>OU342736.1:304018414-308869783 GCA_910589765.1 Avena atlantica
GTTTCCCAAGACAGGACCTTTCAGAAGCCTTTCCTTAGTCAAATGGACGCGCTCCAACCTATCATTCCCACTACCACCAACTGTCCAAGTGACTAAGTTCTAGCAACCTATAAGATCATGGCAGATCCCATATTGCCAAGTGGTTGCACTATAAGCTTTCTCAACACTTGGCCTCCAAATCCCTTTGTGCCTGGGTGGCATACCCCAAGTGTGATACACAAGCCAAGTCCATGGACTTGTGTAACCACTCAACATACCCCAATCTTTCCATTCCACCCAGGAGGTTTATTGACTTAGTGGTTTTATTAAGAAAACATAAGTCTCATGACTTAGAAATATAGTCATTATAGCATGAATAGATTATTCCAACCCTTGTTTGCTAGTAGCTAGGCTAAGCATGGCATGGCAACTTAACATAGGAAAATTCCTTAGCAATTCTACCATTCTAAACTACATAGGATTTCCCCAACATATCACTTGACAAAAGTAGCATGCATATCTTAGCAAAATATCTAATGCTAGTATAAAATATAGGAAAGGAATATTCATGAAAATATCACTTGCCTTGGTAATGTGGAGAGTAGCACTCCTCACAATCACAATCACTAGCAAAATCTACACAAAAAGTTGTAGCACACAATTACACACAATTATATACAATCAAAAATAATATGAATGCATGCATGCAAGAATTTACTAAGTGGTGATTTTGAAAACTCTACCAAGCATGTGCATGTTTACAGAAACTTAACAAGTCACAAGTTTGTCAACCAAACTTATTTGACACCAAAACAAATTACTATACTAAAACTATACTCAAAATAGCCTTAAACATGTTTCCACAAATAAAGTCATTTTAATGGTTACTATTTGTTAAACACTTTGCATAAACAGAAAGGCCTTGATTCACTGAATCCAACGGTATAAAGTTTGTAAAATTCCAACGTGGCATTCAAAAGTTATAGCTGTTTGAAGTTTGGATCTAAATCTGATTCAAATTTCTGTTTTTGAATTATCCCTAGCCACGTGTCGCAGCCTCACTGGTGCGTACCGATTCGCGCGAATCGGCAGTCGCAGGCCGTAGGATCTAACTTAGATCTGGCGGCTCAGACGCGCGCGTACCTCTTCGATTAAGATCTATCCTAGCCCTACGATGCAGATCCAACGGACTAAATCATCAAGCCACAAACTGGCGGCGCTTAGCGGCTGCGCGCGGCGGCGACGACCAGACGGTGGCGGCGCCGGAGATACCGGTCACTAGGAGGATAGGGAAGGTACTCACCGAGACCGCAAGGACGTGGGGATGCTCAACTTGTGGACAGCTCGGCAAGGGGCGCTCTGGGTTGCGGTGGATTCCTCGCCGGAGTTGGATCTGGCAACGGTGGCTCTGCTCGAGGTCGAAGGCGATGTTGTAGATCACTAGGAGGAAAACGGAGGATGTGGTCAGATGTAGAAGACCACGGCGAAGATGCGTGCGTGAAAGACAAGGTTCGGGGCGGTCTGGACTTACCGCTGGAGCTCGCCGGAGTTGAAGCTGGAGACGGTGGCGGTCAGTCGTTTGCGTAGCCAACGTTCTGGGTCTCCCGCGGGCAAACCAGGGGTGTTAGGAGGTGCGTGAGATCAAGTGGAGTCTGTTTGTGTGAATCAGAGGCAGAGGGGTGGTCGGAGGTGGCCGGAATTGCTGCGGCAGCTCGTCGGAGACGGCGGGGTTGCAGAGAGCAATTCGTGCAGCCTGGGGGCGCTCTGGGCTTGGGAGTTGGGGAAGAAGAGCGAGGGGACAGAGGGGGTTTAAATAGCCTGGTCGTGAGCGAGAATTACTCGGGCATTGATACGAATTGAAGCCGCGAATCAAATAGGAAACGGCTGCGCTGATTTGGGGATGAACTGGTCGTGCGGGTGGAGACGACGATGCTCGAGTGGGCCGCGGTTGTCAACGAGAGAGGGGAGTGGAAGCGGGTCCCTTCTGTCAGTGAGCTGGTGGGTGCGAGAGTGGGTAAAGAAAACGATTCGCGGGGTGTGCACTACTGGGCTAGTCTGGGCCGTGTTGGGCTGGGCCGGCCAGATTGGCTGGTTTGGCTATTTTTCCCTTCTTAATTCCTTTTTCTTTTTTAGATTGAATTTCTAGAAGTGGTTTTTTAAACCCAAATTCAAATATGTTTGAATCCAAAGCTTTTACAGGACTTTTGTACAATAAAACTTGTTCTTAAATGAGTGTCAAACACATCTGAACAATTCAGAACACTTGGGTCTTCTGAAAATAAATTAAACTATGCCTTTATGAGAGGTGATAATAGGCATAGAATTTGTTTTAATTCATATTTTGCTTTTGATATTTTGTTCAAGCTTTTGAGACCACTTAAGTTTGAATTCAAATCATTCTGAATGAATAATAGCATTTTTCCCAATAGCATGTAGCACAAAGGCTAGGGTTTTCATACATAAAATAATGAGCCACAAATGTTCCTGTTCCTGAAATGATTTTGAGAAAAACCCTAAATGATGATGAATGCAAGGATGATATGAATGAGTTTTGGAATATGAATTTAGGGATGTTACAAGTAGATACGGTTATATATACTTGATGAAACACAAGTCTGAAACCTTTGAAAAGTTCAAGGAATTTCAGAATGAAGTGGAAAATCATCGTAATAGAAAGATCAAATTTCTACGGTCCGACCGTGGAGGTGAGTATCTAAGTTACGAGTTTAGCACTCACATGAAAGAGTATGGAATTGTTTCACAACTCATGCCTTCCGGAACACCACAGAGAAATGGTGTGTCGGAACGTCGTAATCGTACTTTATTAGATATGGTTCGATCTATGATGTCTCTGACGGACTTGCCGTTGTCATTTTGGGGTTATGCACTAGAAACTGCTGCATTCACTTTAAATCGGGCACCATCTAAATCCGTTGAAAAGACACCGTATGAATTGTGGTTTGGAAACAAACCTAAGCTGTCATTTCTTAAAGTTTGGGGATGCTATGTTTATGTGAAGAAACTTCAACCGGATAAACTCGAACCCAAAGCGGAAAAATGCGTCTTCATAGGATACCCTAAGGAAACTATTGGGTATTCCTTCTATCACAGATCCGAGGGCAAGGTTTTTGTTGCCAAGAATGGATCCTTTCTAGAGAAAGAGTTTCTCGCGAAAGGTGTGAGTAGTCGGAAGGTAGAAATCGAAGAGGTTATTGAACCTTCTCTTCAAAGTATGGCGAGTAGCGCAGCGCCGGAAGTTGTTCCGGAGTTGGCTCCACCTGTTGAAGAGGGAACTAATGATAATGATCATGAAACTCCGAAAGAGAGTACTACCGAACCTCGCAGGTCAAGCAGGACGCGTGCAGCTCCCGAGCTGTACGGAAATCCTGTCATGAATTTCATGGTTGATGAAAATGATGACCCTGCGACATATGAAGAAGCGATGATGAGCCCGGATTCCAACAAATGGTTAGAAGCCATGAAATCCGAGATGGAATCCATGTATGAAAATCAAGTTTGGAACTTGGTGGACTTACCTCACGACCGAAAGGCCGTGGAGAACAAATGGATTTTCAAAAGGAAAACTGATGCTGATGGTAATATGACCGTCTATAAAGCTCGACTTGTCGCAAAGGGGTTTCGACAAATTCAAGGAGTTGACTACGATGAGACATTCTCTCCCGTAGCGATGCTAAAGTCAGTTAGGATTATGTTAGCAATTGCTGCATATTTCGATTATGAGATATGGCAGATGGATGTAAAAACCTCGTATCTCAATGGTAATATTGAGGAAGAGTTGTATATGATACAACCAAAGGGTTTTGTCGATCCTAAGGATCCTAACAAGGTGTGCAAGCTTCAGCGATCCATCTATGGATTGAAGCAAGCATCACGAAGTTGGAATCTCCGCTTTGATGAGGTGATCAAAGAGTTTGGATTTGTCCAAACTAATGGAGAAGCTTGTATTTACAAGAAAGTGAGTGGGAGCAATGTGGCATTTCTGATATTATATGTGGATGACATATTATTGATCAGAAATGATATAGATCTTTTAAACAGTGTTAAAAGTTATCTAAACAGCAAATTTTCAATGAAGGACCTAGGTGAAGCGTCATACATATTAGGCATAAAGATCTATCGAGATAGATCTAGGCGCCTAATAGGGCTATCGCAAAGTACATACCTTGATAAGATTTTAAAGAAGTTTAAAATGGACGGAAGTAAGAAGGGGTTCTTACCTATGTTGCAAGGCAAGACATTGAGTAGGACTCAAAGTCCGGCTTCGGCGGAAGAAAGAGAGATAATGGACAAAGTCCCCTATGCTTCAGCCATAGGCTCTATAATGTACGCCATGCTATGTACAAGACCGGATGTGGCACATGCTATTAGTTTGACTAGTAGGTACCAATCGGATCTAGGTTCAGAACACTGGATAGCGGTCAAGAATATCCTTAAGTACTTGCGAAGAACTAAGGATATGTTTCTTGTATACGGAGGCGAAGAAGAGCTCGTCGCTAAGTGTTATGTCGACGCTAGCTTTGACACTGATCCGGATGACTCTAAGTCTCAATCCGGATACGTGTTTCTCATGAATGGCGGAGTGGTTAGTTGGAGGAGCTCCAAACAACCTGTGGTAGCGGGATCAACAACGGAGGCCGAATATGTTGCTGCTTCAGAAGCGGCTCAGGAAGCAGTTTGGATGAAGGAGTTCATATCTGAACTAGGAGTGGTTGCAAACGCGTTGGACCCAATGGTGATCTATTGTGACAACAATGGTGCCATTGCCAATGCCAAAGAGCCAAGGTCTCACAAGCATTCCAAGCATATTAAGCGCCGGTTTCACTTCATCCGCGAGCATGTCAAGGATGGAGATATAAAGATTTGTAAAGTACATACGGATCTCAATGTAGCGGATCCGTTGACTAAAACTCTCCCTAGAGCAAAACATGATCAACACCAGAACTCAATGGGTGTTAGATTTATCACTATGTAACTAGATTATTGTCTCTAGTGCAAGTGGGAGACTGAAGGGAATATGCCCTGAGAGGCAATAATAAAGTGTTTATTATATGTATTCCAAGTATATGATAGATGTTTATTTTGCATGCTATAATTGTATTAATACGGAAACGTTAATACATGTGTGTTTAATAAACAAACAGAAACTTCCTAGTTATGCCTCTCTCATAAACTAGCTCATTGATTAACAAGATGATCAAGGTTTCCTGATCATGGACATTGGATGTTGTTAATAACGGGATCACAACATTAGTGTAATGGTGTGATGAACATTCATATGAAGTATAGCATTACGATCAAAGTCATTGAGTTTATATTGCTATAACAACTTACGAAGTGATCCTAATCCTTAGACCATGAGATCATGTCAATCACTAACACCAGAAGAGTTTCTTGATAACATCAAACGTCACACCGTAACAGGGTGATTATAAAGGTGGATTCAGAACTAACAAAGTGTTATGTTGAGGCCCATGGATCGAGAGTGGAATTTGTTCATACCGATGACGGATAGATATACTCTGGGCCCTCTCGGTGATATCACATTGATTAGCTTGCAAGCAAGTGATTTGATCACTAGAATGTTATATCACGGGAATGAGAAAAGAGTGCATGTCGGTAACAAGATCAAACTAGGTATGGAGATACCGATGATCGAATCTCGGACATGTAACATATCGTGAAACAAAGGGATTAAGATACTAGCGTAAAAGGTTCCGACGATCACAAGAAAGTCATCGTTGAATGTGTGGGAGTCAGTATGGGTCTCCAGATCCCGCTTCTGATTATTGATCCGAGAGGGGTATCGATCATGTCCGCATTATTCACGAACCGTAGGGTGACACACTTAAGAGACACCGACATCCAATTGGAGCAAAAGTTTCATGCCGAAAGAATAAACAAGTGCAGGAATTTATTTCACTAGATACTGAAACAGGTTTTCGGGTGAAATTGCATAAAGTGGTTATGCATGTGAAATGGAATTCTAGCAAGGGGTTATTTGTGAATGTTTGTCATTAAAGTAATTGAAAAAATTCTGAATAAAATAAAAGAGTTTTATTTAATGAGAGTTTGCATTAAATTTGGTGGAAATTTAATGGGAATTTGAGTGGACTTTTGAGTGGAGGGAATTTAAAGGGCATTTTGTGAGTGGAGTGTCCACCCACATGAATGAAGGAGGGGAGGGGGCAGCCCCCATGGCCGGCGGCCACCCCTTGGGTGCCCCCCTTCTCCTATAAAAGGAGCCCCCCTCCTCACTTGTCTCTCACACCTCCTCGTGAAGGATCTCTCTCCCCCTCTAGAATTTATCCCCCATGGTCTTGGACTAGCGAGATACATGTTCCCGGTGGCTATTCGGCAAGAAAGAGTTGTGCTTCCGCTGCATCTCTGGAGCGAGGAGGCGGAGGTTGCTCTGTGCCTCGAACGTGTGTGCGAGCACGGATGCGCTGCTGTTTTGCGGCGCTAGGACTTCCTCTCGATCTTGAGATCGGCAAGAGATCGTCTACATCAACCACGAGTTGAACTCGTTAAGCTTTGTCGGTCTTCAAGGGTATGTTCTCTACAGATATACATCCGCCCGTTGTTTGTATCTAGTAGATAGATCTTGGTACGTAGTTCCCATCGTAGGAAAATTTTTATTTTCTATGCTGCGAACCCTACATGATGTGGTTCACTTGTCCCTTTTGAAAAGGGTTGGGCTTGTTGGGTCCTTCAACTTTCTTTTCTGGGCATTCATTTGCATAATGCCCCATCTTCTTGCACTTAAAAAATTTAACCTGACTAAGATCCTTCTTGACAGGCTAGCTTCCACTGCCACTTCCACTGTGGTGGCTCTTATATCCACCCTTGTGATTCTTGTACTTGTCAATGTCATGACTACGGTGACTCTTGTTGTCATGATGACGGTTGTGGTGCTTGTTAAATTTCCCATGCTTGTGGGATCCAGAACTCCCACTGTCATCATAATGGGAACGTTTGTGAGACGATCCCGAGTTGTGCTTGTCAGAGTGCTTTCTCTTACTGCTTTCCACTTGTTTCATTTTGCTCTTCAAAATAGCAGCCTTGTCACAAAGAGACTGGTATGTGGGAACATAGGCCACAGCTAACTACAGGTTCAATTCATCATTCAATCCTTCAAGGAACTTTTCCTTCCTCTTAGTATCTGTGTCAACTTCATCCGGTGCATATCGCGCCAGATTGTTGAACTCCTCAATGTATTCAGCCACATTGCGGTGGCGCTGCTTCAAGTTATGGAATTCTTTCTTCTTCAAACGCATCACTCCGGATGAGATGTGAGCGGTACGGAAACCATCTTCAAAGATAGCCCATGTCACATCTGCAATGGGAGTGGTGATCTGGAAGTTATCCCACCAAGTGGATGCTGGTCCTTCCAACAAGTGAGCTGCAAATCTGACTTTCTCTTCATCAGTATAGCCAACCGTTACCAAGTCCTTGTTCACAGAGCGTAGCCAATCATTGGCCACCATAGGATTAGTAGTTCCTAAGAACTTTGCTGGCCTCAGTCTCAAGAACCTGGTAAGCATGTCAAAACCTGGTGGGTTGTTCTGATTGTTGTTGTTGTTATTGTTGTTATTGTTGATGTTGTCGTTCTGATTCTGGATGAACGTAGTCATCATTTGCATCAGCTGAGTTTGAGCTATCATCATTTGCTGCATCTCAGGGGTGATGTTGTTGTTGTTGGTGTTGGGATTGGCACGTCGGGGAGGCATCTGTGGTTTGTTCAATAGAGATAAGAATGAGATACCCATAGATGCTAACATGCACAATACATCACATAAACAATCACCAAACATGCATCATAATAATAAAAGTTCAACAACATAGACAACAAGTTTGCAAAGTAAACACACCAATAGCAAGCCATCCACATGTTGGATGGTCATTGCGACTCAATAATCAAAGACATGATAAATAAAAGTAAATGAGTAGTCATCACTACTCCTCGGCATCGACCTCCTCCTCAACAAATGTAAGACCTGCATTCTCCATAGCGGTCTTGTATTCCTCAACATTGGTGGTCAAGGTATCTACTTTGGATTTGAGAGCCCTCTTCTGTGAACGAAGCCTCTCAATCACCGTCTACTGATGATCGAGCTCGAAGTACTTGGCCTCCAGTTCTGCAGTCATGTCTCGAATCCTCTTGTTCCTATCTTGGACTCGCTTCTCTTGACTCTTGAACTTTCTGTCCTGACTCTCAAACTTGGCCTCCATCTCCTTGACTATCTCATCTTGCTCCGCGAAGATCTTATCCTTCTCACGAAGCTGCACCTGGAGTTCGTCATTGCTAAGCATGAAATTGGTACTAACAGTGTCCACGTGCCTAAGAAGAACCTCTAAGTCCTGGAGGTATAGACGAATCGGCTCCGCTGTCTCCCTTGAAGTATCCTCGAAGTCAATGGCCTCACCATCCTCATCACGTCTGCCGAAGGCGTGGAAGTGAGTACCTCTAACCTGTCGAGAGTGTCTCCCTAACAGACGTCCAATCAAATCCTGCATGACTACATCAAGCCCTCTCTCCTTGTCATCATGCATGAGCTTGAAGATGATTGCCTCCGTGGTAGGCTCAGTCTGCGTCCGGGCTGATTCACTTTGAAGCCCCAAAGGTCTTTCCTCCCAAACTTGGTGAGGGGAAGCACCATGATGGTAGGAAGAGGGAGATTGAGCAAGCTAGTGAGCTCAATAATACGAGGGCCAAAACGAGTTCCCTTGAACTCTTCAGCCGTGCTGATAGTAACATTAGGCATCTATTTATAAGATAGAAAAAGTTAGAGTCAACACAATGAATAATTTTACAAGACAAAGCATCACAAGCATAACATTGACAAACACCCAAATCATAGCATACATAGAATCCATTACAAGCATCCAAGGTTCAACTTATTTTAGACAACATTTTTGGAAAATAAAATGATAAGTGTGGTGGTCCAACTAATGAAGTATGTTTACAATCCCATCTCACTTGCCAAGTTGGCTAACAAGGCATCCCTAGAGACAATCTGTTTATCTTGATCACATGACTCCATTGCTAAGTCTATGATGTCTTTCCTTAAACTTTGGTTGGTAGCCTCTAGCTCTTGGGTATGCTTCTTTTCTTCCCTAAGGTCATTCTGGGTGTTAAGAATTCTGCACTTTGTTCTATCACCAAGTTCTTGGATGGCCGTCCAAGCTGCATCCCTTGCTGAATCAAAGAATGTAGTGTGCATCATTGTGTTGGTGACCATGCAGAATCCTGAGTCCTTGTGGTTGTCTTCCTTGTTTTTGTACAAGTGAAGTTGCACCCACCAGTACTCAACTCCTTCCTCCATCACAGTAAAACCTTTGTACACAGCTGCACCATGTATTCCCATGGCAACCATGAGGTCCTTGAGAGCCTTGGGGAATTCTGTCTCACACTCCAAAGTCATAGTCATGAGTGGTCCCTTCCTCCCGGCTTCGTTGATGTAGTTCATCTACAAATAGAGATGAGAAAGAAGATTAGAAAAGTTTACGAGAAGAAAAGACAAGTTTGGAAGTTGTTGAAATTTTTTCCTTAGTGGTTTCCAATCCTAGGGTCATAATCCTACAGGCAACACAGTGCTCTGATACCATCTGTAAGATCCCTCCTTTGTAAAGGAAAGGATCCCGGTGATTGCAATGCTAGTCCCTGGATCAATGCTAGCATCCACAGTTTAAGATGAAGTACACAGAAATAAAGATCATTATTACATATCATTCCAGAGACAAACATAGTCTTTTACAACTCCATGGCCACAAGCCTAATACAAGAGTTCATAAATATAATAAGATAAATAAGTCTTCATCTTCATGTGCCACAGGCAAGCATGTTGAGTGTAGACTCATGACTCCTAATCATCATCAGAATATCCTACAACATCACAAGTTACAGCCACAGTGGGTCAATACATTGGAATAGTATTGGCAAGTGATACCTTAGTAGAATATTGGTGGACTAAATACTATATGCATTTTGGCTAAGTGTAGCTTAGGCTTGCTTTGCTCAAAATAGTTTTTGCCTATCAGTTGAAAACTCTAAGTTTTTCTTTGATAAATTTTTCCCAAGGAACCACCAATAGAGATTGGGGTCCTTCACCCTTGTTCAACCACAAGTTTTTACTTAGAAATTGGGATGAGGAGATTCTTGATAGCTTCCATGTCTTGATGCTCAAGTTGTCCAATACCAGGGACATGGCTAAGTACTTAGATTCTTCCATCCGCAGAGGTTATGCACTTTCCCCACAAGCCTTGATTTTCACCAAGACAAGACCTTTCAGAAGCCTTCCCTTAGACCAAATGGACGCGTTCCAACCTATCATCCCACTACCACCAACTGTCTAAATGGCTAAGTTATTGCAACCTATGTGATCCAGGCAGAGCCCATATTGCCAAGTGGCTAAGCTTCTTAACATTTGGCCTCTCAAATACCTTTGTTCCTGGGTGGCTTTCCACAAGTGAGATACACAAGGTCATGGGGATGTGCCTACCGGGGTATACCTAGAAGGACGTTTCCGACTGGCCCAAGACTTGGCGAGTGGGCCTGCAAGACAGCGACTGGATTGAAGCCCAGCGAGGAACCGAGCGACTGGAAGCTGAAGGCCCAGGCGAGTAGATAGGCCCAGTCGGATTAGGTTAAACGAGTACCGAAGCTTTAACCGAATCGGTTGAGATATGTAAACCCTAGGGGAGGTGAGCCTATATAAACCTCCCCGTAGGGGGAGTAGAGGGACGTTCCATCATACACCCAAGCGACTCGCCGCCTAGCCGCCGAGCTCGCCCATTGTACCACCTTCATAATACAATCTAGCAGGAGTAGGTCTTTACCCTCCGGGGGGCCGAACCTGGGTAAAACCCTGTGTCTTTGCCCTCATCTCGCACCGCAGATGGCTGGCCGCCCTTGCCCCTCGTTCTACTACTCGCTGCCGATTGCAGCATCTGCCGTGACCATTCCCATGACAGTGGCGCCCACCGTGGGGCCTGGCCGGTGTTCTGCGGCGAGATCCAATCTGCCCATCAACGAGACGGTCGCCACCGACCGCATGATAGGGATCGGCGAGATGCTCCAAATCTTGACGAGCAGCTACGTCCCGGCGACGCGACCCGTCACGCACAGCGTGATCCTGCCGGTCGGCATGATCAGCCTCTTCGTCGGCCTCACCGACGTCATCGTCTCGGAGGAGTCGGCTCGCATCCGCGAGTTGCCGCCACGCGATCGGCTCTCCGAGAGCCAGATCCGCACGATCCATCGCCTCGCCTCCGAGTACAATTCGGCCCACAACGACGTGGCCAAAAACTCAGCGGTCGCAGAAGACGCGGCCCTCAACGACGACGCCGACTCGGCGACCCCGGCGTCACTCGCCGGGTCCATCACCGCGGCTTCACCCGCGGGCTCCATCACCCAGGTCTCCAACATGGGAGACTTCGAGGACCTCTCCATCCTCGGGATCTTCGAATTCGACTCCGGGTTGGAGAATTCCGCCGACCTCCGCGACGGAACCGGTCGCCATGCCGCGACCTACATGGCGACCGGCATCGATCCGCCGGAGGACCCCTTCTCCACCCCAATCCCTCCTAACGCCACGACAACGGAGGTTGAGGAACTCCGCCTAAAACTGGCGGAGGCAGTGCACAAGGAGCAAGCCGAGCGAGAATTTTTTTGCCTCGAGCAGGTGACGGCGCAGGAGCTATCGCGCTACCACCAACAGCGGATCAGGTCGCGTCTGAACCCCACCATTCAGGGGCGCGCCCTGAACTTCGACGACGAAAATGACCCGGCCCGCGTGGCCGAGCGCGCGATCTGCGAGAACGCGCCACCAGGAGGAAGCGCCCGACCCCCTCCAGGGTCGACGGCGATGGGCGCCCCGCCTCCACCCAACCGCACACCCCCCAGGGACCAGCCACTGATAGTAGTCTCCTCACGGGAGCGAGACGCAAACGGCCTCCCATTGTTCTCCACCCCGATGGACAACCTCGTGGCAGGCCGAGCAGCAGCCGACAGCATCGCGGCCACCGGCGACGGCGCCCTACAGATCCAATACGTCAGGGTCCTGCTCGCAAAGGCCGTCGAGCAGCAAAAAGCGGGCGCCGACTCGCATGGTCGAGTATACTCGCGTTCCTCGGGAAGCAGGGCGGCCTCAAGCGGCCGCCCAATGGCGGCAAACACCCTCAACTGCCCGCCACCGGAGCCACTACAGCTCCAACATCGACCCGCGAACGCGGCACTCTCCACCAACGACCCCAGGCCAGCGACCAACTTCGTCGCCGCCAACGGTCAACCCATCGACGCCCGCACCCACATCATCAATAACCAAAGCTGGCGCGCACGCCAGCCCGATGACCTGCGACACACCCTGACCAATCTCCGCGATGGCGAGCCCATGGGGTCGCTCAGTAGACTCGGCCCCAAGTGCTTCGGACCAATGATCCGAGGCGAGAAATACCCACCAAACTTCAAGGCACCGAAGGAGATAGAAAAGTACGACCCCTCGTACGACCCCGCCGTCTGGATCGACACATACCTCATGGCAATGGGGATCGCAGGCCACACCGACCTGCTAGCCGCCCGTTACCTCCCTCTGATGATGGAGGGGACGTGCAGGCAGTGGATCAACACCCTCCCCCAGGACAGTATCGACTCCTGGGAAGAGATGCGCGACGCCTTCGTCAGGCATTTCGAGTGCTCCTACACCCGCGCCACCACCATCGAGGACCTGGAGCGATGCGTCCAGGGACCCCGCGAGTCGACCCGCAACTGGGTCCAACGGTGGCAAGAACTCTGGTACAACGCGGTCGGCATCCACCCGGACACCACGATCCACTGCTTCAAGACCTCGTGCCGCTACGAGCCCCTGGTCGCCAAGCTCAAGCGACACTCTCGCACACTCGACAACATCCCCGACCTCCTCGAGATCGCCAAACGGTACGCGGAGGAATATCCAAACCAGGAAACTGACGACGAGTCAGGAGGTCAACGCCGCACGAGCGACAACGACAGCGGACGATGGTCCGACCTACGCTACAGCAACACTCGCCTCACCGGCAAGCGCCGCAGTGACGGGCAAGTCGACTTCGTCGCCAACGCCGGGCACGCGCAACGCGAGCCCAAGAGCTTCCGCCGTGACGGAGGACAACGCCGCGACGGCGGCAACTACAAGGCCAAGCCAAGGTTCGACCCCGCGGCTCTCCTTAACTAACCATGTGCGTTTCATAGCAGGGAAGGGAAGCCTACAACGCACACCACCGCCGACTGCCACACCCTCAGGGAGATCGAGAAGGCACGGCGGGCACGGGAGGACCCCAACAACGACCCGCCAAACGGAGGAAAATTCGGCACAGTGGCCGGCTCGCTCCATACCTTCACGGGCTTCAACACGAAGCGCGAGAAGAAGGTCATCACCCGCGCCGTCTCCGTCAACGCGGTGGCCCAGGTGGACGTTCCCCAGTTCCTCAATTGGTCGGAGCAGCCCATCACCTGGAGTCGACAAGACAACTCGCCACGCATCGAGTACCCAGGTCGAGTCGCCCTGGTGGTCAAGCCTAAGGTCGGCGACTACTGCGCCCCCAAGACATTGATGGACGGCGGCAGCTCCATCAACATCCTGTACCTAGACACCTTCAGGCGGCTGCGGCTCCCGCAGTCGATGATCGAGACGACCCACACCACGTTCCACGACATCGTCCCCGGTCGGAAGGCGTACCCGATCGGTAAGGTCATGCTGCCAGTCACCTTTGGCACACCAGCAAACTTCTGCACCGAGTGGATCGTCTTCGAGCTCGTGCCCTTCGACAGCCCCTACCATTGCGTCCTGGGGCGCCAGGCGTTCGCCAAGTTCATGGCAGCGCCCCACTACGCGTACAACGCGATGAAGCTCCCCGGGCCGTGCGGTGTCATCACCATCAACGGCGACCCCGACATGGCCGCCGAGTGCGAGGCTAAAGGAGCCGAGCTCGCCGACGCCGTCATCGCGGCGGAGACCAACCACGTCGACGAGCTCGCCAAGTACACGAGCGGGGTCAACAACGACGACCCCACCATACTCAAGAAGCCCAACTCGGAGGGCGCAAACACCTCAACCTTCGAGGCCACTACGCACACCCGCACCATCGAGCTGGTCCCAGGCGACTCCAGCCAGACGGTGACGATCAGGACGTCATCGAGTTCCTCCGTGAGAACAGGGATATCTTCGCATGGAAGCCCTCTAACATGCCCGGTGTCCCTAGGTAGCTCGCTGAGCACAAGCTAAACGCCGACCCCAAAGTGCGACCTGTCAAGCAGTCGCTGCGGCCCTTCAATGAAGAGCGCCGCCGAGCAATCGCCGAGGAGGTGCAGCGTCTACTCAGGCTTCATCCGGCCAATCAAATACTCCAAGTGGCTGGAAAACCCAGTCCTGGTCGAGAAGAAGAACGGGACCTGGAGGATGTGTATCGACTACACAAACTTGAACAGCGCCTGCCCAAAGGAGTAGTTTGTCCTCCCACGGATCGACCAGATAATCGATTCAACCGCGGGCTCGGAGTCGCTCTGTTTCCTCGACGCCTACTCCGGGTACAACCAGATCAAAATGGCCGTCGAGGACGAGGAGAAGACGGCGTTCATCACGCCATTCGGAGCCTTCTGCTACACCGCCATGACCTTTGGCCTCAAGAACGCCGGGGCGACCTACCAGCGGTGCATGCAAGAATGCCTCGCGAGCCAAATTGGCCGCAACATCCACGTCTACATCGACGACCTGGTCGTCAAGTCCGCTCGCCAGGGTGACCTACTCGCCGACCTGGCGGAAACATTCGCCAACTTGCGAAAATACAAGATAAAGCTCAACCCAGGCAAATGCACCTTCGGTGTACCAGCGGGACAACTACTGGGGTACGTCGTCTCCAAACGAGGGATCGAGGCGAACCCCATGAAGATCGACACGATCGCCCGGCTCGGCAAACCCGAGTGCCTGCGCGACGTCCAGAAACTGGCCGGGCGAGTAGCGGCTCTCAGTCTCTTCATCCCCCGCCTGGGCGAAAAGGCGATGCCCCTATACCGCCTGATGCGCAAGAACCCCACCTTCCATTGGGACAAGGAGGCGGATGACGCGCTCCGCGATCTCAAAAAGGTGCTACTCGCCGCACCGCTACTCGCCGCCCCCACCGACAAAGAACCCATGCAGGTTTACGTTGCAGCTTCCGAGCGCGTCGTCAACGCCGTGATGGTCGTCGAGCGACCGAAGGAAGGAAAGGAGCGCCCAGTACAGCGACCGGTGTACTACATCAGCGAGGTCCTCACCGAGTCGCGCCAGCAGTACCCCCAGTACCAAAAGCTAGTATACGCGGTGTTCAGAGCTTAGCGGTGCCTGCCGCACTACTTCCAGGAACACCCGATCACGGTCGTTCAGAGCTTAGCGGCTCCAAAAACACGGACGGCGCAGGCGCAGGGATCGTGCTAACTTCACCAAAGGGCGACAAGCTCCGCTACATCCTCTGCCTCGACTTCACACCCTGCACCAACAACATGGCCGAGTACGAGGCCCTACTCCACGGCATGCGAGCTGCCAAGGAGATGAATGTCAACCACCTACGTTGCTACGGAGATTCCGACCTCGTCGCGGGGCAAGTCGCCGGCACCTGCGACGCCATCTCCCCCACCATGGCGGCGTACCGCCAAGCAGTGGACAAGTTGGGCGGACACTTCACCGGCTACTCCGTCTAGTGGATCGACAGGCGGAAGAACGAGGAGGCCGACGCACTCTCTCGCATCGGGTCTGCTCGACTCGCACCACCCGCCGGCGTCTTCCTCGACACGATCACCAAGCCATCAGTCTCTCCCCCGAAGGAGATCAACATCGGAGTCCTGCTCCAACCAGAGGCAGCCCTGGTCGCACTCGTCTCCGAGCCAGACAACTGGACCAAGCCCTACATCGCCTACCTGGAGGCCGTCACCTTGCCGGCTGACGAGACGGACGCTCGGATGGTCGCCCGCCGATGCAAGTCCTACACCATCATCGACGGTGAACTCCACAAACGCAGCGTCACCAGCGTGTTCCAACGCTGCGTCCAACCAGCCGAAGGACGCAAGATCCTCCACGATATCCACTACGGTGACTGCGGCCACCACGCCGGCGCCCGCTCTCTGGTCGCCAAGGCTATGCGACATGGCTTCTACTGGCCCACCGCACACGCCGACGCTGTAGACATTGTCCAGCGGTGCGCCGAGTGCCAGAAGTATGCCAACCAGACGCACGTGCCGAGCTCAGCGCTCAAAACAATCCCCATCACCTGGCCATTCGCTGTGTGGGGCATGGACATGGTAGGCCCCTTCAAGAAGGCTCCCTCTGGCTACACCCACCTGCTGGTCGCGGTCGACAAATTCACAAAGTGGGTGGAGGCCAAGCCAGTTCGGAAATGCGATGGGAAGACCGCCACCAAATTCCTATGCGAGCTCATATATCGCTACGGGTTCCCAAATAGCATCATCACGGACAACGACACCAACTTCGCCAAAGGAGCCATGGCCGAATTCTACGAAGAGCACCACATCCGGCTCGACCTCGCATCGGTCGCCCACCCGGAGTCCAACGGCCAAGCAGAACGGGCCAACCAAAGCATCCTCCACGGCCTGAAGCCGCGACTCCAAGTACCACTCGAGCGCACCGCCGGGTGCTGGGTCGAGGAGTTGCCCTCTGTCATCTGGGGGATCCGCACTCGGTCAACAGGTCGACAGGATTCACCCCCTTCTTCATGGTCTACGGCGCCGAGGCAGTCATGCCCACCGACCTCGAGCACGACTCGCCGCGGGTCGTCCACTACACGGAGGCGGCGAACGAGCTTGCCCGCCGAGACGGAGTCGATCAACTCGATGAGGCGCGTGACCTCGCTCGGTCTCGCACCGCCATCTACCAGCAGGGTCTCCTCCGCTACCACAGCCGGCGGGTGAAAACTCGCACTTTCCAAGAGGGCGACCTGGTGTTACGCCTCATCCAGGACAAGAAGGTCATGCACAAGCTCTCCCCTCCGTGGGAAGGGCCATTCTCCATCGGGCGAGTACTCGGCAACGACGCCTACTACCTCATCAATGTTCGCGGGGACGGCGAACTCGACGTCAAGCGACCATGGAATGTTAACCTCCTACGGAAGTTCTATGCCTAGAACCCCACATATGTACCCTCCAGTCGTTATGAAATAAAAAGAAACGGTTACTGCAAAATTGCGCCTACTCTCCATGTCTTGTGCCACTCGCACTCGTAATAATAGCGTCAAGCTAACCGCAGAAGTCAACCTTTGGTACAACGATCGGCACGGCTAATTAGTGCGATGCAAGAGCACTGAGTAACCTCAGGTTTTGCATCGTCCACAAAAAACGCCTACCCGGAGCCCCATTGGAGTCGCCTTGCCCGACTGGTTCTACGAGCCAAGACAACTGCCTTCGCTTCTTACAACGACCATGGTCCTCCGCATCCTTGGCATAGCGACTCGAACGGCTAAGTACCACGCTCGGGGACTGAGGACCAGTTCATCGCGAGCGGTCCGGGAAGACGCCAAGTAAGAGAGCATGCCCAGGACTCGCCACGCGACTAACCCCACGGGCCAGGCAGGAGCGACACGCTCAAACTAACGCGCTAAGTCCTCACCCACCCTCGAGTCGCGCCTGGAACAACCAAGTACCACGCTCGGGGACTCGGCCACCCGACCTCGTTCGCGCAAGGGAAAACGGCGAAGTACAGAGCGTTCAAGGGAGTCGCCTAGCGACTGGCTCTCCGAGTCCGGGCGAGTCGACCACATTAACAAAACACAACAACAACAAACACATCACATACGAGGTAAACCCCACAAAAGGGTGGACGCGCTCGGGGACTCGTTCAAAACCTCAATCACAAACACATGACAAATACCAAAACAGACACGATGTCTCATTCGATAGAATGTTGCATTGTCTCATATTACAAAATATGCCCCTATGGTAGACCTGCTACCTAACGCCCCAGGGCAAACTATCCTATTCCACAGGCTTCGACGACGACTCGCCAACGCCCCGGCGATTGCGGATGAACGGCGTGTACGAATTCGACGGGTACGTCGTCAGTTCACCCGCCATCGCCGCGTGGAAAGGCTGCTCGACCTTGAAGTCACGGTGCGACGGTTCGGGGTCGTTCGACACGACGACCGTCTCCTGGTACGGAAGGAGGTCGCCCATTGCCCAGACGCGCTCCGAGTACGTTGCGGCGCGATCCTGCAACTTGAGGACCTCGGAAAGATCCACCGTGCCAGTCGACGACGGGTAGCCACTCGTCACATCGTCGAGGTCGAAGTCCTCGGGGAATTGGGCAAGCCCAAGACTAAGTGCCGTCGCCGCCCCGCGCCGAAACGCGGACCGCGTCATGAACTCAACGACCGCGGGCGCCTTCTCCAAATACTTCCAGACCTCAATGAGGTCGCTGGGAATCACTTCCGTGGGCGATATCTCTTGGAGATAGGCTCGGATGCACATCGCCGACAATGTCGCCGAGTCGACAAGCGTGGATACACACTGCCGCGCATCGAACAAGCTTGCCTCTTCCGCACTGTCGATGATGCGACCTGCGAGTAGAAGACAATAATGAATACGACGAACACCACAAAAGGCACACCTACTAGCAGAGATAGAGGCACTTACCAATCAACGGGCGGGCGAGATCCGTGATGAAGCGTTGAAGCGAAGTATGGTCGTCCTTAAGCCCAGCAACAAGGGCGTCCGACACTTTGCGATCCTCTTCGGCGGCTGAAATGGCAGCCTTGGCTCGCCCATCAGCCGCGCTCTCTTGTTCCTTCGCCTCCCGCAGCTCGCGCTCGAGGTTGGCGATCCGCTGTTCAGCTGAACTCAAAGCCGATTGCGCCGCCGCCAGTTCACCCGCGGGGACAAGACCCTGGCGAGCTTCCTCTGCCTTCGCAGAAACCGCCTGAAGCCCTTCGCTCGCCTCCTGGACGATGGCCAGTTCCTTCTCCGCGCGGTGCTTCGCTGCCAGTAGGTCCGCTGACTCAAGTTGCAGACCCTGCATATCACCCAACAAGTTAACCAAAGCAAAATTCCTAAGTGCCCACCCGCTGAAATTCAGCGAGTGAGCACTCGGGGACTGGCAATCAAGAAATTCTCAAGTGCCCACCCGCTGAAATTCAGCGAGTGCGCACTCGGGGACTGACAATCAAGAAATTCTCAAGTGCCCACCCGCTGAAATTCAGCGAGTGCGCACTCGGGGACTGGCAATCAAGAAATTCTCAAGTGCCCACCTGCTGAAATTCAGCGAGTGCGCACTCGGGGACTGGATACGGAAAATAAAATATAAGACACTAAAAGAATCAGGCCGCTGCAAAGCACCGAACTGATCCTCGGGGACTAGATGTACCTGGATGGCCGCGCCAAGCATGCCGTGGAGTTGTATCGCGTCCACGGACGCGAGGAGAGCCGGCGTATACTCACGACATTGGTCGACTTCAGCATCGGTGATCCCAGGAGCGTGGTTCGAGGGCGAAGTTCCACCCGCCGCGGCCACCTTGGCCATGAAGCGCGGGAAGGTGGCGATAGAGGCACCCGCCCAAAACGAGGTCGGCTCGGCCGTTCCATGCAAGGGAGCGCCCTCCTTCGTGGATGCGGCCGCCTCCGTTACGATTCCAGCCGGCCCAACCGCCGTGTCGTCAGAAATCATGACGACGTCGTCACCCTTGGCCTTCTTGCCGCCATCCGCAGGGACGACGACGTCGTCCGCCTTCCTCTTGCGGGAAGGATCCTCCTCGCTGACGACGGGTGGCACCTTAGCCACGGTCGGGTGGCCCATCCTCTTCACTCCGGTCCTGT
The DNA here is from genome assembly GCA_910589765.1 of Avena atlantica. Lineage (NCBI taxonomy): Eukaryota > Viridiplantae > Streptophyta > Magnoliopsida > Poales > Poaceae > Avena > Avena atlantica. The sequence continues at coordinate 304,038,237 of OU342736.1, forward strand.
GCATCAATCATGTAAGCAAGACAATTCAAGCGATTATGGCAGACAAAGGAGGGTGAGGGTACTCACTTGGCGACTGGAATAAAGCGTAGCCCCGTGCGGAGGCCGGCTGGTTTCTCCAGTTCAGGGCCTAGTTGGCGACTAAGCCCCATCTCCAGGACGTCCCGTGCCCAAGACACGGACGGCTTCTTCGTCGTTGAGGCCGCAGCCGGAGCCTCTGGGATATCTTCGGCAGGGGCTTCCTGTAGGGGTTCGTAGCATGGAAAACAAAAATTTTCTATCGCATGCAAACAAACAAGCCAAGATCTATCTACTAGATTGTAGCAACGAGTCGATGGAATAACTTACCCTCGAAGATTCCAAAGCGGTTAACGAGAGCAGATTCTCGTGGGTGATGTAGTCGTACTCTTTCCGATCTCAAGATCGCGTAGACGATCCTTCCGGCGCTGCGTTCCGGCAGCGCTCCCGCAGTCGGTCACACGTTCGGTACTCGACGAAGACCTTCCTCTCCCTTGTTCCAGCAGGCAGCGGAGGTTGTAGCACTCTCCTCGCGATTCCGGCAGCACAACGGCGTGGTACCGGAAGTAGAGGGGAGATCCCGCAGGGCTTCGCCTTAAGCCGGAGCGAGTATGGTGGATTATGAGAGAGGGCTATTAGTGGTCTAGAGATTAGACACACCAATTAGAAGGCTCTAAACTGCAGGCTAAAGCAATTAGAAGCTCTAAACCAAACGGCTCTAAACCTGAGATTAGAGGTGGAAACTTGTGTGTCTCAAGGAGGAGCCCTGCCCCTCCTTTTATGGGTGGAGGGGCTAGGCGCGCCAGGGAGGGAGGGAGTCCCTCCCCAACTCGGCCTAGGGCTGGGCGCCGGCCAAGGAGGAGAGGAACTCCTCCTCCAAGTTGGTTTCAACCTCCTCTTGCTTGTTTCCCACAGTTTCCTGTTTCCCACAGTTTCCTGTTTTCCACAGTTTCCTGTTTTAGCCGTTTGACTTTCAAACTGGCAATTTGACTTTCATGTTTTTGGAACAGCAAGAACACTTAGTACATGATGCAATCATTCAATGACACACTCATGTACCCTCCCCCCCGGAGTGCCGGACAATCCGGACCCTTCTAGAACATTCCCGATGAAAACACCGGAATCATTCCCGAACTCCGAAACGGGACTTTCCTTATATGAATCTTATTCTCCGGACCATTCCGGATCACCTCGTGATATCCCGGATCCCATGCGAGACTCCAAACAACATTCGGTCTCTTTCTCATAATACCATAACTACTCAAACAACGTCGAATCCTTAAGTGTGTCTCCCTACGGTTCGTGAATTATGCGGACATGATCGAGACACTTCTCCGAACAATAACCAATCGAGGAATCTGGAAATTCATATGGCTCCCACATATTTCTACGATTACTTTTGCGATCGAATGAACCACTTACATACGATACCAATTTCCCTTTGTCTCTCGATAGTTTACTTATTCGAGGTTATGATCGTCGGTATCTCTACATACCTAGTTCAACCTCGTTACCGATAAGTACTCTTTTCTCGTTCCCGTGATATGTGATCCCTTGTGAGCCAGTCACATGCTTGCAAGCTAATTGGATGACATTACACCGAGAGGGCCCAGAGTATATCTATCCGTCATATGGATGGACAAATCCCACTCTTGATCCATGTGTTTCAACCAATACTTTCCGAACACTCAATGCCACCTTTATAGCCACCCAGTTACGGTGTGGTGTTTGATGTCATCAAAGCATCCATCCGGTAAAGGTGATATGCATGATCTCATGGTCGAAGGAATTAGGTTACTATGTATCAAAAAGCATATAGCAATTGAACTAATGAAATGACTTGATCTTTATGCTACGCTTATCTATAGGAGTATGTCCATCACATCATTCTCCTAATGATATGACCCTGTTGTTAATAACATATCTATGTTCATGATCAGGAAACCATGATCATATATTAACCAACAAGCTAGTTTAACAAGAGGCTTTACTAGGGACTCTTATTTTAGTTTACAAATCACACAAGTATTAATGTTTCCGTTTAATACAATTATAGCATGGTATGTAAACATTTATCATAAGTGTGAAGATATGATAATAACCACTTTATTATTGCCTCTTGGGCATATCTCCAACAGTCTCCCACTTGCACTAGAGTCAATAATCTAGTTTCAAACCTTTGTGTATATAACACCTATGGCTTTCCGGTGTTGTATGTACACGATTGCTAGTGGTCAACTGATCTTCGGATCTGACACTTCCAGGTCCGTGTGTAATTGCATGTCTTTGCGTCTCTACGCATCACTCATTCTCTAATGAGATGGCTTTGTATAAATTTGGTCTTTCGGTGTGACCTTCAGTTCTTTGGGGTTAAAACATGTTGATAATATTGTCGTACAATATATCTTCATAGTATTATCCCGCTATGAACTACACCTAGTTTGATAACAAACTACTTGACCCAAATGCCCTCTTTAGCTGCTATAATAGCAGTCATATACTTAGCCTTTTGTTGTAGTATCTGTCACAATGTCTTAACTTTGGAACTCATCCAAATCCATTATGGAACTTACTTTCCATTATATTGTGCCACCCTTAGTTTAGATTGAGATAAACTTAATTTGTACTTTGTGACAAAACTAGTATCAATGTAGTACTTTTACAATGAACTAACCATCTATTTGTCACTTCTACAAACAATATATTCTTAGTTCTTCCAAAAGATCATAAGAATATCCTTACTATTGTCCAATGATCATCTTATGAATCATTCTGGTATATGCTCATAACATTTAGAGCATAGGACATATCTGGATTTGTACACATCACAGCATGATTGATATAAATACTCTTTGTGATCAAGTATCAATCTATACTTGAATTTTGTTTCACTTGCCAAATGTCAATACACTTGAATATATCATCAATATTGAACTCATTCAATCCTTTCTGTGCGACAATAACCTCTCTTGTAGTTTCTATATTGAACTCATTCAATATCTTGTCTATGTACTTCTGGCACAACCATATTAGCGTCTATTGATGCCAAATATTTGGGTTTTGCCTAAGTCTTTCATCGGGATGAAATTCTTAATATGTGTTAATAAAAGATACATTATTTCCAATCAACAATATGTCTTCCACATAATGTATTAGAAACATGTCTTAGCGCTCCCACTTAATTTCTTGCAAATGCAAGCATCTTCATCGTCTCTAATGAACTTTTAAACTCCTTTAACAATTTCATCACAGTGAAGATTCCAACTCCGCGATGCTCACTTTAACCATTGAAGTTCGCATATGCTTTTAGCATCCTTTGAATTAACAAAACCCTATGGACTGTGTTATGCACATGTCCTAGGTAACGATTCTATTAGAAGAACTTGTTTTGTTTATTCAACTACCATATAACAAAATTATATGTAGTGGTTGCTACATTAATCCGTCTAGACTAAATATCACTATGAAAGATCAAATCTTGTCATAGTCAACCTTTGAACATTGTTGTGAACTCTTTCCCAACATGTCGACTATTTCATAGATGTAAAACATCAATGTCTATTTCTTTATAGATCCAAACACGACTGTAAGGTCTTACACCTTTCTCGAGGGTCCTTCAAGTTCAAAACTTGATTTCTCGTGTATGGAACTATCACGGATTTTATGGCTTCAAGCCATTTTACGGAGTCAGGGCTCATCATCTCTTCTTTGCATGTAGTACGTTCATTATTCTCAAATAATGATTCAACCCTCAAATCTTGGTATTTGATTGTTTACTTGACCTACTTGTTTCAATAGGAACTTAGATCTCCGTGACCACAACCTTTGAGGCACGTGAGCCATGAGCATTGTTACTGCCTCCGGAACATTTTTCGGTGCTGCGCAACTCTGCACATATAGCTAAGGTTCTTTTAACCTTATCAAAGTTCTATTGTCCTCCCACTTAACTTTTCACGAAAAATTCCTTCTCAAAGAAACTTGATGTTCTAAGTGACAAACACTTTTGTCTCCGGTGTTATGGAGGAATATTTTAACAAAGACAGTTTCATCCGACTTTGGTTGCAAACATCTTTCTTATGCATAGCATACCAATGTTTAAGAAAGGACAACTTGGGTTTTATCCCAAACCATAACATATGGTGTCATTTCAACGGATTATGATGGAGCTCTTTTCAGTGGAAAAACGGTAATCTCTAAAGGTTTTAATCTTTAAAATACAATGGCAGTTTTATGAATTACACCTTCGATCTTACCATGTCAAACAAGGTTTAATTACATATATCGAACGCTCCATACTCTTATGGTGTTTCGGGAAAATGCAAATCCACGGAACGATTCCATAAATCTTAGGTATTATGCTAAACTTTGTAACTCAAATATCTTCCTTTATGATCTTTATCATAAACTATTTATATTCTTTTTACAATGATTTTGCACTTCATCTTGAAAGTCTTTGAACTTTTCAAATTTTTCTTACTTTATCCTTATTAAGTAAATATTCATATATTCACTCAAATTCTCGGAGAAAGCATATGAAGTTGAAATCCATCGCTTTTTGACTACACATGATGGACTTCGTACAACAATATGTACAAATTCCAATAAGCTAGTCTTTCGTTCCCTTTTTGCCTATGAACGAAGTTTTAATTATCTCTTAGGAAAGTTCCACAAGCGTCATGTGATCAAAATCAAAAGACTCCAAAATTCCATCCACATGGAGTTTCTTCATGTTTTCTTTCCAATATAATTTAAACGGCGATGTCACTTCTTAAGTGATCTTTCAATCAATTTGTCTTTCGACATTTTTAGCACCAGTTTTATGGATGTGATTTCTCCAACGAGATTTGTGAATCATCCATCTTTTATGGATTACGGCAATTATTTGAACAACCCTTTTGTTCTCATAATACCTGATAAAACAAATCTTTGAAGGCAAGCTTTGATGTTTAACGAGCAACACAATAACCCTTTATTTGTTCTCGATGAACATCATCACATATTCTTTTGCTAGTTACTTAGGCCATTGTAGTTCATGAATTGTGTTATTTCGTATGACAATTCACACCAACAAATTCAGTATCAAATACTTAAGAACCACATTGTTTAACAAGCAAAGAATATAGCCATAACATGTATATCATCTATATACTTAAACTGAACTATTCTAGTCTTTTCTTTTCTGCCATATATTTATGAGACTCTCTTTCAGTATCTCCTTTTCTGTTTGAAAGAATCTATCAACATCAACAGTGGAGTCATACATATGACACATAGTCCAAAGCATGTATAGTTAAATACCAATGTCTTTGGACTTGCACTTTGAAGTAGATTACCATCATCAAATGTTTGGTGTTCTTTCAAATTCCTTTCTTTAGTAATCTCTTGGTGTAGTAAACATTTTACCTACATCAAATATTCACCCTTATCATGGATTTATCCATGATCAAGTTACTTTTAGCTTGTAACGGTGAATCACGAGTATAATGTTGCTCTCCAAAACCTTTTGGAGGATTAGGACAACTAGTGTCTCCAATCTTTTGCAAATTCTCATCAAATATGAGAACATGATTTTTGTCATATTATACTCTATCATGTTGCAACCAAAACTTCGTTTCAGATATCACAATATCTTCCACACATCATGGTTTCTGAAACAACTCTTTCAGATCCTTAGATAACCTTGATATTAGGAGAATACTTTGAATATCAAGAATCATGGAGACAAAAATGATACTTATATACTAACATTGGAATTGTTACTCTTGATTTTAATACCAATTATTAAACTTCATGGAGTAACCGGAACTTACTGAAAGTTTGCAATAGGACTTTTAAACTTTAGATTAACACTTCAAAAACAATACGATACCAGTTCGTAAAGTAACTAACCAGAATTCTATAGTTCTATCATCTCAATTATAACTAAGCGCAAGGTGGTAAATGGATGCCAATGACTACAACAACTATGCAAATTCACTTTGATTTAGTTTATGATAAATTGAGTTCTAATTAATAATTAAATTAATCTAGGTGAACTCCCACACAAAACAATATCCCTCACATTGTTTTAGTGATCACACGAACCAAATCCACCACATCAAAACCGATCATCACGAGAGTTGATATAGCTTCAATGGCGAACAATCAACATGTTCATCATATCTACTATATGACTCATGCTCTACCTTTCGGTAATCCGTGTTCCTGAGGCCATGTCTGTACATGCTAGGCTCGTCAAGATCAAACCTTAGCTTCCGCATGAGCAAATCTGGCTTGCCCATGTTGTATACACTTGCGGAATCTAACACACCCGATCATCACGTGGTGCTTCGAAACAACAAGATTTAGCAACGGTGCTAACTAAGGGTGAACACTTTGAGACTTGAAATTTATGTGCATGAGGGATCATCTTATAATGCTACCTTCGTCTACTAAGCAATACAAGATGCATAAAGGATTAACATCACATGCAATTCATAATATGTGATATGATATGGCCTTTCTCCATTGTGCTTCCGATCTCCATCTTCTAGCACGAACATGATCTCCATCATCACCGACATTGCATCAAGGTCAATGACGCTGCTCCATGTTTCTCGTCCACCGGCTTCAACTATTACAACTACTTTGAATAGACACACGGGTCTTAACAGAAATTAAAGACAACCATATGGCTCCTGCCGGTTGCCAACTTACAATAAGGAACATTGCATACATCATATATAATCAGAATAATGGCCATATCACATCACTGCACACCCCTGCAAAACAAAGTTAGACGCCTCTACTTTCTTTGCATATTTTACGTGGTTTGGGGCTTTCAATAAGTGTCGTTCTAACTTACGAACAAGAACCACAACATTGATACTAGTATTGTTAATCACCCGTTGTAAATTGGATCTTAACTATGCTAGGAGAAACAGGCACCCGCAAAGCCACTTATGCAATACAAGTTGCATGTCAAGCGTGGAGCAAGTCTCATGAACGATGTCATGTAAGGTTAGCCCGGGCCGCTTCATCCTAACATACCGCAAGATGCAAAGTACACAAGAAGCAATCGACAATAAAAGCATCAACGCCCACAATGACCATTGTGTTCTACTCTTGCAACAGATCTACATATAGACACGGCTCTGATACCACTGTAGGGGTTCGTAGCATGGAAAACAAAAATTTTCTATCGCATACAAACAAACAAGCCAAGATCTATCTACTAGATTGTAGCAACGAGTCGATGGAATAACTTACCCTCAAAGATTCCAAAGCGGTTAACGAGAGCAGATTCTCGTGGGTGATGTAGTCGTACTCTTTCCGATCTCAAGATCGCGCAGACGATCCTTCCGGCGCTGCGTTCCGGCAGCGCTCCCGCAGTCGGTCACACGTTCGGTACTCGACGAAGACCTTCCTCTCCCTTGTTCCAGCAGGCAGCGGAGGTTGTAACACTCTCCTCGCGATTCTGGCAGCACAACGGCGTGGTACCGGAAGTAGAGGGGAGATCCCGCAGGGCTTCGCCTTAAGCCGGAGCGAGTATGGTGGATTATGAGAGAGGGCTATTAGTGGTCTAGAGATTAGACACACCAATTAGAAGGCTCTAAACCGCAGGCTAAAGCAATTAGAAGCTCTAAACCAAACGGCTCTAAACCTGAGATTAGAGGTGGAAACTTGTGTGTCTCAAGGAGGAGCCCTGCCCCTCCTTTTATGGGTGGAGGGGCTAGGCGCGCCAGGGAGGGAGGGAGTCCCTCCCCAACTCGGCCTAGGGCTGGGCGCCGGCCAAGGAGGAGAGGAACTCCTCCTCCAAGTTGGTTTCAACCTCCTCTTGCTTGTTTCCCACAGTTTCCTGTTTCCCACAGTTTCCTGTTTTCCACAGTTTCCTGTTTTAGCCGTTTGACTTTCAAACTGGCAATTTGACTTTCATGTTTTTGGAACAGCAAGAACACTTAGTACATGATGCAATCATTCAATGACACACTCATGTACCCTCCCCCCCGGAGTGCCGGACAATCCGGACCCTTCTAGAACATTCCCGATGAAAACACCGGAATCATTCCCGAACTCCGAAACGGGACTTTCCTTATATGAATCTTATTCTCCGGACCATTCCGGATCACCTCGTGATATCCCGGATCCCATCCGAGACTCCGAACAACATTCGGTCTCTTTCTCATAATACCATAACTACTCAAACAACGTCGAATCCTTAAGTGTGTCTCCCTACGGTTCGTGAATTATGCGGACATGATCGAGACACTTCTCCGAACAATAACCAATAGAGGAATCTGGAAATTCATATGGCTCCCACATATTTCTACGATTACTTTTGCGATCGAATGAACCACTTACATACGATACCAATTTCCCTTTGTCTCACGATAGTTTACTTATCCGAGGTTATGATCGTCGGTATCTCTGCATACCTAGTTCAACCTCGTTATCGATAAGTACTCTTTTCTCGTTCCCGTGATATGTGATCCCTTGTGAGCCAGTCACATGCTTGCAAGCTAATTGGATGACATTACACCGAGAGGGCCCAGAGTATATCTATCCGTCATATGGATGGACAAATCCCACTCTTGATCCATGTGTTTCAACCAATACTTTCCGAACACTCAATGCCACCTTTATAGCCACCCAGTTACGGTGTGGTGTTTGATGTCATCAAAGCATCCATCCGGTAAAGGTGATATGCATGATCTCATGGTCGAAGGAATTAGGTTACTATGTATCAGAAAGCATATAGCAATTGAACTAATGAAATGACTTGATCTTTATGCTACGCTTATCTATAGGAGTATGTCCATCACATCATTCTCCTAATGATATGACCCTGTTGTTAATAACATCTCTATGTTCACGATCAGGAAACCATGATCATATATTAACCAACAAGCTAGTTTAACAAGAGGCTTTACTAGGGACTCTTATTTTAGTTTACAAATCACACAAGTATTAATGTTTCCGTTTAATACAATTATAGCATGGTATGTAAACATTTATCATAAGTGTGAAGATATGATAATAACCACTTTATTATTGCCTCTTGGGCATATCTCCAACACTTCCTTGCGAGGCGAAGCCGCTGCAGCCGGAGCACCCCCCAGCCCAGAGACTGGGGCGAATGTCGGAGGCATTGAAGCCAGCGGCACCTCGACGGTGGCCGCTTCCAGCACGGCTGTCGACGGCGGCGCCTCGTCCTTGGCAGGGCTGGGGGCGTCGGAACTGCTCGCCGAGTTTGGCGACGAGACCGGCCTCGTCGGCTTCGGCTTCCTCTTTGGAGGAGCCTTCGTCTCCTTCTCCTTCTTTTTCTTCTTCTTCGACAGAGTCGCTTGTCGGTGCGAGGTGGTCTCCGGAAGTTCTTCGTCGTCGTCGTGATGCTCGAGGCTTTTACTTGCCTCAAGCTCATGCTGTCGCTGCTCGCGGGTCTTGCGAACCAGCGAGGCGATCTCCTCCTCGGACTCGTCCTCGTCATCGGTCCCGTCGCTCCCGGAATCGTCTTTGGCAGGAGGCGACTCGGCCATGTCCGGACGGACAAGCTCAAGTTCTCGTCGTCCGAAGGCGGGAGCCATCCTTCCACCACTTGGAACAGCTGCAAAGAATGCAAGATGAAATTAGGATTACCGCGACTGCAAGAACTGCGACTGCGAGTAAGGCGAGGTGATTACCGTTGGGGCTGGACGCTTTGCGGTGTAAGGTGCGACTCCGGCCTGTGCGTCCAGGTACACTGCCTGGGTGATCTTCTCTAGTGCTGGGATGTAGTCCTCCAGCTTCCACTTGTCGAGGGAGGCCTTCGTTGAGTCTTCCCGGCCCGTGTACTGGTACATATAATGGTCGCGTCGAGCCAGAGGGACGAGCCGCCGCCCGAGCCAGCAGTTGTATAGGTTGATCGTCTGGAGGCCTTTCTTCTTCAGGCTGCGGATGGTCTGGAGCATCTCGTCAACGACCATCCGCTGGTCGTTGGGGAGCTTGCCGACTTGGAGACGGCGCGGCTCGGATCGGTTGGCGGAGTACCGCGGAATCGCCGTTTCGCCCTCCGGGGTCGCCTCGGCAACATAGAACCACGACTTCTTCCAGTCGCTTGCCGCCTTCGCGGGCAGCATCAGGTCGAAAAATGAAGCCTTCGACTTCAGCTGGAAGGTTAGGCCGCCCGCAGCAAGCATTGGGCCGCCCGCCTCCTCGCGGCTGATCCGTCCGTGGAACAGATCTTGCCATAGAGGGAAGTAGGGCCGGCAGCCCAAGTAACATTCGCAGAACGCCACAAAGATGGCGAGCTGTTCGATGCTATGGGGACCCAGATCCGATGGCTGGATCCCGTAGTAGGCGCAGAAGCGCCGGAAGAATAGGGACGTGGGGAACCCTAGCCCCCGTTCAAGATGGCTGGTGAAGCAGATGAATTCCCTTTCTCGAGGATTCGGGGTTGTCTCTACGGCCGCAGGGATGCGCCAGCAGCCGTCTCGCAAAATCCCGGCCTCCTCGAAGGAAGCCAGTTGCGCCCTCGTGCACTTAGATCTATCCCAAGGCTCGGTGGAGAGGGCCATGGCGGAGAGATTTGTTGGGGGTCGGGGGATTTCTGGTCGGCTGGGTCGCGATGCGAAGGGAGGCGAAAATGCGCGCAGTCGGAGGAAATGGTGAGAAGGTGGTCCTCCGATCGCCTGCCATTCCCCTTATATAGCGGATGTTACCCGCCAAATCAGGGAACCGTTACCGCACGATGATTACGCCAAAAGTTACCGTTAGATTACCCCAACGGCTAGTTTGACCACGTTTGACGGCCCAACTTGAGTTACTCGACTCGCCGACCCACTCACTATGACAGTGTTTCGCCGACTCGACTCGCCAAAGCTGCGAGCTGGACGACTGGTTTCTCCTTTATACAGGAGCCCGTCGATGATTCGACTGGATGTCTACTCTGAAGCCGTATACTCCGACTGCCAGCAGCCATCTACACCTAATCGACGACGGCCTCGGGGACTACTGATGGGGATGTGCCTACAGGGGTATACCCAGCAGGACGTTTCCGACTGGCCCAAGACTTGGCGAGTGGGCCTGCAATACGGTGACTGGATTGAAGCCCAGCGAGGAACCGAGCGACTGGAAGCTGAAGGCCCAGGCGAGTAGATAGGCCCAGTCGGATTAGGTTAAACGAGTATCGAAGCTTTAACCGAATCGGTTGAGATATGTAAACCCCAGGGGAGGTGAGCCTATATAAACCTCCACGTAGGGGGAGTAGAGGGACGTTCCATCATACACCCAAGCGACTCGCCGCCTAGCCTCCGAGCTCGCCCATTGTACCACCTTCATAATACAATCTAGCAGGAGTAGGTCTTTACCCTCTAGGGGCCGAATCTGGGTAAAACCCTGTGTCTTTGCCCTCATCTCGCACCGCAGATGGCTGGCCGCCCTTGCCCCTCGTTCTACTACTCGCTGCCGATTGCGGCATCTGCTGTGACCATTCCCACGACACAAGGTAATCCATAGAAACACTACTAGGAAAATGGTCGTATGTGGCGCACCTAAAAGGCCCATCCGTGGCGCACCTGTAGTGCGCCACGGGCCTTGCGCTACGGCTATCTCTCAGCCGTGGCGCACTGCCTAGTGCGCCACGGTTGTATAGAGATAGGCGTAGCGCACCACCTAGTGCGCCACAGAAGTTTGGCGTGGTGCGCTACCCCTTGGATCTTCTGTGGCGCACTACCCAGTGCGCCACTAAACATCCATGGTGCGCTTTAGGTGTAGTGCGCCACAGAAGGTAGAACATGTGCGCCACAGATGTATTTTTTGTTTTTTTTTTAATTTCCAAGCCAGATTATATGCAATACAGATTATATACAATATTACAGCAGATATACACACACAGATACAAGATATACAATTATATATATAAATACTCGATATGAAAAACAAGATTGAAACAAATACATATAGATAAGTCTCATACATGAATACATAGTCCAAGTTACATTGTTTTGATCATGTTACAAAGTAGTAGTTGGTGACATGCGAATACATGTGTCGATCGAACAAGTTAGAGCTCGGAAGCTCGCCTAGACATCTAAACTAGCTAGCTAGACACAAACGCGGGATAAATAACCAAAGAAGATAAGCATGATCACCGCCGCGATGAAGGTGTAGGTCTTCATCCGGTTCCTTGTCCTAACTCCCGCTAGATAGCGCGTGTATCTATCTTCCGCCTCCGCCATAGTGTTGTACCCTTTGTAGCTATTGCCGCTGAAACGGTGCACCTGTCTCCGGCAATCTTCCCAATCATCGTAGACTCCGGGAACCCGTCCCTTGTACACGACGTACCACGTCATCTACAAGTTGACAATAATAACTAACCGGTGATTGAAAAAACATGTATAATTAAAGTCGCATATGAAGATACACTTATAGAAAGTACTCTTAAATCAAAAAGATCAAACTCAAAAAGCATGCCTCATATATAACTAGCTAGGTCGTTGGACACAGGAATTGCTTATGACGGGACTGTTAGCCAAGTAGGATGCACAATTCCTGGACTTGTGCATATCACAAGGCTAACAATCCCGTCATAGCACATTCACATATATATTGTGCCACGACATTTCAATCATCGGCATATTCTCGAAAAAGACAAAAATAACTCGAAAAGCATGCCTCATATATAACTAGCTAGGTCGTTGGACACAGGAATTGCTTATGACGGGACTGCTAGCCAAGTAGGATGCACAATTCCTGGACTTGTGCATATCACAAGGCTAACAATCCCGTCATAGCACATTCACATATATATTGTGCCACGACATTTCAATCATCGGCATATTCTCGAAAAAGACAAAAATAACTCGAAAAGCATGCCTCATATATAACTAGCTAGGTCGTTGGACACAGGAATTGCTTATGACGGGACTGTTAGCCAAGTAGGATGCACAATTCCTGGACTTGTGCATATCACAAGGCTAACAATCCCGTCATAGCACATTCACATATATATTGTGCCACGACATTTCAATCATCGGCATATTCTCGAAAAAGACAAAAATAACTCGAAAAGCATGCCTCATATATAACTAGCTAGGTCGTTGGACACAGGAATTGCTTATGACGGGACTGTCAGCCAAGTAGGATGCACAATTCCTGGACTTGTGCATATCACAAGGCTGACAATCCCGTCATAGCACATTCACATATATATTGTGCCACGACATTTCAATCATCGGCATATTCTCGAAAAAGACAAAAATAACTCGAAAAGCATGCCTCATATATAACTAGCTAGGTCGTTGGACACAGGAATTGCTTATGACGGGACTGTCAGCCAAGTAGGATGCACAATTCCTGGACTTGTGCATATCACAAGGCTGACAATCCCGTCATAGCACATTCACATATAAATTGTGCCACGACATTTCAATCATCGGCATATTCTCGAAAAAGACAAAAATAACTCACACTTGTCGTCCGAGAACCAAAGAGTAAGCAAAAAAACCAAAGAGTAAGCAAAAAACCAAGCATTGATTGATATATAATAATAATAAGCAAAATAAGTAAGTGGTGATTCATAAACCTAATAAGATAAGTACACTTGTCATCCACACACACACACAAAGGTCATCTATAGTTTGCAACTACAACTAGGCCAACATCAAGCCTTCTGGCTCGGCTTAAGGAACGGGAGGACGCCCTGTCTCGTCATGAACTTCCTATAGTCACCCTGCATCTCTAGGCGATCTTCTATGTCACGGTTATTCGGGATATTTCCTCCGTAGAAGATCCCCCCCGAAGTCATGACATCACGAAAGATGATTGCCCCAAACTGCTGCTGGATGCGATACATCTCTTGTCTAATATCCGAATCATTGATCTTGGCCTTTGCTTCGGCCCACTGTTTGAGATGATCTGGCAGCGTAGAATTATGCTGGTCAAGTAGGAACGCCCTCATGTGATGGAGTGCGTAGTAGGCTTCCTTCTTACTGTTTTCCGGCTGCTTCACGCAGGGGAACTCTGTTACGTGGTTGAAGACGTGCCTGCCGAACTTGACCTTCTTACGCACGAAGCTGGTGCCTTCCGTCGAGGCAAAGCTAGTGAGAGCATCATCCAGAACTTCCTTGATCTTGTCGTAGTTTTTCTTCTTTTCTAGACTCCCCGAGTCGAAATACGTGGCGTGGGAATGCTTCGGCGATAAGGAGATGAGCGTGCAGTGTTCATCTCTGCGCAAAAAATTCAAATGGAATGTGTTGAAAAAAGAATGATGATGATCTAATAAAGCCAATCGACGGTGGCGACTGAATAACGACTTACTCGAGAAAGTAAGGCACGAGAATGTATTCCTTTGTCTTGTTCGCCACGAGGATTCTTTTTAGGTACGAGGCCACGATACATCGTTCGGCGGGGGAACCCAAGAAGCCGTCACGCATGTAGTAGGGGTCCACTATAGCGATGCCCGGTGTGTTCTCTCTAATGATCTGCATGGCCAGGCTGAGAGAAAAGAGACGGACCATGGTATAGTGCAGCGGGTATAGGTGGAACATATTGAAGATGTCTTCGAACCGCAGGAAGAACAGATCCGCGGGGGCAGTGTCGACGAAGCCCAAGCCTGGTGGCACCTTAACCACGAATACCGGGTGCGAGGGATCTTTCTCCGATAGAAGGCGTCTCTCTATCGTCAGCACGCCGTCATGCACACTCTGCAGTTCCGAACTGGCGAGCTTCCGCAAATTCTTAGGTAGCATGGGCTCACCCGCCACATGAATCCTCCACATAATACCCTCGGGTCTTGGTGGCCCGTCCCGAAACCTGATCGGATTCGCAGTTGTTGACGCCACCGGCTGGCTCGAGCTGCTAGATTTTCTTTTCCTGCCCTTTTTTCCTTTTGGAGAGCGGGCAGGCACCGCAATCTGAGCATCGGCCGCCCTATGTAGTGTGTCAGGGCTTAGAATAAAGGGCCGGTTGGTTGTATCAGCTGGCTCTGTAAAGGCGCAAGCTGGAGGCGTCTCCTGAGAACCAAACAGACGCTTGGTGATAGTGGCTTTCTCTGTGGGGCCACCAGCTAGGTCTTCTTCGTTGCCAAACTGAGTGCTGAAGAAGTGATCATTCCAGTCTTCGAAGTCCTCGGCCGGATCCTGCGCCATGTGCATATCATCAACATGATCATCCGACCCACCGCGTGGAGGTGACGGCGAGGGCGGTAAGGGGGCCTTGCCACCGCTTGTCGCTGGCACGACAGGCGGTGCTGTTGTCTGTGGCGTGATGGCCCCCGCCGTCCCCAAACGGATCATGCTCTTTGGCCATAGCAAGAACAAGCCGAAGCAACTTCTGAGGACATACGGCTCTTCTTCATCCGCTCCTGGGGGTTGAATGGGAGGTTCCAGGTCGTCGCAGCCCCTTAGCACCCGACTAATTTTAACCATGTGCACGCTATCTGGCATCGGCTTTGAGTGGCACGTGCGCTGCAAGGGTTGAACGATGGTACCCTTGGCGACATCCCTCATCTCGTTGTTCACGTAGCATAAGAGAGTGCAAGGAACATCCGTCTGCGGAAAACATGTACGGCGTCGTCAGAGCGAGATGCCACAAGAGTAATATATAGATGGCATGAAAGGCGGTAATTAAAGCAATTTGTTTACCGTGATGGCGTCGAGATCGGCTAATGTCGACGCACCGCATACGGCGACGGGCGTGCAAGAGACGGAAGGGCTGCTTGATGGCGCGGTGCTGGCCGCCGGTGTATTCTCCCTACCGACGGGTGCTTGGAGCTCCGGTGCCGCCGCGACGATGGCAGGGGGGGCACCAACATGTACTCCGGCGCCGCGGTGATGGCAGGGGGAGTCACCAACACTTGCGGCGCCGCGGTGCTAGTGGGCGGAGTCACGAACACGTAGTTCGCCTGATTCGTCGGCGCCGCGTTGTTCGAGTGGCTGCTGACCATGCTTGGAATCGGGCACGGCCCTACTCGACCACCCGCACTCCAGTTCGCTATTGACTCCACCAAGGTAGGCAGGAAGGACGTAAGGGTGATTGCCAGGTTGTCTTGGACGATCTGCGGGATCCGCGCCACTTGTGCCTTAAGTTCTTGAACCTCTCTGTTTTCCTCCTCGCTCCTTCCCGACGGCGCCACATGCGTCCTCGGCGGTGGACCAAAATGATCCACCCAATTCTTACCCCCGAGGCCGGCCAGACGGCCAGCCGACGACGGCTTCTTCATAACCGGCTCTATTTTCTTGGCCCGGTTCATCGCCCTGTTAAAAGGGTTATCCCACCGGGTGGCCGCCGTCGACCCCTGGGATGAGGAACCCTGGGATCCATGACTAGCAACAATTTCCTCCTCCTGCAGAAGAAGTAACAGTGAATCATTTAGATCATCGATTAGATTGCAATCGTGTTGATCACCGGTAATTAGATTATACTTACCACAATTTCCTCGAATTCCTTCACCGCAGGATCCGCGGTGAGTTGTTTGGTTTTTGGGTCCACATGGTAACGGGCCCTGATGAAGTTTCGAACCTGCCCGGGTTCGAATTTAGCAAAGGGGTTTTCTATCCCCTTGGATCTATACTCTTCGTCCTCCTTATTCCATTTGGCCTCCGCGGTTCTGTATCCACCAGATCCGAGATGGTGATGACCTATATTCATCGCCTGCAGCACCTTTCCCCGATTACTATTGGCCAGGGCTCTTTCGGATTCACACCTCTCCTTGAACTCCCGGAACTGATCTTCGGTGATCTGCGGGTCAATCTTCTGGATCTCCTCGAGACTTTTGCCTTCTTTATAGATCTTCTTCTTTATCCGGGTTCTCCAGCTGGCCAGGGCGGTGCTCATCTTTGTGAGGGCGGATTTGTTTACTTCGTTCCCATGATAATTTGTGTTCTGATACTTAGCGGGGAACTTGTATCTGGCGTGCAGCTTCTCGAAGAGGAGTGTGCGCAAGTGGCCATTATCTTTATGCCGGAGATTCTCGGTGTTGATCGAGATGGTTGTCCGGGTGATCGCCGCCACTTGCCCACCGTACCCTTTGACGACAAGGGCGGGCTCCAAAGGAACCCCTGATGGGCTCACTTCGGTAATTTCCTCCCTGACCATGCCGACCGTGTTCGGGCGCCGGTCCTTCGGCTTCTTCTTCTTAGGAGGGTTGCTACCACTCCCTATGCCCTCGCCGCCATCAGTGGTTTCATCATCCGCCGTTCCTTCGGCTTCTTCCTCCGCGTCTTCCATCTCATCATCCTCGCTCTCCGAAGGATGGTATTCTTCATCGTCTTCTAGACGCTGGGACGCCTCCCAGAATGTCAATTGTTTATTCGGAGGTCTGAGTTCTCCTTCAGCGCTGATGCGCTTAGAACATCCAGCCTCGTCGTTGTCACACATCTTTGCACTAATAAAAAACAAATAATTGGTTAAATGCACGGAAAAATCCGGCATGACCTTTGCTAATTTTCTTAAACTAGGAGTGCCCGATTTCTGCCGAAACGGAAGTTAATCAACATTCCGGCAAAAATCGGGACTCATTTCATACAAGAACCTGCATACACACATAATAAAGTTCTTCATATACAAGCACAAGCACAATTTCAAGTGCTACAATTATATCACCACAGATTATATCAACTGTCATTGACAACAAGTATGACAACAAGTATATGACAGCAAGTATGACAACAAATATGACAACAAGTATATGATAGCAAGTATGGATTATATGACAGCAAGTATATGACAGCAAGTATAGTGCTGCTGATTTTATTTATGATCTATTGATCTTGTCACAGTTTGTTATTGCTACTACTATCACCAGGTTTTGTTCTTGTTCTATTGTACTACCAGTTGCTCCTTATTTTCTATTTTGTGCACTATCTTCTTGCTGGTAACTTTGAAAACATTTAAATTTCCTAATCCTAATCCTCTTAAACCTACTGCTTGCTAACAGCAACTACACAATCTATTTCTTGACAGCAACTACACAACCTACTGCTTGCTAATAGTAACCTAATTCTTGATAGCAACTAACTAAACCTAAAAAAACTAACCTACTGCTAACTTGAGGACAAAAGTCATGCAAAATTTACATAAGATGCAAAATTTAGATAAACTAACCTACTGCTAATTCTTGACAGCAACCTATTTTGGTTATTTGATAAATTTAGATAAGATGCAAAATTTACTTGAGGACAAAGGTCATGCAACCATGGCAGATTCAGAATGAAAATTGCAAGATTCAGAATGAAAATTGCAAGCACGGTTTTGGTTGGAATTCAGAAATGTTAGGATCAAAGCAGGAAACTACTACTATGCATATGCTAATTCAGTTCTTTTCCTCCTAGGATCAAAGTAGGAAATTGTTGGAAACCCAAATCCCATGTTTTTAAAGTGAGCCAAAGTTGGTCCTGCTGCCTTGGCATGCAGAAACAGAGGAACATATCTGCCTTGGTACTGCTGCCTTGGCATGCAGAAACAGAGGAACATATCTGTATTCCTCAACTCAAATTCAGAAAATATCTAATCAAACAATAAGACTGGGGTCCACCTATAATTGGCAAAGCTGCATGACAAAGAATGTGAGAACACACAAACCAACTGTTTTTGTTTCAAACGTGTGTACAGCTTCATGACCAAGAATCTGTATTCCTCAAATCAAAATTTATTACTCCAAGCAAGCCATTTTCTGCATCTTCTTTAGTAAAATTCTAGAGTTTTATCTCAAATTTGGGAACAGCACACATCTAGAGGATAAACATGGCCTGCTGAACCCTAACCATGGCCTGCACACATCTCAAATTTGGGAGCGAGGCCTACTGAACCCTAACCATGGCCTGTTTCAGTCTACATGTCATTCCTACGCTCACATGACTGCTGTGCTTAGCCTACCAGTAGCCTACCCAGATTGGCCTAGCAATCTAGCAATCTGGCTTGGTTCAGAGGCAGACCCCCATCGGGGAGATAGAGGGGGAGAGAGGGAGAGAGGGAGAGAGGGAGAGACAGGGGAGGGAGAGAGGGAGAGACAGGGGAGGGGCTACCTATGACGGGCGGACGACGGGCGAACGACGACGGGCGGCGGCGCGATCCTCCTCCTCCACAAGCGGCGGGCCTCCTCCTCCTCCACGGAGCCTCCTCCTCCACAAGCGTGGGCCTCCTCCTCCTCGAGAGCGCAGCGCGGTGGCGGGCCTCCTCCTCCTCCTCGAGAGCACAGTGC
Source organism: Avena atlantica (assembly GCA_910589765.1). Lineage (NCBI taxonomy): Eukaryota > Viridiplantae > Streptophyta > Magnoliopsida > Poales > Poaceae > Avena > Avena atlantica. The sequence goes on from OU342736.1 coordinate 304,057,408, forward strand.
AGCGCGGCGGTGGCGATCTGTGGCGGTGGCGATCTGTGTGCGTGTGGTGTCTGTCAGATGCAGCGGCGCGGCTTCGCGGTGTGCGTGTGGTGTCTGTGAGATGGAGCGGTTGACTAGCGTCCAACACACATATGCGTAGCGCACCCTGGCCAAGTGCGCTACGGTTAAGTGTGCTACGGATAACCGTAGCGCACTTGGCCAGGGTGCGCTACGCCTATGTGTGTTGGACTACCAGATAAGAGGGCGGCCATCCCTTCTTTTAGCACTAGTACTGTCATAGCCCACTGGTTCTGCCCCTTAGCTCTATTCTAAACTATGAGCACCCAGGTTCGAATCCTGGTGCTCCACTTTTTTATTTTTATTTTAAAAATACTTTTAAATGTTCCAAAAAAGTCCAAAAGTGGTGATTTATGCCATACAAGTTTTGTTTTGTTTTTAAAATACTTTTAAATATTCCAAAAATGCCAAAAAGTAGTGATATATGTCATAAAAGTGTTACAAATATGATTCAAAGTATAACTAAATTTCATAATAATTTGTCCATGAATATTACAATCTTTTTCGACCACGCGTTTACAATATTTTTTGAGCTAGCGTTTTACAATCTTTTTTCCCTTCTTTGTCGCGGTTGAATAATTTAGCCCCGACACTTTAATGTTTCTTCTTTCGAACGGGCTACCTTTTTTGGGTAGGGTTGTACTTTTTCTTCTTGTGATGTATGTTGCTGCATCGTAGTCGTCGTCATCTTCAATCTTTGGATCACCGTACTGGTCGAAGTCTTGCTCATTGGCGACTCCATCCATTCCGATGATGTTCCTTTTTCCTATCCTCACGACAACACGGCTAGGCTTTGTCGGGTCGGTAATGAAAAAACATTGGTCCACTTTGGTAGCCAGTACCCACGGTTCATTTTTCGCGGCCACGTTTGCACCGGCGGCCTTGGATTTGGCTGCTTCGGGTATAACCATGGTTGTGAAATACCGGTCTTCTCTTTCGACGCTCTTTGCCCATCTGACACGGAACATCGGCACCTTTTCTCCACAGTAGTCGAGCTCCCAGATCTCCTCGATTCTTCCGTAGAATCTTTCCTTCACGTTGTCATCGGTGTAGAATTCCGACGTTACGCCTGAGTTCTGATAATCACACTTGTTGTCCTTTTCCTCCGTGTAGAATGTGTAGTCGTTGATATCATACGCCTGATAGGTCACCAGGTTTTGCATCGGTCCCTGCGACAAGGTGAATATGATCTTTTCCGTGTCAGAAGAATGCGAGCGCGGGGGATTATCAAGGAGCGTCTGCCTAAACCAACGCGTGAAATCTGAGTTGTGCTCTTTGATTATTTCTCCCTGCGTCCTCTGTATGCCCCGGTCACTGTACTTCTTCTCGATTAACCTTTTGTGCTTCTCTACCCAAGGATCGACCAGTTCTAAATGCTGTAGCGCGACGAGGTTTGCTCGATCAAAGTCTGCGCGTCGAAAATCGAAGTCTGCATGCAGTATGCGACGACCCTCTCGGTGACCAGATCCGTCGAGCTTGCCAAGGTGTCTGTTGACGGGAAGACCGACAGGGTTCTCGATGTCTAGATAATTCGTGCAGAAAGAGATGCACTCTTCGGCCAGAAAGCCCTTGGCTATGCTTCCATCTGGACGGGACCTGTTGCGAACGTATCCTTTGATGTGTCCGTTCATCCTTTCGAACGCCATCATGCTGCGGAGAAACATCGGCCCGAGTTGTACGATGTCCTCCACGACATGGACCAGCAGATGCACCATAATGTCGAAGAATGCGGGTGGGAAGTAGACCTCAAGCTCACATAGTATCACCACGATCTCCTCCTGTAGCCTTCCGAGCTGATTCAAGCCAATCGACTTCCTAGAGATGACGTCGAAAAACTTGCATAGGCCAAATAACGTTTCACGGACGTGCTCGTCCATTATCCCTCTTAGTGCGACCGGAAGTACCTGCGTCATTAGCACGGCACAGTCGTGAGACTTCATGCCACTGAACCTCTGCTTCGCCTCGTCTAGGTATCTGCTTATCTTGCCTGCGTAGCCGTAAGGAAATTTGACTCCTAGAAGGCACTTGAAAAACTGTTTGATCTCATCCTGGCTTAGAGTGAAGCAAGAAGGAGGGCAGTAATATTCGTTCTTCTTGAACTTTTTACCCTTCCGACGACCTTGTGTCGTCTCCGACTCATGATCATCGTCATCTTCCTGATCATCAGGAGTAGTGCGTCCTCCGTGAAGCTCCTTCCGGATACCCAAGCATATCAGGTCGTGCCTTGCTTTCGGACCATCTTTCGTCCTATCTGGCATGTTGATTATGGTGGCGACCAGACTCTCGCACACGTTTTTCGTGATATGCATGATGTCGAGGCTATGAGGCATGCGGAGAAACTTCCAGTATGGCAACTCCCAGAAAACAGACCTTGTTTTCCATACCTTCATCAGCGGCTTGTCTTGTTGCTGCCTCTTTCGCTTCTTTCCAGGCTTAGGACAATCTTTCCAGTTTTTCAGCAACTCTTCCACTTCTTCGCTGCTCCTATGCTCTGGGATTCCTCGGGTCTCTGATTTGCCATCGAACAGGTCTCCACGTTTTCTCCATGGATCATTCTTGCCGAGCCACCTCCGGTGCGCCATGAACACGGTTTTCGATGACCCTGGATCTTTCTCTAGTTGGAGATAGCTTGTGTTATCCATGCACCTAACGCATGCGTAGAATCCTTGGATAACCTGCCCCGAGATATACCCGCAACCTGGATAGTCTTGCACCGTAGTGACCAACGCGGCTCTCATAGTGAAATAATCTTGTGCGACGGCGTCGTAAGTATTGGCTCCAGATTCCCATAACGTGGCTAGCTCCTCTTTCAACAGCCCGAGATACAGATTGATGTCGGTACCAGGTTGTTTCGGCCCTTGAATTAGCATACTCATTTGTATGTACTTCTTCTTCATGCACAACCATGGAGGGAGGTTGTACATCCATACAAACACAGGCCAAGTGCTGTGCGTGCTGCTCTGGCTACCGAACGGATTGAGTCCATCGGTGCTCGCACCAAGCCTGATGTTCCTCGAATCTCCACCGAATTCTGGGAATTCGAGGTCCAATGCTTTCCACTGGCTAGCATCTGAAGGGTGCGTCAGCAGCTCATCCTTTTCGGGGTCATCATCATCTCCTGGCTTCTTCCTTTCCGCATGCCATCGCATGAGCTTCGCTTCCTTAGGGTCCGCGAAATAGCGCTGCAGACGAGGGGTGATAGGAAAGTACCATACCACTTTTCGAGGTGCTTTCTTCCCTTTCTTGTATCGACTCACGCCGCACACCGGACATGTGGTTTTCTCCGCGTCCTCGCCCCGATAAATGATGCAATCGTTGATGCATACGTGATATCTAACGTGCGGTAGATCGAGAGGACAGACGATTTTCTTGGCATCCTCGATACTAGTTGGACATGTGTTCCCCTCCGGGAGACGATCGTGCCAGAATGCCATCATATCGTCGAAGCTTGCGTCGCTCAATTTGTGCTTTGCCTTCATCTCCATAGCCTTGAGCATTACATTCAACCGGGTATCATCGGGCCTGCATCCTTCATACAATGGAGTAACCGCGTCTTTCTCAAGTTGCGCAAGCTTGGCTTTCTCTCTAGCGGCAGCCCTGGCGTTACTCGTCTTCTTGAGAAGCAGCTCTTGCACATAAGGGTCCCGCACCCAGCCTGACGTTGTTCCATCGTCGTCTGCTCCTCCGGCATCTAGATCATCATCATCCCGGTCTGCTTCCGCACCTTCACCATCTCCAGGAGACTCTTCATCATCTCGCCCGTTCTCGCCGTGATGACGATCATCGTCATGTTGGCCACCTTCTTCACCGTCTCCATCATCTACGCCATCGCTTATCCAACGAGTGTATCCATCCATGAAACCATGGCGGAGCAGGTGCACCTGCAGATTCCCGGAATCTGGGTCGATCACCCAGTTGAGTTTGCATCTTCTACACGGACATCTTATATCTGTCTTGTTATTTCGTATCATGTCGGCCGTCGCACATTTCAAAAATCTAGCCACAATGCCTTCGCTCATTATGCAGACCATTTTTGCCTGCACGATGTACACGGTACAATTTTGAAGTCTATTAGAACCACATAATGAATGCATGCATGCAATGGTCGATAGAAAATTTCGGCATGACCTATCCTAAAATTAGGACCTTTGCGAAATGCCAAAGTCTTGCCAAAATGGAAATGAATCAACATTTTGGCAAAACAAAAGGCAACTAGTTCACATACAAACATAAGAGAGAGAGAAACCGATCCATACACACATGAACATATCATTATCCTCTCCATACACACATGCATGAGCATCATCGATACTCTCCATATACACACACATATGACCATCGATCCTCTCCACACATACACACATCATGAGCATCGATCATCTACATACATATGAGCACATGCATCATCCATATACACATGAACACATCCTTACATGGACAACTTACCGAGATGAGAGACCGATCGCGAGAAAGATGGAAAGGAGAGGTGCGCGCGTCGACCGGAGACGGATAGATGAGAGACCGGAGACCTCCTCTATTACTTATGTAACATCCAAAGCAAGTTTTACATGCTAAAAATGGTGAATGTATGGAGAAATTGAGGTGGGAAGGAGAAGATCCCGACTAGATCTAAGGAGGAAGAAGAAGGGGAAAGTGAAGTGTGGGTGGTGGATGTGTGGGCACACATGTGCACATAAAGTGCTGTCCTAAAAGAATCGAAACATCCGTGGCGCACACGGCCCCAGTGCGCCACAGGGAGTACAAACTTCTGTGGCGCACTAGGACGAGTGCGCCACAGATGCTCCTAGTCCCTGTGGCGCACTAGGCGGAGTGCGCCACAGAAGTTTGTGGCCGTTTCAGAGCAGAGGTGGGCATGCGCTTAGTCGTAGCGCACCATGCACACGTGCGCCACAGATGACCCTAACTGTAACACCCTCAGAATCGGACCTATGCAAGTTTGAGCAAAATTCGCCAATCCCGCATAGAAACGATTCAAAGGTGCCCACCAGGCACTTTCGTGCGGGTGGAAAACGAAGTAATAACATTACACAACAGTCCTCGATGGGACCCACAGAACAGATATATATAACAGCGACTCAATGAGTCAAGAATACAGATGTAATATACAAAGATCCAAATCACCTTGAAAACGGTAGAGCGTCCGACTACGGACAAGAAGCAAATGGGGCTAAGAGCCCTGAAGAATAACCAATGGCGTCCATAACCCTGCCCAGGCCAAGCCGGAAGGGTAACCCTGCTAACGGCGTCGATCTCAAAACCTGCTTAAACAAAAGGGGTGCCGACAAAGGGCAGAGGAAAAAGAGGAGCGTCAGTACTGAGGCCAGTACACGGCGAGGCTAGAATTCGGCGGTCCTCGCCTACATAGGTATGGTGGACTGAAGCGGCAGCGGCAGCATGCACTAAACAACCTATAGAGACTCGATACAACTGGCGGTTATCAGAGAGGGATGAGAATGACCTAACCGGATCCAACCTGAAGCTAGCACCAAACAAACCCATCCTGGTGTTTCCCCCTCGACACCGATCGAGGAAGTCAACCGAGAAACTCACACAGTTGGCAGTTTTATTTAGTCAGTTATTGTTGTAGCAATTACTAGTCAGGTTTAGATAATCATCCGGATAAAGTAAGCAGTGGGCCCTTTTAGTTAATCATTCCGTTATAGTTGCAACAGTTACTAATCAGATACAGATAGCATGATATAAACCCAAAACCCAGCAGTTATTGGTACTTTTATTTAGCCATTTCGTTGTAGTTGCAATACTTACTAGTCAGGTACAATGGTCGCAAGCGACACTCCAAACAAGCATTTGTGGGAAGTATTAATTAGCCATTCCATTATAGTGAAGCTGATTACTAGTCATTATAAAGTCAAATTTACAGCAATAAACTTTAGTTATGCTTGTCTATGATCGAGATACTGTGCTCCAAGTCGTCCATATCCGCGGACACGGCTTTCAGAAAGTTTTACCCGGCCGGGGTGCACCAATAGCAACACACGCTCGATCGACCTCGGAAAAACCAACTCAAAACCCAACGAGGCTTTCACGACTGAACAATCACAGGATTCAGAGATATTTCAGGGGGCCACCCCATTGAGTAGATCCCGCAACGGAGTAAGCAAGCTCCGAAACGGACTCAAGGTTTGCGTCAATGGCTGTAAGCGACTGGGAACCCGAAAGTGTGGCTGGGCTTGTCGATACCTCGTAATCACTCCGCTTACCTAAACAGTACAGTGTGCTCCTCGCACAATTTAAATACAGAAAGTAGCATGGCATAAGTACAGGATCGTAAATAAAACCTCAAACTAGTTTGTGGCCCCAAGAAATATGACTGAATCAAGCTCTGGCTCAGGGGTGTCAGACCCCTCCTTTATAGAGGAAAGGATCCCTGTGATTGCAATGCTAGTCCCTGGATCAATGCTAGCATCCACAGTTTAAGATGAAGTACACAGATACAAAGGTCGTTTATTACATTCATTCCAGAGATAAAATATAGTCTTTTACAACTCAGGGCCATAGGCCTAATACAAGAGTTTTAGGAATAAGTAAATAAACACAAGTCTTCATCTTCATGTGCCATAGGCAAACATGTTGAGTGTAGACTCATGACTCCTAATCATCATCAGAGTAACCTGCAACATCACAAGTTACAGCCACAGAGGGTCAATACTTTGGAATAGTATTGGCAAGTGATACCTTAATATATTTTTGGTGGACTATATAACTATATGCATTTTGGCTAAGTGTAGCTTGGCTTGCTTTTGCTTGAAAATATATTTTTCCTATTAGTTGAAAATGCTAAGCTTTTCTTTGTCAAAAACATTCCCAAAGAAACCACCAATAGACATTGGGGTCCTTCACCCTTGTTCACCCACAAAATTTTACTTAGAAGTTGGAGTGATGAGATTCTTGTAGCTTCCATGTCTTGATGCTCAAAGTGTCCATTTCCTTGGACAAGGCTAAGTACTTAGTTTTTCCATCTGCAGAGGTTGTGCACTTTCCCCACTAGACTTGGTTTCCCAAGACAGGACCTTTCAGAAGCTTTTCCTTAGTCAAATGGACGCGCTCCAACCTATCATCCCATCTACCACCAACTGTCCAAGTGACTAAGTGCTAGCAACCTATATGATCATGGCAGAGCCCATATTGCCAAGTGGTTGCACTGTAAGCTTTCTCAACACTTGGCCTCCAAATCCCTTTGTGCCTGGGTGGCATTCCACAAGTGAGATACACAACCCAAGTCCATGGCCTTGTGTAACCACTCAACATAACCCATACTTTCCATTCCACCCAGGAGTTTATTTGTCTTAATTGTTTTATTAAGAAAAATATAAGTCATTTTGACTTAGCATATTTTCTTATCTCATAATATAGTTGTTCACCTCCCTTGTTTGCTATGAGCTAGGCTAGGCAAAATATGGTAACCTAACTTAGGAATATTTCCCTAACATTTCTACTATTACACACTACTTAGGATTTCCCAATTTAGCACTTAGCACAATATCATGCAACAACTTTGGCAAAAATAACTAATGCTAACATAAAATTTAGGATAGGAATATTCATGAAAATATCACTTGCCTTGGTAATGGGGAGAGTAGCACTCCTCACAATCACAATCACTAGCAAAATCTACACAAGAAACAATAGCATACAATTACACACAATATATATACAACCAAAAATAATATGAATGCATGCATGCAAGAATCTACTAAGTGGTGATTTTTGAAAATTATACCAAGTGTGTTCATGAGTACAGAAACCTAACAGGACACAAGTTTGCCAACTAACTTATTTGGCCCAAAACAATATACAAGTATAAAACTATATCTAAAATAGTCCTAAACATGTTCCACAATAAAAATCCTTTTTAACTGTTACTATATGCTAAATAAAGTGGATATTCAGAATGGTCTTGTTTCACTGAATCCAACGGTATAAAGTTTGTAAAAATCCAACGTGTGGTTCAAAAGTTATAAACATTTGAAGTTTGAATCAAAATCAGGTTTAAATTCTGTTTTTAATCTAAACCTTGCCACGCGTCGCGTTTCTACTGGCGCGTACCGGTTCGCACCGGATCGTCCTTCTGAGCCGTTGGATCTAACTAACGTTGCGCGGCTCAGATCTGTCCATACCCCTTCGATAAGTGAAGTGTTTCTACGCGTAGGATCCAGATCTAACGGTTAAGATTCTATTAACCAAAAACGAGCGGCGCTGCCGGCGGTGACAGGCGGCGGCGCGTCAGTCAGTGGCGGTGCCGGCGTTCTAGGTCGCCCGCGAGAGGGAGAGGGGTATTACCAGGTTCGCCGGAGGCTGCTGAAGCTTGTCGTGGTACTGGCTTGTGGGGGGGTTCGAAGATGGGCTCTAGACCTCGTCGGAGTTGCGTCTGGCGTCAGGTGGAGGTCGTCGGAGTCGCTGCCGATGTTCTGCGTCGCCAGAGCACGAACAAATGGGTTTAGATGATGCGCAGGACAACTACGAACATGCTCGGGTGAACAAGAAAGCAAGGGGCGCTCGAAACTTACGGGGATTGCTCGCCGGAGTTCGCGAACGCGTCTGCCACGGTCAGTTGTCGACGTTGGTGAGGTTCCTCGTCGCGCTAAGTCAAAACAGGGGTACTGTCAGATGCGCAAAACGAAGTGGATTCAGGGCGTATCAGTCAGAGGTCAAGGGGCGGTGGTTACTTACGAAGAGAGGTCGCCGGAGTTCTTGCAGGAGACGGTGGTGGTCAGTCGTCGACGTTGCCAACGCTAGGGGTCATGCGAAAGCAAACGGCGAGTGTCAGAAGATGCACAGGGGTTCTCTGAACAAGATAGCGTGAACGCGAGACTGGGGAAAACTCGAGACTCACCGGAATTCGCCGGCGCAGTCGTCGGAGACGCCGGAGTTGCTGAGAGCAATGCGCGCAGCCTGGGGGCGTTCAGTGCTCGGGGTTTTGGGGAAAAGAGAGAGAGGACAGAGGGGTTCTTATAGCCTGGTCGCGAGCGAGAATCACCTTGCCAGTAACTCGAATTGATGCCACGAATCAAAACCAGAAACGCTCGTGTTGATTTGGGGATGAATGCGTCGTGCGGGTGGAGACGATGCTGACGTGGGGTTGGCCCGTTTGTCAGCGACGTGTGCAAGGTGGGAGTGAGGGTCCGTCTGTCAGTGGCTGTTGGCGTGGGCTCGCGCGTGAGAGAAGAAAAAGAAGTCCCCGGGTGGGCTTACTGGGCTCGTTCTTCTGCTGGGCCAGATCCTAGCCGCGTGGCCTTTTTCCATTCTGATACTCTTTTCTTTTTCTATTTCCAATTTCTGGTATGAACTTTGGTATGAATTCAAATCCTTTTGAAATCAAATTTGCCTTGGAAATTTTGTAGGGTTTTGTGGATTCAAAACAGTCACAAAACTAGGTGGTTATATTGCAAAGCTTGGTCCAGCTTTGGTTTTTAATAAAATTAGGGATTTGTTCCTGTTTGCAAACATTTGAAATGGATTTTAGAATTACTTCTAAATTTGAAATCTTTGGGGTTTAAAAAAATTTCCTAATCTTTCTATCAATGAAGGCAAGCATTGAAGTATTTAAACATTCAAATTTCAACATGATGATGTTCAATTGGGACAATTTGCCCACATGAAATCATAACTCATATACCATCTCTAAATGATTTTTGAGAAAAACATTAAATGCATGAATGATGCAAAGATGATATGAATGAGTTTTGAAACCATGATTTTTGGGATGTTACAAATCTAACCCCCTTAAGATGAATCTCGCCCTCGAGATTCGGTTTGGCTAGCAAATAGGTGAGGGTGGTCTTTCCGAAGATCATCTTCTCTTTCCCATGTTGCTTCCTCTTCGGAGTGATGGTTCCATTGTACTTTACAAAACTTGATAGTCTTGGTCCTGGTGACTCTTTCTGCTGTCTCTAGAATCTTGACAGGCTTTTCCTCATAAGTGAGATCACTTTCTAGCTGAACTTCTTCCAAAGGTATGGTATCCTTCAAAGAAGACTCTTCCATTTCTGGGTGACATTTCTTAAGCTGACTCACATGAAATACGTTATGAACTGCTGATAGAGATTCTGGCAATTCAACTTCATATGCAACTTCTCCTTTGCGACTTAAAATTTTGAATGGCCCAACATATCTTGGTGCCAACTTTCCTTTGACTCCAAATCTTTTCACTCCACGGAGTGGCGATACTCTGAGATAAGCTCTGTCCCCTACTTCGTAGGTGACTTCTCTACGCTTAGAATCCGCGTAGCTTTTCTGTCGAGATTGTGCTATCTTCAACCTGTCCTTAACCAACTTAACTTTCTCTTCGGCGTCCTTAATAAGATCAGGTCCAAATAAGCTCCTTTCACCCACACCATTCCATAACAATGGGGTGGTACACTTTCTTCCGTAGAGTAACTCAAACGGTGCCATTCCAATACTAGATTGATGACTGTTGTTGTAGGAGAATTCTGCGTAAGGTAAACTTTCATCCCAACTTGCTCCATAGTCTAACGCACAAGCTCTCAACATGTCCTCAAGAATTTGATTGGTCCTTTCTGTTTGTCCATCCGTTTGGGGATGAAAAGCGGTGCTAAATTCCAATCTCGTTCCTAAGGATTCATGAAGCTGTCTCCAAAAGTGAGAAGTGAACTGGGTTCCTCTATCAGACACATTACTCTTTGGCACACCATGAAGGCATACAATCCTGCTAATGTAAATTTTTGATAACTTAGCACTTGTATAAGTTGTCTTCACTGGTATAAAATGAGCCACTTTTGTTAGGCGATCTACCACTACCCATATGGAATCATATCCCGATCTAGTCCTTGGTAATCCGGTAATGAAATCCATACCAATATTTTCCCATTTCCATTCAGGAATAGGTAGTGGTTGAAGCAGACCTGCTGGTTTCTGGTGCTCCGCTTTGACTCTGCTACACACATCACACAAAGCGATATGTTCGGCGATGTCTCTTTTGAGATTGTTCCACCAAAATCTTTCTTTCATATCCATGTACATCTTGGTGTTTCCTGGGTGAATAGAATATGGAGAGTTGTGACCTTCTTGTAAGATCAGTTTCCGTAACTCCGGGTCTTGCGGAACACATATACGTTTCCCGTGCCATAAAGTACCCTTTTCATCAACATGAAAACTCTTAGCTTTCCCTAAACCAATGTTTACTTTAATCTTTTCAATTTCCTCATCAGTTTTCTGAACTTCCCGGATCTTATCCAACAGTGTGGGTTGAACATCTAAGGACATGAGATGTCCCTCTGGTACAATCTCCAATCTGAGTTCTTTGAATTGCTTACACAAGTCATCTGGCAATTCCCCTTTTGTAAGGCCATTTACAAATGTCTTACGACTTAGAGCATCTGCTACTACATTTGCCTTACCAGGATGGTATTGCAAACTTAAGTCGTAATCTTTGATAAGTTCTAGCCATCTTCTTTGTCTCATGTTGATTTCCTTCTGGGTGAAGATATACTTCAAACTCTTATGATCAGTGAACACTTCACAACGTTTTCCTAAAAGGTAATGTCTCCATGTTTTGAGTGCATGGACAACAGAGGCTAACTCCAAATCATGAGTAGGATAGTTTACTTCATGAGTTTTGAGTTGTCTCGAAGCATAAGCTACGACTCTACCATCTTGCATAAGTACGGCACCTAAACCTTGATGGGAAGCATCACAATACACTTGGAAATCCTTTTCCAAATCTGGTAGACATAGAACTGGTGCTGTTACAAGTCTCTTCTTTAATTCTTGGAAACTGACTTCGCAACCTTCAGTCCAAGTAAACTTCTTGTCCTTCTTTAGTAATTCTGTCATAGGCTTAGCAACTTTCGAGAAATTTTCTATGAACCTTCTGTAGTAACCTGCTAAGCCGAGGAAACTACGAACTTCTTTCACATTCTTGGGTGATTCCCAATCTGTCACAGCTGAAACCTTAGCAGGGTCAACTGCCACACCATCTTTTGTCATCACATGACCAAGAAAACCAACTTTCTCTAACCAAAACTCACACTTGCTGAATTTGGCATATAGCTTATGTTCCCTCAGTTTCTCAAGTATCAAGCGTAAGTGTCTTTCATGTTCTTCCTTGCTCTTGGAGTAAACCAAAATGTCATCGATGAAAACGACAACGAATTTGTCAAGGAATTCCATGAACACCTTATTCATCATATTCATGAAGTATGCTGGAGCGTTGGTTAATCCAAAAGGCATCACTGTATACTCATACAATCCATATCTTGTGGTGAATGCTGTTTTTGGTATGTCTTGTTCTCGTATCTTGAGTTGAAAATAACCTGACCTAAGATCAATCTTCGAGAATACACATGCTCCTTCTAATTGATCAAACAAGTCGTTGATTCTTGGCAAAGGATATTTGTTCTTGATGGTAACCTCGTTGAGAGAACGGTAATCAATACATAATCTTTGTGTTCTATCCTTCTTCTCCACAAACAATACCGGGGCTCCCCAAGATGAAGAACTTGGTTGTATAAACCCTTTCTGTAACTGTTCTCCTAGTTGTTTCTTGAGTTCTTTCAGTTCATCCACTGACATTTTATAAGGTCTCTTAGCTATTGGTCCTGATCCTGGCACCAAATCTATCAGAAACTCCACATCTCTATCTGGAGGCATTCCTGGTAACTCTTCCGGAAACACATCCGGATACTCACATACTATTGGTACACTGTCCATGCTAACCCCCTTAAGAGAATTTAGCTTACTTCCTTTGGATTCAAAGTTTGACTTAAATTTTATTCTCTTTCCTTCTGGGGTTGTGAGTGTAACGGTACGATTGGCACAATCTAATACTCCTTCATACTTAGCCATCCAGTCCATTCCCATAATTACGTCTAATCCTTGAGAATCTAGGATTATCAGGCTTACTGGAAATTTATGTTTTCCAAACTCTATGGTGAGATCCCGGCATCCAAGGCTTACTATCATGTCTCCCCCCGGTGAACTAACTTTTATTGGACACCCAATGTTTTCTGATGCAAACCCATTTCTATCCACAAATGCCTTTGATATGAATGAATGAGATGCACCGGTATCAAAGAGTACAAATGCTGAAATTGAATTGAGTCTGAACTTACCAGTCACAGCATCAGGTTCCTCATAGACCTCTTCCACATTGATGTGGTTAACCTGTCCTTTCTGAAAAGGATTTGGCTTGCTAGGTCCTTCCACCTTCTTTTCGGGGCACTCATTTGCATAGTGTCCCAACTTCTTGCATTTGAAGCATTCAACCTGACTGATGTCCTTTTTAACATACTGACTTCCACCTCCACTACCATTTCCACTGTGGTGGCTCTTATGTCCACCCTTATGGTTCTTGTACTTGTCCTTGTCATGACTGCGGTGCTGCTTGTTGTCATGACGGTTGTGGTTGTGGTGCTTATTGAATTTCCCATGTTTATGGGATCCTGAGCTGCCACTGTCATCATAATGAGATCGTTTGTGAGACGATCCCGAGCTGTGTTTGTCGGAGTGTTTTCTCTTCCTACTCTCGACTTGCTTCATTTTACTTTCCAAAATAGCAGCCTTGTCACACAAAGACTGATAAGTTGGAACATATGCCACAGCCAACTGCAGATTCAGCTCGTCATTCAAACCTTCCAAGAACTTCTCTTTTCTCTTGGAATCTGTATCAACCTCATCCGGTGCATAGCGCGCCAGATTGTTGAACTCTTCTATGTATTCTGCCACGCTGCGGTGGCGCTGTTTCAGGTTGTGAAACTCCTTCTTTTTCAGACTCATCATTCCTGATGAGATATGAGCGGTGCGAAAACCATCTTCAAAGATAGCCCAAGTCACCTCATCAATAGGAGTGGTGATTTGGAAGTTGTCCCACCATGTGGCGGCTGGTCCTTCCAACAGATGTGCTGCAAACCTGACCTTTTCAGCATCCGTGCAGCCCACGGTCACTAAGTCTTTGTTCACAGAACGTAACCAGTCATTGGCTACCATAGGATCAGTTGTTCCCGAAAACTTTGCTGGCCTCAGTCGCAGAAATCTTGTGAGCATATCGAAACCCGGAGGGTTGTTGTTGTTATTGTTGTTGTTGTTGTTGTTGGGGTCGTTGTTGTTGTTGTTGTTGTTCTGGTTTTGGATGAACGTTGTCATCATTTGCATAAGCTGGGTTTGCGCATTCATCATTTGTTGCATTTCCGGGGTGATGTTGTTGGGGTTGGGGTTTGCGCGACGGGGAGGCATCTGTGGTTTGTTCAAGTAGATAAGAATGAGATACCCATAGATGTTTTATGCACAATACAACATAAGCAAACACACATCAAGCAACATATGAATAAAAGTCAAATAACCACATAACAAGCTCATGAAGTGATACACACAAGTGGCAAGCCATCCACATGTCGGATGGTCCAATAACAAGTTCACAGAAACATGTATGAAATAAAAGATAAACAAGTAGTCAAATCTACTCATCAATAACAATCTCCTCCTCGACGAAGGTAAGACCTGCGTTCTCCATCGCGGTCTTGTTCTCCTCAATCGTAGTGGTCAAAGAATCAACTTTGGTCTTGAGAGCCCTCTTCTGGGAGCGAAGCCTCTCAATAACCATCTGCTGCTGCTCAAGTTCGAAGTCCTTGGACTTCAGTTCCTCGGTCATGTCCCGGATTCTTTTGTTCCTATCCTGGACGCGTTTCTCTTGACTCTTGAACTTGCGGTCCTGAGCCTCGAACTTTGTCTCCATTTCCTTGATCATCTCATCCTGCTGCGCAAAAAGCTTGTCCTTCTCGCGAAGCTGCACCTGAAGCTCGTCATTACCTAGCATGACGTTCGTCCTGTCCGTATCTACGTGTCTGAGAAGAGTCTCTAGGTCCTGAAGATAAAGGCGTATTGGCTCCGCGGTGCTCCTCGAGTCGTCCTCGAAGTCGATGGACTCTCCGTCAACATCACGTCTTCCGAAGACGTGAAAATGAGTACCTCTAACCTGTCGGGAGTGACGCCCTAACAATCGTCCTATCAGGTCCTGCATGACTACCTCCATGCCTCTCTCCCTGTCATCGTGCATCAACTTGAAGACGATGGTCTCTGTGGTAGGCTCAGTCTGGCGTCCTGGCTGGGTCACCTTGAAGCCCCAGAGGTCTTTCCTCTCGAATTTGGTGAGTGGATACACCGTAATAGTAGGAAGAGGGAGGTCAAGCAGAGTGGTAAGTTCAATGATACGGGAACCAAAACGAGTAACTCGAAACTCCTCAACAGTGCTGATGGCAACAGGCATCTATTTATAAGATAAAGCAAATTAGAACAACACAATTCAAGATAAATCAAGACAAACATTCATACATATCCATGAAACATAATTGGCACACAAGTCATGCATACACAAGTTCATTACATCATTCAAGGTCTATACTTATTTAAATTATTAATTGAAAATAGGGTGATAAATGGTGGTCCATCTAACGAAGTGTCCTTACAATCCAATCTCACGGGATCTATTATTAAACACAATGTTCCTAGAGGCAATCCACCAATCTTGCTCCCTTGACTCTATCACTAAGTCTATAACATCTCCCCTTATTTCTTGGTTGTTTTCCTCCAACTCTTGAGTAAGCTCCTTCTCTTTCTCTAAGTCCTTTTGGAGATTGAGCATTCTGCATTTGACTCTAGCACTTAGTTCCTTGATAGTCCTCCAAGCTGCATCCCTGGCTGACTCAAAGAATGTGGTGTGCATTGTTGTGTTGGTGTACATGCAGAACCCCTTTTCTTTGTGGTTGTCTTCCTTGTTTTTGTACAAGTGAAGTTGCACCCACCAATACTCCACTCCTTCATCCATCACTGGAAAGCCTTTGTACACAGCTTCACCGTGTGCATCCATTGCCTCCATGAGGTCTTTGAGAATATTGGGAAACTCAGTTTCACATTCCAAGGTCATGGTCATGAGTGGTCCCTTCTTCACGGCTTCGTTGATGGAGTTCATCTACAAAGGAAGTTTGAAAGGGATTAGAAAAGTTTTACGAGAAGAATAGACAAGTGTAGAAGTAGTTGAAAAACTTTTTCCTTAGTGGTTTTCCAATCCTAGGGTCATAATCCTACAGGCAACACAGTGCTCTGATACCATCTGTCAGACCCCTCCTTTATAGAGGAAAGGATCCCTGTGATTGCAATGCTAGTCCCTGGATCAATGCTAGCATCCACAGTTTAAGATGAAGTACACAGATACAAAGGTCGTTTATTACATTCATTCCAGAGATAAAATATAGTCTTTTACAACTCAGGGCCATAGGCCTAATACAAGAGTTTTAGGAATAAGTAAATAAACACAAGTCTTCATCTTCATGTGCCACAGGCAAACATGTTGAGTGTAGACTCATGACTCCTAATCATCATCAGAGTAACCTGCAACATCACAAGTTACAGCCACAGAGGGTCAATACTTTGGAATAGTATTGGCAAGTGATACCTTAATATATTTTTGGTGGACTATATAACTATATGCATTTTGGCTAAGTGTAGCTTGGCTTGCTTTTGCTTGAAAATATATTTTTCCTATTAGTTGAAAATGCTAAGCTTTTCTTTGTCAAAAACATTCCCAAAGAAACCACCAATAGACATTGGGGTCCTTCACCCTTGTTCACCCACAAAATTTTACTTAGAAGTTGGAGTGATGAGATTCTTGTAGCTTCCATGTCTTGATGCTCAAAGTGTCCATTTCCTTGGACAAGGCTAAGTACTTAGTTTTTCCATCTGCAGAGGTTGTGCACTTTCCCCACTAGACTTGGTTTCCCAAGACAGGACCTTTCAGAAGCTTTTCCTTAGTCAAATGGACGCGCTCCAACCTATCATCCCATCTACCACCAACTGTCCAAGTGACTAAGTGCTAGCAACCTATATGATCATGGCAGAGCCCATATTGCCAAGTGGTTGCACTGTAAGCTTTCTCAACACTTGGCCTCCAAATCCCTTTGTGCCTGGGTGGCATTCCACAAGTGAGATACACAACCCAAGTCCATGGCCTTGTGTAACCACTCAACATAACCCATACTTTCCATTCCACCCAGGAGTTTATTTGTCTTAATTGTTTTATTAAGAAAAATATAAGTCATTTTGACTTAGCATATTTTCTTATCTCATAATATAGTTGTTCACCTCCCTTGTTTGCTATGAGCTAGGCTAGGCAAAATATGGTAACCTAACTTAGGAATATTTCCCTAACATTTCTACTATTACACACTACTTAGGATTTCCCAATTTAGCACTTAGCACAATATCATGCAACAACTTTGGCAAAAATAACTAATGCTAACATAAAATTTAGGATAGGAATATTCATGAAAATATCACTTGCCTTGGTAATGGGGAGAGTAGCACTCCTCACAATCACAATCACTAGCAAAATCTACACAAGAAACAATAGCATACAATTACACACAATATATATACAACCAAAAATAATATGAATGCATGCATGCAAGAATCTACTAAGTGGTGATTTTTGAAAATTATACCAAGT
The DNA here is from genome assembly GCA_910589765.1 of Avena atlantica. Taxonomy (NCBI): domain Eukaryota; kingdom Viridiplantae; phylum Streptophyta; class Magnoliopsida; order Poales; family Poaceae; genus Avena; species Avena atlantica. Next base: position 304,074,962 of record OU342736.1, read on the forward strand.
GTGTTCATGAGTACAGAAACCTAACAGGACACAAGTTTGCCAACTAACTTATTTGGCCCAAAACAATATACAAGTATAAAACTATATCTAAAATAGTCCTAAACATGTTCCACAATAAAAATCCTTTTTAACTGTTACTATATGCTAAATAAAGTGGATATTCAGAATGGTCTTGTTTCACTGAATCCAACGGTATAAAGTTTGTAAAAATCCAACGTGTGGTTCAAAAGTTATAAACATTTGAAGTTTGAATCAAAATCAGGTTTAAATTCTGTTTTTAATCTAAACCTTGCCACGCGTCGCGTTTCTACTGGCGCGTACCGGTTCGCACCGGATCGTCCTTCTGAGCCGTTGGATCTAACTAACGTTGCGCGGCTCAGATCTGTCCATACCCCTTCGATAAGTGAAGTGTTTCTACGCGTAGGATCCAGATCTAACGGTTAAGATTCTATTAACCAAAAACGAGCGGCGCTGCCGGCGGTGACAGGCGGCGGCGCGTCAGTCAGTGGCGGTGCCGGCGTTCTAGGTCGCCCGCGAGAGGGAGAGGGGTATTACTAGGTTCGCCGGAGGCTGCTGAAGCTTGTCGTGGTACTGGCTTGTGGGGGGGGGGGTTCGAAGATGGGCTCTAGACCTCGTCGGAGTTGCGTCTGGCGTCAGGTGGAGGTCGTCGGAGTCGCTGCCGATGTTCTGCGTCGCCAGAGCACGAACAAATGGGTTTAGATGATGCGCAGGACAACTACGAACATGCTCGGGTGAACAAGAAAGCAAGGGGCGCTCGAAACTTACGGGGATTGCTCGCCGGAGTTCGCGAACGCGTCTGCCACGGTCAGTTGTCGACGTTGGTGAGGTTCCTCGTCGCGCTAAGTCAAAACAGGGGTACTGTCAGATGCGCAAAACGAAGTGGATTCAGGGCGTATCAGTCAGAGGTCAAGGGGCGGTGGTTACTTACGAAGAGAGGTCGCCGGAGTTCTTGCAGGAGACGGTGGTGGTCAGTCGTCGACGTTGCCAACGCTAGGGGTCATGCGAAAGCAAACGGCGAGTGTCAGAAGATGCACAGGGGTTCTCTGAACAAGATAGCGTGAACGCGAGACTGGGGAAAACTCGAGACTCACCGGAATTCGCCGGCGCAGTCGTCGGAGACGGCGGAGTTGCTGAGAGCAATGCGCGCAGCCTGGGGGCGTTCAGTGCTCGGGGTTTTGGGGAAAAGAGAGAGAGGACAGAGGGGTTCTTATAGCCTGGTCGCGAGCGAGAATCACCTTGCCAGTAACTCGAATTGATGCCACGAATCAAAACCAGAAACGCTCGTGTTGATTTGGGGATGAATGCGTCGTGCGGGTGGAGACGATGCTGACGTGGGGTTGGCCCGTTTGTCAGCGACGTGTGCAAGGTGGGAGTGAGGGTCCGTCTGTCAGTGGCTGTTGGCGTGGGCTCGCGCGTGAGAGAAGAAAAAGAAGTCCTCGAGTGGGCTTACTGGGCTCGTTCTTCTGCTGGGCCAGATCCTAGCCGCGTGGCCTTTTTCCATTCTGATACTCTTTTCTTTTTCTATTTCCAATTTCTGGTATGAACTTTGGTATGAATTCAAATCCTTTTGAAATCAAATTTGCCTTGGAAATTTTGTAGGGTTTTGTGGATTCAAAACAGTCACAAAACTAGGTGGTTATATTGCAAAGCTTGGTCCAGCTTTGGTTTTTAATAAAATTAGGGATTTGTTCCTGTTTGCAAACATTTGAAATGGATTTTAGAATTACTTCTAAATTTGAAATCTTTGGGGTTTAAAAAAATTTCCTAATCTTTCTATCAATGAAGGCAAGCATTGAAGTATTTAAACATTCAAATTTCAACATGATGATGTTCAATTGGGACAATTTTCCCACATGAAATCATAACTCATATACCATCTCTAAATGATTTTTGAGAAAAACACTAAATGCATGAATGATGCAAAGATGATATGAATGAGTTTTGAAACCATGATTTTTGGGATGTTACAAGGGGGGTCCCATATACCTCCCGGATGTGGATAGCGCGATAAATCAAGGAACAGGTATCAAGTACTCGGGGTCTTACGGGACACAAGTGGGCGTTCGGAAACCAAATATTTTCTATCACCCACCGATGCCTCTGCTTATTTCAATTTTAGTTGTTAAACAGAAATTAAAGTGACGATAAATAAAACTAGAATCATCTCCAACATCAACATGCGGCAATACATCAACAACTGTGGCATATGACGACACACCTCAGCACTTGAGCAAGCAACTACGACGCGCAAGTCCAACTATCTACCAAACATCAGGTAATAGGGTGTGTCCGAGGCAATATAGGGCTGCACGGTATATCAAAGGTACGGAAACGAAAGCATCGCAACTCAGATAGCAATAGATCAACAGGAGGGAATAAATACTATAAAAGTAAGATAGGTAGAAAAGGGGAGATGCTCGCCTGAAAACATTGCCGAAGGTTCAACCGAAGATCGGGGCGAAGCTCACATCAACTTAACGGCCTTATCCGCGAAGAAGCAAAACGCTAGAAGAAACACCGGATGCAATATTTAATACTACGGCAAAAGATCGGCATGATGCATGTATGATGTATGGCATGGCAAGGTGAGATGCAATTAGGCCATATTAAGCGGAACCGGGGTCCCGACAATTAATTAAATGGTTCATGTTATTTAGCTACCCTGCATTTTAGATGTCGTCTTAACATGGCAAAATAAGATACCGGTTCGCTACACAAATTTAAATGAGGCCAATATAAGGCTAGATTTGTCCGCATATGGGCCCCATATTTAATTATTAGGTGAATCGGCATAAGGCCCCCAAACCAATGATATGCATGCGAGATGAATGATTTAATATGCACAAGTTGTTATTATGTTATAAAATAGGGTTTCGGGAAGGGATTCACACATTAGGGGTCTCGACGATCTTGGGGTTCCGGGTTTCGGGGTCAGGGTCCAGGGTTCGACGGATCTGGGGTTCGGGGTTCGACGGAACGTTCTCAGATGACGGGGTAGATCTTCGGATAGGGGGTAGATCTTGGCGCATCCGCGGTGGTCGGGGCGCGTCGGATTCTTTCGGGTCGGTGCCGTTCTCGTCATCGCGAAGGTCTTGGCTTCGGGGTGAAGAGCTTGGTGTCCGGGACGGAGTACCTGTCGCACCGGGATCTTCGGATCGGGCTCCGGGATCGGTCTTCGGTTTCCACGGATCGGGGACTACGGATCCGTGCTCTTGGTTTCATGACGATGATCTTGTCGATCCATGACGAGGATGTCCGGGTACTGGCTTGGATAGACGATGACGGACTTGGATGTGGTACCAGCAACCTCCTAGAGTCCCCGACTCGGCACAAACTTCACGCATCGGTCCGCGACAACGGAGTGCCTGGTACAGCGCATGGCGATCTAGGGTCTTCGGAAGAACTTGTCGAGCCTTGTCGTATGCGGGCACACAGGTGCTAGGCCGACCATCCCGCAGGAGCACAGCAGCCTCAACAAGTACCAGGGGCCCAGGACGACGACGAGCCGAGGACGGCCATGGCAGAGCAGCTCCTGGGAGGGAGCTCGCGGGCCGGCGAACGGGGCGGAGACGGGTGGCTGGCTCGAGCTGATGGCGACGAACGGCTTGCAGGTGGTGGCGGGAGGAGGGCATCGGCTCGTCGGGGTGCGGCCGGGTCGGCCAGACGAGCGGCACTTGGCGGCGGGGACGAGGCGCACGGCGCCGGCGGCGAGGGGGAGCTGCTGGAGGCGGGGAGGACGGCCAGGTGGAGGGGGTCGGCGGCGATGTGCTCTGGGGAGGACGCCGGCGAGCTCGTCCTAGGGGCGGGGCGGCGACGCGGACGTCTGGCGGCGAGCAGGGCGACGAGCTGGAGGCGGCGGGGTCGCGGGCGAGGTCGGGGGCCGGCGGCGGCTTGAGGCCAGGCGGCGGCGCGAGCGGGCTCGCGGGCGGGGTGGAGCAGGCGAGGCCGGCGGGGTCTGGCCGGAGCGGGCTCGCGCGCGGCGGGGAGGGAGGTCGCTGGGGCGGCGCGGGGCGCGCCGGAGGTTGCGGGGGCGAGGCGAGGGCGGTGCGGGGCGACGAGGTCGAGGCCGGGGAAGGGGAGGAGCAGGGCGGCCGCGGGCGGCGCCACGCCGGGGAGATGGCCGGACGGGGAGAGGGGGGGGGGGAGCGGCGAGCAGGGGTCGGGGTGGGGCTGCAGGCACACGGCGAGGGGCGGGGCCGGAGTAGGCGAGGGCGACGGCGGCGGAGCTCGCCCGGCTCCTGGGCGCGGGAGGGGAGCGGCCTGAGAGGGTCGGGAGGTTGAGGGAGATGGGGAGGGAGGAAACGCGTGGGAGGAGAGAGGTGGTGGGCCCCGGGGCGCAGTGAGCCAGGGGTGGGTCCAGGCGTGGGGACAGGGGAGAGGGGGCCGGTCTGGGGAAGGTGGGAACTGGGGGAGCGGCGGGCTGGCGTGCGTGTAGTGCGTGTGTTTGCGTGGGCAGGGGGCTGGGGGGTTGAGAGAGAGAGGTAGTGGGTGATGTGGCATGGTGGGAGAGGGTTGGGCCATGTGGCGGGCTAGGAGTGGTTAGGGAAGAGGGGAGAGATGAGGTGGCGTCCAGGGATTGGGTGGGATGATGTGGAGGTGTGTGTGGGTAGAGTTTTAGGTGGGAATAGGATTTAGGTGGGCCGATCTGTTTATACGGGGGTGGTCGTTCGGGTCGGGTTGGCCCGTTCGACTGCCCCCACTAATCTAATAAATATTTTTATTTACTTTAACAACACCTTTTGCAGACCGATAGCGTTCAAACAAAAATAATCCGGAGACCGGGCTTGCGTGTTTGAATGTAGATGGGGCGTTTGAAAACAAATCGGGCTTTGAGAAATTAGTTTTAGACAAACAACACATGATGATGACGATGCAATGCACAAATTCAACGCGATTTTCTAGTAGTGGTTTTGCGGGATGCCACAATTCGACACCACTAACAATGGATCTCGCCCTCGAGATCCGCCTCATGGTACCGGAAGGAGGGTCGGCGTCTGATCCTTCGCGCTTCGTGTAGATCCTCGCGACACCACTAACAAGAGGTCGTTGTCCGTGATCGGGGAGAGAACTCTCCGGAAACAAAAGGTCGAAGGTAGAGGCATCAACAAATAAAGCCACCTCTAACTTCGATGAAAAAGGGGAACCGATGCATTCTCGTCCACTTCAATGTACAAAAGCGAATAGAAGGGGTAGTCGGCATGGGGGCCAATCCATCACGCTCCCAAACTATTACTCTGCACAATCAGTGGAAAAGCATGCAACCATTCTCGGAAACAGACTGGAGATCTCGACAAGCGAGGTTCCGAACAAAGGAGGGATGCAGGCTCTGCATCGAATCCGGCGTAGATGATGTCGTCGCGTCGGAAAACACCGGAAGGCACAAACAAGGAACAAAGAATGGTAACACCGTAGACGGACTCATCAGGCAGCTTGAACACCGGATGGTAGAACACCGTTATCCATGAAGGAAGCGAAACCCTAACGGTACGACGGAAAACCCAACCACGAGAAGTCCTGGACTCGAAGAAAGAGAAAAGAGCGGATTCAAAACACGTAGAGGTAAGAGGAGAACAGCAGAGGGGTAAGGAGTAAAATCAGACCTAATCAGAACTATCCAACCGTTTTTCAAAAATAGTTTTGACACTCTACTTCGGCCGTTAGCTAGGTTATCCTACAGGCTGGACTTGTGGAGTATCGCAACTGCTGAGCTCTGATACCACTCTGTAACACCCTCAGAATCGGACCTATGCAAGTTTGAGCAAAATTCGCCAATCCCGCATAGAAACGATTCAAAGGTGCCCACCAGGCACTTTCGTGCGGGTGGAAAACGAAGTAATAACATTACACAACAGTCCTCGATGGGACCCACAGAACAAATATATATAACAGCGACTCAATGAGTCAAGAATACAGATGTAATATACAAAGATCCAAATCACCTTGAAAACGGTAGAGCGTCCGACTACGGACAAGAAGCAAATGGGGCTAAGAGCCCTGAAGAATAACCAATGGCGTCCATAACCCTGCCCAGGCCAAGCCGGAAGGGTAACCCTGCTAACGGCGTCGATCTCAAAACCTGCTTAAAGAAAAGGGGTGCCGACAAAGGGCAGAGGAAAAAGAGGAGCGTCAGTACTGAGGCCAGTACACGGCGAGGCTAGAATTCGGCGGTCCTCGCCTACATAGGTATGGTGGACTGAAGCGGCAGCGACAGCATGCACTAAACAACCTATAGAGACTCGATACAACTGGCGGTTATCAGAGAGGGATGAGAATGACCTAACCGGATCCAACCTGAAGCTAGCACCAAACAAACCCATCCTGGTGTTTCCCCCTCGACACCGATCGAGGAAGTCAACCGAGAAACTCACACAGTTGGCAGTTTTATTTAGTCAGTTATTGTTGTAGCAATTACTAGTCAGGTTTAGATAATCATCCGGATAAAGTAAGCAGTGGGCCCTTTTAGTTAATCATTCCGTTATAGTTGCAGCAGTTACTAATCAGATACAGATAGCATGATATAAACCCAAAACCCAGCAGTTATTGGTACTTTTATTCAGCCATTTCGTTGTAGTTGCAATACTTACTAGTCAGGTACAATGGTCGCAAGCGACACTCCAAACAAGCATTTGTGGGCAGTATTAATTAGCCATTCCATTATAGTGAAGCTGATTACTAGTCATTATAAAGTCAAATTTACAGCAATAAACTTTAGTTATGCTTGTCTATGATCGAGATACTGTGCTCCAAGTCGTCCATATCCGCGGACACGGCTTTCAGAAAGTTTTACCCGGCCGGGGTGCACCAATAGCAACACACGCTCGATCGACCTCGGAAAAACCAACTCAAAACCCAACGAGGCTTTCACGACTGAACAATCACAGGATTCAGAGATATTTCAGGGGGCCACCCCATTGAGTAGATCCCGCAACGGAGTAAGCAAGCTCCGAAACGGACTCAAGGTTTGCGTCAATGGATGTAAGCGACTGGGAACCCGAAAGTGTGGCTGGGCTTGTCGATACCGCGTAATCACTCCGCTTACCTAAACAGTACAGTGTGCTCCTCGCACAATTTAAATACAGAAAGTAGCATGGCATAAGTACAGGATCGTAAATAAAACCTCAAACTAGTTTGTGGCCCCAAGAAATATGACTGAATCAAGCTCTGGCTCAGGGGGGTCCCATATACCTCCCGGATGTGGATAGCGCGATAAATCAAGGAACATGTATCAAGTACTCGGGGTCTTACGGGACACAAGTGGGCGTTCGGAAACCAAATATTTTCTATCACCCACCGATGCCTCTGCTTATTTCAATTTTAGTTGTTAAACAGAAATTAAAGTGACGATAAATAAAACTAGAATCATGTCCAACATCAACATGCGGCAATACATCAGCAACTGTGGCATATGACGACACACCTCAGCACTTGAGCAAGCAACTACGACGCGCAAGTCCAACTATCTACCAAACATCAGGTAATAGGGTGTGTCCGAGGCAATATAGGGCTGCACGGTATATCAAAGGTACGGAAACGAAAGCATCGCAACTCAGATAGCAATAGATCAACAGGAGGGAATAAATACTATAAAAGTAAGATAGGTAGAAAAGGGGAGATGCTCGCCTGAAAACATTGCCGAAGGTTCAACCGAAGATCGGGGCGAAGCTCACATCAACTCAACGGCCTTATCCGCGAAGAAGCAAAACGCTAGAAGAAACACCGGATGCAATATTTAATACTACGGCAAAAGATCGGCATGATGCATGTATGATGTATGGCATGGCAAGGTGAGATGCAATTAGGCCATATTAAGCGGAACCGGGGTCCCGACAATTAATTAAATGGTTCATGTTATTTAGCTACCCTGCATTTTAGATGTCGTCTTAACATGGCAAAATAAGATACCGGTTCGCTACACAAATTTAAATGAGGCCAATATAAGGCTAGATTTGTCCGCATATGGGCCCCATATTTAATTATTAGGTGAATCGGCATAAGGACCCCAAACCAATGATATGCATGCGAGATGAATGATTTAATATGCACAAGTTGTTACTATGTTATAAAATAGGGTTTCGGGAAGGGATTCACACATTAGGGGTCTCGACGATCTTGGGGTTCCGGGGTTCGGGGTCAGGGTCCAGGGTTCGACGGATCTGGGGTTCGGGGTTCGACGGAACGTTCTCAGATGACGGGGTAGATCTTCGGATAGGGGGTAGATCTTGGCGCATCCGCGGTGGTCGGGGCGCGTCGGATTCTTCCGGGTCGGTGCCGTTCTCGTCATCGCGAAGGTCTTGGCTTCGGGGTGAAGAGCTTGGTGTCCGGGACGGAGTACCTGTCGCACCGGGATCTTCGGATCGGGCTCCGGGATCGGTCTTCGGTTTCCACGGATCGGGGACTACGGATCCGTGCTCTTGGTTTCATGACGATGATCTTGTCGATCCATGACGAGGATGTCCGGGTACTGGCTTGGATAGACGATGACGGACTTGGATGTGGTACGAGCAACCTCCTAGAGTCCCCGACTCGGCACAAACTTCACGCATCGGTCCGCGACAACGGAGTGCCTGGTACAGCGCATGGCGATCTAGGGTCTTCGGAAGAACTTGTCGAGCCTTGTCGTATGCGGGCACACAGGTGCTAGGCCGACCATCCCGCAGGAGCACAGCAGCCTCAACAAGTACCAGGGGCCCAGGACGACGACGAGCCGAGGACGGCCATGGCAGAGCAGCTCCTGGGAGGGAGCTCGCGGGCCGGCGAACGGGGCGGAGACGGGTGGCTGGCTCGAGCTGACGGCGACGAACGGCTTGCAGGTGGTGGCGGGAGGAGGGCATCGTCTCGTCGGGGTGCGGCCGGGTCGGCCAGACGAGCGGCACTTGGCGGCGGGGACGAGGCGCACGGCGCCGGCGGCGAGGGGGAGCTGCTGGAGGCGGGGAGGACGGCCAGGTGGAGGGGGTCGGCGGCGATGTGCTCTGGGGAGGACGCCGGCGAGCTCGTCCTGGGGGCGGGGCGGCGACGCGGACGTCTGGCGGCGAGTAGGGCGACGAGCTGGAGGCGGCGGGGTCGCGGGCGAGGTCGGGGGCCGGCGGCGGCTTGAGGCCAGGCGGCGGCGCGAGCGGGCTCGCGGGCGGGGTGGAGCAGGCGAGGCCGGCGGGGTCTGGCCGGAGCGGGCTCGCGCGCGGCGGGGAGGGAGGTCGCTGGGGCGGCGCGGGGCGCGCCGGAGGTTGCAGGGGCGAGGCGAGGGCGGTGCGGGGCGACGAGGTCGAGGCTGGGGAAGGGGAGGAGCAGGGCGGCCGCGGGCGGCGCCGCGCCAGGGAGATGGCCGGACGGGGAGAGGGGGGGAGCGGCGAGCAGGGGTCGGGGTGGGGCTACAGGCGCACGGCGAGGGGCGGGGCCGGAGTAGGCGAGGGTGACGGCGGCGGAGCTCGCCCGGCTCCTGGGCGCGGGAGGGGAGCGGCCTGAGAGGGTCGGGAGGTTGAGGGAGATGGGGAGGGAGGAAACGCGTGGGAGGAGAGAGGTGGTGGGCCCTGGGGCGCAGTGAGCCAGGGGTGGGTCCAGGCGTGGGGACAGGGGAGAGGGGGCCGGTCTGGGGAAGGTGGGAACTGGGGGAGCGGCGGGCTGGCGTGCGTGTAGTGCGTGTGTTTGCGTGGGCAGGGGGCTGGGGGGTTGAGAGAGAGAGGTAGTGGGTGATGTGGCATGGTGGGAGAGGGTTGGGCCATGTGGCGGGCTAGGAGTGGTTAGGGAAGAGGGGAGAGATGAGGTGGCGTCCAGGGATTGGGTGGGATGATGTGGAGGTGTGTGGGTAGAGTTTTAGGTGGGAATAGGATTTAGGTGGGCCGATCTGTTTATACGGGAGTGGTCGTTCGGGTCGGGTTGGCCCGTTCGACTGCCCCCACTAATCTAATAAATATTTTTATTTAATTTAACAGCACCTTTTGCAGACCGATAGCGTTCAAAAAATAATAATCCGGAGACCGGGCTTGCGTGTTTGAATGTAGATGGGGCGTTTGAAAACAAATCGGGCTTTGAGAAATTAGTTTTAGACAAACAACACATGATGATGACGATGCAATGCACAAATTCAACGCGATTTTCTAGTAGTGGTTTTGCGGGATGCCACACTAACAACCGTGGCGCACATGACTGTAGTGCGCTATAGAAGTTTGGCGTGTGGCCAACAGGGCCCTGGCCCACACACATCTGTGGCGCACTATGGTCATGTGCGCCACGGTTGTTCTAGTTATTAGTAGGGCACTGCCCACAGGTGAGCCACGCCTGTTTTAGCCGTGGGGCACTTCAACCATGTGAGCCACGGATGTGCTGATTACCTATAGCCGTTTTCCTAGTAGTGAAATGGGCCTTGTGTAACCACTGAACATAAACCATTCCTTCCATTCCACCAAGGTGTTTCATTCATTTAGTTGTTTTATTAAGCAAAAACATAGTCCAAAGACTTAGAAATATTTATTCATAGCATGAATATAACCACCCTTGGTTTCTACTAGCTAGGCTAAGCATGGCATTGATAAGACTTAGAAATATTTCTAGCAATTCTACAACTACTAGGATTTCCCAAGCATAGCATATAGATCAATAATATCCATGCAAGACTAGCAAAATATTTCTAATGCATATTTGAAAAACATAGGAATAAAATCATGAAGCACCACTTGCCTTGGTAGTTTGGATAGTAGCTACAATCCTCACAATCACAATCACTATTTGCACCAAAATCTACACATAAAATGATAGCACCAAATCACATACAAGCAAAAATATATGGATGCATGCAATATGATTTGTGATGATTTTCTATACTCAACAAGGCAAGTGCACAGTACTGATTCATAAACAAATTCAAAACTTGCCAAACATCCTTTATTTGAACTTTAAAACATTTCTCAAATATTTGTTATACCCAAAATAGGCCTACACATGTTTCTGTAAAAATAACCATTTTAACAGAAACAAAACATTAAACACATTGCATATATGGAAAGGGCTTTCTCTCCTGATTCCATTGATATAAAATTTGTCAAATTTGGACGTGGGAATCAAAAGTTATGAATTAAACAAGTTTAAACATCTAATAGATCTAAATTCATATTTTAAATCAAACTAACAGACACGCGGCATGTTCCTATTGGTTGGTACCGGTTCGGGCGGATCATGCTTGCGAGCCGCAAGATCTAAGTGACGATGCATGGCTCAGATTAAAACATACGGCTTCGCCCTCTAATCTAATTCTGACCTCTAGATCTGGATCCAACGATCCATGATGCTTTGATCACAAATGGGCGGCGCAATGGCTGCTGGCGGCGGCGACGGTTCTGCCGGCGATGGATTGGCGATTCTAGCGAGGGCTGGGGACAGTGGGGTTGCTTACCAGCGTCGCAATGTTGCGAGGAAGCTCGAGGTGCTGCTGGCGTGGACAGGGGCGTGTTGATGTGGTCGTAGGAGCTCGTCGGAGTTGAGCGTAGCGTCGGGTGCTCGGTGACGAATATGTTGGCGACGCTCTGGATCACCCTAGCATGAACCTGTCACATCCCAAGATTTTCCAAATCTTGTAATGTGAAAATAAATAAATAAAATAAAACTTTGCTTGATTTTCAGAGCCAGAAGAAAATTTTTGAATTAAAATGGAACCCCAAACCCTTCTTGAATTAAATGAAAATCCTAAAAATATTTGAAAGGGGATAAACATTTCATAAAAGGAAACAAATTGGAAATTATTTTAAAACCATCAAATGAAAAAAATTGTTTTCAAATGAAATGAAAGATTATAAATAAAGATTTTGTTATAAAGCCAAATTAATCCTTGGCCAAGCTTTGAGAATTAAAAACATTTATTTTAAATAAAGTAGCAAAGGTTATTTAAAAATAATAAAGATTTTCTTAAATAAAATAATAAGAAATTAATGTCCAAACTCTTTTAAAAGGTATCACCATTTTAATTAAAACATCAAAACTTAGTAAATTATTTTAAATAGGTTTCCCAAGTAATTTATATCCTCTAATAAAACCTACTAAAGTGTTTTGACTCTATATTAGATTTCAAAATAAATATCTCAATAAAATAAATCCTATTTGATTTAATAATGAAAGTCTATTATATTAATGGACTCTAAAATAAAACACTATTTCTGTTTTAAACAAGTTTTCCAGATATACTTTATTTCCAAATATAAACCTGCTGTTTTGTTCTTGAAAATATTTGGATTAAATGGGGATTTTATTAATATCAAACCCTATTTTATTAATGAACCATAGCCATTTTATTTAATTAAATAAAACCTAAAAAGAATTTAAAAGATTATTTTATTTTAGAATTTTGGTATTTGTTACTGAACAGAATCAATGTTCAAAAGTTGTGAAGTGTGATGTTGGTTTGAATTTAATTGGTTGTTTGAATCATGTGCTTGAATGATCAAATCAGAAAATAAAATAGAAAAGAATAAAGCAAAGCAGACAGAAAAAATAAAAAGAAAACCGACCCAGCCCAGGCAGCCCAATAAGCCCACCAACCAGCCCAGCTCCTCACCCCGCAGGAAAACGATTCGCACCTCGCTTATAACCCGTACAGTGTATGACCAGTGGACCCTTCTCTCATTTCGTTTCCCACTGACAGATAGACCCACCGCTACTGTTCATCGTCCTCACCGCGCGACCCTTCTCCCCTCACCGCGCGGCAGTTTCTTCCCGTTGATAGCTCAATCAATCCGCGTTAATCCGTGCATTAAACCTCGCCGTGACCACGCCCTTTAAATCGCCTCGCTCTCTCCTCCGCTTTCCCCCAGACACCGCCTCCCCTCTGCCTCCAGGCCGCCCCAATTTCCCTCTGTACCGCTGCTACTCCGACAAACTATCGCAGCAATTCCGGCCAACTCCGACCACCCCTCTGCCTCTACTTCACGTGAGTGGACTCCTCTCGAACTCACGCATCTCCTAATACTCCTGGTTCGCCCGCGGGTGCACCAGAACCCCGACTACGACAAACTCCCGACGCCGCCGCGTCTGCCTTCTTCTCCGACGAGCTCCACAGGTAGACTCCGGTCGCCCCTCTTCTTCTAGTTCTAGCACACGACTCTGTCTCGATCTTGCGCGTCTAACCACGTCTTCGCCTTGTCTTGGGGTGATCCATAGCGACGTCCACGCCGACCACCCGACGCACCCGACGCCATCCTCTACTCCGGCGAGCAATTGCCGCAGTACCTGAGCGCCCCTTGTCAAGCCAGCAGTACCCTGAGCTTCGCCGTGACCCCCTGAGCCCGGTGAGCATGACCTCTCTCTCTCTCGCTTCCTGTATCGCCGGAACCGTCATCGACCGACCCCTCCGCCGCCGGTAGCCGTCGCAGCGCCGCCCGACTATGGTCGAGCACCCAACAGCCGTTAGATCTAGATCGGACGCACCGGACAGAATCACTTAACGCGAAGAGGTATGTCCTCTGGACCGCACGATTTGAGTTAGATCCAACGCCTCTCGACGCTTGATCCAACCAAAACGGTATCAGCGAGTAGGATTAGGACACGTGTCTGTTATTCTGTTTAAAAACAGATTTGAAAACAGAAACTTTTGCCATTTTCAAACCCATGTATCTTTTGATCCACACGTCCAAATTTTACAAATTTTATGTCGTTGGATTCAGGAGAACAAGCCCTAGCTAACCATGGCCTTAGTTTTGAAAATAGTATCTGTTAGCTTGGTTGAATTTGCAGAATCATTTGTGTACTTGTTTAGAGTATAAAAATTGTTTAAAATTGAATTTAATGACAAAACCTTTGCAAAATGATCTGTGTGACCTTACTGACCCTAGGAACCAACCCATAGTGTTAAAAATGATTTTGGTGAAATTTAAGTTGAATTATTTAACCTAGCCATTTTCTAGCCAAATAAACTCATTGATTTTATTATGGAAATGTTTTTGCAAAGAAAACTTTGGGAAAATGTTATGGACCAAACTTACTGACCCAAAACACCAAACTTTGCCAAGAGCAACCTACTTGGTGAAAAACATAGAATTTTACTTTAAAAAGAATAATTTTCACCACATAAAATGATGAAGGAATATTAAAATGGTCTTAAGATAAAACCCAATTGCAAATAACCTTGCCATTTTGGTAAATGACCAATTTGGAATATACAAAGTTTATAAACCTAGTAGAGACCAACCTTGCAAGAAGAACCCCCTTTGCATGACTTAGTCTCCATTGCTATGTGTGTGAAATTGTTTGTTTAACCTTGGTTTGGAATGTTAGTTGATTTGGTGATTTGCTTGATTGACTTGTAGTGAAATTAGCAAAGTGTGAAACTAGCAAGATCAAGGAAGTGAACCCACATTCCCTACCAAAAAGGCAAGTTACACTATCATACAAATTCCTACTACTTTCATTATACTTAGTGGATTTTGAAAAATATGCATGAAAAGATATTTCTGTACCTATGCTATGCTAAATCCTAATAGGATTCCCTACACACTCCTTAGTGAAAATATTGAAGTTGTACATGCTTAGCCATACTATGTTTTGAAAAGAGATACATGTTGAGATTTTACAAAGGTTGAGAAAAGAACTTGTGTTTTACATAATAAAACAAGGACTCAATGAACCACCTAGGTGGAGGATACTTTAAGTTTTGGAGAAGGTGACAACAAAAGGGAACCATGTCTATGGCAATCACTTTGTGTTGTGCTCCAAAAGAAAACCACCTAGGAAACTTAGAGATCAAACATGCTTCTCCAATTGTGGCTTTCGTGTGCAACCACATGCTATTATGGCTCTGGCTTAGTCAATTACATTAGGAAGACCCATACATTGTCTTTAGTTACTGGACATGGGGATCTGGAATGCTTCATGGGGGCTGAAGACAAAGCTAGCAATGATGTATGGGAGGACCTTTTGGAAAGACTTCGTCACATTCTCAATCTGCCAGTACTCCATCTTGGTGAGCACTAATCCAGTAGGCCACTGGTGGCAACAAGATGGGATTGTGTCATGTGGGTAAAGTGTACTCCTTCTGCAGAAGTTAACAAAATCTAAGTACTTAGCCGTGTCCCCGGTTATGGACAATACTGAGCAACTAAAGTTTGAACTATGGGAGATCTCGACATTCCAACTTCTAATATAAAAACTTGATGACCTTGTGTGTCTACCAAGGGAATTCAAAGAGATTTTGTAAAACTTGTTGCACTTGGGGTTACCAAGGTGCTCAAGAGCATGAAGTACTTGGGGCTTTACCAAGGAACTCATGAGTTTTGATAAAACTTGTTGCACTTGGGGTTACCAAGGTGCTCAAGAGATTTTGACAAGGATTTGAACACTTGAGTTTCTACCAAGGAGTTCAAGGGACTTGGAAAAGAAATTTGACAAAAGACTTTAAAACCCTTTTGAAAAGATAGGATAAAATATTGCTTTCTGCAAATAAGCCTTAAACTCTACTTATCCAAATGTGCATATAATGATAGGATCCACTCTCATTATACATTAAAGTGAAGCTTGCCAATACAATTCAAAATGTATTGACCCTTGTGGCTGTAACTTGTAATGTTGCAGGTTGATTGTTTTAAAATGAAGATTGTTTGATTGACTAGGACTACAAAATCTACAACCAACATCTGCCTGTGGCACTTTGAAGATGATGGACCCATACTTATAGATAATCCGCTGCAAATGTAATGTAATAGCCATATGAGCTATGTTTGATGTAATAAACATATGTTGTTCCTGGTTATAAATTTATACTATGACCTTTGTATCTTGATATTACATCTTAACTGTGGATGCTAGCTATTGATCCAGGGACTAGCATTGTAAAACACAGGAGGACCATACCTTATTGGGTTGGGACCTCTACAGATGGTATCAGAGCATTGTGTTGCCTGTAGGATTTGTAAACCCTAGGACTGGACAAAAACCCTTAGAAGAATAGGAGTTTTACTTGTTCCAAAAACTTATTTACAAAAAACACTTGTAAACTCTTTCCTCAATCATTTTGGTTTCAACTCTACAACTCTTCTACTTCAACTTGATGGAAAACCTACCCATGGCCAAAGACTACACCATGTGCAAAGGACTTCTTCAAACTTCTTCAACTCTAATGACTTCAACATCTTCAACTCTAATGACTTCAACATCTTCAGCATTTCACCAAGGACTTCCAACTTAGAAACTACTAAGGACCACAAGTGAAACAAGGAAATCTTGCTCAAGATTTAGAGACTGAGGGAATGCAAAATAAGAAGGAACCATCAACAACTTTGAAATAATGGTGACCAAGAGTTTTTCTCAAGGAAACCAAGATCACATGTAAGAAGAAGCAACCAAGAATGATGGAAAGATCACAAGTAAACCATATAGATGGACCACCATAATTTAGTTAAGTCAAACCACCAACTTATGTGGTGTAACAAAGATATTTTGTTGCTTAAAAATGTGCTTGAACCTTGTTGTTTGAGTGAAATGACTGTTTTGATTGCATGCACATTGTTTGTGTGAATTGTGATGTGTGTGTTTAGAAAAAATTCCTTAAGAAGTATTTTGCTTATTCTAAACTCCCTTCAAACCCAAACAGATGACTACTCCAAAGGACTCCAAGGTTGATGACACCAACACCAACCAAGCTGATAGCATAAGAGAGCTCATAGCAAGCCAACACCAGTTGAACCAACTAACAGCTCAGTTCCTAATCAACAATAGTGATAAGGATCCAACACTGCAAAAGTTTTTGGAAGAGCAGTCTCAACTGATGCTTAAGGTGACTAATCAAATGATTAGCATAGAAGAAAGCTATCCACAGAGAGTTTATGATAACAGGGATGAAAAGAATATTGTTCTAGATGGAGCCCCAGCTTGCATTATTTGTGGAGACAAGGATCATACCTCCAAGGAGCATGAAGGACAATGCCCCAATTGTGAAGAAGATCATCCTGTTGGACAATGTCCTACCTCACAAGCTACTTGCTACCTTTGTGAAGGAAGTGACCATACTCCCGGTCTATGTCCTATCTATGCCATGGTGGAACAAAGGAAACAAGAAGGATCCAAGTCTACCAAAGGAAAAGGACCACTTCTACATCCAAACAAGACAACCCAATTCAAAGGATCAAGGAAAATCAAGAAGCCCAAGCAAGACATGAGCCTTGTGCAATGTCGTAAATGTAAGGAAATGGGACACTACTCCAGTGGATGCCCAGAGAACAAGAAGAATAAAGAGATTGACCAAGTGTGGTGCAACAACTGCAAAGAACCAGGCCACTATGTAGCAACTTGCCCAAAAGAGCAACGCAAAGAACTCAAGGACATTAATTGTTTCAACTGCAAGAATCCAGGACACTATGCAAGCAACTGTCCAGAAAGGATGAAAAACAAGTTGAACAAGCCTATGGAGAAACTCAACCTTGGCCCATGAATCAAGTGTAGAATTAAAGCAAAAGTTTGCTTAGAAAAGTTTTCCAGGACCCAAGAAGGCCAATATGTAATTTTTGTTTGAAAATTTTTAAGGGTGGTAGTACCCTAGTTGTTTTGAACTTGCTTGTAACCCCAGCCTTCCCAAATCTCGGGACGAGATTTATTTTAAGGGTGGTAGCCTGTCACATCCCAAGATTTTCCAAATCTTGTAATGTGAAAATAAATAAATAAAATAAAACTTTGCTTGATTTTCAGAGCCAGAAGAAACTTTTTGAATTAAAATGGAACCCCAAACCCTTCTTGAATTAAATGAAAATCCTAAAAATATTTGAAAGGGGATAAACATTTCATAAAAGGAAACAAATTGGAAATTATTTTAAAACCATCAAATGAAAAAAATTGTTTTCAAATGAAATGAAAGATTATAAATAAAGATTTTGTTATAAAGCCAAATTAATCCTTGGCCAAGCTTTGAGAATTAAAAACATTTATTTTAAATAAAGTAGCAAAGGTTATTTAAAAATAATAAAGATTTGCTTAAATAAAATAATAAGAAATTAATGTCCAAACTCTTTTAAAAGGTATCACCATTTTAATTAAAACATCAAAACTTAGTAAATTATTTTAAATAGGTTTCCCAAGTAATTTATATCCTCTAATAAAACCTACTAAAGTGTTTTGACTCTATATTAGATTTCAAAATAAATATCTCAATAAAATAAATCCTATTTGATTTAATAATGAAAGTCTATTATATTAATGGACTCTAAAATAAAACAGTATTTCTGTTTTAAACAAGTTTTCCAAATATACTTTATTTCCAAATAAAAACCTGCTGTTTTGTTCTTGAAAATATTTGGATTAAATGGGGATTTTATTAATATCAAACCCTATTTTATTAATGAACCATAGCCATTTTATTTAATTAAATAAAACCTAAAAAGAATTTAAAAGATTATTTTATTTTAGAATTTTGGTATTTGTTACTGAACAGAATCAATGTTCAAAAGTTGTGAAGTGTGATGTTGGTTTGAATTTAATTGGTTGTTTGAATCATGTGCTTGAATGATCAAATCAGAAAATAAAATAGAAAAGAATAAAGCAAAGCAGACAGAAAAAAATAAAAAGAAAACCGACCCATCCCAGGCAGCCCAATAAGCCCACCAACCAGCCCAGCTCCTCACCCCGCAGGAAAACGATTCGCACCTCGCTTATAACCCGTACAGTGTATGACCAGTGGACCCTTCTCTCATTTCGTTTCCCACTGACAGATAGACCCACCGCTACTGTTCATCGTCCTCACCGCGCGACCCTTCTCCCCTCACCACGCGGCAGTTTCTTCCCGTTGATAGCTCAATCAATCCGCGTTAATCCGTGCATTAAACCTCGCCGCGACCACGCCCTTTAAATCGCCTCGCTCTCTCCTCCGTTTTCCCCCAGACACCGCCTCCCCTCTGCCTCCAGGCCGCCCCAATTTCCCTCTGTACCGCTGCTACTCCGACGAACTGTCGCAGCAATTCCGGCCAACTCCGACCACCCCTCTGCCTCTACTTCACGCGAGTGGACTCCTCTCGACCTCACGCATCTCCTAGTACTCCCGGTTCGCCCGCGGGTGCACCAGAACCCCGACTACGACAAACCCCCGACGCCGCCGCGTCTGCCTTCTTCTCCGACGAGCTCCACAGGTAGACTCCGGTCGCCCCTCTTCTTCTAGTTCTAGCACACGACTCTGTCTCGATCTTGCGCGTCTAACCATGTCTTCGCCTTGTCTTGGGGTGATCCATAGCGACGTCCACGACGACCACCCGACGCACCCGACGCCATCCTCTACTCCGGCGAGCAATTGCCGCAGTACCTGAGCGCCCCTTGTCAAGCCAGCAGTACCCTGAGCTTCGCCGTGACCCCCTGAGCCCGGTGAGCATGCCCTCTCTCTCTCTCGCTTCCTGTATCGCCGGAACCGTCATCGACCGACCCCTCCGCCGCCGGTAGCCGTCGCAGCGCCGCCCGACTATGGTCGAGCACCCAACAGCCGTTAGATCTAGATCGGACGCACCGCACAGAATCACTTAACGCGAAGAGGTATGTCCTCTGGACCGCACGATTTGAGTTAGATCCAACGCCTCTCGACGCTTGATCCAACCGAAACGGTATCAGCGAGTAGGATTAGGACACGTGTCTGTTATTCTGTTTAAAAACAGATTTGAAAACAGAAACTTTTGCCATTTTCAAACCCATGTATCTTTTGATCCACACGTCCAAATTTTACAAATTTTATGTCGTTGGATTCAGGAGAACAAACCCTAGCTAACCATGGCCTTAGTTTTGAAAATAGTATCTGTTAGCTTGGTTGAATTTGCAGAATCATTTGTGTACTTGTTTAGAGTATAAAAATTGTTTAAAATTGAATTTAATGACAAAACCTTTGCAAAATGATCTGTGTGACCTTACTGACCCTAGGAACCAACCCATAGTGTTAAAAATGATTTTGGTGAAATTTAAGTTGAATTATTTAATCTAGCCATTTTCTAGCCAAATAAACTCATTGATTTTATTATGGAAATGTTTTTGCAAAGAAAACTTTGGGAAAATGTTATGGACCAAACTTACTGACCCAAAACACCAAACTTTGCCAAGAGCAACCTACTTGGTGAAAAACATAGAATTTTACTTTAAAAAGAATAATTTTCACCACATAAAATGATGATGGAATATTAAAATGGTCTTAAGATAAAACCCAATTGCAAATAACCTTGCCATTTTGGTAAATGACCAATTTGGACTATACAAAGTTTATAAACCTAGTAGAGACCAACCTTGCAAGAAGAACCCCCTTTGCATGACTTAGACTCCATTGCTATGTGTGTGAAATTGTTTGTTTAACCTTGGTTTGGAATGTTAGTTGATTTGGTGATTTGCTTGATTGACTTGTAGTGAAATTAGCAAAGTGTGAAACTAGCAAGATCAAGGAAGTGAACCCACATTCCCTACCAAAAAGGCAAGTTACACTATCATACAAATTCCTACTACTTTCATTATACTTAGTGGATTTTGAAAAATATGCATGAAAAGATATTTCTGTACCTATGCTATGCTAAATCCTAATAGGATTCCCTACACACTCCTTAGTGAAAATATTGAAGTTGTACATGCTTAGCCATACTATGTTTTGAAAAGAGATACATGTTGAGATTTTACAAAGGTTGAGAAAAGAACTTGTGTTTTACATAATAAAACAAGGACTCAATGAACCACCTAGGTGGAGGATACTTTAAGTTTTGGAGAAGGTGGCAACAAAAGGGAACCATGTCTATGGCAATCACTTTGTGTTGTGCTCCAAAAGAAAACCACCTAGGAAACTTAGAGATCAAACATGCTTCTCCAATTGTGGCTTTCGTGTGCAACCACATGCTATTATGGCTCTGGCTTAGTCAATTACATTAGGAAGACCCATACATTGTCTTTAGTTACTGGACATGGGGATCTGGAATGCTTCATGGGGGCTGAAGACAAAGCTAGCAATGATGTATGGGAGGACCTTTTGGAAAGACTTCGTCACATTCTCAATCTGCCAGTACTCCATCTTGGTGAGCACTAATCCAGTAGGCCACTGGTGGCAACAAGATGGGATTGTGTCATGTGGGTAAAGTGTACTCCTTCTGCAGAAGTTAACAAAATCTAAGTACTTAGCCGTGTCCCCGGTTATGGACAATACTGAGCAACTAAAGTTTGAACTATGGGAGATCTCGACATTCCAACTTCTAATATAAAAACTTGATGACCTTGTGTGTCTACCAAGGGAATTCAAAGAGATTTTGTAAAACTTGTTGCACTTGGGGTTACCAAGGTGCTCAAGAGCATGAAGTACTTGGGGCTTTACCAAGGAACTCATGAGTTTTGATAAAACTTGTTGCACTTGGGGTTACCAAGGTGCTCAAGAGATTTTGACAAGGATTTGAACACTTGAGTTTCTACCAAGGAGTTCAAGGGACTTGGAAAAGAAATTTGACAAAAGACTTTAAAACCCTTTTGAAAAGATAGGATAAAATATTGCTTTCTGCAAATAAGCCTTAAACTCTACTTATCCAAATGTGCATATAATGATAGGATACACTCTCATTATACATTAAAGTGAAGCTTGCCAATACAATTCAAAATGTATTGACCCTTGTGGCTGTAACTTGTAATGTTGCAGGTTGATTGTTTTAAAATGAAGATTGTTTGATTGACTAGGACTACAAAATCTACAACCAACATCTGCCTGTGGCACTTTGAAGATGATGGACCCATACTTATAGATAATCCGCTGCAAATGTAATGTAATAGCCATATGAGCTATGTTTGATGTAATAAACATATGTTGTTCCTGGTTATAAATTTATACTATGACCTTTGTATCTTGATATTACATCTTAACTGTGGATGCTAGCTATTGATCCAGGGACTAGCATTGTAAAACACAGGAGGACCATACCTTATTGGGTTGGGACCTCTACAGAACCAGTGGTATCAGGAGGTGCGCAAGACTACGGCGAATACTACTGGATCAAGGAGAAGTCGAGGGGCGGTCGGGCTTTACCTCAATCGCTCGTCGAAGTCGAGCGACGGTTCTGTTGTTTGCGGGCACGAACAGTGACGGCAACCTAGGTCATGAGAAAGCAAACAAAAGACATCAGTGAATGCGCAAGGACACGCTGGTCACGCTGGTTTGAACCAGAGACAGGGGCGGTCGGAGCTCACTGTGATGCCTCGTCGGGGATCGTCGGTGCTGCGGCGGTGTGGTCAAGACTACGGGCAGCCTGGTGGTGTGAAGAGGAAATTGAGTGAGGGGAAATGAGCAACGAGAAGAGGGGTCTTATAGCTGGAGCGGGGGCCGAAATCACTCGCATAATCAATGCAATTAAGAGCGACATCAGTGCAGGGAAACGGCAGCGGCGAGGTGGTCGTCGGCGTTGATTGAGGACGACGCTGACGGGGCACGATGGGGTCTGGTTGTCAGCGAGAGTAAAGGAGTGGGAATGGGTTCATGCGGTCAGCGACTCAGTGGGTGCGGCTGCGGGTGAGAGAGAGAGAGAAGGAGGAACCCGGCTGGGCTTAGTGGGCTGGTTTCGCTGTTGGGCTAGAATAGTGGCGCCGGCCCTTTTTCTTTTCTTTACTCCTTTTCTATTTCTGTTTTGATTTTCTGGAACCATTTTCAAACAAATTCAAATGCCATTTGAATTCAAATTTATTCTGGATTTTTGTAGAGTGTAACAATCATATTTCTGGGTATAAAAACATGTGGTCTCTCTGTATTAGCTTGGTCCTATTGATCAAACAAAAATAAAGAGTGACATGTCACTTGATTTGATCAAGTTTTGAAAATGGTTTTAAATTCACATTTGTTTTTCAAATTTTTGGTTTAAGCTTTAGCAAGCAAATAAAACATTCTGAGAGCAACAAGGTTTGGTTTTGAAACAAACAATCCCCATTTGAGAGTGGTATTTTCTTAATGCTTGATCACATAAAATAATAGCACTTAGTTCTTTGTTTTCTTGAAATGGGTTTGATATTTGATCCCTAAATGATAGGCATGCATGAATGATATGCAATATTTGAAAAACATGATTTTAGGGATGTTACAGTAATTTATTTTTTATCAAAGCTTTCTTTTAAAGTTTACTTAGTGACTTGCAGAGCTTAGAAAGATTATTAAAGGTAGCATAAAGAGCATAAAAATTGGCCTAAGTTAGATAATCTTGATGTCATCCTGAGGCACGAGATTGAACTTAGCTAATTCACACTTGATTACCACCCCTCATTAGTGTTTACCCCCTCCTTTAGATGCTATGCTAAGCATAAAACTTGATCACTTTAGATGGGAATACTTGGTGAAAATGGTTATGAAAACCTTAGAATGATGACAGTTGGTCATTCTACTGAAATGTTTTGCCATGTGTGCTTGAACACAAGATGATTTTGATGATGAAAATGTTAAGGCATGAGCCTTAGCCCTTTATAAAACTAATGGTTGTCTATATGCGATACCATTCCAATTTTACCGTACAACCACAATACCCAAAATTTGGGTAGGGCTAGACTAGAAATTTATATACCTTAGTATGGGTTCCCTTGCGGCCAAGGTTTGATATGAGTTTACCTTGTGAAGATTGTACACCTGTGCAGTACCCAAGATGACAGTTGGTCATGGTTGGGAGGCCAAACTCACGGGAGAGGTGCCCGTACTAGAGCATGTAATTGAAAGGTTAGGATTGATTATCTGCATACTGAGTATGGTGAATTCAGGATTTGTTCCTGACGGATGTATCGAATGTTGTGGTGAAAGTGCACCACCTCTGCAGAGTGTCAAACTATTCGAATAGCCGCGTCCGTGGTTATGGACAGTTGGATTGGCCATACTGTTCCATCGTAAGATGTTTTCAAAATGACTTGTGAAATGATTCATGACTTTGACTTAACCATAACAGAGTTGTGATGTGAAATTCAAGTTCCCACGTCAGTAGAGGTAAAACTTTAAACTAGCTTTCTTTGCTTTTGAACCCAATAGAGGTAAATCTGTCTTTTTGCAAAACAACCCTAGAGCTTAGTATATCCTACTTAAAACCACTTCACTTGTTGGTATTAGTTTGCGAGTACTTAAAGAGTACTCATGGCTTTGTCCTTGGCTATTCTCGTGGCCAGACTATGAAGAGGAGTATCAGGAGGACGGACAACAGGAAGGTTACGAGAACTAGGATCATCTCCCATCGTCAGCATTGCATGTGACCATGAAGATAGAGTTTCGCCTACGCTATCGTTATTATAACGTTATTCCGCTTCTTGAATTATATTAAGACTGGATCATGAGATCCCTATTCGTGTAAGACCTTATGTATGGTTTGTAATGGATGATGTACTGTGATATCCAATCTGTTATATCTCGCAAAAATGGTTATCCTGGGATTGTGATGTATGGCATAACAGGCATCTGGGATTAAAAATCCGGGTGTTGACAAATTTATGCATTGATTAGTAATGTTTTGTCTCTCTGCATGATTATGGCCATTATTACTCTCTTATTTGGTCGCTCCAGTCTTTTGCTAGCCTCCACTTGTATGAGTAAGTTCTACTCATGCATCCAACTCCCAAGAAACCAAGTTATTCCAAAGTGTCCACTATACATTCCTATGCATGGTGTGTTACACCATTCCAAGTATATTCTTGTTTTCATCTATCTTCCAATTAAAAGTATTTTGTTATGTGAAAACTTAGTGATTAAATCTCTCACGGACTTGATGGCACACTTTATTTTGCTTGCCCCTAATAAACTTGAACCATTGTGTCATCTATGTTGTATATGCTTGCACTTATACGTTGGAATTAGCAGAACCATGCTGTCATGGGGAACGCTTTCAACATTGTACTTGTACTTTGTACATAGTTGATATCATGCTCTTTTGTCTATGGATGTCGTCGGTGTGAAATAAAAGGGGAGCTTGTAAGTCCATGGAGTTATGTATGTGTGTTAGAGAAATGCTTGGGCCGCTAGCCTAAGCCATGCCTAATCAGGGTGGAAACTTGCAGCATCACAATAATGACATCTATGAAGCTTTCTTCTTATAAATAATAGACATATTGAAAAGAGTAAAGAGAGAAAAAGCACCATTTTCCCATGGTAAATAAGAAGATTGCTGAGATGCTCATTGTCTGCTTGCCTTTTCATTTTGATTGTGGGATAGCTCCTGTATCATGTGCAAGGGGTACCCCGTTGGCGGTTCTCTATGATACACATGTACTTACTATGACAAGAACTTACTGGTGACTAAAGTTGAGTAGCATGAGGAGTAGCCCTCGTATTCAAGGGAAATGAGATTGCCAACTTTTACTTTGTCAAGCATATACTCCATAGTTTGTTCACTTTAACCTTAATCACTTCATTTAACAATGCACATAAAGGTCAATAAAATTGGAAGCCACCAAATAATCAAAAGGAATAAGAGGTGGTTTCCAAGAAATGCAAAAACAGCCAAAGAATGATCTTCTCTTGTGTGTGTAAATTTCTAGCTGGAAAATATCACAAATACATATGACCACAAAGAAATATGCACAAACAAGATAGATACTCAAGAAAGCACATGAAAGGCAAATAGGAAGTCTCAGAATATACCAATAAGATGTTTTGCTTGAAAGCATGACCAAGGGCTGAAATATATCTTATTATACATCGATGAGCTTCAAACACCAACATACTCAATACATAACAACTATTACCAAGGGAAGAAGGGGATAGAAGGAATATATAGAGAAAGGAAACAAGTAACACAAAAAGAAAACAACTTTGTAAAAATACTCACTATAGCATATGAGAGATACTAAGGAAACGATATGCAATAAAATTTCTAGATTGACATATTTTGTATTGGTGAATCATGAGAATGATTTTGTATAGTCCCCATTATATGCACTCATCTCAACATACACACATTTGCAATAGAGAGAACTCTTCAAAGCCAAAGCAATAAACCCAACATATACAAGAACACAAATTCATGCCAAAAAGCAACCTACGAAAGGTTGAGAACGAGATATGTATGCATGAGAGAGATACTTGTTACCGAGATATAATTGGTGGGATGAAGATGATATGAATTCGTTGATCATCCTAGCTTGCATCCAATTGACATGCCACTTCTTCCTTGTTCTAGATACAAGCACCCACTATATATCCCTAATGTACCCAAAACACAATTAAGTACACTATGGTCCCCAAACAAATTGGGTCCAAAGTAGTTAGAGCAACTACAATACATAGGAGAACCTCCACACAAACATGTGCATATTGATATGAAATTGAATTTCATGCACATCTTAGCCCTTTAGGATTTGGTCGAGTTTCCCGTATACATTGGATCAAAGAAAGCAAGCATGCCATAATATATACAAGAAGTAAATATGCATGAATAAGACTTTCAATAACCAAAAGGAGATTCAATTTGAACAAAAATACCAAGTAAACCAATAAGACACACAAAAAGGTGTGACTCGACAAAAGGTGTCCAAATTGTATCAAAGAACCAAATCAACACATGAAAGGGCACACGTTCAACAAATGAACTAGCAAGCGCCAACGAGATAAAAGATAGACAAAAATACCAAGGCTCAAGGATTTATCTCATCTTAGAAGAACAAAACAAGTGACAAGGAATGAGATAAAACTAACTCCCAACGAGAGCAAGGAAACAACAACCAAAACAAACTATTCACACATTTCATGATGGCACTCAAAGTACCAACACAAAAAGGATCGAGCTACCAAGCAAAAAAGAATGGATCAAATCAAGAAGCATAAAACAATGTTCTAGATAATATAGGAGATCTCCCCCATAAGTAGAGCATTATATATAATTTTTTCCTTTGAATGCAAAATGCCCACAAATGAGATCATCACTACTACCTACACTAAATAAAACACAAGGGGATACAAATAAAATAAGAAGATCCACAAGAGGCAAGGAAAGCTTGGGAGCAAATAGAAAAACATTTTCTTGGCCAAAGATAAGGAAAATAAGCAAGGGCCAAAGTGAATATGATCAATAAAATCTACCATATATGGAGTACCAATTTTCCAAAGACAATAAATATCAGGGAAATTTGCCCTAGGTAGTTTTCAAGGATACACGATCATATTAACAATAAGAAGCATATAACAAAGCATGAGAAATAAGCTTGTTGCTTCGAGAGAGATTCTTGATTACTTCAAATAGTCACACAATCACTAGTGATTAGACTAAATAGAAGCAAGTGGTTCCCATGAGGATATATAGATCCAAATATGAAGAAACACATAGCAATAATTGAAGGAAATATGCCCTAGAGGCAATCATAGAGATGATTATATTTCTTATGTATCCATGAGTTATTGTAATGTTCCTTAAATATCCATATCGGGCAACTTGTATTGATTGGAAATTATGTGAATTGTTTGTGAAACTCTTTACTTGTATGGTTATTTAATAGTTGTCCCTAGTCAGAGTTCATGTGAGGACACATGTGAATATTAGACTAGCACATCGATTGGTTGATGACTATTTTGCAATGTTATGAACATGGGGTTGGACTAACCCAACTTGAGACTGGCAATTAGTTGCAGCTCTCTCTCTACACATCGTGTACGTTTTGTCCTGAGACCTGAGATTGTCGCATGTACTTGATATGTGGATCAACATACTTTGGGGCTATCAGACGCTACTCCGTAACTGGGTAGTTATAAAGGTAGCTTTCGGGTTTGTCCTGAAGCATGCTGCAAGGCATGGTCAATCAAGATGGTATTTGCCCCTCTCTACTTAAGAGAGATATCTCTGGGCCCCTCGAGTGATCGGAATCCATAAATGCATGGCCATGCTACATATGGTTAAGAGTTAACCTAGTAAAGGGATTCCAAATCACAGTATCGAGAAAGGGAGGTCAGCTTGGAGGTAGACCAAATATCGTGAGGCAAAGGAAAAGACATGTACTAAACCTTGTGATTGTTTGTCCGATATGATCTTTGTATGCGTTTAGGAGTTGGCACGTTTTGCTAGAGGCCGCTACCAACTATTGACATAATAAGTGTATTCGTGTCATGTCTATACGTATATGAACCTATAGGGTCACACACTTAAGGGGCTAGA
The DNA here is from genome assembly GCA_910589765.1 of Avena atlantica. Classification (NCBI taxonomy): domain Eukaryota; kingdom Viridiplantae; phylum Streptophyta; class Magnoliopsida; order Poales; family Poaceae; genus Avena; species Avena atlantica. The sequence goes on from OU342736.1 coordinate 304,103,029, forward strand.
AGCCTAATGAGGATTGGATCCAAACTAGACCAAGCTTAGGCTACTAATGGGCTGCTAATGTAGAAGCCCACTAGGGACGCCTATATAAGAGAGGGTGGGGCATGCTGACCAGGTTAGACCATTCCACCCAGCTGCCACTCCTCATGTCGGTGTTGCACGCGTGGACCTAGCAGTTCGGCCTCTGACGCATCCACCCTATACGTGTGGATACCTCGGAGGCGCTGCATCTGTAGCACTTGGACGGGTCGCGCAAGGGCAGATGATCATGGGACGAGAACGAGGAGGAGACGTAGATCGTCTGCACTGCCTCGACACGCTTCATCAAGTTCCGAAATTGTGCGTCTAGTGGTAATCCCGTGATCTATGACAACAGTAATCCTGGTTTATGCGGTAGAAAATTTTGATTTGCGCTAGTGTAGCCTACCCCTATCCCTTCACTGGTATCATGGCCGATATTGTTCAGTTATAGATTCGGGATGGTTGCATATGGTGATATGCAGATTGATTTGAATGATGTGATCGTTTCTATTGTGGTGGTTCAGGATTGATCTATGATCTTGCTTTCCGTGATCGTGATTCTGAGGTCGTCAAACGACTTATCCCTACCGGTCAACTTCTGCCATCGGGGTAGACAGTGACACATAAATCCTGTTGAATCACGCGAAGATCAGTATGATTGATCGAATCGGAACCTAGATATAAAATCGATGTACCGTGATCAAAGAAGTTTGACTGCATCAGAACAAGAGTCGGTTTATGGTAAATTTGATTTGCCGATCAAAATCCTTAAAGAAAATTGTGTAGATACCGCGAGGGGCGCTGCCCCTTCGAACCCCGCAGGGGGAGACCCCTAGACCCCCCTAGTCGTAGCACATTTTTTGTATCTCGTTAAGGTAACTAGGTGCTGCGAGGTCACATGATCCAGTAGAATGCGATTCTATGCATAACTTGTTTTTGTAGGATGTATGTGATCAGTATGGCCCATATATGTATGTGATGCATCTATGAAATTTATCATAACCTGCGTGTCGTGAGTAGGGCAACACGGCTGGAGCCATGTGTGTTGTCAATTATTGTAATGGCCCGCGTGCCAACTTGTGATGATCCCAATTCTATGTAATTTTGATTACTAGATGTTAGGGGTAATAGCTTGTATTAGTTCTTGGAGGACTCATCCCTTGGAGGATGGCTCGCATCGAACATGAAGATGGAGATCATCATGGGGGACAGGTTCTATGGCGATAGAGATCACCATGAGAAAATGGGCCATACTGTGTCACAACTATGTGAATGCTATTCTTTTGCGTTTTACTCTATGCATGCTTACATGATAGTAGTAGAACGATCCCTCACAAAGTTTAAGTTAAACCATGCCCTCCCAACCAAACCTTGCACCTTCCTATGCCCTGTACAATCGTTGGTGGGCCTATGAAAATAGGGTGCCGCGGTTTTCCTTGGCTGGATGGGTTTGTATCGGATACCTACACACATAAGGGTTGGTGAGCTTGACAAGGTCATCTTAACAGTTAAGGACCGTGGGGCATAAATGTTGGGCGTCTAGTGTAAGATCCCACCTTTATAAAGGTAAAGATCCCTATGATTGCAATGCTAGTCCCTGGATCAAATGCTAGCATCCACAGTTTAAGATAAAGTACACAGAAACAAAGGTCATTATTACATCGTCATTCCAGAGATAACATAGTCTTTTACAACTCCATAGACACAGGCTAGTACAAGAGTTTAACTTAACAATATAAATAAAAGTCTTCATCTTCATGTGCCACAGGCAACCATGTTGAGTGTAGACTCATAACCCCTAATCATCATCACAGTAACCTGCAACATCACAAGTTACATCCACAGTGGGTCAATACATTGGAATAGTATTGGCAAGTGATACCTTAGTAGAATATTAGTATCTAGTTACTACATGAATTTGGCTAAGTGTAGCTTAGGCTTGCTTTGCTCAAAATAGGTTTTACCTATCATTTGAAAACACTAAGTTTTTATTTGGCAAAAACTCCCAAGGAACCACCAATAGAAATTGGTGAACCTTCAACCTTGTTCAACCACAAGTTTTAACTTAGAAAATTGGGATGAGGAGATTCTTGATAGCTTCCATGTCTTGATGCTCAAATTTTCCAATACCAGGGACATGGCTAAGTACTTAGTTTGTTCCATCTGCAGAGGTGGTGCACTTTCCCCACAAGACTTGATTTTCACCAAGACAGGACCTTTCAGAAGCCTTCCCTTAGACCAAATGGACGCGTTCCAACCTATCACCCACTACCACCAACTGTCCAAATGGCTAAGTTATTGCAACCTATATGATCCAGGCAGAGCCCATAATGCCATGTGGCTGCACTAGAAGCTTCTTAACATTGGGCATCTCAAATCCATTTGTTCCTGGGTGGCAATCCACAAGTGAGATACACAAGGTAAACCATAGAAATGGGCCTTGTGTAACCACTCAACCAAAACCACCAAGCAATTACCATTCCACCCAGGTGTTTGATTCACTTAGTTGTTTTATTAAGCAAAAACATAAGTCAAAGACTTAGCAATATTTTTCCATAGCATGTATATAATACACCCTTGGTTGCTACTAGCTAGGCTAAGCATGGCAATATCAAGTATTTTAACTTAGAGAAAATTCTAACAATTCTACAACTACTAGGATTTCCCAAGCATAGCATATAGATACTTAGCAAAAATTATCATGCAAGCCCTATACAAAATATTTCTAATGCATAGTGTCACATCCCAAGATTTTCCAAATCTTGTAATGTGAAAATTATTGAATAAAATAAAATTTTGTTTGATTTTCAGGGCCAGAAGAAACTTTTTGAGTTCAATTGGAACTTCAAACCTATTTGGATTAAATAAAATCCTAAAGGGATTTAAAAAGATAAACATTTTAAATAAAGGAAAATAAAATATTTTGGAAATACAATTATTGGATCTTTTAAATAAAAGGATTTGGTTTTCAAAAGAAATAGAATTTTTAGAAATACGGATTATTTTATAGAGCCAAATTAAACCTTGGCCAAGCTTTTGAAATAAAACATTTTGATTTGATAAAAATGGTAAAGGTTTATTTAAAATAAATTAATAAGGATTTAATATCCAAGTTTATTAAAAATAAAAAGTTTTACTATTCTAATTAAACATCAAAACTTATTTATTTCATTTAAACAAGTTTTCCAAGTATTCTTTGTTTTCAAATAAAACCTACTGATTTGGTTTTGAAGATATTTAGATTTGAAATGGAGATTTTAATTAAATTAAAACCCATTTTATTTAATAACTAATGTCCATTTTATTTAATTATAAATGGACTCTAAAATAAAAATATTATGTTACTTTGGGATTTGAATTATGTTGTTAACTAATGTCCAAATTCAATTGCAAAGTGTGGTGAATGTACGAATTAATTTGGATGCTTGATTGTTTGTTTGAAATTTAAAACAGAAATTTGAAATGGAAAAAGACAAAACATTCAGAAAGGAAAAAAATGAAACAGACACACAGCCCAACAACCAGGCCCAGCAGCCCAACTCGCAGCCCAACTTTTTTCCTCTCAGCGAACCGTTTTTCACTCGGAAAAAGACCCACAGAGACGCTGACGAGTGGCCCCTTCCTTCTCTCTCTCTCCCTCACTGACATCACGGCCCCACACTTATGTTCTTCGTTTCCACCCACGACCACGTCCCCAGCCGTTGCTCCGATTGATTGCCGGCGTCAATTCGCGTTGATGGCACAGTAAATCCCTCTCGCGACCACGCGCTCTTAAGCACCAATCCCTCCTCTTCCTTTCCCCTCAGACTCCACACCCTGAATGCCACCAGGCTGCGCCAATTTCATCTGAAACCCCGCTCTGCTCCGACGAACTCGCGAGCTAATTCCGGCGAGCCCAGCCACCGCCTTGCCTCCCCAACCACACGGGAACATTCCCCAGACCTAGGCGCTTCTGCCTGTACCCTCCGTTCAACCGCGGGCGCCCCAGAACCTCGACTCCGACAAGCTCCGAGCGCCGCCGCGTCTGCAACTATCTCCGGCGACGTTTCCTGGTAAGAACTGACCACCCCGAGCCCTCTCTTTCACGCGAAAAGCTTCGCCTTGATCTTGCGCGACTAACGGCGTCTTCATTTTCCCTCGGGGCGAACCACAGCTTCACCCTCGATGAGCTCCAGGACCATCTGACGCCGACCACGTCTCCGACGAGCAACTAACCGCAACCTTGCGCGCCCCTCGTCGAACCATCAGCACGTTGAGCATCGCCGTGACCCCCTAAGCCCGGTGAGCATCTCCCCTTTCTCCCTCACCTCCTGTAGCTTCGGCACCGTCGTCGACCGACAGCTCCGCCGCCAGTAGCCACCGCAGCGCCGCCCATCTGTGGCTGGTGTGCCTAGCACCGTTAGATCGGAATCGTATGGCCACGATAGAACTTAACTGAAGCGGTAAGTAGCCTCTGCGCGCCGCACGATTTAACTTAAATCCAACGGCTGTCGTCGCGTGATCCAACCGAAACGGTACCGACGAATAGGAAGTCGCCGCGTGTCCAGCTGATGATTTAAAACAGAATTTGAAAAACAGATTTGAGTAGCAATTTGAAAACCCTATAACTTTTGATCCACACGTCCAAAAATTACAAATTTTATGTCGTTGGATTCAGGAGAGCAAGCCCTAGCCAACCATACCCTTGGTTTAGTAAATAGTATCTGTTAATTTACTTGTTTTTGCAGATTCATTTGTGTGCTTGTTTAGATTAGAAAAATTGTTTAAAAATGTTTTTAGGGTTAAAACCTTTGCAAAATGATTTGTAGTAAACTCACTGACCCTAGGAACCAACCCATAGTTTGGAAATTGGATTTGGTAAAGTTTAGGATGGAAAACTTGATTTAGTCATTTCTAGCCAAATGAAAATAATGGTTTTTGTTATGGAAATGATTTTTGAGTAAAAACTTTGAGAAATGGTGTGGATAAAACCTACTGACACAAAACACCAAGTTTTACAAACTAGCAACTCATTTAGTGAAAAACTTAAAAGTTTTGTTTTGATAAAAACATTTTTCACCACATAAAATGATGAATGGATTTTAAAATGGTTTTGAGATAAAACCCTTTTGCAATTGACTTTGCCATTTTGGTGAATGACCAATTTGGAACTTACAAAGTTTAGAAGCCTAGTGGAGACCATCTTTGCAAATAGAACCATCTTTTGCATGCTTATATGCATAAACTTAGATCCCATTGTTTTGTGTGTGTGAAATTGTTTGATTGATTATTTGGTTTGGAATGATAGTTGATTTGGTGCTTGCTTGATTTATTGTAGTGAAGTTAGCAAAGTGTGAGACTAGCAAGATCAAGGAGTGAACCATCATTCCCTACCAAAAAGGCAAGTGACACTATCATCTAAAGTCCTACTATTTTCATTATACTTAGTGGATTTTGAAACATGCATGAAAAGAATTTCTATACTTATGCTAAGCTAAATCCTAATAGGATACCCTATACATTCCTTAGTGAAAACAATGTAGTTGATACATGCTTAGCCATGCTATATTTTGAAAAGAGATACATGTTGAGATTTTATGAGATTGAGAAAAGACTTATGTTTTATATAATAAAACAAGGACTCAATGAACCACCTGGGTGGACAAGGATACTTTGAGTTTTGGAGAAGGTGGCAACAAAAGTAACCATGCTATGGCAATCTCTTTGTGTTGTGCTCCAAAGGAAAACCACCCAGGAAACTTAGAGATTGAACATGTTTCTCGTACAGTGGCTTCCGTGTACAGCCACATGCTAAATGGGCTCTGGCTTAGTCAACTACATAGTGGAAGTCCCATGCATTGGCATCTTCAGGTTAACTAGATTTGTGTAAGGGATCAACCCTACATTTGTGCCTGGTAGACAAGCTAGCATTTTTTATTGGGAGGACTCCTATGGAAAGACTTTGTCACATTCTCAATCTGCCAGTACTCCATCTTGGTGAGTACTTATCCAGCGGCCACTAGTGGCATCAAGATGAGATTGTGTCATGTGGGTAAAGTGTACAACTTCTGCAGAAGATCAAAATTCTAAGTACTTAGCCGTGTCCCCGGTTATGGACAATACTGAGCAACTAAGGCCTGAAGCTATGGAATATCTCGACACTCTAATTTCTAAAAGAAAACCTTTAAAACTTGAGGCACTTGGGGTTACCAAGGAGCTCAAGAGATTTTGACAAAACTTGATTCACTTGGGGTTACCAAGGTGCTCAAGAGATTTTTGAAAAGGAGATTTGACAAAGGACCAACACCATTTTGAAAATATAGGATAAATTTTGCTTTATGCAAATGAGCCTAAAACTCTACTTAGCCAATTATGCATGTAATGTTAGGATCCACTTATATTCCACATAGTAGTGAAACTTGCCAATACAATTCAAATGTATTGACCCTTGTGGCTGTAACTTGTAATGTTGCAGGTTTGATTGTTTTTAGTGAAGAATGATTGATTAGGATTACAAAGTCTACAACCAACATCTGCATGTGGCACTTTGAAGATGAAGGACCCCATGACTATAGTTATTCCGCTGCAATGTAATGTAATAGCCAAATGAGCTATGTAAGATGTAATAAAACTATGTTATTCCTGGTTATAAAGTTATATTATGACCTTTGTTTCTTGATATTACATCTTAACTGTGGATGCTAGCTATTGATCCAGGGACTAGCATTGTAAACACAGGGGGCTCTATCTTATTAAAGATTGGAATCTCTACAGATGGTATCAGAGCATTGTGTTGCCTGTAGGATTTGTAAACCTAGGATTGGACAAAAACCCTTAGAAGAATAGGAGTTATATTTTGTTCCAAAAACTTATTTACAAAAACACTTGTAAACTCTTTCCCCAACCATTTTGGTTTCAACTCTACATTCTCTTCTATTTCAACTGATGGAAAAACCTACCCATGGCCAAAGACTACACCATGTGCAAAGGACTTCATCAACTTCTTCAACTCTAATGACTTCAACTTCTTCAACTCTAATGACTTCAACATCTTCAGCATGTTCACCAAGGACTTCCAACTTGGATATCACTAAGGACTACTAGTGAAAACCAAGAAGACATTAGATTGCCTACCAAGGACATTGATATCAAGTTAGTGTATGGATCATATTGTCCTATGAGGTATGATTATACTAAGTTGTTATTTCAAGAAAAACTTGTTGTTTCCTTCAACTCATGAGTTAAGCTCATAAGTTGTTAAGTGATTGGTTGCTTGTTGAATGTTTGATGGTTTGATTGTTTGATTGAACTTGATTGTTTTGAGTTAGGACTTTTTAAAAACCTATCCACCAATACTTATCCCTATCAAACCAACAGATGCCTCCCCGTCGTGCCAACCCCAACCAAAACAACAACAACCTCACCCCTGAGATGCAACAGATGATGGCAGCTCAGACACAGTTGATGCAGCAGATGACCACATTCATACAAAATTTGAATAACAACAACAACAACTACAACTACAACAACAACAACAATCAGAATAATCCTCCAGCACTTGACATGCTCACCAAGTTTCTGAATCTTAGGCCTACAAGGTTCTCTGGAACAACTGATCCAATGGAAGCTGATGATTGGTTACGTTCAGTAAACAAAGACTTAGTGACTGTTGGTTGCACCGATGAAGAAAAAGTAAGGTTTGCAACATTTCTGCTTGAAGGACCAGCAGCAACATGGTGGGACAACTTTCAAATCACCACTCCCCTTGAAGATGTGACTTGGGCTATTTTTGAAGATGGATTCAGAACCACTCACATCTCACCTGGAGTAATGTACTTGAAGAAAAAGGAGTTTCACAATCTGAAACAACGTCACCTCAGTGTGGCTGAGTATATTGAAGAATTCAACAATCTGGCACGCTATGCACCGGATGAAGTTGATACAGATGCTAAGAGAAAGGATAAATTTCTTGAAGGACTTAATGATGAGTTGAACCTGCAGCTAGTTGTTGCCTATGTCCCAACTTATCAATCACTCTGTGACAAAGCCACAATATTGGAAAACATGATGAATCAAGTTGAGAACAGAAAGAGGAAACATAAACTCAAGAACTATTCAGGATCATCAAAGAAAAAGCATTCATACAGAAAGAGAAATGAAGATTCTGAACCACATCAGTGTCACCACGACAACAATGGAAGTGATAATAATGGAAATGATACTGACAATGGAGATGACCTTGGTCAGAATCAACATGACACTATCAAGAAGAAAGACATTAGCCAGTTGCAATGCTATAATTGCAAGGAGCTTGGACACTATGCATCAGACTGTCCTGAGAAGAAAAAGAAAAAGGATGCTAGAAGAGCCAATGGAAATGACTCCAATGTGACCCAGAAAGGACATGTGAACCACATTGACATAGATGGAAACTTTGAAGAGATAGAAGAAGTGGATGTCAGAAACTAGTTAACTCAGAAGAGTCAAATAAGGATTCCTTGTCTGGATATTAAGTGTTGAACCTATGGTCAAGTGAACCATCAATGTAACCCTATGAGACTTTATTTTAAGGGTGGTAGTACCCTAGTTATTTTAAGCCTACTTGTAACCCCAGCCTTCCCAAATATCGGGACGAGATTTATTTTAAGGGTGGTAGCCTGTCACATCCCAAGATTTTCCAAATCTTGTAATGTGAAAATTATTGAATAAAATAAAATTTTGTTTGATTTTCAGGGCCAGAAGAAACTTTTTGAGTTCAATTGGAACTTCAAACCTATTTGGATTAAATAAAATCCTAAAGGGATTTAAAAAGATAAACATTTTAAATAAAGGAAAATAAAATATTTTGGAAATACAATTTTTGGATCTTTTAAATAAAAGGATTTGGTTTTCAAAAGAAATAGAAGTTTTATAAATAAGGATTATTTTATAGAGCCAAATTAAACCTTGGCCAAGCTTTTTAAATAAAACATTTTGATTTGATAAAAATGGTAAAGGTTTATTTAAAATAAATTAATAAGGATTTAATATCAAAGTTTATTAAAAATAAAAAGTTTTACTATTCTAATTAAACATCAAAACTTATTTATTTCATTTAAACAAGTTTTCCAAGTATTCTTTGTTTTCAAATAAAACCTACTGATTTGTTTTTGAAGATATTTAGATTTGAAATGGAGATTTTAATTAAATTAAAACCCATTTTATTTAATAACTAATGTCCATTTTATGTAATTATAAATGGACTCTAAAATAAAAATATTATATTACTTTGGGATTTGAATTATGTTGTTAAACAGAACCAAATTCAATTGCAAAGTGTGGTGAATGTTTGAATTAATTTGGATGCTTGATTGTTTGTTTGAAATTTAAAACAGAAATTTGAAATGTAAAAAGACAAAACATTCAGAAAGGAAAAAAAAATGAAACAGACACACAGCCCAGCAACCAGGCCCAGCAGCCCAACTCGCAGCCCAACTTTTTCCCTCTCAGCGAACCGTTTTTCACTCGGAAAAAGACCCACAAAGACGCTGACGAGTGGCCCCTTCCTTCTCTCTCTCCCTCACTGACAGCACGGCCCCACACTTCTGTTCTTCGTTTCCACCCACGACCACGTCCCCAGCCGTTGCTCCGACTGATTGCCGGCATCAATTCGCGTTGATGGCGTAGTAAATCCCTCTCGCGACCATGCGCTCTTAAGCACCAATCCCTCCTCTTCCTTTCCCCTCAGACTCCACACCCTGAATGCCACCAGGCTGCGCCAATTTCATCTGAAACCCCGCTCTGCTCCGATGAACTCGCGAGCTAATTCCGGCGAGCACAGCCACCGCCTTGCCTCCCCAACCACACGGGCACATTCCCCAGACCTAGGCGCTTCTTCCTGTACCCTCCGTTCAACCGCGGGCGCCCCAGAACCTCGACTCCGACAAGCTTCGAGCGCCGCCGCGTCTGCAACTATCTCCGGCGACGTTTCCTGGTAAGAACTGACCACCCCGAGCCCTCTCTTTCACGCGAAAAGCTTCGCCTTGATCTTGCGCGACTAACGGCGTCTTCATTTTCCCTCGGGGCGAACCACAGCTTCACCCTCGACGAGCTCCAGGACCATCTGACGCCGACCACGTCTCCGGCGAGCAACTAACCGCAACCTTGCGCGCCCCTCGTCGAACCATCAGCACGTTGAGCATCGCCGTGACCCCCTGAGCCCGGTGAGCATCTCCCCTTTCTCCCTCACATCCTGTAGCATCGGCACCGTCGTCGACCGACAGCTCCGCCTCCAGTAGCCACCGCAGCGCCGCCCATCTGTGGCTGGTGTGCCTAGCACCGTTAGATCGAAATCGTATGGCCACGATAGAACTTAACTGAAGCGGTAAGTAGCCTCTGCGCGCCGCACGATTTAACTTAAATCCAACGGCTATCGTCGCATGATCCAACCGAAATGGTACCGACGAATAGGAAGTCGCCGTGTGTCCAGCTGATGATTTAAAACAGAATTTGAAAAACAGATTAGAGTAGCAATTTGAAAACCCTATAACTTTTGATCCACATGTCCAAAAGTTACAAATTTTATGTCGTTGGATTCAGGAGAGCAAGCCCTAGCCAACCATACCCTTGGTTTAGTAAATAGTATCTGTTAATTTACTTGTTTTTGCAGATTCATTTGTGTGCTTGTTTAGATTAGAAAAATTGTTTAAAAATGTTTTTAGGGTTAAAACCTTTGCAAATTGATTTGTAGTAAACTCACTGACCCTAGGAACCAACCCATAGTTTGGAAAATGGATTTGGTAAAGTTTAGGATGGAAAACTTGATTTAGTCATTTCTAGCCAAATGAAAATAATGGTTTTTGTTATGGAAATGATTTTTGAGTAAAAACTTTGAGAAATGGTTTGGATCAAACCTACTGACCCAAAACACCAAGTTTTACAAACTAGCAACTCATTTAGTGAAAAACTTAAAAGTTTTGTTTTGATAAAAACATTTTTCACCACATAAAATGATGAATGGATTTTAAAATGGTTTTGAGATAAAACCCTTTTGCAATTGACTTTGCCATTTTGGTGAATGACCAATTTGGAACTTAAAATGTTTAGAAGCCTAGTGGAGACCATCTTTGCAAATAGAACCATCTTTTGCATGCTTATATGCATAAACTTAGATCCCATTGTTTTGTGTGTGTGAAGTTGTTTGATTGATTATTTGGTTTGGAATGATAGCTGATTTGGTGCTTGCTTGATTGATTGTAGTGAAGTTAGCAAAGTGTGAGACTAGCAAGATCAAGGAGTGAACCATCATTCCCTACCAAAAAGGCAAGTGACACTATCATCTAAAGTCCTACTATTTTCATTATACTTAGTGGATTTTGAAACATGCATGAAAAGAATTTCTATACTTATGCTAAGCTAAATCCTAATAGGATACCCTATACATTCCTTAGTGAAAACAATGTAGTTGATACATGCTTAGCCATGCTATATTTTGAAAAGAGATACATGTTGAGATTTTATGAGATTGAGAAAAGACTTATGTTTTATATAATAAAACAAGGACTCAATGAACCACCTGGGTGGACAAGGATACTTTGAGTTTTGGAGAAGGTGGCAACAAAAGGAACCATGCTATGGCAATCTCTTTGTGTTGTGCTCCAAAGGAAAACCACCCAGGAAACTTAGATATTGAACATGTTTCTCGTACAGTGGCTTCCGTGTACAACCACATGCTAAATGGGCTCTGGCTTAGTCAACTACATAGTGGAAGTCCCATGCATTGGCATCTTCAGGTTAACTAGATTTGTGTAAGGGAGCAACCCTACATTTGTGCCTAGTAGACAAGCTAGCATTTTGTATTGGGAGGACTCCTATGGAAAGACTTTGTCACATTCTCAATCTGCCAGTACTCCATCTTGGTGAGTACTTATCCAGCGGCCACTAGTGGCATCAAGATGAGATTGTGTCATGTGGGTAAAGTGTACAACTTCTGCAGAAGATCAAAATTCTAAGTACTTAGCCGTGTCCCTGGTTATGGACAATACTGAGCAACTAAGGCCTGAAGCTATGGAATATCTCGACACTCTAATTTCTAAAAGAAAACCTTTAAAACTTGAGGCACTTGGGGTTACCAAGGAGCTCAAGAGATTTTGACAAAACTTGATGCACTTGGGGTTACCAAGGTGCTCAAGAGATTTTTGAAAAGGAGATTTGACAAAGGACCAACACCATTTTGAAAAGATAGGATAAATTTTGCTTTATGCAAATGAGCCTAAAACTCTACTTAGCCAATTATGCATGTAATGTTAGGATCCACTTATATTCCACATAGTAGTGAAACTTGCCAATACAATTCAAATGTATTGACCCTTGTGGCTGTAACTTGTAATGTTGCAGGTTTGATTGTTTTTAGTGAAGAATGATTGATTAGGATTACAAAGTCTACAACCAACATCTGCCTATGGCACTTTGAAGATGAAGGACCCCATGACTATAGTTATTCCGCTGCAATGTAATGTAATAGACAAATGAGCTATGTAAGATGTAATAAAACTATGTTATTCCTGGTTATAAAGTTATATTATGACCTTTGTTTCTTGATATTACATCTTAATTGTGGATGCTAGCTATTGATCCAGGGACTAGCATTGTAAACACAGGGGGCTCTATCTTATTAAAGATTGGAATCTCTACACATAGTCAAAATATTGGGAAAAAAGTATGAAGTACCACTTGCCTTGGTAGTTGTGGGAGTAGCAACAATCCTCACAATCACAATCACCACTAGCACCAAAATCTACACATAAAATGATAACACCAAATTCACATATAAAAATAAACAAGCAAAAATATATGAATGCATGCAAATGCCATGTGATGATTTTTCCAATTCAAACAAGACAAGTAAAACAATACTAAACACTAAACTAAACATTTATACACTAATCCAACTTAATTTGATATTTAAAACATTTTTCAAGTAATTTTTATACTCAAAATAGGCCAAAAAAGTCTCTGCAAAAAAGCCAATTTTACAGAAGTAAATTATTAAACAAAGTGCATGGTTGGATAGAATTATTTCTCCTGATTCCAATGATATACAATTTGCAAAATTTTAACATGTGGATCAAAAGTGTCGTGGGAATGGTCACGGCATATGCTGCTATTGGCAGCGAGTAGTAGAACGAGGGGCAAGGGCGGCCAGCCATCTGCGGTGCGAGATGAGGGCAAAGACACAGGGTTTTACCCAGGTTCGGCCCCCCGGAGGGTAAAGACCTACTCCTGCTAGATTGTATTATGGAGGTGTTACAATGGGCGAGCTCGGCGGCTAGGCGGCGAGTCGCTGGGGTGTATGAGGGAACGTATCTCTACTCACCCTATAGGGAGGTTTATATAGGCTCACCTCCCCTAGGGTTTACATATCTCAACCGACTCGGTTACAGCTTCAGTAGTCGTTTAACCTAGTCCGACTGGGCCTATCTACTCGCCTGGGCCTTCAGCTTCCAGTCGCTCGGTACTTTGCTGGGCTTCAATCCACTCGCCGTTCTGCAGGCCCACTCGCCAGCTCACGGGCCAGTCGGAAACGCCCTGCTGGGTATACCCCAGTAGGCATATCCCCATCAGTAGTCCCCGAGGCCGTCGTCGATTGGGCGTAAGTGGCTGCTGGCAGTCGGAGTATACGGCTTCAGAGTAGGCATCCAGTCGAATCGTCGGTGGGCTCTTGTATAAAGGAGGAAACCCGGCGAACCAAGTCGCGGCTTCGGCGAGTCGAGTCGGCGAGACGCGGCCATAGTGATTGACTTGGCGAGCCGAGTGGCTAGAGTTGGACCGTCAGGCGCGGTCAAACTAGCCGTTGGGGTAATCCAACGGTAACTTTTGGCGTAATCATCGCGCGGTAACGGCCTCCTGAATTGGCGGGTAACTCCCGCTATATAAGAGGAATGGCAGGCAATCGTAGAGTCAACTGCTCACCACTTCTTCCGAGTGCACGCATTTTCCTTCCTTCGCTCCGCGATCAAGTCGACCCGAAATCCTCCGATCTCCAACCAACCTCTCGGCCATGGCCCTTTCCACCGAACCATGGGGTAGGTCCAAGTGCACGAGGGCGCAGCTGGCCTCTCTCGAGGAGGCCGGGATCCTGCGAGCCGGCTGTTGGCGTATCCCCGCAACCGGAGAAACGACCCCAAACCCGCGAGAGAGGGAATTCGTCTGTTTCACCAGTCATCTCGAGCGGGGGCTAGGGTTTCCCACGTCCTTGTTCTTTCGGCGCTTTTGCGCCTACTACGGGATCCAGCCTTCAGATCTGGGTCCCCACAGCATCGAGCAGCTCGCCATCTTCGTGGCGTTCTGCGAATGCTACTTGGGCTGCTGGCCCTACTTTCCCTTGTGGCAAGATCTGTTCCACGGACGGATCAGCCGCGAGAAGGCAGGCGGCCCAATGCTAGCCGCGGGCGGCTTGACGTTCCAGCTCAAGTCCAAAGCTTCTTTCTTTGATCTGATGCTACCCGCCAAGGCAGCGAGCGACTGGAAGAAGTCGTGGTTCTACGTGGCCGAGGCGACCCCGGAGGACGAGGTGGCGATCCCGCGGTACTCGGCCAATCGTTCCGAGCCGCGCCATCTCCAAGTCGGCAAGCTCCCCGACGACCAGCGGATGGTCGTTGACGAGATGCTCCAGACCATCCGTGGTCTGAAAAAGAAGGGCCTTCAGACGATAAACTTGTACAATTTCTGGCTTGGGCGACGGCTCGTTCCACTCGCCCAACGCGACCACTATATGTACCAGTACACGGGCCGGGGAGACTCGACGAAGGCCTGCCTCGATGAGTGGAAGCTAGAGGATTATCTCCCAGCGTTGAAGAAGATCACCCAGGCGGTGTACCTGGATGCGTAGGCTGGGGTCGCCCCCTACACCGCGAAGCGTCCGGCTCCAACGGTAATTTCTTTACCTTGTTCGCAGTCGCAGTGTATGCAGTCGCGGTAATTCTGATTCTGTTTTGTATTCATCGCAGCTATTCCAAGTGGTGGAAGGGTGGCTCCCACCTTCGGATGATGAGAGCCCGGGGCCATCCGCCTAGGACATAGGCGAATCGCCACCCGCGAGGGGCAACGAGGACGACGAGGACAAGTCCGAAGAGGAAGTCGCCCCACTGGTCCGAAAGACCCGCGGGCAACGTCAGCGCGAGATCGAGGCGAGAAGGAGCCTCGAGCGTCATGATGACGACGACGAGCTCCCAGGGACCACCTCGCGCCGTCAAGCCACTCCGTCGAAGAATAAGAAGAAGGAGAGGGAGGCAAGGGCCTCCCGAAGAAGAAAACGAAGCCGTCGAGGACGGCCTCACCGCCGCACTCGGCGAGCAGCTCCGATGCTCCCAGCCCAGCTGGTGACGGCGCGCCACCAGCGACAACCGAGCTGGACACGGCGGCCGTGGAAGTGCCACTGGCCTCAATGCCTCCGCTATTCGCCCCAGTCTCTGGGCTGGGGGAGGCTCCGGCTGCGGCGACTTCGCCTCGCAAGGATGCTCCGGCTGCGGCGGCTTCGCCCCGCAAGGAGGCTCCGGCTGTAGCAGCTCCAACTCGCGAGGAAGCTCCCGCCGAGGATGTCCCAGAGGCGCCAACCGCGGCCTCAACGACGAAGAAGCCATCCGTGTCTTGGGCACGCGATGTCCTGGAACTGGGGCTCAGTCGCCGACTGGGCCCTGAACTGGAAAAACCGGCCGGCCTTCGTACGGGGCTACGTTTCATCCCAGTCGCCAAGTGAGTGCGCTCACCCTTCCTTATTTTCCATAACTATTTCAATTGTCTTTGTTGATTCGATTGATGCGTAGGACCGGAGTGAAAAGGATGGGCCATCCGACCATGGCCAAGGTACCCTCCACCGCTAGCGAGGAGGATCCTTCCCGCAAGAGGAAGGCGGACGAGGTTGTCGCCTCAGCGGATGGCAGTAAGAAGGCCAAGGGCGACGACATCGTCACTATCTCTGACGACACGGCGGCCGCGCCGGCCGTGCCCGCGGTGGAGGCAGCCGCGTCTACGAAGGAGGGCGCTTCCTTGCCTGGAACGACGGAGGCGACTTCCCTTGGAGCGGGTGCCTCTATCGCTACCTTCCCCCGCTTCGTGACCAAGGCGGCCACGGCGAGTGAGGCTGCGCCCTCGAGCCACGCTCCTGGGACCGCCGATGCTGAAGTCGACCAACGTCGTGGGCACACGCCGGCGTTACTCGCATCCGTGGACGCGATACAACTCCATGGCATGCTTGGCGCGGCCATCCAGGTACATCCAGTCCCCGAGGATCAGGTCGGT
Source organism: Avena atlantica (assembly GCA_910589765.1). Lineage (NCBI taxonomy): Eukaryota > Viridiplantae > Streptophyta > Magnoliopsida > Poales > Poaceae > Avena > Avena atlantica. The sequence goes on from OU342736.1 coordinate 304,119,304, forward strand.
GCTTTGCATCGGCTTGATTCTTATAATTTCTCGTTTTTTTGTTTTTATTTTCGCATCCAGTCCCCGAGTGCGCACGCGCTAAATTTTAGCGGGTGGGCACTTAGGAATTTCTTGATCGTCAGTCCCCGAGTGTGCACTCGCTGAATTTCAGCGAGTGGGCACTTAGGAATTTCTTGATCGCCAGTCCCCGAGTGCGCGCTCGCTGAATTTCAGCGAGTGGGCATTTAGGAATTTCGTTTTGACTAAGTTTTTTGGTGATGTGCAGGGTCTGCAGCTGGAGTCGGCGGACCGATTGGCTGCAAAGCAGCGCGCGGAGAAGGAGCTGGCCATCGTCCAGGAGGCGAACAAGGGGCTTCAGGCTGCTGCTGTGAGGGTAGAGGAAGCCCGCCAGGGGCTTGTCCCCGCTGGTGAGTTGGTGGCGGCACGATCTGCTCTAGGTGCCGCTAAACAACGGATCGCCGACCTTGAGCGCGAACTGCGGGAAGCAAGATAAGAAGCGAGCTCGGCGGATGGGCGAGCTAAGGCCGCCATTGCGGCTGCTGAGGGGGATCGCAAGGTGTCGGAAGCCCTTATTGTTGGGCTTCAGGACGACCACACGTCGCTTCAGTGCTTCATCACGGGACTCGCCCGCCCGTTGCTTGGTGAGTGCATCCTCCCTTTCTTATAGTTGTGGTTTTTGTGGTGTCCGTCATACTCATCATTGTCTTCTTCTTCGCAGGTCGTATCATTGACAGCGAAGAAGAGGCGAGCTCGCTCGACGCGAGGCAGTGCGTAAGCATGCTCGTCGACTCGGCGACGCTGTCGGCGACCTGCATCCGCGCCTACCACCAAGAAATATCGCCCACGGAGGTGATTCCCAGCGACCTTGTTGAGGTGTGGAAGTACTTGGAGAAGGCACCCGCGGTCGTTGAATTCATGACGCGATCGGTGTTTCGGCGTGGAGCATCGACGGCCCTGAGCCTTGGACTCGCCCACTTCCCCGAAGATTTCGACATCAACGATGTGACGAGTGGATACCCATCGTCAACTGGCGCGGTGGAGCTGTCCGAGGTCCTCAAGTTGCAAGAGCGTGCCGCCATGTACTCGGAACGTGTCTGGGCAATGGGCGATCTCCCGACGTACCAGGAGACGGTTGTCGCGCCGAACGACCCCGAGCCGCCGCATCGCGACTTTAAGGTCGAGCAGCCTTTTCGCGCGGCGATGGCGGGTGAACTGACGACGTATCCATCAAACCCATACACGGCGTTCATCCGCAATCGTCGGGATGCTGGAGAGTCGTCATCGAAGCCTGCAGAGTAGGGTAGTTTGCCTTGTGGCGTTAGCGGCAGTTCTGCCACGCGGGCATATTTTGTAACATGAAACAATGCAACATGCGATTGAATGAGACGTCGTGTCTATTTTGATATTTGTTTGTGTGCTTTGGATTGATTTTGGACGAGTCCCCGAGCGCGTCCGCCATTTTGTGGGGATTACCTCGTATATGATGTATGTGTTGTTGTTATGTGTGTTGATGTTTTAATCGACTCGCCCGAGCTCGAAGAGCCAGTTGCTAGGCGACTCCCTTGAGTGCTATGTACTTTACCGTTTTCCCATGCGCGAACGAGGTCGGGTGGCCGAGTCCCCGGGCGTGGTACTTGGTAGTTCTAGGCGCGACTCGAGGGTGGTTGAGGACTTAGCGCGTTGGTGTGAGCGCGTCACTCCTGCCTGGCCCGGAGGGTCAGTCGCGTGGCGAGTCCTGGGCATGCTCTCTTACTTGGCGTTTTCCCTGACCGCTCGCGACGAACTGGTTTTCAGTCCCCGAGCGTGGTACTTAGCCGTACGAGTCGCTACGCCGAGGATGCAGAGGACCAAGGTCGCTGTGAGAAGCGAGGGCAGTTGTCTTGGCTCGTAGAACCAGTCGAGCTAGGCGACTCCAGTGGGGCTCCGGGTTGGCGTTATTCGTGGACAATGCAAGACCTGAAGTGATTCAGTGCTCTTACACCGCACTACTTAGCCGTGCCGATCGCTGTACCAAAGGTTGACTTCTGCATTTAGCATAACGCTGTTTTTACGAGTGCGAGTGGCACAAGTCATGGAGAGTAGGCGCAATTTGCGGTAACCGTTTCTTTTTATTTCATAGAGACTGGAGAGTACATGTGTTGGGTTCTAGGAGTAGAACTTCCGGAGGAGGTTTACATTCCATGGTCGCTTGACGTCGAGTTCGCCGTCCCCGCGGACGTCGATGAGGTAGTAGGCATCGTTGCCGAGTACGCGCCCGATAGCGAATGGGCCTTCCCACGGAGGGGAAAGCTTGTGCATGCCCTTCTTGTCCTGGATGAGGCGTAACACCAGGTCGCCTTCTTGGAAGGTGCGAGCTTTCACCCGCCGGCTGTGGTAGCGGCGTAGTCCTTGCTGGTAGATGGCGGTGCGTGACCGAGCGAGGTCGCGTGCTTCGTCGAGCTGGTCGACCCCATCTTGGCGGGCCAGCTCGTTTGCAGCCTCCGTATAGTGGACGACTCGCGGCGAGTCGTGTTCGAGGTCGGTGGGCATGACTGCTTCGGCACCGTAGACCAAGAAGAAGGGAGTGAATCCCGTCGATCTGTTGACTGAGGTGCGGATCCCCCAGATGACAGAGGGAAACTCTGCGGACGAGACGCTGCACTTCCTCGGCGATTGCTCGACGGCGTTCTTCATTGAAGGGCCGTAGCGACTGCCTGACAGGTCGCACTTTGGGGTCGGCGTTCAGCTTGTGCTCAGCGAGCTCCCTAGGGACATCGGGCATGTCGGAGGGTTTCCATGCGAAGATGTCCCTGTTCTCACGGAGGAACTCGATGAGCGCGCCTTCCTATGCTGGGCTCATGCCTGTCCCGATCGTCACCGTCTGGCTGGAGTCGCCTGGGACCAGCTCGACGGTGCGAGTGTGCGTCGTGGCCTCAAAGGTTGAGGTGTTTGCGCCCTCTGAGTTGGGCTTCTTGAGTATTGTGGGGTCGTCATTGTTGACCCTGCTCGCGTACTTGGCGAGCTCATCGGCGTGATTAGTCTCCACCGCGATGACGGCGTCGGCGAGCTCGGATCCTTTGGCCTCGCACTCGGCGGCCATGTCGGGGTCGCCGTTGTTGGTGATGACGCCGCACGGCCCGGGGAGCTTCATCGCGTTGTATGCGTAGTGGGGCGCTGCCATGAATTTAGCGAACGCCTGGCGTCCTAGGACGCAGTGGTAGGGGCTGTCGAAGGGCACCAGCTCGAAGACGATCCGCTCGGTGCAGAAGTTTGCCGGTGTGCCGAAGGTGACTGGCAGCGTGACCTTGCCGATCGGGTACGCCTTCCGACCGGGGACGATGCCGTGGAACGTGGTGTGGGTCGTCTCGATCATCGACTGCGGGAGCCGCAGCCGCCTGAAGGTGTCGAGGTAGAGGATGTTGATGGAGCTACCGCCGTCCATCAGTGTCTTGGGGAGCCAGTAGTCGCCAACCTTGGGCTTGACCACCAAGGCGACTCGTCCTGGGTACTCGATGCGCGGCGAGTGGTCTTGGCGGCTCCAGGTGATGGGCTGCTCCGACCAGTTCAGGAACTGGGGGATGTCTATTTGGGCCACCGCGTTGACGGCGACGGCGCGGGCTATGACCTTCTTCTCGCGCTTCGTGTTGAAGCCTGTAAAGGTGTGGAGCGAGCCGGCTACTTTGCCGAATTTTCCGCCGTTTGGCGGGTCGTTGTCGGGGTCCTCCCGCGCTTGCCGTGCCTTCTCGATTTCCCTGAGGGTGTGGCAGTCGGTGGTGGTGTGCGTTGCGGGCTTCCCTTCCCTGCTATGGAACGCACATGGTTGGTTAAGGAGGGCCGCGGGGTCGAACCTTGGCCTGTTCTTGTAGTTGCCGCCGTCGCGGCGTTGCCCTCCGTCGCGGCGAAAGCTCTTGGGCTCGCGCTGCGCGTGCCCGGCGTTGGCGACGAAGTCGACTCGCCCGTCACTGCGGCGCTTGCCAGTGAGGCGAGTGCCACTGTAGCATAGGTCGGTTCGGCGTCCGCCGTCGTTGCCGCCTGCGCGGCGTTGACCTCCTGACTCGTCGTCAGTTTCCTGGTTTGGGTCTTCCTCGGCGTACCGTTTGGCGATCTCGAGGAGGTCGGGGATGTTGTCGAGTGTGCGGGAGTGTCGCTTGAGCTTGGCGACTAGGGGCTCGTAGCGGCACGAGGTCTTGAAGCAATGGATCGCGTTGTCCGGGTGGATGCCGACCGCGTTGTACCAAAGCTCTTGCCACCGTTGGACCCAGTTGCGGGTCGACTCGCGGGGTCCCTGGAGGCACCGTTCCAGGTCCTCAATAGTGGTGGCGCGGGTGTAGGAGCACTCGAAGTGCCTGACGAAGGCGTCGCGCATTTCCTCCCAGGAGTCGATACTGTCCTGGGGAGAGTGTTGATCCACTGCCTGCACGTCCCCTCCATCATCAGGGGGAGGTAACGGGCGGCGAGTAGGTCAGTGTGACCCGCGATCCCCATCGCCATGAGGTATGTGTCGAGCCAGACGGCGGGGTCGTACGAGGAGTCGTACTTTTCTATCTCTTTTGGCGCCTTGAAGTTTGGCGGGTACTTCTCGCCTCGGATCATTGGTCCGAAGCACTTGGGTCCGAGTCGACTGAGCAACCCCATAGGCTCGCCGTCGCGGCGATTAGTTAGGGTGTTCCGCAAGTCATCGGGCTGGCGTGCGCGCCAGCTTTGGTTGTTGATGATGTGGGTGCGGGCGTCGATGGGTTGCCCGTTGGCGGCGACGAAGTTGGTCGCCGTCCTAGGGTCGTTGGTGGAGAGTGCCGCGTTCGCGGGTCGGTGTTGGAGCTGCAGTGGCTCTGGTGGCGGGCAGTTGAGGGTGTTTGCCGCCGCTGGGCGGCCGCTGGAGGCCGCTCTGCTTCCCGAGGAACGCGAGTATACTCGACCTTGCGAGTCGGCGCCCGCTCTTTGCTGCTCGACGGCCTTCGCGAGCAGGGCCCTGACGTATTGGATCTGTAGGGCGTCGTCGCCAGTGGCCGTGATGCTGTCGGCTGCTGCTCGGCCTGCCACGAGGTTGTCCATCGGGGTGGAGAACAGTGGGAGGTCGTTTGCGTCTCGCTCCCGTGAGGAGACTACTATCCGCGGCTGGTCCCTGGGAGGGGTGTGGTTGGGTGGAGGTGGGGCACCCATCGCCGTTGATCCTGGCGGGGGCCGGGCGCTTCCTCCTGGTGGCGCGTTCTCGCAGATTGCGCGCTCGGCCACGCGGGCCGGGTCGTTTTTGTCGTCGAAGTTCAGGGCACGCCCTTGAACGGTGGGGTTCAGGCGTGACCTGATTCGCTGCTGGTGGTAGCGTGATAGCTCCTGTGCCGTCACCTGCTCGAGGCGAAATTTTTCGCGCTCGGCTTGCTCCTTGCGAACCGCCTCCGCCAGTTTCAGGCGGAGTTCCTCGACCTCCGTTGCCGTGGCGTTAGAAGGGATTGGGGTGGAGAAAGGATCCTCCGACGGATCGGCGTCGGTGGCCATGTAGGTCGCGGCGTGGCGACCGGTTCCGTCGCGGAGGTCGGCGGAGTTCTCCGACCCGGAGTCGAATTCGAAGATCCCAAGGATGGAGGGGTCCTCGAAGTCTCCCGCGTTGGAGACCTGGGCGATGGAGTCCGCGGACGAGGCCGCGGTGATGGATCCGGCGAGTGACGTCGGGGTCGCCGTGTCGGCGTCGTCGGTGAGGGCCGCATCCTCTGCGGCCGCTGAATTCCCGGCCACGTTGTTGTGGGCCGAGTTGTACTCGGAGGCAAGGCGATGGATCGTGCGGATCTGGCTCTCGGAGAGCCGATCGCGTGGCGGCGACTCGCGGATGGGAGCCGAGTCCTCCGAGACGATGACGTCGGCGAGGCCGACGAAGAGGCTGATCGTGCCGATAGGCAGGATCACGCTGTGCGTGACGGGTCGCGCCGCCGGGACGTAGCTGCTCGGCAAGATCTGGAGCATCTCGCCGATCGCTATCATGCGGCCGGTGGCGACCGTCTCGTTGATGGGCAGATTGGATCTCGCCGCAGAACACCGGCCAGACCGGCCAGGCCCCACGGTGGGCGCCACTGTCGTGGGAATGGTCACGGCAGATGCTGCTATTGGCAGCGAGTAGTAGAACGAGGGGCAAGGGCGGCCAGCCATCTGCGGTGCGAGATGAGGGCAAAGACATAGGGTTTTACCCAGGTTCGGCCCCCCGGAGGGTAAAGACCTACTCCTGCTAGATTGTATTATGGAGGTGTTACAATGGGCGAGCTCGGCGGTTAGGCGGCGAGTCGCTGGGGTGTATGAGGGAACGTATCTCTACTCACCCTATAGGGAGGTTTATATAGGCTCACCTCCCCTAGGGTTTACATATCTCAACCGACTCGGTTACAGCTTCAGTAGTCGTTTAACCTAGTCCGACTGGGCCTATCTACTCGCCTGGGCCTTCAGCTTCCAGTCGCTCGGTACTTTGCTGGGCTTCAATCCACTCGCCGTTCTGCAGGCCCACTCGCCAGCTCACGGGCCAGTCGGAAACGCCCTGCTGGGTATACCCCAGTAGGCATATCCCCATCAAAAAGTTATGAATTTTGCAAGTTTCAACATACAATAGATATGTTTCTGCCTTTTTAAATAAAACAATACCACGCGGCAGCTTCTGATTGGACGATACCGGTTTGGCTGGATAACGCTCGTGGACCACAAGATCTAACTAACGATGCACGGCCCAGATCCTCCCGTACCACTTCACCTAAGATCTAATCGTGGCCGTGGGATCTAGATCTAACGGGCAGCTTTGCCCTGACCAAAGTCTGGCGGCGCTGAGTCAACGGCGAGCGGCGGCGTGCTCGGACAGTGATGGTCCAACGGTTCTGGGAAGAAAGGAAGGGAATGGAGGGGCTTAACGAGCTCGCGGGGTCGTCACGGTTCTCAAGGTGGTCGAAGGAGGGACAAGGGCGCACGGAATCAATGTCTATTGCTCGCCGGAGAAGCTTCGGTCATCAGATATGGCTGCTCGTCGTCGTTGGCGAGGTTAGAGATCGCGCCTAGCCAAATGAATGGTGCCGTTAGATGCGCACAAGTCTGGTGAACATGGGAGTAACCAAAAGAGAGAAGGGGGCGGTCAGGATCTACCAGAGGGTGTCGCCGGAGTGGAGGCAGATGGCGGCACTTGCTGTTGTTGAAGTTGCCGACGAAGGGGAGAGCGCGCGGGCGAGTGTGAGGTACTGGCAGGTGCAGAGGATGATGAGGAACTCGCTCGTGGTGTCTGGAAGGCAAGGGGCGACGGTGTCTGGCCGAAATTCGAGCTGGACCTCGTCGGAGCAGAGGGAGGTCCTGAGCCAATTCCGAGCAGCCTAGGGGCAGAGAGGGGTTGGCGACTGGGGAAAAGGAAGGGAGGACGCGGGCGATTAAGTACACAAGATCAGGGGGAGGAATTACTGGCGCATTGATTCGAATTCAAGCGGGATTAATCGACTGGAAAAAGTCGGCGTGATTTGGGAAAGAAGGGGTCGTGGGGGTTGAGACGATGACTAGCGAGTGGGGCCTGGCGCTCAGCGAGAGAGAGATATGGGGTGGGGTCCAATCATCAGCGACGGTGCGGGTTAGTTCCGTGGTGTGAATCATTTTTTGCGGGGTGGAGAGGGAGGTGGGTTGTTGGGCTAGATGGGCTAGCTGGGCTGGGTTGGGTTAGTTAGCCAGTTAGCTTTATTTTTTTTCTCTGTTTCACTTTTTCTTTTTCTGATTTGATTTTTTGGTTTGAATTTAAATGCCCATTTCAATTCTGTTTCAATTCAAATTTTCTCCAGATTTTTGTATTGCGTTTCTTGTGTCCTGGGGTGTATAAAACATCTATTCACACTCAAATTTATATTGGTTTTTGAAATAAAGTTTAAAACTATGCCCTTAGTGAAATATTATTAATAGGCATATGAATGGTTTTGAATTCATTTTTGTTTTGAAAACTTTGACCAAACTTTGGAAATATCAATCAAAGTTCAAATCTTTTCTGGTCAAAGCAAATATTCTCATATTAGAGAGTAGCATTAAGGCCATTGCCTTGCTTACATAAAATAATATACCACAAAGTTTCTGTTTTTGAAGGAATGATCCTAAAATGATTATGAATGCATGAATGATATGCAAACTTTGAAATCATGATTTTTGGGATGTTACACCTAATTTTGACATAGATTAGTCACCCAACAACAAGAGTCATATGTGATATGATTAGGAAGTGTTGCTTATCGATTTACCTTGTCTTCTAGCAGTGATTCTAAAGCTCACTAGTCGACTTGTTAATTGTGGATCTTGAATCACTTAGTATCAATAGAGGGACATTGATTTAAGTGGGAGTATATTCTATTAAATTTTTTAATATGTTCTACTCTTTCATGGTTACATGGCTTAGTATTTTGCATGTTTTATGTTGTAGATCAATGGCACCGAACACTGCAGCCTCCGGCGAACCTGGTAAGACCCTTTTTCCTCTCGCGGACGATGTAGAACGTCGGCGCCGCCGTAGTCAGACGCGCCGCCGCTAGTCAACGTCGCCAGCGCCGCCCGTTTGTGGCTTGATGGTTTGGTCCGTTGGATCTGCATCGTAGGGCTAGGATAGATCTGAGCCGAAGAGGTACGCGCGCGTGTGGATCGTTAGATCTAAGTTAGATCCTACGGCCTGAAACTGCCGATCCGCGCGAAGCGGTACGCACCAGTAAGGTTGCGACGCATGGCAGGGTTTAAATCAAAAACAGAATTTAAAACCAGATTTTGATCCAAACTTTAAACCACTATAACTTTTGAATGCCACGTTAGATTTTTACAAATTTTATACCGTTGGATTCAGTGAAACCAGACCTTTCTGAATGTCCAATTTGTTTAACAAATAGTAACCATTAAAATGACTTTATTTGTGGAATCTTATTTAAAGCTATTTTGAGTATAAATTTGTTTTGATAATTAGTTTTAATGTTAAATAAGTTTGTTATGACAAATTTTGTGTCCTGACATGTTTCAGTAATCATGCACATGCTTGGTAAAATTTCCAAAAATCACCACTTAGTAAAATTCTTGCATGCATGCATTCATATTATTTTTGATTGAATAAATTGTGTGAAATTGAATGTTATAATGTTTCTTGTAGATTTTGCTAGTGATTGTGATTATGAAGAGTGCTACTCTCCCTACTACCAAGGCAAGTGATATTTTCATGAATATTTCTATCTTATGTTTTGTATTAGCATTAGATATTCTTCTAAGTATTGCATGCTATTTTGTCTAGTGCTAAGTTGGGAAATCCTAAGTAGAGTAGAATAGTAGATCTGCTAGGGAATTTTCCTAAGTTAAGTTATCACAAATGCTTAGCCTAGCTACTTAGCAAACAAGGGTGGTGAACAACTATACTTTTCATGATGAAAATATTTCTAAGTCAAGAGACTTATGCTTTTCTAATAAAACAACTAAGTTAAATGAACCTCCTGGGTGGAATGGAAAGAATGGGTTATGTTGAGTGGTTACACAAGGCCATGGACTTGGGTTGTGTATCTCACTTGTGGTATGCCACCCAGGCACAAAGGGATTTGGAGGCCAAGTGTTGAGAAGGCTTACAGTGCAACCACTTGGCAATATGGGCTCTGCCTTGATCACATAGGTTGCTAGAACTTAGTCTCTTGGACAGTTGGTGGTAGATGGGATGATAGGTTGGAATGCGTCCAATTGACTAAGGAAAGGCTTCTGAAAGGTCCTGTCTTGGGAAACCAAGTCTGGTGGGGAAAGTGCACAACCTCTGCAGATGGAAAAACCTAAGTACTTAGCCTTGTCCAAGGCAATGGACACTTTTGAGCATCAAGACATGGAAGCTACAAGAATCTCATCACTCCAACTTCTAAGTAAAAATTTGAGGGTGAACAAGGGTGAAGGACCCCAATGTCTATTGGAGGTTTCTTGGGAAGTTTTTGACAAAGAAAAACTTATTGATTTCAACTAATAGGTAAAACCTATTTTCAAGCAAAGCAAGCCAAGCTACACTTAGCCAAATGCTTATAGTAATATAGTCCACTTAAAATATACTAAGGTATCACTTGCCAATACTATTCCAAAGTATTGACCCTCTGTGGCTTTAACTTGTGATGTTGCAGGTTACTCCGATGATGAGTAGGAGTCATGAGTCTACACTCAACATGTTTGCCTGTGGCACATGAAGATGAAGACTTATGTTTATTTACTTATTCCTTAAAACTCTTGTATTAGGCCAATGGCCCTGAGTTGTAAAAGACTATGTTTTATCTCTGGAATGAATGTAATAAACGACCTTTGTATCTGTGTACTTCATCTTAAACTGTGGATGCTAGCATTGATCCAGGGACTAGCATTGCAATCACAGGGATCCTTTTCCTTTATAAAGGAGGGGTCTAACAGATGGTATCAGAGCACTGTGTTGCCTGTAGGATTATGACCCTAGGATTGGAAAACCACTAAGGAAAAGTTTTCAACTACTTCTACACTTGTCTATTCCTCTCGTAAAACTTTTCTAATCTCGTTCAAAATCCTTTGTAGATGAACTCCATCAACGAAGCCGTGAAGAAAGGACCACTCATGACCATGACCTTGGAGTGTGAAACTGAGTTTCCCAATATACTCAAGGACCTCATGGTGGCAATGGAAGCACATGGTGCAGCTGTGTACAAGGGCTTTCCAGTGATGGATGAAGGAGTGGAGTATTGGTGGGTGCAACTTCACTTGTAAAAAAACAAGGAAGACAACCACAAGGAAAGGGGATTCTGCATGTACACCAACACTACAATGCACACCACATTCTTTGAGTCAGCCAGGGATGCAGCTTGGAGGACTATCAAAGAACTAAGTGCTAGAGTCAAGTGCAGAATGCTCAACCTCTAAAAGGACTTGGGAAAAGAGAAGGAACTTACTCAAGAGTTGGAAGCCACCAACCAAGAGTTAAGGGGAGATATAATAGACTTAGTAATGGAATCATGTGAACAAGATAGGTGGATTGCTTCTAGGAACATTGTAATGGCCACCAGATCCAGTGAAATAGGATTGTGAGCACACTTCGTTAGTTGGACCACCATCTATCATCTTACTTTCCAGAAATGATACCTTAAATAAGTATGGACTTATGTATGCGTGACTTGTGTGATGTTTGTGTTCCTTGGATATGTATGAATGTTTGTCTTGATTTACCCTAAATTGTGTTGTTCTAACTTTTTCAATCTTATAAATAGATGCCTATTACCATCAGCACCGTTGAGGAGCTCCAGGTTACCCGTTTTGGTCCCCGTATCATTGAGATTACCACTTTGCTCGATCTCCCTCTTCCCACCATCACGGTGTACCCACTCACCAAATTCGAGAGGAAGGACCTCTGGGGCTTCAAGGTGAATCAGCCCGGACGCTAGTCAGAGCCCACTACGGAGGCTATCGTCTTCAAGCTGATGCACGACGACAGGGAGAGAGGCATGGAGGTAGTCATGCAGGACCTGATAGGACGTCTGTTAGGCCGTCACTCCCGACAGGTTAGGGGCACTCACTTCCACGTCTTCGGAAGGCGTGATGTTGATGGAGAGTCCATCGACTTTGAGGACGACTCGAGGGACGCGGCAGAGCCGATACGTCTCTACCTCCAGGACTTAGAGACTCTTCTCAGGCACGTGGACACGGATAGGACGAACGTCATGCTTGGAAATGACGAACTTCAGGTGCAGCTTCGCGAGAAGGACAAGCTTTTTGCGCAGCAGGATGAGATGATCAAGGAAATGGAGACAAAGTTCGAGGCCCAGGACCGCAAGTTCAAGAGTCAGGAGAAACGCGTCCAGGATAGGAACAAGAAGATCCGGGACATGACCGAGGAACTGAAGTCCAAGGATTTCGAGCTAGAGCAGCAGCAGATGGTTATTGAGAGGCTACGCTCCCAGAAGAGGGCTCTCAAGGCCAAGGTCGATTCCTTGACCACTACGATTGAGGAGAACAAGACCGCGATGGAGAACGCAGGTCTTACCTTCGTCGAGGAGGAGATTGATGCTGATGAGTAGACTTGACTACTTGTTTACCTTTCGTATTCGTACTTGTTATTTGTGAGACTGTTATTGGACCATCCGACATGTGGATGGCTTGCCACTTGTGTGTTTTATTTTATGAACTTATTATCTGGTTGTTGATACTTTTATTCTTGAGTTGCATGCTATTTGTTTGCTTCTGATGTATTGTGCATAAAACATCTATGGGTATCTCATTCTTATCTATTTGAACAAACCACAGATGCCTCCCCGTCGCGCAAATCCCAACCCCAACAACATCACCCCGGTAAAGCGAACGTACTAGCAGATGCTCTAAGTCGTAAGACTTTTGTGAATGGCCTTACCAAAGGAGAATTGCCGGATGACTTGTGTAAGCAATTCAAAGAACTCAGATTGGAGATTGTGCCTGAAGGGCATCTCATGTCCTTGGATGTTCAACCCACCTTAATGAACAAAATCCAAGAAGCTCAGAAGACTGATAAGGAAATTGAAAGGATTAAGGAAAATATTAGTCTAGGGAAAGCTAAGAGTTTCCATATAGACGAACAAGGTACTTTATGGCACGGGAAACGTATATGTGTTCCACAAGACCCGGAATTGCGAAAACTGATCTTACAAGAAGGTCACAACTCTCCGTATTCTATTCACCCGGGAAACACTAAGATGTACATGGATATGAAAGAAAGATTTTGGTGGAACAATCTAAAGAGGGACATCGCCGAACATATTGCTTTGTGTGATGTGTGTAGCAGAGTAAAAGCGGAGCATCAGAAACCAGCAGGTTTGCTTCAACCATTGCCTATTCCTGAATGGAAGTGGGAACATATTGGTATGGATTTCATTACCGGATTACCAAGGACCAGGTCAGGGTATGACTCCATATGGGTGGTAGTGGATCGCCTAACTAAAGTGGCTCATTTTATACCCGTGAAGACAACCTATACAAGTGCCAAGTTAGCAAAAATCTACATGAGCAGAATTGTATGCCTCCACGGCATGCCCAAGAGTATTGTGTCGGATAGAGGAACTCAGTTCACTTCTCACTTTTGGAGACAGCTTCATGAATCCTTAGGTACGAGGTTGGAATTCAGCACTGCTTTTCACCCTCAAACTGATGGACAAACGGAAAGAACTAACCAAATTCTTGAAGACATGTTGAGAGCATGTGCCTTAGACTATGGAGCAAGTTGGGATGAAAGTCTGCCTTACGCAGAGTTCTCTTACAATAACAGTCATCAATCTAGTATTGGAATGGCACCATTTGAGTTACTCTACGGAAGGAAGTGTACCACCCCATTGTTATGGAATGGTGTGGGAGAAAGAAGTTTATTTGGACCTGATCTCATCAAAGATGCCAAAGAGAAAGTCAAATTGGTTAAGGACAGGTTAAAGATAGCTCAGTCCCGACAGAAAAGCTACGCGGATTCTAAGCGTAGAGAAGTCACCTACGAAGTTGGAGATAGAGCTTATCTTAGAGTATCACCACTTCGTGGAGTGAAAAGATTCGGAGTCAAAGGAAAGTTGGCACCAAGATATGTTGGACCGTTCAAGATTCTAAGTCGCAAGGGAGAAGTTGCATATGAGGTTGAATTGCCTGAATCTCTGTCAGCTGTCCATAATGTGTTTCATGTGAGTCAGCTTAAGAAATGTCACCCAGAGATGGAAGAATCCTCTCTGAAGGATACTATACCATTGGAAGAAGTTCAGCTAGAAAGTGACCTCACCTATGAAGAAAAGCCTGTCAAGATTCTTGAGACCGCAGAAAGAGTCACAAGGAGAAAAACTATCAAGTTTTGCAAAGTGCAATGGAATCATCACTCCGAAGAGGAAGCAACATGGGAAAGAGAAGATGATCTTCGGAAAGACCACCCTCACCTATTTGCTAGCCAATCCGAATCTCGAGGGCGAGATTCATCTTAAGGGGGTTAGATTTGTAACATCCCTAAATTCATATTCCAAAACTCATTCATATCATCTAAGCATTCATCATCATTTAGGGTTCTTCTCAAAAACAGAAGCTTGTGCTATGATTTCATGTGAGTAAAATTCACTCATTAGGCCATCACCTTTTGAAACTTAAATGTTAAGGAACTTGTTTGCTTGCCCCACTATTGGAAAGATTGGGTGTAAAGGTTTAACCAAAATTTTCAAATTAGAAATAATTTTAAAACCTCTATTTCAAACATTTGCAAATTAGTGCAAAATCTCTGTTTGTTTGAAAACCAAGTCTGATCAAGCCTTTGCAAGGTAACCCCATGAGCTTTGACTTATTTCTGAGACCAATTCACCCCTGCAAAACCTCAGAAATATTTGAATTCAAATTTATTTTGAAAACTATTTGAAAACCTAATCAGAAAATCGAATTAGAAAAGAAAAAGGACCAAACAAAGGAAAAGGGCCGAGCGCCAGGTATCTGGCCCAGCAGAGGATCAAGCCCAACTAGCCCACCCGGGGATTTCTTTTTCTTCTCTCACGCGCAAGCGCATGCGTTCAGCCGCTGACAGACGGACCCCACACTCACCTCGCACCTTTCGCTGACGAGCGGGCCCTGTCCACGCTGTCATCGTCTTCCTCAAACCACGCCCGCGACCACGTCGCAGCGGCAGTCACTGCCGGTAATGGCGCGGCGTAATTGGGCATTAAAACACGGGCATTAAAACACGGGCGTTTCCTGTCGAGGCTGCCCACGACTCGCTCAAAACCATCGCAGACAGAGCAACTCCGGCGATCGATTCAGGTGAGCTCCATGCTCCCCTTCTCCTCTGGATTGATCGAGACACTTCGTAATCCTCTTGCGCACCTCCTAACCACAACAGAGCATCCTGTACTGTCCCAGGTCGCCGTGTTCGTTTGACGCCGTAAGCACCCGACGACCACCCCAACTCCGGCGACCAATCTCAGTAAGTCCTGTGCGCTCCTTGCTTTCTTATTCACCCGAGCGTGTTCGCAATTGTCCTGTGCATCTCCTAAACCCATTTGTTCGTGTTAGGGCGACGCAGAACCTCGGCAACGACTCCGACAACACCCACCCGACACCAGACGCAACTCCGACGAGATCTAGAGCCCATCTCCGAGCGCCCCGTCGCAAGCCAGTATCACGACGAGCTTCAGCAGCCTCCGGCGAACCTGGTAAGACCCTTTTTCCTCTCGCGGACGATGTAGAACGTCGGCGCCGCCGTAGTCAGACGCGCCGCCGCTAGTCAACGTCGCCAGCGCCGCCCGTTTGTGGCTTGATGGTTTGGTCCGTTGGATCTGCATCGTAGGGCTAGGATAGATCTGAGCCGAAGAGGTACGCGCGCGTCTGGATCGTTAGATCTAAGTTAGATCCTACGGCCTGAAACTGCCGATCCGCGCGAAGCGGTATGCACCAGTAAGGTTGCGACGCGTGGCAGGGTTTAAATCAAAAACAGAATTTAAAACCAGATTTTGATCCAAACTTTAAACCACTATAACTTTTGAATGCCACGTTAGATTTTTACAAATTTTATACCGTTGGATTCAGTGAAACCAGACCTTTCTGAATGTCCAATTTGTTTAACAAATATTAACCATTAAAATGACTTTATTTGTGGAATCTTATTTAAAGCTATTTTGAGTATTGATTTGTTTTGATAATTAGTTTTAATGTTAAATAAGTTTGTTATGACAAATTTTGTGTCCTGACATGTTTCAGTAATCATGCACATGCTTGGTAAAATTTCCAAAAATCACCACTTAGTAAAATTCTTGCATGCATGCATTCATATTATTTTTGATTGAATAAATTGTGTGAAATTGAATGTTATAATGTTTCTTGTAGATTTTGCTAGTGATTGTGATTGTGAAGAGTGCTACTCTCCCCACTACCAAGGAAAGTGATATTTTCATGAATATTTCTATCCTATGTTTTGTATTAGCATTAGATATTCTTCTAAGTATTGCATGCTATTTTGTCTAGTGTTAAGTTGGGAAATCCTAAGTAGAGTAGAATAGTAGATCTGCTAGGGAATTTTCCTAAGTTAAGTTATCACAAATGCTTAGCCTAGCTACTTAGCAAACAAGGGTGGTGAACAACTATACTTTTCATGATGAAAATATTTCTAAGTCAAGAGACTTATGCTTTTCTAATAAAACAACTAAGTTAAATGAACCTCCTGGGTGGAATGGAAAGAATGGGTTATGTTGAGTGGTTACACAAGGCCATGGACTTGGGTTGTGTATCTCACTTGTGGTATGCCACCCAGGCACAAAGGGATTTGGAGGCCAAGTGTTGAGAAGGCTTAAAGTGCAACCAATTGGCAATATGGGCTCTGCCTTGATCACATAGGTTGCTAGAACTTAGTCTCTTGGACAGTTGGTGGTAGATGGGATGATAGGTTGGAACGCGTCCAATTGACTAAGGAAAGGCTTCTGAAAGGTCCTGTCTTGGGAAACCAAGTCTGGTGGGGAAAGTGCACAACCTCTGCAGATGGAAAAACCTAAGTACTTAGCCTTGTCCAAGGCAATGGACACTTTTGAGCATCAAGACATGGAAGCTACAAGAATCTCATCACTCCAACTTCTAAGTAAAAAATTGAGGGTGAACAAGGGTGAAGGACCCCAATGTCTATTGGAGGTTTCTTGGGAAGTTTTTGACAAAGAAAAACTTATTGATTTCAACTAATAGGTAAAACCTATTTTCAAGCAAAGCAAGCCAAGCTACACTTAGCCAAATGCATATAGTAATATAGTCCACTTAAAATATACTAAGGTATCACTTGCCAATACTATTCCAAAGTATTGACCCTCTGTGGCTTTAACTTGTGATGTTGCAGGTTACTCCGATGATGAGTAGGAGTCATGAGTCTACACTCAACATGTTTGCCTGTGGCACATGAAGATGAAGACTTATGTTTATTTACTTATTCCTTAAAACTCTTGTATTAGGCCAATGGCCCTGAGTTGTAAAAGACTATGTTTTATCTCTGGAATGAATGTAATAAACGACCTTTGTATCTGTGTACTTCATCTTAAACTGTGGATGCTAGCATTGATCCAGGGACTAGCATTGCAATCACAGGGATCCTTTTCCTTTATAAAGGAGGGGTCTAACAGAGAAGGTCTGCTGCGGCGACCAAGTTGGCCGGCGAGGTGGGCTCGGTTTGGCCATGGCCATGCTGCTAGGAGGTAGGGGTGGGTTAATTAGGTCTTGGTTTGATCCAGGGGGGACAAGGTGATCAAATGAATGTTAAATAGGATACATGTTTGGACAGTACACTATTTGAAAAAGTGAAATTGATTTTGTTTAAATTCTGCCCGCCAAGTGTTTGATGAAATGGCCGCAAGAAACTTCTTTTTTTTTTAAGATTTTTGGTGGGTGTGCTAGGCATGAGTTTGAGATTCTGTGGGTGCTTGGGTTTTGAAAATTGAGCTTGTTTGAGTGGTTTTTGAAATAGTGGGATCTTCCCATATGAGATAGATTCGATTTTAAACTATCATTTAAAATTAGCATTTGAATGTTTTTGGAAGATCACAAAGTGGGCCTTGGTACCTTATTATGTGTACTCACAAGGGGTGCAAAGATCCACAATTGTTTCTGTTAAGTTTTTAGTGCTAAGAATAGCTAAAGTAGGCATGATAGTTAATTTAGCAAAAATGACCATTCACTTCATTTATTTATTTTGAGTTGTTTTTCTTTGGGAAAAGTTTGCGAAAAGTTTGGGAATGGTTTAGATGATGTTTATTTTACCTAAGAATCATTTTACAAGCAAAGAATCACAGAAACATGGCAATTCAAAAGAACTCCTAATTTAAATACACATACATATGAATGCTTGATGGGGATATGCCTACCGGGGTATACCCAGCAGGGCGTTTCCGACCGGCCCAAGAACTGGCGAGTGGGCCTGCAGGACGGCGACTGGATCAAGACCTGGCGTAGATTCAAGCGACTGGAAGCTGAAGGCCCAGGAGAGTAGATAGGCCCAGTCGGATTAGGTTAAACGATTGCCAAAACCTTAACATATCCGGTTGAGATCTGTAAACCCTAGGGGGGTGAGTCTATATAAACCTCCCTGGAGGGCGTGTAGAAGATACATTCCATCATCCACCCAAGCGACTCGCTGCCTAGCCGCCGAGCTCGCCCCATTGTACTCTCATCATAATAAAATCTAGCAGGAGTAGGTCTTTACCCTCTGGGGGCCGAACCTGGGTAAAACCCTGTGTCTCCGCCCTCATCTCGCACCGCAGATGGCTGGCCGCCCTTGCCCCATGTTCTACTACTCGCTACCGATTGCAGCATCTACCGTGGTCATTCCCACGACAGTGGCGCCCACCGTGGGGCCTGACCGGTCTGGCCGGTGTTCTGCGGCGAGATCCAATCTGCCCATCAAAGAGTCGATCGCCACCGGCCGCATGATAGTGATCGGCGAGATGCTCCAAATCTTGCCGAGCAGCTACGTCCCGGCAGCGCGACCCGTCACGCACAGCATGATCCTGCCGGTTGGCACGATCAGTCTCTTCATCGGCCTCACCGACGTCATCGTCTCGGAGGACTCGGCTCGCATCCGCGAGTCACCGCCACGCGATCGGCTCTCCGAGAGTCAGGTCCGCATGATCCACCGCCTCGCCTCCGAGTACGACTCAGCCCACAGTGATGTGGCTGAAACCACCGCGGCCGTGGAAGATGCGGCCCTCAACGACAACGCCGACTCGGTGACCCCAGCGTCACTCGCCGGATCCATCGTCGCCGCGTCGCCCGCGGGCTCCATCACCCAGGTCTCCAATGTCGGAGATTTCGAAGATCCTTCCATCCTCGGGATCTTCGACTTCGACTCCGGGTCAGAAAACTCCGCCGATCTCCGCGACGGGACCGGTCGCCACGCCGCGACCTACATGGCGACTGGCGCCGACCCACCGGAGGATCCCTTCTCCACCCCGATCCCTCCCAACGCAACTGCAACGGCGGTTGAGGAACTCCGCCTGAAGCTGGCGGAAGCAGTCCGCAAGGAGCAAGCCAAGCGCGAAAAATTTCGCCTCGAGCAGCTGACGGCGTAGGAGCTGTCGCGCTTCCACCAGCAACGAATCAGGTCGCGCTTGAACCCCACCGTCCAGGGGCGCGCCCTGAACTTCGACGACGAGAACGACCCGGACCGCGTGGCTGTGGCATCCCGCAAAACCACAACTAGAAAATCGCGTTGATTTTGCGCATTGCATCATCATGACATCATCATGCATCCGTTTGATAAAAACTATTTTTACAAAGGTCTATTTTGTTTTTGCAAACACCCCGTCCTAATTTCAAATCAAACTTCGGTTGTCCAGATATTTTGTTTTGACTAAATGATTTACAAATGTTCTTTAAAATAATGTGTAAAGGAAACCCAAAAATAAATATCTAGTCCTAAACCAGTCCCCCTAAACCCTTTTATACCCAGACCTAAACTACCCACCCTTCAGCCACATCACCCTGACCAATGCTCTCTCGCCACCTCACCTCTCCTCTCTCCACCACCCAATCACCCCCTGCCACATCAGCCCCACCCACACCACTCCCTCCCCACACCACAGCACCCACACACCAACGCACACACGCACGCGCCTGACCCCACTCCTAGCCGCGACCCACTCCCTCCCCCTGCCGACAGCCCGCCTCGGGATCCTTCCCGCGGGCCCACCTTCCCCTGCACCGTTTCCCCAACCTCCTCTCAACTTCTTCTTCCCTCCCGTGCGTCCACCGCCTCTGCGTGCCGCCGGCAACCCGCCGCCCTACGCGCCTTCCTCCTCGCCGGCCGTCGGGTCCCCTCCTCCGCGTCCTCGCCACCACGCCATCGCCGGCCACGTGCTCCGCCCTCTCCTCTCCGGATCGCCTCCCCGCCTCCTCCCCTGCTCGCGTCTTCCACCCCTCCGAGCGCCGTCGGGCCCGCCTCTCCCCTCTCCCTCACCGCATCGCCCTCCCCTCGCCGTCCCTCGCACAGAGCCGCGTCGACCCCGACCCCGAGCTTCTCCGCGCCGCCGACCTCGCTCGCCTCGCCACCGGCCGCGAGCCTCACCTCCCCGCCGTCTCCCTCGAGCTCGCTCTGCCCCGCCGCCTTCCTCTTCCTCGTCGGCCCCGCACCTCCGTCGCCGTCGCCCAGGAGCCCCGTCGCCCCGCCTCCAGCCCGCGACCGCCGGAGCCGCCCGTGACCCTCTCCCCCGTGTCAGCCCCGGCGAGCGCCGCCTCCCTCGCCCGAGCTCCTCCGCCCAAGCCCGCCGCACCGCCTCTGCCCGCCTCCCCGGCGCAGCAGCGCGCCCGCGGCCGTTGCTCTCCCCCTGGCCGCTGTCGACCTCCGGCAGCAGACCCCGCGGCCGCGCGCCGCCAAGGTGGCCCTCACCGGCGTTGAGTCCGTCTCGGACGCCTCGCGTGTGTGTGCTCCTGTGTTTGTGTTGGGAGATGTTAGGGGCAGACCAAGTACAAGATGATCTGAGGCTGAAATGAAGACAATGATTCCAATTGTGGGAATCTAGCGCGGCAATTTTGATGCTATGTGAAAAACCTCAACCTCGACGACAAGTTCTCCATCGCAGACAATCGAAACAAGATCGGCCACATGGAACCCCCGCCAAGATCTTCATCGAAACCCGAGAACTCCGCCGCGGTACCCGGGGACCTCCTACATGGAACCCTCGGGCCACGTAAGACCATCGACGCCACACCCGCGTCCGACACCCGACAACCTCAACAGATGACGCCAAGGTCTTCTCCCCGGAACGTCGAGTGCTCCTTTCCGGATCCGAAGCCGCCAAGATCGCCATGGAACGACAAGCACTTCACCCCAGACGCCAAGTCCGACCCGACCCGCGGACCCGACAAGGTCTTCACGAATGCGACAAGATCGACACCGACCAGGGTGAGACCGATGCGCCCCCGACGCCAACCAAGTCCTGCTTCCCGTTTGCGACAAGACCTCCTTCCGAACCCCAGATCCGGACCCTGAGACCCAACCCCGAACCACATCGAACCCCAAGATCGCCGAACCCTAATGTGTGACCCCTTTTCTCGAACCCTATTTTATAAATGAGATACTTGTTGCGTATTAAATTGTCATGCGTGCATACATGTTTGTGGTTTGGGGGCCTTATGCCGATTCACCTAAATTAAATATGGAGGCCATATGCGGGCAAATCTAGTCTTATATTGGCCTCATTTAAATTTGGGCAGCGAACCGGTAACTTGTCTTGCCTTGTTATTACAACATTTAATTTGCGGGGTAGATAAATAACTTGAACCGTTTAATTAATTATCGGGACCCCGGTTCCACTTAATATTGCCTAATTGCATCACAGCTTTGCCATGTCATACATCATACAAGCATCATGCTGATCTTCTGCCGTTGTATTAAATAGTGCATCCGGTGTTTATTCTAGTGTTTTGCTTCTTCGCGAATAAGGCCGTTGAGTTGATGCGAGTGTCGACCCGATTTTGGATGAATCTTCGACAATGTTTTCAGGCGAGCATCTCCCCCTTTCTACCTATCTTACTTTTATAGTATTTATTCCCTCCTGTTGATCTATTTCTATCTGTGTTGCGATGCTCTAGCTTTCGTACCCGTGATATCCCTTGCAGCCTTATATTGCATTGGACACCTCCTATTACCTGTTGTTTGGTAGATAGTTGGACCTGCGCGTTGTAGTCGCTTGCTCAAGTGTTGTTGCGTGTCGTCAAGTGCCACAGTAGTTGGAGTTTTGCCGCATGTTTAATGTTGGAGATGATCATGGCTTTAATTATCGTTTAACAACTAAAATTGAAGTAGGTAAGCAGAGGCACAGGTGGGCAATAGATGTTATTTGGTTGTTAACCGTCCACTTGTGTCCCGTAGGACCCCGAGTTCTTGACACCTGTTCCGAGATCGAGCGCGCTAACCACATGTGGGGAGATATGGGCCCCCCATCGATTTAGTACCTGATTTCAAAGTATTGTACCGGGGGCCACAACTAGTTTGAGGTTTTATTACTATCCTGTACTTATGCCATGCTTTACTGCTTTATTTAAATTGTGCGATGGATAGCACACTGTACTGTTTAGGATCGTGACACGTTTTCGCTGTATCGACAAGCCCGAGTTTTCGGGTTCCCAGTCGTTTACAGCCGTCCCCACAAACCCTGAGTCCGTCTCGGAGACCGGCCGACTTTGTTGCGGGTGTACTTAGTGGGGTGGCCCCCCGTGCTTGCTTTGGGTCTGGGAAACGTCATGACTTAGGCCCCGCCGACATACCGATGGGTGTATGTTAATTGATCTGGAAAAAAGGGTCGAAGTGCGTGTGGATACTTTGGTGCACCCCTGCAGGGTTAAATCTTTTCGAGAAGCTGTGTCCGCGGTTATGGATGACTTGGAGCACAATTCTCGATCATAGACAACTATAACTAAAGTTTACTGTTATAATTTGACTTGTATCCGATATGACTAGTAATCAGCTTCACTGCAACGGAATGGCTAAATAAAAGTACCAACAACTGCTGGGTTTTGGGATATCTCATGCTAAATGTACCTGACTAGTAAGTGTTGCAACTACAACGGAATGGTTAACTAAAACTGCCCACTTCTTATTATATCAGGATGACTCATGCTATTTATATTTGATTAGTAATTGCCGCAACTATAACGGAATGAGTAAAACTGCCAACGGTGTGAGTTCCTCGGTTGACTTCCTCGTTGGGTCTCGAGGGGGAAACACCAGGATGGGTATGTTTGGTGGTAGTATCAGGTTGGTTCCGAATAGGTCTTTCTTACCCCTCTCTGATAGCCGCTAGTTGTATCGAGTCTCCATAGGTTGTTTAGTGCATGCTGCGCTGCCGCTTCAGTCCACCATACCTATGTAGGCGAGGACCACCGAATTCTAGCCTCGCCGTGTATTGGCCTCAGTACTGACGCTCCTCTTTTTCCTTTGCCCTTTGTCGGCACCCCTTTTGTTTAAGCAGGTTTTGAGATCGACGTCGTTAGCAGGGTTACCCTTCCGGCTTGGCCTGGGCAGGGTTATGGACGCCATTGGTTATTCTTCAGGGCTCCTAGCCCCATTTGCATCTTGTCCGTAGCTGGACGCTCTATCGTTTTCAAGGTGATTTGGATCTTTGTTCTGTATATCTGTATTCTTGACTCATTGAGTCGCTGTTGTATTTATATCTGTTCTGTGGGTCCCATCGAGGACTGTTGTGTAATGTTATTACTTCGTTTTCCACCCGCACGCAAGTGCCTGGTGGGCACCTTCGAATCGTTTCTATGCGGGTTTGGCGGGAAGCGCTGAAACTTGCATAGGGCCGATTCTGAGGGTGTTACAGTGGCCGAGCGCGCGATCTGCGAGAACGCGCCACTAGGAGGAAGCGCCCGGCCCCCACCAGGGTCGACGGCGAATGGCGCCCCACCTCCACCCAACCGCGCACCCCCCAAGGACCAGCCGCGGATCTTGGTCTCCTCACGGGAGCGAGACGCGAACAGCCTACCACTGTTCTCCACCCCGATGGACAACGTCGTGGCGGGCCGAGCAGCGGCCGACAACATCACGGCCACCGGTGACGGCGCCCTACAGATCCAGTACGTCAAGGCCTTGCTCGCAAAGGCGGTCGAGCAACAAAACGCCGGCGTCGACTCACAGGGTCGGATGTACTCGCGTTCATCGGGCAGCAGAGCAGCCTCAAGCGGCCGTCCATTGGCGGCAAACACCCTCAACTGCCCGCCACCAGAACCACTGCAGCTCCAACACCGATCCGCGAACGCGGCACTCTCCACGAACGACCCCCGGCCGGCGACCAACTTCGTCGCCGCCAACGGTCAGCTCGTCGACGCCCGTACCCACATCATCAACAACCAGAGCTGGCGCGCACGCCAGCCCGACGACCTGCGGCATACCCTAACCAACCGCCGCGATGGCGAGCCGAGGGGGTCGCTAAGTCGACTCGGGCCCCGGTGCTTCGGACCAATGATCCGAGGCGAAAGATACCCGGCGAACTTCAAAGCACCGAAGGAAATAGAGAAGTACGACCCCACGTACGATCCCTCCGTGTGGCTGGATACTTACCTCATGGCAATGGGGATCGCCGGCCACACCGATCTACTCGCCGCCCGCTACCTTCCCCTGATGATGGAGGGGGCGTGCAGGCAGTGGATCAACACTCTCCGCGCGGATAGCATCGACTCCTGGGAAGAGATGCGCGACGCCTTCATCAGGCACTTCAAGGGTTCATACACCCGCGCCACCACCATCGAGGACCTGGAACGATGCGTCCAGGGACCTCGCGAGTCGACCCGCAGCTGGGTCCAATGATGGCAAGAACTTTGGTACAGCACGGTCGGTATCCACCCAAACACCGCAATCCACTACTTCAAGACCTCGTGCCATTACGAGCCCCTGGTTGCCAAGCTCAAACGAGCATACCGCACACTCGACAACATACCGGACCTCCTTGAGATCGCCAAAAGATACGCGGAGGAAGACCCAAACCAAGAAACCGACGACAAGTCGGGAGGACAACGCCGCATGAGCGGCAACGACAATGGACGACGATCCGATCTACGCTACAGCAACACTCGCCTCACCGGCAAGCGCCACAGTGACGGGCGAGTCGACTTCGTCGCCAACGCTGGGCACGCGCAGAGCGAGCACAAGAGCTTCCGCCGCGATGGGGGGCAACGCCGCGACGGCGGCAACTACAAGGCGAAACCAAGGTTCGACCCCACGGCCCTCCTTAACCAACCTTGTGCATTTCACAGCAGAGAAGGAAAGCCCGCCACGCACACGACCGCCCACTGCCACTCTCTCAAGGATATCGAGAAGGCACGGCGAGGGCGGGAAGACCCCGACAACAACCCGCCAAACGGCGGAAAATTCGGCAGCGTGGCTGGCTTGCTCCACACCTTCATAGGCTTCAACACGAAGCGCGAGAAGAAGGTCATCGCCCGCGCCGTCGCCGTCAACGTGGTGGCCTAGGTGGACGTTCCCCAGTTCCTCAACTGGTCGGAGCAACCCATCACCTGGAGCCGCCAGTACCACGCGCCACGCATCGAGTACCGAGGCCGATTCGCCCTGGTAGTCAAGCCCAAGGTGGGAGACTACTGGCTCCCCAAGACATTGATGGACAGCGGCAGCTCCATCAACATCCTGTACCTGGACACCTTCAGGCGACTGCGGCTCGCGCAGTCGATGGTCGAGACAACCTACACCACGTTCCACGGCATCGTCCCCGGTCGAAAGGCGTACCCGATCGGCAAGGTCACGCTGCTAGTCACCTTTGGCACACCGCCAAACTTCCGCACCGAGCGGATCGTCTTCGAGCTGGTGCCCTTCGACAGCCCCTACCACTGCGTCCTGGGGCGCCAGGCGCTCGCCAAGTTCATGGCGGCGCCCCACTACGCGTACAACGCGATGAAGCTCCCGGGACCGCAGTGGCGTCATCACCATCCACGGCGACCCCGACATGGCCGCCGAGTGCGAGGCCAAAGGAGCCGAACTCGCCGACGCGGTCATCGCGGCAGAGGCCAACCACGCCGACGAGCTCGCCAAATACGCGAGCGGGGTCAACAACGATGACCCCACTATACTCAAGAATCCCAACTCCGAGGGCGGCAACACCTCAGCCTTCGAGGCAACGACGCATACCCGCACCGTCGTGCTGGTCCCAGGCGACTCCAGCCAGACGGTGACGATCGGGACGGGCATGAGCCCAGCATAGGAAGGCACGCTCATCGAGTTCCTCCGTGAGAATAGGGACATCTTCGCATGGAAGCACTCTGACATGCCTGGTGTCCCTAGGGAACTCGCTGAGCACAAACTCAACGCTGACCCCAAAGTGCGACCTGTCAAGCAGTCGCTGCGGCCCTTCAATGAAGAGCGCCGCCGAGCCATCGCCAAGGAGGTGTAGCGTCTACTCGCTGCAGGCTTCATCCGGCCAATCAAATACTCCAAGTGGCTGGCAAACCCAGTCCTGGTCGAGAAGAAAAATGGGACCTGGAGGATGTGTATCGACTACACAAACTTAAACAGCGCCTGCCTGAAGGAACAATTCATCCTCCCGCGGATCAACCAAATAATCGATTCCACCGCGGCCTCGGAGTCACTATGCTTCCTCGACGCCTACTCTGGATACAACCAGATCAAAATGGCCGTTGAGGACGAAGAGAAGACGGTGTTCATCACGCCATTCGGAGCCTTCTGCTACACCGCCATGACCTTCGGTCTCAAGAACGCCGGGGCGACGTACCAGCGGTGTATGCAGGAGTGCCTTGCGAGCCAAATTGGCCACAACATCCATGTCTACATTGACGACGTGGTAGTAAAGTCTTCTCGCCAGGGCGACCTACTCGCCGACCTGGCGGAGACATTCGCCAACCTGCGGAAATACAAGATAAAGCTAAACCCAGGCAAATGCACCTTCGGTGTACCAGCAGGGCAGCTACTGGGATATGCCGTCTCCAAGCATGGGATCGAGGCGAACCCCACCAAGATCGAGACGATCGCTCGACTCGGCAAACCCGAGTGCCTGCGCGACGTCCAGAAGTTGGTCGGGTGAGTCGCGGCTCTCAGTCGCTTCATCCCCCGATTGGGCGAAAAGGCGATGCCCCTATACCGCCTGATGCGCAAGAACCCCACCTTCCAGTGGGACAAGGAGGCGGACGACGCGCTCCGCGACCTCAAGGAGGTGCTACTCGCAGCACCGTTACTCGCCGCCCCCGTCGACAAGGAACCCATGCTGGTCTACGTCGCTGCTTCCGAGCGCGTCGTCAGCGCCGTCATGGTCGTCGAGCGACCAGAGGAAGGAAAGGAGCGCCCAGTATAGCGACCAGTGTACTATATCAGCGAGGTCCTCACCGAGTCGCGCCAGCGATACCCGCAATACCAGAAACTGGTATACGCGGTCTTCAGAGCACAGCGGCGACTGCCACACTACTTCCAGGAGCACCCGATAACGGTCGTCTCCTCAGCACCGTTGCAGGACATAATCCGCAACCGCGAGGCGACCGGGCGAGTCGCCAAGTGGGCCGTCGAAATCGGCGTCCACAACATAAAGTATGAGCCACGCAAAGCGATCAAGTCACAGGCTCTCGCGGACTTCATCGCCGACTGGGATGAGGCCCAGCAGCTAGAAAAACTGCCATACCTCCACTATTGGAGTATGCACTTCGACGGCTCCAAGAACGCAGACGGTGCAGGAGCAGGGATCGTGCTGACCTCCCCGAAGGGCGACAAGCTCTGCTACGTCCTCTGCCTCGACTTCACCCCCTGCACCAACAACATGGCCGAGTACGAGGAACTACTCCACGGCATGTGAGCTGCCAAGGAGATGAACGTCAACCACTTATGCTGCTACGGAGACCCTGACCTCGTCGCTGGGCAAGTCACTGGCACCTGCGACGCCGTCTCCCCTACCATGATGGCATACCGCCAAGCAGTGGACAAGCTGGGTGGACACTTTGCGGGCTACTCCGTCGAATGGATTGACAGGCGGAAGAATGAGGAGGCCGACGCACTCTCTCGCATCGGCTCGGCTCGCCTTGCACCACCCGCCGGCGTCTTCCTCGACACCATCACCAAGCCTTCCGTCTCTCCCCCAAGGGAGATCGACATCGGAATCCCGCTGCAACCAGAGGCAGCCCTGGTCACCCTCATCGCCGAGCCAGCCGACTAGACCACGCCGTACATGGCCTACCTGGAGGGAGGCACCCTGCCAGCAGACGAAACAGACGCCCGGATGATAGCATGCCGCTGCAAATCCTTCGTCATCATCGACGGCGAGCTCCACAAGCGCAGCGTGACCGGCGTATTCCAACGCTGCGTCCAACCCGCTGAAGGACGCAAAATCCTCCACGACATCCACTCCGGCGACTGCGGCCACCACGCCGGCGCCCGCTCTCTGGTATCGAAGGCTATGCGACACGGTTTCTACTGGCCTACCGCAGACGCAGACGCTGTCGACATTGTCCAGCGGTGCGCCGGGTGCCAGAAGTACGCCAACCAGACCCACGTTCCGAGCTCGGCGCTCAATACAATCCCCACTGTATGGGGTATGGACATGGTAGGCCCTTTCAAAAAGGCCCCCTCCGGCTTCACTCACCTCCTGGTCACGGTCGACAAATTCACAAAGTGGGTGGAGGCCAAGCCAGTCCGGAAATGCGACAGGAAGACTGCCACCAAGTTCCTACGCGAGCTCATCTATCGCTACGGGTTCCCAAACAGAATCATCACGGACAACGGCACCAACTTTGCCAAAGGAGCCATGGCCGAGTTCTGCGAAGAACATCACATCCGACTCGACCTCGCCTCGGTCGCTCACCCGGAGTCCAACGGCTAGGCGGAACGGGCCAACCAGAGAATCCTCCATGTCCTGAAGCCACGGCTCCAAGTACCACTCGAGCGCATCGCCGGGTGCTGGGTCGAGGAGCTACCCTCCGTCATCTGGGGCATCCGCACCTCTGTCAACAGGTCGACAGGATTCACACCCTTCTTCATGGTGTATGGCGCCGAGGCAGTCATGCCCACTGACCTAGAGCACGACTCGCCAAGGGTTGTCCACTACATGGAGGCTGCAAACGAACTTGCATGCCAGGATGGAGTCGATCAACTCGACGAGGCACGCGACCTAGCTCGCTCCCGCACTGCCATCTACCAGCAAGGACTCTGCCGCTACCATAGCCGGCGAGTGAGGACTCACACTTTCCAGGAAGGCGACCTGGTGCTACGCCTCATCCAGGACAAGAAGGGCATGCACAAGCTCCCCCCCCCCCCGTGGGAGGGACCATTCGCCATCGGGCGAGTACTCGGCAACGACGCCTACTACCTCATCGACGTCCGCGGAGACGGGAAACTCGACGTCAAGCGACCGGGGAATGTAAACCTCCTACGGAAGTTCTACTCCTAGAACTCCATACATGTACCCTCCACCCGCTATGAAATAAAACATATTGGTCACCGCAAATTGCGTCTACTCTCCGAGTCTTGTGCCACTCGCACTCGTAATAACAGCGTCAAGCTAACTACAGAAGTCAACCTCTGGTACAGCGACCGGCACGGCCAAGTAGTGCGTTACGAGGGCACTGGGTTACCCCAGGACTCGTAACGTCCACGAAAAATGCCTACCCGGAGCCCCATTAGAGTCGCCTAGCTCGACTGGCTTAACGAGCCAAGATAACTGCCTTCGCTCCTCACAGCGACCAGGATCCTCCGCATCCTCGACACAGCGACTCGAACGACCAAGTACCACGCTTGGGGACTGATGACCAGTTAAGCACGAGCGACTAGGGAAAACGCCATGTATGAGAGCGTGCCCAGGACTCGCCATGCGACTGACCCTACGGGTCAGGCAGGAGTGATGCGCTTACTCTAACGCGCTCAGTCCTCACCCACCCTAGAGCCGCGACTAGAACCACCAAGTACCACGCTCGGGGACTCGGCCACCTGACCTCGTTCGTGTAAGGGAAAACGGTCAAGTAAAGAGCACTCATGGGAGTCACCCTGCGACTGTCTTTCCAAGCTCGGGCGAGTCGACCTCAATAACAAAACAACTGACAAAACGTTCAAAACCACAAACACATAACAAAACAAGGTAAACCCCATAAAAAGGGCAGACGCGCTCGGGGACTCGTCCAATCAACAATCAAAATCGCAAGACAATTCACAAAATAACACGAGATTCCATTATAGCAGAAAAAAGTCGTTCCAAAATACAAGTCGAGCCCAATGGCCAATTGCTACTAACGCCCCAGGGCACAGTGTTTTTATTCCGCAGGTTTCGACGGCGACTCGCCGCCACCCCTGTGGTTGCGAATGAAGGGTGTGTACGGGTTCGACGGGTACGTCATTAACTCACTCGTCATCGCCGCACGTAAGGGATGCTCGACCTTGAAGTCCCGATGCGGCGGATCAGGATCGTTGGGGGCAACAGTCATCTCCTGATAGGGGAGGAGGTCGCCCATTGCCCAGACGCGATCGGAGTACACCGCGGCCCGGTCCGTCAGCTTCAGCACCTCGGCGATCTCCACCGAGCCCGTCGACGAGGGGTAGCCACTCGTCACATCGTCGAGATCGAAGTCCTCCGGGAAGTGGGAAAGACCAAGGCTAAGAGCCGTCGTTGCCCCGCGCCGGAACGCCGACTGCGTCATGAACTCGACGACTGACGGCGCCTTCTCCAGATACCGCCATACTTCGACGAGATCGCTGGGAATCACTTCCGTAGGCGATATCTCCTGAAGATACGCCCGAATGCAAGCCGCGGACAACGTGGCCGAGTCGACCAGAGTGGTCACACACTGCAGCGCGTCGTACGATTGCGCTTCCTCCGAGCTGTCGATAATCCGACCTGTGGACAGAGGACGGCAGTGAGTATAACAACGATTACATAATGCATCTACTACAGGCAGAGGCAGGA
Source organism: Avena atlantica (assembly GCA_910589765.1). Lineage (NCBI taxonomy): Eukaryota > Viridiplantae > Streptophyta > Magnoliopsida > Poales > Poaceae > Avena > Avena atlantica. The sequence continues at coordinate 304,149,639 of OU342736.1, forward strand.
AGTTTACCAATTAAAGGACGGCGAGGAGAAGTCATTCTGCAGCCCAATAACGAGGGCGTCAGAGACCTTTCGCTCTTTAGCGGCAGCCATAACAGCAGCTTTTGCTCGCCCATCCGCTGAGCTCGCCTCCGCCTTCGTTTCCTTGAGCTCGCGCTCCAGATCAGCGATCCGCTTTTCAGCCGTGTTCAACGCAGACTGAGCCGCCGTCATCTCACCCGCCGGGACAAGGCCCTGGCGGACCTCCTCTGCCTTGGCAGCGATTACTTGGAGTCCCTTGTTCGTTTCTTGGATGGCAACAAGTTCCTTCTCCGCGCGATACTTCGCAGCAAGCCGGTCGGCTGACTCATGCTGCAAGCCCTGCGCACAAATCAAACAGTCAACAACAATGGAATCCTAAGTGCCCAACCGCTGAAATTCAGCGACTAGACACTCGAGGACTGGAAATATAAAAATCCTAAGTGCCCAACCGCTGAAATTTAGCGACTAGGCACTCGGGGACTGGAGATCAAAAAACCTAAGTACCCACCTACTGAAATCCAGCGACTAGGCACTCCAGGACTAGATGCTACAAAAACATTAACAGAATCCGACCACTGAAAATCAGTGGCCCGATCCTCGGGGACTGGACATACCTGGATGGCTGCGCCCAGCATGCCGTGAAGCTGTAGTGCATCCACAGATGCAAGCAGAGCTGGAGTGTGTCCACGACGCTGCTCAACCTCCGTCTCGACGACCCCAGGCACTTGGCTCGTCGGCATCGCGCCACTCGCTGTGGCTGCTTTGGCCATGAAACGGGGGAAGGTAGCAGCAGATGCTCCAGCGCCACTAGGAGTCGGCTCGGTCACCCTGGGCGAGGAAACAGCCTCCTTGCTCTTTGAAGCTACCTCCGCCGCGGTCGGAGGATCACTTGGAGCAACGGCCGTGTCGTCAGAGACCGTGACAACTTCATCGCCCTTCGCCCTCTTAGCGCTGTCTGCGGGAGCGGCGGCTTCATCAACTTTTCTCTTCCGCGAGGGGTCCTCCATGGCGACGACTGGCGGAACCTTGGCCACGGAAGGGTGGCCGATCTTTTTAACTCCAGTCCTGCGAATTGACTATATGAGCAAAGTGGTCCGTTTACAACGAAAGGCAAGCAGATGAACGAAATTTACTTGGCGACTGGTATGAACCGCAGTCCCGTGCGGATGCTGGCCGGCTTCTCCAGTTCGGGGCCCAGTTTCCGACTGAGGCCCATCTCCAAAACATCATGTGCCCAAGACACGGAAGGCCTCTTCGACAACGAGGCCGCGACAGGACCCTCTGAGGAGACGTCGGCAGGACCTCTCCTGGGAGGTGAAGCTGCTGCGGCTGGAGCCGCCCCCAACCCAGAGACCGGGGCGAATAGGGGTGGAAGCGAGGCCAGAGGTACCTCATCTAGGGCGGCAGCGGCATCCGGTGCTGCTGTCGTCTGCGGCGCTTCATCCTTGGCCAAGCTTGTGGAGTCGGAACTACTCGCCGAACGAGGCGGAGATGCCTGTTTCGCCGGCTTCGTCTTTCTCTTTGGTGGAGCCTTCACTTCCTTCTTCTTCTTCTTCTTTTTCGATGGTGTAGCCTCACAACGCGAGGTGTGCTCGGGAAGCTCATCGTCGTCGTCATGACGTTCGAGGCTTCTACTCGCCTCGAGCTCGCGCTGATGTTGCCCGCGAGTTTTGCGAACCATCGGGACGGCGTCTTCCCTGGGCTCGTCATCATCGTCGTCGTCATCACTCGCGTCGCTCCCGACGCCGCCCTTGACAGGAGGCGACTCGCCCCCGTCCTAGACGGACGAGCTCGAATTCTCGTCGTCCACGGGTGGGAGCCACCCTTCCACCACTTGGAATAACTGCAGCAGGCACGAGACAGTATCAATATAATTGCGAAAGCATCAACTGCGACTGCGAATGGTAGTGAAAACAGCGACTTACCGTCGGAGCTGGATGCTTCGCGGTGTAGGGGGCGACCCCAGCCTTTGCGTCCAGATATGCTGCCTGGGTGATCTTCTTCAGCGCCAGGACGTAGCCTTTGAGTTTCCACTCGGCGAGGCAGGATTTCGTCGAGTCTTCCCTGCCCGTGTACTCGTACATGTAATGGTCGTGGCGGGCCATGGGAACGAGTCGCCGCCCGAGCCAGCAGTTGTACAAGTTGATGGTTTGGAGGCCCTTCTTCTTTAGGCCGCGGATGGTTTGAAGCATCTCGTCCACGACCATCCGCTGGTCTAGTGGGAGCTTGCCGACCTGGAGTTGGCGCGGTTCGGGCCGGTCGGCGGAGTACCTTGGGATCACTACCTGGCCGTTTGGAGTCGCCTCGGTGACGTAGAACCAGGACTTCTTCCACTCGCTTGCCGCCTTGGCAGGTCGAAGAAGGAGGCCTTCGACTTCAACTGAAACGTCAGGCAACCCGCAACCAGCATTGGGCCGCCTGATTCTTCATGACTGATCCTCCCGTGGAACAGATCTTGCCATAGGGGTGTAGGGTTCGCAGCATAGAAAACAAAAATTTTCCTACGATGGGAACTACGAACCAAGATATATCTACTAGATACAAACAACGGGCGGATGTATATCCGTAGATAACATACCCTTGAAGACCGACAAAGCTTAACGAGTTCAACTCGTGGTTGATGTAGACGATCTCTTGCCGATCTCAAGATCGAGAGGAAGTCCTAGCGCCGCAAAACAACAGCGCATCCGTGCTCGCACACACGTACGAGGCACCGAGCAACCTCCGCCTCCTCGCTCCAGCGATGCAGCGGAAGCACAACTCTTTCTTGCCGAATAGCCACCGGGAACATGTATCTCGCTAGTCCGAGACCATGGGGGATAAATTCTAGAGGGGGAGAAAGATCCTTCACGAGGAGGTGTAAGAGACAAGTGAGGAGGGGGGCTCCTTTTATAGGAGGAGGGGGGCACCCAAGGGGGTGGCCGCCGGCCATGAGGGCTGCCCCCTCCCCTCCTTCATTCATGTGGGTGGACACTCCACTCACAAAATGCCCTTTAAATTCCCTCCACTCAAAAGTCCACTCAAATTCCCATTAAATTTCCACCAAATTTAATGCAAACTCTCATTAAATAAAACTCTTTTATTTTATTCAGAATTTTGTCAATTACTTTAATGACAAACATTCACAAATAACCCCTTGCTAGAACTCCATTTCACATGCATAACCACTTTATGCAATTTCACCCGAAAACCTGTTTCGGTATCTAGTGAAATAAATTCCTGCGCTTGTTTATTCTTTCGGCATGAAACTTTTGCTCCAATTGGATGTCGGTGTCTCTTAAGTGTGTCACCCTACGGTTCGTGAATAATGCGGACATGATCGAGACCCCTCTCGGATCAATAATCAGAAGCGGGATCTGGAGACCCATACTGAATCCCACACATTCAACGATGACTTTCTTGTGATCGTCAGAACCTTTTACGCTAGTATCTTAATCCCTTTGTTTCACGATATATTACATGTCCGAGATTCGATCATCGGTATCTCCATACCTAGTTTGATCTCGTTACCGACATGCACTCTTTTCTCGTTCCCGTGATATAACATTCTAGTGATCAAATCACTTGCTTGCAAGCTAATCAATGTGATATCACCGAGAGGGCCCAGAGCATATCTATCCGTCATCGGGATGAACAAATTCCACTCTCGATCCATGGGCCTCAACATAACACTTTAGTAGTTCTGAACCCATCTTTATAATCACCCTGTTACGGTGTGACGTTTGATGTTATCAAGAAACTCTTCCGGTGGTAGTGATTGACATGATCTCATGGTCTAAGGATTATGATCACTTCGTAAGTTGTTATAGCAATATAAACTCAATGACTTTGATCGTAATGCTATACTTCGGATGAATGTTCATCACACCATTACACTAATGTTGTGACCCCTTATTAACAACATCCAATGTCCATGATCAGGAAACCTTGATCATCTTGTTAATCAACGAGCTAGTTTATAAGAGAGGCATAACTAGGAACTTCCTTTTGTTTATTAAACACACATGTATTAACGTTTCCGTATTAATACAATTGTAGCATGTAAAATAAACATTTATCATAAACAAGGAATACGATAATAACCACTTTATTATTGCCTCTCGGGCATATTCCCTTCAGTCTCCCACTTGCACTAGAGACAATAATCTAGTTTGAAAACTTTGCGTATTGAACACTTATGGCTTTCTGGTGTTCAATATATGCAACTGCAAGTGGTTAACATAATCTATGGATCTGACGCTTCAGGTCCTTGTGTATTTGCATGTCTTTGCGTCTTCACGCATCACTCATTCTCTAATGAGATGGCATTGTATAAATTTGGTCTTTCGGTGATACCTTTAGTTCCTTGGGGTTAAAACACGTCGATACTATTGTCACACAATATATCTTTAGTGTTAGCCCATTGCGAACCACACCTTAGTTTGATAACAAACTACTTGACACAAATTTCCTCCTTTGCCGCTACTATAGCAGTCATATACTTAGCCTTTTATTGTAGTATTCGTCACAATGTCTTAACTTTGGAACTCTTCCAAATCCATCATGGAATCTCCTTTCCATTACATTGTGCCACCCATAGTTTAAATTGAGATAAACTTAATTTGTATCTTGTGACAAAACTAGTGTCAATGTAACTCTTTACAATGAACTATTTGTAATTGTTTGTCACCTCTACACAAATATATTCTTAGTTCTTTCCAAAAGATCATAAGAATATTCTTACTATTGTCCAATGATCATTTTATGATTCATTCCGGTATATGCTCATAACACTTAGAGCATAGGACATATCTGGATATGTACATATCATGGTATGATTGATGAAAACATTCTTGTGATTTTACTCATCAAGTGTCAAAGCACTTGAATCTTGTTTCACTTATCAAGTGTCGATACACTTGAATCTTGATTCAATTCCTTTCCATGCGACAAGAACCATTTCTTGTCGTTTCTATATTGAACTCCTTGAATATCTCATATATGTACGTTTGGCACAACCATATTAGCGTCACAGTCTATCCACTATAGACATTCATGCTAAATATTCGGGTTTTGCCTAAGTCTTTCATCAAAATGAAATTCTTAACCTTTGTCAATAAAAGATACATCATTTCTAATCAACAAGATGTCCTTCACATAATGTATTAGAAATATGTCTCAGCGCTCCCACTTACCTTGCAAATGCAAGCATCTTCATCGTCTCCTGATGAAAACTCTTTTTCATCACGGTGAAGATTCCAACTCCGCGATGCTTACTTCAACCGTTGAAGTTTGCATGCCCTTTTTAGCATCCTTTGAATTAACAAAACCCTTTGGATCGTGTCATGTACACGTCCTAGGTAACCATTCTATTAGAAGAACTTTGTTTTGTTTATTCATATACCATATACCAAATTATATGTAGTGGTTGCTACTTTAATCCGTTCAGACTAAATATCGCTATGAAAGATCAAATCTTGTCATAGTCAACTCCTTGAACATTGTCGTAAAATACTTTACGACATGTCGACTATTTCATAGATGTGAAACATCCATGTCTGTTTCTTTATAGATCCAAATACGACCGATAGGTTTTTACACCTTTCCGGAGGGTCTTCCAAGTTCAAAACTTGATTTCTCGTGTATGGAACTATCACGGATTTTATGGCTTTAAGCATTTGACAGAGTCAGGGCCCATCATCGCTTCTTTGCATGTAGTCAGTTCATCATTATCAAATAATGATTTACTCTCAAATCTGAATATTTGATTGTTTATCTGACCTACTTGGTTCAATAGGAACTTAGATCTCCGTGACCACAACCTTTGAGGCACATAAGCTATGAGCATTATGGCAGCCTTCGGAACGATTTCCGGCGCTGCGCAACTCAGCACATATAGCTAAGGTTCATTAACCTTATCGAAGTTCTATTGTCCTCCCACTTAACATTTATGAAAAATTCCTTCTTCAAGAAACTTCACGTTTCAAGCGACAAACCCTTTTGTCCTTGATGTTATTGAGGAATAACCAATTGTTATTCGAAATAACCTACAAAGACATGCTCATCCGACTTCAGTTGTAAACATCTTAATTATGTTTAGCATACCAAAATTTAAGAAATGACAACTTGGGTTTTACCCCAAACCATAACTTCCATGGTGTCATTTCAACGGATCAAGATGGAGCTCTTTTCAGTGTAAAAGCGGTAGTCTCTAAAGCTTTAATCTTTTAAAACATAATGGCAGTTTTATAAATAACACCTTTGATCCAACCACGTCAAACAAGGTTTCATTACAAATCTCAAACACTCCATATTCCTATGGTGTTTTGGGATATGTAAATCTAGGTGTTTTGCTAAACTTGTAACTCAAATAAATCCCTTTATGATAAAATCATAATTCATTTATGTTCTTGTTACACTTGTAACTCAAACAAATCCCTTATGATAAAATCATAAACCATTTATTTTCTTGTTACAATGATTTTCCACTTCATCTTGAAAGTCTTTGAAACATTTTTCAAATATTTCATCTTCTTTCTCATTAGGTGAATATTCACTCAAATTTCTGAAGAAAGCATATGAAGTTGAAACCCATCGCTTATGACTACACATAATGGAATACATACATCGATATGTATAAATTCCAATAATTTAGTCGTTCGTCCTTCTTTGGCCTTTGAACGAAGTTTTAATTATCATGTGGAAAGTCTCACAAGCGTCACTTGATCAAATCAAAGACTCCAAAAATCCATGAATATGGAGATTCTTCATGTTTTCTTTCCAATATAATTTAAACGGCGATGTCACTTCGTAAGTGATCTTCCAATCATTTGTCTTGCGACATTTTAGCATTAGGTTTTATGGATGTGATTTCTCCAACTAGATTTGTAAATCATCCATCTTATATGGAATACGGTAATTATTTGAACAACCTTTGTTCTCATAATACCTGATTTAAATAACAATTATTAAAACAAATCTTGAAGTCAAGCTTTGATGTCAACGAGAAATACAAACAACGGTTTGTTTGTTTTCGATGAACATCATCACATATTCTCTTTCTAGTTACTTAGGCCATTGTAGTTCATGAATTGCGTCGTTCTGTATGACATTTCATACCAACCAATTCGGTATCCAATACCCAAGAACCACATTGTTTAACAAGCAAAGAATACAACCATAACATGTATATCATCTATATACCTAAATTGGACATTTCCAATCTATTCTTTTCTGCCAAATATATTTTATAGATTCTCTTTCAGCATTTCCTTTTCCTTTTTAAAAGAATCTATCAACATCAAAAGTGGCGCCATATACATGACACATAGTCCAAAGCGTGTATATTCAAATAATAATACCTTTGGACTTGCACTTTGAAGTAGATCACCATCATCAAATGATCGGCTTTCTTTCAAAATCCATTCTTTAGTAATCTTTTAGGATAGTAAACACTTTACATACATCTTCTATTCATCCTTATCATGACGACTTTCATGATCAAGCTACTGTAGCTCATAAAGGTGAATCATGAGTATAACATTACTTTCCAAAACCCTTTTGGATGATTAGGATGTCTAGCATCTCCAACCTTCGTAAATTCTCATCCAATATGAGAACATATATTGTACTCTATCATATTGTAACCAAAACATTGTTTCAGATATCGTTATATCTGCCACACATGATGGTTTCTGAAACAATTCTTTCAGCTCCTAGATAAACTTGATATTAAAACAATCAAGAATCATGGAGGCAAAAATGATACTTAAGATACTAACACTGGAATTGTTACTCTCGATTTAATACCAACTATTAAATTTCACGGAGTAAATAGAGTTTGCTGAAAGTTTGCAATAGGACTTTAAACTTTAGATTGACACTCAACTCAATACGATACCAGTTCGTAAAGTATATATCCAGAATTCTATAGTTCTATTATCTCAATTACAACTATGCATAAGGTGGTGAACGAATGCCAATGACTACAACAAATTATGCAAATTCACTTTGATTTAATTTATGATAAATTGAGTTCTACTAATCCAAATTATAAATGAACTCCCACTCAAAAACGACATCCCTCGTGTCTTTTTGGTGATTACATGAACCAAATCCACTACACCAAGTCCGATCATCACGTGAGTCAGTGTAGCTTCAAAGGCGAGCATCCATATGGTCATCATATCAAAACATATGACTCATGCTTAACCTTTCGGTCCGTGTTCCGAGGCCATGTCTGTACATGCTAGGCTCGCCAAGTAAGAACCTTAGTATTCGCGTGTGTAACTGTCTTACACACGAGATATGCTCATGGATTCAAGTACACCCGATCATCACGTGATGTCTTGAAGCGATGAAACATTGTCGGTGCATACTTGAGGAAGAACACATTCTTATCTTGATATATAAATGAGGGATCATCTTATTATGCTAATAAAATGCCAAACAAGCAATATAAGATGTAATCAAAACATCACATGTTTATTAGTGAAATGATATGGTTCCCGCATATGATCTCCATCATGTGCACCGTGGTATGATCTCTATCATACGTTTATGTGTAAGACCAAGGTCTATGGAACTTACACGCTATGTGTGTTGTAAGAGTATCATCTCATACTTCTACTTACAACATCACCATATCATATCACTAGACCAGCAACAATCTAAACTAGACGTCTCTAATTTATCCATTGCAAATTTTACGTGGCTTAGGGCTTTCGAAGATTGAACCGTTCTTACCTACGAACATGAACCACAACGAGGATAACCAAATTGTTGACAACTCGTTGCAAATTAGATATTGACTATAGTAGGAGAGACAGACACCCGCTAGCCACTTATGCAAAACTAGTTGCATGTCAAGTGTGGAACAGGTCTCATGTGCGAGGACATGTAAAGTTTGTCCGGGCCGCTTCATCCCACTATGCCACCAATATCCAAAGTACAACTAAGAAGCAATAAAATGATCATCATCGCCCACATACTCATATGTGTACTACCCGTGCAAAGTATCTACGCATAGATCCGGCTCTGATACCACTGTAGGGTTCGCAGCATAGAAAACAAAAAATTTCCTACGATGGGAACTACGAACCAAGATCTATCTACTAAATACAAACAACAGGTGGATGTATATCCGTAGAGAACATACCCTTGAAGACCGACAAAGCTTAACGAGTTCAACTCGTGGTTGATGTAGACGATCTCTTGCCGATCTCAAGATCGAGAGGAAGTCCTAGCGCCGCAAAACAGCAGCGCATCCGTGCTCGCACACACGTACGAGGCACCGAGCAACCTCCGCCTCCTCGCTCCAGCGATGCAGCGGAATCACAACTATTTCTTGCCGAATAGCCACCGGGAACATGTATCTCGCTAGTCCGAGACCATGGGGGATAAATTCTAGAGGGGGAGAGAGATCCTTCACGAGGAGGTGTAAGAGACAAGTGAGGAGGGGGGCTCCTTTTATAGGAGGAGGGGGGCACCCAAGGGGGTGGCCGCTGGCCATGGGGGCTGCCCCCTCCCCTCCTTCATTCATGTGGGTGGACACTCCACTCACAAAATGCCCTTTAAATTCCCTCCACTCAAAAGTCCACTCAAATTCCCATTAAATTTCCACCAAATTTAATGCAAACTCTCATTAAATAAAACTCTTTTATTTTATTCAGAATTTTGTCAATTACTTTAATGACAAACATTCACAAATAACCCCTTGCTAGAATTCCATTTCACATGCATAACCACTTTATGCAATTTCACCCGAAAACCTGTTTCGGTATCTAGTGAAATAAATTCCTGCGCTTGTTTATTCTTTCGGCATGAAACTTTTGCTCCAATTGGATGTCGGTGTCTCTTAAGTGTGTCACTCTACGGTTCGTGAATAATGCGGACATGATCGAGACCCCTCTCGGATCAATAATCAGAAGCGGGATCTGGAGACCCATACTGACTCCCACACATTCAACGATGACTTTCTTGTGATCGTCGGAACCTTTTACGCTAGTATCTTAATCCCTTTGTTTCACGATATATTACATGTCCGAGATTCGATCATCGGTATCTCCATACCTAGTTTGATCTCTTTACCGACATGCACTCTTTTCTCGTTCCCGTGATATAACATTCTAGTGATCAAATCACTTGCTTGCAAGCTAATCAATGTGATATCACCAAGAGGGCCCAGAGCATATCTATCCGTCATCGGGATGAACAAATTCCACTCTCGATCCATGGGCCTCAACATAACACTTTAGTAGTTCTGAACCCATCTTTATAATCACCCTGTTACGGTGTGACGTTTGATGTTATCAAGAAACTCTTCCGGTGTTAGTGATTGACATGATCTCATGGTCTAAGGATTATGATCACTTCGTAAGTTGTTATAGCAATATAAACTCAATGACTTTGATCGTAATGCTATACTTCGGATGAATGTTCATCACACCATTACACTAATGCTGTGACCCCGTTATTAACAACATCCAGTGTCCATGATCAGGAAACCTTGATCATCTTGTTAATCAACGAGCTAGTTTATAAGAGAGGCATAACTAGGAACTTCCTTTTGTTTATTAAACACACATGTATTAACGTTTCCGTATTAATACAATTATAGCATGTAAAATAAACATTTATCATAAACAAGGAATACGATAATAACCACTTTATTATTGCCTCTCGGGCATATTCCCTTCAAGGGGGAAGTAGGGCCTACAGCCCAGGTAGCACTCGCAGAACGCCACGAAAATGGCGAGCTGCTCGATGCTGTGCGGGCCCAGGTCCGACGGCTGGATTCCTCGAAGGATGCCAGTAGCGCCCTGGTGCACTTGGACCTGCCCCATGGTTCGGTGGAGGGGGCCATTGGCTGAAAGGTTCGCGGAGATCGAGGCTTTCTGGATCGATTGGATCGCGATGCGGGGAAAAACGGAGATGGGCGAAATCGGAGGAAAGACGAAGGAGTGTTTTCCCGATCGCCTGCCATTTCTCTTATATAGCGGTTGCCACCCGCCAATTTCGGGAGCCGTTACTACGCGGTGATTACGCCAAAGTTACCGTTGGATTACCCCAATGGCTAGTTTTCACCTCATCTGACGGTCCAACTTCATCCATTCGACTCGCCGACCCGATCACTACAACAGTGACTGAACATTCGCCGACCCGTTCGCCGAGCTACGACCCGACTGACCGCTATCATTGCGACTAGAATAACTGGTTCAGGAGTCCGCCGCCGATTCGACTGGGCGTCCGCATTGGACCCGTATACTCCGACTGCCAACGAACACCTGCGACCAATCAACGATGGCCTGGGGGACTACTGATGGGGATATGCCTACCGGGGTATACCCAGCAGGGCGTTTCTGACCGGCCCAGGAACTGGCAAGTGGGCCTGCAGGACGGCGAATGGATCAAGACCTGGCGTAGATTCAAGCGACTGGAAGCTGAAGGCCCAGGAGAGTAGATAGGCCCAGTCGGATTAGGTTAAACGATTGTCGAAACCTTAACTGATCCGGTTGAGATCTGTAAACCCTAGGGGGTGAGTCTATATAAACCTCCCTGGAGGGCGTGTAGAAGATACGTTCCATCATCCACCCAAGCGACTCGCTTCCTAGCCGCCGAGCTTGCCCCATTGTACTCTCATCATAATACAATCTAGCAGGAGTAGGTCTTTACCCTCCGGGGGGCCGAACCTGGGTAAAACCCTGTGTCTCTGCCCTCATCTCGCACCGCAGATGGCTGGCCGCCCTTGCCCCATGTTCTACTACTCGCTGCCTATTGCAGCATCTGCCGTGGTCATTCCCACGACAATGCTTTTATATTTTGAGATGGGAAAGTTTTTGTTAACCCTAAATTTGATGATTAGAGTTTGATGATCCATGTTTAATATTTTTGGGATGTTACACATGCTCTCCGTTTCTAGTAGCTATCTTGGCCAAGTATATGCTAGTGACTCCAAGAGGGAGTATTTATGCTTTTAATAGTGGGTACATGCCTCTATTTAATCTGGGGAAGTGACAGAAATCTCTAAGGTTATAGATGTGTTGTTGCTACTAGGGAGAAAACAAAGATCTCTTGAACAATTGGATTGTTTACCTTACACACTTTGCTTAAAGCAGTTATCCGTTGCTTGCAACTTAATACTGGAGGGTGTTCGGATGATAACCTGAAGGTGGATTACTAGTCATAGATGTAGTTGGATGGCGTTCTATGTATCTTATTATATTGCCCAATCAAATCTCATAGGATCATGAATGTCTAGTATTGCATTGTTATGCCTTGCTCTGTCCTTTCAATTGCCCTGCTGTAATTTGTTTACCTAGCATGCCATGTTGTTTATCTTAAGGAGAACACCTCTAGTGAACTATGGACCCCGGTCCAATATTTACCATTGATACATCTTCCACTATTACTGTTTACTTTCTGCAAACCACCATTACCTTCCACACCATACAGTTAATCCTTTGTTTTCAGCAAACCGGTGAGATTTACAACCTCACTATTCGTTGGGGCAAAGTCTTGAGTTTGTGTTGTGCAGGTTTCCAAGTTGCTAGCAACACCTTTGAGTCGTTTCCTTCCTCCTACTGGTTCGATAACCTTGGTTTCTTTCTAAGGTAAGACATGTTGTTGTGCTCATCATACCTTCCTCTTGAAGTCTCCCAACGAAGCTCTACAGTGATCTGAGCGCATCAGCAACCTTGGAAAGCCTATCGATGAGAACAAAGATAGAATTGTTGCCATTCTGAGAACTCGGAGAACCAGTGATGAAGTCCATCTCTACTTTCTCCCATTTCCATTATGGAGGCTTCAAAGGCTGAAGAAGACCAGACGGTTTTTGATGGTCAGCTTTCACTCTATGGCATACATCGCACTCAGAGACGTACTTGGCATAGTCATTTTTCATTCCTGGCCACCAGTACTGCCTTTTTAGATCCATGTACATCTTCGTGCTACCGGGAGGATGGAAAGGACAAAATCATGAGCTTCTTTCAGGGCCTCTTCTCGCAAGCCTGGAAGTTCAGGAACAACCATCCTGTGATCATAGAACAATGTGCCTTGATCATCGAGGTGGTATGCTTCATACTTTGGATTCTGGGATTTCATTGCATCCTCTTTACAGAAGGGATCCTCTAGTTGAGTAGAACGGATATTTTCTTCCAAGGAAGGATTAGCTACCAAGGTCGCAAGGTAGCCTCTAGGAACAAGGCCGAGGTTGAGCTGGTCGAATTCCTCACACAATTGAGGATCATAGTTCTTCACCTTGAGATTGTTCACATAAGCTTTACGGCTCAAGGCATTAGCCATGACGTTTGCTTTGCCTGGAGTGTAGTTGATTGTGAGATCAAAGTCGATGATTGTTTCACCTTGCCGAAGATTGAGATCCGGCCGAGTGAATATATATTTGAGGCTCTTGTGATCCGAGAAGATCTCACATTTATTGCCAAGCAAGTAATGTCTCCATAACTTCAAAGCATAGACAACGACTACGAGTTCTAGATCATGAGTAGGATAGTTGACTTCATGATTTTCAATTGGCGAGAACCATATGCAACGACTTTCTTGTCTTGCATGAGAACGGCACTAAGCCCTTGGAGTGAAGCATCACAGAAGATCTGAAAAGGCTTCGATGTATCTGGAGGAACCAAGACAGGAGTGGAGGTGAGTTTTTCCTTGAGAGTTTCAAAGCTTGTTTGGCACGCCGGAGTCCGAAGGTATTTCTTCCCTTTCTTGAGGAGATCGGTAAGAGGCTTGGCAATCTTGGAAAAGTTTTGGACGAATCGACGACAATAACTCGCCAATCTAAGGAAGCTGCGGACTTCTTTGACATGCTTTGGAGGGAGCCACTCCACTATTGTCTGAACAGTTTTCGGGTTGACAGAAATGCCTTCTGCAGAGATAACATGCCCCAGGTAGGTGACTTTTGGCATCCAGAATTCGCACTTGGAGAACTTTGCATAGAGACGATTCTCGCGAAGCTTGGGGAGGACGCAACAAAGGTGTTTAGCATGTTCCTCTTGTGACTTAGAATAGACAAGAATACCATCAAGATAAACCACGACGAACTTGTCGAGATACTCCATTAAGACCGAGTTCATGAGCCTAGAGAATGTAGAAGGTGCATTGGTGAGACCAAAGGACATAACCATGTACTCATACATGCCATAGCGAGTAGTGAATGTCGTTTTAGGAATATCTTCTTTGTGAATCTTGATCTGATGGTATCCACTCCTCAAATCGAGCTTAGAGAACACCACAGCTCCAGCGATCTGATCGAATAGATCGTTGATTCGAGGCAGAGGGTAATTGTTGTTGATTTTTTTTGCATTGAGAGCTGAGTAGTCAACACAAATTCGATCAGTCCGGTCTCGCTTCTTGACAAAGATTGTTAGACTACCCCAGGAAGAAGTACTGTGCTAGATGAAACCCAACTTTTCTTGCTCGTCGAGCTGCCGCTTGAGTTTAGCTAGCTCATTCGGTCCCATTTTATAAGGCCTCTTGGAAATAGGAGCGATTCCAGGTTCTAGTTTAATCACAAACTCAACCTCACGATCAGGAGGCATACCTGGTAGCTTTTCAGGAAATACATCCAGGAATTCACAGACCACCGGTAGACTTTGAAGAGCATCCATAACATCCACGTTATGAACACCCAGAGAATAGAGCTGGAGAGTAGGAGTTTGCCTTGGAGAATAGACAATGTGGCCTTCAGGGATCTTCAAGGAAACCAAATAATCAGAATAATCGATTACGGCTCCATTAGTATTCAGCCAATCCATACCCAAGATGACATCAATATCTGAGTTGCCCAATATAATCAATGAGTCCAAAAAAGAAGAACCACCAATTTGGATCTGATTGCCATGAGTGATTTTGTTAGCCTTCATATTTGAGCTAGGAGTGTGTACCATTGTCCGATATGACACTGGATCCAATGATAACTCATGCTTATGTGCAAAGATGCTAGACACAAAAGAATGCGAGGCTCCAATATCAAATAACACTCGTGTAGAGACTGAGTTCACGGGAAACGTACCCAATACGACTCTAGGAGCATGTTCATCTTGAAAAAGATTTACATTGTTGACTCGGGTAACAGCTGACCCGGGCTTATTGTTGGTGTTGAGATCCCATGGAGCAGGTGCCTGAACCAAAGCAGTAGTCGAAGCAGGTCTTGGTGGGGGTGGAGGAAGAGACGTTGTTGTTCATTGGGCAATTCCACTGTTATTGCCCAAAGCTCCCACAGGTGAAGCAAGCGCCACTTGGGCATGGAGTCGAGTAACCACAAAGTGGCGCCCTAGGGTAGTTGTAGTTGTAGCCCCTAGGTGCAGCGTTGTAGGAGTGTGGTGGCCTTGGAGCGAAACTTGCCGGTCTTGGGGGAGTGGGTAGCGACGGTGTGGTAGCAGGAACCCACACGCGACGCTTGGAAGGAGAGGCCCCAGAGTAAGACCCAACATCACGGCTGTGCTTCTTGGATTCTTTGTATGCCTGTTTACTCGAATCCTCTTGGAGAGCCGCTTGTTGAATCTTGAGCAGAGAGTTAGTTCTTGCATGGGTCAAATCATACTTGATCGAAGGCTTGAGACCTTGACGAAACTTCTTTTGTCTTTTCTTGTCATCCTACACTTCATCGCCTCCATAGCGAGAGAGCTTAGTGAAGTTCCTGATATAGGTGTTGACATTGTCATTGCCCTGCTTCAGGTTGAGAAACACCTCCTTCATACTTTCCATCACAATCTCAGGTAGGTATTGTTCCTTCAAAGCATTAGAGAATTTCCCCCAAGATGTCTGAAAACCAGGAGGGCTTGACCTCAGGTAGTTCTCCCACCAAAGTGCGGCCTCTCCACCCAGCAGGTGAGTAGCACACTTGACTCGATCATGTTCGGCCACATCAGTAGTATCCATCAGCTTTGTTGTCTCGCGGAGCCAATCATCCGCATCGAGTGGCTCGACTGTCAACTCAAATTGCCGAGGGTTGAACTTCAGGAAGTCCTTCAAGTTGCCACGCTGTGGAGGCAGAGGAGGCGGAGGAGGTGGAGCAAGTTCATTCCTCCTGAAACTTTCTTCGAACCTCAGCTGGTTCTGCTGCATTGCCCTAGTGTAGTAGACATACTGACAAGAGCAGCACCCAACACAGGCAAACCCGGAGCTTCATCTTCTACATTTTTACGTGGTGGAGGCGCCATCCTGTTACAGATGCAAGAGCTTACATTAGTACCATAATGGAAAATGTTTAGTAATCCAGAACAGTACTAAAAATGGAATTAACCATGATTAAAGGATATAATTTACTAAGATGATATTAAAATATCAAACAAAGTTCATAGAACCTAAGAGATGTTGGAGATATGCCCTAAAGGAAATAATAAAAGTGGTTATTATTATATCTTTGTGTTTATGATAAATGTTTACATTCATGCTATAATAGTATTAACCGGAAACATTAATACTTGTGTGATTTGTAAACTAAATTAGAGTCCCTAGTAAAGCCTCTTTATAATACTAGCTTGTTGATTAATAGATGATCGTGGTTTCTCGATCATGAACATTGAGATGTTATTAATAACAAGATCATATCATTAGGAGAATGGTATTATGGACATACTCCTATAGATAAGCATAGCATTAAGATCAAGTCATTTCAATAGTTCGTTTGCTATAAGCTTTCTGATACATAGTAACCTAATTCCTTCGACCATGAGATCATGTTAATCACCATCATCAGAAGGATGCTTTGATGACATCAAACACCACACCATAACTGGGTGGCTATAAAGGTGGCATTAAGTGTTCGGGAAGTTTGTGTTGAAGCACATGGATCAAAAGTGGGATTTGTCCATCCATATGACGGATAGATATACTCTGGGCCCACTCGGTGGAATGCCATCCAATTAGCTTGCAAGCATGTGACTGGCTCACAAGGGATCACATATCACGGGAACGAGAAAAGAGTACTTATCGTTAACGAGGTTGAACTAGGTATGCAGAGATACCGACGATCAAAACCTCGGATAAGTAAACTATCGTGAGACAAAGGGAAATTGGTATCATATGTAAGTGGTTCATTTGATCGCAAAGTAATCGTAGAAATATGTGGGATCCATATGAATTTCAAGATTCCTCTATTGGTTATTGATCGGAGAAGTGTCTCGGTCATGTCCGCATAATTCACGAACCGTAGGGAGACACACTTAAGGATTCGATGTTGTTTAGTAGATATGGAATGTTAGTAGGGATACCGAATGTTGTTCGGAGTCTCGGATGGGATCCAGGATATCACGAGGAGATCTGGAATGGTCCGGAGAATAAGATTCATATAAGGAAAGTCCTATTTCGGAGTTTAGGAAAGTTTCCGATGTTATCATCGGAGAGGTTCTAGAAGGTTCTAGAAGGTTCACCGAACCGGAAGGGGAATGGACCATGAATGTGTCATGGGTAAGTGGAATGATCGGATCATATCCTAGGTCACATGGTGTGGGCATTTGCAAGAGAGAATTAAAGGTCTAAATTGAAAGTCAAACGGGATGTTTGAAAAGTCAAACTGGAACAATGGTTTCCTAGTGGGAGAAGAAACAAGTCCTTCTCTCAATCCAACTTGGGTTTGGGTTTGGGTTTGGATGCAAACCCACCCCTCCCAAGGCTGCCCTCCCCCCCTCTCATAAATAGAGGGGGAGGGCTTCCCCAACACCACAAGGGATCAGGCCCCGCTCGCGAAGCTTGCGGAGATCGCTCTCCCTCGTCTTTGATCGCCGCCAGCCACCATCTGTGACACGGGTAGCGGTGGTGCTTTTCTTTCCTCCGGCGGCGCTGGTCCCAACTGCAGATGACGATTTCTTTGATTTCCCCATTGCGCTACGGCAACGCCGGCGGTGAAAACGCAGAAACGACGACGGAAATGTGGAAGAAAATCCCAGCGCACAGCAAGAATCGCTAGAGCACAAGGAGGCCGTGAAAATAGGAACTGATGCGGTGAAAACAAACCGCGGCTTTCCCCAATGATTATAATAGCAAAGACGACGCACGGCAGGCGTCCATCCAGAAGACCTAACGCCAACGGCAGATCTGGCCGTACACGTGTCAACATCACAACGAATCTTCGTTACCACGCCGTCCACTACGCATGGAAATCGAGGAGATGTCGTCACGCCGCGCATGACCAGTCAATTCAAAGTCAGCAAGTGGGACCCACGTTCGTCCAGTCAAGTCATCTCTGGAGCAGCAGACGCTGGAGGTCATTGATCGTGAGCACTGATGTCATCCAAAGCTATACTAGCACCAACTACAATTCCCCAGCTCCACAGCTAAGAGTACTCACTCGAATCTTCGATTCGACTAAATACTCGGGGGCTACTCTTATCAGGAGCGTTGGCCGCGCACTCGAAAGATGAATAAAGACAAAGTATTTCTTCGAGTCCTACATCGAATCTACGACCCCACTACGGACTCGGGGGCTACTCCCATAGGGAGGATGAATTCAAGCATCCGAAAATTTTTGCGTCCTACGGACATGACAATGAACAACGGCCGAATTAAAGTCTCCGCTCGAGTCTACGACTCGAACAGACACTCGGGGACTACTCCCATAGGGAGCGCTGGTCGCGCACCCTACAAAATTTCAACTGCGATCCTTCGGATCAGTATGCAAAAACTTTTCGGCAACTCTGCCCCAATTAACGCTAAGTGAATAAACATTCTCCTTGGCCACCCGAAACACCTCCGTGGTGACAAAATTCAGATGTTGTGTCTACGACGCAAAGATAAGACCTACAGGTATCACCTGATGGCCTGGCAACGCACACGACTGCGCTCTGCTAGTATGAATCCATGCCAACAGGTGTGATGAAAAATCCCGACGGACGCGTTGGGTACATCAATTAAAACCACTAGAATTCCACTCCTATATGTCCCCCGTGGCCTGAGTCGAATTACGCCAGCATATGTTCCTGGTTCAAGTTAAGGGACTCAAACCTGATGAAGATCGTGTTGTTTCGTCCTAAGATAGTTAACTGACCCTGATCCGTCGGGTGAGTCAGGCACACGTATATACAATCCCTACACACTTGTACTATTTATACATAGTTGCACCCGAAGGATTGAAGAGTCCTCAGCCGAATCTACGATTCGACTGATCACTCGGGGTCTACTAACATGGTTATACCCTACGGGTACGTGACTTCAGCATACCTGGTCCAGCCCAAGGAAGGCCCACAGCAGACATACGCTGGCCCATGAAGATTTTCGGGTGGCAAAGGCCCAAGACGCCTTCGGATCCTTGGAAAGCAAGACTAGCATAGATAGGACATTTAAAAGGGTGAAACCCTAGAACTTGTAACCGACTAGGACTATGCCCGGGACCTGCCTAAGACTATATAAAGGCCAGGAGGGCACGTCCTAGGTAGATCGACTCATACTTTCGCACAAGCACCTCCACGCCAGATCGAATCTGCGCACCCTGTAATCTTCGGTTCCGCCGTAATCAAGAGCAGACGAGCAGGAGTAGGGTTTTCCCTTCGGGGGCCTGAACCTGGGTAAATCTCGTGTCCCCTGGTTGCTTGTCTGTTAACCGTTCCACGATTTCCAGCATCCCCATCTTCTCCAAAACCCAAGTCCATAACAATGGGCATTGATGAGAACAAACCTCGTCACCAAGACCTCCCCACACCTGAGCCACCGACGCGCCCAAGCCACCGCCGCTGCTCGCCGCCACCGCCCTAGCCGCCGCCGACACCTCCTCCTCCTCCCGGTCATCTAAACTCTAGATCTCTGGAAAACCCTAATCCACCATAACTCGCACCGGCTTAGGCGAAGCCCTGCGGAATCTTCCCTCTACTTTCGACACCACGCCGTCGTGCTGCCGAAATCATGAGGGGAGAACTACAACCTCCGCTGCCTGCTGGAACAAGGGAGAGGAAGGTCTTCATCGAGTTTAAGTGTGACCGACTGCGGAAGCGCTGCCAGAATGCAGCGCCGGAAGGATCGTCTACGCGATCTTGAGATCGGCAAGTGTACGACTACATCACCCACGAGAATCTGCTCTCGTTAACCGCTTTGGAATCTTCGAGGGTGAGTGCTTCTATCGACTCGTTGCTACAATCTAGTAGATAGATCTTGGCTTGTTTGTGTGCATGCGGTAGAAATTTTTTGTTTTCCATGCTACGAACCCCTACAGTGGTATCAGAGCCGTGTCTTTATGTAGATTTGTTGCACAAGTAGAACACAATGGTCATTGTGGGCGGTGGTGCTTTTATTACCAATTTCTTTTTGTGTACTTTGCATCTTGCGGTATGATGGGATGAAGTGGCCCGGGCTAACCTTACATGACATCGTTCATGAGACTTGCTCCACGCTCAACATGCAACTTGTATTGCATAAGTCGCTTTGCAGGTGTCTGTCTCTCCTATCATAGTATAGATTCAATTTACAATGGGCACTTGATAGTTCAAACATCAACGTTGTGGTTCTTGTTCATAAGTTAGAACGACACTTATTGAAAGCCCCAAACCACGTAAAATATGCAAAGAAAATTAGAGGCGTCTAACTTTGTTTTGCAGGGGTGTGTTGTGATGTGATATGGCCATGATTCTGATTATCTATGATGTATGCAATGTTCCTTATTGTAAGTTGGCAACCGGCAGGATCCATATGGTTGTCTTTTAAATTCCGTTAAGACCTGCGTGTCTATTCAAAGTAGTTGTAATAGTTGAAGCTGGTGGATGACAACCATGAAACGACGGCATTGACCTTGATGCCATACCGGTGATGATGGAGATCATATTCGTGCTTGAAGATGGAGATTGGAAGCACAAGAAGAAAGGCCATATCATATCACAAATTATGAATTGCATGTGATGTTAATCCTTTATGCACCTTGTATTGCTTAGTTCACGACGGTAGCATTATAAGATAATCCCTCAAGCACAAAAATTTCAAGTTTTTAAAGTGTTCATCCTTAGTAAGCACTGTCGATAAAGCTCGTTGCTTCGAAGCACCACGTGATGATCGGGTGTGTTAGATTCTGCGAGTGTATACAACATGAGCAAGCCAGATTTGCTCATGTGGAAGCTAAGGTTTGATCTTGACGAGCCTAGCATGTACAGACATGGTCTCGGAACACGGATCACCGAAAGTTAAAGCATGAGCCATATAGTAGATATTATGAACATGTTGATTGTTCGCCATTGAAACTACATCAACTCTCGTGATGATCGGTTTTGAGGTGGTGGATTTGGTTCGTGTGATCACTGAAACAATTTGAGGGATATTGTTTTGAGTGGGAGTTCACCTATATTAATTTAACTATTAATTAGAACTCAATTTGTCATAAACTTAGTTTAAGCTATTACAAATATGTTGTAGATCAATGGCGGCCCCTACCATCAATTTTAATGCGTTCCTAGAGAAAGAAAAATTGAAAAACGATGGAAGCAACTTCGCGGATTGGTTCCGAAATTTGAGGATTGTCCTCAATGTTGGTAATTTGATCTATGTGTTGGATGCACCACTGGGTGACCCGCCTGCAGCTACTGCAACCGATGAGGTAAAGAATGTTTTCCTCGCTCGGAAGAATCAGTACTCCATAGTTCAGTGTGCTATCTTGTATGGTTTGGAATTGGAGCTTTGGAAAAGGTTTGAGATCCATGACCCACATGATATTGTCCGTGAACTCAAAATGATATTTGAGGCTCACGCGGCAGTTGAGAGTTATGAGGCTTCTGAAAAGTTCTTTAACTGCAAGATGGAAGAGGGCAGCTCTGTTAGTGAGCACGTGCTTAAGATGTCTGGGCATGCAAACAAACTCCAAAGTTTGGGTATAGTGATTCCTAATTCTTTGGGGATTCACCGTGTCCTCCAATCACTACCACAAGTTACAAGAACTTTGTGATGAACTACAATATGCAAAACATGGAAAAGACGTTGCCAGAACTCTTCTCCATGTTGAAATCTGCAGAAGTGGAGATCAAGAAAGAGCACCAAGTGTTGTTGGTCAATAAGACCACCAAATTCAAGAAGCAAGGCAAGTCTAAGAAAAAGGGAAACTTCAAGAAGGGCGGTAAGAAAGTTGTCGCGCCGGCAAAGAAGACCAAGGCTGGGCCTAAGCCTGATACTGAGTGCTTTTACTGCAAGGGAGAAGGTCACTGGAAGCAGAATTTCCCAAAGTACTTGGCGGATTTGAAGAACGACAACATCAAGAAGAAAGGTATATCCGATATACATGTTATTGATGTGTATCTCACTAGTACTCGTAGTAGTGCCTGGGTATTTGATACTGGTTTGGTTGCTCATATTTGTAACTCGAAACAGGTACTGCAGAATAAATGGAATCTAGCGAAGAACGAGGTGATGATGCGCGTTGGAAATGGATCAAAGGTTGATGTGATCGTGGTCGGCACACTACCTATTCATCTACCATCGGGATTAGTTTTATACTTAAATAATTGTTATTTGGTGCCTGCGTTGAGCATGAACATTATATCTGGATCATGTTTATTGCGAGACGGTTACTTGTTTAAGTCCGAGAATAATGGTTGTTCGATTTATATGAGTAATATGTTTTATGCACATGAACCTTTGATAGATGGTCTATTCTTATTGAATCTCGATTGTGGAAATACACACATTAATAACATGGAAGCTAAACATTTGAAATTGAGCGATAACTCGACCTATATGTGGCACTGTCGTCTTGGTCATATTGGAGTGAAGCGTATGAAGAAACTCCATTTCGATGGACTTCTTGAATCACTTGATTTCGAATCACTTGAAAGATGCGCAACATGTCTGATGGGTAAAATGACTAAGACTCCATTTTCTGGTACGATGGAGCGAGCTACGGACTTATTGGAAATCATACATATGATGTGTGTGGCCCAATAAGTGTAGCATCGCGCGGTGGTTATCGTTATGTTCTTACCTTCACGGATGACATGAGTAGATATGGGTATATCTATTTCATGAAACATAAGTCTGAAACTTTTGAGAAGTTTAAGGAATTTCAAAGTGAGGTAGAGAATCAACGTAACAAGAAGATTAAATTTCTATGATCTGATCGTGGAGGTGAATATCTAAGTTACAAGTTTGGCGAGCATTTGAAGAAATGCGGAATACTTTCACAATTGACACCGCCGGGAACACCACAGCGTAATGGTGTGTCTGAACGTCGTAATCAAACTCTCTTAGATATGGTTCGTTCTGTGATGTCACTTACAGATCTACCGCTATCGTTTTGGGGTTATGCATTAGAAACAGCCGCATTCACTTTAAATAGGGAACCATCTAAATCCATTGAAACAACACCGTATGAATTATGGTTTGGGAAGAAACCTAAATTGCCGTTCCTTAAAGTTTGGGGTTGCGAAGCTTATGTAAAGAAGTTACAGCCTGACAAGCTAGAACCCAAAGCGGAAAAATGCGTCTTCATAGGATACCCGAAGGAAACTATTGGGTATACCTTCTATCATAGATCCGAGGGCAAAATCTTCGTTGCCAAGAAAGGACCCTTTCTAGAGAAGGAGTTTCTCTCGAAAGAAGTGACTGGAAGAAAAGTAGAACTCGACGAGGTTGTCGAACCTTCTCTCGAACTTGCGAGTAGCGCAGCGGAAGTAGTTCCTGTGGCGCCTGCACCAATAAGAGAGGAAGCTAATGATGTTGATCATGAAACTTCGGTTGAAGTTACTACAGAACCTCGCAGGTCAACGAGAACTCGTACCACTCCTGATTGGTATGATCCCGTTATGAGTGTCATGTTGGTGGACAACACCGATGACCCTGCGACATATGAGGAAGCAATGATGAGCCCAGATTCCAATAAATGGCAAGAAGCCATGAAATCCGAGATTGGATCCATGTACGAAAACCAAGTATGGACTTTGGTGGACTTACCGGATGGCCGGAAGGCTGTCGAGAACAAATGGATTTACAAGAAGAAAACAGATGCTGATGGTAATGTTACTGTCTATAAAGCTCGACTTGTCGCAAAAGGGTTTCGACAAATTCAAAGAGTTGACTACAATGAGACTTTCTCACCAATAGCGAAGCTAAAGTATGTGAGGATTATGTTAGCAATCGCTGCATATTATGATTATGAGATATGGCAGATGGATGTCAAAACGGCGTTCCTCAATGGAGACATTGATGAAGAGTTGTATATGATGCAACCCAAAGGTTTTGTCAATCCTAAAGATGCTAAGAAGGTATGCAAACTTCAATGATCCATATATGGATTGAAGCAAGCATCCCGAAGTTGGAATCAACGTTTTGATAAGGTAATTAAAAGTTTTGGTTTTATACAAACTTATGGAGAAGCTTGTATTTACAAGAAAGTGAGTGGGAGCTCTGTAGCATTCTTAATAATATATGTAGATGACATATGTTTGATTGGGAATGATGTAGACCTTCTTAATAGTGTCAAGAATTATTTGAATAATAGTTTTTCAATGAAAGATCTTGGCGAAGCAGCTTACATATTAGGCATAAAGATTTATAGAGATAGATCGAGACGCCTAATATCATTGTCACCGAGTACATATTTGGACAAAGTTCTAAAGAGGTTTGGAATGGAAGATAGCAAGAAAGGGTTCTTGCCCATGTTTCCCAATATGACCTTGAGTAAAACTAAAAGTCCTGCAACGGCAGAAGATAGAGAAAGGATGAGTAAGACTCCCTATGCCTCAGCCATAGGATCTCTAATGTATGCCATGCTATGTACTAGACCCGACATTGCATATGCTATTAGTTTGACTAGCAGATATCAAAGTGATCTAGAAGTGGATCATTGGACAGCGGTCAAAAACATCCTTAAGTACTTGAGAAGAACTAAGGATATGGTTCTTTCTTATGGAGGTGATGAACAACTCGTTGTTAATGGTTACACCGATGCTAGTTGGAACACCGATCCGGATGATTCTAAATCTCAATCTGGATACGTATTTACCTTGAATGGTGCAGCAGTTAGCTAGAGGAGTGCAAAGCAAAGCGTTGTGGCGAGATCTTCAACTGAATCGGAATACATAGCTGCTTCGGAGGCTTCACAAGAGGCGATATGGATGAAGGAGTTCATCACAGAGCTCGGTGTGGTTCCAAGTGCGCTGGACCCAATGTCTATATACTGTGATAACATGGGCGCCATAGCCAATGCGCAAGAACCAAGGTCACACCAGAAGCTGAAGCACATCAAGCTATGTTTTCACGCTATTCGATAGCATGTCCAAGATGGTGACATAAAGATTTGCAAAGTACACATAGATCTGAATGTGGCGGATCCGTTGACTAAACTTCTCCCGAGGGCAAAACATGACCAGCACCAAACCGCCATGGGTGTTTGGTATATTACCATGTAATTTAGATTAGTTCACTCTAGTGCAAGTGGGATACTGTTGGAGATATGCCCTAGAGGCAATAATAAAAGTGGTTATTATTATATCTTTGTGTTTATGATAAATGTTTACATTCATGCTATAATATTATTAACCGGAAACATTAATACTTATGTGATTTGTAAACTAAATTAGAGTCCCTAGTAAAGCCTCTTTATAATACTAGCTTGTTGATTAATAGATGATCGTGGTTTCTCGATCATGAACATTGAGATGTTATTAATAACAAGATCATATCATTAGGAGAATGGTATGATGGACATACTCCTATAGATAAGCGTAGCATTAAGATCAAGTCATTTCAATAGTTCGTTTATTATAAGCTTTCTGATACATAGTAACCTAATTCCTTCGAACATGAGATCATGTTAATCACCATCACCGGAAGGATGCTTTGATGACATCCAACACCACACCATAACTAGGTGGCTATAAAGGTGGCATTAAGTGTTCGGAAAGTATGTGTTGAAGCACATGGATCAAGAGTGGGATTTGTCCATCCATATGACAGATAGATATACTCTAGGCCCTCTCGGTGGAATTTCATCCAATTAGCTTGCAAGCATCTGATTGGATCACAAGGGATCACATATCACGGGAACGAGAAAAGAGTACTTATCAGTAACAAGGTTGAACTAGGTATGCAGAGATACCGACGATCAAAACCTCGGATAAGTAAACTATCGTGAGACAAAGGGAAATTGGTACCGTATGTAAGTGGTTCATTCGATCACAAAGTAATCGTAGAAATATGTGGGAGCCATATGAATTTCCAAATTCCTCTATTGGTTATTGATCGGAGAAGTGTCTCGGTCATGTCCACATAATTCACAACCGTAGGGAGACACACTTAAGGATTCGATGTTGTTTAGTAGATATGGAATGTTAGTAGGGATACCGAATGTTGTTTGGAGTCTCGGATGGGATCCAGGATATCACGAGGAGATCCGGAATGGTCGGGAGAATAAGATTCATATAAGGAAAGTCCTATTTCGGAGTTTAGGAAAGTTTCCGATGTTATCATCGGAGAGGTTCTAGAAGGTTCTAGAAGGTTCACCGAACCAGAAGGGGAATGGACCATGAATGTGTCATGGGTAAGTGGAATGATTGGATCATATCCTAGGTCACATGGTGTGGGCATTTGCAAGAGAGAATTAAAGGTCTAAATTGAAAGTCAAACGGGATGTTTGAAAAGTCAAACTGGAACAATGGTTTCCTAGTGGGAAAAGAAACAAGTCCTTCTCTCAATCCAACTTGGGTTTGGGTTTGGATTCAAACCCACCCCTCCCAAGGCTGCCCCCCCTCTCATAAATAGAGGGGGAGGTCTGCCCCAACACCACAAGAGCCAAGCCCTCCCCACACCTGAGCCGCCGCCGCTGCTCGCCGCCGCCGCCGGTTCGTCGCCGCCACCCTAGCCAACGCCGACACCTCCTCCTCCTCCCGGTCATCTAAACCCTAGATCTCCGGGAAACCCTAATCCACCATAACTCGCACCGGCTTAGGCGAAGCCCTGCGGGATCTTCCCTCTACTTCCGACACCATGTCATCGTGCTGTCGGAATCGCGAGGGGAGAACTACAACCTCCGTTGCCTGCTGGAACAAGGGAGAGGAAGGTCTTCATCGAGTACCGAATGTGTGACCGACTGCGGAAGCACCGCAGGAACGCATCGCCGGAAGGATCGTCTACGCGATCTTGATATCGGCAAGTGTACGACTACATCACCCACGAGAATCTGCTCTCATTAACCGCTTTGTAATCTTCGAGGGTGAGTGCTTCTATCGAGTCGTTGCTACAATCTAGTAGATAGATCTTGGCTTGTTTGTGTGCATGCGGTAGAAATTTTTTGTTTTCCATGCTACGAACCCCTACAAGAGATTGTTAACATATCGCACAAGACTGAAAAGGAGTGTGAAACACGAATAAACCAAAGAAAAAATTTCCACAAATTTCAGCATTGTAATCTTTCATTATGCATAGTAAAATCACATTAATCCACCAATTCAATGTAAGAAAGCAAATGCTAAGAGTAGTGGTATGGTCATGACTCCATCCCGCACTCGAAGCATTACCCCATACATGAATAGGAAAACTCATGCGGTCCAACTCCGACAATAGTATCACTTAAATGCGCAAAATCACTTAATAGATGACGTTTAGCAACTCCACATCACGTGAAACCATACTTAGAGATCGAACACCCCTAACTAGATCACGTCGGTAACAAGGAGTAAGACAGATCGCATCGGTTTACAAAGAGTCAGATAGATCGCGTCGGTTTATAAAAGCCTGTCGGTATGCAATGTACCAACAGTTGATAACCAAAGGCAGATTACAATAACAAGTTAGATGCAACACATAGACAAAACAATTTAACAACACACATCCAATGGTACTATGGAAACCCAGAACACGTGAATCCTAGTTTGAATTTTAGGAGAGGATTGATAAACGTTATACTTCCTTACCAGAAAAAGGGTGGGTGGGTGGATAAGAATAAAAATGGAAGCAATATGAAGAGGTTCCAATCTTTAATAAGATAGAGCCCCCTGTGTTTACAATGCTAGTCCCTGGATCAATAGCTAGCATCCACAGTTAAGATGTAATATCAAGAAACAAAGGTCATAATATAACTTTATAACCAGGAATAACATAATTTTATTACATCTTACATAGCTCATTTGGCTATTACATTACATTGCAGCGGAATAACTATAAGCATGGGTCCTTCATCTTCAAAGTGCCACAGGCAGATGTTGGTTGTAGACTTTGTAATCCTAAACAATCAATCTTCACTAAAATCAATCAAACCTGCAACATACAAGTTACAGCCATAAAGGGTCAATACATTTGAATTGTATTGGCAAGTGATACTATGGTAGTATAGTGGAGTCTATCATCTATATGTATTTGGCTAAGTGGAGTTGAGGCTTGCATTGCTCAAAATAGATTTTTCCTTAACATTTGAAAATACTAAGTTTTTGCTTTGACAAAATCATTTTTCTCAATCAAAGAATGAAGATCCTTTACAAGGCATCTCTCAATCAAAGATTGAAGTCTTCAAACAACCCTTGTTCAAACCACAAGATTTTAACTTAGAAATTTGAATGATGAGATTCTTGATTGCTTCCATGTCTTGATGCTCAAATTGTCCTTTACCAGGGACATGGCTAAGTACTTAGATTTTACACTCTGCAGAGGTGGTGCACTTTCCCCACAAGACTTGGTTTCCCAAGACAAGATCTTTCAGAAGCCTTCCCTTAGACCAAAATGGACGCGTTCCAACCTATCAAACACTACCACCCACTGTCCATATGGCTAAGTTCTTGCAACCTATATGATCATGGCAGAGCCCATATTGCCAAGTGGTTGCACTTGAAGCTTCTCCACATTTGACATCTCAAATCTCTTTGTTCCTGGGTGGCATACCACAAGTGAGATACACAAGCCAAGTCATGGCCTTGTGTAACCGCTCAACATAAATCAATCCTTCCATTCCACCCAGGTGATTCATTAACTTAGTTGTTTTATTAAACAAAAAACATAAATCCTCAGACTTAGAGATTTTTCCATAGTGTGAATATATTTTCCACCCATGTTTTCTATTAGCTAGGCTAAGCTTGGTAGTAATAGGAATCTTTAACTTAGGAAAATCCTACTAAGGATTCATCTACTAGGTTTTCCTATAGCAAGGTTCATACTTAGCAAAATCCATGCAAGTTTTACTTAGCAAAATCACTAATGCATAGTGAAAGTAATGGGACAAAAAGTATGAAGCATCACTTGCCTTTTTGGTAGAGTATAGGTTCACTCCTTGTTCTTTCTAGTCTCACACTTCTCTAACTTCACTACAAGTCAATCAAGAAAACACAAGATCAACTAACATTCCAAAACAAAGTCAAACAAACAATTTCACATTCACAAAGCAATGGAATCTAAGTCATGCATAAGTATGCAAAGGATGGTTCTATTGCAAGGATGGTCTCCACTAGGCTTCTAAACTTTGTAAGATCCAAATTGGTCATTCACCAAAATGGCAAAGTCAATTGCAAAAGGGTTTTATCTCAAAACCCTTTTAAAATCCATTCATCATTTTATGTGGTGAAAAATGTTTTTATCAAAACAAAACTTTTATGTTTTTTACCAAATGAGTTGCTATTGCAAAACTTGGTGTTTTTGGGTTAGTAGGTTTGGTCCAAACTATTTTCTCAAAGTTTTCTTTCCATAAACATTTTCATAATAAACTTAATAATTTTATTTGACTATAATTTGGCTAAGTCAAATAATCCAACCTAAATTTTACCAAAATCATTTTTAACACCAAGGGTTGGTTCCTAGGGTCAGTAGGTTCTTCATAAGCTAATTTGCCAAGGTTTCAAACTTATAAACATTTTTGAATCATTTTTCTATTCTAAACAAGCATACAAAAGAATCTGCAAAAACAAGCAAACTAACAGATACTATTTGCTAAACCAAGGGCATGGTTGGCTAGGGCTTGCTCTCCTGATTTCAACGATATAAAATTTGCAAAATTTGGACGTGTGGTTTCAAAGTTACAAGGGTTTGAAGTTTGCAAATAATTCTGTTTTCAAATTTGTTTTTAAACCGAAAAGGTGACACGCGGCGTGATTTCATTGGACGGTGCCGCTTCGCGCAGATCAGCGTTACGGTGCGTCGGATCTAATCTATCGTGTGATCCAGAGTGCGTAACTCTTCGCGGCTAAGTGAACTAATCGTGAGCGCCGGATCTGAATCCTACGGCTGCTAGCACGCTTGCCAAGGATCGGCGGCGGTGGCGGTGGCTTGCGGCAGCGCACGGCCAGGCAGTGATGCTACGGTGGTTCTAGGAAGCGAGGAAGACGGAGAGGGTGCTCACCGGGTTCGCGAGGACGAGGTGGTGCTCAAGGTACTCTCGACGAAGCAAGGGGCGCACGGAGACGGACGTAATCGCTCGCCGGAGTCGTCGTCGGCGTCAGATGGTCCTGCTCGCGGTTTGTGTCGACGCTACAGATCACACGAAGGTAAACAGAGGGCAAGGTTAGCTGCGCAAGGTCAGTGCGGTGACGCGTGCGTGAAAGAGAAGAGGAGGGGCGGTTTGGTTTACCGGGGAGACGACGTCGGAGAAGAACCAGACGGCGGCGATGCTGGAGGTTGTCGTTGCCGATGCTCAGGGGAGCGCGCGAGTGAGCTGCGACTGCAGAGAGGACCGTTGGGGATTTCTGATCACCGTTGTGTGCTCTAGAAGGCAGGAGGGGGCGTGTGCTTGCCGGAATCGGCGAGGAGGGTCGTCGGAGACAGGGGATGTCCGAGCAAATCTGACAGCCTGGGGGCGTGTCGAGGAGGGGTGTCTGGGGGAAACGGAAGAGGGGTGGCAGACGATTTATCCTGCGTGGTCAAGGGGCTGCTTCATTGCGTGATTAAGATGTATTACGCCGAAGTTAATCCGCCTGCAACGGCCGGCGAGGGGTGGGCGTCGTCTGCGGGTGGGGAAGAAGAGGGACGTGGCGGTGGGGTCCTCTGGTCAGTGGGAAAGGGAAAGGGGAAGGGGTCCAGTCGTCAGTGACCTAGCGGGTTACATCTGCGGTGGAAAACGATTCACTCGCTGAGAGGGGAGGTGGGCTAGGTGGACTGTTGCTGGGTTAGTTGGGCTTGGCCAGTTGGGTCAGGTCCATTTCATATTTATTTTTCTTCTGAATTCTTTTTCCTTTTTCTATTTCTATTTTTCTGTTTTGAATTTGAATCAATTATTCATTCACTCAAACCATTCAAACAATTCAAACTTATAATGAGTTTTTGGTTCTGTTTTTTCCCATACCCAAATCCAGAATAAAATAATATTTTTATTCATTTTAGAATCCATTCATTATTTAATAGAATGGACCTTTTGTTTATTTAATCAAAATAGGGTTTGATTTATTTTTTAGAATCCTAATTTGAAATCCAAATATTTTCAAAACCAATCAGTAGATTTTATTTGGAAATAAATAATATTTGGAAAACTTGTTTAAAACAGAATAACCTTTTATTTTAGGGTCCATTAATAATTAAATAAAATGGGCCTTAGTTATTAAATCAAATAGAGTTTGATTTTATTAATAAAATCTTTATTTGAAACCTAAATATTTTCAAAACCAAATCAGTAGGTTTTATTTGGGAAATATAGAATACTTGGAAATTTGTTTAAACAAAATAGTCTTTTATTTTAGAGTCCATTATTAATTAAATATAATAGACTTTCATTATTAAATCCAATAGGATTTGTTTTATTGAGATATTTATTTTGAAATCTAAAATAAAGCCAAAACACTTTAGTAGGTTTTATTTGTGAATATCAAATATTTGGAAAACTTATTTTAAATAATTTAATAAGTTTTGATGTTTCAATTAAATTGGTAAAACCTTTTATTTAAATAAAGTTGGATATTAAATCCTTATTAATTTATTTAAATAAACCTTTGCTAATTTTATTTAAAATAAAATGTTTTAATTTCCAAAGCTTGGCCAAGGTTTAATTCGGCTTTATAAAATATTCTTTATTTATAAATCCACTTTTTCTTTTGAAAGCCAAAACCTTTTATTTAAAAGATCCAAAATAGTAGTCTAAATATTTTGAAGTTTATTGTTTATTTAACTTTTTAAATCCCTTTAGGATTTCATTTGATCCAAATAGGTTTTGAAAGTTTCCAATTGGATTCAAGAAGTTTCTTCTGGCCTTGAAAATCAAACAAAGTTTTATTTTATTCATTTATTTTCACATTACAAGATTTGGAAAATCTTGGGATGTGACAGGCTACCACCCTTAAAATAAATCTCGTCCCGAGATTTGGGGAGGCTAGGGTTACAAGTAGGCTCAAAACAACTAGGGTACTACCACCCTTAAAAAAATTCAAACAAATATTACATATTGTCCTTCTTGGGATCCTGGGGAAAATTTCTCTAAGCAAACATTTGCATGGTGTCCTTGGTTTCCATACCTTGACTCATGGGCCAAGGTTGAGATCCTTCATAGACTTGTTTAACTTGTTCTTCATCTTTTCTGGACAATTGTTTGCATAGTGGCCTAGTTCCTTGCATTTGAAACATGTTATAAGTTTGAGGTCTTGAGGTGGATTCTCTGGACAATATGATGCATAATGTCCTAACTCCTTGCAGTGTTTGCACATCACTTGGCTAATATCCTTCCTCATCTTGGGTTTCACTAGCCTTTGTTTGTCTTCTTGGATCTTCTCCTTTTCTGGGCATTCACTGGCATAGTGTCCCATCTCTTTGCAATTGTAACACTGCAACTGGCTTATGTCCTTCTTCTTCTTTTTGGGTCTCTCCAAAGCTAGGAGTTCTTCTAGTTCATGTTCTTCATAGGTGGGAGATCTTTCTCTCTTCTTGGGGCAGTGATCTTCATGTTCCTTGGATGTATGATCTTTGTCTCTAAAACTATTGCTGGCTTGGATTCCTTCTAGATTAGCTTCTTTGTCATCCTTGTTGTCATTAGCTCTTTGGGAAAAGTTTTCTCCCATGTTGATCATTTGAGTAACCATTCCTTGCAACAATTGGGATTGAAGTTTCAAAATCCTTTGTATGGCTCGGTCTAGTCCATTGTTGTTGGCTAATAGCTGAGTTGTCTCTTGGCTCAACTGGTTTTGGGTTACTATAAGTTCTCTCATGTTGTCCTCTTGGTTGTGGTTGTCATCAACCTTGATGTTGGAGTTTCTTGGAGTAGTCATTTGTTTGGGTTTGATGGGAGATTAGAATAGGCAAGATATTTCTAAGGAAATATTTCTAATCACACACATCACAATTCACACAAACAATGTGCAAGCATTCACAAACAACTTTTCACTCAAACAACAAAGTTCAAGCACATTTTTAGGCAACAAAATATTTTTGTTACTCCACATAAGTTGGTGTGTTTGACTTAACTATAAATGGTGGTCCATCTACATGGTTCACTTGTGATCTTTCCTTCCTTCTTGGTTGATTCTTCTTGCATGAGATCTTGGTTTCCTTGGAAAAACTTTTGGTCACAATACTTCAAGTGATGTAGGCTCCTTCTAACTTTTGCATTCCCTCAGTCTAAATCTTGAGCAAGATTTCCTTGTTTCACTTGTAGTCCTTAGTGGTATCCAAGTTGGAAGTCCTTGGTGAATATGCTGGAGATGTTGAAGTCATTAGAGTTGAAGAAGTCCTTTGCACATGGTGTAGTCTTTGGTCATGGGGTAGGCTTTTCCATCAAGTTGAAGTAGAAGAGATGTAGAGTTGAAACGAAAATGGTTGAGGAAAGAGCTTACAAGTTTTTGTAAATAAGTTTTTGGAACAAAACAACTCCTATTTTTCTAAGGGTTTTTGTCCAATCCTAGGTTTACAAATCCTACAGGCAACACAATGCTCTAATACCATCTGAAGAGGTTCCAATCTTTAATAAGATAGAGCCCCCTGTGTTTACAATGCTAGTCCCTGGATCAATAGCTAGCATCCACAGTTAAGATGTAATATCAAGAAACAAAGGTCATAATATAACTTTATAACCAGGAATAACATAATTTTATTACATCTTACATAGCTCATTTGGCTATTACATTACATTGCAGCGGAATAACTATAAGCATGGGTCCTTCATCTTCAAAGTGCCACAGGCAGATGTTGGTTGTAGACTTTGTAATCCTAAACAATCAATCTTCACTAAAATCAATCAAACCTGCAACATACAAGTTACAGCCATAAAGGGTCAATACATTTGAATTGTATTGGCAAGTGATACTATGGTAGTATAGTGGAGTCTATCATCTATATGTATTTGGCTAAGTGGAGTTGAGGCTTGCATTGCTCAAAATAGATTTTTCCTTAACATTTGAAAATACTAAGTTTTTGCTTTGACAAAATCATTTTTCTCAATCAAAGAATGAAGATCCTTTACAAGGCATCTCTCAATCAAAGATTGAAGTCTTCAAACAACCCTTGTTCAAACCACAAGATTTTAACTTAGAAATTTGAATGATGAGATTCTTGATTGCTTCCATGTCTTGATGCTCAAATTGTCCTTTACCAGGGACATGGCTAAGTACTTAGATTTTACACTCTGCAGAGGTGGTGCACTTTCCCCACAAGACTTGGTTTCCCAAGATAAGATCTTTCAGAAGCCTTCCCTTAGACCAAAATGGACGCGTTCCAACCTATCAAACACTACCACCCACTGTCCATATGGCTAAGTTCTTGCAACCTATATGATCATGGCAGAGCCCATATTGCCAAGTGGTTGCACTTGAAGCTTCTCAACATTTGACATCTCAAATCTCTTTGTTCCTGGGTGGCATACCACAAGTGAGATACACAAGCCAAGTCATGGCCTTGTGTAACCACTCAACATAAACCAATCCTTCCATTCCACCCAGGTGATTCATTAACTTAGTTGTTTTATTAAACAAAAAACATAAGTCCTCAGACTTAGAGATTTTCCATAGTGTGAATATATTTTCCACCCATGTTTTCTATTAGCTAGGCTAAGCTTGGTAGTAATAGGAATCTTTAACTTAGGAAAATCCTACTAAGGATTCATCTACTAGGTTTTCCTATAGCAAGGTTCATACTTAGCAAAATCCATGCAAGTTTTACTTAGCAAAATCACTAATGCATAGTGAAAGTAATGGGACAAAAAGTATGAAGCATCACTTGCCTTTTTGGTAGAGTATAGGTTCACTCCTTGTTCTTTCTAGTCTCACACTTCTCTAACTTCACTACAAGTCAATCAAGAAAACACAAGATCAACTAACATTCCAAAACAAAGTCAAACAAACAATTTCACATTCACAAAGCAATGGAATCTAAGTCATGCATAAGTATGCAAAGGATGGTTCTATTGCAAGGATGGTCTCCACTAGGCTTCTAAACTTTGTAAGATCCAAATTGGTCATTCACCAAAATGGCAAAGTCAATTGCAAAAGGGTTTTATCTCAAAACCCTTTTAAAATCCATTCATCATTTTATGTGGTGAAAAATGTTTTTATCAAAACAAAACTTTTATGTTTTTTACCAAATGAGTTGCTATTGCAAAACTTGGTGTTTTTGGGTTAGTAGGTTTGGTCCAAACTATTTTCTCAAAGTTTTCTTTCCATAAACATTTTCATAATAAACTTAATAATTTTATTTTTCTAGAATTTGGCTAAGTCAAATAATCCAACCTAAATTTTACCAAAATCATTTTTAACACCAAGGGTTGGTTCCTAGGGTCAGTAGGTTCTTCACAAGCTAATTTGCCAAGGTTTCAAACTTATAAACATTTTTGAATCATTTTTCTATTCTAAACAAGCATACAAAAGAATCTGCAAAAACAAGCAAACTAACAGATACTATTTGCTAAACCAAGGGCATGGTTGGCTAGGGCTTGCTCTCCTGATTTCAACGATATAAAATTTGCAAAATTTGGACGTGTGGTTTCAAAGTTACAAGGGTTTGAAGTTTGCAAATAATTCTGTTTTCAAATTTGTTTTTAAACCGAAAAGGTGACACGCGGCGTGATTTCATTGGACGGTGCCGCTTCGCGCGGATCAGCATTGCGGTGCGTCGGATCTAATCTATCGTGTGGTCCAGAGTGCGTAACTCTTCGCGGCTAAGTGAACTAATCATGAGCGCCGGATCTGAATCCTACGGCTGCTAGCACACTTGCCAAGGATCGGCGGCGCTGGTGCTGGCTTGCGGCGGCGCACGGCCAGGCAGTGATGCTACGGTGGTTCTAGGAAGCGAGGAAGACGGAGAGGGTGCTCACCGGGTTCGCGAGGACGAGGTGGTGCTCAAGGTACTCTCGAGGAAGCAAGGGGCGCACGGAGACAGAGGTAATCGCTCGCCGGAGTCGTCGTCGGCATCAGATGGTCCTGCTCGCGGTCTGTGTCGACGCTACAGATCACACGAAGGTAAACAGAGGGCAAGGTTAGCTGCGCAAGGTCAGTGCGGTGACGCGTGCGTGAAAGAGAAGAGGAGGGGCGGTTTGGTTTACCGGGGAGACGACGTCGGAGAAGAACCAGACGGCGGCGGTGCTGGAGGTTGTCGTTGCCGATGCTCAGGGGCGCGCGCGAGTGAGCTGCGACTGCAGAGAGGACCGTTGGGGATTTCTGATCACCGCTGTGTGCTCTAGAAGGCAGGAGGGGGCGTGTGCTGGCCGGAATCGGCGAGGAGGGTCGTCGGAGACAGGGGGATGTCCGAGCAAATCTGACAGCCTGGGGGCGTGTCGAGGAGGGGTGTCTGGGGGAAACGGAAGAGGGGTGGCAGACGATTTATCCTGCGTGGTCAAGGGGCTGCTTCATTGCGTGATTAAGACGTATTACGCCGAAGTTATTCCGCCTGCAACGGCCGGCGAGGGGTGGGCGTCGTCTGCGGGTGGGGAAGAAGAGGGACGTGGCGGTGGGGTCCTCTGGTCAGTGGGAAAGGGAAAGGGGAAGGGGTCCAGTCGTCAGTGACCTAGCGGGTTACATCTGCGGTGGAAAACGATTCACTCGGTGAGAGGGGAGGTGGGCTAGGTGGGCTGTTGCTGGGTTAGTTGGGCTTGGCCAGTTGGGTCAGGTCCATTTCATATTTATTTTTCTTCTGAATTCTTTTTCCTTTTTCTATTTCTATTTTTCTGTTTTGAATTTGAATCAATTATTCATTCACTCAAACCATTCAAACAATTCAAACTTATAATGAGTTTTTGGTTCTGTTTTTCCACATACCCAAATCCAGAATAAAATAATATTTTTATTCATTTTAGAATCCATTCATTATTTAATAGAATGGACCTTTTGTTTATTTAATCAAAATAGGGTTTGATTTATTTTTTAGAATCCTAATTTGAAATCCAAATATTTTCAAAACCAATCAGTAGATTTTATTTGTAAATAAATAATATTTGGAAAACTTGTTTAAAACAGAATAACCTTTTATTTTAGGGTCCATTAATAATTAAATAAAATGGGCCTTAGTTATTAAATCAAATAGAGTTTGATTTTATTAATAAAATCTTTATTTGAAACCTAAATATTTTCAAAACCAAATCAGTAGGTTTTATTTGGGAAATATAGAATACTTGGAAATTTGTTTAAACAAAATAACCTTTTATTTTAGAGTCCATTATTAATTAAATATAATAGACTTTCATTATTAAATCCAATAGGATTTGTTTTATTGAGATATTTATTTTGAAATCTAAAATAAAGCCAAAACACTTTAGTAGGTTTTATTTGTGAATATCAAATATTTGGAAAACTTATTTTAAATAATTTAATAAGTTTTGATGTTTCAATTAAATTGGTAAAACCTTTTATTTAAATAAAGTTGGATATTAAATCCTTATTAATTTATATAAATAAACCTTTGCTAATTTTATTTAAAATAAAATGTTTTAATTTCCAAAGCTTGGCCAAGGTTTAATTCGGCTTTATAAAATATTCTTTATTTATAAATCCACTTTTTCTTTTGAAAGCCAAAACCTTTTATTTAAAAGATCCAAAATAGTAGTCTAAATATTTTGAAGTTTATTGTTTATTTAACTTTTTAAATCCCTTTAGGATTTCATTTGATCCAAATAGGTTTTGAAAGTTTCCAATTGGATTCAAGAAGTTTCTTTTGGCCTTGAAAATCAAACAAAGTTTTATTTTATTCATTTATTTTCACATTACAAGATTTGGAAAATCTTGGGATGTGACACAATACTACTCACACATTTAGTTTTTCCCTAATATACATAACTACCAAAATATTTTCTAGACTGAGAACGACCATCTTGGCTGAGACCCTGAAGGGCATAATGGCTCGGATACCAGATGTAATACCTCGGGAACTACGCTCTAAGTAACAACTTGGTGAGACCCTGAAGGGCAGAATGGCTCGGAT
Organism: Avena atlantica; assembly: GCA_910589765.1. Taxonomy (NCBI): domain Eukaryota; kingdom Viridiplantae; phylum Streptophyta; class Magnoliopsida; order Poales; family Poaceae; genus Avena; species Avena atlantica. Next base: position 304,187,856 of record OU342736.1, read on the forward strand.
ACCAGATGTAATACCTCGGGAATTGCGCTCTAAGTAACAAGCCTGGAATGAACCCAAAATGCATGAGGTGTAGGGTGGCGTCTAAGCGGAACAGGGCACGGTACTGGCCAACACCCCATCCACTTTGCAAGAACATCGGGACAAGTACGAGCTCCATGCTTGTTTACTATCTACTTTTCCTTGCTACGTCGGAATAGTAGCCTTTGATACGTCGGAAACGTATCTATAATTTTTGATGCTCCATGCTTGTTTACTATCTAGTTTGCTTTGCTTTGTCTACACTTTGAGGTGTTTTTATATCTTTTCCGGAACTAACCTATTAACAAGTTGCCACAGTGCTAGTTGCATGTTTTCTTCTGTTTTTGGTTCCAGAAAGGCAGAAAATTAATTTTCTCGGAATTGGACGGGACACAAGCCAAAGTCAATATTTTACCGTGGGAGACACTAAGTCCAGAGGAGAGACGGAGAGGCAAACCAGGGCCGCCTGATGACTCCTTGATGGAGCCAGAGAACTTGGCACTTGACATGGAGCCTGTTGGGAACCCCAAGAGCAAGGTGTGAAGCAGCACAGCAACAAGTCTTCCCTCAGTAAGAACCGAGGTTATCGAACCAGTAGGAGGAAGTAAACCTCACACATGTGTTGCAAGCAACGCGGAGACCTGCACAACACAAACTCAAGACTTTGCCCCAACGAACAATGAGGTTGTCAAGCTCACCGGTTTGTTGTAACAAAGGATTAAATGTATGGTGTGGAAGGTAATGGTTTGCAGCAAGTAAAGAAGTAACAATGGAAGATGTATCAATGGTAAAGTTTGGACCGGGGTCCATAGTTCACTAGAGGTGCTCTCCTTAGATAGACAACATGGCATGAAGGGTAAACAAATTACAGCAGGGCAATTGACAGGAATTGAGCAAGGCATAACAATGCAATTACTAGTCAGAAAGATCCGATGAGATTCGATTGGGCAATACAACAAGATACATAGACCGCCATCCAACTGCATCTATGACTAGATATCCACATTAAGGTTATGATCGGAACCCCCTCCAGTATTAAGTTGCAAGCAACAGACAACTGCTTTAAGCAAAGTATGTAAGGTAAATAGTCCACATGTTCCATGAACAAGAGACCGTTGTTTTCTCCCTAGTAGCAACAACACATCTACAACCGAAGAGATTTCTGCCACTTCCCTTGGAAACTAGAGGCATGAACCCACTATCGAGCATAAATACTCCCTCTTGGAGTCACTAGCAACTACTTGGCCAAGATAGCTACTAACAATGGATAGCATGCAAGATCACAAACAACACAGACATGATAGAATCATAAAGACAAAACCATTAATCAAACCAACATAATAATCTCAATATCCATCGGATCCCCGCAAACACAACATGAATGATTACAAATAGATTAGATCTTGATCATGAATGGAGCTCACAATATCTATACATGAAAGCACAAAGGAGGAGATACAACCATCTATCTACTACATGGACCCATAGTCCAAGGTGGAACTACTTACGCATCATACCGGAGAGAAGGCCTCTGGGATGATCTCCCCTCTGGCAGGGTGCCGGGAAGAACTTCAGATCCCCCCCCCCGATCTACGGACGACGGTGGTGGCAGATACAGAAGGTTTCGTGGAATATTGATCGGGTACTTAGGGTTTCTACATCGGGGGCTTCTTATAGGCGAAGGGGAGGCCGAGGAGGTGGACACGGGCCCCACACCCTGCCTAGGCGTGGGGCAGGGCCCACCTGCGCCTAGGGGGGTGTGCCTGCCCTGGCACGTCTGTCCGTCTCCCCTCTGGACTTCTTGTTCCCCACGAAAAGTAATTGACTTTGAAGTTTGTCCCGTCCAATTCCGAGAATATTTCCTTACTAGCTTTTCTGGAACCAAAAACAGCAGAAAACAAGCAACTGGCACTGTGGCAACTTGTTAATAGGTTAGTACCAGAAAACATGTAAAAAGCACCTCAAAGTGTAGACAAAGCAAAGCATAGTAGATACTAAACAAGCATGGAGCATCAAAAAATATAGATACATTTCTGACGTATCAAGAATCCCCAAGCTTAACTACTGCTCGTCCTCGAGTAGGTAAGTGATAAAAAGAATAATTTTTGAGGTGACATGCACCCTCACAATAAAGATCAAACCATTTGCAAGCATTGAAAGCTAGGATCAAAGAACTATAAATATTATCATGAAAGATGGAGTTCTGAAAATAGGACATAGTAACTATGCATGTAACAAGTCAAGCTACAAACAAAGATCATGAATAACATGCATTGAAAAACGTTTGTTTGTGTCACATACAGAAAACATAGCATAGTGGCAATCAGCTTGTCCCTCATAGAGTAGCAAATAGATGCATAGGACACCTTCAAAGTTCACAAGGGTGACTGAAAACAAGTAGCACAACAACAAGTAGTTATCATTCTTAGTTCTATGTGCAGTGTCCCAAAACTTATTGATTGATGCATATTGTTGATATTGCTTGTTCTTGTGCTACTTGTATCTAGTCACTCTTATAAACTTTGAAGCTGTCCTATGCATCTATTTGCTACTCCATGAGGGACAAGCTGAATGCCACTATGCCATGTTTTCTATATGTGAAACAAACAAACATTTTTCAATGCATGCTATTCATGATCTTTGTTTGTAGCCTTTCATGTTGCATGCATAGTTACTATGTCCTATTGTTAGAACTCCATCTTTCATGCACATGTTTAGAGTTCTTTGATCCCAGCTTTCAATGCTTGCATATGGTTTGATCTTGGTTTTGATGGTGCATGTCACCTCAAAAATTATTATTTTTATCACTTACCTACTCGAGGACGAGCAGGAGTTAAGCTTGGGGATGCTTGATACGTCAGAAACGTATCTATAATTTTTGATGATCCATGCTTGTTTACTATCTACTTTGCTTTGCTTTGTCTACACTTTGAGGTGTTTTTATATCTTTTCCGGAGCTAACCTATTAACAAGTTGCCACAGTGCCAGTTACATGTTTTCTTCTGTTTTTGGTTCCAGAAAGCCAGAAACACAATATTCTCGTAATTGGACGGGACAAAAGACAAAGTCAATATTTTACCGTGGGCGACACGAAGTCCAGAGGAGAGATGGAGAGGCGAACTAGGGCCGCCGCACCCCCCTAGGCGTGGGTGGGACCACCCTGCTTCGGCAGGGTGTGGGGCCCCTGGCCGCCTCCCAGCCTCGCCTCTTCGCCTATAAGAAGCCCCTGATGTAGAAAACCTAGGGAAACCGATCAAAACTCCACGAAACCTTCTGTAGCCGCTGCCACCGTCGTCCCTAGATCGGGGTGGATCTGAAGATCTTCCCGGCACCCTGCCAGAGGGGAGATCATCCCAGGGGCCTTCTTATCCAGTATGATGCGTGAGTAGTTCCACCTTGGACTACGGGTCCATGTAGTAGCTAGATGGTTGTATCTCCTCCTTGTGCTTTCATGTATAGATCTTGTGAGCTCCGCTCATGATCAATTTGTAATCATGCATGTTGTGTTTGTGGGGAACCGATGGATATTGAGATTACTATGTAAGATTGATTAATGGTTTTGTCTTTATGATTCTATCATGTCTGTGTTGTTTGTGATCTTGCATGCTCTCCATTGTTAGTAGCTATCTTGGCCAAGTAGTTGATAGTGACTCCAAGAGGGGGTATTTATGCTCGATAGTGGGTTCATGCCTCTAGTTTCCAAGGGAAGTGACAGAAATCTCTTCGGTTGTAGATGTGTTGTTGCTACTAGGGAGAAAACAACGACTCTTGTTCATAGAACAAGTGGATTGTTTACCTTACACACTTTGCTTAAAGCAGTTTTCTGTTGCTTGCAACTTAATACTGGAGGGGGTTCGGATGATAACCTGAAGGTGGACTTCTAGTCATAGATGCAGTTGGATGGCGGTCTATGTATATTGTTGTATTGACCAATCGAATCTCATATGATCTTTTTGTCTGGTATTGCATTGTTATGCCTTGCTTAGTTCCTGTCAATTGCCCTGCTGTAATTTGTTTACCCTTCATGCCATGTTGTTTATCTAAGGAGAACACCTCTTGTGAACTATGGACCCTTGTCCAATCTTTACCATTGATACATCCTCCAATGTTACTTGTTTACTTGCTGCAAACCATTACATTCCACACCATACGTTTAATCCTTTGTTACAGCAAACGGGTGAGCTTGACAACCTCACTGATTCGTTGGGGCAAAGTCTTGATTTTGTGTTGTCCAGGTTTCACGTTTATTGCAACACCTTTGAGACGTTTCCTTCCTCCTTCTGGTTCGATAACCTCGGTCTCTACTGAGGGAAGACTTGCTGCTGTGCTCATCACACCTTGCTCTTGGGGTTTCCAACGAAGCGCTCCAAATACTAGGCGCCATCAAGTTTTCTGGCGTCGTTGCCGGGGAGGCTAAGGACGTCTTCACAAGGGGAGTCCTCCACTTCCTTTCTCTTTACTTTGTTTTTAGTTTTCTTAGTTTCTTTTGCTTGGTTTTGTTTGCCTCTCTTCAAAAACTCCAAAAAAAATTAGTTTAGTTTGGTTTGCTTTCTCTTATAAAAACACAAAAAAACAGTTCCTGCTCTAGCTGCTGCTGCTGTTTTTGGCTTCCTCCACTTTGCCAAAATGAACTCTGCTGAGAACACCAAGTTGTATGACTTCACTAGCACAAACAACAATGATTTCCTTAGCACTCTTATTGCTCCACCTGCTCCTGATGCTACCTTTTATGAAATTAAGCCTGCTTTGCTGAATCTTGTGATGAGAGAGCAATTTTCTGGTGCTAGTTATGATGATGCTGCTTCCCATCTCAATAACTTTGTTGAACTTTGTGAGATGCAGAAGTATAAGGATGTAGATGGAGATATTATTAAGCTCAAGCTGTTTCCTTTCTCTTTGAGAGGGAAAGCTAAAGAATGGTTGCTATCCTTGCCTAGAAATAGTATTGATTCTTGGACTAAGTGCAAAGATGCTTTTATTGGAAAGTACTATCCTCCTGCTAAGATTATATCTATGAGAAGTGACATTATAAAATTTAAACAAATTGATAATGAACATGTTGCTCAAGCTTGGGAAAGAATGAAGTCTTTGGTTAAGAATTGTCCCACTCATGGACTCACTACTTGGATGATTATCCAGACTTTTTATGCAGGTTTGAACTTCTCTTCAATAAACCTGTTGGATTCAGCGGCTGGAGGTACTTTTATGGGCCTCAATTTGGGTGCTGCAACAAAGCTACTTGATAATATGATGGTTAATTACTCTGAATGGCACACTGAGAGAGCTCCACATGGTAAGAAGGTAAATTCTGTTGAAGAAACCTCCTCTTTGAGTGATAAGATTGATGTTATTATGGCTATGCTTGTTAATGGGAAAGCTAATCTAGATCCTAATAGTGTTCCCTTAGCATCTTTGGTTGCTCAAGAAGAGCAAGTTGATGTGAACTTCATTAGAAAGAACAATTTCAACAACAATTCCTATAGGAACAATTTTGGTGGTAACAACAATTATAGGCCTTATCCTCCTAATAATGGCAATACCTATGGAAACTCCTACAACAATTCTAGAAGTGCCCCCTTTGAACTTGAAGTCATGCTTAAAGACTTTATTAGTAAAAAAACCATTTTCAACAAGACTATAGAGGAAAAGCTTTTGAATGTTGAGAAAAATGTATCCTCTTTGTCTAAAGCACAGTCCCCTCTGATTAATAAAATGGCTGCTAAACCTGAAACCATGGAAAATACCTTTGCTGATACTCATGCCATACAAGTTACTATTGATGAAAATGTTAGACTATTAGCTCAACTTCATGCTAAGTGGGAAAGGGAAGCTGAAATTGATAGAAACAATAGTGTGTGCACTATCACTAGAATGGATACCACTAAACCACAAGAAGTCCTTATTCCTCCTCCTACAGTGCCTAAGCCTATTGAGTCTACTACTAGTGATGCTAAGTTTGATTTTGATATAGATGGTTACAATATTTCTGAAGTGATTATGTTCCTACAAAAGCTTGCTAGAAGTCCTGATGCTAGTGATATGCATGTTGCTTTCACCAAACACATTACAAATGCTCTTGTTAAGATTAAGGAAGAGAAACTAAAACACAAAGATTCTATTCCTAGGAAAGTAGAAGATAGTTGGGAACCCATTATTAATATGCAAGTGAATGACTTTGATCTCAAAGATTCATGTGATCTTGGTTCTAGTGTCTCTATTATGCCTAGGAAGATTTATAAAATGCTTGATTTGCCACCTTTGGAAGATTGCTATTTGGATGTCCCACTCAATGATAATGCTAAAGAAACTCATGGAGAGTATTAATGATGTTCTCATTATAATTAACAATGCTTATGTACCTGTGGATTTCTATGTTTTGGATGTTGAATACAATGCTTCTTGTCATATTGCTTTGGGAAGACCTTTTCTTAGAACTGTTGGTGCCATCATTGATATGAAACAAGGCACCATTAAATATAATTTTCCATTCAAGAAAGGTATTGAACACTTCCCTATGAGGAGATAGAAGTTGCTTTTTGCTCCTCATTTGAAAGCAAGGTTTGATGTTAATGCTTCTTCATTTGAAAATACTTGATTCTTCTTGCTTCTTGTGCCTAACTTAAAGGTGTTAAAGAAAAGTACTTGTTGGGAGATAACCCAAGAGTTTCCTTGAGTCTTGGAATTTATTACTTTAGTAATGACCTCTCCTTATCCTTTTTGTTTGCTTTTTGTGCCAATAATGGCCTCTAATGAGAAGGAAGTAAGATTTGGGGAGTTGATGTCCCGAAACAGATTTCCGTCCTTCACCATAAAGATTCGTGAGGAGTCTCTGTAACTCGGATTGAGCTTAAAATTTACGAATAAATCCTCTAGTATGTTACCTAACTTTCGTTAGTTCAACACTTTTTGATTTGAGCAACAGAAATTTTTTGAAAAAAATCGGTTTCTACCTTCTCGTCTGTTTTGACAGATTTCTGCCATTATTTGCATTTGCTTCTTATTGATTCATTTTTTAGTTATCTTTAGGTGAATTGAGCTTTTCGAAGGAGTTTCTATAGTAGCTTGTGTTTTTAGTGAAAAGGCTTGTTGTTCCAAAGCTTTGCCTAAAGGTATATTATCTTTCGAATACACTAATGTTGCTAATAAAGATTGTGTGAAGTTTTGTATGAAGGAAAATTTTCAGGTGTAGAGAAAGAATAATGTAATGAGATGAAGAATGGACAAAAAGCTCAAGCTTGGGCATGCCACCCCGGTGTCACCCCAAGAAATATCCAAGAGGTAAAAGTGTCAAAGCTTGGGGATGCCCAAGGCATCCCATTCTTCATCAATAAAAAGCTCAGGTCTGTCTAGACACTTCATTTTTATTGTTTCATGCACAAGTTGTGTTGTTCTTGGAGCGTATTAGTTTTTGTTTGGTTTTCTTAGTTTATTTAGTTTGCTTGAAAAAAGTAGTTTGGACCCCTGTTCTCGCTGTGTTGTTTGCAAATAAGTTGCTTGGTGTTGGAAAGAAGTAGGAAGTTCTTGCTTGATAAGTGCAAGAGGAGCTTGCATTGACTGTGACTTAGACTTTAGCATGACATACTAGGTGATTAACCTTATGCTTAGTGATTATTGCTGTAGCATGTCTTGTTCCAAAAAATTGGGATTGCTTATTGTGCCTTGAAGAAATTATGTGTTGTTTTAGCATGCAAAAGCATAGTATTGTGGTATTCACCTTTGATGATTTGTTTGGGTAGACTTGGCACATGCTCACACCATGTTATGACTATGAACAAGTCACCATAGCCTCTATGATCATTTAGTCCTTGACTTGTAGTACCACTCTTTGCTTTGATTAGTAATGTTTTGTTGCTCTGCATGATTATGGCCATTATTGCTCTCTTAGTTGGTTGCTCCCAGTCTTTTGCTAGCATCCACTTGTATGACTAAGCTCTACTCATGCTTCCAACTCCCAAGAAACCAAGTTATTCCAAAGTGCCCACTATAAACTCCCATGCATGGTGTGTTACACCATTCCAAGTATATTCTTGTTTTTAGCTATCTTCCAATTAAAAAGTATTTTGTTATGTGAAAACTTAGTGATTAAAGCCCTCATGAAATTGATGGCACACTTTATATTCTTTGCCCCTAATAAACTTGAACCATTGTGTCATCTATGTTGTATATGCTTTCACTTATATGTTGGAATTAGCAGAACCGTGCTGTCACGGGGAACGTTTTCAACATTGCACTTGTACTCTGTACTCAATTGATATCATGCTCTTTTGTATATGGATGTCACCGGTGTGAAATAAAGAGGGAACTTGTAAGACCATGGAGTATGTATTTTGTGTTAGAGAAACGCCTGGAACGCTAGCATAAGCCATGTCTAATCATGGTAGAAACTTGCAGCATCACCATAGTGAGCTATATATGAAGCATCCTCTATAAAAAGCTATGCACATAGTAAATAAAATGATCGCTGAGATGCTCATTGTCTGCTTGCCTTGTAATTTTGGTTATGGGATTGCTCCTGTACCATGTGCAAGGGGTACCCCATTGGCGGTTCTCTATGATACGCATGTACTTACAATGACAAGAACTTACAGGTAACTGAAGTTGAGTAGCATGAGGTGTGGCCCTCGTATTCAAGGGACTTGAGATTGCCAACTTATACTTTGTCAAGCATATACTCTATCTTTGTTCACTTTAACCTTAATTACTTCAAGATGCTTATGATAGGGGCAATGAGGGCTAAAATCTAGCAAGTACCATAATTTTTGGGAGCTCTTTTTGAAACTTGAAATCCCTACTTCCTTTATGAAAGACCTTTCTTCCACTATTATTTGAGTCTCCACCTTCTACTTTTAGGCACCATTAAGAGAGCATAGTTTCCATTTTGTGTGCAGTGTCCCAAAAACTTATTGATTGATGCATATTGTGATATTACTTGTTCTTGTGCTACTTGTTTCTAGTCATCCTTGTGAACTTTGAAGGTGTCCTATGCATCTGTTTTCTACTCTATGAGGGACAAGATGATTGCCACTATGCCATGTTTTCTGTATGTGAAATAAACAAACTTTTTTCAATGCATGTTATTCATGATCTTTGTTTGTAGCCTTTCATGTTGCATGCATAGTTACTATGTCCTATTGTTAGAACTCCATCTTTCATGCACATGTTTAGAGTTCTTTGATCCTAGCTTTCAATGCTTGCAAATGGTTTAATCTTGGTTTTGATGGTGCATGTCACCTCAAAAATTATTCTTTTTATCACTTACCTACTCGAGGACGAGTAGGAGTTAAGCTTGGGTATGCTTGATACGTCGGAAACGTATCTATAATTTTTGATGCTTCATGCTTGTTTACTATCTACTTTGCTTTGTTTTGTCTACACTTTGAGGTGCTTTTATATATTTTTCGGAACTAACCTATTAACAAGTTGCCACAGTGCCAGTTGCATGTTTTCTTCTGTTTTTGGTTCTAGAAAGGCAGAAAATAAATATTCTCGGAATTGGACGGGACAAAAGCCAAAGTCAATATTTTACCGTGGGCGACACGAAGTCTAGAGGAGAGACGAAGAGACGAACCAGGGCTGCCGCACCCCCCTAGGAGCGGGTGGGCCCACCCCGCATCGGCAGGGTGTGGGGCCCGTGGTCGCCTCCCAGCCTTGCCTATTCGCCTATAAGAAGCCCCCGATGCAGAAACCATAGGGAACCCAATCAAAACTCCACGAAACCTTCTATAGCTGCCGCCACCATCATCCCTAGATCGGGGTGGATCTGAACTTCTTCCCGGCACCCTGCCGGAGGGGAGATCATCCTGGGGGCCTTCTTCTCCGGTATGATGCGTCAGTAGTTCCACCTTGGACTACGGGTCCATGTAGTAGCTAGATGGTTGTATCTCCTCCTTGTGCTTTCATGTATAGATCTTGTGAGCTCCGCTCATGATCAATTTGTAATCATGCATGTTGTGTTTGTGGGGATCCGATGGATATTGAGATTACTATGTCGGATTGATTAATGGTTTTGTCTTTCTGATTCTATCATGTCTGTGTTGTTTGTGATCTTGCATGCTCTCCGTTGTTAGTAGCTATCTTGGTCAAGTAGTTGTTAGTGACTCCAAGAGGGGGTATTTATGCTCGATAGTGGGTTCATGCCTCTAGTTTCCAAGGGAAGTGATAGAAATCTCTTTGTTTGTAGATGTGTTGTTGCTACTAGAGAGAAAACAACGGTCTCTTGTTCATAGAACAAGTGGATTGTTTACCTTACATACTTTGCTTAAAGCAGTTGTCTGTTGCTTGCAACTTAATACTGGAGGGGGTTCGGATCATAACCTTAAGGTGGACTTCTAGTCATAGATGCAGTTGGATGGCGTTCTATGTATATTGTTGTATTGACCAATCGAATCTCATAGTATCTTTTTGTATGGTATTGCATTGTTATGCCTTGCTCAGTTCCTGTCAATTGCCCTGCTGTAATTTGTTTACACTTCATGCCATGTTGTTTATCTAGAGCACCTCTAGTGAACTATGGACCTCGGTCCAATCTTTACCATTGATACATCCTCCGCTATTACTTGTTTACTTGCTTCAAACCATTACCTTCTATACCATACGTTTAATCCTTTGTTACAGCAAACCAGTGAGCTTGACAACCTCACTAATTCGTTGGGGAAAAGTCTTGAGTTTGTGTTGTGCAGGTTTCTACGTTGCTTCCAACACCTTTGAGACGTTTCCTTCCTCCTTCTGGTTCGATAACCTCGGTCTCTACTGAGGGGAGACTTGCTGATGTGCTCATCACACCTTGCTCTTGGGGTTTCCAACAAAGCACTCCCAATACCGGGCGCCATCAGCCTTCCTGTGGGTAAACCTATTCATCTGAACCAAATATTTATTGTGTGAGACCCTAGGGGGCTCAACAAGTATTTATGCATCTAAAGGGGACAACCTGAGGGTGACGCAATTGCAACGAAAGTAAAGCCTAGCAGTTCTATAGAGACATGCTACGACATCCGCCTAACCAATGATAGACGGATGCTCGTTAAGTAAACATCAGTTAATTTTCCCAACAGATATATATCAACATTTGCTCGCCCACCTCCTCATTCCCGAACGACAAGCCGGGAGAACATGCCAGCCGTTGGCAGTTTTATTAATCATTCCATGAATATTGCACTATTACTAGACAAGTTTTTAGTCAATTTAAAAGCAATACTTTAGTTATGCTTGTCTATGATCAAGAAACTGTGCTCCAAGTCGTCCATAACCATGGACACGGCTTTCGGACAGATTTATCCTATAGGGGTGCACAAATAGAAACACATGCACGATCAACCTCGGAAAAACCAAATGAAAACCCAATGAGGCATCACGACAAAGCAATCACATGATTCATTAAATATTTTGGGGGCCACCCCACTAAGCTACCCGCTACGAAGTCGGTCGGCTCCACGACGGACCCAATGTATGTGGTGATGGCGGTAAACAACTGGGAACCCGAAAGTGTGACTGGGCTTGTCGATACAGCGGAAACATGGCACGAGGTTCCAAAACAGTACAGGCGCTCCACGCGCAATAGTAAATAAAGCAGTAAAGCATGGCATAAGTATAGGATAGTAGTAAAGCCCCAAACTAGTTTGTGGCCCCCGGAAATAGGAAATGACTCAAGCTCTAGCGAGGGGGATTCATGGTCCCACATGCGGATAGTGCGATAGTCAAGGAACATGAATCAAGTACTCGGAGTCCTACGGGACACAAGTGGGCGAATAAAAATCAGATCTTAACTATTGCCCACCGGTGCCTCTTTCTTTAGTTATCCCATTACTACTCAATTCAGTTATTTAGGTACCTTATTCTTCCCAAGACATCCACAAACCCTACACATGCGATTCTACGACTCGCATGGCTCAAACAACTCTTGTATTAATGGCTCATAGGATTGAGGGAACAAGTTTCGGTGGGGTTTAAAAGTAAAGGCTATGCAATACTTGAGATTCAATTTTATTCGGATCACGACACATGATGCAAGAATAAGATAGATGCAATAGGTACTATATATAGTGCAAGCATGGGTAAATGCTTGCCTGACAGTTCAGTTGTGGAATAAGATGGCTCCGGGTACAACTCCTGAGTCTCCTAGTAAGCTCCTTGCTCGGCGTCTATCCGGAAAAAAACAAACATACAAGGGGCCGAAATAAATACATTGCACAATCATATAAATCATATGCAACAAGCAAACAAGATATGCCATGATGATATAATGCACAATTTACATGGTATGATATAGCATGGCACAGGTGGGGTGTGGAAACAATAATAAAGCACTTTGTTAATTTATTTAGGCATGTTTTACTCCCATAAATAGTTCTTATTATTAAATATTTATATGATGCATGCTTCAATTCATATATGTAACACATAGTTAGAATGGGCTCGTCGAGCTAATCGATTTAGACATATCATTTGTCGAATTCGGAGTTACGGATTTAAAGTTATGCAATAATTAAGAAAAGGCATTTATTAATATTTATTAATTCGAAATTTTTAAATTGCCCAAATGATTTTATAAGTAGAATATTCACAATTCTCATGTTTTTCTGATTCAAAATCATATATTACTTGTATTATTTGAAATTGTGAATTTAAAATACTATTTAAGTCAAAATTATTAAAGAGGGGTCAAAGTCGAAGATTGGACTAGTTGACCCAGATTTGGAAATATTTGAATATGATGAATGCCTATTGAAAAACTAAACATATTTCACATTAAACTTTCAAAATCTTATTTATTTAAAAGTTATAAATGAGTTTATATTTAAGCAGAATGTAAATCAATTTTAATTTTGAATTCTGAAACAACTCCTGACTTTTCTTACCTAGGTTAGTCTACCCACTGTCAATAACAGGTGGGCCTAGGAACAGAAGGGCCATAGCGCCGCGCACGGTCCAACAAGGAGGCGACATGTAGGCGAGCCTGGGACTGCGGGTTCAGATCAGGAAAACTGCGGGGTCTTCTTATAAAATGTTCTGGGAGGTGGTTTGGAATTGACGGAACTGAATTTTAGATCTAGTAAATTTTTCAGAGAATCAGACAGAGCTCAAACGAAGGTGGCGACGACTCGGTGAAGATTTTGAAGATTTCGTTAAAACAAAAGTTGTAGATCTTACAAAGGGCTACAACTTTTAAGAATTAAGTTTTTCCAAAGGAAGCTTCTATGCGCCGAGAAAAGGTGACGATCAGAAAACGAAGAGGGGTCTCTGGATACCGTAAAAAGCAAAGATGTAGAGAATACCAAGGGCTACAACTATGGTTCAGGGAGTATTGTCGGAGGAGGGTTGTATTAAACTGTAAACGTCGAGGAACAGCAGCAAAATCTCCTCACGAACTAAATCACATACGCGAGATTAGCCAGCTGATCCCTAATTTCGGAGGACAATGGCGATAAATCCATTGGAAATTTCTCCAAGACGCAAAAAAACAAAATTGCAGAGGAACACAAGATCTACAAGACTGGTGTTCAGAGATTTGTCAAAGGAGACCTACAACGGCGGGGTCTCATTGCCGAAAATAGGGAGAAAACTGGCTGCGGCGGCTCTGCAGATACGCACGCTGCTGATACTGCCGGGACTTGTGTTGCTGCAGCTTGCACAGAGCGCGCGCTGGCGCGGCGCGCGGCGGCTGACGACCACGGCGAGGCGACGAACGCGACTAGGGCACAGATGAAAAAACAGTCGGGGTTGGTGCGGTCGGCTTCACGTGCTCGGCGAGAAGAGGAACATGGTTGGCGCGGGCGCCCAGCTGGTGCGTTCGAACCTGGTAGGCAAGGGAGCACGGCAGCCTGGCGAGCTGGTCTGGTGTTTGCGCCAGGCAGGGAAAACGGGAGGTGACAGGAGGCGGCGGTGGGGTGTATCTAAAAATGGTTTTAGGTATTAGTTAGGGTTCTGCTCAGATTTAGCTAGCTAAGTGGAAGGGGTAGAAAGCTAGGTTGGGAAGATTAGTAGCTAGGTAAAACTGGTTTGAATTAAACTCTTTTTTTCTGGTTTGTTTTATTTAAACAAGCAATACAAAAAGGCTCCAAAAAAATCACAAGCTCAAATAACCCAAAAGAGATCAAGTAGGGAAAACCACTTGGGTACATGTAGGTTTATTTGAATTTGATCCACTTGTAGATATGTGATTCAACCAAGTTCCATTCAAATCCAAATAATACCCACATGGAGGGAAAATGGGGCATGGTTGCATGGCCCATGCATGATGTAATAAATGCCACTACTAGTTGTGAAAACAACTATTTGAACACATGGATATATATACATACATGCATCCAAATTGAATAAGGCCAATGCAAAAAGAAAATATGAGCTTTGCTTCCCCACATGGTAAATATGGAATAAAGCATGAATGAATATAAAGTGACCAACAAGTTTGTGTGATCCACTAATAAATATAGAGTCACAATTATATTCATAATGAGCTCACATTCAAATACAAACCATATAGAAGCTTGAGAAGTAAAACTACTCGCATAGAATGCAAAGGTGGCCATGTGGCTTCCCATATCCAATATTGTAAAAACAGCATGTATCATATATGGAAGCATGTAGAAAGAAGTGGATCCACCCCAACACATATGAGCTAGATGTAAATACCAAATATAATTGCAAAGGCTCATATATCATTAGGATGGTGGAATTGTAAGGTGATGACAAATAAAGGTGGTGGAGTTAATAAAAGATATGCCCCCATCTCAACTTGGGCATTAAGCAGTTTATCAAGAAGAAAATACAAGTAATACCATATGAATGCATAAGGGATAAGAACCAACAAAGGGGTTTTATATGATGCTCAAATGCAATGTGGCATGGTGACATGAGCATGATATATTGATGATCCAATGCAAGAATAATATGTAGGAAGTAGCTTTTATTAGGAACCATGTAGCATTACATATGTTAGACAAATGGGATGCTACACGTCCTGATGAAGGACTAGTAAGATATTATATAAGATGCAAATATTTACTTAATCAATGTCCTCATCATGATTTGCCTGAATGGTATTTATTACATATCTTTTATGGCGGTTTAATTGAACCTAATAAATTGGAACTAGACTCTTGCGCGAGAGGAGCTTTTATGAATCTTCCTATAACTAAATCTTTGGGTTTAGTTAATATAATTCGTGATCATAAAGTTTCTTGGAATTTTGGTCTAGAAAACGAAGGAGGCATAGAAATAGATTATGATTGTATTCATGACTATGATAAAAAGGGCAATGTTAATGAATTATCTAAAGAACTTTATTTGGATTCAGATCTTGTGTTGCATGTTGTTAAAGCTTTTACATAACATATCAAAGCTCCAAAAGAGGGTTGGGTAAAGTATGATCCACCACCCGAACCAGAGAAGAAAAGAGAAGTTAAAGCAACACTGGACTTCCTAGAACCAATGTATGAGGTACCTTTCCCTAACACTGCGCAAAAACATATTTTGGAATATGAACAGGTTAAAGCAGTACAACAGAAAAAAGAAGAGGAAAGTGTGCTAGAAGTTGAAGAATATTTGGATGAAACCAAAGATGAAGAGGTAACCAAGAAAGCAATTATGGCTATGTATGCACATTGCAACATAGTTAAACTTGATAAAGAGACTTTCGTACTGGTTGAAGGTCAAATTAAGGTAAAATATGTTGGTAAGCATATTTTTTCCTGCATATTTAAAGAAACCTCACATTATGGTTTATGTGATCTTGGCACCGCAGTTAATGTTATATCTTATGGTTTTTATTTAGAAATAAAATAAGAAATAGTGCCGGCTACAATAGAAAATACTGATATGACAATCATGTTAGCCAATAAATCTCTTAGAGTTCCAATGGGAGTAATTGAAGATGCAGCTATCATAATTGGCAATGAAATTTTTCCTATCGATTTTGTAGATGTTGATATGATAGCTAACACTCTTTGCCCAATTATATTTGGAAGAATTTTTTGAATGATTTAGGTGCCAAAGTTTATTTAAAAAAGGAGATTGTGTCTCTTAAGCTTGGGGAAGCAGAAAAAGAATTCCACCTTTCCAAATTTAAAGACAGACTTCTACGAATACAAGAAGAAGAGAAAGGAAAAACTATTGAGGAGATGTCAACTCTCTTCTTTAGTAATCAAGTAGAAGAAGCAAATGAAGAATCAAATTATGAAGAAATAATTATGGAGGACAAGTCCCTAGAAGAATTAGAAAGTGAATTCGATTCGATTCCCATTTTAGGGCCTCCAACTGATGAGTATTTTGAAGAGCCAGAAAAGAGAGGGGACGAGAAATTACCGCCCCCGGAATTTTGGACTTTACCAGATAATCTTAAATATAGATTTTTGGATAATACAAAATAAATTCCCTGTTATTATTAGTGCTAAAATTTCAGGAGATGAAGAAGAAGAACTCATGAAAGTATTTAAGGAGCGTCGCAAGGCCTTTGGGTACTCAATGGATGATTTGAAGGGCATTAGTCCCATGATATCCGTCCATCGAATATTCATGGAGGAAGGTGCTAAACCAGTTGCATAAGTCAATGGACGGCTAAAGCTCGAAATGAAGGAAGTGGTAAGAAAATAAATAGTACACCTACTAGATGCAGGTATAATCTATCCTGTAAAAGAAAGTGAATGGGTAATTCATGTTCATTGTGTTCCTAAGAAGAGCGGTTTTACTGTTGTTCCTAATGAAAACAATAAATTGATACCTACTAGAACTACTGTTGGACATAGGATGTGTATATATTTTAGTAAATTGAATAAAGAAACAAGAAAAGATCACTATCCTTTTTAGTAAATTGTTGGACATAGTAAACAAAGTTACATATATTTAAGTATATATTTGAAGGGCATTAGTCCCATTTTATAGAATTGATAATGGAAGTATTTATGGATGACTTGTTTGTCTATGGAACTTTGTTTACTTGTTGCTTGGATAATCTCAAAAGGGTTTTGCGGCATTGCGAAGAAACCAATCTTGTTCTAAACTGGGAGAAGTGCCATTTCATGGTCAAAGAAGGTATAGTCCATGGACATAAGGTATTAGGTAAGGGTATTGAAGTAGACAAAGCTAAGGTCAAAGCAATAGAGAGAATGCCACAACCTAGGGATATAAAAGGTATAAGAAGTTTTCTTGGTCATGTGGGTTTTTATAGAAGGTTCATTAGGAATTTCTAAACCTTTAACTAACCTTTTGCAAAAGTGAGTAAGATTTTTTTTAATGATAAATGCCTTATTGCCTTTGATAAAATTAAATATGCTTTATCCCATGCTCCTATCATTAAACCACCTATATGGGATATGACTTTTGATTTAATATATGAAGGTAATGATGATGCTATAAGAGTAACTCTGGGACAAAATATAGGTCACAGATCTAATATTATACATCATGCTAGTAGAACTTTTAATAGTGCTCAAATGAATTATCCTAAGGAAGAAAGAGAACTCTTTTCTGTATTTTTCTCTCGCGATAGATTTTGTTCTTATATAGTGGATACGGATCGTGATGGTTTAAAAGAACTCCTTGAGAGGAAAAATCATAAGCCAAGACTGATCCGTTGGATCCTTTTACTTCAAGAATTTGAGTTACAGATTATGTAGAGACAAGAAATAAAGATATTGGATGCAGTATCCATATTTGCCCAGCAAGGCACCAATCTTATTGAGAGGAACTTTAGTCCTGGTGATTTTCGTTTACGAGAATTATTAGATGAGCTAAGTTCAATTCCTCTAAAAGAGAAGAAGTCCTTGTTATTGGATGAGCTTGTCACCCCCGACTAAATAAACGATAAGTACAAGGTAAGTTTTCTTTCTCTCAATAAGTGATTTGTTTTCACAATTTATACTCCTGAAATTTTTAATTTTTAATTCCTCATGTTTTTCTGAAGTTTCTGAGGGTTTTACCAACTATACGACCGTAACTATACAGCCAAAGAAAATCCTCCCACCGTATAGTTGGTCGTTAATTCAACAGTAGTTCCTTCCTGAAATTTTTAATATCTGGAAAATATATGACCACAACTCTACAGCCGGAAAATTTTCTCCCGCCATATAGCTGGTCGTTAAACTTTCTGGCATCTCCGTTCTTTTTTGTTTTATTATGAAAAAAAATGTGTTAGTTCCAAGTCAGTAACCTAACCGACCTGGACTCGAGATATCTTGGAAATATCTTTCCGGAAACAACTATACAACCGGAACTATACGGGCGCGGCCCGTATAGTTGGTCGTTACACAGTTGTACTTTTCCAAATCCGTGATTTATTTCCCTGTTTCGTTAAGATTCTTTCCTTGGGCATAACTTTGGTATTTCTCGCGAGTTTTACCGACCTATGATCCCCTTATATACTTCTATTGTGTTTATCTCTAATCATAATCACCGGGAACCAATCTAGCCATGCTTTAGCCCATCCCAGGTCGTGGAAAACCCATGGGTATCATTGCTCCTTCCAGGGACCGCTCTCGCAGCCCGTCCATGGTTGATAGCAACGAGGATGTGGAGAGGTTTACCCCGAGGTACAAGGAGTACGTCGAGCCAAGATTCTACAATAGCGATCCCAATGAAGATTGGAGTGACATCTACATCAGCCGTGATGTCTATGATCCCCCGGAAATCAACTGGGCACTAATGAAGAGAGCTCAACAAAAGAGAGAAGGTCACAAGACGCATGGAAAAGGACGTGTGGAGACGATCAAGTTCATCACCACGGATCCCAGGCCGCTCAAGCGTAAGGAATTACCTAATATTGGTGCAGGTGCTAGCAAGGAAGCGGCGGTGCCACTCTCGAATCCTACCATTGGTGCTCGTATAAGGATGAAGCTTCAAGAAGAGTGGAGGGACGGTTTCTACTTCCCCGATCCATCAATTATGGATGAGGAAGGAGAAGTTATTCCTAGGACCAAAGACCACTGGTGCGCGCAGGTGCTACAACCGCATCACTGCCCTAGAGGATACCAACAAAAAGCTGCGCACCGTAGTGTTACATGCCATGGCGCCACAGTTATCTACAATAATCACGGTATCAAATAATTGTGAGGGATTATTTGATCCCGACTGGCTTGATTCCAAGCTTGGGTAGATCTTTAAGACCTTATAATCTATCTTATAAGTTTTATATTACTATTTTAGCTTTGCATTAGTTTGAACTTAGAAATAAAGTTTGCATCATTAGAATTCCCTTCAAGAATAGTAGATCCCTTTTATGAAATTCCAAGTTTATTATCATATATAGAGCATTATTGAGTTTGTGCTTGTCTTATTAGATATATGAATGGCTTGAGTATAATTTTACTTGCACTTGATGATAGAAATAGGAGTCTTACACACCATTGCTATTAATGGAACATATAAAAATAATTTGGTCAATATGTTGTAAATTCATGGTTTAATTTACAAAGGAAAAAATTATCTACTGAGTTAAGTTGAGAAAGAAACCTTGAACAAAGGAAAATTAAAAGTGCTATCAAATTAGAGTGAGAACAAGACGAGGTAGAGTATTCAAGCTATAAAAATGCTTCATATACAAGTGGAATTTGGTAATTGAGATCATTAAACTTTAAATTTCTACATTAAGTGAAATGTATTGCTAGCTCCTTTGCATAGCATTTAAAGAAAAGTGTGAGCGTAAAAAAAAGAGAAAAAAATATATGCAAAGAGAAAATAGGCATACACCACTATCTTGTGGTGAGACAAAGAAACGTTTGAAATTTTAAATCCCAAGCAAACATGTTAATCCTAAAACGCTTGGGACTACCTCGCTAACTCATTCGGTTGAAATACTTTTATATCATATTGAGAGTAATCTTTTCTAAACTGTTAAATGCTAAGGTGTGGAACCCTGCTAATATTATTCGGATAGTACGAGTAAGGTACTATTTTTGAACTTATTCCTATGTATCATATATGATAAACACATGCTGCAACTGTCTCATTTATTTTACCGACTCAGCTTCATGAATACGAGGATCACATCCATTAAGATAACCTTGCTCGGGACGAGCAAGAATATAACCTTGGGAAAGTTGATGAGTGTATATTTACATCATATTTTATATTATTATTGTAGTGGTGTACCCTCTTGCGGCGCAGCGGCACTGCCGCACGGCCGAAGCCACGCCTAGAGCACAACTGTTAAGGTCCAAACACACTAATTCACTCAATAACACACATACAAGAGATTGTTTGAGAATTCGGTAGCTGGATACAAGAACAAGCATGAAGTGGAATGGGAATTCAGAGCCTAGGTGAGAGAGAAATCCGCCGCCGTGTGCCGTTCTGATCCTTCTGGATGCCCTGTTTACTGAGTCTCTATGCGTAATTGTAGCTCTCTATCTGCAGCTGGCTGTGAGCTGGACCAGGCCCTTTATTGTGAGCCCATGTAACATGCCCAACAAGAGGATGGCAAGGTAAGGGTCCTAACATCCCTCCCTCCTTGAAACTCGGCTTGTCCCCAAGCCGAAGCTTCAGAGGTTATCCAAGGACTAACTTGCCGGGATCCCATGGCATGGGAGCTTCCTTGGTCATGCTGGAGTCGCCGTGGCAGTCTTTGTGATAGTAGATGATGTCTGTGTAGACCGTGTCAAAGTAGTATGTTTGGTCAAGGTAGTAGTCGTAGTTGACGTGAATCTGCTTGAGGAATGTCATGCAGAAGTCATCGTTGGCATAGACTTCGTCGAAGAAGGTGGGTTGGATAGCATTCCTCCCTCCTTGAAAAGGAGCTTGTCCGCAACCCGTGGAGAATTCCAATACATCCATAGTCCATGCGATCAACCAGATCTGATATGTGCCCGGGAGATTGTTGGCCAACCATTGAAATAGTTCACCACTCCCCTTTGATTTTTTTGTCCTCGTGCTAGTGTACATGTGGAAGCTAGAACTAAGAAAAACATCCTCATAGTCTTGCTTCAGGAATGATTTCAGTGCATATTCTTCACCACCACAATGAGAGGCATCAGGAATGATATACTGGACAACATGATATGAGGCATCAGGAATGATATACTGGACAACATGATACGACAGGTGCTGCACTTTGAAATATATTCCCTCTTGACAATGATTAGGAGTAGCGAACTTCATGTAGCTCAGAACCTTGCAAGCTCGATATTTTCCACCTGAAAATACCTTGTATATTGACCCCAATGTGTTGTGGCCACTGAAAACTGAAATGTCAAACCACATTAGCCGCTGCATGTCTAGCATCTCCACTCCCAGGGAGGCATGATAGTAACACTTGCGTTCAGAGTCCATAGTTCCCGGTTGCCAAGCGATTTACCATAAGAATAATACCAAGCCATATAGCTCTTCACTAGTCAGATCAAGGAAGAGGAAATGGAACCAAGGAATGCGCCATAGGTGGACAACACTTGCAGAAACAAAAACAAGTAGATAGATGACAGAAGAGGGTCCAGCATACCAGGTCTGCTTGAATATTCTCGCACTTATCTTGCATATAATCTCAAGGACAATGTCTTGGTCTTGGTAAATCTGCTGAACATGAGTCTGTAGGCACTGGCAAAATGGTTTTATAGGTCCATCTGAGAATGCATTGAAAGCCACCTGGGATTTTTCACTAACAAAGGAAAACTGCCATTGAATACCAAGCTGCATGACAGTTCTGCATGCGGCAGCGAGAAGAGAGAATCAAGAGCAGTAAAGAACTTAGTGGATAAAACCATAAACAAACGTACAGGTATATCCCACATTCTGCCAACCAAAAATAGGATTAAACCAATCAGAAGAGCTCATTGCACTGCTTGCCATAGACCATCGGAACAAGAACTCTCTGAATGAAACAGAATTGAAGGCCCTGACCCAACGTGTAATGCACTTGACATGGAAATTGAGCCAAAACATGAATAACTGACACGCCCCCATGCTCATAAGAACTCTTTCAGGACTGCACGCCATTGCAGTATTATAATGTTCAAAACTGTCCTCTAAATTATATGGCTCCTTAACTGCATACCAAGCCATCCATAAAAGGCAACCACTGCCAGGACCATGCAAAAGCCATCGTAGTATAAAACACGCAGTACATTCTCGATACTTTCCATTTGATAATGGCTCATATGTGCAGCCTGAAGTAGCTAGCAAACGCTCCTGAGAAGCCAAATTTGCATTATCAAAGCATGTTAATTTCTTCAGAGGACATGGCGACAGCTGCAGAAGGATTGATATCTCATGGACTAGCTCAATGAAATGCAGATGACCACCACAATAGCTCATCAAATAGCTAGCACGAGTAGATGTTTGTTGTGTAATCATGCACCAGCAGGAAGTGCAGACATCATCCAAGTTCAGATATGTTGCAACTGTCTCACCATCTAACTGATCCGCCGGAGGAAATCTTGGTGCAGTACGACTCAAAAATAAATTCATCTCCGAATTTCTCACAATCTTTTGCATAGGAATGCTAGTGACAGGGCACAAAGGGCTAAAATAGAAAGTATGGATTGCACCTGTTGGATTCTGAAGTTCACAACTCAAATAAGCACATACCGGTTCATGTCCAAGAAGTAGCCACGGAGGCTTGGGAATTGGGGCAGGTAATAGAGGCTGCCAAAGAGGAACCACGGAGGCTTGGGAATTGGGGCAGGTAATAGAGGCTGCCAAAGAGGAACGCCATCAGCAATGGCCATGCGCGACACCGATGCCGTTGTTGGAGCAAACGCAGTCGTCTGCTTGGAGAGGTCATGGATTTGGCATTCCTTCGAATAGAACGTGGGCACCACTGTGATGGTGGCATTGGCAACAGCCGGAGCGACCCCTGGTGACTTCTCAGAGGTGGGAGTCGGAGCCATGGACGCAGTGCCCTTGATCTTCTCGCCATCGTGGGTTTCCTTGGCTACTGCAGTGGCCGCGAGCACAGGGATGACGCCGACGGTGGCCATGAGCGACGTCGGTGTTGCTTCTAGGGTGGAAGCAGGCGTCCGCACGGTGTAGTCGTGGCTTGGGCCTTCTGTCGAACAGAACACAGGCGCCATGGTGCTGGTTTCATTGGGATCGACGGGAACAACCAGCAGTGAATTCTCGGTGTTTGGGACTGGAGCCAGGGGGTCGGGCATCCCTGATGACGTGATGACGAGCTCGCTCCTGTCGGAGTTTGCAGTCACGGGCCCGGTGGCGCCGGTGTCCAGCAGATAACGGCAAAGTGCATCGAGGCTAGTTCCCACTTATCGAAGCTTTCCTTGAGCTTGGAATCCATGGCGATGTGGGATGGGGAAAAAATCTGGCTAGATTTTGGAAAAAATTAGGAAGGAGGAGCCTGGCTCTGATACCAGATGTTAAGATCCAAACACACTAATTCACTCAATAACACACATACAAGAGATTGTTTGAGAATTGGGTAGCTGGATACAAGAACAAGCATGAAGTGGAATGGGAATTCAGAGCCGCCGTGTGCCGTTCTGATCCTTCTGGATGCCCTGTTTGCTGAGTCTCTATGCGTAATTGTAGCTCTCTATCTGCAGCTGGCTGTGAGCTGGACCAGGCCCTTTATTGTGAGCCCATGTAACAGGCCCAACAAGAGGATGGCAAGGTAAGGGTCCTAACAACAACTGCTGCTGGCTGCTGACCGATCAGGTCGCCGACAAGGTCCCAAACATAATGATTCACGACCATGCCGACGAAGTGCTCCTGGTAGAGTTTGTGCTCTTACCAACACTGGTATTAGGAGCCTGGAAAACTATCAGATATGCTATGAACTTATGAGCTACAGTAGAAAAATCTTGCGTAGCATCCAAGGACAAAAATCTGAGCTACAAACAGATTTTGTTTCTCCAAGCGAATCATCGGGACTTGTTGGAGTTGCGACGCGTCGTTCGCATTCCTAACTCGAGCGGCCGCCGACGGAGCAGCACTGGCGCCACGGCCCCCAAATAGCATTCAGTCGACATGGCCGTGAATCCTCGTCGGCAGCCAGTGTGTCCGTACTGGCGCTGTGAGTCGCTTCAGCCCAGAGCAGACGCGCCCGAGCCGCCGGAGATTAGCTGATGGAGGATGTGTATCGTATACCTACGACGCTGGCGGGAGAGAAAGTACGTACTGTACTAGAGGGTCAGAGGTAATTAGAAAACTAAGGATCATGTGCTTGCTTTGAGATTAGCAGTGCCACGCGTCTAGCTTTGGATAGGGTTCACGCCGATCGGCTCGTGGACCAGGTCCGATAAAAATTTCTTCCGGTTGACTCCCGGCAAATGCATAGCCTGCTACGACGTTATTTTTCAGGCCGCTTCAAGCCAGCGGCGAGCCTGTACTTGTAGGAAAAGCTTGCATGCTAGGCTTGGCTGCTGCACATCAGTGATTGGATTCATGGCCGTGGCGCAGCGTCGTTGTTCTGATCTCAAGTACGCCATTGGTGGCATCGGATCTCGGTGGTACTTCACTGATCATGATTTCCGCCGGCACCGTTACTGGTCGGCACTATTTCCGGCTCTTTGCGCTTTTAGGACTTTACCATGTAGATTTTGGGTGTTCTTTTCTTGTCCAGGACTGCCGTGAAAAATGGACTCCTAACCGCCTACGCCTAGGAGGTTCACACGAGACTCAATCGTGTCCTTAAGCGGCTGCGTGATCAGGACATATTTTGTACGGGTTAAGTCCGATGTTTTTTACGCGTTATCTTTTAATGTCAACCATCAAAATCAGAACATCAGTAGTTAGAATTATTTTGTCTGTGTGGATCAACCTGGTGTCTCGAAAAAAATTTAGTATATAATAGATAGATGCCTTTGGTGCGAGTTTCCACTTTGGTTCTTGGCGGCCAAAAAAAAATTTTTTGGTTCTGAAATTTTCACTTGCTTTCCAAACAGGAACCATTCGTAGGAGTATTTCTTATCTTATCTTTATCTTTATCTTATGTCTTACAATACCATACCACTATAGAGCGTATAGATAACTTTAAACATGGACCGTTGGATCAAGACTGGCAAATTCAAACATTGCTAGCTGTGGGATCTTTTTTCATTCCTAGCATCTAGAAGATTCTATTGATAGTCTTTAGCATAATTAACGCTAGTATGCACAAACCTCAAAACACACTTCACTTCTTAGTTTCAGGGACCTTGTGCTAAATGCGTGGACTTAGATGTAATTTTTATTTTTATGAGATCCTTGATGTAACTTGTACTTCTACCGACCGTGTTAACTGAAGCACCTCGCTCCCACGGGACCTACAACTATAAGTAAGCGCGATAGATTGCTCTCGAATTAAATGTCATTTTAGAGGTAGATCGGTGCATCTTATTGTAGTAAACAATATCGTCGGCGTGTGTTTCCAACTATCAGGAAATAATATTCTAAATTTTCTGAGTAATGACGAGATTGTTCCTTTTTGAAAAGAAAGTCTGGAGAATATGGATCTGAATGCCACAAGCCAAGCTTTCAGACATATAATGGACCGACATGTTGTACTTATGATTCACATGTTTTATGAGTTTTCAAACTTTGTCCACTTGAATGACTTTATGTTGAATTATAGACATTTTGTCAAATTTGAACTATAAGTAAATTGTAGTTTGCGTTAAAAGTTTTACGAATTTTTTTAGGTAACCATTGGGTGTCATTTAAAATATCACAACCGCCATCGAGAGTTTTGACAACAGGTTCAACTTCTTGCTATGATTTTGCATCTTGACAACTTAACGAAATTAGATCAAACTTGAGCTAACCAGTAAACGCAATAGATTGCACTTGAATTAATTGTCTTTTCGGAGGTAGATAGGTGCATCTGTTTTAGTAAGTAATGTTGTCGGTGTGAGTTTCCAACTATCGAGAAAGAACATTTTCAACATTCTCTTACAATACCATACCACTATATAGTGTACGAGCCTTCGAATGTTGCTGCGACGACTTCGCCAGTTCCCTTGGCCCAACAGACGATAGGTGAGGCGTAGTAGTTGCCACTGTTGCATGACCACATTTAAAGTTTGGAGAAAGACATCCTCATTATCCGTGGTCACGTGAATGTGTGGAAGCCGAAGATAGAGAGTGCCGTTAAGAGGGAGAAGTATCTCCTTAATGAGTTTCGACAAATATGTGATCAACGTCAATGTGAGTTGTAGTCAAAAGCTTATATGATGTCTTAATTGTGTTTTATCCTGTTGGTTTCTGAGCTGGCTCTCTGTGTAGTTGTCAATCTTCTTCCGCGGGAAGAGAAAGTACGTGTCGCCATTCGACTCAACTGCCTCACGCAGCAGGAATTGGAGGCTGGAGGGTTCTTCTGCATGGATCGAGAATAAGCAGTCGTGGTGGCAACGGTGTAGGACCGTGTCTATCAGGTGCTTCAAGTCTTGAAGCTTGCGAGGTCGTCATTCGCGTCCATCTGGACTGCCATGTTTCCATTGGATGTAGCCCCCTCTAGTTTCCTGGGGTTACTGGGGAAATTCCGAAGCATGGACGCAGTAAAGGAACTTGTGCAGCAGCTTGTTGTAGGTTCTAAGGCAGCACTAGCCCTTGTTCGGCTGCACCGTCGGGAAGTTGGTCGGGCAGAGATAGCAGCAGGGCCGCCTGTTCCTCCGGATGGCATGGAATGAAACATGCACCGCACTATGAGGCGGTTACCCGTCATGCCGAAGGCATTGTGCGCATCTTCGACGAGCGAACAAATGTTCTGCTTCAACACGGGTGATTGGTCATCGTTCTGCTTATAGAACAATGTAAAATTTATATAGTTTTGATTGGGTTGTTGCTGCCCCTATAAAATTTGTAAAACGTGTTGCATGTAATGTTTTTTTCTTATAATTTTCCATGTTTTTTTCATTAGCCTGACGCAATTGTCAGTCTCTGCTCCTTGCCAATCTGTCAGTTGGGTTGCAACTGGGCTGGAGTTTTTAAGGGTTCGATGGCATGGTCAGCTACTCAGGTGAATGCGGTAGTATAAGAGTCGACGAAGTCATATGGTGAGGTGCAGCCCCCGAGTGTGTTTTATGAATGTAAATTTGTATAGAAAAAGACATATTTTCCAGGGAACTTAACTTTTATTCATTGCATTAGTAGAGAGTATAAAGTTCGGCTGAGTATCCTGGCTAAAAAGCCTTATTGTAAGTAAAAACAACTAAAGGTAGAAGCGTCGCAGTTGCGCGATGTTCCAAGGATTGCAGTATGATACTCCGGACTCGACGTTCTTGAGGCGGTAGGCGCCACCTGGAATTACTTTGGTGACCATGTAGGGTCCTTCCCAGGGTGACTCAAGCTTTAGGTGCCCCTTTTGCTTGAGTCGCAGGACGAGGTCTCCTTCGACGAAGGACCTTGGACCCAGCCGTCGGCTGTGATAATTGCGGAGGCTTTGCTGGTACATTGTTGAACGGGCGGCGGTGATTCGGCCTCGTTGTAAGCAACGACCCGTGGGGCCTTGTAGCATACCTCGGCGGGTAGCATTGCTTCGGCTCTATGCACCATGAAGAAGGGTGTGTAGCTGGTGGAGCTGTTTGACATTGTGCGCAAACTCCAAAGAATAGAGGGTAGTTCGTCTGCCCAGGCTCCTGCCGCTTGTTCAAGAGGGTGCAAGAGTCGTTTCTTGATCCCGTTACAGACGAGGCTGTTGGCCTTTTCGACTTGGCCATTGGTTTGTGGGTGCGCGACTGAGGCGTACGTGATGTTGATGTAGAGGCCGTCACAGAAGTCTTGGAATTCCTTCGAGGTGAATTTTGTGGCGTTGTCGGTGGTGATGCTATGCGGCACCCCGAACATATAGAGGATGGACTCGAAGAATTTGACGGCGGTGGTGCCGGTTTGGTTGGTGACGGGCATGGCCTCGATCCACTTGGTGAACTTTTCGACTACCACCAAGAGGAAGACGTAGCCTCTAAGCGAGGACCTCTGCAGCTGTCAACCATGTTGAGTCCCCATTGAGAGAAGGGTCGGTTAAACGGTATGGGCCGTAGCCCTGAGCCTCGTGCATGTGGATTATCGGTGAACCGTTAGCAGTTGCACTTCTCGACAATATCCTTGGCGTCGCGCATCGTTGTTGGCTAGTTGAAGCCAGCTCGTAGAGCCTTGGCAATTAGGGTGCGACTACCAGCGTGGTGGTCGCATATGCATTCGTGGATGTCGAGGAGGATTCTCTTCCCGTCACCATTGGTGATGCACCGCTAGAGGACCCTGGTGATGCTCCACTCTCCATTGACGATGGTGAAGTCTTTGGAGCGGTGGGAAATCTGCCTAGATTCAGCCGAGTCGTTCGATAATTGCTTGCTCACCAGGTACTTGACGTACGGTTGAGCGCATGTTTGCACGATTGCCAGGACTTGCATGAGGTTCACCAGTTCGACATCTATCTCTAGTTCTGCGGGTGCCTCCGTTTTCTCAGGTGGCGCAACCCCGAGTGCTCCGTGGCACCTGGTGTGCCCTTGGAGTTTCTACGTTTGATGGAGCGCTCATAGATTTGTTCGAGGAACACACCTGGTGGTACTGGTGCACAGGTGGATCCAATATTGGTGAGTTTGTCGGCCTCCTCATTGCTTTCTCGGCCAACGTGCCGGAGTTCGCAACCGTTGAAGTCTCCTTCTAGTGTGTTGTAGATGTTGCAGTAGGCGATCATGTTGTCGTTGACGATGTTGCATTGGTTCATCGTCTGTTGGATGATGAGGTTGGAGTCGCCATAGATGACTAGTCGAGTGGCACCGCAGAATTTAGCCATCTGCATGCCATGGATCAGTGCCTCGTACTCAGCCTTGTTGTTTGATGCACGAAATCCCATCCGCATCACATATCTCATCTTTTCCCCTTGAGGGGATGTCAATATTACTCCGTCTCTAGCTCATTCCCCGCGCTTGGATCCGTCAAAGTGCATTTCCAGAGCTAATACATGTCTAGGGTGTCCGGTAGCTGCAGTTCCATCTAGTGGACTAGAAAGTCAGGGAGCACCTATGATTTGATGGCAGTGCGCCGCTCGTAGATGATGTACCGCGGGGATAGCTCGATGCCGCATAGGGCCACTCACCCCGTTGCCTCAGGGTTGTTGAGGATCTGTGATAGTGGTGCGTCATTGACGACCACTATCTGATGCTCTTAGAAGTAATGGCGCAGTCGACGTGCAGTCATGAATACATTGTAGGCTAGCTTTTGGTAGTGAGGGTACCTATTCTTTATAGGTGCCAGTACCTCGTTGACATAGTACACCGGGCATTGTACCCCGTGGGTTTTCCCCTCCTCGGGTCGTTCAACCACGAGTGCCGTGCTGATCACCTGGTGCGTTTGCGGCGACGTATAACAACATGGGTTCTCTCTCCTTAGGCGTCACCAGCACGGGAGATATAGAGAGCAGACCCTTGAGGTCTTCGAATGCTTGATCGGCCTTGGTCATCCACTCGAATTTGTCCGACTTGCGGAGCAGTTGGTAGAAGGGGAGAGCCTTTTCACCCATGCGGCTAATGAACCTGATGAGCACTGCGATTCGCCCAACTAGCTGCTGGACTCTTTTGACGTTCTTCGGCTTCTCCATGGCCAGTATATCCTTGATTTTATTCGTGTTGGCATTTATGCCTCTCGCGGAGATGAAGTACCCGAGCAATTTCCTGGATGGGACACCGAAGGCGCATTTTTACGGGTTCAACTTGATCCTATACCGATCAAGGTTGTCAAACATTGTGCGGAGATCATCGATCGGTGTTTGGCTCTCCTTGGTCTTTACCACTATGTCGTTGACATATACTTGGATGTTTCGACCAATTTGATTCTTTAGGCAGGCCTGCATGCACCTTTGATAAGTTGCACATGTGTTCTTGAGCCCGAAGGGCATTGTGTTGTAGCAAAAAATGCTGAATGGTGTAATGAACACCGCCGTATCCTAATTCTCGATCTTCAGTCGAATCTGATTGTAGCTTGAGTAGGTGTCAAGGAACGAGAGGCGTTCACATCCTGTGGTGGAGTCGATGATTTGATCGATCCGTGATAGAGGGAAGTGGTCCTTTGGACAGTGCTTATTGAGGGCGGTGAAGTCCACACACATCCGCAGGATCTCCGTGTCCTTCTTGGGGACCAGCACGGGGTTAGCCACCCAGGTGCTTTCCTTGATTTCCCTTATGAAATCGGCATTAAGGAGTCTGTTGACTTCGATGCCAATTTCTTCAGCCCTTCCTTCAGATAGTCGACGCATCGATTGATTGACTAGTCGTGCATCTGGGTACACGTTGAGTGCATACTCGGCGAATTCCCTGGGAACTCCTAGCATCTCCACGGGACACCAGGTGAATATTTCCTAGCGCTCATGGAGGAATTCAATGAGCGTGAGTTCCTATGCGGAACACAAGTGGTTGGCAATGAGAGCCGTCTTGGTGGGGTCCATCGGGTAGACCTATATTGCCTTGGTGTTGACCGTGGAGTCGAAGGATAGGTCCGGTGCGTTCTTCTTGGTCATAGGAGGCAGTCTCGTGTCAGTTGACTCCTTCAACCTTACGAGTTCTTGATGCCACCAAGTGAGAATATTTCATGTATTATAATGTGAAATACCTTCCTTGGTGAGAAACCGGAAAACCTCGGGAAATCTGTTTTTGATGAACTAGAGTTTGTTATGAATATTACCATAAGATCTAGAACCTCACATGGATAAGATCCAAATAACAACCAATAAAGGATGATGCTAAGTATGCAAAGGTTTGATCTCTCTTTGAAAGATATGATCGAGTTACTCACTTGAGAGCCCCTCTTGATAGTACGGTTGTCTATCCTATAAACCAGTCTCCCCAACTAACAACACGAGACCGGTAACAAAGAAACCCTATCAAGATCGTACCTTTTCCTTGTGCATATTCCACTTGATCTTGATGCATACAATCTTGTCTTTCTCAAGATGGAACACCTTTCTTGATTGCTCTTGCACGCACTCGCTTGATGAAGATTTGCAAGTTTATCCCTCATACAACATGGGAAAACCCTTTACGTTGACCTTGTCGTCATCAAACCATGATCACAGAGGATGGCAAGCTTCAAGCATGAGATATTATAGATATGGCACATCTTTAGCTTGCACAACATTTTTTCTAACACTATTTGGATGATGTCTTGGAGATACATATGATGAGCTCTATCTTCTTCTTCAAGCCACCCTTGATATTATTTCCTTTATTCATCTTCTTCATTTATTCTTTCTTTATTATGTTGGTGTCTTGAAAATACACACGAGGTATCACTCCATCTTATTCTTCAAGACACACTTGCTATAGGACCAAATCTTACTTGACCAATCTCCGGGCCACTCCTTGAATCCTTGATCAACACTTGAACTTCTTCACTTTCTCTATCAGATGCTCCAAGCGATGCCACTGGACAATTCCTATAAGTGCAACTTGATACAAGCATTAGTCCATAGAGATTGTCATTAATTAACAAAACCACACATGGGGGCCCACATGCTCTTTCATAATGTGACCCAGATACTCCAATTGAGTTTGAGCAAATGGACATTTGCTCATTTTTGCATAGATATGATTCTCTTGGAGGTCTGAAACACTTGTTGCAAATGCTAAACATGCTCCTGCATAGTTTTACTATAGACCAAGATGTCATCCATAAATACCAGGACAAATTTTCTGACAAAAGGTGCAAAGACAGAATTCATGACACACTGAAAAGTAGCAGGAGCATTGGTTAACCCAAATGGCATCAGCCTGAACTGATACTGGCCACCGTGGGTTTTGAAAGCTGTCTTCTCCTCATCCATAGGCAGCATTCTAATTTGATGATAACCTGCTCTCAGGTCCAACTTGGAAAACAGTTTAGTGCCAGCCAGTTCATCAAGCAGTTCATCCACTATAGGTATTGGAAATATTCTCTTGATGGTCATTGCATTTAACCTTATGTAATCAATAAAGAATCTCCAGATTCCATCCTTTTTCTTCACCAACAACATAGGAGAAGCATATGGACTGACACTAGCAATTATGGTGCCATTTTTAAGAATTTCATGTAATTGCATCTCTATTTTATCCTTCTGCAAAG
Source organism: Avena atlantica (assembly GCA_910589765.1). Taxonomy (NCBI): domain Eukaryota; kingdom Viridiplantae; phylum Streptophyta; class Magnoliopsida; order Poales; family Poaceae; genus Avena; species Avena atlantica. The sequence continues at coordinate 304,219,818 of OU342736.1, forward strand.
GTGAATACATGTATGGTCTACAATTGATAGGTTGAGTCCCAGGAAGCAAATGAATAGCATGATCAAACTCTCTATGTGGGGCAGAGATGTTGGCTCTTGGAAAATAGCAGAGTAATCCTTGAGCATATCCTGAATATGGTCAGGAATATTAGTGGAAACCTGGGGCATATCATTCACCAAAGACAATTCAGCCACTGCCCAAATATCATTTCCCTTAATGCATTTAGCCAATTGTTCAATAGATAAAGCTGAGAGTTCAGATGATGCACAAGAAGACAATCCCTGCAGCCTAACCAATTGATGCTTATAAGTGAACTCCACCCATTTTTGTTCCCAATTAAAATTCATCAAGCCCCACTTTGCTAGCCAATCCATACCAAGGATGGCATCATACCCTACCAATGACAGTACTATTACGTCATGCTCAAAAGTTTGACCCTGCAACCACCACTGCATGTCTGGCACCATAGTGTCACATTACATAAATTCCCCACTTGTTGCCTTCACCTTGAGTGTGGCAATAGGATATATTGCACAATGCAGCCTCTGCACCAAGGATTTGTCCACAAAGCTGTGAGATCTGCCAGAGTCTAACAAGGGTAACATAACCTGGTCACCCACCAGTGCTCTAAACTGAATTGTTACTGGTTTGGCAGAGCCATACAGAGCATTGACATACAGATAACAATCAGTTGTGTCATACACTTCATTAGCCACCAAGGTGTCCAGCATGTCATCAAAGAGAATTTCAGTGCCCTCCATGGCCTTCACTTGAGCTACCACTAAATTGCACAAGGATGGCCAGGGGCATACTTTTATCCACATTTGTAGCATAACCCATTTGCTCTTCTATAGTCCTTCAACTGCTTTGCCTTCCACAATTCCCCTTTCAAACTTGTCCTGGTAGGTGACAGTATTAACAGTGTCATCCTTAGTTGAAGTGAACCCAATCTTCTTAACATATGATCTAGTAGTATTGCTCTTGCTTCTTTCTAGTACCTCCTCTTGAATCATGGCAAGAGAATCTTCCCCTGCTACTGTGTTTGGCAACTGCACCTCAACTGCTGCCCTTAGCTCCTCTTTCAGGCCAAGAATAAAGTGCTGGACTAACATCAACCCTCCCATATTAGGATCATACAACCTTATCTGGTAAACCAGCTTGTTAAATTGCTTTTTATACTCTTCCATAGACCCTGTTTGTTTTAGTGTCAACAATTCCGTAATCTTATCCCTCTTGCACTTCCTTCGAACTCTTGCACCACATCCACTAAAAATGTCGACCAATTGTGCCATGGATTTTCCAACTTGTAAGCCTGGTACCAGTGAGCAACACTATCCTTCATGTACATGGTTGCTGCTGACACCTTAAATCCTCCGGCAATGTTGTATAGCAGGAAAAAAGTATTGCAAGTGACCACCCAAATTTGCACATCTGTACCATCAAACCTAGGAAAATCCATTTTGGGCATCCAACTCTGTCTGCCTTCCTCATGATCCCCCCCCGACTAGAGCCTGCTCCACCAGTATCATCATACACAGTAGTAGGAGTAGGTGGAGGCATTGTTACCTTTGAAGCAGTGTTGATAGTGATGAGCGGCAAGCGAGGCCAGTAATCGGCATGGCGCTCAGGCTGATTTCCCAATAGAGCTGACACATCGCACTCTGAAATCGACAACGACGGTGCCACTGGGCTCTTCAGGATGCCACTGGCACGATTATGCTCTGCTTGCACTTTCCCCAGAGTCTCCATCGTTGAGTTCACCTTCACTTGCATCTGCTCTAGAGATTCCGCCTGCTTGTTCATCTTGCTCTCAATCTCATCCAGATGATTTTGTACCTTTGATACGCCATTAATGTATCTATAATTTTTTATGCTCCATGCTTGTTTTATATCATTTGTCTTATGTTTTGTCTACACTTTGAGGTATTTTAATACATTTTCCGGAACTAACCTATTGATAAGATGTCGCAGTGCCAGTTTCCTGTTTTTTGCTGTTTTTGGTTTCAGAAAAGCCAAAAGAGAAATATTCTCGGAATTGGACGGAACAAAAGCCAAAGTCGATATTTTACCCGACACAACACGGAGCCCGAAGGAGAGACGGAGGAGGGAACTAGGGCGGCCACACCATACGGTGGCGTGGCCCCCTGACCACGTGACCACATGGTGTGGACCCCTGGCCCTCCACCGACCTTGCCCTTTCGCCTACTTATACATCTCCCCGAGACGTAAACCCTAACGCGGATCAGATGTCCACAAAAAGTTCTGCAGTGCCGCCGCCACTGAAGAGGAGATTCGGGGGATAGAAGTCTCTATTCCGGCACCCTGCCGGGACGGGGAATTGCCCCCGCAGCCAACTCCATCGACTCCACCACCATCTCCAGCGCCATTGCTGACTCCCATGATGAGGAGGGAGTAGTTCTCCCTCAAGGCTAAGGGCTCTACCGGTAGCTATGTGTTCATCTCTCTCTATGTGTGTTCTTATTATGTTCATGAGCTTTGTAATCAAGTAGATCTACTCTGCTACTCAAGTGCTTTAATTAATCTCTAGCTATCCCACGTGTGTGAAGGTGACAGTGTGGATTACATAAATACTTATCATGAGTTATATTTTGAGTTGGATGTCTCTATGAAATTGTGGTGTTTGTTGGAACCATCTAGCGCTCAAGGTGACAGTGTGGGGTTATCTAGATGGGGAATGCGAACTTTAAGGAGTGCTTTTTTAGCCCTACCGTGGATTAGAATTATCCAACCGGAGAGTAGTTCAGAGTAGAATAATGAAGAGAAGATAATTATATGAGAGTGTCACTAGTGAAAGTATGATCCCTAGGCATTGTTTCTAAGTATTGAAACACCGTTTACAACTAGTCTTGTTACATGTTTGCTTGCTTCCATCTTTATTTCAGTGTGCCTTTAGTCTCTTCCTCCCCATCAAGCTCTTCTTTGGCACCGTTGTCTTATAATCATCCATACTACTTGTATTTCACTATCTCTTCGCCGAACTAGTGCACCTATACACCTGACAAGTGTATTGGGTGTGTTGGGGACACAAGAGACTTCTTGTATCTTGATTGCGGGGTTGCTTGAGAGGGATACCTTTGACCACTTACTCCCTGAGTTCGATAAACCTTGGGTGATCCACTTTAGGGAAACTTGTTGCTGTTCTACAAACCTCTACACTTGGAGGCCCAACACTGTCTACAAGAATAGAAGCGTGCGTAGACATCAAGCTATTTTCTGGCGCCGTTGCCGGGGAGATAAGGTAAAAGATACTCACATCCTCTGGCTACTAAGCTATCTTCTAGTACTGTTGTTGGTGTGTGAGTGCTCGAAGTTATTTCCTTTAGATTCTACAATTATATTTTTTTGTTTCTTTTTTTTATTTTCACTAGTTAGGCTTAATGAAAAACAACAAAAAATTTAGAGAGCTTTATAGTATTTATCTTGAGTTAGGACATGAAGTGTTTGAAGAGAAAATTAAAAAACATATGGAACTTTATGTGCATGCTAATAGCAATGTTATTAGTACGAATTCTTTGAACACCATTATTGCTAATGCTATGGAAACATCTAATCTTGGGGAAGCTAGTTTTTATGAAAATGATTTTTTTAGTTCCCATCTTTAGAGGAGAAAATTTGCTATGATGATACTAAACCTCCAATATATGATGATTACAATGATGAATATGATATTTTCAGTCCACCTACTATTGAGGAGAAAATTAATTATGATTACAATATGCCTCCTATATTTGATGATTATGGTGATGAGAATAATAATGATAGCTATTTTGTTGAATTTGCTCCCACTACAATTAATAAGAATGACTATGCTTATGTGGAGAGTAATAATTATTTTATGCATGTGGCTCATGATAAGAATGTTTTATGTGATAGTTATATTGTTAATTTTATTCCTGATGCTAGTGAAAGTTATTATGAGAGAGCGAAACATGGTTTTAAGTATTTCAACAATATTAAGTTTCCCCTCTTTATGTTGAAAATCTAAAAGTTGCACTCGTTTTGCTTTCCTATGCTTGTTGTTTTGTTCTTTCATGACTTGTTTCTTTACAAGATTATTTTTCATAGGAAATGGGTTAGACTTAAATGTGTTTTGAATTTTCTTCTTGATGCCCTCTTTTACTTCAATTTATATTTCTTATGTGAGCATCATTGAAACTATCAATCCTAGCTAAAAGGCATTAAAGAAAAGCACTATTTGGAGATAACCCAATTTATCTTTGCTTTCAGTAGGTTTTTATTTTGTTGAGTCTTGGAAGTTATTGCCTCAGTAATAAACTCTACTTATCCTTTTTGATTGGTCTTTGTGCCAAGAATAACCTCTAATGAGAGAGAAGAAAGATTTGGGGAAGTTGTTGTCCCGAAACAGATTTTTGGGCTTCACTATAAAATTCGTGAAAAATCCTTGTATGTCAGATTGAGCTGTAATTTTCTGAGCTTATTACCCAGGTTGTTATCTAACTTTTGTTAGTTCAACACTTCTCTATTTGAGCAAGATAAGGTCTTCGAAAAAATCGTTCTTTACCTGTTGGTCAGTTTTGACAGAGTTCTTCCATTATTTGCATTTGCCTCTTATCAGTTTCTTTTTGAGTTCTCTTTTATCACTTGAGCTTTTAAAAGGAATTGCTACAGTAGCTTTTGGGTTAATGGAAGTTTTACTTGTGTTGAAACTAAACGCAAAGGCTTATTATCTTGAATACACTAATGTTGCTAATAAGGATTGTGTGAAGTTTTGTATGAAGGAAATTTTTAAGTGTAGGGAAAGAATGATGTGATGAGATGAAGAATGGACAAAAGCTCAAGCTTGGGGATGCCACCCCGTGTCACCCCAAGAAATATTTAAGAGGTACAAGCGTCAAATCTTGGGGATGCCCAAGGCATCCCCTTCTTCATCAATAAAAATCTCAGGTCTTTTTTTAGATACTTCATTTTTATTGTTTATGAAGGGAATATGCCTTGAGAGGCAATAATAAAGTGTTTATTATGTGTATTCCAAGTATATGATAGATGTTTATTTTGCATGCTATAATTGTATTAATACGGAAACATTAATACATGTGTGTTTAATAAACAAACAGAAAGTTCCTAGTTATGCCTCTCTCATAAACTAGTTCGTTGATTAACAAGATGATCATAGTTTCCTGATCATAGACATTGGATGTTGTTAATAACGAGATCACAACATTAGTGTAATGATGTGATGAACATTCATCCGAAGTATAGCATTACTATCAAAGTCATTGAGTTTATATTACTATAAACAACTTACGAAGTGATCCTAATCCTTAGACCATGAGATCATGCCAATCACTAACACCGGAAGAGTTTCTTGTTGACATCAAACGTCACACCATAACTGGGTGATTATAAAGATGGCTCCAAATCTACTAAAGTGTTATGTTGAGAATCATGGATCAAGAGTGGAATTTGTTCATCCCGATGACGGATAGATATACTCTGGGCCCTCTCAGTGATATCACATTGGTTAGCTTGCAAGCAAGTGATTTGATCACTAGAATGTTATATCACGGGAACGAGAAAAGAGTGCATGTCAGTAACGAGATCAAACTAGGTATGGAGACACCGATGATCGAATCTCGGACATGTAATATACGTGAAACAAAGGGATTAAGATACAAGCGTAAAAGGTTCCGACGATCACAGGAAAGTCATCGTTGAATGTGTGGGAGTCAGTATGGATCTCCAGGTCCCGCTACTGATTATTGATCGGAGAAGGGTCTCGATCATGTCCGCATTATTCACGAACCGTAGGGTGACACACTTAAGGGACACTGACATCCAGTTGGAGCAAATGTTTCATGCCGGAAAGAATAACAAGCGCAGGAATTTATTTCACTAGATACCGAAACAGGTTTTCGGGTGAAATTGCATAAAGTGGTTTTGCATGTGAAATAGAATTATAGCAAGGGGTTATATGTTAATGTTTGTCATTAAAGTAATTGACAAAATTCTGAATAAATAAAAGAGTTTTATTTAATGAGAGTTTGCATTAAATTTGGTGGAAATTTAATAGCAAGTTTGAGTGGGATTTTGAGTGGAGGAAATTGAAAGGGTTTTTGTGAGTGGAGTGTCCACCCACATGAATGAAGGAGGGGAGGGGGCAGCCCCCATGGCCGGCGGACACCCCCTTGGGTGCCCCCTCCTCCTATAAAAGGAACCCCCTCTCCTCTCTCTCACACACACCTCCTCGTGAAGGATCTCTCTCCCCTTATAGAATTTATTCCCCATGGTCTCGGACTAGCGAGATACATGTTCCCAGTGGTTATTCGGCAAGAAAGGGTTGTGCTTCCCTTGCATCCCTGGAGCAAGGAGGCGGAGTTTGCTTGGTGTCTTGTACGTGTGTGCGAGCATGGATGCGCTGTTGCTTTCCGGCGCTAGGACTTCCTCTCGATCTTGAGATCGGCAAGAGATCGTCTACATCAACCACGAGTTCAACTCGTTAAGCTTTGTCGGTCTTCAAGGGTATGTTCTCTATGGATATACATCCACCCGTTGTTTGTATCTAGTAGATAGATCTTGGTACATAGTTCCCATCATAGGAAATTTTTTGTTTTCTATGTTGCGAAACCTACAGTGGTATCAGAGCCGGATCTATGCATAGATGCTTTACACGGGTAGTACACATATGAGTATGTGGGCGATGATGATCATGTTGTTTCTCCTTAGTTGTAATTTCGGATATTGGTGGCATAGTGGGATGAAGCGGCCCATACAAACCTTACATGTCCTCGCACATGAGACCTGTTCCACGCTTGACATGCAACTAGTTTGCATAAGTGGCTAGCGGGTGTCTGTCTCTCCTACTATAGTCAATATCTATTTTGCAACAAGTTGTCAACAATTTGGTTATGCTCGTTGTGGTTCATGTTCGTAGGTAAGAACGGTTCTATCTTCGAAAGCCCTAAGCCACGTAAAACTTGCAATGGATAAATTAAAGGCGTCTAGTTTAGATTGTTGCTGGGCTAGTGTTATGATATGGTGATGTTGTAAGTAGAAGTATGAGATGATACTCTTACAACACACATAGCGTGTAAGTTCCATAGACCTTGGACTTACACATAAAGGTATGATAGTGACCATACCACGGTGCACATGATAGAGATCATATGCGGAAACCATATCATTTCACTAATAAACATGTGATGTTTGATAGCATCTTATATTGCTTGTTTAGCGCTTTATTAGCATAATAAGATGATCACTCATTTCAATATCAAGATAAGAATGTGTTCTTCCTTTAGTATGCACCGATTATGTTTTCGTCGCTCCAAGGCATCACGTGATGATCGGGTGTTCTTGGATCCATGACCATATATCGGTTGTAAGACAGTTACACACGCGAATTCTAAGGTTCTAACTTGGCGAGCCTAGCATATACAGACATGGCCTCGGAACACGGACCAAAAGGTTAAGCAGGAGTCATATAGTAGATATGATGCCCGCCTTTGAAGCTACACCGACTCACGTGATGATCGGACTTGGTGTAGTGGATTTGGTTCATGTAATCACCAAAAAGGCACGAGGGATGTCGTTTTTGAGTGGGAGTTCATTCATAATGTGGATTAGTTGAACTCAATCTGTCATAAACTTAGTCTAAACTTTACAAATTCTGTTGTAGATGGCACCACCTGCTTTTAATTTCAATGTGTTCATGGAGAAAGAGAAACTTGCAACAAACGGTAGCAACTTTACCGAATGGGCCATGAATTTGAGGATTCTCCTCTCTGCTGCACAAAAGCAATATGTGCTAGAAGCGCCGCTAGGCCCCCCACCTTTTGAGGATGCCCCTGACGAGGGCAAGAATATCTATCAGACTCGTCAGGAGGACCACAACTTAGTTCATTGTGTCATATTGTATGGGCTAGAGCCGGAACTTCGAAAGCATTTCGAAAACGGCAATGCATTTGATACAATGGGTGAGTTGAGAATGATTTTCGACACACATGCTGCTGTAGAGAGCTACAATGCTTCAGAAAAGTTCTTTAGCTGCATGATGGAAGAGCACAACTCCGTTAGTGAGCATGTACTCAAGATGTCGGGTTACGCCGATAAGCTTGTGTACTTGGGAATATCGATTCCCATTGACTTAGGCATCCATCGTGTTCTGCAGTCTCTGCCACCTAGATATAAGAGCTTCGTGATGAACTATAATATGCAAGGCATGAAGAAGTCTCTCCCCGAGCTTCTGTCAATGCTTAAAACTGCAGAAGTGGAGATCAAAAAGGAACATCAAGTGTTGATGATCAATAAGAACACTGGTTTCAAGAAAGACAGGAAGGGGACTCGCCACTGGAAGCACTCGGTATCAAAAAGAACAAGTACTGGAATAGAATTGAGTTTGAACTTACCAGCAACAACATCTGGCTCTTCATATATTTCCTCCACATTGATGTGGTTCACTGTAGGGGGTCCCAATCTTTAATAAGATAGAGCCTCCTGTGTTTACAATGCTAGTCCCTGGATCAATAGCTAGCATCCACAGTTAAGATGTAATATCAAGAAACAAAGGTCATAATATAACTTTATAACCAGGAATAACATAAGTTTATTACATCAAACATAGCTCATTAGGCTATTTCATTACATTGTAGCGGAATAACTATGGTCAAGTGGTCCTTCATCTTCAAAGTGCCACAGGCAGATGTTGGTTGTAGACTTTGTAATCCTAATCAAACAATCTTCACTAAAATCAATCAAACCTGCAACATACAAGTTACAGCCACAAAGGGTCAATACGTTTGAATTGTATTGGCAAGTGATACTATGGTAGTATAGTGGAGTCTATCATCTATATGCATTTGGCTAAGTGGAGTTTGAGGCTTGCATTGCTCAAAATAGATTTTTCTTATCATTTTGAAAATACTAAGTTTTTTCTTGACAAAATCATTTTCCTCAATCAAAGATTTCAAGATCCTTGTACCAAGCCATCCCTCCATCAATGATTGAAGAATTCAAACAACCCTTGTTCAAACCACAAGATTTTAACTTTAGAAATTTGAATGATGAGATTCTTGATTGCTTCCATGTCTTGATGCTCAAATTGTCCTTTACCAGGGACATGGCTAAGTACTTAGATTTTACACTCTGCAGAGGTGGTGCACTTTCCCCACAAGACTTGGTTTCCCAAGACAAGATCTTTCAGAAGCTTTCCCTTAGACCAAAATGGACGCGCTCCAACCTATCAAACACTACCACCCACTGTCCATATGGCTAAGTTCTTGCAACCTATATGATCATGGCAGAGCCCATATTGCCAAGTGGTTGCACTTGAAGCTTCTCAACATTTGACATCTCAAATCCCTTTGTTTCCTGGGTGGCATTCCACAAGTGAGATACACAATCCAAGCTCATGGCATTGTGAACCACTCAACCATTCTCCACCAAGCAAGCCCATTCCACCCAGGGGATTCATTAACTTAGTTGTTTTATTAAACAAAAACATAAGTCCTCAGACTTAGAATATTTTTCCATAGTGTGAATATATTTTCCACCCATGTTTTCTATTAGCTAGGCTAAGCTTGATAGTAGTAGGAATCTTTAACTTAGGAAAAATCCTACTAAGGATTCATCTACAAGGTTTTCCTATAGTAAGGTCTATACTTAGCAAAATCCATGCAAGTTTTACTTAGCAAAATCACTAATGCATAGTGAAAGTAATAGGACAAAAAGTATGAAGCATCACTTGCCTTTTTGGTAGAGTATAGGTTCACTTCTTGATCTTTGCAACAATCACACTCTTCAAGTCACTACAAATCAATCAAGCAAGGCACAAACTCAATCTACCAATCAAGCAAAACAACACACATAAATAACAAAGTCAAAGAAATGCATGCAAGCATGCCAAGCTTTGTTTTGTTTGAAAAAGTGGTTCCTAGTGGGTCATAGTCATTTGGGTACATCTAATGGTCATTTCCTAAAGTGGCTAAGTCATTTGCAAAAGGTTTATCTTAAAAACCATTTTCAAAACAAAGTGTTATTTTATGTGGTGTAGAAATATTTTTACTAAGGCATTAGCCCATAGGGTTCACCAAATGAGTTGCTATTGCAAAACTTGGTGTTTTTGGGTCAGTAGGTTTGGTCCAAACCATCTACTCAGAGTTTTCTTCCTTTAAACATTTCCATAATAAAATCACAATTTTATTTGGCTAGAAATGGACTAAACTAATTAATCCAATCCAAACTTTTCCAAATTTATTTTCCAAACCATGGGTTGGTTCCTAGGGTCAGTAGGGTTACAACAAACCAATTGGCAAGGGTTTGATCTCAAAATTCATTTTTAAATGATTTTTTTCTAATGTTAGCAAGCACACAAAAGAATCTGCAAAATCAAACAATCTATCAAATACTATTTGCTAAACTAAGGGTAGGGTTGGCTAGGGCTTGTTCTCCTGAATTCATTGATATAAAATTTGCAAAATTTGGACATGTGGATCAAAAGATATAAGGGTTTGAAGTTTGTAAATAATTCTGATTTCAAATTCTAATTTCAATCTATCTGGTGACACGCGGCGGCTTCTTATTTGTTGGTACCGTTTCGGTTGGATCGTGGCTGTGGGGCGTTGGATGTAGTTAGATCGAGTGGCTCAGATCGAGTACCCCTTCGCGTTTAAGTCGTTCTATCTCACCCACTTGATTGATATCGGACGGCTCCTATCAAACGGTCACGAACTGGCGGCGTGATAACAACGGCGAGCGGCGGAGCGGCCAGTTGGCGGCGGCGCTAGCGAAACAGGAAACGAGGAAGGAGGAGAGGGGGCTCACTGTGTTCGTCGTGGCACGGGGAGGCTCAACTTGCCACTGGTTGATGAAGGGGCGCACGGGGATGAGCAGAATCCCTCGCCGGAGTTGCTACTGGCGACGGGCGGCTCTGGTCGAGGTCGAGGACGTCACTGGAGACCACCCTAAGGCAAAACGGAGGCGCGGTCAGATGCGTGAGGTCAAGGCAACGCTGTGCGCGTGAACGAGAGTGGAAAGGGCGGACGGAAACCATCTGGGGTACTCACCGGAGTGAGGCAGACGCGGCGGCAGTACTGGTGGTTGTCGTTGGCGAGGCTCAGAGGTGCCCGCGGTCAAATGGGTGGTACGGGGAGGAAGGTCTGGGAGTGGGGAAGCTGCCAGGGTGCTCGGGGAGGCTCGGGGCGGTGTGTGCTGGTCGGATTTCGCTGGAGAAGGTCGCCGGAGTTGGTGAGGTTGCAGTGGTCAATTGGAGCAGCACTGGGGCGGAGAGGAACTGGAACTAGAGGGGAAACGGAGAGGAGGAACTGGCGATTTAATACGCGTGTTCACTGCAGGTTTAACTCGTGGCATCAAAGCGAATTAAGTCTGAGGAATTACGTCTGCAACGGCGAAGTGAGAGGAAGAACAGCTTGCGGGGTGGGGAAGAAGAGGGCCTGTGGTGGGGTCTGGTGGCAGTGAGAGAAAGGGAGAAAGGGAGGGGTCCACTGGTCATAGGCTATGCGGGTGAAAGACTGAGTGAGGAAAACGGTTCGGGGGAGGGGAATCTGGGCTGTGGGACTGTTGGGCTGGGCCTTGTTGGGCTGGTCTGTTTCCTCTCTTTTTTTTCTGTCTATTTGTTTTATTCTTTTCTATTTTATTTTCTGATTTGATTATTCAAACACATGATTCAATCAACCAAATAAATTCAAACCAACATCACACTTCACAACTTTTGAACTTGATTATGTTCAGTAACAAATACCAAAATTCTAAAATAAATAATGTTTTAATTCATTTTAGGATCCATTCATTAATTAAATAAAATGTACTTTTAGTTATTTATTTTTTTAATAAGGTTTGATTTATTTGATAAAATCACTATTTTAAATCCAATATTTTCAGAACAAACTAGTAGGTTTTATTTGGAAATAAATAGTACTTGGATACTTGTTTAAAACAAAATATTATTTTACTTTAGGGTCCAATATTAATTATATAAAATGGGCCTTAGTTATTAAATCAATTAGAGTTTGATTTTTTTATTAAAATCTTTATTTGAAACCTAAATATCTTCAAAACCAAAATAGTAAGTTTAATTTGGGAAGTATATCATATTTGGAAATTTGTTTTAAAACAAAATAACCTTTTATTTTAGTATCCATTATTAATAATTAAAATAGACTTTCATTATTAACTCCAATAGGATTTGTTTTATTGAGATATTTATTTTGAAATCTTAAAACAAGCCCAAACACTTTAGTAGGTTTTATTAGAGAATATAAAATACTTGGAAAACCTTTTTAATATAATTTAATAAGTTTTGATGTTTTTTAATTAAAATGGTAAAACCCTTTTTATCAAATAAAGTTGGATATTAAATCCTTATTATTTTATTTAAATAATCCTTTATTATTTTTTTAAATAAACCTTTATTATTTTGTTTTAAAGTAAAATGTTTTATTTTCCATAGTTTGTCCAATGTTTAATTTGGCTTTATATAAAATAATCCTTATTTATAAATCCATCTTTTCTTTTGAATACCAATCCTTTATTAAAGGATCCAAAATACTATTTCCAAAATACTTTATCTTTCCTTTGTTAATTGTTTTATGTTTTTAAATCCTTTTAGGATTTTATTTAATTCAAATGGGTTTGAAGTTCCATTTTAATTCAAAAAGTTTCTTCTGGCTCTGAAAAACAAACAAAGCTTTATTTTATTAATTTATTTTCACATTACAAGATTTGGAAAATCTTGGGATGTGACAGGCTACCACCCTTAAAATAAATCTCGTCCCGAGATTTGGGGAGGCTAGGGTTACAAGCAGGTTCAAAACAACTAGGGTACTACCACCCTTAAAAATTTTCAAACAAAAATTACATATTGGCCTTCTTGGGATTCTGGGAAAAATCTCTCTAAGTAAACAGTTGCATGTGTCCTTGGTTTCTTTACTTGACTCATGGGCCAAGGTTGAGATCCTTCATAGACTTGTTTAACTTGTTCTCTATCCTTTCTGGACAATTGTTTGCATAGTGGCCTAGTTCCTTGCATTTGAAACACATCACTTGGCTGATATCTTTCTTTTCCTTTGGTATCATTGCCTTTTGTTTGTTTCTTTGGTTCTTCTTCTTTTCTAGGCATTCATTAGCATAGTGTCCCATCTCTTTGCAATTGTAACATTGCTCTTGAGTAATATCTTTCTTGTTAGGGTTGGGGCATTTCTTCTTCTTCTTTTGGGGTCTCTCCATAGCTAGGAGTTCTTCTAGTTCATGTTCTTCATAGGTGGGAGATCTTTCTCTCTTCTTGGGGTATTGATCTTCATGTTCCTTGGATGAATGATCCTTGTCTCTAAAAATATTGTTATCTTTGGTCACTTCTAGATCAGCATCTTTGTTATCCTTGTTGTCATTAGCTCCTTGGGAAAAAATTTCTCCCATGTTGATCATTTGAGTAGTGAGTCCTTGCAACAATTTGGATTGAAGTTTCAAAATCCTTTGTATGGCTGGGTCTAGTCCATTGTTGTTGGCTAAAAGCTGAGTTGTCTCTTGGCTCAACTGGTTTTGGGTTGCTATAAGTTCTCTCATGTTGTTTTCTTGGTTGGTGTTGGTGTCTCTTGGAGTAGTCATCTGTTTGGGTTTGAAGGAATTAGAATAGGCAAAATATTTCTAAGGAATTATTTCTAATAAAACACATCACAATTCACACACGCAATGTGCAACCAATCACAAACAAACATTCCACTCAAACATCAAGTTTCAAGCACATATTTAGGCAAAAAAATATTTTTGTTACACCACATAAGTTGGTGTTTTGTCTTAGCTAAAATTTGGTGGTCCATCTATATGGTTCACTTGTGGTCTTCCTTCTTTCTTGATTCTTCTTGTATGAGATCATGGTTTCCTTGGGAAAAACTCTTGGTCACAATACTTCAAAGTTGTTGATGGTTCCTTCTTTATTTTGCATTCCCTCAGTCTCTAAATCTTGAGTAAGATTTCCTTGTCTCACTTGGAGTCCTTGGTGATATCCATGTTGGTAGTCCTTGGTGAATATGCTGAAGATGTTGAAGTCATTAGAGTTGAAGATGTTGAAGAAGTTCTTGCATATGGTATAGTCTTTGGCCATGGGTAGGTTTTTTCCATCAAGTTTGAAATAGAAGAGAGGTAGAGTTGAAACCAAAATGGTTGAGGAAAGAGTTTACAAGTGTTTTTGTAAATAAGTTTTTGGAACAAGTACAACTCCTATTTTTCTAAGGGTTTTTGTCCAATCCTAGGTTTACAAATCCTACAGGCAACACATTGCTCTGATACCATCTGTAGGGGGTCCCAATCTTTAATAAGATAGAGCCTCCTGTGTTTACAATGCTAGTCCCTGGATCAATAGCTAGCATCCACAGTTAAGATGTAATATCAAGAAACAAAGGTCATAATATAACTTTATAACCAGGAATAACATAAGTTTATTACATCAAACATAGCTCATTAGGCTATTTCATTACATTGTAGCGGAATAACTATGGTCAAGTGGTCCTTCATCTTCAAAGTGCCACAGGTAGATGTTGGTTGTAGACTTTGTAATCTTAATCAAACAATCTTCACTAAAATCAATCAAACCTGCAACATACAAGTTACAGCCACAAAGGGTCAATACGTTTGAATTGTATTGGCAAGTGATACTATGGTAGTATAGTGGAGTCTATCATCTATATGCATTTGGCTAAGTGGAGTTTGAGGCTTGCATTGCTCAAAATAGATTTTTCTTATCATTTTGAAAATACTAAGTTTTTGCTTGACAAAATCATTTTCCTCAATCAAAGATTTCAAGATCCTTGTACCAAGCCATCCCTCCATCAATGATTGAAGAATTCAAACAACCCTTGTTCAAACCACAAGATTTTAACTTTAGAAATTTGAATGATGAGATTCTTGATTGCTTCCATGTCTTGATGCTCAAATTGTCCTTTACCAGGGACATGGCTAAGTACTTAGATTTTACACTCTGCAGAGGTGGTGCACTTTCCCCACAAGACTTGGTTTCCCAAGACAAGATCTTTCAGAAGCTTTCCATTAGACCAAAATGGACGCGCTCCAACCTATCAAACACTACCACCCACTGTCCATATGGCTAAGTTCTTGCAACCTATATGATCATGGCAGAGCCCATATTGCCAAGTGGTTGCACTTGAAGCTTCTCAACATTTGACATCTCAAATCCCTTTGTTTCCTAGGTGGCATTCCACAAGTGAGATACACAATCCAAGCTCATGGCATTGTGAACCACTCAACCATTCTCCACCAAGCAAGCCCATTCCACCCAGGGGATTCATTAACTTAGTTGTTTTATTAAACAAAAACATAAGTCCTCAGACTTAGAATATTTTTCCATAGTGTGAATATATTTTCCACCCATGTTTTCTATTAGCTAGGCTAAGCTTGATAGTAGTAGGAATCTTTAACTTAGGAAAAATCCTACTAAGGATTCATCTACAAGGTTTTCCTATAGTAAGGTCTATACTTAGCAAAATCCATGCAAGTTTTACTTAGCAAAATCACTAATGCATAGTGAAAGTAATAGGACAAAATTATGAAGCATCACTTGCCTTTTTGGTAGAGTATAGGTTCACTTCTTGATCTTTGCAACAATCACACTCTTCAAGTCACTACAAATCAATCAAGCAAGGCACAAACTCAATCTACCAATCAAGCAAAACAACACACATAAATAACAAAGTCAAAGAAATGCATGCAAGCATGCCAAGCTTTGTTTTGTTTGAAAAAGTGGTTCCTAGTGGGTCATAGTCATTTGGGTACATCTAATGGTCATTTCCTAAAGTGGCTAAGTCATTTGCAAAAGGTTTATCTTAAAAACCATTTTCAAAACAAAGTGTTATTTTATGTGGTGTAGAAATATTTTTACTAAGGCATTAGCCCATAGGGTTCACCAAATGAGTTGCTATTGCAAAACTTGGTGTTTTTGGGTTAGTAGGTTTGGTCCAAACCATCTACTCAAAGTTTTCTTCCTTTAAACATTTCCATAATAAAATCACAATTTTATTTGGCTAGAAATGGACTAAACTAATTAATCCAATCCAAACTTTTCCAAATTTATTTTCCAAACCATGGGTTGGTTCCTAGGGTCAGTAGGGTCATAACAAACCAATTGGCAAGGGTTTGATCTCAAAATTCATTTTTAAATGATTTTTTTCTAATGTTAGCAAGCACACAAAAGAATCTGCAAAATCAAACAATCTATCAAATACTATTTGCTAAACTAAGGGTAGGGTTGGCTAGGGCTTGTTCTCCTGAATTCATTGATATAAAATTTGCAAAATTTGGACATGTGGATCAAAAGATATAAGGGTTTGAAGTTTGTAAATAATTCTGATTTCAAATTCTAATTTCAATCTATCTGGTGACACGCGGCGACTTCTTATTTGTCGGTACCGTTTCGGTTGGATCGTGGCTGTGGGGCGTTGGATCTAGTTAGATCGAGTGGCTCAGATCGAGTACCCCTTCGCGTTTAAGTCGTTCTATCTCACCCACTTGATTGATATCGGACGGCTCCTATCAAACGGTCACGAACTGGCGGCGTGATAACAACGGCGAGCGGCGGAGCGGCCAGTTGGCGGCGGCGCTAGCGAAACAGGAAACGAGGAAGGAGGAGAGGGGGCTCACTGTGTTCGTCGTGGCACGGGGAGGCTCAACTTGCCACTGGTTGATGAAGGGGCGCACGGGGATGAGCAGAATCCCTCGCCGGAGTTGCTACTGGCGACGGGCGGCTCTGGTCGAGGTCGAGGACGTCACTGGAGACCACCCTAAGGCAAAACGGAGGCGCGGTCAGATGCGTGAGGTCAAGGCAACGCTGTGCGCGTGAACGAGAGTGGAAAGGGCGGACGGAAACCATCTGGGGTACTCACCGGAGTGAGGCAGACGCGGCGGCAGTACTGGTGGTTGTCGTTGGCGAGGCTCAGAGGTGCCCGCGGTCAAATGGGTGGTACGGGGAGGAAGGTCTGGGAGTGGGGAAGCTGCCAGGGTGCTCGGGGAGGCTCGGGGCGGTGTGTGCTGGTCGGATTTCGCTGGAGAAGGTCGCCGGAGTTGGTGAGGTTGCAGTGGTCAATTGGAGCAGCACTGGGGCGGAGAGGAACTGGAACTAGAGGGGAAACGGAGAGGAGGAACTGGCGATTTAATACGCGTGTTCACTGCAGGTTTAACTCGTGGCATCAAAGCGAATTAAGTCTGAGGAATTACGTCTGCAACGGCGAAGTGAGAGGAAGAACAGCTCGCGGGGTGGGGAAGAAGAGGGCCTGTGGTGGGGTCTGGTGGCAGTGAGAGAAAGGGAGAAAGGGAGGGGTCCACTGGTCATAGGCTATGCGGGTGAAAGACTGAGTGAGGAAAACGGTTCGGGGGAGGGGAATCTGGGCTGTGGGACTGTTGGGCTGGGCCTTGTTGGGCTGGTCTGTTTCCTCTCTTTTTTTTCTGTCTATTTGTTTTATTCTTTTCTATTTTATTTTCTGATTTGATTATTCAAACACATGATTCAATCAACCAAATAAATTCAAACCAACATCACACTTCACAACTTTTGAACTTGATTCTGTTCAGTAACAAATACCAAAATTCTAAAATAAATAATGTTTTAATTCATTTTAGGATCCATTCATTAATTAAATAAAATGTACTTTTAGTTATTTTTTTTTTAATAAGGTTTGATTTATTTGATAAAATCACTATTTTAAATCCAATATTTTCAGAACAAATCAGTAGGTTTTATTTGGAAATAAATAGTACTTGGATACTTGTTTAAAACAAAATATTATTTTACTTTAGGGTCCAATATTAATTATATAAAATGGGCTTTAGTTATTAAATCAATTAGAGTTTGATTTTTTTATTAAAATCTTTATTTGAAACCTAAATATCTTCAAAACCAAAATAGTAAGTTTAATTTGGGAAGTATATAATATTTGGAAATTTGTTTTAAAACAAAATAACCTTTTATTTTAGTATCCATTATTAATAATTAAAATAGACTTTCATTATTAACTCCAATAGGATTTGTTTTATTGAGATATTTATTTTGAAATCTTAAAACAAGCCCAAACACTTTAGTAGGTTTTATTAGAGAATATAAAATACTTGGAAAACCTTTTTAATATAATTTAATAAGTTTTGATGTTTTTTAATTAAAATGGTAAAACCCTTTTTATCAAATAAAGTTGGATATTAAATCCTTATTATTTTATTTAAATAATCCTTTATTATTTTTTTAAATAAACCTTTATTATTTTGTTTTAAAGTAAAATGTTTTATTTTCCATAGCTTGTCCAATGTTTAATTTGGCTTTATATAAAATAATCCTTATTTATAAATCCATCTTTTCTTTTGAATACCAATCCTTTATTAAAGGATCCAAAATACTATTTCCAAAATACTTTATCTTTCCTTTGTTAATTGTTTTATGTTTTTAAATCCTTTTAGGATTTTATTTAATTCAAATGGGTTTGAAGTTCCATTTTAATTCAAAAAGTTTCTTCTGGCTCTGAAAAACAAACAAAGTTTTATTTTATTAATTTATTTTCACATTACAAGATTTGGAAAATCTTGGGATGTGACATTCACTTGTCCCTTCTGAAAAGGGTTCGGCTTGTTGGGTCCTTCAACTTTCTTTTCTGGGCTTATCCACCTCGCGCCGACACACTCATTGGACCACATACATCAGAATGTATGATTTCCAATAAATCTGTCGCCCGTTCCATTGAACCGGAAAACGGCGTTCTAGTCATCTTGCCCATAAGGCATGGCTCACATGTATCAAATGATTCCAAAAATCCATCCGAATGGAGCTTCTTCGTGCGTTTATCGCCAATATGACCTAGACGGCAGTGCCACATATATGCGGATGTATCATCATTTAGTTTAATTCTTTTAGCATCAACATTATGAATATGTGTAACATTATTATCAAGATCCAAGAGAAATAAACCATTCATCATCGGTGCATGACCATAAAAGATTTCATTCATATAAATAGAACAACCATTGTTCTTGGATTTAAATGAATAACCACTTCGCATCAAACACGATCCAGATACAATGTTCATTCTTAGTGCTGGCACCAGATAACAATTCTTCAAGTTTATTACTAATCCCGACGGCAAATTGAGAGGCAGCGTTCCGATGGCGATCACATCAACGCTTGATCCATTGCTGACACACATCTTGACCTCACCCCTTGCTAGCGGTCGCTTGTTCCGCAGCCCCTAATTCGAGTTACAAATATTAGCAACCGAACCGGTATCAAATACCCAGGTGCTACTACGAGCACTAGTCAAGTACACATTAATAACATGTATATCATATATACCTTTGTTTGCCTTGCCGGCCTTCTTGTCTGCCAAATACTTGGGGCAGTTGCACTTCCAGTGGCCAGTCCCCTTACAATAGTAGCACTCGGTATCAAAAAGAACAAGTACTGGAATAGAATTGAGTTTGAACTTACCAGCAACAACATCTGGCTCTTCATATATTTCCTCCACATTATGTGGTTCACTTGTCCCTTCTGAAAAGGGTTCGGCTTGTTGGGTCCTTCAACTTTCTTTTTCGGGCATTCATTTGCATAATGCCCCATCATCTTGCACTTGAAACACTCAACCTGACTAATATCCTTCTTGACAGGCTGGCTTCCACTGCCACTTCCACTACCACTGTGGTGGCTCTTATATCCACCCTTGTGGTTCTTGTACTTGTCATTGTCATGACTACGGTGATGCTTGTTTTCATGATGACGGTTGTGGTTGTGGTGCTTGTTGAATTTCCCATGCTTGTAGGATCCTGAGCTTCCACTATCATCATAATGGGAACGTTTGTGAGATGATCCCGAGCTGTGCTTGTCCGAGTGCTTTCTCTTTCTACTCTCAACTTGCTTCATTTTGTTCTCCAAAATAGCAGCCTTATCACAAAGAGACTGGTATGTGGGAACATAGGCCACTTATAGCTTCAGGTTTAGTTCATCATTCAACCCTTCAAGGAACTTTTCCTTCCTCTTAGCATCAGTGTCAACTTCATCCGGCGCATAACGCGCTAGATTGTTGAACTCCTCAATATATTCAGCCACGCTGCGCTGGCGCTGCTTCAGATTATGGAACTCTTTCTTCTTCAAACTCATCACTCCGGATGAGATGTGAGCAGTACGAAAACCATCTTCAAAGATAGCCCATGTCACATCTGCAATGGGAGTGGTGATCTGGAAGTTATCCCACCAAGTGGCTGCTGGTCCTTCCAACAAGTGATCATAATGGAACGCTTGTGAGACGATCCCGAGTTGTGCTTGTCAGAGTGCTTTCTCTTCCTGCTTTCAACTTGCTTCATTTTGCTCTCCAAAATAGCAGCCTTGTCGCAAAGAGACTGATAAGTGGGAACGTAGGCTACTGATAGCTGCAAGTTCAGTTCATCATTCAGCCCTTCAAGAAACTTTTCCTTCCTCTTGGCATCAGTGTAAACTTCATCCGGTGCGTAACGCGCCAGATTGTTGAACTCCTCAATATATTCAGTCACGCTGCGATGGCGCTGCTTCAGATTATGAAACTCTTTTTTCTTCAAACTCATCACTCCGGATGAGATGTGAGCAGTACGAAAGCCATCTTCAAAAATAGCCCATGTCACATCTTCGATGGGAGTGGTGATCTGGAAGTTATCCCACCAAGTGGCGGCGGGTCCCTCCAACAAATGTGTTGCAAATCTGACTTTTTCTGCATCAGTACAGCCCACAGTTACCAAGTCCTTGTTCACAGAGCGTAGCCAATCATTGGCCACCATTGGATCAGTTGTTCCTGAGAAATTTGCTGGCCTCAATCTCAAGAACCTGGTAAGCATGTCAAAACCCGGTGGGTTGTTGTTGTTATTATGGTTGTTGTTGTTTTTGTTGTTGTTTTGGTTCTAGATGAACGTAGTCATCATTTGCATCAGCTGAGTCTGAGCTGTCATCATTTGCTGCATCTCAGGGGTGATGTTGTTGTTGTTGTTGTTGGGGTTGGGATTGGCACGACGGGGAGGCATCTGTGGTTTGTTCAATAGAGATAAGAATGAGATACCCATAGATGCTATCATGCACAATACATCACATAAAAAATCACCAAGCATGCATCATAATAATAATAGTTCAACAACAAAAATGACAAGTTTGCAAAGTAAACACACCAATAACAAGCCATCCACATGTTGGATGGTCATTGTGACTCAGATAAAGTATGATAAATAAATGATAAATGAGTAGTCATCACTACTCCTCGGCATCAACCTCCTCCTCAACAAAGGTAAGACCTGCATTCTCCATAGGGGTCTTGTATTCCTCGACATTGGTGGTCAAGGTCTCTACTTTGGCTTTGAGAGCACTCTTCTGAGAACGAAGCCTCTCAATCACAGTCTGCTGATGCTCGAGCTCGAAGTCCTTGGCCTCCAGTTCTGCAGTCATGTCCCGAATCCTCTTGTTCCTATCTTGGACTCGCTTCTCTTGACTCTTGAACTTTCTGTCCTGACTCTCGAACTTTGCCTCCATCTCCTTGACCATCTCATCTTGCTCCGCAAAGAGCTTGTCCTTCTCACGAAGCTGCACCTGGAGTTCGTCATTGTTGAGCATGACGTTGGTCCTATCAGTGTCCACGTGCCTAAGAAGAACCTCTAAGTCCTGGAGGTATAGACGAATCGGCTCTGCTGTCTCCCTCGAAGTGTCCTCGAAGTCGATGGCCTCTCCATCCTCATCACGTCTACCGAAGGCGTGGAAGTGAGTACCTCTAACCTGTTGAGAGTGTCTCCCTAACAGACGTCCAATCAAGTCCTGCATGACTACCTCTAGGCCTCTCTCCTTGTCATCGTGCATGAGATTGAAGGTGATAGCCTCCGTGGTAGGCTCAGTCTGGCGTCCGGGATGATTGACCTTGAAGCCCCAAAGGTCTTTCCTCTCAAACTTGGTGAGGGGAAGCACCATGATGGTAGGAAGAGGGAGATTGAGCAAACTAGTGAGCTCAATAATACGAGGACCAAAGCGAGTTCCCTGGAACTCTTCAACAGTGCTGATGGTAACATTAGGCATCTATTTATAAGATAGAAAAAGTTAGAAACAACACAATTTAAGATAAAACACAAGGCAAAGCATCACATGCATATATTTGGAAATCAAAACACACAAGTCATGGCATACATGGATCCATTACAACAACCAAGGTTCAACTTATTTTAAGCAACATTTTGGAAAATATAATGATAAGTGTGGTGGTCCAACTAACGAAGTACGCTTACAATTCCATCTCACTTGCCAAATCTGTTTGTCTAGATCACCCATTGCTAAGTATATGATGTCCTTCCTTAGGCTTTGGTTGGTAGCCTCTAACTCTTGGGTATGCTTCTTTTCTTCCCTAAGATCATTCTGAGTGTTTAGCATTCTGCACTTGATTCTATCACCAAGTTCTTTGATGGCCCTCCAAGCTGCATCCCTTGCTGAATCAAGGAATGTGGTGTGCATCATTGTGTTGGTGACCATGCAGAATCCTGAGTCCTTGTGGTTGTCTTCCTTGTTTTTATACAAGTGAAGTTGCACCCACCAGTACTCCACTCCTTCATCCTTCACAGGAAAACCTTTGTACACAGCTGCACCATGTATTCCCATTGCAACCATGAGGTCCTTGAGAGCCTTGGGGAACTCTGTCTCACATTCCAAAGTCATTGTCATGAGTGGTCCCTTCTTCACGGCTTCGTTGATGGAGTTCATCTACAAATAGAGATGAGAAAGAAGATTAGAAAAGTTTACGAGAAGAATAGACAAGTGTGGAAGTTGTGGAATTTTTTTCCTTAGTGGTTTTCCAATCCTAGGGTCATAATCCTACAGGCAACATAGTGCTCTGATACCATCTGTAAGATCCCTCCTTTATAAAGGAAAAGGATCCCTGTGATTGCAATGCTAGTCCCTGGATCAATTCTAGCATCCACAGTTTAAGATGAAGTACACAGAAACAAAGGTCATTATTACAGTCATTCCAGAGACAAACATAGTCTTTACAACTCCATGGCCACAGGCCTAGTATAAGAGTTTAAATAAGTAAATAGATAAAAGTCTTCATATTCATGTGCCACAGGCAAACATGTTGAGTGTAGACTCATGACTCCTAATCCTCATTAGAGAAACCTGCAACATCACAAGTTACAGCCACAATGGGTCAATACATTGGAATAGTATTGGCAAGTGATACCTTAGTAGAATATTGGTGGACTAGATACTATATGCAATTTGGCTAAGTGTAGCTTAGGCTTGCTTTGCTCAAAATAGGTTTTGCCTATTAGTTGAAATCACTAAGTTTTTCTTTGTCAAAACTTTTCCCAAGGAACCACCAATAGACATTGAGGTCCTTCACCCTTGTTCAACCACAAGTTTTACTTAGAAATTGGGATGAGGAGATTCTTGATAACTTCCATGTCTTGATGCTCAAGATTGTCCTTTTCCAAGGACATGGCTAAGTACTTAGATTCTTCCATCTGCAGAGGTTATGCACTTTCCCCACAAGTCTTGATTTTCACCAAGACAGGACCTTTCAGAAGCCTTCCCTTAGACCAAATGGACGCGCTCCAACCTATCATCCCACTACCACCAACCGTCCAAATGGCTAAGTTATTGCAACCTATATGATCCTTGCAGAGCCCATATTGCCAATTGGCTGCACTAGAAGCTTCTTAACATTTGGCCTCTCAAATCCCTTTGTTCCTGGGTGGCTTTCCACAAGTGAGATACACAAGGTAAACCATAGAAATGGGCCTAATGTAACCACTTAACATTAACCATTCCTTCCATTCCACCCAGGTGTTTCATTCACTTAGTTGTTTTATTAAGCAAAAACACAAGTCCAAAGACTTAGAAATATTTTCCATAGCATGAATAATTCACCACCCTTGGTTGCTACTAGCTAGGCTAAGCATGGCATAGATAAGCATCTTAACTTAGAAATTTCTAGCAATTCTACAACTACTAGGATTTCCCAAGCATAGCATATAAGCAAAATATAACCATGCAAGACTAGCAAAATATTTCTAATGCATAGTAGAAAACATAGGGATAAGAATATCATGAAGCACCACTTGCCTTGGTAGTTTGGAGAGTAGCTACACTCCTCACAATCACAAT
This sequence comes from Avena atlantica, assembly GCA_910589765.1. Lineage (NCBI taxonomy): Eukaryota > Viridiplantae > Streptophyta > Magnoliopsida > Poales > Poaceae > Avena > Avena atlantica. The sequence continues at coordinate 304,243,955 of OU342736.1, forward strand.
CACTATTGGCACCAAAATCTACACATAAAATCATTGCAACAAATCACATACAAAATAAATACAAGCAAAAATATATGGATGCATGCAATATGATATGTGATGATTTTCTTAGCTCAACAAGACAAGTGCACAATACTGGTTCATAAAAAAGTTCAAAAACTTGCTAACAACATTTATTTAAACTCTAAAACATTTCTCAAATAATTAATATACACAAAATAGGCCTACACATGTTTCTGTAATTAAAACCATTTTAACAGATGCAAAACATTAAACACATTGCATATTTGGAAAGGGCTTGCTCTCCTGATTCCATTGATATAAAATTCATCAAATTTGGACGTGGGGATCAAAAGTTATGACTAAAACAAAATCAAACATCTAATAGATTCAAATTCTGATTTTAAATCCAATTCCTAGCCACGCGTAATGTTCTGATTGGTGCGTACCGATTCGCTCAGGATCACGCACATAAGCCGTTACATCAAACTTAATCTGCATGGCCCAGATCTACCCATACCTCTTCGTTTAAGTGTTCTATCTAGCCCGTCAGATCTGGATCCAACGGTGCGCGATCAAACGACCACACTCTGGCGGCGCTAGCGGCGACGACTGGCGGAAGCGGCTCTGTCTACGGCGGCGCGGTGGCTACAGGGGGCTCTAGGGTCGTCGGAGGTGCTTACCAGACTCGCGATGGTGTACTGAAGCTCAACGTGGCGACGGCTTGACAAGGGGCGCACGGACACGGCGGCACGGGCTCGTCGGAGTTGAAGACAGCGTCGGGCGTTCGATGACGAAGTCGTTGGCGGCGCTCCGGGTCACCCTAGCACGAATCAAAGGCATCAGGGGGTGCGCAAGGCTACGGCGAACACGCTCGTGTGAGTCAGAAACGAAGGGGAACACGGGGCTCACCGAATTTAGTCGCCGGAGTTGGAGACGTCGTCGGGAACTCGCAGTGCTTGACGAAGTCGATGACCTGGGGAAGTATAGGATGAATTAGAGGTGTCAGAATGTGCGCAAGGAAGTTGCGAGGCTGTCTGCATGAACTAGAGGGGAAGGGGCGCACGGAGCTCACCGGGATTGGTCGCCGGAGAGGGTTCTGCCTCCGGCGGTGCAAGAGCGATTGCGGGCAGCCTGGGGGCACTCTGTGCTCGGGGTCTGGGGGAAAATGGAGAGGGGGCAGAGGGGGTTTAAGTAGCATGGTCGCGAGCGTGATTTACTCCGGCATTCAACGTGAATTGACGCCGCGAATCAATACAGAGAACGGCCGGCGTGATTTGGGGATTGAGCTGTTCGCGGGGTGGAGACGATGACGCCGTGTGGGCCGCGGCTGTCAGCGAGAGAAAGAGAGAGGAAGTGGGTCCAGACTGTCAGCGACCTAGTGGGTGCGGGTGTGAGTAAATAAAATGCTTCGTGGGGGGGGGGGGGGGTGCTGGGCTAGTTGGGCTGGTTGGGCCTGTTAGCTGTTTGGTTTATTTTTTCTCTTTTAACTTTTCCTTTTTCTGTTTGATTTTCTAAACTGATTTTAAAACTTCAATTCAAATCTATTTGATTTCAAAACTTCTCTGGACTTTTGTACAACAAGTCTTGTACTCAAATAAGTGTCAAACACAACTGTTCACTCAAACCTACTTGGGTCATTTGAAAAATCAAAATAAAACCAAGCCTTTATGTGATATAAACCATAAACATAATATTGGTTTTATTTACTCATTTTGTTTTGAAAACTTTGCTCAAGCTTTGGAAAGTACTTAAGTTTGAATTCAAACCTTACTGAACAATACAAGTACTCTTCTCATTGGAAAATAGCACTAAGGCTAGAGCATACCTACATAAAATAATGAGCATATATGCTCCTGTTTTGAAATGATTTTTGAAAATGGAATCTTATATGATCATGGATGCATGTATGATATGCATGAGTTTGAAACATGATTTTAGGGATGTTACATGTCACCAGCTGTTGCATCTCGGGGGTGACATTGTTGTTGTTTGGGTTGGGGTTGGCACGTCGAGGAGGCATCTGTGGTTTTCATAAGGATAAGAATGAGATACCCATAGATGCTTATCATGCACAATACATGACATAGACAATCACCAAAACAAGCATCAAAATAACATAAAGTTCAATGACATAATCAACAAGTTTGAAAAAGCAAACACACCATAGCAAGCCATCCACATGTTGGATGGTCATTGCGACTCAATAATCATAAGTACGGTAAATGATAGATAATTGAGTAGTCATCACTACTCCTCCGCATCAACCTCCACATCAACAAGTGTAAGACCTGCATTCTCCATAGCGGTCTTGTACTCCTCAACACTAGTAGTCAAGGCCTCTATCTTGGGCTTAAGAGCCCTCTTCTGTGAATGAAGCCTCTCGATCACTCCCTGCTGATTCTCGAGCTCGAAGTCCTTGGTCTCTAGCTCTTCCTTCATCTCCCGGATCTTCTTGTTCTGGTCTTGGACTCTCTTCTCCCGGCTCTTGAATTTCCTGTCCTGGCTCTCAAACTTTTCCTCCATTTCCTTGACTATCTCGTCTTGCTCCGTGAAGAGCTTGTCCTTCTCTCGGAGCTGAACCTAGAGCTCGTCATTGCTAAGCATGACGTTGGTCCTATCAGTATATAGGTGCCTAATAAGAACCTCTAGGTCCTGAAGGTACAAAAGAATCGGCTCCACCGTCTCTCTATTAGCATCCTCGAACTCAATAGCCTCACCCTCCTCGTCGCGTCTCCCGAAGGGGTGAAAGTAAAGACCTCTAAGCTCTCTGGAGTGCCTCCCTACCAGACACCCAAGTAAATCCTGCATGACTACATCTAAGCCTCTCTCCTTGTCGTCATGCATTAGCTTGAAAGTGATAGCCTCCGTGGTTGGCTCAGTCTGGTGTCCTGGCTGAGTAACTTTGAAGCCCCAAAGGTCCTTCCTCTCAAACTTGGTGAGGGGAAGCGTCATGATGCTAGGAAGTGGGAGGTTGAGCACACTAGTGAGCTCAATGAGACGAGTACCAAAACCAGTTCCCTTGAACTCTTCTGCCATGTTGATAGTAACATTAGTCATCTATTTTATAAGATAGAGAAAAGTTAGAATCAACATCAATAGAGAAAATCACAAGACAGAATGTCACAAGCATAACTTTGCAACAAACACACAAGTCATGGCATACATAAGTCCATTACAAGCATCAAAGGTTCAACATAACTTAGACAAATTTTTGGAATTAAAACGATAAATGTGGTGGTCCAACTAACGAAGTACATTACAATCCCATCTCACTTGCCAAGTTGGATAACAAGGCATCTCTAGAGGCAATCTGTCGATCCTGATCACATGAATCCATTGCTAAGTCTATGATGTCTTCTCTTAAACGTTGGTTAGTAGCCTCTAACTCTTGGGTATGCTTCTTTTCTCCCCTAAGGTCATTTTGGGTGTTGAGCATTATGCACTTGAGTCTTTCACCAAGGTCCTTGATGGCATTCCAAGCTGCATTTCTTGCAGAGTCAAAGAATGTTGTGTGCATTTCTGAGTTGGTGACCATGCAGAATCCTGACTCCTTGTGGTTGTCTTCCTTGTTTTTATACAAGTGAAGGTGCACCCACCAGTACTCTACTCCTTCATCCATCACGGGGAATCCTTTGTACACAGCTGCACCATGTATCCCCATGGTAACCATAAGGTTCTTAAGGGCCTTGGGAAATTCAGTCTCACACTCCAAAGTCATGGTCATGAGTGGTCCCTTCCTCATGGATTCGTTGATGGAGTTCATCTACAAATAGAGATAAGAAAGAAGATTAGGAAAGTTCACGAGAAGAAAAAGACAAGTGTAGAAATTGTTAATTTTTTTTCCTTAGTGGTTTCTAATCCAATCCTAGGGTTATAATCCTACAGGCAACACCGTGCTCTGATACCATCTGTAAGATCCCACCTTTATAAAGGTAAAGATCCATGTGGTTGCAATGCTAGTCCCTATATCAATTGCTAGCATCCACAGTTTAATATGAAGTACACAGAAACAAAGGTCATTATTACATCGTCATCTAGAGATAACATAGTCTTTTACAACTCCATAGCCATAGGCTATTACAAGAGTTAAACTTAGCAATATAAAATACAAGTCTTCATCTTCATGTGCCACAGGCAAGCATGTTGAGTGTAGACTCATGACCCTTAATCATCATCAGAGTAACCTGCAACATCACAAGTTACTGCCACAGTGGGTCAATACATTGGAATAGTATTGGGAAGTGATACCTTAGTAGAATATTATCATCTAGTTACTACATGAATTTTGGATAAGTGTAGCTTAGGCTTCCTTTGCTCAAAATAGGTTTTACCTATTAGTTGAAAGAACTAAGTTTTTGTTGGCAAAAACTTTCCCAAGGAACCACCAATAGAAATTGCTAAACCTTCACCCTTGTTCAACCACAAGTTTTAACTTAGAAAATTGGGATGAGGAGATTCTTGATAGCTTCCATGTCTTGATGCTCAAATTGTCCAATACCAGGGACATGGATAAGTACTTAGTTTCTTCCATCTGCAAAGGTTGTGCACTTTCCCCACAAGACTTGATTTTCACCAAGACAGGACCTTTCAGAAGCCTTCCCTTCGACCAAAATGGACGTGCTCCAAACCTATCAATCCCCTACCACCAACTGTCCATTATGCTAAGTTATTGCAACCTATATGGTCCAGGCAGAGCCCATAATGCCATGTGGCTGCACTAGAAGATTCTTAACATTTGGCATCTCAAATCCCTTTGTTCCTGGGTGGGAATCCACAAGTGAGATACACAAGGTAAACCATAGAAATGGGCCTTGTGTAACCACTCAACCAAAAACCACCAAGAAATTACCATTCCACCCAGGTGTTTCATTCACTTAGTTGTTTTGTTAAGAAAAACATAAGTCAAAGACTTAGCAATATTTTTCCATAGCATGTATATATTCCACCCTTGGTTACTACTAGCTAGGCTAAGCATGACCATAGCAAGTATATTAACTTAGAGAAAATTATAAAAATTCTACAACTACTAGGATTTCCCAAGCATAGCATATAGATACTTAGCAAAATATTCATGCAATCCCTATGCAAAATATTTCTAATGCATAGTCAAAATATTGGGAAAAAATATAAAGCACCACTTTCCTTGTTAGTTGAGGGAGTAGCAACAATCTTCACAACCACAATCACTATTTGCACCAAAATCTAGACATAGAATGATAGCACCAAATTCACATATCAAAATATACAAGCAAAAATATATGAATGCATGAAAATGCCATGAGATGGTTTTTCTAATTCAAACAAGACAAGTGAAACAGTACTGAATCATAAATAAAGCAATTTTACACCAAATAAAATTAATTTGGCCCTTAGAACATTTTTCATACAATTTTTATATAAAAAATAAGCTTGGAAATGTCTCTGCAAAAACAACCCATTTTACAGATGCAATTTATTACAAAAAGTGCATAATTGGATAGAATTCTTTCTCCTGTTTTCAATGATATACAATTTACAAAATTTGAACGTGTGGATCAAAAGTTATGAATTTTGCAAGTTTGAATAACTAATAGATCTAATTTCAGATTTTAAATCAAAGACACAGACACGCGACGCTTTCTGATTCATCGATACCATTTCGTGTGGATTGATCAACGAGGGTTGTTGGATTTAAGTGGTAGTGCACGGCCAGATCTGCGCGTACCGGTTCGATTAAGTGATCTATTCCTGCGCGTTGGATCTAGATCTAATGGCTATGACGCAAGCGACCAAAGACTGGCGGCGCTAATGGTTGCTGGCGGCGGCGGCGCTTCTGCCGGTGATGCTCCGATGATTCCAGAGGGGGCTAAGGGTAGAGCAGTGGCTTACCAGACTCGCGGGAACACAACGATGCTCAAAGTGTTGCGGGCGTGGGCGGGGGCGTGCTGCAGAGGCTGCTGGGGCTAGGGCTGGAATTATAACTCGAAACTCGCGAACTAAATGAGTAACTCGTGATATAGCTCGACTCGGCTCGAACTCGGTGTCTAACGAGTCGAGCCAAGTTTTTGATTTGAGCTTGTTTGTTCACCCAAGCTAAATGAGCTACTCGCGAGCTACTCATTTAGCTCATTAAACTCGTTCAAATATAGAGTTTGAAAATTTTCATAGATAAGTGTCATACTATGAATGTTCCTTGAAGCTGTAACGGCGTAGAGTTACTATATTTTTTATTGATCTTCCTTCGTGCTATTATGGAAGTACTATTATTGTTCTAGTTTTAAATTAGTAGAATAATTACTAGTTTTTCTTATATGTGCTCATATTTATAACTTATAACAATCTAAACGAGCTGCTCGCGAGCTACTCATGAGTTTACCGAGTCGAGCCGAGTTTCAAATATGAGCTCGTTCTGTAAACGAGCCGAGTCGAGCCAACTCGTTAGTTGAACGAGCTTTAGCGAGACGAGCCGAGTTGGCTCGGCTCGGCTCGAATTCCAGCCCTAGCTGGGGCTCGTCGGAGTTGGAGGCAGCGTCGGGTTTGCTCGGACGGCGACGAAGGCGACGTTACTGGCCACCCTATCACAAACTGAGGGTATCATTGTGTGCACAACACTCAGGCAAAACTGATAGGGTCAAGGAGAAGGCGTGGGGCGGTCGGGCTTTACCTCAATCTCTCGCCGGAGTTGGAGACGGCGTCGGATGCCCACGGAGCTTGTCGAAGTCGATGCTCTGGATCACAAGCAGATGAACAAAGGTAATCAGGAGGTGCACAAGGATCAGGGGATCATCCTAGGGTGAACGAGAAGTGGGCGCGAACACTAGACTTACCGGAATATCTCGCCGGAGCTAACTCTGTCTGCGGCAGTGTAACGCGAAATGGAGGCAACCTGGTGGCGGAGCGAGCGAGTGGTGTGAGGGGAAAGTGCGGGGTGGGGAGGGGGTTTTGTAGACGGAGCAGGGGCGAGGATCACGCACTGAAACGCTGGCAATTACTCGGGTTTAATGCGCGGCAGTGATGGCGGAGGAAACAGCCGGCGACGTGGTCGTGGGTGTGATTTGGGGAAGACGGTGGTGAGCTGGCGAGGGTCCACCAGTCAGCGACAGTTTGGGTAGCGCGGGTGTGGTGAGAAAAACAGGGAGAGAGGGAAATCCCGGGTGGGCTGGTTAGTGGGCTGCTTCTGCTATTGGGCTCAATTGCTAGCGCCAGCCTTTTTCCATTTCTTTTATCTTTTTCTTTTTCTGTTTGATTTTCCAGGAATCTTTTTCAAATGATTTTAAAATGGTTTGAATTCAAACAACTCCTGGATTTTTGTAAGGTGAAATAAGTACATAATTGGCTACAGAACAATGTTGTACACTTAGAAATACATGGGCACAATGGAATTTAAAAATAGACAATGCCTTTATCAATTGTTTATAAAGACATAAGAGAGGTTTTAAATTCATACTTTGTTTTAAAAAAATTGTCCAAGCTTTAGAAAACTTCTATCCACTCTAAGTTCAAATCTTTCTGGTTTAAAGCAAATAATCTCATACTAGAGAGTAGCATTGGGTCATTGCCTTGCTTACATAAATAATAGACATCCAAAAGCTTCTATTTTTTGAAATCTTGTTTGAATATGATCCTAAAATGATCATGAATGCATGAATGATGTGCAAACTTTGAAATCATGATTTTTGGGATGTTACATTATATTGCTATAAAGAACTTACGAAGTGATCCTAATCCTTAGACCATGAGATCATGCCAATCACTAACACCAGAAGAGTTTCTTGTTGACATCAAACGTCACACCGTAACTAGGTGATTATAAAGATGTCTCCAAAGCTACTAAAGTGTTATGTTGAGAATCATGGATCAAGAGTGGAATTTGTTCATCTCGATGGCGGATAGACATACTCTGGGACCTCTCGGTGGTATCACATTGGTTAGCTTGCAAGCAAGTGATTTGATCACTAGAATGTTATATCACAGGAACAAGAAAAGAGTGCATGTTAGTAACGAGATCAAACTAGGTATGGAGATACCAATGATCGAATCTCGGACATGTAATATATCGTGAAACAAAGGGATTAAGATACAAGCGTAAAAGGTTCCGACGATCACAGGAAAGTCATCGTTGAATGTGTGGGAGTCAGTATGGATCTCCAGGTCCCGCTATTGATTATTGATCGGAGAAGGGTCTCGATCATGTCTGCATTATTCGCGAACCATAGGGTGACACACTTAAGGTACACTGGCATCCAGTTGGAGCAAATGTTTCATGCCGGAAAGAATAACAAGCGTGGGAATTTATTTCACTAGATTCCGAAACAGGTTTTCGGGTGAAATTGCATAAAGTGGTTTTTCATGTGAAATATAATTCTAGCAAGGGTTTATATGTGAATGTTTGTCATTAAAGTAATTTACAAAATTCTGAATAAATAAAATAGTTTTATTTAATGAGAGTTTGCATTAAATTTGGTGGAAATTTAATATTAATTTTGAATGGGATTTTGAGTGGAGGAAATTGAAAGGGTTTTTGTGAGTGGAGTGTCCATCCACATGAATGAAGGAGGGGAGGGGGCAGCCCCCATGGCCGGTGGCCACCCCCTTGGGTGCCCTCCTCCTCCTATAAAAGGCACCCCCTCTCCTCTCTCTCACACACCTCCTCATGAAGGATCTCTCTCCCCCTCTAGAATTTATTCCCCATGGTCTCGGACTAGCGAGATACATGTTCCGGTGGCTATTCGGCAAGAAAGGGTTGTGCTTCCGCTGCATCGCTGGAGCGAGGAGGCAGAGGTTGCTCAGTGTCTTGTACGTGTGTGCGAGCACAGATGCGCAGCTTCTTTGCGGCGCTAGGACTTCCTCTCGATCTTGAGATCGGCAAGAGATCGTCTACATCAACCACGAGTTCAACTCGTTAAGCTTTGTCGGTCTTCAAGGGTGTGTTCTCTACGAATATACATCCGCCTGTTGTTTGTATCTAGTAGATAGATCTTGGTACATAGTTCCCATCGTAGGAAATTTTTTGTTTTCTATGCTGCAAACCCTACAGTTTCATGCACTTTTGTGTTGTTCTTGGAGCATCTTTGTTTTTTTTAGTTTTCGTTTGTTTGGTTTGATGCAATAAGTTGGTTTGATCCCAGCACACTTCTTATTGGGATAGAGACACACTCCGTTTTCATTGCCTAGAACACTCTAGTTTTCATTCTTATTGTTTTGTGAAGTGTTCTCTTTTGCTAACACTATGTTTAGCCTTAGTTTTCTTATGTTGTTTGATTAGAAATTTTTAGTTCTTCTTTGTGTATTTGTGAGACATGATCACTGATCTTTATTGATTATTATCTTTGTGTGTTGTTTCAAATAAGTTGATTGGTGTTGGAAGAGAGTAGGAAGTTTCATGCTTATACTGGTACAAAAAGGAGCATTGCTTTGACTGTGGCTCAGACTTTATCATGTCATGCTAGATGTTGCTTTGACCATATGCTTAGTGATTATTGTTGTAGCATGACTTGTTCCAAACAACTGATATTGCTTAATATGCCTTGAAAGAATCATGCGTTGTTTTCGCATATAAAAGCATAATATTGTGGTATTCTCCTTTGATGCTTTGTTTGGGTTGACTTGCACATGCTCACACCAAGTTATACCTATAACTAGTCAGCTTAGCCTCTATGATCATTTAGTTTTTGACTTGTGGTACCACTTTATGCTTTGATTGATAATGTTTTGTTGCTCTGCATGGTTATGGCCATTATTGCTCTCTTAATTGGTTGCTCCCAGTCTTTTGCTAGCCTCCACTTGTACTGAGTAAGCTCTACTCATGCATCCAACTCCCAAGAAACCATGTTATTCCAAAGAGTCCACTATAAATTCCTATGCATGGTGTGTTACACCATTCCAAGTATATTATTGTTTTATCTATCTTCCAAATTAAACTTGTTATGTGAATATTAGTGATTAAAGCTCTCACAAACTTAATGGCACACTTTATTTTTCTTGCCCCTAATAAACTTGAACCATTGTAACATCTATGTTGTATATGCTTGCACTTATAAGTTGGGAATTAGCAGAACTGTGTTGTCACGAGGAACACTTTCAACACCTGTAAATATCTACCTCATTGATATCATGATCTTTTGTTTATGGATGTCGGCAGTGTGAAATAAAAGGGGAGATTGTAAGTCCATGGAGTTATGTATATGTGTTATAGAAACGCCTGGGCCGCTAGCCTAAGCCATGCCTAATCATGGTGGAAACTTGCAGCATCACCATAGTGAGCAATCAATGAAGCATCCTCAGAAAAAATATAAAAAAATGTATGCACCATTCTCATGGTAAATAAAAGGACTGCTGAGATGCTCACTGTCTGTTGCCTTGTCATTTTGATATGGGATAGCTCCTGGGTGGGGTAAGGGGTACCTCGTTGGCGGTTCTCTATGATACACATATACTTACAATGACAAGAACTTACCGGTGACTAAAGTTGAGTAGCATGTGGAACGGCTCTCGTACTCAAGGGACATGAGATTGCCAACTTATTATTTGTCAAGCATATACTCCATATTTTGTTCAATTTAACCTTAATCACTTCAATATGCTTATGATAGGGGCAATGAGAGCTGAAAGCTAACAAGTACCATAATTTTTGGAATCTCTTTATGAAACTTGAAATCCATGCTTCCCTGTGAAGGGCCCTTCTTCCTACTTTTATATTGAGTCTCCACCTTCTATCTTTAAGCACCAACTAGCAGAGCATAGTTGTCATTCTTAGTTTTATGTGCATTATCCAAAAACTTATTGATTGATTCATAATGTTGATATTGCTTATTCTTAAACTATTTGTATCTAGTCACCCTTTTGAACTTTGAAGGTGTCCTATGCATTTATGTTTTGCTACTCCGTGAGGGACAAGCTGAATACCACTCTTGCTATGTTTCTATATGTGAAACAAACAAACGTCTGTTAATGCATTGTTATTCGTGATCTTGGTTTATACCCTTTCATGTTGCACCATAGTTGCTATGTCCTATTGTTAGAACTTCATCTTTCATGCTCATGTTTAGATTACTTTGATCCCAGCTATCAATGCTTTGCAAATACCTTGATCAAGATTGTGATGGTGCATGTCACCTCAAAAATTATTATTTTTATCACTTACATACTCGAGGACGAGCAGGATTTAAGCTTGGGGATTCTTGATACGTCGTAAACGTATCGAGAATTTTTATGCTCCATGCTTGTTTTATATCATTTGTCTTATGTTTTGTCTACACTTTGAGGTATTTTTATACATTTTCTGAAACTAACCAATTGACAAGATGCCGCAGTGCCAGTTGCCTGTTTTCTGCTGTTTTTGGTTTCAGAAAAGCCAGAAAAGAAATATTCTCGGAATTGGACGGAACAAAATCCAAAGTCAATATTTTACCCGACACGACAGGGAGTCCGAAGGAGAGACGGAGGAGGGCACCAGGGCGACCACACCATACGGTGGCGTGGGCCCTCTAGCCACGTGGCCACATGGTGTGCCCCCCCTGGCACTCCACCGTCCTTGTCCTTTCACCTACTTATACGTCTCCCCGAGACGTAAACCCTAACACAGATCAGATCTCCACAAAAAGTTCCACAGCACCGCTGCCACCGAAGAGGAGATTCGGGGGACAGAAGTCTTTGTTCCGGCACCCTGCCGAGATGGGGAATTGCCTCTGGAGCCATCTCTATCGACTCCACCACCATCTCCATCGTTGTTGACGACTCCCAGGATGAGGAGGGAGTAGTTCTCCCTTGAGGCTAAGGGCTCTACTGGTAGCTATGTGTTCATCTCTCTCTCTCTCTCTATGCGTGATCTTATTATGTTCATGAGCTTTGTAATCAAGTAGATCTACTCTGCTACTCAAGTGCTCTAATTAGTCTCTGGCTATCCCCACGTGTGTGAAGGTGATAGTGTGCACACCGTGTGGCACTTAGGCTATAGATTACATAAATATTTATCATGAGTTATATTTTGAGTTGGATGTCTCTATGAAATTGTGGTGTTTGTTGGAACCATCTAGCGCTCAAGGTTACAGTGTGGGGTTATCTAGATGGGGAATGCGAACTTTAAGGAGTGCTTTTGTAGCCCTACCGTGTATTAGAGTTATCCAACCGGAGAGTAGTTCAGAGTAGAATAATAAAGAGAATATAATTATATGAGAGTGTCACTAGTGAAAGTACGATCCCTAGGCCTTGTTTCTAAGTATTGAAACACCGTTTACAACTAGTCCTGTTACATGTTTGCTTTCTTCCATCCTTATTTCAGTTTTACTTTTATTCTCTTCCTCCCCATCAAGATCTTTTCTGGCACCGTTGTCTTATAATCATCCATACTACTTGTATTTCACTATCTCTTCGCCAAACTAGTGCACCTATACACTTGACAAGTGTATTGGGTGTGTTGGGGACACAAGAGACTTCTTGTATCTTGATTGCAGGGTTGCTTGATAGGTATACCTTTGACCATTTCCTCCCTGAGTTTGATAAACCTTGGGTGATCCACTTAAGGGAAAATTGTTGCTGTTCTACAAACCTCTGCACTTGGAGGCCCAACATTGTCTACAAGAATAGAAGCGTGCGTAGACATCAACGTTCCCCAGAGCGTCAAACTTCACATCGAGCGGGTCAAATCGCATCAGCATCACCTTATGAAACTCCTCCATCGCATCCAGGACGAAATGGCTCTGAGCGGATGGGTTAGAAACTCGTTAGGTAGCCATTGTAGCTTCATCTGTACCACCCAAACGCCAATCTCAGATTTACAGCAAATTTCTGAAATTTTTTGCAACTGGTCGGTCGATGTTACTGGATGGCTTCGAGTTGTGAAGCATGCCTGGATCGCACCGACCTCTGATACCAAATTGTTATGTCCCGTCTCCAGCGGTGTGGTGGCCGCGGCTAGGGTTCTAGGAAGGGGGTCAGGAGGAGGAGAGAAGCTTGGAGAGGAAAAAGGTCATGGCAGTAGTAGTTCAATCATTTCTTTCATAATCCTCACATTACAACTGGTGGATGTTATATCGACAAACCACTGGAACGGCCGTATCCCACACTCGGCCCACACTTGGCCCACACAACCATACGGCCCAGGCCACACACGCACACCCTATTCTGTATCCCGCATAGTGGTGATAAGGAGCAGCAGTGGGATTTGAGATGGAGCAAGGAAGTGCATCGATTGATGTGGACCCAGGAGCCGGACGATCTAGATATAGTGAATTAGTAGAGGGAAATTTTAGACAGATTTGTGTGCTAGGGTTTGGGGAAAAGAAAGAGTAGATTGGGAGACATATATAGTCCAAAGTACACTAGATAAGGCTAGTTTTATGCTAAAACATTAGATAGTCTTTTGCTATTATTATTATTATTATTTATTTTAGCAAAATAAGAAAAGCTTTTGAACTCACATAAGGGACCTAGAAACATTATTTATTTTATTTCAAAAAATAAGAAAAATAAGATGGATTTAATTAATCCATGGGAATATTTTAGCAAAGCAAAAATAGGATGTTAGCCAAAATATGTTTAGGGACAAAGTAATGCAATGCTATGCATGATATCATGAGGACGAAAAAAATAACAAGAAAATCTAATTAGGAAGATTTTTCGGGCACTACAACTCGACACCACAAACAAGGATCGCGTCGCGAGATCCAAGCAAGTCACCAGGGGAAGAGGTTTGATGATCAGATCTCCTTGTGTCAGGTTAATGGTCGCAACACCACTAACAAGAATTCTTGATCCGTCTTGAAATCATCAACACCACCAACAAGGGTTGTTGCTCAGCGTCTTCGAGGAAACACTCTGGAGAGGCAAAGGCGGAAGTAAGGTCTCGAAGTTAAGGCCACCTCTAACTTCCATGAAAGGAGTAAAGTCACACATTGAGCCCATTCAATATACAAGAGCGAATAAAAAGAGTAGTCGATATGGAGGTCAATCCATCACGCACCCAAACTATTACTTCGTACATGCATAGGAAAACGTGTAACCCAAATCTCTAATTCAGATGGAATAGCTTGAAAAATAGTGTTTGGAAGCTTCGGGAAAATGATCTAGAGATAAGGAGGTCATTGTCTTAGAGGTCACAACACCGAAAACATCCGAAGAGAAATCATATAGAATAAAAACCAGATGTAGCACCACCATTGCTAAAAAGGAGCGGAACCCTAAAGGTATGATGGAAAACTAACCACGAGAAATCCAGGGCTTGAAAATTTTAAGAGAGCATATTCAAAACACGCAAAGATAAGAGAAGGAGGAATAGAGGTAAGGAGTAAAATCAGAGCTAATCAAATCTATCCAATGCATTTGTAGCAAAATAGTTTTGACACTCTATATCGTCCGTTGACAAGGTTAACCTACATGCTGGACTAGTGGGGTATCGTAAACCTTTGCTCTGAAACCACTTATAACGCCCCTGAATCGGGTCTTTGCAAATCTCAACCTTTTTTCCAAAATCCGGATAGAAGAGATTGAAAGACACCCATCAGACACTTTTGTGTGTGTGGGATTTTTCTTATAAGTAGTTACATCACAAGTGAAATAATCGATCTCTATCTTCCATCTACTTCGATTAGTAGTCTCCATGCACCGTGCTTGCAAGAAAGATGGATGTTTGTTTCTTTCCTTCTGAATCTAGGATGCGTTAGTAATAATGAAAGATTGCCTTGAAGCTCAAAGAATTAGATCATTGCAGTAAGTGGGGGCCTATGCCTCCACTCAAAATTTTAAATTCCCTTAGTATTTGTACATATCGGAAAGTGGGAGGGAGAAGCGTGTTGGGAATATGCCCTAGAGGCAATCATGTAGGATGATATTCCCCAAAGTATTCATAAAGTTATTAAGTTGCCCTTGTATGAACATCTAATATATATGATCGAATACATGATTCTGTTGTGGAACTATATATTCATGTTGTTCATACTAGTTGCCCTTAGTCGTTGAAGTTGTGTTGGACACACAACTTAGACTAATGTGAAGTTGGCTTCATGATTCTGTTCCACTTGTCATGGGCATGGTGATTCTATTCCAAATTGCATAGACTCGGCTAAAGAGTTTAGCGAGTCGGACTGACCCACAATTGAGATACAACGAGCATGTTGTCATTTGTAGTCTCATACAATGGAATCCTTTGACATGGTATGATTGCATTATATGAGTTATGGATCGCCAACTTAGGTTCTATCAAATATTGTTCTGTAAATGGGCAGTTATAAATGTAGAGTTCGGGTTGGTTGTGAATCAAGCTGCGTGACATGGATTACTAAGATTGGATTTTCCCATCCGTAAGATATAGATATTATCTGGGACCTCTCGTGTGATATGATTCGGAATCATGGCCATGCGCTACTCAGCTAAGTGTTAACTGATGAGTCATACTAAGAGTTAGTCCAGTGAATTGCATACACAGAATGAGAGGAGGGTTGAGCTATTTAAGGGATTGCAACACTCATCCATAGCTTGACAAGGTATATCGTGTGGCAAAGGGCCTTGTACGAAAGTCACATTGAAGATTTGTCTTCCGGACTTTACAGAACTTGGGAGATGGAACGTTTTGCTAGAGGCCGGTACCATCTATCAACTTGAGACCAACTGTTCATGGGAGTGAGTGAGACTCAAAGCCATGATGGGATACTTGGAGGTGTAGCTCATCACGTGTCCATGTGTTCATGAACCTACATGGTCACACACTTAAAGGTTAGGAGCCCATATGGATTGGATCCATGTGGTAGTTGGGGTACATACTAGATGGGCCTCAAGAGTTGAGACCAACTAGGAGTGTATATAAGTGGAGCAATAAGGGATAGTCCCTGACCTAGCCGTCACTTTCTGCACTCCCAAATCGGGTTAGACAGGATCTAGCAGTCCCCTGTCCGATCTCCTTTCTATATGTGTGGATACCTATAGAGGCATTGCACGTGCGGTGCTGGAGACAAATGTGTTTGTGGGGATCTGGCGAAGTAGTTCGTGGGATCCAGAGGAGCTGTTAGTGAGATCGATCGACACTGCATCAACTAGCGCATTTCATCGATAATCCGCACATGTGCGTCTAGTGATAAATATCTTGGCCTATTAGCTGAGCTAGATCTTGGGAGCACCATGTTAGATAAAAGTTTTGTTTATCAGCTAGCGGCCCAAAAGTGGTATCAGAGCAAAAGGTTTTGGTTTTAGGCTCTTGATCTGTGCATATGTGATATGCATGCGGTGGTATATCATATCTACTTAGGGTTATGGTGGTCGATCTATGAGATAGATCAGTTTTGTGCAAGATTGATTGGACCAATCACACTCGGGGGTTCATGGAAGATCAGGTGTGGTTGGTCAATGAGATTGGTCAGATCTGTAGGGGTTCGTAGCATGAAAAACAAAAAAATTATACCGCATGCACACAAACAAGCCAAGATCTATATACTAGATTGTAGCAACGAGTCGATAGAAGCACTCACCCTCGAAGATTCCAAAGCGGTTAACGAGAGAAGATTCTCGTGGGTGATGTAGTCGTACACTTGTCGATCTCAAGATCGCGTAGACGATCCTTCCGGATCTGTGTTCCGGCAGCGCTTCCGCAGTCGGTCACACGTTCGGTACTCGATGAAGACCTTCCTCTCCCTTGTTCCAGCAGGCAGCAGAGGTTGTAGCACTCTCCTCGTGATTCTGGCAGCACGACGGCGTCGTGTCGGAAGTAGAGGGAAGAACCCGCAATGCTTCGCCTAAGCTGGAGCGAGTATGGTGGAGTAATAGAGGGCCTTGGCGATCTACGGATTAGAGGCACCAAGGGGGTGGCTTGGCCGACGGCTAGGGTTTGGGGAAACCCTAGTCGGCGACTTGGAGGAGGCCTAGGCGGCGGAGGCAGCACTTGGGGTGGTGGCGCCTGGATCTAGGGTTTGGGTGTGAGGGGTAGGGGTGCTCCCTACCCCTCCTTATATAGGTGGGGAGAGGCGGTTTGGGAGGAGGGAGTCCTCCTCCAACTCCTCCTCCTTGCCAGCGGGTGGAGGGAGTGGGATTCCTACCCTAGGTAGGTTTCCTACTCTCCCTCCACCAAGCAATGTTCGGATTTGACTTTTCAAATTGGCGTTTGACTTACAAACTTGAATTTTATTTCTCTCTTCATATTTCCCAGCCAAGTGGCCTAGTACATGATGCAATCATTCCACATTGTCATGACACATCCATGTACCCTTCCCCTTCCGGAGTGCCGGACCTTCTAGACCCTTCTAGAACATTCCTGGTGAAAACACTGAAATCATTTCCGAACTCCAAAACAGGACTTTCCTTATATGAATCTTGTTCTCCGGATGTAACACCCTCAGAATCGGCCCTATGCAAGTTTCAGCGCTCCTCGCCAAACCCGCATAGAAACGATTCAAAGGTGCCCACCAGGAACTTGCGTGCGGGTGGAAAACGAAGTAATAACATTACACAACAGTCCTCGATGGGACCCACAGAACAGATATATATACAACACGAATCCAGGAGTCAAGGATACAGATATACAATACAAAGATCCAAATCACCTTGAAAACGATAGAGCGTCCAGCTACGGACAAGATGCAAATGGGGCTAAGAGCCCTGAAGAATAACCAATGGCGTCCATAACCCTGCCCAGGCCAACCCGGAAGGGTAACCCTGCTAACGACGTCGATCTCAAAACCTGCTTAAACAAAAAGGGGTGCCGACAAAGGGCAAAGGAAAAAGAGGAGCGTCAGTACTGAGGCCAGTACACGGCGAGGCTAGAATTCGGCGGTCCTCGCCTACATAGGTATGGTGGACTGAAGCGGCAGCGGTAGCATGCACTAAACAACCTATAGAGACTCGATACAACTGACGGCTATCAGAGAGGGGTAAGAAAGACCTATTCGGAACCAACCGGATGCTACCATCGAACAAACCCATCCTGGTGTTTCCCCCTCGAGACCAAACGAGGAAGTCAACCGAGGAACTCACACAGTTAGCAGTTTTATTTATTCAGTTATCGTTGCAGCAATTACTAGTCAAGTATAGATAATCATCCTGATATAATAAGCAGTGGGCAATTTTAGTTAACCATTCCGTTGTAGTTGCAACACTTACTAGTCAGATACGATTAGCATGAGATAACCCCAAAAACCCAGCAGTTGTTGGTACTTTTATTTAGCCAATCCGTTGTAGTGAAGCTGATTACTAGTCATATCAGATACAAGTCAAATTATAGCAGTAAACTTTAGTTATAGTTGTCTATGATCGAGACCTATGCTCCAAGTCGTCCATAACCGCGGACACAACTTCTCGAAAAGATTTAACCCTGCAGGGGTGCACCAAAGTATCCACACGCACTTCGACCCTTTTTGCCAGATCAATTGACATACACCCATCGGTATGTCGGCGGGGCCTAAGTCATGACGTTTCCCAGACCCAAAGCAAGCACGGGGGGGCCACCCCACTAAGTACACCCGCAACAAAGTCGGCCGGTCTCCGAGACGGACTCAGGGTTTGCGCTAGTGGCTGTAAACGACTGGGGAATCCCAAAACTGGGCCTGTCGATACCGCGAAAACACTCCGCTTCCAAAACAGTACAGGTGCTCCTCACACAATCATAAATAAAGCAGTAAAGCATGGCATAAGTACAGGATAGTAATAAAGCCCCAAACAACTTGTGGCCCCCAGTACAGTACTTTGAAATCAGGTACTAAATCGATGGGGTGCCCATACATCCCACATGTGGTTAGCGCGCTCGATCTCGGAACAGGTGTCAAGAACTCGGGGTCCTACGGGACACAAGTGGACGGTTAACAACCAAATAACATCTATTGCCCACCCGTGCCTCTGCTTACCTACTTCAATTTTAGTTATTAAACAATAATTAAAGTCTTGATCATCTCCAACAGTAAACACACGGCAATACTCCAACAACTGTGGTACTTGACGGCACGCAACAGCACTTGAGCAAGCGACTACGACGCGCAGGTCCAACTAGCTACCAAACAACAGGTAATAGGATGTGTCCAAGGCAATATATGGCTGCAAGGGATATCTCGGGTACGGAAAACTAGAGCATCGCAACACAGATAGCAATAGATCAACAAGAGGGAATAAATACTATAAAAGTAAGATAGGTAGAAAGGGGGAGATGCTCGCCTGAAAACATTGCCGAAGGTTCATCCGAAGATCGGGTCGACACTCGCATCCACTCAACGGCCTTATCCGCGAAGAACCAAAACACTAAAGGAAACACCGGATGCACTATTTAATACTACGGCAAAAGATCGGACATGATGCATGTATGATGTATGTCATGGCAAAGATGCGATGCAATTAGGGCATATTAAGCGGAACCGGGGGTCCCGACAATTAATTAGCTGGTTCATGTTATTTATCTACCCCGCAAATTAAATGTTGTATTAGCAAGGCAAAACATAGTATCAGTTTGATGCACAAATTTAAATGGGACCAATATAAGGCCAGATTTGCCCGCATATGGGCCCCATATTTAATTTAGGTGAATCGGCATAAGGCCCCCAAACCACATGACAAATATACATGCATGAACAATTTAATATGCAACAAGATATATCATTTATAAAAATAGGAGCTTAGGGTCACACATCTGGGTTCGGCAGATCTTGGGTTCCGAGGGGTTCGGGGTCGGTCTCAGGGTCCGGATTTGGGGTTCGGCCTCGGCGGGATCGGTCTCGGCAAAAACGTTCTCGGACAACGGAGTAGATCTTGTCGCGTCGGGAAGAAGGACTTGGTTCGGCGTCGAGGCGCATTGGATTCGCCCGGGTCGGTGTCGTTCTTGTCGTCGCGAAGATCTTGTCGGTTCCTCGGATCGGGTCGGATTTGGCGTTCGGGGTGAAGAACTTGGCATCCTCGAGGAGGTACTTGTCGTATCCGTGAAGGAGATCATGTCGATCCACGGGGTCGGGCTTCGGAGCCAGGAAGGATTACTTGGCGTGGCCGAGCGGAAGTCTTGATGGTCCCCGGGTCCGGGAAGATCTTGTCGCACGGTGTCCGGGTAGGCGAACTTGTCGGTTCCGCGGTTTTGTTTGTCGGTGTCAGACTCGGGTCTCGGCACTGGGAGATCTTGGTGTTCCGTGACGGAGAACTTGGTGGAACACGAAGGTTCTCGGCTTGCGACGGTACATATCCAGAAGGTCTTGTTGTTGGGACGGCTTTCGTCATCTTGGCATGGTACATACTCGATCACCAACAGAACTGTTGTAGAGGTGGTCTTAACTGAAGCGCTTTAGCAGTAGCGAAGACCTTGCATACAGAACACCGGGGATCTTGTGGTCGTTTGCTCAGGCTCCTGCCGGTTGTCGAGGAAGGCCAGGGCGACATGGATGAAGGCGGCGGCGACGCGACAGAGGGGAGGCCGACGGAGGCAGGCGCCTTGGCAGCGGCGGGGAGGTTGACGCCGACGGGGACGCGGCAGGACGGGGTGGCCTGCAGCGGTCGCTGGCAGCGGAGGCGACGGGGAGGGCGCGGGCTGGCGGCGGGCGAAGCATGGAGAGGCAGAGGCGGCGTGGGGCTCGACGGGATTGCGCGGCCCGGAGGAGGGGAGCCGGAGGCCGCCGCGGCGCTGGGCGGAAGGAGGAGGCGCCGGTCGCGGGCTCGCTGGCGCGAGGGCGACAGCAGGGTCGGCGGCGGCGGAAGGAGGACGGCGGTCCGCGTCGGGCGACAGGAGGCGAAGGAGCAGGGCGAGCGGGGGCTTGCGGCTGGTTAGAGACGAGGTGGCCGGCGGAAGGAGAGGGGGTGGGGCACCTGGAGACGGCGGCAGAGGGAGAGGGCTCGCGCGGGACGGGCGGAGCAGGGCCGCCAGCGGCTCGGGCTTGCAAGGGCGGCCGAGGGGAGGCTTCGGGGAGGCGACGACGGGCGCCTGCGGCCACGGCGGTCGCGGGAGGAGGGCGCTGGGCCGGGGAGGGAGATGAGCAGAGGCGGGTCTCGCGGAGGCGGAACAGGGCGGCAGGGACCGGGGTGCGGTGGGGGCGACCGGCGACGAGGAGGTGCGCTGGTGCCGAGGAGGGAAGCGGCGGCGAGGCGGCCGCGGGCTTGGGTGGCGCAGGGCGCGGTCTCGGGGGCGGCCGGAGGAGCTCCGCGAGGCGGCGGGGAGCCGCCGAGGGTGGCCGACGCGGTGGGAGAGGCGGCGGTGGCCCTGCGAGGTTGAGCTCGCCGGAGGAGGAGGGAAGCGGAGGAGGTGCGGGCCCGGCGAGGAGGCGGAAGGGGAGGAGCTCGGCGAGGCGAGGCGGCGCTGGCGCGGTCGAGGGAAGGAGGAAGAGGGAGACATGGAGAGAGGAAGGAGACGGGAAGGAGGGAGACGCGGGCGAGGTGGGGCCGAAGTGGGCCAGGAGCGGGGCCAAGGGAGCGGGTCCAGGGGGGTGAGAGAGAGGGGTGGGTGCGGTGTGTGTTGTGTGCGTGTGGGGCCAGGGTGGCCGGGGTTGGGGTGGGGCCAGGCTGTCGGGGAGAGAGAGAGAGGGGTAGATGGGGGCTGTGTGAGTGCGTGTGCTGGGTGGGGCCCAGGCGGGCCAGGGAGTGGGGGGAAAGAAGTCTGGGATTGGTGAGGTGGAGGGGTGAAGTGCTGAGGTGGAGGGACGGTGAGGTGGCAAGCTGCGGTTGGTGGGTAGACTAGGTTTAGGTAGAAAAGGGTTTAGGTTTTAGGTCGATTATTTTGTAGGATATTTATTTGTTTGGTTTTGTTTGAAATCTTTTTAGCAAATAATTTTTAGTTAAATAGTTTAGCAGATAATTATGAGACTTTGTTTCGAAATGAAATAAGGGTAATTTTAGAAAACAAAATAGGCTTATTGAAAATAGTTTCAGACAAACAAATGCATGATGATCACGATGCAATGCACAAAAACAACGCGATTTTCTAGTAGTGGTTTTGCGGGATGCCACACCGGATCTCCTCGTGATATCCTGGATCCCATCCGAGACTCCGAACAACATTCGGTCTCTTACTCATTATTCCATAACTACACAACAACATCGAATCCTTAAGTGTGTCTCCCTACGATTCGTGAATTATGCGGACATGACCGAGACACTTCTCCGATCAATAACCTATAGAGGATTATGGAAATTCAGACGGTTCCCACATATTTCTACGATTACTTTGCAATCGAATGAACCACTTACATATGATACCAATTTCCCTTTGTCTCATAATAGTTTACTTATCCGAGGTTTTGATCATCGGTATCTCTGCATACCTAGTTCAACCTCGTTACTGATAAGTACTCTTTTCTCGTTCCCGTGATATGTGATCCCTTGTGAGCCAGTCACATGCTTGCAAGCTAATTGGATGACATTCCACCGAGAGGGCCCAGAGTATATCTATCTGTCATATGGATGGACAAATCCCACTCTTGATCCATGTGCCTCAACCCATACTTTCCGAACACTCAATGACACCTTTATAACCACCCAGTTACGGTGTGGTGTTTGATGTCATCAAAGCATCCTTCCGGTGATGGTGATTAACATGATCTCATGGTCGAAGGAATTAGGTTACTATGTATCACAAAGCTTATAGCAAACGAACTATTAAAATGACTTGATATTTATGCTACGCTTATCTATAGGAGTATGTCCATCATACCATTCTCCTAATGATATGATCTTGTTATCAACATCTCAATGTTCATGATTGAGAAACCACGATCATCTATTAATCAACAAGCTAGTATTATAAAGAGGATTTACTAGGGACTCTAATTTAGTTTACAAATCACACAAGTATTAATGTTTCTGGTTAATACTATTATAGCATTAATGTAAACATTTATCATAAACACAAAGATATAATAATAACTTACTTTTATTATTGCCTCTAGGGCATATATCCAACAGTATCCCACTTGCACTAGAGTCAACTAATCTAGATTACATGGTAATATACCGAACACCCATGGCGGTTTGGTGCTAGTCATGTTTTGCCCTCGGGAGAGGTTTAGTCAACGGATCCGCCACATTCAGATATGTGTGTACTTTGCAAATCTTTATGTCACCATCTTGGACATGCTCTCGAATAGCGTGAAAACGTAGCTTGATGTGCTTCAGCTTCTTGTGTGACCTTGGTTCTTGCGCATTGGCTATGGCGCCCATGTTATCACAGTAGATAGACATTGGGTCCAGCGCACTTGGAACCACACCAAGCTCTGTAATGAACTCCTTCATCCATATTGCCTCTTGTGAACCTCCGAAGCAGCTATGTACTCCGATTCACTTGAAGATCTCGCCACAACGCTTTGCTTTGCACTCCTCTAGCTAACTGCTGCACCATTCAAAGTAAATACGAATCCAGATTGAGATTTAGAATCATCCGGATCGGTGTTCCAACTAGCATCGGTGTAACCATCAACAACGAGTTGTTCATCACCTCCATAAGAAAGAACCATATCCTTAGTTCTTCCCAACTACTTAAGGATGTTTTTGACCGCTGTCTAATGATCCACTCCTGGATCACTTTGATATCTGCTAGTCAAACTAACAACATATGCAATGTCGGGTCTAGTACATAGCATGGCATACATTAGAGATCCTAAGGCTGAGGCATAGGGAGTCTTACTCATCCTTTCTCTATCTTCTGCCGTTGCAGGACTTTGAGTTTTACTCAAGGTCGTATTGGGCAACATGGGCAAGAACCCTTTCTTGCTATCTTCCATTGCAAACCTCTTTAGAACTTTGTCCAAATATGTACTCTGTGCCAATGATATTAGGCGTCTCGATCTATCTCTATAAATCTTTATGCCTAATATGTAAGCTGCTTTGCCAAGATCTTTCATTGAAAAACTATTATTCAAATAATCCTTGACACTATTAAGAAGGTCTACATCATTCCCAATCAACAATATGTCATCTACATATAGTATTAAGAATGCTACAGAGCTTCCACTCACTTTCTTGTAAATACAAGCTTCTCCATAAGTTTGTATAAAACCAAAGCTTTTGATTACCTTATCAAAACGTTGATTCCAACTTCGGGATGCTTGCTTCAATCCATATATGGATTGTTGAAGTTTGCATACATTGTTAGCATCTTTAGGATCGACAAAACCTTTGGGTTGCATCATATACAACTCTTCATTAATGTCTCCATTGAGGAACGCCGTTTTGACATCCATCTGCCATATCTCATAATCATAATATGCAGCGATTGCTAACATAATCCTCACAGACTTTAGCTTCGCTACTAGTGAGAAAGTCTCATCGTAGTCAACTCCTTGAATTTGTTGACACCCTTTTGCGACAAGTTGAGCCTTATAGACAGTAAAATTACCATCAGCATTTGTTTTCTTCTTGAAAATCCATTTGTTCTCGACAGCCTTCCGGCCATCCGGTAAGTCCACCAAAGTCCATACTTGGTTTTCATACATGGATCCAATCTCGGATTTCATGGCTTCTTGCCATTTATTGGAATATGGGCTCATCATCGCTTCCTCATATGTTGCAGGGTCATCGCTATTATCCACCCACATGACACTCATAACGGGATCATACCAATCAGGAGTGGTACGAGTTCTCATTGACCTGCGAGGTCCCGTAGTAACTTTAACTGAAGTTTCATGATCAACATCATTAGCTTCCTCTCTTATTGGCGTAGGCGCCACAAGAACTACTTCCGGTGCTGCGCTACTCGCAAGTTCGAGAGAAGGTTCAACAACCTCGTCGAGTTCTACTTTCCTTCCAGTCACTTCTTTCGAGAGAAACTCCTTCTCTAGAAAGGATCCATTCTTGGCAACGAATATTTTGCCCTCGGATCTATGATAGAAGGTATACCCAATAGTTTCCTTCGGGTATCCTATGAAGACGCATTTTTCCTCTTTGGGTTCAAGCTTGTCCGGCTGTAACTTCTTTACATAAGCTTCGCAACCCCAAACTTTAAGGAACGATAATTTAGGTTTCTTCCCAAACCATAATTCATACGGTTTCGTTTCAATGGATTTAGATGGTGCCCTATTTAAAGTGAATGCGGCTGTTTCTAATGCATAACCCCAAAACGATAGCGGTAAATCTGTAAGTGACATCATAGAATGAACCATATCTAAGAGAGTTCGATTACGACGTTCGGACACACCATTACGTTGTGGTGTTCCCGGCGGTGTTAATTGTGAAAGTATTCCGCATTTATTCAAATTCTCGCCAAACTCGTAACTTAGATATTCACCTCCACCATCAGATCGTAGAAATTTAATCTTCTTGTTACGTTGATTCTCTACCTCACTTTGAAATTCCTTAAACTTCTCGAAAGTTTCGGACTTATGTTTCATGAAATAGATATACCCATATCTACTCAAGTCATCCATGAAGGTAAGAACATAACGATAACCACCGCGCGATGCTACACTCATTGGGCCACACACATCGGTATGTATATTTCCAATAAGTCCGTAGCTCGCTCCATCATACCAGAAAATGGAGTCTTAGTCATTTTACCCATCAGACATGCTTCGCATCTTTCAAGTGATCCGAAATCAAGTGATTCAAGAAGTCCATCGGAATGGAGTTTCTTCATACACTTCACTCCAATGTGACCAAGACGACAGTGCCACATATAGGTCGAGTTATCGCTCAATTTCAAACGTTTAGTTTCAATATTATTAATGTGTGTATTACCACAATCGAGATTCAATAGAATAGACCATCTACCAAAGGTGCATGTGCATAAAACATATTACTCATATAAATCGAATAACCATTATTCTCGGACTTAAACAAGTAACCATCTCGCAATAAACATGATCCAGATATAATGTTCATGCTCAATGCAGGCACAAAATAACAATTATTTAAGTATAAAACTAATCCTGATGGTAGATGAAGAGGTAGCGTGTCGACCGCGATCCATTTCCAACGCGCATTGTCACCTCGTTCTTCGCTAGCTTCCGTTTATTCTGCAGCACCTGTTTCGAGTTACAAATATGAGCAACCGAACCAGTATCAAATACCCAGGAACTACTATGAGTACTAGTGAGATACACATCAATAACATGTATATCGGATATACCTTTCTTCTTGATGTTGCCGTTCTTCAAATCCGCCAAGTACTTTGGGCAATTCCGCTTCCAGTGACCTTCTCCCTTGCAGTAAAAGCACTCAGTATCAGGCTTAGGCCCAACCTTGGTCTTCTTCGCCGGCGCGGCAACTTTCTTACCACCCTTCTTGAAGTTTACCTTTTGCTTAGACTTGCCTTGCTTCTTGAATTTGGTGGTCTTATTGACCAACAACACTTGGTGCTCTTTCTTGATCTCCACTTCTGCAGATTTCAACATGGAGAAGAGTTCTGGCAACGTCCTGTCCATGTTTTGCATATTGTAGTTCATCACAAAGTTCTTGTAACTTGGTGGTAGTGATTGGAGGACACGATGAATCCCCAAAGAATTAGGAATCAATATACCCAAACTTTGGAGTTTGTTTGCGTGCCCGACATCTTAAGCACGTGCTCACTGATGGAGCTGCCCTCTTCCATCTTGCAGTTAAAGAACTTTTCAGAAGCTTCATAACTCTCAACTGCCGCGTGAGCCTCAAATATCATTTTGAGTTCACGGACAATATCATGTGGGTCATGTTTCTCAAATCTTTTCTGAAGCTCCGATTCCAAACCATACAAGATAGCACACTGAACTGTGGAGTACTGATTCTTACAAGCGAGGAAAACATTCTTTACCTCATCGGTAGCAGTAGCTGCAGGCGGGTCACCCAGCGGTGCATCCAGCACATAGGTCAAATTACCAGCATTGAGGACAATCCTCAAATTTCGGAACCAATCCGCGAAGTTGCTTCCGTTTTTTTTCAACTTTTCTTTCTTTAGGAATGCATTAAAATTGATGGCAGCGGCCGCCATTGATCTACAACATATTTGCAATAGTTTAGACTAAGTTTATGACAAATTGAGTTCTAATTAATAGTTAAATTAATCTAGGTAAAGTCCCACTCAAAACAATATCCCTCAAATTGTTTTAGTGATCACACGAACCAAATCCACCACATCAAAACCGATCATCACGAGAGTTGATGTAGCTTCAATGGCGAACAATCAACATGTTCATCATATCTACTATATGACTCATGCTTTACCTTTCGGTGATCCGTGTTCCGAGACCATGTCTGTACATGCTAGGATCGTCAAGATCAAACCTTAGCTTCCGCATGAGCAAATCTGGCTTGCTCACGTTGTATACACTCGCAGAATCTAACACGCCCGATCATCACGTGGTGCTTCGAAACAACGAGCTTTAGCAACGGTGCTTACTAAGGATGAACGCTTTAAAACTTGAAATTTGTGTGCTAGAGGGATCATCTTATAATGCTACCATCGCAAACTAAGCAATACAAGATGCATAAAGGATTAACATCACATGCAATTCATATTATGTGATATGATATGGCCTTTCTTCTTGTGCTTCCGATCTCCTGTAAGATCCCTCCTTTGTAAAGGAAAGGATCCCTGTGATTGCAATGCTAGTCCCTGGATCAATGCTAGCCTCCATAGTTTAAGATGAAGTACACAGAAACAAAGGTCATTATTACAAGTCATTCCAGAGACAAACATAGTCTTTTACAAACTCCATGGCAATAGGCCTAGTACAAGAGTTCAAATATGTAATAAGATAAATAAGTCTTCATCTTCATGTGCCACAGGCAAGCATGTTGAGTGTAGACTCATAAACCCTAATCACCATCATAATAACCTGCAACATCACAAGTTACAGCCACAGTGGGTCAATACATTGGAATAGTATTGGCAAGTGATACCTTAGTAGAATATTGGTAGACTAATTACTATATGCATTTTGGCTAAGTGTAGCTTAGGATTGCTTTGCTCAAAATAGGTTTTACTTATTAGTTGAAAACACTAAGTTTTTCTTTGTCAAAATCTTTTCCAAGGAACCACCAATAGACATTGGGGAACCTTCACCCTTGTTCAACCATAAGTTTTTACTTAGAAATTGGGATGAGGAGATTCTTGATAGCTTCCATGTCTTGATGCTCAAGTTGTCCAATACCAGGGACATGGCTAAGTACTTAGATTCTTCCATCTGTAGAGGTTGTGCACTTTCCCCATAAGACTTGATTTTCACCAATACAGGACCTTTCAGAAGCCTTCCCTTAGACCAAATGGACGCGTTCCAACCTATCATCCCACTACCACCAACTGTCCAAATGCTAAGTTATTGTAACCTATATGATCCAGGCAGCGCCCATATTGCCAAGTGGATGCACTAGAAGCTTCTTAACATATGGCATCTCAAATCCCTTTGTTCCTGGGTGGCTTTCCACAAGTGAGATACACAAGGTAAACCATAGAAATGGGCCTTGTGTAACCACTCAACATAAACCATTCCTTCCATTCCACCCAGGTGTTTCATTCACTTAGTTGTTTTATTAATCAAAACACAAGTCCAAAGACTTAGAAATATTTTATCAAAGCATGAATATATAACCACCCTTGGTTGCTACTAGCTAGTCTAAGCATGGCATAGATAATCATCTTAACTTAGAAATTTCTAGCAATTCTACAACTACTAGGATTTCCCAAGCATAGCATATAGATCAAAAATATCCATGCAAGACTAGCAAAGTATTTCTAATGCATACTTGAAAAACATAGGTATAAAATCATGAAGCACCACTTGCCTTGGTAGTTTGGAGAGTAGATACAATCCTCACAATCACAAACACTATTTGCACCAAAATCTAAACATAAAATAATAGCACCAAAATCACATACACAATAAATACAAGCAAAAATATATGGATGCATGCATAATGCCATGTGATGATTCTCTACACCAAACAAGATAAGTGCACAGTACTGAATCATAAACAAGTTAAAATCTTGCCAAATAAACTTTATTCGATCATTAAAACATTTTCCAAGTAATTACTATACTCAAATTATGCCTATAAATGTTTCTGTAAAACAACCATTTTAACAGAGGCAAAGCTTTAAACACATTGCATAGATGGAAAGGATTTTCTCTCCTGATTCCATTGATATAAAATTTGTCAAATTTGGACGTGGGAATCAAAAGTTATGAATTAAACAAGTTTAAACATCTAATAGATCTAATTCAAATTTTTAAAACAAAACACATGCCACGCGGCAGCGTCTGGTTGGCTGGTACCGCTTCGCACTGGATCGTGCTTACGCACCGTCAGATCTAACTAAATCGTGTGGCACAGATCGCTACTTACCCCTTCGACTATGTTCTATCGCGTTCGTCTGATCTACATCGCACGGCTCTCAGCGACTGACCAACAAGTGGCGGCGCTGGCGGCGGCGAGTGGCGGCGGCGTGCTCTGGCGGTGAAGTTGCCGGAGTTACAGGAGGCGAGAGGGCAAGGGAAGGTGCTCACCGAGGTCGTCGCGATGTGCTGATGCTCAACGATGCCTTAGTTGACGAAGGGGCGCTCGGGGTCGTTGTGGATTGCTCGTCGGAGAAGTCCCTGGTGATGGCGCTCTCGGTTGGCGACGGAGACGACGTTCTGGGCCACGCTAAGACGAGAAAAGGGTGCCGTTAGGTGCGTAGGATGCTGGGGATCACACGCGTATCAAACAGAGGGAGAGGGGAAGCTGGGGCTTACGGGGAATGGTTGCCGGAGTTCGAGCAGACGGTGGCGGAGCTCAGTCGATGACGTTGCCGAGGCTACAGAGCATGCGCGAGCAAGCGGAGGGTGTCAGTAGGTGCACACGGAGATGCAGAAACAATTAGTCTCAACCGTAGGTAGAGGGGAACGCGATGCTAACCGGAATTCGACGACGAGTTCGTCGGAGCAGAGGGGCGTCCAAAGAGAAATTCGAGCAGCCTGGTGGCTCCGGTGGGGTGTGGTTTGGGGGAAAAAAGAGGAGGGCGGCATGGTGCTTAAGTAGGCGAGGACGTGGGCGTGAATTACTCGAGCATTCAACAGAATTGAAGCCGCGGAATTTAAACAGGAAACGCCCGGAGTGATTTGGGGAAGAACCAGTCGCTGGGGGGTGGAGACGAAGACAGCCGTGTGGGCCGCGGTTGTCAACGAGAGAAAGAGAGGGGGAGTGGGTCCAGGCAGTTAGTGACTCTGTGGGTGTGGTTGTGGGTGAAAGAAAACGTTTCGCGGGAGGGGGTTGCTGGGCTAGATGGGTCGAGCTGGGCTGGGTTGGGCCAGATTGGCTGTTTGCTTTATTTTTTTTCCACCTTTCACTTTTCTTTTTCTGTTTGATTTTCTAGAAATGATTTTTCAACTCTAATTCAAATAAGTTTGAATCCAAATCTTCTCTAGATTTTTATACAGTGAACTTTGTACTCAAATGTGTGTCAAACACTTCTGTTTACCCAAAAGCACTTTGATCAATTGAAAAATAAAATAAAACCATGCCTTTATGGGATATAAATAATAGGCATAAAAATTGGTTTTATATTCATACTTTGTTTTGAAATCTTTGCCGAAGCTTTGGAAAACTCTTAAGTTTGAACTCAAAACATTACTGAATAAAATAAGTATCTTTCTCATTAGAAAGCAGCACTAAGGCTAGAGCATACTTACATAAAATAATGAGCGACAAATGCTCCTGTTTTTGAAATGGTTTTGAAATGGAAACCTAAATGGTCATGGATGCATGGATGATATGCATGAGTTTTGAAACATGATTTTAGGGATGTTACAAATCTAACCCCCTTAAGGTGAATCTCGTCCTCGAGATTCGGATTGGCTAGCAAATAGGTGAGGGTGGTCTTTCCGAAGATCATCTTCTCTTTCCCATGTTGCTTCTTCTTCGGAATGATGGTTCCATTGAACTTTGCAGAATTTGATAGTCTTAGTCCGAGTAACTCTTTCTGCAGTCTCAAGAATCTTGATAGGTTTCTCCTCATAAGTGAGATCACTTTCCAATTGGACCTCCTCCAAAGGTATGGTATCCTTCAAAGAAGTCTCTTCCATTTCTGGATGGCATTTCTTAAGCTGACTCACATGAAACACATTGTGAACGGCAGACAATGATTCTGGCAGTTCAATCTTATAAGCTACTTCTCCTTTACGACTCAGAATCTTGAATGGTCCAACATATCTTGGGGTCAATTTACCTTTGACACCAAACCTCTTCACTCCACGAAGTGGTGACACTCTAAGATAAGCTCTATCACCTACTTCATAGGTGACCTCTCTACGCTTAGGATATGCGTAGCTTTTCTGTCGGGACTGTGCTATCTTTAATCTGCTCTTAACTAGCTTGACTTTCTCTTCAGCCTCTTTGATTAGTTCTAGTCCGAACAAACTTATTTCTCCCACACCATTCCATTGCAATGGGGTGGTACACTTTCTCCCATAGAGAAAATCAAATGGTGCCATCTCAATACTGGCTTGATAGCTGTTATTGTAAGAGAATTCTGCATAAGGCAGACTTTCATCCCAACTGGCCCCATAGTCTAGAGCACATGCTCTCAACATATCGATTGGTCCTTTCTGTTTGTCCATCAGTTTGAGGATGAAAAGCAGTGCTGAATTCCAACCTCGTTCCTAGTGACTCATGTAATTGCCTCCAAAAATGAGAAGTGAATTGAGTTCCCCTATCAGACACAATACTCTTGGGTACTCCATGTAGACATATAATTCTACTCATATAGATCTTAGCTAACTTAGCACTTGTGTAAGTTGTCTTTACGGGTATGAAATGAGCCACTTTAGTTAAGCGATCCACTACCACCCAAATAGAATCATATCCTGATCGGGTCCTTGGCAATCCGGTGATGAAATACATACCAATCTTGTCCCACTTCCAATCAGGAATAGGTAGTGGTTGTGATAATCCTGCTGGTTTCTGGTGTTCCGCTTTCACTCTACTACATACATCATACAAAGCAATATGTTTGGCGATGTCCTTCTTGAGATTATTCCACCAAAATCTTTCTTTCATATCCATGTACATTTTGGTGTTACCCGGATGAATGGAATATGGTGAGTTGTGGGCTTCTTGTAAAATCAGTTTCCGAAGTTCCGGATCCTGTGGAACACAGATACGTTTTCCATGCCATAAAGTACCATGTTCATCTTCATGGAATCCTTTGGTTTTTCCCTTGCCAATCTTTTCCTTAATCTCTTCAATTTCCTTATCTGCCTTTTGGGCTTCTTTGATCTTGTCCAACAAAGTGGGTTGAACATCCAAAGACATGAGATGTCCCTCAGGCACAATCTCCAATCTGAGATTTATGAATTGGGTACACAGATCATCTGGCAATTCTCCCTTAGTAAGACCATTCACAAAAAAATTACGGCTTAGAGCATATGCTACAACATTTGCTTTACCGGGGTGGTATTGCAGACTCAAGTCATAGTCTTTGATGAGTTCTAGCCATCTTCTTTGTCTCATGTTAATTTCTTTCTGGGTGAAGATATACTTCAAACTCTTGTGATCTGTGAACACTTCACATCGCTTTCCCAAAAGATAGTGTCTCCATGTTTTGAGTGCATGGACAACAGAGGCTAACTCCAAATCATGAGTAGGGTAATTTACCTCATGAGTTTTGAGTTGTCTCGAGGCATAAGCCACAACTTTCCCTTCTTGCATAAGTACTGCACCTAATCCATGATGAGATGCATCACAATACAATTGGAAATCTTTCTCCAAATCTGGCAAATATAAGACTGGTGATGTTACTAGTCTCTTCTTCAATTCTTGAAAGGTGAGTTCACAACCTTCAGACCAAGCAAATTTCTTGTCTTTCTTTAGCAATTCTGTCATAGGCTTAGCTACCTTGGAGAAATTCTCAATGAACCTTCTGTAGTAGCCTGCTAAGCCAAGGAAACTACAAATCTCTTTCACTGACTTAAGAGATTCCCATTCGGTTACAGCTGAAACCTTAGCAGGATCAACTAACACACCATCTCCTGACACAACGTGTCCAAGAAATCCAACTTCATTCAACCAAAATTCACACTTGCTGAATTTGGCATACAGCTTATGCTCTCTAAGCTTCTCAAGTATCAAACGTAGATGTCCTTCATGCTCTTCTTTGCTCTTGGAGTAGATCAAAATGTCATCAATGAAAACGACAACAAATTTGTCAAGGAATTACATGAACACTTTGTTCATCATGTTCATGAAATAGGCTGGTGCATTGGTCAAACCAAATGGCATCATGGTATACTCATACAATCCATACCTTGTGGTGAAAGCTGTCTTAGGTATGTCTTGTTCTCTTATCTTGAGCTGGAAATAACCTGACCGGAGATCAATCTTTGAGAACACACAAGCTCCTTCTAACTGATCAAAAAAGTCATTGATTCTTGGCAAAGGGTATTTGTTCTTGATAGTCACCTCATTGAGTGAACGGTAATCTATGCATAACCTTTGACTTCTATCTTTCTTTTCCACAAACAAAACTGGTGCTCCCTAAGATGAAGAACTTGGTTGGATAAAACCTTTCTACAACTGTTCTCCAAGTTGCTTCTTGAGTTCTTTCAACTCATCAACTAACATCTTGTACGGTCTCTTTGCTATTTGTCCAGAACCTGGTAGCAAATCTATAAGAAACTCCACATCTCTATCTGGTGGCATTCCCGGCAATTCTTCCGGAAACACATCCGGATATTCACTCACAATAGGCAAACTGTCCATGCTAACCCCCTTAAGATAATTAAGCTTGCACCTTTTTGCTTCAAAGTTGGTCTTAAATCTAATCCTTTTGTTTTCTGGAGTTCTGAGTGAGACAGTATGGTTGGCACAATCTATCACTCCCTTGTGCTTAGTCATCCAGTCCATTCCCAAAATAACATCCAATCCTTGGGAGTTTAGGATTATCAGGTTAACGGGAAACTTATACTTCCCAAACTCTATGACTAGATCATGACATCCTGAATTCACTATCATTTCTCCGCCAGGAGAACTTACTTTTATAGGACACCCAAAAGTTTCTACCGGTAGTTCATTTCTTTCAACAAATGCTCTTGATATGAATGAATGAGATGCACCAGTATCAAAGAGAACAAATGCCGGAACATAATTGAGTTAGAACTTACCAGCAACAGCATCAGGTTCCTCATAGATTTCTTCCACATTGATGTGGTTCACTTGTCCCTTTTGAAAAGGGTTGGGCTTGTTGGGTCCTTCAACTTTCTTTTCTAGGCATTCATTTGCATAATGCCCCATATTCTTGCACTTGAAACATTCAACCTGACTAAGATCCTTCTTGACAGGCTAGCTTCCACTGCCACTTCCACTTCCATTGTGGTGGCTCTTATATCCACCCTTGTGATTCTTGTACTTCTCGTTGTCATGACTACGGTGGTGCTTGTTGTCATGATAACGATTGTGGTTGTGGTGCTTGTTGAACTTCCCATGCTTGTGGGATCCAGAACTCCCACTGTCATCATAATGGGAACGCTTGTGAGACGATCCCGAGTTGTGCTTGTCAGAGTGCTTTCTCTTCCTGCTTTCAACTTGTTTCATCTTGCTCTCCAAAATAGCAGCCTTGTCACAAAGAGACTGGTATGTGGGAACATAGGCCACAACCAAATGCAGGTTCAATTCATCATTCAACCCTTCAAGGAACTTTTCTTTCCTCTTAGCATCAGTGTCAACTTCATCCGGTGCATAACGCGCCAGATTGTTGAACTCCTCAATATACTCTGCCACGCTGCGGTGGCGCTGCTTCAAGTTATGGAACTCTTTCTTCTTCAATCTCATCACTCCGGATGATATGTGAGCAGTACGGAAACCATCTTCAAAGTTAGCCCATGTCACATCCTCAATGGGAGTGGTGATCTGGAAGTTATCCCACCAAGTGGATGCTGGTCCTTCCAACAAGTGTGCTGCAAATCTGACCTTCTCTTCATCAGTACAGCCAAAGGTTACCAAGTCCTTGTTCACAGAGCGTAGCCAATCATTGGCCACCATAGGATCAGTAGTTCCTGAGAACTTTGCTGGCCTCAGTCTCAAGAACCTGGTAAGCATGTCAAAACTCGGTGGGTTGTTCTGATTGTTGTTGTTGTTATTATTATTGTTGTTGTTGTTGTTGTTGTTGTTGTTGTTCTGATTCTGGATGAAAGTAGTCATCATTTGCATCAGCTGAGTCTGAGCTGTCATCATTTGTTGCATCTCAGGGGTGATGTTGTTGTTGTTGGGGTTGGGATTGTCACGTCGGGGGGGCATCTGTGGTTTTCAATAAGGATAAGAATGAGATACCCATAGATGCTAACATGCACAATACATCACATAACAAATCACAATCATGCATCATAGTAGTAAAGGTTCAACAACACAGACAACAAGTTTTTGGAAAAGTAAACACACCAATAGCAAGCCATCCACATGCTGGATGGTCATTGAGATTCAATAATCAAAGACATGATAAATAAAGGTAAATGAGTAGTCATCACTACTCCTCTGCATGTACATCCTCATCAACAAATGTAAGACCTGCATTCTCCATAGCGGTCTTGTATTCCTCGACATTGGTGGTCAAGGTCTCTACTTTGGCTTTGAGAGCCCTCTTCTGTGCACGAAGCCTCTCAATCACACCTTGCTGATGCTCGAGCTCGAAGTCCTTGGCCTCTAGTTCTGCAGTCATGTCTCGAATCCTCTTGTTCCTATCTTGGACTCGCTTCTCTTGACTCTTGAACTTTCTATCCTGACTCTCAAACTTGGCCTCCATCTCTTTGACTATCTCATCTTGCTCCGCGAAGAGCTTGTCCTTCTCACGAAGCTGCACCTGGAGTTCGTCATTGCTAAGCATGACGTTGGTCCTATCAGTGTCTAGGTGCCTAAGAAGAACCTCTAAGTCCTGGAGGTATAGACGAATCGGCTCTACCGTCTCTCTCGAAGTATCCTCAAAGTCAATGGCCTCACCATCCTCATCACGTCAACCGAAGGTGTGGAAGTGAGTACCTATAACCTCTCGAGAGTGTCTCCCTAGTAAACGTCCAAGCAAATCCTGCATGACTACCTCTAGGACTCTCTCCTTGTCATCATGCATGAGCTTGAAGATGATGGCCTCTGTGGCTGGCTCAGTCTGGCGTCCTGGTTGATTAACCTTGAAGCCCCAAAGGTCTTTCCTCTCAAACTTGGTGAGGGGAAGCATCACGATAGTAGGAAGAGGGAGATTGAGCAGACTAGTGAGCTCAATAATACGAGTGCCAAAACGAGTTCCCTTGAACTCTTCAGCCGTGCTGATAGTAACATTCGGCATCTATTTAATAGGATAGAAAAAGTTAGAATCGACACAATTTAAGACAATTCACAGGACAAGGCATCACATGCATAACTTTGGAAATCAAAACACACAAGTCATGGCATACATGGATTCATTACAAACAACTAAGGTTCAACTTATTTTAAACAACATTTGGGAAATAAAATGATAAGTGTGGTGGTCCAGCTAATGAGGTACATTACAATCCCATCTCACTTGCCAAGTTGGCTAACAGGGCATCCCTAGAGGCAATTTGTTTATCTAGATCATTGCTAAGTCTATGATGTCCTTCCTTAAACTTTGGTTGGTAGCCTCTAACTCTTGGGTATGCTTCTTTTCTTCCTTAAGATCATTCTGGGTGTTGAGCATTCTGCACTTGATTCTATCACCAAGCTCTTTGATGGCTTTCCAAGCTGCATCCCTTGCTGAATCAAAGAATGTAGTGTGCATCACTGAGTTGGTGACCATGCAAAATCCTGAGTCCTTGTGGTTGTCTTCCTAGTTTTTATACAAGTTAAGTTGCACCCACCAGTACTCAACTCCTTCATCCATCACAGGAAAACCTTTGTACACAGCTGCACCATGTATTCCCATGGAAACCATGAGGTCCTTGAGAGCCTTGGGGAATTCTGTCTCACATTCCAAAGTCATAGTCATGAGTGGTCCCTTCTTCACGGCTTCGTTGATGGAGTTCATCTACAAATAGAGATGAGAAAGAAGATTACAAAAGTTTACGAGAAGAAAAGGTAGTGGTTGAAAACACTAAGTTTTTCTTTGTCAAAATCTTTTCCAAGGAACCACATAGACATTGGGGAACCTTCACCCTTGTTCAACCATAAGTTTTTACTTAGAAATTGGGATGAGGAGATTCTTGATAGCTTCCATATCTTGATGCTCAAGTTGTCCAATACCAGGGACATGGCTAAGTACTTAGATTCTTCCATCTGCAGAGGTTGTGCACTTTCCCCATAAGACTTGATTTTCACCAAGACAGGACCTTTCAGAAGCCTTCCCTTAGACCAAATGGACGCGTTCCAACCTATCATCCCACTACCACCAACTGTCCAAATGGCTAAGTTATTGTAACCTATATGATCCAGGCAGAGCCCATATTGCCAAGTGGATGCACTAGAAGCTTCTTAACATATGGCATCTCAAATCCCTTTGTTCCTAGGTGGCTTTCCACAAGTGAGATACACAAGGTAACCATAGAAATGGGCCTTGTGTAACCACTCAACATAAACCATTCCTTCCATTCCACCCAGGTGTTTCATTCACTTAGTTGTTTTATTAATCAAAACACAAGTCCAAAGACTTAGAAATATTTTATCAAAGCATGAATATATAACCACCCTTGGTTGCTACTAGCTAGTCTAAGCATGGAATAGATAATCATCTTAACTTAGAAATTTCTAGCAATTCTACAACTACTAGGATTTCCCAAGCATAGCATATAGATCAAAAATATCCATGCAAGACTAGCAAAGTATTTCTAATGCATACATGAAAAACATAGGTATAAATCATGAAGCACCACTTGCCTTGGTAGTTTGGAGAGTAGATACAATCCTCACAATCACAATCACTATTTGCACCAAAATCTCAACATAAAATAATAGCACCAAAATCACATACACAATAAATACAAGCAAAAATATATGGATGCATGCATAATGCCATGTGATGATTCTCTACACCAACAAGACAAGTGCACAGTACTAAATCATAAACAAGTAAAAATCTTGCCAAATAAACTTTATTCGATCATTAAAACATTTTCCAAGTAATTACTATACTCAAATTATGCCTATAAATGTTTCTGTAAAACAACCATTTTAACAGAGGCAAAGCTTTAAACACATTGCATAGATGGAAAGGATTTTCTCTCCTGATTCCATTGATATAAAATTTGTCAAATTTGGACGTGGGAATCAAAAGTTATGAATTAAACAAGTTTAAACATCTAATAGATCTAATTCAAAATTTTAAAACAAAACACATGCCACGCGGCAGCGTCTGGTTGGCTGGTACCGCTTCGCACTGGATCGTGCTTACGCACCGTCAGATCTAACTAAATCGTGCGGCACAGATCGCTACTTACCCCTTCGACTATGTTCTATCGCGTTCGTCCGATCTACATCGCACGGCTCTCAGCGACTGACCAACAAGTGGCGGCGCTGGCGGCGGCGAGTGGCGGCGGCGTGCTCTGGCGGTGAAGTTGCTGGAGTTACAGGAGGCGAGAGGGCAAGGGAAGGTGCTCACCGAGGTCGTCGCGATGTGCTGATGCTCAACGATGCCTTAGTTGACGAAGGGGCGCTCGGGGTCGTTGTGGATTGCTCGTCGGAGAAGTCCCTGGCGATGGCGCTCTCGGTTGGCGACGGAGACGACGTTCTGGGCCACGCTAAGACGAGAAAAGGGTGCCGTTAGGTGCGTAGGATGCTGGGGATCACACGCGTATCAAACAGAGGGAGAGGGGAAGCTGGGGCTTACGGGGAACGGTCGCCGGAGTTCGAGTAGACGGTGGCGGAGCTCAGTCGATGACGTTGCCGAGGCTACAGAGCATGCGCGAGAAAGCGGAGGGTGTCAGTAGGTGCACACAGAGATGAAGAAACAATTAGTCAGAACCGTAGGCAGAGGGGAACGCGGTGCTTACCGGAATTCAACGACGAGTTCGTCGGAGCCGAGGGGCGTCCAGAGAGAAATTCGAGCAGCCTCGTGTCACATCCCAAGATTTTCCAAATCTTGTAATGTGAAAATAAATTAATAAAATAAAACTTTGTTTGATTTTCAGAGCCAGAAGAATTTTTTTTAATTCAATTGGAACTTCAAACCCATTTGAATTAAATAAAACCTAAAGGGATTTAAAAAGATAAACATCTAATAAAAAGAAAAATAAAACAATTGGAAATACTATTTTGAAACAATTAAAGGAAAAGATTTGATTTCAAATAAAATAGAAGTTTTACAAAAAAGGATCATTTTATAAAGCCAAATTAAAACTTGGCCAAGCTTTTGAATTAAAACATTTTATTTTAAATAAAATAGCAAAGGTTTAATTAAAAATAATAAAGGATTGCTTAAATAAAATAATAAGGAATTAATATCCAAACTCTTTTAAAATAAAAGGTTTTACCAATTTAATTAAAACTCCAAAACTTATTAAATTATTTTAAATAGATTTTCCAAGTATTTACTATTCTCTAATAAAACCTACTAAAGTGTTTTGGCCTTATTTTAGATTTCAAAATAAATGTTTCAATAAAACAAATCCTATTTGATTTAATAATGGAAGTCTATTAAATTTAATTAATAATGAACTCTAAATAAAATGTTCTTTTGTTTTAAAACAAGTTTCCAAGTATGCTATATTTCCCAAATAAAACCTACTGATTTGGTTTTGAAATTATTTAGGTTTCAAATAAAGATTTTATTAATAAAATCATATTTGATTAATAAACCTTGGCCCATTTTATTTAGTATTGGACCCTAAAGAAAAATAATATTTTGTTTAAAACAAGTATCCAAGTATTATTTACTTCCAAATGATACCTACTGATTTGTTTTTGAAAACATTTGGATTTCAAATGAAATTTTATTAATAAACAACAAAAACTCTATTTAATTAATAAACCATGGCCTACTTATTTAATTAAGGATGGAACTTAAAAAGATTAAAGTATTAATTATTTTATTTAGGATTTTGGTTCAGGTTACTAAACAGAACCAAATTCTTAGATACAATGTTTGGTGAAAATTTGAATTGTTATGAATGCTTGAGAATTGTTTGAAATAACAAATCAGGAAATAGAAATAGAAAAAGAAAAAGAATTAGACCGAAAAAAAAATAGAACAGCCCACCAATCTGGCCCAACAGCCCAGTCCAGCCCACCTGTTCCCACGCCCCCGAAGCGTTTTCTTTACCGCAGAAGCAAGCCGCACAGTCACTGAACGCTGGACCCCATTTCATCTCCTTTTCCCACTGACTAGAGGACCCCACTGCCACGTCTCTTCTTCCCCACCCCGCGAACTGTTCTTCCTCCTCACTTCGCCGTTGCAGACTTGATTCCTCAGACTTAATTCGCTTTAATGCCACGAGTAAAACCTGCAGTGATCACGCGTGTTAAATCACCAGTCACTCCTCTCTGTTTCCCCTCTGCCTCCTTCCCCGAGCACGCCTCCAGGCCGTCGCAATTTGTCCTTGAACAGCTCAGTCTCCGACGAGCTTCCACCGACGAATACGGCCGAGCCACACCACCTCCTGCCTCCCCGAACACACGAGAACGCTCACCGCATCCTGGCGCATCTTACCGTGCCAATCATTCATCCGCGGGCGCCCAGAGCATCGACTTCGACAACATCTGACCGCGCCGCCGCGTCTGCCTCACTCCGACGAAGTCCCCTGGTAAACACCGACCGCCCCGTGCTCTCTCGTTCATGCTCCTACACTCGCCACACTCGACTGCGTCTAATCGTGTACTCGTTTTCCCTCGGGGCGAACCACAGCTCCACCCACGACGAGCTCCAGAACCATCTGACGCCGACCAAGTCTCCGGCGAGCAATTAATCACAACTTCGCGTGCCCCTCGTCGAACCAGCAGTACCTTGAGCTTCGCCGTGTCCTCCTGAGCCTGGTGAGCATCTTCTTACCCTTTCTTGCTTCCTGCCTCGCCAGCGCCGCCGCCAACTGGTCGCTCCGCCGCTCGCCGTTGTCCTCGCGCCGCCAGTCCTTGGCCAGGCAGCAGCAGCCGTCCGATGTCGATCGGATGGATATGATAGAACCACTTATCGAAGGGGTATGCGTCGATCTGCGCCGCACGTTTTCAGTTAGATCCAACGCACCCCAGTAGCCGATCCCAGCGAACCGGTACCGACGAATTAGATTAAGACACGGGTCTCTGCTAGTTGGATTTAAAACAGAATTGATCTAATTGATGTTCAATTTTGTAAATTCCATAACTTTTGAACCACACGTCCAAATTTGGCAAATTTTATATCAATGGATTCAGGAGAGCAAATCCTAGCCAACCATGCCCTTAGTTTAGCAAATAGTAGCTGTTAGCTTGTTCGAAATTGCAAAAACATTTGTATGCTTGTTAAGAATGTAAAAATTGTATAAAATTGAATTTAGGGTTAAAACCTTTGCAAATTAGTTTATTGTGAACCTACTGACCCTAGGAACCAAACCTTGGTGTTAAAAATGATTTTGGTAAAGTTTAGGTTAAATTATTTGACTTAGCCAATTTCTAGCCAAATAAAATTATTGATTTTATTATGAAAATGTTTATGGAAAGGAAACTTGAGAAAATAGTTTGGACCAAACCTACTGACCCAAAAACACCAAGTTTTGCAATAGCAACTCATTTGGTGAAAAACTCAAAAGTTTTGTTTTGATAAAAACATTTTCCACCACATAAAATGATGAATGGATTTGAAAATGGTTTATGGATAAAACCCATTTTCTAATGACTTGGCCACTTTGGTAAATGACCAATTTGGATCTTACAAAGTTTAGAAACCCCATAGAGACCCCTTTGCAAAATAAAACTATCTTGTGCA
Organism: Avena atlantica; assembly: GCA_910589765.1. NCBI lineage: Eukaryota > Viridiplantae > Streptophyta > Magnoliopsida > Poales > Poaceae > Avena > Avena atlantica. Next base: position 304,285,644 of record OU342736.1, read on the forward strand.
TGCTCCCATGCATGAATTGGTTTCCATTGTCTTGTGTGTGTGAAATTGTTTGAGTGATTATTGGTTTGGAATGTAAATTGAATTAGTGTTTGCTTGTTTGACTTGTAGTGAAGTGTGAGACTAACAAGATCAAGGAGTGAACTACCATTCCCTACCAAAAAGGCAAGTGATGCTTCATACTTTCTATCCTATTACTTTCACTATGCATTAGTGATTTTGCTACGTAAAACTTGCATGAATTTTTCTAAGTATAGAACTTGCTATAGGAAAACCTAGAAGATGAATCCTTAGTAGGATTTTCATAAGTTAGAGATTCCTACTACTACCAAGCTTAGCCTAGCTAATAGAAAACATGGGTGGAATATATATATTCACACTATGGAAAAATTCTAAGTCTGAGGACTTATGCTTTGTTTAATAAAACAACTAAGTTAATGAATCACCTGGGTGGAATGGGATAGCTTGGTGGAGAATGGTTGAGTGGTTCACAAGGCCATGGACTTGGATTGTGTATCTCACTTGTGGATGGCCACCCAGGAAACAAAGGGATTTGAGATGTCAAATGTCGAGAAGCTTCAAGTGCAACCACTTGGCAATATGGGCTCTGCCATGATCATATAGGTTGCAAGAACTTAGCCATATGGACAGTGGGTGGTAGTGTTTGATAGGTTGGAGCGCGTCCATTTTGGTCTAAGGGAAGGCTTCTGAAAGATCTTGTCTTGGGAAACCAAGTCTTGTGGGGAAAGTGGACCACCTCTGCAGAGTGTAAAATCTAAGTACTTAGCCATGTCCCTGGTAAAGGACAATTTGAGCATCAAGACATGGAAGCAATCAAGAATCTCATCATTCAAATTTCTAAAGTTAAAACTTGTGGATTGAACAATGGTTGTTTGAATTCTTCAATCATTGATGGAGAGATGGCTTGGTACAAGGATCTTGAAATCTTTGATTGAGAAAAATGTTTTGACAAGCAAAAACTTAGTATTTTCAAAATGTTAAGGAAAATCTATTTTAAGCAATGCAAGCCTCAACTCCACTTAGCCAAATGCATATAGATGTTAGACTCCACTATACTATTTTAGTATCACTTGCCAATACAATTCAAATGTATTGACCCTTTGTGGCTGTAACTTGTATGTTGCAGGTTTGATTGTTTTTAGTGAAGATTGATTGATTAGGATTACAAAGTCTACAACCAACATCTGCCTGTGGCACTTTGAAGATGAAGGACCCCAAGCTTATAGTTATTCCGCTGCAATGTAATGTAATAGCCAAATGAGCTATGTAAGATGTAATAAATTATGTTATTCCTGGTTATAAAGTTACATTATGACCTTTGTTTCTTGATATTACATCTTAACTGTGGATGCTAGCTATTGATCCAGGGACTAGCATTGTAAACATAGGAGGGATCAATCTTATTAAAGCTTGGGACCCCTCTACACCTGGTGGCTCCGGTGGGGTGTGGTTTGGGGGAAAAAAGAGGAGGCCGGCATGGTGCTTAAGTAGGCGAGGACGTGGGTGTGAATTACTCAAGCATTCAACAGAATTGAAGCCGCGGAATTTAAACAGAAAACGCCCGGAGTGATTTGGGGAAGAACCAGCCGCTGGGGGGTGGAGACGAAGACAGCCGTGTGGGTCGCGGTTGTCAGCGAGAGAAAGAGAGGCGGAGTGGGTCCAGGAAGTCAGTGACTCTGTGGGTGTGGTTGCGGTGAAAGAAAACGTTTCGCGGGAGGGGGTTGCTAGGCTAGATGGGTCGAGCTGGGCTGGGTTGGGCCAGATTGACTGTTTGCTTTATTTTTTTTCTACCTTTCACTTTTATTTTTCTGTTTGATTTTCTAGAAATGATTTTTCAACTCTAATTCAAATAAGTTTGAATCCAAATCTTATCTAGATTTTTATACAGTGAACTTTGTACTCAAATGTGTGTCAAACACTTCTGTTTACCCAAAAGCACTTTGATCAATTGAAAAATAAAATAAAACCATGCCTTTATGGGATATAAATAATAGGCATAAAAATTGGTTTTATATTCATACTTTGTTTTGAAATCTTTGCCCAAGCTTTGGAAAACTCTTAAGTTTGAACTCAAAATATTACTGAATAAAATAAGTATCTTTCTCATTAGAAAGCAGCACTAAGGCTAGAGCATACTTACATAAAATAATGAGCAACAAATGCTCCTGTTTTTGAAATGTTTTTGAAATGGAAACCTAAATGGTCATGGATGCATGGATGACATGCATGAGTTTTGAAACATGATTTTAGGGATGTTACATCTCCATCTTCAAGCACGAACATGATCTCCATCATCACCGGTATGGCGTCAAGGTCAATGGCGTCGTTTCATGGTTGTCGTCCACCAGCTTCAACTATTACAACTACTTTGAATAGACACGCATGTCTTAACGGAATTTAAAAGAAAACCATATGGCTCCTTCCGGTTGCCAACTTACAATAAGGAACATTGCATACATCATATATAATCACAATCATGGCCATATCACATCACAGAACACCCCTGCAAAACAAAGTTAGACGCCTCTAATTTTCTTTGCATATTTTACGTGGTTTGGGGCTTTCAATAAGTGTCGTTCTAACTTACGAACAAGAACCACAATGTTGATGTTTGTACTATCAAGTGCCCATTGTAAATTGAATCTATACTATAATGGGAGAGACAGACACCCGCAAAGCCACTTATGCAATACAAGTTGCATGTTGAGCGTGGAGCAAGTCTCATGAACGATGTCACGTAAGGTTAGCCCGGGCCGCTTCATCCCATCATACCGCAAGATGCAAAGTACACAAAAAGCAATTGATAATAAAAGCACCACCGCCCACAATGACCATTGTGTTCTACTCATGCAGCAGATCTACATATAAACCTAGCTCTATACCACTGTAGGGGTTCGTAGCATGGAAAACAAAAAAATTCTACCACATGCACACAAACAAGCCAAGATCTATCTACTAGATTGTAGCAACGAGTCTATAGAAGAACTCACCCTCGAAGATTCCAAAGCGGTTAACGAGAGCAGATTCTCGTGGGTGATTTAGTCGTACACTTGCCGATCTCAAGATCGCGTAGACGATCCTTCCGGCGCTGCGTTCCGGCAGCGCTTCCGCAGTCGGTAACACGTTCGGTACTCGATAAAGACCTTCCTCTCCCTTGTTCCAGCAGGAAGCGGAGGTTGTAGCACTCTCCTCGTGATTCCGGCAGCATGACGGCGTGGTGTCAGAAGTAGAGGAAGATCCTGCAGGGCTTCGCCTAAGCCGGAGCGAGTATGGTGGAGTAAGAGAGGGCCTTGGCGATCTACGGATTAGAAGCACCAAGGGGGGTGGCTTGGCCGGCGGCTAGGGTTTGGGGAAACACTAGTCGGCGACTTGGAGGAGACCTAGGTGGCGGCAGCAGCACTTGGGGTGGTGGCGCCTAGAGCTAGGGTTTGGGTGTGAGGGGTACGGGTGCGCCCTACCCCTCCTTATATAGGTGGGGAGAGGCGGTTTGGGAGGAGGGAGTCCTCCTCCAACTCCTCCTCCTTGGCTGTCGGGTGGAGGGAGTGGGATTCCTACCCTAGGTAGGTTTCCTACTCTCCCTCCACCAAGCAATGTTCGGATTTGACTTTTCAAATTAGCGTTTGACTTTCAAACATGAATTTGATTTCTGTCTTCATATTGCCCAGCCAAGTGTCCTAGTACATGATGCAATAATTCCACATTGTCATGACACATCCATGTACCCTTCCCCTTCCAGACTGCCGGACCTTCTAGACCCTTCTAGATCATTCCCAGTGAAAACACCGAAATCATTTCCGAACTCCAAAACAAGACTTTCCTTATATGAATCTTATTCTCCGGACCATTCCGGATCTCCTCGTGATATCCCGGATCCCATCCGAGACTCCAAACAACATTTGGTCTCTTACTCATTATTCCATAACTACACAACAACATCGAATCCTTAAGTGTGTCTCCCTACGCTTCGTGAATTATGCGGATATGACCGAGACACTTCTCCGATCAATAACCAATAGAGGAATCTGGAAATTCATATGGTCCCCACATATTTCTACAATTACTTTGCGATCGAATGAACCACTTACATACGATACCAATTTCCCTTTCTCTCACGATAGTTTACTTGTTCGAGGTTTTGATCGTCGGTATCTCTGCATACCTAGTTCAACCTCGTTACTGATAACTACTCTTTTCTCGTTCCCGTGATATGTGATCCCTTGTGAGCCAGTCACATGCTTGCAAGATAATTGGATGACATTCCACCGAGAGGGCCCAGAGTATATCTATCCATCATATGGATGGACAAATCCCACTCTTGATCCATGTGCCTCAAGCCATACTTTCCGAACACTCAATGCCACCTTTATAACCACCCAGTTACGGTGTGGTGTTTGATGTCATCAAAGCATCCTTCCGGTGATGGTGATTAACATGATCTCATGGTCGAAGGAATTAGGTTACTATGTATCACAAAGATTATAGCAAACGAACTATTAAAATGACTTGATCTTTATGCTACGCTTATCTATAGGAGGATGTCCATCATAACATTCTCCTAATGATATGATCTTGTTATCAACAACATCTCAATGTTCATGATCGAGAAACCACGATCATCTATTAATCAACAAGATAGTATTATAAAGAGGCTTTACTAGGGACTCTAATTTAGTTTACAAATCACCCAAGTATTAATGTTTCTGGTTAATACTATTATAGCATGAATGTAAACATTTATCATAAACACAAAGATATAATAATTACTTACTTTTATTATTGCCTCTAGGGCATATCTCCAATAAGATCTGCACATGGATCAGATTTGGGATCCGCCAGCTCTGCCCTGTCGTAGCGCCTTAGAGGTCGTTGCGGGCTTCACAACACTGGTAGATATGGTATCTACACATAACTTGTTTTTGCAGGAAGTTGTGAATGGCATGGTTCATATGCATGTGATGTATGTGTGTAATCCATATGTGATATGCGTATCACGGGTTTGTCAGTCAGCTGGAGCCAAAGTGATGCCAATGTTATTGTATAACGACTTGTGTATCGTCATGTGATGCTATCTTCTTGTAAGTTCCTTAGTGCTAGTGTATCATGTTTGGAGGACTTGAAGGACACGGCAGCCAGAGGCATGACGAACAGGTTCATGGAGATGGAGATCGCCATGAAGAGAGACATACCATTTCACATTATAATTGGATTATTTGTGATATTGTTATGTCTCTAGTTTTACCTTTATTAGATAGTTGGTCAACTTTAATACATCAAAGAGGGTCTAGTCTGTATCCCCGCCAGTGCTGCACCATCACAAGTCGGATATTCTTGGTTAGTGGGCTCATAAAATTGAGGTGCTGCTAATTCTTTTCTACTAGGTGGGTTCGAGTCGGACTCTTACAGCAGAAGCACTTGGTAAGCTAGATGGGTCTATCATAGTGGTTGTGGGGCTCGGGGAGAGGGCAGTCGTAGCCGGGGCATGAGATGCCACTCGACCAATAGGAGTCGCATGAGATGCGATTGGCAAGGAGTTGCCTACCTAGATCACTTGATGACTAGAAGTGATGCTAAATCTCACTAGTCAACTTGCTTATTTGGGGTCCTGGGTGTTCGTTCTAGTGGGAGCATAAGTATTAAAATATTTAATATGCTTGCTATTTTATGAATACATGTCTTAAGTGTTATTGCATTTTCTGTTGTAGATAATGGCACCTAGTAGCAGTCTCCCGCAGATATCTGGTTTTGCATTGAGAACCATCCTTGAGAAAGATGAACTGAATGACACTAATTTTACCAACTGGTATCAAAATCTGAGAATTGTTCTCAAACATGAAAAGAAGGACCGTGTTCTAGATAACCCGCTTCCAGATGAACAAAATGAGAATGTAAGTGTTTCTGTTACCAATGCCTACCGTAGGACCAAGGATCAGTCCATAGAAATTAGTTGCCTTATGCTTGCTTACATGAAGTCGAACTTGCAGCAGCAGTTCGAGAAAGTTGAGGCCTACGATATGATCGAAAGTCTAAAAAGTATGTTCCAGGCTCAGGCAAAGACCGAGAGGTATCAAGTCTATCAATATTTGCTGAGTTGTAAGCTTCAGGATGGCGATCCATTGAGTCCGCATGTAATCAAGATGGTTGGTTATGTATAGTCTTTGGATAGGCTTGGCTACCCCATTAGCGAAGAGTTCACTACAGATATAATTCTAAACTCTCTTCCTAGTGCGTATGGTCAGTCATATCGAACTACCACATGCATGGTATGGATAAGAATCTCACTGAATTACATCGGATGCTCAAGCAAGCAGAGGCTAATCTCAAGAAAGGTAGCAATCAAGTGTTGATGGTATAGAATAAGAATAAGTTCAAGAAGAGTTCTTGGACTAAGAAGAATAAGACTAAGTCAGGAGGTAACGCTCACAATTCGATCCCAAGCGCTTCCTCGGGGACAAAGTCTGGATCCACTTTCTTTTATTTCAAGGATGATGGCCACTAGAAGAGAAATTGCAGCAAGTATTTGGCCGAAAAAGCCAAGAGCGGAGGTGTGACATCCAGCTCAGGTACACTTGTGTGCAATGTTATAGACATTTATATTGTTGATGCACCTGGTAGTTCTTGGGTATATGATACCGGACCAGTCATTCATATCTGCAACTCATTGTAGGGACTGGTAAGAACTAGGAGCATAGCACAAGGCGAGGTTGACATTCGGGTCGGAAACAAAGAAAGATTTGCCGCGTTGGAACTCGACACGATGCAACTTCATTTACCTTCAGGATTCTTAATGGAACTAAATAATTGTTATTATGTTCTAGTGCTTAGTCAAAACATCATTTTGGCCTCATGTTTGATGAGACAAGGCTATGACTCTAATATTAATAACAATTGTTGTTCTATATATTTGAATGATATGTTTCATGGCTTTGCACCTGTCTAGGACAGGTTATTTGTTTTGAATCTTGATGGTGGGTATGTATATAACATAAATGTTAAAAGGTTAAAACCAAATGATCTGAATATGACTTACTTTTGGCATTGTCGGCTTGGTCATATAAGTTGGAAACACATGAAGAAGCTCCATGATGATGGGATCCTAACTTCGTTCAACTTGGAGTCGTTCGAGACATGCGAGTCTTTCCTACTCGGCAAAATGACTAAGACACCTTCTACAAAGAGTTGCGAAAGGGCGTCTGACTTGTTGGGACTAGTACATAGTGATGTATGTGGTCCAATGAGCACTACGGCCAAGGGTAGTTATGAGTACTTCATTACCTTCGCTGATGATTTGAGTGGGTATGGATATATCTACTTAATGAAACATAAGTCGGAAGACTTTGAAAAGTTCAAAGTATTCCAGAATGAAGTACAAAATCAACTCGGCAAGAAAATGAAGTTTATTTGGTCGGACCGAGGAGGCGCGTACATGATCCACGAGTTTGATGACCATCTGAAGAGTTGTGGAATAGTTCCCCAGCTCACGTCGCCGGGAACGCCACAGAGGAATGGTTTGTTGGAATGACAAAATCGTACCTTGTTGGACATGGTATGATCAATGATGAGTTGGATAGATCTACCTTTATCATTTTGGGGTTATTGTCTAGAAACAGCAGCTTTCACACTAAACAGAGTACCATCAAAGTCTGTAGAGAATACACCGCATGAGATGTGGACGGCAATGATACGTCCAATTTGCATCACCATTCTATATCATAATTTTTTTGAACCTTCATTCTATATCATAATTTGCCTGTATTCATTGATATATTTCATATTAAGAGGTGTTACTTATGTCTTTTCATCTGTTTTTGCATGTTGGATGATTCTTGGAGGATGAACTGCCGGAGTCAGGACTCTGATGGAAAAAGCGGAGTTTTGATGCAATTTTGCGAAGATCAGAAAAATACCAGAAAACTACAGAAAATTCTATTTTTCCAGAAGATGAAGGATGCCAAAAGGGGAGGATGAGTTGGGCCACAGGGGTCCCACACACCCCAGGCGCGGGCCACCCTAGGCCACGCCTACAAGGGGTGTGGCCACCCTGGCCCACCTCTGGCTCCGTCCTCTCGCCTATATATTCTCCTCGAAACCCTAAAGTCGGGGGAGTGACCACAGAAAGATTCCGCCGCCTCTGCGGGGCAGAAAACACCGAGAGAGAAAGAGCTCTCTGGCAGACAGATTTTCGCCGGGGAAATTCCTTCCCGGAGAGGTGAGATCATTGTCATCAACACCATCATCAAGCTAGACTTCATCGAGATCAGCATCATCATCCACACCATCATCTCCACCACCACCATCATCACCACTCCATCCCACTGTAACAATTGTGTTGAATCTTGCATAGTTCTTAGGGGAAACTTTCTTGGTGTTGATTACTATTGTAGTTGATGCTTTTGAGTGGAACCATTGAATTATTATTTATGTTTAGATTGTTATCCATCATTATATCATCTCTTATCTTGATCCATATGATGTCTCTTGAGTAGTTCGTTTAGTTCTTGAGGACATGGGAGAAGTCATGTTGTTAGTAGTGGAATTGTGTTGAGGTATTATTCAATGGTTTAATATTTAAGTTGTGGTGCTATTCTTGTAGTGGTGTCATGTGAACATCGACTACATGATACTTCACCATTTATGGGCCTAGGGGAATGCATTGTGTATTTGTCTACTAATCGTGGGGTTGCCAGAGTGACATAAACCTGAACCCCCGTTAGGAAACCATTGGATAAGGCAGTTTAGGATCTCAGGGTTTAAGGATATGGTTAGGTTTATATCTTAATTGCTTTCTTGTAGTTGCGGATGCTTGCACGGGGTTTAATCACAAGTATGTATTAGTCTAAGTAAGGTCGGTACATTAGCACAGGTTCACCCACACAACACTTACAAAACCAAAGAAGATTAATTAGCTATATGAAACGAAAGCACTTGATAGTATTCCCATGTGTCATCGAGAACGTTTGGTCCTCATTAGTATTTCCACCGGCTTGTCCTTTGCTAAGAAAGGATTGGGTCACTTGCTGCAATTATTTGATGTCTTTATTTACTCTCACTTTATTTCCTTGCTTTATCAGAAAACCCCTAAAAATCTGTTTGCTAAGTATTTATAGAGATTTCCTACTCCATACCACTAGTCAACACCTTATGCTCCTCGTTGGGATCGACACTCCTATTTATCGAAAGTACTACGATACACCCCCTATACTTGTGGGTCATCAGGGACAAAACTCCAAGATTGTCTTTTCTTAAGATTTGGGGTTGTGAAGCATTTGTCAAGCGACTTCAGTCGGACAAGCTTACAGCCAAATAGGATAAGTGCATTTACATGGGGTATCCAAGGGAAACCTTGGGTTACTACTTATACAACCTAGAAGAGGGCAAAGTGTCTTTCGCTCGGAATGGTGTCTTCCTAAAGAAAGACATTCTCAATCGGGGAGTCAATGGGAGCATGGTGCAGCTCAAAGAAGTTCGAGAGGAACCGGCTAGCAGCGTCTCCGCAAAATCCTTGGAGGTTGAGCCGGTCGTGGTAGCTAGGCCATCAGCTGCACCTGAACCGCTAAGATCTACTAGATTACAAATTTTTCGTGATTTATTGTTGTTAGACAGTGATGAGTCAGCAATTTAATCGAAAGGGTTCTGATTCTGAGTCATGGCTGGGAGCCATAAGATCCGAGTTAAAGTCCATGGATAAAAATCAAGTTTGGAACTTGGTTGACCTGCCAGACAGTGCAAGACCCGTTGAGTGCAAATGGGTCTTTAAGAGGAAAACTAGAATGGATGGAAATGTTTATGTATATAAAGCACGGTGATGACCCACAAGTATAGGGGATCGCAACAGTCTTCAAGGGAAGTAAAGCCCAAATTTATTGATTCGACACAAGGGGAGCCAAAGAATATTTATAAGCCTTAACAGATGAGTTATCAATTCAACTGCACCTGGAAACAGTCTTGCTCGCAATAGTTTATCAATAGCAACAGTTTTGTAACAGCAGTAGTAAAATAAGGACGGTAGTAACAATTGCAGTAAACAATAGGATTAAACTGCGGTAGGCATAGGGATGTATGGACGGGCATTGCATGGACAAGATAATTCATGTTACAATCAAGAAATGGGCATTTGTAGATAATGAAGATAAAGCCTCTAAGTACTAAGTAACCATAGGCATGTGTTCCGTATATAGTCATGCGTGCTCGCAATGAGAACTTGCACAACATCTTTTGTCCTGCCAGCCCGTTTGCAGCGGGACCTCAAGGGATTCTACTGGCAATTAAGGTGATCCTTTTAATAGAGCACCAGAGAAAAGCATTAACACTCCATGAACACACGTGATCCTCACATCACAGCCATCCCCTCCGTTTATCCCAATTCCTGTCACTTCGGGGCCTTGGGTTCTGGACAACGATACGTGTATACAACTTGCAGGTAAGATCACAAACAATAATATCATCATGAATCAATAACATGTTCAGATTTGAGATCATGGCACTCGGGCCCTAGTGACAAGCATTAAGCACAACAAGTTGCAACAATGTCAAAAGCACTAACAATAGATACTAGGCACCATGCCCTAACAATCTTGTCAATTACATGATAGATCTCATCCAATCCCTACCATCCCCATAGCCTACAGTGGGGAATTACTCACACATGGATGGGGGAATCATGGATGGTTGATGGAGAGGTATCTATGATGATGGCGATGATCTCCTCCAATTCCTCGTCCCGGCAGGGTGCTAGAACAGAGTTTCTGGTTCTGAATCGTGGTTTCTGGTGGTGGCGGCGCAGCGGAACTCTTCTCCTGAAATTGTCGAACCCCCCCCCTCCCCGGTGTTTTTAGGTCAGAGGGTATATGTAGGCAAAAGGAGAGGTTGAGGCGGAGTCCGAGGAGACCACACCATTCCTAGGAGCGGCTAGGACTGGCCCGCACCTGGGGGTGGTGTGGGCCCCTCTAGCCTCTTATCCCCTCCGTCTTCTGGCTACGTGAGTCTTCTGGGAAAATAGGAATTTTGGCATATTTTCTCGGATTTTTCCTGAAAGTTTATTTTCTGCATAAAAACAAGACACCAAAGAAATTCTGCTGAAAACAGCGTTAGTCCATGTTAGTTGTATCCAAATCTTACAAATTAGATGAGAAACAATAGAAAACGTGTTCGGGAAAGTAGATACATTTTGGACGTATCAACTCCCCCAAGCTTAGCTTATTGCTTGTCCTCAAGCAATTCGGTTGAAAACTGAGTGCGATAAAAGAAACTTTCACGAACACATTTGCTTCATAAGATGTATATATTCTCAGCATATGAGCAAATACTTAGGCAATTCATAATAAGGAGTATGCAGATAAGTCTACCCAATAGTCATGCAAGCTATGAAGAGATTCCAACACAATAATAATAAGCAACATGAAACATAGGCATATGCAATATTGTAATGCTCATAAGAAGGTATGATAAAGTGGTATCTCGCTTGCTTTTCTTTTTGGAGCAAAACATAAATGCCAAGGCACCTCTGAAGTTCAAGTGAAGGCTAGAAGTAAAAATGTCAAATATACTAGGTCAAATTTATGTCACAATTAACCGTGTTCTGGACAAGCACATTGCACTAAGAATGACAGCTATGCTCTCGGGAAGGTGCTTATAGAATAAATGGTGACTCGACATAAAAGTGAAAGAAAAGATTAAAAAGTTTTAAAGGCTTCCAAATGTTGAAAGTATGGTACTCATTAGCTTTGATCTCTCATTGCCCCTATCATAAGCATCTTTAAAAGGTTAAGGTTAAAGTAAGGTCAAATATGAGTTATATGCTTTGACAGATCATAAGTTGAAAATCTCATGCCCCTTGAGTACGAGTACCGAGACCTCATGCTACTCAACTTTGGTATCAGGTTAGTTCTTGTCATTGTAAGTATATGTGTATCATAGAGAACAGCCAACGGGGTACCCCTTGCCCCATGACACAGGAGCTATCCCATATCAAAATGACAAGGCAACAAACAGTGAGCATCTCAGCGATATTTTTATTTGCTATTTGCATAGGTTTTTATTGAGGATGCTTCATAGAATGCCACTATGGTTTTGCTGTAAGTTTCCACCATGATTAGGCATGGCTTAGGCTAGCCGCCTAGGCGTTTCTCTAACACATATACAAACTCCATGAAATTACAAGATCCCATTTTATTTCACACCGCTCGGGATCCATAAACAAAAGAACATGATATCAACTAAACAGAATAAGTGCAATGTTGAAAGCGTTCCCCATGACAGCATGGTTCTGCTAATTCCCAACTTATAAATTGCAAGCATATAACTACATAGACAATCACAATGGTTCAGGTTTATTAAGTGCAAGAAATAAAATGTGCCATCAAGTTCGTGAGAGCTTTACTAACTAATTTTCACATAACAAGCAAATATTTTATTTGGAAGAAAATAAAACATAATAAGTATGCAAGGAATAACAATGATGCTAATAGGTAGATATGGTGGACACCTTTTGGCAACTTTGGTTTTGGGAGTTGGATGCACGAGTAGAGCTCATACTCAGTACAAGTGAAGGCTAGCAATAGAAGGGAGCGACAATCGAGAGAGCACTAACTGTCATAATCATGCTTGCGACAAAACAAAATTAATTGTGGCATAAAAGTGACAAAAGAACCGTGAGGCAAACTAAATCATCAAGGCTTAACTGACTTTTTTTAGTCATATGCACGCGTGAGAATGTGCAAAGTCGATTCAAATAAAACATTCAGAGGAGGATACCACAATGTCATACCACCTTATGAATAAAACAATGCAAGCAAATATTTATATGGCATGCTACAAAATATTAGCAAGTTGGAACTAATCATAAGAGAGCAAGAACTACTAAGCATTCATTAAATGACATACACCTTGCATGAACAGACTAAGCATGCCCACAATGATGAGTATATGTACAAAAATGAAAACAAATAGAGTTCATACCAGCCTCTTACCACACCTCGAATTGTCAAGAATCGTCATTATTGCCTTTCACTTGTGTGGCTTGAATAATAATATGAAAACCAAACTCCAAAGGAGTCACTGAGGCCTACTGAACCCTGCAACGAACTTTACAAAACCAGAGAAGAACAAAAAATATTTTTGGGTTTTTCGAATAACAAACCAAAGCTAAAAAGGGCAAGAAAACTAAAGTTAAAAGCCAAATAAGAAAAAATAGAAACAACGAAAATATTTTTGGTCTTTTTGTGTTTTGGAAAGCATAAACAAAACAAGAACAAAACAAAAAAGAAAGAAAACGAAATATTGATATACAAAGTACCGACAGAATATGATATGTAGGTGAGTGTGATGTCGGTATACCTCCCCCAAGCTTAGGCCAAAGATCAATCTCATGCCAGCCAAGAAGTGGCGCCTCCAAAATATGACAAAGAAGTATCTTCGTCCTAATACGAACTCGAGGATGCCCCGGCGTAATGCGCAGAGTGGTCAAAAGAGGGCACGTCCCCCTCCTGGTGCTTCCTGTGGAAACCAAGAAAGCGGATCCGCTCGTACAACTCCTTGGAACGCGACCATGGCTTCATGGAAATACTGAACAAAGTAGGTTGTGGCAAGAAAATTTCCCTCTCATCTCCGTCAGTAAACAACATCCTGTAAACTAAACTCTTTGTACGAGAGTTAGCAGAAACAAAGTGATGTGCTTTCATAGACACAAGATCAAGTCTCTATAGGTCCAATAATGTATCATTAGGATCAATAGAAATGCCCAAAGCATCAACCATGCGCACATCAATAATACCCCATAAATGGGTCCTCTAGCAGCTAGGTGGCGAGCAATGAGAGAACCAAGATTATACTTGGTTTCATTATTAAGTGCAGCAGCAAGAAAAGCTAAATGATAATTAGAAATATTACTAGTGTTCTCCCTACCAAGGATGCTAGTGGAAAGATAGTAAGCAAAGTATCTAAGAGCTAGGAGCTGAATATTTCTTATCTTGCCGCGTTGGGCTCTGCAGTCATCATCATTTGTTACACCTTTGTAAAGCTCTAGCAAATCAGTGGGTCGACTTTGGATCTACTTTGCCGTCCCGGCCATGCCAATACCTATAATGCTACAAAATCTTTCCAAGCTCATGGTATTAGGCATATCATAGATTTCGAATGAAATAGTTGGCATGTAAGAAGTGTTAGTGAAAGTGAATCTCTCAACAAAAGTTTTGGTGAGCAAAGCATATTGCTCACTATCATCCTGCATGTAAGTGGTTAGACCAAACCTTTGAACAAGAAGCAAGAATTCATCAAGGATCCCCACAGCTCTCAAAAAATCATAACAAGGGAAGGTAGATGGATGCGCATCTCCCTCATTACCAAATCGCGGCGCAATAAGATCTTCATTACATGATGGCCTAAATCGATAAGTTGATCTCGAAGGCCTTGCCACCCTTTGTGTGTCTCTCTCAAATACTTCTCCAAAAGTATGGTTGTCCATCTCTCTATTTTCTGAAATTTTTAGACAAACATCACAAAAAGTAATTTCAAAGCTACTAAATGAAGGGAACTACTATAGGGACTTGCAAGAGGTCTAAACATGCATCAAAATGATTTTTCTAAGCATAGAACAAGCATGCAAGCTCGCATAACCTGTCACCTACAATAGCAAAACACTCAAAAGATAATCCACTAATCAAAAATCTACTTGGACAAGCGGCGGAGTGTAACATCCCAACATTTAGGAACCAACGAAGGGTAGATTTAGGAATTTGTGCATATGCATGCATTCATCTATAAACTGTGGGTAAATTTTTCGGAAAATAAAAACTTAAAGTGATCAGAGTTTCTTTCACTCTCTAAGTGTAGGAATAGCTTTGGAGAGTGATCGTTATAAATTTTGACATGATCTTTATGAATTAGTGTGTTTTGGGGGAAAAGAATTTGAATTCAAATTTGAAATTTGAGTTTATATTTTAATGTTAGGAATTGATATTTTAAATGAATTCTAAAATGATTTAGTAATCTTATTCAATCAAGAAGTAATATATAGTAATAGAAACTCTAAGTAAGAAATCCAATTAAGAAAATGAATATTTATTCCTTATTTTTATTCCATGAATAGTTACAAAGAGTAACTCATTGAGACAATAAAGAATCTTTACAGAAAGGAAATTACAAAAAGAGATATATATATATAAATATTAATAAACTATTACACATTTCTTACAAAGGAATGAAATAAAAATTACAAAGGAATTTATTTGTCTAAAAGTAAACCTATACTAATCTTGAATCTTCAAATCTTGTACCTGCAGAATAAAGAACAAACAAAAAGGAAAAAGAAAGTTAAATTATTAATTTTACTCTCAGTAGAGAGCAGGGAGTTGCACTGCTCAAGTTTACATCATTGAGTAAATCTTTTAGGGGCAAGTTTCACCAATATGAGAGAATTTGATCTTTCATAATACATAAGCCATAAGTCAAATGATCACACCAAGTAAAAGGGGCAAGTTTCACCAAGCAGGATAACAGTAAAAAGATCAAAGGGTAAAACACCTCACTGATCTCATCCACAACTATGCAACAGACACACAACTAGCTCAATCACCAAACTGCATGGGGTGAGTTGTCGACACAGCCACAGCAACTCAACCAAGTAAAAAGGAGCAAGCACAACCGTGGGCATCCACTAGTGCAACTCTACATTTCCCACACCACACCAAGAACACTTAGCTTCAAAACTAAGCAAACCACCAGCCAAAACCACACACCAGATTGTAAGGTTCCCAACCTTTAATAAGGTAGAGATCTCTGTGTTTACAATGCTAGTCCCTGGATCAATAGCTAGCATCCACAGTTAAGATGTAATATCAAGAAACAAAGGTCATAATACAACTTTATAACCAGGAATAAAATAATTTATTACATCTTACATAGCTCATTTGGCTATCACAATACATTGCAGCAGAATATCTATAAGCATGGGGTCCTTCATCTTCAAAGTGCCACAGGCAGACATGTTGGTTGTAGACTTGTAATCCTACTTCACTAAAATCAAACAAACCTGCAACATAACAAGTTACAGCCACAAGGGTCAATACATTTGAATTGTATTGGAAGTGATACTATGGTAGTATAGTGGAGTCTATCATCTATATGCATTTGGCAAAGTGGAGTTGAGGCTTGCATTGCTCAAAAATAGATTTTTCCTTATCATTTGAAAACACTAAGTTTTTGCTTGACAAAATCTCTCCCAAGGCATCTCCCAATAGGAATTGGTGATCCTTCAACCCTTGTTCACCCACAAGATTTTAACTTAGAAATTGGGATGAGGAGATTCTTGATAGCTTCCATGTTTTGATACTCAAATTTTCCTTTACCAGGGACATGGCTAAGTACTTAGATTTTACACTCTGTAGAGGTGGTGCACTTTCCCCACAAGACTTGGTTTCACCAAGACAAGATCTTTCAGAAGCCTTCCCTTAGACCAGAATGGACGCGTTCCAACCTATCATCCCCTACCACCAACTGTCCATTTGGCTAAGTTCTTGCAACCTATATGATCCAGGCAGAGCCCATATTGCCAAGTGGCTGCACTTGAAGCTTCTCAACATTTGACATCTCAAATCTCTTTGTTCCTAGGTGGCCATCCACAAGTGAGATACACAAAGGTAAACCATAAAAATGGGCCTTGTGAACCACTCAACATAAACCATTCCTTCCATTCCACCCAGGTGATTCATTCACTTAGTTGTTTTATTAAACCAAACACAAGTCCTCAGACTTAGAAATTTTTCATAGCATGAATATATATTCCACCCTTGTTTTCTACTACCTAGACTAAGCATGATTGTAGTAGGAATCTTAACTTAGGAAATTCTACTAAGGTTTCATCTACTAGGATTTCCCATGGCATAGTTTATACTTAGCAAAATTCCATGCAAGTCCTACTTAGAAATATCACTAATGCATAGTGAAAATAATGGGACAAAAGTATGTAGCATCACTTTCCTTTTTGGTTGAGAGTATAAGTTCACTCCTTGATCTTTGCAATGCTCACACACTTCAATCACTACAATTCAATCAAGCAAACAATATTTCAATCTACCATTCCAGCAATTCATCACATAAAATGATAAAAACAAGGAAATGCATGCAAACATGCAAAAGATTGTTTTATTTGTAAAAGTGGTTTATAATGGGTCATAAACATTTGAAAAAACCTAATGGTCATTTTATAAAATGGCCAAAAACCATTTGCTAAGGGTTTTACTTCATAAACCATTTTTAAACCAAATCATTATTTTATGTGGTGAAGAAATGCTTTTAATAAGGAAACATTCTATAGGTTTCACAAAATATGTTTTCAAACCATAAAAATTGGTGTTTGGGGTCAGAGAGTTTAAAACAAAACATTTCCCAAAGGTTTTCTTCCAAAACCATTTTTAATAAATAAACTGTATTTTTATTTGACTAGAAATGGTTTAAATCAAAGATTCATTCTTTTGTTTCACCAAATACATTTTTGAAACCACAATTTGTTTCCTAGGGTCAGTAGGTTCAAAACAAACCATTTTCCAAAGATTTTATCCCCAAAATCATTTTAGAATAATTTTTATAATCTAAACAAGCATACATAAGTTTCTGCAAAAACAAACATTTTACCAGAAGCTTTTTACTAAACAAAGTGCATGGTTGGCTAGGCCTTGTTTTTCTGAATCCATTGATATAAAGTTTGTAAAATTTGGACATGTGGATTTAAAGTTATGGAATTTACAAAATCACATATCTAATAGATCAAATCTGTTCTAATTCAAATCGACAGAGACACGTGGCCTATTCCTATTCGCCCATACCATTTCGTCTGGATCACGTGATGTAGGCCGTTGGATTTAAGTTGGATCGTGCGGCACAGAGGCAACCATACCCCTTCGTTTAAGTTTTCTTTCCTATCCACTAGATCGAGATCGAACGACTACAATCGACCTGCCACTAACTGGCGGCGCGACGATGGTGGCGCGCGGCGGCGGTTCTCGGCTAGCGGCGGACCTGGCGACAGAGGAAGCAAGGAAGGTCGGGAGGTGGCTCACCGTGCTCTCAGGGGGTTGGCGATGCTCAACGCGTGGTCGTCTTGGCGAGGGGCGCACAGGAACGGAGCGGATTGCTCGCCGGAGCTGTGCTCACTGTCGGGTCCGTCTGGTTCTTGTCGGAGGCGAGGCTATAGGCCATGCCAGAGCAAAAGAAAGACACGGTTAGGTGCGCGTGAAGATACTGAACACACGGCTTACAAGCAGAGAGAAAGGGGCGTTCAGTTCTTACGGGGAGGGGTCGCCGGAGAGGTGGCAGACGCGGCGGCGCGTTTGTGCTTGTCCTTGTCGACGCTCTGGGGCGAGCGCGGTTAAAAGGAAAGTACAGGGAGAAGCGCCAGAGGCTGGGGATCACTATCGTGTGAAGCATAGCTTGCGGGGGTGAGGGTGCTGCCGGAATTCGCTAGAGAAGCTCGCCGGAGCAGTGGCGGTGTGGGGGCGAATTGGGGTAGTCTAGAGGCAGAGAGGAGGAGCTGTCTAGGGGAAATGAGAGAGGGGAGGGAGGCGTTTATGCACGCGTGGTCGCAGGGGGAGTTAGGGCCGCTGTTAACGCGAATTGATCGCCGGAGTAAATGGCAGCAACGGCAGGGCGACGTGATCAGGGGGAAGACGATGCTGAGGTGGCTAGTGGGGTCTCGGCGTCAGCGAAGGAGAGAAGGGCGCAGTGGGGTCTGTCAGTCAGTCGCTGAGTGGGTGCATGTCTGAGTGGAAAATGATTCGTGCGTGGGGGGGAAAAGTTGGGCTGGAGCTGGGCTGTTGGGCCAGGTGGGTCGGGCTGTTTGTTTCTCCCCCTTTTTTTTATTCAGTACTCTTTTTCTTTTTCCTTTTCTTTTATTCTGTTTTGGTTTTGTTTAATTAATTCAAACACCCATTTGAATTCAAAACCTTGCCAAATTTTGTGTAGCTTTAAACACTGATTAATAAAACTTTCTGAAGTCATTTTTAGGATAATTTATTCCTTCTTTTTGGGGTCTTTTAATTAATAAAAAGGCCCTTGTTTTAAATCAAATAGGATTTAATAATAATTTCGAACACTATTTAAATTCTTTAAACTTTCCAAAACTTTTCACTAGGCTCTTATTCAATTATAAGGATGTCAAAAGTAGTTCACTTTGAATTATTTGGAAAATTTAATATGATTTATTAATCATTTGAATTGGGCTTTTGTTCTAATTCAATTGGGATTAATTATAGTTTTAATTCCCTATGGTTTATTTGGAAGATTTATTTAATCTTATTAAGTTGAATTAAATAAATTTTATTTCATTTGGGTAAATTCCAAAATACTATTTTCTCATGATTTATATAATTATTCTATTAGAGATTTGTCTTTATTCAAATAGGGATAGAATGGTTAATGCCATTTTATTTCATTTTGGAAATTCCTTATCCTTTTATTTTATTTGGATTTGGATTATAACTTATTCCACTTGTTTATGGGCTAGGCCAAGATTTTGATTTAGTCTTTAAATATTCTTTATTAAACATTTCTTTCTTCATCTTATAAAATCCATATCTTTTTATTTAGAGATCCAAACTTGGTGACTCCAATTTGTAAAATCTTATTTGAGGTTTATTTATCCTTTTAAATATCTTTAGGATTATTTGCTCACCATTTGGTATGGATTTCAGATAAGGGCTTTATTATTTTTTTGGAATTTACTTTTCCTTATCTTATTAAATTCATAAGATTTTATTTATGGCTCCAAATTAAGTGAAACCAAATTCTATGGTTTTATAATATTTCCATTTGTCTTTCTTGATCATTTGTAAATGTTTGTTGATAGATTTTTATATGGATCAAATCCATAGGGTTGGAGATACTTGGAAATGATTCTATTCCATCAGGGTTTTAGGGTTTGGATTTATTTTCCAAGTGTTTAAATTTCCAGATGCATTTATGAGGAATGCATTTTACTTGAATTGAATTTAGTTGGATTCAAATATTAATCAAGGTTTGTTCTAGATGGGATTTTCAGTTTCCATTTTTAAATAAAAGTTTCTTTTCACCCTAAAGTTCAACAATAATTTATTTGTTTATTTTATTTTTCACATTACAAGATTTGGAAAATCTTGGGATGTGACAGGCTACCACCCTTAAAATAAATCTCGCCCCGAGATTTGGGGAGGCTAGGGGTTACAAGTTGGCTCAAAGCATCTAGGGTACTACCACCCTTGAAAATTTTCCAACTAGATTACATCTTAGTTTGCTTGGGATTTTGTTGAAGTATCTCTGGGCAAACATCTACACAGTGTCCTTTGTTTCCACACTTGAAACATGTGACAAGGCTGAGATCCATCATAGGTTTGTTTATCTTGTGCTTCATCTTTTCTGGACAGTTGCTTGCATAATGTCCTTGGTTACCACAATTGTAACATGTGATAAGATTGAGTTCTTCACGTATCTTCTGTGGACAAGTTGTCACATAATGACCTAGCTCTTTGCAGTTGTTGCACCATACTTGGCTAATATCTTTCTTTTCCTTTGGTATCATTGCTTCTTGTTTGTTTCCTTGGTTCTTCTTCTTTTCTGGGCATTCATTGGCATAATGTCCCATCTCTTTGCAAGTGTAACATTGCACTTGGCTTTTATCCTTCTTCTTCTTGGGTTTCTCCAAAGCTAGGAGTGCTTCTAGTTCATGTTCTTCATATGTTATCTCAAAGGTAGGAATGTCTACTGGTTTCTTTGACCTCCTATTGCTTCTTGGATAATTCATATGCCTCTTCTTTGGTCCTTTAAATTGGGTCATATTGCATGGGGGTAGAAGTGGAGATTTTCCTTTGTCCTCATCTTTCTTGGTAGACTTGGCTCTCTCATAGTAATCTGTAATCAGTTGTTGCACTCCACCTTGTTTCCTTTGTTCAACTATGGAATAGATGGGGCATTGGATAGGGACATGATTGTTTCCTTCACATAGGTAACAAGTAGCTTGGGATGTGGGGCATTGTTCAACTGGATGTTTCTCTTCATAGTTGGGGCATTGATCTTCATGCTCCCTGGAAGTGTGATCCTTGTCTCCACAAATATTGCAAGCTTGGGTTCCTTCTAGAATATCATCTTTGTCATCCTTGTTGTCACAAACTCCTTTGGAAGAGTTGTCTCCCATGTTGATCATTTGAGTAGCCATCCCTTGCAACAATTGGGATTGAAGTTTCAAAATCCTTTGTATGGCTGGGTCTAGTCCATTGTTGTTGGCTAAAAGCTGAGTTGTCACTTGGCTCAACTGGGTTTGGTTTGCTAGTAGTTGGCCTGTCATGTTGACCTCTTGGTTGTTGTTGTTGTCATCATCCTTGATGTTGGAGTTTCTTGGAGAAGTCATCTGTTTGGGTTGGTTTGGGATTAGAATAGGCAAAAGATTTTCTAAGGGAATAATTCTAATCACACACATCACAATTCACACAAGCAATGTGCAAGCAAGAACAAACAAACATTCCACTCAAACAACAAGTCTCAAGCACATTTTAGCAACCAAATTTTTTTTTGTTACACCACATAAGTTGGTGGGTTTGACTTAAACAAAATATGGTGGTCCATCTATGTGGTTCTCTTGAGATCTTTCCATCCTTCTTAGTTGATGCTTCTTGAATGAGTTCTTTGTATCCTTGGGAAAATTCTTGGTCACCAAAATCTTCAAGGTGATGATGATTCCTTCTAAGTTGTGTTTCCTTAGTCTTCAAGTCTTGGGTAGCATTTCTTGTCACACTTGTGGTCCTTAGTAATATCTAAGGTTGAAGTCCTTGTTGAAAATGCTGAAGATGTTGAAGTCATTAGAGTTGATATCCAAGGTTGAAGATGTTGAAGTCATTATAGTTGATGAAGTCCTTTGTACATGGTGAAGTCTTTGGTCATGGGGTAGGTTTTATCCATCAAGTTTGAAACAGAAGAGATGTAGAATCAAAACCAAAGTGGTTGAGGAAAGAGTTTACAAGATTGTTTGTAAATAAGTTTTGGAACAAATACAACTCCTATTTTTCTAAGGGGTTTTGTCCAATCCTAGGTTTACAAATCCTACAGGCAACACAATGCTCTGATACCATCTGTAAGGTTCCCAACCTTTAATAAGGTAGAGATCCCTGTGTTTACAATGCTAGTCCCTGGATCAATAGCTAGCATCCACAGTTAAGATGTAATATCAAGAAACAAAGGTCATAATACAACTTTATAACCAGGAATAAAATAATTTATTACATCTTACATAGCTCATTTGGCTATCACAATACATTGCAGCAGAATATCTATAAGCATGGGGTCCTTCATCTTCAAAGTGCCACAGGCAGACATGTTGGTTGTAGACTTGTAATCCTACTTCACTAAAATCAAACAAACCTGCAACATAACAAGTTACAGCCACAAGGGTCAATACATTTGAATTGTATTGGCAAGTGATACTATGGTAGTATAGTGGAGTCTATAATCTATATGCATTTGGCAAAGTGGAGTTGAGGCTTGCATTGCTCAAAAATAGATTTTTCCTTATCATTTGAAAACACTAAGTTTTTGCTTGACAAAATCTTTCCCAAGGCATCTCCCAATAGGAATTGGTGATCCTTCAACCCTTGTTCACCCACAAGATATTAACTTAGAATTAGGATGAGGAGATTCTTGATAGCTTCCATGTCTTGATGCTCAAATTGTCCTTTACCAGGGACATGGCTAAGTACTTAGATTTTACACTCTGTAGAGGTGGTGCACTTTCCCCACAAGACTTGGTTTCCCCAAGACAAGATCTTTCAGAAGCCTTCCCTTAGACCAGAATGGACGCGTTCCAACCTATCATCCCCTACAACCAACTGTCCATTTGGCTAAGTTCTTGCAACCTATGTGATCCAGGCAGAGCCCATATTGCCAAGTGGCTGCACTTGAAGCTTCTCAACATTTGACATCTCAAATCTCTTTGTTCCTGGGTGGCCATCCACAAGTGAGATACACAAAGGTAAACCATAAAATGGGCCTTGTGAACCACTCAACATAAACCATTCCTTCCATTCCACCCAGGTGATTCATTCACTTAGTTGTTTTATTAAACAAAACACAAGTCCTTAGACTTAGAAATTTTTCATAGCATGAATATATATTCCACCCTTGTTTTCTACTAGCTAAACTAAGCATGATTGTAGTAGGAATCTTAACTTAGGAAATTCTACTAAGGTTTCATCTACTAGGATTTCCCATGGCATAGTTTATACTTAGCAAAATTCCATGCAAGTCCTACTTAGAAATATCACTAATGCATAGTGAAAATAATGGGACAAAAGTATGTAGCATCACTTACCTTTTTGGTTGAGAGTATAAGTTCACTCCTTGATCTTTGCAATGCTCACACACTTCAATCACTACAATTCAATCAAGCAAACAATATTTCAATCTACCATTCCAGCAACTCATCACATAAAATGATAAAAACAAGGAAATGCATGCAAACATGCACAAGATTGTTTTCTTTGTAAAAGTGGTTTATAATGGGTCATAAACATTTGAAAACACCTAATTGTCATTTTATAAAATGGCCAAAAACCATTTGCTAAGGGTTTTACTTCATAGACCATTTTTAAACCAAATCATTATTTTATGTGGTGAAGAAATGCTTTTAATAAGGCAACATTCTATAGGTTTCACAAAATATGTTTTCAAACCATAAAACTTGCTGTTTGGGGTCAGAGAGTTTAAAACAAAACATTTCCCAAAGGTTTTCTTCCAAAACCATTTTTAATAAATAAACTATATTTTTATTTGACTAGAAATGGTTTAAATCAAAGATTCATTCTTTTGTTTCACCAAATACATTTTTGAAACCACAATTTGTTTCCTAGGGTCAGTAGGTTCAAAACAAACCATTTGCCAAAGATTTTATCCCCAAAATCATTTTAGAATAATTTTTATAATCTAAACAAGCATACATAAGTTTCTACAAAAACAAACATTTTACCAGAAGCTTTTTACTAAACAAAGTGCATGGTTGGCTAGGCCTTGTTTTTCTGAATCCATTGATATAAAGTTTGTAAAATTTGGACGTGTGGATTTAAAGTTATGGAATTTACAAAATCACATATCTAATAGATCAAATCTGTTCTAATTCAAATCGACAGAGACACGTGGCCTATTCCTATTCGCCCATACCGTTTCGTCTGGATCACGTGATGTAGGACGTTGGATTTAAGTTGGATCGTCCGGCACAGAGGAAACCATACCCCTTCGTTTAAGTTTTCTTTCATATCCACTAGATCGAGATCGAATGGCTACAATCGACCTGCCACTAACTGGCGGCGCGACGATGGTGGCGCGCGGCGGCGGTGCTCGGCTAGCGGCGGACCTGGCGACAGAGGAAGCAAGGAAGGTCGGGAGGTGGCTCACCGTGCTCGCAGGGGGTTGGCGATGCTCAACGCGTGGTCGTCTTGGCGAGGGGCGCACAGGAACGGAGCGGATTGCTCGCCGGAGCTGTGCTCACTGTCGGGTCCGTCTGGTTCTTGTCGGAGGCGAGGCTATAGGCCATGCCAGAGCAAAAGAAAGACACGGTTAGGTGCGCGTGAAGATACTGAACACACGACTTACAAGCAGAGAGAAAGGGGCGTTCAGTTCTTACGGGGAGGGGTCTCCGGAGAGGTGGGAGACGCGGCGGCGCGTTTGTGCTTGTCCTTGTCGACGCTCTGGGGCGAGCGTGGTTAAACAGGAAGTACAGGGAGAAGCGCCAGAGGCTGGGGATCACTCTCGTGTGAAGCAGAGCTTGCGAGGGTGAGGGTGCTGGCCGGAATTCGCTAGAGAAGCTCGCCGGAGCAGTGGCGGTGTGGGGGCGAATTGGGGCAGCCTAGAGGCAGAGAGGAGGAGTTGTCTGGGGGAAATGAGAGAGGGGAGGGAGGCGTTTATGCACCCGTGGTCGCAGGGGGAGTTATGGCCACTGTTAACGCGAATTGATCGCCGGAGTAAATGGCAGCAACGGCAGGGCGACGTGATCAGGGGGAAGACGATGTTGAGGTGGCTAGTGGGGTCTGGGCGTCAGCGAAGGAGAGAAGGGCGCGGTGGGGTCCGTCTGTCAGTCGCTGAGTGGGTGCATGTCTGAGTGGAAAACGATTTGTGCGTGGGGGGGAAAAGTTGGGCTGGAGCTGGGCTGTTGGGCCAGGTGAGTCGGGCTGTTTGTTTCTCCCCCTTTTTTTATTCAGTACTCTTTTTCTTTTTCCTTTTCTTTTATTATGTTTGGTTTTGTTTAATTAATTCAAACACCCATTTGAATTCAAAACGTTGCCAAATTTTGTGTAGCTTTAAGCACTGATTAATAAAACTTTCTGAAGTCATTTTTAGGATAATTTATTCCTTCCTTTTGGGGTCTTTTAATTAATAAAAAGGCCCTTGTTTTAATCAAATAGGATTTAATAATAATTTCAAACACTATTTAAATTCGTTAAACTTTCCAAAACTTTTCAGTAGGCTCTTATTCAATTATAAGGATGTCAAAAGTAGTTCACTTTGAATTATTTGGAAAATTTAATATGATTTATTAATCATTTGAATTGGGCTTTTGTTCTAATTCAATTGGGATTAATTATAGTTTTAATTCCCTATGGTTTATTTGGAAGATTTCTTTAATCTTATTAAGTTGAATTAAATAAATTTTATTTCATTTGGGTAAATTCCAAAATACTATTTTCTCATGATTTATATAATTATTCTTATTAGAGATTTGTCTTTATTCAAATAGGGATAGAATGGTTAATGCCATTTTATTTTATTTTGGAAATTCCTTATCCTTTTATTTTATTTGGATTTGGATTATAACTTATTCCACTTGTTTATGGGTTAGGCCAAGATTTTGATTTGGTCTTTAAATATTCTTTATTAAACATTTCTTTCTTC
Source organism: Avena atlantica (assembly GCA_910589765.1). Taxonomy (NCBI): domain Eukaryota; kingdom Viridiplantae; phylum Streptophyta; class Magnoliopsida; order Poales; family Poaceae; genus Avena; species Avena atlantica. The sequence goes on from OU342736.1 coordinate 304,311,555, forward strand.
ATCTTATAAAATCCATATCTTTTTATTTAGAGATCCAAACTTGGTGACTCCAATTTGTAAAATCTTATTTGAGGTTTATTTATCCTTTTAAATATCTTTAGGATTATTTTCTCACCATTTGGTATGGATTTCAGATAAGGGCTTTATTATTTTTTTTGGAATTTACTTTTCCTTATCTTATTAAATTCATAAGATTTTATTTATGGCTCCAAATTAAGTGAAACCAAATTCTATGGTTTTATAATATTTCCATTTGTCTTTCTTGATCATTTGTAAATGTTTGTTGATAGATTTTTATATGGATCAAATCCATAGGCTTGGAGATACTTGGAAATGATTTTATTCCATCAGGGTTTTAGGGTTTGGATTTATTTTCCAAGTGTTTAAATTTCCAGATGCATTTATGAGGAATGCATTTTACTTGATTTGAATTTAGTTGGATTCAAATATTAATCAAGGTTTGTGCCAGATGGGATTTTAAGTTTCCATTTTTAAATAAAAGTTTCTTTTCACCCTAAAATTCAACAATAATTTATTTGTTTATTTTATTTTTCACATTACAAGATTTGGAAAATCTTGGGATGTGACACAGATCAACCTAGCATCACCAGATGGTGACTTAAGGAAGGGGATAATTAGGTGGACAGCAAGGTCAACCTCACAGGAGCTAGGAGGAGTAGGGCTGATCAAGGCCAAGCACAGGAACCAGGGGAAACAGGAACAGCACCAGGAGGTGAAGGACATGATCAAGCCACCAACATAATCAGCAAGATCAAGCCACAGATCAACCAACAACCATCACAAATCATCAATTGTGTGGTGAGCATCATAAAACATCCACAGATTATGTTCATCTTATCCAAACAGAAAAGCATGTGTTATTTTAGGATTAACCTCTCAGTGATCACCCAAGTGGGGTGAACCTATCCTAGAGGATTTGAAATATAGAGACCAGCAGTAAACTCTACCAAATACACCAAGATCTCAGACCAACATCATAGATCTAGGGATACCAAAAACAACTTATATATTTCATCATTTATTCTTATAAAAGCTGGGCACACCTCCAAGAAAGAGTAGCACCTCAGATTTCATAAGCTACAAACAAACAAACTAATTAACTTAACCAACTAGGATCCAAGATCCAGTGAGCAACTATGATACTTTAGCATATTTGAAAGGGACAGCAAGATAGGAATCTAGTTCCTATAGCCTTAGACCAACATCATAGGCATATATATCAAGAGAAGCTTTCAACTTATTCTTAGGCATCTATCCAATCTCAAGTACTGACCATAGTAAAGCCAGTAAGTAGAATCAACTTGTGTGCCATTTTAAGATGGTGTCACAAGAACAAATCCTACCACCAAGCTAAACAAATATTTTAGCTTTCATGAATAAACCAGTAAGCCAATAATTATCATTTCCCTGAGATTACACTCAGAGATCATCTAATATATCCATCTATCTTCAAAGTATCATTAGATTATAATGATTAAGTTTAGTTTACTGATAAACATACAAGCCAACATCCACTGATGCAGTGAACAACCACTGACAGTGTTACTATCAGTATCAAAATAATGATAGCAAGTGATCACACTAAGCATCAATCTCAACCAACAGATTTCACAATTATGCCATCAGGTTAACAACTTAATCACCATTCAGAGGCAACATCATCTAACCACTAACATCAGATTCATAGTGGCATTAGACAATCAAATCATGACAGTAAGCCTTAAATTACAGTGAGCACAAGTCATACTAGGCATCACTGTTTTATTAAAGCATTACCATACAAGCATACAGAGGAATGAACCCTAGAACCAGGGATGAACCCTAGAACCAGGGATGAACCCTAGAACCAGTACAAACCCTAATGGATATTAGCCACTAGTTACACACAAAGATACTTGAAGTATCCAGAGGCACGATTGATCACAGAGAAACAACTCGCCTATGGTCCTCGCTGGAGAATTGAAGAGAAAGCAGAGGGGCCGCCGAGCTCGCGGCGGCACGGGGAGAACCCCAGAGGTCGCTGCAGCCCGCACCTAGCCACGGCGACGGCCACAACAATACACGAGGGCGCACGAGCATCGCACGTCACCACAGGAGCATCGGCGGTGGCATTAACAGCACCACCCCAAACCTAGGGTTTGGGACGGGGCTAGCCTGGCCACAGGAGGGCCCTAGAACCAAATCAAGTTGGAGCAGATGAAGGAGCATGGCCGACAACCTTGCCATACACCACGGCGGCGGCTAGGGAAGGCCATGGCGGCGGGGAGAGCACGGCGGAGGCACCAGTGACCACGGGGTCGAGGAGGAGAAGAGGTGAGGTCGAGAGAGGGAGAGACAGAGAGAATGGGCCGATAGGGTCAGAACCCTTCGGGGAGGCCTTTTGGCCAAGTCACTTGGGCCAGTTTGGCCCAATAAGCCCAAAGGGTTAGCCCAAAACTTAAAAGAAGTTTTAATAATTAATAAAATACCAAAATACCCCTAGAAATAAATAAAATCCTATAAAATAAAATATAAGTCTAAAAATTGCAAATAATATATTTTTGAATTCATAATAATCCAACCTATTTAATTAAATTAAGAAATAATTTTTATGTATATAATTTTTGGTCAAGAATTTTATGATATATATATACCTTAGGGAATTTTATAAAATTAAAGATAAAGGATAAAAATAAATAAAAAACACTTTTATTATGTTTTGTTATTATAGTATTTTATAAAAATATTAAATAAATATTTAGAGTTATTAAAAGAAATTCTCTTATCTAAATACTAATTCTTAAAAAGAACTAGAAACAAATAAATACAAGAATTTATATTTAATAAAGATTCTTAGCTTTAACTCTATTTACTTATATACAGAAAATGAAATATTTATAAAATATTAAAGATTATTCTTTAAAATGAAATCCTTTATTACTTAAAGGAATTCTTCAAACCAAAATATTGGGTAAAACACACAAAGAAAATAAATGATAAAAAATGCATAACATTACTATGCATATTCATTTTGTTTCTTTAAATATTGTCCTTACTAGATAATAATGATGTTTTGTAGACCTAGAAGCTCAAGGTCCAGTGCAAACATCCGACTTCATTACTTTGCAATAACAAGGCAAGTTCATCACTTGCTCATGTCCTTTGAAGAGTCTTTACCAAAGTATTTGTAAATTGTGTGTTATCATCTATGTTTCAAGGAAAGAAAATATTATTTTCTCAAGTAAATAAATTATTAATATCATCCTAAGTGATGATATAATGAAGCAATATAACTTAGGTTTCTATTTGCAACAATGATAATCACCTAGGAACTTAACAACCCATGATATTAGTGATTCTAGCCCCGTATATTACGCGTTAGCCATGAGATTTGGAATGGGACAAGGAAGTTAGTTGTATCCTTTTTCTTTCGTATGGAGGCAAGACTACCTTAACGTGACGTTGTGATTCCTTGTGCGGATCCAATATATGGGTGGGAACCCTTAGGCCCCACGTTTTTGGTGTCTAGATTATCTATGAGTGGCTGCCGGAGGTTTAGCCGGACCTATAAGGCACTTACCAGGGCACCACCATCTCATAGAGTTTCCGAGAACTCATCAGGGTTTTAGCCTGCCCGAAAGGGGGCTTAACGGAGGTGAGCCAGCCCCGAAGGATCGTGCAGACATATGGGGTCGCGGAGAGGGAAGCGATTGGCTTGGATCACCTACTAGGCCCCACATCATGGAATTGTGGACGAGAAAGTACGCCCGGTTGTGCAACAAGGAGTTGATCTCTCATGGGTAAAGTAACGCACCTCTGCAAAGTGTAAGAATTGTAACTTGTTTCTCCCTGTTCCAGGAAGGAGCTACGAACGCGGCAGGAAAGGAACTCCATGAAAGTTCTGGTAAACCTGTGAAGGCTCATGGGCATAGTTTTAAATTATAAAATCAATCTTTGAAGAAAGATTTACGAAAACTTCATAGTGCCAATGGCTGATAGTCCAAGGTGGTAGATAGAGCATCAAACTTCCCACCTTGCATATAATGAACTTGTTAGGTGACGTTGTTACTCACCTTTTCCTTTCATCCCTTGCTTAGACTCTGAGGATTCAAAGGATACTCCAATGTATGCAGCTGAAAGCCAAGAGGAGGTCTTCTATGAAGAGCCCAATATGTACAGTGCCGTAGAAGGGGTGGACTACGATGTCGTCTACGAAGAAGAGAACCATGAGTCGGAATAATTACCGTAGTACTAGGAACCAATTGAGCCGAGCAACATGAACAATATATAACAATAAGTTGTTGAGCTCAATTTGGAGTTTAAGTTTAAAACTTCCGCTGAAACACTTTATATTTGGTTTGTAAGTTGAATCTTTTGAAGTCTTGAACTTTTGGTATTGTAATAATAATAATATGTGTATGTTTGTAATATGGACCCGCAATGTTTCTGTTGTACCAGTCTGAGGGATGTGATGTTTACGGAATGGTGTTATGTGGATGTCATGTCAACGACTACAGTGTACTACACATGCAGTGGTATGCTGGGTCACCGCAGTTGGTATCAGAGAAAATTGCTTTGACCTTAGGTTGGAAACCTAGTAAAGGGTATTACCTGTAGGAGTGTATAGCAACGATAAAGAATTCTCTAAAAGGGTATAATGGGTATTCAAATGAGATTATTTTGTTATATATTTTTAGTGCGATAATTCTTTGTTATGATGCAATATATTATTGATTACTAATAAAAAATATTTTTTTATCCAGAGTATGGCACCAAAGTTTCCAAAACAAACTTTCGTAAGGAAAGAGGAGACTTTCGATGACTACCAAGGATCATTCACTAATCAGCTTCGTCAACTCTTAAGGATTTTTAGTTGTCCAACTAAAATTCCGGTGAATACCATAACCTATTATGATGGTCGTATGTTATCCAAGTATCGTGTGAGTATCCAACTTCTAGAGGAGGTTGGATTATATCACGATCTATCGATAGGTGAGGGTAGGAATCATTTAGCAGCATATCATGTTGTTGTTGTGGAGGCGATAGCTAATATCCGGGAGCATAAAGCCAAGGAGTTAGAAGGGAGCACATTTTCTGTGATTCCTCATGATTCTATAGACTCGGAGCCAGTACCGGATCATCTTACTTTGGTAAAGAAGTATCATAAGTTAGCTTCCAAGTTTATGGATCAATATCGAACACATGTTGCGTCTTTTTATATGACACATCAAGTTATAGTTGAAGATAAAAACGACATGATAGAGGATCTAACTGATCTGGAAAGGAAGGAAACAGTTAGCATTCCAGTTGGATAAAGTAGTAGAAAACCAATCTTTAAGGATATACCCGTAGATCCCGAATATTTTACACCATATCCTTATTCACCCAGACCAGAATCTACCTATGATCCTACATTAGATATGAGGTATTCGGTACCACATGGTTCAGAGGAAGGGTCTGATTCAGAACTTCCTATCGAGAATTCTGATGGTTGGAGAATGGGATCACCTAGAGGATCCCAAGGGAATCAGATGTCTATAGATGGATCTGACAGAGATGTTGGACAATCCAGCTGGATGGGTATGGGAACCAATCCAAATAACAGTAGTAGAAATACCATATTCATAGATGATCAGGATGAGGAAGAAGATCCTGAGGAGAGAGTGTTTGAATCATCAACATCTTTTCAAAACCCAGCGAATATACATTATCCAGTGTTTAACTATCTTGCCCAATGGAGCACCTAGGGAGCAGCAGAATCTAAGTATTCTGTTGATAATTCTAGGAATGAAGCTTAGGAGATACAAGTGGGATATAATGTTGAATAGGGTTCTAAGACTTTTCAGCTGAGCTGGATGGAGTCAATGCACTTAGGCTGAGTAATGACTAAAGTCCTGATACTTCAGATACTGATTATGTTCCTTCTGGAAGGCCATTTGTTCCACAAACTGTGTGGCGGACGTTACGTCATCACGGTTGGACTTCAGGCATGTATGATGAGCGTCACGGTTACTAGAAGCAGGCTACTTATTAGGGAGTATCGGGTATTGCGTATTGTAATCCGAGAGAATGATGTAGCTCAATAAATGAGGAAGTGTTGTTAAGTTGTTAGTGTACTTATATGGTACATGTTGTAATGACTTTGAATTACTAAGTTATCTGTAATATATAATATGTAAAATGCTTATTTGGATTTTGATTTCCATTGTGTGACTAGTTCTATGCGTAAAGTTGAGCTCAGAACACATGTGCATGATGCAATTATGAGTATTCGCTTTATGTTGCAGGACTATAGGGTCATGGAAACGGGTGTAGAAACCGATTCTGAGCAGCAGTGCATGGAGCGCGAGGCCAAGGAGAAGGTAGATGCAGATGCCGGAAATCAGGGAACATTACCACCACCACCACCAATGAGGCCGTTAATGGAGCAGAACTTTATGCAGTATATGCAAATGATGCAAGAAAACCAAAACAAGTTCATGGAAGAGTTGTTGGGACGAGATGGAAACCAAAGAGCACCTGAAGGTGGAGGAGTGAGTCTTTCTGACTTCCAGAATGCAATGTCGTTACCTTTTGCATCAGCCCCTGAACCAATGGATGCGGAAGATTGGCTAGCAGATATAGAGAGAAAGCTGAAGACTGTAGGTTGTAATGATGAGGAAAATCTGAGGTATGCAACTCATCTTTTGACTGGACCTGCAGCATCATGGTGGGAAAATCAGTTAGCCATGCAACAGCCAGGAAGAGAGTATACTTGGGAAGAGTTCAAGCAGAGGTTCCGTGAGTATCATGTTCTTGAAAGTGTGATGGAGTTGAAGTGTAGGGAGTTTGAAGAGCTTCAACAAGGATATACTAGTGTCATGAAGTACATCCGGCAGTTTAGCCAACTGTCTCGTTATGCAGAGGAAGAAGTCAAAACTGAAGAAAAGAGGAAGAAGCATTTTCTGCGAGGATTAAATCCAATTGTGAGGATGCAGTTGAGGTTGGACAATAAACAAACTTATCAGCAGTTACTGGATGCAGCCATCACTTTTGAAGATGACTACAAGAATGTCCAAGAGGATAGAAGGAAGAGAGCCAAGAAGGAAACTAAGAGGATTCAGGCAAGTAAACCCAAGCCCAATCTGGAATTCAATACAAGGAATAGACCTTACAACAACAACAATTCCAACCGAAGTGCAAATCCAACCGAAAAGGAATATTATATGTCACAATTGCAAACTTCCAGGGCATATAAGCAGAGATTGCCAGAAACCAATGATAGTTTGCCATGCTTGTGGCCAGAGGGGTCATATAAAGCCAAATTTCCCGAGTAAACCACAAGGTGGTTGGCATGTTAAAAGCGGAGGACAAACCAGTGGAGGCAATGGACAACCCAATAAAGGAGGAAACTTTGTCAAGAACAATAATGGAAAGAGGAACAGACCTACCGGGAATCTGAATTGCGCAACCCTGGAGGAGGTGGATAAATCAGAGCATGCAGTGATAGGTACGCTCAATATCCTTACCAATCCCGGGAAAGTTCTATTTGATACTGGTGCAACTACTTCATTCATTTCTGAAGAATTTTGTGATAAATTCGGGATTAGAAGGGCAACGTTAGAAAACCCTATGACTGTAGTGACGGCAGGGGGAAATGTAGTTGTACACCACATTAAAAAAGATCAGGTTATCTTGATCTATGGTTGTACCTACTTTGCGGACCTTTATGTGATTCCTTTGAAGGGAGTTGCAGTAGTGATGGGTATGGATTGGATGACTGAACATGGGGCTCAGATTAATTGTGAGTAAAAACTATCTCAATCAAGACTCCAAGTGGAGGAAGGATAGTTTATCAAGCAGATAAGCACAGTCATATCATGGTGGATCTTCAGTTGAACTCAATGAAGGAGGTCAAGTTGGAAGATATTCCTATAGTAAATGAGTTTCAAGTTGTTTTTTCAGCATAGCTACCAGGAATGCCACCAAATCGGGAAATGGAGTTCACTATTGATCTAATTCCGGGTACAACACCAGTAGCTTAAGCACCATACAAGATGGTTCCAAAAGAATTAAAATAACTCAAAGAGCAAACTGATGAGTTAGCCAGAAAAGGATTCATTCAAGAAAGTGTATCCCCATGGGAAACACCGGTGATCTTTTTGGATAAAATAGATAGAGTAAGAAGGATGTGTGGGGACTATAGAAATCTCAATAATTTTACCATCAAGAATAAGTATCCATTACCTAGAATTCGGGATATGTTTGATCAAGTTAAAGGAGCTGGAGTATTTTCCAAGATTGATCTGAGATCTAGATATCATCAAATAAAAATTAAACCGGAAGATGTTCCAAAGATAGCATTTGTCTCTAGGTATGGACACCATGAGTATCTTGTCGTACCATTTGGTTTGACCGATGCACCAGCAATATTCATGAATTTGATGAACAAAATCTTCATGTCGTACTTAGACAAGTTTGTCATAGTATTTATTGATGATATTCTGATATATTCCAAGGATAAGGAAGAGCATGCTGATCATTGGAGAATAGAATTGCAGATCCTAAGAGAACATAAGCTTTATGCTAAGTTCAGCAAAGTGTGAATTATGGCTAGATGAGGTATAATTCCTCGGTCATGTGATCAGTAAAGATGGGATTGTTTTAAATCCATCCAAAGTTCAATTAGTATTAGAATGGACGACACCAACCAATGTGAAACAAATTCGAGGTTTCTTGGGTATGGCTGGTTATTATCGGAGGTTCATTAAGGTTTATCCAAGATAGCTAGACCAATGACCAAATAGCTAAGGAATAATACACCATTCATCTGGGATGAGAAGTGTGAGGCAAGTTTTTAGGAGTTAAAGACTAGATTAACTACCGCTCCAATCTTAGCAGTCCCTGAAATAGGGAAGGACTTTACAGTATACTGTGATGCATCTAAAGAAATTTTAGGTTGTGTGTTAATGCAAGATCATAAATTAATTGCTTATGGATCAAGACAACTGAAACCACATGAAGTCAATTATCCAACTCATGATTTGGAATTATCAGCACTTGTCTTTGCTTTGAAAGGATGGAGGAATTTTATTTATGGATCCAGATGTGAGTTATACACTGACCATAAAAGTCTCAAATATTTCTTCACTCAAAAGGAATTGAATACGAGACAGAAGCGTTGGTTAGATCTAATCAAAGTTTATGATTTGACAATCAATTATACCCCTGGAAAGGCAAATGTTGTAGCAGATGCTTTAAGTCGTAAAAGTGTAGATATTTAGCCTAGCAATCGAGAGCTACCAAAAGAGTTACAAATGGATTTCGAAAGATTAGAGCTTAAATTCATAAGAACAGAGACTCTTGCAGGATTAGCTACTATGCAGGTAGTTGCAAAATAGAATAGGGATCTCAAGAACGAAATTTTTAGACATCAAGCAGAAGATCCTTTTATTGCTGAATAAATTCGGAGGATATCTCAAGGAAAAGCATCGGTTTTTCGCTTAGGAGATTATGGATCTTTATGGTTCCAAGATCATCTTTGTGTTCCAGATGTGTCAGATATTCGTGAATTGATACTTCGAGAGGCACATGAAACACCATATTCCATTCATCTAGGAAGTACTAAGATGTACATGGATTTGAAAGAATTATTCTGGTGGAATAACATGAAAAGAGACATTGCAAAATATGTGTCAGAATGCCATACTTGTCAAAGGGTAAAAGCTAAACATCGAAGTCCAGCAGGACCATTATAACCCTTGGAAATTCCCGAGTGGAAATGGGAGGAAATTGGTATGGATTTCATCACAGGATTACCCATGACACCAAAACAGAAGGATGTGATATGGGTGATTGTGGATAGACTCACCAAAAGCGCACATTTTATTCCGGTGAATCAGAAAGATAATGCCAAGAAGTTAGTAGAAGTTTACATCAAGGAGATAGTAAGAACGGAGTGCCCAAGAAGATCGTAACTGATAGAGGATATGTGTTTACTTCAGCATTTTGGAAACAATTACATGAAGCACTTGGTTCAAAATTGGATTTCAGCATAGCCTATCATCCAGAAACTGGGGTCAAACTGAAAGAACCAATCAAATACTGGAAGACATGCTTAGGGATTATGCATTAGATTTTGGAGGTTCGTGGTAAGATCATCTACCATTGGCAGAATTTTCCTACAACAACAGCTATCAGAGTAGTCTAAAGGCAGCTCCATTACAAGTACTTTATGGAAGGAAATGTAGATCACCTATATGTTGGTATGAGCCTGGGAGTAGCAAAGAATTTGCGTCAGACTATATCAAGGAAAGGCAAGATATCATCGATATAATCAAGGATATATTAAAAATAGCTCAAAGTAGGCAGAAAAGTTATGCGGACCAAAGTCGAAGATCATGGCATCATGAAGTAGGAGACATGGTATATCTCAAAATAAGTCCAATGAAAGGAGTTACGAGGTTCGGAGTTAAAGGAAAACTGAGTCCAAGATATATAGGAACATTCAAAGTACTGAGTCAGAACAGAACCATAGCTTATGCTTTAGAGTTACCATCAAGATTGGCTCAAGTTCACAATGTTTTTCATGTGTCACAACTTCGGAAATGTCTTAAGGTTCCTGATGATGCAATCACACATCAATAGGTAGAATTACAAGCAGATCTGACATATGTTGAAAAACCCTGTAAAATTCTGGAGGAAAACTGGAAGAGGTTAAGAAATAGGGCAATCAAATACTGTAAGGTATAGTGGGAGCATCACCTCGAGAGAGAAGCCACATGAGAGAAAGAGGATGACTTAAGAGAAGCCTATCCAGAACTATTCAGGTACACTTCAGCAAACTTCAGGACGAAGTTTAATTTAAGGGGGGAAGTCTGTAACATCCCAGCATTTAGGAACCAACAAAGGGTAGATTTAGGAATTTGTGCATATGCTTGCATTCATCTGTAAAATGTGGGTAAATCTTTCGCCAAATAAAAACTTAAAGTGATGAGAGTTTCTTTCACTCTCTAAGTGTAGGAATAGCTTTGGAGAGTGATCGTTATAATTTTTTACATGATCTTATGAATTAGTGTGTTTTGGGGGAAAAGAATTTGAATTCAAATTTGAAATTTGAGTTTATATTTTAAAGTTAGGAATTGATATTTTAAATGAATTCTAAAATGATTTAAGAATCTTATTCAATCAAGAAATAATATATAGTAATAGAAACTCTAAGTAAGAAATCCAATTAAGAAAATGAATATTTATTCCTTATTTTATTCCATGAATATTTACAAAGAGTAACTCATTGAGACAATAAAGAATCTTTATGTAGGGTTCGTAGCATAGAAAACAAAAAATTCCTACAATGGGAACTATGTACCAAGATCTATCTACTAGATACAAACAACGGGCGGATGTATATCCATAGAGAACATACCCATGAAGACCGACAAAGCTTAACTAGTTGAACTCGTGGTTGATGTAGACGATCTCTTGCCGATCTCAAGATCAAGAGGAAGTCTTAGCGCCGCAAAGCAGCAGCGCATCCCTTCTCGCACACACGTACAAGACACCGAGCAACCTCCGCCTCCTCGCTCCAGCGATGCAGTGGAAGCACAATCCTTTCTTGCCGAATAGCCACCGGGAACATGTATCTCGCTAGTCCGAGACCATGGGGGATAAATTCTAGAGAGAGAGATCCTTCACGAGGAGGTGTGAATGAGAGAGAGAGAGGGGTGCCTTTTATAGGAGGAGGGGCACCCAAGGGGGTGGCCGCCGGCCATGGGGGCTTCCCCCTCCCCTCCTTCATTCATGTGGGTGGACACTCCACTCACAAAAACCCTTTCAATTTCCTCCACTCAAAATCCCACTCAAACTTGCTATTAAATTTCCACCAAATTTAATGCAAACTCTCATTAAATAAAACTCTTTTATTTATTCAGAATTTTGTCAATTACTTTAATGAAAAAAATTCACATATAACCCCTTGCTAGAATTCTATTTCACATGCAAAACCACTTTCTGCAATTTCACCCGAAAACCTGTTTCGGTATCTAGTGAAATAAATTCCTACGCTTGTTATTATTTCCGGCATGAAACATTTGCTCCGACTGGATGTCAGTGTCCCTTAAGTGTGTCACCCTACGGTTCACGAATAATGCGGACATGATCGAGACCCTTCTCCGATCAATAATCAGTAGCAGGACCTGGAGATCCATACTAACTCCCACACATTCAACGATGACTTTCCTATGATCGTCGGAACCTTTTTACGCTTGTATCTTAATCCCTTTGTTTCACGATATATTACATGTCCGAGATTCGATCATCGGTATCTCCATACCTAGTTTGATCTCGTTACTGACATGCACTCTTTTCTCGTTCCCATGATATAACATTCTAGTGATCAAATCACTTGCTTGCAAGCTAACCAATATGATATCACCGAGAGGGCCTAGAGTATATCTATCCGTCATCGGGATGAACAAATTCCACTCTTGATCCATGATTCTCAACAAAACACTTTAGTAGCTTTGAAGCCATCTTTATAATCACCCAATTACGGTGTGACGTTTGATGTCAACAAGAAACTCTTCCTGTGTTAGTGATTGGCATGATCTCATGGTCTAAGGATTAGGATCACTTCGTAAGTTGTTTATAGCAATATAAACTGAATGACTTTGATCGTAATGCTATACTTCGGATGAATGTTCATCACATCATTACACTAATCTTGTGATCTCGTTATTAACAACATCCAATGTCTATGATCAGGAAACTGTGATCATCTTGTTAATCAACAGACTAGTTTATGAGAGAGGTATAACTAGGAAATTTCTGTTTGTTTATTAAACACACATGTATTAACGTTTCTGTATTAATAAAATTATATCATGCAAAATAAACATCTATCATATACTTGGAATACACATAATAAACACTTTATTATTGCCTCTCAAGGCATATTCCCTTCACTTTACAGAAAGGAAATTACAAAAAGAGATATATATATATATATATATATATATATATAAATATTAATACACTATTACACATTTCTTACAAAGGAATGAAATAAAAATTACAAAGGAATTTATTTGTCTAAAATTAAAACTATACTAATCTTGAATCTTCAAATCTTGTACTTTCAAAATAAAGAACAAAAAAAAGGAAAAAGAAAGTTAAATTATTAATTTTACTCTTAGTAGAGAGCAGTGAGTTGCACTGCTCAAGTTTACATCATTGAGTAAATCTTTTAGGGGCAAGTTTCACCAATATGAGAGAATTTGATCTTTCATAATACATAAGCCATAATTCAAATGATCATAGCAAGTAAAAGGGGGAAGTTTCACCAAGCAGGATAACAGTAAAAAGATCAAAGGGTAAAACACCTCACTGATCTCATCCACAACTATGCAACAGACACATAACCAGCTGATACGTCGGAATCGTATCTATAATTTTTTATGATCCATGCTTGTTTAGTATCTACTTTGCTTTGCTTTGTCTACACTTTGAGGTGTTTTTATATCTTTTCTGGAACTAACCTATTAACAAGTTGCCACAGTGCCAGTCGCATGTTTTCTTCTGTTTTTGGTTCCAGAAAGGCAGAAAATCAATATTCTCAGAATTGGACGGTACAAAAGCCAAAGTCAATATTTTACCGTGGGCGTCACGAAGCCAGAAGGGGAGACGGAGAGGTTCTAGAGGGCCACCACACCCCACCCCCCAGGCGTGGGCTAGGGTGGACCCACGCCTGGGCAGGGTGTGGCCCCTCCGGTCGCCTCCCAGCCTCGCCTCTTCGCCTATAAGAAGCCCCCGATGCAAAAACTCTAAATAATCCATCATACTTCTAGAAAAAGTTCCACAGTGCCGCCGCCACCAAAGGGGAGATTCGGGGGACAGAAAGTCTCTGTTCTGGCGCCCTGCCGGGACGGGGAAGTGACCCCGGGGCCATCTCCATCGATCTCCACCACCATCTCCATCACCGTTACTGATTCCCATGATGAGGAGGGAGTAGTTCTTCCTCGATGCTAAGGGCTCTACCGGTAGCTATGTGTTCATCTCTCTCTCTATGCATGGTCATATTGTGATCATGAGATTTGTAATCAAGTAGTTCTACCTTGCTACTCAAGTGCTTCAATAGATCTCTTCTCTCCCCATGTGTGTGAAAGTGATAGCGTGCACGCCATGGTGGCACTTAGGTTTGAGTCTACATAAATACTCTTTTTGCTTTAATAGATCTATGCTTTTCCCCACGTGTGTGAAAGTGACAGCGTGCATACCGTGTGTGGCACTTTGACTAGATTGAATATTTGTTATGAGTTATATTTGGAGTTGGATGTCTCTATGAAATTGTGCTGTTTGTTGGAACCATCTAGCACTCAAGGTGACAGTGTGGGGTTATCTAGATTGGGGAAGGCAAACTTTGAGGAGTGCTGTTATAGCCCTACCGATGATTAGAGTGTCCAACCGGAGAGTAGTTAAGAGTAGTATCATGAAGAGAAGATATATATATGAGGGAGTGTTCACTAGTGAAAGTATGATCCCTAGGCCTTGTTTCTAAACATTGAAACACCGTTTGCTACTAGATCTATTGCATGTTTTCTTGCTTCCAGTCTTTACCTCACCGTCAAGCTCCATCAAAGCTATTTTCTGGCACCGTTACCACTTGTATTTCACTATCTCTTCACCGAACTAGTGCACCTATACACCTGACAAGTGTATTGGGTGTGTTGGGGACACAAGAGACTTCTTATATCTTGATTGCAGGGTTGCTTGAGAGGGATACCTTTGACCACTTCCTCCCTGAGTTCGATAAACCTTGGTTAATCCACTTAAGGGAAACTTGTTGTTGTTCTACAAACCTCTGCACTTGGAGGCCCAACAACTGTCTACAAGAATAGAAGTGCGTAGAAATCACCATCTCAATCACCAAACCGCATGGGGCGTGTTGTCGACACAACCAGAGCAACTCAACCAAGTAAAAAGGACCAAGCACAGTCATGGGAAGCCACTAGGTCATCTCTGCATTTCCCACACCACACCAAGAACACTTAGCTGCACAAAGCTAAGCAAACCACACACCAGATCAACCTAACATCACCAGATGGTGACTTAAGGAGGGGGAGAATCAGGTGGAAAGCAAGGTCAAGCTCAGAGGAGCTAGGAGGAGCAGGGCTGATCAAGGCCAAGCACAGGAACCAGAGGAAACAGGAACAGCACCATGAGGTGAAGGACGGGATCAAGCCACCAACATAATCAGCAAGATCAAGCCACAGATCAACCAACAACCATCACAAATCATCAATTGTGTGGTGAGCATCATAAAACATCCACAGATTTAGTTCATCTTATCCAAACAGAAAATCATGTGTTATTTTAGGATTAACCTCTCGGTGATCACCCAAGTGGGGTGAACCTATCCTAGAGGATTTGAAATACAGAGACCAGCAGTAAACTCTACCAAATCCACTAAGATCTCAGACCATCATCATAGATCTGGGGATACCAAAAACAACTTATATATTTCATCATTTGTTCTTATAAAATCTGGGCACACCTCCAAGAAAGAGTGGCACCTCATATTTCATAAGCTACAACAAACTAATTAACTTAACCAACTAGGATCCAAGATCCAGTGAGCAACTATGATACTTTAGCATATTTGAAAGGGACATCAAGATAGGAATCTAGTTCCTATAGCCTCAGACCAACATCATAGTCATAGATATCAAGAGAAGCTTTCAACTTATTCTTAGGCATCTATCCAATCTCAAGTACTGACCATAGTAAATCCAGTAAGTAGAATCAACTTGTGTGCCATTTTAAGATGGTGTCACAAGAACAAATCCTACCACCAAGCTAAACAAATATTTTAGCTTTCATGAATAAACCAGTAAGCCAATAATTATCATTTCCCTGAGATTACACACAGAGATCATCTAATATATACATCTATCTTCAAAGTATCATTAGATTCTAATGATTAAGTTCAGTTTACTGATAAACATACAAGCCAACATCCACTGATGCAATGAATAACCACTGATAGTGTTACTGTCAGTATCAAAATAATGACAGCAAGTGATCACACTAAGCATCAATCTAAACCAACAGATTTCACAATTATGCCATCAGGTTAACCAACTTAATCACCAGTCAGAGGCAACATCATCTAACCACTAACATCAGATTCACAGTGGCATCAGACAATCAAATCATGACAGTAAGCCTTAAATTACAGTGAGCACAAGTCATACTAGGCATCTCTGCTTGATCAAAGCATTATCATACAAGCATACAGAGGAATGAACCCTAGAACCAGGGATGGACCCTAGAACCAGTACAAACCCTAATGGAGATTAGCCACTAGTTACACACAGAGATACTCGAAGTAGCCAGAGGCATGATGGATCATAGAGAAATAACTCACCTATGGTCCTCGCAGGAGAATTGAAGAGGAAGCAGAGGGGCCGACGAGCTCGCGGCGACACGGGGAGCACCCTAGAGGGTGCTGCAACCCGCACCCAACCACGGCGGCGGCCACAACAACACACGAGGGCACACGAGCACCGAACGTCACCACGGGAGCATCGACGGCGGCGTTAATATCACCACCCCAAACCTAGGGTTTGGGATGGGACTAGCCTGGCCACAGGAGGGCCCCAGAACCAAATCAAGTCGGAGAAGATGAAGGAGCATGGCCGACAACCTCGCCATACACCACGATGGTGGCCAGGAATGGCCACGGCGGCGGGTAGAGCACGACGGCGACGCCAGCGACCACGGGGTCAAGGAGGAGAAGAGGTGAGGTCGAGAGAGGGAGAGACGGAGAGAATGGGCCGATAGGGTCAGAACCCTTTGGGGAGGCCTTTTGGCCAAGTCACTTGGGCCAGTTTGGCCCAATAAGCCCAAAGGGTTAGCCCAAAACTTAAAAGAAGTTTTAATCATTAATAAAAGACCAAAATACCCCTAGATCTAAATAAAATCCTAGAAAATAAAATAGAAGTCTAAAAATTGCAAATAATATATTCTTGGATTCATAATAATCCAACCTATTTAATTAAATTAAGAAATAATTTTTATGTATATAATTTTTGGTCAAGAATTTTATGATATATATATCCCTTCGGGAATTTTATCTTGAAGTTGAAACAATGGATATCTTGAAGTTCCTTGCGTTGTTCTTGTGGACCAGTTGCTACATAGTGGCCTGGTTCTTTGCAGTTGTTGCACACCACTTGGTCAATTCCTTTATTTTTCTTGTTCTCTGGGCACTCACTGGAGTAGTGTCCCATTTCCTTACATTTACGGCATTGCACAAGGTGCATGTCTTGTCTTGGTTTTTTGGGTTTCTTTGATCCTTTGAAGTAGGTTGTCTTGTTTGGAGGTATAAGTGGTCCTTTTCCTTTGGTAGATTTGGATCCTTCTTGTTTCCTTTGTTCCACCATGGAGTAGATAGGGCATTGGATAGGAACATGGTCGTTTCCTTCACAAAGGTAACAAGTAGCTTGAGTGGTAGGGCATTGTCTAATAGGATGTTCTTCTTCACAATTGGGGCATTGTCCTTCATGCTCCTTGGAAGTATGATCCTTGTCTCCACAAATAATGCAAGCTGGTGCTCCATCTAGAACAACATTCCTGTCATCCTTGTTATCATATACTATCTTGGGATAGTTTTCTTCCATGCTAATCATTTGATTTGTCACCTTAAGCATTAGTTGGGATTGTTCTTCCAAAAACTTTTGCAGTGCTGGATCCTTATCACTATTGTTGGCTATGAACTGAGCTGTTAGCTGGTTTAACTGGTGTTGGGTTGCTATGAGCTCTTTCATGCTGTCAGCTTGGTTGGTGTTGGTGTCATCAACCTTGATGTTGGAGTCTTTTGGAGTAGTCATCTGTTTGGGTTGAAGGGAGGTTAGAATAGGCAAGATATTTTTAAGGAATTATTTCTAATCACACACATCACAATTCACACAAGCAACGTGCATGCAATCACAAACCAAACATTTCACACAAACAACAAAGTTCAAGCACATACTTAGGCAACAAAATATTTTTGTTATACCACATAGTTGGTGTGTTTTGACTTATCTAAAATATTGGTGGTCCATCTATAGGGTTTACTTGTGATCTTTCCATTTTTCTTGGTTGATTCTTCTTTCTACATGAGATCTTGGTTTCTTTTAGGAAACTCTTGGTCACAAAACTTCAAGTGATGTAGGCTCCTTCTAACTTTTGCATTCCCTCAGTCTCTAAATCTTAAGCAAGATTTCCTTGTCTTACTTGTAGTCCTTAGTGATATCCAAGTTTGGAGGTCCTTGGTGAATATGCTGAAGATGTTGAAGTCATTAGAGTTGAAGAAGTTGAAGTCATTAGAGTTGAAGAAGTTGAAGTCATTAGAGTTGATGAAGTCCTTTGCTCATGGTGAAGTCTTTGTCCATGGGGTAGGTTTTTCCATCAAGTTGAAGTAGAAGAGAAGTAGAGTTGAACCCAAAATGGTTGGGGAAAGAGTTTACAAGTGTTTTTGTAAATAAGTTTTGGAACAAGAACAACTCCTATTTTTCTAAGGGTTTTTGTCCAATCCTAGGGTTTACAAATCCTACAGGCAACACAATGCTCTGATACCATCTATAGAGGGTCCCAACCTTTAATAAGGTAGAGTCCCCTGTGTTTACAATGCTAGTCCCTGGATCAGCTAGCATCCACAGTTAAGATGTAATATCAAGAAACAAAGGTCATAATATAACTTTATAACCAGGAACAACATAATTTTATTACATCTTACATAGCTCATTTGGCTATTACATTACTTTGCAGCGGAATAACTATAAGCATGGGTCCTTCATCTTCAAAGTGCCACAGGCAGACATGTTGGTTGTAGACTTTGTAATCCTAATCATTCAATCTTCACTAAAATCAATCAAACCTGCAACATTACAAGTTACAGCCACAAGGGTCAATACATTTGAATTGTATTGGCAAGTTTCACTACTTTGTATATTATGAGTGGATCCTACTAATACATGCATATTTGGCTAAGTAGAGTTTAAGGTTTATTTGCATAAAGAAATATTTTATCCTATCATTTCAAAATGGTTTTGGTCCATTGTCAAATCTCTTTTCCAAAAATCCCTTGAACTCCTTGGTAGACACTCAAGTGTTCAAGTCCTTGTCAAAAATCTCTTGAGCTCCTTGGTAACCCCAAGTGCATCAAGTTTTATAATAACTCATGAGTTCCTTGGTAACCCCAAGTGTTCATGTTTTCATCAAAATCTCTTGAGCACCTTGGTAACCCCAAGTGCATCAAGCTTAACAAAATCTCTTTGAATTCCTTGGTAGACACACAAGGGCATCAAGTTTTTATTTTAGAAGTTGGAATGTCGAGATCTCCCATAGTTCAAACTTTAGTTGCTCAGTATTGTCCATAACCGGGGACACGGCTAAGTACTTAGATTTTATTATCTTCTGCAGAAGGAGTACACTTTACCCACATGTCACGATCCCATGCTTTTGCCACCAGTGGCCTACTGGGTTAGTGCTCACCAAGATGGAGTACTGGCAGATTGAGAACGTGACGAAGTCTTTCCAAAAGGTCCTCCCATACATCATTGCTAGCTTGTCTTCAGCCCCCATGAAGCATTCCAGATCCCCATGTCCGGTAACTAAAGACAATGTATGGGTCTTCCTAATGTAGTTGACTAAGCCAGAGCCATAATAGCATGTGGTTGCACACGAAAGCCACAATTGGAGAAACATGTTCAATCTCTAAGTTTCCTAGGTGGTTTTCAATTGGAGCACAACACAAAGTGATTGCCATAGACATGGTTCCTTTTGTTGTCACCTTCTCCAAAACTTAAAGTATCCTCCACCTAGGTGGTTCATTGAGTCGTTGTTTTATTATGTAAAACACAAGTCCTTTTCTCAACTTTTGTAAAATCTCAACATGTATCTCTTTTCAAAATATAGCATATAGCATGGCTAAGCATGTACAACTAAAAGATTTTCTCTAAGGAATGTAAGGGCATCCTATTAGGATTTAGCATAGCATATAAATCATTTTCATGCATGTTTTCAAAATCCACTAAGTATAATGAAAATAGTAGGAATTTTGATGATAGTGTCACTTGCCTTTTTGGTAGAGAATGGTGGTTCACTCCTTGATCTTGTTAGTCTCACACTTTGCTAAGTTCACTACAAGTAAATCAAGCAAACACAAAATCAACTAACATTTCAAACCAAAGTCAAACAAACAATCTCATACTCACAAGCAATGGAATCTAAGTCATGCATAAGTATGCAAAGGATGGTTCTATTGCAAGGATGGTCTCACTAGGTTTATAACTTTGTAAGGTCCACATTGGTCATTTACCAAAATGGCAAAGTCATTTGCAAAAGGCTTTAGTCCATAAACCATTTTTAAAATCCAATCATCATTTCATGTGGTGACAAATATTTTTAACAAAGCCAAACTTTATGTTTTTCACCAAGTGAGTTGCCATTTGCAAAGCTTGGTGTTTTGGGTCAGTAGGTTTGGTCCAAAACATTTTCCCAAAGTTTTTCTTTGCAAAAACATTTCCATAATAAAATCAAATAATTTTATTTGGCTAGAAAATGGCTAAGTCAAATAATTCAACCCAAATTTTACCAAAATCATTTTTAACACCAAGGGTTGGTTCCTAGGGCCAGTAATGTCACATCAAACCATTTTGCAAAGGTTTTAATCCAAAAATCAATTTTAACCAATTTTTATACTCTAAATAAGCTCACAAATGTTTCTGCAAAATCAAGCAAACTATCATATACTATTTTCTAAACCAAGGGCATGGTTGGCTAGAGCTTGCTCTCCTGAATCCAATGACATAAAATTTGCAATTTTTGGACGTGTGGTTTGAAAGTTACAAGGGTTTGAAGTTTGCAAATAATTCTGTTTCCAAATTTGTTTTTAAACGAAATAGGTGACACGCGGCACACCCTGGTTGGACGGTACCGGTTCGGACGGATCACGCACTGCAGACCGTTAGATTTAAGTTAAATCGTGCGGAACAGGATCACCACTTACCCCTTCGCTAATGTTCTATCGTATCCGTCAGATTCAGATCCTGCGGTTGCTACTGTCTGGCCAAAAACGGGCGGCGCTCAATGGTGGCAGACGGCGGCGCGGGTCAGATGGTGACGGTGCCGGCGATGCGGAAAGCTAGAGGAACAGAGGGATGGTTTACCAGATTCGCCGAAGCTCGCTGATGCTCAACGTGGTTCTGGTTGGTGAAGGGGCGCACGGGGCTGTCATTGATTGCTCGCCGGAGTGGTGCTGCGCCTCGGGCGGTTCAGGAGGTCGTCGAGGGTGAGGGTAGGAGGCGTCCTAGGACAAACGGAGGATGCGGTTAGGCTCGCATGAGCCTGGAGATCATCATCGTGTCCACGGGGAAAGGGGGAGAGGTCAGGTTCTACCTGGGGACGTCGTCGGAGAATGGCAGACGCGGCGGCGTTCGAAAGCTGGATGTAGCCGACGCTATGGGGCGCCCGCGGTTGAGAGGAGGATGCTGGGAGATGCGTCTGGTTGTGGGGAAGTTGTCAGCATGCTCAGGGAGGCTCGGGGTGGTGTGTGCTGGCCGGATTCGGGGAATAAGCTCGTCGGAGACGGCGGCGGTGCAGAAGAGATTGGCGACAGCCTAGGGGCAGAGAGGAGGAGAAGATTGAGGGAAAAGGAGGAGGAGGTGCTGGCGTTTAATAGCGTGCAGTCACGGCGAGATTATGGCGCGGCATTACTACGAATTGATCGCGGCATTCAAAGGTAGCAACGGCAGCGAGGTTTGGGCGTGACAGGGTCGCGCGGGTGTGGACGATGAGCAGTAGAGGTGGGGTCTACCTATCAGCGGGGAAAGGAGTAAGGGAGGGGTCCACTGGTCATTCCCTCTGCGGGTTATTTACTGAGTGCGAAACGTTTTCTTTCGGGTGAGGGGGAGCTGGGCTGCTGGGCTTAGTTGGGCTTGGCCAGTTGGGTCAGGTCCACTTCCATTTTTTTTATTCTGTTTCTGAATCTTTTTCCTTTTTCTGATTTTATTTCTGCTTTGAATTTTCAAACAAACAAATATCAATCAAATCAATTTAAACAACACCAAACTTTGTAATATTGAATTTAGTTCTGCTCAGTAGCATGAACCAAAATCTAAATTCAAAATAATAATTTTAATAATAGGGTCCATTATTAGTTAAATAAATAGATATATCAATTATTAAATCCATAGGTTTTGATTTAATTCAAAGTTCCACTTGAGAACTAAATAATTTTAATCCATTCAGTAGGTGGTATTTGAAAATAAGGAATATTTGGAAAGCTTATTTAAAACAAAATAATATATTACTTTAGGGTCCATTAACAATTAAATGAATAGACTTTATTCTTTTAATTCAAATAGGATTTGTTCTATTGAAATCTTTATTTTGAAAAAAATAAAACCAAAACACTTTAGTAGGTTTTATTTGAGAATATAAAATACTTGGAAAACTTATTATAAAATAATTTAATAAGTTTGATGTTTTAATTAAAATGGTAAAACCTTCTATTAAATAAAGTTGGATATTAAATCCTTATTAATTTATTTAAATAAACCTTTGTTATTTTTATTCAAAACCAAATGTTTTAAAACCAAAGCTTGGCTAAGGTTTTAAATGGGGCTTTATAAAATAATCTTTATTTATAAACTCATCTTTTCTTTTGAAACCAAATCTTTTTATTAATAGATCAAAAAATAGTAATTCCAAAGCATTTTAATTTCCTTTAATAAATGTTTAACTTTTTAAATCCCTTTAGGATTTTATTTAGTTCAAATGGGTTTGAAGTTCCAATTGAATTCAAAAGTTTCTTCTGGCTCTGAAAATCAAACAAAGTTTTGTTTTATTCATTTATTTTCACATTACAAGATTTGGAAAATCTTGGGATGTGACACTGTTACTCACCCTTTCCTTTGATCCCCTGCTTAGACTCTGAGAAACCAGAAGATACTCCAATGTATGCAGATGAAAGCCAAGAGGAGGTCTTCTATGAAGAGCCCAATATGTACAGTGTCGTAGAAGGGGTGGACTACAATGTTGTCTATGGAGGAGAGCACCATGAGTCAGAATAATTACCGTAGTACTAGGAACCAATTGAGTCGAGCAACATGAACAATATATAACAATAAGTTGTTGAGCTCAATTTGGAGTTTAAGTTTAAAACTTCCGCTGCAACACTTTATATTTGGTTTGTAAGTTGAATCTTTTTAAGTCTTCAACTTTTGGTATTGTAATAATAATAATAATGTGTGTATGTTTGTAATATGGACCCGCAATGTTTCTGTTGTACCACTCTGAGAGATGTGATGTTTATGGAATGATGTTATGTGGATGTCATGTCAATGACTATAGTGTACTACACATGCAGTTGTATGCTGCGTCACCGCAAGGAGTCACATACTGGAGAACAAATTCTCCAAAAATCAATAACAAAGAGTGGCTGAGCAACTATATTGAAAAATCGCGGTGAAGAACAGCAAGAACATGAGTTTGAGAAATTTTCTGGTGTTTTCTCAGGTTAGAGAGTGTAGTGGTAGGTGGTTGGGTAAGTGGAGGTCCAGGGGTGGCCCACACCATGGCCAAGCGCGCCCCTGGGATGGCCGCGCCACCAGGTGGTGTGCCTACCTGGTGGGCCCCCATGGGTCACTCCAAGTGCCTCTCTGTCCCTTTTTTTGACGTAAAATTTTAATATGAATTTTCTAGAATTTTTCGAGAAACTTTATTTTCGAGCAATTTTCAGGAATTGGTAAATGAATTTCTCGCAGAAAAATGATTTTGGAACGATGGAAAAACAAATCAAAACCAAAACTACAACAGTTCTAAGACACTCAAATATGCAAGCAACTAGCAATACAAAGATGAGCAAGGTGAAAGCAAAAAATTTGAATAAAGAAAATAAGAGTAAACAAGGATAATCATGGTGAAAACATTGTTTTGTTCATCAAAATCCCTTTGTTAACAAGGTTGATCAGGTATTGTTACCAAAACAGTTTTATATGAAGCAAAACTTTGCATTTCATTAAATGATTATGTTACCTCAACCTTTATAGCAATAGTCCCAATCATAATAATTTCATAATCTTCTTGTGGTATGGGACAATATATTTTTCCAACTTTGATGCTCTCAATATTCTCAATTGAATTTAGGCCATATTTGTTATCAATATTCTTGGGAAAATAAATAGTGTGCTCCTTGTCATTAACATTAAAAGTTACTTTTCCTTGGTTGCAATCAATGACAGCTCCTACAGTATTAAGAAAAGGTCTCCCAAGAATAATGGACATATTATCATCTTCGGGCATTTCAAGCATAACAAAATCAGTTAATATCAAAAAATTATGAGACACTTGAAAAGGAACATCCTCACATATACCAACAGGAATAGTAGTAGACTTATCAGCCATTTGCAAAGATATATCAGTTGGTATCAGTTTTTCTAGTTTAAGTCTCTTGTATAGGGAAAAGGCATAACACTAACTCCCACTCCCAAATCACACAAAGCAGTTCTGACATAATTATTTTTGATAGAGAAAGGAATAGTTGGGATACCTGAATCTCCAAGTTTCTTTGGAACCTTACCATTGAAGGAATAATTATCAAGCAAAGTGGAAATTTCCTCATTAGGAATCTTCCTTTTATTAGATACAATATCTTTCATATACTTTGAATAAGGAGGAAATTTAATAGCATCAGTCAAAGGAATTTGCAAAAACAAAGGTTTCATCCACTCACAAAACTTGTTATAGTGTTCTTCTTCCTTTGACTTGTGTTTCTTATGAGGAAAAGGCATTGATTTCTGCACCCAAGGCTCTATTTCACTACCATGTTTATTAGAAACAAAATCTTCCTTAGTGTACTTAGTATTCTTAGTGTGCCTTTCAGGTTCTTCTTCAATTTCTTCTTTATCAGGAGCATCATTCTTATCATTACCACTTTCAGTTTCAGCATCAGAGACAGATACTATTAGGATCTTTAGCAGATTCAGAAGATTCTATAATTGTTTTATGTCTATTTTTCTTTTTCTTAGAATAAGTACCACTATTTTTAGCTTGTTAAGAATCTTGCTCAATTCTTTTAGTATGTCCCTAGGATATAAAGGATCCTGAGTAGAAGCACCACTTCTAGTTCTAATTTCATAAGCATGTTTTTCTCTAGAAGCATTAACTAGCAAATATTTTTGCACCTTAGTAAGCTGATCAATTTGAGTTTGAACCATTTGGAAATGTTTAACAAGCATTTTAACATCATTGGAGGTTCTCTCCATAACATCATGCAACTTATTAATAGCTCTAGAATTTTTCATTAGATGATTCTGCACTCTCTTATTAAAATTATCTTGCTTAACAACATAAATATCAAATTCTTCTAATCATTGATCAGGAGGTTTAGAGTAAGGAATATCACCATCATCAAAATGTTGGAGAGAGTGTACCTCAATAGTGGATGAGTGAGAGATTGGCTTACATAGTTCTTCTATAGGAGGTAAATTCTTCACATCTTCAGATTTAATACCCTTCTCCTTAAGACATTTCTTAGATTCCTTCATCGCTTCATAATTTAATTCAATCATTCCCCTCTTCTTTGGTGTTGGTGTTGGGGTTGGGGTTGGCTCAGGTGTAGTTGGCTCAGGTGTAGTTCAATCATCATAATTCTTGCTTATTTTTTTAGCCATTAATTTCTCAGCTTCATCGGGAGTTCTTTTCCTAAAAACACAACCAGCACAACTATCCAGGTATGTCCTAGATTCATTAGTTAGTCCATTATAATATATATCAAGAAGTTCTTTTTTAGGTACTGGATATCTAGGCTATGCTTTAATTAAAGCACAAAACCTTGCCCATGATTTAGGCAATTTCTCTTCTTCTCCCTGCTTAAAATCAAAGAGTTCCTGCAGAATAGCATGCTAATAACTAGGAGGGAAATATTTCTGAAAGAAAGTATTAACCATGCCAATGGGACTATCAATAGATCCAGGAGGTAAACTATTAAACCAAGATTCAACTTCACCTTTCAATGAAAAAGGGAAAATTTTAGCAACAAAGTAGGTGCGTTTCTTAATATCATCAGAGAATAAGCCACTCAAAATAGAGAGATCTAGCATATGTGCCACAACACTTTCATTTTCAGTCCCATAAAAAGGTTCCTATATAACTAAGAAGATCACCCCCACTATCTATTTCTCTAAACATGCACACTGTCCACGTCGGCAAGTCTGCCTCCTAGCGTTTTCATCCATCCACGTCAAAAGCAATTACCGCTGATCATTGAAATTAGGAATAGAAGCCCATGCAACTGCACCCCACATCAGCCGGTTATTGTTGATGTTCCAAGCAGAAATCAATAATTAGGATCCTCTCCCGCACGATCTGTGCAACAACCATTGATGCCTCCACCCATCAATGGTGGAAACCAATCGTTCGCACGAGGAAGGCATGCGGACGGCCGCCGCCAGGCTGCCTTTTAACTCTCCCGTGCCCACCTCATGTGTCGCCACACGGAGCCGCCATCATCTTGCTCTCCGGCTGCTCCATCTCCTCCCATTGCCGTAGCTACCTCTCTCGGGCCACGCGATACAGCCTTTGGCTGCAGGGCTTGGCGCCTTCTCCTCCCCTCGTCGCTATCCACCAAAGTGACCAAAAACATGCTGCGAACATCTGGCCAACAATTGTAGCAGCGTACAGAAACATCGACTTGATCACGAGGAGGACGCATGTGTTGTAGTATCCAGAAGAGGGCGGTCAAAACTATCTGCCTACATCCAAGATCCCAAAAAGTCCAAGGTTGCAGAATTTGTACTGATTATTTGGATTTCCTCTTACTCTCGGCCGGTTTTATTTCTTTTGATCCGTACGTATTCCCCACCAAATTAGCAGGTAACTAACCCCCTATATAAATTTTCTGATTAAACCTCCCAGTTGATTCTCCCTGGAGTTAATTTTTTTCCTTCCATCATGGTTTGTTTCCTCGCATATATAGTGCTTGATGGAGTGAACTTGGAGTCTTCATCAACTGTTGATACAGTGATACTTCCCTCATGGCATTTGCACTGACGTTTGAATCCAATCGCCGAAGCAGGTGCTTCGTATTTCCAGTCCTCCATCCTGCTTTGCTACTTACCATCAGGTACTATCACAGTGTTTTTGATTTTTTCCCATGCCTTCTGGAGTTATGTTCATAATGAGGGAACAATTTCGTTTTATTTTCCATGCATGCCTATTGGTTGATCTTTTGGATTTCAATTCCTATATCAGAACGATAAAGCATGGACATGGAGGATTGCAGTTTAGTAGATTATTGACCGGAAACAGTAGGAAAACTCCTACTGTGATTAAATTAATCATTAAAAGCTACTCTTGAGAATATGGATGAAAAGCTCTTTAGCAATGAAGATGGAGGATTGCAATGAGTATGCACGAGTATTACATCAGAGTGTCAAGCCATTCATGAGCAACGCCTACTTTTTCCCTGGCTCTATGGGATATTACAGCTCATGTTTAAAAGTTCCTTGCAAGAGTCCAAGAATTTGTTGGCTCACCCTTGCAGACTCAGCTTTAGGGGTGATGGTTCAGCCTCTTCTCACTGGTCAGTATTCTTGATGAAATTGTTACGAACCAAAATATTTTACGTAACTAGCAAGTATCCATTATCTAACTATTTTGAGTTAATATATTATTTCAGTTTCTTCCATGGATCAAGAATCCAAGCACAACCATGAAAGTAACATATAGTTGTGCTTCTGTTCATGTAAGCCAAAAATGTTAGCTGCATGTTGTCATGAAGAGCATAGATTTACCTGCTACGTAGTGATCTTATAGTGTAAGATATATTTCTCGTTGGATCCTATTTCCATCTGTTGCTTTCATTAGAGTAAAATGATAGGAACATTTGAGTTGCCATAATTCTCTAGATACGGAAAACCTATAATAAGCTTTTTAGAAATAGATCCCGTGCCATCATATTTTAATTTTTGTTTCTCTCTTTAATTAGTACAGTTTTGGTGCATTACTGCCTCGATGTTTAAGAGATTGAAGCTGCTTATAGAAGGTAAAAAGTTCCGCAGCAACGCGCGGGGTATCATCTAGTTCCTTAAATAGATCAACCCTCTTCTCGTTCCGTGATATGAAATTAATTGGACTAACTCTTAGTCTGACTTCTCAGTTAACACTTAACTGAGTAGCGCAAGGATGGTTCCGAATCATATCACACGAGAGGGCCCAGAGAATATCTCTCCGTTACGGAGGGGCAAATCCCATCTTGGTAATTCATGTCACGCAGCTTGATTCACAACAAACCCGAACTCTACCTTTATAACTGCCCATTTACAAAACAACGTTTGATAGAACCTAAGTTGACGATCCACAACTCGGATCATGCGATCACCTCAGGTCAAAGGATTCCACTGTATGAGACTGCAAAGGACAACATGCTCATTGCATCTCAACTGTGGGTCAGTCTGACTCGCTAAACTCTTTAGCCGAGTCCGTGCAAGTTGAAATAGCATCACCATGCCCATGACAAGTGGAACCAAGTCATCAAGCTAACTTCACATTAGTCTAAGTTGTGTGTCCAGCACAACCTCAATGACCAGTGACAACTAGTATGAACAACATAAATATATAGTTCCACAACCGAATCACGTATTCTATGATATATTAGATGTTCATACAAGGACAACTTAATAACTTTATGAATACTTTGAGAAATATCATCATACATGATTGCCTCTAGGGTATATTCCCAACAATCTCCCACTTGCACTAGAGTCAATCATCCCGACATCATATGTATAGGCATCTAATGCTCATTTCTCTTGTGTGCGCCTCATGCTTAGGCTGTGGAAGTGGCTTTGTCAAGGGATCGGAAACATTTGCATCCGTGTGCAACTTGCATAACTTGATATCACTTCGATCCACAAACTGGTGAATCAGGTGGTAGCGCATGAGTATATATTTTTTTCTGGTGTTGTCTAGGTTCCTTGCTTGTGCAATAGCATCACTGTTGTCACAATACACGTCTAACGGAATGGACGATCCTTGAACCACACCAAGATATACGAGGAAATTCCTCATCCAAACAGGTTCATTTGTTGCCTTCGAGGTGGCAATATACTCAGCCTCTGATGTAGATGCTGACACAGTCTCTTGCTTAAAACTCTTCCAGCTCAGAACCCCTCTGTTTATAATAAACACATATCCAGATTACGAGCGAGAATCATCTGAGTCTATGAGATAACTCGCATCCATGTAACCCTTTACACTAAGTTCATCTTTACCTCCATAAACTAGAAACACATCCTTAGTCCTTCTCAAGTACTTTAGGATGGTTTTAACCGTTGCCCAGTGGATTTATCTAGGGTCAGCCTGGTATCTACTTACAACACTTAGAGCATAGGAAACATTTGTCCTAGTACAAATCATGGTGTACATGATGAATCTGATTGCCGACGCATACGTAATCTGACTCATCCAACTTTGTTCATCAGTTGTCAAAGGACACTGGGTCTTGCTTAGTTTGACACCATGGGACATCGGTAAGAACCCCTTCTTAGACGATTGCATGTTGAACTTCTTCAACACTTTGTCCAAATATATACTCTGACTCAATCCAATGAGCTTCCTGGATCTATCTCTGTAGATCCTGATTCCTAGAATATAAGTTGCCTCACCCAAGTCCTTCATTGAGAAACTCCTTTCCAATGACTCCTTAGTTTCTTGCAATATCTGGACATCATTTCCAATCAATAATATGTCATCCACATATAAGATTATAAAGTTTAATTTGCTCCCACTAAACTTCTTGTATAAAAAGGAATCATGATCACTCTTGATGAAGCCAAACAATTTGAATACCTCATCAAAGAAAATATTCCAACTTTGAGATGCTTGCTTCAACCCATAAATGGATTTTTGAAGTTTGCATACCTTGTCAGCATTAGCCGGATCGAAAAAACCCTCGGGCTGTATCATATACACGTTCTCGGTTAAATTTCCATTAAGGAAAGCCGTTTTGACATCCATCTGCCATATCTCATAATCGAAATAGGCTACTATAGCTAACATGATCTGAACTGATTTAAGCATCGCTACGGGTGAGAAAGTCTCATCGTAGTCAACTCCTTGAACCTGCCGGAACCCTTTCGTGACAAGCCGTGTGATATGTCCCAAACATATCTACTTTCCTGAACACTTTTGCTATTGTTTCTCCTCTAATTTGTGTGATTTGGATACAACTAACGCAGACTAACGTTGTTTCAGCAGAATTGCTTTGGTGTCTCGTTTTTATGCAGAAAATTAACTTTTAGGAAAAATCCCAGAAGATATGCCGAAATTCTTATTTTCCCAGAAGACTCACAGAGCCAGAAGACGGAGGCGAGAAGAGGCCAGAGGGGCCCACACCACCCCTAGGCGCGGGCCAGGACTGGTCGAGCCTGGGCATGGTGTGGCCGCCTCGGACTCCGCCTCGACCTCTCCTTTCGCCTACATATTCCCTCTGACCTAAAAACACCAGGGGGGTAGACAATTTTCAGAGAAGAGTTCCGCTGCGTCGCCACCACCAAAAACCGTGATTTGGAACCAGAAACTCCGTTCTGGCACCCTGCTGGGACGGGGAATTGGAGGAGATGATCGCCATCATCATCACCGATACCTCTACATCAACCATCCATGATTCCCCCATCCATGTGTGAGTAATTCTCCGCTGTAGGTTATGGGGATGGTAGGGATTTGATGAGATCTATCATGTAATTGTATAAGATTGTTAGGGCATGGTTCCTAGTATCTATTGTTAGTGATTTTGACATTGTTGCAACTTGTTGTGCTTAATGCTTGTCACTAGGGCCCGAGTGCCATGATCTCAGATCTGAACATGTTATTGATTCATGATGATATTATTGTTTGTGATCTTACCTGCAAGTTGTATACACATATCGTTGTCCGGAACCCGAGGCCCCGAAGTGACAGAAATTGGGATAACCGGAGGGGATGGCTGTGATGTGAGGATCACGTGTGTTCATGGAGTGTTAATTCTTTGCTATGTTGCTCTATTAAAAGGAGCACCTTAATTGCCAGTAGATTCCATTGAGGCCCCGCTGCAAACGGGCTGGCAGGACAAAAGATGTTGTGCAAGTTCTCATTGCGAGCATGCATGACTATATACGGAACACATGCCTATGGTTACTTAGTACTTGGATGCTTTATCTTCATTATCTGCAAATGCCCATGTCTTGATTGTTACATGAATTATCTTGTCCATGCAATGCCCATCCATCCATTCCTATGCCTACCGCATTTTAATCCTCCTATTTACTGCAATTGTTACTGCTATCCTTATTTTACTACTGTTGTTATTTTGCTACTGCTATTATAAAACTGTTGCTACTGATAAACTATTGAGAGCAAGACTGTTTCCAGGTGAAGTTGAATTGACAACTCATTTGTTAAGGCTTATAAATATTCTTTGGCTCCCCTTGTGTCGAATCAATAAATTTGGGCTTTACTTCCCTCGAAGACTGTTGCGATCCCCTATACTTGTGGGTCATCAAGACTATTTTCTGGCACTGTTTCCGGGGAGCATAACTTTATTTATAAGTTCACTTGTAATTATTATTGTCCGCTGCTGTCCATTCATTATGGGTAAATCTCGTGATGGAAAAGTTCCTATATTTCCATCCACTGCAAGAAAAGGTACAATTCTGAACACCTCTATTTCTCTTGATTCATAATTTGTGATGAGTAAGCTTCTTACACCACCACATACACATGCTACACATACTGCTACTCCTGCTGAATCTGAAAATACTTCTGATACTTATGATGCTACTTCTACTGTGCTTGATGAGAGTGGTTCATTAGGTCCTTTCCTATATGCTACAATTGCTAGAACTATAATTGGAAATACTAAAACTCCTAATGAAAATATTTCTACACCTATTAGTTCACCTGAGTCTAGAGAGTATTCTAGCTATGATCTTGCCCATGATTTAGGCAATTTCTCTTCTTCTCACTGCTTAAAATCAAAGAGTTCCTGCAGAATAGCATGCTAATAACTAGGAGGGAAATATTTCTGAAAGAAAGTATTAACCATGCCAACGGGACTATCAATAGATCCAGGAGGTAAACTATTAAACCAAGATTCAACTTCACCTTTCAATGAAAAAGGGAAAATTTTAGCAACAAAGTAGGTTCGTTTCTTAATATCATCAGAGAATAAGCCACTCAAAATAGAGAGATCTAGCATATGTGCCACAACACTTCCATTTTCAGTCCCATAAAAAGGTTCTTTATCCATAATGGTTATATAATATAAATCAAGAGAGAAATCATAATCCTTATCTTTAATGTGTATGGGAGATGTGGCAAACTTAGCATCGGGAGATAATTTATGCCTAACAGTATGTCTCTCAAGAAGACTCTTAATAGCACTTGCACCATGAGTGTTTTGACATTCCTTAATAAATTCATCAGTCATTTCAATATAACCATCATCAAGATCATAGCTAGAATACTCTCTAGACTCAGGTGAACTAATAGGTGTAGAAATATTTTCATTAGGAGTTTTAGTATTTCCAATTATAGTTCTAGCAATTGTAGCATATAGGAAAGGACCTAATGAACCACTCTCATCAAGCACAGTAGAAGTAGCATCATAAGTATCAGAAGTATTTTCAGATTCAGCAGGAGTAGCAGTATGTGTAGCATGTGTATGTGGTGGTGTAAGAAGCTTACTCATCACAAATGATGAATCAAGAGAAATAGAGGTGTTCAGAATTGTACCTTTTCTTGCAGTGGATGGCAATATAGGAACTTTTCCATCACGAGATTTACCCATAATGAATGGACAGCAGCGGACAATAATAATTACAAGTGAACTTATAAATAAAGTTATGCTCCCCGGAAACAGTGCCAGAAAATAGTCTTGATGACCCACAAGTATAGGGGATCGCAACAGTCTTCGAGGGAAGTAAAGCCCAAATTTATTGATTCGACACAAGGGGAGCCAAAGAATATTTATAAGCCTTAACAAATGAGTTGTCAATTCAACTTCACCTGGAAACAGTCTTGCTCTCAATAGTTTATCAGTAGCAACAGTTTTATAATAGCAGTAGCAAAATAACAACAGTAGTAAAATAAGGATAGCAGTAACAATTGCAGTAAATAGGAGGATTAAAATGCGGTAGGCATAGGAATGGATGGATGGGCATTGCATGGACAAGATAATTCATGTAACAATCAAGACATGGGCATTTGCAGATAATGAAGATAAAGCATCCAAGTACTAAGTAACCATAGGCATGTGTTCCGTATATAGTCATGCATGCTCGCAATGAGAACTTGCACAACATCTTTTGTCCTGCCAGCCCGTTTGCAGCGGGGCCTCAATGGAATCTACTGGCAATTAAGGTGCTCCTTTTAATAGAGCAACATAGCAAAGCATTAACACTCCATGAACACACGTGATCCTCACATCACAGCCATCCCCTCCGGTTATCCCAATTTCTGTCACTTCGGGGCCTCGGGTTCCGGACAACGATATGTGTATACAACTTGCAGGTAAGATCACAAACAATAATATCATCATGAATCAATAACATGTTCAGATCTGAGATCATGGCACTCGGGCCCTAGTGACAAGCATTAAGCACAACAAGTTGCAACAATGTCAAAATCACTAACAATAGATACTAGGAACCATGCCCTAACAATCTTATACAATTACATGATAGATCTCATCAAATCCCTACCATCCCCATAACCTACAGCGGAGAATTACTCACACATGGATGGGGGAATCATGGATGGTTGATGTAGAGGTATCGGTGATGATGATGGCGATCATCTCCTCCAATTCCCCGTCCCAGCAGGGTGCCAGAACGGAGTTTCTGGTTCCAAATCACGGTTTTTGGTGGTGGCGACGCAGCGGAACTCTTCTCTGAAAATTGTCTACCCCCCTGGTGTTTTTAGGTCAGAGGGAATATGTAGGCGAAAGGAGAGGTCGAGGCGGAGTCCGAGGCGGCCACACCATGCCCAGGCTCGACCAGTCCTGGCCCGCGCCTAGGGGTGGTGTGGGCCCCTCTGGCCTCTTCTCGCCTCCGTCTTCTGGCTCTGTGAGTCTTCTGCGAAAATAAGAATTTCGGCATATCTTCTGGGATTTTTCCTAAAAGTTAATTTTCTGCATAAAAACGAGACACCAAAGCAATTCTGCTAAAACAACGTTAGTCTGCGTTAGTTGTATCCAAATCACACAAATTAGAGGAGAAACAATAGCAAAAGTGTTCAGGAAAGTAGATATGTTTGGGACATATCACACGGCTTGTCACGAAAGGGTTCCGGCAGGTTCAAGGAGTTGACTACGATGAGACTTTCTCACCCGTAGCGATGCTTAAATCAGTTCAGATCATGTTAGCTATAGTAGCCTATTTCGATTATGAGATATGGCAGATGGATGTCAAAACGGCTTTCCTTAATGGAAATTTAACCGAGAACGTGTATATGATACAGCCCGAGGGTTTTTTCGATCCGGCTAATGCTGACAAGGTATGCAAACTTCAAAAATCCATTTATGGGTTGAAGCAAGCATCTCAAAGTTGGAATATTTTCTTTGATGAGGTATTCAAATTGTTTGGCTTCATCAAGAGTGATCATGATTCCTTTTTATACAAGAAGTTTAGTGGTAGCAAATTAAACTTTATAATCTTATATGTGGATGACATATTATTGATTGGAAATGATGTCCAGATATTGCAAGAAACTAAGGAGTCATTGGAAAGGAGTTTCTCAATGAAGGACTTGGGTGAGGCAACTTATATTCTAGGAATCAGGATCTACAGAGATAGATCCAGGAAGCTCATTGGATTGAGTCAGAGTATATATTTGGACAAAGTGTTGAAGAAGTTCAACATGGAATCGTCTAAGAAGGGGTTCTTACCGATGTCCCATGGTGTCAAACTAAGCAAGACCCAGTGTCCTTTGACAACTGATGAACAAAGTTGGATGAGTCAGATTACGTATGCGTCGGCAATCAGATTCATCATGTACACCATGATTTGTACTAGGACAAATGTTTCCTATGCTCTAAGTGTTATAAGTAGATACCAGGCTGACCCTAGATAAATCCACTGGGCAGCGGTTAAAACCATCCTAAAGTACTTGAGAAGGACTAAGGATGTGTTTCTAGTTTATGGAGGTAAAGATGAACTTAGTGTAAAGGGTTACATGGATGCGAGTTATCTCATAGACTCAGATGATTCTCGCTCGTAATCTGGATATGTGTTTATTATAAACAGAGGGGTTCTGAGCTGGAAGAGTTTTAAGCAAGAGACTGTGTCAGCATCTACATCAGAGGCTGAGTATATTGCCACCTCGAAGGCAACAAATGAACCTGTTTGGATGAGGAATTTCCTCGTATATCTTGGTGTGGTTCAAGGATCGTCCATTCCGTTAGACGTGTATTGTGACAACAGTGATGCTATTGCACAAGCAAGGAACCTAGACAACACCAGAAAAAAAAATATACTCATGCGCTACCACCTGATTCACCAGTTTGTGGATCGAAGTGATATCAAGTTATGCAAGTTGCACACGGATGCAAATGTTTCCGATCCCTTGACAAAGCCACTTCCACAGCCTAAGCATGAGGCGCACACAAGAGAAATGAGCATTAGATGCCTATACATATGATGTCGGGATGATTGACTCTAGTGCAAGTGGGAGATTGTTGGGAATATACCCTAGAGGCAATCATGTATGATGATATTTCTCAAAGTATTCATAAAGTTATTAAGTTGTCCTTGTATGAACATCTAATATATCATAGAATACGTGATTCGGTTGTGGAACTATATATTTATGTTGTTCATACTAGTTGTCACTGGTCATTGAGGTTGTGCTGGACACACAACTTAGACTAATGTGAAGTTAGCTTGATGACTTGGTTCCACTTGTCATGGGCATGGTGATGCTATTTCAACTTGCACGGACTCGGCTAAAGAGTTTAGCGAGTCAGACTGACCCACAGTTGAGATGCAATGAGCATGTTGTCATTTGCAGTCTCATACAGTGGAATCCTTTGACCTGAGGTGATCGCATGATCCGAGTTGTGGATCGTCAACTTAGGTTCTATCAAACGTTGTTTTGTAAATGGGCAGTTGTAAAGGTAGAGTTCGGGTTTGTTGTGAATCAAGCTGCGTGACATGAATTACCAAGATGGGATTTGCCCCTCCGTAACGGAGAGATATTCTCTGGGCCCTCTCGTGTGATATGATTCGGAACCATCCTTGCGCTACTCAGTTAAGTGTTAACTGAGAAGTCAGACTAAGAGTTAGTCCAATTAATTTCATATCACGGAACGAGAAGAGGGTTGATCTATTTAAGGAACTAGATGATACCCCGCGCGTTGCTGCGGAACTTTTTACCTTCTATAAGCAGCTTCAATCTCTTAAACATCGAGGCAGTAATGCACCAAAACTGTACTAATTAAAGAGAGAAACAAAAATTAAAATATGATGGCACGGGATCTATTTCTAAAAAGCTTATTATAGGTTTTCCGTATCTAGAGAATTATGGCAACTCAAATGTTCCTATCATTTTACTCTAATGAAAGCAACAGATGGAAATAGGATCCAACGAGAAATATATCTTACACTATAAGATCACTACGTAGCAGGTAAATCTATGATCTTCATGACAACATGCAGCTAACATTTTTGGCTTACATGAACAGAAGCACAACTATATGTTACTTTCATGGTTGTGCTTGGATTCTTGATCCATGGAAGAAACTGAAATAATATATTAACTCAAAACAGTTAGATAATGGATACTTGCTAGTTACGTAAAATATTTTGGTTCGTAACAATTTCATCAAGAATACTGACCAGTGAGAAGAGGCTGAACCATCACCCCTGAAGCTGAGTCTGCAAGGGTGAGCCAACAAATTCTTGGACTCTTGCAAGGAACTTTTAAACATGAGCTATAATATCGCATAGAGCCAGGGAAAAAGTAGGCGTTGCTCATGAATGGCTTGACACTCTGATGTAATACTCGTGCATACTCATTGCAATCCTCCATCTTCATTGCTAAAGAGATTTTCATCCATATTCTCAAGAGTAGCTTTTAATGATTAATTTAATCACAGTAGGAGTTTTCCTACTGTTTCCGGTCAATAATCTACTAAACTGCAATCCTCCATGTCCATGCTTTATCGTTCTGATATAGGAATTGAAATCCAAAAGATCAACCAATAGGCATGCATGGAAAATAAAACGAAATTGTTCCCTCATTATGAACATAACTCCAGAAGGCATGGGAAAAAATCAAAAACACTGTGATAGTACCTGACGGTAAGTAGCAAAGCAGGATGGAGGACTGGAAATACGAAGCACCTGCTTCGGCGATTGGATTCAAACGTCAGTGCAAATGCCATGAGGGAAGTATCACTGTATCAACAGTTGATGAAGACTCCAAGTTCACTCCATCAAGCACTATATATGCGAGGAAACAAACCATGATGGAAGGAAAAAAATTAACTCCAGGGGCATCAACTGAGAGGTTTAATCAGAAAATTTATATAGGGGGTTAGTTACCTGCTAATTTGGTGGGGAATACGTACGGATCAAAAGAAATAAAACCGGCCGAGAGTAAGAGGAAATCCAAATAATCAGTACAAATTCTGCAACCTTGGACTTTTTGGGATCTTGGATGTAGGCAGATAGTTTTGACCGCCCTCTTCTGGATACTACAACACATGCCTCCTCCTCGTGATCAAGTCGATGTTTCTGTACGCTGCTACAATTGTTGGCCAGATGTTCGCAGCATGTTTTTGGTCACTTTGGTGGATAGCGACGAGGGGAGGAGAAGGCGCCAAGCCCTGCAGCCAAAGGCTGTATCGCGTGGCCCGAGAGAGGTAGCTACGGCAATGGGAGGAGATGGAGCAGCCGGAGAGCAAGATGATGGCGGCTCCGTGTGGCGACACATGAGGTGGGCACGGGAGAGTTAAAAGGCAGCCTGGCGGCGGCCGTCCGCATGCCTTCCTCGTGCGAATGATTGGTTTCCACCATTGATGGGTGGAGGCATCAATGGTTGTTGCACAGATCGTGCGGGAGAGGATCCTAATTATTGATTTCTGCTTGGAACATCAACAATAACCGGCTGATATGGGGTGCAGTTGCATGGGCTTCTATTCCTAATTTCAATGATCAGCGGTAATTGCTTTTGACGTGGATGGATGAAAACGCTAGGAGGCAGACTTGCCGACGTGGACAGTGTGCATGTTTAGAGAAATAGATAGTGGGGGTGATCTTCTTAGTTATATAGGATAGGATATAGGATGGCAACACTCACTCATAGCTTGACAAGGTATATCATGTGGCAAAGGGACTTGGACAAAAGTCAAATTGAAGGTTTGTCTTCTGGACTTTACGGCACTTGGGAGATGGCACGTCTCGCTAGAGGCCGCTACCATCTATCGACTTAAGACCAAGTGTTCATGGGAGTGAGTGAGACTCAAAGACATGACAGGATACTTCGAGGTGTAGCTCATGTCGTGTCCATGTGTTCGTGAAACTACAGAGTCACACACTTAAGGGTTAGGAGCCCATGTGGATTGGATCCATGTGGTAGTTGGAGTACAACCTAGATGGGCCTTAAGAGTTGAGGCCAACTAGAAGTGTATATAAGTGGAGCGACAAGGGATAGTCCCTAACCTAGCCGTCACTTTTTCCACTCCCAAGTCGGGTTAGACAGGATCTAGCAGTCCCCTGTCCGAGCTCCTTCCTGTACGTGTGGATACCTATAGAGGTGTTGTAAGTGCGGCACTGGAGACAAAGTTGTTTGTGGGGATCTGGCCAAGGAGTTCATGGGATCCAGAGGAGTTGTTCATGAGATCGATCGGCACTGCATCAACTGGCGCGCTTCATCGATAATCCGCACCTGAGCTGGATCCTGGGAGCACCGTGTTAGATAAAAGTTTTATTTATCGGCCTGCGGCCCAACAAAGAGATCCAGCGCATTATATTCATGAGGGGACGAGGGGTTTTAGGAAGCTATGTTTGAACCTATATATGTCCAAAGGTGGCAAAAAAAAGGAGACCATAATTTTTTAGTACAAAGAGAGGGCATGTTAACCATAACAACATAGTTGCTAGATGGAAGTGTACAAGGAGATCCACGCCAAAAAGAAAGGGAGATGGAGAGGTAATAGATGGTTACTCGAAGAGCGGAAGGTTAACTACCGTCACTAACATGCTCGTGAAAAGAATATCTATCGATTTACGCAAATATAAGCATGAGTATGCAGCTATGCATGACGTAGCATGCCGAGAGGTGAGCTGGATGAGAATTATTATGCTACATTTTTGCGATGTGAGTGGACACACCTAGCAAGGAGGGAAGAACTAATTGGAACATGATAGTCATCACATAAGAAAAACAAAGATGCTAGTACTTAACGCTTTTGCATTACGTGTTCAACATGTATGTTTGTGAAAGTATATCAATTTCTACCCTTCTCTATTAATGCCTTCATATTTTTCTTCTTAGTAGCGCAAGTCAACTAACAATATGCTAGAACTTGCTGTACTAATATCTACAACCAATTTTTCATTTTATTTACCTTGCAAATAACATTGAATTCGAAGTTAAAATTTGATGGACTAATAAACTTTTAGGCATTTATTACTGAAAGAAAATGAGTAGACTAGAAAATCAAGAATTTATTCACCACAGCCAAATAGTAGTATAGCTGCTTTGTGTTATTGACATCTATTGATGAGAACTTCAGACAGGATATGTAACCAAAACGAGAAGAAAGAAGTGAATCGCCACAAACATCCATTAAAAAAGAAAGCAGATAATCTCACATACAAGGAGAAATCAGCGCAATCCCAACATGACTGCATAACCTAACATTACCACCATTGTCGAATAGTCTAGAGTGATTTTTTATTCTGACAAAGATTTTGAGATGCCAACTGGTAAGATAAAAGAGCTCACTCATCATCTATCTACGGTACAACAGGCAAACTGGGGAGATAAACTTCTTAGTCGTCGAACAGGCTCAAGCCCATTCCCTCACCATCAGATTCACCATCGGATTCCTCCTTCTCCTCCTCGGGAGCAGCCGCAGCACCACCAAATGGCACGGCAGCAGCAAACTTGCTGGGATCCTGCAATCACAACAGAATATGCATTAGATAGATACCAAGACAAGCATCC
This sequence comes from Avena atlantica, assembly GCA_910589765.1. Taxonomy (NCBI): domain Eukaryota; kingdom Viridiplantae; phylum Streptophyta; class Magnoliopsida; order Poales; family Poaceae; genus Avena; species Avena atlantica. The sequence continues at coordinate 304,351,788 of OU342736.1, forward strand.
CCAAAAGTAGAATTCCATTACTTGTCCATAAGACAAAATGTAGTCTAGGTATCCATGTATGTATTAGAGCTGCAAATTCATTACATATTTAAACTACAGTATATATGTTTATAAAAAACGACACTAATCCTTGCAAGATGCAAGGCTCAACAAACAATGCATTCAGAGAAACATTCGTGAGGCAGAGATGGCATAGTCTCAACCATTTCAGCTAAGTTTAGAGAAAACGTGAACCAAAAGAGGAGGTGATCTTACCTCGTGGTACTCCTTGATCTGATCACATGGGGGTACGAGTAAAATCAAATAGCAAGACAACATCCCCAAAAATAGAATCCATAAAACAATATGGAGTCTAGGCATTCGGTGTGTATGGGAGCTAAAGGTTCGGTACACATTTTACATGTCCAGCTTTATCAAAAACGACACTAATTCTGGTAAAGCTCAACCAGCATTGAACTCAGAACAGCATTTGTAAGGCAGAGTTGGCATACAGAAAATCAGCAAGCACAACATTATTAGAGAAAAATTCTCACGCATTTGAGCCAACATTTCAGATAGGGAAAGCATGAACCAAAATCATGAGGTTTACCTTGAGGTACTCCTTGATCTGATTTGCGTGACTGTATGAGCAATCCGTTTCCACAGCAGCGGTTAACTTGTTGGGGTCCTGCAATACAACAGAATATGCATTATATTAGATACAAAGACAAGCATTCCAGAATTAGAGTTCCACTAAGAAATTTGTCCATATGACAAAATATAGTCTAGCCATCCAACATGTATTAGAGCTAGAGGTTCATTTACACATTTGAAGTACAGTATATGTTTAGATTGATCAAAAAGGACACTATCCTTGTAAGACTCTACTAACATTAATTGGGGTCAGAACAACACATGTTTACCTTAACATACTCCTTGAACGTATCAGCATTAGGTGCGAAGAAATCATTGTTGTTATCATCAAGCTTGCTGGGATCCTATGATCCAAAACAATAGGGATTAGATAGATAACATGATTCACACAAGTTGATTCCATTACCTCTCCAAAAGACAAAATATATTCTAGGAATGCACTATGCACGAATAGATAAGAGAGGTTCAGTACACACTTAAATTACAGTATATTGTTTAGATTTATAAAAGACTCTAATTCTTGTACTCAAATAGGATGTGCTCAAACCCAAAAAAAAAACAGGAGGTTAGCATCCCCAAAAAGCTGAATTCCACTACTTGTTCATAAGCAAAATATAGAGCACAATGTCTTCAGGTTCAGCACAAATTTTATTCTACAATATAATTTAAGATTCATAATACCACACAAATCATTGTGACTCTAGTACCATGAAAGTCAGATCAGCAACAATTGTGGGGAGAATTGATGTTAAACTCACGCTTGTAACATTCGTTGTTGATCTATCCTCTTGTACCGCACCTGCATGTTACAACAGATGGAACATAACAATCAATAGGCATCGAACGAAAGAACAAGACAGCAAGGGCAGATCAAAACTAAAACCCATCAACATTGGCATCGATTGGTTTCTCCTAAAACTACTGAAAATTGCATCGATTGCTTGGTATGGAAGAGACAAAGATGAAGATATGCACCTGCTGGCAACTTCCAGGGCCTGACGTACCGGCCAGCCAAGTAAGCAGACGGCGCGGCCATGAGCTCATTGTCTTCGCACCCGAGCAGCTCAAGCGTACGGAGATCAACGCTAAACATCTTCTTCTCGAAGTGGAAGTAGAGGATGCAGGGGTCATCTGGGTTAACTATGTTGGATAGATCTCAACGTGACTGGGCCCAACGGCCCAGCACGCCCCCTAACTGCGCCCTGATCGGGGGCGCCCATCCTTATCTAGGTTGGTGGGCCCCTGTCGCCAGCGCTATATAAAGTGGTGGGGAGCCGACAGCACCAGTTACGAGGTTAGCCGTGCCCTAGCCGCCCCACCGACAAGCCAATCCGATCTAGGCTAGCGTTGCGCCGACGGGAAGCTCCACCGCCGCCACCCTAGCCACACGCTCGCCACACTCCCCCTTTTTCCACCTAAGGCCAACGACGGAGGTTCTAGCTCCGGCACCGGTTCGGGCATTCCCTCTGGCTCTTGTCTGTCGAGCCAGGGAGCAGGTAGAGCGCGTCTCTGTTCTTTCTCTCTCCGTTCTTGATCTACAAAGGTGATGTTTTTAGTGCTACTGTTAGATCTAGACTAGATCCGTGGTAAAGGTAATGTAACATTGGTATCAGAGCCACGTTTTAGTTGCTAGATTTTACAGTGCCTTCTTTGTAGAAAGTAAGAGTTCAAAAGGAAAGAGTTAGATCCAAAGTGCGCCTGCCCCGTGGCCGCGCCGTTCCTCTCGATCTAGATGGGCATCCATTATGGAGACATCTAGAAGAAGAACACACCCTTCGGGGCAAAGCTAAACCCTAGATCTAAAACCCCATAGATCCCCAAAGAAAAGAAAATCAAAAAAAAGGGGTCCACTCCGGCCATCGCCGGGAAAAGTCTCCGCCCCACACCTCGGCCACTTGACGATGGTGCACCCACCCTCGGGTGGATGCACACATCCGCAAGGAGCAAGGTGGGGGGCGCCGCCGCAGTTTTCACTATGGACCAAACAAAAAAAAGGAGCACAAGGCTCCACCGCCGCCCCTCTTGACGGTGGTGCGCCCACCCTCGGGTGGACGCACCGCCGGCAAGGAGGACGGGGAGGGGCACGGCTCACCGGAGCGGAGCAGAGGGAGGGGCGCGCCGTGGCGGCCACCTCGCCTCGCCCGACTCGCGGGCTCGCTCGCCGGAGCGGAGCTAAGGGAGGGGCATGCCGGAGGGCGGCCGCCTCGCCTCGTGCTCGTCTGGGTGCCGGCGCCACAGCTCGGCCGGAGGGAGGGGCGCGCCGTAGGCGGCCACCTCACCTCGGTCCAGCGCGGGCCTCCACGACGCGTGGGGAGGGAAGGGGCCAGCAGCCGCCTCGGCCACTCCTCCGACGACGCGGGACGGGGGCGCCAGGGCCGTGCGGTGCACGCGCCGCCGACGTGGGGCAGCCGACCCGAGGGACGCGGCGCCGCCGCGGTCGACGGGCGCGGAACGCGGCGGGGACACGGGGAGCACGCGGTGACCACGCGGGGCGGCCGCACGCGGGACGCGGCGCCGCCGCGGTGGCCACGCGGGAGAGGGGCAGGGGGAGAAGTGACTAGGGTAAAGGGGGGGCGGCGGCTGGGGGTTACATACCCCCGACCAGCGCGCCGAGCCGTAGGATCTAGGGCGCCCCCATCAACGGCTGAGATGAAGCGGCGGGGGAAGGCGCGGGTGGCTGGCGGGCCAGGCGCTGGCAGGCCGCTGGCGGGCCAGGCCGCTGGCAGGCCGCTGGCGGGCCGCGCCGGGTGGCCGCGCTGGCAGGCCGCGCTAGCGATGGAGGCTGCCCCGGCTGGCGGTGGGCCACCGCAGGCTGGTTTCTTTAAACAGTTTTTTTTTCTGTTTTGTTAATTTACAGAATTGGTTTTTTAATGGTTTTGCTTAGTTTTAAGCAATGTTTTGCATAGATTTCTCTAGTCTTTTTACCTTCATGTATATCTTGACTAGAGAAAGCTACAAAGGCAAATTTTTCTGCAAAGTATGAGTTTAATGAAAGTTATTATTGAAAGTTTCCGCTGCAAATAGTTATTCCAAATTGCAAATGCATGGTTTCAAATTGCAATAAAAGTTGTTTAAAATTTTGACATAAAGATGTGATTAAAGTGATTATGTCTCATGCTATTAATTGACCAACGTTATTAATAATCATGACCATAATCTTTTCCCATTGAGTATTAAAGGTGCATTTAAATTTATTTCTACCCAACGGTGATGTAATTTTAAATAGCACGAAACGATTGCATGCTTAATTTATACCAACGTTGAATTAAAGCATACAGTTGTTTTCCTTGGTGATCTCACATCTTTTGTGATTTTCAGGAGGTCTCAACCTCATGGCATGTTTGAAGGACATCCCGCTCCTAAGGGGGGACAACTACTCCGAATGGAGGAAGAAAGTTGATTTGGCGTTCGTATGCGCCGAAGTGGATTGGGTGGTTGACACCGAACAACCAGTCAAACCCGCTGACCCAGTCAGGGGAGATGCTGAGGAAAGTGCTGACTTTGAGAAAAGGAAGAGGGACCATGCTCCAAAGGAGCTGGCCTACTCGATTGATAACCAGAAATGGGTGAACGCCAACAAGAAGTGTTTGGCCTTCGTAAAGAACACAATTGAGAACGCAATAGTGGGCTCAATTGGAGAGTGTGCTACCGTGGGCGAGTATCTCGCCAAGATAAAGAGCCAGTTTACTGGCTCTTCAAAGATGTATGTGACCCAGCTGTTAAAGCAGCTGGTTACTGAAAAGTATACGGGAGGACCCCACGGAATAAGAGAGCACATCTTGAGGATGTCAAACATGGCAGCAAAGCTCAAGCCCATGGATGAGGACCTCGAGCTAAAGCCAGCACTCTTGGTGCACCTAGTGATGGCCTCACTTCCACAGCCTTTTGAAAACTTTGTAATAAACTATAATATGTCCCCTGAAAAGTGGGATATAGAAAAGACCATTGGGATGTGCTCCCAAGAAGAGGAAAGGCTGAAGGCCCTTCACGGCGGTTCTCTGAACTTCGTGAAGGACAATAGGAAGAGAGGCTTCACAGGCGGCAACCATGGTGGCTCACCCTCCAAGCCCCATGGCAAGGGTCCAATGCAGCACCAGTACCAGCATCACCAGTCCACCCCTAGGGAGAAGGATCAGTGCCATCACTGTAAAAAGTCGGGCCACTACAAGAAAGACTGCCCGATTTGGCTGAAGTACATCATGGCCAAAAATGGTAAAGATATTGTTTCTTTTGTTAATGAATCTCTGTATGAAAAGTTTACTAGATCCACTTGGTGGATTGATTCTGGAGCAACTGTTCACGTTGCCAACTCTTTACAGGGGTTCCATTCGACAAGGACCACGCCAAGAAGAGAAAGACACATTGAAGTGGCGAATGGAATAGAAGCAGAAGTGGAGGCCACTGGTGACGTCCCTCTGGAGCTGGCTGATGGCTCTTTGCTTTTGCTCAAAGATGTGCTTTTCGTTCCTTCATTCCATAGGAATTTAATAAGTGTTTCCTGTTTGGACAAAGATTCTTATGAATGTTATTTTGGAAATGGCAAGTGTGCCATTTGGTTGAAAGACAAATGTGTGGGTGTTGCTACACTATTTGATAAGTTATATTTGTTATCCCTGCATGAGAAAGTTCTTTCTGTGTGTGATGAGAATGAAAGAGTTTCCTTGTCGAACAAAGAACAAAAGAAAAGAAAACGAACTCTTGACTCATCGAAACTATGGCACTGTAGACTAGGCCATATTTCGAGGGGAAGAATAGAAAGCCTCGTTAAAAATGACATTCTTCCTCCGTTAGAGTTCTCCGACATAGAACAATGCATAGATTGCATTAAAGGAAAGTATGTCAAACAAATTAAAAAGGGTGCAAACCGAAGCATAGCTACACTAGAAATAATCCACACGGATATTTGTGGACCTTTTCCGGTGAAAAGTGTGGATGGCTATGATTCATTCATAACATTCACGGATGATCACTCCCGGTATGGTTATATTTATCCAATTAAAGAAAGATCTGAAGCATTGGATAAATTTAAAATTTTCAAAGCTGAAGTAGAAAATCAGCATGATAAAAGAATCAAAATAGTTCGGTCCGATCGTGGGGGGAGTACTACGGTCGGCATACTCCATATGGTCAAGTACCAGGACCCTTTGCAAGGTTCCTGCAAGAAAATGGAATAGTCGCCCAGTATTCTATGCCGGGCGAACCTCAGCAAAACGGAGTGGCTGAAAGGCGCAACCGTACCCTTATGGATATGGTACGCATCATGATGAGCTATTCCACCCTCCCATTGGGATTGTGGATGGAGGCGCTTAAAACCGCCATTCACATTCTCAACAGAGTACCAAGCAAGTCGGTGCCCAAAACACCGTATGAATTGTGGACAGGCAGAGTCCCCTCTCTGCACCACTTGAGGGTCTGGGGCAGCCCAGCTGAGGCCAAAGTTTTCAATCCAAACATTGCAAAGTTAGACCCCAAAACAGTATCTTGCCATTTTATTGGCTACCCAGATAATTCCAAAGGCTATCGTTTCTACTGTCCCGACAGATACACAAAGTTTGTAGAAACGAGACATGCAGTCTTCTTGGAGGACGAATTGATGAGGGGGAGCACGGTAGCTAGGAAAATTGATCTTGAGGAGAAGAGGGTGCATGCACCTAATCCGATGACTCAGGAGCCTTTTTTCTTGCTACCTGTTGTGCCACCATCTACAACCCCTGAGGTTGTGGTGCCGGCACCTGTTGTGACTCAACATGTGCCAACAATGGGCGAAAGTTCGGAACCTGTCCATCAGGAGCCACCTGAACCCACCGTTGATCACGAAAGGGAGCCAGAACAGCCACCTAGTGTAAATGTGCCTGAACCCGAGGCAAGAAATGAGCAAGAGTCTGATGAACTCAGACGGTCTAAAAGAGAACGAAGACCAGCCATTTCAAAAGAAATCTACAAAGTTTATAATGTAGTTCATATGGAGGGCGATCCTACCTCATATGAAGAAGCCATGAGTAGCCCTCGCTCAGCCAAGTGGGTAGAGGCAATGGAAGATGAAATGAAATCGATGAGTTCCAACAACGTTTGGGACTTAGAGGAAATTCCCAAAGGAGCCAAAACAGTAGGATGTAAGTGAGTCTACAAAACAAAGTATGACTCCAATGGGAATGTAGAAAAGTACAAAGCTAGACTCGTGGCAAAAGGCTTTACGCAAAGAGAAGGCGTAGATTACAATGAGACTTTTTCTCCGGTCTCATGTAAGGACTCCTTCAGAATCATCATGGCACTAGTTGCACATTTTGATTTAGAGTTACATCAAATGGATGTCAAGACGGCATTTCTAAATGGAGATTTAGAAGAAAATGTTTACATGAAACAACCCAAGGGTTTTTTCATGGAGGGGAAGGAACATATGGGATGCCGCCTAATGAAATCCATTTATGGGTTAAAGCAAGCCTCTAGGCAGTGGTATTTAAAGTTTAATGATACCATTAAAAGATTTGGATTCAAAGAAAATGTTGAGGACAACTGCATTTATGCAAAGTTCAAAAGTGGGAAATATATTTTCCTAATTCTATATGTGGATGACATTCTGCTTGCTAGCAGTGATGTTAGTCTACTACTAGAAACAAAGAAGTTCTTGTCATCAAATTTTGACATGAAAGACCTTGGTGAAGCCTCTTATGTTTTGGGCATATAAATTCACCGAGACAGAAAGAATGAAGTGTTAGGACTGTCGCAGAAAGCGTATTGTGAAAAGATTTTAAAGAAATACAATATGCATGCGAGTAATTCAACACCTGCTCCCATAGTCAAGGGCGACAGTTTTGGGAAATCCCAATGTCCAAAGAATCAATATGAGATCGATCAAATGAAGTCAGTACCATATGCTTCGGCTGTTGGAAGCTTACAGTATGTACAAGTGTGCACTCGCCCTGACTTAGCATTTATCACCGGGGTACTCGGTAGATATCAAGAGAATCTAGGCATAGAGCACTGGAAGATGGTAAAGAAAGCTTTGCGTTATGTGCAAGGCACAAAAGGCCTCGTGCTTACATATAGAAGATCTGATTCCCTAGAGATAAAAGGGTATTCAGATGCAGATTTTGCGGGAGATAAAGACGACCGAAAGTCCACGACAGGGTATGTCTTTACTCTCGCAGGAGGTGCTATTTCGTGGAGAAGCGCCAAACAGTCGATAGTTGCATCATCTACGATCTATGCAGAATTTATAGCATGTTATGAGGCCATGGGACAGGCGTTATGGTTAAAGAAATTCTTACCCGACTTGAAAGTGGTTGACTGCATCAGCAGGCCACTAAAGATGTACTGTGACAACGAGCCCGCAGTATTCTATGCTCACAACAATAAGTCGAGTAATGCTACAAAGTCTATAGATATAAAGTATTATGTTGTGAAGGATAAAGTCCAGGATCAAACTATAAGTCTCGAGCATATAAGGACAAAAGATATGCTTGCGGATCCGCTAACGAAAGGCTTACCACCCAATGTGTTCAAGGAACACATAGCCGGCATGGGTTTAACGGGAAGCCTATGATTCCTGGACTAAAGAGGCCCAAAAGTAACAGAATTTGTTTCAGAACATGAAGGTATATAGTAGCTGTCTGATTCTATCGGCAATTGAGCTGGGACGATGAAACATGCTCTATGTGTCATTCTGTGATGAAATAAGTAAAGAACAAGGTTAAAAGTAAAGTCGAGATCTAGGGGGAGAATGTTGGATAGATCTCAACGTGACTGGGCCCAACGGCCCAGCACGCCCCCTAACTGCGCCCTGATCGGGGGCGCCCATCCTTATCTAGGTTGGTGAGCCCCTGTCGCCAGCGCTATATAAAGTGGTGGGGAGCCGGTAGCACGAGCTACGAGGTTAGCCGTTCCCTAGCCGCCCCACCGACAAGCCAATCCGATCTAGGCTAGCGCTGCGCCAACGGGAAGCTCCACCGCCGCCACCCTAGCCACACGCTCGCCACACTCCCCCTTTTTCCACCTATGGCCAACGACGGAGGTTCTAGCTCCGGCACCGGTTCGGGCATTCCCTCTGGCTCTTGTCTGTCGAGCCAGGGAGTAGGTAGAGCGTGTCTCTGTTCTTTCTCTCTCCGTTCTTGATCTACAAAGGTGATGTTTTTAGTGCTACTGTTAGATCTAGACTAGATCCGTGGTAAAGGTAATGTAACAAACTAAAGCCAGCGAAGGTATGGTCGGTGGGAGACAAGCGGCCTTGTAGCCGTGACTGTTCTGAACGTCGGAGAAGGATATGCAATACTCTTTGTCCCACTCACCAACCTCTAGATCTCTTAGGCACCATAGGGCAACCTGGGGAAGATTGACGCTTGAGTGATCATAGATCATCTCAGCGAATCTGATCTTCCCGGCGCTCACAGCCACGCATCTGTTCCTTTGGAGCGCTCTCCAGGTCTCCATGTTCTCCGGGAGCTCCTTCCCAGCCGGCAGAGGGAGAACTTTCAGTACATGGTGGTGAGCCGGGTCCCAGCCAATGAGACCTACGGAGAGATCCACCCACCAGATGCTGCCGTTGTGCGGGAAGGAACCGTGAGGGGCCAGCCTCCGGTCCCGGACGGGGTTGTCGAAGGTGTGCTCTGCCCAGGTGTCGTCGACGGATTTGTACTCGAGGATGGTTACCTTGGAGGGACCACCGTCGGGGGAGGGTATGAGGCCGACCTTGTCGCTGTCCATGAAGTTCTCCGCGTTTGGGATGGAGAAGGAGGTAGAGTTGTTGGCGTCGAGCACAAAGTACCCGGGGAGGAAGGCGCTGGGCTTGGCCTCGCTCCGGCCCGGGAGGTCGACGAAGATGGGGCCGGCGGCGGGACCCTGGTCTGCGTGGAGGAGCAGGAGCCCCGAGGCGTCCGCTGCTAGTACCTCGGGGAAGTGATGGGAGACGGTCGCTGTCGGGAAAAGGCGCGGAGAAATCTTCAGCGGTGTGATGTGTGGAGGCATCTTGAGGTCGACGGAGAAGTCGGCCCCCGCAGGGAGGTCGGCGTCGGTGGCGCAGACGACGGCCACGCTGGCCATGATCACCCACCCCGACGCGGCGCCGGCGCCCTTCGCGACCCCGCTGTCGGGTGGAAGTGCGGAGGCCTCGCCGCCGCTCAGGGTGGTCACGCACATGGAAGACGACGCCATGGGTGAACTGGAAGAGAGGGGTCCGGCGGAGAGAGAGAGAGAGAGAGAGAGAGAGAGAGAGAGAGAGAGAGAGAGAGAGAGAGAGAGAGGTTGCTTTTGGTTGATTGGGCGAAGGGTCTGTGCTTTTTTGTAGGAGCGGCGTGGTGTAGAGAAGGGAATCCCTGTATGATTTAGAAAGAGCGCGAGGGTAATAGTGTAAAGATACCGATATTTTGTCTTGTTTCTTGTCCACCCTTTTTTGTGTGACGGGTCACTTGTTTAGGGTTTTGAATGACACACCGAGGGCAAAACAGAGATTTTAACCAAGTTTTGTCTTTTCTCTTTTCTTTTTGCGTGGTTGCCCTGTTTCTTGCCCCCACCCCTCTGTTGGACGAGGCATTTAACCAGTGTCCACGCTACCGTGCTGATAACCAGCGTTTGGGGTGAACTTTTTTATTATTATTAGTACAAATTTTAGAGCTACCTACGTACTACTATGGATTTTGCTGTTGCCGGTGATAATCTGAGTGGTGATGACAAGACAACCTTGGCACGTATGACACCACGCGGTACTTCTTTAGCACCAACACTTGTAAGGAGCGGTTGTCAATGCTAATACTACCTTAGAGGTTGTCAATGCTAATACTACCAACACGCGCTACTGTTATTTTGAATTAGGAGACCAAAGACTAAAGCACGGAGGCATACACCAAGCCCAGAAAATATTCATATTGATTATGATACAGTACCTTAGAGGTTGGTGTGCTGCCTTTTGCAGTTGCAGATTTGAGTGTTGGCAGGCGACAAGGTCGGGGAGGAAAAGTTTTGAACCGGGTTTGATCGACCTTTTGCAGTTATATATTTTGGACTGCCGAGCAGCAGCTAGCGGAAATAAAGCATGTCTGCGAAACTGCAAATTAAAAATCGAATCGTGGTAACATGCATTTGTACATTTCGATCAAATTCGTAAATATTCGCTATTCCTTGCCCTCCCCAAGCTTGCCCTCTACCTCATAACGTTTTTATTTTATGTAGTAGCCAAAAATCACGATCATAAAAATGGTACGTAGTAAAGTAAAGATGGAAAACCGAGAGTTACTTTATTTTTTGCTGCCTTTCTAGGATTCATTTTAGCCCCAGCGGTGTTGCCCTTTGCCCTTTCATTCCCGTCCATTCTAACGCTTCCCGCGTAGCTTTCCCGCTATATATAGGATGGTCGCCATTGTCATCTGCAGATCTCGTCCTTTCCCGCCACATTGGGCCTATCTCACCCTCGAGGAGACGGAGGCGTTGTGCGTCTCCACCTACCCATGTCCGTCGGGCTACCGAGTGCCCCCTGACTGGATGTTGAGCGTCGGAGGGGAGCCTGTCCCTTCTGTGCATCGAGGTTCCGCCCGCTGGATGGCCATCACGAGCCACTACTACCTCGAGCTCACGCCGGAACAGCAGATGGATCCCAATTGGTGTCCCGACAACACCACGATATTGAACGCCTTCTTCACCAATCGACAGGAAAGAGAGCTCGCCAGGTATAAGGGCGATGGCCCTCCTCCTTCTACATATAGTTAGTAATTTGTTTCTTTCTATGGCCCAAAACCGAGCGAGTTTTGTAGGAAAACATATGTGGACCATGTATACTTATATTTTAATTAAAACATGAAAGTTTAACTCAAAGAGGGCAGAACTAGCCGGGTGCTACAAATCCGCATCCCCATTGACTCGGGAAAAATCCAGCCTAGTCGGACAAAACCGGACAAAGAGCAGCACCCAACAGACCACCCCCAAATACAGTTTCATCCGACAAACAGTTCAGATTGCCCCATTTGCTTCCCATTTTTTAGGCCCATTTGCGCCGAAACGGAAAACACAAACATGCCTGGCCCGTCCCAACTTTCCACGCAGTGCCCACACGTCAGCCACACCAGTCCACAATTTCTCAAACATCTGTCAATGTTTTCCTACGTTGCCGCCCTGAGCTCCGTCCGTTTTCCCCCCGAGTGTCGTCTCCGCCTCCTCTTGCTCTGTCGCGGCGCCATGGAGCTCCGTGTTAGGATCCGGACATGAACGAGAGGATCTCGAACCAGGGATTGGGTAGAAGGAAGTAATTGCAAGGAAATAAGTGCAGGAATAACTGGAATTGAAGATAAATTGATGTAACAGGAAGGAAAGGCAACGAAGAACATGACGGAAAATAAGGTAATTAGGGTTTCATATTGATCCTGCCGCCCAACCACCCTCTATCCCTGGTTATAACGAGTACCCAGAGGAGCCGCGATTCAAATAATTAAAACTTACAATTCAGATGGAATTTAAGAAACTGAATTTAAACTAATTTAAAGGACAACCGTCTGATGAGGCGAAGCGGTAACATCCCCTCGTGGCTGTTGATAGCCTGTTGTAGAGATCAGCAGGTGTTGGTCTTGACAACACTCCCCAGCAGACAACAGACTTCAAGGTTGGAAGTTTGGAAAATTTGCCCGGATGAACTTGGCATCCTCCCAGGTAGCTTCTTGTGGTGACATGTTCTTCCAATGTACTAGCCACTGTGGAACTAGAATATCATAGTCACCGGCGCTTCTGGTCACTTGTCTGTATTGTATAAAACTGCTAGAGGAGCACACTTGATCTTACCATCTGTTGTAAGTAGAGGAAGCTTTGGGTTAGGAACTGCTAGAGGTCCAATGTGCTTTTTCAGCTGATTAACATGGAACACATCATGGAGGAGTGTTCCTTCAGATAGATGCAGCTTGTAAGATACCTTCCCTACCTTTTGTAGTACCCTAAATGGACCATAATACTTGGAAGATAATTTAAGGGCATTTCTGATTCCCAAGGCATTTTCTCCGTAAGGCTGCATTTTTAGATATAGCATATCTCCAATGTCAAATGTCCTTTCAGTCCTTTTCATGTCAGCATACTTTTTCATCTTGTTCTGAGCTTGCACCAGGTTTTGTTTGAGGGACTGCATCATTTGTTGCTTTTCTTGCATGGTTGCTTGCACTTCGGGTGAGATATTGCATTGAACAGCTATATCATGGATTCTAGGAGGGGTAACCATATAGTGATTTGAAAGGAGTAGTTTTCAGTGTTGTGTTATAGGAAGTATTGTACCACCACTCAGCTGCTGGAATCCATGCTGCCCACTTTTTTGGTTCCCTGAAGGCCATTGTCCTTAAGTATTGCTCTGAGCATTGGTTGACTCTTTCGGTTTGCCCATCAGACTCAGGGTGGTAAACAGTGTTGTAATGTAGTTCCACATTTTGAGTAGCAAAGATGTCTTGCCAAATCTTGGATGTGAAGATTCTATCTCTATCACTCGCTATGACTTTTGGTGGTCCATGTAGTTTGTGTACATTGTCCATGAAGAGATATCCTACCTGTTGAGCAGTATAGGGTTGGGATAGTGGCAGAAAATGTGCATATTTAGTTAGCATGTCTACTACCACATGTATGACATCCTTCCCTTTTGACTTTGGCAGCTCTTCCACAAAGTCCATACTTATTTCAGCCCACTTTTGAGAAGGAATGTTGAGTGGTTCTAGTAGGCCAGGATAGTGGACTCTTTCAGTTTTTGAAATCTAGCAGATTGGACATTGAGCTACTTTCTTTTCAATGTACTTCTTGAGATGTGGCTAGAAGAACAGTTACCTAATTCGATGAAGTGTGACCCTACTGCCAGAGTGTCCTCCCACAGGTGAAGCATGGAAAGAGTTGATGACTGTATTTTTGCACCAACAACAGGGTTATTGCAGTAATTGTAGCAGCAAATATTTAAGTGTTTGTCCCGATGAGAGATCGATGAACGGAAACAACATGACCCCCCAGCCATGTTGTCAATGCGGCCACGTTTCGCACCCAAACTATGGTTTGGAAATAGCCTATTCTATAAGTTACTAGAACAACGATAACTGAGAGAGGTTTAAAGTATCTAATAACAAAGAACTTTTAACACGAACAAAATAAACTTAAACGGAAAGTAAACATGAATATGAACAGAACTAAAGACTTTGTAGTTGTAGGATTGAATGGAATGAGAGAGGGATTCTAGGCTTCGGTCTCACTAGTACTAGATGGGAAAATATATGTGTGATCTATAAGAGATTCCTTAGACAAATAAACGTCCCCATTTGATTACCGGGTTGTCACTCTGTGTGCACTATGCATGATTCTCGCGCGTCACCGCAAGGCAAAAAGGTACTTCCGGATCAAAGGATCATATAAACTCATCTTAGATCACAATAAATTCTAACTTAGCACACTAGATCATACCTCAACCTAGAATTGAATCAATCGATCACACATGGATGAAGAGCAAAACATATATAAAAATATAATGACGTCACAACCGTGTTTAATCTTACAACTACTAAACACAAGAGAGAGAGGGAGATGGAGATGATGATGGAGATGGAGATGGAGATTGATGCGTGGTGGTGATGTCTTCCTTCTCCTCCTCTTCTTGCTTGGATGCCTTGATGGTGATGGTGTTGAGGGAGACCTAGATCTCGGAGGTCTGGTTGAGGCAGATCTCCGCCGCCGTGGAGATCGGATGGGTGGCGGCGGTGGCAGGGCTCTGCCCCCGAAGGGCTATGGTGTTCTCTCCTTGTTTCTTGACTCCTCCCACCTTTATATAGGACTTAGAAGTGCCCTAGATCGCCCCAATACCGTCATATGGCTTAGGGAAGGTTCTGGAGCAGTCCAGGGTCGAAAGCAAGTTGTTTCCGACCTTTTTTACAACTATATGGCCAAAACTATACAGCCGGAAAAATGGCTCCATTTGTATAGTTCGTCATTAAACTTTCGGTTGTTGCAGTGTTTTAGCCTCCGTTTCTTCATATGAACTCCGATTTGGTTTTTTTTTGACTAGTTGGATTCGTATCGATGAAAGCTATAACCCAGTGGTCTTGGATATTTATTTTGAGAAGATGAAAAAATTCACTTTTTCCAACACCTCAAATAGCTAAGTCTGGTCCCTGAAGCTCCTCCATACTATGATCTCTTTGTTTCTTTTGCCTTTGTTTTATCCATAATCATCATCAACACCTACACACATGTCAAAGACAAGGAAGAGGGATAAAATTCCACCTAAACTACTAAATGTGCAAAGCTCATATGAAAATGATTGAAAACAGAAACCATGCATATTTGGCATAACTGCAGCTAGGTAAAGCATGAGATGGGTGGTTGATATGCATAAAATACTTCTATAAAGTGTACATAAATTTCACTCATCAACCTCCCCAATCTTAGACTCTGCTCATCCCGAGTAGTAACCGTCGATAAATAATATGAGGGGAATTTTGCTTGCTATTGAAAATCAGTATGCCTTGCATCCTTATTTTTATTGCAAGATCAAAGAGAGTAAACATGTACTCATACAAGGAAATACAAGCTCAGTTATAAAGACCACCAAAGATTCATCAAAACTTATATGCTCCATGTCAACAGTGAATCTAACTTGCAAGCAAACTTGTGATCCTCTTATTGCACCCTTTGTATAACTTTTCATATTATTATTTTTATGAGGCAAAACTTAGTCATAAATATATGTCAAGCATAAATAGGAATAAAGTTTATTGATTCTACCCAATCATGTCATCTAGTTAAGGCTCTTATGTGCAAACATCAGTTATTGAGCTTTCGGAAAGTTTATCTCTTAGTAATGAGATTTATGCTAAAAGGAAATGCCAGAACATGTCAAAATAAGCATAACATTAGTGTCTCATTTGGTCATCCACATCAATGAATCATGGATATCAAACACTCCTTTTCTATTCTTTGTCTTTCTAAAACTTCAGTTCATTAGTAATGAGATCATGCCAAAACTTAGTGTGTTTAATCAGACTGTACAGGCTAAGAACAGATACTCGTGACCATTACCAAGGTTTTCCTTTTTGGTATAATGATTTCTCATAACGATTAGAGGAGTATTCCCTCTTTTGCTTTGAACGCAAGCCCATGAGAATACCAATGCATACCCAAATATAGCATTTCTGCTACATATGTTGGGCAACTCATAGCCAAACTCCAAGAGTTTCCTCTTTCTGGATTGTTCAAAGGCCAGCGGATTTGTTAGCATCCCATGTTGTGCGACATTGGTGCAGACACATGGAAAGTAATATCATACTTTAATCAACAGGTCAAGATTTTTCATGCATCTCAATTACCGCTAAACATTAGTTTCTTCAAACAAATCCTTTCAAATAGTACTATCAAGTCAATCATCACATCTATGGTGTTGAGTATTTTTAAGGCTAAACTCTTAAGACAATTAAACAACACCTTATTTGGCATATAACTCGAAACTTTGAAATATCATTTCCAATTGACAACTCCTTCTGTAAGCAAACTATCAAGTCTATCGTTTTGACATTATGGGGTCGAGCATAACTATTTATTTAAGACATAGCTATTAGGTGACAACCAAAAAATTTCAAAAGATCTTGATCAATTATTCATTCTTTCCAAGTGTAGAGATTGTGGCAATGTTTTCCAGAGGATCACAAATATTGTCACAAGCTTGATAAACAATTTGACAAGATGCATACAAGCTCTAAGTCAACTCCTATGGTGCCTATCATGAGCAAGTGTATCCCCATATAAATACAAAACTAGACTCATTTAAGCAAGAATTCAAAAACAACGGGATACATGATTGCATTAAACCTTCATTGAATATGAACATTGCACAAGACTATACACATGCAGAAATAACCTCCCCAAGCTTATAACTTTGCAAGAACCAAACTTGAGTATATCACCAAAAGAAAAGAGAAAATACCGTTTTCAAAAGAGAGTGTAATAAGTGGTTACCTCCCCAAGCTTAGTGAAAACAAGGATGACACACTTTACCGTTGAGGTACAAGTAACCTCTCTTTCGATGGACAAAGAACCTTTGCTTTAATGTATATTTCTTGATATAGCCTGGTGGCTGCCTTCCTTGAGAACCTGCTTGGAAACTAAAAAGAAAACAAAATATTTTGTGTTTCTGAAGACACGGGTTTAGCTCAGAAGTGGTGAAATACAACTCCCACTAAGTCGGTTCATCAACCTAAGCACCACGCCTAAGTCAACAAACTAGTTCTAGAAGTGGCCTCTCCTAGATTGTGATGAGGTGCAAGTGAAACAGGATACAAGACATGAGTGTGCAGCCGCTATGTGCTTATTTAAAAGAGGTTCAAGTTGGAAGGTTCTACCAGACACTGATTGTTGAAGCGTTGAATTGAAGCAACCAAATGGCTCAAGCGAGTGTTTGCATGGTTGGCACTACCCTACATGTCGTTACACAAGGTTCAAGTCCCTGCGAAAATAATACACAAAATAAAATACATCGGTTTGGTGTATGAACAAAGTTTGTTCACCCAACTGACAAAAAGAAAGTAAAAAAACATGAACTTTTATAGAGAATTACAGTCTAGGAAAATTCTAAGGTAGAACTTTATTGCTTACATATGCTCGGCTTGTCTAGAACATGGGAGAAGCTCCTAAGTGGTGTTTCAAGGTTTTAGAGGAAGAAGAAATAAAAATAGAAGAATTTTTGACCTTTTGTTACCTTACCCTGACCTTGGATTCATATTTGAAGCAACTATACATCCGGAACTATACGACCGGGATTTTTATTCCCGTCGTATAGTTGGTCGTTAAACATGCAGTAACCTGAAAAAGAAATTCGACAAAGGCAATGATATCTATACGACCACAACTATACGACCGGACCAAATCGGTCCCGTCGTATAGTTGGTCGTTAAAGTTATAGTAATATTGCAAACCGAATGGGAGATAGCGAAACAACTATACGACCGGAACTATACGGCCGGAATTTTTATTCTCATCGTATAGTTGGTCGTTAAACCTTCTGGAATCGCCAGATTTCACATGTTTCTTCGAGAATTCTTTATCATCCTAAAACTTAATAAAACACCATGTTTTGACAGTAAAATAACAACTTTAATTTTAGACCAACATTAGCATGTATAAAACAGGATTTGAGTACAACCAAGTTATGCAACACAAAGTAACAATAAATTCTACCTTTTGAAAACTACAACAAGAAAACTCTAATAGAAAGACATGCAAATAATAAAAGTGCCAATGCAACATGAATGCAACTAGACTCAAGACACAAAACTAAGAAAGACGCCTAATGACTTCCAGGTTGCCTCTCGGGAAGCGCTTTCTTATAACCAAGTAGCCAGGATTTTATACTCCACATTTATTCAGCAATGGATTCAGCTATAGGAGTATTTTTGCTTACCTCCAACGTGTGTTTGCAGGATTTATATCATAGTTTGCTCTAATATATACCCGCTTGTAGTGCATCGGTATCTTGTAAGTGTTCTTGTTTCCACGTGAGGATGGATGCATCAAGAGTGGTAAATATGTATTGTTTCCTTCCTGGATAGAGGGTGTTAAATATTTGTTATCAAACTTTGAGTCTTTACCTTGATTACTATTTTGAGGGTACAACTCATAATGTCCTTTTAGATCCAGTAGC
This sequence comes from Avena atlantica, assembly GCA_910589765.1. Taxonomy (NCBI): domain Eukaryota; kingdom Viridiplantae; phylum Streptophyta; class Magnoliopsida; order Poales; family Poaceae; genus Avena; species Avena atlantica. The sequence goes on from OU342736.1 coordinate 304,370,041, forward strand.
TTGGTCTTTGCCACCGGACTTTCATGCACCTCATTAGTAAAAAAAAGTCATAGCAAACAGATATGGGAGGCACACATGGTTCGGTCTTTGGCTCATCATAATTGATTTTCCTGAAAATGAGTATTTAAACAAACACTACTAGAATCATCAAAAACTACTTCAGGGCAATTATGTAACACCCCGGCCTCTCCGGACTGGCGGTTGTCACTCCTGGCAACTCAATAGGATCTCTAGACTAGCCTCACAAACCAACACTAGTCCTTTTTACGCACTTTGTCCTCACTCATGCGCACCCGGTATCCACTTCCCGGTCGGTCACCCATCCTCAAATTGCTCTAGGCCAAACACGCTTAATCTTAGAGTTCTTTTCGGATGAGCTTCCAAAAAAGAAGTTGCAACTTGTTTGGTATGGATATACTATCAATCCTATTAAGCCATGCACCAGGGTCTCACATACACCCACCCTTAGAAGATCGACGCCCTCGTCGATCAATCACAAGTTAGGAATGTCCCCTTTTGGCATACGTCTCTGCATCCAATGCCGACATATGTGCCATGTTGTGTCCACTCCGGGCCACACGCGCCATGCTCCACATGTCCGCCACTGACCTGCACACGCCCGTGTAACCGCAAGGGTCAGCTCTGATACCACTTGTAACGCGTCGGCCTCTTCGAACCGGCGGCTGTCACTCCTGGCAGCTCAATAGGATCTCTAGACTAGCCTCACAGACCATCACTAGTCTTTTCTGCGCACTTTGTCCTCACTCATGCGCATCCGGTACCCACTTCCCGGTCGGTCACCCATCCTCAAATTGCTCTAGGCCAAGCATGCTTAACCTTAGAGTTCTTTTTGGATGAGCTTTTAGAAAATAAGTTGCAACTTGTTGGTATGGGTATACTATCAATCCTATTAAGCCATGCGTCAGGGTCTCACAAATTATCAAGGATTCTAGAATGATTTAAGTCCTTGATACATCGGAAACATATCTATAATTTTTGATGCTCCATGCTTGTTTAGTATCTACTTTGCTTTGCTTTGTCTACACTTTGAAGTGTTTTTATATCTTTTCTGGAACTAACCTATTAATAAGTTGCCACAGTGCCAGTTGCCTGTTTTTTCTGTTTTTGATTCTAGAAAGGCAGAAAATCAATATTCTTGGAATTGGACTGGACAAAAGCCAAAGTCAATATTTTACCATGGGGGACAAGAATCCAGAAGCGAGACGGAGAAGCAAACCAGGGCGGCCAAACCCCCTAGGAGCGGCCAGGGGTGGGCCCGAACCTGGGCAGGGTGTGGCCCCCCTGGTCGCCTCCCGGTCTCTCCTCTTCGCCTATAAGAAGCCCCCGATGAAGACACCCTAAGTACCCGATCAAAACTCCACGAAACCTACTGTAGCCACCTCCACCGTTGTCCCTCGATCGGGGGGATCTGAAGCTCTTCCCGGCACCCTGCCAGAGGGGAGATCATCCCGGAGGCCTTCTCTCTGTTATGATGCGTGAATAGTTCCACCTGGGACTATGGGTCCATGTAGTAGCTAGATGGTTGTATCTCCTCCTTGTGCTTTCATGTATAGATCTTGTGAGCTCCGTTTATGATCAAGATCTAATCTATTTGTAATCATGCATGTTGTGTTTGCGGGGATCCGATGGATATTGAGATTACTATGTCAGATTGATTAATGGTTTTGTCTATATGATTCTATCATGTCTGTGTTGTTTGTGATATTGCATGCTCTCCATTGTTAGTAGCTATCTTGGCCGAGTAGTTGCTAGTGACTCCAAGAGGGGGTATTTATGCTCGATAGTGGGTTCATGCCTTTAGTTTCCAAGGGAAGTGACAGAAATCTCTTCGGTTGTAGATGTGCTATTGCTACTAGGGAGAAAACAACGGTCTCTTATTCATGGAACAAGTGGATTGTTTACCTGACACACTTTGCTTAAAGCAGTTGTCTGTTGCTTGCAACTTAATACTGGAGGGGGTTCCGATGATAACCCAAAGGTGGACTTCTAGTCATAGATCCAGTTGGATGGCGGTCTATGTATATTGTTGTATTGCCCAATTGAATCTCATAGGATCTTTTTGTCTAGTATTGCATTGTTATGCCTTGCTTAGTTCCTGTCAATTGCCCTACTGTAATTTGTTTACCCTTCATGCCATGTTGTTTATCTAAAGAGAGCACCTCTAGTGAACTATGGACCCCGGTCCAATCTTTACCATTGATACATCTTTCACTGTTACTTGTTTACTTGCTGCAAATCATTACCTTCCACATCATACATTTAATCCTTTGTTACAGCAAACCGGTAAGCTTGACAACCTCACTAATTCGTTGGGGCAAAGTCTTGAGTTTGTGTTGTGCAGGTCTCCACGTTGCTTGCAACACCAGTGTGACGTTCCCTTCCTCCTTCTAGTTCGATAACCTCGGTCTCTACTGAGGGAAACTTGCTGTTGTGCTCTTCAAACCTTGCTCTTGGGGTTTCCAACGAAGCGTCCCACGACAACACTGGATTCACGGTCCTCATCATCACTAGAGTCAGAAGAATAATAAAGATCAGAAATAGGTGGGGGATAAGGTTTGAGCGGCTTTCAATTTATTCCATTCCTTGATTTCTTTTTCTTATTTCTTCTTGATGCGTATTTCATTTCTCTGATACTCTTCATCAAGCCGTTTCACTTCATCTGCAGATGTGTAACACCCTCAGAATCGGACCTATGCAAGTTTGAGCAAAATTCGCCAAACCCGCATAGAAACGATTCAAAGGTGCCCACCAGGCACTTTCGTGCGGGTGGAAAACGAAGTAATAACATTACACAACAGTCCTCGATGGGACCCACAGAACAGATATATATAGCAGCGACTCAAGGAGTCAAGAATACAAATATAGTGTACAAAGATCCAAATCACCTTGAAAATGATACAGCGTCCGACTACGGACAAGATGCAAATGGGGCTAAGAGCCCTGAAGAATAACCAATGGCGTCCATAACCCTGCCCAGGCCAAGCCGGAAGGGTAACCCTGCTAACGACGTCGATCTTAAACCTGCTTAAACAAAAGGGGTGCCGACAAAGGGCAAAGGAAAAAGAAGGAGCGTCAGTACTGAGGCCAGTACACGGCGAGGCTAGAATTCGGCGGTCCTCGCCTACATAGGTATGGTGGACTGAAGCGGCAGCGGCAGCATGCACTAAACATCCTATAGAGACTCGATACAACTGGCGGCAATTAGAGAGGGGTAAGAATGACCTATCCGGATCCAACCTGAAGCTAACACCAAACAAACCCATCCTGATGTTTCCCCCTCGAGACCAAACGAGGAAGTCAACCGAGGAACTCACACAGTTGGCAGTTTTACTTATTCAGTTATAGTTGCGGCACTTTACTAGTCAGGTTTAGATAATCGTTCTGATAAAGTAGGCAATGGGCACTTTTAGTTAATCATTCCGTTATAGTTGCAACACTTACTAATCATATACAGATGACATGAGATAAACCCAAAACCCAGCAGTTGTTGGTACTTTTATTCAGCCATTTCGTTGTAGTTGCAATACTTACTAGTCAGGTACAATGGTCGCGAGCGACAAACCAAAACAAGCAATTGTGGACAGTATTAATTAGGCATTCCGTTATAGTGAAGCTGATTACTAGTCATTATAAAGTCAAATTTATAACAGTAAACTTTAGTTATGCTTGTCTATGGTCGAGAAACTGTGCTCCAAGTCGTCCATATCCGCGGACACGGCTTTCAGAAAGTTTTACCCGGCCGGGGTGCACCAATAGCAACACACACTCGATCAACCTCGGAAAAACCAAATCAAAACCCAACGAGGCCTTCACGACAAAGCAATCGCAAGATTCAGAAATATTTCAGGGGGCCACCCCTTTGAGTAGAACCCGCAACGGAGTAGGCAAGCTCCGAGACGGCCTCAAGGTCTGCGTCAATGGCTGTGAGCGACTGGGAACCCCAAACGGGGCTTGTCGACACCGCGTAATCACTCCGCTTACCTAAACAGTACAGTGTGCTATCTGTCGCACAATCGTAAATAAAGCAGTAAAGCATGGCATAAGTACAGGATAGTAATAAAACCTCAAACTAGTTTGTGGCCCCAAGAAATAAGACGGAATCAAGCTCTGGCTGAGGGGGGTCCCATATACCTCCCGGATGTGGATAGCGCGATAAATCAAGGAACAGGAATCAAGTACTCGGGGTCTTACGGGACACAAGTGGGCGTTCGGAAAACCAAATATTATCTATCACCCACCGATGTCTCTGCTTATTCAATTTTAGTTATTAAACAGAAATTAAAGTGACGATAAGTAAAGCTAGAATCATCTCCAACAACAACATGCGGCGATACATCAACAACTGTGGCATTTGACAACACGCAACATTACTTGAGCAAGCGACTACGACGCGCAAGTCCAACTATCTACCAAACAACAGGTAATAGGGTGTGTCCAAGGCAATATAGGGCTGCAAGGGATATCACGGGTACGAAAAACTAGAGCATCGCAACACAGATAGCAATAGATCAACAGGAGGGAAGTAAATACTATAAAAATAAGATAGGTAGAAAGGGGGAGATGCTCGCCTGAAAACATTGTCGAAGGGTTCATCCGAAGATCGGGGCGAAGCTCACATCAACTCAACGGCCTTATCCGCGAAGAACCAAAACACTAGAAGAAACACCGGATGCAATATTTAATACATGGCAGAAGATCGGCATGATGCATGTATGATGTATGGCATGGCAACGGTGCGATGCAATTAGGTCATATTAAGTGGGACCGGGGTCCCGACAATTAATTAAACGGTTCTAGTTGTTTAGATTCCCCGCGATTTAAATGTTGTTTAACATGGTGGAAGATAGCACCGGGTTCGCTAAACAAATTTAAATGAGGCCAATATGAGACTAGATTTGCCCGCATATGGGCCCCATATTTAATTATTAGGTGAATCGGCATAAGGCCCCCAAACCAATGATATGCATGCGAGAATGACAATTTAATATGCGACAAGTTGTATTATGTTATGAAATAGGGTTCGAGGAAAGGGTTCACACATTAGGGTCTCGTCGATCTTGGGGTTCCGGGGTTCGGGGTCGTTTCAGGGTTCAGGGTTCGACGGGGATCAGATCTCGGGGTTCAGGGTTCGACGAACTTGACGGGAACGTTCTCGGATTTCTGGGGTAGATCTTGTCGCATGTGGTCTTCGGGTCCGGGGTCTCGATCTCATGCCGATGATCTTGGCATCCGTGTCCGGGGTTCTTGTCGACGGTCATGGCGTCCGGGATGAAGAACTGGCGTCTGGGGCTCTCGGCGTTTCAGAGCCGGTTCTTGGCGTGGCTTGGCAGTTCCATGTAGGAGGTCTTGGTGCTCCGGTGCGGTGTCGACCTCCAGGTATCGCGGGCCCTCGATGTGGTTTCTCTCGGGTTCAAGCGTCGGTGGTCCCTCTCGTGGCTCCATGCACCTCCTTCAGGGTCATCGACGTTTCGTGAGGAAGAACTTGAAGTCCGCGAGGAAGGTCTTGTCGGGGTTCTCGGCTTTGGTGGTCGAGGACGAACGGGTTCGGGTCCCGGGATGATCTGGTTGTCGGTATGCGGTTCTCGTATTGCTCAACATCTCCGCATCGGGGACTGGACAGCAGCACACCGCAGTGGAAGACACTGGCGGCGGCCGAGGCAGGGCTCGGGCCAGGGCGTCGACGGCGCAGGGTTGGTGGGCCGAGCGCGGCGAGGAGGAGGGCGACGCTGGCTCGGGCCCGGGCGGCCGCGGTTGGAGGTGTGCCCGGAGACGCGGGAGCTGGTGACGGGGCGGGCCCGCGTGGCTTGGGTGACGCGGCCGAGGCGGTGAGCACCGGCGGGGAAGACGGGGCGGCGGAGAGGCGGCGCTGGGGAAGGTCGCCGGCGTCGGGCTCTGAGACGAGGACGGGGTTGAGCGGGGCGAGCAGGTCGGGGTCGGGGGCGTCGCCGGAGGCGAGGTGGGCGCGGCCGCTGGCGACGGCGGCGCGCGGGGGGAGCAGCAGCGGCCGGAGGGGCTAGGGCGGCAAGACGGGGCCGGCGAGCTCGTAGCCTGGGCGAGCGGCGGCGCGGAGGTGAGGAACTGGAGGGGGCGAGGCCGGCGGTGAGCGAGCGGAGGCGGGGCGGCGAGCGAGCTGGCGGCGGGGGCCGGGGTGTTGCGGGGCGGAGGCGGCTGGGCTGGGCACCGGGGAGAGGCGACGGTGAGGCGTGGAGGTGGCGAGGGCGACTGGGGAGGAGCGCCGGCGAGGGAGGGGGCCGCGGTCGGGGCTTGGGGTCGGCCGCGGCGGCGCCGCGCCAGAGAGAGAGAGGGAGGCGGTTGCGCGCGGAGGGGTCGCTGGCGGGGCGGGCGAGGCGGCGGTGGAGCGGGTCCGGCGGGCGGAGGTGGTCGCAGGCACGCGGGGAAGCACGCAGGGGCGGCCGCGGAGGAGCTCGCGGGGAGCGGCCGGCCGGAGCGGGGCCTGAGGGAGGTGGTTGCGTGCGTGGCGATGAGGGAAGGCGAGCAAGGAGGGAGAGGTAGGAGACGACGCGGGTTGGGGGGCTGGGACGCGTGGGTGGGTCCCGCGTGGGACCGGGGGTGGGGAGTGTGGGTGCTGGCGGTGAGAGGAGGTGGGGGAGAGGAGAACGTGGGGAGGGGAGGTCTGGCTGGGGGGGCCCACGCGTGGGTGGGACCCGCGCGTCAGGGGGCGCGCGGCAGGCGCGTCCGGGCGCGTGGTGTGTGTGCCTGGGAGGGTTGGGCTGGTGGGTGTGAGCTGTGAGAGAGGGAGAGAGAAAAGAGAGGGAGAGTTGGGGAGGGGTTAGGTGGTGATGTGGCAGTGTAGGATAGGGTGAGGGAGAGAGGAAAGTGAGGTGGCATGATGCTATTGGAGGGAGTGAGGTGGAGGGATGGTTTGGGTAGTTTTCTGGGTAGCTGTAGGTTTAAGAGGGGCTGGATGGATGAGGTGGCAGGTGGGTATAGTTTGGGTGAGAGGGTGAGGTGGCGAGCTGAGAGTGGTGGGTAGGATAGGATTTGGTGGGACTAGGATTTAGAGGGGGCTGGTTTGGGGTGGACCGATTTAAAAACAGGGGCGGTCGTTCGGGTCGACTCGGCCCGTTCGACTGCCCCACCAAAACAATTATTTAAATATCTATTTTCGAACAGCGCTTTTGCAATCTGACAGCGGTCAAAACAAAATATTCCGGGGACCCGGTTTTCGGTGTTTGAATAAGATGGGGCATTTTAGAAAACAAAACGGGCTTTGCGAAAATAGTTTTGGTAAACAATGCATGATGATGACGATGCAATGCACAAATTCAACGCGATTTTCTAGTAGTGGTTTTGCGGGATGCCACAAGATGTCAGATGTGTGGGATATTCAACACGAGGCTTCTTATTTTTATTTTTCTACACCAACAACAGGATTATTGCAGTACTTGTAGCAGCAAATATTTAAGAGTTTGTCCCAATGGGAGATCGACGAATGGAAACAACATGACCCCGCAGCCATGTTGTCAATGCAGCCACGTTTCGCACCCAAACCATGGTTTGGAAATAGCCTATTCTATAAGTTACTAGAACAATGATAATTGAGAGAGGTTTAAAGTATCTAATAACAAAGAACTTTTAACAAGAACAAAATAAACTAAGACGGAAAGTAAACAGGAATATGAACTGAATTAAAGAGATTGTAGTTATAGGATCGAATGTAATGAGAGAGGGCTTCTAGGCTTCGATCTCACTAGTACTAGATGGGCAAATATATGTATGATCTATAAGAGATTCCTTATACAAATAAACACTCCACATTTAATTACCGGGTTGTCACTCTGTGTGCACTATGCATGATTCTTGCGCATCACCACACGACATAAAGGCACTTCCGGACCAAAGGATCACATAAACTCATCTTAGATCATAATAAATTCTAACTTAGCGCACTAGATCATACCTCAACCTAGAATTGAATCAATCACTCACACATGGATGAATAGGAAAACATATATAAATATATAATGATGTCACAACCATGTTTAATCTTACAATTACTAAACACAAGAGAGAGAGGGCGATGGAGATGATGACGGACATGGAGATTGATGTGTGGTGGTGGTGATGTCTTCCTTCTCCTCCTCTTCTTCTTGCTTGTATGCCTTGATAGTGATAGTGTTGAGGGACATCTAGATCTCGGAGGTGTGGTTGAGGCAGAGCTCCGGCACCGTGGAGATCGGATGGGTGGCGGCGGCGGCAGGGCTCTGCCCCTGAAGGGCTATGGTGTCATCTCCTTGTTTCTTGACTCCTCCCACCTTTATATAGGCCTTAGAAGTGCCCTAGATTGCTCCCAATACCGTCATATGTCTTAGGGAAGGTTCTGGAGCAGTCGAGAGTCGAAAACAAGTCGTTTATGACCTTTTCCCAACTATACGGCCAGAAAAATGGCTCCAGTCGTATAGTTGGTCGTTAAACTTCTGGGTGTCGTAGTGTTTTGGCTGCCATTTCTTATACGAACTCCGATTGGGTGTTTTTCGACTCGTTGGCTTCATATGGACAAGGGATAAACCCAGTGGTCTTGGATATTTATTTTGATAAGTTAGAAAAAATCACTTTTTCCAACACCTCAAATGGCTAAGTCTGGTCCCTACAGCTCCTCCATACTATGCTCTCTTGGTTCCTTTTGCCTTTGTTTTATCCATAATCATCATCAACACCTACACACATGTCAAAGACAAGGAAGTGGGATAAAATTCTACCTAAACTAATAAATGTGCAAAGCTCATATGAAAATGAATGAAAACAAAAACCATGCATATTTGGAATAACTGCAGCTAGATAAAGCATGATATGGGTGTTTGATATGCATAAAATACTTCTATAAAAGTGTACAGAAATTCCACTCATAAATAGTCAAATATTTTGTCTCTGATATTGCTTGCTTGGCCCACCATAATTTTGTTTTTATATCCGATGATACCCGAAGTCAGAGTATAATTGGGGTGGCTATCAGCTTTAGTAGCTAGTTCTTGAAGAAGTTGGGTGCATTTGTTGTATCTTCATAAGAGGTTGCAATCTCCATCATCCAGGAGGGAATTGCTAGGGAGAGAGCATTGCAATTCTCAATCTTTGTACTGTGGGTTTTACTGGACAGTGCATCAGCTTCCATGTTGTCAGAGCCTTTTTTGTATTCAATGTCATAATCAAACTCAAGTAATTTGAGCATTAGCTTGTGTTGAATTCCTTCCAGAAACTTCTGACTACAGAGGTATATTAAGCTTCTTTGATCTGTTCTGATCAGTAGCTTGTTTCCCAGTAGGTAATGCCTCCATTTCCTGAGTGCCTCAAGTATAGCCACTGCTTATTTTTCATATATGGACAGTGCCATGGCTTTTGGACCAATTTCCTTGCTGAAATAATCCAGGGGTTTACCTTGTTGCATTAATACTGCTCCCAGCCCATTCCCTGAAGCATCAGTTTCCAGAAGGAAGGGTAGAGTGAAATTTGGAAGAGCCGGTACTGGGGGACAGGTCATGGCTAATTTCAGCATATTGAAAGCCTGGTCCCGTTGTTTGGTCCAAAGAAAGGAATATTTCTTGAGTATATCATGTAAGGGTCTACATATGGAAGCATATACTTGGAAATCTTTGATAGTAGCATGTGAGGCCCAAGATTTTCCCAAGTTGCTTGATACTCTTGGGTGTGTGCCAGCTTGTGATTTCAGCTATTTTAGATGGGTCTGTAGCTACTCCATCACCAGAAAGGATGTGCCCTAGATATTCCACAGTAGGAGTGGAAACTGTACATTTTGTAAACTTTGCCTTGAGCTGATGTAGCCTGAGTATTTGCAGTACCTTATAGAGGTGTTGTCTGTGCTGGGCTATAGTTTTGCTGTAGATGAGAATATCATCGAAAAAGACTAAGATGAATTTCCTTAAGTACTCGGAGAAGATGTTATTCATGAGATGTTGAAATGTTGCAGGGGCATTCGTCAGTCCAAATGGCATCACTAAATACTCATAGTGTCATGTGTGAGTGCTGAATGTTGTCTTCTGGATATCCCCTCTTTCATTATGATTTGATGTAACCAGATCTTAAATCCAATTTGGAAAAAAATTGTGCCTTGTAATTCATGAAGCAAGTCCTCAATTATAGGGATGGGGAATTTGTTTTTGATGGTCAAAGCATTTAGTTGCCTACAATCTACACATAGCCTCCAGGTTTTATCCTTCTTCCGCACCAAGATTGCAGGTGAAGAATATGGGCTGGAACTGAATCTGATTTCAGAATTCTTGAGCATTTTATAGATGAGTTCCTCTACAATGTTCTTATGTTTATGTGGCATTCTATATGGTCTTAAATGAGGTGGTTGTGCATCCTCCTGGATGGGAATGGAGTGATCACATGTTCTGTTAGGAGGTAAACCAGTTGGTTCGGTAAAGATGTCCTGAAATTGTTCCAGAATATCTTGAACAGGGGAAGGTGGACTGGTATTGTCCTTGTTGGTTGGGTTGGTGTTGTCTTTTTCTTCAAGGGGTGTTATGATCAAGAATGCTTGTGCTCCCTGCAGCAACAGTTTAGAACATGATTCGGCTGATATCACTGTTTTATCCAATGGAGCTGCTCTATCCATTAGGGTGCACCATTTCCCATTGACTGTTATGGAGACTTTCCTCTGTTCCCAGTCATAATAGTTAGGATTGTGTGTGGTTAACCAATTGGCTCCCAGTATCATGCCATATCCTCTGAGACGAAGGACCTTGCAAGTATATGCAAATGGTGTTTTGTTGATTGTGAAAGGGCAATCATGGATGTCTCCTTCAGAAAGAAGTTATCCTCCTCCAGCTACTAGAACTCTTTGTGCTTTTGTTGCTTGTATCTGTAGTTTGGTCTTTTTTGACAAAAGCATTGTATAATAAGGTATTAGTACTGCCACTGTCAATTAAGGCTATGGCTTGCTATCCTCCAATCTTCACCAATACAGGGAGTGTAGTAGCACCAGGTATACTATGAAGGGCCTCACCTAAAATTTGCATTAAGGTTTCTGGTGCTTTTACAGGGGTATTTCCAGTTGTTTTTCAGGCAGTATTGGCACTACAGGATCTATGAGGGCATCATGAAAGGTACCATTTGCTCACTCCCATCTTCAGAATCACTATGGCCTTGCATCTCGATGGCATGTACTATGCTCTTCATAGTTGCACACTTATGTCCAATAGACAACATTTACCTTTTTCTCTAGGTTTATCAGATAGCTTGGTCACTGACTTGTCTCTAAAGTTGTTGGTTTGCTTGAATGAACCATGCCTTGTAGGTCTGGATGTATTAGCAGTTGTAACTGGACGTTTGTTGGCTGCCATGTATGCTAACTCTTGTTATCTATCATGCTAGTATACAGATTTCAGGTTGGTTGGGTTGTGACTCTTGACAACATGCTTCACTGTTTATTTCAAGCCACTGAGAAATCGGAGCAGGAAGAAGTTGGCTATCAAGTAGGGGTGGTCCCTTTGCATGTTGATCATGTATTCTTCAAATACATCAATGTATTGATTCACCGTGGTTGTATGTTTCAAATGTTGAAATTGTTCCATTGAATCATGTTCCCCCGGGGCTGGAAATCTGTCACATAGGAGATGACAGAACTGTTGCCAATCTAACATGATCAATTCCAAATTACTGCTGGATAGCCAAGTTTTTGCTTTGCCTATGATATGAGCATTTGCCCGTTTTATCTTGGATTCATCACCAATTCCAATGAGTTGGAATATGCTTTCACACTCCTCTATCCAATTTTGAGCATTTTTTCCATATAATAAGGGTAACTCTACATTAGGTGTGCAAATATATGGTTCTTGGGTGGAGGAATTGTTGGTGGTAGGTTGAGTATTGTGTGGTTGTGGAGTGGTTAGAGGAGCCTAGGTCGGTTTGGGAAGGTTTGGTTGGGGCTATGGGGGAGGTGGGTAATAATATGGAGTAGGAGTAGGTAAAGGAGGTGGATAATTGTAAGGTTGTTGGGGGAAATTGTAAGGATGGTAATATGGCACTTGAGGTGGGGGATAGTGATAGTATCCTTGTTGGGGAGGGTAACCTTGGTATGTTGGTTGTTGTGGAGGATAGTAGTTTTGTTGGGAAGGTGATGGTAGTGGATATATTGGCTGATATGATTTGTTTGGGTTTGGTTGATAGGTTTGTGTGAGGTGAGGTTGTTTGCTGGTAGTGTTGTGGGTTAGAAGACGAACTTGCCTTCGTTTGCTCCTATGCTAAGAAAGGTGGAGCTTTTTGGTGCTGGTTTGTATTAGCTAGTGCAGACACTAAAGGAGCTGAATTTGGTTGGATGGCTTGCGCTGATTTGGTGATGGGGGAAGGATTTGGCGTGACTCCTTCAGCAATCGGGCTCAAATTGGTTGGCTGGTGCGGTGGTGTGGAAAAATTGGGTGGTACTGCTTCCCTAGCAGCTGCAATTTGCGGAGCTTCTACTGTGTTCATGTCCATGTCAATTTTCTCTACCATCTCGGTCAGCTTCGAGAGGTTACCTTGGATGGTGTCCACCGTTGACTGCTGATGGTTGATGTGGCGACCGAGGTTGAGGACTTCCCTAGGTAAGCGAGCAGCAATCTCATCTTCCTCTTCCGCTTGGGCTTGCGCGGTGGCTAGGACAGCTTGAGCCGCCATCTTCTCTTGAGATCTTGTTCGCCGATGTGGCATGAGGAGGGATCTTTTCCACTAGGCGATCCGCTGGCCTGGGTCACAGTCCAGATTGGGAGGGATTTTACCCCAACAGAGGAGTTCCGTAGGGAACCTCGAATTTGGATTCAGCGAAGGAATGTGGAGTGGGTGGGAGGCGCGCGGGAAAAAATTAGCTCCAGATACCAATTGTCAGGATCCAGACATGAACGAGAGGATCCCGAACCAGGAATTGGGTAGAAGGAAGTAATTGCAAGGAAATAAGTGTAGGAATAACTGGAATTGAAGATAAATTGTTGTAACACGAAGGAAAGGCAACGAAGAACAGGAAGGCAAATAAGATAATTAGGGTTTCATATTGATCGCGCAGCCCAACCACCCTCTCTCCTTGGTTATAACGAGTATCTAGAGGAGCTGCGATACAAATAATTCAAACTTACAATTAAGATGGAATTTAAGAAACTGAATTTAAAGTAATTTAAAGGACAGCCATCGGATGAGGCGAAGAGGTAACATCCTCTTGTGGCCGTTGATAGCCTGCTGTAGAGATTAGCAGGCCCTTGAGTTCCGGCGCCCCGCGCCGCTCCTTCGTGTCGTGCCGTACATCGACGCTCATGCTATGGGTGATGGCGGACGAGGCGCGAGTCTTGGAAGCTAGGAGGAAGGGCACACAAGGTCGGCTCTGCACTTCGCGTCGGTGTTGGCGTCGTGGAGAAACGGCGCACTGCCCATGCGGCAGCATCGCGAGAGCCACCACGACTGAGCTCGCATATGCGCCATGTATCCCACTGGGTGCATTTACCACCCCAAACAGGACACGGGTCCATTCGTGTCTGTTTCCACCGCAAACGGAATAAAACCGGACGAAATCGGTGTCCGATTAGAGGGTGCCCTCAGTTGTGATCTTCCTTGGTTTGCTACATTGGAACTGAGTCGCATTCCTGTCGTACTGGAGATAAGCCCTGCAAAAGGTCTGTCAGGCTATAGAGGCTGTCAGGATCAGGATGCAGTGCTTGTCGCCTGTATCAGCGATTGTCGGGTTGTTCCAAAGAGCCCAGCGACTCCAGCTGTAAATGTAGGGTTGCTTTTCGCGTCGAAGTTCAATGTTTGGAAGAAATAAAAACTTGTAAATTTTTAAGGGTTATTTTGCATAACTGCTCGGATTAATTGATACCAATTTCAATTTCCCGTCCTTTGCACTTGGGGCCGGCGCTGGCACTGTAAGAGTTGTTGTGCTAACAGCTTTTGACAGTTGCAGACAGGGTGCTGGCAGGCGCTCAGGCCGGGGAGGAAGAGTGTTGGACCGCAGATTAAATAGTACTGTAGTAGCTTTTCAAGTTATATTTTGGACATACCCTCCGTGTTCGTCAAGCAGCAGATAAGGAAGGGCAGAGATGCCTCCAGGTCCAGGTAATTCATCGTTTGCACCGTGTAGCGGAACAGCATATATCCATCCAAACCGCAAAAAATCGAGTCGACAGTACGCGGCCGATCTTTGCAGGCAGATTCCGGTGCTCTGAGTATGGAAGGGCTCCGAGGAGATGGAGCTTCCGTTCCGGTTCCGATCCGTTACATGACCGTGATTCGGCCCGCACAGGCAACCGTGCTCGTGAGGCAATACCAAACGGGCCACCGTAAAAATGCTCTAAATCGGTCCGCTTGGGTCGTGAAGAGAAGGTTGTCCTTCTCAAGTTCGTTCTCTTCCTTGCTCCTAGACATTGTACACTTGACCACATCTAGAGATTCCCTATAAGGAAAGCACATCTAGAAAGATAAATAAGAGGAATAGCAAATAGATATAAGATGAATATAGTACTCCCTCCGTCTCGAAATAGATGTCTCGGTTTTTTCAAATTTTAGATGAATCTATATACTAAATAGTGTCTAGTTTCATCCAATTTTTTACAAATTCAAGACATCTATTTTGAGACGGAGGGAGTAGGTAGTTTGGGTAAGAAAAATCTCAACTTACCAAAAACAATATTAGTACACTCAAAAAAGTTTATGTCTATAGTTCTTGAGTGGCAAAACCGCATCCTCGGTCAGAGTGGAGAATTTTATACATGACCATGATACTAAGTTCCAAACACCACAACATCACTATTGATCATAGCCACATCAATATTACTACAATTGTATAGTTAAAAGACGAGTTTGCAACCAACAAGATTTTGGAACAAAAATAAAATAAACACAAACAACAATGTACAGTACAATCTAAAAAAATGGTTAACAAAAACTTGTAACTGGATATGGCTGAACAGAAGGCTCCTTGAAAATAACACATCTTAACCTTGCAAAATTAATATCTAACATGAGTGACAGCATATGTCATATGGCAAAACACTTTTTTCTTAGTCGATGTTATAATTTGCCCGTGTAAAAGAAAACACTACTAATATCCTCCCCCCAAGCAGCTTCAACTCCTGAAGCTGCAAGGATGATTAAAATCCTCTAAAGGGTTGTAGTTTTCTAATTTGATGAGAATGGCTAATAAATATGGTTATTTGATAAAAGGCAGAAATATAGTATGTGTTCACTGGCTAACACAAAGTACAATTACTCACAAAAAACAACTAAGATAACTTATCGAACAAACATGCTTGACAGTTGACAGACACTATGATAAATGAAAAACTGTCTACTCACTTGGGAGTTATGGATATATTGGCTTGTTTGTACTATTAGTGTACTACCATATTAGATGATTTCTCCTACGAAAACATGCTTTTCCCAAATACTTGGGAAAAAACACAAGTTTCACTGCGCGTGAAGCCTCTTTGCCAATTGATTCATCACAAAGTCTCCTCATGGAACCAGACCATCAATAGAAGCATTGGTAGTTGTAAAAAAAAGAATTTAAATTGTTAAAAGGAAAGGGACATAATGTGATTTTTTATACTTGAGGTACAAATGCCTCTAAGAAGGTTTTCTTGGAGGCTAATATCACCAAAACTCTCAACTTCATCATACAAAGTTCCTACACATTGCAATTGAGATAATAAGTGCGTATGAAATCTATAGAGCAATAAATAAAGCTTCATGTAGCCTCCAAAGACCAAGAAAGACATTTGGTTGAGATATAATATACATCAAGTCAGTCATCCAGTTGTCATAATGCTTGGCAACAAACCGTGAAACCTCTAGTGCCATTCATTTCATAGTTTTACTAAATAAAAACAAGAGAATTTAACAAGAAAAGATTACAAAATTAAATGGCAAAAAAAAGCACACCCGTTAGGGCTAGAACTTATCTCGATTGTTGCAACCTTGAAATAATGGACTAATCAAAATCTAATTCCTTTCTGCAGAATGAGCAACACTAAGGAGATTTAGATTGTGATTTTCTTAGAATTCTAAATTTGTCACATTAGTAAGAAAATTAATCACAATCACAATAATCGATCTTTTTTCTTAAGGCAAGTTCTTTTTCTGAATTAAAAATTTAGCACGCAAGGGAAGGGGTACATAAAAACTGGAACATAATAGTACCTTCTCTTACACAAACATTGGTTAATCCGGAGGCAACCAGAGCCTATAGAACATGGAGTATAGTGTGCTGCCTGCGCGACATTCGCTCGATGCATGTGCCGGTGCTCCGGAGAAGAACGGCTCGATGCTACGAATGAAAACACGGAGTGGGAGAGCTGGTGGTGGAAGGGAGCATTGGCAACAAGACGTCCTTCCTGTTACTCGCATTGCCTCGCCGTGATCTTGCCGGCGACAAGCGCGCGTCGTCATCCTGTCAAGGTGCAGCTCACACGGCTACATGGGGCAAGGCAGATCAGGCACCGGCGACGCGAGGGTTAGTTTTTTTTTTCTTTCTGAGATAGGGTCAGGGTTAACAAAGAGAAGAGAGGAACATGTTTGCAAGCGAGGCCTTCGTTGTTGGATCGGAATGATATTTTTTGGGCTCGTTTGAGGTACTCTCGGCCCGATTAACCACAAGACATACAGTTCTGTTTGCAGAGCAGAAGCCCAGCAATGTCCAGGCAGCCCCGTTCGACGCAAATCAGTGACGAGAACTCCTTCTAGCGTCCTTTTGGCCACCTGAGACGATCTCGAGCGCTCAATAGCCGAATCCAATGGCTAGGAGAGTCAAATCACTGTGAGAGCGCAAAGCTGGTTGAGTTATACTGTTACTTAATAACATTGCATTAAGTAATTATACATAGAGGGCCCACAATAAAAAAACACAAATAAATAAACCAAAACAATAAAAAGATAAAAACACTATACAGGGGCAGTGCTGAACGGCTGGGGCACTGTTGGAGATAGAAATGGATAGTGTCAAGGAAGTAAAGATTGAGGCTATCGTTGGTGGTGTGCAGTCAACCACGTTAAAAATTAAGCTGCTGGTACACTGGCGGACCTTGGACCGAATTTCTAGGGGGGGGGGGGGGCGGCGCAAATGGACCGGGGGCGAAAATGTGAGCTGCAGTCTGATTTTAATGGACAAACGGGGCCAAATATCTGTAAATAAAAGCCTGTTTCTTTATGGGCTGGAGGGCGGCGGCCCTTTTCGCCTCGAAGGGTCCGTCAGTGCGCAGATAGTTAGATCGGGCAGTCCTGATACGTATTACTGTCTCCGTTTAAAAATATAATATGTTTTAAATTAATGAAGCTAATGTATCTAGACATCTTTTAATACATAAATTTAAATAAATCTACACACTAAAATATATCTAAATATATTTACGCCAACATCATCTAATTATAAACGGAAGGGAAGGAGTACACCGGAGGACACGCCGTCCGTGGTCCGTCCATCTCCCGTCCACGACACTACAAACAGTCCGAAAAATAGGATCGAGGATGGGCCAATCCTCTGGTCCGTTTGCTTTGCCGTGCCTACTGGAGCGTGTCCTCGTGTCCGCAAGGCTCAAATAGGACAACGTTTATGGTGACCGTTTGGATGTGCGCTTGCGGACCAACCACGAGGCTGTGCAGTGCAGGCCAACCAACTGCAAGAGGCAGTTGGCACGGGTCAAACGCAAGAGGGCTAGCGATGCTCTGAGTTGTTTCGCTGGCCCTTTTGTTCAGTTACAGCAAAGCTCGCAGCGACACAACTCCATGCCTGCTCAGATGCTCCTCCCAATTCAGGGCCGGCCAGACGACAACCACGAGATTCCTGTGGACCCCACTTTACTCGCCGGCGTGGAGCAGAAACAGCATCACCACCACTTGGGACCAGCAGATGATCCACACCAGCCTGCTAGGTGCAGCAGCTCTCACGGCGGCATGCATTGCTTCCTTCTTCAGCACTCAGCTTACATCTTCACAACGGGTGCTCCTCCTTCGTACTACTCTTTCTTTTAACCTAAATTCTTGCGAGCGCGCAGGCGCTGAAACGATGCCGCGGACGCACCTCTAAAACAGAAAGATCAAACGGATTATGCAACGATCATTTTTAGAAATAGTATGGTCTCCTTTTCTCACATGTGCGTGGAGCATCCCTGCCTTGTTTTTTTCTTGGCAGAGTATGCCTGATCGTTGTACGTAGCTGTCAAGAAACATTTTTAAATTTTTAAAAAGTTGTAATTTCAAAATCAAGTATCAAAGTTAAAATCCGTTTTCACCGCTAGGTATCTCACAATAAACTCTTCAAAACTAGATATCTTATGGATACATTTGGACAAACTTTTTTTTACAAGCAACTTCGATATCAGGAAAGACAAGTTCGATACTATATAAAGAAACTTCAGAATAACACTACTTCACATGAGGGATAGCTTCGCTGCAACATAGGCAACTTAACAACTGTAGTAAGCAACTTAAAAACCGTAGTAAGCAACTTTACTGCATCTTTTGTCCGGCGAGGCAACTTCTGTGCCTGACGAAACAACTTCAGAGCCCGGTGATGCAACTTCGGTTCCCGGCGAGATAAATTTGGAGCTTGACAAGGCAACTTTTGTGCTGGCAACTTTTTCCCGGCGAGGCAACTTCGAGCCCGACGGGGCAACTTCGGAGCCTGACGAGTCAACTTTGGTGCCCGACGAGGCAACTTTGGTGCCTAATAAGGCAATTTTTTCCTGGCGAGGCAAGTTTGGTGCCCGGCGAGACAACTTTGATGCCACTTTAAAGCCTGACGAGGCAACTTTGGTTCCCGACGAGGCAACTTCGGAGCCCGACGACGCAACTTCTATGCTTAACGAGACAACTTTTATCCGGCGAGGCAACTTCTGTGCCTGACGAGGAAACTTCGGAGCCCGATGAGGCAACTTCGGTGCCCGACAAGGCAATTTTGGTTCCCGACAAGGCAACTTCAGAGCCTGATGATGACATGGATATAACCTACGGGTGCCTCACATTGGTATACCCGGTCCAGCCCAGGGAATGCCCACATGAAGACTTGTTGTCCAAGAAGACTCCGGGTGGCCCAAGCCCAGTAGAAGTTCGACTCCTTGGAGAACACGGCTAGGCTGTAGATAGAATATTCAATGGTGAAACCCTAACTTGTAACCGACTCGACCTACCCCCGGGACCTGGCCTATCTATATAAAGGCCAGAAGGGCACGGCGAGGAAGAACTAGACAACTCATACACATACCTCATGCCAGATCGCATCTGCGCACCCCTGTAACCTTCGGTTCCACCGTAATCAAGAACAAATAAGCAGGAGTAGGGTTTTCCCTCCGGAGGCCTAAACCTGGGTAAACCTCGTGTCCCCTTTCTTCGTGTCTGTTAACCGTCTCGCGATCTCTAGCATCCCCATCTTCTCCAAAACCCTAGTCCATAACAATGGGCATTAACGAGTCGAACCCTCGTCAATTTGTGCCAGCTGTGGGAATTGGGGGCGCTGATCGTGCGGTCGGTCCCTTCCACCATGATCTACGATTCCTCGGCGATGGATAATCACCTCCGCTTCGGAGATTTCGACTTCACCGCCCACTCACCGGCCACTCAAAAATATTTCGAGTCCGTAGGCGACGGATTCGAGATGCTATTCGGGACCTTCTGCTTCCAGGTGGGTAAGACCGGTACCCTCCGCCTCCCAGAGCGGGTGCTACCTCCATCAATCAGGGCCACCTCATGGGTGCCACCAATCGACGCCCTGCGCACATTTTCGCCGACGGATGATTCGGAAGACAGCGACAACTGCAACTCCGACCTCTATGACCCTCCTACAAAGGAAGGAACCTACGGTTCCGGATCTGAGAGCTGCGGGAGCAACGATCTCTCCCTGCACTACCTGTGCACGGCCATTCATAAACAGCAACATCAACGACGGGATCGAGTCGCCACTGAATCCCCCTCCCAACCCTCGGTCTGAGAACGGAGGAAACGAGGCACCCCCGCCAGATCCCAACGGGAATATGGCACCTCAAGGCACCGAGGGTATAAATTGTGTCCGCAACGAGATTCACCTCTCCGACGAGGATTGGGAGAGGGTGCGCGACGCCGTGCGAGGCACTCACCCTTTACCTATCGATGCCCCAAGTGACATGTCGATGGGCTATCACTGGATCCTCATCAAGGAGCACAATCGACAGATCAAGCAGCAAAGCGAGCTCGACAAGCATAGGCGAGCAGCTGATGAATCGAGCATGCGGCAAGCTGCGCTCTCCGCTAGCGGCTCTACCTCGAAGGGTCACGATGGTGGCAAAGTATCGCTCTTGCCTAGAGAGCATGGACCCTTCGGCACGACGTGTGGCTACCAAAGCACTCGACATGGCCTTCATGATGATGGACTCCCAGGGCAACATCATGCCCAAGATGCCACAAGCCGCGGTCATGGTGGCCACCACCTACCTCGCATCCAACCCGCCACCGGTAGGGGACCCAAGGAACGTGATCCATAAATCAGTGCTTGCAGGACTCGGACTCGTCGGAGCTATGCTCCATGATGAAACACCAACAAAGCCGAAGAAAAAGGGCGCGGTAAAAATTCACTCGAAGCCGCACACCCCCATCCGAGGAGGAAGAGCATGACCTGCCTCGACGCCGCCGTACCCCATGGCACAGGAGCAGCAACTACGACACTCGTAGAGAGCTCGCATAGCGCAAGATCGACAAGTCATGCGCCAAGAGCGCGTGCTCAACTGAGTCCAAAGACGATGACGGGGAGCTGTGCGGTGCCAGGTGCTTCAGTAGGGCCGTCCGGCAATCACGGATGCGAAAGAGCTTCAAGCTTCCTTCGGACAACCCAAAATTTGACAACACACAGGATCTGAAGATCTGGCTTGACGACCACCTGTCGTCAGTCAAGCTCCATGGCGGGAGCAAAAACACAACCATGTAGTGCCTTCAACTGCAGCTCATAGGCGCAGCCATGGCCTGGCTCAACAGTCTACCCTCTGGCTCCATCCGATGCTGGGAAGAGTTGGCGTACAGCTTCATACGCAACTTCAAGGGCACCAGCAAGACACCAGCTTCAATTGAGGAGCTGCGGGCCTGCTGCCAGCGGCCCACCGAGTCCATCCGCTCGTACATACTGCACTGGTCCATCATCAAAAACTCAGCTACAAACATCTCAGAGGAGAGGGCAATCGATGCCTTCAACGACTGCGTCAGGCGCCAAGAATTCAAGGAGGAGCTCGGGCGCGTCAAGCCCAAAACCATCGAACACCTCATGGACATCGCCAATCACCGGGCCGATGGCGAGGATGCTGTCAACCGAGCAAGTTCGGATGACAAAGATGACTTCGGACGCAGGCGCGATCGCCGCAGAAAAAGAAGGTCGCGCGTCTACGACGACCGCGAGGAGGTCGACATAGTTGCGGCTGGTTACACCGATCGCTGCAATGATGGCAACCGCAACAGTGGGTATCATGGTGGCAACTACCACGACAGCGGAAGACCCACCCAAATGTGGCAGTGCCGCAACCTTGACAATGAGCCATCCGTATTCGAAAAGTTGTCGGGCCCCTGTACCATCCACTTCTACATCGACAAAAGGATGGTAAGAGGAAAGCCAGTCAATGCTCAAGGATTGCAGGGAGTTTCAAAAACTCCACGAGGGCTTCGCTCAGATGCGTCGCCAAGCGGTGAACCCAGGATTTGCCCCCTCTACAGGAGGCGTAGCCCACGGGGCTCCACCACCACCACCTGGAGGACCCACGCAACCTGTGACTACGCCGGCACAGAAAAACGGGGCAGACGCATACCTGCCACCGTTGGGGTCCATGATGATACAGAAGGGGCACCCAACCAACAGGGTGTAGAAGAATATCACCTGCCAGGTCAACTTTGTCGTGACCTCTCCACCAGCCATACCTGAGTACCTCAGCGGCTCGGATTCATGCATCACGTTCGAGCGTTCGGATAACCCACGCTAGATACCTCGTCCAGGTCACTCTGCCCTGGTGCTCGAGGCCCAGATTGGAGGGTTTGAGATGCGCCACGTCTTCATGGACGGCGGTAGCGACATCAACCTGATGTTCGCCAGCACACTCGCAGCTATGTGGATCCCGCTATGCAGCCTAGAGGCGTCGGACACGACGTTCCACGACATCGTCCCAGGGAAGGGCATATACCCCCTGGGCAAAATATGGCTCGACGTCATCTTTGGCAAGCCTGACAACTTCAAGCGTGAGCGGCTTGAGTTCGAAGTGGTGGACTGGCCCTCACAATACCATGCCATCCTCGGGCGTGTGGCATTCAGAAGATTCCTGGAAGTATCACACTACGCGTACCTTCTACTCAAGATGCCACGACCCAGGGTCGTCATCACAGTCCTAGGAAGCTTCACCAGGTCAGACAACTACGATAGGGACATCAACAAAATCTCCCAATCGTTCGACATGCAGGAGGAGCTCACAAGGCTAAAGGAGGTCACAGACAACGGTCTGCCCCTAGTCACCAGGCAGAACGCACCTGTTATGTCATTCGACTCCACAGTCAACACTAAAAAGATGCAGGTCCACCCGACGGACGCCTCCAAGATGACGTTGATCGCCAATGACCTGAGTCCCGCATAGGAAAGCACGCTCGACGAATTCCTCCGTGAGTGCTGGGAAATCTTCGCCTGGTGTCCTGCGGACATGCCAGGAGTTCCCAAGGAATTCGTCAAGCACACACTCAATGTGTTTCTAGATGCAAAGCTAGTCAAGCAGTCGATGCATTGACTATCCGAGCCAAGAGCTAAAGCCGTTGGTACCGAAGTCAACATCTGTAGCTAACCCCGTGCTGGTCCCCAAAAAGGACACAGACATCCTGCGGATGTGTGTGGACTTCACGTCGCTCAACAAGCACTACCCTAAGGACCACTTCCCCCTACCACGGATCAACCAAATCATCGATTCAAGAGCAGGTTGCGAGAAACCCTCCTTCCTCGACGCCTACTCAGGCTACCACCAAATTCTAATGTAGGTGGAAGATCAGGAGAAAACGGCGTTCATCATGTTGTTCGGGGTGTTCTCCTGCAACACTATGCCCTTCGGGCTGAAGAACGCGGGTGACACATATCAACGATGCATGCAGGCATGCCTAAAGAGCTAGATCGGTCGCAACGTGCAAGTCTATGTCGACGACATAGTTACCAAGACCAAGGAGGCTAGAAAACTCATCGACGATCTCCGCGAGACGTTCGACAACCGTGATTGCTACAAGGTCAAACTGAACCCAGACAAGTGAGCTTTCGGCATCCCGTCCGGCCAATTACTCGGGTACTTCATATCTCAGCGTTCCATCGAGGCTAACTCGAAGAAAATCAGGGCTATACTAGCCATGGAGAAACCCAAGAACGTCAAAGGAGTCCAGCAATTAGCTGGGCAAATCGCGGCGCTCAGCAGGTTCATCAGCCGCACGGGCGAGAAGGCCCTACCTTTCTATCATCTGCTGCGTGTAACACCCTCAGAATCGGACCTATGCAAGTTTTAGCGGAACTCGCCAAACCCGCATAGAAACGATTCAAAGGTGCCCACCAGGCACTTTCGTGCGGGTGGAAAACGAAGTAATAACATTACACAACAGTCCTCGATGGGACCCACAGAACAGATATATATATAACAGCGACTCAATGAGTCAAGAATACAGATACAATATACAAAGATCCAAGTCACCTTGAAAATGATAGAGCGTCCGACTACGGACAAGATGCAAATGGGGCTAAGAGCCCTGAAGAATAACCAATGGCGTCCATAACCCTGCCCAGGCCAAGCCGGAAGGGTAACCCTGCTAACGACGTCGATCTCAAACCTGCTTAAACAAAAGGGGTGCCGGCAAAGGGCAAAGGAAAAAGAAGGAGCGTCAGTACTGAGGCCAGTACACGGCGAGGCTAGATTTCGGCGGTCCTCGCCTACATAGGTATGGTGGACTGAAGCGGCAGCGGCAGCATGCACTGAACAACCTATAGAGACTCGATATAGCGACCGGTTATCAGAGAGGGGTAAGAATGACCTATCCGGATCCAACCTGAAGCTAACACCAAACAAACCCATCCTGGTGTTTCCCCCTCGAGACCAAACGAGGAAGTCAACCGAGGAACTCACACTGTTGGCAGTTTTACTTATTCAGTTATAGTTGCGGCACTTTACTAGTCAGGTTTAGGTAGTAGTTCTGATAAAGTAAGCAGTAGGCACTTTTAATTAACCATTCCATTATAGTTGTAACTCTTACTAATCAGATACAGATAGCATGAGATAAACCCAAAACCCAGCAGTTGTTGGTACTTTTATTCAGCCATTCCGTTGTGGTTGCAAGATTTACTAGTCAGGTACAATGGTCGCGAGCGACAATTCAAACAAGCAATTGTGGGCAGTATTACTTAGCCATTCCATTATAGTGAAGCTGATTACTAGTCATTATAAAGTCAAATTTACAGCAATAAACTTTAGTTATGCTTGTCTATGGTCGAGATACTGTGCTCCAAGTCGTCCATAACCGCGGACACGGCTTTCAGAAAGTTTTAACCCGGCCGGGGTGCACAAATAGCAACACACACACGATCAACCTCGGAAAAACCAAAACAAAACCCAACAAGGTCTTCACGACAGAGCAATCACAAGATTCAGAAATATTTCAGGGGGCCACCCCTTGGAGTACACCCGCAACGAAGTAAGCTAGCTCCGAGACGGACCCGAGGTTTGTGGGGCCGGCGGTAAACGACAGCAGATCCCCAAACGGGGACTGTCGATACCACGTAAACGGGTCACAATTCCTAAACAGTACAGCGTGCTCCTCACACAATCGTAAATAAAGCAGTAAAGCATGGCATAGGTACAGGATAGTAAATAAAACCCCAAACTAGTTTGTGGCCCCAAGAAATAAGACGGAATCAAGCTCTGGCTAAGGGGGGCCCATACTCCCCATATGTGGATAGCGCGATAAATCAAGGAACAGGTATCAAGTACTCGGGGTCTTACGGGACACAAGTGGGCGTTCGGAAACCAAATATTATCTATCACCCACCGATGCCTCTGCTTATTTCAATTTTAGTTGTTAAACAGAAATTAAAGTGACGATAAGTAAAACTAGAATCATCTCCAACATCAACATGCGGCAATACATCAACAACTGTGGCACTTGACGACACGCAACAACACTTGAGCAAGCGACTACGACGCGCAAGTCCAACTATCTACCAAACAACAGGTAATAGGATGTGTCCAAGGCAATATATGGCTGCAAGGGATATCACGGGTACGGAAAACTAGAGCATCGCAACACAGATAACAATAGATCAACAGGAGGAAGTAAATACTATAAAAGTAAGATAGGTAGAAAGGGGGGAGATGCTCGCCTGAAAACATTGTCGAAGGTTCAACCGAAGATCGGGGCGAAGCTCACATCGACTCAACGGCCTTATCCGCGAAGAAACAAAACACTAGAAGAAACACCGGGTGCAATATTTAAGATCGGCAGAAGATCGGCATGATGCATGTATGATGCATGACATGGCAAGGATGCGGTGCAATTAGATCATATTAAGCGGAACCGGGGTCCCGACAATTAATTAGGTGGTTCATGTTGTTTAGCTACCCCGCAATTTAAATGTTGTTTAAACCAGGCAAGATAAGATACCGGTTCGCTACACAAGTTTAAATGAGGCCAATATGAGACTAGATTTGCCCGCATATGGGCCCCATATTTAATTATTAGGTGAATCGGCTTAAAGCCCCCGAACCACATGATATGCATGCGAGATGAAAGATTTGATGTGCAACAATTGTATTATATTATGAAATTAGGGTTTCGGGAAGGGGTTCACACATCAGGGGTCTCGACGATCTTGGGGTTCCGGGGTTCGGGGTCGGTCTCAGGGTTCGACGGATCTGGGGTTCGGGGTTCGACGGATGCGTTCTCGGAAAGCGGGGAAGGTCTTGTTGTCCTGTGTCGGTGACCTCGGCATCCGGGAAGCAGGACTTGGTCCGGCGCCGGGGCGCATCGGATTCTTCCGGTCGGATGCCGTTCTTGTCGTCGCGACGATCTTGTCGGGTCCGGTCTCCGTCTCCGGGAACGGGTCCTCAGGGTCTCGACAACTTCGGTTCTCTGTGGGCGATCTTGGCACTCGATGTCCGTGAAGTAGAACTTGTCGCACCTACCGTCTTCGGGTTTGCTTCGATCGGGTCCATGTCGGAGTACTTGTCGTCCCATGAAGGAGATCTTGCGTCTAGGGTCTCGGCGAACTTGGCGTGTCGAGGCGCGGTTTCCGGTTTCATGTCGGTGTACTCGGTGTTCCGGGAAGGCGATCTTCATTCGGGGTCCCGATGTCGAGCTTGGCGAGGGGTTCGGGTTCCGGGCGCCGGGACCGATCTTGGGGATTCGGCGACTTCGGGTCCTAGGAGGAACTCTTGTAAACCGATGGACACCACAATCCTAGTCGCGTCCTTCCGTCTGGTTGGTGTTGGACCCAAGCACTCGTGAACCTGGCATGGACTTGAACAGACGGTGGCAAGGCGATGCTGGGGTTCGGCACCCGACGTTGGCGGCCACGCGCAGGGAACGGCGTCGAGGAGGAGGCGCTTGCAGGGCAGGTCTCGAGCGCTGGCGACGGCAGGAGGGTGCCGGGATGAGCGCGGGACAAAGGCGGCGGCGCGAGGCCGGCCGGAGGTGCAGCGGCGGTCGGCGGCGCGCGCTGGAGGCGGGGAAGCCGGCGAGGCAGAGCGAGCTTGAGGGGGAGGGGGCGAGCGGGAGGTCGCCGGCGGCGGTCGGCGGGAGCACGCGGTGGCGAGGCGAGAGGAGCTTGAAGGGAGGCGGCGAGCGAGCGACTGCGCGGGGAGGACGCTGGCGGGCGACGGAGCTCGCGGCCGTGGCTGCGCGGGAGGCCGGCCGGAGCGGGGAGGGGCTGAGGCGAAGGGGCGAGGGACGCGGCAGGCCCGGGGCGGAGCCAGAGGGCGGCAACGCGGCGGCGCGCTAGAGGCGGTGTGGGGCCTGCACGGGAGGGCGCAAGGAGCAGCGAGGGAGGGTGAGGCGGCGAGGGAGCCGCGGCTCGGGGGAGGTGGGGGCGCGGACGCCGGTGGCGCCGGGAGGTTGAGCGGGCGGTGGCGCGCCGGCGGGCACAGAGAGGGGGAAGGAAGAAGAAGGGTGGGGCGACGGGCGGTCTGGGCGCTGGGGAGGACGGTTCTGGGGAAGGGCGCGCGCGCGGGGCCAGGTGGGTCCAGGGGACAGGGCGGCAGAGGCGGGTCCCGCGTGGGACCGGGGGTGGGAGTGGCTGAGGCTGCGCGTGGAGTGCGCGTGCCAGCGCGTGTGCTGCGCGTGGCTAGCGCGTGGCTGGAGCGTGCTGGCGCGTGGCCGGCGCGTGCTGGCGTGTGCGCAGGGGGGGGGGGGGGGCGGGTCCCACAGGGCAGGGAGGGAGGTGGCTGTGTGGGAGGAAGGTTGAGTGGAGAGTGGGGCCGGGGTGGGGCCCTGTTGTCGGTGGGGAGAGAGAGAGAGGGAGGGTAGATTAGGTGTAGGTAGCTGTAGGATTTAAAAGGGGTGGACCGATTTTTAAACTGGGGGTGGTCGTTCGGGTCGGAACGGCCCGTTCGACTGCCCCACAAAAATAAATATAAAATTTATTTATTTCCAACAAAGCTTTTTGCAAACCGTTATCGGCAAAACAAAATATTCCGGCGACCCGGATTTTGATGTTTGAAACAAGAGGGGCGTTTTTAGAAAACAAAACGGGTGTTGCGAAAATAGTTTTGGCAAACAATGCATGATGATGACGATGCAATGCACAAATTCAACGCGATTTTCTAGTAGTGGTTTTGCGGGATGCCACAATTCGACACCACTAACAATGGATCTCGCCCTCGAGATCCGCCTCATGGTACCGGAAAGAAGGTCGGCGGTCTGATCCTCTCGCTTCGTGTAGATCCTCGCGACACCACTAACAAAGGGTCGTTGATCCTGTTCGTCAAGAGAGCACTCCGGATAACCAACGGACAAAGTTAAAGGTAAGGCCACCTCTAACTTCCATGAGAAGAAGAAAAGTCGCCTTGATCCACCGGTTCGATG
The DNA here is from genome assembly GCA_910589765.1 of Avena atlantica. Lineage (NCBI taxonomy): Eukaryota > Viridiplantae > Streptophyta > Magnoliopsida > Poales > Poaceae > Avena > Avena atlantica. Next base: position 304,398,088 of record OU342736.1, read on the forward strand.
TACAGGAGTGAACAGTAGGAGTCAGGTAGGGTGATCAGTCCATTCCGTACCCACACTATCAACTCCCTACATGAGTAGGAGAATCGGCAACTCAACTCTCGAGATTTAGACTGAAGATCTTCTTAGGCGGTATCCGAAACAAAGGGATGCTGCCAGCAGAAATTGTATGAAAGACACACTGATTAGGTTTCGCGATGGTTCCATTGGCATGAACAACACGTGCTCAAGGTCGACTCCAACTTCACCAAAGCTCGTCCTTCTCATATGTTTTTCAACGACACTGATATCCAGCAAGGAACACATATGGATAAAGAGCTCAAGAACAAAAGATCGGATGAAGGGCACAACAGACCAGCTGCAGATTGATGATCGTAGCACCTCCGTTACAAAAGGGAGAAAGCGAAGCCCTGAAGGTACGACGGAAACCCAACCACGAGAAATCCTGGACTCGAAGAAAGAGAAGAGAGCGGATTCAAAACACGTAGAGGTAAGAGGAGAACAGCAGAGGGGTAAGGAGTAAAACCAGACCTAGTCAGAACTATCCAACCGATTTTCCAAAATAGTTTTGACTCTCTAATTCGGCCGTTAGCTAGGTTATCCTACAGGCTGGACTTGTGGGGTATCGCAACTGCTGAGCTCTGATACCACTCTGTAACACCCTCAGAATCGGACCTATGCAAGTTTTAGCGAAACTCGCCAAACCCGCATAGAAACGATTCAAAGGTGCCCACCAGGCACTTTCGTGCGGGTGGAAAACGAAGTAATAACATTACACAACAGTCCTCGATGGGACCCACAGAACAGATATATATATAACAGCGACTCAATGAGTCAAGAATACAGATACAATATACAAAGATCCAAGTCACCTTGAAAATGATAGAGCGTCCGACTACGGACAAGATGCAAATGGGGCTAAGAGCCCTGAAGAATAACCAATGGCGTCCATAACCCTGCCCAGGCCAAGCCGGAAGGGTAACCCTGCTAACGACGTCGATCTCAAACCTGCTTAAACAAAAGGGGTGCCGGCAAAGGGCAAAGGAAAAAGAAGGAGCGTCAGTACTGAGGCCAGTACACGGCGAGGCTAGAATTCGGCGGTCCTCGCCTACATAGGTATGGTGGACTGAAGCGGCAGCGGCAGCATGCACTGAACAACCTATAGAGACTCGATATAGCGACCGGTTATCAGAGAGGGGTAAGAATGACCTATCCGGATCCAACCTGAAGCTAACACCAAACAAACCCATCCTGGTGTTTCCCCCTCGAGACCAAACGAGGAAGTCAACCGAGGAACTCACACTGTTGGCAGTTTTACTTATTCAGTTATAGTTGCGGCACTTTACTAGTCAGGTTTAGGTAGTAGTTCTGATAAAGTAAGCAGTAGGCACTTTTAATTAACCATTCCGTTATAGTTGTAACTCTTACTAATCAGATACAGATAGCATGAGATAAACCCAAAACCCAGCAGTTGTTGGTACTTTTATTCAGCCATTCCGTTGTGGTTGCAAGATTTACTAGTCAGGTACAATGGTCGCGAGCGACAATTCAAACAAGCAATTGTGGGCAGTATTACTTAGCCATTCCATTATAGTGAAGCTGATTACTAGTCATTATAAAGTCAAATTTACAGCAATAAACTTTAGTTATGCTTGTCTATGGTCGAGATACTGTGCTCCAAGTCGTCCATAACCGTGGACACGGCTTTCAGAAAGTTTTAACCCGGCCGGGGTGCACAAATAGCAACACACACACGATCAACCTCGGAAAAACCAAAACAAAACCCAACAAGGTCTTCACGACAGAGCAATCACAAGATTCAGAAATATTTCAGGGGGCCACCCCTTGGAGTACACCCGCAACGAAGTAAGCTAGCTCCGAGACGGACCCGAGGTTTGTGGGGCCGGCGGTAAACGACAGCAGATCCCCAAACGGGGACTGTCGATACCACGTAAACGGGTCACATTTCCTAAACAGTACAGCGTGCTCCTCACACAATCGTAAATACAGCAGTAAAGCATGGCATAGGTACAGGATAGTAAATAAAACCCCAAACTAGTTTGTGGCCCCAAGAAATAAGACGGAATCAAGCTCTGGCTAAGGGGGGGCCATACTCCCCATATGTGGATAGCGCGATAAATCAAGGAACATGTATCAAGTACTCGGGGTCTTACGGGACACAAGTGGGCGTTCGGAAACCAAATATTATCTATCACCCACCGATGCCTCTGCTTATTTCAATTTTAGTTGTTAAACAGAAATTAAAGTGACGATAAGTAAAACTAGAATCATCTCCAACATCAACATGCGGCAATACATCAACAACTGTGGCACTTGACGACACGCAACAGCACTTGAGCAAGCGACTACGACGCGCAAGTCCAACTATCTACCAAACAACAGGTAATAGGATGTGTCCAAGGCAATATATGGCTGCAAGGGATATCACGGGTACGAAAAACTAGAGCATCGCAACACAGATAGCAATAGATCAACAGGAGGGAAGTAAATACTATAAAAGTAAGATAGGTAGAAAGGGGGGAGATGCTCGCCTGAAAACATTGTCGAAGGTTCAACCGAAGATCGGGGCGAAGCTCACATCGACTCAACGGCCTTATCCGCGAAGAAACAAAACACTAGAAGAAACACCGGGTGCAATATTTAAGATCGGCAGAAGATCGGCATGATGCATGTATGATGCATGACATGGCAAGGATGCGGTGCAATTAGATCATATTAAGCGGAACCGGGGTCCCGACAATTAATTAGGTGGTTCATGTTGTTTAGTTACCCCGCAATTTAAATGTTGTTTAAACCAGGCAAGATAAGATACCGGTTCGCTACACAAGTTTAAATGAGGCCAATATGAGACTAGATTTGCCCGCATATGGGCCCCATATTTAATTATTAGGTGAATCGGCTTAAAGCCCCCGAACCACATGATATGCATGCGAGATGAAAGATTTGATGTGCAACAATTGTATTATATTATGAAATTAGGGTTTTGGGAAGGGGTTCACACATCAGGGGTCTCGACGATCTTGGGGTTTCGGGGTTCGGGGTCGGTCTCAGGGTTCGACGGATCTGGGGTTCGGGGTTCGACGGATGCGTTCTCGGAAAGCGGGGAAGGTCTTGTTGTCCTGTGTCGGTGACCTCGGCATCCGGGAAGCAGGACTTGGTCCGGCGCCGGGGCGCATCGGATTCTTCCGGTCGGATGCCGTTCTTGTCGTCGCGACGATCTTGTCGGGTCCGGTCTCCGTCTCCGGGAACGGGTCCTCAGGGTCTCGACAACTTCGGTTCTCTGTGGGCGATCTTGGCACTCGATGTCCGTGAAGTAGAACTTGTCGCACCTACCGTCTTCGGGTTTGCTTCGATCGGGTCCATGTCGGAGTACTTGTCGTCCGATGAAGGAGATCTTGCGTCTAGGGTCTCGGCGAACTTGGCGTGTCGAGGCGCAGTTTCCGGTTTCATGTCGGTGTACTCGGTGTTCCGGGAAGGCGATCTTGATTCGGGGTCCCGATGTCGAGCTTGGCGAGGGGTTCGGGTTCCGGGCGCCGGGACCGATCTTGGGGATTCGGCGACTTCGGGTCCTAGGAGGAACTCTTGTAAACCGATGGACACCACAATCCTAGTCGCGTTCTTCCGTCTGGTTGGTGTTGGACCCAAGCACTCGTGAACCTGGCATGGACTTGAACAGACGGTGGCAAGGCGATGCTGGGGTTCGGCACCCGACGTTGGCGGCCACGCGCAGGGAACGGCGTCGAGGAGGAGGCGCTTGCAGGGCAGGTCTCGAGCGCTGGCGACGGCAGGAGGGTGCCGGGACGAGCGCGGGACAAAGGCGGCGGCGCGAGGCCGGCCGGAGGTGCAGCGGCGGTCGGCGGCGCGCGCTGGAGGCGGGGAAGCCGGCGAGGCAGAGCGAGCTTGAGGGGGAGGGGGCGAGCGGGAGGTCGCCGGCGGCGGTCGGCGGGAGCACGCGGTGGCGAGGCGAGAGGAGCTTGAAGGGAGGCGGCGAGCGAGCGACTGCGCGGGGAGGACGCTGGCGGGCGACGGAGCTCGCGGCCGTGGCTGCGCGGGAGGCCGGCCGGAGCGGGGAGGGGCTGAGGAGAAGGGGCGAGGGACGCGGCAGGCCCGGGGCGGAGCCAGAGGGCGGCAACGCGGCGGCGCACTAGAGGCGGTGTGGGGCCTGCACGGGAGGGCGCAAGGAGCGGCGAGGGAGGGTGAGGCGGCGAGGGAGCCGCGGCTCGGGGGAGGTGGGGGCGCGGACGCCGGCGGCGCCGGGAGGTTGAGCGGGCGGTGGCGCGCCGGCGGGCACAGAGAGGGGGAAGGAAGAAGAAGGGTGGGGCGACGGGCGGTCTGGGCGCTGGGGAGGACGGTTCTGGGGAAGGGCGCGCGCGCGGGGCCAGGTGGGTCCAGGGGACAGGGCGGCAGAGGCGGGTCCCGCGTGGGACCGGGGGTGGGAGTGGCTGAGGCTGCGCGTGGAGTGCGCGTGCCAGCGCGTGTGCTGCGCGTGGCTAGCGCGTGGCTGGCGCGTGCTGGCGCGTGGCCGGCGCGTGCTGGCGTGTGCGCAGGGGGGGCGGGTCCCACAGGGCAGGGAGGGAGGTGGCTGTGTGGGAGGAAGGTTGAGTGGAGAGTGGGGCCGGGGTGGGGCCCTGTTGTCGGTGGGGAGAGAGAGAGGGAGGGTAGATTAGGTGTAGGTAGCTGTAGGATTTAAAAGGGGTGGACCGATTTTTAAACTGGGGGTGGTCGTTCGGGTCGGAACGGCCCGTTCGACTGCCCCACAAAAATAAATATAAAATTTATTTATTTCCAACAAAGCTTTTTGCAAACCGTTATCGGCAAAACAAAATATTCCGGCGACCCGGATTTTGATGTTTGAAACAAGAGGGGCGTTTTTAGAAAACAAAACGGGTGTTGCGAAAATAGTTTTGGCAAACAATGCATGATGATGACGATGCAATGCACAAATTCAACGCGATTTTCTAGTAGTGGTTTTGCGGGATGCCACACTGCGCAAGGCCGAAAAATTTGAGTGGATAGCCAAGGCGAACGAACCATTCAAGGACCTCAAGCGCCTACTCTCCACATCTCCTATACTGGTAACACCAAAGGAGAGGGAGCCTTTGCTGCTATACATTGCAGCCATGCATCAGGTGGTCAGTACTGCCCTCATGGTCAAGTGACCCGAAGACGACAAGACCCACGATGTACAACGCCCAGTCTACTACCTCAGCGAGGTACTGAACCCAACAAAGCAAAGGTATCCCCACTACCAAAAGCTCGCCTATGCTGTATTCATGACGGCGCGTCGATTGAGCCACTACTTCCAGGAGCACCAGATCGTGGTCGTCAACGACGCACCACTGTCGAACATCCTAAACAACCCTGAAGCTACGGGGCGAGTAGCCTTGTGTGGCATCGAGTTGTCTCCTCGATACATCATCTACGAGCGGCGCACCGCCATCAAGTCTTAGGTGCTCCCTAATTTCGTCATCCATTGGATGGAACTCCAGCTGCCGGACACTTCGATGGCTCCAAGTGGGAGGTCGGAGCAGGAGCAGGCATGATCCTGACGTCCCGTCAAGGAGACAAGATGAAATACGTCCTTCAGATGATGTTTCGTGGATCCAACAAAGAGGCCGAATACGAGGCACTCCTACATGGCATGAGGATGGCCAAGGTATGCGACGCTACACTCCTCGTCATCTACGGTGACTCCAACCTCGTCGTCCAACAGACAATGAACGTTTGTGATGCTCACCGCACCAACATGATCGTGTATCATGCGCTCTTCAACGGCTTCGAACTCCGACACGTTGGCAGGGAAAGCAACAAAGAGGCAGACAAGCTCACCAACATTAGCTCCACCTGCGCCCTAGTGCCACCTGGTGTGGTCCTCGAACAAATCTATGTGCCCTCCATCAAGCGAAAAATCCTGAAGGACACAACCGGAGCCGCAGGACACTCGGGGGCTGCACCACCCGAGAAAACATGGACCCAAAGATCTCGACACGGAAGTCGAACTGGTGAGCCTCATGCAGGTCATGGCGTTTGAGAAGACGTGGACCCAACCATACCTCCTCTACCTGATAAGCAAACAACTGCCCGAAGACCCGACTGATGCCCGACACATAGCCCGTCGATCAAAGGCCTTCACCATTATAAATGGGGAGTTGTACAAGCGCGGCATTTCAGGTGTGCTCCAGCGATGCGTCACCAACAGTGACAGGAAGAGCATCCTGATCGACATCCATGAAGGCATCTGCGGCCACCACGCAGGCAGTCGTACCCTCGTCGCCAAAGCTCTATGAGCTGGCTTTTACTGGCCAATAGCGATGCGCGACGCCAAGGACATCGTACAAAGATGCAACACCTGCCAAACGTACGCCAACAAGCCGCACGCACCAGGATTAGAGTTACGGCCAATACCATTGCCCTGGCCCTTCGCCCAATGGGGACTCGACATGATCGGCAAGCTGCCAAAGTCCTCGCCAGGAGGGAACGTCTTCCTCCTGGTGGAAGTTGACAAATTCTCAAAGCGGATCGAGGCCATGCCCGTCACAAACCAGTCTGGCGCTGCTGCCATCAGGTTCTTCGAGTCCATTGTTTACAGGTTCAGAGTGCCCCACAACATCATCACCGACAACGGATCAAAATTCACCTCAAAGGAGTTCCGAGGCTTCTGCGAAAACCTCGGGATCAACCTCACATACGCCTCCGTGTCGCATGTGCAGACCAACGGGCAGGTTGAAAAGGCCAAAGGCCTCATCGAAAACGTCATCAAGAAGCGGCTGCTACGCCCACTCGAAAGCCTTGCAGGAGCCTGGGTAGGCGAGCTACCCTCAATCCTATGGAGCCTACGCACAACGCCAAACAGCTCAACTTGCTACACGCCCTTATTCATGATGCATGGAGCCGAAGCCATATTGTCCGCCGAGGTATGCTACAAGGCCTCATGGGTCGTCGCCTACAGCGAGGCCGAATCATCGGCCGCACTTGAAGACGCCATTGCCACGCTGGATGAAGCCCGCGACATCACTGTGGCTCGCTCAGCGGTATATCAGCAAAGTCTCCACAACTACCATAGCCATCGGCTATGCCCAAGGTCATTCATCAAAGGGGACCTCGTTCTGCGACTCAAGCACGAAGGGCACCTAAAGCTTGAGTCACCTTGGGAAGGACCCTACGTAGTCACTGAAGTAATCTAGGTGGCGCTTACCGCCTAAAAGAGGTCGAGTCAGGAGTCGAATACTCCAACCCATGGAATGTCACAAAACTGTGACGCTTCTACCCTTAGTTGTCTTTTACTTTCAATAAAGCTATTTAGCCAGGCTACTCAGCCGAACAATGTACCCTCTACATTACGATGAATAAAAGCTAAGTCTCTTCACACCCGCCACCAACTGATGACGCACTGGCTCCTTCACGTGGCTTGTATCGTGAAATTTTCCAAGCAAGCCCAGGAAGCTAGAGGGAGCTCAATCCAGAGGGAACATCGTGGCCCAAATCACCGTGAGTGACGACCTTGCTCGCTTCAGCACCCGAATCACTTGATGGACACGGTTCTGCACTGTCGCTCGGTCGCGGTCCATCCAGAAGAAGCCGCCGGCCTCCAACTCCTGTTGCGTCAAGCAATTCATCCAAATCGCAACACGCTCCTTCTCTTCCTTCGGAAGAAGATTCATAATTGCATAAACTAGCAGGTGAGATGACATAAACATCTGGTGCAGTCGAAAAGACAAAGGCTCATGGTGACTTACACTGAAGTTGCTCGCCAACCTGCCGAAATTCCTCAAGGAGAAATTCTACCCCAGCAGTGGCCCGTTCAGCCTTGGACTTCCAAACATCCGCATGACCATGGATACTGAGAACGTCCTTCTCCAATCTTTGGATGTGATCACGTAGAAACGGCAACTGCGACGCCTCACTCGGCGGCGGACGGGCACCAAACATAGGAGGAGGCGTAGCCACCGGTTCAGCACTCGAAGGACCCTATGGGTATACAAGCAACAGAGCATCAAAATCACGACATTTGACAACAGTCAGAAGATGCACTTATATTTACATAAGTTAACCACTACGTGGTAGAGTGAACTTGTCCAGCATAAAGCATTACAAGCGCAAGAGCTAAACAAAATCAAAATAACTGCTACATGTAGAAGACAAAAGACCTAGGCGGCAGCATTCGGAGCAGCTTCAGACTCTGAAACTCTGACTTTGGCCGCCCGCTGCTGCTCCAGCGCATATGCGGCTAAGAGGTCAATCAGATTTGGGCCAAAATTCTTGCACTTTGAGGCTAAGGGAGCAAATGCTACCTTAGTGCCATCCGCTGCCGTCGGCATCTTGGAGGTGATCTGCTGAAGGTCTACCTGCACGCTAGATGCCACCGCCATCGCCAACCCCATAGCGGCACCTACCCCCTTGTGCGTTCGCTTGTAGCTCGCAGGAGCGTCACCCGCCAAAGCTTCTGTGAGAGAGTCGACGCCGTCTAGGGCGATGCCCTTTGGATTAATATCCTTGTAGAAGCAGGCGAGAACCTCCTTAGCCTTGCCTAGTAAATCCACAGCAAAGGTGCAGCGATCTTCGATCGCCGCAACGACATCCTCCATGGGATCCCCATGCTCCAAGATGCTGCGATCAAACGCAACGCCAGTAGCATCTGCAACACATGGCAAAAAAATCGGATGAAAAACAAAAGGAACCACATCCGAAGAAAAGCAAACTCAAAAGAGGAACATGGTGTCTTATCGGATATCGCTTTGGCAGCATCCATAAGCTTTTCGACCATGGCCTTCTCTCGTGACGCCGTGGCAGCCGCAAGCTGCTGCTCACGGTCTTGGGCCTCTTGTTGCTGGCGCTGGAGGACCTCCATAGCATCCTTCTCTTTGGTCTTCGCATGGCCGAGACTCTTTTCGAGTGAGTTTAGCTTGCGGAGGGCATCATTGTTCTCATCTGCAAAATTCAACAAGGAGAAGTCATCACAAATATTTCTTAGCGGAAATCGCAATCAAACAGAAGGAATCCACATACCTTGGGGTTGCTTGAGGGTACCCTCCGGAGCAAGATGTTGCTGGCCCAGGCGGTTGAGGTCACGGATAAAAGGCTACAAAACAAAACATCAAACCAGATGAACAAAGGGCTCGGGGGCTCGGCCACGAGAGAAAATGGACTACTTATGTGGTCACCCGAAGACTCCGAAGGTTTTACTTGCGTCTTATGAGCAACAATTTCACGGGCCCCTGGCCTCAAGGAGCTCGAGTTCCTCCTCAAAAGACTCTTCTAAGGAGTTCCTCCTAACACATTCGACGAATCAAGTTAACAACAAGCTAATACTTAGCATACCAAAAAACAATAAGAAGGGACCAGAAAATCACGAGGGAATGTCAGATAAATCAAAAACCGGAGCCTCCTTCTGCTCCTTCTTCTTCTTCTTGGCCGGCGGCTGAGGATCCATGACTCGAACAGTCACGATAGGAGTGGTTGACTCTACACCCTCATCTCCGCCATGACGCTCGAGGAAGGAAGGAACCCTCGTCGTTAGCGGTGTTGCCCCATCCGAACTCTCGCTCCTAGATATCTTTCGAGATAGCCCGTCACTCTGCTCGAGGGCTTCGGTGGTACGAGACTGAGCTGGGGGAGCTCGGACTCAGACTCCTCGTCCCCACCGTCTGGTGCATCCTTGAACTTTTCAGGCAGAGGCAGCATCATGCCCTTTACCTTGAAGTTCTATGAGTTAAAGGCCAAAGCAAAAGGTCTGTCAAACAAAAATAGCAAGCAAGAAGCATTCGAAAGGGCGTTACATGTAAATACAAGTTCTACTTGAGGGACCTCTTTCTTGGCATGAAAGGGGGAAGTCAGAGACTTCCCCGACAGATTTTCTTCGGCCTTGTGCTTCAGCAGAGGTCGAAGCGCCCGGTCGAGGTCAGCCGAAGACATCTCCTCTGACAAAACTCTCGTCGGGTTGTTGGCTCCAGAGTACAAAAACATCAGATGCACCCTCGCATGGAGCGGCTGTACTCGATGCTTGAGGAAGGTGCAAATAATGTCAACACCATTAACCTCCTTGCCTGCAATCAGCTGGAGCTCATCCACCCGCTGATACAGCTTATCCACCTCTTTGGATTCACCCTCCATGATGTTGTTTGACCATGAACGCTTTCGGGTGATCTTCTGGGTGGAGTCGAAGGGGGCGAGCCCGTAATGTTGGCCGTCCAGCTTGACGTTGCGGATGTAGAACCATTTGTTTCACCACTGCTGGACGGACTCGCAGAGATATAAGGAGAAAAACTGGATTGTGGGGCGGATGGAAATCCCGCACCCACCCAGTGGATAGACTCCACCGGTGCCAGATTGCCTCTTCACATAGTAGAGTCTCCGGAAGAGGCTGAAGTGTGGCTCGATACTGAGCCAGCACTCGCAAATCATGATGAAGCACACAATATGGAGAAGAGAGTTAGGAGAAAAATGATAGAGTTGAAGCCCGTAGAGAAAAAGAAGTCCACGAAGAAATTCGTGGGCGGGCAGAGAAAGCCCGCGAACAACAAAAGCATAGAACATAACCCGAAACCCTTCGGGTGGGCGCGGAATTACCTCCTGATCGGGAAGAAGAGAGTCGCCTTTGTTCTTGGAGATCAGACCAGCCTCGCGCAGCTTGCGCAAGTATGCATCCCTCATCTGGGAACGCCGCCATCCACCATCTATGGTGCGGCTGGGGGCGGCAACCTTCTTGGCGGTGCCGGTGGTGCTCGAACCCGCTGCAGCGGAGGATCTCTTCTTTGACTTGACCATCTTGCTGGCACAACGAGCGCGGCGATGTGAGCAGAGAAACTACGAGGGGAAAACGTGGAGGATGTCCAGCGCGCAGCACAAGCACAAGCTCTGGAAATGGCAGTAGTGGAGAAGATGAACGCAAATGGAGAAGGGGTAAAAATTCCTCTGCTTTCCCCACAGTATAAAAGGGCAATAAGATGAATCAAAGTCGTCGATGCAGAAGCCCCAACGCGTGCATTACATCTCACCATATACGTGTCACAGATGCCCGAACTGTCGTGAACACGCCGCCCACTAAGCATGATAATCGAGGAGGCGCCGTAATTTTTGCCAAAGTTACGCATGACTAGTCAAATCCACGTCATAAGGTGGGGCCCACGATCGTCACGTCGCATCGTCTCTGCTGCCGCAGACGGTTGAGCTCACCAGGCTTCAGCAATGACGTCATCAAAAGCAAAGCCAGCAACGGCTCGAAACTTTCGACTGCACAAAAGTACTTACTCGAGTCTATGACTCGACCATTTACTCGGGGGCTACTCCTATCAGGAGTGCTAGCCGCGCACCTCAGAAATAACAATAAGTAAAAATGCCTCGAAGAAATCTTTGAGTCCTACGTTGAGTCTGCGACTCCACTACGGACTCGGGGGATACTCCCATAGGGAGCGTTGGTTGCACATTCTAAAAAGCATTAGCGTCGATGACATCCGTGGAATTAAAGTCTCTTCTTGAGTCTACGACTCGAATAGACACTTGGGGGCTACTCCCATAGGGAGCACTGGCACGCACCCTATGAACTATTCGAATGTGATCCTTCGGATCATGTATGATAGAAATCTTTTTGGCTACTCTGTCCAAATTAACGCTAAGTGAGAAACAGTATCCTTGGTCACCCGAAACACCTTCGCGGTGATAAACTTTCGGATGTTGTATTTACAACGCAAATATAAGACCTACAGATATGATCTGATGGCCTGGTAATGCACCAGACTGCGCTCTGCCAATAACATACCGTGACAATATGCACGATGAAAAATCCCGATGGACGCATTGGGTATCTAACTTAAAACACTGGAATTCGACTCTTGTGAGACCTCAATAGCCTGAGTCGAATTACACCAGCATCATTCCGGATTCGAGTCTGGGGACTCAAGTTTGAACAAGATCGTGTTGTTTTTTCGAATGATAGTTAACTGACTCTGATTCGTCGGGTGAGTCAGGCAGATGTATCAACAATCCCTATGAACTAACATATTTATTCAAATGAGAAGCACCCGCAAAATTATAGATTCTCCAGTCGAATCTACGATTCGACTGAACACTCGGGGGCTACTGACATGGATATACCCTACGAATGCCTCACATTGGTATACCCGGTCTAGCCCAGGGATGGCCCACATGAAGACTTGCTGTCCAAGAAGACTCCGGGTGGCCCAAGCCTAGTAGAAGTTCGACTCCTTAGAGAACACGGCCATGCTGTAGATAGAATATTCAAGGGTGAAACCCTAACTTGTAACCGACTCGACCTACCCCCGGGACCCGGCCTATCTATATAAAGGCCAGGAGGGCACGACGAGGAAGAAATAGACAACTCATACACATACCTCACGCCAGATCGCATCTGGACACCCTTGTAACCTTCGGTTCTGCCGTAATCAAGAACAGACAAGGAAGAGTGGGGTTTTCCCTCTAGGGGCCTGGACCTAGGTAAACCTCGTGTCCCCTTGCTGCATGTCAGTTAACCATCTCGCGATCTCTAGCATCCCCATCTTCTTCAAAACCTAAGTCCATAACAATGGGCATTGACAAGTTAAACCCTTGTCAGACGAGGCAGCTTCTATGCCTAACAAGGCAACTTGGGAGCCCAGCGAGGCAACTTCGGTGCCCGACGAGGCAACTTTGAAGCCCGGTGAGGAAACTTCAAAGCCTGACGAGACAACTTTAGAGCCCGATGAGGCAACTTTTGCCCGACAGGGCAACTTTGGTGCCTCATCGGGAACAAAGCATTCTTGTCCATTTGTTTTGATTTTTGAGATGGTGGCTCAAAAAAATCGGGCACAAGTTGCTTTGTCAGGCTCTGAAGTAACTTGCTTAGTTGGGCACAAGTTGCCTTGTCGGTCTCTGAAGTTTCCTCGCTGGGAACCAAAGTTTCCACGTCGGGCTCCGATGTTGCCTCGTCTAGCAGTAGCTTTCCTAAAGAAGGTCTCTTCTCACTCAACACGGCAACGCCATCCTAATGACCTACCAAAGTTGACTCGTTGGGCATAGAAGTTGCCTTGTCAGGCACAAATTGCCTTGTCGGACTCCAAAGTTGTCTCGCCGGGCTCCGATGTTGCCTCGTGTGGCAGATGCTTGCCTGAAGAAGGGCCATCCTTACCCATTGCAGCATCGTTATACTAATGGCCTACTGAAGTTGCCTCACCGGGCTCGGATGTAGTTTTCCCTTCAGCGCACAAAAGTTGCTTTGTCATGAATCAAAGTTAGTCGGTCACACATAAAAGTTGTCTGTTAAGTTTTGTTGCTGAATGAGATCTAGTTTTTAAGAGTTCGTTGTGAGGGTTTCGAAAGTGAAAACGGATCTTAATTCCTACATGTGGTTCAAACGTTATAGTATTTCCAATTTATAGAAAAAGTAAATTAATTGCACGATGTCATAATCGTGAGGAGGTGTGAATCAGTTGACCATGTGATTAGTTTCTGTTTCCTACTAGGGGACAAGCAACTTACTTTTTCAGTTGGTGCGCTTGGGAGGGTGCGGTTATTAAATAGGGACCTTTCCCTTTCTGCTCCGTGTAAGACAGGGACAACAGGGGCTTGCCTTTTTTGGAGGTGCGCCAGGGATTACGATCTAGCGCCTGGGCGCTCGCTAGACATCTCCTTTTTTAAAATAACAGCAGGAGAACGGTTATATTCATGGAGAAGGTTAAGATGACCCGTTAATTTGGTTTATAAGGAAAACCGAGCCTAAAAACCGCATAGAACGACCCTGTTTATGAGGAAAACCGGATCATGAAAACCGTACAAGCATCGGAGCCTCATCGCCCACACGACACTAGGCTACCGACACACTAAAAACACACACCCATATCCGGAGCCGCTGCTCCGGCTTCCCCCGCTCGGAGGCGAGCCATGGCGCCGCACGGCGTGGACTAAGCTACACACGCCGACCACCCGCAGAACATGGACGCTGCGCCAAAATATCCGGGGTCGCCGCCTCGACGTGCCAGTAAAACCATCCATTTGGTCGCATCGACCGGGTCGACAAGCTCGCTGCCCTCGCAGCACCATCACACTACCCATGCCTTGCTAGGCCACAACCACACCTAATGGAGTCGTTGCAACAAGACCTTCTGAGGTCGCTGCCTCGGTGCAAATCCACCCCGGCATCCACAACCCTTGACCACAAGGCCAACTCGCACAACTGCCACACACCTGCCACTGATGGCGCCTGAGAGCGCTTCGTCGAGAAACCACAAGAGCAAGGTGTGATGCAGCACAGCAGCAAGTCTTCCCCCAGTAAGATACCGAGGTTATCGAACCAGTAGGAGGAAGGAAACGTCTCAAAGATGTTGCAAGCAACATGGAAACCTGCACAACACAAACTCAAGACTTTGCCCCAACTAACAGTGAGGTTGTCAATCTTACCGGTTGCTGTAACAAAGGATTAACTATATGGTGTGGAAGGTGATGATGGTTTGCAGAAAGAAAACAGTAACAGTGGAAGATGTATCAATGGTAAAGATTGGACCGGGGTCCATAGTTCACTAGAGGTTTTCTCCTTAGATAAACAAACATGGCATGCTGGGTAAACAAATTATAGCAGGGCAATTGACAGGACTGAGCAAGGCATAACAATGCAGTACTAGACAAAAAGATGCTATGAGATTCGATTGGGCAATACAACAATATACATAGACCGCCATCCAACTGGATCTATGACTAGAAGTCCACCTTTGGGTTATCATCGGAACCCCCTCCAGTATTAAGTTGCAAGCAACAGACAACTGCTTTAAGCAAAGTGTGTAGGGTAAACAATCCACTTGTTCCATGAACAAGACACCGTTGTTTTCCCCTAGTGGCAATAGCACATATACAACCTTAGAGATTTCTGTCACTTCCCTTGATTAAATAGAGGCATGAACCCACTATCGAGCATAAATACCCCCTCTTGGAGTCACTAGCAACTACTTGGCCAAGATAGCTACTAACAACGGAGAGCATGCAGGATCACAAACAACACAGACATGATAGAATAAATAAGACAAAACCATTAATCAATCTGACATACTAGTCTCAATATCCATTGGATCCCCGCAAACACAACATGCATGATTAAAAATAGATGATATCTTGATCATGAACGGAGCTCACAAGATCTATACATGAAAGCACAAGGAGGAGATACAACCATCTAGCTACTACATGGACCCGTAGTCCAAGGTGGAACTACTCACGCTTCATACCGGAGGCTGGCATGATGAAGAAGAGGGCCTCCGGGATGATCTCCCCTCCGGCAGGGTGCCGGGAAGATCTTTAGATCCCCCCGATCTAGGGACAATGGTGGTGGCGGCTATAGACGGTTTCGTGGAATATTGATCGGGTACTTAGGGTTTAGGCATCGGGTGCTTCTTATAGGCAAAGAGGCAAGGCTGGGAGGCGGCCAGGGGGCCCACACCCTGCCCAGGAGCGGGCCCACCCTAGGCCACGCCTGGGGGGGGGGGTGCAACCTCCCTGTGGCGCCCCTCCGCCTATCCTCTGGACTCCGTATTCTCCTCGGTGAAATATTGACTTTGGATTTTGTCCCGTCCAATTCCGAGAATATTTCCTTACTAGCTTTTCTGGAACCAAAAACAACAGAAAACAGACAACTAGCACTATGGCAACTTGTTAATAGGTTAGTACCAGAAAACATATGAAAAGCACCTCAATGTGTGGACAAAGCAAAGCAAAGTAGATACTAAACAAGCATGGAACATCAAAAAATATAGATACACTTCTTACATATCAAACATCCCCAAGCTTAACTCCTGCTCGTCCTCGAGTAGGTAAGTGATAACAGAATAATTTTTTAGGTGACATGCACCATCAAAACCAAGATCAAACCATTTGCAAGCATTGAAAGATGTGATCAAAGAACTCTAAACATGTGCATGAAAGATGGAGTTCTAACATTTAGACAAAGTAACTATGCATGCAACATGAAAGGCTACAAACAAAGATCATGAATAACATGCATTGAAGAACGTTTGTTTGTTTCACATACAGAAAACATGGCATAGTGGCATTCAACTTGTCCCTCATGGAGTAGCAAATAGATGCATATGACACCTTCAAAGTTCATAAGAGTGACTAGATATAAATAGCACAAGAACAAGCAATATCAACAATATGCATCAATCAATAAGTTTTGGGACACTGCACATAGAACTAAGAATGAAAACTATGCTCTCTTAACTGGTGCCTAAATGTAGAAGGTGGAGACTCAATATAATAGTGGAAGAAAGGCCCTTCATAAAGGGAAGCAGGGATTTCAAGTTTCAAAAAGAGCTTCCAAAAATTATGGTACTTGTTAGCTTTCAGCTCTCATTGCCCCTATCATAAGCATCTTGAAGTGATTAAGGTTAAAGTGAACAAACTATGGAGTATATGCTTGACAAAGTATACGTTGGCAATCTCATGTCCCTTGAATACAAGGGCCACACCTCATGCTACTCAACTTTAGTCATGTGTAAGTTCTTGTCATAGTAAGTACACGTGTATCATAGAGAACCGCTAACAGGGTACCCCCTGGACATGGTACAGGAGATATCCCATGACCAAAATGACAAGGCAAGCAGACAATGAGCATCTCAGCGATCTTTTTATTTTCTATTTTCATAGGTTTTTATTGAGGATGGTTCATAGATTGCTCATTATGGTGATGCTGCAAGTTTCCACCATGATTAGGCATGGCTTAGGCTAGCGGCCCAGGAGTTTCTCTAACACAAAATACATAACTCCATGGACTTACAAGCTCCCTTTTTATTTCACACCGGTGGCATCCATAGACAAAAGAGCATGATATCAACTGTGTACAAAGTACAAGTGCAATGTTGAAAACGTTACCCTTGACAACATGGTTCTGCTAATTCCAACGTATAAGTGCAAGCATATACAACATAGATGACACAATGGTTCAAGTTTATTAGGGGAAAGGAATATAAAGTGTGGCATCAAGTTCGTGAGAGCTTTAATCACTAAGTTTTCACATAACAAAATACTTTTTTAATTATAATATAGATGAAAAGAAGAATATACTTGGAATGGTGTAACACACCATGCATAGGAATTTATAGTGGACACTTTGGAATAACTTGGTTTCTTGGGAGTTGGAAGCATGAGTAGAGCTTACTCATACAAGTGGAGGCTAGCAAAAGACTAGGAGCAACCAATTAAGAGAGCAATAATGGCCATAATCATGCAGAGCGACAAAACATTACTAATCAAAGCATAGAGTGGTAATACAAGTCAAGGACTAATTGATCATAGAGGCTATGGTGACTTGTTCATAATCATAACATGGTGTGAGCATGTGCCAAGTCAACCCAAACAAAGCATCAAAGGAGAATACCACAATACTATGCTTTTGCATGCTAAAACAACGCATGATTCCTTCAAGGCACACTAAGCAATCCCAATTGTTTAGAACAAGTCATGCTACAGCAATAATCACTAAGCATAAGGTCAAAACAACACCTTGCATGAAATGCTAAAGTCTAAGTCACAGTCAATGCAAGCTCCTCTTGCACTTCTCAAGCAAGAACTTTCTACTCCTTTCCAACACCAATCAACTTATTTGAAATAACACAGCGAGAGCGGGGGTCCAAACTACTTTATTCAAGCAAACTAAACAAACTAATCAAATCAAACGAAAACTAAGACGCTCCAAGAACAACACAACAGTGTATGAAACAATAAAAAACGAAGTGTCTAGAAAGACCTGAGCTTTTTATTGATGAGGAAGGGGATGCCTTGGGCATCCCAGAGCTTTGACACTTGTACCTCTTGGATATTTCTTGGGGTGACACCAGGGTGGCATCCCCAATTTTGAGATTTTGTCCATTCTTCATCTCATTACATCATTCTCTCTCCACACCTGAAATTTTCCTTCATACAAAACTTCACACAATCCTCATTAGCAACATTAGTGTATTCAAAAGGTAATAGACCCTTGGGTTTAGCTTTATAACAGAAAAAATTTTCACTAAAAACACAAGCTACTGTTGCAACTCCTTCAAAAATCTCAATTTCCCAAAAACAACCCAAAAAGGAATGAATAAGAAGCAAATGCAAATAATGGCAGAAATCTGTCAAAACATACCAGCAGGTAGAAAACGATTTGTTCGAAGACCTTATGTTGCTCAAATAAAAAAGTATTGAACTAACGAAAGTTAGCTAACATACTGGGGGATTTATGCGTAAATTTTCAGCTCAATCCGACTTATAGAGACTCCTAAATAATTTTTATGGTGGAGGTCAGAAATCTGTTTCGGGACAGCAACTCCCCAAATCTTACTTCCCTCTCATTAGAGGCCATTCTTGGCACAAAAAGCAAACAAAAAGGATAAGGAGAGGTTATTACTGAAGTAGTAACTTCCAAGACTCAAGGAAACTCTTGGGTTATCTCCCAACAAGTACTTTTCTTTAACGCCTTTAAGTTAGGCGCAAGAAGCAAGAAATCAAGTATTTTCGAATGAAGAAGCATTAACATCAAACCTTGCTTTCAAAGGAGGAGCAAAAAGCAACTTATCTCTCCTCGTACGGAAGTTTTCAATACCTTTCTTGAATGGAAATTGATATTTAATGGTGCCTTCTTTCATATCAATGATGGCACCAACAGTTCTAAGAAAAGGTCTTCCCAAAGTAGTAGGACAAGAAGCATTGTATTCAACATCCAAAACATAGAAGTCATCAGGGGCATAAGCATTGTTAACCATAATGAGAACATCATTAATCCTCCCCATGAGTTTCTTCTTAGCATTATCATTAAGTGGTACATCCAAATAACAATCTTCTAAAGGTGGCAAATCAAGCATTTCATAAATCTTCCTAGGCATAATAGAGACACTAGAACCAAGATCACATGAGGCTTTGAGATCAAAGTCATTCACTTTCATATTAATAATGGGTTCCCAACTATCTTCTACTTTCCTAGGAATAGAAGCTTTGTGTTTTAACTTCTCTTCCTTAATCTTAACAAGATCATCTGTAATGTGCTTGGTGAAAGCAACATGCATAACACTAGCATCAGGACTTCTAGCAAGTTTTTGCACGAACAAGATCACTTCAGAAATATTGCAACCATCAAGATCAAAATCAAACTTAGCATCACTAGTAGTAGACTCATTAGGCTTAGGCATTGTTGGAGGAGGAATAGGGACTTCTTGTGGTTTAGTGGTATCCATATTAGTGGTGATGGTGCACACACTATTGTTTCTATCAATTTCAGCCTCCCTTTCCCACTTAGCATGAAGTTGCGCTTGTTGAAAGTGGTTGTTTACTAATAAAGTCTTTGAGGATGACTTCAAGTTTATAAGGGGAACTTCTAGCATTGTTTTAGGATTTTCCATAGGAATTGCCATTACTAGAAGGATAAGGCCTATAATTGTTGTTACTACCAAAATTATTCATATAGGCATTATTGTTGAAATTCTTGTTTCTAATGAAGTTCACATCAACTTGCTCTTCTTGAGCAACTAAAGAGGCCAAGGGAACATTATTTGGATCTAAAGGAGCTTTCCCATTGACAAGCATATCCATAATAACATCAATCTTATCACTCAAAGAAGAGGTTTATTCAACATAATTTACCTTCTTACCATGTGGAGTTCTCTAAATGTGCCATTTAGAATAATTAACCATCATATTATCAAGGAGTTTTGTTGCAGCACCCAAGGTGATGGTCATAAAGGTACATCCAACAGCTGAATCCAACAGGTTTCTTGAAGAGAAGTTCAAACCTGCATAAAAAGTCTGGATAATCATCCAAGCAGTAAGTCCATGAGTGGGACAATTCTTAACCAAAGATTTCATTCTGTACCAAGCTTGAGCAACATGCTCATCATCAAGTTGTTTAAATTTCATAATATCACTTCTCATAGATATAATCTTAGCAGGAGGGTAGTACTTTCCAATAAAAGCATCTTTGCACTTAATCCGAGAATCAATACTATTTCTAGGCAAGGATAGCAACCATTCTTTAGATTTTCCTCTCAAGGAGAAAGGAAACAACTTGAGCTTAATAATATCTCTATCTACATCCTTATACTTTTGCATCTCAAAAAGTTCAACAAAGCTATTGAGATGGGCAGCAGCATCATCAGAACTAGCACCAGAAAATTTCTCTCTCATCACAAGATTCAACAAAGCAGGCTTAATTTCATAAAAGGTAGCACCAGGAGCAGGTGGAGCAATATGAGTGCTAAGGAAATCATTGTTGTTTGTGCTAGTGAATTCACACAACTTGGTGTTCTCAGCAGAGTTCATTTTGGCAAAAGTGGAGCAAGCCAAAAACAGCAGCAGCAGCTAGAGCAAGAACTAATTTTTTTGTGTTTTTGATAAACTAATTTTTTGGAGTTTTTGATAAAAAGAGGCAAACAAAACCAAGCAAAAGAAACTAAGCAAACCAAAAACAAAGTAAAGAGAAAGGATGAGAAGGACTCTCCTTGTGAAGACGTCCTTAGCCTCCCCGGCAACGACGCCAGAAAACTTGTTGGCGCTTCGTTGACGTGGGAGTTTCTTCTTTCGTTGCATCAACAGCGCCAAATAACTTGTTGATGGCGCCTGAGAGCGCTTCGTCGGGAAACCCCAAGAGCAAGGTGTGATGTAGCACAACAACAAGTCTTCCCTCAGTAAGAAACCAAGGTTATCGAACCAGTAGGAGGAAGGAAACATCTCAAAGGTGTTGCAAACAACGTGGAAACCTGCACAACACAAACTAAAGACTTTTCCCCAACTAACAGTGAGGTTGTCAATCTCACCAGTTGCTGTAACAAAGGATTAACTGTATGGTGTGGAAGGTGATGATGGTTTGCAGAAAGAAAATAGTAACAGTGGAAGATGTATCAATGGTAAAGATTGGACCGGGGTCCATAGTTCACTAGAGGTGTTCTCCTTAGATAAACAAACATGACATGCTGGGTAAACAAATTACAACAGGGCAGTTGACAGGACTGAGCAAGGCATAACAATGCAATACTAGACAAAAAGATCCTATGAGATTCGGTTGGGCAATACAACAATATACATAGACCGCCATCCAACTGCATCTATGACTAGTAGTCCACCTTTGGGTTATCATCCGAACCCCCTCCAGTATTAAGTTGCAAACAACAGACAACTGCTTTAAGCAAAGTGTGTAAGGTAAACAATCCACTTGTTCCATGAACAAGAGACCATTGTTTTCCCCCTAGTGGCAACAAAACATCTACAACCTTAGAGATTTCTGTCACTTCCCTTGATTAAATAGAGGCATGAACTGTAACATCCCAACATTTAGGAACTAACGAAAGGTAGATTTAGGAATATGGAATGTTGCATGGATCCATTTGTGAAAATGTGGGTAAAATTTTCGCCAAATAAAAACCTTAAGTGATCAATGTTTCTTTCATACTTTGAGATTAGGTTTAGTCTTAAAGGATGACTGTTATAAAATTTGAGATGATCTTTAAGGAGTTATGTGTTTTAAAATGAATTTGAATTTTAAACTTGAGTGTTTGAATTATAATTCAAATGAATTAGATGTAAGTTTTGAATCTTAATTTAATTAAGAAATAAACATTATAACTTAAATTCTAACCAAAGAAAAACAATAATGAATATGAAACTTATTTCTTATCATCAATATATATAATCAAGTTATAAAATTATAACTTATTGAAATCATCCACACAATTCACAAAAGCAAATATACAAAGAATAAGAATATTCTTTATTAATAATAATGTAATCCTTATTAGAAAAGAATAAAATAAAGATTACAAAAATAATAAAAGAAAATTACAAAAGTAGGAAGAAGATTACATTGGACTATTTACTAACTATTCTATAACTAAACCTAAACTAAATCTTCATCTTTATATCTGTACCTACAAAACAAACAGAAATATATAGAGAAATAAAAGGTTAGAGTTAGTATTATTTTCTCTTAGACATGTCAATGAAATGCACTTGACAAATTCATCATTCAGAAATTTATAAAAAGGGGCAAGTTTCACCAATATGAAAGAATCCATCTTTCATAAATTTAAAGCCATAAGTCAAATAACATCCAAGCGGGACAAATCCACCAGCCAGGTGAAAGTAACCAGGTAATAGTAAGTTTCCAGATTCTGAACATATCCACAAGTGCATAGCAATCACACAGGCAGGACACACATCAACATGCATGTGGTGTGCTGTCAACCTCACAGAACAGCCCAAACTCACAAAACCACAAGCACAGCCGTGGAGAGGCACTAGTGCATCTCTCCACTACACAACACACAAGAACAGCCAGTGTAGACAGCAGCTAAACCAAGCACCATAGCCAGCAACCAAACCAAACAAAGCAAGATCACATCACCAGGATGGTGACATAAGGAGGGGGGTGGATCAGGTGGACAGCAAGATCAAGCACAGGAGCTAGGAGGAGCAGATTAGCTCAAGATCAAGCACAAGAGTCCAGCAAAACCAGATCAAGATCATCACCAACTTACTCCACAAACATCAGAGTATGTGGTGAGTTTCATAAAGCCTTCACATGATCTAATCATCTTATTTAGAGAAAAGCATGTGTTGTTCTATAAAACAAACCCTCAAAAAGCACCCAAGTGGGGTGAATGCATCATAGGGATTTTTAAACTCTAAAAGCAAACAACAAAGTACCAGGATCTAACCAGAGCTCAGAGCAACATCCTTGCTCTGGTTGTCCAACTATATTTTACAATTCAATCATACATATACCTATGATATATTTCTAGGCACATCCCTAAAGGAAGGGTAGCACCTTAGAAACAAATCTTTGGGATCCATAGAATGATCAATCTCACTATCATTTTTTAAGCTTTGATTCAATAAAAAGAATAGCTGGTACCACTACCAGGACTATCTAGATGAACCAATTAGATAAGATCTGAATCCCTAAGCCTCAGACCAACATCATTGGTCTTAGGTAATTCAGAGAAGAGCATCTCTATTTATCTTATAAAGCCAATTTTGTCTTAAGCCTAAAAAACCCAATCAATGGGTTAGAATCAAACTTGTGTGCCATACCATGATGGTGTCACAAGAACAATCCATTATGAATCAGGATATACATTTAATCATCACAAATTCAAACAATCAACTTAACTAATCATTTTCCTGTTAACACATGAATCATAACTAGGATATTCCTATATTAAACTTCACTGTTTGAGATCATGATGATCTCAAACCATACACTAGTTCTAAGCCAACAGCACCAGGACAATGATTTCATCATGTCATAATCATGATCATAAACCCAGAAATGATAGTGAAAACTTATCAAGTCACTGACTTAATCAAGTATGATTCCCAAGCAATTATATCATCTGCATCTGATGCAATCCAAGCATCAAATCATCTAGTAAGCCACCAGAAACATCATAGAGCATCTTAAGCAACAAGCCTTAGGCCAATAATCATTTAGCATGTGTACAGACCATCCAAACATGATTCAATTCATCCAGTACATGATCAATCACATAACAGGAACCCTAAATGGATAATCATGCTAATATGAATCAGACAGTAGCAAGAGAGAACACTGCCAGCATCGAATCCGCAAGCACACAGAGCACCGGGGAAAAGGAATCAAACTCACCGTAGGTCCTCGCTGACGAATTGAAGAGGAAGCAGATTGGATGACGAACCCGCGGCGGCACAGGGAGCACCCAGGGGGCGCTGCTACCTGTACTAGCCACGGCGGCGGCCACAGCAGCGCACGAACCCAGCACACCACCACAGGCGGGACCGCGGCGGCGGCAGCACTTTCCCCTAACCCTAGGGTTTGGGAACAGGGTGAACCTGGCCACGGAGAAGCCCCAGAGTCAAATCGAGCTGGACTAGATGAACGAGCATAGTCGCAAACCTCGCCCTATACCACGACAGCGGCCAAGGGAAACCTCAACGGCGGCCATCGCCAGCGGTGGCGCCGGAGCCCACGGGGCCGAGGGAGAGGAATGGTGAGAACGATGAGGAGGCAGAGAGAGTGGGATGCGTGGGCCAAAACCCCTCGGGGTGATGATTTTGACCCTTCCCTATTGGGCCACACTGGCCCAATAAGCCCAAAAGGCCAGCCCAAATCGTTTAAAAACTGTTTAATCAATTGGAAAAGACCAAAATGCCCCTGACATCAATAAAATTCTAGAAATAAAATAAAAGTCCAAAATTATAAATAAAATATTTTTGGATTCACAATAATCCCCGTTATCCAAATAAAATAAAATATAAAATTTTAGACATTAAAATTTTTATAAGGATTTTGTAATTTATATATTCCTTATGGAATTTTACAAAATTATTGAAAGATGATAAAAATAAATAAAAATCACTTTCATTATATATTAATATTATATTAGTTTTGAAAATACTAAATAAATATTTAATAGCAATTTTTAATGTATAATTGATAATTCATAAAAGAATTATTAAATCAATAAAAGTCAAATAAAATAAAATAAAATAAAATAATATCTGCTATAAATATTAAAAATTAATATTTGTAAATGCTTAATCATCATTTAAGTGCACTTTATTTAGGGTAAATGCATACAGAATTAAATAATGCATTACATTACTTGCATAATCATTTTGCTTCTTTAAATATTGTCCTTACCGGGCAATAATGATGTTTTTGTAGACATAGAAGTTCAAGGTCCAGTGCAAGGATCAGACTTCACTACCTTGCTAGCACAAGGCAAGCTCATCACTTTCTCATGTCCTTTGAAGAGTCATTATCAAAGTATTTGCAAATTGTGTGTTATCATATATGCTATAAAAGAAAGAAAATATTATTTTCACAATAAAGAAATCATAGATATCATCCTAAGTGATGATATAATGGAGCAATGGAACTTAGGGTTCTAGTTGCAAGAAATAATGATCAAGTAGGAACTTAATAACCCCTGACATCAGTGATTCTAGCGCCTCCCCCAAGCCCTAGGCCGGCGGCCAAGGAGGGAGGAGTGGGGGGCAAGTTTCCCCCTCCCTTCTAGAAGCTCCCCTAGGGTTTCCCCTAGGTTTGGCCGGCTGGGCCCTATGGGGCCTTGTGCCCCTGGCCCAATGCGGCCAGGGCACTCCCTCATAGGCCCATGCCCCCTCCCGGCAGGTGGGGCCACGTTGGTCCCCCTCCGGAAGGTTCTAGAAGCTTCCGGTACAACACCGATTAACCCGAAACAATTCCGAACTCCAAAAACTACATTGCCTTACATGAATCTTATTCTCCGGACCATTCCGGAACCTCTCGTGATGTCCCGGATCCCATCCGAGACTCCGAACAAAAACTCATAAACGAATTATCCAACCTATCGTAGAGTCGAGACACGTTAAGTGTGTGACCCTTCGGGTTCGAGAATATGCAGACATGATCTTATATCAATAATCAACAGCGGGGTCCGGAAACCCATATTGACTCCCACACATTCATCGATGATCATATCATATGAACCACGATGCTAGGATTCAATCAATCCCATATATATATTCCCTTCGTCTCGCGATATTTTACTTGCCCGAGATTTGATCGTCGGTACCGTCATACCTAGTTCAATCTCGTTCACAACAAGTACTTTACTCGTTCCGTAATCCGATATCACTTTGTGATTAACTCCTTAACCACATGCTTGCAAGCGGTGTTGATATCGATTAGCGAGTGAGCCTGAAGTATATCTCTCCGACTTGGGAGGGACAAATCCCATCTCGATACATACAACCCAACAGGGACTTTCCGATCACCTGAGAGACACCTTTATGATCACCCTCTCATAGGATGACGTTTGATGACCTCAAAGCTTTCTTCCGATACGAGGGAGTTGTATTATCTCATGGTCTAAGGAATACAATATTTGACATAAGAAAAGCTTTGCAAAGATGAACACGATGACACGATCTAATTGCTCCGCTTAGTTTGGGTCTGTCCATCATATCATTCTCCCAATGATATGATCTCATTATTAATCGACAACTCATGTCTATGGTTAGGAAACCTTAACCATCATTAATCAATGAGCTAGTCCATAGAGGCATACTAGGGACACAATGTTGTTCATAAACCACACAAGTATTAAAGTTTCCGCTTAATACTATTCTAGCATGGAATATAAACTTTATCATGAACAAGAATTATAATAATAACATCTTTATTATTGCCTCTAGGGCATAATTCCAACAGTCTCCCACTTGCACTAGAGTCAATAATCTAGTTTACATTTGGCAACAATCTCACACCCATGGCACTAAGGTGCTGATCATGTTTTACACGTGGAAGAGGTTTAGTCAATGGATCTGCGACATTCAGATCTGTATGTACTTTGCTAATCTTCAGATCTCCATCTGCTATATAATCTCGGATTATATGAAACTTGCGGTTGATATGCATGGTCTTTGGATGATATCTTGGTTCCTTAGCGAGTGCTATGGCGCCAGTGTTGTCACACAATATCTCAAGTGGGTCCAATGCACTTGGAACCACGCCAAGCTTAGTGATGAAGTTCCTGATCCAAACTCCTTCACTTGATGCTTCTGCAGCAACCATGTATTCCGCTTCTACTGTAGATCCTGCGATCACGCTTTGCTTGCAGCTTCTCCAGCTCACAGCTCCTCCATTCAAAATATAAACGTATCCTGTCTGGTATTTAGAATCATCCTTGTCGGTGTCGAAACTAGCGTCGACGTAACCTTTTATGACGAGTTGTTCATCACCTCCTTAGACTAAGAACATTTCTTTAGTCCTATTTAGGTACTTTAGGATGTTCTTCACGGCTGTACAGTTTTCCACTCCTGGATCACTTTGATATCTGCTCGTCAAAGTAAGAGCATTGGACACATCCGGTCTAGTACACAGCATGGCATACATGATAGAACCTATGGCCGAGGCATAAGGCACTTTGCTCATAGCTTCTTTATCATTTACCGTAGCTGGACACTGAGCCTTGCTCAATATCTTACCTGACAACATAGGCACTGAACCTTTCTTTTCCTTATCCATTCTGAACCTTTTCAGAACTTTGTCTAGGTATGTACTCTGTCTTAAAGCTATTAGGCGTCTTTGTCTATCTCTATAGATTTTGATGCCCAATATATAAGCAGCTTCACCTAGGTCTTTCATTGAAAAACAATTGTTCAAATAACTCTTCACATCGTTAAGCATGTTAATGTCATTTCCAATAATCAATATGTCATCCACATATAGTACCAGAAATGTCACCGAGCTCCCACTCACTTTCTTGTAGATACAAGCCTCGTAGCAATTTGGAACAAATCCAAAGCTCTTGATCACTTGATCAAAACGAAGGTTCCAACTTCGAGATACTTGCTTCAGTCCATAAATGGAACGCTGAAGTTTGCACACTTTATCAGCATCCTTAGGATCGACAAAACCTTCGGGTTGCATCATATACAACTCTTCATCAATGTTGCCATTGAGGAACGCAGTCTTGACATCCATCTGCCATATTTCATAATCATGAAACGCAGCAATTGCTAATAAAATCCAAATGGACTTAAACATCGCTACGGGAGAGAAAGTCTCATCCTAGTCAACACCTTGAACTTGTTGAAAACCTTTCGCGACAAGCCGTGCTTTATAGACGGTAACATTACCATCCGCGTCCGTTTTCTTCTTGAAGATCCATTTGCACTCAACGGCCTTTCGGTCGCTAGGAGGGTCCACCAAAGTCCATACTTGGTTTTCGCTCATGGATTCCAATTCGGATTTCATGGCCTCTAGCCATTTCTCAGAGTCTGGGCTCATCATCGCTTCCTCATAGTTCGTAGGTTCACTGTTTTCTACCAACAAGACAGTCAAGACAGGGTTGCTGTACCACTCAGGAGGGGCACGCGACCTTGTCGACCTGCGACGTTCAGTAGCAGCATCGTCCGAAGCTTCATGATCCTTGTTATTAGCTTCCTCTATTGTTGGTGTAGGCGGCACTGGAACAATTTCAGGCGCTGCGCTACTCTCCAACTCAAGAGAAGGTTCAACAACCTCGTCTAGCTGTACTTTCCTCCCACTCACTTCTTTCGAGAGAAACTCCTTCTCAAGAAAGGAACCGTTCTTTGCGACAAACACTTTGCCTTCGGTTCTGTGATAGAAGGTATACCCAATAGTTTCCTTAGGGTATCCTATGAAGACGCATTTCTCCGCTTTGGGTTCGAGCTTGTCCGGCATCAACTTCTTGACGTAGGCTTCGCATCCCCAAACTTTAAGAAACGACAACTTAGGTTTAGCACCAAACCACAGTTCATACAGTGTCGTCTCAACGGATTTAGATGTAAAGTGAATGCAGCGATTTCTAATGCATAACCCCAAAATGATAACGGCAAATCAGTAAGAGACATCATTGATCGGACCATATCTAATAGAGTTCGATTCCGGCGTTCAGACACACCATTGCGCTGTGGTGTTCCGGGTGGCGTGAGTTGCGAAACGATTCCGCTTGCTTTAAGATGCGTGAGAAAATCATAACTCAAATATTCACCTCCACGATCGGATCGTAGAAACTTAATTTTTCTGTTACGATGGTTCTCCACTTCATTCTGAAATTCCTTGAACTTTTCAAATGTTTCAGATTTATGTTTCATTAAATAGATATACCCATATCTACTTAAGTCATCGGTAAAAGTGAGAAAATAGCGATATCCACCATGCGTCGAAACACTCATTGGTCCGCATACATCGGTATGTATGATTTCCAACAAGTCCGTTGCTCGCTCCATCATACCGGAGAACGGGGTTTTAATCATCTTGCCCATGAGGCATGGTTCGCATGTGTCAAATGATTCCAAATCAAGAGACTCCAAAAGTCCATCAGAATGGAGTTTCTTCATGCGCTTTACACCAATATGACCTAGACGACAGTGCCACAAATAAGTAGTATTATCACTATCTACTTTGCTTCTCTTAGCCTCAATGTTATGGATGTGTGTTTCAGCCGTTTCGAGATTCAGAAGAAATAAACCGTTCAAAACAGGTGCATGACCATAAAAGATGTTACTCATATAAATAGAACAACCATTATTCTCCGATTTAAATGAATAACCGTCTTGCAATAAACACGATCCAGAAATAATGTTCATGCTCAACGCAGGCACATAATAACACTTATTAAGGTTTAAAACTAATCCCGAAGGTAAAACTAAGGAGAGCGTGCCGACGGCCATCACATCAACTCTTGATCCGTTGCCAACGCGCATCGTCACCTCATCCCTCGCAAGCCGCAGTCTATTCCGTAGCTCCTGTTTCGAGTTACAAATATTAGCAACTGAACCAGTATCAAATACCCAGGCACTACAACGAGGGCTAGTAAGGAAAACATCAATAACATGTATATCAAATATACCTTTGATGGTGCCAGCCTTCTTGTCTGCTAAGTACTTCGGACAGTTGCGCTTCTAGTGACCCTTGTCCTTGCAATATAAGCACTCAGTGTCCGGCTTTGATACTGGTTCCAACTCCAGACTTGAGATTCTTCTCAGCAGGGGCAACGCGCTTGCAGCCGCCTTTCTTGAAGGGCTTCTTTGCACCCTTACCTTTCTTGAAGGTGGGGGGCTTGTTGACCATCAACACATGATTATCCTTTTTGATGTCCACCTCTGCAGCCTTCAGCTTTGCGAAGAGCTCGGTGATCGTATCAGTGGAACCAATCTGATTATGAGTCACTATAAAACTTTTGTAGCTGGGAGGGAGTGATTGCAGAACCCTGTCAATCTTGAGATCCTCTGGAATCTTGTAGTCCAGTTGCTCAAGGCGTTGAGTGTAGCCCGACATCTTTATGGCGTGCTCACTAACGGAACTCCCTTCCTCCATCTTGCAGTTAAAGAATTTCTTAGAGATCTCATATCTCTCAGAACGGGCCTGAGTGTGAAACATAGGTTTCAGCTCCTCAAGAATCTCAAAGGGCCCGGGATAATCTTCAAAACGATTTTGAAGGTCCGATTCCATAGCAAACAACATGGTGCTCTTAATCACACCATAATCATCTTTGCGCGACTGATAGACAACTTTCTCATCAGCCGGCGCATCTACAGCAGGGGCATCACCTAACACATTCTCAAGGACATAGTCCTTTTGACCGCCAGAGAGAATGATTCTCAGATTGCGGAACCAGTTGGTGAAGTTAGACCCATTGTTTCTAAGCTTTTCCTTCTCAGCAAAAATGTTGAAGTTGAAGTTGGACTTAGCCATATGATCTACAATGTTTGCAAGTACAAATTAGACTATGTTCATGATAACTAGTTCAACTTTTAATCAAATTACTAGATGAACTCCCACTAAATTCAACATCCCTCAAGTTGTTTAGTGAATATGATCCAAATTCACCACACCTAATCCGATCTTCACGAGAAGATATGTGGTCTCAATGGTGGACAACGAAGTGTCGATCATATCATTCATATGATTCATGCTTAACCTTTCGGTTCATGTGTTCCGAGGCCATGTCTGTACATGCTAGGCTCATCAAGTCAAACCCAAGTATTTCCGCGTGTGCAAAAACTGGCTTGCACCCGTTGTATGTGAACGTAGAGTCTATAGCACCCGATCATCACGTGATGCTTGGACACGACGAACTTTCACAACGGTGCATACATGGGGAGAACACAGTTTTATCTTGATCTTGAAGTGAGGAATCATCTTATAATGATACCGTCGCGATCTAAGCATAATATGATACATAAAAGGATAAACATCACATGCATATAACTTTATGTGACATGGTATAGCCAATCTTCGCACAATGATCTCCATCTTGTGCGTGTCGGCATGATCTCCATCACTCCACCATGATTGCCTCCACCACGAATAGCAACTACAACTATTGCTAACTACTTAGCGATAAAGTGAAACTATTACATGGCGTATAAGAAGTTGACACACAGGTCATACACAATTATAAAGACAACCATATGGCTCCTGTCGGTTGTGTACTCATCGACATGCAAGTCGTGAAACATTACAAAACATGATCATTGCATACAACATACACATCACATCTTGAGCCATATCATATCACAGAAAACACTCCCTACAAAAACAAGTTAGACGCCTCTACTTTGTTGTTGCATGTTTTACGTGGCTTATGGGAGTAGCAAGCTAAGAACGATTCTTGCCTACAGAAAAGCCACAACGGTGATATTATGGTTGCCAAACTCTGGTGTAAATCCCATGACAACTATAGTGAGAGAGCCGCATGTGTGGAACAAGCCACACGTCAAGTGCGGAGCCGGTCTCGCGAACGACGTCGCGTAAAGTTGGCCTGGACCGCTTCAATCTCACTATCCCGCGTCATAAGAAGAACACAAACAAGAGGCTTGCAACAGAAAACATCAACGCCCGCAACAACCATGTTGCGTTCTACTCGTGAAACACATCTACGCATAGATCTATCTCTGATACCACTAAAGGGTTTCGCAGCATAGTAAATCAAAAAATTTCTACGGATGCGAACGGGAAAGCCAAGATCTAATCTAGGAGATGCAAACAACAAGGGGAATTAGATGAGATCTTCATACCCTTGAAGATTCGCACAGCGGAACGTTCGACGGAACGTGGGTGATGTAGTCGTACTCGCTTCTCCTCCTCGCGATCCGATCCGATCTAACACCGCAAGTGGCGATGCCTCCGAGAGATGCACACGTGCGGCACCTCGACGTCTCCTCCTTCCTCGGTCCAGCAAGTATGGTGGAGAGACGGATTGGATCTACAACGTGACGGCGCGGTGCAAGTGGTGGAGATTTTCTGCAGCAGGGCTTCGCCTACGTGCAGTCGGGAGGGAGAGAGAGAAGGGCAGCAGGGCGGCTAGGGTTGTGGAGGAGGTGTGGGGGGAGGGTGTGCCCCAGCCCTCTATATATAGAGGGGTGGGCGCTAGCCCTAGCCCCTCCCCCAAGCCCTAGGCTAGCGGCCAAGGAGGGAGGAGTGGGGGGCAAGTTCCCCCCTTCTAGATGCTTTCCTCGGGTTTGCCCTTGGTTTGGCCGGCTGGGCCCTATGGGGCCTTGTGCCCCTGGAACAATGCGGCCAGGGCACTCCCTCATAGGCCCATGCCCCCTCCCAGCAGGTGGGGCCACATTGGTCCCCCTCCGGAAGGTTCTAGATGAAGGGAATATGCCCTGAGAGGCAATAATAAAGTGTTTATTATGTGTATTCCAAGTATATGATAGATGTTTATTTTGCATGCTATAATTGTATTAATACGGAAACGTTAATACATGTGTGTTTAATAAACAAACAGAAAGTTCCTAGTTATGCCTCTCTCATAAACTAGCTTGTTGATTAACAAGATGATCAAGGTTTCCTGATCATGGACATTGGATGTTGTTAATAACGGGATCACAACATTAGTGTAATGGTGTGATGAACATTCACCCGAAGTATAGCATTACGATCAAAGTCATTGAGTTTATATTGCTATAACAACTTACGAAGTGATCCTAATCCTTAGACCATGAGATCATGTCAATCACTAACACCGGAAGAGTTTCTTGATAACATCAAACGTCACACCGTAACAGGGTGATTATAAAGGTGGATTCAGAACTAACAAAGTGTTATGTTGAGGCCCATGGATCGAGAGTGGAATTTGTTCATCCCGATGATGGATAGATATACTCTGGGCCCTCTCGGTGATATCACATTGATTAGCTTGCAAGCAAGTGATTTGATCACTAGAATGTTATATCACGGGAACGAGAAAAGAGTGCATGTCAGTAACGAGATCAAACTAGGTATAGAGATACCGATGATCGAATCTTGGACATGTAATATATCGTGAAACAAAGGGATTAAGATACTAGCATAAAAGGTTCCGACGATCACAAGAAAGTCATCGTTGAATGTGTGGGAGTCAGTATGGGTCTCCAGATCCCGCTTCTGATTATTGATCCGAGAGGGGTCTCGATCATGTCCGCATTATTCACGAACCATAGGGTGACACACTTAAGAGACACCGACATCCAATTGGAGCAAAAGTTTCATGCCGAAAGAATAAATAAGCGCAGGAATTTATTTCACTAGATACCGAAACAGGTTTTCGGGTGAAATTGCATAAAGTGGTTATGCATGTGAAATGGAATTCTAGCAAGGGGTTATTTGTGAATGTTTCTCATTAAAGTAATTGACAAAATTCTGAATAAAATAAAAGAGTTTTATTTCATGAGAGTTTGCATTAAATTTGGTGGAAATTTAATGGGAATTTGAGTGGACTTTTGAGTGGAGGGAATTTAAAGGGCATTTTGTGAGTGGAGTGTCCACCCACATGAATGAAGGAGGGGAGGGGGCATCCCCCATGGCCGGCGGCCACCCCTTGGGTGTCCCCCCCTCCTCCTATAAAAGGAGCCCCCCTCCTCACTTGTCTCTCACACCTCCTCGTGAAGGATCTCTCCCCCCTCTAGAATTTATTCCCCATGGTCTCGGACTAGCGAGATACATGTTCCTGGTGGCTATTCGGCAAGAAAGAGTTGTGCTTCCGCTGCATCGCTGGAGCAAGGAGGCGGAGGTTGCTCGGTGCCTCGTACGTGTGTGCGAGCACGGATGCGCTGCTGTTTTGCGGCGCTAGGACTTCCTCTCAATCTTGAGATCGGCAAGAGATCGTCTACATCAACCACGAGTTGAACTCGTTAAGCTTTGTCGGTCTTTAAGGGTATGTTCTCTACAGATATACATCCGCCCGTTGTTTGTATCTAGTAGATAGATCTTGGTACGTAGTTCCCATCGTAGGAAATTTTTTGTTTGCTATGCTGCGAACCCTACAGTAGTACACATATGAGTATGTGGGCGATGATGATCATGTTGTTTCTCCTTTGTTGTAATTTTGGATATTGGTGGCATAGTGGGATGAAGCGGCCCGGACAAACTTTACATGTCCTCGCACATGAGACCTGTTCCACGCTTGACATGCAACTAGTTTGCATAAGTGGCTAGCGGGTGTCTGTCTCTCCTACTATAGTCAATATCTATTTTTCAAGCGAGTTGTCAACAATTTGGTTATCCTCGTTGTGGTTCATGTTCGTAGGTAAGAACGGTTCTATCTCGAAAGCCCTAAGCCACGTAAAACTTGCAATGGATAAATTAGAGGCGTCTAGTTTAGATTGTTGCTGGGCTAGTGTTATGATATGGTAGTGTTGTAAGTAGAAGTATGAGATGATACTCTTACAACACACATAGCGTGTAAACTCCATATACTTTGGATTTACACATATAGGTATGATAGTGATCATACCACGATGCACATGATAGAGATCATCTGCGGGAACCATAACATTTCACTAATAAACATGTGATGTTTGATAGCATCTTATATTGCTTGTTTAGCGCTTTGTTAGCATAATAAGATGATCCCTCATTTAAATATCAAGATAAGAATGTGTTCTTCCTTTAGTATGCACCGATTATGTTTTCGTCGCTCCAAGACATCACGTGATGATCGGGTGTTCTTGGATCCACGACCATATTTCGGGTGTAAAACAGTTACACACGCGAATACTAAGGTTCTAACTTGGCGAGCCTAGCATGTACAGACATGGCCTCGGAACACAGACCGAAAGGTTAAGCATGAGTCATATAGTTGATATGATGCCCATATGATGCTCGCCTTTGAAGCTACACCGACTCACGTGATGATCGTACTTGGTATAGTGGATTTGGTTCATGTAATCACCAAAAAGGCACGAGGGATGTCGTTTTTGAGTGGGAGTTCATTCGTAATATGGATTAGTTGAACTCAATCTGTCATACACTTAGTCTAAACTTTACAAATTCTGTTGTAGATGGCACCACCTGCTTTTAATTTAAATGTGTTCATGGAGAAAGAGAAACTAGCAACGAACGGTAGCAACTTTACCAAATGGGCCATGAATTTGAGGATTCTCCTCTCTGCTGCACAAAAGCAATATGTGCTAGAAGAGCCGTTAGGCCCCCCACCTTTTGATGATGCCCCTGACGAGGAGAAGAATGTCTATCAGACTCGTCAGGAGGACCACAACTTAGTTCATTGCGGCATATTGTATGGGCTAGAGCCGGAACTTCGAAAGCGTTTCGAAAATGGCAATGCATTTGATACAATGGGTGAGTTGAAAATGATTTTCGACACACATGCTGCTGTAGAGAGCTACAATGCTTCAGAAAAGTTCTTTAGCTGCATGATGGAAGAGCACAGCTCCGTTAGTGAGCATGTACTCAAGATGTCAGGTTACGCCGATAAGCTTGTGTCCTTGGGAATAATGATTCCCATTGACTTAGGCATCCATTGTGTTCTGCAGTCTCTGCCACCTAGCTATAAGAGCTTCGTGATGAACTATAATATGCAAGGCATGAAGAAGACTCTCCCCGAGCTTCTGTCAATGCTTAAAACTGCAGAAGTGGAGATCAAAAAGGAACATCAAGTGTTGATGATCAATAGGAACACTGGTTTCAAGAAAGACAAGAAGGAAAAATGGAAGGGTAGTAAGGGCGGCAAGACTGTTGCCGTGCCTGAAAAGAAACCCCGAGTTGGACCTAAGTCTGATACCGAGTGCTACTATTGTAAGGGGACTGGCCACTGGAAGCGCAACTGCCCCAAGTATTTGGCAGACAAGAAGGCCGGCAAGGCAAACAAAGGTATATATGATATACATGTTATTGATGTGTACTTGACTAGTACTCGCAGTAGCACCTGGGTATTTGATACCGGTTCAGTTGCTAATATTTGTAACTCGAATCAGGGGCTGCGGAACAAGCGACCGCTAGCAAGGGGTGAGGTCAAGATGCGTGTCGGCAATGGATCAAGTGTTGATGTGATCGCCGTCGGAACGCTGCCTCTCCATTTACCGTCGGGATTAGTTATAAACTTGAATAATTGTTATCTGGTGCCTGCACTGAGCATGAACATTGTATCTGGATCGTGTTTGATGCGAAGTGGTTATTCATTTAAATCCGAGAACAATGGTTGTTCCATTTATATGAATGAAATCTTTTATGGTCATGCACCGATGATGAATGGTTTATTTCTTTTAAATCTCCATGATAATATTACACATATTCATAATGTTGATGCTAAAAGGATTAAACTAAATGATGATATATCCGCATATATGTGGCACTGCCGTCTAGGTCATATTGGCGTTAAACGCATGAAGAAGCTCCATTCGGATGGACTTTTGGAATCACTTGATTATGAATCATTTGATACATGTGAGCCATGTCTTATGGGCAAGATGACTAGAACGCCGTTTTCTGGTTCAATGGAACGGGCGACAAATTTATTGGAAATCATACATTCTGATGTATGTGGTCCAATGAGTGTGTCGGCGCGAGGTGGATATCGTTATTTTGTTACTTTCACAGATGATTTGAGTAGATACGGTTATATCTACTTGATGAAACACAAGTCTGAAACCTTTGAAAAGTTCAAGGAATTTCAGAATGAAGTGGAAAATCATCATAATAGAAAGATCAAATTTCTACGGTCCGACCGTGGAGGTGAGTATCTAAGTTACGAGTTTAGCACTCACATGAAAGAGTGTGGAATTGTTTCACAACTCACGCCTGCCGGAACACCACAGAGAAATGGTGTGTCGGAACATCGTAATCGTACTTTATTAGATATGGTTCGATCTATGATGTCTCTGACGGACTTGCCGTTGTCATTTTGGGGTTATGCACTAGAAACTGCTGCATTCACTTTAAATCGGGCACCATCTAAATCCGTTGAAAAGACACTGCATGAATTGTGGTTTGTAAACAAACCTAAGCTGTCATTTCTTAAAGTTTGGGGATGCGATGTTTATGTGAAGAAACTTCAACCGGATAAACTCGAACCCAAAGCGGAAAAATGCGTCTTCATAGGATACCCTAAGGCAACTATTGGGTATTCCTTCTATCACAGATCCGAGGGCAAGGTTTTTGTTGCCAAGAATGGATCCTTTCTAGAGAAAGAGTTTCTCGCGAAAGGTGTGAGTAGTCGGAAGGTAGAACTCGAAGAGGTTATTGAACCTTCTCTTCAAAGTATGGCGAATAGCGCAGCGCCGGAAGTTGCTCCGGAGTTGGCTCCACCTGTTGAAGAGGGAACTAATGATAATGATCATGAAACTCCAAAAGAGAGTACTACCGAACCTCGCAGGTCAAGCAGGACGCGTGCAGCTCCCGAGCTGTACGGAAATCCTGTCATGAATTTCATGGTTGATGAAAATGATGACCCTGCGACGTATGAAGAAGCGATGATGAGCCCGGATTCCAACAAATGGTTAGAAGCCATGAAATCCGAGATGTAATCCATGTATGAAAATCAAGTTTGGAACTTGGTGGACTTACCTCACGACCGAAAGGCCGTGGAGAACAAATGGATTTTCAAAAGGAAAACTGATGCTGATGGTAATGTAACCGTCTATAAAGCTCGACTTGTTGCAAAGGGGTTTCGACAAATTCAAGGATTTGACTACGATGAGACATTCTCTCCCGTAGCGATGCTAAAGTCAGTTAGGATTATGTTAGAAATTGCTGCATATTTCGATCATGAGATATGGCAGATGGATGTAAAAACCGCGTTTCTCAATGGTAATATTGAGGAAGAGTTGTATATGATACAACCAAAGGGTTTTGTCGATCCTAAGGATGCTAACAAGGTGTGCAAGCTTCAGAGATCCATCTATGGATTGAAGCAAGCATCACGAAGTTGGAATCTCCGCTTTGATGAGGTGATCAAAGAGTTTGGATTTGTCCAAACTTATGGAGAAACTTGTATTTACAAGAAAGTGAGTGGGAGCAATGTGGCATTTCTGATATTATATGTGGATGACATATTATTGATCGGAAATGATATAGATCTTTTAAACAGTGTTAAAAGTTATCTAAACAGCAAATTTTCAATGAAGGACCTAGGTGAAGCGTCATACATATTAGGCATAAAGATCTATAGAGATAGATCTAGGCGCCTAATAGGGCTATCGCAAAGTACATACCTTGATAAGATTTTAAAGAAGTTTAAAATGGACGGAAGTAAGAAGGGGTTCTTACCTATGTTGCAAGGCAAGACATTGAGTAAGACTCAAAGTACGGCTTCGGCGGAAGAAAGAGAGATAATGGACAAAGTCCCCTATGCTTCAGCCATAGGCTCTATAATGTACGCCATGCTATGTACAAGACCGGATGTGGCACATGCTATTAGTTTGACTAGTAGGTACCAATCGGATCCAGGTTCAGAACACTGGATAGCGGTCAAGAATATCCTTAAATACTTGCGAAGAACTAAGGATATGTTTCTTGTATACGGAGGTGAAGAAGAGCTCGTCGCTAAGTGTTATGTCGACGCTAGATTTGACACCGATCCGGATGACTCTAAGTCTCAATTCGGATACGTATTTCTCATGAATGGCGGAGCGGTTAGTTGGAGGAGCTCCAAACAACCTGTGGTAGCAGGATCAACAACGGAGGCCGAATATGTTGCTGCTTCAGAAGCGGCTCAGGAAGCAGTTTGGATGAAGGAGTTCATATCCGAACTAGGAGTGGTGGCAAACGCGTTGGACCCAATGGTGATATATTGTGACAACAATGGTGCCATTGCCAATGCCAAAGAGCCAAGGTCTCACAAGCATTCCAAGCATATTAAACGCCGGTTTCACTCCATCCGCGAGCATGTCAAGGATGGAGATATAAAGATTTGTAAAGTACATACGGATCTCAATGTAGCAGATCCGTTGACTAAAACTCTCCCTAGAGCAAAAAATGATCAACACCAGAACTCAATGGGTGTTAGATTTATCACTATGTAACTAGATTATTGTCTCTAGTGCAAGTGGGAGACTGAAGGGAATATGCCCTGAGAGGCAATAATAAAGTGTTTATTATGTGTATTCCAAGTATATGATAGATGTTTATTTTGCATGCTATAATTGTATTAATACAGAAACGTTAATACATGTGTGTTTAATAAACAAACAGAAAGTTCCTAGTTATGCCTCTCTCATAAACTAGCTCGTTGATTAACAAGATGATCAAGGTTTCCTGATCATGGACATTGGATGTTGTTAATAACAGGATCACAACATTAGTGTAATGGTGTGATGAACATTCATCCGAAGTATAGCATTACGATCAAAGTCATTGAGTTTATATTGCTATAACAACTTACGAAGTGATCCTAATCCTTAGACCATGAGATCATGTCAATCACTAACACCGGAAGAGTTTCTTGATAACATCAAATGTCACACCGTAACAGGGTGATTATAAAGGTGGATTCAGAACTAACAAAGTGTTATGTTGAGGCCCATGGATCAAGAGTGGAATTTTTTCATCCCGCTGACGGATAGATATACTCTGGGCCCTCTCGGTGATATCACATTGATTAGCTTACAAGCAAGTGATTTGATCACTAGAATGTTATATCACGGGAACGAGAAAAGAGTGCATGTCGATAACGAGATCAAACTAGGTATGGAGATACCGATGATCGAATCTCGGACATGTAATATATCGTGAAACAAAGGGATTAAGATACTAGCGTAAAAGGTTCCGACGATCACAAGAAAGTCATCGTTGAATGTGTGGGAGTCAGTATGGGTCTCCAGATCCCGCTTCTGATTATTGATCCGAGAGGGGTCTCGATCATGTCCACATTATTCACGAACCGTAGGGTGACACACTTAAGAGACACCGACATCCAATTGGAGCAAAAGTTTCATGCCGAAAGAATAAACAAGCACAGGAATTTATTTCACTAGATACCGAAACAGGTTTTCGGGTGAAATTGCATAAAGTGGTTATGCATGTGAAATGGAATTCTAGCAAGGGGTTATTTGTGAATGTTTGTCATTAAAGTAATTGACAAAATTCTGAATAAAATAAAAGAGTTTTATTTAATGAGAGTTTGCATTAAATTTGGTGGAAATTTAATGGGAATTTGAGTGGACTTTTGAGTGGAGGGAATTTAAAGGGCATTTTGTGAGTGGAGTGTCCACCCACATGAATGAAGGAGGGGAGGGGGCAGCCCCCATGGCCGGCGGCCACCCCTTGGGTGTCCCCCCCTCCTCCTATAAAAGGAGCCCCCCTCCTCACTTGTCTCTCACACCTCCTCGTGAAGGATCTCTCTCCCCCTCTAGAATTTATTCCCCATGGTCTCGGACTAGCGAGATACATGTTCCCGGTGGCTATTCGACAAGAAAGAGTTGTGCTTCCGCTGCATCGCTGAAGCGAGGAGCCGGAGGTTGCTCGGTGCCTCGTACGTGTGTGCGAGCACGGATGCGCTGCTGTTTTGCGGCGCTAGGACTTCCTCTCAATCATGAGATCGGCAAGAGATCGTCTACATCAACCACGAGTTGAACTCGTTAAGCTTTGTCGGTCTTCAAGGGTATGTTCTCTACGGATATACATCCGCCCGTTGTTTGTACCTAGTAGATAGATATTGGTACGTAGTTCCCATCATAGGAAATTTTTTGTTTTCTATGCTGCGAAACCTACACTAGAAGCTTCCGGTACAATACCGATTAACCCGAAACAATTCCGAACTCCAAAAACTGCATTGCCTTATATGAATCTTATTCTCCGGACCATTCCGGAACCTCTCGTGATGTCCCGGATCCCATCCGAGACTCCAAACAAAAACTCATAAACCAATTATCCAATCTATCCTAGCGTCGAGACACGTTAAGTGTGTGACCCTTTGGGTTCGAGAACATGCAGACATGATCTTATATCAATAATCAACAGCGGGGTCTGGAAACCCATATTGACTACCACACATTCATCCATGATCATATCGGATGAACCATGATGCCAGGATTCAATCAATCCCATATATATATTCCCTTCGTCTCGTGATATTTTACTTGCCCGAGATTTGATCGTCGGTACCGTCATACCTAGTTCAATCTCGTTCATAGCAAGTACTTTACTCGTTCCGTAATCCGATATCACTTTGTGATTAACTCCTTAACCACATGCTTGCAAGCGGTGTTGATATCGATTACCGAGTGGGCCCGAAGTATATCTCTCCGACTTGGGAGGGACAAATCCCATCTCGATACATACAACCCAACAGGTACTTTCTGATCACCTGAGAGACACCTTTATGATCACCCTCTCATACGATGACGTTTGATGACCTCAAAACTTTCTTCCGATACCAGGGAGTTGAATTATCTCATGGTCTAAGGAATACAATATTTGACATAAGAAAAGCTTCGCAAAGATGAACACGATGACACGATCTAATTGCTCCGCTTAGTTTGGGTATGTCCATCATATCATTCTCCCAATGATATGATCTCATTATTAATCGACAACTCATGTCTATGGTTAGGAAACCTTAACCATCATTAATCAATGAGCTAGTCCATAGAGGCATACTAGGGACACGGTGTTGTTCATAAACCACACAAGTATTAAAGTTTCCGCTTAATACAATTCTAGCATGGAATATAAACTTTATCATGAACAAGAATTATAATAATAACATCTTTATTATTGCCTCTAGGGCATAATTCCAACAGTCTCCCACTTGCACTATAGTCAATAATCTAGTTTACATTTGGCAACAATCTCACACCCATGGCACTAAGGTGCTGATCATGTTTTACACGTGGAAGAGGTTTAGTCAATGGATCTGCGACATTTAGATCTGTATGTACTTTGCTAATCTTCAGATCTCTCGGATTATATGAAACTTGCGGTTGATATGCTTGGTCTTTGGATGATATCTTGGTTCCTTAGCGAGTGCTATGGCGCCAGTGTTGTCACACAATATCTCTAGTGGGTCCAATGCACTTGGAACCACGCCAAGCTCAGTGATGAAGTTCCTGATCCAAACTCCTTCACTTGACGCTTCTGCAGTAGCCATGTATTCCGCTTCTACTGTAGATCCCGTGATCATGCTTTGCTTGCAGCTTCTCCAGCTCACAGCTCCTCCATTCAAAATATAAACGTACCATGTCTGAGATTTAGAATCATCCTTGTCGGTGTGAAACTAGCTTCGACGTAACCTTTTACGACGAGTTGTTCATCACCTCCATAGACTAAGACCATTTCTTTAGTCCTATTTAGGTACTTTAGGATGTTCTTCACGGCTGTCCAGTGTTCCACTCCTGGATCACTTTGATATCTTCTCGTCAAACTAAGAGCATTGGACACATCCGGTCTAGTTCACAACATGGCATACATGATAGAGCCTATGGCCGAGGCATAAGGAACTTTGCTCATAGCTTCTCTATCATTTACCGTAGCGGGACACTGAGCCTTGCTCAATATCTTAC
Source organism: Avena atlantica (assembly GCA_910589765.1). Classification (NCBI taxonomy): domain Eukaryota; kingdom Viridiplantae; phylum Streptophyta; class Magnoliopsida; order Poales; family Poaceae; genus Avena; species Avena atlantica. Next base: position 304,440,325 of record OU342736.1, read on the forward strand.
CTGACAACATAGGCACTGAACCTTTCTTTGCCTTATCCATTCTGAACCCTTTCAGAACTTTGTCTAGGTATGTACTCTGGCTTAAAGCTATCAGGCGTCTTTGTCTATCTCTATAGATTTTGATGCCCAATATATAACCAGCTTCACCTAGGTCTTTCATTGAAAAACACTTGTTCAAATAACTCTTCACATCGTTAAGCATGTTAATGTCATTTCCAATAATCAATATGTCATCCACATATAGTACCAGAAATGTCACCGAGCTCCCACTCACTTTCTTGTAGATACAAGCTTTGTAGCAATTTGGAACAAATCCAAAGCTCTTGATCACTTGATCAAAACGAAGGTTCCAACTCCGAGATGCTTGCTTCAGTCCATAAATGGAACACTGAAGTTTGCACACTTTATCAGCATCCTTAGGATCGACAAAACCTTCGGGTTGCATCATATAAAACTCTTCATCAATGTTGCCATTGAGGAACGCAGTCTTGACATCCACCTGCCATATTTCATAATCATGAAATGCAGAAATTGCTAATAAAATCTGAGTGGACTTAAACATCGCTACGGGAGAGAAAGTCTCATCGTAGTCAACACCTTGAACTTGTCAAAAACCTTTCGCGACAAGCCGTGCTTTATAGACGGTAACATTACCATCCGCATCCGTTTTCTTCTTGAAGATCCATTTGCACAAAACGGCCTTTCGGTCGCTAGGAGGGTCCACCAAAGTCCATACTTGGTTTTCGCTCATGGATCCCAATTCGGATTTCATGGCTTCTAGCCATTTCTCAGAGTCTGGGCTCATCATCGCTTCCTCATAGTTCGTAGGTTCACTGTCTTCTACCAACAAGACAGTTAAGACAGGGTTGCCGTACCACTCAGGAGGGGCACGCGACCTTGTCGACCCGCGACGTTCAGTAGCAGCATCGTCCGAAGCTTCATGATCCTTGTCATTAGCTTCCTCTATTGTTGGTGCAGGCGGCACTGGAACAATTTCAGGTGCTGCGCTACTCTCCAACTCAAGAGAAGGTTCAACAACCTCGTCTAGCTCTACTTTCCTCCCACTCACTTCTTTCGAGAGAAACTCCTTCTCAAGAAAGGAACCGTTCTTTGCGACAAACACTTTGCCTTCGGTTCTGTGATAGAAGGTATACCCAATAGTTTCCTTAGGGTATCCTATGAAGACACATTTCTCCGCTTTGGGTTCGAGCTTGTCCGGCATCAACTTCTTGACGTAGGCTTCGCATCCCCAAACTTTAAGAAACGACAACTTAGGTTTAGCACCAAACCACAGTTCATACGGTGTCGTCTCAACGGATTTAGATGTAAAGTGAATGCAGCGGTTTCTAATGCATAACCCCAAAATGATAACGGCAAATCAGTAAGAGACATCATTGATCGGACCATATCTAATAGAGTTCGATTCCGGCGTTCAGACACACCATTGCGCTGTGGTGTTCCGGGTGGCGTGAGTTGCGAAACGATTCCGCTTGCTTTAAGATGCGTGAGAAAATCATAATTCAAATATTCACCTCCACGATCGGATCGTAGAAACTTAATATTTCTGTTATGATGGTTCTCCACTTCATTCTAAAATTCCTTAAACTTTTCAAATGTTTCAGATTTATGTTTCATTAAATAGATATACCCATATCTACTTAAGTCATCGGTAAAAGTGAGAAAATAGCGATATCCACCGCGCGTCGAAACACTCATTGGTCCGCATACATCGGTATGTATGATTTCCAACAAGTCCGTTGCTCGCTCCATCATTCCGGAGAACGGGGTTTTGATCATCTTGCCCATGAGGATTGGTTTGCATGTGTCAAATGATTCAAAATCAAGAGACTCCAAAAGTCCATCAGAATGGAGTTTCTTCATGCGCTTTACACCAATATGACCTAGATGATAGTGCCACAAATAAGTAGTATTATCACTATCTACTTTGCATCTCTTAGCCTCAATGTTATGGATGTGTGTTTCATCCCTTTCGAGATTCAGAAGAAATAAACCATTCACAACAGGTGCATGACCATAAAAGATGTTACTCATATAAATAGAACAACCATTATTCTCCGATTTAAATGAATAACCGTCTTGCAATAAACACGATCCATAAATAATGTTCATGCTCAACGCAGGCACATAATAACACTTATTAAAGTTTAAAACTAATCCCGAAGGTAAAACTAAGGAGAGCGTGCCGACGGCCATCACATCAACTCTTGATCCGTTGCCAACGCGCATCGTCACTTCATCCCTCGCAAGCCGCCGTCTATTCCGTAGCTCCTGTTTCGAGTTACAAATATTAGCAACTGAACCAGTATCAAATACCCAGGCACTACAACGAGGGCTAGTAAGGAAAACATCAATAACATGTATATCAAATATACCTTTGATGGTGCCAACCTTCTTGTCCGCTAAGTACTTCAGACAGTTGCGCTTCCAGTGACCCTTGTACTTGCAATAGAAGCACTCAGTGTCCGTCTTGGGTCCAGACTTGAGCTTCTTCTCAGCAGGGGCAACGCGCTTGCCGCCGCCTTTCTTGAAGGGCTTCTTTGCACCCTTACCTTTCTTGAAGGTGGGGGGCTTGTTGACCATCAACACATGATGATGTCCACCTCCGCAGCCTTCAACTTTGCGAAGATCTCGGTGATCGTATCAGTGGAACCAATCTGATTATGAGTCACTACAAAACTTTTGTAGCTGGGAGGGAGTGACTGCAGAACCCTGTCAATCTTGAGCTCCTCTGGAATCTTGCACTCCAGTTGCTCAAGGCGTTGAGTGTAGACCGACATCTTTATGGCGTGCTCACTAACGGAACTCCCTTCCTCCATCTTGCAGTTAAAGAATTTCTCAGAGATCTCATATCTCTCAGAACGGGCCTGAGTCTGAAACATAGTTTTCAGCTCCTCAAGAATCTCAAAGGGCCCGGGATAATCTTCAAAACGATTTTGAAGGTACGATTCCATAGCAAACAACATGGTGCTCTTAATCACACCATAATCATCTTTGCGCGACTGATAGACAGCTTTCTCATCAGCCGGCGCATCTACAGCAGGGGCGTCACCTAACGCATTTTCAAGGACATAGTCCTTTTGACCGCCAGAGAGAATGATTCTCAGATTGCAGAACCAGTTGGTGAAGTTAGACCCATTGTTTCTAAGCTTTTCCTTCTCAGCAAAAACGTTGAAGTTGAAGTTGGACTTAGCCATTTGATCTACAATGTTTGCAAGTACAAATTAGACTATGTTCATGATAACTAGTTCAACTTTTAATCAAATTACTAGATGAACTCCCACTAAATTCAACATCCCTCAAGTTGTTTAGTGAACATGATCCAAATTCACCACACCTAATCCGATCTTCACGAGAAGAGATGTGGTTTCAATGGTGCACAACGAAGTGTCGATCATATCATTCATATGACTCATGCTTAACCTTTCGGTTCATGTGTTCCGAGGCCATATCTTTACATGCTAGGCTCGTCAAGTCAAACCCAAGTATTTCCGCGTGTGCAAAAACTGGCTTGCACCCGTTGTATGTGAACGTAGAGTCTATAGCACCCGATCATCACGTGATGCTTGGACACGACGAACTTTCGCAACGGTGCATACATGGGGAGAACACAATTTTTATCTTGATCTTTAAGTGAGGAATCATCTTATAATGCTACCGTCGCGATCTAAGCATAATAAGATACACAAAAGGATAAACATCACATGCATATAACTTTATGTGACATGGTATAGCCAATCTTCGCGCAATGATCTCCATCTTGTGCGTGTCGGCACGATCTCCATCACTCCACCATGATTGCCTCCACCATGAATAGCAACTACAACTATTGCTAACTACTTAGCGATAAGGTAAAGCTATTACATGGCGTATAAGAAGTTGACACACAGGTCATACACAATTATAAAGACAACCATATGGCTCCTGCCGGTTGTGTACTCATCGACATGCAAGTCGTGAAACATTACAAAACATGATCATTGCATACAACATACACATCACATCTTGGGCCATACCATATCACAGAAAACACTCCCTGCAAAAACAAGTTAGACGCCTCTACTTTGTTGTTGCATGTTTTTCTGCAGCAGGGCTTCGCCTACGTGCAGTCGGGAGGGAGAGAGAGAGGAGGGCAGCAGGGCGGCTAGGGTTGTGGAGGAGGTGTGGGGGGAGGGTGCGCCCCAGCCCTCTATATATAGAGGGGTGAGCGCCAGCCCTATCCCCTCCCCCAAGCCCTAGGCCGGCGGCCAAGGAGGGAGGAGTGGGGGGCAGGTTCCCCCCTTCTAGAAGCTTTCCTAGGGTTTGCCCTTGGTTTGGCCGGCTGGGCCCTATGGGGCCTTGTGCCCCTGGCCCAATGCGGCCAGGGCACTCCCTCATAGGCCCATGACCCCTCCCGGCAGGTGGGGCCATGTTGGTCCCCCTTTGGAAGGTTCTAGAAGCTTCCGGTACAATACCGATTAACCCGAAACAATTCCGAACTCCAAAAACTGCATTGCCTTATATGAATCTTATTCTCCGGACCATTCCGGAACCTCTCGTGATGTCCCAGATCCCATCCGAGACTCCGAACAAAAACTCATAAACCAATTATCCAATCTATCCTAGCATCGAGACACGTTAAGTGTGTGACCCTTCGGGTTCGAGAACATGCAGACATGATCTTATATCAATAATCAACAGCGGGGTCTGGAAACCCATATTAACTCCCACACATTATTCGATGATCATATCCGATGAACCATGATGCAAGGATTCAATCAATCCCATATATATATTCCCTTCGTCTCGCGATATTTTACTTGCCCGAGATTTGATCGTCGGTACCGTCATACCTAGTTCAATCTCGTTCACAGCAAGTACTTTACTCGTTCTGTAATCCGATATCACTTTGTGATTAACTCCTTAACCACATGCTTGCAAGCGGTGTTGATATCGATTACCGAGTGGGCCTGAAGTATATCTCTCCGACTTGGGAGGGACAAATCCCATCTCGATACATACAACCCAATAGGTACTTTCCGATCACCTGAGAGACACCTTTATGATCACCCTCTCATAGGATGACGTTTGATGACCTCAAAGCTTTCTTCCGATACCAGGGAGTTAAATTATCTCATGGTCTAAGGAATACAATATTTGACATAAGAAAAGCTTCGCAAAGATGAACACGATGACACGATCTAATTGCTCCGCTTAGTTTGGGTATGTCCATCATATCATTCTCCCAATGATATGATCTCATTATTAATCGACAACTCATGTCTATGGTTAGGAAACCTTAACCATCATTAATCAATGAGCTAGTCCATAGAGGCATACTAGGGACACGGTGTTGTTCATAAACCACACAAGTATTAAAGTTTCCGCTTAATACAATTCTAGCATGGAATATAAACTTTATCATGAACAAGAATTATAATAATAACATCTTTATTATTGCCTCTAGGGCATAATTCCAACATATATTACGCATTAGCCATGAGATTTGGAATGGGACAGAGAAGTCAGCTGTATCTTCTTCCTCTCGCATGAAGCCGAATGTGCAGGTTGTGGGTGTTATCCTCGTAGCGTGCATATTAATTGGTAATTCATATAGGATAAGCAGCATATGGGTGGGAACCCTCATCGTCCCACGATAGTTCTGGCATCTAACGGTTTGTACAAACCATTTCCGTAATTCATTATGTGGGCATGGTGTACACCAAGGAGGCATGCCGGGTCGCGAAGGGGGCAGTGATTGGCTTGGACCAACTATTGGGCCCCACATCATGGAATTGTGGACGGGAAAGTACGCCCGGTTGTGCAACAAGGAGTTGATCTCTCATGGGTAAAGTAACGCACCTCTGCAGAGTGTAAGAATTGTAACTTGTTACTCCCTGTTCCGGGAAGGAGCTACGAACGCGGTAGGAAAGGAACTCCATGAAAGTTCTGGTCAACCTGTGAAGGCTGATTGTCATATTTTTTTTAGAATAAATCTTTGAAGAAAGATTTACAAAAATTGCATAGTGCCAAGGATTTATAATCCGGGTGGTAGTTAGAGCATCAAACTTCCTACCTTGCATATAATGAACTTGTTGGGTAACGCTGTTACTCATTCTTTCCTTTGATCCCTTTCTTAGACTCTGAGGATTCCAAAGACATGCCAATGTATGCAGCCGAATGTCAAGAAGATGTTTTCTATGAGGAACCTGATCTATCCGGAGCTGTTGAAGGAGTGGATTACGAGATCCGCTATGGTGTCGATGATAACGAGTCCAACTAAGTACTCCTAGTTAGTAGTAACCAATGGAGCCGAGCAGCATGAACTCTATAGAATAAGCTGCTAAGCTCTATTTTTAAATTCCGCTGAACATTTTATATTTTGGTTTGTAAGTTGGATCTTTTGGAAGTCTTGAACTTCCAGTATTGTAATAATAATAATATGTGTACTTTTGTAATATGGACCCGCAATGTTTCTGTTGTACCACTCTGAGGGATCTGATATTTACGGAACGGTGTTTTGTGGATGTCATGTCAACGACTATAGTGTACTACACATGCAGTGGTATGCTGGGTCACCGCAGTTGGTATCAGAGAAAATTGCTTTGACCTTAGGTTGGGAACCTAGTAAAGGGTATTACCTGTAGGAAAATTTAACGATAAAGAATTCTCTAAAAGTAATATAATGGGTATTCAAATGAGAATATTCTATTATATATTTTAGTGCGACAATTCTTTGTTATGTTGCAACATATCATTGGATACTAATCAAAATTATTTTCTGATATACAGAGATATGGCATCAAAGTTTCCAAAACAGACTTTGGTAAGGAAAGAGGAGACTCTTGATGATTATCAAGGATCATTCATAGACCAACCTCGTCAACTTTTAAAGCTCTTTAGTTGTCCAACTAGAATTCCAGTGAACACTATCACTTACCTTGATGGCCGGATGTTATCCAAGTATCGTGTGAGTATCCAACTTCCAGAGAAGCTTGGATTATATCATGATCTACCTATAGGAGAAGGTAGGAGTCATTTAGCAGCATATCATGTCGCTGTTGTGGAGGCGATAGCTAATATCCGGGAACATAAAACCAAGGATCTAGAAGGTAGCACATTCTCTGTGATACCTCATGATTCTATAGACTCGGAGCCTATACCGGATCATCTTACTTTGGTTAAGAAGCATCCTAAGTTAGCTTCCAAGTTTATGGATAGATATCGAACACTCGTTGCATCTTTTTATAAGACCCATCAAGTGATTGTTGAAGAAAAAAATGACATGTTAGAGGATCTAACTGATCCGGAAAGGAGGAAGCAGTTAGCATTCCAGTTAGAGAAAGAAGCAGGTAGTAGTGCAACACCTATCTTTAAGGATATACCTATAGATCCTGAATCTTTTATACCATATCCTTATTCACAAAGACCTGAACCAATACATGATCCTACTATGCATATGTGGTATGCCGTACCACAGGGCTTAGAGGATGGTTCTGACTCAGAACTTCCTATTGAGAATTCAGATCGTTGGAGAATGGGATCATGTAATGGATCTTATGAACACCAGATGTCCACAGATGATTCCGACAGGAATGTTGGACAATCTAGTTGGATGGGTACAAAAATGAACCCTAATAATAGCAGTATAAATGCCATGTCAATAGATAATCAGGATGAAGAAGAAGATCATGAGGAGAGAGTGTTTAAATCATCAACATCTTCTCAAAACCCAAGGAATATACATTATCCAGTGTTTAACTATCTTGCCCACGAGAGCACCTGGGAAGCAGCAGGATCTACGTATCCTGTTGACAACTCAAGAAATGAAGCCTAGGAGATGCAGGTTGGATATAATGTTGAATATGTTTCTGAAGACTTTCCAGCTGAGCTGGAGGAGTCAATGAGCTCAGGTTGAGTAATGACTCAAGTCCTGACACTTCAGATACAGAGTATGTTCCTTCTGGAAGGCCATATGTTCCACAAACTGTGCGACGAACAACACGTCATCACGGTTGGACATCAAGCATGTACGATGAGCGTAGTTACTACTAGAAGGAGACAATTAGTTAGTAGTATATAGTACCGTGTATTGTACCCCAAGTAATAAGGTAGTTTTGTGATTATACCTATATGGTATATGTTGTAATGACTTTGTATCATTATGATATTATGTAAAATATGTGAAATGCATATTTGGATTTTCTTTGGATCTTCATTGTGTGACTAGTTCTGTGCGTAAAGTCGAGCTCAGAACACATGTGCATGATGTAATTATGAGTATTCGCTTTATGTTGTAGGACTAGAGGGTCATGGATACGGGTGTAGGAATGGAAACTGAGCAGCAGCGGATGGAGCAAGAGGCCAAGGAAAAGGCCGATGCAGATGCAGCAAACCAAGAAGCATTACCACCACCACCACCACCAATGAGGCCGTTAATGGAGCAAAACTTTATGCAATGCATGCAAATGATGCAAGAAACCCAGAACAAGTTCATGGAAGAGCTGATGGGACGAGCAAATCAGAAGGCACCTGAAGGTGGAGGAGTGAGTCTATCTGATTTCCAGAATGCAAGACTGTTACCTTTTGCATCATCTCCTAAACCAATGGATGCAGAAGACTGGCTAGCATATACTGAAAGGAAGCTGAAAACTGTAGGTTGCAATGATGAGGAGAAATTGAGGTATGCAACTCATCTTCTGACTGGACCTGCAGCATCATGGTGGGAAAATCAATTAGCCATGCAACCACCAGGAAGGGAGTTTACTTGGGAAGAGTTTAAGCAGAGATTCCGTGAATATCATGTTCCGGAAAGTGTTATGGAGTTGAAGCGGAGAGAATTTGAGGAACTTCAGCAAGGATATACTAGTGTCATGAAGTACATCCGGGAGGAAATACTAGTGGCCCCGCACAATTTCCGAGGCATGAGGCTCCTCTGAGGTGTCCGTTGGTCGGCCTCCGGCTCTCGCCGGCGCCTCGCCGGCATCGGCTCTGCATGGATTCCTCTGGAGGTTGCTGGAAGGTCACCTACTCTGGTGTGACCACGGGTGGTAAGTTTCTGGAAGGCTCTCTCGTTGTCTCGACTGATTCTTGGCTGGTTCTTCTCAATGCCAAAGGATCTCCTCTTGAGGGACGATGTTTGGAAAATGGGGAGAAGATCTCTGTTGGATATGTTTTGAGGTTCCCCTCTCATCTCTCTCGTGTTAATGATTCTTTGGATCCTTCATCTGGATTTCTTGGTAGATCTCCTACCATCACTGGATCGGATGAAGACACTGGTCTTAAATGGCATGCCCTTTGCTACTCTTTGCCAACTGATGATCTTGAGCCTTCTAAAGGTTTTCTCATGCTTTTTCCTAGTTCTAAAATGCTTGTTCTCCTCAATCATAATGAGGTTGTGATCGATGCTAGATACTTGGTTCATGGCGAGGTGGTGGCTTCTGGTATCTCTATTGATCTTCAGGTGAAGAGGGTTGTGGTTGGTACTCAAATTTTACCAAGCCCTTTGGTTAAAAAAATTTCCGCCAATATTGAGAAGTTGGTGCCTAGATCTCTGGATTTCTCGGAAAATCTCCCCTCAGGATGTGCTTCCAAAGAGGTTGCTTCTAAAGCTTCGTGTCGACCTACCCTGGATTTTTCTTTAGGGCGTGATTTTGAGAAGAGGATTTTTGATAAATTCAGGCATCAAGTTAATTTCATTGGTGGTTTCAGGAAGAGACCATTTTATCTAGTCTGTTCTTTTGGGAGGGCAAATTTTAAGTTGGACTTTCATACTGTTAGTCTTTCTCTTCAAGCTTGTTTTGGTGGTAATGCTTCTAAATTCCAGGTGAAGCTTCTGCAAGATAGAACTTTTCGTTTCTCGGTTGCTTCAAGGGCAGTGGGTTTTGAGATCTACAATATCTCAAAGTTTTCATGTCATTCTTTTGTGATTCATGTCAATCTTTGGGGTAATGGGGGTCCGAACTGGATTCATGAAGAAAGGGAATTCTACAAGGAATCTGCTAAAGAATGGAAAGTTGTCACGTACAAAAAAGAGAGTACAAAAAAATCTCCTTCTTTAAAGCCTCCCAGTAAAGGTGGATCGGTTTTTCAAAGACTCAAATTTCCTGCGTCACCTGAGGGTCCTTCGCCTGTGATTGAGCATAGTATTAATGGTGAGTTCAAATCAGGTCTTCATGGCAGATCTTATGCTCAGGTGCTCACTGATGGGGGTTTTAAGTCGATGGTAACGCCGGTCAGGTCTGGGGAGGGCGCCAATCGCGCAGCATTTAAATTGCCTAGGCTCCTTCCTTTTCTGAAATTTCCCTCTTTCCCTAATTGTAATTGGCCCGACAAATCGTATGAGGGATGGTTCAAGGCCCAGGTGGTTTCTCATTCCCGGCCCGTCATTCACGGCAGTTTTCACGAGTTCACCACTTCGTTGCAAAAAACAACTACCACTCCCCCCGTCTCCTCAACTCCCCCGTCCGCTGAAACCCCATTCCCCTCCTGCTCGTCGCCGGCGAAGGGCGTCACAATGGCGAACATTCCGATTGATCCTGCGCCTTTCCTGCCGAATGGCTTCCAGATTATGCAAGTGGCTGGGCGGAATCGTGTTAAAAGGGTGGTGGTGCCTCGGAGGTCACGAGCACATGAACAGTATGCTATTGCTAACATTTTTCCCCTCCCTCCTGGTCCGGTTCCGTTCTTGAATATTCATGGTGTCTTAGTTGATTTCTTCAACAATGAGGTTGGAGTGCACTTCAGAGACATCCAGGATTGTCCCTTTGGGTCTGCATATGTGCAGTTCCACCATGTCAGTGACCGTGATCGTCTTATTGCGGCGAGCCCGATCCCGTTTCAAGATGTGCATGTTTCTTTTGTTAAGCACAATGAGGGTGATAACTGGCGTAGGACTCAGTTTAATACTGAGTGCTGGGTGATGCTGGTAGGGCCTCCTCTTGACCACTGGCATACGGAGGATCTGAATGCTATCTTTGCGGACATTGGAAAAGTTCTCCTGTGGGAGAGGGACACTGATCATAAGGGTAGGATTATAGCTAAAATTCGTGTGACTGATTTGGTTGACATTCCCAAGAGTGTGCGGTTTACCATAGGAGACCTGGTGGAGACAGAGTCATGGACTTTTTCTGTTGAAGTTCTTCAGAGTCACTTGCTTGGAGGGGGCCCACCTGAGGAGGACCCACTGCCAGATGACAATGTGGACCCACACCCTGTTCCTGCACATGGTCTAGTCTTTGGGCCTCAGGTGCCACCTCCCCCCTCCCCCCTGCTCCTAGGGGTGATTGGGGTCAGTGGATGGCTCCTGTGCAGAATCCTGCCCCTAATGGTGAGAATGCTGAAGGATGGGGCCCCTGGGAGGCTGCTGCTGCTCCTGTTCAAGGCCCTATCATTGCTCCTGGAGAAGACATGCCTGTAGACAATCAGCATTTGCCACCTCAGGATGTGAACAGTGGAGTTACAGGTGTCATTGTTCAAGATTGGGAGTCTGATGATGATGAATCTGTTAATGAGCCTGAGGCTATGGAGGAGCTTGGTGTTGCAGTTGCACCTCCTGGGGTTGGCATTGGGGAAGGCCTGCAAAATATTTTTCAAAACTATCTGGCTGATGAGGAGGAGGCTAATCCTGATGATGATGAGGAGAAAGGAAGTCCCATGGACTCAAGTACTGTGGCCCCTGAGAATGATGATTGGATGCTAGAGGATCAGCACCTTCTTTCCCCAAATGAGGCTCACCTGCAAGTTGGGATGGTGAGAACTTTTATTTCCATTCCTGATGTGCATGCTGCCAAGCAGGGATTTTCCCAACAAGGCTTGGAGATCTGGGAGAATTATTTTGCTCCGCATATTCAGAAGGAATCTTCTTCTAAGGGTTCTCTTAAATGTGATATTCCTGTAAGTTGGTTTAACTTCATTACTCTCATGCTTGCTACTCCTGAGAAGTTTAATTGGGTCAAGGGATTTCTTACTTCTCCTTTATGGGAAATTATTAAGGAACCTATTGCTGAAGAAAGTTCAATATCTTTCATCATTCCTAATGAGAATTTTTCCCAGATGGCTCCTTCTTGCCTGGGTATTGAAGTCAATAAATCTTCAGGCTCCCCCTCTACCCCTGCTAGAAAGCGAAAGGGCAAGGAACCTCTTGTGGAATCTGAGGTGAGAAGAAGTCCTAGAATTGTTGAACTGAATGGGGGTTTTAAAAGTCACTTAAATTGTCAAATTGTTGATTGCCTGGTTTGTAATGCTGCTCCTCCTTGCCTGAATTCCAAAGTGGTTGAAAATCTTGCTGCTTCATTCTGCAAGGTAAAAGATGGGGACCTGGAGAAGAGGTTACTCAAGAAAGGGAAGGCCAATGATGTGGCCATTAAGGCTCCTACAAAAGGCAGCATTAAAGGAGGACCCTCTTCCAGCTTGGGCATTGGTGGCAAGAAGAAGCCTGGGGCTGCTGGTACCTGTGGACAGCAAGCCAAGAAAAAGACCTCTTCTTAAGTTTGTTAATGTATCAAACTATATCTTTTGATGGAGTCTTGTTGACTCCCTGTTATGTGTTCTGTGATTGTGATATGGCAATGTGGAGGGTACTTGTTGTGGATCAACTCTGTGGTATTCTAAATTGGTTGAGCTTTTGTCTCTGTATTTGCTGTTTCCTCTCCTGGGTGATTACATTATTTACATCACCCCACATCTATACTTGCTCCTGGTTTCTTAATGAATAACAAAAGAACTTGGAAGATCCTGAACTGGAATATCAGGGGAATCAATTCTGAAAAAAATGGATTGCTCTCAGAAGCAAAATTGAGGAGTCTGGCTGTGACATTATCTGTCTCCAAGAAACTAAGCGTGAGGATTTTGACAGCTCCTACATTAAAAAATTCTGCCCCTCTAAATTTACCAACTTTGAATTTCTTCCCTCTAGAGGTGCATCTGGAGGTTTGATCACCATCTGGAATGGCTCCCTGTTTTCTGGGCAGCTCTCTTTCCTCAATGAGTTTTCTATCTCCATTACCTTGACATCTCTCTTGTCCAATAAATCCTGGATCCTCTCCAACATTTATGGGCCATGTTTACCTGAAAAAAAGTCTGAATTTTTAGACTGGTTTGGCAATATTGATATGCCTGATGATGTGGATTGGCTTATTGTGGGAGATTTTAACTTCTGTAGACAGCCTTCAGATAGAAACAAATTGGGTGGAGATGTGAATGGTATGCTTCTCTTTAATGAAGCCATTAATAATTTGGGTATCATTGAATTACCACTTAAGGGTAGAAAGTTCACTTGGAGTAACATGCAGAAGGATCCCCTCTTGGAAAGATTGGATTGGTTTTTTACTTCTGCTGTCTGGACTCAGAGTTTTCCCTCAACCTTTGTTGCTCCTCTTTCTAAGCCCACCTCTGATCACCTTCCCTGTGTCATTACCATTGGCACAATGATTCCAAAAGCTCAGGTGTTCAGATTTGAAAACCATTGGTTACATAATAAGGAGTTTAAAGCTATTGTTCAAAATGCCTGGAACATTCCTGTGGGTTTTCTGGATTCTGCAAAAAAAAATGCTAAATTCAAAAATGTGAGAAGAGGGCCTAAGCTTTGGGCCAAACAGTTACCTTGCCTAAAGGCACAAATCTGTAATGTTAATGCCACCATTGACTTGCTTGATATCATGGAGGAAATGAGAACTCTTACTGTTCATGAGTGGAATCTTAGAGATATCCTGAAAGATCTTATTATTTCTCTTTTACAAAACCAGAATACTTATTGGAAACAGAGAGGGAAAATTAAATGGGTTAAACTGGGGGATGAGAACACCAAATTCTTTCACTCCAGAGCTACCATAAGTTTTAGACATAATTACATTTCCATGCTCAAGGATGATTCTGATCCTGAGGTCTATGATCATGATGGAAAAGCAAATCTTCTTTGGAATTCCTTTAGAAATAGAATGGGCTCTTCTGATAAGCCTGAAATGCATTTCAATCTTAATGACTTGGCTGGTGACTGCTTAAACCAGGAGGAAAGGGAGGCTTTGGAAAAGCCTTTCTCTGATGAGGAGATTGATGAAGTCATCACAAATCTGCCTAATGATAAGTCCCCTGGCCCTGATGGTTTTAATAATGAATTCATGAAGATTTGCTGGCCTATTATCAAGGATGATGTAAAGCATCTACTTGTTGAGTTCTATGAAGGGAATGTCTCTTTGGAAAGCATTAATTCTTCTTTTATCACCCTCAATCCAAAAATTGCTGCTCCTTTGACTCCTGCTGATTTTAGGCCTATTTCTTTGCTAAATAGTGTCCTTAAGATTATCACCAAGATTCTAGCTAATAGATTGCAAAAAGTCATTCTTAAACTTGTTCACAAGAATCAATATGGTTTCCTCAAGCAAAGGTCTATCCAAGACTGTTTAGGTTGGGCATTTGAATTTCTTGATCAATGCCACAAGTCAAAGGAGGAAATTTTAATTCTTAAGTTGGATTTTGAGAAGGCTTTTGACAGAATTGAGCATTCTGCAATCATCAATGTTCTTAAAGCCAAAGGTTTTGGAGTTAAATGGATTTCCTGGATACAGATGATCTTTGGGTCTGCTTCTTCCTCTGTGCTTTTAAATGGTGTGCCTGGGAAAAAAATTTACTGCAGAAGGGGTGTCAGGCAAGGAGATCCTTTGTCTCCTTTATTGTTTGTTCTGGCTGCTGATCTCCTTCAAAGTATCCTCAATAAGGCAATGAACCTGGGTCTTCTTTCTTTGCCCACTGAGAATGTATTCTGTCCTGACTTCCCTGTGGTTCAGTATGCAGATGACACTTTAGTAATCCTTAAGGCTGATTCTGAGCAACTCTTGTGTCTCAAGGCAATCTTTCATACTTTTGCTCTTTCTACTGGACTCAAAGTCAATTATTCTAAGTCCAGCATGATGCCAATTAATATGGATTCAGAGAGGCTTGGGCATTTTGCCAATACCCTTTCTTGCCTCACTGGTTCCTTGCCTTTTACCTATCTTGGTCTGCCTCTGAGCTTGAATAAACCTGCTGTGGAACACTTCTTGCCTATTGTTCAGAGAGTTGAAAGAAGGCTGTGTGGAATAGCTGACTTTCTGAATTATGGGGGGAAATTGCAGTTAGTTAAATCTGTGTTATCTTCCCTTCCCATATATTACATGAGTTGTTTTGATCTCCCTGTTACTATCAAGGAGCAGTTGATTAAATATATGAGGAAATGCTTGTGGAGAAAGAAAACTTCTGATGTTCAAGCTAGAGGTACTGCTCTTGTAGCATGGAAGAAAGTTTGTAGACCCAAAAACCAGGGAGGATTGGGAGTTCTTGATCTTAATGTTCAAAATTATGCTCTTCTTTTGAAGAATTTGGATAAGTTTTATAATCATAAGGATATTCCTTGGGTTCACTTGATATGGAATACTTACTATTGTAATGATAAGCTACCTGGAAGAAGTCTTGAGGGATCCTTTTGGTGGAAAGCTCATCTAAAACTGATTGACATTTTTAAAGGACTTGCAAAGTGCTTGGTTGGAAATGGGAAATCCATACTATTCTGGACTGATATGTGGAATGATAGTTGCCTCCAACATAAGCTTCCTCACCTCCTTTCATATGCAAAAAACCCTCACATCTCTGTCAGTGAGTTCCTGCATACAGCAAACACTCAGGATCTCTTTTACCTTCCTTTGTCCCAACAAGCTTATCAGGAATACCAAAGTCTTGAACAGATTCTCAATTCTGGCAGGGAAGGGGAATCTGATTGTTGGTCTTACATTTGGGGCAGTAATTTTTCGGTAAAAAAGGCTTACTGCTCTTTAATCGGTTACCAACCGGTTCAGCCACATTTCTCCTGGATATGGGAATCTTCTTGTCAACAAAAGCACAAATTCTTCTTCTGGCTCTTACTGCTTGATAGACTCAACACAAGAAATCTTCTGAAAAGGAAATGTTTTTCTCTGGCATCTTATGATTGTGTCTTCCGGGGCTGCAATAGTGAAGAAACAAGTTTACATTTGTTTTGGGAATGCCCCTTTGCAAGAGCCTGCTGGGCTGAAATTTCACAGGTCAATTCGGCTGATCAAAACATCTTTGAAGTTTTAGCCAGTATTAAAAATGACTCAAGGTCCCTTTTGCAATGGAAATTCTGATCCTTGGAACTTGGAGCATCTGGATTTGCAGAAATAATGAAATTTTCAACAATCCGCATGCGTCGATAGAGACCTGGAAGGCTATTGTAGCCCAGGAATTAAGATGGGTCCTTTATAGAATTAAGAAGAAGTATTATCAGGACCTTAAGATTTGGATTGAATTCAATTTAGACAGGAGATAGTTGCTTAGTATGTTATCCCTCTTTTTTGAGGTGGAATATGTTTGTAAATATTCTTTTGTAACTCTCTATAATTTATAAAAGTTGCAGTGGGGCTTTTTGCCCTACTGTTTTACCCTCAAAAAAAAGTACATCCGGGAGTTTAGCCAACTGTCTCGTTATGCTGAGGAGGATGTCAACACTGAAGAGAAGCGGAAGAAGCGTTTCCTGCGTGGATTAAATCCATTTGTAAGGATTCAGCTAAGGTTACCCAATAAGCAAACTTATCAGCAGTTGTTGGATGCAGCCATTACTTTTGAAGATGACTACAATAATGTCCAAGAGGATCGGAGGAAGAGAGCCAAGAAGGAAACCAAGAGGATTCAGGCAAGCAAACCTAAACCCAACCCGGAGTTCAAATCTCGGAATAGGAATTATGGCAACAATAAAAATAACAATAACAAGGGCAGTGGTGGAAATCAATCTAATCCGAGAAGGAATGTTATTTGTAACAATTGTGGAATTCCAGGGCATTTCCAGAGGGAATGCAAAAAGCTTGTAGTGATCTCTTACGGTTGTGGTCAGAAGGGGCATATTAAGCCAGATTGTCCGAGAAAACCACCTGGAGCTTGTCCTACCAAGGGAGGAGGACAAGCCAGTGGAGGAAATGGATATCCCAATAAAGGAGGAAATAATGGCAAGAACAACAATGGCAAGAGGCACCGACCTACCGGAAAACTGAACTGTGCAACCCTTGAGGAGGTGGATAATTCGGAGCATGCAGTGATAGGTACGCTCAATATCCTTACCAATCCCAACAAGGTTCTATTTGATACTGGTGCAACTACTTCATTTATTTCTGAAGAATTTTGTCAGAAGTTCGGAATTAGAAGGGCAATGTTAGAAAGTCCTATGATCATAGTTACGACAGGAGGGAATGTGATCGTACGCCACATAAAACAAGATCAGGTTATCTCGATCTGTGGTTGTACATATTTTGCAGAACTTTACGTGATTCCTTTGAAGGGAATTGCAGTAGTGCTGGGGATGGATTGGATGATGGAACACGGAGCTCAGATAAATTGTGAGGAGAAAACTGTCTCAATCAAAACTCCAAGTGGAGCAAGAATAGTGTACCAAGCAGATAAGCACGGTCATATCGTGGTGGATCTGTAGTTGAATTCAATGAAAGAAGTTAAATTGGAAGAGATTCCTATAATCAATGAATTCCAAGATGTTTTTCCAACAGAGTTCCCGGGAATGCCACCAGACCGGGAGATAGAATTCACTATTGACCTAATTCCGAGTACAACACCAATAGCTCAAGCACCATATAAAATGGGACCCAAAGAGTTGAAAGAACTCAAAGAGCAAATTGATGAGTTAGCTAGAAAAGGATTTATACAGGAAAGTGTATCTCCATGGGAAACACCAGTAATCTTTGTGGATAAGAGAGATGGTGGAAGACGGATGTGTGGTGATTATAGAAATCTGAACAACATGACTATCAAGAATAAGTATCCTTTACCAAGAATTCAAGATCTATTTGATCAGGTGAAAGGGGTTGGAGTATTTTCAAAGATCGATTTAAGATCTGGATACCATCAAATATCAAGCCGGAAGATGTTCCAAAAACAGCATTTGTCTCAAGATATGGACACCATGAGTATCTGGTAGTACCATTTGGTTTAACCAATGCACCGACAATATTCATGAATCTGATGAACAAGATTTTCATGCCATATTTGGACAAGTTTGTCATAGTCTTTATTGATGATATTCTGATATATTCTAAGGATAAGGAAGAGCATGTTGATCATTTGAAAATAGCATTGAAGACTTTAAGAGAACATAAGCTTTATGCTAAGTTCAGTAATGTGAATTTTGGCTTGATGAGGTATAATTCCTCGGTCATGTGATCAGTAAGGATGGAATTGCTGTGAATCCATCTAAAGTTCAGTCAGTACTAGAGTGGACTGCACCGACCAATGTGAAGCAAATTCGAGGTTTCTTAGGAATGGCTGGTTATTATCGGAGATTCATTGAAGGTTTCTCCAAAATAGCCAGACCAATGACCAAGTTATTAAGGAAAAATACACCATTCAAGTGGGATGAGAAATGTGAAGCAAGTTTTCAAGAGTTGAAGACTAGATTAACCACAGCTCCAATCTTAGCAGTTCCTGAAACAGGGAAGGACTTCACAGTATACTGTGATGCATCTAAAGAAGGTTTGGGTTGTGTATTAATGCAAGATCGGAAAGTGATTGCTTATGGTTCAAGACAACTGAAACCACATGAAGTCAACTATCCAACTCATGATTTAGAGTTAGCAGCAGTAGTTTTTGCGCTGAAAGGATGGAGGCATTTTCTTTATGGAGCCAGATGTGAGTTATACACAGATCATAAAAGTCTCAAATATTTCTTCACTCAAAAGGAATTGAATATGAGACAAAAGCGTTGGTTGGAACTAATCAAGGATTATGATTTAATAATCAACTACACCCAGGGAAAGCAAATGTTGTAGCAGATGCTTTAAGCAGAAAGAGTGCGGATATTCAGCCAAGCAATAGGGAGTTACCAAAAGAGTTACAAATGGACTTGGAAAGATTAGAGCTTCAACTTATCAGAACAGAGGTTCTTGGAGGATTAGCTACTATGCAGGTAGTTGCAGAGCAGGATAGTGATCTTAAGCAAGAAATTTTTAGACATCAAGAAGAATATCCTTTCATTGCTGAGGAAATTCAGAGGATATCTCAAGGGCAAAAATCAGTTTTTACCCTTGGAGATTATGGGTCTTTATGGTTTCAAGACCGTCTATGTGTTCCAGATGTGATGGAGATTAGAGATGTCATACTCAAAGAGGCTCATGATACACCATGTTCTATACATCCAGGGAGTACTAAGATGTATATGGATTTGAAAGAACTATTCTGGTGGAATAACATGAAAAGAGATATTGCTAAATATGTATCTGAATGCCATACTTGTCAAAGGGTGAAAGCTGAACACCAAAGTCCAGCAGGACCATTACAACCCTTAGAAATTCCTGAATGGAAATGGGAGGAAATAGGCATGGACTTCATTACAGGATTGCCTATGACACCAAAAAGGAAGGATATGATATGGGTAATTATGGACAGACTCACTAAGAGTGCACATTTTATTCCCGGTGAATCAAAAGGATAATGCTGAGAAGTTAGTTGAA
This sequence comes from Avena atlantica, assembly GCA_910589765.1. Taxonomy (NCBI): domain Eukaryota; kingdom Viridiplantae; phylum Streptophyta; class Magnoliopsida; order Poales; family Poaceae; genus Avena; species Avena atlantica. The sequence goes on from OU342736.1 coordinate 304,459,821, forward strand.
GTATATGTCAAAGAGATAGTAAGTAAGCATGGAGTACCCAAAAGAATAGTAACTGATAGGGGATTAGTGTTTACTTCAGCATTTTGGAAGCAATTGCATGAAGCACCTGGTTCAAAGTTAGACTTCAGCACGGCATATCATCCTGAGACAGGAGGTCAAACTAAAAGAACAAATCAAATACTAGAAGACATGCTAAGAGCTTGTGCACTATATTTTGGAGGAACATGGCAAGATCACCTACCATTGGTAGAATTTTCTTATAATAATAGCTATCAGAGTAGTCTGAAGGAAGCTCCATATCAGGTTCTATATGGAAGGAAGTGTAGATCACCAATATGTTGGAATGAGCCTAGAAGAAGCAAAGAATTTGCGCCAGATTATATCAAAGAAAAACAAGATATCATTGATAAGATCAAGGATAGACTGAAAATAACCCAGAGTAGGCAGAAAAGTTATGCGGATCAAAGCCGAAGAGCATGTCATCCAGAAGTGGGAGATATGGTCTATTTGAAAGTAAGTCCAATGAAAGGGGTGAAAAGATTTGGAGTTAAAGGGAAATTGAGTCCAAGATATATCGGACCATTCAAGATACTGAGACAAAACAGAACTATAGCTTATGCTTTATAGTTACCATCAAGATTGGCTCAAGTGCATAATGTTTTCCATGTGTCACAACTTTGTAAATGTTTAAAAGTTCCAGATGATGCAATCACACATCAAGAGATAGAACTACGAGCAGACCTGACTTATATTGAAAAGCCTTGTAAAATTCTGGAAGGGAACTGGAAAAGATTAAGGAACAGAGCAATCAAATATTGCAAGGTACAGTGGGAACATCACCCTGAAAGGGAAGCCACATGGGAGAAAGAAGAGGATTTAAGAAAAGCCTATCCAGAACTATTCAGGTACATCTCCACAAACTTCGGGACAAAGTTTAATTTAAGGAGGTAAGTCTATAACATCCCAGCATTTAGGAACTAACGAAGGGTAGATTTAGGAATATGGAATGTTGCATGCATCCATTTGTGAAAATGTGGGTAAAATTTTCGCCAAATAAAAACCTTAAGTGATCAATGTTTCTTTCATACTTTGAGATTAGGTTTAGTCTTAAAGGATGATTGTTATAAACTTTGAGATGATCTTTAAGGAGTTATGTGTTTTAAAATGAATTTGAATTTTAAACTTGAGTGTTTGAATTATAATTCAAATGAATTAGATGTAAGTTTTGAATCTTAATTTAATTAAGAAATAAACATTATAACTTAAATTCTAACCAAAGAAAAACAATAATGAATATGAAACTTATTTCTTATCATCAATATATATAATCAAGTTATAAAATTATAACTTATTGAAATCATCCACACAATTCACAAAAGAAAATATACAACGAATAAGAATATTCTTATTAATAATAATGTAATCCTTATTACAAATTAATAAAATAAAGATTACAAAAATAATAAAAGAAAATTACAAAAGTATGAAGAAGATTACATTGGACTATTTACTAACTATTCTATAACTAAACCTAAACTAAATCTTCATCTTTATATCTGTACCTGCAAAACAAACATAAATATATAGAGAAATAAAAGGTTAGAGTTAGTATTATTTTCTATCAGACATGTCAGTGAAATGCACTTGACAAATTCATCATTTAGAAATTTATAAAAAGGGGCAAGTTTCACCAATATGAAAGAATCCATCTTTCATAAATTTAAAGCCAGAAGTCAAATAACAGCCAAGAGGGACAAATCCACCAGCCAGGTGAAAGTAACCAGGAAATAGTAAGTTTCCAGATTCTGAACATATCCACAAGTGCATAGCAAGCACATAGGCAGGACACACATCAGCATGCATGTGGTGTGCTGTCAACCTCACAGAACAACACAAACTCACAAAACTAGAAGCACAGTCGTGGATAGGCACTAGTGCATCTCTCCACTACAAAACACACACGAACAGCCAGTGTAGACAGCAGCTAAACCAAGCACCACAACCAACAACCAAACCAACCAAAGCAAGATCAAATCACCAGGATGGTGACATAAGGAGGGGGATGGATCAGGTGGACAGCAAGATCAAGCCCAGGATCTAGGAGGAGCAGATTAGCTCAAGATCAAGCACAAGAGTCCAGCAAAACCAGATCAAGATTATCACCAACTTACTCCACAAACATCAGAGTCTGTGGTGAGTTTCATAAAACCTTCACATGATCTAATCATCTTATTTAGAGAAAAGCATGTGTTGTTCTATAAAACAAACCCTCAAAAAGCACCCAAGTGGGGTGAATCCATCATAGGGATTTTTAAACTCTAAAAGAAAACAGCAAAGTACCAGGATCCAACCAGAGCTCAGAGCAACATCCTTGCTCTGGTTGTCCAACTATATTTTACAATTCAATCATACATATACCTATGATCTATTTCTAGGCACATCCCTAAAGGAAGGGTAGCACCTTAGAAACAAATCTTTGGGATCCATAGAATGATCAAGCTCACTATCATTTTTTTAAGCTTTGATTCAATAAAAGAATAGCTGGTACCACTACCAGGACTATCTAGATGAACCAATTAGATAAGATCTGAATCCCTAAGCCTCAGACCAACATCATTGGTCTTAGGGAATTCAGAGAAGAGCATCTCTATTTATCTTATAAAGCCAATTTTGTCTTAAGACTAAAACAACCCAATCAATGTGTTAAAATCAAACTTGTGTGTCATGCCATGATGGTGTCACAAGAACAATCCATTATGAATCAGGATATACATTTAATCATCACAAATTCAAACAATCAACTTAACTAATCATTTTCCTGTTAACACAGGAATCATAACTAGGATATTCCTATATTAAATTTCACTTATGATGATCTCAAACCATACACTAGTTCTAAGCCAACAACACCAGGACAATGATTTCATCATGTCATAATCATGATCATAAACCCAAAAATGACAGTGGAAACTTATCAAGTCACTGACTTAATCAAGTATGATTCCCAAGCAACTATATCATCTGCATCTGATGCAATCCAAGCATCAAATCATCTAGTAAGCCACCAGAAACATCATAGAGCATCTTAAGCAACAAGCCTCAGGCCAATAATCATTTAGCATGTGTACAAACCATCCAAACATGATTAAATTCATCCAGTACATGATCAATCACATAACAGGAACCCTAAATGGATAATCATCCTAATATGAATCAGACAGTAGCAAGAGAGAACACTGCCAGCATCGAATCAATAAGCACAGAGAGCCTCGGGGAAAAGGAATCAAACTCACCGTAGGTGCTCGCTGACGAATTGAAGAGGAAGCAGATTGGCCGACGAACCCGCGGCGGCACAGGGAGCACCCAGCGGGTGCTGCAACCTGCACCAGCCATGGCGGCGGCCACAGCAGCACACGAACCCAGCACACCACCACAGGCGGGACCGCGGCGGCGGCAGCACTTTCCCCTAACCCTAGGTTTCGGAAACGGGGTGAACCTGGCCACGAAGAAGCCCCAGAGTCAAATCGAGCTGGACTAGATGAACGAGCATAGTCGCAAACCTCGCCCTGTACCACGACAGCGGCCAGGGGAAACCTCAACGGCGGCCATCGCCAGCGGCGGCGCCGGAGCCCACAGGGTCGAGGGAGAGGAAAGGTGAGAACGATGAGGAGGCAGAGAGAGTGGGCTGGGTGGGCCAAAACCCCTCGGGGTGATGATTTTGACCCTTCCCTATTGGGCCACACTGGCCCAATAAGCCCAAAAGGCCAACCCAAATCGTTTAAAAACTGTTTAATCAATTGGAAAAGACCAAAATGCCCCTAACATCAATAAAATTCTAGAAAATAAAATAAAAGTCCAAAAATTATTAATAAAATATTTTTGGATTCACAATAATCCCCTTTATCCAAATAAAATAAATATAAAATTTTAGACATTAAAGTTTTTATAAGAATTTTGTAATTTATATATTCCTTATGGAATTTTACAAAATTATTGAAATATGATAAAAATAAATAAAAATCACTTTCATTATATATTAATATTATAGTATTTTAGAAAAATACTAAATAAATATTTAATAGCAATTTTTAATGTATAATTTATAATTCATAAAAGAATTATTAAATCAATAAAAGTCAAATAAAAGAAAATAAAATATTTGTAAATAAAATATGCTATAAATATTAAAAAGTAATATTTGTAAATGCTTAATCATCATTTAAGTCCACCTTATTTAGGGTAAATGCATATAGAATTAAATAATGCATTACATTACTTGCATAATCATTTTGCTTCTTTAAATATTGTCCTTACCGGGCAATAATGATGTTTTTGTAGACATAGAAGTTCGAGGTCCAGTGCAAGCATCCGACTTCACTACCTTGCCAACAAGGCAAGTTCATCACTTGCTCATGTCCTTTGAAGAGTCTTTATCAAAGTATTTGCAAATTGTGTGTTATCATATATGCTATAAAAGAAAATATTATTTTCACAATAAAGAAATCATAGATATCATCCTAAGTGATGATATAATGGAGCAGTGGAACTTAGGGTTCTAGTTGCAAGAAATGATGATCAAGTAGGGACTTAATAACCCCTGACATCAGTGATTCTAGCGTCGTATATTATGCGTTAGCCATGAGATTTGGAATGGGACAGAGAAGTCAGCTGGATCTTCTTCCTCTCGCATGAAGCCGGATGTGTAGGTCGTGGCTGTTATCCTCGTAGCATGAATATTAATTGGTAATTCGTATAGGATATGCAGCATATGGGTGGGAACCCTCATCGTCCCATGATAGTTCTGGCATCTAACGGTTTGTACAAACCATTGCCGTAATTCATTATGTGGGCATGGTGTACACCAAGGAGGCATGCAGGGTCGCGAAGGGCACAGTGATTGGCTTGGACCAACTACTGGGCCCCACATCATGGAATTGTGGATGGGATAGTACGCTCAGTTGTGCAACAAGGAGTTGATCTCTCAAAAGTAACGCACCTCTATAGAGTGTAAGAATTGTAACTTGTTACTCCCTGTTCCGGGAAGGAGCTACGAACGCGGCAGGAAAGGAACTCCATGAAAGTTTTGGTCAACCTGTGAAGGCTGATTGTCATAGTTTTTTTAGAATAAAATCAATCTTTGAAGAAAGATTTACAAAAACTGCATAGTACCAAGGATTTATAATCCGAGGTGGTAGTTAGAGCATCAAACTTCCCACCTTGCATATAATGAACTTGTTTCATAACGCTATTACTCATTCTTTCCTTTGATCCCTTGCTTAGACTCTGAGGATTCTGAAGACGTGCCAATGTATGCAGCCGAATGTCAAGAAGATGTGTTCTACGAGGAACCTGATCTATCCGGAGGTGTTGAAGGAGTGGATTACAAGATCCGCTACGGTGTCGATGATAACGAGTCCAACTAAGTACTCCTAGTTAGTAGTAACCAATGGAGCCGAGAAGCATGAACTCTATAGAATAAGCTGCTGAGCTCAACTCCTAGACGGAGTTTCTATTTTTAAATTCCATTGAACACTTTATATTTTGTTTTGTAAGTTGGATCTTTTGTAAGTCTTGAACTTCCGGTATTGTAATAATAATAATGTGTGTACTTTTGTAATATGGACCCGCAATGTTTCTGTTGTACCACTCTGAGGGATGTGATATTTACGGAACGGTGTTCCGTGGATGTCATGTCAATGACTATAGTGTACTACACATGCAGTGGTATGCTGGGTCACCGCATGAACCCACTATCGAGCATAAATACCCCCTCTTGGAGTCACTAGCAACTACTTGGCCAAGATAGCTACTAACAACGGAGAGCATGCAAGATCACAAACAACACAGACATGATAGAATCAATAAGACAAAACCATTAATCAATATGACATAGTAATCTCAATATCCATCGGATCCCCGCAAACACAACATGCATGATTACAAATATATGAGATCTTGATCATGAACGGAGCTCACAAGATCTAGAAATGAAAGCACAAGGAGGAGATACAACCATCTAGCTACTACATGGACCCGTAGTCCAAGGTGGAACTACTCACGCTTCATACCGGAGGCTGGCATGATGAAGAAGAGGGCCTCCGGGATGATCTCCCCTCCGGCAGGGTGCCGGGAAGAGCTTCAGATCCCCCTGATCTAGGGACGTGGCCATGGCTACAAACGGTTTCGTGGAATATTGATCGGGTACTTAGGGTTTAGGCATCGGGGGCTTCTTATAGGCGAAGAGGCGAGGCTAGGAGGCGGCCAGGGGACCCACACCCTGCCTAGGCGTGGGCCCACCCTAGGCCGCTCCTGGGGGGTGCATCCGCCCTGTGGCGCCCCTCCGTCTCTCCTCTGGACTCCGTGTTCTCCTCGGTGAAATATTAACTTTGGCTTTTGTCCCGTCCAATTCCGAGAATATTTCCTTGCTAGCTTTTCTGGAACCAAAAACAGTAGAAAACAGGCAACTGGCACTGTGGCAACTTGTTAATAGGTTAGTACCAGAAAACATATGACAAGCACCTCAAAGTGTGGACAAAGAAAAGCAAAGTAGATACTAAACAGGCATGGAACATCAAAAATTATAGATACGTTTCCGACGTATCACCACACCCAAGTGTCGAGGACTCCAAAGGCGGCGCCTTCAAGAAGGTAACGGCACAGGGTGTCGCTGTCGCCCACTCCGGAGGAGCTGAGGCTTTTTCCTGGAGATCACAAGAAACTCGCGACGACAGGAGCTCCTCGACGATGCCTTCGAGAAAGAAAATGGCTCTGAAGGGCACCACCATCATCGGCACCAACCAGCATCTGTGTGAAGCTTTCGTCTAGAGTGCCATTCCCGTAAGGCTAAGATAGGCCCAGTAGCAGGGCGCAAACATACGAGCACGAGCCTACTGCGGACCACCAACGCTCTCAGATCGCCGGATCTGCACATGATGGTCGCATCGCTGCAAGCCCCAGCAGATCCCACCACCAACCGCTTGTCTGAGGGTCCGATGACCCGGTCGCAGGCCCGTCAAAGCCTAGATCAGGCCATGTCCACTACAGCCCCACGCATCCAGCAAACCGTGCACGTCCGTGCACTAGCAACTACCCATCTCTTCATTGACATGCGCCCTGACGCGCTGCCAAGCTCGCGGAGCATCACTACCCTGCCCCATACCCGTGTGCTGAACCTCGACAATGGAAGATGATAGCCCACCTTCACGCCGCCCAACCGCTCCGCATTGCACCGAACGCTCCCCCGCGCGCTTGTGCACTGCCTCTGCTCACTGCTAGCTAGCGTGCTTGCTCCTCCCCGTGCCATCGCTAGGTAGGCTGCCCTGCTCAGAACGCTTCAAAGACGGGGAAGGAGGGCCCACCGCCACCGATGCCATTCGGGCTTTGCCCGGTGGAGCTTGCTAGCATCGACGCAGGTGAGAAGGGCAGGGTGAGGGCGGCAGAGGAGGGTTGGGGTGCTCCTGCTCATCTTCCTCCCTCGTACTACTCGCTAAGAGCATTCCAACATTGGGGGAGCAAATCAGACATGTGTTCGATTTTGCTTCGTGCAGGACACATTATCCTTCCATGTCTGCGGGCGGGGAGAAAATCTTTTTTTTCTTCTAAAATGCATTGAAATAAATTAATTTGCATATGTGATAAAATAGAAGTTAAAAGGTTGGACTACATACATTGTTAAAACACATTTTAAACTTAAACTACGAAGATACCTTGGCGGCATCTACTCGTCCATCATCCTCCTTGAAGTCAATGACTGGGGATATGCTAGGGGGAAGAGGCGGCTAAGGTGGTAGGAGGCCCGGGTATTTCTCCACCGCGATGTAGTCCATGACGAAGGCCAGCATGCGGCCCGACACACTCCACCAGAACCTACACCAGCAACGTTGTTGTCCGCCCACGGAGAACAACCGCCGTACTATCATGTGAACTCCCTCTCCTGACGCTTGCGGAAGAACTCGAGCTAGATGGGTAGGTTATCAGGATCCTAGTACAAATCAGATCGATGCACCGTCGTGAACCGATTCGCCCACCCGTTTAGGATGGCCGCCTGCAACTCTGCACCAAGTGGAACCGGTGGAATCGTGATGCCGGTGGCGCTTAGCTCCCACTCGCTGGGCAGAAGGAGTCCAGAGGCGCCGGATAGTTCGCCTCATACAAGGCTCGAGCCTCCCACTCGTGAAGCCAGTGTTCGTCGGTGTACATGATGGTGGGCGTGTGGTAGGTGGGGCGCAGAGCGGCGGACGGGGTTGATTATGGGGGAGAGAGATGCGAGATGCGTGCCATCTTATGAAGGCCCACCATTAATGGGAAGCACAAGAGGCCGGTAGGACATCGGCCGCGACACAACGTCTCCAGGCGTGGTCAATGAGGATAAGTTGTTGGAATTTGGTGAGTTTTGGGCTATTGGCCCATTAGACAAATTCTGAAATTCCTTTTGACCCACTTGTGTATGGCAGCATATGGCTGTGCTAGTGGTGCTAAAGTTTAGTCCCACATTGCTAGTGGAATGAGAGTTGGACCACCTTATATAGTAGAGTGTTGCACCACTCACTAAGGTGTGACAAGGAGAGAAGCCCTCTTGCACTCCTCCTCCAACGTCACCCGCCTCGCCACGCCTCACCTCACCTCGTCACGATGCGCGCGTGCCGCGGATTATGGGAATCTCGCCAAGCCAAGATTTATTTTGCTGTTTGGGAAAATTAATTACGAGTCATTAACGGACGCGTTAATTAGCCATTTCCAGTTTTATGGATCGTGGGCTGTTACCGACTCGGACGTGGTCTATTCCCCACGATCTCCCTAACCTGCACTATATAAGCGTCCGTGCAAAACCTAGTCGGTAATCAATCCACGCACCTGCCTACCTCCAGAACCTTGCGCCGCCACCTTCGTCTTCTCCATCTCGAATTGCATCATGCACCGTAGATCAGGATAGTAGGCCTCCGGAACCCCGCCTCTCGTGAACCTGTACGGGTGAAGGGCAATCAGGTTTTTAGGGAGCGCTCAAGCACGACTACTGGAAACCACGACGTCATCCTACGACGAGTTTCTGAACGACGACTTCTCCCCGGACGTCACCAATCTCTTCAACAACCTCAACATGGACGACAACACTGTTGCGACTGCTACTACCGCCATTCCTATTCAGCCTACACTATATGTGATCCTCAACTGTCTTTTTCAGATTATGCTAGAGTTCTTTCTTCTAGGGTTTGCTGTAGATGTGATAGGTTTATATCCTATAGATGTAATCTATTCATCTACTTTGTTGATCTGCATAATTGGTTTTAGTACTGTTTGTATGATCATGCTTTATCAGGTTAATATTCAGACTAAATCATATGAATAATTGCTTCTATTTTCAACAATCCAGAAAATTTATTATAGGCAACTGAATTCCACTGGTGTAGCCGCGGTTACTAGGCCGCCTCCTTTCAATGGCATGCACTTTAAGATATGGCGCAAGAGAACAGTTCTCTGGTTTGAAAACCTAAACTGCTATAGCGCCTGTAACACCCCAGTCTTAAGCTATTCTTATATTAGGGTTTGATTGTGCATCATAAACATCATATCCTAAAATGCATGCAAAAAAGAAATACAACAAAACCCTAAAACCCTAATCCTTTCCTCTCTATTTGAAATCAATTCAAATGGTTTTGATTTTGAGAACTACCAAAATTATTGGAGCCCAAATTGTATAGAAGGGCCCTGAGTATTATATATGTTTTGTAAACCTTCTGGTAATTTTGAAATTACCGAAACAGATTTGAATTGAAAATACAAACAGAAAATGTAAAATAGAAAAGAAAAAGCTTTTGCAAAATAAAAAAACAGATCCAGACCAGAACCAGGCCAGCCCATATAATCCTTCTCCTTTCTTCCGCTCAGCACGCAGCGGACAGCAGACCCAAGTGCGGCCTAGACCAGCCCATCCCGGCCCGTACCCCTTCGGCGTGTTTCTTCTTTCTTCTTCCTCCGACACGAGGAGATGCTGCTCGCTGTCCTTGCCGATGTCGTCCATCGCCTCGGCGCGCCAAGATGAACGTCGCCGCTCTGGATAGGAGATAAGACCGCCGCGTCGTGCTCTGCCCTCTCTCCTCATCCCCATATCCCCCTCTCCCCGGCTCTGTGTTGCTCGCGCGCAGAAGCTCCTAACCCTAGCTTCGGCCGCCGCGTAGAGCCGCTGTCTCCGGCCTCCCCTCGACCAGCTGTGGGTGCAGTCGTGATCCCCTAGCTCCCCTCGTTCGTTTGCCCCTCTTGGAGAAAGCCGGCATGGTCCTAACCGTCCCAATCAGAACCTCCGCCCCCGATGCCGGCAGCCGTCGTTGCCATGGAATCCGGCCTCGCCTCGCCCCTCTGACCCTACCTCGAGCTTCAGGGTGAGCTCAAGGTTCTCCGGAACCTCTCCTAGCTTCTCCTCTCTCTCTGGTTCTGTGGTTCACCCTGCCGTCGAACGCCGTTGCGTGCCGCCGCCAGCCGTCGCTACTCCTCTCGCTCCAGCGACCAAAAAGGGGCGGAGCCGCCACTTTATAGTTCACCTCGACGAGCTGCGTCGAATGCATCCATCCCCGCATGCCCGCACACGCTCAACCACCGTATCGCGCCGCCGTCTGGCCCGTTGGCCGGCGAGCCTGCGTGGCATGCCAACGTGGACCAGGTCCCACTCGTCAGCCTCTACGGCTAGCTACTGCCTCTGTGAGAAACACCCCCCCAAGTCCCACCTATCCACGTGGAGGCCGATGTGGCTCTGAGGCCCACCGGTTAGCCATTGTGGCTAGCCCAGGCCTCGGTGTAAAAAGGTTTTCAGTTTTATTTAAATTAAGAAAAGGTTGAATAATTTCAGAAATTGTTTTGAATATTGTAAATTCAATAACTAATTCATGTTAATTCAGAAAAATACAAATAATATATCAAATTGTTTAGAAAAATAAGAGCTATCTCTTTAAGCTCGAGATCAACACCGTCGAAGATTGAAGATCGACACACAATACTTGACCAACTGTAACCAAGTCAAGTTCAAGATGTCCGAAGATCTGTCTGTCTCCTATCAACTGGCAAAGGCAAGCATAGCCCCACCATGATATAATCCTATGATTTCGAAAGCATTTCAATTCTTGCCATGATGCATACGATTCTACTATGGTATTTTATCGATAGATAGAGTATCCTATCTATTGCATACTCCCTTTGATCTTATATTACCTGATCCACTGCTCCTAGCATAACTAGGTTTGGCTTGTGTGCAATGCTAGAGCTTTTATCTGTGTCTTGCTTAGCCATGATTAGCTGTTGAGTCTGGTTCATCCAGATGATGTATCAGATGTAGAGAATCTAGTATGATAGAATAACGTGATAAGATGAGATCAGTGATAAGAGATTAAACATGCTAAGGCTTGTATGGGAGGCCACGGTGGGATGTGGTTTTTCTAGTCCCATGTTCGCCACCCTTAGGACCCTAGGTTCTTGTCTCTTGAACCAAGACGAGCGTACAACCACACGGGGTAAATGGGGACCCCATGATTGACTAACTTGCCTAGTAGATTCCATGAGTCACATAGTTCGGGCGTTACATTCGACATGCATTCTGGATCTTCTCGAAGGAGGTGAAGGAGGTGCATTCATAACAGGTAGGTAAGCATGGCCGGGGTTGCTTGGGGTCGATGGAGCCCCTGGTGAACCAACCTCGCCTCACATCTTTAAGTACCGGCTTCGGGATTTGACCCGTTACGGCGGAACCATACTTATTGCGTGACTCATGGTCTCGACAAAAGCAAGGTAAAGGTCGTTTCCAACCACACCCTCTTCCAGCACACCAAGGAAGTGTGTCAAGTGGCAATAAGAGTCGGTTGGTACGTGTGGGTAAAGTTGTACACCCCTGCAGAGTAATAATCTTTTGGAAAGCCGTGTCCACGGTTATTGACGACTTGGGAACGGATGGGAGATCATAGAGAACATGAACCTAATCGTAAAACTTGGCAACTAATGTTTGTTAAGGATGCTTCCTCATGGGTACGAGGGGGTGATCCTAGTTCAGATGAGGATGATTTGGTGGATATCAAAAGATGATGATCAATATTTCAGAGATGTCGCTCTCTTATCCCCATTTAAAATACTCTGAATAGACGAGCTTATTCTTCCTCTTGTTTTATAAACAAAAGATGGCTTTATGCAAAACAACACCACCAGCCAAAAGTCTTGCGGAGTACACCCTGTACTCACCCTTGCTTTGTTGATACTTTTGGTAGAGTAAGTGTTCCTTGAAGATCAGTTTGGTACTACATCAACGTCAACGAGTAGCTTGGGTTTCCCGGCCGGCAGCCTGGAATCTATGGGCTGGGACATCATCGTTATGCTTCAGGCCTCTTAGGACATTTGTTAAGTTTGCTATACTTAGTAGCATAATTTTCCTTCCGTTGTTTGACGTTTGTGGTCAGTGACCTCTGCTTGTAATGTTTTGGTTCTCTGCTCAGTTATGAGCTTGCTGTAATAATTTTTGTGTCGTAGGGTCACTGCTGTGTTACCGATTCTTCATTGGATATTCTCGAGCTCAAGGTTAAGCTTATTTCATACGGAGGTCTGGGATTTGTTTAGCCCTGATCCCGGGGGTGTCACAGTTCTTGGTATCAAAGCAGTACCGACCGTAGGAAAACCTTGCTATTGGTCGATGTTGAGTCTAGTGCTTGTGAAAACTATCTTAAAAGTTGAAAAGTATTTGAGAAAACTCTAGTATGCTTCTTTTTCTCCTTATCCAGTTTCACTCTAACTCTGGGTTAACTTATCTTGTGTTGATTTGGAAAAGTTTTGCTATCTCGTCTCTTTCTTCAAAGCTTAGGTGCCTTTTCAGGCATGTCGTTTCTAAGCCAGTTGACCTAGTGTTGAGTTCTCCAGAGTTGTGTGTGTTAAGAATTCCTTATTCCCCTTTACTCTGCTTCATCTGAGAGATTCCTTTATATCATGATCTCTCTATCTTTTGGACCCACAATAGTATATTGTTTGTTCCATAGTGTTATGTTCTTAGCTTCGAGGTTTCCTTTCGCCTCGCGTGCCTCCTTTTTGTCGTTTGGGTACTCCAGAAGGTGTTTCTTGTTTTGGAAGCTACCTTGTGATTATTACCTTGCAGTGTATGATAAGTCACTCAAGTAGTAGTTACTTATTTTCTCGGGTTTTAACCCTTGGACTTGAACCTAAGATCCCTGATTGTGCTGGATTCTAGTATTGTGAATCTTGTACATGACGTTGATATTTAAACCAAGATCCATTCCTTTGTCCGCTGTTGCTAATGTTCACACGTTACATCAAGATGGCTAGTACTACAACTCTAGCTTTCAAGCTTGTGGTTATTGTCGTGATTGAATAAGTGACAACTAAGGACTTCCCCTACCACATGTTATGGCATATGTTCTTTAATGGAACCAAACAGATCACAACAAGAGTACTCCTTGTGAGTCTCGCATCTATGCTCGTGACTCTGCCACACCTTACCCTTCTTATGCATTGGTTTTCGGAAGATTGTTAATCTATGCATCCACATCTCGGGATTCTATCCTGAGCATGTTCCTTCTTCCCTTATTGATTTCTGACCTTTGTCTACCAGTTGGTAGCCAAGTAGTAAATGTGCATTGGTGTCTTCCGATGCAAGATACTCTTGTGGTCCGTCAAGACAAATCATTTCGGAATGTCTAGGAGAAACAAACTCCAGTACCTCGTCATATCTAGGACCAGGTCAATGTGTTGTAATCCGCAGATCAAGAGGCATTAATTAGCTTCTTTCTGTTCTATCTTGAAGTATCATACTCTTTTATACTAAGAGGTCATGTTGAGTTTCATGAACCCTTAATGAAGTGATGCTCTTACACATCTTTACCCACCCTTCCTCGAGCTTTCGCGCTCATGAGTGATGTGTGTGTGTAATAATGTGACCATCTGAGATTCTTAGCAATTTTTATTGTTTTGATCTCCAAGGACATTTGTGTTATTCTTAGCATGATCGGTTAACCCTATCATTAAACGAAGTTTGATTGTGCTAACAAGTACATTATTCTGGTGAACTCTCCTCAATCAAAGAGTTAGGCTTATGCTGAAGCTCCGAGACTATGTCTTCCTACCTTACCAGGCAAGTTTCCTCTTGAACTAAGTGACATATCGGTGGTTCGTGATATTCTAGACGTCTTTCTAGAAGTATCGCCATGTTACCACATGACCGTGTTGTCAAGTTCTTGAGAAAGCAAGTTCTCCAAATTGCTCTTTTCTCCAAGGATCCACACTGGATACCCCTGAACTAGTTGGTTGAGCTTAAACAACAACTTGGAGAGTTGTAAGACAAAAGTGTTATTCAACTTAGTTCTTTCTAAAAGGAATGTCTAGTTTTGTTCGTGTTGAAGCAAGATAGTATTTCCTTTGAGGATTTGTTATCTTCCCCAATCTTTGATTTGATTTGGGTTATCGTCAAATCAAATTCTTCCAAGGACTATCTTGATGGTGTTTCTACCTGTGATGTTTCACTTGGGGTACATCTTCATGTCCTTTGGTATGACCAGTATTCCTGTCTTGTTCTCGCAACATATGAGTCCATCTTAATGGAGTGTCCTGGTAAGTTTGTTGTTGAGCCCATCGATGACATCCTTATATCCTCCATGCTAGATCAGATTCATATGGAACATTTGGCATTAATGTTGGAAAATTTCAAGAACCGTCTTTGAGTCATCTCGAAGTATGTGTTCTGGATGTTAGAGGTAACCTTCTCTGGTTCACATGCAAATGTTGAAAGATGTCGCCATGAACTCGAGCGGAGTTATCTTTCTTTCCTTAAGGACCCATGTATATTTTATTATTATCACTTTATGTATGTGTAGTTGTCCTTCGACAAGTTGCCAATACATGGGTATAGCAATCTAGCTCATCTTTTGGAACTTTACACTGTAGTCCATATCTTGAGAATCTAGTAATTTTACCTTTGTGGTAAATGTTGCAAACTTTCTATTCGGACATGCTGAGTCTGAAGTATCATTTCACCTAATCAAATCTGAATCTCAAGCAGACATGATGGTTGGTGTTCCTCAAGTTTTTGACATTGGTCTCTTTGTAAATTTGGCAAGATTGATGTAACGGTTGACACACTTAGCTGGAAATACCTTTTGTCATATTCTCTTGATTCAGCAATAACAACCACTCTTCATGAGGCTCCTTCTATAATTTATTATAGGAGTTATGCTTATGGTTTCCTCTGTATCCAAAGTCCGACCTTTACTTGATGTTTGTTTTCTCGAACATCAAGGAGAACATTTAAAGTAGTGTTGCTAAATGTCTCTCGGTCGATCCTCCAGACCTTTTATGTTGGCAATCATTTTGCTGTGCCAAACAATAGAAGTCTGAAAATGAAGTTTCTTTCTTCTCGTGTCATCAGGAATCTTCTTAACTATTCATCTTAGTGGTGCAAAGTGATGCCATGATCTTTGGCAAGGATCTTGATAGACCTGGGTGAATAAAGAGTTTCCTTCGTTTCTTGACCATGTTTTAAGAGTGACCATGATTTTGGTAATCAGGAGTTCCTCTTGCTACATGTTCCTTGTGACTCTTATGAGTCCTCTCCACAAAAAAAATACCTTTCTATCTTGGCCTTCTATTGAATGAAAGAGTGACTCTTCTGTTTCAAAAGTAGTTCAATAGCTTGGTTTGGTTGATCCATATCTCTGCAACCTAAAATCTCTACTTAAGCTGTTTAGTAGAGGTTCCCTATCAAAGTCTGTGGTCCTGTTCTTTCTTTTGGAAGCTTTCCCTGCTCAGAAGCTTAAACCCTTCTGCATTCCATGGTCTCAATCCTTATGAAGACCATCTGTCTAACAACTTGAAACCTTCTCCTCTTGTTTCCTCTGTTACCTTGATGTGTTTCATGTTTGTCATCTCAGAGTGTTTTTGAACACTCCATCCATGAGTTGACCTTGAGATACTCAGTGTGTTGTCTAGTGTGTTTCCCTCTTATCTTAGAGTGACCATGTTCCTTTCTCTCTCTGTCTCTTTTCCTAACTTTGGAATCTCGGGTCGAGATTCTCATAAGGGGGATAGAGCTGTAACACCCTAGTTTTTAGCTATTCTTATATTAGGGTTTGATTGTGCATCATGAACATCATATCCTAAAATGCATGCAAAAAAAAAGAAATACAACAAAACCCTAAAACCCTAATCCTTTCCTCTCTATTTGAAATCAATTCAAATGGTTTTGATTTTGAAAACTACCAAAATTATTGGACCCCAAATTGTATATAAGGGCCCCTGAGTATTTTATATGTTTTGTAAACCTTCTGGTAATTTTGAAATTACCCAAACTGATTTGAATTGAAAATACAAACAGAAAATGTAAAATAGAAAAGAAAAAGCTTTCGCAAAATAAAAAAACAGATCCAGACCAGAACCAAGCTGGCCCATCTACTCCTTCTCCTTTCTTCCGCTCAGCGCGCAGCGGACAGCAGGCCCAGACCAGCCCATCCCGGCCCGTACCCCTTCGGCTTGTTTCTTCTTTCTTCTTCCTCCGGTGCGAGGAGAGGCTGCTCTCTGTCCTCGCCGATGTCGTCCATCGCCTCTACGCGCCAAGATGAACGCCGCCGCTCTAGAGAGGACATAAAACCGCCACGCCATGCTCTGCCCTCTCTCCTCATCCCCATATCCTCCTCTCCCCGGCTCTGTGTTGCTCGCGCGCAGAAGCTCCTAACCCTAGCTCCGGCCGCCGCGTAGCGCCGTCGTATCCAGCCTCCCCTCGACCAGCTGTGGGTGAAGTCGTGATCCCCTAGATTCCCTCGTTCGTTTTCCCCTCTCGTAGAAAGCCGGTGTGGTCCTAACCGTCCCAATCGGAACCTCCTTCCCCGATGCCGGCAGCCGTCGTCGCCATGGAATCCGGCCTCGCCTCGCCCCTCCGACCCTACCTCGAGCTTCAGGGTGAGCTCAAGGTTCTCCGAAACCTCTCCTAGTTTCTCCTCCCTCTCTGGTTCACCCTGCCGTCGAACACTATTGCGCGCCGCCGCCAGCCGTCGCTGCTCCTCTCGCTCCGGTGACCAAAAAGGGGTGGAGCCGCCACTTTCAAGTTTGCCTCGATGAGCTACGCCGAATGCATCCATCCCCGCATGCCCGCGCGCGCTCAACCACCATCCCGCGCCGCCGTATGGCCCATTGGCCGGCGAGCCTGTGTGGCATGCCAACATGGACCAGGTCCCACTCGTCAGCCTCTACGGCTAGCTATTGCCTCTGTGAGAAACACCCCAACCCCCCTCCCCTAGGTCCCACCTATCCACGTGGAGGCCGATGTGGCTCTGATGCCCACCGGTCAGCCACTGTGGCTAGCCCAGGCCTCGGTGTAAAAATGTTTTCAGTTTTATTTAAATTAAGAAAAGTTTGAATAATTTCAGAAATTGTTTTGAATATTGTAAATTCAATAACTAATTCATGTTAATTCAGAAAAATACAAATAATATATCAAAATGTTCAGAAAAATGAGAGCTATCTCTTTAAGCTATAATCATGAATTGTTCAACAACTTAAATGATAAGTATAATTAGAAGAACATAGTAACCCCTCTCATATACATCTGGAGTTTCCTCGAGTTAGGGTTTTCACCCCTCAGAACCCCGATTAAATTGCCGAGCATGTCTTAGGGTTACATTTCAATGCAATTTAACTTGTCATATCATCATACTTGCTTGAGAATTGCATATATGCCATGTGTTGATTGTTTCCTACTCTTTCCGGTGTTTGGTTCTTCCTCGGTAGAATACGAGATCAAGATCAAGATCGAAGACCGAGATCAACACCGTCGAAGATTGAAGATCGACGAACAATACTTGACCAACTGTAACCAAGTCAAGTTCAAGATGTCCGAAGATCTGTCTGTCTCCTATCAACTGGCAAAGGCAAGCATAGCCCCACCATGATATAATCCTATGATTTCGAAAGCATTTCAATTCTTGCCATGATGCATACGATTCTATTGTGGTCTTTTATCGATAGATAGAGTATCCTATCTATTGCATACTCCCTTTCAGCTTATATTACCTGATCCACTGCTCCTAGCATAAATAGGTTTAGCTTGTGTGCAATGCTAGAGCTTTTATCTGTGTCTTGCTTAGCCATGCTTAGCTGTTGAGTCTGGTTCATCCAGATGATGTATCAGATGTAGCAAATCTAGTATGACAGAAGAACATGATAAGATAAGATCAGTGATAAGAGATTAAACATGCTAAGGCTTGTATGGGAGGCCACAGTGGGATGTGGTTTTTCTAGTCCCATGCTCGCCACCCTTAGGACCCTAGGTTCTTGCCTCTTGAACCAAGACGAGCGTACAACCACACGGGGTAAATGGGGACCCCATGATTGACTAACTTGCCTAGTAGATTCCATGAGTCACATAGTTCGGGCGTTACATTTGACATGCATTCTGGATCTTCTTGAAGGCGGTGAAGGAGGTGCATTCATAACAGGTAGGTAAGCGTGGCCGGGGTTGCTTGGGGTCGATGGAGCCCCTGGTGAACATACCTCGCCTCACATCTTTAAGTACCGGCTTCGGGATTTAACCGTTATGGTGGAACCATACTTATTGCGTGACTCATGGTCTCGACGCAAGCAAGGTAAAGGTCGTGTCCAACCACACCCTCTGCCAGCACACCAAGGAAGTGTGTCAAGTGGCAATAAGATCGGTTGGTACGTGTGGGTAAAGTTATACACCCCTGCATGGTAATAATCTTTCGGAAAGTCGTGTCCACGATTATGGACGACTTGGGAACGGATGGGATATCATAGAGAACATGAACCTAATCGTAAAACTTGGCAACTAATGTTTGTTAAGGATGCTTCCTCATGGGTACGAGGGGGTGATCCTAGTTCAGATGAGGATGATTCGGTGGATACCAAAAGATGATGATCAATATTTCAGAGATGTGGCTCTCTTATCCCCTTTTAAAAACTCTGAATAGACGAGCTTCTTCTTCCTCTTGTTTTATAAACAAAAGATGGCTTTATGCAAAACAACGCCACCAGCCAAAAGTCTTGCGGAGTACACCCTATACTCACCCTTGCTTTGTTGATACTTTTGTCAGAGTAAGTGTTCCTTGAAGATCAGTTTGGTACTACATCGACATCAATGAGTAGCTTGGGTTTCCCGGTCGGCAGCCTGGAATCTGTGGGCTGGGACGTCATCGTTATGCTTCAGGCATCATAGGCCATTTGTTAAGTTTGCTATACTTAGTAGCATAATTTGCCTTCCGTTGTTTGTGGTCAGTGACCTCTGCTTGCAATATTTTGGTTCTCTTCTCAGTTATGAGCTTGCTGTAATAATTTTTGTGTCATAGGGTCAGTGCTGTATTACCGATTCTTACTAGATATTCTCGAGCTCAAGGTTAAGCTTATTTCATACGGAGGTCTGGGATTTGTTTAGCCCTGATCCCGGGGGTGTCACAGCGCCACTCTTGGCAAGCCTGAAGGAGATCTTTCTGCTGAGCAGGAAGCGACCTTTAAGAAAGTCGAAACCATGTTTATGGCGGCTTTGTTTAGTGTTCTTGGGGACAGCATTGTTGACCCTTATATGTCATTTGATAATGGCAAGGACGCGTGGGAAGCGCTCGAGGCCAATTTTGGGGTCTCGAACGCTGTCACTGAGTTTTATGTCATGGAGCTATTCTATGACTACAGGATGGTTGATGAGCGCTCTGTCGTTGAGCAAGCTCATGAGATACAATCACTTGCCAAAGAACTTGAGCAGTTCAAGTGTTCCTTACCGGACAAATTTATGGCCGGTGGCGTTATTGCTAAGCTTCCTCCCTCGTGGAGGAACTTTGCTACTTCTCTAAAACATAAGAGACATGAGTTTTCTGTTACGGATCTCATTGGGTCTCTTCATGTGGAAGAGAAGGCGAGAGCAAAGGACAAAACTGCTCGAGACTTGAGGGAGGTTCTAGTGCCAATTTGGTGCAGAGGAAAAACTTCCAATCCCACAAGTTCAAGGATAAGAACAAAACTGAAGGAAAAGGGAAGTTTGATGGCAAGAACAAGGCCACACACTCAACCAACTTCAAGAAGAAAAATGATAAGAGGAAAGGCTCTCCCCACGTCTGTGGTGATCCTGATCATTCGGCTCCTAGATGTCCTAATCGCTTTGACAAATGTCAACATGGGAATAGCGGCAAGACCGCTAATGTTGTTATTAGCGATACTGAGATGAAGGATGCTGGGTATGGTATTTTACCTACTATCCTTTCAGCATGTCATTCTCCTGATTGGTGGATAGACATGGGTGCTAATACACACGTATGTTCTGATATTTCTATGTTTTCCTCTTATCTGGTCTCAAGGACTTCTTCTGTGTTGATGGGAAACGGCTCACGTGCTTCTGTTCATGGTGTTGGTACTATAAATCTTAAGTTTACTTCGGGGAAGACCGTACAGCTAAAGAATGTGCAGCATGTTCCCTCCATCAATAAGAATCTCGTCAGCGGATCGCTTTTATGTCGAGATGGCTTTAAGTTGGTTTTTGAGTCCAATAAAGTTGTAATTTCTAAGTATGTATAATTTGTTGGAAAGGGTTATGAGTGTGGAGGTTTGTTCCGCTTGTCTTTGTCAGACTCATGTACTAAAGTTATTAATCATGTGTATAATGATAATGAATCCAATGTTTGGCATTCACGACTTTGTCATATTAACTTTGGTTGCATGACGCGTCTAGCCAATATGAGTTAAATTCTGAAATTTACCATTGTCAAAGGTTCTAAGTGCCAATTTTATGTGCAAGCAAAGCAATGCCATAAGTCTCATACATCTACGGAACCGAGAAACTTAGCACCACTAGAACTTATACATTCAGATCTTTGTGAGATGAATGGTGTGTTGACAAAAGGTGGAAAACGATACTTTATGACGTTGATTGATGACTCCACTAGATACTGCTATGTTTATCTTCTAAAATCTAAAGATGAAGCTTTGAACTACTTCAAAATCTATAAAGCTGAGGCAAAAAACCAACTTGATCTTAAAATCAAGCGGCTAAGGTCGGATCGTGGTGGAGAGTACTTTTCAAATGAATTTGATTTATTCTATACGGAACATGGTATTATACATGAGAGGACGCCTCCCTACTCACCTCAGTCCAATGCAGTGGCCGAAAGAAAGAACCGCACTCTAATTGATTTTGTTAACGCCATGTTAGATACATCGGGTCTTTCCAAGGAATGGTGGGGGAGGCGCTAATGACCGCACGTCATGTCCTAAATCGTGTTCCCGTAAAGGATAAAACCATGACTCCATTTGAGGAATGGGAAAATAAAAGGCTTAAACTCTCTTACTTATGAACTTGGGGTTGTTTAGCGAAAGTCAATATTCCAATACCCAAGAAGCGAAAGCTTGGACCAAAAACCGTTGATTGTGTTTTTCTGGGATATCCTTTTCATAGCATTGGCTATAGATTTTTTATAGTAAAATCTGAAGTATCTGACATGCATGTTGGTACAACTATGGAGTCGAATGATGCGACTTTCTTTGAGGACATCTTTCCTATGAAAGGTATGTCTAGCTCATCAAATCAGGAGATGACTAGTTCATCTAGTCAGGAATTTTCTATAATTCCTGAACCCACTATGCCGATAGAACACTCTGATAATCCCGTGGAGGACGACAATGAAGCTCCAAAAAGGAGAAAGAGACAAAGGACTGCAAAGTCACCATCGTGATGATTTCATTGTGTACCTTATGGATGATACTCCCACTTCTATTTCAGAAGCCGAAAGGATCGTATGGGCACCTAGAGGGAGGGGGTGAATAGGTGCTACTTCAAATTTTCTTCTTTTTCAACTTAAGGTTTGACAATAAGGTAAATTCTCTAGATAATGCAACTACGGTGAATTTACCTATATGACCAAATGCAAGGGCTACCACAACACAGAGTAGTAACAAGAAAGTAAGGTGCAGTAAAGGATAGAGGTAACCGAAAAGTGGATGCGGAGACACAAGGATTTGTTTCCCGTAGTTCCTTCCTTTTGAGGGGAAGTACGTCTACGTTTGGAGAGGGGGTGGTTTCAAACCACCAACGCCACAAGAGGAATCCCTTGTTCTCCGATGAATCTCACCCCAATGGGATCGATTCACCTTCCACTATATCGACAACCTTCAAGGTGGAAGCCGGCACCGTTACAAGTTTGGGGCACACATCCACAACTTAATCGGAGGCTCCCAAATACAAGCAAGCTGTCAAAGCAATCAAAGACAAGCTTGTAAGAACAAAAACAAGAGCTAGGGTTTCCAAGAAAACACTAGAGCAAAGGGGCCCTCAATGAAATGAGGGGGAAATGAAGATCTCTTTTGGTGAAGTAGTAGATCGGGGACTCCTCCTTCGATTCCCCAAAGATCAAGGACTTTGGGTGGTTGGATGATGAGATCTTGAGAATTTGAGTGGCTCCAATGGACTCCAATGGTGGGCAATGACTTTAATGAGCTGAGCACATCTGACCGTTGGTGCATTTACTGCAGCGGTAGTACCGGAAGTTGAAGCGGTACTACCGGAGAATTCCGGTACTACCGGACCTGGTACCGGATCACCCTTTTTCAAACAGCAACAAGTCCTGTCCCCAGCGGTACTGGATGTTGCTACCGGGAAGCGGTAGTACCGCTTGAGCCAACCGGTACTACCGAACCCGGAGAGAACAACACAAATCCAAACGAAAAACTCTCTGTCACACCAGGTAGCAAAACGCGGTACCACCGCATTTCGCTACCGGTGCAGACAGAAGCTTTTTGCAACGTGCAAAAACTCTCTGTCACGCCAGGTAGTAAAATGCGGTACTACCGCATTTTGCTACCGGCACAGACAGTGGCCTTTTGCAATGTTCAAAAAGCCTCTGTCCTGAGCAGTACTAAAATGCGGTACTACCGCATTTTAGTACCGGAACAGGCAGAAGCATTTGACAAGCTGAAAAAAGCTTCTGCCGCGCTAGGTACTAAAATGCGGTACTACCGCTTTTTAGTACCTGGCACGGCAGAGACTCTTTGCCAGTTAGTCATTTGCTTCTGCCTGATCCGGTAGCAAAAGGCGGTACTACCGCTTTTTGGTACCGTGCCAGGCAGATAGTTTCTGAATGTTTGCAAACCTTCTAAATGTACCTGCGACACACTTAGCAACACATTAGCCCGATATGTGTGTTGTTATTAAACACCAAAATCACTAGGGATAGCAAATGCTCTTTCAATCTCCCCCTTTTTGGTGTTTGATGACAACACACATTTTGCAAGGAAATCTAGTGATGATAAGATGGAGATGGGGCTCCCCCTAGATATGTAGAAACAAGCCCCATACATTCAAGAGAGTAGAAGTCGCACATAGAGGACATACCTTTGCAAGAAAAACATGTGATGACCAATAGATTAGGAATGAGGAAAATCATCACATAGGATGGATCCAACAAGAATAGCCACACAAGATGGATCCATAAGATAACCACATAGTCTTAACATACATAGCACAAATAGTTAGGTTCACACATAGTAAGTCACACATAAGAAGAGGCAACCAAATAAGTTCACAAGCGAATAAAATCAAAGGCAAGAACTAGCTTGTGACTTTCCCTCGCAAATCTCCCCGCAAATCTACTGTGCAACTTCTCCCCCTTTGGCATCAAGACGCCAAAAAGGGACAAGAGCAACACTAACGCCCCGGAGATCACTCATCGTCATCATCATCAACGTCGTCCCATGCACCATGAGGTGGAGGGGCACGGAAGGAGGAGGTGGCATCATCTTCCCAGTTGCTGTGCTTGGAGATCCATTGGTCTTCTGGGGTAATGTTGTTCTCGGAGCCCTTGGAAGCAGTCAAGCCTTGAGCCTCCATCATTTCCTTCTGACGAGCACAGGCCTTCTTGGAATAGACATGGGCCTCGTACAGGCGTTTCTGATTGTCCACTTGGAGGCAGAATATCTTCTTAAGTTTGGCCTCAACCCTCTTAGCCCAAGATGGATGTGCTGGCTGGCGACGAGAGACCACATAAGCAGGAGCATCAGCCGCATCACCTGAGTCCTCAACCGGGTTCCCATCCTCATCAACAATCTGACCATCCGCATTGCGGGGTTTGGGATGGGTCTTGATCAGCAGATTCTTGTGGTGGTGAGTGGCAAGACGAAGATGAGGCAAGTCACGGGCAATTTTAGGGCACTTGCTAATGATGAGAGCCATGATGTATGGAGCAAAAGGAGGCACCCTCCGCTGAAAAGTGGCGTAGACCATCTCATTCCAGATAACATCTATCACATCCATAGGGAGGCCAGAGTCACGGTGGTGATAGGTGGCCATCATGATATCCACCATGTAAGCATGAATCTCATCAACATTCCCAGCACAAGGGGCGATAGTCTCGCGATAGATGCGGTGCATGATGTCAAGTAGGAAGGAGCCCTTTGATCTTACCAGGGATGCCGCGCCCCCGGATGTACAGTGGGGCAAGCCTATCCATGGCACCGAAACCCAACGGGAACATCCTTGCCACGGTCTTCGTACCCGAGGATAGCCGCAAACTCATCCAACGATGCATCCTTGACAACACGCTCGGTCATCCAAGTGAGAGTCCTAGCGTTATTCTTGGCAAAGTGAACGGTTACATAGAACTGAGCAATGAGCATTGGATCATAGTTGCATTTGAACTCCATAATAGGAAGCAAGCCAAAGTTGGTACACATGTCAAGGGCCTCACCAAAGTAGTTCAGATTCTTCCTCACATGATTCATCTCGATCCATTTTTGAGGAACCACAATTTTTGTCATCTTTCATGAGAATCTCATGAAACACCCGCTCCTGAAATTCCGTGTAGAAGAGGCTGTTCTCTCGAGCAAAAGCGTGGGACGCCCCATATGGACTAACCACCCGCAGAGCATGAAATTCAGACTCAGAGATATCACACAACAGCTTTGGCCCTGATGGCCCGGAACTTTGACTCTTGCGAGGACCAGAGGGAGGAGGAGGTGGAGGAGCTTTACCACGACCAGCACTGAGCTTGACCCCCTTTCCCCCACGACCACGAGTTGTTGGCAGTTTCAGACGGGCACTAGGTTGAGGCATGACCTCCTCTTCAGACTCGGTCTCAGATTCTGACTCATAGTCCTCGATCTCATAGTGAGCTTTGGAGCGCTTGCGTGATCCCTGGGAACCCCCTGCACCTGTGAAAGAACGAGGGAGAAAGCATAGGGATAAGGGCACAAGAACCTGGGGCAAACAGATGATGGGGTTGAGTGTTTTAAAAAAATGCTGCCAGTACTGGGGCACTAGTACCGGATCTGCACAAGCGGTAGTACCGCCAAGCGGTAGTACCGGAAAAAGATTCCCGGTACTACTGGCCCGCGACTACAGTGTAGATCTGAACTAAGATCCGAGTATGGGCAGAAAATTTGTTGTCAAAACACGATTCCCATCGGGCCAAGTGATAGATCTGGTAAATAGGACA
Organism: Avena atlantica; assembly: GCA_910589765.1. NCBI lineage: Eukaryota > Viridiplantae > Streptophyta > Magnoliopsida > Poales > Poaceae > Avena > Avena atlantica. Next base: position 304,485,272 of record OU342736.1, read on the forward strand.
CGATACAACCTCAAGAATGCAAGTTTTAACCAAGAATCAAAGGTACCCTAGATTCAATGGAGAAAACAAGTAAGAAGAAGAGGAGGGCGGTGGTACCGGTGTCCATGACGGTGGGGAAGAGGGAGGAGCCTGCAGGGAGGCCGAATCCGGTGGGGATCCGGGAGAGGGATGGGCGAACAGGCTTCCTCCGGCGACGGCGTGCCCTGGCGGTGGCGCTGGTGAGGAGGGGAGACGAGGGATGAATGATGCACTAAGGGGTGCCTCTCCCTCGTCTCCAGTCTTAACCGACGCGCGCGAGCGGTAGTACCGGACCTGCAGAAGCGGTAGTACCGCCGAGCGGTAGTACCGTAGATACAGGCCGGTAGTACCGCTCCTGGGAAGTTTGCAGGTAGGAACCTGGAAACACACCCAGGGGCAGTAGTACCGCAGGTGACTTCCGGTAGTACCGTTAGCCGGTAGTACCGCATGTGAGGTCCGGTAGTACCGCTACCATCAGGACAGAGAGCCAAGATACAGAAAAAGGAAGGTTCTTGTGCAGAGTAGATGGGTTTTGCTGGAAAAGAGGGGCCTGGGTTTAGATAGATACGCGGAAATGGGCCAATGCAGTCAAGGAAAAACACTAAAAACATATGGAGAACCAAACTTGAGTGCATGACCAAAAGAATCAACACCAACTAGAGGATGACAAACACGAGTAAGCACTTCAACCTCTCGATTGAGAGGGGGCGGTGGCCTAGGCCACCATATTTGAGTATACTCATCTTGGCACCACGAAGATGTATCTTGGGTCCATTACCGAAACTCATCATTGAGCTCACATATCACAAAATGATATTAAGAGGAATGATTTTTGTTTAATTTGTGCATAATGGGGGGAGGGATAGTCCAATCAATTAGGAACGCACTCCCCCTATGTCCATGCCTACACCTAAACCAAACATGGGTCGAGAATTAGGTGAGAGAGCAAGATAATCAAGTTAAACTCCTAGAATCTACGATATTTAGTTCATTCCTCAAGTAGCAAAACCTTGCTTCATCAAGTGGCTTCGTGAAGATATCGGCAAGTTGATCTTTGGTTGACACATAGGATAGATCAATATCACCTCTAGCAACATGATCCCTAATAAAGTGATGTCAAATCTCAATATGCTTTGTCCTTGTGTGATCCACCGGGTTGTATGCAATCTTGATGGCACTTTCATTGTCACATAGAAGAGGCACTTTGTCACAATGGACACTGTATTCCTTTAAAGTTTGCCTCATCCATAGCAATTGGGGTGCACGCACTAGCAGCAGCAACATACTCGGCTTCGGCGGTGGAGAGAGATATACAATTTTGCTTCTTAGAAGACCAACATACCAAGGACCTACCAAGGAATTGGCAAGCCCCGGAAGTTGATTTTCTATCATCCTTGTCTCCCGCCCAATCCGAGTCCGTGTATCCACAAAGAGCGAATGTTGAGCCTTGAGGGTACCAAAGACCATAAAATGGGGTATGAACTAAATATCGAAAGATTCTCTTGACCGCCATTAAATGGCTTTACTTAGGAGCCGCTTGATATCTTGCACACACACCTACACTCAACACAATATCGGGTCTAGATGCACAAAGGTAAAGCAAAGAACCAATCATAGACCGGTATACCTTTTGATCCACATCTTTACCATTTGGATTTTGTTCTAGATGAGTCTTTGTTGCCATGGGAGTAGGGGCTCCATTCAAATCTTGCATTTTGAATCTCTTGAGCATATCTTGAGTATACTTGGCTTGATTGAAGAATGTACCTCCTCTAACTTGCTTGATCTCAAAGCCAAGGAATACTTTCAACTCCCCCATCAAGGACATCCGGAACCTACTAGTCATAAGCTTTGAGAATTCATCATTAAAAGCTTTGTTAGAAGAGCCAAAGATAATATCATCAACATAGATTTGGCATACAAAAATCTCCCCATTAACCCTCTTAGTAAAAAGAGTGGGATCGATTTTCCCAACCTCAAAGCCACGGTCAAACAATAACTCTCTAAGGTGCTCATACCACGTGCGTGGGGCTTGCTTGAGCCCATAGAGCGCCTTATCAAGTTTGTAGACATGGTTTGGGAAGTTGGGGTCCTCATATCCTGGGGGTTGCTTAACATATACCAATTCATTCAAAGGACCATAAAGGAATGCACTTTCTACATCCATTTGTTGCAACTTAAAGTTATGATGTGCCGCAAAAGCAAGAAGGATACGGATGGACTCAAGGCGAGCCACGGCTGCATAAGTCTCTCCATAATCAATTCCTTCAATTTGGGAATAACCTTGTGCAACCAATCTAGCCTTATTCCTTACAATAATCCCATGCTCATCTTGCTTGTTCTTGAATATCCACTTTGTTCCAATAACATTGTGGCAATCCTTTGGCTTCTCAACTAACTTCCACACTTTGTTTCTCTCAAAATTGTTGAGATCTTTGTGCATAGCTTCTAACCAATCCGAATCTTCAAGAGCTTCCAACACTTTCTTTGGTTCAATCATGGAAATGTGAGCTTGATGTTCACTGAACCTCTTCAATTGTGCTCGTGTGGAAATACCTTTCCTTAAATCTCCAATAACATTTTGGAGGGAGTGGTCTCTTATTTCCAACATTCTTTCCTTTCTAGCTTCGCGACGAGCGTGGATCTCCTCATTGTTTCTTGGAGGACCCTCTTCATCATTTTGATCCTCGTATTGACCATCAACTTGACCTTGATCATTATTGGATTCATCCTCTATATTGGGAGGCACGGATTGACCTTGGTCTTGATCAAGTGTTCTTCTAGCCTCAACTTGAGCACCCCTCAAAACAGCTTGGATGGATCTTCCTTGCCAAATTGACTTGACTCCACTTGACACCCCATCAAATGGACCAAGCTCCCTTTGACTAGAGTTCACACATTGATCACTATGTTGAGGGTCCACATCTTGTCTTTGGCTTGAGTCAAAGTCCTCCTCGGTAGATGGAGCATGTTGAGGTTGTGAAGATGAGGGATCCACTCGAGTGGAGCATAGTTCTTCTCGATCCGCCATAAGGGGTTCCTCAATGGAGCGGATATAACCCACACCCATTCTTCCTATGGCATCCTGAGGCATTTCAACATCTGCATCACAAGCATCAACACGCCCCCCTTGGGGACCATCATATTCTTTGAAGGTCACACTACAAGATTCTATGACGGCTCCGGAGAGCTTGTCATAGATTCTATACGTGTGAGATTCGAGACCATAGCCAACAAAAATACCCTCTAATGATTTAGATTCGAATTTAGACAAACGAACACCTTTGATGAGATAGAAACACTTACAACCGAACACCCGGAAATAAGATATGTTGGGCTTGTTACCGGTAAGTATCTCATATGGAGTCTTGTTGATTTTCTTGCGGAGGTAGAGCCGGTTTGAAGCATGGAAAGCGGTGGAGACGGCTTCGGCCCAGAAGTTGTATGGAGATTTAAACTCCGCCAACATGGTCCTAGCCATCTCAATGAGAGTCCGGTTCTTCCTTTCGGCCACACCATTTTGTTGAGCGGTGTATGCGGCGGAATATTGATGCTTAATCCCCTCATCACTAAGAAAGTCATTCAAGGTGTAGTTCTTGAACTTGGTGCCGTTGTCACTTCTTATAATCAACACGGGAACATTGTGTTGCCGTTGAACCAAGTTGATGAAGTCGATAAAGGTCCTCTGAGTTTCACTCTTCAACTTGAAGAAATAAACCTAAGAGTATCTTGAAAAGTCGTCAACAATCACCAAACAATATTTCTTCCCACCAAGACTTGCATGAGATGGAGGACCAAATAGGTCCACATGAAGGAGTTCCAAGATCTTGTTAGACTTGATTTGGTTCGTGGGCTTATGAGGAGCGTCATGCATCTTCCCTAGAACACATGCCCTATAAACACGATCTTTGGCAAAGGAAACATTTTATTTTAGTCCAACAATATGGCCCTCTTTATGGAGACTTTGCAAAGTTCTCATATTGACATGGGCTAGTCGGCGGTGCCATAGCCAACCCACATCAGCCTTTCCGTATAAGCACATCGGACCTACAGTGGCTTGCCCCGAAAAGTCCACCACATACAAGTCATTTTCGACGTACCCAACGAAAGCGACCTTGAGAGACTTGCTCCACATGAGGACCACAATATCATTATCAATAAAGACGGCAAAGCCCATCTTTCCAAGAGCACGGACAAAAAGTAAATTGTATCCAAGGGTTTCAACAAGCATGACGTTCACGAGTGTAATGTCGTGAGCCACCACTACCTTGCCGAAACCCATTACCGTAGATTTTGACTTGTCGGCATATGTGACGGTGATTTGATCTTCATTTGACACCAAGTCCTTGACAATAGACGAGCTTCCGGTCATATGACAAGTGCAACCACTATCAAGCACCCATTTTGAACCTCCGGAAGCATAGGTCTACAAAAGATCAAGCTAGTTTTTAGGTACCCATTTTTCAATGGGTCCTCTTTTGTTAGCAACAAGGGTCTTGGGAACCCAAATAGACCAAGCAATATAACCATCATAAGGACTAACATATTGTGCATACACATCACCATAGTAATCACGCATTAGAACATAGTGAGGGTTAGCACTTCCCGCAAAATTGTCATGAGACATAGTTTTGCCAATTGTGGTCTTACTTCCCACAATGGTCTTGTTGGTCTCTTGTGCGGGCTTGTCCTTATTCTTCTTGTTGTTCTTCTTCTTTGTTTTGGAGACAAAACCAATGCCCCCTTTATCACCACTACGCCTTTGCTTGCTCAAAATATCATCAATAGACTTGTTACCTTGTGGAAATGTGGTCTTCGCAAGCACCCCCTTTAACCTAGCATTCTCTTCAAGGATAGTCGTGCTACTCGATGGAATGAAGTTACTAGGTGAAGGAATATTGGCCAATTGAGTTTGAAGCGTTTCATGGGACTTTGTGAGAGACAAGAGTTCACTCTCCAAGGCTTTGTGGGCCTTGTTAAGCAAGCTAAAGTCCTCGGCAAGTTTTTCATGAACCACACCAAACTCAATCTTGTCCTTTTTAGCTCTTTTGTATTTAGCAATAGCATGATCACGCTCTTTAATGAGTTTGTTAACAATGATGTCATTGGCCTCATCAAGCCCTTCAAGTTTTGACTCAAGGGACAACCTAGTCTCTTGTTCTTCTTCTAGAGCATTTCTTAAAGCCTCTAGTTCAATCATATGTTCATGCCCAAGTTTACATCTAACATCTAGAAGTTCTTGATTGTGGGAGAGTTGATCTAAGATGTTCCCAAAATGTAGTTTAGCATCACCTTCTAGGTTAGTCATGAACTCATCAAAGGCAATTAGTTCCTTTTTAACATCAAGAGACATTTCATCATCAATTTCATCATTATCTAATTGAGTAGAGTGGGATGATGAGGATACCTCCGTTCCTCTTGCCATAAGGCAAGTGACGTCCTTGGAGGAAGAGTTCTCATTTGGAGAGTCGAAGAGTGAGAGTGTCGGAGTAGAGGTGGTGGCTAGATCCGCCATACCATGTGAGGTTTCTTCTTCTTCCTCATCTTCATCATCTTCATTATCGGAAGAGTATTCTTCATGAGTGATCAAGACAATTTCTCCCGATTTCTTGTTGATGGGGTTCTTTTTGATGAAAGGTTTCTTGTAGGGTGCCTTGAGAGTCTTCTTCAACACAAGCTTCCCACCATTATCTTCTCTCTTCTCATAGGGGCAGCTTGCCACAAAGTGGTAGCGGTCACCACAGTTGAAGCAAGTTCTCAACCTAGTGGCATTCTCTCTTTTCCCATTTGGATTGCTTCTTCGTTGCATTTCCATCTTGGCCTTGGCGGGATTCTTCCAAAAGTTCTTTGCATAGAAAGCCATATATTGACTATGAGCAATCTTGACATCATCGGGATGGTCCAAGGAGAGGCCTTCATCACTATCATCTTCATCTTCAAAGTCCACAACTTTGGCCTTTAAAGCAACATTGACCACATTGCTCATACCGAGGGCACGAGCACGGGCATCTTTGGCGTTCTTGGCGGCGACCTTGAAAGCGGCCATCTCTTGCATAACTTCGTTTGAGGTCATGAGATGGTAGTTGTGTCTTGCTTGTAAGCTCTTAAAGTCGGTGGGCTCAAAAGGCATGAGTGCACTCACATATTTCCTTTTTATCCATGCATCATCCACATGTGAGGCACCCACATTTCTAAAAGCGGTGGCGGTGGTCTTGAGCCTTCGATACATGTCTTCGTGATCTTCACCTTCTTTCATGTAGAAACCTTCGGCTTCATTGCTTAGAGCATCATATCTGTTCCTCCTCATACTCTCATTTCCAACAAACAACACAGTGAGAGCATCCCAAGCTTCCTTGGCAATGCTAAAGTGCTCAATGTGTGGATAATCTTTTGTTCCTAATCCTTGTTGAATCATATGCAAAGCAGTGGCATTGAGTTGACTATTGACAACCTCTCTTCTTGTCAAGTTGTTTGGATCCCCAATAAAGAGTCCATGCTCGATGATGTTCCATAGTTCAATGCAAGAGCTACGCATATGAGTTCTCATTAGTGATGGCCATTGAGCAAAAGTAGCAGACTCTTCTAGCTTAGGTGGGTCACCTCTATTGTACACATGAGGGTGAGGGATGGGAGGATCGGGAGAGTACCAAGAATCACGGTGCTCGCCCTTCCCCCCATCAAGTCGTGTGGAGGAATTAGTATTGTCTAGTTTATCCCCTACCACCATACCTTCGGGGGATACCGGAGTATTCCCTTTAGGTGCGACTGGTAGTTCCTCTTGAGGGGATGGGGGTGATGAGCCATCTTTGTCTTTAAGAAGTTGCTCAAGCATATTCTTGACTTCGTTGACCAAGGAAGAGCTCAATCTTGTTTCCAAGTTTCTGAGATCTTCCATGGTCACCGGAGTTGACTCACTACCACCTTCCCCTTCTTGGCTACCCATATTCTCTTAGGCGGTAAAGCCCGAATAAAGAGCCGAGGCTCTGATACCAATTGAAAGGATCGTATGGGCACCTAGAGGGCGGTGAATAGGTGCTACTTCAAATTTTCTTCTTTTTCAACTTAAGGTTTGACAATAAGGTAAATTCTCTAGATAATGCAACTATGGTGAATTTACCTATATGACCAAATGCAAGGGCTACCACAACACAAAGTAGTAACAAGAAAGTAAGGTGCGGTAAAGGATAGAGGTAACCGAAAAGTAGACGCGGAGACACAAGGATTTGTTTCCCGTAGTTCATTCCTTTTGAGGGGAAGTACGTCTACGTTTGGAGAGGGGGTGGTTTCAAACCACCAACGCCACAAGAGGCCTCCCTTGTTCTCTGATGAATCTCACCCCAATGGGATCGATTCACCTTCCACTATATCGGCAACCTTCAAGGTGGAAGCCGGCACCGTTACAAGTTTGGGGCACACATCCACAACTTAATCGGAGGCTCTCAAATACAAGCAAGCTGTCAAAGCAATCAAAGACAAGCTTGTAAGAACAAAAACAAGAGCTAGGGTTTCCAACAAAACACTAGAGCAAAGGGGCCCTCAATGAAATGAGGGGGAAATGAAGATCTCTTTTGGTGAAGTAGTAGATCGGGGACTCCTCCTTCGATTCCCCAAAGATCAAGGACTTTGGGTGGTTGGATGATGAGATCTTGAGAATTTGAGTGGCTCCAATGGACTCCAATGGTGGGCAATGACTTTAATGAGCTGAGCACTTTGTCCCAAGGTAGGTGGAGGGGTATTTATACCCCTCCACAAAATCTGACCGTTGGTGCATTTACTGCAGCGGTAGTACCGGAAGTTGAAGCGGTACTACCGGAGAATTCCGGTACTACCGGACCTGGTACCGGATCACCCTTTTTCAAACAGCAACAAGTCCTGTCCCCAGCGGTACTGGATGTTGCTACCGGGAAGCGGTAGTACCGCTTGAGCCAACCGGTACTACCGGACCCGGAGAGAACAACACAAATCCAAACGAAAAACTCTCTGTCACGCCAGGTAGCAAAACGTGGTACCACCGCATTTCGCTACCGGCGCAGACAGAAGCTTTTTGCAACGTGCAAAAACTCTCTGTCACGCCAGGTAGTAAAATGCGGTACTACCGCATTTTGCTACCGGCGCAGACAGTGGCCTTTTGCAATGTTCAAAATGCCTCTGTCCTGAGCAGTACTAAAATGCGGTAGTACCGGAACAGGCAGAAGCATTTGACAAGCTGAAAAAAGCTTCTGCCGCACTAGGTACTAAAATGCGGTACTACCGCTTTTTAGTACCTGGCACGGCAGAGACTTTTTGCCAGTTAGTCATTTGCTTCTGTCTGGTCCGGTAGCAAAAAGCGGTACTACCGCTTTTTGGTACCGTGCCAGGTAGATAGTTTCTGAATGTTTGCAAACCTTCTAAATGTACCTGCGACACACTTAGCAACACATTAGCCCGATATGTGTGTTGTTATTAAACACCAAAATCACTAGGGATAGCAAATGCTCTTTCAGAAGCCTATGCATCTCAATATGCTGACTACTAGAAGGAAGCTGTCCGAAGCGAGATGGACTCCATCTTAGCTAATGGTGCTTGGGAAGTCACTGATCATTCTTATGGGTGCAAACCTGTAGGATGTAAGTGGGTGTTCAAGAAAAAGCTTAGACCTGATGGTACTATTGAAAAGTACAAGGCACGTCTTGTGGCCAAAGGTTATACCCATAAAAAGGTGAAGACTTCTTCGATACCTACTCACTTGTAGCCAGATTCACCACTATTCGAGTACTACTATCCTTGGCTGCCTCACATGGTCTTCTCGTTCATCAAATGGATGTTAAGACATATTTTATAAATGGAGAGGTAGATGAGGAAATTTATATGGAGTAGCCTGACAGATTTGTAGAAGATGGTCAAGAAGGAAAGGTGTGTAAGTTAGTGAAGTCTTTGTATGATATTAAGAATGCTCCTAAGCAGTGGCACGAGAAGTTCGAAAGCACTTTAACTGCTGAAGGCTTTATTGTAAATGAAGCTGACAAATGTGTGTATTATCGCCATGGTGGGGTCGAGGGAGTTATTATGTGTCTCTACGTTGATGACATATTGATATTTGGGACCAACCTCGTTGTTATCGAGGAGGTTAAAGAGTTCCTATCTCGCTGCTTTGAGATGAAAGACTTGGGAGTGGCTGATGTAATATTAAACATCAAGCTACTAAAGGATGATAATGGTGGGATTACACTACTTCAGTCTCACTATGTGGAAAATATATTGAGTCTCTTCGGGTATAGCGAATGCAAGTCTTCTCTGACGCCTTATGATCCAAGTGTGCTACTTCGAAAGAATCGAAGTACTGCTATTGATCAATTGAGATATTCTCAAATTATTGGCTCGCTCATGTATTTAGCCAGCGCTACTAGACCTGGAATCTCCCTTGCTGTAAGCAAACTGGGTCGATTTGTGTCAAATCATGAAGATGATCATTGGCATGCTCTTGAAAGATTTTTGCGCTATTTGAAAGGCACTGGGAGTTATGGTATTCACTATACTGAGTATCCACGGGTACTTGAGGGTTATAATGATTCAAAGTGGATATCTGATGCCGATGAGATTAAGGCAACGAGTGGTTATTTGTTTACACTTGGTGGTGGCGCCGTTTCTTGGAAGTCTTGCAAGCAGACCATTTTAACGAGGTCAACAATGGAAGCAGAACTCACATCATGACACAACCACTGTTGAAGCAGAGTGTCTTCGTGAGCTCTTGATGGACTTACCTGTGGTTGAAAAACCAATACCCGCCATCCCAATAAACTGTGATAATCAAACTGTGATCATCAAAGTAAACAGTTCTAAGGATAATATGAAGTAATCAAGGCATGTGAAGAGGAGATTGAAATCTGTCAGAGAAACTGAGAAACTCCTGAGTTATTGCGTTGGATTATATCCAAACATCTAAAAATCTAGCAGATCCCTTCACAAAGGGTTTATCACGCAATGTGATAGATAATGCATCGAGGGAGATGGGTTTGAGACCCATGCTATGAGTTGATCCCAGTGGCAACCCACTCAATGTGATTGGAGATCCCGTGAATTAGAGCTGGGAGACAAGTTGTTGGTCAGCTGAGAGGAGAGTATCCCCATATTATATTTACATATCCATAAAGATGCAATACTCTCTTAATCTGCATGGCAGGTTGATATTTATCTTAATGTGTTCCAAGTGGCTTTTATAAGCAGAGATGTTGTCCTGTAGAACATCTTTTGAAGAACACACATATATGAGTATGACTATCAAACATCGAAGTCCGTGAGAGTTGGGTGCTCTCTAATAAAATCATGAAAGGCCCTGGAGTATGACGCATAAGCTCCAAACTGCGGGGAAGCCGACGACAGCCCTGTACCGATCTAGATTTTGTGGAAACTAGCGCGCAGAAAACTTGTAGTTCAAGGCATAGTCCACTATTCAAGTTGATAGTTAAGCCTGTGCAAAAAGTGAGACCGCTTAAACCGTTCAAACCGGCCAAATATTCCCTAGTTCAACCTCATTCACAAATCCAATCTAAACTTTGAAATTAGTGTAAAATTTTGCACTAGTCCAAACCGGTCAAACCGGCTAAACCGAGTTTTCACAGGGTTACTGCTAGCTAGTGTAACATGAACTTTAACGTGGTAGTTCAATTTAACATTCTCCACTACACACCGGTATATAAAACAATGTTCTCGAACAAAAGTGACGTGATGTGTCAATGAGACTTTGTGGGGGGTAGTTGGAATTTGGTGAGTTTTGGGCTATTGGCCCATAAGACAAATTCTGAAATTCTCTTTGGCCCACTTGTGTATGCCAGCATATGGCTGTGCTAGTGGTGCTAAAGTTTAGTCCCATATTGCTAGTGGAAGGAGAGCTGGACCACCTTATATAGTACAGTGTTGCACCATTCACTAAGATGTGACAAGGAGAGAATCCCTCGCGCACTCCTCCTCCGATGTCGCCCGCCTCGCCACGCCTCGCCTCGTCACGGCGCGCGCGTACCACGGGTTGCGGGAATCTCACCGAGCCGAGCTTTATTTTGTTGTTTGGGAAAATTAATTATAAGTCACTAACGGACGCGTTAATTAGAGCCGTTTCCAGTTTTATGGATCATGCGTTCTTACCAACTCGGATGTGGGCCGTGCCCCATAATTTCCTTAACCTGCAATATATAAGCGTCTGCGCAAAACCTAATCGGTAATCAATTCACACTCGCGCCTACCTCTAGAACCTTGCACCGCCGCCTTCGTCTTCCCCATCTCGTCTTGCGGCGTGCACCGCAGATCGGGACAGTAGGCCTCCGGAACCCCGTCTCTCGTGAACCTGTACGGGTGAGGGGCGATCAGATTTTAGGGGAGCGCTCAAGCGCGACTACTAAAAACCACGACGTCGCCCGACGACGAGTTTCCAAATGACGACTTCTTTCCAGACGTCACCAATCTCTTCGACAACCTCAACGTGGGCGACAACGCCGCTGCGACCGCTGCGGCTGCTACTGCAGCTATTGCTGTTCAACCTACACTGTGTATGATCTTCAACTGTCTTTTTCAGATTATGCTAGAGCTCTTTATTCTAGCGTTTGGTGTAGATGTGATAGGTTTATCTCCTATAGATGTAATCTGTTCATCTACTTTGTTGATCTGCATAATTGATTTTAGTATTGTTTGTATGATCATGCTTTATCAATTTAATATTTAGATTAAATCATATAAATTATTGCTTATATTTTTAACGGAAGTGGCCACAACAGGGCCAACGAGGAAGCAGTTAGGCTGCCATCACATGTGTTTCAGCGGTCGCCATTAATGGGAGCACATGTGGCCGGTATGAGTCAATGCCATTTGGGCCAGGCGCGAACGGGGAGGACGTTTGCGCTATCCCGTGCACACGCACGAGCGCAGAAGCTGTCCCGATTTAGGCCGTGAATACGTCGGTCCGAGGCCTGCGGATGGTTTGCGCCCCATGTTGAGAACTCGTTTTCGAACCGTTGTTGTCTGCGGACAACGTTAAGAACAACAAAAGTCTACTTGAGGGACACCGCTGGGTATACTCTAAGGGCATCACCACCGAACCAACACATTCGACCACCGGTGGTCTGAATTGGTCTGCGTGGACACCAACCCGCTCTAGCGGTCCAACCTAAATGACCATGCATGTCCGAGCTAACCTATTCCTGGCCAAAATATGCGCTCGAAATGCATCACCGTGGATAGCGTGCGTGTCGTCCCTCGTTTCCTCGCGCCCCGCATACGGGACCGCTTGATAGTGACTGGGCGCTTTGCCTGTTGCCAGCGCGCCATTGATGGACAAGATCAGCCAAAGGCTGACGGGCGGTCAGCGTTGCTGAACCAAAGCGATGGCTCCCTGACCACCGCATGCATAATGAAAAGTTATTATTTTGTTAGCTATCAGTGCAATTGATATTCTTGAGCCTCTATCTATTCCGGCTTTTTCTCCAGAGGACTCAGCCTTCAGTTCTTATCCAGCTATATATGGTTTTGTGGTGACACTGCAGGAATGACAGGGTTAACTATGTGGTTTTATAGCAACAACCTGCAGCTGGTTTAAATCCTTTATGATGCACTACTGATAGGAGTTAAACTGTGCTAGGAAGCTATCATTGTCGACTACTTGGCAAGAACACAAAGGACCAAATAGTTTGTTGGCCCAAATCTATAATTTCGCCGGCACCCTGCGACAAGACGATCTGCAACAACTCGTAACCTGTCGAGTACTTTCCGACATAGGCTTCTTAATGATTTGTCTTCTCGCCGACTACACACCTACACAACGATGATAAGCAAAGCTAATTGGGAATAGAAATCTTCACGTACAAGCTAATTGGGAATAGAAATCTTGCAAAGTCCAGCTTTTGCTTCTAAATGGAACACTAAGATAGCATTGAACACCAGTTAGGGGATTGGGAGAGAGTCCTCATTCTTGTATCTAGAAAGCACACATTATCACTGATCACTTACATACTGAAATAATTTGGACTGTTCGAACACACTGCACCAGTGATCCAGTAAAGCACTTGCTATGTGCACTTAATTTCAGATAGTTAAAGTGACTGAACCAGCAGTAGTATTTATTTCTGGAGTGAATTCCACTTTTTACCCTCTACTTATGTATTTATGACACTAATTAGTGAAAATTTATCTAAATTACCATGTTCGAAAACTTTTTAAACCCTTATTTTCTGATGCATGTCTATTGGGCAAGGTGTGAGGTGACGATTGAACCTCGAAATTATCGAGATGGCAACAAAGAATAGAACATTTGGTGCAGAGAAGGATAGATATGATCGGCAACGATGTCCTCTGATCTTGACATATTTTCTTGCGGCACATCGTCCTAACATGTCGGCTTTATCCAAGAACACGTTTTGAATGCTAAAATAGGACAAAATCATGCTCAGAATTTTCTTAAATGGGACATTCGGGTATAACTTCTACTAAATGGGGTAATTAATGTCTCAAATGCATAAATAGAGGATAAAAAGTGAAATTCACCCTTATTTCTTTGATACATTGATTCCATTTAGTTTCAGGAAAATATTGGTATGCTACCAGTAGGAACAAACAGTGTTGGTGCTATTGTTGCAGTTTTGAGTGCCAATGCGGAACGATCTTCATGTTATGCATGAAATATCCCGTGGAAGGTCATGAACATCGAGCTGAAGGTATCCCAAGAAATATACGTTTAAAAAATTAGTACTTCCTCCGATCCATATTAGTTGATCAAATTTTTTTAGATTTAGATGAATCTAGACACTATTTAGTATACAGGTTTATCTAAATTTTGATAAATCCAAGTTAACTAATATGGATCGGAGGGAGTAGCTTACACAAAGAGCCACGATATGTATGCTTTAATTCCTTCTTGTCACGAACCATTTGGTTTTATAGTGTAAACACTTTTAGACTGGGCAGGAAGACAAGGAGGATCACTCCTCTGTCATATATGTCTTCTCGAATGTACGAAGTCCAAGATATATACCCTTGTCATGGCCAGTACTTCCTTTTAATTGTTTTTCTGAGCTTCTAAAATACCAAAGAGTTAAATACTTCTGTGGTCTATCAAATTGCCACGGATGAGCTCATTGGTCATCAACTGGAAAAATACAAACTATCGGTCACGAAGTGGCGTGGATGTGTCCCGTTAGTCATTCCGTCACGTTTGTCATTAAGTCGCTAATGTGGTTACATGTTTTTTCAAATACCCTCTTAGAATGTTATTTCCTTTAATTACTAGGTCCTTTTATCACTATTCTATGGTTGCACCACCAAAATAGATGTAGGGCCCACCTGTCAGCCTCTTCACCCTTGACTCTCTCCTAAACATTTTATCAAATATCCAGTGCACGTACGCATGAGGAAAGCCACCCGTCAATCGTCGTGGCCAGCAGGGCTGCACAAGTTGGTTGCGAGCTAGCCACGCAGCAGCAAGGCCGCCAACCCCTCCAGTATGGTTTGGTTTAGAACGCTTGTTTGCCGCCATGAAGCAGTCAAGGTCCGCAAGATCAAGGGCGGCCAAGAGCACTACGTGCGCACGTATCCGCTTAGGATGCACCAGCAACATGTACCGCTTCTCAGCATGATGAAGTTATTGAGCTTCTTTAGAAACAATCATCCCAAAATCTTATAGATCAGCGTGCAGCTTTTCCACTCAGGATGTATCAGCAACATGTACCGCTTCTGAGCATGGTGAAGTTATTGACCTTCTTTAGAAACAATCATCCCAAAATCTTGTAGATCAGCGTGGATCTTTTCCTATCTATAGAGAGAACAAAACAAGATTAATTACCCCTCGAGTTGCCCATGCCTTCCTGAAATCGTACATGTGCAAGCATGGAGGCTCGGAAGAAATCATCTACCGCACAAAGTTTCCTTGTGGGGAAATTCCAGCTTTGGTACTGCTATCCGGTGACACGACTATCCCACAAAAGTGACGGGAGTAGCGCGAGCACAATAGGAGGGTCAGCAGTTTAATGGAAAAGGAACATAGCAATTAGAAGAAACTAAATTTTAAGAAGATATTTGGAAAAAAAAAGATAGCCACATCAGTGACTTAACAACGGACATGACAGAATGACTAACGGGACACAACCACACAACTTCATGACCGATAGTTTGTATTTTTCTAGTTAGTGACCAATACGCTCATGGGTGACAACTTGATAGACCACTCAGGTGTTTAACCCAATACCTAATTACCAATCCTTCTCTATATATGTAGTCTTATAGTTGAGATGCGACAACTTATGCCTCAATAGTTCTGTTGGAGTGTTTCGAGTGTTTCGCTACAAAAAGAGAACAAGTATCTTAAGGGTGAACTTAGAAAGGCAAAATTAAAAAGTGCAAGACTAGGTAGAGGTTGTTTTTTTATCTCTGAGGTACATGCGCTCTTTTGCCACTCGGTTTCATAACATGGCGATCCTTTCTTACTCTAGGGAAGAGCAAGTGGAAGATGATGTTGTGAAAACATCTTTTTAAAACATAAATGCAACCGCCCAGATGCTGAAAGAACGAAGCGGTTGTCTGCAGACCAAGTTAGAACAGGTTCGAAAAAGCTCTTAGATGAAGATGGCCATGCTGCCTGTTTATAATGTTTTGTAATTTTGCCTTTAGTAGTGTTGCATCAAAATCCTCTAAATGATGTTGTATATGGATCACCTTTAAAGTTGTAAGTCAGCTAGCCAGTTCTTACGCAACATGTAGTTAGTATGTTCAGATTATCATGCAAGGAGCACGACCCTTATTTAGTAACCCTTGTGCTTTATTTCGGTAATGCTCATTACTGTATGGCCTTTCCAGTGGGATTTCCATCAGCATTTTTAATATCGATGTACTCCTATATATCATAATGTATTATATTCTACCAATGTATTGTAATGTATTAAAGTATAATTAGATTGAGCGGTTCTTTATCCGAGATCCACTTGAATGTGTTCATATCGGTTTGCCTGCTGGCTGCGCGTCCGTACCTAGTGTAATATACTCCGCGGTACTTACTTTCTTCTGACAACGAAGTAGCCTAATTCGGTAAATATAACTGACATAATTGGGTGTGTTGCCGATGAATGACTAAATGTTCTACTCCCTCCATCTCAAAATAGAAGTCTTGGGTTTTTCAAAATTTAGATTAATCTATATACTTAATAGTGTCTAGATTCATTTAGATTTTAATAAATCTAAAACATCTTTTTTAAAACAGAGCCAATACCTTTTATTTATTTTCATACAGATAGGAGTTCCATCGGATCAGTTGTGGAGCCTGACGGAAGCTATATCTTAATTCATACTTTAGTTTTTTTTTGCGAAATAATTCATACTTTAGTTATCCTGTATGCTACTAGGGGAAACAAAACTTACCATATGTTACTAGTTCTTTTTTCTTGAACTTTATATGATACTTTTTAATGTGAATTTTACATAAACTCTCTATTTTTATGAAGCGGAAGAAAGTGCCATATTGCTCATGTATATCAACTTTTGGTGCTATTGATGACCCAAAACAAACTCTACATAAAGGATTAAGATGATATTATTAACCATATCTTGCCACACTGTCTAATTTTTCCCAGTACTGTTTTAGCCAATAAGCGCGCTCCTGCACTTTTTTAGCACTGGTTATTTTTATTATTCTCAACAGCGTTACACGATAAAATCAACATTGCAACGCACAGCCATGAAGAACACGACTCAGATATATCCAAGTGAACCAGAGACGGGGACGAAAACCGGTAGCGATAGTGAGTTGTTTCGGAGTGTATGTATATATACATAGGGAAATGATACTGATCACCCGGGGGATCGCGCGACTCGCGTCCCCCGATTCCTTGCGCGTGTCGTTATGGACCGGAGACACCGTTTAGTGGTGGGGTCTACCACAACCTTATCCTCCCATCCCGAGTCTTCTTCTCCACTTATTTTCTTCTTTTCCCTGCAACTTGCATCCATGGCATGATGTTCCTTGCTCCTCCCGTGATCCTCCCCGGCGCCCAGCCTCCCACCGAACCACCACGCCGCCATGGATCCCGCCACCACTGCTAAAAGGCATGGCTCCCGCTGCTGCTGCTGTAAGGCACGCCGCCATGGCTCTCCATCTGCCACTGCTGCAAGGCGCGCCGCCATGGGCCTCTCTCTGCCGCTGCAAGGCGCCGCCATGCCATCCCTCCGCCGTTGATGCAAGGCGCGCCTCTGTGGTCTCTCTCTCTCAGTAAAAGCCCGTGGCCAAGGTCGTTGCTGCTACAAGGCCATGGCAGAGTTTCTACAATGACACTAGGGCGCCGCTACAAGCGGCAACGGTGCTTGCTAGAGAGGAAGTGGTGACTTGCACCTACAAGCGGTGGCGGCATTTTGCTACAGCTGCGTTTAGGCTTTGCTACATTGGGTTTACTGTGCTGCTACATTGGTTTACTTGCTTTTTGCTACCATGAGCGTATGGTGTTACTATCTCAGGCGTTGTCTCCGGCGAAGTTGGTTTTCGCACAAATACAAATTTTCTGTTACATTTTTCTTTGGTTTTGCTACATTATTGTAACATTTTTACTACACGGTCTCCGGTGAGGTCTACCGGCAAAAACTTTCGGCGAGGTCGGATATGCTACGTTAGCCCAACTTTCTTGCTACATCGTCGCCGACGAGGTCTTTGGCGAAATCTCCGATGAGGTTCAGTCTATTTTTCTATTTTTGGACCAAACCGTTTTCTAAAACTATTTATATTAAAAACGAATATATTTATAGCAAACGCGGGATTTTAGAATTTTTTTAAACACGTGTCGCAGGGGCGGCCGGAGGATTTTCGGTAATTATTCCCGGAACATGCAATCTGCTCTCGAAGCATAAAAAAATCTACTACGGAGTATAGTTAATCGACGCGATTTCTTCGCCGAAGATCACGAAACCTCCCGTGGCCTTCCGAGCAGGGCCGCTGACGAAAAAGTCCTGCCCGGGCCCTATGATGCAGTCTGCCGGCAGATTTTCCAGCGACGGCCTGGCGGCGCTCTCCGCCGGACTCGCGCGGCGCCTCGCGGACGAGCACGCGGACAGAAACCTGGTCTTCTCGCCGCTGTCCATCTACGCCACGCTCGCGCTGGTGACCGTAGCCCGCGGCGGCACCCTGGACGAGATCCTCTCGCGTCCTCGGCGCGGGGTCCCGCCAAGAGCTGGACGAGTTCGTCGCCCGCGCGGCGGGGCAGGCGCTGCGTGACCTGTCCGGTTCCGGCGGTCCGCGCGTGGCGTTCGCGTGCGGCGTCTGGAGCGACTTGTCGTGCCCGCTCAAGCCTGGCTTCCGCGAAGCCGTGGTCAGCGGCGCGTACAAGGCCGGGGCGTTCAACGTGGACTTCCGCGGCAACGCTGATCAACGAGTGGGTGGAGCGCGTCACGAACGGCCTGATCAACTCCGTTCTCGGCGAAGCCTCGGTGAAGCCGCTAACCCGCGTCATGCTCGGCAGCGCCGTGTACTTCAAGGGCAAGTGGGATCAGCCCCTCAACAAGAGGGACACGCAGAAGGGGCGCTTCCGCCGGCTCGGCGGCGCGGGCGCCGTCGACGTGCCCTTCATGCGGAGCTGGAAGAAGCAGTTCGTGGCCGTGCACGACGGATTCAAGGTGCTCAAGCTCCAGTACAAGATGGCGGGCGAAGCGCAAGCACCTCCGTCGTTTCACCCGCGGCCCTTCCTCCACCGTGCCGCCGCTCCTTTCAGACCATCCAGCCGCTCCTACAATCCTCCCAACCCTGCTCCGTATGTTGCTCCGCCTTCCCGCTATGAAGACTTCTACAGCCTCGCCGGTCCCGGCCACACCAGTCCACTTGGAAAGCCTCCATCGACGCTGCCCTCCAACGACCACAGTAACAACTTTCTGACACGGTTCTCCATGTGCATCTTCCTCCCGGACGCCGACGATGGCCTACCAAGCATTCTGGACGCGATTGCTTCACGTCCAGACTTCCTGCACCAGCACCTTCCTCATGGGAAGGTCGAAGTCGGCAAGTTCCAGGTGCCAAGATTCAAGCTGTCCTTCCACAGCAGCGTCGTCCGCGTCCTCGGCAAGCTGGGCCTCCGGCTGCCGTTCCAAGAAACGGACGACCTATCCGACATGACAGAGGATGACGACTCCGGCTACCCGCTGGTCCTGAGGGACGCCGTCCACAAGGCGGTCATCGAGGTGAACGAGGAAGGCACCGAGGCTGCCGCCGTCACCGTGATTGGTATAATGGAAGGGTGCTCACGGCGGCCGCCGCGGGTTGATTTCGTTGCTGACCATCCGTTCGCCTACTTCATCGTGGAGGGGGAGACCGGCGCCGTTGTCTTTGCTGGGCACGTCCTCGACCCCTCCAGAGCATCCTAGGGTAGTAGGGTGTCGAAACTTCACCGCACGCGTTGAGTTTTTTCGATTTTCTGCATGACTAGTGGAAATCTGCCTATGTGCTCCCGTTTGTTTTTCATGTCGGATATACTACAAGATGTTGTTTGGGACTAGTATTGGTTGTGCGCGTCCATTACATTTTCTGAATCAGAACTGGTTGTGCGTAGTGCAGACTAGTAGTTACAAGCACTGCTATCGATTACTCGATCCTATGAACTTTTGTTTGATTGCAAAAACAAAGAAGTTGTAAAAAGAAATACTGTACAAAATTTCCCGAGCCTCATTCTCGTGATATATAGGGTCCGGAAATAACTGACGGCAACGTCAGGTACCCTCCATGGGGGCAAACCTACCATTCCCAAGGAAAACATGGTTGTCATTACCTCCGCGTGTGCTGTGTTTGACAGTCTAATCTGCATCAGGGTAGGGAATAATGGGGGACTGCATGCTAACCTTTTCCGGGGAGCTCGATTTTGAATCTGCGGGGGACAGGAACCTGCGCCCTCTGGTGCTGGAGGAAAACAAGCTGCTGCTTTTTTTTTTTTGAACAGGAAGGGACCCTAAGGTCCCAGAACTGGCATTATATAAACAAAATTGTTACAGTACTGCAGAAAGGACCTGAAAGAAAACAAAATACAACCATGTCCTTCCAATTTGCATAAAGGACCCTAGAAAAAATCTGCAACAGCCATCGAGTCCTTGTGCAAATTCCGACCTCGCCGGCGATGCTATTGCCACCATCGCCAGCAGCGAACTCGCCATTAACAGGCAAGGCTAAGGGGCCTCCCGCCGGAGGTTGAAGTGGGGGGCGTCGGAAACTGGCCGGCGAAACCGATGAAGCCGGCGAACCACCCGAGCCACCCAAGCTGCAAACTGGAGGAGATTCGTTGGGGTTAGAGCTCCAGCAGCAGCAGAGGTCGTCGCAGTAGATGAAGATAACGAAGCCACCAACGCTAGTTCTACGGGACTTCAGCCCACAGGACATGTCCTCCATTTTCCCACCGAGGAAACCACGGTGAGCCGATGAAGAGGCCGACTCATCCCCCCTTCGAAGAGGAGCAGAAGGTGTCCTGCAGGGGTCGCTCCCCTCGCTGCCACGGCCGGCCAGAGCATCCTACAGAGCAACACCACACCACCAGAAGGAGGGGACAAACGCGACAAGATTATTAACGGAGACGGTGGTCCACGACACCTCCAACTGCTCTGATCTCCCCTCGCCACCGAGGCCGGCCGGAGAGCACAGCAAGAGGAGGAGGGTGAACCCTATCTGGATCCAGATCCAGTCGCATGGATCTTCCCCCCGGCTCCAAACTACATGCACAAGGCCCACTATCGGCACAAGGCCACTACAAGGAGACCTACAACTACGAGGGAGGGCATGGCCTCCACTCCCCCCTCCCCACCAGCCGGCGAAGCCGCCGGGGAGAAAGGGGAGAAGAGCCGTGGACGGGTGGGAGACTCTCAACGAAGGGGTGCCTCTAGAATCGTGCGGGTCTGCTGCTAGATTGTTCTTAAAACGCGAGGGACAACGTAAAAAAATGATTTTGGGTTTGTGTTTTTTCTAAATGTTGGCTTTATTTAAGCACACTAGCTATATGGTGTGATATCTGAAAAGTCCGCCAAAGGCTTAGAGCATCTCCACTAGCGTTTTCGCGTGACTTTTACATTCGGACGGCGAAAATCCGTCCAGCCACGTTCCCAGCATTCAGTTTTTGCCGGATTTGGCCTATTTTACATCTAGGGTTTTCAGGCCGAACCCGGGGTGCTAGAAACTACCTGGGAACGCCGGATGCAGCGAAAAATGGGTGGACCAACCCTGTCGACGAGACAACCTCATTTCCCACCGCGACTCGGCTCTCCCATGGCAGAGAGATCTCCCCCAGCTGCTCCCGTCGCCATGTCGTCGCCGGCGAAGCCCCATCACGCCAAGCCGAATCCACGCCTGTAGATAGGTCCGCCATCGTCGCCGCATCCTTTCCCCTCGGCCTAGGCCTCATTTCACCGTCCTTCCTTTGCCGTAGCTCGGTGTAACACCCTCAGAATCGGACCTATGCAAGTTTGAGCAAAATTCGCCAAACCCGCATAGAAACGATTCAAAGGTGCCCACCAAGCACTTTTGTGCGGGTGGAAAACGAAGTAATAACATTACACAACAGTCCTCGATGGGACCCACAGAACAGATATATACAGCAGCGACTCCAAGAGTCAAGAATACAGATATACGATACAAAGATCCAAATCACCTGTAAAACGATACAGCGTCCGACTACGGACAAGATGCAAATGGGGCTAAGAGCCCTGAAGAATAACCAATGGCGTCTATAACCCTGCCCAGGCCAAGCCGGAAGGGTAACCCTGCTAACGACGTCGATCTCAAAACCTGCTTAAACAAAAGGGGTGCCGACAAAGGGCAAAGGAAAAGAAGGAGCGTCAGTACTGATGCCAGTACACGGCGAGGCTAGAATTCGGCGGTCCTCGCCTACATAGGTATGGTGGACTGAAGCGGCAGCGGCAGCATGCACTGAACAACCTATAGAGACTCGATACAACTGGCGGCAATTAGAGAGGGGTAAGAAAGGCCTATCCGGATCCAACCTGAAACTAACACCAAACAAACCCGTCCTGGTGTTTCCCCCTCGATACCAAACGAGGAAGTCAACCGAGGAACTCACACAGTTGGCAGTTTTATTTATTCGGTTATCATTGCAGCAATTACTAGTCAGGTATAGATGATCGTCCTGATAAAATAAGCAGTGGGCCCTTTTAGTTAACCATTCCGTTATAGTTGCAACAATTACTAATCAGGTACAGATAGTATGAGATAAACCCAAAACCCAGCAGTTGTTGGTACTTTTATTCAGCCAATCCGTTGTAGTTGCAATATTTACTAGTCAGGTACAATGGTCGCAAGCGACACTCCAAACAAGCAATTGTGGGCAGTATTAATTAGCCATTCCATTATAGTGAAGCTGATTACTAGTCATTATAAAGTCAAATTTATAGCAATAAACTTTAGTTATGCTTGTCTATGGTCGAGAAACTGTGCTCCAAGTCGTCCATATCCGCGGACACGGCTTTCAGAAAGTTTTACCCGGCCGGGGTGCACCAATAGCAACACACACTCGATCAACCTCGGAAAAACCAAATCAAAACCCAACGAGGCCTTCACGACAAAGCAATCACAAGATTCAGAAATATTTCAGGGGGCCACCCCTTAAGTAGATCCCGCAACGGAGTAAGCAAGCTCCGAGACGGCCTCAAGGTCTGCGACAATGGCTGTGAGCGACTGGTAACCCCAAACGGGGCTTGTCGACACCGCGTAATCACTCCGCTTCCAAAACAGTACAGTGTGCAGTACCTCGCACAATCGTAAATAAAGCAGTAAAACATGGCATAAGTACAGGATCGTAAATAAAACCTCAAACTAGTTTGTGGCCCCAAGAAATAAGACGGAATCAAGCTCTGGCTGAGGGGGGTCCCATATACCTCCCGGATGTGGATAGCGCGATAAAACAAGGAACAGGAATCAAGTACTCGGGGTCTTACGGGACACAAGTGGGCGTTCGGAAACCAAATATTATCTATCACCCACCGATGCCTCTGCTTATTCAATTTTAGTTGTTAAACAGAAATTAAAGTGACGATAAGTAAAACTAGATTCATCTCCAACAGCAACATGCGGCAATACATCAACAACTGTGGCACTTGACAACGCACAACAGCACTAGAGCAAGCGACTATGACGCGCAAGTCCAACTATCTACCAAACAACAGGTAATAGGATGTGTCCAAGGCAAATATAGGGCTGCAAGGGATATCACGGGTACGGAAACTAGAGCATCGCAACACAGATAGCAATAGATCAACAGGAGGGAATAAATACTATAAAAGTAAGATAGGTAGAAAGGGGGAGATGCTCGCCTGAAAACATTGTCGAGGGTTCAACCGAAGATCGGGCGAAGCTCACATCAACTCAACGGCCTTATCCGCGAAGAACCAAAACACTAGAATAAACACCGGATGTACTATTTAATACAACGACAGAAGATCGGCATGATGCATGTATGATACATGGCATGGCAAAGTGCGATGCAATTAGGTCATATTAAGCGGAACCGGGGTTCCGACAATTAATCAAGTGGTTCAAGTTGTTTATCTACCCCGCAATTTAAATGTTGTTTTACATGGTAGAAGATAGCAACGGGTTTGCTACACAAATTTAAATGAGGCCGATATGAGACTAGATTTGCCCGCATATGGGCCCCATATTTAATTATTAGGTGAATCGGCATAAGGCCCCCAAACCAATGATATGCATGCGAGAATGACAATTCAATATGCATCAAGTTGTTATTATGTTATAAAATAGGGTTTGCGGGAAGGGGTTCACACATTTAGGGTCCGGCGATCTTGGAGGTTCCGGGGTTCGGGGCCGGTCTCGGGGTCCAGGGTCTAGGGTTCGACGGATCTGGGGTTCGGGGTTCGGCGGAAGCGTTCTCGGATTCCAGGGTCGGTCTCGTTGCATCAGGGTCTCGGTCATGTCGACGGTCATGGCGTTCAGGGGAAGTTCTCGGTGTCCGTGAGGTAGACCTTGGCGGTCACGAGGGAGTACTTGGTTCGGCGTCGGGGCGCATCGGATTCTCTCTGGTCGATGTCGTTCTTGTCGTTGCGAGGATCTTGTCGGGTCCGCGTCCGTGATGTCGATCTTGTTGCACGGCGGAATCGGTCTTCGGGTCCGTGAGGCGGTCTTGTCGTAACGGGGAGAAGATCTTGAAGGGTGCCGGCTTCAATTGTAGACGGCGGACTTGTTCGGTGACGGGGTTTTTCGGGGATCTTGGTACGGCGCCGGTTGCGGGATCGGTCTTCGGAATCGAGGTTGCGACGCCTTGAATCCGGAAACTTGGCGTCTGCGGTCTTCGGCCATGTGTAGCGGTACTTGGCGTCCCGGAACCACCGGATGTCCTGGACTGATATAGTCCTCGCAGAGCACCTGCAGGCCAGCACGCAACAGGGCCCACCACAGTGACACGGCAGAGGCCCAGCACGGAGGGTGCGGGGTCCACCAGCGGTCGGTGGGTCGCTCGCGGGCGGCGCTGTCGGTGCCAGGGTCGGGGCGGAGGCGCACGCGGCAGCTGACGCCGGGTCGGGGGCCGGGGCAGCGGACGAGGCGGGGCCGTTGGGCGCTGGGGGAGCTCTGGAAGCGGGACCTGCTCCGGTGACGGTACGCGGCGGCTGAGGCGGGACTCGACGGAGAGCTTGCGGCCGGGGAAGGGCACGGGGGCGAGGCAACGGAGGCGGCCGACGCCGGGCTCGGGCGGCGAGGGCTGCACGCGGTGCGGGAGGCTCGGGGGAAGGCGGTGACGGGCGGAGCCGACGCCGGAGGCGAGGAAGGAGGGGTGGTTCGGCGCGGGGTGCTGGGGTGGTGAGCAGAGGGCGGGGTCGACGGAGGCGGGGCGTAGCCGGGCGGCGCGCGGAGCGCGGGCCGCGGAAGGCGCGCGGCGGCGGACGGGAGGTGCGGTCGCCGGCGCGGAACGGCGGAGGGGCGAGCGAGGTCTGGCGGGCGCGGAGCAAGCGAGGCCGCTGAGGGTGGGGAGCGGCGGCGGCTGGCGCGGGGCTTTGCGCGCTGGTGGCGGGATGGTGGACGGGGGCGAGCTCGCGGCGGGCCGGCGTGGCTCGCTGGCGGAGCGCGGCGCGGCAGGGCGGCCGGAGGAGCGGCGGCGGGGGTTGCTCTGGGGCGGCGGGTGAAGGCGGCGGTGCGGCGAGGCGATGCGGGGAGGGAGCGGCGGCGCTAGGGAGGGGTGGGGCGAGGCGGTGAGGGCAGCGGCGCGGGAGGGGTCGGGTGAGGAGGAAGACGGGCCAGGGAGAGGAGGGTGCGTGGGGGAGAGATGCCAGGGTGGGTCCCGCGGGGAGGTGGACGCGGGCCCAGCGGCCAGGGAGGGAGGGGTCTGGTGCGTGCGGGGCGCGTGCCAGCGCGTGGAAAACGCGTGGCGGGTGCGTGGAGGCAGGGGGGGGGGGACCCAGGGGCAGTGGCAGGAGGAAGTGGGCCGCGCGGGGAGGTGGGGGAGAGGGTGCTGTGCTGGCGGTGTGTGCTGGGTGGGTTGAGAGGGTCCAAGGAGAGAGAGGGAGGGACAAGTGGCAGTGTGGGATTGGGTGAGGGGAGAGGAAAGCTGAGGTGGCGAGATGCTATAGGGCAGGGTGAGGTGGCCAGGGGATGTGGGTAGGATAGTTGGTGCGTTTAGGATTTAGATGGGGCTGGTTGGGGTGGACCGTTTTAATATTTTCTGGGGTGGTCGTTCGGGTCGCTTCGGCCCGTTCGACTGCCCCACTAAAATAATTATAATTTTTATTTATTACAAACAAGGCTTTTGCAAACCGATTTCGGGCAAAACAAATTATTCCGGGGACCCGGTCTTCGGTGTTTGAAAAAGAGATGGGGCGTTTTAGAAAAACAAAACGGGCTTGCGAACATGGTTTTATGCAAACAACACATGATGATGACGATGCAATGCACAAATTCAACGCGATTTTCTAGTAGTGGTTTTGCGGGATGCCACAATTCGACACCACTAACAATGGATCTCGCCCTCGAGATCCGCCTCATGGTACCGGAAGGAAGGCCGGCGATCTGCATCTTCTCGCTTCATGTAGATCCTCGCGACAACACTAACAAGAGGTCGTTGTCCGTGATCGTCGAGAGAACACTCCGGGAAACAACAGGTCGAAGGTAGAGGTAACAACAAATAAAGCCACCTCTAACTTCCGGTGGAAAGGGGAACCGATGCATTCTCATCCACTTCAGTGTACAAAAGCGAATAGAAGGGGTAGTCGGCATGGGGGCCAATCCATCACGCACCCAAACTATTACCCTGCACAATCAGTAGAAAAGAGTGCAACCATTCTCGGAATTAGACTGAAGATCTCGACAAGCGAGGTTCGGAAACAAGGAGTGATGCAGACTCTGCATCGGATCCGGCGTAGATGATGTCGTCGCGTCGGAAAACACCGGAAGGCACAAACAAGGAACAAAGAATGGTATCACAGTAGACGGATTCCTCAGGCAGCATGAACACCGGATGGTAGAACACCGTTATCAAATAAGGAAGCGAAACCCTGAAGGTACGACGGAACCCAACCACGAGAATTCCTGGACTCGAAGAAAGGGACGAGAGCGGATTCAAAACACGCAGAGGTGAGAGGAGAATGGCAGAGGGGTAAGGAGTAAAATCAGACCTAACCAGAACTATCCAACCGATTTTGCAAAAATAGTTTTGACACTCTACTTTGGCCGTTAGCTAGGCTATCCTACAGGCTGGACTTGTGGGGTATCGCAACTGCTGAGCTCTGATACCACTCTGTAACACCCTCAGAATCGGACCTATGCAAGTTTGAGCAAAATTCGCCAAACCCGCATAGAAACGATTCAAAGGTGCCCACCAAGCACTTTTGTGCGGGTGGAAAACGAAGTAATAACATTACACAACAGTCCTCGATGGGACCCACAGAACAGATATATACAGCAGCGACTCCAAGAGTCAAGAATACAGATATACGATACAAAGATCCAAATCACCTGTAAAACGATACAGCGTCCGACTACGGACAAGATGCAAATGGGGCTAAGAGCCCTGAAGAATAACCAATGGCGTCTATAACCCTGCCCAGGCCAAGCCGGAAGGGTAACCCTGCTAACGACGTCGATCTCAAAACCTGCTTAAACAAAAGGGGTGCCGACAAAGGGCAAAGGAAAAGAAGGAGCGTCAGTACTGAGGCCAGTACACGGCGAGGCTAGAATTCGGCGGTCCTCGCCTACATAGGTATGGTGGACTGAAGCGGCAGCGGCAGCATGCACTGAACAACCTATAGAGACTCGATACAACTGGCGGCAATTAGAGAGGGGTAAGAAAGGCCTATCCGGATCCAACCTGAAACTAACACCAAACAAACCCGTCCTGGTGTTTCCCCCTCGATACCAAACGAGGAAGTCAACCGAGGAACTCACACAGTTGGCAGTTTTATTTATTCGGTTATCGTTGCAGCAATTACTAGTCAGGTATAGATGATCGTCCTGATAAAATAAGCAGTGGGCCCTTTTAGTTAACCATTCCGTTATAGTTGCAACAATTACTAATCAGGTACAGATAGTATGAGATAAACCCAAAACCCAGCAGTTGTTGGTACTTTTATTCAGCCAATCCGTTGTAGTTGCAATATTTACTAGTCAGGTACAATGGTCGCAAGCGACACTCCAAACAAGCAATTGTGGGCAGTATTAATTAGCCATTCCATTATAGTGAAGCTGATTACTAGTCATTATAAAGTCAAATTTATAGCAATAAACTTTAGTTATGCTTGTCTATGGTCGAACTGTGCTCCAAGTCGTCCATATCCGCGGACACGGCTTTCAGAAAGTTTTACCCGGCCGGGGTGCACCAATAGCAACACACACTCGATCAACCTCGGAAAAACCAAATCAAAACCCAACGAGGCCTTCACGACAAAGCAATCACAAGATTCAGAAATATTTCAGGGGGCCACCCCTTAAGTAGATCCCGCAACGGAGTAAGCAAGCTCCGAGACGGCCTCAAGGTCTGCGACAATGGCTGTGAGCGACTGGGAACCCCAAACGGGGCTTGTCGACACCGCGTAATCACTCCGCTTCCAAAACAGTACAGTGTGCAGTACCTCGCACAATCGTAAATAAAGCAGTAAAACATGGCATAAGTACAGGATCGTAAATAAAACCTCAAACTAGTTTGTGGCCCCAAGAAATAAGACGGAATCAAGCTCTGGCTGAGGGGGGTCCCATATACCTCCCGGATGTGGATAGCGCGATAAAACAAGGAACAGGAATCAAGTACTCGGGGTCTTACGGGACACAAGTGGGCGTTCGGAAACCAAATATTATCTATCACCCACCGATGCCTCTGCTTATTCAATTTTAGTTGTTAAACAGAAATTAAAGTGACGATAAGTAAAACTAGATTCATCTCCAACAACAACATGCGGCAATACATCAACAACTGTGGCACTTGACAACGCACAACAGCACTAGAGCAAGCGACTACGACGCGCAAGTCCAACTATCTACCAAACAACAGGTAATAGGATGTGTCCAAGGCAAATATAGGGCTGCAAGGGATATCACGGGTACGGAAACTAGAGCATCGCAACACAGATAGCAATAGATCAACAGGAGGGAATAAATACTATAAAAGTAAGATAGGTAGAAAGGGGGAGATGCTCGCCTGAAAACATTGTCGAGGGTTCAACCGAAGATCGGGCGAAGCTCACATCAACTCAACGGCCTTATCCGCGAAGAACCAAAACACTAGAATAAACACCGGATGTACTATTTAATACAACGACAGAAGATCGGCATGATGCATGTATGATACATGGCATGGCAAAGTGCGATGCAATTAGGTCATATTAAGCGGAACCGGGGTTCCGACAATTAATCAAGTGGTTCAAGTTGTTTATCTACCCCGCAATTTAAATGTTGTTTTACATGGTAGAAGATAGCAACGGGTTCGCTACACAAATTTAAATGAGGCCGATATGAGACTAGATTTGCCCGCATATGGGCCCCATATTTAATTATTAGGTGAATCGGCATAAGGCCCCCAAACCAATGATATGCATGCGAGAATGACAATTCAATATGCATCAAGTTGTTATTATGTTATAAAATAGGGTTTGCGGGAAGGGGTTCACACATTTAGGGTCCGGCGATCTTGGAGGTTCCGGGGTTCGGGGCCGGTCTCGGGGTCCAGGGTCTAGGGTTCGACGGATCTGGGGTTCGGGGTTCGGCGGAAGCGTTCTCGGATTCCAGGGTCGGTCTCGTTGCATCAGGGTCTCGGTCATGTCGACGGTCATGGCGTTCAGGGGGAAGTTCTCGGTGTCCGTGAGGTAGACCTTGGCGGTCACGAGGGAGTACTTGGTTCGGCGTCGGGGCGCATCGGATTCTCTCTGGTCGATGTCGTTCTTGTCGTTGCGAGGATCTTGTCGGGTCCGCGTCCGTGATGTCGATCTTGTTGCACGGCGGAATCGGTCTTCGGGTCCGTGAGGCGGTCTTGTCGTAACGGGGAGAAGATCTTGAAGGGTGCCGGCTTCAATTGTAGACGGCGGACTTGTTCGGTGACGGGGTTTTTCCGGGGATCTTGGTACGGCGCCGGTTGCGGGATCGGTCTTCGGAATCGAGGTTGCGACGCCTTGAATCCGGAAACTTGGCGTCTGCGGTCTTCGGCCCTGTGTAGCGGTACTTGGCGTCCCGGAACCACCGGATGTCCTAGACTGATATAGTCCTCGCAGAGCACCTGCAGGCCAGCACGCAACAGGGCCCACCACAGTGACACGGCAGAGGCCCAGCACGGAGGGTGCGGGGTCCACCAGCGGTCGGTGGGTCGCTCGCGGGCGGCGCTGTCGGTGCCAGGGTCGGGGCGGAGGCGCACGCGGCAGCTGACGCCGGGTCGGGGGCCGGGGCAGCGGACGAGGCGGGGCCGTTGGGCGCTGGGGGAGCTCTGGAAGCGGGACCTGCTCCGGTGACGGTACGCGGCGGCTGAGGCGGGACTCGACGGAGAGCTTGCGGCCGGGGAAGGGCACGGGGGCGAGGCAACGGAGGCGGCCAACGCCGGGCTCGGGCGGCGAGGGCTGCACGCGGTGCGGGAGGCTCGGGGGAAGGCGGTGACGGGCGGAGCCGACGCCGGAGGCGAGGAAGGAGGGGTGGTTCGGCGCGGGGTGCTGGGGTGGTGAGCAGAGGGCGGGGTCGATGGAGGCGGGGCGTAGCCGGGCGGCGCGCGGAGCGCGGGCCGCGGAAGGCGCGCGGCGGCGGACGGGAGGTGCGATCGCCGGCGCGGAACGGCGGAGGGGCGAGCGAGGTCTGGCGGGCGCGGAGCAAGCGAGGCCGCTGAGGGTGGGGAGCGGCGGCGGCTGGCGCGGGGCTTTGCGCGCTGGTGGCGGGATGGTGGACGGGGGCGAGCTCGCGGCGGGCCGGCGTGGCTCGCTGGCGGAGCGCGGCGCGGCAGGGCGGCCGGAGGAGCGGCGACGGGGGTTCCTCTGGGGCGGCGGGTGAAGGCGGCGGTGCGGCGAGGCGATGCGGGGAGGGAGCGGCGGCGCTAGGGAGGGGTGGGGCGAGGCGGTGAGGGCAGCGGCGCGGGAGGGGTCGGGTGAGGAGGAAGACGGGCCAGGGAGAGGAGGGTGCGTGGGGGAGAGATGCCAGGGTGGGTCCCGCGGGGAGGTGGACGCGGGCCCAGCGGCCAGGGAGGGAGGGGTCTGGTGCGTGCGGGGCGCGTGCCAGCGCGTGGAAAACGCGTGGCGGGCGCGTGGAGGCAGGGGGGCCCAGGGGCAGTGGCAGGAGGAAGTGGGCCGCGCGGGGAGGTGGGGGAGAGGGTGCTGTGCTGGCGGTGTGTGCTGGGTGGGTTGAGAGGGTCCAAGGAGAGAGAGGGAGGGACAAGTGGCAGTGTGGGATTGGGTGAGGGGAGAGGAAAGCTGAGGTGGCGAGATGCTATAGGGCAGGGTGAGGTGGCCAGGGGATGTGGGTAGGATAGTTGGTGCGTTTAGGATTTAGATGGGGCTGGTTGGGGTGGACCGTTTTAATATTTTCTGGGGTGGTCGTTCGGGTCGCTTCGGCCTGTTCGACTGCCCCACTAAAATAATTATAATTTTTATTTATTACAAACAAGGCTTTTGCAAACCGATTTCGGGCAAAACAAATTATTCCGGGGACCCGGTCTTCGGTGTTTGAAAAAGAGATGGGGCGTTTTAGAAAAACAAAACGGGCTTGCGAACATGGTTTTATGCAAACAACACATGATGATGACGATGCAATGCACAAATTCAACGCGATTTTCTAGTAGTGGTTTTGCGGGATGCCACACTCGGCTTCATTCCGAGCTCTCGTCACCTCGTCCGCGAAGTGTTCTGCGTTTTGACCGTCCGTCCATCAGTCCATGGACTCCGACGACAAGGAGATGTTTGCCCTGTTGCATGAGAAAGAGACTGCCGCAGCCGCCGAAGATGAAGAGACATGCAGATCCTCGACTCTCTGGCCTGGCTATACATGCAGAATGCAGCGCCGAAGCAGGGAGGCTCGGCGAAGGTCTATTGCATGTTGTATGCCGACTACTTCGGCGACGAGCCACTGCACGAAGAGGCCGTGTGTTGTTTCAGGATGAGCCGAAAGCTCTTCCTCGAGATCGTGCATGTCATCCGGGAGTTCGAATCCTATTTTGTGTGCAAGAAGGAATGCACTGGCATGGTTGGGTTTTCCTCACTGCAAAAGTGCATAGTGGCGATGAGATTGCTTGCATACGAAGCTTCGGCTGAGAGTGATGATGACTATCTCCGCATGGTCGAGTCCACCGTCATTAATTTCTTGTACAGGTTCTGCAGGGTAGTGATTGCAGTGTTTGGGCCATGATACTTGAAAACACCCAATGTTGCAGACACTGCCTTGGATCCTCGCAGTCAATAAAAGTAGAGGATTTATTGGGATGCTTGAAAACATAGACTGCATGCATTAGCACTGGAAGAACTGTTTATTTACATGGTAGGGAATGTACAAAGGTCAGAAAGGAGGTTGCAATGTGATACTCGAGGCAGTTGCTACACATGATCTTTGAATTTGGCACTTCTTCTTTGGCATGGCAGGATCGAACAACGACATCAACGTCCTCCAGTCCTCAAATGTCTTTGCCAAGCTTGTTGAGGGTCATGCTCCCCCTGTGGACTTTGAGATCAACGGACGCCACTATAACAAGGGATACTATCTTGCAGATGGCATCTATCCAAGATGGCCAATATTTGTGAAGACTATCTCAAGCCTGATGCTCCCCAAACATGCTCAGTTTTCCAAGTAACAAGAAGCTTGCATGAAGGAGGTGGAGCCGGCTTTTGGTGTGCTCCAACAGATGTTTACGGTTGTCAGGTTTCCTGCTATGACCTGGTCAGAAGATCAGATGTGAAAAGTGATAAACTGTTGTGTGACCTTGAGAAACATGACCATTGAGGATGAGAGAAACGATAAGTGGATTTGGTCAAACGGGACAAGCCGTACTACAGACAGGGACCTCTTGCAGAGCCTGATCACCAGGTGCCGTCAACCTGGGTTGTCTCCATCGCCATGCGTCGGGAGATCTGAGACCCGGTAGTGCATCAACAGCTGAATGATGATCTGGTTGAGCATATATGGATATGCAAGGGCAACACGTAGATGACGTGCATGATCTGGCCGAACTAGACCAAACTATGTTGTTTTTTGGTCTATGCTGAAATATGTTTAATTTTATGCCGAACTATGTTTAATTACATGCCGAATATTGCTTTGTATCATATTTATGCCATATCTAAGAGAGTTTGATTATGAAGTTCGGACACACCATTACGTTGTGGTGTTCCCGGCGGTGTCAATTGTGAAAGTATTCCGCATTTCTTCAAATGCTCGCCAAACTCGTAACGTAGATATTCACCTCCACGATCAGATCATAGAAATTTAATCTTCTTGTTACGTTGATTCTCTACTTCACTTTGAAATTCCTTAAACTTCTCGAAAGTTTCGGACTTATGTTTCATGAAATAGATATACCCATATCTACTCAAGTCATCCGTGAAGCTAAGAACATAACGATAACCACCGCGCGATGCTACACTCATTGGACCACACACATCGGTATGTATGATTTCTAATAAGTCCGTAGCTTGCTCCATCATACTAGAAAATGGAGTCTTAGCCATTTTACCCATCAGACATGCTTCGCATCTTTCAAGTGATTTGAAATCAAGTGATTCAAGAAGTCCATCGGAATGGAGTTTCTTCATATGCTTCACTCCAATATGACCAAGACGATAGTGCCACATATAGGTCGAGTTATCGCTCAATTTCAAACGTTTAGCTTCAATGTTATTACTGTGTGTATTTATACAATCGAGATTCAATAAGAATAGACCATCTATCAAAGGTGCATGTGCATAAAACATATTACTCATATAAATCGAACAACCATTATTCTCGGACTTAAACAAGTAAATGTCTCGCATTAAACATGATCCGGATATAATGTTCATGCTCAACGCAGGCACCAAATAACAATTATTTAAGTATAAAACTAATCCCGATGGTAGATGAAGAGGTAGTGTGCCAACCGCGATCACATCAACCTTTGATCCATTTCCAACGCGCATCGTCACCTTGTTCTCCGCTAGTTTCCGTCTATTCTGCAGCACCTGTTTCGAGTTACAAATATGAGCAACCGAACCAGTATCAAATACCCAGGCACTACTACGAGTACTAGTGAGATACACATCAATAACATGTATATCGGATATACCTTTCTTCTTGATGTTGCCGTTCTTCAAATCCGCCAAGTACTTAGAGCAATTCCGCTTCTAGTGACTCTCTCCCTTGCAGTAAAAGCACTCAGTATCAGGCTTAGGCCCAGCCTTGGTCTTCTTCGCCGGCACGGTAACTTTCTTACCGCCCTTATTGAAGTATCCCTTTTTCTTAGACTTGCCTTGCTTCTTGAATTTGGTGGTCTTATTGACCATCAACACTTGGTGCTCTTTCTTGATCTCCACTTCCGCAGACTTTAACATGGAAAAGAGTTTGGGCAATGACTTGTCCATGTTTTGCATATTGTAGTTCATCACAAAGTTCTTGTAACTTGGTGTTAGTGATTGGAGGACACAGTGAATCCCCAAAGCATTAGGAATCACTATACCCAAGCTTTGAAGCTTGCTTGCGTGCCCAGACATCTTAAGCACGTGCTCACTGACAGAGCTGCCCTCTTCCATCTTGCAGTTAAAGAACTTTTCAGAAGCCTCATAACTCTCAACTGTCGCGTGAGCCTCAAATATTATTTTGAGTTCACGAACAACATCATGTGGGTCATGGTTCTCAAACCTTTTCTGAAGCTCCGATTCTAAACCATACAAGATAGCACATTGAACTGTGGAGTACTGATTCTTCCAAGCGAGGAAAACATTCTTTACCTCATCGGTAGCATCAGCTGCAGGCGGGTCCCCCAGCGGTGCATCCAACACATAGGTCAAATTACCAGCATTGAGGACAATCCTCAAGTTGCGGAACCAATCCACGAAGTTTCCTCCATTGTTTTTCAACTTTTCTTTCTCTAGGAACCCATTAAAATTGATGGTAGGGGCCGCCATTGATCTACAACATATTTGCAGTAGTTTAGACTAAGTTTATGACAAATTGAGTTCTAATTAATAGTTATATTAATCTAAGTGAACTCCCACTCAAAACAATATCCCTCACATTGTTTTAGTGATCACACGAACCAAATCCACCGCATCAAAACCAATCATCACGAGAGTTGATGTAGCTTCAATGGCGAACAATCAACATGTTCATCATATCTACTATATGACTCATGCTTTACCTTTTGGTGATACGTGTTCCGAGATCATGTCTGTACATGCTAGGCTCGTCAAGATCAAACCTTAGCTTCCGCATGAGCAAATCTGGCTTGCTCCCATTGTATACACTCGCAAAATCTAACACACCCGATCATCACATGGTGCTTCGAAACAACGAGCTTTAGCAACGGTGCTTACTAAGGATGAACACTTTATAACTTGAAATTTTATGAGAGGGATCATCTTATAATGCTACCATCGCGAACTAAGCAATACAAGATGCATAAAAGGATTAACATCACATGCAATTCAAAATATGTGATATGATATGGCATTTCTTCTTGTGCTTCTGATCTCCATCTTCAAGCACGAACATGGTCTCCATCATCACCGGCATGGCGTCAAGGTCAATGGAGCCGCTTCATGGTTGTCGTCCACCAGCATCAACTATTACAACTACTTTGAATAATAGACACGCAGGTCTTAAGGGAATTAAAAGACAACCATATGGCTCCTGCCGGTTGCCAACTTACAAAAAGGAACATTGCATACATCATGTATAATCACAACCATGGCCATATCACATCACAACACACCCCTGCAAAACAAAGTTATACGCCTCTAATTTTCTTTGCATATTTTACGTGGTTTGGGGGTTTCAATAAGTGTCGTTCTAACTTACGAACAAGAACCACAACGTTGATACTAGTATTGTCAATTACCCGTTGTAAATTGAATCTTCACTATGTTGGGAGAAACAGGCACCTGCAAAGCCACTTATGCAATACAAGTTGCATGTCAAGCGTGGAAAAGTCTCATGAACGATGTCATGTAAGGTTAGCCCGGGCCGCTTCATCCCACCATCCCGCATGATGCAAAGTACACAAGAAGCAATCAACAAGAAAAGCATCAACGCCCACAATGACCATTGTGTTCTACTCGTGCAATAGATCTACATATAGACACGGCTCTGATACCACTGTAGGGTTCGTACCATGGAAAACAAAAAAATTCTACCACATGCATACAAATAAGCCAAGATCTATCTACTAGATTGAAGCAATGATTCGATTAGAGTACTCACCCTTGAAGATTCCAAAGCGGTTAACGAGAGCATATTCTCGTGGGTGATGTAGTCGTACACTTGCCGATCTCAAGATCGCGTAGACGATCCTTATGGCAGCGCTTCCGCAGTCGGTCACACGTTCGGTACTCGATGAAGACCTTCCTCTCCCTTGTTCCAGCAGGCAGCGGAGGTTCTAGTTCTCCCCTTGTGATTCCGGCAGCACGACGGCATGGTGTCGGAAGTAGAGGGAAGATCCCGTAGGGCTTCGCCTAAGCCGGTGCGAGTTATGGTGGATCTAGGGTTTCCGGCGATCTAGGTTTAGAAGGCCGGAGAGGAGGAGGAGGTTTCGGCGGTGGCTAGGGAGCCGACGAGGAGCCGACGGCGGCGTGGCGACGCAGAGCGGCGGCGCGGCGGTGGCGGCTGGCAGCGGCTTGGGCGGCGGCGGCGCACGGGTGGGGAGGGCTGGTGTTGTGGTCTTTGGGGCAGCCCTCCCCATCTATTTATGAGAGGGAGGGCATCTTGGGAGAGGGTAGTTTGAATCCATACCCAAACCCAAGTTGGATTGAAGGAAGGACTCTTTCCTTCTTCCACTAGGAAACTATTGTTCCAGTTTAACTTTTCAAACCTCTCTTTTGACTTTCAATTTAGAGCTTTATTTCTCTCTCGCAAATGCCCAACCAAGTGACCAAGGACATGATCCAATCATTCCACATGAACCATTCCCCTTCCGGTCCGGTGAACCTTCTAGACCCTTCTAGAACCTCTCCGATGAAAACATCAAAATCATTTCCGAACTCCGGAATCGGACTTTCCTTATATGAATCTTATTCTCCGGACCATTCCGGACCTCCTCGTGATATCCCAGATCACATACGAGACTCCGAACAACATTCGGTTTCCCTACTTACATTCCATATCTACTAAACAACATCGAATCCTTAAGTGTGTCTCCCTACGGTTCGTGAATTATGCGGACATGACCGAGACACTTCTCCGATCAATAACCAATAGAGGAATCTAGAAATTCATATGTCTCCCACATATTTCTATGATTACTTTGCGATCGAATGAACCACTTACATACGATACCAATTTCCTTTTGTCTCGTGATAGTTTACTTATTCGAGGTTTGATCGTTGGTATCTCTGCATACCTAGTTCAACCTCGTTACTGATAAGTACTCTTTTCTCGTTCCCATGATATGTGATCCCTTCTGAGCCAGTCACATGCTTGCAAGATATTTGGATGACATTCCACCGAGATGGCCCAGAGTATATCTATTTGTCATATGGATGGACAAATCCCACTCTTGATCCATGTGCCTCAACACATACTTTCCAAACACTCAATGCCACCTTTATAGCCACCCAGTTACGGTGTGGTGTTTGATGTCATCAAAGCATCCTTCCGGTGATGGTGATTAGCATGATCTTATAGTCGAAGGAATTAGGTTACTATGTATCAGAAAGCTTATAGCAAACGAACTATTGAAATGACTTGATATTTATGCTACGCTTATCTATAGGAGTATGTCCATCATACCATTCTCCTAATGATATGATCCTGTTGTTAATAACATCTCAATGTTCATGATCGAGAAACCACGATCATCTATTAACCAACAAGCTAGTATTATAAAGAGGCTTTACCAGGAACTCTAATTTAGTTTACAAATTGCACAAGTATTAATGTTTCCGCTTCTCATAAATACAAAGATATAATAATAACCATTTTTATTATTTCCTCTAGGGCATATCTCCAACACCATGTGACCCCCCTCCCCTCCTCATGGTTTTTTCCCTCTCTACAGAAGCCCACATCACCTGAGATTCGACGCCGGAGCACCATCGGAAGAGCACCGCTCCAGTCGTCCCTCACCATCGCTAGAGGAAGCGAAGAAGCACCCCAACACCACCAATCCGCTTGCCGTCTACGCCCGCATCCCGTGGACTACCTCTCCGAGCCAGTAAGTCACGGGAGACGCCGCCACCATCAATCCCGAAGCCGCCACCGCCGTCGCCCACGTCGCTCGCCGGTGAGCTCTCAAGCTCTGCACCGGGGCCGTTGGATCAGAAACCGACGCCCAGGATTACATCCCTGGGCGAAGCGGTATCAGCCTACCAGCGTGCACCACCTGGCCTCAGCCTCAATAGGGACACGTCAACGCCAGCTCAGTGCGCGTAGCAAATCACAGCGCGCCGCGTGGCGTAGTTCTCCCGGCTAATTTCTGAAAATTATTTTAATAGCCAGAAATTTTGCAGAACTTGTAAAATCCATATAAAATTGAATATAGATCAGAAAAATACAGGTGATATATCCCTGGATTCAGAATAATGTGTAGAATATTATCATGTAACAAAATTCGTAATTTTACCAATGAATATTTTCTGTAATATTTAAATCTAGTATATGGTAAATAATTCATACAAAAATATCCACAACTCCAAAATTGGCAAATTTGGTGTCTATGGATTCAGAAAATTGTAATCTACGTCACCGTAGCATTAGTTGATTTTGGTACAATACAAAATAATTATCTATGATTAAATCACTTAAACGAGTATTTTTGCTATAACTTTTAATCTATAAACCATTTTAAGGTGAAACCAGTGGTAAATGAAAGCTATAAACATTACCTATCCAGTAGCATGGTTCCCATAATTATATGAAACTATTATGTACTGAAAGTATTTAGAATTCATTAATTCCTATTAAAAGCCTATATGTTTATTGGAAAATGTTTATGAAATGCTTTTGAACTTGTTTCTCTTTTATAAAATGCATGCATACTGTATTGTTGTGTTATGCTACTGTATGTTGATTGTCTTCATTCTTTTGTGTGATAGATTGTCCGGAGTGCGATTATTGTGATTGCGACGACTGTGTGAACAATTACTACAACTGAGGAAAGTGTCACTATCATGAATCTCCTATTGTTTTATTATGCATTTAGTTTTCAGTAGCTTGCATTGAAGGAAATGTTTATATTATATATGTTATGCTATGGTGTGAGTATCCAATAGATTTGTCATAGGTTCCCCAGTTGATTCCTTGATATCCATCGTATTGTAGATTGCTTAGCAATGCTAATAGATGCGTGGGTGATTTTCATGATACATATGTGTATGAGAAGGATTATGTTTTGTTGAAGAGAAAACCAATTAATCAATGAATCACCTGGGTGGAATGACATTGATTGGGTCATCGAGTGTGGATTTTGGTGGGGATTGCCACCCAGGATTCAAAGACATAATATGCGGTCTTGATTAGTAACTTCCATGTACAACCACATGTCATATGGGCTCTGACTTGACTGAGTAAGTTATGGGATCATGTCCTATCGTG
Source organism: Avena atlantica (assembly GCA_910589765.1). Classification (NCBI taxonomy): domain Eukaryota; kingdom Viridiplantae; phylum Streptophyta; class Magnoliopsida; order Poales; family Poaceae; genus Avena; species Avena atlantica. The sequence goes on from OU342736.1 coordinate 304,524,438, forward strand.
ACTAGCAGATGTAGGTGTTTATAGGATGGTACGGTCCGGAGTTAGGCTCATGATTCTGTTTCCCAAAGGTCTCGTCCTGGTCTTCTCTCAAAAGGGGTTGATCAGGTCTTGTGGGTAAAGTGTACTAGCCTCTGCGGATGGTTTATGAACTAAGTGCTTAGCCGTGTCCCCAATAATGGACAATTATGAGTAACTTCTCTTGACGCAGTTGAAAAGTCTCATTCATTCCAATTTCTCTAATAAAACTTGATGGGTGAACATAATGGGTTATAGGAGCACTTGAGTGACTCAATGTGTCCATAGTTTTTAGGAGCTCTCGAGTGACTCGAGTTGTCCTTAGTTATTTTGAAGAACTAAAACCTTATTTAAAAAAGGTAGGAGAAAATGCTGCTTTCCGCAAATAGCCTAACTCCACTAGCCAAAGTGAGCATGTATATGATAGGTTTCCAATTGTGTCCACATAACAATGACATCTTGCCAATACAATTCAAATGTATTGACAATTCGTGGCTGCAAATTTTTATGTTGCAAGTTACTCCGACGACATGTAAGGTTTTTGTTTAGGTTGCTAATCTCCACTCAGCGATTTGCCTATGGCGTGATGGAGCCTTTATCTATTGTTTATTTGTTGAACCATGTTATTTGAGCTAGCTATGAGCTAAGCAACTTTGTAATATTTATATTCTTGGATCAATCGGTGCAATAATGTGATGCATTGATACTCTCTTATTCATCGAAATTGTCTGTGCTAGCTAATCGATCCAAGGGACTACCACTGTAAACACAGGATCCAATTCTTAATGGGTTGGATTGCTTCAAATGGTATCAGAGAATTGCGTTGACTGTAGGTTCGTGACCTTAGAAATGGATTATAAATAGGAGACCTCAATTAGGATAACTATCATATTTTCTACTTATTAGAGTTCTTATATTTCTTGTCTATCTTTTCTAGAACCTCTTCTTGTTCAAAATTTGTAGTTCTCCATTCATTTGGTACCTATATGAGGGTTGTCCTACAAGTAGAATAAGAAATAGAATGATAAAAAGGAATATCTCATCAAGTTTGGTTAGGATTAGACCACCATGTTTTATCTCTTTAGGAGATCATCGCTATCGTGTTAGCATATTGATTTTACCAACTTATGTGGTATGACAATATAGGTTGCTTGTTTGTTTGTATTAAGCTATTTCGTGTTATTCCTTGTTTAGCATCAGTTAGTTTTGAACTCCAAAGTTTCTGAAATTTTTGTGAGTTTTTTAGATTAGTTTATTGGTGTGAATTGATTGAAATTCGTGATATTGTTGCTACAGTTTTCTGCCGAACCTGCTGTACTGTATGATTTTTCATGTTTTTTTGGTAACTGGGAAAATCTGGAAAAATTGGGTTTGGTGTGAAACTTCCTGTATATATGCACAAAAATTGGCTAAAATTCTTGACGAGTTTAAGGTGCCCATAAAAATTCGTGAAACCTGCTGTACCGTTTTGATAGATTTTGTTTGTTGCTTATATATTTCTCTATCTTACTCTAGTATTGTCCCCAACTTATTCAAACTATTTTGTGGTTATATACTGCTAAGATTAGACCCCTGTAATGTTGTTATGCAAGTGGTTGCTTGTGTGTTGATTGCTTATGATGGTTTGCTTGTTTGTGTCACTGGTTGCTTCATATAGTTATGGGTAGTACTACTTTCTCTAGTCCCTTCTATCTATAACTTATCTATGCTGTCCTAAATAGATGCCGCCTCGCCATCAACCCACTGAGATGGAGCAACTGATAGCAGCCCAAGTACAACTAGCACAGGTGATGACTGAATTCATGGATGCCCACAACAACAACAACAACAACAACAACAACAACGACGACGACAACAACAACAACGACGACAACAACAACAACAACGACGACAACAACAACAACGACAACAACAACGACAACAACAACATCATCATCAACAACAACAACAACAAAAACAACAACAACAACAACGGGAACAACCAGCCCTAGGAGGATGCTCTCACCAGGTTTCTGAAACTTAGGCCAACTAAGTTCTCCGCTGCACCTGAACCTATAATTTCTCTTGACTAGTTGCGCTCGGTGAAAAAAGACTTAGCGACTGTTGGATGCACTAATGCTGAGAAGGTGAGATTTGTTGCTCACCTACTAGAGGGACCGGCTGTTTCTTGGTGGGATACTTTCCAAATCACCCACCCGCTGGATACTGTTACTTGGGCCATGTTTGACGAAGGATTCAACACCAACAATGTCTCTTCAGGGGTCTTGAGTCTAAAGAGGAAGGAGTTTCGCAACTTGCGCCAAACTAATCGCACAGTGGCGGACTACATAGAGGAATTCAACAATCTGTCATGCTATGCACCTGAAGATGTTGACACTGACGCCAAAAGGAGAGAGATGTTTTTGGATGGTCTCAGTGATGAGATCTCGCTGTAGTTGTCTGTGGTCTACTGCCCCACTTTCTAAGAGCTGATGGACAAGGCTAGAATTCTTGAAGGAAAGCACAAGCAAGTGGAATGGCGCAAGAGGAAGCACAATGGCCATCAAAACTCAGGATCATATCATAAACGTACCTTCCATGATGGCAATGACAATTCTGATGACCACAACAACGGAGGTAATGGCCACAACAAAGGTAGCAATGGCCATTAGCATAATGGAAATAAAGATCTCAGTAATGTGGAATGCTATAAGTGCAGGAAGATGGGACACTATGCCTATAGTTGTCCAGAAGATGGAACCAAGTCAAACTCAACTGTGAACCACATGAACATGAAGAGAGGACTCAATAAACCATGCTCTATGACTGGTAAGCTTCTAGATAATTTATGCATCGCACTCATACCTTTTCAATACTGATGCATCATATTCGTTCATATAAGACATTCATGGATGAGATTAGTCACATATGGAGTTACTTAGAGGATTTGTTAAAGTGAACTCACTAGAGAAGACGATGACAACTAATACAAGATGTCTCAATTAAGTCTTAGATGTCTGGAGATGCCAAGTTTAGTTCTCTTAAGGGGGTTAGCTTAATGAATGTACCCATATAAAGAGAAGCCGCATGGATGCTAGAAACACAATCTTCGAGAACACCACCAGAACCTATTTGCTAGCCAACTCGAATCTCGAGGACGAGATTCATCTTAAGGGGGTTAGTCTGTAACATCCTAGAATTTTAGAATGGGAAGGTTCATAGATCTCATGTGCATTTCATCATGGCTTCTTGCAAAAAAAATCAAATTCAAAACCATTTGTGAAAAAAACTATTTGAAAACCCCTTATGCATTTATTAGGGTCATTTGAAATATATATGTTTGAATATTTTTTTATTGGACAGGATTATGTATCCCTAGTGTCCTAAAATGTTCTTATGATTTTTACAAAAATTTAAAAACTTGTTTGAGCTCATTTGGAGCTATATTTCAAAAATTATGAAACAAACTAGTAAAAGAAAAGGGATAAATAGAAAAAAAACTAAACGAACCTAACCTACCCAACCCAGCCCTCGCGTCCCAACTCTCCTCTCTGCCGCTCCTGCTTCCATCCCCCGCGCGCGCAAATAGCAGTAGCGGCCCACCTAGCCGAGCCAGCCCAACAAGAAGTCGCCCAGCCCAGCTCCCCTAGCCCGTCACTGATAAGTGGGGCCCATCGCTCATCTTCTTCCCTAGCTAGGAACTCAACCCGCACGGGACACGCCGCGACCCCGATTGAACCCCTGATGAAATCGGGCAATTCTGTTCGTTCCCCTGCCCCTTCGCACGCCCCTACTATTTAAACCCCCCTCCTCCACCTCGTTCCATTTTTCGATCTCTTGGAAACCCTAGCGCCGCCATAGAGTTCTCCCGATATCGCCGCCGACTGTCGCCACTAAGAGCTAGAACACAAGGGTTCTGAGCCGCCCCGCTCGTTCATTTCCCCTCCTTGAGCTTCCACGTGACCTCCCTCCCCTCCTCATGGTTTTTTCCCTCTCTGCAGAAGCCCACAACACCAGATATTCGATGCCGAAGTACCATCGGAGGAGCACCGCTCCAGTCGTCCCTCATCGTTGCTAGAGGAAGCGAAGAAGCACCCAATGCCACCAATCCGCTTGCCGTCCACGCCCGTATCCTGTGGACTACCTCTCCTAGCCAGTAAGTCACCGGAGATGCCGCCACCATCACTCCCGAAGCCGCCACCGCTGTCGCCCATGTCGCTCGCCGGTGAGCTCTCAAGCTCTGCACCCGGGCCGTTGGATCAAAAACCGACACCCAGGATTAGATCCTTGGGTGAAGCGGTATCAGCCTACCCCACCTGGCCTTAGCCTCAGCAGGGCCGCATCAATGCCAGCTCAGTGCGTGCAGCGAATCACAGCGCGCCGCATGGTGTAGTTCTCCCAGCTAATTTCGGAAAATGATTTTAATAGCCAGAAATTTTGCAGAACTTGTAAAATCCATATAAAATTTAATATAGATCAGAAAAATATATGTGATATATCCCTGGATTCTGAATAATGTGTAGAATATTATCATGTAACAAAATTCGTAATTTGACCAATGCATATTTTCTGGAATATTTAAATATATTATATGGTAAATAATTCATAGAAAAATATCCACAACTCCAAAATTGGCAAATTTGGTGTCTATGGATTCAGAAAATTGTAATCTATGTCACTATAGCATTAGTTAGTTTTGGTACAATACAAAATAATTATCTATGATTAAATCGCTTAAATGAGTATTTTTGCTATAACTTTTAATCTATAAACCATTTTAAGGTGAAACCGGTGGCAAATGAAAGCTATGAACATTACCTATCCAGTAGCATGGCTCCCATAATTATATGAAACTATTATGTACTGAAAGTATTCAAAATTCATTAATGCCTATTAAAATCCTATTTGTTTATTGGAAAATGATTATGTAATGCTTTTGAACTTGTTTCTCTTTTATAAAATGCATGCATACTATATTGTTGTGGTGTACTACTGTATGTTGATTGTCTTCATTCTTTTGCACGATATATTGTCCGGAGTGAAATTATTGTGATTGCGACGACTGTGTGAACGATTACTACAACTGAGGCAAGTGTCACTATCATGAATCTCCTATTGTTTTATTATGCATTTAGTTTTCAGTAGCTTGCATTGAAGGAAATGTTTTATATTATATATGCTATGCTATGGTGTGAGTACCCAATAGATTTCACATAGGTTCCCCAGTTGATTCCTTGATAGCCATCGTATTTTAGATTGCTTAGAAATGCTAATAGATGCGTGGGCGGTTTTCATGATACATATGTGTATGAGAAGGATTATGTTTTGCTGAAGAGGAAACCACTTAATCAATGAATCACCTGGGTGGAATGGCATTGATTGGGTCATCAAGTGTGGATTTTGGTGGGGATTGCCACCCAGGCTTCAAAGAGATAATAGGCGGTCTTGATTAGTAACTTCCATGTACAACCACGTGTCATATGGGATTTGACTTGACTGAGTAAGTTATGGTATCATGTCCTACCATGACTAGTAGATGTAGGTGTTTATAGGATGGTACGGTCCAGAGTTAGGCTCATGATTCTGTTTCCCAAAGGTCTTGTCCTGGTCTTCTCTCAAAAGGGGTTGATCAGGTCTTGTGGGTAAAGTGTACTAGCCTCTGCAGATGGTTTATGAACTAAGTGCTTAGCCGTGTCCCGGTAATGGACAATTATGAGTAACTTCTCTTGACGCAGTTGAAAAGTCTCATTCATTCCAATTTCTCTACTAAAACTTAATGGGTGAACATAATGGGTTATAGGAGCACTTGAGTGACTCAATGTGTCCATAGTTTTTAGGATCTCTCGAGTGACTCGAGTTGTCCTTAGTTATTTTTAAGAACTAAAACCTTATTTAAAAAAGGTATGAGAAAATGCTGCTTTCCGCAAATAGCCTAACTCCACTAGAGAAAGTGAGCATGTATATGATAGGTTGATGTAACATCCCAAAAATCATGATTTCAAAGATTGCATATCATTCATGCATGCATATAGTTTTGAGATCAATTTCAAACCAAATTCAAGAAAACAGAAGCACATAGTGCTATCATTTTATGTGAGCAAACTTAAATCAAATGGCCATCCCCATTTGAGAGTTTGAATGTTTTAAAGCTAGATTGTTTATCTCCCATCTTGATTGGTTTGAGTGTGGAGTTAGAACAAATTTTACAAAATAGAAATGGTTTCAAAATTCATTTTCAAACATTTGCAAACTTAGTGCAATGTCCCTGTTATTTTGTTTCTCCAAAAATGACCAAGCCTTTTTAAAGTAACAACATGGTTTTATGCCTAGATTTGAATATGTTGCACACAACAAAAATCCCAAATAGATTTGAATTCAAATAGAGTTGAATTCATTTGAAAACCATTCCTGAAATTCATTCTGGAAAAAGAAAAGGATAAAAGAAAAGAAAAAGGCCAGGCGCTCCTATTCTAGCCCAACAACAAAACCGGCCCAACTAGCCCACCCGGCTCCTCCCCCTCTCTCTCGCACGCGCAGAAGCACCCACGCGGTCACTGACGCTCGGACCCCACTCCCTCTCTGCTTATTTCGCTGACAAGCGGGCCTCGTCCACATCATCGTCGTCTTCCTCAAAATCTCGCGCACGAACTCCGCCGCTGCCCATTGCTGCCTTGATTCCGCGAGGTATATGGCATTGAATCACTAGGCGTTTCCTGTCGAGCCTTTGTCTACTTAATCCCCTCTCTCTCGCGACCATTTCCCCTCAACCAATTCCCCCTTCATGCCCCAGGCTGCTCGCAACTCGCTCGACGCCGCCGCTGTTCCGACGACCGCGCCGACGAATTCCGGTGAGCTCCGGGTTCCCCTCTATCCCTGACTCATGCTATCAAGCTCAGCAACTCCTTGCGCATCTACTGACACACCCTGTTTGTTCTCGCATGGTCTGTAGCTTCGGCAACGACTTCGACCGAGTGCCGCCGCTCTCTGCACGAACTCCGGCGACCTCTCCCTGTAAGTACCCGCCGCCCCTTGCCCTCTGCCTGATACGCTTAGGACCCCCATCGTCTTGCGCATCTAACGGTGCCCTTCTTTCTACTTAGCGCGACGCAGAACCTCGCCAACGTCGACAGCAGCCGCACCCGACGCGTTCGCGAACTCCGGCGAGGAATCCCCGACGACCCCGTGCGCCCCTTCCCAAGCCACTGCCACGTTGAGCTTCGCCTCGACCCTGCGGTTCTGGTAAGCACACTCTTCCCTCCCCAGACGACCTAGAGCGCTCCGACGCCAGAACTTGGTCGTTTGATCAAGCGCCGTTGGATCTAGATCCAACGCGTGCGATAGAACCACTTAGCGAAGCGTTATGTTTTAATCTGAACCATGCATCGCCACTTAGATCCTACGGCTCGCGTGCGTGATCCAACGCGAACCGGTACGCGCCAGTAAGAATAAGACGCGTGGCTAGGAAATTTGATTAGGCTATAACTTTTGTTTCCCACGTTGGATTTTTGCAAATTTTATACCGTTGGAATCAGGGAGACAAGCCCTTTCTGTTTATGCAATGTGTTTAAAGTTTAGGTTCTGTTAAAATGGTTTCTTTTACAGGAACTTGTTTAGGACTATTTTGGATATAGGAATTGTTTAGAAAGTTGTTTTAGTGTTAAATAAACTTGGTTTAGCAAGTTTTTGACTTGTTTATGATTCAGTACTATGCACTTGCTTGGTTGAGTTTTGAAAATCATCACTTAGCATTTTGCATGTACTTATGTTTGTATATGAATTGTGTGTGATTTTGTGCTACCATTCTTTGTGTAGACTTTGGTGCTAGTGATTGTGATTGTGAAGAGTGCTACTCTCCTCACTACCAAGGCAAGTGGTACTTCATGAATATTTCCATCCCTATAATTTATACTAAGCATTAGAAATATTTTGCTAAGTCTTGCATGTTATTATTTTGCCTAATGCCATGTTGGGAAATCCTAAGTAGTTGTAGAATTGCTAGGAAATTATCTAAGTTAGGTTACTATCTATGCCATGCTTAGCCTAGCTAGTAGCAAACAAGGGTTGGTAAATTATACATGCTATGATGAAAATATTTCTAAGTCTTTGGACTTATGTTTTGTTAATAAAACAACTAAGTCAATGAATCACCTGGGTGGAATGGGACTTGATTGGTGGTTTTTGGTTGAGTGGTTACACAAGGCCTATGGCTATGGTTTACCTTGTGTATCTCACTTGTCGAAAGCCACCCAGGAACAAAGGGATTTTGGAGGCCAAGTGTTGAGAAGCTTCTAGTGCAGCCACTTGGCAATATGGGCTCTGCCTGGACCATATAGGTTGCTAGAACTTAGCCATTTGGATAGTTGGTGGTAGTGGGAATGATAGGTTGGAACGCGTCCATTTGGTCTAAGGAAAGGCTTCTGAAAGGTCCTATCTTGGTGAAACCAAGTCTGGTGGGGAAAGTGCACAACCTCTGCAGATGAAAAAATCTAAGTACTTAGCCAAGTCCATGGCAATGGACAACTTGAGCATCAAGACATGGAAGCTATCAAGAATCTCATCACTCCAACTTCTAAGTAAAAACTTGTGGGTGAACAAGGGTGAAGGACCTCAATGTCTATTGGTGGTTTCTTGGGAAAAGTTTTGACAAAGAAAACTTAGTGATTTCAACTAATAGGAAAAATGTATTTTGAGCAAAGCAAGCCAAGCTACACTTAGCCAAAATGCATATAGTAATATAGTCCACTTAAAAATTTACTAAAGGTATCACTTGCCAATACTATTCCAAAGTATTGACCCACTGTGGCTGTAACTTGTGATGTTGCAGGTTGCCCTAATGAGGATTAGGTGTCATGAGTCTACACTCAACATGTTTGCCTGTGGCACATGAAGATGAAGACTTATATTTATTTACTTATTCAAACTCTTGTATTAGGCCTGTGGCCTTGAGTTGTAATGACTATGTTATCTCTGGAATGGATGTAATAAATGACCTTTGTATCTGTGTACTTCATCTTAAACTGTGGATGCTAGCAATGATCCAGGGACTAGCATTGCAATCATAGGGATCCTTTTCCTTTTCTTAAGGAGGGATCTTACAGATGGTATCAGAGCACTGTGTTGCCTGTAGGATTATGACCCTAGGATTGGAAACCACTAAGGAAAAATTTTCAACTACTTCTACACTTGTCTATTCTTCTCGTAAACTTTTCTAATCTTCTCTCTCATCTCTATTTGTAGATGAACTCCATCAACGAAGCCGTGAGGAAAGGACCACTCATGACAATGACTTTGGAGTGTGAGACAGAATTCCCCAAGACTCTCAAGGACCTCATGGTTGCATTGGAGATACAAGGTGCAGCTGTGTACAAGGGATTTCCTGTGATGGATGAAGGAGTGGAATACTGGTGGGTGCAACTTCACTTGTATAAAAACAAGGAAGACAACCATCAGGAAAAAGGATTCTGCATGTTCACCAATTCAGTGGTACACACTACATTCTTTGAATCAGCAAGGGATGCATCTTGGAAGACCATCAAAGAACTTGGTGATAGAGTCAAGTGTAGAATGCTCAACCTCCAAAATGATCTAAAGGAAGAGAAGAAACACACCCAAGAGTTGGAAGCTACCAACCAAACCTTAAAAGGAGACATTATAGACTTAGTGATGGAGTCATGTGAGCAAGATAGGCTGATTGCTTATAGAAACATTGTGTTAGCCAACAGATCCAGTGAGATAGGATTGTAAACGTACTTCGTTAGTTGGACCACCACTTATCACCTTATCTTTCCAAGATGTGACTTTAAAATAAGTTGAACCTTGGTTGTTGTAATGGATCCATGTATGCTATGACTTGTGTGATTTGATTTCCAAGGATATGTATGGGATGTTTTGACTTTTGTTTTATCTTGATTTGTATTGTTCTAACTTTTCTATCTTATAAATAGATGCCTACTGTTACAATCAGCACTGTTGAGGAGTTCCAGGTTACTCGCTTTGGTCCTCGTATTGTTGAGCTTACTACTTTGCTCAATCTCCCTCTCCCTACCATCATGGTACTTTCCCTCACCAAGTTTGAGAGGAAATACCTTTGGGGCTTCAAGGTCAACCAGTCCGGACGCCAGACAGAGCCTACCACGGAGGCCATCGTCTTCAAGCTCATGCACGATGACAAGGAGAGAGGCCTTGAGGTAGTCATGCAGGATCTGATAGGACGTCTGCTAGGGAGACACTCCCGACAGGTTCGAGGTACTCACTTCCACGTCTTCGGTAGACGTGATGAGGATGGAGAGGCCATCGACTTCGAGGACACTTCGAGGGAGACAGCGGAGCCGATTCGTTTATACCTCCAGGACTTAGAGGCTCTCATTAGGCACGTGGACACTGATAGGACCAACGTCATGCTTAGCAATGACGAACTCCAGGTGCAGCTTCGTGAGAAGGACAAGCTCTTCGCGGAGCAAGACAAGATAGTCAAGGAGATGGAGACGAAGTTCGAGAGCCAGGACAGTGTAACACCCTCAGAATCGGACCTATGCAAGTTTGAGCAAAATTCGCTAAACCCGCATAGAAACGATTCAAAGGTGCCCACCAGGCACTTTCGTGCGGGTGGAAAACGAAGTAATAACATTACACAACAGTCCTCGATGGGACCCACAGAACAGGTATATATAACAGCGACTCAAAGAGTCAAGAATACAAATATACGGTACAAAGATCCAAATCACCTCGAAAACGATGGAGCGGCCGGCTACGGACAAGATGCAAATGGGGCTAAGAGCCCTGAAGAATAACCAATGGCGTCCATAACCCTGCCCAGGCCAAGCCAGAAGGGTAACCCTGCTAACGGCGTCGATCTCAAAACCTGCTTAAACAAAAGGGGTGCCGACGAAGGGCAAAGGAAAAAGAGGAGCGTCAGTACTGAGGCCAGTACACGGCGATGCTAGAATTCGGCGGTCCTCGCCTACATAGGTATGGTGGACTGAAGCGGCAGCGGCAGCATGCACTGAACAACCTATAGAGACTCGATACAACTGGCGGATATCAGAGAGGGATGAGAATGACCTAACCGGATCCAACCTGAAGCTAACACCAAACAAAACCCATCCTGGTGTTTCCCCCTCGACACCGATCGAGGAAGTCAACCGAGGAACTCACACAGTGGCAGTTTTATTTATTCGGTTATCGTTGCAGCAATTACTAGTCAGGTTAAAGATATTCGTCCTGATAAAATAAGCAGTGGGCACTTTTGGTTAACCATTCCGTTATAGTTGCAACAATTACTAATCAGATACAGATAGCATGAGATAAACCCAAAACCCAGCAGTTGTTGATTCTTTTATTCAGCCATTTCGTTGTAGTTGCAATACTTACTAGTCAGGTACAATGGTCGCAAGCGACAACCAAACAAGTAATTGTGGGCAGTATTAAATAGCCATTCCATTATAGTGAAGCTAATTACTAGTCATTCTAAGTCAAATTTATAGCAGTAAACTTTAGTTATGCTTGTCTATGATCGAGAAACTGTGCTCCAAGTCGTCCATATCCGCGGACACGGCTTTCAGAAAGTTTTACCCGGCCGGGGTGCACCAATAGCAACACACACTCGATCAACCTCGGAAAAACCAAATCAAAACCCAACGAGGCCTTCACGACAAAGCAATCGCAAGATTCAGAAATATTTCAGGGGGCCACCCCTTTGAGTAGAACCCGCAACGGAGTAGGCAAGCTCCGAGACGGCCTCAAGGTCTGCGTCAATGGCTGTGAGCGACTGGGAACCCCAAACGGGGCTTGTCGACACCGCGTAATCACTCCGCTTACCTAAACAGTACAGTGTGCTATCTGTCGCACAATCGTAAATAAAGCAGTAAAGCATGGCATAAGTACAGGATAGTAATAAAACCTCAAACTAGTTTGTGGCCCCAAGAAATAAGACGGAATCAAGCTCTGGCTGAGGGGGGTCCCATATACCTCCCGGATGTGGATAGCGCGATAAAACAAGGAACAGGAATCAAGTACTCGGGGTCTTACGGGACACAAGTGGGCGTTCGGAAACCAAATATTATCTATCACCCACCGATGCCTCTGCTTATTCAATTTTAGTTGTTAAACAGAAATTAAAGTGACGATAAGTAAAACTAGGATCATCTCCAACATCAACATGCGGCAATACATCAGCAACTGTGGCATTTGACGACACGCAACAGCACTTGAGCCAGCGACTACGACGCGCAAGTCCAACTATCTACCAAACATCAGGTAATAGGATGTGTCCAAGGCAATATAAGGCTGCAAGGGGATATCACGGGTACGGAAACTAAAGCATCGCAACACAGATAGCAATAGATCAACAGGAGGGAATAAAGACTATAAAAGTAAGATAGGTAGAAAGGGGGAGATGCTCGCCTGGAAACATTGTCGAAGGGTTCAACCGAAGATCGGGGCGAAGCTCACATCAACTCAACGGCCTTATCCGCGAAGAGGCAAAACACTAGAAGAAACACCGGATGCACTATTTAATACAACGACAGAAGATCGGCATGATGCATGCATGATGGATGGCATGGCAAAGGTGCGATGCAATTAGGTCATATTAAGCGGAACCGGGGTCCCGACAATTACTTAAATGGTTCAAGTTATTTAGAACCCCGCAAATTAAATGTTGTTATAACAAGGCAAGATAAGATACCGGTTCGCTACACCAGTTTAAATGAGGCCAATATGAGACTAGATTTGCCCGCATATGGGCCCCATATTTAATTATTAGGTGAGTCGGCATAAGGCCCCCAAACCACCGATATGCATGCGAGATGACAATTTAATATGCAACAAGTTGTTATTATCTTATAAAATAGGGTTCTCGGATAAGGGTCACACTTTAGGATTCTCGACGATCTTGGAGGTTCCGGGGTTCGGGGCCGGTCTCGGGGTCCAGGGTCTAGGGTTCGACGGATCTGGGGTTCGGGGTTCGGCGGAAGCGTTCTCGGATAGGGGTAGATCTTGGTGCATCCGAGGCCTTCGGGTCATGTTGACGGTCATGGCGTTCGGGATGAAGCACTTGTCGCATCGTGTCTCGGTGTACGGGGTGAAGTACTTGGCGTTCCGTGGCGAAGTGCTTGGCGTCATGTGGTTCCATGTCGACGATCTTGGTGTCCTTGATGGAGAACTCGGTGTATCCGTGTCGGCGGCCTTGGCGGTTATCGGGTTCTCGACTTCGCGTCCAGGACGAAGGTCTTGTCGCATTCGTGGTCTTCGGGTCCAGGGTATCGGTGCTCCGTGTCGACAATCTTGGTTCCGCGGTCCTCGACCCCATGTTGATGTTATACGGATACAGGAACGAAGGCACCACACCTACCTCCTCTGCTTGTTCCAACACTTCCTTGCGTATCTTCACAACCCAACCAACACAACATCATACCCAACACAAGTGGTGTTCCAACACGACCACACAACACACGGGCAGATGCTCTGTTGCACATGATGATGGTGAACGGTGCCCAGCCAGACTGCAGGGAGACGGATGTGTGTCCTGGGCGGTGAGCTAGGGACTGCAGAGGCGCGCGCGCAGCGACAGATGACGACAGGTGGCCGTGTCGGCGGCTGCTGGCAGAGGAGGTGGACAGGGAAGGGTCGGGCCGGCGAACGCGCTGGTGCCGCGGACTCGGGCGGGGACGGCTCGCAGGTGCAAGGGCGGCCGGATGCAGACCGACGAGGGCGCCCAGGGCGGTCGGCGACGACGGCGGGGAGAGGCGGCCGCAGAGGGGAAGAGGGCCGGCGGTGAGGCGGGCTTGAGCTCGGGGGCGACTGGCAGCGACGGAGGCGGGACGCTGGACCGCGGGGCCGACGGAACTCGGGGCCAGGACGGCCGTGCGCAGAGGGGGACGGCCTGGGCGGAGGCGCGGGGACGACGGCGCGGGACCGGCGACGAGGGGATCTCGCGGGCTCGGGGGCGGTGGAGGTCGGGGCCGGGCTCGCGGTGCAGGGGAGGACGCGGAGGGGCAGCGGCGGCGGTAGGTGCGGCTCGGCGACGAGCGGGGTCGCGCGGAGAGGGTGCAGGAGGCAGGAGGTCGCGGCCGCGGAGGTTGGAGGAGGGCCGAGGGCGGCGCCGGCGAGGAGCTCGCAGAGGAGCAGCGGGCTCGAGGCAGAGGGGCGCCGGCGGTGGAGGAGGACGTCGGGGCGGGGAGCCGTTGGTGCTCGGCGAGGGAAGACGCCGGAGGGGGCGGAGGGGTACGGCGGCGCCCGGAGGGAGGCCAGCCGGCGGGGTGGTGGGAAGATGAACAGGGACAGGGTAGGTGGGGCGTGGGGCCGGTGGGGCCAGCGGGTCGGTGGCTGGGCGGGTGTGAGCGCGTGTGTGAACGCGGTTGGGGTGGCTGTGGCCGTTGCGTGCGTGAGTGCGTGTGTGTTTGGCGGGTGGGGCAGGGAAGGTGAGAGAGAGAGGGAGGGTGAGGGGTGAGAGGTGACGTGGCGTGGTCTGGTTGGGTGAGGGATAGGGAGAGGATGAGGTGGCGGCAGGCTAGTGGAGGGGGTGAGGTGGCCAGGTAGGGGTGGGTAGAATATTAGGTAGAAGTAGGATTTAGATGGGGCGGTGTAGTTGGACCGATTGTGTTATACGGGGGTGGTCGTTCGGGTCGGGTTGGCCCGTTCGACTGCCCCCACTAAAAATAAATATGATTTTTAATTGTTTTAAACGGCCGTGTGCAAACCAATAACAGCCAAAAAAAAATATTCCGGGGACCCGGTTTTGATGTTTGAATAAAGAGGGGGCGTTTTAGAAAACAAACGGCTTTGCGAAAAATAGTTTTATGCGAACAATGCAAGATGATGACGATGCGATGCACAAATTCAACGCGATTTTCTAGTAGTGGTTTTGCGGGATGCCACAATTCGACACCACTAACAATGGATCTCGCCCTCGAGATCCGCCTCATGGTACCGGAAGGAAGGTCGGCGGTCTGATCCTTCGCGCTTCGTGTAGATCCTCGCGACACCACTAACAAGAGGTCGTTGTCCGTGATCGTCGAGAGAACTCTCCGGGGACAAAAAGGTCGAAGGTGGAGGTATCAACAATGAGGCCACCCCTAACTTCCGTGGACGGAGTAAAGTTGCTGGATCCACTGATTCGATGTACAGGAGCGAATGATAAGAGTAGTGGTATGGTAGCTACTCCATCCCGCACCCAAACCATTACCCTGCACACAAATAGGCGGATTCTGCAACCAACTCTCGGAATCAGACTGAAGATCTCGACAAGCGAGGTTCGGAAACAAAGGAGTGATGCAGACTCTGCATCGGATCCGGCGTAGATGCTGTTGTCGCGTCGGAAAACACCGGAAGGCACAGACAAAGAACAAAGAAGGTTAACCCCGCAGACGGATTCATCAGGCAGCTGGAACACCGGATGGCAGAACACCGTTATCAGAAGAGGAAGCGAAATCCCTGAAGGTACGACGGAAACCCAACCACGAGAATTCCTGGACTCGAAGAAAGAGACGAGAGCGGATTCAAAACGCGTAGAGATAAGAGGAGAATAGCAGAGGGGTAAGGAGAAAAATTCAGACCTAATCAGAACTATCCAACCGATTTTCAAAATAGTTTTGACACTCTACTGCGGCCGTCAGCTAGGTTATCCTACAGGCTGGACTCGTGGGGTATCGCAACTGCTGAGCTCTGATACCACTCTGTAACACCCTCAGAATCGGACCTATGCAAGTTTGAGCAAAATTCGCTAAACCCGCATAGAAACGATTCAAAGGTGCCCACCAGGCACTTTCGTGCGGGTGGAAAACGAAGTAATAACATTACACAACAGTCCTCGATGGGACCCACAGAACAGGTATATATAACAGCGACTCAAAGAGTCAAGAATACAAATATACGGTACAAAGATCCAAATCACCTCGAAAACGATGGAGCGGCCGGCTACGGACAAGATGCAAATGGGGCTAAGAGCCCTGAAGAATAACCAATGGCGTCCATAACCCTGCCCAGGCCAAGCCAGAAGGGTAACCCTGCTAACGGCGTCGATCTCAAAACCTGCTTAAACAAAAGGGGTGCCGACGAAGGGCAAAGGAAAAAGAGGAGCGTCAGTACTGAGGCCAGTACACGGCGATGCTAGAATTCGGCGGTCCTCGCCTACATAGGTATGGTGGACTGAAGCGGCAGCGGCAGCATGCACTGAACAACCTATAGAGACTCGATACAACTGGCGGATATCAGAGAGGGATGAGAATGACCTAACCGGATCCAACCTGAAGCTAACACCAAACAAAACCCATCCTGGTGTTTCCCCCTCGACACCGATCGAGGAAGTCAACCGAGGAACTCACACAGTGGCAGTTTTATTTATTCGGTTATCGCTGCAGCAATTACTAGTCAGGTTAAAGATAGTCGTCCTGATAAAATAAGCAGTGGGCACTTTTGGTTAACCATTCCGTTATAGTTGCAACAATTACTAATCAGATACAGATAGCATGAGATAAACCCAAAACCCAGCAGTTGTTGATTCTTTTATTCAGCCATTTCGTTGTAGTTGCAATACTTACTAGTCAGGTACAATGGTCGCAAGCGACAACCAAACAAGCAATTGTGGGCAGTATTAAATAGCCATTCCATTATAGTGAAGCTAATTACTAGTCATTCTAAGTCAAATTTATAGCAGTAAACTTTAGTTATGCTTGTCTATGATCGAGAAACTGTGCTCCAAGTCGTCCATATCCGCGGACACGGCTTTCAGAAAGTTTTACCCGGCCGGGGTGCACCAATAGCAACACACACTCGATCAACCTCGGAAAAACCAAATCAAAACCCAACGAGGCCTTCACGACAAAGCAATCGCAAGATTCAGAAATATTTCAGGGGGCCACCCCTTTGAGTAGAACCCGCAACGGAGTAGGCAAGCTCCGAGACGGCCTCAAGGTCTGCGTCAATGGCTGTGAGCGACTGGGAACCCCAAACGGGGCTTGTCGACACCGCGTAATCACTCCGCTTACCTAAACAGTACAGTGTGCTATCTGTCGCACAATCGTAAATAAAGCAGTAAAGCATGGCATAAGTACAGGATAGTAATAAAACCTCAAACTAGTTTGTGGCCCCAAGAAATAAGACGGAATCAAGCTCTGGCTGAGGGGGGTCCCATATACCTCCCGGATGTGGATAGCGCGATAAAACAAGGAACAGGAATCAAGTACTCGGGGTCTTACGGGACACAAGTGGGCGTTCGGAAACCAAATATTATCTATCACCCACCGATGCCTCTGCTTATTCAATTTTAGTTGTTAAACAGAAATTAAAGTGACGATAAGTAAAACTAGGATCATCTCCAACATCAACATGCGGCAATACATCAGCAACTGTGGCATTTGACGACACGCAACAGCACTTGAGCCAGCGACTACGACGCGCAAGTCCAACTATCTACCAAACATCAGGTAATAGGATGTGTCCAAGGCAATATAAGGCTGCAAGGGGATATCACGGGTACGGAAACTAAAGCATCGCAACACAGATAGCAATAGATCAACAGGAGGGAATAAAGACTATAAAAGTAAGATAGGTAGAAAGGGGGAGATGCTCGCCTGGAAACATTGTCGAAGGGTTCAACCGAAGATCGGGGCGAAGCTCACATCAACTCAACGGCCTTATCCGCGAAGAGGCAAAACACTAGAAGAAACACCGGATGCACTATTTAATACAACGACAGAAGATCGGCATGATGCATGCATGATGGATGGCATGGCAAAGGTGCGATGCAATTAGGTCATATTAAGCGGAACCGGGGTCCCGACAATTACTTAAATGGTTCAAGTTATTTAGAACCCCGCAAATTAAATGTTGTTATAACAAGGCAAGATAAGATACCGGTTCGCTACACCAGTTTAAATGAGGCCAATATGAGACTAGATTTGCCCGCATATGGGCCCCATATTTAATTATTAGGTGAGTCGGCATAAGGCCCCCAAACCACCGATATGCATGCGAGATGACAATTTAATATGCAACAAGTTGTTATTATCTTATAAAATAGGGTTCTCGGATAAGGGTCACACTTTAGGATTCTCGACGATCTTGGAGGTTCCGGGGTTCGGGGCCGGTCTCGGGGTCCAGGGTCTAGGGTTCGACGGATCTGGGGTTCGGGGTTCGGCGGAAGCGTTCTCGGATAGGGGTAGATCTTGGTGCATCCGGGGCCTTCGGGTCATGTTGACGGTCATGGCGTTCGGGATGAAGCACTTGTCGCATCGTGTCTCGGTGTACGGGGTGAAGTACTTGGCGTTCCGTGGCGAAGTGCTTGGCGTCATGTGGTTCCATGTCGACGATCTTGGTGTCCTTGATGGAGAACTCGGTGTATCCGTGTCGGCGGCCTTGGCGGTTATCGGGTTCTCGACTTCGCGTCCAGGACGAAGGTCTTGTCGCATTCGTGGTCTTCGGGTCCAGGGTATCGGTGCTCCGTGTCGACAATCTTGGTTTCGCGGTCCTCGACCCCATGTTGATGTTATACGGATACAGGAACGAAGGCACCACACCTACCTCCTCTGCTTGTTCCAACACTTCCTTGCGTATCTTCACAACCCAACCAACACAACATCATACCCAACACAAGTGGTGTTCCAACACGACCACACAACACACGGGCAGATGCTCTGTTGCACATGATGATGGTGAACGGTGCCCAGCCGGACTGCAGGGAGACGGATGTGTGTCCTGGGCGGTGAGCTAGGGACTGCAGAGGCGCGCGCGCAGCGACAGATGACGACAGGTGGCCGTGTCGGCGGCTGCTGGCAGAGGAGGTGGACCGGGAAGGGTCGGGCCGGCGAACGCGCTGGTGCCGCGGACTCGGGCGGGGACGGCTCGCAGGTGCAAGGGCGGCCGGATGCAGACCGACGAGGGCGCCCAGGGCGGTCGGCGACGACGGCGGGGAGAGGCGGCCGCAGAGGGGAAGAGGGCCGGCGGTGAGGCGGGCTTGAGCTCGGGGGCGACTGGCAGCGACGGAGGCGGGACGCTGGACCGCGGGGCCGACGGAACTCGGGGCCAGGACGGCCGCGCGCGGAGGGGGACGGCCTAGGCGGAGGCGCGGGGACGACGGCGCGGGACCGGCGACGAGGGGATCTCGCGGGCTCGGGGGCGGTGGAGGTCGGGGTCGGGCTCGCGGTGCAGGGGAGGACGCGGAGGGGCAGCGGCGGCGGTAGGTGCGGCTCGGCGACGAGCGGGGTCGCACGGAGAGGGTGCAGGAGGCAGGAGGTCGCGGCCGCGGAGGTTGGAGGAGGGCCGAGGGCGGCGCCGGCGAGGAGCTCGCAGAGGAGCAGCGGGCTCGAGGCAGAGGGGCGCCGGCGGTGGAGGAGGACGTCGGGGCGGGGAGCCGTTGGTGCTCGGCGAGGGAAGACGCCGGAGGGGGCGGAGGGGTACGGCGGCGCCCGGAGGGAGGCCAGCCGGCGGGGTGGTGGGAAGATGAACATGGACGGGGTAGGTGGGGCGTGGGGCCGGTGGGGCCAGCGGGTCGGTGGCTGGGCGGGTGTGAGCGCGTGTGTGAACGCGGTTGGGGTGGCTGTGGCCGTTGCGTGCGTGAGTGCGTGTGTGTTTGGCGGGTGGGGCAGGGAAGGTGAGAGAGAGAGGGAGGGTGAGGGGTGAGAGGTGACGTGGCGTGGTCTGGTTGGGTGAGGGATAGGGAGAGGATGAGGTGGCGGCAGGCTAGTGGAGGGGGTGAGGTGGCCAGGTAGGGGTGGGTAGAATATTAGGTAGAAGTAGGATTTAGATGGGGCGGTGTAGTTGGACCGATTGTGTTATACGGGGGTGGTCGTTCGGGTCGGGTTGGCCCGTTCGACTGCCCCCACTAAAAATAAATATGATTTTTAATTGTTTTAAACGGCCGTGTGCAAACCAATAACAGCCAAAAAAAAATATTCCGGGGACCCGGTTTTGATGTTTGAATAAAGAGGGGGCGTTTTAGAAAACAAACGGCTTTGCGAAAAATAGTTTTATGCGAACAATGCAAGATGATGACGATGCGATGCACAAATTCAACGCGATTTTCTAGTAGTGGTTTTGCGGGATGCCACAGACAGGAAGTTCAAGAGTCAGGAGAAGCGAGTCCAGGATAGGAACAAGAGGATTCGGGACATGACTGAAGAACTGCAGGCCAAGGACTTCGAGCTCGAGCAGCAGCAGACAGTGATTGAGAGGCTTCGTTCTCAGAAGAGGGCTCTCAAAGCCAAGATAGAGACTTTGACTGCCACTGTCGAGGAGCACAAGACCGCGATGGAGAATGCAGGTCTTGCCTTTGTCGAGGAGGAGGTCGATGCCGAGGAGTAGAGTAGACTACTCATTTATCATTTATTATCATACTTGTCATTGGGAACTTGTTATTTGACCATCCAACGTGTGGATGGCTTGTTATTTGTGTGTGTTTTACTTTGTGAACTTGTTATCTTGTTGTTAAACCTTTATCAATTGTTGCATGCTTTGTGTTGTTTATGAGATGTATTGTGCATGAAAGCATCTATGGGTATCTCATTCTTATCTCTATTAAACAAACCACAGATGCCTCCCCGTCGTGCCAATCCAAACCCCAACAACAACAACATCACTCCTGAGATGCAACAAATGATGACCGCTCAAACTCAGCTGATGCAAATGATGGCGACATTTATCCAGAACCAAAACAACAACAACAACAATAACAATAACAACCACAACAACCCACCAGGTTTTGACATGCTTACCAGGTTCTTGAGATTGAGGCCAGCAAAGTTCTCAGGAACAACTGATCCCATGGTGGCCAATGATTGGCTACGCTCAGTAAACAAGGATTTGGTAACCGTGGGCTGTAAGGATGCTGAAAAAGTCAGATTTGCAGCGCATCTGCTGGAAGGACCAGCCGCCACTTTGTGGGACAACTTCCAGATCACCACTCCCATAGATGAAGTGACATGGGCTATCTTTGAGGATGGTTTTCACACTGCTCATATCTCATCAGGGGTGATAAGTCTGAAAAAGAAAGAATTCCACAATCTGAAGCAGCGCCACCGCAGCGTGGCTGAATACATTGAGGAGTTCAACAATCTGGCGCGCTATGCACCGGATGAAGTTGACACTGATGCCAAGAGAAAGGAAAAATTTCTTGAGGGCTTGAATGATGAGCTGAATCTGCAATTGGCTGTGGCCTATGTTCCCACTTATCAGTCGCCCTGTGACAAGGCTGCTATTTTGGAGAACAAAATAAAGCATGTTGAGAGTAGAAAAAGAAAGCACTCCGACAAGCACAGCTCGGGATCGTCTCACAAACGATCTCATTATGATGACAGCGGAAGCTCAGGATCCCACAAGCATGGGAGATTCAACAAGCACCAGAACCACAACCGTCATGACAACAAGCATCACCGTAGTCATGATAGCGACAAGTACAAGAACCACAAGAGTGGACATAAGAGCCACCATAGTGGTAATGGAGGTGGAAGTGGAAGTCAGCCTGTTAAGAGAGACATCAGTCAGGTTGAATGCTTCAAATGCAAGAAGATGGGGCATTATGCAAATGAGTGCCCTGAAAAGAAAGCTGAAGGACCTATCAAGCCCAACCCTTTTCAGAAGGGATAGGTAAACCACATCAATGTGGAGGAGGTCTATGAGGAGCCTGATGCTGTTGCTGGTAAGTTCAGACTCAATTCTATTCCAGCATTTGTACTCTTTGATACTGGTGCATCCCATTCATTCATATCAAGAGCATTTGTTGAAAGAAATGAACTACCGGTAGAAACTATTGGGTGTCCTATAAAAGTAAGTTCTCCTGGTGGAGAAATGATAGTGAATTCAGGATGTCATGATCTAGTCATAGAATTTGGGAAGTATAAGTTTCCCGTTAACTTGATAATCCTAAACTCCCAAGGATTGGATGTAATTCTGGGAATGGACTGGATGACTAAGTACAAAGGAGTGATAGATTGTGCCAACCATACTGTTTCACTCACAACTCCAGAAAATAAAAGGATCAGATTCAAGACCAGCTTTGAAGCAAAAAGGAGTATGCTTAATTCTCTTAAGGGGGTTAGCATGGACAGTGTGCCAATTGTGAGTGAGTATCCGGATGTGTTCCCGGAAGAATTACCAGGAATGCCACCTGATAGAGATGTGGAATTTCTTATAGATTTGGTACCAGGGTCTGGACCAATAGCAAAGAGACCATATTAAATGTCAGTTGATGAACTGAAAGAACTCAAGAAACAACTTGGAGAACAGCTACAGAAAGGATTTATTCAACCAAGTTCTTCATTTTGGGGAGCCCCAGTTTTGTTCGTGGAGAAGAAAGATAGAAGTCAAAGGTTATGCATAGATTACCGTTCACTCAACGAGGTAACTATCAAGAACAAATATCCTTCGCCTAGAATCAATGACTTGTTTGATGAGCTAGAAGGAGCATGTGTGTTCTCAAAGATTGATCTCCGATCAGGCTATTTTCAACTCAAGATAAGAGAACAAGACATACCTAAAACAACATTCACTACAAGGTATGGATTGTACAAGTATACCGTAATGCCTTTTGGCTTGACCAATGCTCCAGCATACTTCATGAATATGATGAACAAGGTGTTTATGGAATTTCTTGACAAGTTTGTTGTCGTTTTCATCGATGACATCTTAGTCTACTCCAAGAGCAAAGAAGAGCATGAAGGACATTTGCGGTTGATACTTGAGAAGTTAAGAGAGCATAAACTTTATGCTAAATTCAGCAAGTGTGAGTTCTGGTTGAATGAAGTGGGATTTCTTGGACATGTTATGACAAAGGATGGTGTAGCAGTTGATCCTACAAAGGTTTCAGCTGTAACTGAATGGGAATCTCCCAAATCCGTGAAATAAGTTCATAGTTTCCTTGGCTTAGCAGGTTACTACAGGAGATTCATTGAAAATTTCTCCAAGGTAGCTAAGCCTATGACAGAACTGTTAAAGAAAGACAAGAAGTTTGCTTGGTCTGAAGGATGTGAACTCAGTTTTCAGGAATTGAAGAAGAGACTTGTGACAACACTAGTCTTGTGTCTGCCGGATTTGGAAAAAGATTTCCAAGTATATTGTGATGCATCTCATCAAGGTCTGGGTGCAGTACTTATGCAAGACGGTAAAGTTGTAGCTTATGCCTCGAGACAACTCAAAACTCATGAAGTGAACTATCCTACTCATGATTTAGAGTTAGCCTCTATTGTCCATGCACTCAAAACATGGAGACACTATCTTTTGGGAAAACGTTGTGAAGTGTTCACAGATCACAAAAGTTTGAAGTATATCTTCACCCAGAAGGAAATTAATATGAGACAAAGAAGATGGCTAGAACTTATAAAGGACTATGACTTAAGTTTGCAATACCACCCCGGTAAAGCAAATGTCGTAGCAGATGCTCTAAGTCGTAATGTTTTTGTGAATGTCCTTACCAAAGGAGAATTGCCAGATGATTTGTGTACCCAATTTAGAAAACTCAGATTGGAGATTATGCCTGAAGGACATCTCATGACTTTGGATGTTCAACCCACTTTGTTGGACAAGATCAAAGAAGCCCAGAAGATTGATAAAGAAATCGAAGAGATTAAAGAAAAGATTGGCAAAGGAAAAGCCAAAGGGTTCCATGAAGACGAACAGGGTACTTTATGGCATGGGAAACGTATCTGTGTTCCACAAGATTCGGAGTTGCGGAAACTGATTTTGCAAGAAGCACACAACTCTCCATATTCCATTCATCCGGGTAATACCAAAATGTACATGGACATGAAGGAAAGATTTTGGTGGAATAATCTCAAGAAGGACATCGCCGAACACATTGCTTTGTGTGATGTATGTAGTAGAGTGAAGGCGGAGCATCAGAAACCAGCAGGGTTGCTTCAACCACTACCTGTTCCTGATTGGAAATGGGACAAGATTGGTATGGATTTCATTACCGGATTACCAAGGACCCGGTCAGGATACGATTCTATTTGGGTAGTAGTGGATCGCCTAACTAAAGTGGCTCATTTCATACCCGTGAAGACAACCTATACAAGTGCTAAGTTAGCAAGAATCTACATGAGTAGAATTGTATGTCTACATGGAGTGCCCAAGAGTATTGTGTCTGATAGGGGAACTCAATTCACTTCTCATTTTTGGAGACAGTTGCATGAGTCATTGGGAACGAGGTTGGAATTCAGTACTGCTTTTCATCCTAAAACAATGGACAAACATAAAGGACTAATCAGATTCTTGAAGACATGTTGAGGGCATGTGCCCTAGACTACGGAGCCAGTTGGGATGAAAGTCTGCCTTACACAGAATTTTCTTATAACAACAGCTATCAAGCCATTATTGAGATGGCACCGTTTGAGTTTCTCTACGGAAGAAAGTGTACCACCCCATTGTTATGGAATGGTGTGGGAGAAAGAAGTTTATTTGGCCCAGATCTTATCAAAGAAGCCGAAGAGAAGGTCAAATTGGTTAAGGACAGGTTGAAGATAGCACAGTCCCGACAGAAAAGCTACGCAGATCCTAAGCGTAGAGAAGTCACCTACGAAGTTGGTGATAGAGCCTATCTTACAGTGTCACCACTTCGTGGAGTGAAAAGATTCGGAGTCAAGGGAAAATTGGCACCAAGATATGTTGGGGCATTCAAGATATTGAGTCGCAGAGGAGAAGTTGCCTATGAAATTGAACTGCCAGAATCTCTGTCAGCTGTCCATAATGTGTTTCATGTGAGTCAACTTAAGAAATGTCATCCAGAAATGGAAGAAACTTGTTTGAAGGGTACTATACCTTTGGAAGAAGTTCAATTAGAAAGTGATCTCACTTATGAAGAGAAACCTATCAAAATTCTTGAGACTGCAGAAAGAGTCACAAGGACAAAGACTATCAAGTTTTGCAAAGTGCAGTGGAATCATCATTCCGAAGAGGAAGCAACATGGGAAAGAGAAGATGATCTTCGGAAAGACCACCCTCACCTATTTGCTAACCAGTCCGAATCTCGAGGGCGAGATTCACCTTAAGGGGGCTAGATTTGTAACATCCCAAAAATCATGATTTCAAAGATTGCATATCATTCATGCATGCATATAGTTTTGAGATCAATTTCAAACCAAATTCAAGAAAACAGAAGCACATAGTGCTATCATTTTATGTGAGCAAACTTAAATCAAATGGCCATCCCCATTTGAGAGTTTGAATGTTTTAAACCTAGACTGTTTATCTCCCTTGTTGATTGGTTTGAGTGTGGAGTTAGAACAAATTTTACAAAATAGAAATGGTTTCAAAATTCATTTTCAAACATTTGCAAACTTAGTGCAATGTCCCTGTTATTTTGTTTCTCCAAAAATGACCAAGCCTTTTTAAAGTAACAACATGGTTTTATGCCTAGATTTGAATATGTTGCACACAGCAAAAATCCCAAATAGATTTGAATTCAAATAGAGTTGAATTCATTTGAAAACCATTCCTGAAATTCATTCTGGAAAAAGAAAAGGATAAAAGAAAAGAAAAAGGCCAGGCGCTCCTATTCTAGCCCAACAGCAAAACCGGCCCAACTAGCCCACCTGGCTCCTCCCCCTCTCTCTCCCACGCGCAGAAGCACCCACGCGGTCACTGACGCTCGGACCCCACTCCCTCTATGCTTATTTCGTTGACAAGCGGGCCCCGTCCACGTCATCGTCGTCTTCCCCAAAATCTCGCGCACGAACTCCGCCGCTGCCCGTTGCTGCCTTGATTCCGCGAGGTAAATGGCATTGAATCACTAGGCGTTTCTTGTCGAGCCTTTGGCTACTTAATCCCCTCTCTCTCGCGACCATTTCCCCTCAACCAATTCCCCCTTCACGCCCCCAGGCTGCTCGCAACTCGCTCGACGCCGCCGCTGTTCCGACGACCGCGCCGACGAATTCCGGTGAGCTCCGTGTTCCCCTCTGTCCCTGACTCATGCTATCAAGCTCACAACTCCTTGCGCATCTACTGACACACCCCGTTTGTTCTCGCATGGTCTGTAGCTTCGGCAACGACTTTGACCGAGCGCCGCCGCTCTCTGCACGAACTCCGGCGACCTCTCCCCGTAAGTACCCGCCGCCCCTTGCCCTCTGCCTGATACGCTTAGGACCCCCATCGTCTTGTGCATCTAACGGTGCCCTTCTTTCTACTTAGCGCGACGCAGAACCTCGCCAACATCGACAGCAGCCGCAGCTGACGCGTTCGCGAACTCCGACGAGGAATCCCGACGACCCCGTGCGCCCCTTCCCAAGCCACCGCCACGTTGAGCTTCGCCTCGACCCTGCGGTTCTGGTAAGCACACTCTTCCCTCCCCAGATGACCTAGAACGCCGGCACCGCTACTGGTAGAGCGCTCCGCCGCTCTCCGTCGTCGCGCGCCGCCAGAACTTGGTCGTTTTGTTCAAGCGTCGTTGGATCTAGATCCAACGCGTGCGATAAAACCACTTAGCGAAGCGTTATGTTTTAATCTGAACCGTGCATCGCCACTTAGATCCTATGGCTCGCGTGCGTGATCCGACGCGAACCGGTACGCGCCAGTAAGAATAAGACGCGTGGCTAGGGTTTGGATTTAAAACAGAATTTGAAACAGATTTAAGTTCACATTTGATTAGGCTATAACTTTTGTTTCCCACGTTGGATTTTTGCAAATTTTATACCGTTGGAATCAGGGAGACAAGCCCTTTCTGTTTATGCAATGTGTTTAAAGTTTAGGTTCTGTTAAAATGGTTTCTTTTACAGGAACTTGTTTAGGACTATTTTGGATATAGGAATTGTTTAGAAAGTTGTTTTAGTGTTAAATAAACTTGGTTTAGCAAGTTTTTGACTTGTTTATGATTCAGTACTATGCACTTGCTTGGTTGAGTTTTGAAAATCATCACTTAGCATTTTGCATGTACTTATGTTTGTATATGAATTGTGTGTGATTTTGTGCTACCATTCTTTGTGTAGACTTTGGTGCTAGTGATTGTGATTGTGAAGAGTGCTACTCTCCTCACTACCAAGGCAAGTGGTACTTCATGAATATTTCCATCCCTATAATTTATACTAAGCATTAGAAATATTTTGCTAAGTCTTGCATGTTATTATTTTGCCTAATGCCATGTTGGGAAATCCTAAGTAGTTGTAGAATTGCTAGGAAATTATCTAAGTTAGGTTACTATCTATGCCATGCTTAGCCTAGCTAGTAGAAAACAAGGGTTGGTAAATTATACATGCTATGATGAAAATATTTCTAAGTCTTTGGACTTATGTTTTGTTAATAAAACAACTAAGTCAATGAATCACCTGGGTGGAATGGGACTTGATTGGTGGTTTTTGGTTGAGTGGTTACACAAGGCCCATGGCTATGGTTTACCTTGTGTATCTCACTTGTGGAAAGCCACCCAGGAACAAAGGGATTTTGGAGGCCAAGTGTTGAGAAGCTTCTAGTGTAGCCACTTGGCAATATGGGCTTTGCCTGGACCATATAGGTTGCTAGAACTTAGCCATTTGGACAGTTGGTGGTAGTGGGAATGATAGGTTGGAACGCGTCCATTTGGTCTAAGGAAAGGCTTCTGAAAGGTCCTGTCTTGGTGAAACCAAGTCTGGCGGGGAAAGTGCACAACCTCTACAGATGGAAAAATCTAAGTACTTAGCCAAGTCCATGGCAATGGACAACTTGAGCATCAAGACATGGAAGCTATCAAGAATCTCATCACTCCAACTTCTAAGTAAAAACTTGTGGGTGAACAAGGGTGAAGGACCTCAATGTCTATTGGTAGTTCCTTGGGAAAAGTTTTGACAAAGAAAACTTAGTGATTTCAACTAATAGGAAAAATCTATTTTGAGAAAAGCAAGCCAAGCTACACTTAGCCAAAATGCATATAGTAATATAGTCCACTTAAAAATTTACTAAAGGTATCACTTGCCAATACTATTCCAAAGTATTGACGCACTGTGGCTGTAACTTGTGATGTTGCAGGTTGCCCTGATGAGGATTAGGTGTCATGAGTCTACACTCAACATGTTTGCCTGTGGCACATGAAGATGAATACTTATATTTATTTACTTATTCAAACTCTTGTATTAGGCCTGTGGCCTTGAGTTGTAATGACTATGTTATCTCTGGAATGGATGTAATAAATGACCTTTGTATCTGTGTATTCATCTTAAACTATGGATGCTAGCAATGATCCAGGGACTAGCATTGCAATCACAGGGATCCTTTTCCTTTTCTTAAGGAGGGATCTTATAGTTGATAATGGTGTCCACATAACAATGACATCTTGCTAATACAATTCAAATGTATTGACTATTCGTGGCTGCAACTTTTTATGTGGCAGGTTACTCCGACGACATGTAAGGTTTTCTCTTAGGTTGCGAATCTCCACTCAACGAGTTGGCTGTGGCGTGATGGAGCATTTATCTATTTTTTATTTGTTGAACCATGTTTTTTTGAGATAGCTATGAGCTAAGAAACGTTGTAATATTTATATTCTTGGATCAATCGTCGTAATAATGTGATGCATTGATACTCTCTTATTCATCGAAACTTTGTGTGCTAGCTAATCGATCCAAGGGAGTAGCACTGTAAACACAGGATCCAATTCTTAATGGGTTGGATCGCTTCATATATTCATTGCCTTTCAAAAAAAATTATAAAATAGTAATGGGACCATGCCAAGGACTTGGTGTGTGGATCTTCATTTTTTCAAGGGTAATTCTCAACAAGGATCATTGAGTGATTCTTTTAAACAATAGTTTGCACAACCTTCGAGAGTGTCAATACTTTTGCCAATTACGATGACAAGTGCCACCCATGCCGTCAGCTCATAGACGAAATCAAGGGTTGTACCATTGATCGTTCGTAGTCCAGCGGAGTTGTTGGCATCCAAAGGTGTGCATAAAAAGCATAGAACTTTTTAAATAATATCACGGTTTGATACACAAGGTTAGCTTTGGCATGGATCGCAATTATCAGTAGACGTTATTTCAATCAAACAACTCTTTTTCAAGAGTTCTATCAAGTCTATCAAAACATCTATGAGGTTAAGTATGTTTAAAGGTAAACTCTCAAGACAATCATTCATCAAATAAGTCATAAATTTGAGAATTTTCTTGTTATACTTGTTTGGCAATATTATTTCCAAAGAAAGACTTGGTTAGCTACAAGAACTAGATCAAAATATTCCACAACTAATTATTCATGTAAATAAAAGGCTTTACTCTAACTATTTTGAATTACTTCCACTAGCATAGCATCTTAGCAAATCAACTAACTAAGATAAAAAATTCAAACTTCTAAAGTGGGAGACATAGGATATACCTCTCATGAGTGACTTTATAATTCTCTTCCTTATGGGGATGTGTTCCTTGAAAATTCAAGTTAAAATCGCTCTCATAATAATATTGAAGCAAAGAGGCAATAGGCAAATCCACTTTCGCAAAAAAGGAAAAAGGGAAAATTCTTTTTGTATTTTTGAGTATGGGGATTAAAGAATAGGAAAGAACTTATGACCAAGCAAGGAACTAAGAAAATAAAAACAAACTAAAAACAAAAACAAATGAAAAACAAAAAAGTGAAGTGTTGGAACAAACCAACGCAGGTGTTTCAAAGCTCACAAGGAGCTTGAGTACAACCTCATTATTACACAAATATAAATGTTGGGGGACACATCCCCAATCTCAAGCTTTTGAAAGCCCTTTTGTTGCTCATTGTGGTGGCAGTGGATAATCTCCCATGTTCCATTGGAAGCTCCAATTGTTGAACTAGGCTGAAAGGTTAGCAGTAGCATCTCGAATTTTGATGGAGAGGTTTGTTCATGTTTTGAATGCTTCCTTCAAGAGCATAGATATCATCAAAGGTGGTGTATAAGTTTGGTGGCTGCACCTCTTGTTCGGGTCCTTCTTGTTCTACTTCTTCATCTTCTCCTTCTTCATTCGTGGGTACTTCTTGTTGGGATAGACTTGCCTCAACCTGTGCATCATAATGCAAACGTCCATTCTTGATAGAGAACAAACCATTAGGCAAAGGAGTTGTGATCAAGTGATCCGCTCCAGGTATATCAAGGAAGTATCTACCATTGGATCAAGAAATCATACCACAAGCTCCGAGAGTAGAAAAACTAAGACAGTGGTCTCATGCTAACGGTTGGATGTTACCTAGGTTGACATGAAGCGCGCATGCAAGTATGGTTATGACTCCTCCTCCGCATATGGAACCACGAGGCTGTAGAGCTTGATGCTTAAGATAAAACAATAGAATGACGTCCAAATTTGGCATTAAGTTATAGTGAGGAATAGTAGCTATAACGAGGATTATCATATCCTCCTCATTAACTCTAGTAAACTCACCACGTGCTTGCAGGGTGTTAGCAATAACATAGAATAAACAATGAACAACAGGGTGATCAATTTGGTTTCCCTTGAGTGTATTTCCACAAATTATCATTTTATTAAAGTAAGCCGGGGGTGATGGATTAAGAAAAAAAGCTGATGGAGCGTATGTCAGTGGCGTGGTTGGCAAACCCAAAGTAGTAAGCCCATTGGTCGAGTGTAAGGAATACTCACAGTTTATAATACGGAAGTTGATGAAATCAAATCCAGGCATTTGCTCCTCGGGGCAGTAGTGTCAGCACACCGTATCCGTCAAGGTGTTGAGGAACTCAAGCGTCAAGCGATGGTATGTGACGTCATCCTGAAAAACAAAGTGATACGAACCAACACTATTGTAGAGTAAGTCAAAATCATAATGAATGCCCAGTTAGTTGAGGATTTAAAGACACACCCACTTGGTGGACTTGATTTGTCGGAGCTTGATACGATTGAAACGGTTGAGCTAAAAATACTCGGTGAACTCGATACAAAGTTGAAAAGGCATTTATTGTCATAATCACTTTTGGTGTTCGTTAACAACAAGTAGATCATTTTACAGTTTGTCACTGTCCACATTTTGATATTATGATAAGTGAAGAGCACCCTCACACTTGGGAAAAGTCCACACTCATTCGACACATTTCTGGAAACTCCAGACCGGAGTCTCCGGTCTACCAAGACCGGAGTCTCCGGTGGGGTCTTCAGGATCTAGGCTGGGACATTCTGACTAGGGGTCCGGAGCCTGCACCGGAGGTTACTCTAGAGTCTCTAGACCTTGTTCAGTCCGGAGTCTCTGGTGTTGGAAGTGAAGAGAATATGCCCTAAGAGGCAATAATAAAATGTTTATTATGTGTATTCCAAGTATATGATAGATGTTTATTTTGCATGCTATAATTGTATTAATACGGAAACGTTAATACATGTGTGTTTAATAAACAAACAGAAAGTTCCTAGTTATGCCTCTCTCAAACTAGTTCGTTGATTAACAAGATGATCATAGTTTCCTGATCATAGATATTGGATGTTTTTAATAACGAGATCACAACATTAGTGTAATGGTGTGATGAACATTCATCCGAAGTATAGCATTACGATCAAAGTCATTGAGTTTATATTGCTATAAACAACTTATGAAGTAGTCCTAATCCTTAGACCATGAGATCATGCCAATCACTAACACCATAAGAGTTTCTTGTTGACATCAAACGTCACACCGTAACTGGGTGATTATAAAGATGGCTTCAAAACTACTAAAGTGTTATGTTGAGAATCATGGATCAAGAGTGGAATTTGTTCATCCCGATGACGGATAGATATGCTCTGGGCCCTCTCGGTGATATCACATTGGTTAGCTTGCAAGCAAGTGATTTGATCACTAGAATGTTATATCACGGGAACGAGAAAAGAGTGCATGTCAGTAACGAGATCAAACTAGGTATGGAGATACCGATGATCGAATCTTGGACATGTAATATATCATGAAACAAAGGGATTAAGATACAAGCGTATTGATCGGAGAAGGGTCTCGATCATGTCCGAATTATTCATGAACCATAGGGTGACACACTTAAGGGACACTGGCATCCAGTTGGAGCAAATGTTTCATGCCGAAAGAATAAACAAGCGCATGAATTTATTTCACTAGATACCGAAACAGGTTTTTGGGTGAAATTGCATAAAGAGGTTATGCATGTGAAATGGAATTCTAGCAAGGGGTTATTTGTGAAATGTTTGTCATTAAAGTAATTGGCAAAATTCTGAATAAAATAAAAGAGTTTTATTTAATGAGAGTTTGCATTAAATTTGGTGGAAATTTAATGGCAATTTTGAGTGGGTTTTTGAGTGGAGAAAATTGAAGGGCCATTTTGTGAGTGGAGTGTCCACCCACATGAATGAAGGAGGGGAGGGGGCAGCCCCCATGGCTGGAGGCCACCCCCTTGGGTGCCCCCCTCCTCCTATAAAAGGCACCCCCTCTCCTCTCTCTCACTCACACCTCCTCGTGAAGGATCTCTCTCCCCCTCTAGAATTTATCCCCCATGGTCTCGGACTAGCGAGATACATGTTCCCGGTGGCTATTCGGAAAGAAAGAGTTGTGCTTCCGCTGCATCGCTGGAGCGAGGAGGCGGAGGTTGCTCGGTGTCTTGTACATGTGTGCGAGCACGGATGCACTGCTGCTTTGCGGCGCTAGGACTTTCTCTCGATCTTGAGATCGGCAAGAGATCGTCTACATCAACCACGAGCTGAACTTGTTAAGCTTTGTCAGTCTTCAAGGGTATGTTCTCTACGGATATACATCTGCCCGTTGTTTGTATCTAGTAGATAGATCTTGGTACATAGTTCCCATCGTAGGAAATTTTTTGTTTTCTATGCTGTGAACTCTATAGTGGTATCAGAGCCGGATCTATGTGTAGATGCTTTACACGGGTAGTACACATATGAGTATGTGGGCGATGATGATCATGTTGTTGCTCCTTAGTTGTAATTTTGGATATTGGTGGCATAGTGGGATGAAGCGGCCCGGACAAACTTTACATGTCCTCGCACATGAGACCTGTTCCACACTTGACATGCAACTAGTTTTGCATAAGTGGCTAGCGGGTGTCTGTCTCTCCTACTATAGTCAATATCTATTTTGCAACAAGTTGTCAACAATTTGGTTATCCTCGTTGTGGTTCATGTTCGTAGGTAAGAACGGTTCTATCTCGAAAGCCCTAAGCCACGTAAAACTTGCAATGGATAAATTAGAGGCGTCTAGTTTAGATTGTTGCTAGGCTAGTGTTATGATATGGTGATGTTGTAAGTAGAAGTATGAGATGATACTCTTACAACATACAAAACGTGTAATCTCCATAGACCTTGGACTTACACATAAAGGTATGATAGTGATCATACCACGGTGCACATGATAGAGATCATATGCCGGAACCATATTATTTCACTAATAAACATGTGATGTTTGATAACATCTTATATTGCTTGTTTAGCGCTTTGTTAGAATAATAAGATGATCCCTCTTTTAAATATCAAGATAAGAATGTGTTCTTCCTTTAGTATGCACCGATTATGTTTTCGTCGCTCGAAGACATCACGTGATGATCGGGTGTTCTTGGATCCACGACCATATTTCTGGTGTAAAACAGTTACACACGCGAATACTAAGGTTCTAACTTGGCGAGCCTAGCATGTACAGACATGGCCTCGGAACACGGACCGAAAGGTTAAGCATGAGTCATATAGTAGATATGATGCCCATTTGATGCTCGCCTTTGAAGCTACACCGACTCACGTGATGATCGGACTTGGTGTAGTAGATTTGGTTCATGTAGTCACCCAAAAGGCACGAGGGATGTCGTTTTTGAGTGGGAGTTCATTCGTAATATGGATTAGTTGAACTCAATCTATCATAAACTTAGTCTAAACTTTACAAATTCTGTTGTAGATGGCACCACCTGCTTTTAATTTCAATGTGTTCATGGAGAAAGAGAAACTTGCAATGAACGGTAGCAACTTTACCGAATGGGCCATGAATTTGAGGATTCTCCTCTCTGCTGCACAAATCAATATGTGCTAGAAGCGCCACTAGGCCCCCCACCTTTTGAGGATGCCCCTGACGAGGAGAAGAATGTCTATCAGACTCGTCAGTAGGACCACAACTTAGTTCATTGCGGCATATTATATGGGCTAGAGCCGGAACTTCGAAAGCGTTTCGAAAACGGCAATGCATTTGATACAATGGGTGAGTTGAAAATGATTTTCGACACACATGCTGCTGTAGAGAGCTACAATGCTTCAGAAAAGTTCTTTAGCTGCATGATGGAAGAGCACAGCTCCGTAGTGAGCATGTACTCAAGATGTCGGGTTATACCGATAAGCTTGTGTCCTTGGGAATAATGATTCCCATTGACTTAGGCATCCATCGTGTTCTGCAGTCTCTGCCACCTAGCTATAAGAGCTTCGTAATGAACTATAGTATGCAAGGCATGAAGAAGTCTCTCCCCGATCTTCTGTCAATGCTTAAAACTGCAAAAGTGGAGATCAAAAAGGAACATCAAGTGTTGATGATCAATAGGAACACTGGTTTCAAGAAAGACAAGAAGGGAAAACGGAAGGGAAGTAAGGGCGGCAAGCCGGTTGCCGTGCCTGAAAAGAAACCCCGAGTTGGACCTAATTCTGATACCGAGTGCTACTATTGTAAGGGGACTGGCCACTGGAAGCGCAACTGCCCCAAGTATTTGGCAGACAAGAAGGCCGGCAAGGCAAACAAAGGTATATATGATATACATGTTATTGATGTGTACTTGACTAGTGCTCGCAGTAGAACCTGGGTATTTGATACCGGTTGTAAGATCCCTCCCTTTATAAAGGTAAGGGTCCCTGTGATTGCAATGCTAGTCCCTGGATCAATGCTAGCATCCACAGTTTAAGATGAAGTACACAGAAACAAAGGTCATTATTACATATCATTCTAGAGACAAAACATAGTCTTTTACAAACTCCATGGCCACAGGCCTAATACAAGAGTTCCAATATATAATAAGATAAATAAGTCTTCATCTTCATGTGCCACAGTCAAGCATGTTGAGTGTAGACTCATGACTCCTAATCATCATCATAATAACCTGCAACATCACAAGTTACAGCCACAGTGGGTCAATACATTGGAATAGTATTAGCAAGTGATACCTTAGAAGAATATTGGTGGACTAGTTACTATATGCATTTTGGCTAAGTGTAGCTTAGGCTTGCTTTGCTCAAAATAGGTTTTACCTATTAGTTGAAATCACTAAGTTTTTCTTTGTCAAAACTTTCCCAAGGAACCACCAATAGACATTGGGGTCCTTCACCCTTGTTCAACCACAAGTTTTTACTTAGAAATTGGGATGAGGAGATTCTTGATAGCTTCCATGTCTTGATGCTCAAGTTGTCCAATACCAGGGACATGGCTAAGTACTTAGATTCTTCCATCTGCAGAGGTTGTGCACTTTCCCCACAAGACTTGATTTTCACCAAGACAGGACTTTTCAGAAGCCTTCCCTTAGACCAAATGGACGCGTTCCAACCTATCATTCCACTACCACCAACTGTCCAAATGGCTAAGTTATTGCAACCTATGTGATCCAGGCAGAGCCCATATTGCCAAGTGGCTGCACTAGAAGCTTCTTAACATTTGGCCTCTCAAATCCCTTTATTCCTGGGTGGCTTTCCACAAGTGAGATACACAAGGTAAACCATAGAAATGGGCCTTGTGTAACCACTCAACATAACCCATTCTTTCCATTCCACCCAGGTGTTTCATTCACTTAGTTGTTTTATTAAACAAAAACATGGTCCAAAGACTTAGAAATATTTATTCATAGAATGAATATAACCACCCTTGGTTGCTACTAGCTAGGCTAAGCATGGCATTTACAAGACTTAGAAGTATTTCTAGCAATTCTACAATTACTAGGATTTCCCAAGCATAGCATATAGATCAAAAAAATTATCCATGCAAGACTAGCAAAATATTTATAATGCATATTTGAAAAACATAGGAATAAAATCATGAAGCACCACTTGCCTTGGTAGTTTGGAGAGTAGCTACAATCCTCACAATCACAATCACTATTTGCACCAAAATCTACACATAAAATGATAGCACCAAATCACATACAAAATAAATACAAGCAAAAATATATGGATGCATGCAATATGTCATGTGATGATTTTCTACACCAAACAATACAAGTTCACAGTATTGAATCATAAACAAGTTCAAAACTTGCCAAACAAACTTTACTTGAACATTAAAACATTTCCCAAATAATTATTATACACAAAATAGGCCTACACATGTTTCAGTAAAAATAACCATTTTAACAGAAGCAAAACAATAAACACATTGCATTGACAGATATGATTTTCTCTCCTGATTCCAATGATATAAAATTTGTAAAATTTGAAATTGTGGATCAAAAGTTATGAATTTTCCAAGTTTAAACATCTAATAGATCTAAATTCAGATTTTAAATCAAACTCACAGACACGTGGCATGTTCTCATTGGTTGATACCGATTCGTGTGGATCGATCAATGAGGGCCGTTAGATTTAAGTGGCAGTGCACGGTCAGATCTGCGCGTAACGGTTTGAGTAAGTGATCTAATCCTGAGCCTCAGATCTAGATCCAATGGCTGCTAAGCTTGCGACCAGAGACTGGCGGCGGCGAGTGGCGGCGGCAGCTCTGTCAGACATGGTGCCGACGATTTAGGTCGCGCGGGATAGGGTGAAGTGGCTTACCGAGTTCGCCGTATGTTGCTGATGCTCAAGGTGGGCTTGGTTGGCGAAGGGGCGCGCAGAGGAGGTCGCTGGAGCTCGTCGAAGTCGTGCGCGGCATCGGGTGGTTGCAGACGACGATGTTGCCGAGGTTCTGCGTCTCCCTAGCACGAGTAAGTGGCATTAGGAGATGCTCAAGGTCACAGTGAGAAAGATGGTTTCAAGGAGAAGACAAGGGGCGCTCGTTCCTTACCGCTATTGCTCATCGGAGTTGAGCGGCGGCTCTGGTGGTTGCGGGCGTGAACGAAGACGGCAACCTGGGTCACGAGCAGGCAAACTAGGGACGTTAGCAGATGCACAAGGATGTGGCGGTCACGCTCGTTTGAACCAGAGGCAAAGGGGCGGTCGGAGCTTACCAGAATCGCCCACCGGAGTGCGTCTATGCAGCGGCGGAGTGAGTTCGAATTCGCGCAGCCTGGTGGCGGAGTGGTGGCGCTAAGTGAGGGGAAATGCTCGCGGTGCAGAGTGGGTTAAATAGCTAGGAGGGGGGCGGCGATTACACGCTGTATCAATGGCAATAACGCAGACAGTGACTGCGGCGAGGTAACGGCGGAGCGCCTCGGCCGCGCGTTGATTG
Organism: Avena atlantica; assembly: GCA_910589765.1. Classification (NCBI taxonomy): domain Eukaryota; kingdom Viridiplantae; phylum Streptophyta; class Magnoliopsida; order Poales; family Poaceae; genus Avena; species Avena atlantica. Next base: position 304,561,635 of record OU342736.1, read on the forward strand.
GGGACGATGCTGACGGGGCATAGTGGGGTCTGGTTGTCAGTGGGTGGGTGGGTGCACGCGGGCGCGGTGAGAAAGAGAGAAGAAAGGGGGAACCCGGGTGGGCTATTTTGCTTACTGGGCTAGAATGCTGGCGCCAGGCCCAGTTAGGTTTTCTGTCTCTTTTTCTTTTTCTAAATTGATTTTCAGGAAACATTTTCAAATGATTTCAAAACCATTTGAATTCAAACGTTTTTCTGGATTTTTGCAGAGTGCAACACTCATAATTCTGGGCATATAATCATGTGGTCTCCCTGTATTAGCTTGGTTCTATTGATCAACAAAAAAACAGTGACTTAGCACTTGATTTGATCAAGTTTTAAAAATGGTTTGTAAATCCATATTTGTTTGTAAATTTTTGGTTTAAGCACTAGCAATCAAGCAAGACAATATGAGGGCAACAAGGTTTGGTTTTGAAACAAATAATCTCTCATTGGAGGGTAGCATTTGATTACTGTTTGATCACATAAAATCATAGCTCTCAAATTCTGTTTCTTTCAAATGAGTTTGAGTTTTGATCCCTAAATGATATGCATGCATGGTATGAAATCTTTGAAAACATGATTTTAGGGATGTTACAAATCTAACCCCTTAAGGTGAATCTCGCCCTCGAGATTCGGATTGGCTAGCAAATAGGTGAGGGTGGTCTTTCCGAAGATCATCTTCTCTTTCCCAAGTTGCTTCTTCTTCGGAATGATGGTTCCATTGAACTTTGCAGAATTTGATAGTCTTAGTCCATGTAACTCATTTCTGCTGTCTCAAGAATCTTGATAGGTTTCTCTTCATAGGTGAGATCACTCTCCAATTGAACCTCTTCCAAATGTATAGTATCCTTCAAAGATGTCTCTTCCATTTCTGGATGGCATTTCTTAAGCTGACTCACATGAAACACATTATGAACAGCTGACAAAGACTCTGGCAATTCAATCTCATAAGCTACTTCTCCTTTACGACTCAGAATCTTGAATGGTCCAACATACCTTGGGGCCAACTTTCCTTTGACCTCAAACCTCTTCACTCCACGAAGTGGTGACACTCTAAGATAAGGTCTATCACCTACCTCATAGGTGACTTCTCTACGCTTAGGATCTGCGTAGCTCTTTTGTCGGGACTGTGCTATCTTCAACCTTTCCTTGACTAGCTTGAATTTCTCTTCAGCCTCTTTGATTAGTTCTGGTCCGAACAAACTTCTTTCTCCCACACCATTCCGTAGCAATGGGGTGGTACACTTTCTCCCATAGAGAAATTCAAATGGTGCCATCTCAATACTGGCTTGATAGCTGTTATTGTAAGAGAATTCTGTGTACGACAGACTTTCATCCCAACTGGCTCCATAGTCTAGAGCACATTCTCTCAACATATCTTCAAGAATCTGATTGGTCCTTTCTGTTTTTCCATCAGTTTGAGGATGAAAAGTAGTGCTGAATTCCAACCTCGTTCCCAATGACTCATGTAGCTGCCGCCAAAAATGAGAAGTGAATTGAGTTCCCCTATCAGACACAATACTCTTGGGTACTCCATGTAGACATACAATTCTACTCATATAGATCTTGGCTAACTTACCACTTGTATAAGTTGTCTTCACGGGTATGAAATGAGCCACTTTAGTTAGGCGATCCACTACTACCCAAATAGAATCATATCCTGACCTGGTCCTTGGCAATCCGGTGATGAAATCCATACCAATCTTGTCCCACTTCCAGTCAGGAATAGGTAGTGGTTGTAACAATCCTGCTGGTTTCTGATGTTCCGCTTTCACTCTACTACATACATCACACAAAGCAATATGTTCGACGATGTCTTTCTTGAGATTATTCCACCAAAATATTTCCTTCATATCCATGTACATTTTGGTGTTACCCGGATGAATAGAATATGGTGAGTTGTGTGCTTCCTGTAATATCAGTTTCCGAAGCTCCGGATCTTGTGGAACACAGATACGTTTTCCATGCCATAAAGTACCCTGTTCGTCTTCATGGAATCCTTTGGCTTTTCCCTTGCCAATCTTTTCCTTAATCTCTTCAATTTCCTTGTCTGTCTTCTGGACTTCTTTGATCTTGTCCAAAAAAGTGGGTTGAACATCCAAAGACATGAGATGTCCCTCAGGAACAATCTCCAATCTGAGATCTCTAAATTGGGCACACAGATCATCTGGCAATTCTCCCTTGGTAAGGCCATTCACAAAAACCTTACGGCTTAGAGCATCTGCTACAACATTTGCTTTACCGGGGTGGTGTTGCAAACTCAAGTCATAGTCCTTGATGAGTTCTAGCCATCTTCTTTGTCTCATGTTAATTTATTTCTGGGTGAAGATATACTTCAAACTCTTGTGATCTGTGAACACTTCACATCGCTTTCCCAAAAGATAATGTCTCCATGTTTTGAGTGCATGGACAACAGAGGCTAACTCTAAATCATGAGTAGGGTAGTTTACCTCATGAGTTTTGAGTTGTCTCGAGGCATAGGCCACAACTTTCCCTTCTTGCATAAGTACTGCACCTAATTCATGATGAGATGCATCACAATATACTTGGAAATCTTTCTCCAAATCTTGTAAACATAAGACTGGTGCTGTCACTAGTCTCTTCTTCAATTCTTGAAAGCTGAGTTCACAACCTTCAGACCAAGCAAATTTCTTGTCTTTCTTTAGCAATTCTGTCATAGGTTTAGCTACCTTGGAGAAATTCTCAATAAATCTTCTGTATTATCCTGCCAAGCCAAGGAAACTACGAACCTCTTTTACTGACTTAGGAGATTCCCATTCCGTTACAGCTGAAACTTTAGCAGGATCAACTGCTACACCATCTCCTGACACAACGTGTCCAAGAAATCCAACTTCATTCAACCAAAATTCACACTTGCTGAACTTGGCATACAACTTATGCTCTCTAAGCTTCTCAAGTATCAAACGTAGATGTCCTTCATGCTCTTCTTTGCTCTTGGAGTAGATCAAAATGTCATCGATGAATACGACAACAAACTTATCAAGGAATTCCATGAACACTTTGTTCATCATATTCATGAAGTATGCTGATGCATTGTTCAAACCAAATGGCATCACGGTATAATCATACAATCCATACCTTGTGGTGAAAGCTGTCTTAGGTATGTCTTGTTCTCTTATCTTAAGTTGGAAATAACCTGACCGGAGATCAATCTTTGAGAACACACAAGCTCCTTCTAACTGATCAAACAAGTCATTGATTCTTGGCAAAGGGTATTTATTCTTGATAGTCACCTCATTGAGTGAACGGTAATCTATGCATAACCTTTGACTTCTATCTTTCTTTTCCACAAACAAAACTGGTGCTCCCCAAGATGAAGAACTTGGTTGGATAAAACCTTTCTGCAACTGTTCTCCAAGCTGCTTCTTGAGTTCTTTCAACTCATCCACTGACATCTTGTATGGTCTCTTTGCTATTGGTCCAGATCCTGGTACCAAATCAATGAGAAACTCCACATCTCTATCTGGTGGCATTCCCGACAATTCTTCCGGAAACACATTTGGATATTCACTCACAATAGGCACACTGTCTATGCTAACCCCCTTAAGAGAATTTAGCTTATTCCTTTTCGATTCAAAGTTGGTCTTGAATCTAATCCGTTTGTTTTCTGGAGTTGTGAGTGAGACAGTATGGTTGGCACAATCTAGCACTCCCTTGTGCTTAGTCATCCAGTCCATTCCCAAAATGACATCCAATCCTTGGGAATTTAGGATTATCAGATTAACGGGAAACTTATACTTCCCAAACTCTATGACTAGATCATGACATCCTGAGTTCACTATCATTTCTCCGCCAGGAGAACTTACTTTTATAGGACACCCAATAGTTTCTACCGGTGGTTCATTTCTTTCAACAAATGCTCTTGATATGAATGAATGAGATGCACCAGTATCAAAGAGAACAAATGCTGGAACAAAATTGAGTTTGAACTTACCAGTAACAACATCAGGCTCCTCATAAATTTCCTCCACATTGATGTGGTTCACTTGTCCCTTTTGGAAAGGGTTGGGCTTGTTGGGTCCTTCAACTTTATTTTCTGGGCATTCATTTGCATAATGCCCCATCTTCTTGCACTTGAAACACTCGACCTGACTAAGGTCTTTCTTGACAGGCTGGCTTGCACTGCCACTTCCACTTCCATTGTGGTGGCTCTTATATCCACCCTTGTGGTTCTTGTACTTATCGTTGTCATGACTACGATGATGCTTGTTGTCATGATAACGGTTGTGGTTGTGGTGCTTGTTGAACTTCCCATGCTTGTGAGATACAAAACTCCCACTGTCATCATAATAGGAACGCTTGTGAGACGATCCCGAGCTGTGCTTGTCAGAGTGATTTCTCTTCCTGCTTTCCACTTGTTTCATTTTGTTCTCCAAAATAGCAGCCTTGTCACAAAGAGACTGGTATGTGGTAACATAGGCCACAACCAACTGTAGGTTCAGTTCATCATTCAACCCTTCAAGGAACTTTTCCTTCCTCTTAGCATCAGTGTCAACTTCATCCGGTGCATATCGCGCCAGATTGTTGAACTCCTCAATATATTCAGCCACGCTGCGGTGGCGTTACTTCAAGTTATGGAACTCTTTCTTCTTCAAACTCATCACTCCGGATGAGATGTGAGCAGTACGGAAACCATCTTCAAATATAGCCCATGTCACATCTGCAATGGGAGTGGTGATCTGGAAGTTATCCCACCAAGTGGCTGCTGGTCCTTCCAACAAGTGAGCTGCAAATCTGACTTCCTCTTCATCAGTACAGCCAACCGTTACCAAGTACTTGTTCACAGAGCATAGCCAATCATTGTCCACCATAGGATCAGTAGTTCCTGAGAACTTTGCTGGCCTTAGTCTCAAGAACCTGGTAAGCATGTCAAAACCCGGTGGGTTGTTCTGATTGTTGTTGTTGTTGTTGTTGTTGTTGTTGTTGTTGTTGTTGTTGTTGTTGTTGTTGTTGTTGTTGTTGTTGTTTTTGTTGTTGTTGTTGTTGTTGTTGTTGTTGTTGTTTTTGTTGTTGTTGTTGTTGTTGTTGTTGTTGTTGTTGTTGTTGTTGTTGTTGTTGTTGTTGTTGTTGTTGTTGTTGTTGTTGTTGTTGTTGTTGTTGTTGTTGTTGTTGTTGTTGTTGTTGTTGTTGTTGTTGTTGTTGTTGTTGTTGTTGTTGTTGTTGTTGTTGTTGTTGTTGTTGTTGTTGTTGTTGTTGTTGTTGTTGTTGTTGTTGCTGTTGTTGTTGTTGTTATTGTTATTGTTGTTGTTGTTGTTGTTGTTGTTGTTGTTGTTCTGAATCTAGATGAACGTAGTCATCATTTGCATCAGCTGAGTCTGAGCTGTCATCATTTGCTGCATATCAGGGGTGATGTTTTTGTTGTTGGGGTTGGGATTGACACGTCGGGGAGGTATCTGTGGTTTGTTCAATAGAGATAAGAATGAGATACCCATAGATGCTAACATGCACAATACATCACATAAACAATCACCAAACATTCAACATAATAATAAAGATTCAACAACATAAACGACAAGTTTGCAAAGTAAACACACCAATAGCAAACCATCCACATGTTGGATGGTCATTGCGACTCAATAATCAAAGACATGATAAATAAAGGTAAATGAGTAGTCATCACTACTCTTCGGCATCAACCTCCTCCTCAACAAATGTAAGACTTGCATTCTCCATAGCGGTATTGTACTCCTCGACATTGGTGGTCAAGGTCTCTACTTTGGCTTTGAGAGCCCTCTTCTGTGAACGAAGTCTCTCAATCACTGTCTGCTGATGCTCGAGCTCGAAGTCCTTGGCCTCCAGTTCTGCAGTCATATCTCGAATCCTCTTGTTCCTATCTTGGACTCGCTTCTCTTGACTCTTGAACTTTCTGTCCTGACTCTCGAATTTGGCCTCCATCTCCTTGACTATCTCATCTTGCTCCGCGAAGAGCTTGTCCTTCTCACGAAGCTGCACCTGGAATTCGTCATTGCTGAGCATGACGTTGGTCCTATCAGTGTCCACGTGCCTAAGAAGAACCTCTAAGTCCTGGAGTATAGACGAATCGGCTCTGCCGTCTCTCTCGAAGTATCCTCGAAGTCAATGGCCTCACCATCCTCATCACGTCTACCGAAGGCGTGGAAGTGAGTACCTCTAACCTGTCGAGAGTGTCTCCCTAACAGACGTCCAATCAAGTCCTGCATGACTACCTCTAGGCCTCTCTCCTTGTCATCATGCATGAGCTTGAAGATGATTGCCTCTGTGGTAGGCTCCGTCTGGCGTCCGGGCTGATTAACCTTAAAGCCCCAAAGGTCTTTCCTCTCAAACTTGGTGAGGGGAAGCACCATGATGGTAGGAAGAGGGAGATTGAGCAAACTAGTGAGCTCAATAATACGAGGGCCAAAATGAGTCCCCTTGAACTCTTCAGCCGTGCTGATAGTAACATTAGGCATCTATTTATAAGATAGAAAAAGCTAGAATTCAACACAATTTAAGACAATTCACAAGACAAGGCATCACATGCATAACTTTGGAAATCAAACACACAAATCATAGCATACATAAAATCCATTACAAGTATCCAAGGTTCAACTTATTTTAGACAACATTTTTGGAAAATAAAATGATAAGTGTGGTGGTCCAACTAACGAAGTACGCTTACAATCCCATCTCACTTGCCAAGTTGGCTAACAAGGCATCCCTAGAGGCAATCTGTTTATCTAGATCACATGACTCCATTGCTAAGCCTATGATGTCCTTCCTTAAACTTTGGTTGGTAGCCTCTAACTCTTGGGCATGCTTCTTTTCTTCCCTAAGGTCATTCTGGGTGTTAAGCATTCTGCACTTGATTCTATCACCAAGTTCTTTGATGGCCCTCCAAGCTGCATCCCTTGCTGAATCAAAGAATGTGGTGTGCATCATTGTGTTGGTGACCATGCAGAATCCTAATTCCTTGTGGTTGTCTTCCTTGTTTTTATACAAGTGGAGTTGCACCCACCAGTACTCAACTCCTTCATCCATCACAAGAAAACCTTTGTACACAGCTGCACCATGTATTACCATGGTAACCATGAGGTCCTTGAGAGCCTTGGGGAATTCTGTCTCACACTCCAAAGTCATTGTCATGAGTGGTCCCTTCTTCACGGCTTCGTTGATGGAGTTCATCTACAAATAGAGATGAGAAAGAAGATTAGAAAAGTTTACGAGAAGAAAAGACAAGTGTGGAAGTTGTTGAAAATTTTTCCTTAGTGGTTTCCAATCCTAGGGTCATAATCCTATAGGCAACACAGTGCTCTGATACCATCTGTAAGATCCCTCCCTTTATAAAGGTAAGGGTCCCTGTGATTGCAATGCTAGTCCGTGGATCAATGCTAGCATCCACAGTTTAAGATGAAGTACACAAAAACAAAGGTCATTATTACATATCATTCAGAGACAAAACATAGTCTTTTACAAACTCCATGGCCACATGCCTAATACAAGAGTTCCAATATATAATAAGATAAATAAGTCTTCATCTTCATGTGCCACATGCAAGCATGTTGAGTGTAGACTCATGACTTCTAATCATCATCAGAATAACCTGCAACATCACAAGTTATAGCCACAGTGGGTAAATACATTGGAATAGTATTGGCAAGTGATACCTTAGTAGAATATTGGTGGACTAGTTACTATATGCATTTTGGCTAAGTGTAGCTTAGGCTTGCTTTGCTCAAAATAGGTTTTACCTATTAGTTGAAATCACTAAGTTTTTCTTTGTCAAAACTTTCCCAAGGAACCACCAATAGACATTGGGGTCCTTCACCCTTGTTCAACCACAAGTTTTTACTTAGAAATTGGGATGAGGAGATTCTTGATAGCTTCCATGTCTTGATGCTCAAGTTGTCGAATACCAGGGACGTGGCTAAGTACTTAGATTCTTCCATCTGCAAAGGTTGTGCACTTTCCCCACAAGACTTGATTTTCACCAAGACAGGACCTTTCAGAAGCCTTCCCTTAGATCAAATGGACGCATTCCAACCTATCATTCCACTGCCACCAACTGTCCAAATGGATAAGTTATTGCAACCAATGTGATCCAGGCAGAGCCCATATTGCCAAGTGGCTGCACTAGAAGCTTCTTAACATTTGGCCTCTCAAATCCCTTTGTTCCTGAGTGGCTTTCCACAAGTGAGATACAAAAGGTAAACCATAGAAATGGGCCTTGTGTAACCACTCAACATAACCCATTCTTTCCATTCCACCTAGGTGTTTCATTCACTTAGTTGTTTTATTAAACAAAAACATGGTCCAAAGACTTAGAAATATTTATTCATAGAATGAATATAACCACCCTTGGTTGCTACTAGCTAGGCTAAGCATGGCATTTACAAGACTTAGAAGTATTTGTAGCAATTCTACAACTACTAGGATTTCCCAAGCATAGCATATAGATCAAAAAAATTATCCATGCAAGACTAGCAAAATATTTCTAATGCATATTTGAAAAACATAGGAATAAAATCATGAAGCACCACTTACCTTGGTAGTTTGGAGAGTAGCTACAATCCTCACAATCACAATCACTATTTCCACCAAAATCTACACATAAAATGATAGCACCAAATCACATACAAAATAAATACAAGCAAAAATATATGGATGCATGCAATATGTCATGTGATGATTTTCTACACCAAACAATACAAGTGCACAGTACTGAATCATAAACAAGTTCAAAACTTGCCAAACAAACTTTACTTGAACATTAAAACATTTCCCAAATAATTATTATACACAAAATAGGCCTACACATGTTTCTATAAAAATAACCATTTTAATAGAAGCAAAACATTAAACACATTGCATTGACAGATATGATTTTCTCTCCTGATTCCAATGATATAATTTTTTTAAAATTTGAACGTGTGGATCAAAAGTTATGAATTTTCCAAGTTTAAACATCTAATAGATCTAAATTCAGATTTTAAATCAAACTCACAGACACGCGGCGTGTTCTCATTGGTTGATACCGATTCATGTGGATCGATCAACGAGGGCCGTTAGATTTAAGTGGCAGTGCACGGTCAGATCTGCACGTAACGGTTCGAGTAAGTGATCTAATCCTGAGCCTCAGATCTAGATCCAACAGCTGCTAAGCTTGCGACCAGAGACTGGTGGCGGCGGCTCTGTCAGACATGGTGCCGACGATTTAGGTCGCGCGGGAGAGGGTGAAGTGGCTTGCCGAGTTCACCGTACGTTGCTGATGCTCAAGGTGGGCTTGGTTGGCGAAGGGGCGCGCAGAGGAGGTCGCTGGAGCTCGTCGGAGTCGTGCGCAGCGTCGGGTGGTTGCAGACGACGATGTTGCCGAGGTTCTGCGTCTCCCTAGCACGAGTCAGTGGCATTAGGAGATGCGCAAGGTCACGATGAGAAAGATGGTTTCAAGGAGAAGACAAGGTGCGCTCGTTCCTTACCGCTATTGCTCGTCGGAGTTGAGCGGTGGCTCTGTGGTTGGGGGCGTGAACGAAGGCGGTGACCTGGGACACGAGCAGGCAAACTAGGGATGTTAGCAGATGCACAAGGACGTGGCGATCACGCTCGTTTGAACCAGAGGAAAAGGGGCGGTCGGAGCTTACCAGAATCGCCCGCCGGACTGCTTCTGTGCAGCAGCGGAGTGAGTTCGAATTCGCGCAGTCTGGTGGCGGAGTGGTGGCGCTAGGTGAGGGGAAATGCTCGCGGTGCAGAGGGGGTTAAATAGCCAGGAGGGGGAGCGGCGATTACGCGCTGTATCAATGGCAATAACGCAGGCAATGACTGCGGCGAGGTAACGGCGGAGCGCCTTGGCCGCGCATTGATTGGGGACGATGCTGACGGGGCATAGTGGGTTCTGGTTGTCAGTGGTTGGGTGCACGCGGGCGCGGTGAGAAAGAGAGAAGAAAGGGGGAACCCGGGTGGGCTGTTTTGCTTACTGGGCTAGAATGCTGGCGCCAGGCCCAGTTAGGTTTTCTGTCTCTTATTCTTTTTCTAAATTGATTTTCAGGAAACATTTTCAAATGATTTCAAAACCATTTGAATTCAAACCTTTTTTGGATTTTTGCAGATTGCAACACTCATAATTCTAGGCATATAATCATGTGGTCTCCCTGTATTAGCTTGGTTCTATTGATCAACAAAAAAACAGTGACTTAGCACTTGATTTGATCAAGTTTTAAAAATGGTTTTTAAATCCATATTTGTTTGTAAATTTTTGGTTTAAGAACTAGCAATCAAGCAAGAAAATCTGAGGGCAACAAGGTTTGGTTTTGAAACAAATAATCTCTCATTGGAGGGTAGCATTTGATTACTGTTTGATCACATAAAATCATAGCTCTCAAATTCGGTTTCTTTCAAATGAGTTTGAGTTTTGATCCCTAAATGATATGCATGCATGCATGGTATGAAATCTTTGAAAACATGATTTTAGGGATGTTACACCGATTCAGTTGCTAATATTTGTAACTCGAATCAGGGGCTGCGGAACAAGCGACTGCTAGCAAGGGGTGAGGTCAAGATGCGTGCCGGCAATGGATCAAGCGTTGATGTGATCGCCGTCGGAACGCTGCCTCTCCATTTGCCATCAGGATTAGTTATAAACTTGAATAATTGTTATCTGGTGCCTGCACTAAGCATGAACATTGTATCTGGATCGTGTTTGATGCGAAGTGGTTATTCATTTAAATCCGAGAACAATGGTTGTTCCATTTATATGAATGAAATCTTTTATGGTCATGCATCGATAATGAATGGTTTATTTCTATTAGATCTCTATGATAATGTTACACATATTCATAATGTTGATGCTAAAAGGACTAAACTAAATGATGATATATCCGCATATATGTGGCACTGCCGTCTAGGTAATATTGGCGTTAAACGCATGAAGAAACTCCATTCGGATGGACTTTTGGAATCACTTGATTATGAATCATTTGATACATGTGAACCATACCTTATGGGAAACATGACTAGAACGCCGTTTTCCGGTTCAATGGAACGGGCGACAGATTTATTGGAAATCATACATTCTGATGTATGTGGTCCAATGAGTGTGTCGGCGCGAGGTGGATATCGTTATTTTGTTACTTTCACGGATGCTTTGAGTAGATACGGTTATATCTACTTGATGAAACACAAGTCTGAAACCTTTGAAAAGTTCAAGGAAATTTAGAATGAAGTGGAAAATCATCGTAATAGAAAGAGAGCACTATAACTGGGTGATTATAAAGATGGCTTCAAAGCTACTAAAGTGTTATGTTGAGAATCATGAACCATGAGATCATGCCAATCACTAACACCGGAAGAGTTTCTTGATAACATCAAACGTCACACCATAACTGGGTGATTATAAAGATGGCTTCAAAGCTACTAAAGTGTTATGTTGAGAATCATGGATCAAGAGTGGAATTTGTTCATCCCGATGACGGATAGATATGCTCTGGGCCCTCTCGGTGATATCACATTGGTTAGCTTGCAAGCAAGTGATTTGATCACTAGAATGTTATATCACGGGAACGAGAAAAGAGTGCATGTCAGTAACGAGATCAAGCTAGGTATGGATATACCGATGATCGAATCTCGGACATGTAATATATCGTGAAACAAAGGGATTAAGATACAATCGTAAAAGGTTCCGACGATCACAGGAAAAGTCATCGTTGAATGTGTGGGAGTCAGTATGGATCTCCAGATCCCGCTACTGATTATTGATCGGAGAAGGGTCTCGATCATGTCCGCATTATTCGCGAACCGTAGGGTGACACACTTAAGGGACACTGGCATCCAGTTGGAGCAAATGTTTCATGCCGAAAGAATAAACAAGCGCAGGAATTTATTTCACTAGATACCGAAACAGGTTTTCGGGTGAAATTGCATAAAGAGGTTATGCATGTGAAATGGAATTCTAGCAAGGGGTTATTTGTGAAATGTTTGTCATTAAAGTAATTGACAAAATTCTAAATAAAATAAAAGAGTTTTATTTAATGAGAGTTTGCATTAAATTTGGTGGAAATTTAATGGCAATTTTGAGTGGGTTTTTGAGTGGAGAAAATTGAAGGGCCATTTTGTGAGTGGAGTGTCCACCCACATGAATGAAGGAGGGGAGGGGGCAGCCCCCATGGACGGCGGCCACCCCCTTGGGTGCCCCCTCCTCCTATAAAAGGCACCCCCTCTCCTCTCTCTCACTCACACCTCCTCGTGAAGGATCTCTCTCCCCCTCTAGAATTTATCCCCCATGGTCTCAGACTAGCGAGATACATGTTCCCGGTGGCTATTAGGCAAGAAAGAGTTGTGCTTCCGCTGCATCGCTGGAGCGAGGAGGCGGAGGTTGCTTGGTGTCTTGTACGTGTGTGCGAGCACGGATGCGCTGCTGCTTTGCGGCGCTAGGACTTCCTCTCGATCTTGAGATCGACAAGAGATCGTCTACATCAACCACGAGTTGAACTTGTTAAGGTTTGTCGGTCTTCAAGGGTATGTTCTCTATGGATATACATCCGCCTGTTGTTTGTATCTAGTAGATAGATCTTGGTACATAGTTCCCATCGTAGGAAATTTTTGTTTTCTATGCTGCGAACCCTACAGGAAGACCGGAGTCTCTGGTGTTGCTGGGTCAGGATTGTTCTGGGTCATTCAGATGGGCGGTCTGGAGGCTGGTCCGGAGATTGACCGGAGTCTCCGGTCTGACTTTTCTACAACGGTCGGAAAACGGTTCGTGGAGGGGGCTGCCTATAAAAAGGGACCCTTATCTTCTTCCTCCAGTTGCTCGAGCTGCTCAAGAACACCAACCCCATTAGAGCCACCAAATCTACAAGATCTCTTCATCCAACCATCCAAAGTCATTGATCTTTGGAGAATCGAAGGAGGAGGCCTTGATCTACATCTTCACCAAGAGAGATCTTCATTTCCCCCTCATTCACTTGGGGGCCCCCAAGCTCTAGTGTTTCATTGGAAACCCTAACTTTGATTTGGTTCTTACAAGCTTGTCTTTGATTTGTCTTGACAACTTGCTTGCATTTGGGAGCCTCCAATTAAGTTGTGGATGTGTGCCCCAAACTTGTTGTAAAGGTGCCGGCTTCCACCTCGAAGGTTGCCGATATAGTAGAAGGTGGATCGAGCCCGTTGGGGAGAGATTCATCGGAGAACAAGAGAGGCCTCTCGTGGCGTTGGTGGTTTGAAACCACCCCCTCTCCAAAAGTAGACGTACTTCCCCTCAAAAGGAAGGAACTACGCGAAACAAATCCTTGTGTTTCCGCGTCCACTCCCTTGGTTACTTCTATCCTTTACCGCACTTTACTTACTTGTTCTTGCTTAGTGTTGTGTTAGCTTGTGCTTGGTTGACATATAGGTAAATTCACCATAGTTGCACATTCTAGAGAATTTACCTTTCTTGTCAAACCCTAATTTGAAAAAGAGTAAAATTTGAAGTAGCACCTATTCACCCCCCCTCTAGGTGCCCATACGATCCTTTCAATTGGTATCAGAGCCTCGGCTCTTTATTTGGGCTTTACCGCCTGAGAGAATATGGGTAGCCAAGAAGGGGATGGTGGTAGTGAGCCGACCACGGTGACCATTGAAGATCTCAGAAACTTGGAAACAAGATTGAGCTCTTCCTTGGTCAACGAAGTCAAGAAGATGCTAGAGCAACTTCTTAAAGACAAAGATGGCTCATCACCCCCATCTCCTCAAGAGGATCTACCATCCGTTGTACCTAAAGGGAATACTTCGGTATCCCCCGAGGGTATGATGGTGGGGGGTAAACAAGACAATGCTAATTCCTGCACACACAATGATGGTGGGAAGGGTCAGCACCGTGATTCATGGTACTCTCCCGACCCTCCAATCCCTCACCCTCATGTGTACAATAGAGGTGACCCACCTAAGCTTGAAGAATCTGCTACTTTTTCTCAATGGCAATCACTAATGAGAACTCATGTGCGCAGTTCTTGCATTGAACTATGGAACATCATCGAGCATGGACTCTTTATTGGGGATCCAAACAACTTGATAAGAAGAGAGGTTGTCAACAGGCAACTCAATGCCACTGCTTTGCATATGATTCAACAAGGATTGGGGACAAAGGATTATCCACACATTGAGCACTTTAGCATTGCCAAGGAAGCTTGGGATGCCCTTACTGTATTGTTTGTTGGAAATGAGAGTATGAGTAGGAACCGATATGATGCTCTAAGCAATGAAGCCGAAAGCTTCTACATGAAAGAAGGTGAAGATCACGAAGACATGTACCGAAGGCTCAAGACCACCGCCACCGCTTTTAGAAATGTCGGTGCATCACATGTGGATGATGCATGGATAAAAAGGAAATATGTGAGTGCACTCATGCCTTTTGAGCCCACCGACTTGAAGATCCTACAAGGAAGACACAACTACCATCTCATGACCTCAAATGAAGTTATGCAAGAGATGGCCGCCTTCAAAGTAGCCGCTAAGAATGCCAAAGATGCTCGTGCTCGTGCCCTTGGTATGAGCAATGTTGTAAATGTTGCGTTGAAAGCCAAAGTTTTGGACCATGGGGATGAAGATGATAGTGATGAAGGCCCCTCCATGGACCATCCCGATGAAGTCAAGATTGCTCATGGTCAATATATGGCCTTCTATGCAAATAACTTTTGGAAGAACCCCGCCAAGGCCAAGATGGAAATGCAACGGAGAAGCAACCCAAATGGGAAAAGAGAGAATACCACTAGATTGAGAACTTGCTTCAATTGTGGTGACCGCTATCACTTTGTGGCAAGTTTCCCCTATGAGAAGAGAGAAGATCATGGTGGTAAGCTTGTGTTGAAGAAGACTCTCAAAGGATCTCACAAGAAACCCTTCATCAAGAAGAATCCCGTCAACAAGAAGCCGGGAGAAATTGTCTTGATCACTCATGAAGAATACTCCTCCGACGATGAAGATGATGAGGAAGAAGAAACATCTAATAATATGGCGGCCCTAGCCACTACTTCTACTCCGACTTTCTCACTCTTCGATTCTCCAAATGAGAATTCCCCCATCAAGAACGTATCTTGCCTTATGGCAAGAGGAACGGAGGTATCCTCATCTTCTCACTCTTCTCTCTTAGACAATGATGAAATTGATAATGAGACATCTCTTGATGTTAAAAAGGAATTAATTGCCTTTGATGAGTTTATGACTAAACTACAAGGAGATGGTAAGATACATTTTGGAAACATCTTAGATCAACTTTCTCATACACAAGAACTTCTAGATGTAAGATGTAAACTTGGGCATGAACACATGATTGAGCTAGAAGCTTTAATCATTGCTCTAGAAGAAGAACAAGAAACTAGGTTGTCACTTGAATTAAAACTTGAAGGGCTTGATGATGCCAATGACACTATTGTTAACAAACTCATCAAAGAGCGTGATCATGCTATTGCTAAATACAAAAGGGCTAAAAAGGACAAGATTGAGTTTGGTGTGGTTCATGAAAAACTTGCCGAGGACTTTAGGTTGCTTAACAAGGCCCACAAGGCTTTGGAGAGTGAAATCTTGTCACTCACAAAGTCCCATGAAACACTTCAAACTCAGTTGGCCAATATTCCTACACCTAGTAACTTCATTCCATCTAGTAGTAAACTATTCTTGAAGAGAATGCTAGGTTGAAGGGGGAGCTTGCTAAGGCCACATTTCCACAAGGAAACAAGTCCATTGATGATCTTTTGAGCAAGCAAAGGCCTAGTGCTGATAAAGGGGGCATTGGTTTTGTTTCCAAAACCAAGAAGAAGAACAATAAGAAGAAGAAGGCCAAGCCCGCACAAGAGACCAACAAGACCATTGTGGATAGTAAGACCACAAGTGGTAAAAATATGTCTCATGATGACTTTGCAGGAAGTGCTAACCCTCACTATGTTCTAATGTGTGATTATTATGGTGATGTGTATGCACAATATGTTGGCCCTTATGATGGTTATATTTCTTGGTCTATTTGGGTTCCCAAGAACCTTGTTGCTAACAAAAGAGGACCCATTGAAAAATGGGTACCTAAAAATTAGCTTGATCTTTTGTAGACTTATTCTTCTGGAGGGTCAAAGTGGGTGCTTGATAGTGGTTGCACAAGTTATATGACCGGAAGGTCGTCTATTGTCAAGGAGTTAAAGCCAAATGATGATCAAATCTCCGTGACATATGCCGACAAATCAAAGTCTAAGGTAATGGGTTTCGGCAAGGTAGTGGTTGCTCATGACATTACACTCGTGAACGTCATGCTTGTTGAGACCCTTGGATACAATTTACTTTCAGTCCTTGCTCTTGGAAAGATGGGCTTTGCCGTCTTTATTGATGTTGATATTGTGGTCCTCTTGTGGAGCAAGTCTCTCAAGGTCGCTTTCGTTGGGTACGTCAAACATGACTTGTATGTGGTGGACTTTTCGGAGCAAGCCACTACAGATCCGATGTGCTTATTCGAAAAGGCCGATGTGGGTTGGCTATGGCATCGCCGACTAGCCCATGTCAATATGAGAACTTTGCAAAGTCTCCATAAGGAGGGCCATATTGTTGGACTAAAAGAAAATGTTTCCTTTGCCAAAGATCATGTTTGTAGGGCATGTGTTCTAGGGAAGATGCATGACGCTCCTCACAAGCCTAAGAACCGTATCAAGTCTACCAGGATCTTGGAACTCCTCCATGTGGATCTCTTTGGTCCTCCATCTCATGCAAGTCTTGGTGGGAAGAAATATTGTTTGGTGATTGTTGATGACTTTTCAAGATACTCATGGGTATACTTCTTCAAGTTGAAGAGTGAGACCCAAAAGACCTTCATCGACTTCATCAACATGGTCCAACGATAATACAATCTTCCCGTGTTGATCATAAGGAGTGACAACGGCACCGAGTTCAAGAACTACACCTTGAATGATTTTCTTAGTGATGAGGGGATTAAACACCAATATTCCGCTGCATACACCCCTCAACAAAATGGTGTGGCCGAAAGGAAGAACCGGACTCTCATTGAGATGGCTAGGACCATGTTGGCGGAGTTTAAATCTCCATACAACTTTTGGGCCGAAGCCATCTCCACCGCTTGCCATGCTTCAAACCGGCTCTACCTCCGCAAAGAAATCAACAAGACTCCATATGAAATTCTTACCGGTAACAAGCCCAACATATCTTACTTCCGGGTGTTCGGTTGTAAGTGTTTCTATCTCATAAAAGGTGTTCGTTTGTCTAAATTTGAGTCTAAAGCATTAGAGGGTATTTTTGTTGGCTATGGTCTCGAATCTCACACTTATAGAATCTATGATAAGCTCTCTGGAGCCGTCATAGAATCTTGTAGTGTGACCTTCGAAGAATATGATGGTCCCCAAGGGGGGCGTGTTGATGCTTGTGATGCAGATGATGAAATGCCTCAGGATGCCATAGGAAGAATGGGTGTGGGATATATCCGCCCCGTTGAGGAACCCCTTATGGCGGATCAAGAAGAACTATGCTCCACTCGAGTGGAGCCCTCATCTTCACTACCTCAACATGCTCCATCCACCGAAGAGGACATTGACTCAAGCCAAAGACAAGATGTGGACCCTCAACATGGCGATCAAAGTGACAACTCTAGTCAAGGGGAGCTTGATCATTCGCTAGGATGTCAAGTGGTGCCAAGGCAATTACTCAAGGAAGATCCGTACAAACTGCTTTGAGACAAGCTCAAATTGATGCTAGAAGAGCACTTGATCAATACCAAGGTTAATATTTGCCTCCCAATATAGAGGATGATTCCAATAATGATCAAGGTCAAGTTGATGGTCAAGACGAGGATCAAAATGAAGAAGAGGGTCCCCCAAGAAACAACACGGAGATCCACGCTCGTCGCAAAGCTAGGAAGGAAAGAATGTTGGAATTAAGAGACCACACTCTACAAAATGTTGTTGGTGACCTAAGGAGAGGCATTTCCACAAGAGCACAATTGAAGAGGTTCAGTGAACATCAAGCTCACAACTCCATGATTGAACCTAAGAAAGTGTGGGAGGCTCTTGAAGATTCGGATTGGTTAGAAGCTATGCACAAAGAAATCAACAACTTTGAGATAAACAAAGTATGGAAGTTAGTAGAGAAGCCAAAGGATTGCTGCAATGTTATTGGAACAAAGTGGATATTCAAGAACAAGCAAGATGAGCATGGAATCATAGTAAGAAACAAGGCTATATTGGTCGCACAAGGGTTCTCTCAAATTGAAGGCATTGACTATGGAGAGACATATGCACCCGTGGCTCACCTTGAGTCCATCCGTATCCTTCTTGCTTATGCGGCACATCATAACTTTAAGTTGCAACAAATGGATGTAGAAAGTGCATTTCTTTATGGCCCATTAAATGAATTGGTATATGTTAAGCAGCCCCCAGGATTTGAGGACCCCAACTTCCCAAACCATGTCTACAAACTTGATAAGGCGCTCTATGGGATCAAGCAAGCCCCATGCACGTGGCATGAGCACCTTAGAGAGTTATTGTTTGATCGTGGCTTTGAGGTTGGGAAAATCGATCCCACTCTTTTTACTAAGAAAGTCAATGGGGAGATTTTTGTATGTCAAATATATGTTGATGATATCATCTTTGGCTCATCTAACAAACCTTTTAATGATGAATTTTCAAAGCTTATGACTAGTAGGTTCCGTATGTCTTTGATGGGGGAGTTGAGAGTATTTCTTGGTTTTGAGATCAAGCAAGTTAGAGGAGGGACATTCTTCAATCAAGCCAAGTATACACAAGATATGCTCAAGAGATTCAATATGCAAGATTTAAATGGAGCTCCTACTCCCATGGCTACAAAGACTCATCTAGAACAAAATCCAAATGGTAAAGATGTGGATCAAAAGGTATACCGGTCTATGATTGGTTCTTTGCTTTACCTTTGTGCATCTAGACCCCGATATTGTGTTGAGTGTAGTTGTGTGTGCAAGATATCAAGCGGCTCCTAAGTAAAGCCATTTAATGGCGGTCAAGAGAATCTTTCGATATTTAGTTCATACCCCATTTTATGGTCTTTGGTATCCTCGAGGCTCAACATTTGCTCTTTGTGGATACACGGATTCGGATTGGGCGGGGGACAAGGATGATAGAAAATCAACATTCGGGGCTTGCCAATTCCTTGGTAGGTCCTTGGTATGCTGGTCTTCCAAGAAGAAAAATTGTATATCTCTCTCCACCGCCGAAGCCGAGTATGTGGCAGCTGCTAGTGCTGGCACCCAATTGCTATGGATGAGGCAAACTTTAAAGGAATACGGTGTCCATTGTGACAAAGTGCCTCTTCTATGTGACAATAAAAGTGCCATCAAGATTTCTTACAACCCGGTGGATCACACAAGGACAAAGCATATTGAGATTCGCCATCACTTCATTAGAGATCATGTTGCTCGAGGTGATATTGATCTATCATATGTATCAACCAAAGCTCAACTTGCTGATATCTTCACGAAGCCACTTGATGAAGCAAGGTTTTGCTACTTGAGGAATGAACTAAATGTCATAGATTCAAGGAGCTTGACTTGATTTTCTTGCACTCTCACTTATGTTTCAACTCATATTTGGTTTAGGTGTAGGCATGGACATAGGGGGAGTGCGGTCCTAATTGATTGGACCATCCCTCCCCCCATTATGCCCAAAGCAATCAAAATCATTCCTCTTAATATCATTTAGTGATATGTGAGCTTAATGATGAGTTTTGGTAATGGACCCAAGATATATCTTCGTGGTGCTAAGCCAAGTATACTCAAATATGGTGGCCTAGGCCACCGCCCTCTCTCATTCGAGAGGTTGGTACTTACTCATGTTTGTCATTTGCTTGATTCTAGTCTCTTGGAGCTTTTCTGAATATTTTTGTGAATCCCTATGGATCTTGTTGGTTCTTCACAGTTTGATGTCTCAACCCAAGCCCTATACCTATCTTAAAAACTTTCTATCTCTCATATATGTCCCTAAAACACCTTTCTTGGAAATTTTGGTCGAGGAGGACCAGAGTCTCCGGTGTACATACACCGGAGTCTCCGGTGTAGACCGGAGTGTCCGGTCTAGACGGTTTCTATCACTTAAAGAAGGGAGGGGGCGGGGTGAACTGGTACAGCAGTTCCTCATTCTTCACCCCGTCCCCTACCTCCAAACCCGTCGCCTCCTCTTCCAAAAATCCTCCCCGGAGGTCAAGAAGCCCCTGGGATCCACCGTGCCGCCAGCCAATATTCCCTCCTCCTCCATTGGGTCATTCCCACCGGAGGAATTGATCCCATGGACAGATCTGGTACCTCCCCTCTACCTTTTTTCTCCTAGGGTTCATCCCTAGCTGTGTTTTTGAGGATTGGTGCCGATTTGTCCATTGGAATCACTTGATTGCGTGCACTTTAGTACTTTAGCGTTGTGGCATTGCCCGATCTGCTAGATTCACCCCCACAGGCATCTCCCCATCTCATGCCCGAGCCTCCCGACCGGAGATTCCGGACCCAGGTCCGGAGACTCTGGTCCAGGCCGGAGACTCCGGTCCCCAGGACCGGAGACTCCGGTCTGAGCCGCAGACTCCGGTATGAAGTGTGGAGACTCTGGTGTTGGGTGAATCAAAACAGACCAGTAATGCATCAAAGCTCTTGTACTACATTTTTGGGGCATATATACTCATCTCCATGCTATATCCCTCACTGCTGTTCACAGGTGATGGTTCTAGTCGTCCTCGCCGTACCAAGGCCAAGTCCCAAAGGGGAAATCCTCGCTATGATGAAGCTAGGGGTCAATTCATCGTGCCTCCGTCCAACCGGAAACAGCAGGCACGTGATGCAGCTTATTTGAAGAGGGATCAGGAGAGGGCTGAACGGGAGGACCGTGCCAAGAGGGCCAAGTATGACAACCTTCAGTCCTTAGCCAAAATGTCTAAAGAGGAGTACCGTGAGCTGAGAAAGATAGATTTCTATGCACTGCCTCGTACCAGTGAGGACCCTCGTTACTGGAGGAAAGAAGAGGTTGTGTTCATGAAGGATGTGTATGGTGTACTCACCAAATCACCTGTCTGCCCTCAGAAGTTCATGAGTGTTGAGAAAATGCGCCTCAGCCCCTACTTCAATGATGCTTTGTGGATCTGTGAGAAGTTGGGACTGTTCAACTTGATGGAGCTGCGTGAAGACTACAATATCCACCTTGTACAATAGTTTTATGCCACCGTTGTGTTTGGGTCTGATCTTGATAGGACCATGGTGTGGATGTCTGGTACCACTCGCTGCACAGCTACATTTCATGACTTCGCCAACATCATCTTTGAGACCTTTCAGGGTGTATCCACTCATGTGGGGCTGCGCATGCACTCTGCAACTTTGGGTGAGAACAAGTTGAAGCTGGCACCTCTGTATGATGATGGTGTTGTAGGGGGTTCCAAGGGACTCAAGACCCTCTACAACCTTATGCTAAGGATCTTCCGCCACACTATTGCACCAAGTGCTGGAAATGATGATGCAATTAGGGGTGGGCTTGTTAACCTCATGTACCATACTCACCGGACCTTCAATGCTGGACCTGAGGCTGATGCTGCACCTATTGATGTGATGGACTTTATTTTCGAGGAGATGTTCCATGCAATTCTTTGCAAGAAATCTCCTCCATATGCACACTTGGTTATGAGGCTCATCAACTCTCAGGAGCATGATTTTCCTCTTGGCATACCACCAAACCTCACTGAGCACACTCTGGTCACACTACAGCAGAAGGGGCGTATGGGCCTGCTCCAAGGCGTCGCTATGGGGATGATGATGATATTGAGATGGAGAGGGCTCCCTCCCCACCTAGAGTTCAGAGGAAGAATGCCTCCAATGCCCCTATGCCTACTATGACTCGAGACTATGTGCATGAGCGGGTCAAGAAGGCCAGCTTTTGGGAGAGGACCCTTTGTTGCATGAACATCGACATCCGTAGGCAGCAGTATGCATCCTACCAAAGCAACCGCCGCATTGAGAAGCTCCTCAAAGAGATCAAGGAACAAGGTGCTGAGGATAATGAGGAAGGCGAGGATGAATACAATGATGAGCATGGGGATCAGCAGTCCACAGAGTCTGATCATACACTCTCATTTGGGGCATGGAATGCCCAACAGGATAGTCTGGTGGATTGGAAGACGTTTGCTGATGTCACCTCCGGGTTCAGGTACCAGGGTACTTCCTCTTCTCGCCCTCACGGCAAAGGGCCCGCTGTCCCTGAAGACGATGATGATGACTATGATCAGGATGACGATGACCAGGAGGAGGATGAGGATGCCGAGGATGACGAGGATGACGATGACTACTGAGCTGTTGGGGCGCTAGTGTAGGTCTTTTCCCTTTTTTGGCGTTTCGATGCCAAAGGGGGAGAATACATTCTCATCAGTTTGCATGGGGGATTTGGGATTTGCGACTATCTGCCTTTATTTGCGTTTGATTTGCCATATTCGAACTTGAACTTTATGTGTGTTATTTGCTGTTCATGTGTGTGACTATGACTATGTGCTTGTGTGCACCATCTATTGTAACTCATGTGAGATTTATGTGATTTATGTGTGATACTATCTATCTTGCATGATTTACTTAATTATCTTGTTGCACATAGTCAGGGGGAGTCCCATATATACTTTATTCCATGCAAATCACTTGTTGTCATCTGTAACATCCCAAAAATATCAAACTTAGATCATCAAAACACTAATCATCAAGTTTAGGGTTAACAAAAACTTTTCTAAATGAATTCATGAATGCATGTATATGTCTATGCATGGATTTTGAATTTCTTTAAAAACCACCTTGTTTGTGTGATCCATTGCTTGTAAAATGTTTCTTAGGTGAAAAGAACATCATCTAAAACATTTCCCACACTTTTCCTAAAGACAAGTAAATCAAAACAAATATATTAAGTGAATGGTCATTTTGGCCAATTTAACTCACATGCCTACTTTGGCTGTCTCAAACTTTCAAAACCTAACAGAAACTTTTCTAGATCTTTGCACCCCTTGAATGTACTCATAACAGAGTATCAAGGCCCACTTTGTGATCATCCAGAAACTTTCAAATGCATAGTTTAAATGACAATTCAAAATTGAATCTTCCTCATATGGGAAGATCCCACTTTTCCAAAACCCACTCAAACAAGCTCAACTTTCAAAACCCAAGCATCTGCAGACTCACCAGAACCAATCTAGCAAACTCACCAAAATTCATTTCAAAATTCAAAACTTGAGTTCATGCGGCCATTTCATCAAACAGGTTGCAGACACAAATCAAACAAAACCACAAACACTATAGTGTGCAGTGTTTTGAGCCTAACTTGTTCCCTAGTTAGCTCACACACAAACCAGTAGATCATCTAGAAAGATTAGTCCAACACTAGCACCCCTGTGAGCTTGCCATTGCCATTAATGATGAACAGCCGAGCACCCCCATGTCACCCCAATGTGGACAGCAAGCTAGGAGCAGCAGCAAGCCTAGCCAGCATGTCTGGGAGGCAGCCCACCGTCCACCTCCACTGCCTGTCCCAACCGCGAGCATTGCCAAGCCCTGGACCACGCGCACAAGTCGCGCCCAGACCATGCCAAGCGTACGCCAGAGCACCACCCGCGACCAGCGTCCCCAGACCGCTCGCCTCCCTCACCGCGCGCACACACGATCACCACCGACCTAGGACCCCTCCAGACACTCCCGTTTGCCGCCCCGTGCCATACAACCACCGCCCGCCGTCGAAGACGCCGCCTCTGCCGCGCAGAGCGCCGCCCGTTCCAAACCAAACCACACCACCCCATGCCTCGCGATCATGTCGTTGAGCATCGCCAGGAGACACAGCACCGTCCCCTACCCTTGCACATGCCATTAGCTGACTGTAACGTCGCCCCCGACGAGCTCACCTTGCGCCCCGACGGTCCCCTCGCTCGACTATAAATAGAGGCCACCCCCGCACGATTTCTTCACACCATCTCACTCCCCTCTCCCCACTGACCGTGCCACACCATCCTCAGAGCAAGGCGAGCACCACTTCGCCGGAATTTCACCGGAGCCCGCCGCCTCTGGAGAAGAAGGGAGCCAGCGATTGGAGCCGCCCCAGGAGAAGCCACCGGTACCAGGAGGATCGCCGTCGTCGACTTCGTCGTTCGCCCGCCTCGCCGACCCTCGCCCGTACCCCGGTGAGCCCCCAGCACCCCCCACTGGCCGCGCTAGGTTTGGTTCTCGCCGGAGCTGTCCCGCATCGACGATGACCCTCAGCCGTTGGATTAGAACTAGATCGAACGACCCACGTTGCCCCATACCGCTTCGCCCAGCCCCGTGTCACTGACGAGTGGGGACACCCACTTACGCAGCCCGCGGGAGCACTGCGCTTAGCAGGCCGGCCCGTTAGAATTTCCCGCGCAGCCCAGCAATTCAAATTAAAGCTTTTTCTTTTTATTTTCAAACACACTTCTGTATCCAACTTCCAAAATCAACCCAGGTCGATTCAGTGCACCAATTTGGATGAAACCAATTTTGTTGGAAAGGACTGTGAATGCTTAATCCAACCCCGTTGGATTCAAGTCATTTGGATCTGTAGATCACCCATAGCAAAAATAACAAGGCAGAAGTTTTTCTGCATTCAAACATTTTTCAAATTTAAACCATAAAAGTTTTTGAGTTGATTCCAACTCTCAAAAATCACATTTAACCATACCTTTCAGAATATATAAAAATATATAGGTTTACTTGCATAAATAATGTTCAAGAAATAAAAGAATGCTACATAAGCATTTCTAGCCACTTTAATCAATTAAAATAAAAGGGTAAAACCTTATTAAATTGTGACACCACTTTAAATCACTTTCCCATGGACTACAATATGTGGTGATGACATGTGTCAACATGATCCCATGTTTAGTTTGGAGAATATTAAATCTTAAGTAGTTTTTCAATGAGTAGAAATTACTTTTCTAAAATAAAAGGACTTAAACCAATCCTTAACCTTGTAATGTTAGAGATGATGCTAGATCATCTATAGGACCCTTGTGTGTGATGATTGCAAGTAGTTAAGTATTGATTGGTGATTGTGTACCTCGTATTTATTCATAGACGCTAGTACCGACCAAGGATACTACGAGGAGGAAGGAGGATACTATGAAGAAGAAGCCGAGGTGAACTTCAACCACTGCTCTGCACAAGGCAAGCTAACACTTGAAAGATACTATACCTATGCAAGCTTATATTGACACTGTGCAAGCTAACACTTGCAAGATACCATATTGTTGCCACAAACCCATGCTTGTGATATGAGAACTATATGCCTTAAGCGTATGGGATCATACCAACTTGCTATACCAATCCTAGTTTTATGGCAAGCTTATTACTTTATTTCTTTATCAAAGCTTACTTAAAGTCTACTTAAGAGTTTGGTAGATATTAGACAGCTGTGCTCAAAGTTTGCCCTAAGAGCATAAAATTTGGCCTAAGCTAGAAACCTTGATCTCAGCCTAAGATATAATGTTGGACTTAGTGAAACTCCAACAGTTACCACCCCTCATTATTACCTTTCCCAACTGTAGATGCTAGTGCTAAGCATAAAACTTGATCAACTTTAGATGGGAGTACTTGTTGGAAAATGGTTATGAAAACCTTGGAATGATGGATCATTCTATTGAAATGTTTTGGACATGTGTTTCCAAACACTTGATGATTTTGGTGATGAAAATTTTGAGGCATGAGCCTTAGCCCTTTATAAAACTGATGGTTGTCTGGATGCGATACCATTCCAATTTTATCGTACAACCACAATACCCGAATATTGGGTAGGGCTTGACTGGAAACTTATATACCTTAGTATTAGTTCCCTCACGGCCAAGGTCTGAGCTGAGGCTACCTTGTGAAGATTGTCCACCTGTGCAGTACCCAAGATGACAGTGGTCATGGTTGGGAGGCCAAACTCACAGGAGAGGTGCTTATACTAGGGAGTGTAACTGTAACATCCCAAAAATATCAAACCTAGATCATCAAAACACTAATCATCAAGTTTAGGGTTAACAAAAACTTTTCTAAATGAATTCATGAATGCATGTATATGTATATGCATGGATTTTGAATTTCTTTAAAAACCACCTTGTTTGTGTGATCCATTGCTTGTAAAATGTTTCTTAGGTGAAAAGAACATCATCTAAAACATTTCCCACACTTTTCCTAAAGACAAGTAAATCAAAACAAATATATTAAGTGAATGGTCATTTTGGCCAATTTAACTCACATGCCTACTTTGGCTGTCTCAAACTTTCAAAACCTAACAGAAACTTTTCTGGATCTTTGCACCCCTTGAATGTACTCATAATAGAGTATCAAGGCCCACCTTGTGATCATCCAGAAACTTTCGAATGCATAGTTTAAATGACAATTCAAAATTGAATCTTCTTCATATGGGAAGATCCCACTTTTCCAAAACCCACTCAAACAAGCTCAACTTTCAAAACCCAAGCATCTGCAGACTCACCAGAACCAATCTAGCAAACTCACCAAAATTCATTTCAAAATTCAAAACTTGAGTTCATGCGGCCATTTCATCAAACAGGTTGCAGACACAAATCAAACAAAACCACAAACACTATAGTGTGCAGTGTTTTGAGCCTAACTTGTTCCCTAGTTAGCTCACACACAAACCAGTAGATCATCTAGAAAGATTAGCCCAACACTAGCACCCCTGTGAGCTTGCCATTGACATTAATGATGAACAGCCGAGCACCCCCATGTCACCCCAATGTGGACAGCAAGCTAGGAGCAGCAGCAAGCCTAGCCAGCATGTCTAGGAGGCAGCCCACCGTCCACCGCCACTGCCTGTCCCAGCCGCGAGCATTGCCAAGCCCTGGACCACGCGCACAAGCCACGCCCAGACCATGCCGAGCGTGCGCCAGAGCACCACCCGTGACCGGCGTCCCCAGACCGCGCGCACACATGATCACCACCGACCCAGGACCCCGCCAGACACTCCCGTTTGCCGCCCCATGCCATACAACCACCGCCCGCCGTCGAAGACGTCGCCTCTGCCGCGCAGAGCGCCGCCCGTTCCATACCAAACCACACCGCCCCATGCCTCGCGATCATGTCGTTGAGCATCGCCAGGAGACACAGCACCGTCCCCTACCCTTGCCCATGCCATTAGCTGACTATAACGTCGCCCCCGACGAGCTCACCTTGTGCCCCGACGGTCCCCTCGCTCGACTATAAATAGAGGCCACCCCCGCACGATTTCTTCACACCATCTCACTCCCCTCTCCCCACTGACCATGCCACACCATCCTCAGAGCAAGGCGAGCACCACTTCGCCGGAATTTCACCGGAGCCTGCCGCCTCTGGAGAAGAAGGGAGCCAGCGATTGGAGCCGCCCCAGGAGAAGCCACCGGTACCAGGAGGATCGCCGTCGTCGACTTTGTCGTTCGCCCGCCTCGCCGACCCTCGCCCGTACCCCGGTGAGCCCCCAGCACCCCCCACTGGCCGCGCTAGGTTTCGTTCTCGCCGGAGCTATCCCGCGTCGACGATGACCCTCAGTCGTTGGATTAGAACTTGATCGAACGACCCACGTTGCCCCATACCGCTTCGCCCAGCCCCGTGTCACTGACGAGTGGGGACACCCACTTACGCAGCCCGCGGGAGCACTGCGCTTAGCAGGCCAGCCCGTTAGAATTTCCCGCGCAGCCCAGCAATTCAAATTAAACCTTTTTCTTTTTTATTTTCAAACACACTTCTGTACCCAACTTCAAAAATCAACCCAGGTCGATTCAGTGCACCAAATTGGATGAAACCAATTTTGTTGGAAAGGTCCGTGAATGCTTAATCCAAGCCCGTTGGATTCAAGTCATTTGGATCTGTAGATCACCCATAGCAAAAATAACAAGGCAGAAGCTTTTCTGTATTCAAACATTTTTCCAATTTAAACCATAAAAGCTTTTGAGTTGATTCCAACTCTCAAAAATCACATTTAACCATACCTTTCAGAATATATAAAAATATATAGGTTTACTTGCAGAAATAATGTTCAACAAATAAAATAATGCTACATAAGCATTTCTAGCCACTTTAATCAATTAAAATAAAAGGGTAAAACCTTATTAAATTGTGACACCACTTTAAATCACTTTCCCATGGACTACAATATGTGGTGATGACATGTGTCAACATGATCCCATGTTTACTTTGGAGAATATTAAATCTTAAGTAGTTTTTCAATGAGTAGAAATTACTTTTCTAAAATAAAAGGACTTAAACCAATCCTTAACCTTGTAATGTTAGAGATGATGCTAGATCATCTATAGGACCCTTGTGTGTGATGATTGCAAGTAGTTAAGTATTGATTGGTGATTGTGTACCTCGTATTTATTCACAGACGCTAGTACCGACCAAGGATACTACAAGGAGGAAGGAGGATACTACGAAGAAGAAGCCGAGGAGAACTTCAACCACTGCTCTGCACAAGGCAAGCTAACACTTGCAAGATACTATACCTATGCAAGCTTATATTGACACTGTGCAAGCTAACACTTGCAAGATACCATATTGTTGCCACAAACCCATGCTTGTGATATGAGAACTATATGCCTTAAGCGTATGTGATCATACCAACTTGCTAAACCAATCCTAGTTTTATACAAGCTTCTTACTTTATTTATTTATCAAAGCTTACTTAGAGTCTACTTAAGAGTTTGGTAGATATTAGACAGCTATGCTCAAAGTTTTCCCTAAGAGCATAAAATTTGGCCTAAGCTAGAAACCTTGATCTCAGCCTAAGATATAATGTTGGACTTAGTGAAACTCCACCAGTTACCACCCCTCATTATTACCTTTCCCAACGGTAGATGCTAGTGCTAAGCATAAAACTTGATCAACTTTAGATGGGAGTACTTGTTGGAAAATGGTTATGAAAACCTTGGAATGATGGATCATTCTATTGAAATGTTTTGGACATGTGTTTCCAAACACTTGATGATTTTGGTGATGAAAATGTTGAGGCATGAGCCTTAGCCCTTTATAAAACTGATGGTTGTCTCGATGCGATACCATTCCAATTTTATCGTACAACCACAATACCCGAATATTGGGTAGGGCTTGACTGGAAACTTATATGCCTTAGTATTAGTTCCCTCACGACCAAGGTCTGAGCTGAGGCTACCTTGTGAAGATTGTCCACCTGTGCAGTACCCAAGATGACAGTGGTCATGGTTGGGAGGCCAAACTCACAGGAGAGGTGCTTATACTAGGGAGTGTAATTGAAAGGTTAAGATTGATTATCCGCATACTCAGTATGGTGAATTCAGGATTTGTTCCTGACGGATGTATCAAATGTTGTGGTGAAAGTGTTCAATCTCTGCAGAGTGTCAAACTATTCGAATAGCCGCGTCCACGGTTATGGACAGTTGGAGTGGCCATACTGTTCCCCCGTCAGACCCTTTTCAAAATGACTTGTGAAATGAGTTGAGACTTTGACTTGACCACAACAGAGTTGTGACCTGAACTACAAGATCCCACTTAGGAGTTATAAAATTGTGACTAGCTTTGGAGCTTAGTAGAGATAAACCTGGCTTTTTGCAAAACAACCCTAGAGCCTAGTGTCCTATTATCCAAAAACCCCTTACTTGTTAGTATTAGTTTGCGAGTACTTAAAGAGTACTCATGGCTTTGTCCCTGGCTATTCCCATGGCCAGACTATGAAGAGGAGTACCTGGAGGATGGACCCCAGGAAGGTTACGACAACTAGGATCATCTCCCATCGTCAGCATTGCCTGTGACCCCGAAGATGAGCTTCGCCTACACTACCGTTATTATTACGTATTCCGCTGCTTGATGTTGTATTAAGAACTGGATCATGAGATCCCTATTCGTGTAAGAACTTATGTATCGTTGTAATGGATGAAGTACTATGGTATCCAATTCTGTTATGTCTCACAAAAATGGTAATCCTGGGATTGCGATGTATGGCATAACAGGCATCTAGGATTGAAAAATCCGGGTGTTGACAAGTTGGTGTCAGAGCCATCCTGACCATAGGAGACCCTAGTTAGGTTGGACGTTGAACCAAAAACTTAGTTTCAGAAACCAAAGAAAACAAATATTTACAAAAACCTATTCTCATTCTTATCTCTTTAATTCTTTCATAAAACTTCATGTTCCTCAAAAACTCTTGCAAAATAGATAAAATTTTGACACACTTGATCACTCTTCTAATCTACTCATCCTCTATTTTTATAGATGGACGTGAAGTACAACAAGTTTTATCAACTCGGAAATGGGGGAGACCTTATCTTTGAGAGGGATCTGGATCAGCTTCGGAACTTCTGGAGCGTCCGCACCCCGAGTTCTTCGGAGCTCAGCTCAATGATAAAGGTGGAGAAGATCTGCAGTGGCTAATTGTTGCAAGTCTCCGAGGAAAGATTGAACCTCCCACAGCGGAGGGAATTCAGTTTACCTTGAGGGAAAACAACTGGCTCGATGGACTCGCCAGAGCAATGCAGGAAGCTCTTTCCCGTCTGTGTGGACAGAGCATCAATCAGATCAAGGGTACTCGCTTTGAGTTTTTCCCAAGACGTGATGCAAATGGACAACCACTGGAAGCCCCATACCAGCCCGAGTTGAAGACTCAATTGGACCACCTTAGCTTCATGATGTACGACCGTCAGCAGGAGTTGGACAACTGCCGTGACTATTGCAACCACAAGTCTGCCATCATCAAGACGAAGGATCAGACCATCGCCATGCTCGCAAAGGATCGCAAGTCTCGCCGCCGTCAGCTCGACAAGAAGGAGCGCATTATTGCCCGTCTTCGCCATCGCATCTCATCTCTGGAAGAGACCATCCACGAGAGGGACATGCAGCTAGAGGAAAGGGAGAATGCTGGAGAAGATCTTCGTGGAAACCCTTACTCCTATCTCAGCGATGACGATGATTTTCTGGAGGATCGGGCCATGGACTTCTTCACCGATGAGGATGATTTCGCCTTCATCGATGATCCTGAAGATGATGAAGCCACAAACTCCGAGGAGTAGTAGCACTGAGCACTAGCGTAGTGAGTAGTAGTTGGTCCCAATGTATCGTAGATTTCAGAATGGTTCTTAAAACCATCTGTTTTTCCTTGTTGTGGTGTGTGTTGTACTGTGTGCTATGAGTGAATGAATGAAAAAGCAAGTTGCTAGAAAACTTGAGTCAAACTCCAAAAACTTTTCAAAAACCCAAAACCTTAGCAATTTCCCTCTTTTCTCATGATCTATCTAAACCTTCAGATGCCACGTGGAGGAAGTGGTTCAGCCCCGGACCCGATGTTGCAGATCCTGCAAATGTTGACTTCTGACCGCGAAGCTGAAAGAGCCGAACGTCAAGCCAACCTAGCCACTCTGCAGCAGATAGCTCAGCTAGCCCACAACAACCAAGGCCATGGAAACCAGGACAACCACGGGTCTAAACTCAAGAATTTCCAGAATACCAACCCACCCGTTTTCACCAAGTCGAAAGAACCCCTAGATGCCGATGATTGGCTGCAAACCATGGAAAATAACTTAGAAGTAGCTGGAGTGGAAGCCAACGAGAAAGTCTTGTTCGCCACCCATTATCTAGCCGGAGATGCCAGGGCATGGTGGAACAGTGTTCGTGCAATGACCGGAGGCATATGATGACCTGGGAGGAATTCAAGGTCAAGTTTAGCAGAACCCATGTGCCACCAGGTTTGATCAAGAGAATGAGAGACGAGTTCAAAGAGTTGAAGCAAGGAAGGATGACTGTAGTGGAATACCGTGACAAATTTTTGTCATTAGCTTGGTATGCCCCGGACGAGATAGACATCGAAGCCAAGAAGAAAAAAGATTCCTGAATGGTCTGCATGACGAGATGCAGACGGTGTTAGTCAATATCCCCTTTGTGGATATTGAAGCCCTTGTCGACTCTGCTATCCAAATGGAAGGAAAGATCAACCAAGCCAATGAAAACCGCAAGCGTCGCATGATGCATCAACCAGGAACCCATCAGACCCCAAAGTATCGCCCCAACCCATCTCCAGGATTTGCCCCACGAACCAACAGACCTCCTATGACCCGTCCGACCTATCCCAACCGTGGAAACCCTAGACCTGGAGGAAATCACAACAACCCCGGCAACTCTAGCAATTTCACCCGTGCCCCACCCAAGTTCAACACCAACAATACTACCACTAACCCCAATACTGCCCCGAGGACTGGAAGCAATGTTGTGCCTATCGCAGCCAAGGACAAGTCACAAGTGACCTGTTATGACTGTGGGAATAAAGGCCACTATTCCAATGAGTGCCCCAACAAGAAGAATGCTACATCCCCCAACGCCAATGTCCCAGCTCAGCAGCAGCGTCGTGTCCAGCCAGGGAGAAGATTTGCCCCAGGGAATTCACTCAACCGCAATGGCCGTCTTTTTCTCATGCATGCTGAAGAAGCTCAGGAAGCGCCAGACGTCGTGCTGGGTATGTTTTCTGTTAATTCAGTACTTGCAAGAGTGTTGTTTGATTCTGGTGCATCGCATTCATTTGTCACTGAAGAATTTGCCTGCACTAGTAAAATTCAACCAACCAAATTGAAGCATGTGATGATTGTGCAAATTCCCGGATCAACCACCAAGGCTAGGCAAATTTGCAAAGTCGTCCCTATCCGAATCCATGGCATAGATTTTTATGCTAACCTAATAGTACTCGGAACTAAAGGTTTGGAAGTAGTACTAGGAATGGATTGGATGTCCAAGCATAAAGGATTGATTGATTGTGCCAAGAAAGCCATTACCATGACCAGTACCACCGGAGTATCAGTCGAGCATGTATCTGAAACCCTACCTCGCCAATTCAAGTGTAACAAGAGTCTAGCCCAACCTACCATTGACCAAGTACGGATAGTCTGCGAATACCCCGATGTATTTCCAGATGTTTTGCCGGTATGCCCCCAGATCGGGATATCGAGTTTATCATCGAACTAATCCCCGGAACAGGACCCATAGCCCAGAGACCCTATAGTATGAACCCGTCAGAGCTAGAAGAACTGAAGAAGCAATTGGATTCCATGTTGGAAATCAGATTGATTCAACCAAGTGCGTCCCCATGGAGATCACCTGTCTTGTTTGTGGACAAGAAGGTTGGAGGTAACCGTTTGTGTACGGACTATAGGAAGTTGAATGATGTCACCATCAAGAACAAGTACCCCTTGCCTAAGATCAAAGATTTGTTTGATCAGTTGACCGGTGCCCAGGTGTTTTCTAAGATTGATCTTAGAACTGGCTATCGTCAACTCAAAATTCGTGCAGAGGATATCCCGAAGACTGCTTTCACCACCCGATATGGATTGTATGAGTATACAGTCATGTCTTTTGGATTAAGCAATGCCCCTTCTTATTTCATGAATCTCATGAATAAGATTTTTATGGACTTCCTGGATAAGTTTGTCGTTGTTTTCATCGATGACATTCTGATTTATTCCAAATCGGAAGAAGAACATGAGCTACACCTAAGGACCATCCTTGGAACCCTTAGAGAGCATCATTTGTATGCAAAGTTTAGCAAATGTGAATTCTGGTTACAGGAAGTAGGATTCCTCGGTCATATTGTATCAGCCGGAGGAATTTCCGTAGACCCTGCCAAAGTGAAAGATGTAGAAGATTGGCAAGCCCCAACCACTCAAACCCAAGTTCGTGCTTTTCTCGGATTGGCGGGATATTACCGCAAATTCGTGGAAGGATTCTCGAGTATAGCCCGACCCATGACCCAATTACTGAAGAAAGACAAGAAATTTGAATGGACGGACAAGTGTGAAGCAAGTTTTCAAGAACTCAAGAGGAGATTGATTTCAGCCCCAATCTTGATCATGCCGGATATTACGAAGCCCTTCGATGTGTATTGTGACGCATCCAAGATTGGTCTCGGATGTGTGCTAATGCAAGAACGCAAAGTTATATCTTATCTATCGCGACAAATGAAGCAGCATGAACAAAATTACCCAACCCCTGACCTCGAACTCGCAGCCGTAGTTCTAGCCTTGAAGACATGGAGACATTACCTTATGGGAAACCGTTGTGAGATTTATTCGGATCACAAGAGCCTAAAGTATATATTCACTCAGAAGGAGCTGAATATGAGGCAGAGAAGATGGATTGAGTTAATCAAGGATTACGACTTGGACATTCACTATCACCCTGGAAAAGCCAATGTGGTAGCCGATGCCCTTAGCAGATTGCCGTGCCGCTTGAACTCCATGATTTTAAAGGAGCAACCAAGTTTGCACAAAGATATGGAAGATTTTCGAATGGAATTAGTAAGTGAAGGATTTTTGGCTAGCATAGAACTTCAGCCCACTTTGATCAGTCAGATTAAAGAGGCGCAGAAAGGAAATGCTAGTATCGACGGAATCAAGCGTCGTATCGGTACAGGCAAAGTACCCGGATTCACCGAGGACGAAGAAGGAGTTCTGTGGTACAAAGGACGCCTTTGTGTACCAGCAGATTCGGAGTTGAAAGAAGTTATCTTGAAGGAGGCTCATGATACTCTTTATTCTATCCATCCCAGAGGAACCAAGATGTATCAAGATTTGAAATAGCAATTTTGGTGGCATAAGATGAAGAGAGAAATCGGAAGCTATATCGCCAAGTGTGAAATATGTCAGTGAGTCAAGGCAGGACATCAACGACCCGCTGGATTGTTGAAACCTTTGCAGATTCCGGAATGGAAATGGGATTCTGTAGGAATGGACTTTATCACTGGACTACCTACTTCTAGTAGGGGAAATGACTCTATTTGGGTCATAGTGGACAGATTGTCCAAAGTAGCCCATTTCTTGCCCGTCAAAACCACCTACCAGAGTTCGAAGCTAGCGGAGTTATACATCGCTAGAATCGTTAGTTTGCATGGAGTCCCCAAGAACATAGTCTCGGATCGAGGAACTCAGTTTACCTCGAGATTCTGGAAGAAACTCTGAGAAGGTTTAGGAACCCGCCTAGATTTCAGTACCGCTTATCACCCTCAGACCGATGGACAAACGGAGCGAGTAAACCAAATACTCGAAGATATGCTTAGAGCATGTGTGCTAGAATATGGATCCAAATGGGAAGACTATCTGCCGTTTACAGAATTTTCATACAACAATAGTTACCAAGACAGTTTGCAAATGGCCCCATTTGAATTTATGTACGGAAGAAAGTGTCGCACCCCTTTGAACTGGTCGGAAGTAGGAGAGAGTCAGATTTTCGGACCCGACATTCTACGAGAAGCAGAAGAGAAGGTTCACAAGATTCGTGAACACCTCAAGACAGCCCAATCCCGACAAAAGAGTTACGCCGACAAGAGAAGTCGAGACCTCGCCTTCAACATCGGAGATTTTGTTTATCTGAAAGTGTCGCCATTGAAGGGAATGCAACGTTTCCAACTTAAAGGAAAGTTATCCCCCAGATATATCGGACCTTTCAAAATCTTAAAGCATCGAGGAGAAGTATCGTATCAACTGGAACTACCTAAAGAGATGTCAGCTGTGCACAATGTGTTCCATATCTCGTTACTTCGCAAATGTCTCGAAGTCCCCGAGAAGACCGAAGTGTTCAAGAATATTGATCACCAGACCATAGAGATCAATGATGATCTAACCTATCCCGAAGTACCCATCCGTATATTGGAAGAAGCCTTTCGAACTACCAGAACCCGAAGCATCAAGTTTCTCAAGATTCACTGGAGCAACCACACAGAAGATGAGGCTACCTGGGAACGCGAAGATCACATCAGAACGGAGTTTCCAGATCTCTTCAAATCCTAGGTAATCTTTTCGTCCTTTTTCAAATCTCGGGACGAGATTTTGTTTAAGGGGGGAAGGTTTGTAACATCCCAAAAATAACAAACTTAGATCATCAAAACACTAATCATCAAGTTTAGGGTTAACAAAAACTTTTCTAAATGAATTCATGAATGCATGTATATGTGTATGCATGGATTTTGAATTTCTTTAGAAACCACCTTGTTTGTGTGATCCATTGCTTGTAAAATGTTTCTTAGGTGAAAAGAACATCATCTAAAACATTTCCCACACTTTTCCTAAATACAAGTAAATCAAAACAAATATATTAAGTGAATGGTCATTTTGGCCAATTTAACTCACATGCCTACTTTGGGTGTCTCAAACTTCCAAAACCTAACAGAAACTTTTCTGGATCTTTGCACCCCTTGAATGTACTCATAACAGAGTATCAAGGTCCACTTTGTGATCATCCAGAAACTTTCAAATGGATAGTTTAAATGACAATTCAAAATTGAATCTTCTTCATATGGGAAGATCCCACTTTTCCAAAACCCAGTCAAACAAGCTCAACTTTCAAAACCCAAGCATCTGCAGACTCACCAGAACCAATCTAGCAAACTCACCAAAATTCATTTCAAAATTTAAAACTTGAGTTCATGCGGCCATTTCATCAAACAGGTTGCAGACACAAATCAAACAAAACCACAAACACTATAGTGTGCAGTGTTTTGAGCCTAACTTGTTCCCTAGTTAGCTTACACACAAACCAGTAGATCATCTAGAAAGATTAGCCCAACACTAGCACCCCTGTGAGCTTGCCATTGCCATTAATGATGAACCGCTGAGCACCCCCATGTCACCCCAATGTGGACAGCAAGCTAGGAGCACCAGCAAGCCTAGCCAGCATGTCTGGGAGGCAGCCCACCGTCCATCGCCACTGCCTGTCCCAGCCGCGAGCATTGCCAAGCCCTGGACCACGCGCACAAGCCGCGCCTAGACCATGCCGAGCGTGCACCAGAGCACCACCCGCGACCAGCGTCCCCAGACCGCGCGTTGCCCTCACCGCGCGCACACACGATCACCACCGACCCAGGACCCCGCCAGACACTCCTGTTTGCCGCCCCGTGCCATACAACCACCGCCCGCCGTCGAAGACGCCGCCTCTGCCGCGCAGAGCGCCGCCCGTTCCAGACCAAACCACACCGCCCCATGCCTCGCGATCATGTCGTTGAGCATCGCCAGGAGGCACAGCACCGTCCCCTACCCTTGCCCATGCCATTAGCTGACTATAACGTCGCCCCCGACGAGCTCACCTTGCGCCCCGACGGTCCCCTCGCTCGACTATAAATAGAGGCCACCCCCGCACGATTTCTTCACACCATCTCACTCCCCTCTCCCCACTGACCGTGCCACACCATCCTCAGAGCAAGGCGAGCACCACTTCGCCGGAATTTCACCGGAGCCCGCCGCCTCTGGAGAAGAAGGGAGCCAGCGATTGGAGCCGCCCCAGGAGAAGCCACCGGTACCAGGAGGATCGCCGTCGTTGACTTCGTCGTTCGACCGACTCGCTGACCCTCGCCTGTACCCCGGTGAGCCCCCAGCACCCCCCACTGGCCGCGCTAGGTTTGGTTCTCGCCGGAGCTGTCCCGCGGCGATGATGACCCTCAGCCGTTGGATTAGAACTAGATCGAACGACCCACGTTGCCCCATACCGCTTCACCCAGCCCCGTGTCAGTGACGAGTGGGGACACCCACTTACGCAGCCCACGGGAGCACTGCGCTTAGCAGGCCGGCCCGTTAGAATTTCCCGCGCAGCCCAGCAATTCAAATTAAACCTTTTTCTTTTTATTTTCAAACACACTTCTGTACCCAACTTCAAAAATCAACCCAGGTCGATTCAGCTCACCAAATTGGATGAAACCAATTTTGTTGGAAAGGTCTGTGAATGCTTAATCCAAGCCCGTTGGATTCAAGTCATTTGGAGAGATAAAAGAATTCTACATAAGCATTTCTAGCCACTTTAATCAATTAAAATAAAAGGGTAAAACGTTATTAAATTGTGACACCACTTTAAATCACTTTACCATGGACTACAATATGTGGTGATGACATGTGTCAACATGATCCCATGTTTAGTTTGGAGAATATTA
Source organism: Avena atlantica (assembly GCA_910589765.1). NCBI lineage: Eukaryota > Viridiplantae > Streptophyta > Magnoliopsida > Poales > Poaceae > Avena > Avena atlantica. The sequence continues at coordinate 304,599,529 of OU342736.1, forward strand.
AATCTTAAGTAGTTTTTCAATGAGTAGAAATTACTTTTCTAAAATAAAAGGACTTAAACCAATCCTTAACCTTGTAATGTTAGAGATGATGCTAGATCATCTATAGGACCCTTGTGTGTGATGATTGCAAGTAGTTAAGTATTGATTGGTGATTGTGTACCTCGTATTTATTCACAGACGCTAGTACCGACCAAGGATACTACAAGGAGGAAGGAGGATACTACGAAGAAGAAGCCGAGGAGAACTTCAACCACTCCTCTGCACAAGGCAAGCTAACACTTGCAAGATACTATACCTATGCAAGCTTATATTGACACTGTGCAAGCTAACACTTGCAAGATACCATATTATTGCCACAAACCCATGCTTGTGATATGAGAACTATATGCCTTAAGCGTATGGGATCATACCAACTTGCTAAACCAATCCTAGTTTTATGGCAAGCTTCTTACTTTATTTCTTTATCAAAGCTTAATTAAAGTCTACTTAAGAGTTTGGTAGATATTAGACAGTTGTGCTCAAAGTTTGCCCTAAGAGCATAAAATTTGGCCTAAGCTAGAAACCTTGATCTCAGCCTAAGATATAATGTTCGACTTAGTGAAACTCCACCAGTTACCACCCCTCATTATTACCTTTCCCAACTATAGATGCTAGTGCTAAGCATAAAACTTGATCAACTTTAGATGGGAGTACTTGTTGGAAAATGGTTATGAAAACCTTGGAATGATGGATCATTCTATTGAAATGTTTTGGACATGTGTTTCCAAACACTTGATGATTTTGGTGATGAAAATGTTGAGGCATGAGCCTTAGCCCTTTATAAAACTGATGGTTGTCTGGATGCGATACCATTCCAATTTTATCGTACAACCACAATACCCGAATATTGGGTAGGGCTTGACTGGAAACTTATATACCTTAGTATTAGTTCCCTCACTGCCAAGGTCTGAGCTGAGGCTACCTTGTGAAGATTGTCCACCTGTGCAGTACCCAAGATGACAGTGGTCATGGTTGGGAGGCCAAACTCACAGGAGATGTGCTTATACTAGGGAGTGTAATTGAAAGGTTAAGATTGATTATCCGCATACTGAGTATGGTGAATTCAGGATTTGTTCCTGACAGATGTATTGAATGTTGTGGTGAAAGTGTACAATCTCTGCAGAGTGTCAAACTATTCGAATAGCCGCGTCCACGGTTATGGACAGTTGGAGTGGCCATACTGTTCCCCCGTCAGACCCTTTTCAAAATGACTTGTGAAATGAGTTGAGACTTTGACTTGACCACAACAGAGTTGTGACCTGAACTACAAGATCCCACTTAGGAGTTATAAAATTGTGACTAGCTTTGGAGCTTAGTAGAGATAAACCTGGCTTTTTGCAAAACAACCCTAGAGCCTAGTGTCCTATTATCCAAAAACCCCTTACTTGTTAGTATTAGTTTGCGAGTACTTAAAGAGTACTCATGGCTTTGTCCCTGGCTATTCCCATGGCCAGGCTATGAAGAGGAGTACCTGGAGGATGGACCCCAGGAAGGTTACGACAACTAGGATCATCTCCCATCGTCAGCATTGCCTGTGACCCCGAAGATGGAGCTTCGCCTACGCTAGTTATTATTACGTATTCCGCTGCTTGATGTTGTATTAAGAACTGGATCATGAGATCCCTATTCGTGTAAGAATTTATGTATCGTTGTAATGGATGAAGTACTATGGTATCCAATATTGTTATGTCTCGCAAAAATGGTAATCCTGGGATTGCGAGGTATGGCATAACAGGCATCTAGGATTGAAAAATCCGGGTGTTGACATCATCGAACACCAAAAAGGGGGAGATTGAAAGGGCATTTGTTGCCATAATCACTTTTGGGGTTCGTGAACAACAAGTAGATCATTTTACAGTTTGTCACTGTCCACAGGTTGATATTATGATAAGTGGAAAGCACCCGCACACTTGGGAAAAGTCCACACTCATTCGACACATTTCTGGAAACTCCAGACCGGAGTCTCCGGTCTACCAAGACTGGAGTCTCTGGTGTGGTCCGGAGTTTCCGGACTTGTCTCCGGTGGGGTCATCAGGATCTGGGCTGGGACATTCTGACTAGGGGTCTGGAGCCTGCACCGGAGGTTACTCCGGAGTCTCCGGACCTTGTTCAGTCTGGAGTCTCTAGTGTTGGAAGACCAGAGTCTCCGGTGTTGCTGGGTTAGGATTGTTCTGGGTCATTCAGATGGGCGGTCTGAAGGCTCGTCCGGAGATTGACCGGAGTCTCCGGTCTGACTTTTCTACAATGGTCGAAAACGGTTCGTGGAGGGGGCTGCCTATAAAAAGGTACACTTATCTTCTTCCTCAAGTTTCTCGAGTTGCTCAAGAACACCAACCCCATTAGAGCCACCAAATCTACAAGATCTCTTCATCCAACCATCCAAAGTCATTGATCTTTGGAGAATCGAAGGAGGAGGCCTTGATCTACATCTTCACCAAGGGAGATCTTCATTTCCCCCTCATTCACTTGGGGCCCCCCAAGCTCTAGTGTTTCATTGGAAACCCTAACTTTGATTTGGTTCTTACAAGCTTGTCTGTGATTTGTCTTGTCAGCTTGCTTGCATTTGGGAGCCTCCAATTAAGTTGTGGATGTGTGCCCCTAACTTGTTGTAAAGGTGTCGGCTTCCACCTCGAAGGTTGCCGATATAGTGGAAGGTGGATCGAGCCCGTTGGGGAGAGATTCATCGGAGAACAAGGGAGGCCTCTCGTGGCGTTGGTGGTTTGAAACCACCCCCTCTCCAAACGTAGACGTACTTCCCCTCAAAAGGAAGGAACTACGGGAAACAAATCCTTGCGTCTCCGCGTCCACTCCCTTGGTTACTTCTATCCTTTACCGCACTTTACTTACTTGTTCTTGCTTAGTGTTGTGTTAGCTTGTGCTTGGTTGACATATAGGTAAATTCACCATAGTTGCACATTCTAGAGAATTTACCTTTCTTGTCAAACCCTAATTTGAAAAGGAGTAAAATTTGAAGTAGTACCTATTCACCTCCGCTCTAGGTGCCCATACGATCCTTTCACAAGTGACTCGGGGTTAGCGTATCAACCGGTGGTGCAGCTTGTTCCCTAGTCATCACACGTGTACGACTCCTCGTGTTCATATAAAACAAAATAAATAATAATGCTAATAAAAAATCTAGTCCAATAGAAACATAGCATAAACAATCCTCTATGCTTCTTACAAAAGAAACTCCTCTAAAAACAAAACTAAGCATGCTCATAATCAAGATTAGCTCAGTTCTACTCAGTTTTCCCCTCTCTCTCTTAGTCATAAACTCTCACACATGTGCTCATCTTGGCTGCTACGCTCTGACTGGTCAAGAAAGTTGTCACGCTGATCGTGCCCACCAACCGTTGATCCTTTGTGATTTAGCAGACAGGATAACCCCCTATATACTTCAGGGGCACCCCTCTATCCATGCAAATATAATGAGTTTGCCACTGGTACTTTAACTCCATAAACAAATGATTTTGAATATAGTTTGAAGGGAAAGTGTTCAAGGGTGTATAATTTTCGTATATGCAAGTTTATGCATTATATTTCACTGCATGAAAATGATAAATGATGAGGATTTTATTAGCACAACATTATCATGGCCTAAGTGCGATTTCAAAGAGTTCAAAAGTGTATAATTTTCATATATGCAAGTTTATGCATTACATTCTATGAAAATTATAATCTCTAAAGATTTTCTTAGCACAATATTATCATATTCTAAGTGTGATTTCATAGTGTTCGAAGGTGTATAATTTTCATATATGCAAGTTTATGTATTACATTACACTATGGAAATGGGGAGAAAATGATAATCTCTCAAAATTTTGTTAGCACATCATTATGACGTATTAAGTGCGATTTCACAGTGTTCAAAGGTTTATAATTTTTGTATACGCAAGTTTATGCATTATATTTCACTCCATGAAAATGATAAATGATCAGGATTTTATTAGGACAACATTATCATGACCTAAGTGCGATTTCAAAGAGTTCAAAGGTGTATAATTGTCGTATATGCATGAGGCATAAAGATTTTAGTTTAGGGATCACTTTTCACGCTCTAAAAATGATAAACTCTCAAGATTTTCTTAGGACAGTATTATCATATCCAAATTGTAATTTGAAAGTGTTCAAGAGTTGTGTCAGTTATAAACACTCTTTTACATTAAGAGTTGTATAATTTTTTAATTTGAAAGTGTTCAAGACTGTGTCAATTATAAATACTCTTTTACATTAAGAGTTGTATAATTTTTTTTAATTTGAAAGTGTTCAAGAGTTCTGTCAATTATAAACACTCTTTTACATTAAGAGTTGTATAATTTTTTTTGATTTGAAAGTGTTGAAGAGTTGTGTCAATTATAAGCACTCTTTTACATTAAGAGTTGTACAATTTTTTTAATTTGAAAGTGCACAAGAGTTGTGTCAGTTATAAACACTCTTTTACATTAAGAGTTGTATAATTTTTTTATTTGAAAGTGTTCAAGAGTTGTGTCAATTATAAACACACTTTACATTAAGAGTTGTATATTTTTTTTTAATTTGAAAGTGTTCAAGATTTGCTGTAGACACTATTTTACCTCATAGATTCACTTGATTGCAGCCAATAGATTAACTCGATAAACCAATTAAATCTTCAAACTGGCTCGTCAGTCGCATTCTCCACAACAAGTGCGCGCCCAATTGAGCTCTTGAGTTGCGCCAATGAATTGTCCACAACAAGCGCCCCCGTCTAATTGGAATATTTTGGTGCGAGATCTGACCTTTCCTGTGCATGGTTGCCATTGTCATCTTTCATATAGGTCAACAGGACGACACCATACTTCGGCCAGGATGAATGGAAGGCCGAAGTGAATCTCGACAAAGGGTCTCCATCACTGGAGAAGGGCCACCGTCGTCGGAGAAGAATAAGAAAGGGGAGACAACGACATGGGCGCGGGCGTGGGGCTGGCTCTGGATCCCATCTTGCAACACCAACCTGGGTAAGTGATGACTGCAAGTGCACAGATTGTTTGTAGCTAGTTTCAAAATAAATATGTCGATCCCACAGGGAGCAATAGGCGAAAGACTAAAATTCTTTTAACTAAGACTAAACGAAGTACTCGAGGAATAATTCTAAGATGCAATAAAGGTAGAATTGTTTTTAGAGTTTTGGTTGATTGAAAAAGTAAAGGAAAGTGAAGTAAAACTTAATGCAGAAAGTAGTAATTGCGTATGTAAGAAAGATTGAAACTACAATAGGGAAAAGGCGTTCTCGAGGCGTGGTGGATACACCGCTAGCAATTTAGACTGAGAGATCAAGATTATTATAACAAATATTCTCATGATATGCATGTATGTGGGAGTATCTCCATATATGGATGATTAGGCAGCAACCACTGCTCACACCATCCTTCATAACCACAACTGACAGATAAACGACATCAATTGTATTATCCCGTTATTAAGAGATTTCTCCCGTGGCACAGACATGGCTTAATGAGTTCTCCTTGATTCCCTAAGTTAGTACGTAAAGGATGACAACGACTTTATAGTCACAGTAAGTGCTACCATCCCTCCGTCTACCAACAAGTAATCCCCTTCATCGAGTCCCCATAAGAGGCAAATATTAAGGAGGTGCACAACTCTCAACATAAAGATAAAGACAATTAACACACACATATATATATAATGATGTATAACATAATAATCCCTATCTCATCTCAATCATATAGTAGGGTTTCTCCATCTCCCCAAGAACTAACGATCTACTCAGACATGGAGGCAAACAACATCATGACAATGGTAATGGAAACGATTATCGATGAATAGTACTTGTATAAATCCATAACTAGTGCAAGAATTACAACAAGATCTAGATGGGATGGATGGAGATGATGGTGGTGATGAAGATGCAATGGTTGATGAAGATGGAGATCGATGCCTTGGCCTCCCAGATCTGCTTAGGGCGAAGATGGATCCCTAGGGCAAGTTCCCCTTCCAGATTACTTCCGGAGGTGAGGTTTTTGGTGATTTCTGGGTGTTCTGTATGTTGTCTCTCCGATCAAGTTGCACGGGGTGAAACTATTTGAGGAGGCGGAGGCGGCGCCAACTATATGGCAGGAACTATACGGCCAGAAAACGTTTCCTGCTGTATAGTTGGTCGTTAACTCTTCTGTATCCTCCAATTGCTTCGGGCTTTCTTCTGGTATTATTAATATTTTCCAAATAAGCGATTTACGTTATTTTTGGCTCCTTTTTACTCCAATATAACAGGTCAAAGAGTTGAGTCCATCATATCCATCATTTGTCCTGATCCTGGTGAAAATAAACATAAAAGGTGCGTGCGGACGCCGTAAAATATCAAGATCCTACAACTATGATGCAAAATAATGATCTAAAACAGGATGCAAATATGCACTCGTCAACTTCCCCAAGCTTAGACTCTTGCTCATCCCGAGCAAGTTTTAGCTTAATGGATGTGATCCTCATATTCATGAAGCTGAGTCGATAAAATAAATGAGGCAGTTGCATCATGTGTTTATCATAAAGGATACGTATAAATAGGTTCATGAATAGTATATTACTTATACCATCTGAATAATATTAGCAGTCTTCCACACCTTTAGCAATTAACAGTTCACAAAAGATTATTATCAACAAGATGTAAAGATATTTGGTTCAAAACGAGTCAGTGAGGTAGTCCCAAGTGTTTTAGGATTAACATATTCACTTGGGATTTAAAATCTCAAACGTCCATTTGTCTTACTACAATATAGTGCTATATGCCTATTTTCTCTTTGCACACTCGCTCTTTTTCTTCATCTTTCTTTTTCTTCTTTTTCTATATATGTTTATGCTCGCACTTTTGTTTAAGTGTTGTGCAAATAAGCTATCCATATATTCCACTTCGTGTAGGAATTTCAAAGTTTAACAATATCAATTACCAAATTCCAAATATATATGAAGCATCTTTATAACTTGATTATTCTACCTCAACTTATTCTCACTCTATTTGATAGCACTTATATTTTCTCCTTTGTTTAAGGTTTTTTCTTTTTCATCTTAATTATTTAGACAATCTCTCCTTTTTGTAAATCAAACCATTGACCTACAACATATTGATCAAATTATCTTTGTATGTTTATTTAATGCAAATGATGTGGAAGACTCCTATTGCTATCATCAAGTCCAAGTAAAATCATACTCAAGCCATTCATATATCCGATAAGAAAAAATCAAACTCAATAATGCTCCATATATTATAATAAACTCAAAATTTCATAAATAGTATCAACTATTTCCGAAGGGAATCCTAATGATGCAATCTTTATTTCTAAACTCGAACTAATACGAAACTAAAAGTAATAAACTTATAAGTTTGATCACAAGGTTTTAGAGATCTCCCCAAGCTTGGAATCAAGCCACGAGGGATCACATAACTCCTTGCTGGTACCTTCTCCTCCTCCTGGGTAGGAAGAGAATTGACTTCCTCTCCTGGGTTACTAACTTCAGCCACGCTTGCGAGGCAGATGCTGAGCTTGGCCATATCATATTGAATCTTCAAAATTTTCCTCTAAAGGAATTTCTTCTCATCTGTCAACTCAAAAACAGATTTGATCAAGAAACTAACTCTACCATCGATGTCATTAACCTTTTTCTCAAGGTCTCTGTTCATCATCCAGTAGGAGCCAATCCCTTCTCCAATTGTTTCAACACATGTCTTTGAAGCTTTTTCCAATTGATATATCTTATCATGAATGTATTCTTGCCGCACCTCCTTGGGTTTAAGAGGTGCGGACTAAGAAGAGGTTTATAATAAAATCCTATGTTGTGACTACAATGCTAGTCCCTGGATCAAAGGTCCCTGTGATTGCAATGCTAGTCCCTGGATCAAATGCTAGCATCCACAGTTTAAGATGAAGTACACAGATACAAAGGTCTTTATTACATCGTCATTCCAGAGATAAACATAGTCTTTTACGACTCCATAGCCAAAGGCTATTACAAGAGTTCATACATAATTTATAAAGTAAAGTCTTCATCTTCATGTGCCACAGGCAAGAATGTCGAGTGTAGACTCATAACCCTAATCCTCATCAGAGTAACCTGAAACATCACAAGTTACAACCACATTGGGTTAATGCATTTGGAATTGTATTGGAAAGTGATACCATATTAGAATAGTAGTATCTAACATCTATATGAGTTTGGCTAATGTAACACCGCGGTTCTGAAAAGACCGTGGCTTCTATGTGACATGCCAACCCCTGGATCGGTTCATTGGCCCACATAGAATAAGATGAATAACATAGCAAAATATCCGTGTATCATGAATAACGAAGATCCAGAGTACCATTATTACAATAAAAGCTTAGCACAAAGATAGCTCAAATTATTAAGGTAGCAACATAAATAAAGTAAATCCTCCATTCTTCAAATTGCCCACAAGTGAACAAGTGCCGAGTGGAGTACCGTGGCCTATATCGATTACTCAGAATCGGAATAACCTGCAACATGAAACGTAACAGCCCCGAAGGGTCAATACATGGAATGTATGGCAAGTAGAGCTAGTAAATGGAGACAATAGTGCTAACATCTACATGCATATTTGGCAAGTGGAGCTGTGTCTGGCTTGCATTTGCAAATACATTTGTCCTACTTTCATAAACAGTTTTTGATTTTCTTTGAAAAGATCCCAATTAAGTTAACCCAACAATATTAAATCAATTATGAAATTGGAATGAGCGAGAAACATGTCATGGAGTCAATATCAAGCAACTCAGTTGTCCGTAACCGGGGACACGGCTAATCGATTAGATTATACACCCTGCAGGGGTTAGTACACTTTACCCATGTGACTTGGCCAGCCCAGCTCGTACCATCACTCTCATTTTGAGTGGTGATAGGGAGAAGTCCAAGAAGAGACTGTTCGGGAAGTAGCTCCTCAATCCCGACGCGCACCGGTCCAACCTACCAAAATTCTACATCTCTGGATACGCGGGTTCGAGTTACCACAACCTACTAAGTCCAACCAACCACCCATTCCATTATTGGCACATGGCTGTACACGTAAGATACACAATAAAGAAGCCAATCATTCTCTCTTGATACCTGGGTGCCTTTCCGCAATGAAACCACCAAAAATTATAAATACCATCACACCCAGAAGATTCATTGATTAAGTTGTTTTAGTTTTCACAAACCAATACTTTTAGAAACAAATCTCAATGATGTAACCCAGCCCTCGTTCAACATAGCCTGGCTAAGCACATCTACCAACGGTGGTTCATCTACAAGGAAAGCCCTACCACATAATAGGTCATAGCATAGCGATAGTATCATCCTACACATTCATCTACAAAATACACGACAATGCATTGAAAATAGTAGGACGATATCATGAACAAAGTAGCATCTACTTGCCTTGGTTATAGCGGTCGGAAGAACAATCCACACACGAGCAAGCGTTGCACTCGTCACAATCTACACGATACAATTACAATCATAAACAAACAATCCACAAGCATATGAAACAAATATGATGCATGAAGGTATGCAAGGCAAGTGAATTGGTGCTACAGCTGCACCACATAATCCTGATCCATAATACTACTGATTGCATGCATGGAAAATAGTTTTAGCGCTAGGAAAACTATTTAGCAAAAGTAGCGCCCAAAACTAGAGCTAGAACTCAAATAATTCACTACCGGTAGTATACTGTTTGTAAAATCTTGGGAAAATTCTACCGCATAGGCATCGCTGATTAGAAACAGTACCAATTGGAATTACTCAAAAAGGAATTATAAAACTCCCCGAGTAATTAAAACACTGCAGAAAGCCACTAGACAGTTTCTGCAGAAGTTTTTACTGTAAGCCTATCCTTTTAATTCACGATGAGATTCCCCTCGTTCCACTGAATCCAGGGACATATCATACGCGATTTTTAGAGTTACAGATCTTTTTCTACAAATTTATTTCTCCAAAAAGACCACTAACTAGTTTGATTAAACTGTACCAAACCTCGCTGCAAAAGCCTGAACCAAAGGTACAGCGAGATTCTACACGACTCACTGAATCTACACATATTTTATTTGCAATTTTTGGCCAAGCGGTTTAATTACTACGCAATTTACAAGTTTCTACCGAAATCTGTCAATTAAAAGGATTAACGAAATTAACCAGTCAACTGTGTCTGTTGACTGGTCAAAGCGTCTGCTGACTGGGCGCTGACTGAGCGTCTGACTAGTCAACGCCTGAGTCTGACCGGTCAACGAATGATCTGAGCCGCTGATCTGAGATCTGACGGTGGCTGCAGGCTTACCGGAAACGAACGGCGAAACGGACGGCGGCGAGTTCCGGACGGCGCGGCGATCGGTTCCGGCGACGGTGGTGTTTCCTGCGCAGATGTAGACGGTCAGCGCACGGTCAAAGTGGTCATCAACGCGGCGACGGCGCGTGCGGCGGCGATGGCGGCACAGCAGATAGTGCGCGTGCGTGTGCTGCGAGCGTGCGTGTGCGGTGGCGCCGACGGCGGGGAAGGGCGAGGCGCGGGCGGCGCGTACCTTGGCGGCGGGGTCGGCGACGAGGCGGCGGGGCGGAGCGCTGGCGGCGGCGGCCGAGGGGAGGCGGCGGCGATCGCGGCTCCTGGCGGCGTGCGGGTACCGAGGCGAGGTGGGGCGATCGAGGCGGGGGCGGTTTACGAGGCAGGCGGCGGCGGCTGCCCCTTTTGTGGGCCCCCACGCGGGAGTCCTATGCGAAAACGGCGCGGAGTTGGTTTCGGACTCGGAAATCGGTCCAAAATTCGGACCGTTTTCCGACGATTCACTAAAACGGCGACAACTTTTCTGTACGAGCTCCGAATCGAGCGATTCTTACTCCTACGGTTTCGTACAGGCGAGGGGAACAATCTAGGGTCAAGGGTTGGGCGAAACCACTAGGCTAAAAGGGTGGAAAACGCTAGTCCTACTAAAGCCTCCCGCAGGAGCCTCGTAGCAAAAAAGAATAGGGTTTCGAAAATAACGTTTTGCCGATTCATTTCGATCGACGGTTTTGCATGGAAAAGCATGATGCAATGATATGAATGATATGCGGAACCAAATCTAAAATTTGGGATGTGACAAGACTAACCCCCTTAAGATGAATCTCGTCCTCGAGATTCGGCGTGGCTAGCAAATAGGTGTGGGTAGTCCTCTCGGATGTCATCCTCACGCTCCCAAGTGGCTTCCTCTTCGGTGTGGTGGCTCCACTGTACCTTGCAAAACCTGATCGTCTTGGTACGGGTAATCCTCTCCGCTGTCTCCAGAATCTTGACCGGCTTCTCCTCATAGGTCAAGTCGTTCTCAAGCTGAACCTCCTCTAGCGGCACAGTGTCTCTCAATGGTGTATCCACCATCTCCGGATGGCACTTCTTTAGCTGGGACACGTGGAACACGTTGTGAACAGCGGACAGAGCCTCTGGCAACTCCAACTGATAAGCAACTTCTCCTTTGCGTGCTAAGACCCGATACGGTCCAATAAATCGAGGTGCCAGCTTACCCTTAATTCCAAATCTCTTGATCCCACGAAGTGGCGACACTCTGAGGTATGCTCTATCACCTATCTCATACACCACTTCCTTGCGCTTGGCGTTTGCGTAGCTCTTCTGCCTTAATTGTGCTACCTTCAGCCTGTCCCTAATCAAGGCGACCTTCTCCTCAGCGTCCTTGATCAAATCGGGTCCAAACAACTAATGTTCTCCTACTCCATCCCATATCAATGGTGTCCGGCACCGTTTCCCATATAGCACATCGAACGGTGACGTCTTGATGCTGGTTTGATAACTGTTGTTGTAGGAAAACTCAGCATACGGCAAATTCTCATCTCAACTAGAACCATGAGCCAAAGCGCAAGCTCTCAACATGTCCTCCAAAATCTGATTCGCCCTCTCGATCTGTCCATCAGTCTGCGGGTGAAACGCTGTGCTAAACTCCAATCTAGTGCCAGGTGACTCGTGTAGCTGGCGCCAGAAGTGTGAGGTAAATTGGGTGCCTCTATCAGATACAATAATCTTGGGAACTCCGTGTAGGCACACAATCCTGTCCATGTAAATCTTGGCCAACTTTGCACTCGTATAAGTCGTCTTTACTGGAATAAAATGGGCTACCTTGGTCAAATGGTCGACCACTACCCAAATGGAGTCATATCCTGACCTGGTCCTGGGCAATCCTGTGATAAAATCCATTCCCACTCTATCCCATTTCCAATCCGGCACGGGCAATGGCTGTAGCAGTCCTGATGGCTTCTGGTGTTCTGCCTTCACTCGGCTACATACATCACATAGGGCAATATGCTTGGCGATATCTCCCTTCATGTTATTCCACCAAAATCTGCTCTTCAAATCCATATACATCTTTGTGTTGCCCGGATGTATGGAGTATGGCGAGTTATGAGCCTCCTGCAGAATCAACTCCCTTATCTCCGGATCGCTGGGCACACACAAACGATCTCCATACCATAAGGTACCATGCTCATCCTCGCGAATATCCTTTTCCCGGTTCTCCTTCATCTTTTCCTTTATCTCCTCTATTTCCTTGTCTCCTACCTGAGCCTTTTTGATTCTGTCCTGTAGCGTCGGTTGGACTTCCATTGTAGCCAGGTATCCTTCAGACACTACTTCCAGTCGAAGGTCCTTGAATTGCTTGCACAAATCCTCAGGCAATTCACCAATTGTCAATCCATTGGCATAAACCTTCCGGCTCAGAGCATCTGCTACTACATTGGCCTTTCCTGGGTGGTATTGTAGATTCATATCATAGTCCTTGATAAGTTCCAACCATCTCCTTTGTCTCATGTTCAGTTCCTTCTGCGTGAATATGTACTTCAGGCTCTTGTGGTCGGTGTACACATCACAGTGTTTTCCCATTAAGTAATGCCTCCATACCTTGAGCGCATGAACCACTGACGCTAACTCCAAGTCGTGTGTGGGGTAATTCTGCTGATGGTGCTTGAGTTGTCGCGAGGCATATGACACTACTCTCCCATCTTGCATCAGCACACTCCCAAGTCCCTGTCGAGAAGCATCATAGTACACTTGGAAATCCTTCTAAAGGTCTGGTAAACACAGAACAGGCGCGGTCACTAGTCGACGCTTCAGTTCCTGAAAGCTGGCTTCACATGTGTCTGACCATTCAAACTTCCTCTCCTTCTTCAGAAGTTCAGTCATCGGCTTAGCAATCTTGGAAAAGTTTTCAATGAACCTCCTGCAGTATCCAGCAAGTCCCAAAAAGCTTCGAATCTCTCCTGCATTCTTGGGTGCTTCCCACTCAGTCACTGCAGTCACTTTGCTTGGATCAACAGCGATTCCTTCTCCTGACACTACGTGTCCAAGAAACCCAACAGTGTTAAGCCAGAATTCACACTTGCTGAATTTGGCATACAGCTTGTGTTCCCTCAGCTTCTCCATAATCAGTCACAGATGCTTTTCATGCTCGGCATCATCCTTGGAATATATCAGTATGTCGTCAATAAACACCACCACGAACTTGTCCAAGTACTCCATAAATACCTTGTTCATCATGGTCATGAAATATGCCGGGGCATTCATTAGTCCAAAAGACATAACCGTATACTCATATAAACCATACCTAGTGGTGAAGGCGGTTTTTGGTACGTCCTCCTCCCGGATCTTCAATTGGAAGTAGCCTGATCGCAGATCAATCTTGCTGAACACCTTCGCTCCTTCCAGTTGATCAAACAAATCATTTATGTTTGGCAGAGGGTACTTGTTCTTGATGGTTACTTCATTCAGCGAGCGATAGTCCACTACTAATCTCTTGCTGCTGTCTTTCTTCTCCACAAACAGAACAGGTGCACCCCATGACGACGAACTAGGATGAATGAATCCCTTTTCCAGCTGTTCTTTCAACTGCTTCTTCAATTCCTTCAGCTCATCCACATCCATCTTATATGGTTTCTTTGCTATTGGTCCTGTTCCCGGCATCAGGTCGATAAGGAACTCTACATCCCTGTCAGGTGGCATTCCTGGCAGCTCTTCCGGAAACACGTCGGGGTAATCTCTAATCACTGGCACAGTATCCATGCTAACCCCCTTAAGAGAATTCAACTTACACCTTCCTGGTCGTACAGCTGACTTGAATCTAATCCTCTTACCATCCGGGGTTTTGAGCGAAACAGCTCGCTGTGCACAATCTATGTGTCCCCATGCATAGACATCCAATCCATACCCAGAATAACGTCTAATCCCTGTGAATCCAACACTACCAAATGTGCAATGAAGTTGTGTGTTCCAATCTTCACAGTTAAATCGCGGCATCCCGCACTAGCTATCATATCTCCTCCAGGTGAACTCACTCTAAAAGACCTTTTCATAGACTCCGTAGGTAACTTATACTTATCCACAAATGCCCTTGATATGAATGAATGCAATGCACCAGTATCGAAAAGTATAAGTGCAGGGTAAGTGTTGATTGGGAACTTACCAATCACAAGGTCAGGCTCATCTGGAATCTCCTCCACATTCATGTGGTTCAATGTGGCCTTCTCGCTGTTGGTTGGCTTTAGTCCTTTCCTCTCCGGACAGTTGTCAGCATAGTGTCCCTTCTGTTTACACTTGAAGCATGTCACCTCACTCAGATCCTTCTTCACAAAGCTGCGATCACGGTTGCGGTCATGTCCACCGTGTCCTCCAGAGTGGTGAGAGTGTCCTCCCTTGTGGCTGTGGTGGTTGCTCCTATGGTTGTCATGACGATGCCCATCGCCTCCATGGTGGTGGCGGTCATGGCTCCCATGGTCACTCCCTCCATGCTTGGAGTATCCATCATATGAAGTGCGAGACTTGTGATGTGAACCAGAGTGGTGATTATTGTTCTTTATCTTGCGGCTTTCTACTTGCTTGTGCTTCCCTTCCAAGATCCTGGCCTTGTCCATAAGTTCCTGGGAAGTGGGACAATAAACCACCAGTAGCTGTACTGAAAGCTCATCACTGAGGCCATCCAGGAATCTCTCCCTCCTTTTCGCATCAGTGTCAACATCCTCAGGTGCATAACAGGACAGGTTGTTGAACTCCTCAATGTACTCGCCACGGTGCGATTGGTTTGGCGCAAGTTGCGGAACTCCTTCCTCTTCAGGCTCAGAACTCCTGAAGACACGTGGTTGGTCCTGAAACCTTCCTCGAATATTGCCCAAGTCATAGTGTCCAGCGGGTGGGTGATCTGAAATGTGTCCCACCCAAAAGCGGCTGGTCCCTCCAATAAGTGAGCGGCAAACCTCACCTTCTCAGCATCAGTGCATCCGACAGTTACTAGATCCTTGTTGACTGAACGCAACCAGTCGAGAGCAACCATTGGTTTCGTTGCAGTAGAGAACTTAGCTGGCCTTAACCTTAGAAATCTGGTGAGAGCATCTCCCTGAGGCTGATTGTTTCCATTGTTATTGTTCTGATTTGCCATGAACTGAGTCATCACTTGGGTCAGCTGTGCCTGAGCTGCCATGAGCTGCTCCAACTCATTGGGTTGACGGCGGGGAGGCATCTGCGGTTCAGCACAGGTAAGTTTAGAAAGAATCAACTACGATAATAGGATTCTACCCATGCATATGATCAAACAACAACAAACAATAGCAGACAATCACAAGCAAGCAACACATCAACAAACAAGTGATCCAGCAACATCCCATTGGTTAATCCTAGCAGTATATAACTACTGAAATAGTTTTACAAGAGTTGGCAATGGTTAACTAAACAGTTGATCATCTAAACAACAAAACAGCAATCTGCCAGAACAGTCCAACAGCGTTCGCGAATTTTTCCGCCTGACTTAAACTCGTCAGAAAAATTAGCTGATTTTTGCACATATAGTACAGAGAGTTTCGCATCAGCCCAATTTTTTCCATATTTTTCCGAGTTACAAGAAAAATATGAAAAATCGCACAGATCTGCTGTATCAGCAGAAAAACTGCAGCGAAAATAACACAGATAGTAACCAAACATGCCATAACTCTTTCATAAAATTCGCACAAATAATTCCTGGGATATTGGAGTACACAAATAAGCAACTAAACACTCTTAAACTAACACGAACTAAGTTTCACAACGATCGAGACTAATCATAATGAATTTGCCTAACGTGGACTAATTGGTGGACTTCTATCTACTTCTTGAAGAGGTTGCAGTAGGTCCTCGCTGTCATGCGTTGACGCTTCGGCTCGCGGTACAACCATGGCGGCGGAGTGTACACCTCTCCTGAATCATCACTTGAGATCTCAAACTCCACCTCTTCTGGATCCTCCTCTTCTTCTTCACTCTCAGCTGCAACTGCAACAGCTTCATCTCCTCCACCATCATCGTCCTCATCATCATCGTCGTCTCCACTGTCATCGTCATCCCCATTGTTGCCATCATCTCCATTGTCATCATCAGAGGGTGGATTCAGCTGTGCTTGGAGAGCGGCAATCTGGGCTGTCATAGCTTCAATAGTTTGATCCCTTTCCTGGACGGTCCCTTGCAACTGTTGTATGTTCTGAGTGTTCTCCTGCACAGTACCATGAAGATGAGCTATGGTTGCATCTCTGGCTATCAGGGCATTCTCCAGAACTCCCACAGCTTCATGCAAGGTGTCAATCTCCTGTCCTTGGACCACCATACCCTTGCTAGAAAAATCTGCAATCTCCTTTATCATCATCACTTTATCAGCTAGAGCTCCATTCTCCCTTTCCATGTCCTCTATGTGCCTCCGACGGGGCGGCATGTTGTTCCTGTCGCCCGGGGTAACCACAATGTGCCCATCTTCATCACGCCTCCCATAGTCACGGTAGGGTGAATCTGCTGGCAGTAGGTGTCGGACTTGATGGCACTGGCGAGACAGGGCTTCATGTATGGCCAAGTTGATACCAAGTCCCCAGTTGCAGTATGTCTTGGTGTAGATCAAGTGCACGGGGTTTGGAAAGGCGGCATCTCTGAATATGAAGGTAGTGATCTCCCATGCATCCTCCCCATATCCATAGGTGTACAGCCTTCTTCCCTTGAACATGGGCAGTGGCAATCCCAATGACTGCGAGAGCTGAGCTAACTGCCTTGCAAAGGGCCTTGGTGACTCCATGGTGGCATACTCAGTCCTGACTTCTCCCATCTATCAAGTAAAAGAGGAAAGTGTGAGAATAGCATATGGTAAGAATTTACGAGGGTGAAAGGCATAAGACGAAAGACAGAGTTAATATAGGATTTAGTAAATCTATGGCTTCCAAATCCAATCCTAGGTCACGATCCTACAGTCGACACACGGGCTCTGATACCATCCTGTAACACCGCGGTTCTGAAAAGACCGTGGCTTCTATGTGACATGCCAATCCCTGGATCGGTTCATTGGCCCACATAGAATAAGATGAATAACATAGCAAAATATCCGTGTATCATGAATAACGAAGATCCAGAGTACCATTATTACAATAAAAGCTTAGCACAAAGCTAGCTCAAATTTTTCAGGTAGCAACATAAATAAAGTAAATCCTCCATTCTTCAAATTTCCCACAAGTGAACAAGTGTCGAGTGGAGTACCGTGGCCTATATCGATTACTCATAATCGGAATAACCTGCAACATGAAACGTAACAGCCCCGAAGGGTCAATACATGGAATGTATGGCAAGTAGAGCTAGTAAATGGAGACAATAGTGCTAACATCTACATGCATATTTGGCAAGTGGAGCTGTGTCTGGCTTGCATTTGCAAATACATTTGTCCTACTTTCATAAACAGTTTTTGATTTTCTTTGAAAAGATCCCAATTAAGTTAACCCAACAATATTAAATCAATTATGAAATTGGAATGAGCGAGAAACATGTCATGGAGTCAATATCAAGCAACTCATTTGTCCGTAACCGGGGACACGGCTAATCGATTAGATTATACACCCTGCAGGGGTTAGTACACTTTACCCATGTGACTTGGCCAGCCCAGCTCGTACCATCACTCTCATTTTGAGTCGTGATAGGGAGAAGTCCAAGAAGAGACTGTTCGGGAAGTAGCTCCTCAATCCCGACGCGCACCGGTCCAACCTACCAAAATTTTACATCTCTGGATACGCGGGTTCGAATTACCACAACCTACTAAGTCCAACCAACCGCCCATTCCATTATTGGCACATGGCTGTACACGTAAGCTACACAATAAATAAGCCAATCATTCTCTCTTGATACCTGGGTGCCTTTCCGCAATGAAACCACCAAAAAATATCAATACCATCACACCCAGGAGATTCATTGATAGTATCATCCTACACATGCATCTACAAAATACACGACAATGCATTAAAAATAGTAGGACGATATCATAAACAAAGTAGCATCTACTTGCCTTGGTTGTAGCGGTCGGAAGAACAATCCACACACGAGCAAGCATTGCACTCGTCACAATCTACACGATACAATTACAATCATAAACAAACAATCCACAAGCATATGCAACAAATATGATGCATGAAGGTATGCAAGGCAAGTGAATTGGTGCTACAGCTGCACCACATAATCCTAATCCATAATACTACTGATTGCATGCATGAAAAATAGTTTTAGCGCTAGGGAAACTATTTAGCAAAAGTAGCGCCCAAAACTAGAGCTAGAACTCAAATAATTCACTACCGGTAGTATACTGTTTGTAAAATCTTGGGAAAATTCTACCGCATAGGCATCGCTGATTAGAAACAGTACCAATTGGAATTACTCAAAAAGGAATTATAAAACTCCCCGAGTAATTAAAACACTGCAGAAAGCCACTAGACAGTTTCTGCAGAAGTTTTTACTATAAGCCTATCTTTTTAATTCACGATGAGATTCCTCTCGTTCCACTGAATCCAGGGACATATCATACGCGATTTTTAGAGTTACAGATCTTTTTCTACGAATTTATTGCTCCAAAAAGACCACTAACTAGTTTGATTAAACTGTACCAAACCTCATTGCAAAATCCTGAACCAAAGGTGCAGCGAGATTCTACACGACTCACTAAATCTACACATATTTTATTTGCAATTTTTGGCCAAGCGGTTTAATTACTATGCAATTTACAAGTTTTACCGAAATTTGTCAACTAAAAGGATTAACGAAATTAACCAGTCAACTGTGTCTGTTGACTGGTCAAAGCGTCTGCTGACTGGGCGCTGACTGAGCGTCTGACTAGTCAACGCCTGAGTCTGACCGGTCAACGAACGATCTGAGCCGCTGATCTGAGATCTGACGGTCGCTGCAGGCTTACCGGAAACGAACGGCGAAACGGACGGCGGCGAGTTCCGGATGGCGCGGCGATCGGTTCCGGCGACGGTGGTGTTTCCTGCACGGATGTAGACGGTCAGCGCACGGTCAAAGTGGTCATCAACGCGGCGACGGCGCGTGCGGCGGCGATGGCAGCACAGCGGATAGTGCGCGTGCGTGTGCGGTGGCGCCGGCGGAGGGGAAGGGGGAGGCGCGGGCGGCGCGTACCTTGGCGGCGGGGTCGGCGACGAGGCGGCGTGGCGGAGCCCTGGCGGCGGCGGCCGAGGGGAGGCAGCGCGCGGGGGTCACGCGGGAGGCGGCGGCGATCGCGGCTCCTGGCGGCGCGCGGGTACCGAGGCGAGGTGGGGCGATCGAGGCGGGGGCGGTTTACGAGGCAGGCGGCGGCGGCCGCCCCTTTTGTGGGCCCCCACGCGGGAGTCCTACGCGAAAACGGCGCGGAGTTGGTTTCGGACTCGGAAATCGGTCCAAAATTCGGACCGTTTTCCGACGATTCACTAAAACGGCTACAACTTTTCCGTACGAGCTCCGAATCGAGCGATTCTTGCTCCTACGGTTTCGTATAGTCGAGGGGAACAATCTAGGGTCAAGGGTTGGGTGAAACCACTAGGCTAAAAGGGTGGACAACGCTAGTCCTACTAAAGCCTCCCGCAGGAGCCTCGTAGCAAAAAAGAATAGGGTTTCGACAATAGCGTTTCGCCGATTCATTTCGATCGATGATTTTGCATGGAAAAGCATGATGCAATGATATGAATGATATGCGGAACCAAATCTAAAATTTGGGATGTGACAGCTAAGTGTAGCTTAGGCTTGCTTTGCTCAAAATAGGTTTTTCCTATCAGTTGAAAACACTAAGTTTTTGTTTGTCAAAGACTCCCAAGGAACCACCAATAGACATTGGTGAACCTTAACCCTTGTTCAACCATAAGTTTTAAGCTTAGAAATTGGGATGAGGAGGTCCTTGATAGCTTCAATGTCTTGATGCTCAAATTGTCCGTTGCCAGGGACATGGCTAAGTACTTAGATTTTTCCTTCTCGAGAGGTGGTGCACTTTCCCCACAAGACTCGACATGCATCGAGACGAGATCTTTCAGAAGCCTTCCCTTAGACCAAATGGACCCGTTCCATCCTATCACCCTACCACCATCTGTCCATTTGACTAAGTTATTACAACCTATATGATCAAGGCAGAGCCCATATGCCATGTGGTTGCACTAGAAGCTTCTAAACACTAAGTATATCAAATCCCTTTGTTCCTAGGTGGCTTTCCACAAGTGAGATACACCAGGGAGGCCATAGAAATGGGCCCTGAGTAACCACTCAACACAAACCATTCTTTCCATTCCACCCAGGTGATTCATTCACTTAGTTGTTTTATTAAGCAAAAACATAAGTCAAAAGACTTAGTAAAATTTCCATAGCATGTGTATATATTCCACCCTTGTTTACTACTAGCTAGGCTAAGCATGATATCAATAAGTGTCTTAACTTAGAGAATAATTCTACCAAGACTACAACTACTAGGATTTCCCAAGGCATAGTCATATAGATACTTAGCAAAATTTTATGCAAGCCCTATACAAAATATCACTAATGTATAGTCAAAATAATAGGACAAATATAGATGAAGCACCACTTTCCTTGGTAGTTGGGGGAGTAGCAACAATCCTCACACTCATAATCCCCACTAGCACCAAAATCTACACATAAAATAATAGCACCAAATTCACATTCCAATATACAAGCAAAGATATTATGAATGCATGCAAATGCAATGTGATGACTTTTTCTAAACTAAACAAGACAAGTCAAACAGTACTGAACACAAAACCAATTATTTATAGTCTAAATAAACTTAAATTTGTTTTAAGATCATTTTCTAAATATTTTACATAGTCAAAATAAGCCTATATTTGATTCTGTAAATAAAACAAATTTTACATACAAATCCAAGCCCACATTAGTGTAGGATTTATTTTTCTGATTCCAATGATATATTATTTGCAAAATTTGACCAAACAGAACAAAAGTTATCATTTTTACAAGTTTGAATCTCTAATAGATATAAAAACAGATTTTAAATCGAAACCCTAGCCACATGGCTGTGTCTGATTGGTCGATACCGCTACGCGCGGATTGGCTAACGTGGAGCATTGGATCTTAGTCAGATCCAGTGGTCCAGATCTAATGATACTGTTTCGCTCTAGGATCTAATCTCAGCCTTACGATTTAGATCTGATGGCGCTAGCACAAGCAACCATAGACCGACGACGCTGGCGATGGCTGCGCGGCAGCGGCGCTGTGCCAGTGATGTTCCGGCAGCTACAGAGGAGGCTGTGGGTTGTGCGTTGACTTACCAGCGTCGCAAGGTTGCGAGGAAGCTCAACGTGTCGCTGGCGTGGACGGGGGCGTGCTGTGGTGGCCTAGAGACCTCGTCGGAGTTCGTACCCGTGTCGGGTGTTCACTGCCGGAGATGAAGTCGACATTCTATAGTTCAATAGGAAAAATGAAAGGTATTAAGAGATGCACAAAGGCACGACGAACATAGTCGTATGGGTTAGGGGTCAAGGGGGCAGTCTGGCTTACCGTGATTCTTCACCGGAGTTGAGCGGCGCTTCGGTCGTTCGCAGAGGTTGACGGAGACGACGTCCTGGGGCGATTCAGAGAAAACCAAAGATGTGAGAAGATGCGCAAGGGTATGACAAGCAAGCTCGTGTGAATGAGAGGCGAAGGGGTGCGCTAGACTCACCAGAATGGCTCGCCGGAGCGCGTTAGACAGCGGCGGTGCAAGCTTGATTGCGAGCAGCCTGGGGGCGTTAAGAGGGGGTTTGGTGAGGGGAAATGACCGCAGCGCGGTGGTGCTTAAGTAGCCAGAGCAGGGGCGTCATTCACGCGAGGAATCAACAGAATTTAAGTGAAATCAATCGCGGCGTCACTGCGGGGGAAGAAACGGCGGAGCGGGTCATCGCGCGAGGAATAGGGGACGATGAGCTGATGTGGCAGTGGGCCGTGCCTGTCAGCGAGTGGGTCTGGCGCGAGTCTAGTGAGAAACAGAGGGAAGAGGAAATCAGCCGGGTGGCCTTGATGGGCTGGGTCTGGCACTAGGCCGAAATGGTGGCGCTGGCCCTTTTCTATTTCCTTTCTCTTTTTCTTTTTCTATTTTGATTTTCAGGAATCAAATTCAAACCCTATTTCAAATAAGTTTGAATTTAAACCACCTCTAGATTTTTGTAGTGTCAACCTTGTACTTATTTGTGTATAAAACACTACTGTTTAGTCAAATGCACTTTGACACTTTGAAAAATAAAATAAAACCATGCCTTATTGGTATATAGATAATAGGCATAAAGATGGTTTTATTTGGAATTTTGTTTTGAAAACTTTTGTGCAAGCCAAGGATGCTATGCATTCATGCATGATATGAAAGCTTTTGTAATTCATGATTTTTGGGATGTTACGAAGACTCACTCCTAAACTCATCTAAAGCATGCATGTCTAATAAATGCTTTTCTCCTGCTGCTTTAAGATCATAGTTTAAGTTCTTGATTGCCAAAAGGCTCTATGTTCCAATTCTAAAGGTAAATGGCTTGCCTTACCGTATACCATATTATATGATGTGATGCCCATCGGATTTTTAAATGCAGTTCGGTATGCCCAAAGAGTGCCATTTAGCTTGTATGACCAATATTTTCTTGATTTATCCACCATCTTCTTGAGTATGGTCTTAAGTTCTCTATTAGAGAGTTCTACTTGACCACTCGTTTGAGGATGATATGGTGAAGCAACACAGTGAGTTACTCCATATTTACCGAGGATTTTCCTGAAAGTTCCTTCCATAAAATGAGAACCACCCTCAGTAATTAAAAATCTAGGAATTCCAAACCTGGGAAATATGACATCCTTGATCATCTTCACGGAAGTAGCTGCATCTGCATGGTTAGTTGGGATAGATTCAACCCATTTAGTAACATAATCGACAGCAACAAGAATATGAGTGTAGCCATTTGATTCTATAAAGGGTCCATGTAATCCATTCCCCACACATAAAATGGTTCAATTATAAGACTATAATTCATTACCATCTCTTGTCTTCTGCCTATATTACCTCTTCTCTCACAAGCATCACAATATTCCACATACCTTTGTGCATCCTTGAAGAAGGTGGGCCAATAGAATCCGGATTGAAGTACCTTTTCTACTGGTCGCTTTCCTGCATGATGTCCTCCATATGGGCTGCCATGATAAGCTTCCAAAATTGCATTCATTTCATGATTAGGAACACACTTTTGAATCATTCCATCAGATCCATGATGATAAAGAAATGGATCATCCCAAAAGTAGTGTTTGAGATCATTAAAGAATTTCATTTTATTGTTTCTTGTCATACCAGGAGGTACAAATTTTACTGCGTGATAATTAGCATAATCCGCATACCATGGATCAACCACTTCAATCTTTGATAAGTATTCCCCCAGAAATGTCTCATTTATGGGTACAGGGTCGGTAATTATTTCCTCCATCCTAGACAGATCATCTGCCACTAGATTATCTTTACCCCTCCTATCTACTATTTGTAAATCATATTCTTTTAGTAATAACACCCACCTAATCAACCTGGGCTTTGCATCCTTTTTTACAAGAAGGTGACGCAAAGATTGGTGATCTGTATGAATTATTACTCTAGAATTAATAATGTAAGATCTAAATTTTTCACATGCAAAAATTATAGCTAGGAATTCTTTCTCGGTAGTAACATAATTTTTCTAAATCTTATTAAGAGTCCTACTAGCATAGTGAATAACATTTAAATTCTTCCCGTCTAGCTGCCCTAGTACATCTCCTACAACATAGTCACTAGCATCACACATGATTTAAAAAGGTGCATCCCACTTTGGAGATTGCATGATAGGTGCTGAAACTAATTTGTTCTTAAGATTTTCAAAAGCTGCAATGCAGTCATGGTCTAGGTAGAACAGAGTTTCTGTATTAAGAAGGTTAGTGAGAGGCATAACTATTTTAGCAAAATCTTGTATAAAACGCTTGTAAAAACCTGCATGTCCTAGAAACATTTTTAAGTTTTTAATGTCTTGAGGTATGGGAAGATTTTCTATAGCACTTATATTGGTCTTATCTATTTCTATACCTTTTTCTGAAACCTTATGTCCAAAAACTTTACCTTATCTTTCCATGAATCAAGATTGCTCCCAATTCAAAACTAAGTTTGATTGCCTGCATCTCTGCAAAACCTTGGTTAAATTGTAGATAAAATTATCAAATGTTGTTCCACGAACAATGAAATCATTTGTTAGAACTTCCATAGTCTTCTCAACAAGATTGTTAAATATTTTTAAAACACATTCTTGAAAGGTTGTAGCTGCATTGCATACGCCAAACAAGATCAATCTACAAGCATAAGTACCATAAGGACATGTGAAAGTTGTTTTATCTTGATCTTCGGGCTGTATAGCAATTTGAGAATAACCGGAATAACCATCAAGAAAACAAAAATAAGAATTATTGCTTAGTCTTTCTAAAATTCTATCCATGAACGGTATAGGTTTATGATTTTTCTATGTCTCGCGGTTTAGTTTTCTAAAATCGATGCACATGTGATACCCAACAATAGGCCTTATAGGGACTAGCTCACCATCCTCATTCATAGCAGCATCAAGAACCCCATGTCTTGGTATGCTATGAGCTGGGCTAACCCATTTACTATCAGAAATAGGATATATTATGTCAGCATCTAATAAGCGTATAACTTCTTTTATTACTACTTCTTCCACTTTCGGATTAAGCCTTCTTTGTGTGTCAACTGCAGGTACATCATCTTCAAGCATGATAATCTTATGTGTCACAATGGATGGATCTATTCCTTTAATGTCACTTAGAGTATACCCAAATGCTTCACCATGTTTGATCAAAACTGAAATCAGTTTATTTGTTTCATTTTCTGATATTTTTTTACTAATAATAACAGGACATTTATTTTCATTATCTAAATATTCATACCTCATATTGTCTGGAAGTCATTTCAATTCAATTGGTGGAGGTTCTTCGTCTCCTTTTCTTACCAGTTCTTCATAGTCATGTGGGTTTTGTGCTTCCGTAATGGAGTCAAGGTAATCATCTGTAACATCCCAAAAATATTAATTAATATTATCAAGTTCTAATCACCCAAGTTTAGGGTTAACAAAAACTTTTATTATTTAAAAACCAATATGAATGCATGTGTGTATGTGATGAATGCATGACTGGTTGTATTGCCATGATTGTTTGCTATGAATGGCAAGGATTGGTTTAAAGATGAAAACAACATCATCTAAATCATTTCCAAGCAGAATCAAATAAAGAGAAATTCAAAAATAAGATATATAAGCAAATGGTCATTTTGATCAAAGTTAACCACTAGACCACTTTGAGTGTTTCTAGTCCAAGTTTTCTAATAGAAACAAATCCAATTTTTTCACCCCTTGCTAGACCAAGTAAAAGTGAACCCAAGACCACTTTGCAAACCAACAGAAACATATTTCAAATCTATTCAAATGAAAATTCAAAGCTAAATCAAGTGTAGGTACTAAGATCACCATTTCTCAAAAACCACTCAAACCAGTTCCCAATCAACCAGATACTACCAATCTTGTGACTAGAGCACCCACCAAATTTCATTCAAAAATTTCAAACTTGAATTCTTGCGGCATTTTGTCAAACACCTTCTGAGCACAAATTAATTAAAGCAACAAACACTATAGTGATCAGTGTTTTTGCCAAACTTGTTCCCTCTACAGCCTCCAAAACACTCCCACAATGTCACCCACCACTACCCTACAATCCTAGCCCACTGTGCACGACCAGTTCATCAATGGCATGCATGCCTGACCACCCCCTTGTCCACCTCAACGTCGACAGCATGACACAAGCACCGCCAGCCTCACCTACCATGTCTAGCACGCTGCTTGTGCCTCACTGCCCCCTCCAGACCAGCCCCAGTTGAAGGATAGAGAGAGGAGAAGCCGGGAACGCCGTGCCCAAGCTGCCGTCGACCATGCCGACGCGCACCTGCAGTTCATGCCTGTTACCGCTCAACCCGACCACCTCGATCTCTCTCCGCCCGCCTAAATGATCACCACCGTCCCAGGAGCACTACGGACATCCCCATTAGAGATCCCATGCCCCATAGCCTCCGGACGCCGTGAAGTTTGCCGCCAGCACCGTAGGCGTGCACCGAAGCTACCGACCAGTGCAAGCCTCCATTTACTGAGCCATGATGTCTGTGATGACTGCTAGGCGACCGCCCACCGTCCTAGCGTCCGAACCATGCCACTAGCTCGCTGTGACACCAGCCCCGACGACCTCTGCCCATGCCACGCTGCCCCTCTCGCCCCGTCATAAAAAGGGAGCTTCCATGCATCAACTCTCCACACCATCGCACTCTACACATCCTCAGCAACCCTCCGAGC
Organism: Avena atlantica; assembly: GCA_910589765.1. Lineage (NCBI taxonomy): Eukaryota > Viridiplantae > Streptophyta > Magnoliopsida > Poales > Poaceae > Avena > Avena atlantica. Next base: position 304,626,259 of record OU342736.1, read on the forward strand.
AACCCTAGAGAAAGCCGCCGCCCGTAGCTCCCCAATTCCACCGGAGACTGCCGTGGCAGGAGGAGGAGGGAGCCGACGATTTAGGCCACCGCCGGAGATGTCGCCGGTACCAGGAGAACCGTCAGAGCCGCCTCATTCTTTTGCCCCCGTTGCCAACCCTCGCCGGAGCTCCGGCAAGCCTCCCGCGACCCTCACTAGCCTTGCTAGGGTTTCTCCCCGTTGTTTCCTTCCAGTGAGGAAGATGGCCATGAGCCGTTGATCTGGGATCTAATCCTACGGTCAAAATCCTACGATACCCTTTCGGCATCCCCTGTCTCACTAACGGGTGGGGCCATCCTTTAAGTCAGCCCACGCGCTGCGCTGTGCACAGTGGGCCGGCCCATTTAGTTTCCCGCTCAGTCAGTTGAGATTCAAAATAGATTTTCCATTTTTATTTGAATTACAGCTCAACAGTTAACTTTAAAAATCGATTCAAGGATATTTACTGAACCACATGGCATGAAAATAATTTTGCTAGAAAGGTATTGAAATTATTAATCCAAGCCCGTTAGATTCAAACCATTTGAAATTATAGATCACCTATAGTAAAAATAACAAGGCAGAGACTTTTCTGCATTCAAACATTTTTCAAAAATCAACCATAAATGCTTTTGAGTTGATTCCAACTCTCAAAAATCACTTTTGACAAGATCTTTCTGAATATCTAAAAGTATCTGGGTTTACTTGCAGTAATAATGGACAAGTATTAAAATAATTCCCCATAGTAATTTCTAGTCACTTTAATTAATTAAAATAATAATGTTAAACCTTATTAAATTGTGACACCACTTTAAATCACATTCCCAAGTACTAAAATATGTGGTGATGACATGGTCAATATGATCCCATATTTTAAATTGGAGAATATTAAATCTTAAGTAGTTTTCAATAAGTAGAAATTACTTTTCCAAAATAAAATAAATAAGACTAATGCTTTAATCCTTGTGATGATTGTGATGATGCTAGATCATATAGTGTGAACCTTTGTGTGCCAAATAGAAGTAGCTAAGTATTGTTTGGTGATTGTGTACCTTGTATTTATTTATAGATGCTAGTATCGAGCAAGGATACGAAGATCAGGAAGGAGGATACCATGAGGAAGAAGCCGAGGAGAACTTCAACCACTTCACTACTCAAGGCAAGCTAAGCTAAACCATACAAGTCTTACTTGCAAGCCATCTTAGCAAGCTACACTATGCAAGCCCCACAATACCAATTAACCTATGCAATGCCTTAGGCATATTTTGTTACACCGCTTTATTATTACCAAATCCCAGTTTTACTTGCAAGCTTTATTCGTTTATCTTCTTTATCAAAGCTCTTTATTACTTCTAGTTAGTATTTAGTGAGTTTTGGTAAAGATGTTTATAGGTAGCATAAAGAGCATAAAACTTGGCCTAAGTTAGTTAAACTAGATGTCATACTGAGGCATGAGACCTAGATTTAGACATGTCACAATTGATTAGCACCCCTCATTAGTGATTACCCTCAACTTTAGTGGCTAGTGCAAAGAATAAAACTTGATCACTTTAGATGGGAATACTTGGTGAAAATGATTATGAAAACCTTGGAATGATGAGTCATTCTAATGAAATGGTTTGACATGTGTTAGTGAACACAAAATGATTTTATGATGAAAATGTTGAGGCATGAGCCTTAGACCTTTATAAAACTAATGGTTGGGTTCGGATGCGATACCATTCCAATTTTTACCATACAACCACAATACCCGAATTTGGGTAGGGCTTGATGAAACGTCCAAAATGTATCTACTTTCCTGAACACTTTTGCTATTGTTTCTACTCTAAACTTGTGTGATTTGGATACAACTAACACGGACTGACGCTGTTTTCAGCAGAATTACCTTGATGTCTAGTTTTTGTGCAGAAAATCAACTATTAGGAAAAATCCCGGAAAATATGCCAAAAATCCTATTTCACCAGAAGATCCATGGAGCCAGAGTACGAGCCGGAGTGGAGGCCTGGGCGCCCACACCCCTGCCAGGCGCGGGCCAGGCATGGCCGCGCCTAGCGGGGGTGCGGCCACCCCAGGCACCCCCTCGGCCTCCCTCTTTGCCTATAAGAAGCCTCCTGACCTAAAAACCGAGGGGAGTTCGACGTTTTTCCAGAGAGAGTTCCGCTGCGCCGCCACCACTAGAAACCAAGATTCAGAACCAGAAACTCCATTCTGGCAACCTATCGGGACGGGGAATTTGGGGACAATCATCGCCATCATCATCACCAACGCCTCTCCATCAACCATCAATGTTTCCCTCATCCATGAGTGAGTAATCCCCCACTGTAGGCTATGGGGATGGTAGGGATTGGATGAGTTCTATCATGTAATCGAATAATATTGTTAGGGCATAGTGCCTAGTATCTCTATTAGTGCTATTTGACTTTGTTGCAACTTGTTGTGCTTAATGCTTGTCACTAGGGCCCCGAGTGACATTATCTCAGATCTGAACTTATTATTGATTCATTATGATATTATTGTTTGTGATCTTATCTGCAAGTCGTGTACACATATCATTGTTCGGATCCAAAGGCCCCGAAGTGACAAAAAATGGGACAACCGGAGGGGATAGCTGTGGTATGAGGATGTCAACACCCTGATTTTTAATCCCAGATGCCTGTTATGCCATACATCGCAATCCCAGGATTACCATTTTTGCGAGACATAACAGATTTGGATATCACAGTACATCATCCATTACAAACCATACATAAGGTCTTACACAAGTAAGGATCTCATGATCCAATTCTTAATACAACTCAAGCAGCAGAATAACGTAATAGTAAAGATGGCGTAGGCGAAGCTCCATCTTCGGGGTCACAGGCAATGCTGACGATGGGAGATGATCCTAGTTGTCGTAACCTTCCCGTGGTCCATCATCCTGGTACTCCTCTTCATAGTCTGGCCACGGGAATAGCCAGGGACCAAGCCATGAGTACTCTTTAAGTAGTCGCAAACTAATACTAACAAGTTAAGGGGTTTTTGTAGTAGGACACTAAGCTCTAGGGTTGTTTTGCAAAAAGCCAGATTTACCTCTACTAAGTTCAGAAGCAAATAAAGCTAGTTGAAATTTTATAACACCTAAGTGGGAACTTCAATTTCATATCACAACTCTGTTGTGGTCAAGTCAAAGTGTCAATTCATTTCACAAGTCATTTTGAAAACATCTGACGGGGGAACAGTATGGCCACTCCAACTATCCATAACCGTGGACGCGACTATTTGAATAGTTTCACACTCTGCAGAGATTGTACACTTTCACCACAACATTCGATACATCCGTCAGGAACAAATCTTGAATTCACCATACTCAGTATGCGGATAATCAATCCTAACCTTTCACTAACACGCCCTAGTATAGGCACCTCTCCTGTGAGTTTGGCCTCCCAACCATGACCAACTGTCATCTTGGGTACTACACAGGTGGACAATCTTCACAAGGTAGCCTCAGCCCATACCGTGGCCGTGAGGGAACCCATACTAAGGTATATAAATTTCCAGTCAAGCCCTACCCAATTTTCGGGCATTGTGGTTGTACGGTAAAATTGGAATGGTATCGCATCCAGACAACCATCAGTTTTATAAAGGGCTAAGGCTCATGCTCAACATTTTCATCATCAAAATCATCTGGTGTTCGGAAACACATGTCAAAACATTTTAGTAGAATGACTCATCATTCCAAGGTTTTCATAACCATTTTCTCCAAGTATTCGCATCTAAAGTTGTTCAAGTTTTATGCTTAGCACTAGCATCTACAAGTGGGTTAAATACTAAGGAGGGGTGGTAAACAAGTGGGGATTAATGAAGTTCAATCTCATGCCTTAGGATGACATCAAGATTATCTAGCTTAGGCCAAATTTAATGCTCTTTATGCAACCTTCAATTTTCTTCCTAGAATCTAGAAGTCACTTAAGTAAACTCTAAGAGAAAGCTTTGATAAATAAATAAAGTAGAAGGCTTGCAAGTAAAACTAGGATTGGGTATCATCAAATGTGTCCAACCAAGCATGCTTAGTGCATTGCATAGGTTATCTAACTTTCATAATTGCAAGTGTTAGCTTGCCTTGTGCAGAGCAGTGGTTGAAGTTCTCCACGGCTTCTTCCTCGTACTATCCTCCTTCCTCCTCGTATCCTTGGTCGGTACTAGCGTCTATAAATAAATACGATGTACACAATCACCAAACAATACTTAACTATTTTGAATCATCACACAAAGGTGGACTATAGATGATCTATCATCATCACCTATCATTACAAGATTAAAACATTTGTCTTATTTATTTTAATTTGAGAAAAGTAATTTCTACTCATTGAAAAACTATTTAAGATTTAATATTCTCCAACTCAAACATGGGATCATGTTGACACATGTCATAACCACATATTTCAGTACATGGGAATGTGATTTAAAGTGGTGTCACAATTTAATAAGGTTTAACCTTTTTATTTTAGATAAATAAAGTGACTAGAAATGCCTATGTGGCATTCGTTTATTCCTTGAACATTATTTCTAGAAGTAAACCCATATGTTTTTATATATTCTGAAAGGTATGATCAAATGTGATTTTTGAGAGTTGGAATCAACTCAAAAGCTATTATGGTTGAATTTTCAAAAATATTTGAATGCAGAAAAGCTTCTGACTTGTTATTTTTACCAAGGTTGATCTATAGATCCAAATGATTTTAATCCAACGGGCTTGTATTAAGCATTTCAGTACCTTTCTAAAAAATTAGTTTCGTGTATTTTGGTTCACTAAATCGAGCTGGGTTGATTTTTGAATATAGGTATAGAACTGAGTTTGAATTAAAATAGAAAAATCTAAATTCAAACGGTTGGGCTGCGCGGGAAAGGTTAATGGGCTGGCCCAGTGTCACTCCGCAGCGCTGGGCTTAGCTGACAGGGGGTTCCACCAGTCAGTGGCTCATAACACGCGAAGCGGTACAGGGCTGTGTATTTTGTTGGATTAGAAGGAAGATCGACGACTGGGGATCGTCATCAACGATGAACATGTCACCGGCGAGCTCGAGCCCTAGCGGCTCAGTAGGGGTGCATAGGGGGCATACCAGGGCTCCACCGACGACGGCGAGGCAGGCAAACAAATGAGTGGTCGACGATGAGGTCAGGGATGGTCGAGGCAGCTCCGGGTGTGGTCGAGATCAACGACTCCCTTCTTCTCCAGAGGCGGCCTGCTCCGGCACAATTCCGGCGAGCTGCTGCTCCTCGTGCTCCGGCTAGAGGGTGGAACGATCAGTGAGGTGAGGGGAGTGGAATAGTGTGCTTCAAACGGCTGGGGGTGGCCTCCTTTTATAGGCTCGACGGCGAGACCGAGTGGGATGAGCAGGCGACGGTGGCGACATGGCTACGGGCGGCTAGCGGCATGGCTGAGGTTGGCTGTCAACGGGCGGTCTCCTAGCGATGCTCTAGAGCTTAACTGTGCGCGTAGGGGCGGTGGCAATCGGTCAGGAACGTGCGGTGCTCTGCGTGGCAGAGGCGGCGTCTTCGACGGCGAGCGGTGGCTGTGAGGCACGGGGTGGCGAACGGGGGTGTCTGGCGTGTTCCTGGGATCATGGCGAAGCGGTAGGCACGGGCTGCGGTCGAGGGGCGGCATGTGCACACGTGCCGGGTGCGGCGTTCTGGGGCGGGCTCGGCATGTCGCAGTGGCACTGGGCGCACGGTGTTCCTGGTGGTCCACGACTTGCACTGGCTTGGGGAGGGGACAGTGAGCAGAGGTGAGGTGCTGGCTACCTCCCAGACAAGGTTGACAAGGCTAGGATGGCTGCTAGCTGGCCGGCGATAATGGGGTGGCATGGTGTGGCTCGACCTGCTCACCATTGATGGCAAGGGAAGCTCATAGTGGTGCTAGATGTTTACAATTGAGCTAGATGATCTACTAAATACTAGTTGCAACCAGAGAGGGAACAAGTTAGGCCAAATTTACTGCACACTATAGTGTTTGTGATTTGTTTGATTTGAATCTATAAACTGTTTGATGAAATGGCCGCAAGAAACTTACTTTTGAATTTTGAAAAGATTTTTTGTGGGTGTGCTAGGCATGTGCTGGGGATTCTGTGGGTGCTTGGGTTTTGAAAATTGAGCTTGTTTGAGTGGTTTTTGAAATAGTGGGATCTTCCCATATGAGATAGATTCAATTTTAAACTATCATTTAAACTTAGCATTTGAATGTTTTTGGATGATCACAAAGTGGGCCTGGGTACTTTATTATGAGTACTAACAAGGGGTGCAAAGATCCACAAATGTTTCTGTTAAGTTTTGAAAACTAGAGATAGTCAAAGTAGGCATGGGAGTTAATTTGGCCAAAGTGACCATTCACTTCATTTGTTTATTTTGAGTTGTTTGTCTGTGGGAAAAGTTTGGGGATTGTTTAAATGATGTTTATTTCACCTAAAAATCCTTTTACAAGCAATGAAACACAGAACCATGGCAATTCGAAAGAATCCAAATTTGGATTACACACACATATGAATGCTTTCATATTTTTAGTTGGGAAAGTTTTTGTTAACCCTAATTTGATGATTAGAGTTTTATGATCCAAGTTTAATATTTTTGGGATGTTACAAACCTTCACCCCTTAAACAAAATCTCGTCCCGAGATTTGAAAAAGGACGAAAAAGATTACCTAGGATTTAAAGAGATCGGGAAACTCCGTCCTGATGTGATCTTCGCGCTCCCAGGTAGCTTCCTCTTCTATGTGGTTGCTCCACTGAATCTTGAGAAACTTGATGCTTCGGATTCTGGTAGTTCTGAAAGCTTCTTCCAAAATATGGATGGGTGCTTTGGGATAGGTCAGGTCATCGTTGATTTCTATGGTCCGGTGATCAATGTTTTTGAACACTTCAGTCTTCTCCAGAACTTTGAGGAACTTGCGAAGTAATGATATATGGAACATATTGTGCACGGCTGACATCTCTTCTGGCAGTTCCAATTGATACGATACTTCTCCTCGACGGTTCAGAATCTTGAAGGGGCCGATATATCTGGGGGCTAACTTTTCCTTGAGCTGGAAACACTACATTCCCTTCAATGGTGACACTTTCAGATAAACAAAATCTCCGATGTTGAAGGCGAGGTCTCGATGTCTCTTGTCGGCGTAACTCTTTTGTCTTGACTGGGCGGTCTTGAGGTGCTCACGAATCTTGTGAACCTTCTCTTCTGCTTCTCGTAGGATGTCAGGTCCGAAAATCTGACTCTCTCTTACTTCTGACCAGTTCAAAGGGGTGCGACACTTCCTTCCATACATGAACTCAAATGGGGCCATTTGCAAACTAGCTTGATAACTGTTGTTGCATGAAAATTCTACAAACGGCAGACAGTCTTCCCATTTAGATCCATACTCTAACACACATGCTCTCAACATATCTTCGAGTATTTGATTTACTCGCTCCATTTGTCCGTCGGTCTGAGGGTGATAAGTTGTGCTGAAATCTAGTTGGGTTCCTAAATCTTCTTGGACTTTCTTCCAGAATCTCGAGCTAAACTGAGTTCCTCGATCCGATACGATGTTCTTGGGGACTCCGTGGAAACTGACGATTCTAGCGTTGTATAACTCCGCTAGCTTCGAACTCTGATATGTGGTCTTGACTGGTAAGAAATGGGCGACTTTGGACAATCTGTCCACTATGACCTAGATAGATTCATTTCCCCTACTAGAAGTAGGCAGTCCGGTGATAAAGTCCATTCCAACGGAATCCCATTTCCATTCCAGAATCTGCAATGGTTGCAATAATCCTGTGGGTCTTTGATGTCCCGCCTTGACTCTCTGACATATATCACACTTGGTGATATAACTTCCGATTTCTCTCTTCATCTTATGTCACCAAAATTGCTCTTTCAAATCTTGATACATCTTCGCTCCTCCGGGATGGATAGAATAAAGAGTATCATGAGCTTACTTTAGAATAACTTCCTTTAACTCAGAATCTGCTAGTACACAAAGGCGTCCTTTGTACCACAGAACTCCTTCTTCATCTTCGGTAAATCCGGGTACCTTGCCTATACCAATACGACGCTTGATTCCTTCGATACTAGCATTTCCTTTCCGCGCCTCCTTGATCTGGCTGATCATAGTGGGTTGAAGTTCTATGCTAGCCAAAAATCCTTCACTCACTAATTCATTCGGAACTCTTACATCTCTCTGTGAAGACTTGGTTACTCCTTCAAAATCATGGAGTTCAAGCGGCACGAAAATCTGCTAAGGGCATCTGCTACCACATTGGCTTTACCGGGGTGATAGTGAATGTCTAGATCGTAATCCTTGATTAGCTCATCCATCTTCTCTGTCTCATATTCATCTCCTTCTGAGTGAATATATACTTCAGGCTCTTGTGATCCGAATAAATCTCACAACGGTTTCCCATCAGGTAGTGCCTCCATGTCTTCAGGGCTAAAACTACGGCTGCGAGCTCGAGGTCATGGGTTGGATAGTTCTGCTCATGTTGTTTTAGTTGTCGGGATAGATAAGATATTACTTTGCCTTCTTGCATTAGCACACATCCGAGACCGATCTTGGATGCGTCACAATACACGTCAAAGGGCTTCGTGATATCCGGCATGATTAAAATTGGGGCTGAAATCAATCTCCTCTTGAGTTCTTGAAAACTCGCTTCACATTTGTTCGTCCATTCAAACTTCTTGTCCTTCTTCAGCAATTGGGTCATGGGTCTGGCGATACTCGAGAATCCTTCTGCGAACTTGAAGTAGTATCCCGCCAATCCGAGAAATGCACGAACTTGGGTTTGAGTGGTTGGGGCTTGCCAATCTTCTACATCTTTCACCTTTGCAGGGTCCACGGCAATTCCTCCGGCTGATACAATGTGACCGAGGAATCCTACCTCCTATAACTAGAATTCACATTTGCTAAACTTGGCATACAACTGATGCTCTCTAAGGGTTCCAAGAATGGTCCTTAGGTGTAGCTCATGTTTTCTTCTGATTTGGAATAAATCAGAATGTCATCAATGAAAACAACGACAAACTTATCCAGGAAGTCCATAAAAATCTTATTCATGAGATTCATGAAATAAGCAGGGGCATTGGTTAATCCAAAAGACATGACGGTATACTCGTATAATCCATATCTGGTGGTAAAGGCAGTCTTGGGAATATCCTCTGCGCGAATCTTGAGTTGATGATAGCCAGTTCTAAGATCAATCTTAGAAAACACTTTGGCACCAGTCAACTGGTCAAACAAATCTTCTATCTTGGGCAACGGGTATTTGTTCTTGATAGTGACATCATTCAACTTCGATAATCTGTACACAAATAGTTACCTCCATATTTCTTGTCCATGAACAGAATAGGTGATCTCCATGGTGACGCACTTGGTTGAATCAATCCAATTTCCAACATGGCATCCAGTTGCTTCTTCAGTTCTGCTAGTTCAGACGGGTTCATACTATATGGTCTCTGGGCTATGGGTCCTGTTCCGGGGATTAGTTCAACGATAAACTCGATATCCCGATCTGGGGGCATACCGGGAAAAACATCTGGAAATACATCGGGGTATTCACAGACTATCCGGACTTGGTCAATGGTAGGTTGGGCTATACTCTTGTTGCACTTGAATTGATGAGGTAAGGTTTCATATACATGCTCGACTGATACTCCGGCTGTACTGGTCATGGTTATGGCTTTCTTGGCACAGTCAATTAATCCTTTATGTTTGGACATCCAATCCATTCCTAGTACTACTTCCAACCTTTAGTTCCGAGTACTATCATATTAGCATAAAAATCTATGCCATGGATTCGGATAGGGACGTCTTTGCAAATTTTCCTAGCTTTGGTGGTTGAACCGGGGATTTGAACAATCATAACATGCTTCAGTTTGGTTGGTTGAATCTTACTAGTGCATGCAAATTCTTCGGTGAAAAATGAGTGTGATGCACCAGAATCAGACAACACTCTTGCAAGTACTGAATTAACAAAAAACATACCCAGCATGACGTCTGGCGCTTCCTGAGCTTCTTCAGCATGCATGAGAAAAAGACGGCCGTTGCGGTTGAGCGAATTCCCTGGGGAAAACCTTCTTCCGGGCTGAACACGACGGTGCTGCTGAGATGGGGCATTTGCATTGGGGGCTGCGGCATTCTTCTTGGGGCACTCATTGGATTAGTGACCCTTATTTCCACAGTCATAACAAGTCACTTGTGACTTGTCCTTTGCTGCAACAGGCACAACATTGCTTCCAGTCCTCGGGGCAGTGTTGGTGTTTGCCGTAGCATTGTTGTTGTTGAACTTGGGTGGTGCATGGTTGAAATTGCCAGAGTTGCTGGGGTTGTTGTGATTTCCTCCGGGCCTTGGGTTTCCATGGTTGGGATAGGTCGGACGGTTCATCGGGGGTCTGTTGGTTCTCGAGGCAAATCCTGGATATGGGTTGGGGTGATACTTTGGGGTATGATGGGTTCCTGGCTGATGCATCATGCGGCGCTTGCGGTTCTCATTGGCTTGGTTGATCTTTCCTTCCATCTGAATGGCAGAGTCGACTAGGGCTTCAATATCAGCAAAGGGGATATTGACTAACACCGTCTGTATCTCATCATGCAGACCATTCAAGAATCTTTCTTTCTTCTTGGCTTCCGTGTCGATCTCATCCGGGGCATACCTAGCTAATGACAAAAATTTGTCATGGTATTTCACTACAGTCATCCTTCCTTGCTTCAGTTCTCTGAATTCATCTCTCATTCTCTTGACAAACCCGGTGGCACATGGGTTCTGCTGAACTTGACCTTGAATTCCTCCCAGGTCATCATCTGTCCTCCGATCATTGCACGAACGCTGTTCCACCATGCTCTTGCATCTCCGGCTAGATAGTGCGTGGCGAACAGAACTTTCTCGTTAGCTTCCACTCCGGTGACTTCCAGGTTGTTTTCCATGGTTTGCAGCCAATCATATGCATCTAGGGGTTCCTCTGACTTAGTGAAAACAGGTGGGTTGGTGTTCTGGAAATTCTTGAGCTTAGACCCATGGTTGTCCTGGTTTCCTGGGCCTTGGTTGTTGTGGGCCAGCTCAGCTATCTGCTGAAGGGTGGCTAAGTTGGCTTGACGTTTGGCTCTTTCAGCTTCGCGGTTAGAAACCAACATTTGCAGGATCTGCAACATCGGGTCCGGGGATGAACCACTTCCTCCGCGAGGCATCTGAAGATTGAGATATATCATGAGAAAAGAGGGAAATTTCTATGGTTCAGGGACTTTGAAACGTTTTTATAGTTTGACTCAGATTTTCTAGCACTTGCTTTTCATTCATTCATTCATAGCACACAATACAACACACACCACAACAAAGGAAAAACAGATGGTTTTAAGAACCATTCTGGACACTACGATATAGTGGGACCAAATACAACTAACTATGCTAGTGCTCAAGTGCTACTACTCCTCGAAGTCGGTGTAATCGTCATCCTCATCATCCTCATCGTCATCGATGAAGGGGAAATCCTCCTCATCGGTGAAGAAGTCCATGGCCTGATCCTCCAGAAAGTCATCATCATCACTGAGATAAGAGTAGGGGTCTCCACGAAGGTCTTATCTGGCATTCTCCCTTTCCTCCAACTGCATGTCTCTCTCGTGGATGGTCTCCTCCAAATCTGAGATACGGTGGCGAAGACGGGCAATGATGCGCTCCTTCTTGTCAAGCTGACGGCAGCGAGACTTGCGGTCCTTCGCTAGCATGGAGATGATCTGATCCTTTGTATTGATGATGGCGGACTTGTGGTTGGAGTAGTCACGGGCATTGTCCAGTTCTTGCTGACGATCATACATCATGAAGCTGAGGTGGTCCAACTGAGTCTTCAGCTCGTGGTGGTATGGGGCTTCTAGTGGCTGTCCCATAGCATCACGCCTTGGACAAAACTCAAAGCAGGTACCCTTGATCTGGTTGATACTCTGCCCACACAGACGGGCAAGAGCTTCCTGCATGGCTCTGGCAAGTCCATCGAGCCAGTTGTTCTCTCTTAAGGTGAACTGAATTTCTTCGTAGTGGGAGGTTCAATCTTTCCTCTGAGACTTGCAACAACTAGCCACTGCCGATCTTCTCCTTCCAGATCATTGAGCTGAGCTCCGAAGAACTTGGGGTGCGGATGCTCCAGAAGTTCCGAAAGCTGGTCCAAATCCCGCTCAAAGATGAGGTATCCTCCATTCCCCAACTGATAAAACTTGCTGTACTTCATGTCCATCTATAAGAATATAGGATGAGTAAGTTAGTAGAGTGATCAAGTGTGTAAAATTTTATGTATTTTGCAAGAGTTTTTGAGGAACATGAATATTTATGAAAGAATCAAAGTGATAAGAATGGGAATAAGTTTTTTGTAAATACTTACTTCCTTTGGTTTTGAAACTAAGTTTTTGATTTAAACGTCCATTCTAACTAGGGTCTCCTATGGTCAGGATGGCTCTGATACCAACTTGTCAACACCCGGATTTTTAATCCCAGATGCCTGTTATGCCATACATCACAATCCCAGAATTACCATTTTTATGAGACATAAAAGATTTGGATATCACAATACATCATCCATTACAAACCATACATAAGGTCTTACACAAATAAGGATCTCATGATCCAGTTCTTAATACAACTCAAGCAGCGGAATAATGTAATAGTAAAGACAGCGTAGGCGAAGCTCCATCTTCGGGGTCACAGGCAATGCTGATGATGGGAGATGATCCTAGTTGTCATAACCTTCTGGTGGTCCATCATCCTGGTACTCCTCTTCATATATGGCCATGGGAATAGCCAGGGACAAAGCCATGAGTACTCTTTAAGTAGTCGCAAACTAATACTAACAAGTTAAGGGGTTTTTGTAGTAGGACACTAAGCTCTAGGGTTGTTTTGCAAAAAGCCAGATTTACCTCTACTAAGTTCAGAATCAAAGAAAGCTAGTTGAAATTTTATAACACCTAAGTGGGAACTTGAATTTCATATCACAACTCTGTTGTGGTCAAGTCAAAGTCTCAATTCATTTCACAAGTCATTTTGAAAACATCTGACTGGGGAACAGTATGGCCACTCCAACTGTCCATAACCGCGGACACGGCTATTCGAATAGTTTGACACTCTGTAGAGATTGTGCACGTTTACCACAACATTCGATACATCCGTCAGGAACAAATCCTGAATTCATCATACTCACTATGCGAATAATCAATCCCAACCTTTCAATTACACGCCCTAGTATAGGCACCTCTCCTGTGAGTTTGGCCTCCCAACCATGACCAACTGTCATCTTGGGTACTACACAGGTGGACAATCTTCACAAGGTAGCCTCAGCCCAGACCTTGGCCGTAAGGGAACGCATACTAAGGTATATAAATTTCTAGTCAAGCCCTACCCAATTTTCGGGTATTGTGGTTGTACGGTAAAATTGGAATGGTATCGCATCCAGACAACCATCAGTTTTATAAAGGGATAAGGCTCATGCCTCAACATTTTCATCAACAAAATCATCTGGTGTTCGGAAACACATGTCAAAACATTTCAGTAGAATGACTCATCATTCCAAGGTTTTATGCTTAGCACTAGCATCTACAAGTGGGTTAAATACTAAGGAGGGGTGGTAATGGGGATTAATGAAGTTCAATCTCATGCCTTAGGATGACATCAAGATTATCTAGCTTAGGACAAATGTAATGCTCTTTATGCAACCTTCAATTTTCTTCCTAGAATCTACAAGTCACTTAAGTAAACTCTAAGAGAAAGCTTTGATAAAGAAATAAAGTAGAAGGCTTGCAAGTAAAACTAGGATTGGGTATCATCAAATGCGTCCAACCAAGCATGCTTAGTGAATTGCATAGGTTATCTAACTGTCATAATTGCAAGTGTTAGCTTGCCTTGTGCAGAGCAGTGGTTGAAGTTCTCCTCGGCTTCTTCCTCGTAGTATCCTCCTTCCTCCTCGTATCCTTTGTCGGTACTAGCGTCTATAAATAAATACGAGGTACACAATCACCAAACAATACTTAACTATTTTCAATCATCACACAAAGGTGGACTATAGATGATCTATCATCATCACCTATCATTACAAGATTAAAGCATTTGTCTTATTTATTTTAATTTGAGAAAAGTAATTTCTACTCATTGAAAAACTATTTAAGATTTAATATTCTCCAACTCAAACATGGGATAAGGTTGACACATGTCATCACCACATATTTCAGTACATGGGAATGTGATTTAAAGTGGTGTCACAATTTAATAAGGTTTAACCTTTTTATTTTAGATAAATAAAGTGACTAGAAATGCCTATGTGGCATTCTTTTATTCCTTGAACATTATTTCTGTAAGTAAACCCATATGTTTTTATATATTCTGAAAGGTATGATCAAATGTGATTTTTGAGAGTTGGAATCAACTCAAAAGCTATTATGGTTGAATTTTGAAAAATGTTTGAATGCAGAAAAGCTTATGACTTGTTATTTTTACCAAGGTTGATCTATAGATCCAAATGATTTGAATCCAACAGTCTTGGATTAAGCATTTCAGTACCTTTCTAAAAAAAATAGTTTCATGTATTTTGGTTCACTAAATCGAGCTGGGTTGATTTTTGAATATAGGTACAGAACTAAGTTCGAATTAAAATAGAAAAATCTAAACTCAAACGATTGGGCTGCGCGGGAAAGGTTAATGGGCCGGCCCAGTGTCACTCTGCAGCGCTGGGCTCAGCTGACAGGGGGGTTCCACCAATCAGTGGCTCATAACACATGAAGCGGTACGGGGCTGTGTGGTTCATTGGATTAGAAGGATGATCGACGGCTGGGGATCGTCATCGACGACGAACATGTCACCGGCGAGCTCGAACCCTAGCGGCTCAGTGGGGGTGCATAGGGGGCATACCAGGGCTCCAGCAACGACATCGAGGCGGGCAAACAAACGAGTGGTCGACGGCGAGCTCAGGGATGGCCGAGGCAGCTCTGGGGTGGTCAAAATCAACGGCTCCCTTCTTCTCCAGAGGCGGCCTGCTCCGGCGCAATTCCGGCGAGCTGCTGCTCCTCGTGCTCTGGCTACAGGGTGGAACGATCAGTGAGGTGAGGGGAGTGGAATGGTGTGCTTCAAACTGCTGGGGGTGGCCTCCTTTTATAGGCTCGACGGCAAGACCGAGAGGGATGGGCATGTGACGGTGGCGACATGGCTATGGGCGGCTAGCGACATGGCTGAGGTTGGCGGTCGACGGGCGGTCTCTTGGCGATGCTCTAGAGCTTAAATGCGCGCTTAGGGGTGGTGGAAATCGGTCGGGAACGTGCGGTGCTCTGCGCGGCAGAGGCGGCGTATTCAATAGCGAGCGGTGGCTGGGAGGCACGGGGTGGCGAACGGGGGTGTCTGGCGTGTTCATGGGATCATGGCGAAGCGGTAGACACGAGCTGCGGTAGAGGGGCGGCGTGTGCACGCGTGCCGGGTGCGGCGCTCTGGGACGGGCTCGGCATGTCGTAGTGGCACTGGGCGCGCGGCGTTCTTGGTGGTTCACGGCTTGCACTGGCTTGGGGAGGGGACAGTGAGCGGCGGTGAGGTGCTGGCTACCTCCCAGACAAGGTTGACAAGGCTAGGGTGGCTGCTAGCTGGCCGACGATAATGGGGTGGCATGGTGTGGCTCGGCCTGCTCACCATTGATGTCAAGGAAAGCTCACAGTGGTGCTAGATGTTTACAATTGAGCTAGATGATCTACTAAAGACTAGTTGCAACCAGAGGGGGAACAAGTTAGGCCAAATTTACTGCACACTATAGTGTTTGTGATTTGTTTGATTTGAATCTGCAAGCTTTTTTATGAAATTACCGCAAGAAACTTGCTTTTGATTTTTGTAAAGATTTTTGGTGGGTGTGCTAGGCATGTGCTGGGGATTCTGTGGGTGCTTGGGTTTTGAAAATTGAGCTTTTTTGAGTGATTTTTGAAATAGTGGGATCTTCCCATATGAGATAGATTCAATTTTAAACTGTTATTTAAATTTAGCATTTGAATGTTTTTGGATGATCACAAAGTGGTCTTGGTACTTTATTATGAGTACTAACAAGGGGTGCAAAGATCCACAATTTTTGTTACGTTTTGAAAACTAGAGATAGCCAAAGTAGGCATGGGAGTTAATTTGGCCAAAGTGACCATTCACTTCATTTGTTTAGATGATGTTTATTTCACCTAAGAATCCTTTTACAAGCAATGAAACACATAACCATGGCAATTCAAAAGAATCCAAATTTTGATTACACACACATATGAATGCTTTCATATTTTTAGTTGGGAAAGTGTTTGTTAACCCTAATTTTGATGATTAGAGTTTGATGATCCAAGTTTAATATTTTTGGGATGTTACAGAGGATCACATGTGTTCACGGAGTTTTAATGCTTTGCTCCGGTGCTCTATTAAAAGGAGCACATTAATTGCCAGTAGTTCCCTAGAGGCCCCGTTGCCACGGGCTGGCAGGACAAAAGATGTTGTGCAAGTTCTCATTGCGAGCACGCATGACTATATATGGAGCACATGCCTATGATTGTTTAGTACTTGGATGATTATTCTTATTTATCTGCAATGCCCTAGATCTTGAATTTACATGTTTAGACCCGTCCATGCAACGCCCCTCCATCCATCCCTATGCCTACCGCGCTCATAACCTACTGTTTGCGACTACTGTTACTATTGCTCCTGTTTCATTGCTGCTGTTGCTTTGCCGTTGCTACTACAAATTGTTACTATTGATAAACCTTTGTGAGCAAGAATTATTTCCATGTGCAGCTGAATTTACAACTCCGTTGTTAAGGCTTGCAAGTATTCTTTGGCTCCCCTTGTGTCGAATCAATAAATTGGGTAATACTACCCTCGAAGACTGTTGCGATCCCCTATACTTGTGGGTCATCAAGACTATTTTCTGGCGCCGTTGCCGGGGAGCATAGCTTTATTTGTAAGTTCACTTGGATCTACTATTGTTCACTGCTACTCCTTTCATCATGGGGAAGTCTTGTGATGGAAAGTTTCCTATTTTACCATCAACTACAAGAAGAGGTACAGTCCTAAACACCTCTATTGCTCTTGATTCACCGTCTGTTATAAGTAAGCTTGTTACACCACCACCACATACTCATGCTACACAAACTGCTATTACTGCTGAGTCTGAAACTGCTTTTGATTCTCATGATGTTACTTCTACTGTGCTTGATGCGAGTGGTTCATTAGGTCCTTTCCTAGATGCTACTATGGATAGTCTAGGAAATACTGAAACTCCTAATGAAGACACTGTTACACCTGTTAGCTCACCTGAGTCTAGAGAGAGATATGATATTAATGATGGTTACATTGAGTTTACTGATGATTTTGTTAAAGAGTGCCGAAACACACATGGTGCTAGTGCTATTAAGAGTCTCCTTGACGTACTATTATTCCTAAACTGTCCTCTGATCCTAAGTTTGCAACCTCTCCCATAGATATCAAAGATAAAGATTATGATTTCTCTCTTGATTTATCCTATTTGGACATTGTTGATAAAGAACCTTTTTGTGGGACTGAAAATGAGAGTGTTGTGGCTCATATGAATGCTCTTTCTACTATGAGTGCTTTATTCTTTGATGATTTTAAGATGCGCAAGTACTTTGTTACAAATATCTTCCCTTTTTCACTAAAAGGAGAAGATAGGGCTTGGTTTAATAGATTACCTCTTGGTTCCATTGATAGCCCTGATTGTTTGATTGCTTCCTTCTTCCAGAAATATTTTCCTCAAAATGCTAGGGATGCTGCTTTGTAGAGAATTTTTGATTTTAAACAGGGAGAAGAAGAGAAATTGCCTGAGTCATGGACAAGGTTCAGTGCCTTGATTCATGCACATCCCGGATGTCCATTACCTAAAAATGAGCTTCTTGATATTTATTATAATGGACCAACTGATGATTCTAGGACATACCTATATAGCTTTGCTGATTGTGTTTTCGGGAAAATAACTCCTACAGATACTGAAGAATTCATGGCTAAAATAAGCAAGAATTATGATGATTGAACTTCAACTGAGCAAAATACACCTAAACCTATTACTCCTGAACCAGTTGTGCCTGAATCAGATCCAATACCAACACCAAAGAAGAGGGGAGTTATTGCATTAAATGATGAAGTGATGAAGGAAGCTAAGAAGTGTCTAAAGGAGAAAGGTATTAGAGCTGAAGATGTGAAGAATCTACCTCCCATAGAAGAATTATGTAAGCCAATTCCCCACTTATCCACTATTGAGGTACACTCTCTCCAACACTTTGATGAAGGTGATATTCCTTATGGTAAGCCTCCTGATCAATGTTTAGAGGAACTTGACATTTTTATTGTTAAGCAAGGTAATTTTAATAAAAAAGTTCAGAATCATTTATTGGAAAACTCTAGAGCTACTAAAGAGTTGAAATATATTGTGGAAAGAACTTCTAATGATATTAAAATGCTCTGTAAACACTTTTAAATGGTTCAAACCCAAATTGATCAACTTGCTAAGGTACAAAAGGATATGCTAGTTAATGCCTCAGGAGATAAACATGCTTATGGAATTAGAACTAGGAGTGGTATAGCCACTCAAGATCCTTTACATCCTGAAGGACACCCTAAAAGAATTGAGCAGGATTCTCAACAAGGTGAAAGTTGTGGTAGTCCTCGTAAGAGAAAGAAAAAGAAACACAAAATATTTGAGGAACCACTTGAACCTGTTGTAGATCCTAATAGTATATCTGTCTCTGATGATGAAACTGAAAGTGGTGATAAAAATGATGCTCCTGATAAGGAGGAAGTTGAGGAAGAACCTGAGGAGAACACTAAGAATACTAGGTACACTAAGGAAGATTTTATTGCTAAGAAACATGGTAGTGAGAGAGAACCTTGGGTGCAGAAACCTATGCCTTTTCCATGTAAGAAACACAAGTCAAAGGAGGAAGAACACTACAACAAGTTTTGTGAGTGGATGAAGCCTTTATTTTTGCAAATTCCTTTGACTGATGCTATTAAGTTGCCTCCTGATTCAAAGTATATGAAGGATATTGTCTCTAATAAAAGGAAGATTCCGAATGAGGAGATTTCTACTTTGGTTGCTAATTATTCCTTCAATGTTAAGGTTCCAAAGAAACTTGGTGATCCAGATATACCAACTATTCCTTGATCTATTAAGAATAATTATGTTAGAACTGCTTTATGTGATTTGGGAGCTGGAGTTAGTGTTATGCCTTTTTCTCTCTACAAGAGACTCCGGCTAGAAAAGTTGATACCAACTGATATATCTTTGCAAATGGCTGATAAGTCAACTACTATTCCTGTTGGTATATGTGAGGATGTTCATGTTCAAGTGGCTCCATAATTGCTTGGTTTTAACTGATTTTGTTGTGCTTGAGATGCCTGAAGATGATAATATGTCTATTATTCTTGGGAGACCTTTTCTTAATACTGCAGGTGCTGCCATGAATTGTAATCAAGGGAAAGTAACATTCAATATTAATGAAAAAGAGCATACTGTCTATTTCCGCAAGAAGGTTGCTAAAATCTATTGCCTAAATTCCATTGAAAATATTGAGAGCATCAAGGTTGGAGAAATATATTGTCCCATTCCACAAGAAAATTTTGAAACTATTATGATTGCGACCATTGTTATCAAGTTTGAGGTAACTTAATCAATTTGTGGAATACAAAGTTTTGTTTCATATAAGATTTTTTTGGTAACAAGACTTGATCAACCTTGTTAACAAAAGGATTTTAATTAACAAAATAATGTTTCCACGATGGTTTACTTGCTTTCTTTTACTTTCACCTTCCTAGTCTTTGCCTTTTCTTTTGCTAGCTTTGGTTTTGCTAGTTGTTTGCTTGTTAGAGTGTCTTAGAACTTCTGTAGTTTGATTTTTGGTTTGCTTTTGCTCTTCCAAAAAAACTGTTTCTGCGAGAAAATCAATTTTCATACCCTGAAAATTGGCCAAAAAACAAAGTTTCCCAAAAAATCCCAGAAAATTCAAAATAAATTTTTCCTCTAAAAAAGGGGAAGAGGGACACCTGGAGTGACCCAGGGGTCCACCCCAGGCCAGCACACCCCTAGTGGGCGCAGCCAGCCCCCAGGTGGCGCCTGGCTGGGGTGTGCCCACCTAGGCCCCTCCTAGGTGCCTCCTCCCAACCATCTTCTTTCTCTCTCCCGAAAAACATCGGAAAACTTTCTCAAGCTCGAGTTCTTGCTGTTCTTGCTCCTGAATTTCGATCTCCTTGCTTAGCCCATCTTTGCTGCTGATATTTGGAGGGATTGCTCCTTGGTATGTGCCTCCTCCCCTTGTCCAATTAGATTTGTGATTAGTAGATTGTATCTTGAGTATTTTTCTGCTATAGGTGTTAGGTTATGTGAGCTTGCATGCTTGTTCTATGCTTAGAGATTTTATTTTGATGCATGTGTAGCCCTCTAGCAAGTTCCTATAGTAGTTTCTTATCATTTATCAACTTGGAAATCACTTGGTTTGATGTTTGTCTAAAAAATTCAGAAAAAGAGGTCATGGACAACCACACATTTGGTGAAATATTTGAGAGTGATGCACCTAGGAGGTCAAGGCCTTCAAGATCATCCTCCCGAGCTAGGCCCTCATACAATGAGGATCTCATTACACCGCGATTCAGCGATGAGGGCGATGAGGGGGATGCGCACCCTTCCACCTTTCCTTGCCCAACCTTCTTGCGGGCTGCTGGGATTCTTGAGGATTTTCTAACCTTGGTTCGGAGGGTTGGACTAACAAGCTATATGCAGAATGAGAGCGTGCAATATGCTACGCTCACTAAAACATTTGTGGAGAGCTTTTGTTTTTCTAACAGCTTGTTCAAGCCAGGTGTATCTTTCCAAGTTTATGGCAGGCCTTACACCATGACATTGAAGAAATTTTGTGAGGCCTTGGGACTTGGTACAGCTGGGTTGGCGAAGAAGATTCCAGCTCAACCCGCTGATTTGTTGGAGCTCTACCGTGGGATAACCAATGATGATGACTGTAGAGCCCAACGGGGAAAGATAAGAAATATTCAACTCCCAGCCATCAGGTACTTTGCTTATTATCTTGCCACTAGTGTTCTTGGTAGGGAGAACACTAGTAATATTTACAACTATCATTTGGCCTTCATAGCTGCTGCGCTCAACAATGAAACTAAGTACAATCTTGGTTCCATCATTGCTCGTCGTTTAGCTGCTAAGGGATCCATTTATGGGGGAATTATTGTTGCACGTGTTGTTGCTGCCTTGGACCTTGTTGTTGATCCAAATGATACAGTTTTGGCTCCTCAGAGGCATGATCTTGCTGCTATGAAAGCACATCACTTTGTCACTGCTGGTTCTACCCTTGAGAGCATGGTTTATAGAATGTTGTTTATTGACGGGGAGGAGAGAGAGATCCCTCTACCCCAAACCACTTTGTTTAGTATGTCTCAGGGACCTTTGTCACGCTCCAAGGAGGAGATGGATGACAATCTGCTCATTCTTGGCTTCCATGGACACTATCAGGGGGACGCGCCCTCATACGACCCCTCTGTGCACTACACAGGTGAGTCCTCGAGCTCGTACCAGGACGAAGGGGCCTCCTCGACATACTACGGAGGTGCACCTACTTGGTCACCATGGAGTTGAGCCCCACTTAGGACAAAAGCCTAAGCTTGGGAGGAGGTATACCGACATCACACTCATCTATATATCATGTTCGGTCGGTTCTTTGTATATCCATTGTTTCACTTTCTTTTTGGTTTTTGTTCCTGCTTTCTCAAAAACACAAAAATACCAAAAATATTTTCATTGTTTCTCTTGGTTTGTTTCTTTGCTTTTTTAGTTCTGGTTTGCCTTAAAGAAAAAATCAAAAAAGATTTTGCTTTGTTTGCCTTCTTTAAAAAAATCGAAAACACCAAAAATATTTGTTGTTCTTCTTTGGTTTTGTGAGTTTTTTGCAAGGTTCGGCCATCCTCAGTGGATTTTGGTTTCATTATTCAAGTCACACAAGTGAAGGGCAATAATGAAGATTAAGACAACTTGAGGGGTGGTAAGAGGCTGGTAATGAACTCTATTTGTTTTCAGTTTTGTACATATACTCATCATTGTTAGCATGCTTAGTCTGTTCATGTAAGGTGTATGTTATTATGAATGCTTAGTAGTTCTTGCTTGCTTGTGATTAGCTCTAGATTGCTAATAGTTTGTAGCATGTCATATGAATGTTTGCTTGCATTGTTTTATTCATATTTTGGTATGATATTGTGGTATCCTCATCTGAAAGTTTCATATGAATCGACTTGGCACATGCTCACGCATGCATATGACTAAACAATAGTCAGTAAGCCTCGATGATTTATTTTGCCTCAGAGTTATTGTATCACTTTCATGCCCTAATTAGTCCTGTTTTGTTGCAAGCATGATTATGACAATTACTGATCTCTCATTTGTCGCTCTCTCTCTATTGCTAGCCCTCACTTGCACTGAGTATGACCTCTACTTGTGCTTCCAACTCACCAAAACCAATATTGCCAACTGTGTCCACCATACCTACCTATTATCATCATTTTCTATTTCAGTGCATATTCATTATGCCTTATTTTCTTCCAAATAAAATGTTTGACTGCTTTGAGATAGTTAGTTAGTAAAGCTCTCACGAATTTGATGGCACACTTTATTTCTTGCACTTAATAATCCTGAACCATTGTGACCTGTCCATGAAAGTTATATGCTTGCAAATTATAGGCTGGGAATTAGCAGAACCGTGTTGTCACGGGGAATGCTTTCAACACCTATGGATACATATCCAGTTGATACCTTGCTCTTTTGTTTGCGGATGTCGTCACTGTGAAATAAAAGGGGAGCTTGTGAGTTCATGGAGTATATATATGTGTTAGAGAAACGCCTGGGCCGCTAGCCTAAGCCATGCCTAATAATGGTGGAAACTTGCAGCATTACCATAGTGAGCATCTTTGAAGCATCCTCAATAAAAATCTATGCAAATAGTAAAATAAAAAGATCACCGAGATGCTCATTGTTTGCTTGCCTTGTCATTTTGATCACGGGATAGCTCATGTATCATGTGCAAGGGGTACCGCATTGGCGGTTCTCTATGATATGCATGTATTTACAATGACAAGAACTTACATGTAGCCAAAGTTGAGTAGCATGCGGTGCGGCCCTCGTACTCAAGGGACATGGGATTTCCAGCTTATGGTCAGTCAAGCATATAACTCAGATTGGACCTCACTTTCACCTTAACCACATGAAGATGCCTATGATAGGGGCAATGAGAGCTCAAAGCTAATGAGTACCTTACTTTCAGCATTGGAAGCCTTTCAAACTTTCCAAAACCTTTTCAATTACTTGTTGAGTCACCACTTATTCTATGAGCACCTTCTTGAGAGCATAATTGTCATTCTTGTGTTTGTCTCAAAACTTGGTTAATTATGTCATTACTTTGATGCTTGTATCTCTGATATCTTTACTTCTAGTCTTCACTTGAACTTCAGACGTGCCTTGGCATTTATATTGTGCTCTACAAACAAAGGAAAGTGAGATACCACTCTATCATACCTTTTTATGAGCATTGCAATGTTGCTTATGTTTATGTTCCATGCTACTTATTATTATTGAGTTGGTTTCTCTCCATAGCTTGCAATGACTATTGAGTAGACTTAGTTGCATACCTCTTATTATGAATGCTTTAAGTATCTACTCCTGTGAAGAGAATATATACATCATATGAAGCAAATGTGTTCGTGAAAGTTCTTTTATCGCACTCAGTTTTCAACTGAATTGCTTGAGGACAAGCAATAAGCTAAGCTTGGGGGAGTTGATAAGTCCAAAACATATCTACTTTCCCGAACACTTTTTCTATTGTTTATCCTCTAAACTTGTGTGATTTGGATACAACTAACATAGACCGATGCTATTTTCAACAGAGTTATCTTGGTGTCTAGTTTTTGTGCAGAAAATGAACTATCAGGAAAAATTCCGGAAAATATGCCAAAAATCCTATTTCACCAGAAGATCCACGGAGCCAGAGTACGAGACAGAGTGGAGGCCTGGGGGGCCCACACCCCTGCCAGGTCGGGCCAGGCCTGGCCGCGCCTAGGGCGGTGCGGCCACCCCAGGCACCCCCTCGGCCTCCCTCTTCGCCTATAAGAAGCCTCCTGACCTAAAAACCGAGGGGGGTTCGGCATTTTTCCAGAGATAGTTCCGCTGCGCCCCACCACTAGAAACCAAGATTCAGAACCAGAAACTCCGTTCTGGCACCCTGCCGGGACAGGGATTTTGGGGAGGATCATCGCCATCGTCATCACCAACGCCTCTCCATCGACCATCAATATTTCCCTCATCCATGTGTGAGTAGTCCCCCGCTGTAGGCTATGGGGATGGTAGGTATTGGATGAGTTCTATCATGTAATCGAATAAAATGGTTAGGGCATAGTGCCTAGTATCTCTATTAGTGCTATTTGACTTTGTTGCAACTTGTTGTGCTTAATGCTTGTCACTAGGGCTCGAGTGCCATGATCTTAGATCTGAACTTATTATTGATTCATTATGATAGTATTGTTTGTGATCTTATCTGCAAGTTGTGTACACATATCATTGTCCGGATCCAAAGGCCCCGAAGTGATAGAGATTGGGACAACCGGAGGGGATGGTTGTGATATGAGGATCACATGTGTTCATGGAGTGTTAATGCTTTGCTCCTGTGCTCTATTAAAAGGAGCACCTTAATTGCCAGTAGTTCCCTAGAGGCCCCGCTACCACGGGCTGGCAGGACAAAAGATGTTGTGCAAGTTCTCATTGCGAACACGCATGACTATATATGGAGCACATGCCTATGATTGTTTAGTACTTGGATGCTTATTCTTATTTATCTGCAATGCCCTAGATCTTGAAGTTACATGTTTAGACTCGTCCATGCAACGCCCCTCCATCCATCCCTATGACTGCCGCGCTCATAACCTACTGTTTCCGACTACTGTTACTATTGCTCCTGTTTCACTGTTGTTGTTGCTTTGCCGTTGCTACTACAAACTATTACTATTGATAAACCTATGTGAGCAAGAATTATTTCCATGTGCAGCTGAATTTACAACTCCGTTGTTAAGGCTTGCAAGTATTCTTTGGCTCCCCTTGTGTCGAATCAATAAATTGGGTAATACTTCCCTCAAAGACTATTGCGATCCCCTATACTTGTGGGTCATCACTTGTCTGGAAGTTTATATATCTTAGTATGGGTTCCCTTGCGGAAGAGGTTTGAGCTGAGGCTACCTCGTGATGATTGTCCACCTATGCTATTCCCAAGATGACATATGGTCATGGTTGGGAGGTCAAACTCATAGGGGAGGTGCCTATACTAGGGTGTGTAATTGAAAGGTTAGGATTGATTATCCACATATACTGAG
Source organism: Avena atlantica (assembly GCA_910589765.1). Taxonomy (NCBI): domain Eukaryota; kingdom Viridiplantae; phylum Streptophyta; class Magnoliopsida; order Poales; family Poaceae; genus Avena; species Avena atlantica. The sequence continues at coordinate 304,651,674 of OU342736.1, forward strand.
TATGGTGATTCAGGATTGTTCGTGATGGATGTATCGAATGTTGTGGTGGAAGTGTACCACCTCTGTAGAGTGTCAACCTATTCAAATAGCCGCGTCCACGGTTATGGACAGTTGGAGTGGCTATACTGTTCCGTCGTCAGATGTTTTCAAAATGACTTGTGAATTGAATCATGACTTTAACTTGACCACAATAGGGTTGTGAACATGAAAACTAAGTTCCCACTTAGGTGTTTTAAAACTTTAAACTAGTTTTTTTTACTTCTAAACTCAGTTAGATATAAACCTGGCTTTTGCAAACAAACCTAGAGCTGAGGATTCCTACTTGAACCACTTTACTTGAGTGATAGTTTGCGAGTACTTAAAAAGTACTCATGGCTTTGTCCCTGGCTATCCTATGGCCATAGTTTGCACCGACCTTCTTAGGTTAAACAGAACAACTTTCGTGAAGGGACCCCTATATAAAGAGGCTTCAGGCGGCGAGAAACAAGCCCCTGACTCCACAGCATCGTTTCTTTCACCCTAAACTCTCCCTGCCGCCACGCCGAAGGAATAGATCTAGATCTAAACCTCTAAACCCTTCTCCACCACCATAGCCATCTTCCACCACTTGTAATAGTAGATCTCATCTTAAATTGGCGACATTGTAAGACTATTTTCTATCAACTCTATGATCTCTATTACAATGTTTATGATTGTCGATTTCATCTGTGTGAGTAATTCTCTTTGGGCTAAGGGCTTTGGCCTAGCCATGTAGATTTTGTGCATGTTATTTATCATATATGGGATCATGTATTAGTTTGTATGACATGATGATTGTAGTACCATCTCTTGCCTAAATCTAAGGACTTGTCAGGTACCCAAGACCCCGAGGATTGATCCATGTAAAGATAGTGTAAGTAACGACTGATCTACAGGATAGGAACCCCAGTGACAGAAAGGGTAGTACGGCTGTATGTGAGGAACTTACTTGGGATTAACGGTGACATCACTATGCATATCATTAGTTCTCTTTCTTCTATGGATGAGACTAGTAGGTTATTGCCATAAGCAGTTGCGGAGGTGATAACATTTATGGATGCACTGTCCACATGTAATTATCTTTATCTAACAATTACATGAGTACTTTATTATTATCTGTTATTCCCATCAGATCTTTTTGCATAGCTACTGGTGAAAACCAAATACCATAGGCCCTCTCTCTCTCCATCGTCAACAACAACAAGATCGCAAAATCTTGGTCTGATGAAAACGCAATAGGAATTCAAAAACTCTCGAAGGTCCATTTAAGTAATCTCACTTTGCTTTCTGCTTCCCGAGGATTCGATAAACCTAGGTATACTAGCGAAAATGAATACTACATCCGTAATCCACATCGAAGGTATCAACCCTTTTTCTGGCGTCGTTGCCGAAGAAGCAAAAACTAACCTGGTGAGGTTAGTAGGAACCTTGCTAGTTTTAATTCTCGTTTTTAATTTTGTTAGTTTGCTTTAAATTTTTGTTTGAAAAAACAAAAAAATAGTTAGTATTTTAATTCTTGCTTTATCATCATTAGTACTCGTTTAAGAAAATACAAAAACATAGGAAGTATGGCTGGGAAGAAGCCTGGGGAGTTTGCAACTCCTAACAATGATTATTTGCGTACTCCTATTACTCACCCAACAATTATTGCTGAAGATTATGAAATTAAGCCCCACTATTTAAGTCTGGTTCAACAGAATCAATTTGGAGGCTCTACTAAAGAAGATGCAGGTATGCATTTAAAAACTTCCACTGAAATATGTGATATGACGCACATTAAAGATGTTAACCCCGATGCGGTCAAGTTGCATTTATTTCATTTCTCTCTTAGAGGACGAGCAAAAGAATGGTTGCTATCTTTGTCTCCAAATACTATTGCATCATGGGTGGAATGCACTTCTTTATTTATGACTAAATTCTTTCCACCTATAAATACTATGCAAGTCAGATCTAATATTACTGGTTTTAGACAGGAAGCGCATGAGACACTAGCGCTTGCATGGGAGAGAATGAAAGAATGCATGAGAAACTATCCCAGCCATGGGATGGAAGATTGGTTAATTATCTATTAATTTTATAATGCTCTTAAACCTGTTTCTAAGTCTATGCTAGATACTGCAGGTGGAGGAACATGTATGGGTAAGCAAATTACCGAAGCAAAGCAGCTACTAGAAAACATGCAAGACAATCATGCCTAGTGGCATGTGGAAAAATCAAACACGAAGAAGGTGAACTTCGTTACACCTCAAGAAAATGAAGAACTCAATGCTAAGTTGGATGATCTCATATTAGCCGTTAAAGGTAAGGAAACCCTGGTAAGAGCTACTCCTGAACCCACTATTGAAGAAGTAGACTTCATAGCTCGTAATGATTATAACCCTGCTTGGAAGAAGAATTATGATCCAAACTTTCAAAAACATTACTGTAGTCCAGCAGGCAACTCTAATAATAATATGGCATCAAGTAATACTAGTCTCCAAGAAACTCTTAAAACTTTTATGGGCTCACAAAATGAGCAAAATAATATTCTAGTCAAAATTACGGAGAATCATGATGCTATGCTTGGTAAATTATCTAACCAAGCTGTTAGTTTGAGAAATGATTTGCAGGCCCTCCAAGAAAGAACAAGGATCATTAAGGCACAACTAGGCAAGATAACCGTGAGTAAATTCTCATTCTAGCAAAGTTTGCAGGTAAAGCTGAGCCCAATCCAGTAGAAGACCTCAAGATGATAAGAATCCAAAGGGAGGAGCCCGAAGAACTTGATTATAGCAATGCTCCTTCACCAAACTACACAGTTGAAGATCTTGTAAAAAGGATCAATGTCAAGACTCCGGTAAGTGAAGGAAATGAGCAAGCCATGTATCAACACTTCGCTACTCAGGTAGCAATAAAGGTACGTGATCTTGAAGAAGAATATAAGAAAATTGCTAAAAATAGCATGTTAAGCTAGATGATATATTTGAGACCACTATTAAGATTAAAATTGGTACTAATGAAATAGCTTCACTATGTGATCTAGGTGCAAGTGTTTCAACAATTCCAAAGAGCCTTTTTAACAAGTTCAATCTTGGATCTTTTGAAATCACTGAACTAAAATTACATCTAGCGGATTCTACCTATAAACAAGAAGTAGGCATAAAGGAAAATACTTTAGTTTACATTAAAGGTTGTCATGCTCTTATTGATTTTGTTATTGTTAACATGCCTGGAGATGCTACTTCCCCTATCATATTCGGCCGTCCTTTCTTGAGAACTATTAAGGCTTTAATCAATTTGCATGAAGGGAACGTGAAGCTCCAGTTACCTTCGCAGGATCCTTTTATTATTCATTTTCCCAGGAAAAAGAAAGCCAAACAAGATGATAAGGAGGCCATCACTTTGAAGGCCAATAACTTTGGAGTGGGTGTTCCACTCATGTGTCCTAAGTGAACAATATCAAGGTCAAGCTATTGACCATAAAAGAGCATTGCATGGGAGACAACCCAGGTGAAATAAAGGTTTGGGTTCAGTTTTTAAGTTTTAGTTTAAGTTTTATATAGAATAAAGAGTGCTAGAAAAATCCAGTGAGAAGAAGGGATTAAGCGGTACTAAAAATTCCTGTTTTATATAGGCCATAGTTGGTCAAAATTTTAGTCTGTCATTTTTCTATCAAAACAAGGTGTTTCGCTAAGTTTCAGTCTAAAAAGTAATCATCGAAGAAATATAATTTTTTTGATGTGTACAAAAAGGTTAACGACTGATGACCCACAAGTATAGGGGGTGTATTATAGTACTTTCAATAAATTGGAGTGTCGATCCCAACGAGGAGCAGAAGGTGCTGAACAGTGGTATGGAGCAAGAAATCCCTGTGAATACTTAGCAAATGGATTTTTAGTGGTTTTTTTGACAAGGCAACAAAACAAGGAGCAAGTAACAAAGGTAAAGAACAAACGGAGAAAGTGGCCCAATCCTTTCTTAGCAAAGGAGAAGATGGTGTAAATACTTATAAGGACCAAACGTTCTCGAGGACACATGGGAATTTGTCAAGTGCTTTCGCTTCAAATAGCTGAGTACTCTTCTCTGGTGTTTTTAAGTGTTGTGTGGGTGAACCTATGCTAACACACCGCCCTTCCTAGGACTAATACATACTTGTGATTAAACCCCCCTGCAAACATCCGTAACTACATGAAATTAATTAAGATATAAATCTAACCACAGCCTTAAACTCTAAGATCCTACGCTCCCTTGTGCAAAGGTGTCCTAACGGGGGTTCAGGTTTATGTCACTCCGGCAACCCCACAATTAGTAGCCAAATACACAATGAATTCCCCTAGGCCCATAAATGCTGAAGTGTCATGTAGTCGATGTTCACATGCCACCACTAGAAGAATAGCACCACAACTTAAATACTAAACCATTGAATAATAACTCATCACAGATTCACTACTAACAACATGACTTCTCCCATGTCCTCAGGAACTAAATGAACTACTCAAAATACATCATATGGATCAAGATCAAAGATGATATGATAATGGATAACAATCTAAACATAAAGAATAACCCAATGGTTCCACTCACAAGCATCAACTACAATAGTAATCAATACCGGGAAAGTTTCCCCTAAGAACTAAAGCAATATCCAACACAATTGTTACAGCAGGACGGAGTGGTGATGATGGTGCTGGTAGATATGATGGTGTGGATGATGATGATGATGATACTGATGAAGCCTAGCCTGATGACGGTGTTGATGGCGACGGTCTCCCCTCTCCGGGAAGGAATTCCCCCAGCAGAAATCTATCTGCCAGAGAGATCTTTCTCTCTCAGTGTTTTCCGCCCCCCAAAGGCGGTGGAAATCTATCTGTGGTTGATCCCCGAGCCTTAGGGTTTCGAAGGGAAGATATAGGCGAAGGGGCGGAGTCGGAGGCCGGGCAGGTGGGCCACACCTGCCCTAGGCGCGGGGTCAGGTGGGCCCATGCCTAGGGGGGTGTGCCCCCCCCCCCCGAGGCCCCACTTCGTCCCTCCTTCTGGCTTCCTTCGTCTTCTGGCTTCCTTCGTCTTCTGGTAAAATAATATGTTTCCATATTTTTCTGGTATTTTCTGATCTTTGCGAAATTGCACGAAAACGCCTTCTTTTCCATCAGAATCCAGACTCCGACAGTCCATCCTCCAAGAATCATCCAACATGCATAAATAGATGAAAAGCCATAAGTAATACCTCATAATAAGAAAAATATCAATGAATAGAGGTAAATTATGATATAGAATGGTGATGCAAATTGGGTGTATCAACTCCCCCAAGCTTAGACTTTGCTTGTCCCCAAGATAATACTGAGCTCAATAAACATGTCCACATGTTTATGGAGTGAAGTGTCGATAAAAGAATACGAACAAGAAGCATCACACTTACCATTGCACAACTCATAGAAGAAAGCAACTCACCATTATATAACTTATCTTGCAACCAAGTATAGCAGTCACAATAGAGATGCATAAAGATAAATCATAATTGGAATTGGCAAACTTGTTCTTGGTCAGAGAACACCTGGCAAACAGTTTCACAAAAGCTTTTTGTAGAAGTTTCAAAACAGGAACACTCTTTGCTCAAAAAGGTTTTTCACAAGTGAAGGCTTTCAAAGTAATATTCAATAGATAAGAGTTTTGTGCAAAAAAGGAAGACAGAGAACATGATTGAATAAATCACCATATGAATGCTTGAAACACAACAACTCAAAAGCTCGCTGGAGATAGAGAGGAAATAGGTTTACTGACTCAACTGGAAGTGGGAGAAAGGTCCCTTCTTAGAGGGTAGCAGGGATTACAAGTCATAAAGAGATTCCAAAAGATTATGGTACTTACTAGCTTTGAGCCCTCATTGTCCCTATCATAAGCATCTTGAGATGATTAAGGTTAAAGTGAACAAAGATGTAGTATATGATTGACGAAATATAAGTTGGAAATCTCATGTCCCTTGAATATGAGGGCCACTCCTCATGCATACTCAACTTTGGGTCTAGGTAAGTTCTTTTCATTGTAAGTATTTGCATATCATTGAGAACGCCAATGGGGTACCGCTTGCACATGGTACAGGAGCTTTCCCATAACAAAAATGACAAGGCAAGTAGACAATGAGCATCTCAGCAATCTTTTTATTTACCATATGCATAGCTTTTTATTGAGGATGCTTCATAGACAACTCACTATGGTGATGCTGCAAGTTTACACCATGATTAGGCATGGCTTAGGCTAGCGGCCCAGGCGTTTCTCTAACACAGAATACAGACTCCATGGACTTACAAGTTCCCTCTTTATTTCACACCGTTGACATCCATAGACAAAAGAGCACGATATCAACTGTGTACAGATTACAAGTGCAATGTTGAAAACGTTCCCCGTGACAGCACGGTTCTGCTAATTCCAACATATAGATGCAAGCATATACAACTTCAATGTTCACAATGGTTCAAGTCTATTAGGGGCAAGTAAATAAGGTGTGCCATCAAGTTCGTGAGAGCTTTACTAACTAGTTTTCACATAACAAAATACTTTTTAATTCAAAAGGTAGATGAAGCTTGAGAATTTGCTTGGAATAGCAAAAGCTACTAGGTAGATATGGTGGACACAAGGGGCAAAAATTTTGGGTTCAAAGGATTTTGGAAACATGAGAAGTATGCCTTCTCAAAACCGTTTTTTGGCTAGCAATGCTGGGTACCAAGCAAGAGAGTTGAAAGAAACAAGCAAACATACAAGTAATAAAGCCAAACATGCAATCTTCCTTGAAGACACAAAAGAATCTTAAATAAAGAATACTAAGGTTTATGAGCCAACAAGAAAGAAAACAAATGATACCAAATACTTGTAAGCTTTTTCTTTCTTTCTTTTTCTTTCAAACTAAAGCCACTGACCAGAACTCGGTTTGCCAAAACCAATTTAGATCCACTTGATGATCCCAAAGTGGTGCCAATACTGATCAACAAGATCCATCATATAATAGAGATTGCAAACTAAAATAATAAGTGCAAAAAGTAAAAGATGAGACTTCTCATTAATATTCAATAAAGGCATTCACACCAAGGGATACATAGATAATCAACTAAAGGAGAGATACTTCCACTTGCAAACCAAACTATGAGATAACCTCTCTACCACATATATGAATCCACTAAAAAGGTAAAAGATAAAAGATAATGGTGGTGATACCGCGACACTCTCCCAAGCTTGGAACAAGCCAAGGGGATGCCAAACCTGATGATGAATTACTCCTTCGATGGTGGTGGTGTTCTCTTGATAAGTTCTTCAATAAGTTTCTTCAAATCCTCCATATCGAATGTTAGAGTATGAATTAACTCCAAATTATGCTCAATGCAGCCCATGATCAACTCGGACCGAGGATCCCAGTCCTTGTTACTCTTTCTCCATTCTTCCAAATTAGAGCGTTTCTTCCATGCACGGTTAGAACAAGGGGTACTAGGAGGAAGTGTGCGCGGAGCGAGGATATGACACAGATTTCTCCCTCCTGTAGACATTCGTGCTGTCCTCCTAAGCTGGGTAGGTTATGCCACCAAACCAATGCTTACGACGATAGCGCGGGTGTCCGGTTGCTTGTCCTCCTCCATGTCTCCTTCATAACCTACCGGAATCTCCTCTTCCTTGGGGACTTGAGGTTCTTCTTTCTCGGGCTCCTTGCCTTTGTCGTTGGCGGAGGCCATGGTTCTCTAAACTTGAGAAGATTTCCTGATAGAAACATATCGAAACAAAAACATGACGAGAACATGATGCACGAACCTCGGGGGATCCGGGGGGTTATATATTACGAAGTTTAAATGCATAAGGAAGGTTTTAACACGGAAACGAGGCGAAGACGGATTTCGAGGGGGGAACACCCCCCTCAGGCACGGCCAGGCTGGGCCCGCGCCTGGGGTGGCTTTGTTCACCCCGGGCTCCATTTCCTCTTCAGTTTCGTCTCGTAACTTCCCTTATGTATTAAAAACATCAAAAATATAAAATATTGGGGTTTCACAAACCTTCTATTTTCACCACTTTTACCTATTCAAAGACGAACTGTGCAGATTCCTTCTCTCTTTCTTCTGAGAATTTCCTTCATACAAAACTTTTGCACAAACTCAATGACAACATTAGTGTAAGAAAAAACAATAAACCTTTGGTGCACACTTAAACTGAAAACCCATCAAAACAAAAGCTTCTGTAGGAGGCAAATGCAAATGATGGCAGAAATCTGTCAAAACAGACCAGCAGGTAAAGATTGATTTTTTTTAAGACCTTCTGTTGCTGAAATCAAAAAGTGCAGAACTGATGAAAGTTGGGTAACAACTTGGAGAACAAGATCAGAAAAATGCAGCTCCATCCGAAGTACTGAGCTTCCTCACGAATTTTTACAATACATCACAAAAATCTGTCCCAGGACATCCACTTTTCACAACTCCTCTACTTACAAAAGTAGTTGAACTTGACACAAAAACCAAAACAAAAAAGGATAAGGAGCGGTTATTACTGAGGTAATAACCTCCAAGACTCGACAAAACTCTTGGGTTATCTCCCAACAAGTACTTTTATTTAATGCCTTTAAGTTAGGCTTGAAACTTCCAAAGATGCTCACAAAGGAGATATATATTTGAAACAAAAGAGAGCATCAAGAAGCAAATAACCAACACACTTGAGCCTAACCCACTTCCTATGCATGGGGGTATCATGAGAAAATGAATTGTTGAAACAAAAGGCCACAAGGATAGGAAGACAAAACATATGCAACTTTAAAGCTTTCAACATAAAACGTGGAAACTTAACATCATTAAGATGCATAAAACCATGTTTCCCTCTCTCAAAATTACTTTCAGTAGCACTTTGAATAAAGTTGACAATATAACTATCACTGGAAACAATTTTATCATCAGAATAAGCATACTTACAGTCACCAAAAGGAGGTCCAAGGTCATAGACTGGATCAATAGAAGCAAGTTGTTCCATCGTGAAATCTTTATTAGGCAAGCTATTTTCACAAGGAGCTTTAGAAAATTTGGAAAAGTTAAACTCATAAGAATCTCCATCAAACTTAATTAAACCTTTTTCCTTCTTACAATCAATAATAGCTCCACAAGTGTTCAAGAAAGGTCTACCAAAAATTATGGGACAAGTTTTGCTAGCTGCTAAATTAAGCACTAGAAAATCAGCAGGATACTTAATCTTACCACAGAGAACCTCCACATCTCTTACAATGCCAATGGGGCAAATGGTGTCCTTGTTAGCAAGGTGAATAACCACATCAATGTCCTCTAGCTCACAAGGACCAATCTCATGCATAATTTCCATGTAAAGCTTATAAGGAATAGCACTAGAACTAGCACCAATATCACATAAAACATAGTAGCAATGATCACCAATTTTAACAGAAAGCACATGAACACTAGCTTTTCTAGCCTTACTAGGATGAGAGATAATATTAGAAGTGTCTTCACAGAAGACAATGTATTCATCCTCTATATTTCTTGTTACAGGGTCTTTCACAATAGCTACCACAGGTTCATCATTCAATTGCTCACCAGGCTCCACAGTTTTCATTGTAACTTTGTTATTTGCACTAATAATCATAGAATACTCCTTTACTTAGCTGGGGAAGGCATTTTCTCAACATGAGGTTCAGGCACAATATGATTAATAGTACAAACTTGAGTACTTCTAACAAGAACATGACTAACATCTTTATAAGGAGCATGGTACTTATTCCACTTCTTCTTGGGAATTTCAATGTAAGAGGCAAAGGCCTTAAAACAGTTGGCAATACTTTGGGAATCAAGACCAAACTCATTACTAATATCACGGAAGTCATCAGTCCCCATAAAAGATTTAATGCAATCATAATCATAGTTTATACGTGACTTTCTTCCTTTGTCATTCTCCCAAGCTTCAGTGTTCTCTTGAATACGGTCTAGTAGATCCCATTTATCTTGTTCGTTCATACGTGTGAATGATCCAGCACAAGAAGCATCTAGTAAATCTTTATCATGAAGAGAAATCCTAGCATAAAAGTTATTGAGAATAATATTGTTAGGGAGTTCATGAATAGGACATTTAAGTGTTAGTAACTTCAATCTCCCCCAAGCTTGAGTTGTACTCTCTCCAATAAGAGGCCAAAACTTATATATAAGATTTCTATCCTTATGAATCTCACTGGAAGGATAAAATTTAGAGTAAAAGAGAGATGACATATCCTCCCATTCCATGGATTGTCCATTCTTCAGTAGCTTATACCATTCTTCAGCTCTCCCTTTCAAGGATATGGAGAGTAGCTTCTTATTCACATATTCGGTTGTGATACCTGCACACTTAAACAACCCGCATAATTCATGGATAAAAAGCAAGTGATCACCAGGATGGACAGTTCCATCCCCAAAATAATAATTATCCATAACACGATTAACAACACTTGTAGGTATCTTAAAAGGATCTATCTACTACCCTAGCAGTGGTAGTAGTTTTCCCAAACAGAAAACCAAGTGGGTTATCCATATTGGAAACAAAGTAACAAGCAGTAACAAAAGCAATACTCACAGTAAATGTTTCCCTTGATAGTTCCACTCTTCAATAGCACTTCACTCCCCGACAATGGCGCCAGAAAATAGTCTTGATGACCCACAAGTATAGGGGGTATATCGTAGTACTTTCAATAAATAGGAGTGTCGATCCCAACGAGGAGCAGAAGGTGTTGAATAGTGGTATGGAGCAGGAAATCCGTGTGAATACTATAGGGGTTCCAGAAGGTGCTGGATTTTAGTCTGTCATTTTTCTATCAAAACAAGGTGTTTCGCTAAGTTTCAGTCTAAAAAGTAATCATCGAAGAAATAGAATTTTTTTGATGTGTACAAAAAGGTTAACGACTGATGACCCACAAGTATAGGGGGTGTATTATAGTACTTTAGATAAATAGGAGTGTCGATCCCAACGAGGAGAAGAAGGTGCTGAACAGTGGTATGGAGCAGGAAATCCCTGTCAATACTTAGCAAATGGATTTTTAGTGGTTGTTTAACAAGGCAACAAATAAAGGAGCAAGTAACAAAGGTAACAAACAAACGGAGCAAGTGGCCCAATCCTTTCTTAGCAAAGGACAAGCCGGTGGAAATACTTATAAGGACCAAATGTTCTCGAGGACACATGGAAATTCTGTCAAGTGCTTTCACTTCAAATAGCTGAGTACTCTTCTCTGGTGTTTGTAAGTGTTGTGTGGGTGAACCTGTGCTAACATACCGCCCTTCCTAGGACTAATACATACTTATGATTAAACCCCCCTTCAAACATCCGTAACTATAGGAAATTAATTAAGATATAAATCTAACCACAGCCTTAAACTCTGAGATCCTACGCTCCCTTGTGCAAAGGTGTCCTAACGAGGGTTCAGATTTCTGTCACTCCGGTAACCCCACAATTAGTAGCCAAATACACAATGCATTCCCCTAGGCCCATAAATGGTGAAGTGTCATGTAGTCGACGTTCACATGACACCACTAGAAGAATAGCACCACAACTTAAATACTAAAGCATTGAATAATAACTCATCACAGATTCACTACAAACAACATGACTTCTCCCATGTCCTCAAGAACTAAACGAACTACTCAAAAGACATCATATGGATCAAGATCAAAGATGATATGATAATGGATAACAATCTAAACATAAACAATAATCCAATGGTTCCACTCACAAGCATCAACTACAATAGTAATCAATACCGGGAAAGTTTCCCCTAAGAACTAAAGCAATATCCAACACAATTGTTACATCGGGATGGAGTGGTGATGATGGTGTTGGTAGATATGATGGTGTGGATGATGATGATGATACCGATGAAGCCTAGCTTGATTACGGTGTTGATGGCGACGGTCTCCCCTCTCCGGGAAGGAATTCCCCCGACAGAAATCTATCTGCCAGAGAGATCTTTCTCTCTCAGTGTTTTCCGCCCCCCAAAGGCGGCGGAAATCTATCTGTGGTTGCTCCCCGAGCCTTAGGGTTTCGAAGGGAAGATATAGGCGAAGGGGCGGAGTCAGAGGCCGGGCAGGTGGGCCACACCTGCCCTAGGCGTGGGGTCAGGTGGGCCCATTCCTAGGGGGGTGTGCCCCCCCGAGGCCCCACTTCGTCCCTACTTCTGGCTTCCTTCGTCTTCTGGTAAAATAATATATTTCCATATTTTTCTGGTATTTTCTGATCTTTGCGAAATTGCACAGAAACGCCTTCTTTTCCATCAGAATCCAGACTCCGGCAGTCCATCCTCCAAGAATCATCCAACATGCATAAACAGATGAAAAGCCATAAGTAATACCTCATAATAAGAAAAATATCAATGAATAGAGGTAAATTATGATATAGAATGGTGATGCAAATTGGGTGTATCAACTCCCCCAAGCTTAGACTTTACTTGTCTGCCGAAGAGATCTTTCTCTCTCGGTGTTTTCCGCCCCCCAGAGGCGGCGGAAATCTATATGTGGTCGCTCCCCGAGCCTTAGGGTTTCAAAGGGAAGATATAGGCGAAGGGGCAGAGTCGGAGGCCGGGCAGGTGGGCCACACCTACCCTAGGCGCGGGGTTAGGTGGGCCCGCGCCTAGGGGGTGTGGGCCCCCTGAGGCCCCACTTCATCCCTCCTTCTGGCTTCCTTCATCTTCTGGTAAAATAATATGTTTCCATATTTTCTGGTATTTTTCTGATCTTTGCGAAATTGCACCGAAACGCCTTCTTTTCCATCAGAATCCAGACTCTGACAGTCCATCCTCCAAGAATCATCCAACATGCATAAACAGATGAAAAGCCATAAGTAATACCCATAATAAGACAAATATCAATGAATAGAGGTAAATTATGATATAGAATGGTGATGCAAATTAGGCGTATCAACGACCAACTATACGGAAGGAATAAAAATTCCCGCCATATAGTTGCCGCAATATAGTTTGTTACCCATCGACAATTTTTCATCCCAGGATACAAAAGGTTTGACGACCAACTATACGGCGGGAACAAAAGTTCCGGCCGTATAGTTGTTGCCGTATAGTTACAGCCAGTAGACAAAAACCCTAGGAAACCATAAAATTTTGTCATCAGACCAACTGTATTGCCGGAACATCCTATTCCCGCTGTATAGTTGCCGCCGTATAGTTGCGTCCGACCACTTAAACGCATGGCGGGGGTACCCAAAACACCAAAAACTCAATCTTTTTTCTCTCTTCTACCTCCAAACTCTCTCAAAACCTCAAGGGATCTTCACTCCTACTAAATTTCGTTCAAATTCCTCGCACACAAGTGATCTAATGTATGTTTATCCTCTGGTCCTAAAATTAATTTTTGCAAATTCATCTCTGATCTATTTTCATTATCAATCTTAGGTGAGACTTGTTTTGAACTATTTGCGATGATTATCTTGGCTAGATTAATATGTTGAGGAGATTCTTTAGTGTGCTATGACGAGGATTATGCTATGACTATTACTGTTGGATCAAAAAGTTTTATACTTCTCTCTTTTATTTGTTTTTCGAAGATGAACACGAGGAGCCAGACACATGCTCTTGCCGCAGTTAGTTCTTCTTGGGCTGCAACTCAGTAATGCATGGGGATTAAATTCAAGAATGAAGCACACCGTGATCATTTCGATAAGATAAAAAACCGAGAAGTCAAGGAAACCAAGTGGGCTTGTGTCAACACCCAGATTTTTAATCCTAGATGCCTGTTATGCCATACATCGCAATTAGAAAACAATTGCCGAGCTATCCGCAATTCATTTTAGCACTCCCCAAGATGAATTAGAAAGAAGCTTAGTTAATTGGGAAGATGCACTATATGATGAGGAAAGAGAAGATATGGATGATGTCAACACCCGGATTTTTAATCCCAGATGCCTGTTATGCCATACATCGCAATCCCAGGATTACCATTTTTGCGAGACATAACAGATTGGTACCATAGTTCATCATCCATTACAAACCATAATAAAGGTCTTACAAATAAAGGATCTCATGATCCAGTCTTAATACAATCAACGCAGCGGAATAATATAATAACGGTAGCATGGGTGAAGCTCCATCTTCAAGGTCACATGCAATGCTGACGATGGGAGATGATCCTAGTTGTCATAGACTTCCTGTTGTCCATCATCCTGGTAGTCCTCCTCATAGTCTGGCCATAGGAATAGCCAGGGACAAAGCCATGAGTACTCTTTAAGTACTCGCAAACTATCACTAACAAGTAAAGTGGTTCAAATAGGAATCCTAAGCTCTAGGTTTATTTGCAAAAAGCCAGGTTTACTCTAACTGAGTTTAGAAGTAAAGAAAACTAGTTTAAGGTTTTACAACACCTAAGTGAGAACTTAGTTTTCATGTTCACAACCCTGTTGTGGTCAAGTTAAAGTCATGATTCATTTCACAAGTCATTTTGAAAACATCTGACGACGGAACAGTATGGCCACTGCAACTGTCCATCACAGCGGACGCGGATATTCAAATAGTTTGACACTCTGTAGAGGTGGTATACTTTCACCACAACATTCAATACATCCGGCAGGAACAATCCTGAATCACCATACTCAGTATGCGAATAATCAATCCTAACCTTTCAATTACACACCCTAGTATAGGCACCTCCCCTATGAGTTTGGCCTCCCAACCATGACTATCTGTCATATGTCATCTTGGGAACTACACAGGTGGACAATCATAACGAGGTAGCCTCAGCTCAAACCTCTTCTGCAAGGGAACCCATACTAAGATATATAAAGTTCCATTCAAGCCCTACCCAAATTAGGGTATTGTGGTTGTACGGTAACATTGGAATGGTATCGCATCCGAACCCAACCATCAGTTTTATAAAGGGCTAAGGCTCATGCCTCAACATTTTTGTAAGGTTCCCAACCTTTAATAAGGTAGAGATCCCTGTGATTGCAATGCTAGTCCCTGGATCATTAGCTAGCATCCACAGTTAAGATGTAATACCAAGAAACAAAGGTCATAATACAACTTTATAACCAGGAATAAAATAATTTATTACATCTTACATAGCTCATATGGCTATCTCATTACATTGCAGCAGAAATAACTATAGCATGGGGTCCTTCATCTTCAAAGTGCCACAGGCAAACATGTTGGTTGTATACTTGTAATCCTAATCAACACATCTTACTAACATCAAACAAACCTGCAATAGAACAAGTTACAGCCACAAGGGTCAATACATTTGAATTGTATTGGCAAGTGATACTATAGTAATATTGTGGAGTCTATCATCTATATGCATTTGGCTAAGTGGAGCTTAGGCTTGCTTTGCTCAAAACAGATTTTCCTTATCATTTGAAAACACTAAGTTTTTGCTTGACAAAATAACCCAAGGCATCTCCCAATAGAAATTGGTGATCCTTCAACCCTTGTTCACCACAAGTTTTTAACTTAGAAATTGGGATGAGGAGATTCTTGATAGCTTCCATGTCTTGATGCTCAAATTTTCCTTTACCAGGGACATGGCTAAGTACTTAGATTTTTCACTCTGCAGAGGTGGAGCACTTTCCCCACAAGACTTGGTTTCACCAAGACAAGATCTTTTAGAAGCCTTCCCTTAGACCAGAATGGACGCGTTCCAACCTATCATCCCCTACCACCAACTGTCCATTTGGCTAAGTTATTGCAACCTATATGATCCAGGCAGAGCCCATAATGCCAAGTGGCTGCACTTGAAGCTTCTCAACATTTGACATCTCAAATCTCTTTGTTCCTGGGTGGCCATCCACAAGTGAGATACACAAGGTAAACCATAGAAATGGGCCTTGTGAACCACTCAACACAAACCATTCCTTCCATTCCACCCAGGTGATTCATTCACTTAGTTGTTTTATTAAACAAAACACAAATCCTTGACTTAGAAATATTCCATAATATGAATATGATCCACCCTTGTTTTCTACTAGCTAATATAAGCATGATAGTAGTAGGAATCTTAACTTAAGAAATTTCTACTAAGGTTTCATCTACTAGGATTTCCCATGACATAGTTTATACTTAGCAAAAATTCCATGCAAGTCCTACTTAGAAATATCACTAATGCTTAGTGAAAATAATGGGAAAAAAGTATGGAGCATCACTTGCCTTTTTGGTAGAGAATATAAGTTCACTCCTTGATCTTGCAATGTTCACACTCTTCAAATGTCACTACAATTCAATCAAGCAAGCAAGAATTCAATCTACCATTCAAGCAAACAACACATAAAATAATAGAAACAAGACAATGCATGCAAGCATGCCAAAGTTTGTTTTATTTACAAAAGTGATTTATAATAGGTTATAAACATTCTAAAAACATTTATTGGTCATTTTATAAAGGGCAAACTATTTGCAAAAGATTTTACCTATAAACCATTTTTAAACCAAATCATTATTTTATGTGGTTGAAAATGCCTTTATCAAAGTAGCAATCTTTATAGGGTTCACCAAATACATTTTTAAATCATAAAACTTGGTGCTTGGGGTCAGAGAGTTTATTCTAAAACATTTCTCAAAGATTTTCTCCCAAAAGTATTTCGAATAAATAAACATTATTTTTATTTGACTAGAAATGCCTTAAATCAAAGATTTATTCTTTTGCTTCACCAAATATATTTTTGAAACCACAAATTGATTTCTATGGTCAGTAGGTTCAAAAAAACCCATTTTCCAAAGGTTTTATCACAAAAATCATTTTAGAACAATTTTTATATTCTAAATATGCCTACACAAGTTTCTGAAAAAACAAACAATTTAACAGAAGAAATTTACTAAACAAAGGGCATGGTCAGAAATTACTTGTTTTGCTGAATCCATTGATATAAAATTTGCAAAATTTGGACGTGTGGTTTGATAGTTATGAATTTTTCAAATTGGAACATCTAATAGTCAAGTTTCTGGTTTTAAAAACAATCACAGGCCATGCGTCGCGTTGCTATTGGTCGGTACCACTTCGTGCGGATCGACAGATGCGAGCCGTTGGATTTAAGTGACATCGCACGGCTCAGAGGCTCTCGTACCACTTCGGTTAAATTCTATCGCGACGCTACGATCTAGATCGGACGATGCACAACACGCTTGCCAAAGATGGGCGGCGCTGGCGGTGGCTGTGCGGCGGCGGCACTCTGGCTACAGCGTCACGGCGACTACAGGAAGCAAGGGAGTAAGTGTAATGGCTCACCAGGTTTGTGTGGTGTCGCTGATGCTCTTCGTGCTCGCGAGAAGGCAAGGGGCGCACGGTGGTGGCGTGGATTCCTCGCCGGAGTTGAGCTGCACCTCGGGCTCGTCTGTTCGTCGACGGGGGCGACGATATACGGCATGCTAAGGCAAATAGAGGGCACTGTTAGGTTCGTATGGAAGTCGCGATCATGTGAGCATCCAAGAGGGGGAAAGGGGCGGTCTATTCTTACCAGGAGGACTCGCCGGAGTCGAGGCCGACGGCGGCGATGCTCAGCTGTCGTCGTTGCCGATGCTGAGGGTCGAGCGCGAGCAAGCTGATGCCACTGGGAGATGCGCATGGAAGAGGGGAGCAGGCTCGCGTGGTCGAGAAGGCGAGGCGCGGCTTGGGTTCGCCGAAATTGGAGAAGAGGCTCGTCGGAGTCCGTGGTGGTGCGAGCAAAAATGGGAGCGGCCTGGGGGCAGAGAGTGGGTGGTTCCTGGGGGGAAACGGAGAGGAGGGAGAGGCGGTTAAGAGGGATCGGTCACCGACGGGGATTACTTGGCCAATAACGCGAATTCACGCCGGCATTCAAACGGTAGTAATGGCTAGAGAGGGGCGCGGTCAGCGGCGTGTGAGGACGAAGCTGACGGGGCAGTGGGGTCGCTTGGCAGCGAGAGAGGGGAGGAGGAGGTGGGGTCCAACCGTCATTCGCTGTGCGGGTGAGTTTCTGAGTAAGAAGAAAACGGTTCAGGGGTGAGAGGGAGTGGGCTGCTAGGCCAGGTGGGCTTAGCTGGGCTGGGCTGTTCCTTTTTTTGTTCTTATTGTTTTTCCTTTTTCCATTTCTATTAATCTGTTTTGATTTTGTTTAATTATTTCAAACACCATTTTGATTTCAAACTTTACCAAATTTTGTGAATAATCAAACACTGATTAGTAATACATTCTGAAGTCATAATTAGAATAAATTTTTTATTCTTTTTAGGGTCTTTTAATTATTTAAAATAGGCCCTAGTAATAATTAAATAAGATTTAATAATATTTTTCAATCTCCATTTGAATTCAAATCACCACCAAACTTTGGGTGAATTTTAATTTTGTTTATCAACATATTTCAAAGTCCAAAAAAAATAATTCTTTTTTTCTTTTAGGATCTATTAATAATTAAATAAATAGTCCATAGTCTTTAATTCAAATAGGTTTTAATTTATTTTAAAATTATTTTTGAAATCTAAATAATATCAAAATCTTTTCAGTAGGTTTCATTTGAAAAACTAAAACACTTGGAATTCTTATTTAAAAACTTTAATAAATTTTAATGTTTATTTGAAAGGGAAAAACTTTTACTTAAACAAAATTGGATATTAATAAATCCCTATTATTTTATTCAAATAATCCTTTACTCTTTTTATCAAATAGAAATATTTTATTTCATTTGTTTAACCAAGATTTAATTTGGCTCTTTAAAATAATCCTTATTTATATTTCCACCTATGCTTATCAAAACCATATCTTTTTATTTAAGGATCTAAAAATAGTGATTCTAACTTTTATAACTTTATTTATTAATTGTTTATCTTTTTAAATCCTTTTAGGATTATTTGCTCACCATTTGGTATGGATTTTAGATAAGTGCTTTATTAGCTTTGGAAATTACTTTCCTTATCTTATTAAATTCGTAAGATTTTATTCATGGTTCCAAAGTAAGTGAATCCAATTAATATGGTTCTATAATATTTATAATAGTCATTCTTGATCAATTTGAAATGTTTGTTTGACCAATTTTTATATGTATCAAATCCATAGTCTTAGACATAACTTGAAAATGTTTTCTTCCATTAGGGTTTTAGGGTTTTGGTTTATTTTCCAAGTGTTTAAATTTCCAGATGCATTTATGAAGAATGCATTCCACTTGATTTGAATTTAATTGGATTCAAATGTTAACCAAAGTTTGTTCAAGATGGAATTTTAAGTTTCCATTTAGAAACAAAAAGTTTCTTTTCACCCTAAATTTCAATAATTAATTATTTTGTTTATTTATTTTTCACATTACAAGATTTGCAAAATCTTGGGATGTGAGAATTTTCATCATCAAATCAGTTTGTGTTCACTAACACATGTCAAAACATTTCATTATAATGACTCATTATTCCAAGGTTTTCATAATCATTTTCACCAAGTATTCCCATCTAAACTGATCAAGTTTTATGCTTAGCACTAGCCACTAAAGTTGAGGGTATCACTAATGAGGGGTGCTAATCAAGTGTGACTTAGCCAAATCTAAATCTCATGCCTCAGTATGACATCTAGTTCTAACTAACTTAGGCCAAGTTTTATGCTCTTTATTCTAGTTCTAATATCTTTCCAAAAAACTCACAAAACACTACTAAAAGTAATAAAGAACTTTGATAAAGAAACAAAAGAATAAAGCTTGCAAGTAAAACTGGGATTTGGTATAATAAAGTGGTGTATCCAAATATGCCTAAGGCATTGCATAGGTTATTAGCTTGCAAAGTTGCAAGTGTTAGCTTGCTAGGATGTCTTGCCTGGAGTAGTGTAGTGGTTGAAGTTCTCCTCTGCTTCTTCTTTGTAGTAGTCTCCTTCCTCTTCGTATCCTTGGTCGATACTAGCGTCTATAAATAAATACGAGGTACACGATCACCAAACAATACTTAACTACTTCTATTTAGCACACAAGGTTCACACTATATGATTTAACATCATCACAAACATCACATGGATTAAAGCCTTAATCTTATTTATTTTATTTTGGAAAAGTAATTTCTACTCATTGAAAACTACTTAAGATTTACTATCCTCCAATTAAAATATGGGATCATATTGACCATGCCATCACCACATATTTTAATACTTAGGAATGTGATTTAAAGTGGTGTCAAAATTTAATAAGGTTTAACATTATTATTTTAATTAATTAAAGTGACTAGAAATGCCTATGAGGCTTTCTTTTAATACTTGTCCATTATTACTACAAGTAAACCTAGATATTTTTATATAATCAGAAATATCTTGTCAAAACTGATTTTTGAGAGTTGGAATCAACTCAAAATTAATTATGGTTGATTTTTGAAAAATGTTTGAATGCAGAAAAGTCTCTGCCTCGTTATTTTTACTATAAGCGATCTATAATTTCAACTGGTTTGAATCCAACGGGCTTGGATTAATAATTTCAATGCCTTTCTAACAAAATTGGTTTCATGCAATTTGGTTTAATAAAACTCTTTGAATTGATTTT
This sequence comes from Avena atlantica, assembly GCA_910589765.1. Taxonomy (NCBI): domain Eukaryota; kingdom Viridiplantae; phylum Streptophyta; class Magnoliopsida; order Poales; family Poaceae; genus Avena; species Avena atlantica. Next base: position 304,672,113 of record OU342736.1, read on the forward strand.
TGAATCAACTGACAGAACTAGAGTTTGAACTAAATTGAAAAATCTATATTTGAATTTACTGGGTCGCGCGAGAACTAACTGGACCGGCCCACTATGCACAGCGCAGCGCGCGGGCTGACTTAAGTGATGGCCCCATCTATCAGCGACTCTAATTATGTGAAGCGGTATCCTTCTATCTCGGCCCTACGATTAGAATCTAATCTAACGGCTGGGGTTCATCGTCGACGACGAATAGCTCCGACGAAGTTTAAACCCTAACGCGGCGGTGGGGGTCGTGTGAGGCTCACTAGGGCTCCAGCTAGGGACGACGTTGGGGGCGAATGACGTTGTCGACTACGACGGTTCGAATGGTGGTCACGGCGGCTCCAATCAACGGCTCCCTTCACCTTTTGCAGTGGCGGGCTCCGGTGAAATTCCGGTGATGCGGAGCCTGCCTTGCTCCGGGGTAGGGTCAGTGGTGCTCTGTGAGAGGTGGGGAGTGAGATGGTGTGACGAATTGGGTCCGGGGTGGCCTCCTTTTATAGCCGAGCGAGAGAGGTTGTGCGGCATGGGCAGAGCTTGATAGGGTCGACGGTACAGCGAGCTAACGGTATGGCGGAGGGTGTAGGCCAGTGCACGGTCTCCTGGCGATGCTCAAGGACTTAATGGCGTGGAAAGGGGCGGTCGAGGTTGGTCGGAACAGGCTGATGCTCTAAGCGGCACTGGCGGTGGTTTTGACGATGCACAGGTGCTATGGGTCGCGCGAAGGCGAACGGGGATGTCTAGGGGGTTACTGGTGTCGCGATGATTGCAGGCACGGGCGGCGAGGGCGAGGCGTGGCTTGTACGGGCATGTCAGGCGCGACGCTCTGGCATGCTCTCGGCATGGCACACAGACAATGGTCACGGCACGTTCTCTGTGGTCCAGGGCCTGGCTGCGTGCGAGGTCTGGACATGGGGTGGCGATGGATTGCCAGCTGCCTCCTGGACATGGTGAACGGGCGCGACGCTGCCTCCTGCTAGCTAGCCATGGTCGGCTGGCAAGGGGGAGCTCGGGTTGGCTCAACACTGGTGCAAGGGTAGGGGTGCTAGCTTGTTCAATGTTGTGGTTTCCACTGGGGAGACAAGGGTGAGAATTGGAGACAATAATTGGACAAAGCTTTGATCACAAACAATATAAGTTAGGCAGTGTTTACTGTGTTCACCAACTATTTGATGAAATGGCCGCAAGAATTTAATTTTGAATTTTTTGAATGAAAATTGGTGAGTGTTCTGGTCACATACTTGGTAGTATCTGGTTGCTTGGGTTTGTCAAGGTGAAGTGGTTTGAGTGGTTTTTGAGAAATGGTGATCTTAGTACCTACAATTGATTCAGTTTTGAATTGCCATTTGAATAGATTTGAAATCTGTTTCTGTTGGTTTGCAAAGTGGGCTTGGGTTCACTTGTACTTGTTCTAGCAAGGGGTGAAAAGAATTGGATTTGTTTCTGTTAGAAAACTTGGACTGGAAACAGTAAAGGTGGTCTAATGAACGAGTTTGGCCAAAATGACCATTTGCTTATAATGTCTATATTTGAATTTCTCTTCATTTGATTCTACTTGAAAATGATTTAGATGATGTTGTTTTCATCTTTAAACCAATCCTTGCCATTCATAGCAATCAAATAAGTCATTGCAAGCATTCATGCATTCATCACACACACATGCATTCATATTTATTTTAATTGACAAAAGTTTTTGTTAGCCCTAAACTTGGGTGATTAGAACTTGATAATCTTGATTGATATTTTTGGGATGTTACAGCTTGCCCCGTCACTTTGAACCAACTCGGTATTTCTGATGACTTTAATTTACTTTGCAATAGAGTTGGCCTGCAAACCTTTGTATTCCATGATGCACCAACCTATTGCCGGTTAACCATTGAATTTCTTAGCTCTTTGCAAAGCACCGTCAAAGCATGGCATGGGGAGGATAAGATTTCTTTCCGACTCTTGAACAATAATTATTCTATAACACTTGATGAATGGTGCAATTGTTTTGGTTTACCCAACAATGATCCTAATACTCTACGCGCAACTTTTACCAACATGGAACCTTCCCCTGAACTCTGTTATAATAGAGCTTTACTTCTAGAATCAGTAGAGGGAAGAATATTCAACATCTCGCTATTCACTATTTGTTCTATGTTATTGCTAACACATTGCCGGTGCACAGTGAGTTTACAAGACTCAATGAGGAGGACATCTTAGTTCTTGCAAAAGCTGCTTTCTACTATGACAACTTTTCACTTCACTTGTGCGCTACTTGGAGTACTAATCCCACCAAAGCCAAGGACCAATCACTTGTGGAGGCGTCATCACCGTGCTCGCCAATGTTCTAGGCATTGACCTAGGTGAGTTACAACCGGTACTATGTGAGCGACGTGTTGGTTTCTCTACTTTGAGGGCTTGTGGAATGCTCACTAGGAGAGGTGGTGTTTATTATCTGCATATTGCTGGAGCTGGGCGTCTCTACCCCGCTCCTTTGCCTAATTATCTTTTCTCTATCGATAAAGGACATGTGCTTTATGACTTGCAGATTGAGCAACACCAACCCGAGGAGGAGATTCTAGAGGAGGATGAGGACCAAGAGGAGGAGCAAGAAGTCCCTCATCAGGAGCAGCAGCCACTAAACCAGTTCGCTACATATCAAGATTTCCAAGAACTTGGAGGAACCGTGGAGGCAATGCACAATCTCGCCCTGAACCTCCGAGAAAGAACAGGTAACCTTTCAACCCAATTTGCGGACTAGAGTTACAACTTTTTTCCCCACCACAGTGATTTGAAGGGCTTGCAAAAGCCTAAGCTTGGGGAGGTTTTTCTATCTATTTTATATTTTGGTTTTCATTTGCTTTATCTTTATTTTTGAGGTTATGATTTTATTTGAGATAATAAGCACTCATGTTGGTTTCCCCGACACTTTATCTTAGTTTTTTTAGATTTTCAAGCCGAGCTTTGACGCCAATTTTCTATTCTTTAATCCCCCTTCTCAAAAATCACAAAAATTTCTCCGTTTATCTTTATTTTCCCTCTCTCTTTTTCTTTCCACCTTGAAGTTCTTGTTGATTTGAAGGAGAGTGATTGACTTTGAGTTTACAAGAAACAAATAAAAAGGGAAGAGAGAAGTGGAACCAAACATGAGAGGTATGCCTTATGACTCCCCACTTTTGAACTTTGAGAAACCCATGCTAGTTAGTAGTAATGTTGAGATGTTATATCGGTGGAGTGAGTCTCTATATTGTAGTAAAATTTTGTTTGCATGGGTATTTAATTGGGTACGTTTTGTTCCAGCTCTTGTAGTTAACCAAAGTCTTGCCTAAAAATTTGCTAAACAATAAAAACAAGAAAAGATCTTACAATTGAAGACTTGTTGTTGTATTGTTTAGTCTTGAAAGCTTATTCTTAGAGAAACTCAACACCACAAAAAATAATGATTGACTTGATAACTCTCTTTGAAAAGTTTTGTTCAATTGAATTATTGTTTAGCGGTTTTTGTGAGCATGCCAAAATTTGACTTATAAATCATAAGAATGATATAGCTTAATGCGTGTCAAACTTCATGGGATGCCAACAACTCTGCTGGCCTACGAATGATCTTTATGGAGGAAACTCCAAGATTTCGGCTATGAGTTGATTAAACATTTGTAGCGGCAATGCTATAATGGGTAAGTTTCTTGGCACTCCCGGATAGTTGTAACATGATGGAATCACTCCTCTAGATGATATGAGTAATCATTATGTAAAAGGAACAAAAACCTTAGTGATGCCACGAGTGTCCATATCAGCCCGATAAACTAATGAATTTTTTTGGCATGCTCTCAATTACTTAAGAACTGAAATTCTTGAAGGACAATGAATAGAAAAGTAGTGCTTGAAAAGTCTTGATTTATTGATGTGGGAGGATTGAGATACTTTAGTGTATATGCTTTTCATGACAAACTCTCACATTCTTAATTCTACATGATTACACTTTATTGTTCAAAGGCAAGCCTATGAGTTAATTACATGACATGGAATAAAGTTTACTATTTTGAATCATCCATGTTTACTATAATTTTACTGCGCTATAAGGATTCATGAAACCCGCATGATATGCTTGCCATTACTCTATCTATGCTAAATTTTTTCAGATTAATAAAGTGGAGGAAACATGAGACTACCAATCATGAGTAAGATCATCATCTCGTTATTTCGGTTTAAAATGCTGAGTTCCCTTTTGATTTTGGTTTTCTTGCTCGAGGACGATCAAGTTTAAGATTGGGGAGGTTGATGGCTGTGAAATATAGCCATCCACATCCGCTTTTAAACTAGATATTATCCATATATTTGATGAAATATCTCTCTATTTCTTGCCACTAATGCCTAATGATCAAAGGGGTATGCAATCCTTTCCTGCTATTTTTGCCTGTGCAGATAATGACGTATTATGATGGGAATCACTACATAAATGCTGAAGATACGAGATTTCGAACATGCAAAAGAAACCAGGAGCCGTGAGGAGGCTACTGCTAGCTTAACGACCAACTATATGGCCCGCCACCATATAGTTGTCGCAGTATAGTTTGCACCGACCTCTTTAGGTAAAACAGAATAACTTTCATGAAGGGACCCCTATATAAAGAGGATTCAGGCGGCGAGAAACAAGCCACTGACTCCACAACATCGTTTCTTTCACCCTAAACTGTCCCTGCCGCCACACTGGAGGAATAGATCTAGATCTAAACCTCTAAACCCTTCTCCACCACCATAGCCATCTTCCACCACTTGTAATAGTAGATCTCATCTCCAATTGGCGACATTGTAAGATTATTTGCTATCAACTCTAAGATCTCTATTACAATGTTTATGATTGTCGATTTCATCTCTATGTGTGAGTAATTCTCCTTGGGCTAAGGGCTTCGGCCTAGCCATGTAGCTTTTGTGCATGTTATTTATCACAGATGGGATCATGTATTAGTTTGTGTGACACGATGATTATAGTTCCCTCTCTTGCCTCAATCTAAGGACTTTTCAGGTACCCAAGACCCCGAGGATTTATCCAGGTAAAGGGAGTGTGAGTCATGACTGATCTGTAGGATAGGAACCCCAGTGATAGAAAGGGTAGTACGGTTGTATGTGAGGAACTTACTTGGGATTAACGGTGACATTACTATGCATATCATTAGTTCTCTTTCTTCTATGGATGAGACTAGTAGGTTATTGCCATAAGTGGTTGCCGAGGTGATAACATTTATGGGTGCACTGCCCACATATAATTATCTTGCTCTAACAATTACATGAGTACTTTATTATTATCTGTTATTCCCATCAGATCTTTTTGCACAGCTTCTGGTGAAACCCAAAGACCCTAGGCCCTCTCTCTCCATCGTCAACAACAACAAGATCGCAAACTCTTGGTCTAGTGAAAACGCAATAGGAATTCTAAAACCCTTGAAGGTCCGTTTAAGTAATCTCACTTTGCTTTCTGCTTTCTGAGGATTCCATAAACCTAGGTCTACTAGGGAAAAAGAGCTATACTACATCTGTAATTTGTATCGAAGTTATCAGTGCACAACTCCCAACATCAAGATGAAGTCAATTAACACATACATATAATGATGTATAACATAATAATCCATATGTCATCTCAATCATATACTAGGGTTTCTCCATCTTCCCAAGAACTAATGATCTACTCAGACATGGAGGCAAACAACATCATGACAATGGTAACTTATCGATGAATTGTACTTGTATAAATCCACAAATAGTGCAAGGATTACAACAAGATCTAGATGCGATGGATGAAGATGATGGTGGTGATGAATATACAACGGTTGATGAAGATGGAGATCAATGCCTTGGCCTCCCAGATCTTCTTAGGGCAAAGATGGAGCCCTAGGGCAAGTTCCCCCTCCAGATCCCTTCCGGAGGTGAGGTTTTCGGAGATTTTTGGGTGTTTTGTATGTCGTCTCTACGATCCAGTTGCACGGGGTAAAACTATTTGAGGAGGCGGAGGCGGCGCCAACTATACAAGAGGAACTATATGGCCGAAAAACTTTTCCTGCCATATAGTTGGTCGTCAACTCTTCTGTATCCTCCAATCTCTTTAGGGTTTCTTCTGGTATTATTAATATTTCCCAAATAAGTGATTATGTTGTTTCTGGCTCCTTTTTACTCCAATATAACTGGTCCAAGAGTTGTGTCCATCAGATCCATCATTTGTCCTAATCCTGGTGAAAATAAACATAAAAGGTGCGTCCGAATGCCATAAAATACCAAGATCCTACAACTATAATGCAAAATAATGATCTAAAACATGATGCAAATATGCACTCATCAGTAAGCTGTGGGTCTGATGCTCACGTAGATAAGTTGTGGGTCCCATGCTGATCTGGATAAGTGGAGAGAGGTGTCCACTACGGGAACCGACTGAACGCGGCCCCACTTGTCAGCATGTAACAACAAGGGTCCACTACGGGACCCGACAGAACGCGGCCCCATTTGTCAGCACGTAACGGTGAGGGTCCACTACAGGACCTGAGTGAATACGTCCCCACTTGTCAGCATGTAACGTCAAGGCTGACGGACAGCGAGTTTCAGACTGTGTGAGAGTTTCATAGAAGGAGATGGTGAAAAGTGAGGAAAACTTAAGAGGATGGGGAAAAGTGATTACAACTAAGGAACCAAGGGAACGAAAATAGAAATCCCTTATTAAACAAACAAAACAAAAACCAAACTAACAAGACTAACACAAAAGTAAAATTTTATTTCACATGGGTTGCCTCCCATTAAGAGCTTCTAGTTACGTTCAATTAGCTTGACCCTGATGGCAATCATTTAGGTTTAAGGAGTGAAATACCCACTCCAAAATAGTTGTCTTTCAAAGTAATTATACCATCATCATCATTAGGCTTGGCCTTCTTTTTCCTAGGGTAGTAGACTATAAAAGGATCTCTAGATGGTAGCCGTATTATCACATTCCCCTCATGTAAATTAATCAAAGCTTTAATAGTTCTTATTAATGGCCTACCTAAAATTATAGGTGCTATATATGGGATCTTGGGGCATGTACACAATAACAAGATCAATAAGAGAGGGACTACCTTTAATTTTAACAACTATATTTTATTTTATCCCAACATCTTGTTTATAAGTTTAATCCGCTAGGTAGAGTCTTAATTCAATAGTAATGAATGGCCACAAGTTTAATTTATCAAATAAGCTTTTGGAAATTGTTGAGACGCTCGCACCAAGATCATAAAGTGCGGATATCTCATTGACTCCCAACTTAACTTTAATAGTGGGCTCAAATATATCATCTAGCTTAGCAGGAAGCTTATCAACTAGTTTTTATACTCAATCTCTAACTCACAAACTTTAGATGGTACTTGTTGTATAAATTGTTGGTACATAGCATCATTACCTTGTTCTATACCAGGATTCTTTACGGTGATCGTCTGAGATCTCCCACGGTATATTCCAGTGTTGGCGCATTGCTATAATCCGAGGGCACAATGAAATGGTGTGTCGGAACACCACAACAAAATGGTGTGTCAGAACATCGTAATCGTACTTTACTGGATATGGTTCAATATATGATGTCTCTGACTGACTTGCCACTGTCATTTTGGGGTTATGAACTAGAAACCGCTGCATTCACTTTAAATCGGGCACCATCTAAATCCGTTGAAAATACACCGTATGAATTGTGGTTTGGAAATGAACCTAAGCTATCATTTCTTAAAGTTTGGGGATGTGATGTTTATGTGAAGAAACTTCAGCCTGATAAACTTGAACCCAAAGCGGAAAAATGCGTCTTCATAGGATATCCTAAGGAAACCGTTGGGTACCTTCTATCATAGATCCGAGGGCAAGGTTTTCGTTGCCAAGAATGGATCCTTTCTAGAGAAAGAGTTTCTCACGAAAGGTGTGTATAGTCAGAAGGTAGAACTCGAAGAGGTTGTTGATCCTTCTCTTCATAATATGTCGAGTAGCATAGCACCGGAAGTTGTTCCGGAGTTGACTTCACAGAATGAATAGGGAACTAATGATAATGATCATGGAACTCCAAAAGAGAATACTACCAAACCTCTCAGGTCAAGAAGGACGCATGTAGCTCTTGAACTGTACGGAAATCCTGTTATGAATTTCATGGTTGATGAAATAGATGACCCTGTGGCGTATGAAGAAGTGATGATGAGCCCGGATTCCAACAAATGGCTAGAAGCCATGATATCCAAGATGGAATCCATGTACGAAAACCAGGTTTGGACCTTTGTGGACTTACCTCGAGCGAAAGGCCAAGGAGAATAAATGGATTTTCAAAAGAAAAACTTATGATGATGGTAATGTAACCGTCTATAAAGCTCGACTTGTCGCAAAGGGGTTTCGAAAAATTGAAGGATTTGACTACGATGAGACATTCTCTCCCGTAGCAATGCTAAAATCAGTTAGGATTATGTTAGCAATTGCTACATATTTCGACTATGAGATATGGCAGATGGATGTCAAAACTGCGTTCCTCAATGGCAACATTGAAGAAGAGTTGTATATGATACAACTAAAGGGTTTTGTCAATCCTAAGGATGCTAATAAGGTATGCAAACTTCAGCGATCCATCTATGGACTGAAGCAAGCATCCCGGAGTTGGAATCTCCGCTTTGATGAGGTGATCAAAGAGTTTGGATTTGTCCAAATTTATGGAGAGGCTTGTATTTACAAGAAAGTAAGTGGGACCGATGTGGCATTTCTAATATTATATGTGGATGACATATTACTGATCGAAAATGATGTAGATCTTTTAAACAGTGTTAAAATTTATCTAAACAACAAATTTTCAATGAAGGACCTAGATGAAGCGTCATACATATTAGGCATAAAGATCTATAGAGATAGATCAAGGCGCCTAATAGGGCTATCACAAATTACATACCTTGATAAGATTTTAAAGAAGTTTAAAATGGACGAAAGTAAGAAGGGGTTCTTACCTATGTTGCAAGGCAAGACATTGAGTAAGACTCAAAGTTTGGCTACGACGGAAGAAAGAGAGATAATGGACAAGGTCCCCTATGCTTCAGCCATAGGCTCTATAATGTACACCATGCTATGTACAAGACCGGATGTGGCATATGCTATTAGTTTGACTAGTAGATATTAACGAGGATTCGACTCGTCAATTCCCATTGTTATGGAATTGGGTTTTGGAAAAGATGGGGATGTTGGAAGTCGTGAGACGGTTAACCGGCAAGCAACAAGGGGACAAGAGGTTTACCCAGGTTCAGGCCGCCAGAGGGAAAACCCTACTCCTGCTTGTCTATTCTTAATTACGGCAGAACCAAAGGTTATATGTTGTATGAGGTGTTGAGATCGTAGATCTGTAGATCTATTGTGGAGGTGGAGAGAGAGATCTATCTATTGTGGGGATTGTGTCATAGCGTGTCCTCCTCGTTGGACTCTCCTAGCCTTTATATATGGGGAGGATAGGTCTCAGGTACCGATATGAGTTAGTTACAAGTTGTATTCAAACTCTAATCTTGATATTTCCTTGTCTTGTGTGCTTAGGAGTTGATACGTTCAAAACGTATCTACTTTCCCGAACACTTTTGCTATTGTTTCTCCTCTAAACTTGTGTGATTTGGATACAACTAACATGGACTGACGCTATTTTCAGAAGAATTACCTTGGTGTCTAGTTTTTGTGCAGGAAATCAACTATCAGGAAAAATCCTGAAAAATATGCCAAAAATCCTATTTCACCAGAAGGTCCACGGATCTAGAGTACAAGATGGAGTGGAGGCCTGGGGGGACACACCCCTGCTAGGCATGGGCCAGGCCTGGCCGCGCCTAGGGGGGTGCGGCCACCCCAGGCACCCCCTCGGCCTCCCTCTTCGCCTATAAGAAGCCTCCTAACCTATACACCGAGGGGGGTTCGATGTTTTCTAGAAAGAGTTCTGCTCCGCCTCCACCACCAGAAACCAAGATTCAGAACCAGAAACTCCGTTCTGGCAACCTGCCGGGATGGGGAATTTGGGGAGGATCATCGCCATCGTCATCTCCAACGCCTCTCCATCAACCATCAATGTTTCCCTCATCCATTAGTGAGTAATCCCACGCTATAGGCTATGGGGATGGTAGGGATTGGATGAGTTCTATCATGTAATCGAATAAGATTGTTAGGGCATAGTGCCTAGTATCTCTATTAGTGCTATTTGACTTTGTTGCAACTTGTTGTGCTTAATGCTTGTCACTAGGGCCGAGTGCCATGATCTCAGCTCTGAACTTATTATTGAATCATTATGATAGTATTGTTTGTGATCTTATCTGCAAGTTGTGTACACATATCATTGTCCGGATCCAAAGGCCCTGAAGTGACAGAAATTGGGACAACCGGAGGGGATGGCTGTGATGTGAGGATCACGTGTGTTCATGGAGTGTTAATGCTTTGCACCGGTGCTCTATTAAAAGGAGCACCTTAATTGCCAGTAGTTCCCTAGAGGCTCCGCTGCCACGGGCTGGTAGGACAAAATATGTTGTGCAAGTTCTCATTGCGAGCACGCATGACTATATATGGAGCACATGCCTAGGATTGTTTAGTACTTGGATGCTTATTCTTATTTATCTGTAATTCCCTAGATCTTGAAGTTACATATTCAGACTCGTCCATGCAATGCCCGTCCATCCATCCCTATGCCTACCACGCTCATATCCTATTGTTTGCTACTACTTTTACTATTGCTCTTGTTTTGCTGCTACTATTGCTTTGCTGTTGCTAGTTCAAACTATTGCTACAGATAAAATTCTGTGAGCAAGAACTATTTCCAGGTGCAGCTAAATTGACAACTCAGTTGTTAAGGCTTGCAAGTATTCTTTGGCTCCCCTTGTGTCGAATCAATAAATTGGGTAATGCTACCCTCGAAGACTGTTGCGATCCCCTATACTTGTGGGTCATCAAGACTATTTTCTACGCCGTTGCCGGGGAGAATAGCTTTATTTGTAAGTTTACTTGGATCTACTATTGTTCACTGCTACTCCTATCATCATGGGGAAGTCTCGTGATGGAAAGTTTCCTATTTTACCATCCACTACAAGAAGAGGTACAGTCCTAAACACCTCTGTTGCTCTTGATTCACCGTCTGTTATAAGTAAGCTTGTTACACCACCACCACATACACATGCTACACACACTGCTACTACTGCTGAATTTGAAATTGCTTCTGATACTCATGATGTTACTTCTAGTGTGCTTGATGCGAGTGGTTCATTAGGTCCTTTCCTAGATGCTACTATGGCCACTCTAGGAAATACTAAAACTCCTAGTGAAGACACTGTTACACTTGTTAGCTCACCTGAGTCTAGAGAGAGATATGATATTAATGATGGTTACACTGAGTTTACTGATGATTTTGTTGAAGAGTGCTGAAATACACATGGTGCTAGTGCTATTAAGAGTCTCCTTGCAAGACGTACTATTATTCCTAAACTGTCCTCTGATCCTAAGTTTGCCACCTCTCCCATAGGTATCAAATATAAAGATTATGATTTCTCTCTTGATTTATCCTATTTATACATTGTTGAGAAAGAACCTTTTTGTGGGACTGAAAATGAGAGTGTTGTGGCCTCATATGAATGAGCTTTCTACTATGAGTGCTTTATTCTGTGATGATTTTAAGATGCGCAAGTACTTTGTTACAAAGATCTTCCCTTTTTCACTAAAAGGAGAAGCTAGGGCTTGGTTTAATAGATTACCTCATGGTTCCATTGATAGCCCTAATTGTTTGATTGCTTCTTTCTTCCAAAAATATTTTCCTCCCAGTGCTAAACATGCTGCTTTGCAGAGACTTTTTGATTTTAAACAAGGAGAACAAGAGAAATTGCTTGAGTCATGGACAAGGTTCTGTGCCTTGATTCATGCACATCCTGGATGTCCATAACCTAAAAATGAGTTTCTTGATATTTATTATAATGGACTAGCTGATGATTCTAGGACATACCTTGATAGCTTTGCTGATTGTGAGGAAAAGAACTCCTACATATGCTGAAGAATTAATGGATAAAATAAGCAAGAATTATGATTATTGGCTTCAACTGAGCTAAATACACCTGAGCCTATTACTCCTGAACCAGTTGTGCCTGAAGCAGATCCAATACCAACACCAAAGAAGAGGGGAGTTATTGCATTAAATGATGAAGTGATGAAAGAAGCCAAGAAGTGTCTAAAGGAGAAAGATATTAGAGCTGAAGATGTGAAGAATCTACCTCCTATAGAAGAATTATGCAAGCCAATTCCTCACTCATCTACTATTGAGGTACACTCTCTCCAACACTTTGATGAAGGTGATATTCCTTATGGTAAGCCTCCTGATCAATGTTTAGAGGAACTTGACATTTTTATTGTTAAGCAAGGTAATTTTAATAAACAAGTTCAGAATCATTTATTGGAAAACTCAAGGGCTATTAAAGAGTTGAAAGATATTGTGGAAAGAACTTCTGATGATATTAAAATGCTTTGTAAACACTTTCAAATGGTTCAAACCCAAATTGATCAACTTGCTAAGGTACAAAAAGATATGCTAGTTAATGCATCAGAAGATAAACATGCTTATGGAATTAGAACTAGGAGTGGTATAGCTACTCAAGATCCTTTATATCCTGAAGGACACCCTAAAAGAATTGAGCAGGATTCTCAACAAGGTGAAAGTAGTGGTAGTCCTCGTAAGAGAAAGAAAAAGAAACACAAAATAGTTGAAGAACCCCTTGAACCTGCTGTAGATCCTAATAGTATATATGTCTCTGATGCTGAAACTAAGAGTGGTAAAGATAAAAATGATGCTCCTGATAAGGAGGAAGTTGAGGAAGAACCTAAGAAGCACACTAAGGATACTAGGTACACTAAGGAAGATTTTATTGCTAATAAACATGGTAAAGATAGAGATCCTTGGGTGCAGAAACCTATGCCTTTTCCAGGTAAGAAACACAAGTCAAAGGAGGAAGAACACTACAACAAGTTTTGTGAGTGGATGAAGCCTTTATTTTTGCAAATTCCTTTGATTCTATTAAGTTGCCTCCTTATTCAAAGTATATGAAGGATATTGTCTCTAATAAAAGGAAGATTCCTAATGAGGAGATTTATACTTTGCTTGCTAATTATTCCTTCAATTGTAAGGTGCTAAAGAAACTTGGTGATCCAGGTATACCAACTATTCCTTACTCTATTAAGAATAATTATGTCAGAACTGCTTTATGTGATTTGGGAGATGGAGTTAGTGTTATGTCTTTTTCTCTCTATAAGAGACTCCAGCTAGAAAAGTTGATACCAACTGATATATCTTTGCAAATGGCTGATAAGACAACTACTGTTCCTGTTGGTATATGTGAGGATGTTCTTTTTCAAGTGGCTCGTAATTGCTTGGTTTTAACTGATTTTGTTGTGCTTGAGATGCCTGAAGATGATAATATGTCTATTATTCTTGGGAGACCTTTTCTTAATACTGCGGGTGTTGTCATCAATTATAATAAAGGAAACGTAACATTCAATATTAATGACAAAGAGCATATTGTATATTTCCCCAAGAAGGTTGCTAAAAGCTATTGCCTGAATTCCATTGAAAATATTGAGAGCATCAAGGTTGGAGAAATATATTGTCTCGTTCCACAAGAAAATTTTGAAACTATTATGATTGGGAGCGCATCCCACTCATCTCCCTTGTCGCCGAATCACGGTGTAATGAGATCCTCATTGTATGAGGGCCTAGCTCGGGAGGATGACTTGAAGGCCTTGACCTTTTAGGTGCATAACTCTCAAATATTTCACCAAATGTGTGGTTGTCCATGACCTCTTTTTTTCTGAAATTTTTAGACAAACATCAAACCAAGTGATTTCAAGTTGATAAATGATGAGAAACTACTATAGGAACTTGCTAGAGGGCTACACATGCATCAAAATGAAATCTCTAAGCATAGAACAAGCATGCAAGCTCACACAACCTGTCACCTATAGCAGCAAAATACTCAAGATACAATCTACCAATCACAGATCTAATTGGACAAGCGGAGGAGGCACATACCAAGGAGCAATCCCTCCAAAAGTCAGCAAGAAAGATGGGCTGAGCAAGGAGATCCAAATTCGCGAGCAAGAACAGCAGGAACTCGAGCTTGAGAAAGTTTTCCGGTGTTTTTTGGGAGAGAGAAAGAAAATGGCAGGGAGGAGGCATCTTGGAGGGCCACAGGTGGGCCACACCCCTGCCAGGCGCCACTTGGGAGCTGGCCTCGCTGCCCAGGGGTGTGCTGTCCTGGGGTGGCCCCCTGGGTCACTCTAGGTGTCCCTCTGCCCCTTTTTTGAGGAAAAATTAATTTTGAATTTTCTGGGATTTTTCGGAAAACTTTATTTTTGTCCAATTTTCAGGGTATGAAAATTGATTTTCTCACAGAAAAGATTTTTTTTAGAAGAAGCGAAAGCAAACCAAAACCAAATTACAGAAGTTCTAAGACACTCCAACAAGCAAACAACTAGCAAAACCAAAACTAATGAGAGAAAAACCAAAGACTAGGAAGGAGAAAAGTAAAAGAAAGCAAGAATAAACACAGTGAAAGCATTGTTTTGTTCATTAAAATCCTTTTGTTAACAAGGTTGATCAAGTCTTGTTACCAAAACAATATTATATGAAACAAAAAGCATTCCACAAGGTGATTATGTTGCAGGATGAGAGCGTGCAATATGCTACGCTCACTAAAACATTTGTGGAGAGCTTTTTCTTTTCCTAACAGCATGTTAAAACCAGATGTGTCTTTCAAAATTTATGGCAGGCCTTACACCATGACATTGAAGAAATTTTGTGAGGCCCTGGGCCTTGGTACAGCTGGGTCGGTGAAGAAGATTCCTGCTCAACCCGCTGATTTGTTGGAGCTCTACCGCGGGATAACTAATGATGATGATCGTAGAGCCCAACGGGGAAAGATAAGAAATATTCAACTCCCAGCCATTAGGTACTTTGCTTATTATCTTAGCACTAGTTTTCTTGGTAGGGAGAACACTAGTAATATTTCCAACTATTATTTGGCCTTCATAGCTGCTGCGCTCAACAATGAAACTAAGTACAATATTGGTTCTTTCATTTCTCGTCGCTTAGCTGCTAAGGGACCCATTTATGGGGGAATTATTGTTGCACATGTTGCTGCTGCCTTGGACCTTGTTGTTGATCCAAATGATACAGTTTTGGCTCCTCAGAGGCTTGATCTTGCTGCTATGAAAGCACATCACTTTTTCACTGCTGGTTCTACCCTTGAGAGCATGGTTTATAGAATGTTGTTTACTGACGGGGAGGAGAGAGAGATCCCTCTACCCCAAACTACTTTGTTCAGTATTTCTCAGGGATCTTTGTCACGCTTAAAGGAGGATATGGATGATAAGCTGCGCCTCCTTGGGTTCCATACGACCCCTATGTGCACTACACAGCCGAGTCCTCGAACTCGTACCAGGACGAAGGGGCCTCCTCGTCGTACTACGGAGGTGCACCCACTTGGTCACCATGGAGTTGAGTCCCACTTAGGCCAAAATCCTAAGCTTGGGGGAGGTATACCGACATCACACTCATCCATATATCATGTTTCGTCGGTTCTTAGTATTCCATTGTTTGCTTTCTTTTTGGTTTTTGTTCTTGCTTTCTCAAAAACATAAAAATACCAAAAATATTTTCGTTGTTTCTCTTGGTTTATTTCTTTGATTTTTTAGTTCTGGTTTGCCTTAAAGAAAAAATCTAAATAGATTTTTCTTTGTTTGTTTTTGCTTTGTTTTCTTGCTTTAAAAAAACCGAAAACACCAAAAAAATTGTTGTTCTTTTTTGGTTTTGTGAGTTATTTGCAGTGTTCAGCCGTCCTTGGTGGATTTTGGTTTCATGTTATTATTCAAGTCACACAAGTGAAGGGCAATAATGAAGATTAAGACAACTTGAGGTGTGGTAAGAGGCTGGTAACGAACTCTATTTGTTTTCATTTTTATACATATACTCATCATTGTGAGCATGCTTAGTCTGCGCATGTAAGGTGTATGTTATTATGAATGCTTAGTAGTTCTTGCTTGCTTGTGATTAGCTCCATCTTGCTAATAGTTTGTAGCATGTCATATGAATATTTTCTTGCATTGTTTTATTCATATTTTGGTATGAAATTGTGGTATACTGCTCTGAAGTTTCATGTGAATCGACTTGGCACATGCTCGCGCATGCATATGACTAGACAATAGTCAGTAAGCCTCGATGATTTATTTTGCCTCAGAGTTCTTGTATCATTTTCATGCCATAATTAGTCATGTTTTGTTGCAAGCATGATTATGACAATTATTGCTCTCTCGTTTGTCGCTCCCTCTCTATTGCTAGCCTTCACTTGCACTGAGTATGAGATCTACTTGTGCTTCCAAATCTCCAAAACCATTATTGCCAACTCTGTCCACCATACCTATGTAGGGATCGCAGCATAGAAAACAAAAAATTCCTACGATGGGAACAACTATGTACCAAGCTCTATCTTCTAGATACAAGCAACGAGTGGATATACATCCGTAGAGAACATACCCTTGAAGACCGACAAAGATTAACGAGTCCAAACTCGTGGTTGATGTAGACGATCTCTTGTTGATCTCAAGATCGAGAGGAAGTCCTAGCGCCGCAAACCAGCGACGCATTCGTGCTCGCACACACGTCCGAGGCACCGAGCAACCTCCACCTCCTCGTTCCAGCGATGCAGCGGAAGCACAACTCTTTCTTGCCGAAAATTCACCGAGAACATGTATCTCAGTAGTCCGAGACTATGGGGGATAAATACTAGAGGGGGAGAGAGATCCTTCACGAGGAGGTGTGCTTTGAGAGGATGAGAGGGGGAACTTTTATAGGGGAGAGGGGGGCACCCAAGGGGCATGGAGCCTAGCCATGGGGCTGCCCCACCTCTTCCTCATTCATGTGGGTGGACACTCCACTCACTCAAATGGCTTTCAATTTCCTCCACTCAAAAACCCACTCAAATTCCCATTAATTTCCACCAAATTTAATGCAAACTCTCATTAAATAAAAATCCTTTTTATTTATTCAGAATTTTGTAAATTACTTTAATGACAAACATTCACATATAACCCCTTGCTAGTATTTCATTTCACATGCAGAAACACTTCCTGCAATTTCACCCGAAAACCCGTTTCGGTATCTAGTGAAATAAATTCCTGCGCTTGTTATTCTTTCCGGCATGAAACTTTTGCTCCAAATGGATGTCGGTGTCTCTTAAGTGTTTCACCCTACGGTTCGCGAATAATGCGTACATGATCGATACCCCTCTCGGATCAATAATTAGAAGCGGTATCTGGAGACCCATACTGACTCCCACACATTCAGCGATGACTTTCTTGTGATCGCGAGAACCTTTTACGCTAGTATCTTAATAATTTTGTTTCACGATATTACATGTCCGAGATTCGATTATCGGTATCTCCATACCTAGTTTGATCTCGTTACTGACATGCACTCTTTTCTTGTTCCCGTGATATAACATTCTAGTGATCAAATCACTTGCTTGCAAGCTAATCAATGTGATATCACCTAGAGGGCCCAGAGCATATCTATCCGTCATCGGGATGAAAAAATTCCACTCTCGATCCATGGGCCTCAACATAACACTTTAGTAGTTCTGGACCCATCTTTATAATCACCCTGTTACAGTGTGACGTTTGATGTTATCAAGAAACTCTTCCGGTGTTAGTGATTGACATGATCTCATGGTCTAAGGATTAGGATCACTTCGTAAGTTGTTATAGCAATATGAACTCAATGACTTTGATCGTAATGCTATACTTCGGATGAATGTTCATCACACCATTACATTAATGTTGTGACCTTGTTATTAACAACATCCAATGTCCATGATCAGGAAACCTTTGATCATCATGTTATCAACAAGCTAGTTTATAAGAGAGGCATAACTAGGAACTTCCTTTTTTGTTTATTAAACACACATGTATTAATGTTTCCATATTAATACAATTATAGCATGCAAAATAAACATTTATCATAAATAAGGAATACGATAATAACCACTTTATTATTGCCTCTCGGGCATATTCCCTTCAGTCTCTCACTTGCACTAGTGACAATAATCTAGTTTAGAAACTTTGCGTATTGAACACCGTTGGATTTCTGGTGTTCCATATACGTAATTGCAAGTGGTTAACATAATCTACAGATATGACTCTTCAGGTCCGTGTGTATTTACATGTCTTTGCTTCTCCACGCATCACTCATTCTCCAATGAGATGGCATTGTATAAATTTGGTATTTTGGTGAGAACTTTAGTTCCTTGGGGTTAAATCATGTTGATACTATTGTCGTACAATATATCTTTAGTGTTAGCCCGTTGCGAACCACACCTTAGTTTGATAACAAACTACTTGACACAAATTCCCTCCTTTGCTGCTAGTATAGCAGTCATATACTTAGCCTTTTGTTGTAGTATTCGTCACAATGTCTTAACATTGGAACTCTTCCAAATCCATCATGGAAACTTTCTTTCCATTTCATTGTGCCACCCATAGTTTAAATTGAGATAAACTTAATTTGTATCTTGTGACAAAAGTATATCAATGTAACACTTTACAATGAACTATTTGTAATTGTTTGTCACCTCTATACAAATATATTCTTAGTTCTTCCAAAAGATCATAAGAATTTCCTTACTATTGTCCAATGATCATTTTATGATTCATTCTGGTATATGCTCATAACACTTAGAGCATAGGACATATCTGGATGTGTACATATCATGGTATGATTGATCAAAACATTCTCGTGAGTTCACTCATCAAGTGTCAAATCACTTGAATCTTGTTTCACTTATCAAGTGTCGATACACTTGAATCTTGATTCAATTACTTTCCATGCGACAAGAATCGTTTCTTGTCGTTTCTATATTTAACTCCTTCAATATCTCATATATATACGTTGGGCACAACCATATTAGCGTCACAGTCTATCCACTATAGACATTCATGCTAAATATTCGGGTTTTGCCTAAGTCTTTCATCAAAATGAAATTCTTAACCTTTGTCAATAAAAGATACATCATTTCCAATCAACAAAATGTCCTCCACATAATGTATTAGAAATATGTCTCAGCGCTCCCACTTAATTTCTTGCAAATCCAAGCATCTTTATAGTCTCCTGATGAAATTAAACTTCTTTAACAATTTCATCATGGTGAAGATTCCAACTCCGCGATGCTTACTTCAACCATTGAAGTTTGCATGCCCTTTTAGCATCCTTTGAATTTAACAAAACCCTTTGGACCGTGTCATGTAGACGTCCTAGGTAACCATTCTATTAGAAGAACTTTGTTTTGTTTATTCATCTACCATATACCAAATTATATGTAGTGGTTGCTACTTTAATCCGTCTAGACTAAATATCGCTATGAAAGATCAAATCTTGTCATAGTCAACTCCTTGAACATTGTCGTAACATACTTTATGATATGTCGACTATTTCATAGATGTGAAACATCCATGTCTGTTTCTTTATAGATCCAAATACGACTGATAGGTTTTTACACCTTTCCGGAGGGTCTTCCAAGTTCAAAACTTGATTTCTCGTGTATGGAACTATCACGGATTTTATGGCTTCAAGCCATTGGACGGAGTCAGGGCCCATCATCGCTTCTTTGCATGTAGTCGGTTCATCATTGTCAAACAATAATGTTTTACTCTCAAATCTCAGTATTTGATTGTTTATTCGACCGACTTGGTTCAATAAGAACTTAGACCTCCGTGACCACAACCTTTGAGGCACGTGAGCCATGAGCATTCTGGCTGCCTCCGGAACATTTCCCAGCGCTGCGCAACTCAGCACATATAACTAAGGTTCGTTAACCTTATCAAAGTTATATTGTCCTCCCACTTAACATTTATGAAAAATTCCTTCTTCAAGAAACTTCACGTTTCAAGCGACAAACCCTTTTTTCCTTGGTGTTATGGAGGAATAACCAATTGTTATTCGAAATAACCTACAAAGACATGCTCATACGACTTCGGTTGTAAACATCTTACTTATGTTTAGCATACCAAAATTTAAGAAATGACAACTTGGGTTTTACCCCAAACCATAACTTCCATGGTATCATTTTAATGGATCAAGATGGAGCTCTTTTCAGTGTAAAAGCGGTAGTCTCTAAAGCTTTAATCTTTTAAAACATAATGGCAGTTTTATAATAATACCTTTGATCCAACCATGTCAAAAAGGTTTTATTACAAATCTCAAAAACTCCATACTCCTATGGTGTTTCGGGAGATGTAAATCTAGGTGTTTTGCTAAACTTGCAACTCAAATAAATCCCTTTATGATAAAATCATAATTCATTTATTTTATTTTTACACTTGTAACTCAAATAAATCCCTTTATGATAAAATCATAAATCATTTATTTTCTTGTTACAATGATTTTCCACTTCATCTTGAAAGTCTTTGAAACGTTTTTCAAATATTTCATACTTCTTTCTCATTAAGTGAATATTCACTCAAATTTCCGGAGAAAGCATATGAAGTTGAAGTCCATCGCTTACGACTACACATAATGGACTACATACATCGATATGTATAAATTCCAATAATTTTAGTCGATCATTCTTCTTTGGCCTTTGAACGAAGTTTTAATTATCCCGAGGAAAGTCTCACAAGCATCACTTGATCAAATCAAAGACTCCAAAAATCCATGCATATGGAGTTTCTTCATGTTTTCTTTCCAATATAATTTAAACGGTGATGTCACTTCGTAAGTGATCTTCCAATCATTTGTCTTGCGACATTTTAGCATTAGCTTTATGTATGTGATTTCTCCAACTAGATTTGTAAATCATCCATCTTATATGGAATACAGTAATTATTTGAACAACCTTTATTCTCATAATACCTGATTTAAATAACAATTATTAAAACAAATCTTGAAGTCAAGCTTTGATGTCAACGAGAAATACAAACAATGGTTTGTTTGTTTTCGATGAACATCATCACATATTCTCTTGATAGTTACTTATTAGGCCATTGTGGTTTATGAATTGCGTCGTTCCGTATGAAATTTCATACCAACCAATTCGGTATCCAATACCCAAGAACCACATTGTTTTAACAAGCAAAGAATACAACCATAACATGTATATCATCTATATACCTAAACTGGACATTTCCAGTCTTTTCTTTTCTGCCAAATATATTTTATAGATTCTCTCTCAGCATTTCCTTTTTCCTTTTAAAAGAATCTATCAACATCAAAAGTGGTGCCACATACATGACACATAGTCCAAAGCGTGTATATTCAAATAATAATACCTTTGGACTTGCACTTTGAAGTAGATCACCATCATCAAAATGATCGTCATTCTTTCAAAAATCCATTCTTTAGTAATCTTTTAGTGTAGTACACACTTTACATACATCTTCTATTCATCCTTATCATGACGACTTTCATGATCAAGATACTGTAGATTATATAGGCGAATCGTGAGTATAACATTACTTTCCAAAACCCTTTTGGATGATTAGGATGTCTAGCATCTCCAACCTTTGTAAATTCTCATCCAATATGAGAACATACATTATACTCTATCATATTGCAACCAAAACATTGTTTCAGATATCGTTATATCTGTCACACATGACGGTTTCTGAAACAATTCTTTCAGCTCCTAGATAAACATGATATTTAAATGAAGAATCATGGAGGCAAACATGATACTTAAGATACTAACACTGGAATTGTTACTCTCGATTTAATACCAATTATTAAATTTCACAGAGTAAACAGAGTTTGCTGAAATTTTGCAATAGGACTTTAAACTTTAGATTGACACTCAACACAATACGATACCAGTTCGTAAAGTATATATCCAGAATTTTATAGTTCTATTATCTCAATTATAACTAAGCATAAGGTGGTGAACGAATGCCAATGACTACAACAAATTATGCAAATTCACTTTGATTTAATTTATGATAAATTGAGTTCTACTAATCCAAATTAGAAATGAACTCCCACTCAAAACGACATCCCTCGTGTCTTTTTGGTGATTACATGAACCAAATCCACTACACCAAGTCCGATCATCACGTGAGTTGGTGTAGTTTCAAAGGCGAGCATCCATATGGTCATCATATCAAAACATATGAATCATGCTTAACCTTTCGGTCCGTGTTCCGAGGCCATGTTTGTACATGCTAGGCTTGCCAAGTACGAACCTTAGTATTCGCGTGTGTAACTGTCTTACACCCGAGATATGCTCGTGGATTCAAGTACACCCGATCATCACATGATGTCTTGAAGCGACAAAACATTGTCGGTGCACACTTAAGGAAGAACACATTTTTATCTTGATATCTAAATGAGGTATCATCTTATTATGCTAATAAAACGCCAAACAAGCAATATAAGATGCAATTAAACATCACATGTTTATAAGTGAAATGATATGGTTACCGCATATGATCTCCGTCATGTGCATCGTGGTATGATCTCTATCATACCTATATGTGTAAGGCCAAGGTCTATGGAACTTACACGTTATGTGTGTTGTAAGATGATACTTCTACTTACAACATCACCATATCATAACACTAGCCCAGCAACAATCTAAACTAGACGCCTCTAATTTATCCATTGCAAGTTTTACGTGACTTAGGGCTTTCGAAGATAGAACCATTCTTACCTACGAACTTGAACCACAACGAGGATAACCAAATTGTTGACAACTCATTGCAAATTAGATATTGACTATAGTAGGAGAGACAGACACCCGCTAGCCACTTATGCAAAACTAGTTGCATGTCAAGCCTGGAACAGGTCTCATGTGTGAGGACATGTAAAGTTTGTCCGGGACGCTTCATCCCACTATGCCACCAATATCCAAAGTACAACTAAGAAGCAATAAAATGATTATCATCGCCCACATACTCATATGTGTACTACCCATGCAAAGCATCTACGCATAGATCCGGCTCTCATACCACTGTAGGGATCGCAGCATAGAAAACAAAAAAATTCCTACGATGGGAACAACTATGTACCAAGATCTATCTTCTAGATACAAGCAACGAGTGGATATACATCCGTAGAGAACATACCCTTGAAGACCGACAAAGCTTAACGAGTCCAAACTCGTGGTTGATGTAGACGATCTCTTGTTGATCTCAAGATCGAGAGGAAGTCCTAGCGCTGCAAACCAGCGACGCATCCGTGCTCGCAGACACGTTCGAGGCACCGAGGAACCTCCACCTCCTCGCTCCAGCGATGCAGCGGAAGCACAACTCTTTCTTGCCGAAAATTCACCGAGAACATGTATCTCGCTAGTCCGAGACTATGGGGGATAAATACTAGAGGGGGAGAGAGATCCTTCACGATGAGGTGTGCTTTGAGAGGATGAGAGGGGGACCTTTTATAGGGGAGAGGGGGGCACCCAAGGGGCATGGAGCCCAGCCATGGGGCTGCCCCACCTCTTCCTCATTCATGTGGGTGGACACTCCACTCACTCAAATGGCTTTCAATTTCCTCCACTCAAAAACCCACTCAAATTCCCATTAATTTCCACCAAATTTAATGCAAACTCTCATTAAATAAAAATCCTTTTTATTTATTCAGAATTTTGTAAATTACTTTAATGACAAACATTCACATATAACCCCTTGCTAGTATTTCATTTCACATGCAGAAACACTTCCTGCAATTTCACCCGAAAACCCGTTTCGGTATCTAGTGAAATAAATTACTGCGCTTGTTATTCTTTCCGGCATGAAACTTTTGCTCCAAATGGATGTCGGTGTCTCTTAAGTGTTTCACCCTACGGTTCGCGAATAATGCGGACATGATCGAGACCCCTCTCGGATCAATAATCAGAAGCGGTATCTAGAGACCCATACTGACTCCCACACATTCAGCGATGACTTTCTTCTGATCGCGAGAACCTTTTACGCTAGTATCTTAATCCTTTTGTTTCGTGATATATTACATGTCCGAGATTCGATCATCGGTATATCCATACCTAGTTTGATCTCTTTACTGACATGCACTCTTTTCTTGTTTCCGTGATAGAACATTCTAGTGATCAAATCACTTGCTTGAAAGCTAATCAATGTGATATCACCGAGAGGGCCCAGAGCATATCTATCCGTCATCGGGATGAACAAATTCTACTCTCGATCCATGGGCCTCAACATAACACTTTAGTAGTTCTGAACCCATCTTTATAATCACCCTGTTACGGTGTGACGTTTGATGTTATCAAGAAATTCTTCCGGTGTCAGTGATTGACATGATCTCATGGTCTAAGGATTAGGATCACTTCGTAAGTTGTTATAGCAATATGAACTCAATGAATTTGATCATAATGCTATACTTCGGATGAATGTTCATCACACCGTTCCAATAATGTTGTGACCATGTTCACCACACCATTCCAATAATGTTGTGACCATGTTCGGGGCATTTGGAAGCCTTTCAAACTTTTCAAAACCTTTTCACTTCCTTGTTGAGTCACCACTTATTCTATGAGCACCTTCTTGAGAGCATAATTGTCATTCTTGTGTTTGTCTCAAAACCTGGTTAATTATGTCATGACTTTGATGCTCGTATCTTTGATATCTTTACTTCTAGTCTTCACTTGAACTTCAGAGGTGCCTTGGCATTTATATGGTGCTCTACAAACAAAGGAAAGCGAGATACCACTATATCATACCTTATTATGAGCATTGCAATGTTGCTTATGTTTATGTTCCATGCTACTTATTATTATTGAGTTGGTTTCTCTTCATAGCTTGCAATGACTGTTAAGTAGACTTAGTTGCATACTTCTTATTATGAATGGTTTAAGTATCTACTCCTGTGCTAAGAATATATACATCATATGAAGCAAATGTGTTCGTGAAAGTTCTTTTATCGTACTCAGTTTTAAACTGAATTGCTTGAGGACAAGCAATAAGCTATGCTTGGGGGGATTTGATACGTCCAAAACGTATATACTTTCCCGAACACTTTTGCTATTGTTTTTCCTCTAAACTTGTGTGATTTGGATACAACTAACACGGACTGACGCTGTTTTCAGCAGAATTACCTTGGTGTCTAGTTTTTGTGCAGAAAATCAACTATCAGGAAAAATCCCAGAAAATATGCCAAAAATCCTATTTCACCAGAAGATCCACGGAGCCAGAGTACGATACGGAGTGGAGGCCTGGGGGGCCACACTCCTGCCAGGCGCGGGCCAGGCCTGGACGCGCCTAGGGGTGCGGCCACCCTAGGCACCCCTCGGCCTCCCTCTTCGCCTATAAGAAGCCTCCTGACCTAAAAACCGAGGGGGTTCGACGTTTTTCCAAAAGGAGTTCCACTGCGCCGCCACCACTAGAAACCAAGATTCGGAACCAGAAACTCCGTTCTGGCACCCTGCCGGGACGGGGAATTTGGGGAGGATCATCACAATCGTCATCACCAACGCCTCTCCATCAACCATCAATGTTTCCCTCATCCATGAGTGAGTAATCCCCCGCTATAGGCTATGGGGATGGTAGGGATTGGATGAGTTCTATCATGTAATCGAATAAGATTGTTAGGGCATAGTGCCTAGTATCTCTATTAGTGTTATTTGACTTTGTTGCAACTTGTTATGCTTAATGCTTGTCACTAGGGCCCGAGTGCCATGATCTCAGATATGAAATTATTATTGAATCATTATGATAGTATTGTTTGTGATCTTATCTGCCAGTTGTGTACACATATCATTGTCCGGATCCAAAGGCCCCGAAGTGACAGAAATTGGGATAACCGTAGGGGATGGCTGTGATGTGAGGATCACGTGTGTTCATGGAGTGTTAATGCTTTGCTCCGGTGCTCTATTAAAAGGAGCACCTTAATTGCCAGTAGTTACCTAGAGGCCCTGCTGCCACGAGCTGGCAGGACAAAAGATGTTGTGCAAGTTATCATTGCGAGCACGCATGACTATATATGGAGCACATGCCTAGGATTGTTTAGTACTTGGATGCTTATTATTATTTATCTACAATGCCCTAGATCTTGAAGTTACATGTTCAGACTCGTCCATGCAACGCCCGTCCATCCATCCCTATGCCTACCGCGCTCATATCCTACTGTTTGCTTCTACTGTTACAATTGATCTTATTTTGCTGCTACTGTTGCTTTGTTGTTTCTACTACAAACTGTTGCTACTGATAAACTTCTGTGAGCAAAAACTATTTCCAGGTGCAGCTGAATTGACAACTCAGTTGTTAAGGCTTGCAAGTATTCTTTGGCTCCCCTTGTGTCAAATCAATAAATTGGATAATACTACCCTCGAAGACTATTGCGATCCCCTATACTTGTGGGTCATCAGGAGTACGTGTCCATATGGGCTTCATAGCAGCCAAAATGTCATAGGCGTCATGGACCTTGGTAGGTCGTCGAGTGGGCCTTCCGCCGAGCTAGACCAGGTAGTCTAACATCGGGTACCCGTAGGGCATATCCATGTCAGATACCAATCCGATCTAGAATAGGAACATTGGATAGCGGTCAAGAATATCCTAGAGTACTTAAGAAGTACTAAGGAAATGTTTCTCGTGTACGAAGGTGAAGAAGAGCTCGTTGCTAAGTGTTTTGTCGATGCTAGCTTCGACACCGATCCGGATGACTCTAAGTCTCAATCCGGATACGTATTTCTCATGAATGGAGGAGCGGTTACTTGGAGGAGTTCCAAACAACCTGTGGTGGAGTCATCAACAACGGAGGCCGAATATGTTGTTGCTTCGAAAGCGGCTCAAGAAGTAGTTTGGATGAAGGAGTTCATAACCTAACTAGGTGTGGTTACTAGCACGTTGGACCCAATGGTGATCTATTGTGACAACAATGGATCCATATCCAATGCCAAAGAACCAAGGTCTCACAAGAATTCTGTAACAACCCTAAAATCATGTTTTCAAAGATTTCATATCATGCATGCATGCATATCATTTAGGGGTCAAATTCAAACTCATTTGAAAGAAACAGAAACTTGAGAGCTATGATTTTATGTGAGCAAGCACTAATCTAATGCCACTCTCAAATGAGAGTATAATTGTTTTAAAACCAAGCTTTGTTGCTCTCAGATTGTTTTTGGTTAAATGATTGTGCTTGGACCAAAATTTACAAAACAAATATGGTTTTAAAACCATTTTCAAAACTTATTCAAATTAAGCACTTCAGCCATGTTTATTTTTCTTAATCAAATGGACCAAGCTAGTATAGAGAGACCACAAGGTTTTATGCCCAAAAATATGAGTGTTACACTCAACAAAAATCCATATAAGATTTGAATTCAAATTGCATTGGAATTTATTTGAAAATGAATCCAGAAAATCAAAAACAGAAATAGAAAAGGAGAAAGAATTAGAAAAAGGCCGGCGCTTCTAATCGAGCCCAGAACCAGAACCAGCCCAAAAGCCCACCCAGGCCATCCCCTCTCTGCTTCTTCTCTCACCCGCACCGAACCAACCCACACGTCACTGACTGGTGGCCCCTCTCCACGTCGGCTCCTTCTTCCCCAAATCCCGCGCGGAGACGCCATCGCCGCCCGTTTCTTCCACCATCACTGCCACAATTTTACTCCGCTTAATTGACGATGAATGCGAGCGGGATCTCCGCCCCTGCTCCGGCTATAAGATCCCCTCCCCACTCCGCTCCATTCCCCTCACTCACCAACCACCGAGCGCCGCTAGGCTGTCCATAATCGAACTCGCGCCATCGCTGCCCCGAACCACTCCGGCGAGCCATCGCGGTGAGTCTCGTGTTCCCCTTGCTCTCTGGTTCACGCGAACTGCCTCGTAATCATCTTGCGCATCTCCTCATGCCTCTGTCTTGTTCTGAATCGCCCTAGACCGTCGCCATCGTCCACCTCTGGAAACGACTAAAGCTCACCTCGACTCCGGCGACTAATTCCGGTAAGCCCCGCGTTCCCCTATGTTTCTGAATCACACGGTCGTGTTCGCCAGCGTCTAGCGTACCTACTAACAACTTATGTTTGGATCCTTGACCTCAGAACGTCGTCTTCGACTCTGACAGTAAGCACCCGACATCGCCAGCAACTCCGACGAGGTCCTGCTGCCAAGTCCGTGCGCCCCTGCCCCTCTGTTGACCACCCCGAGCACCGTGACGACCTCACGAGCTCGGTAAGCCCCTCTAATTCCTCCCTTGCTTCCTAGAATCGCCGCACCATCGCCGGCAGATCCGTCGCCGCCGCTGAGCCCATGAGCGCCGCTGATTTAGAGTCAGAGAGTTTTGATCCACTGGATCTAGATCCAGTGGCTTAGATTAGAAGCCAGGCCGAAGAGGTACAGGCAGATCAGAGCCGCAGGATGTAAGTTAGATCTAACGGTGCGCGTGTGTGATCCGCGCGAAGCGGTACCAGCCAATCAGGAAGCGCCGCGTGGCATGTTCTTCGTTTTAAAATTCTGAATTAAATCTATTAGAAGTTTAAACTTGTTTAAATCATAACTTTTGATTCCCACGTCCAAATTTGACAAATTTTATATCAATGGAATCAGGATAGAAAATCCTTTCCATTTATGCATTGTGTTTAAAGTTTTGCCTCTGTTAAAATGGTTGTTCAGAAACATGTGTTGGCCTATTTTGTGTATATTAATTATTTGGAAAAGTTTTGCTAATCAAATAAAGTTTATTTTGGCTTGTTTTGTACTTGTCTATGATTCAGTACAGTGCACTTGTCTTGTTTGGTGTAGAAAATCATCACATGGCATATTGCATGCATTCATGTATTTTTGCTTGTATTAATTGTATATGTGATTTTGTGCCATTATTTTATCTGTAGATTTTGGTGCAAATAGTGATTGTGATTGTGATTGTGAGGATTGTAGCTACTCTGCAAACTACCAAGGAAAGTGGTGCTTCATGATTTTATTCCTAAGTTTTTCAACTATGCACTAGAAATATTTTGCTAGACTTGCATGAATATTTTGGTCTATATGCTATGCTTGGGAAATCCTAGTAGTTGTAGAATTGCTAGAAATTTCTAAGTTAAGATGCTTATCTATGCCATGCTTAGCCTAGCTAGTACCAAACAAGGGTGTTTATATATATATGCTATGATAAAATATTTCTAAGTCTTTGGTTGCTTAATAAAACAACTAAGTGAATGAAACACCTGGGTGGAATGGAAGGAATGGTTTATGTGGAGTGGTTACACAAGGCCCATTTCTATGGTTTACCTTGTGTATCTCACTTGTGGAAAGCCACCCAGGAACAAAGGGATTTGAGAGGCCAAATGTTAAGAAGCTTCTAGTGCAGCCACTTGGCAATATGGGCTCTGCCTGGATCACATAGGTTGCAATAACTTAGCCATTTGGACAGTTGGTGGTAGCGGGATGATAGGTTGGAACGCGTCCATTTGGTCTAAGGGAAGGCTTATGAAAGGTCCTGTCTTGGTGAAAATCAAGTCTTGTGGGGAAAGTGCACAACCTTTGCAGATGGAAGAATCTAAGTACTTAGCCATGTCCCTGGTATTGGACAATTTGAGCATCAAGACATGGAAGCTATCAAGAATCTCCTCATCCCAATTTCTAAGTAAAAACTTGTGGTTGAAAAAGGGTGAAGGTTCCCCAATGTCTATTGGTGGTTCCTTGGGGAAGTTTTTGACAAAGAAAAACTTAGTGATTTCAACTAATAGGTAAAAACTTATTTTGAGCAAAGCAAGCCTAAGCTACACTTAGCCAAAATGCATATAGTATCTAGTATACCAATATTCTACTAAGGTATCACTTGCCAATACTATTCCAATGTATTGACCCACTGTGGTTGTAACTTATGATGTTGCAGGTTATTCTGATGGTGATTAGGGGTTATGAGTCTACACTCAACATGCTTGCCTGTGGCACATGAAGATGAAGACTTATTTAACTTATTACATTTTTAAACTCTTGTACTAGGCCTGTGGCCATGGAGTTGTAAGAGACTATGTTTATCTCTGGAATGACTTATAATAATGACCTTTGTTTCTGTGTACTTCATCTTAAACTATGGATGCTAGCATTGATCCAGGGACTAGCATTGCAATCACAGAGATCCTTTCCTTTACAAAGGAGGGATCTTACAGATGGTATCAGAGCACTGTGTTGCTTGTAGGATTATGACCCTAGGATTGGAAACCACTAAGGAAAATTTTTCAACAACTTCCACACTTGTCTTTTCTTCTCGTAAACTTTTCTAATCTTCTTTCTCATCTCTATTTGTAGATGAACTCCATCAACGAAGCCGTGAGGAAGGGACCACTCATGACTATGACTTTGGAATGTGAGACAGAATTCCCCAAGGCTCTCAAGGACCTCATGGTTTCCATGGGAATACATGGTGCAGCTGTGTACAAAGGTTTTCCTGTGATGGATGAAGGAGTTGAGTACTGGTGGGTGCAACTTCACTTGTATAAAAACAAGGAATACAACCACAAGGACTCAGGTTTCTGCATGGTCACCAACTCAGTGATGCACACTACATTCTTTGATTCAGCAAGGGATGCAGCTTGGAAGGCCATCAAAGAACTTGGTGATAGAATCAAGTGCAGAATGCTTAACACCCAGAATGACCTAAGGGAAGAAAAGAAGCATACCCAAGAGTTAGAGGCTACCAACCAAAGTTTAAGGAAGGACATCATAGCCTTAGCAATGGAGTCTTGTGATCTAGATAAACAGATTGCCTCTAGGGATGCCCTGTTACCCAACTTGGCAAGTGAGATGGGATTGTAACTTACTTCGTTAGTCGGACCACCACACTTATCATTTTATTTTCCAAAAATGTTGTCTAAAATAAGTTGAACCTTGGATGCTTGTAATGGATTTTATGTATGCTATGACTTGTGTGTTTGCCAATGTTATGCTTGTGATGCTCTGTCTTGTAATTTATTTATTGTGTTGATTCTAAATTTTTCTATCTTATAAATAGATGCCTAATGTTACTATCAGCACGGCTGAAGAGTTCAAGGGAACTCGTTTTGGCACTCGTATTGTTGAGCTCACTAGTCTGCTCAATCTCCCACTTCCTACTATCATGATGCTTCCCCTCACCAAGTTTGAGAGGAAAGACCTTTGGGGCTTCAAGGTTAATCAGCCAGGACGCCAGACTGAGCCTACCACGGAGGCAATCATCTTCAAGCTCATGCATGATGACAAGGAGAGAGGCCTAGAGGTAGTCATGCAGGATTTGCTAGGGCGTCTGTTAGGGAGACACTCTCGACGGGTTAGAGGTACTCACTTCCACGCCTTCGGCAGACGTGACGAGGATGGTGAGGCCATTGACTTCGAGGATACTTCTAGAGAGACGGCAGAGCCGATTCGTCTATACCTCCAGGACTTAGAGGTTCTTCTTAGGCACCTAGATACTGATAGGACCAACGTGATGCTCAGCAATGACGAAATCCAGGTGCAGCTTCGCGAGAAGGACAAGCTCTTCGCGGAGCAAGATGAGATAGTCAAAGAAATGGAGGCCAAGTTCGAGAGTCAGGATAGAAAGTTCAAGAGTAAAGAGAAGCGAGTCCAAGATAGGAACAAGAGGATTCGAGACATGACTGCAGAACTAGAGGCCAAGGACTTCGAGCTCGAGCATCAGCAAGGTGTGATTGAGAGGCTTCGTGCACAGAAGAGGGCTCTCAAAGCCAAAGTAGAGACCTTGACCACCAATGTCGAGGAGTACAAGACCGCTATGGAGAATGCAGGTCTTACACTTGTCGACGAGGAGGTTGATGCAGAGGAGTGGTGATGACTACTCATATACCATTTATTTACCATGCTTTTGATTATTGAGTCGCAATGACCATCCAACATGTGGATGGCTTGCTATTGGTGTGTTTATTTTTAAGAACTTGTTGTCTGTGTGTTGAACTTTTTACAACTATGATGCATGTTTGGTGATTGTTTATGTGATGTATTGTGCATGTTAGCATCTATGGGTATCTCATTCTTATCTCCATTTAAAACCACAGATGCCTCCCCGACGTGCCAATCCCAACCCCAACAACAACAACATCACCCCTGATATGCAGCAAATGATGACAGCTCAGACTCAGCTGATGCAAATGATGACTACTTTCATCCAGAATCAGAACAACAACAACAATAATCAGAATAACCCACCGGGTTTTGACAAGCTTACCAGGTTCTTAAGACTAAGGCCAGCAAAGTTCTCAGTAACTACTGATCCTATGGTGGCCAATAATAGGCTACGCTCTGTGAACAAGGACTTGGTAACTGTTGGCTATACTGATGAAGAGAAAGTCAGATTTGCAGCTCACTTGTTGGAAGGACCATCAGCCACTTGGTGGGATAACTTCCAGATCACCACTCCCATTGAGGATGTGACATGAGCTATCTTTGAAGATGGTTTTCGTACTGCTCACATCTCATCCGGAGTGATGAGTTTGAAGAAGAAAGAGTTCCATAACTTGAAGCAGTGCCACCGCAGCGTGACTGAATATATTGAGGAGTTCAACAATCTGGCGCGATATGCACCGGATGAAGTTGACACTGATGCTAAGAGGAAGGGAAAGTTCCTTGAAGGATTGAATGATGAATTGAACCTGCAGTTAGCTGTGGCCTATGTTCCCACATACCAGTCTATTTGTGACAAGGCTGCTATTTTGGAGAGCAAGATGAAACAAGTTGAAAGCAGGAAGAGAAATCACTCTGATAAGCACAGCTCGGGATCGTCTCACAAGCGTTCCCATTATGATGATAGTGGGAGTTCTGGATCCCACAAGCATGGGAAGTTCAACAAGAACCACAACCACAGCCGTTATTATGACAACAAGCACCACCGTAGTCATGACAACGATAAGTACAAGAATCACAAGGGTGGATATAAGAGCCACCACAATGGAAGTGGAAGTGGCAGTGGAAGCCAACCTGTCAAGAAGGATCTTAGTCAGGTTGAATGTTTCAAGTGCAAGAAGATGGGGCATTATGCAAATGAATGCCCAGAAAAGAAAGTTGAAGGACCCAACAAGCCCAACCCTTTTCAGAAGGGGCAAGTGAACCACATCAATGTGGAAGAGATCTATGAGGAACCTGATGCTGTTGCTGGTAAGTTCAAACTCAATTCTGTTCCAGCATTTGTTCTCTTTGATACTGGTGCATCTCATCCATTCATATTAAGAGCATTTGTTTAAAGAAATGAACTACCGGTAGAAACTATTGGGTGTCCTATAAAAGTAAGTTCTCCTGGCGGAGAAATGATAGTGAACTCGGGATGTCATGATCTAGTCATAGAGTTTGGGAAGTATAAGTTTCCCGTTAACCTGATAATCCTAAACTCCCAAGGATTGGATGTTATTTTGGGAATGGACTGGATGACTAAGCACAAGGGAGTGTGCCAACCATAGTGTCTCACTCACAACTCCTAAAAACAAAAGGATCAGATTCAAGACCAACTTTGAAGCAACAAGGAGTAAGCTTAATTCTCTTAAGGGGGTTAGCATAGACAGTGTGCCAATTGTGAGTGAATATCCGGATGTGTTTCCGGAAGAATTGCCGGGAATGCCACCAGATAGGGATGTGGAATTTTTTATTGACTTGCTACCAGGTTCCGGACCAATAGCAAAAAGACCGTATAAGATGTCAGTTGATGAGTTGAAGGAACTCAAGAAGCAACTTGGAGAACAGTTGCAGAAAGGATTTATTCAACCAAGTTCTTCATCTTGGGGAGCACCAGTTTTGTTTGTGGAAAATAAAGATAGAAGTCAAAGGTTATGCATAGATTACCGTTCACTCAATGAGGTGACTATCAAAAACAAGTACCCTTTGCCTAGAATCAATGGCTTGTTTGATCAGTTAGAAGGAGCTCGTGTGTTCTCAAAAATTGCTCTTCGGTCAGGATATTTCCAGCTCAAGATAAGAGAACAAGACATACCTAAGACAGCTTTCACCACAAGGTATGGATTGTATGAGTATACCGTGATGCCATTTGGTTTGACCAATGCACTAGCTTATTTCATGAACATGATGAACAAAGTGTTCATGGAGTTCCTTGATAAGTTTGTTGTCGTTTTCATTGATGACATTTTGATCTATTCCAAGAGCAAAGAAGAGCATGAAGGACATTTGCGTTTGATACTTGAGAAGCTTAGAGAGCATAAGCTGTATGCCAAATTCAGCAAGTGTGAATTTTGGTTAAATGAAGTTGGCTTTCTTGGACACATTGTGTCAGGAGATGGTGTAGCAGTTGATCCTGCTAAAGTTTCAGTCGTAACTGAATGGGAATCTCCTAAGTCAGTAAAAGAGGTTCGTAGTTTCCTTGGCTTGGTAGGATACTACAGAAGATTTATTGAGAATTTCTCCAAGGTAGCTAAGCCTATGACATAATTGCTAAAGAAAGACAAGAAGTTTGCTTGGTCTGAAGGGTGTGAACTCAGTTTTCAAGAATTGAAGAAGAGACTAGTGACAGCACCAGTTTTATGTCTGCCAGATTTGGAGAAAGATTTCCGAGTGTATTGTGATGCATCTCATCATGGATTAGGTGCAGTACTTATGCAAGAAGGAAATGTTGTGGCTTATGCCTCGAGACAACTCAAAACTCATGAGGTGAATTACCCTACTCATGATTTAGAGTTAGCCTCTGTTGTCCATGCACTCAAAACATGGAGATATTATCTTTTGGGAAAGCGATGTGAAGTGTTCACAAATCACAAAACTTTGAAGTATATCTTCACCCAGAAAGAAATTAACATGAGACAAAGAAGATGGCTAGAACTCATTAAGGACTATGATTTGAGATTGCAATACCACCCCGGTAAAGCAAATGTTGTAGCAGATGCTCTAAGCCGTAAGGTTTTGGTGAATGGCCTTACTAAGGGAGAATTGCCAGATGATCTATGTGCCCAATTTAGAGATCTCAGATTGGAGATTGTGCCTGAAGGACATCTCATGTCATTGGATGTTCAACCCACTTTGTTGGACAAGATCAAAGAAGCCCATGTTCGTGATTCCCGAGGACCAAGGTCAACAAGTATTTCTCTCTACCAGGATGAAACAGTTTTATTCCATCTTTAATATCTTTCACCACTTTTATCCATGTACTGCTGGGTACCTTTATCCCGTCACTGCAAACAAGGTCCCCTGTAAGTTCGTCATATGTACTCCCATGCCCAAGGAACCAATTTCTTGCCCTCAAATCCCATTCTTCGCGAATTGGTTCTGGAATGATCCCTTTATCATGAAGCTCTTTCTCTTTTGCATCCCAGTTAGGCATGGCAGCCGCGTAGCCCCCTGGCCTCATGTTATGGTGATATTTCTTCTTCGCAACATTTATCTTGTTTTTTCAGACTTTTCCTCTGCAACTCCTGACCCCTATACTGCACAAATGCATCCTAGTAAGGCTGCTGCTTTGCTAGATAGCCTTCGAATAATGGGGTTTTCTTGTCCTTCTGATACTGTTGCCATAATAACTTCTTCCAGTTCTTGAATAGTTTGGCCATCTTCTTCAGTGCAAACTGCTTGACTTTCTTTCTTATTTCAGCCGTCTCATACTCAGTGTCACATTCTGTCAGCTTGAAATG
Organism: Avena atlantica; assembly: GCA_910589765.1. Classification (NCBI taxonomy): domain Eukaryota; kingdom Viridiplantae; phylum Streptophyta; class Magnoliopsida; order Poales; family Poaceae; genus Avena; species Avena atlantica. The sequence continues at coordinate 304,707,689 of OU342736.1, forward strand.
TGCCATTAGTTCATTAAATAGTTGCTCTTTGAATATATCGTCGATATACACATCACTCCATTCCGCCTCTTTGAGCTTATTCCACTCTCGAACAGTGATCGGGGTGCAATCTCTAGCAACAACTCTGCATTGTTGTACAAATATTTGTTTTGTTTTCTTCGGTTCCGATGGTTCACCGTCTCCTTAAACCTCTGTAATTTCATAAACAGTACCCAGGGGCAACTTGTTGGCTGGGTCGTGCTTGGTTTTCTTGCTCGATATAGAGGCCTAAGAGAAGAAACATTCGTCAACATAATATATATACAACTAGGTACATCTAGTGACGATCATCGGACATCATATATATATACCTCGTCGGTCTATGTTACGCGTCCATGGTCTTCTTCCTCTTGTCTATTGGTCTCCTCTCCCTCACCGGATGAGTTCAGATACCTCGAGGGAGATCCCTCATCGGCATCGTGAATCATATCCTCGAGCAAGTGTTCCGAATCTAGGTCTCTGCGGATTTGACTAGGAGGATCCATAGTTCCTGCAAAATGCACACAATATTTATTTGAACTTAAGAAATAAACCCTAAACCCGGAGGTGCGATGGCGGTGTCCGGTGCTGGTGGCCACGGGAGAGGCGGGCGATTAAGCGACTTCCCGCGAGAACCACCACCCTAATTGAAGGGAATATGCCCTGAGAGGCAATAATAAAGTGTTTATTATGTGTATTCCAAGTATATGATAGATGTTTATTTTGCATGCTATAATTGTATTAATACGGAAACGTTAATACATGTGTTTTTAATAAACAAACAGAAAGTTCCTAGTTATGCCTCTCTCATAAACTAGCTCGTTGATTAACAAGATGATCAAGGTTTCCTGATCATGGACATTGGATGTTGTTAATAACGGGATCACAACGTTAGTGTAATGGTGTGATGAACATTCATCCGAAGTTTAGCATTACGATCAAAGTCATTGAGTTTATATTGCTATAACAACTTACAAAGTGATCCTAATCCTTAGACCATGAGATCATGTCAATCACTAACACCGGAAGAGTTTCTTGATAACATCAAACGTTACACCGTAAGAGGGTGATTATAAAGGTGGATTCAGAACTAACAAAGTGTTATGTTGAGGCCCATGGATCGAGAGTGGAATTTGTTCATCCCGATGACGGATAGATATACTCTGGGCCCTCTCGGTGATATCACATTGATTAGCTTGCAAGCAAGTGATTTGATCACTAGAATGTTATATCACGGGAACGAGAAAAGAGTGCATGTCGGTAACGAGATCAAACTAGGTATGGAGATACCGATGATCGAATCTCGGACATGTAATATATCGTGAAACAAAGGGATTAAGATACTAGCGTAAAAGGTTCCGACGATCACAAGAAAGTTATCGTTGAATGTGTGGGAGTCAGTATGGGTCTCCAGATCCCGCTTCTGATTATTGATCCGAGAGGGGTCTCGATCATGTCCGCATTATTCACGAACCGTAGGGTGACACACTTAAGAGACACCGACATCCAATTGGAGCAAAAGTTTCATGCCGAAAGAATAAACAAGCGCATGAATTTATTTCACTAGATACCGAAACAGGTTTTCGGGTGAAATTGCATAAAGTGGTTATGCATGTGAAATGGAATTCTAGCAAGGGGTTATTTGTGATTGTTTGTCATTAAAGTAATTAACAAAATTCTGAATAAAATAAAAGAGTTTTATTTAATGAGAGTTTGCATTAAATTTTGGAAATTTAATGGGAATTTGAGTGGACTTTTGAGTGGAGGGAATTTAAAGGGCATTTTTTGAGTGGAGTGTCCACCCACATGAATGAAGGAGGGGAGGGGGCAGCCCCATGGCCGGCGGCCACCCCTTGGGTGTCCCACCCTCCTCCTATAAAAGGAGCCCCCTCCTCACTTGTCTCACACACCTCCTTGTGAAGGATCTCTCTCCCCCTCTAGAATTTATCCCCCATGGTCTCGGACTAGCGAGATACATGTTCCCGGTGGCTATTCGGCAAGAAAGAGTTGTGCTTCCGCTGCATCGCTGGAGCGAGGAGGCGGAGGTTGCTCGGTGCCTCGTACATGTGTGCGAGCACGGATGCGCTGCTGTTTTGCGGCGCTAGGACTTCCTCTCGATCTTGAGATCGGCAAGAGATCGTCTACATCAACCACGAGTTGAGCTCGTTAAGCTTTGTCAGTCTTCAAGGGTATGTTCTCTACGAATATACATCCGCCCGTTGTCTGTATCTAGTAGATATATCTTGGTACGTAGTTCCCATCGTAGGAAATTTTGTGTTTTCTATGCTGCGAACCCTACACTAATCCTAACTCTGGTCACCACCCTAAACCCTAAACCCGGAGGTACGGTGGCGGTGGCCGTGGGAGAGGCGGGCGACTAAGCGGCTTCCCGCGAGAACCACCACCCTAACCCTAACTCCGGTCACCACCCTAAACCTGCGAGAACCACCACCCTAAACCATAACACTAAGCGGCTTCCCGTCAGAACAACAACCCTAAACCCTATTATAAACAAAATTTACAATATTATAAATCTCATAGCCTAAAAATAATAAACTAATCCTAAACTAAATACACTATATACATACATTATATACATAAACTAATCTCATACCCTAAAAATAATAAACTAATCCTAAACTAAACACACTATTATATACGTACACTATATACACTATAATAAACTAATCCTAAACTAAATCTCATACCCTAAAACTAAATAAACTAATCCTAAATTAAAAATCCTAACTAATCCTAATCCTAACCCTAACTCACCGGCGGTGGCGGCGGTCGGTGGTGGTGCTGGCGGCAGGCGCGGGAGGTGGCGGCGGGCAGCCTCACGGTCGGCGCTTCGTCAGAGTGGCGGCGGTGGCGCGACCGAGCTTGGGGGAACTCCGGGCGTGGCGGCAAGAGCGCGGGCGCGGCAGGCTCGGCGGGCTCGGTGGTGGGCGGCAGGCCGACAGAGAGAGGGAGGCGCGGCGGTTTCCTCGTCGGTGTCTCGCGGGGCAGTCTGGCTACGTCGTCGGAGTCTCCTGGCCTCCACTTCTCCAGGTGCGTGGAATGCACCGGAGGAGAAGGCCTACATTTATACCCCCCTTAGTCCCAGTCCGTGGCACCAGCCGGGACTAAAGGGGGGTCTCTAGTCCCGGCTGGTGCCACGCACCGGGACTAGAGGGGGGTGGGGGCGTTTCATTTTCGCGCGCTGGGGCCAGACCCTTTAGTCCCGGCTGGTAAGCTGCACCGGTACTAAAACCCCAAATTTGCGCGCGCTGGGCCAAAACCCCCAACGTGCGCTGTGCTTTTTTTCAAATTTTCGAATATACCATTTAAAACATTTAAATTATACTTTTTTGCATACTTTTGAATTTGGCAAAAATTTCAACATGAAAATTTCTTCAATTTGAATAATTAATCCAAATCCATTTTCTTTTTTATAAAATAATTATTTTAAATAGTCAAATGATTAACCATTTTTCCATTATCAATTTAAAAATGCATTAACTATTATTTTTTGCATATTTTTGAATCTCACTAAACTTTCAACATGAAAAGTTCTTGAATTTGAATAATTAATCTGAATCCATTTTCTGTTTTATAAAATAATTATTTTAAATAGTCAAATTATTAACCATTTTGCCATTATCAATTTAAAAATGCATTAACTATTATTTTTTGCATATTTTTGAATCTCACTAAACTTTCAACATGAAAAGTTCTTGAATTTGAATAATTAATCCAAATCCATTTTCTGAATAAGCTTTAGTCCCGGTTGTATCCACTAACAGGCACTAAAGATATTTCCCGCCATTTCACACCGCTTCCCACTAAGTTTTTCCGCCCTTTCCTCTGAACCGAGCTTTTAGTCCCGGTTGTAGCCACTGACAGGGACTAAAGATATTTCCCGCAATTTCCCACCGCTTCCCGCCATGTTTTCCCGCCATTTCCATCTATATATAGGATGACCGCACCATGGTTATGCACACATCCGCACCTTCCTCTCTCACAGAAATGGACAGCGCCTACTGGGCCATTCTAACCCTCGAGGAGACCGAGGCGCTGTGTGCCTCAAGCTACCCTTTCCCACCAGGCTACCGGTCGCCCGCCGGCTAGATGCTGAGCGCTGGAGGTGTTCCTATCCCTCCTTTGCCTCAAGGCTCCCCCGATAGGCGGCCATCACGAACCACTTCTACCAAGAGCTCACGCCGGAGCAGCGGATGGATCCCGGAGGGATCCCGACAACTACGACACCTGGAATGCCTTCTTCTCTAACCGGCAAGAAAGGGAGCTCGCCAGGTACAATGGTGATGGCCGCCCCCGGTGAACCACAACGAAAACGGCCGCCATCTGTGGTGGGTGAACCGTACTATCATCGGCGTGATGCGCTACATCACAGGGGGAGACCATCCTCGCTTGCGGTGCCCACAAGTCCACCCGCCCTCCGTTTATTCGAGGCCAGAGTGGCAGGTGCCCCGGTATATGCCATTGCTGGGATCGGGATCCCCGGAGTGGTAGGTGACGATGACGATGACGAAGAAGACCATGAAGCTGTGTACTATAGGACTAGGCATGATTACGACTAAAGGGGGCGGCTTTAGTCCTGAGTGTTAGCTAGTCCTGGTTTGTCCCGGTTTTTAATATTAATAAATATATTGAGTGTTAGTCCCGATTTGTGGCTGGACCGAGACTAAAGGCCGTCCCGATTCCGTAGTCTCGGTTTTTAAATATTAATAAATGTCTTGAGTGCTAGTCCTGTTTTATGGTTGGACCGGGACTAAAGGGGGGCCTTTAGTTCCGATTCGTACGATGACTTTCCCAAACTATGAAGACGTTGTCCCGATTCCTACTTACCATGAAGATCTGATCTCCAAACACGTGCGGTCAGATATTAGGGAGTGCCTCTATGACAAGTTTCTTGGAGATGCCGGAGGACTAGGCTCCGACGGCATCTCCCTGAAACTAGCCATAGTGGTGTCCCTGCTCTCGAAGACCATCTTGCAGCTTGTAACTTCTCTAACTAGATCAATATGCCTGGGAGCTAACCTAATTTCACATATTAGGGAGTGCCTCTATGACCAGTTTCTTGGAGATGCCGGAGGACTGGGCTCCGGTGGCATCTCTCTGAAACTGGCCGTAGTGGTGTCCCTGCTCTCGAAGACCATCTTGCAGCTTGTAACTTCTCTAACTAGATCAATACGACTAGGAGATAATTAATTTCACATATTAGGGAGTGCCACTATGACCAGTTTCTTGGAAATGCCAGAGGACTGGGCTCTGGTGGCATCTCCCTAAAATTGGCCTTAGTGGTGTCCCTGCTTTCGCAAAACATCGATCTTGGAGATGCCTTAAACGGGCTGGAGGACTGGCCTATTTATAGTACAAGAAGCTCGGCATAGTATCGACACTCACGACATAATGTCGACACTCACCCCTATTAATAGTGCTCACTCGTGTTTTGTCCCGGTTGGTGTCTCCAACCGGGACTAAAGGTTCATCCAACCAGGACTAAAGGTCCAACCCCTATTATTAGTGCTGCCTGGCCCAGCCTGCCGCAATCCCTTCAGTCGCGGTTGGTTTCTCCAACCGGGACTAAAGGTTCAACCCCTATTATTACTGCTGCCTAGCCCAGCCTGCCGCAATCCCTTCAATCGTGGTTGGTTTCTCCAACCGAGACTAAAGGTTCAACACCTATTATTAGTGCTGCCTGGACCATCCTGCCGCAATCCCTTCAGTCACGGTTGGTTTCTGCCACCCACACATTCCACGTTGCCTACTTTAGGATGCCCATCCCGCATCCTCGTATTCGACTCGACGACAATATGATTACATAAAAGGTTTAATATATTACACAAACATCCCTATCTAGTGTTGTTGTTTTCTTCTGCACCATAGTCATGGAGAATCTACATCATTTAACAGGAGGCTTGGGTCAGTTTTCACTTTGAAGGGCGGGATTTCATGAAACCTATTATAATATTCTGACATATCTGTCTTGTCATCCACTCCCACGATGTTTCTTTTCCCTGAAAGAACTATGTGGCGCTTTGGCTCATCGGACGATGTAATCTTTTGCTAATTTCTTTTTCTCGGTTTCGTAGACATGTCCTTCACATAGAAAACCTGAGCCACATCATTGGCTAGGATGAATGGTGCATCCATGTACGCAAGATTGTTGAGATCCACTATTGTCATGCCATACTATTCGTCTACATGTACCCCTCCTCCTGTCATCTTGACCCATTTGCACCGAAACAGAGGGACCTTAAAAGCAGGTCCATACTCAAGTTCCCATATATCATCTATGTACCCATAATATGTGTCCTTCTTCCCATTGTCATCTGTTGCATCAAAGCAGACACCACTATTTTGGTTGGTTCTTTTTATCTTGGGCGATCGTGTAAAATGTATTACAATTTATCTCGTACCATTGGAAAGTACATATAGTCAAAGATGGTAACCGTGCCAACAAGTACAGATGATCTTCAACAATGTTTTTATTCATGAGATGTTTCTGCAACCAACTTCCGAAAGTGTCCTCGTGTTCCACTCTAATCGAGGAGTCAGGCTTCCCCGGGTTTTCCGAGCGTACAATAATCTTGTGTTTCTCGAGATACGGAGCCACTAAGGTGGAATTGTGTAGAAATGTGTAGTGTCTTTATTGAAAGAATCCCTGTCCATACATTCCATTGTTTTTCTTCCTAGTGTGCCTTTTCCAGTCAGCCTCCCCTCGTACCGAGATTCAGGAACACCAATCGGCTTAAGGTCAGGAAGAAATTCAACACAAAACTCAATGACCTCCTTTGTTCCATATCCCTTGGAGATGCTTCCTTCTGGCCTAGCACGGTTATGAACATATTTCTTTAATACTCCCATGAACCTTTTGAAGGGGAACATATTGTGTAGAAACACAGAACCGAGAATTCTAATCTCTTTGACTAGGTGAACTAGGAGGTGCGTCATAATATTGAAGAAAGATGGAGGGTACACCAACTCGAAGCTGACCAAACATTGGACCACATTAATCTGTAACCCTGATAGACTTTCTGGATCGATTACCTTCTAAGAAATTGCATTGAGGAATGCACATACGTTCACAATGGCCAGCCAAACATTTTCCAGTAGAATCCCTCTCAATGCAACCGTAAGCAATTTCGTCATAAGCACGTGGCAGTCATGGGACTTTAGGTTTTGGAATTTTTTCACTTTCATATTTACTATTCCCTTTATGTTAGATGAGAAGCCAGACGGGACCTTGATACTGAAAAGGACTTCAAAAAAGATTTCCTTCTCTTCCTTGGTAAGAGCATAGCTAGAAGGCCCTTGAAACTGCCCTGGATGCTTGTCGTCTCGTCCTTTATGATTTTGCTGGTCCTCCCGTGCTTCCGGTGTATCTTTTGACTTTCCATACAAGCCCAAGAAGCCTAGAATATTGACGCAAATATTCTTTGTCAGGTGCATCATGTCGATTGCAGAGCAGACCTCATGGACTTCCCAATAGGGTAGCTCCCAAAACATAGATTTCTTCTTCCACATGGGTGCGCGTCCGTCGGCGTCTTTCGGAACAGGTTGTCCTCCGGGACCCTTTCCAAATATTACATTTAAATCCTTGACCATACCAAATACATCAGTACCAGTACGGGGGCAGGCTTCTTCTGGTGATCTGCCTCACCATTGAAATGCTTGCCTTTTTTCCTTAAAGGATGTTTAGGCGGAAGAAAATGACGATTGTACGGGTACACATTCTTCCTAGATTTATCCAGATATATACTTTCAGTCTCATCTAAACAGTGTCTGCATGCATTATATCCCTTGTTCGTTTGTCCTGAGATGTTACTAAGAGCAGGCCAATTATTGATGGTTACTAACAGCAACGCTCATAGGTCGAATGGCTCCTGTTTGTGCTCATCCCACACACGTAAACTTGGTTCGGCCCACAACTGTAAAAGTTCATCAACTAATGGCCTTAGATACACATCAATGTCGTTGCCGGATTGCTTCAGGCCTTGGATGAGCACTGGCATCATAATGAACTTCTGCTTCATGCACAACCAAGGAGGAAGGTTGTAGATACATAGAGTGATGGGCCAGGTGCTGTGACTATAGCTCTGCTCCCCAAAAGGATTCATGTCATTTTTACATAGAACAAACCATAAGTTTCTTGCGTCACCAGCAAAGTCTTGGAAGTCTCTCTCGATTTTTCTCCACTATCGACCATCAGCGGGGTGCCTCAACATCCCGTCTTTCTTACGTTCTTCCATGTGCCATCGCAACAACTTGGCATGTTCTTTGTTTATGAACAAACGTTTTAATCGTGGTATTATAGGAGCATACCACATCACCTTGGCAGGAACCCTCTTCCTAGGTGGCTCGCTATCAACATCACCAGGGTCATCTTTTCTGATCTTATACCGCAATGCAGTGCATACTGGGCATTTATCCAAATTCTCGTACTTCTCACCGCGGTAGAGGATGCAGTCATTAGGGCATGCATGTATCTTCTGCACATCTAATCCTAGAGGACAGACGAGCTTCTTTGCTTCGTATGACTGGCGGGCAATTCGTTATTTCTTGGAAGCAACCTCTTCATGAGTACCAGCAACTTCTCAAATCCCGAGTCAGTCACACCAGTCTCTGCCTTCCACTTCAGCAATTCTAGTGTGCTACCTAGCTTCTTCTGGCCATCTTCACAAGTTGGGTACAACAATTTGTTGTGGTCCTATAACATCTGGTCAAACTACAACCTCTACTTTTCTGTGTCGCAGTCTCGCTTTGCATCAGAAATGACCCGACCAAGATCATCAGCGGGCTGGTCTGGTTCTCGTTCTTCACCTCCTTCTTCTTCATTGTCTTCCATTGCGGTATCAGCCTATTCAGGGAACATAGATCGGTAGTTGTCATCATTGTTCTCTTCTTCATCATCGTCTTCCATCACAACCCCTCTTTCTCCATGTTTTGTCCAAACATTATAGCCGGACATAAAACTAGACCGAAGCAGGTGGCTCTGAATGACTCTTGCGGAAGTATGAGCCTTCTCATTCCTACAGTCAACACATGGACAACACATAAAACCATCCCGATACTTGTTCTCCTCGACCACAACTCGAAAAGAACGCACGCCTTCTCTGAAAGCGGCAGAGCGTCAGTCACCGTACATCCATGCATGAATCATCTGTATCATACAAATATATGTCAAACGCAATCACTATGTTAGTATCGCACAGTCTAAACGAGAAAAAATTGCTAACCTTTTATTACACTTGGAAACAAAGATGAGAAAACTTAAGTGTGGCTCGGGCACCTCATATCATGTCTGTCTTGTGTGACCTAAACTCGCATCGCTCTAATGGACATTTCACCGAACACCTCTAGTGCATATCTATGAACAAGAAAAAAATAAAACAACAACACTCTCTCCCACCAGGACAAAAAAAGTTGAGAGGAGGAGGGGGCTGTGCGTATATATAGGGCCAGACCAGTAGTCCCGGTTGGAGATACAAACCGGGGCTAAAGAGGGTGCCCCCAGTGAGCGGCAGGGCCAGGGCCCTTTAATCCCAGTTTGTGTCTTAGACCGGGACTAATGGGGTCTAACGGGCCGGGACCTATGGTTCTGGGTGGCTCAGGCTGTCCGGCGAGGGCCATTAGTCCCGGCCCCAGCCACAACCGGGACTAATGGCCTGGACGAAAGGCCTGTTTTCTACTAGTGTTACAAAGAAACATATGGTAGATCCACACATTTGTGGCTGTCAATATGTATTATCCGACTTATTAAGTGCGTAAACTAGGCACCTTTGTAGGGATAATAATGTATTGAATTACCACTTGCCCTGTTGTGGTTGACACTATTTTTTACTTGATTCATAGCTTCATACTTCTGTTTCCCAACAGAATTCCCACATGGGTTCTTAGAAGATGTGCCTTCCGCCATTTTCCCTTTTGACGGTGATACTCTAATTGCTTAATCACTTTCTTCATCAGATTCTAATATCAGACATTTGCTCCTTATATGTCCTGATTGTCCAAATTCATAACATACATTTTGCTTTTGATCGTCCCGATCGTCCCTCCCGACGAGTTCTGGATCTCGGCGAAGACGAACCCTACGCGGTTCTCGATTGTCCCCATCGGAGATATCCATCTCTTCATCGGCGAAACCGACTCGGGCACTAGTTCCCTGGGAGTCGGAGGAGCATCAAGACCCGCACGGACCGCATACGGGCAGGATATGTTCGCGGAAGGATCGATGTCGGATCTCTCTTTGGAGTTTGCCAGCAAAGATCGAAAAAATTCAAGGCCCACCCAAACCGCCCCTGTGCAGGATATAACGATGGAAGATCACTGCAAGTCCGCCGACTTCGTTTGTGCATCTGGACATCAGAGATCCAAGTTCGTCGGCGTGGTAACCATCTTCGATCTGGCATGTTACATCCAGAGAGAGGGCGAAAACCCCCGCGATTACCTCGCCAGGTGGCTCCATATACGGGCTGATCTGGCGCATTACCCTAATGATGATGCCATGTATCACTTTGTGGAAGGACTGGACCAAGGTACGCTTCTTCGGCACTCTCTAAGGCGGCAGCAGGCTTCGGGACGTCTCACCTTCGAAAGCATGGTGAACACCGTCAAAAACTACGTGGAGGCCAAGGAGACAGATCAGACAGCCCTTGCGCTCATTGACGGAGCCCCTCCGATTCAGCCACCGCCACCACCGCCTCCCACCGCCATCGCTGTAGCTGCACCACCGCCTCCAGTCATCGTCATTGCTACAGCACCTCCACCCCCGCCATCGAGGAAGCCCCGCACCCTCCGACTCTGTGATTGACGCACTCTACGCCGACTTCAGTGCAGATTCAGAGGAGATAGATTTCAGCTCGGAGGAGCTAGACTCTGCCATGCAGGAGATGGAGGAGGCCAACAACACAGTCACATCCTGAGGGGTGTTCGTCGCCATTGGGATGGTGATGGATGAATACCAACCCAGACGAGCTCCGCCTACAGCGCTGGACAAAGGGAAGGGACCACCTGTTGCTGCCGACAATGATTACGCAAAGGTCATGCCCCTACACCTAACCCAGTGCAACATCCGCAGGAACTCGACACCGGACCAAGCAACAAAAACACCGTAAACCCGCCGCCTCGGGCATCTATGTCTGCTGCTGCCCAAGTTACTCCAGCTAATAGCGTGATGTACGACAATCTCCTCGTCGAGCCCTTGACCGTAGCTCATATCCGGAATGTGACCCAGCTCGACGAGAAGTGCCAGCAGCTGTTGGAGGAAGCGCAGGTCATCGCGGAGCAAGGCGCTAAACTAGATCGAGATATAGCCAACGCGCAGAAGTCAATAGAGAAAGCTAGAGCCATGGAGGCCAAATACATGACTCTGCTCCAGCAACAGAAGGCTAAGAAAGCTCTGGATCACATAATCAATGATCCTGGTGTGCGGAGAAACCTAGAATGGGCTCCCCCGAAGCTGGCACAAGCCAAGACATCAATTGATAGTGAAGGCAGGCAGGTGATGCCCACTCCTCTCCTCAACCTCGTCGTCGCCAAGACCCTTCTAGAACAGGATAGATCACCTAAGGCAGTGGAGCAGGTCTATGACCTTGTGGCCAAGGCGGTGAAACAGCAGGAAAAGGCCACCTCTCAGAGGCTCGAGTCTCACCCGTCGTTCTGCCAGTCTAGCCAGCACAAGCCGCCAAGGGGTAGATATCCTGAGGATGTCGGGTCCCAGGCGGGTTCGTCAGCACGAAGACGGAGGGGTGTGTGCAACAGCAAGGACGCTATCCCCATATCCTCCAACCATGGAGGCAAAGCTCACCCTCGTCGCCTATCTCCACCGCCCCGATCCCCCCGCCAAGGCAGAGCGGCATCATCATCCGCGACAACACGGAGCAGACCCGTCATGACGGAGAACAACCAAGGACACAAGAAAAGGTCCCGCCATGACCCTCCGCGTCCGACAAGCAACCGCGACAAGCATGAGGTGTCGCAGGAGGGTAACAGCAAGAAAGCTATCCCACCGCCACCTCCGCATCCGTCGTCGCCTAGCAGCCACCATGGCGGAGGAGGTCTGCATCGTTCACGCAGCCCATCCCCTGATGGCAAGAAGAGAAGAAGCCCGAAGCCATATGACGCACGTTCGCGTATAGACAAGATCCACGAGGCCCAGGAAGGACCATACCTGGGACCACGTTGCTTTGGACCTATAATACGGTCCGCAACATACCCGAAAGGTTATCGGATTGACAAGACCATCAAGCCCTATGACAGCACCGCCAAGCCAGCTACATGGTTGTAGAACTACGGTAACGCGGTGGAGATCGACGGGGGTAACCCCAACGCCGCTGTCAAGTACCTCCCATTGATGTTGGCGGGCACGGCCTGTCAATGGATTGATTACTTGCCGGAAAGATCCATCTGCAATTGGTTGGACATGCAAGAAGCGTTCACCAAGAACTTCGAGGGTATGTACAAGCATCCCTGCACTATTGGCGATCTACAGCGGTGCGTGCAAGAGAAATACGAGACATCTCGCGCCTACCTCTCCTGCTGGCTGGATATGATGAATTCCTGCGCAGGAGTGCACGCTCAGACCGCCATGGCCGCCTTCATCGATGGGTTGGAAAGGGGCACGTTGCTCTGACATAAGATGAAGCGCTTGCAGGACAATCACCAGCTAGACTTGAACCAGATGGTTCAATTGGCCAGTGAGTTCGCAGCTGCCGACGACGATGCTCGTGGCTCTTAGCCGGCAACAGCCGTTCCAACTCAAGCTCGGAGGAACAGCAGCACAAAGCGAAAGACCTCGCCTGAAGAAAATCAAAACTCCGACATGGTCGCTATGACTTTTCGCAGGACGAGGTGATGGCGGACAGCGTGGCCGAGGACGGGGAGCAGGCTGTGGGCAGCAGCGAGGAAGTGAAACTACCTCGACAGTGCTCCGCGTTCCCCAAACCTACAAGGAGTACTGCGCTATGTCGTGCCTCGTACACCTCGACGCCAACGGAAAGGCCACCCACACCAATCGCCACTTCAAGTTCTTCAACGACCTCAAGGAGGACCCGGAGTCCGGCTACAAGCAAAGTCGGAAGAACAGACCACGAGGAAAGGGCAAGGGGAAGAAGAAGGAGGAGGATTCCAAGGATTCAAGTGACATGGACAAGGATGTTGACCCCAAGCACGCCGCCAAGAGCGACGGCAAGGGAAAGAACCCCTTAGAGAAGAAGGTGGCAGTTTTCCACACTTTCCTTGGCACCCCCACCGTCCGACATGTGAAGACCTCTATGAGGATATTGATGGCTACTCTCCCCCCAGTTCCCCAGTTCCTGTGCTGGTAGGATATTCCAATAACTTGGGACATGAAGGGTCACCCATACCTCATCCCTACGGAGAACCAATACGCCATGGTCATCAACCCCTTGATTGACGGCAATGAGTTCACTAAATGTATGGTGGATAGTGGAAGCAGCATCAACATCATGTACCTGGCTACACTGCAAAAGATGAACTTAACGGAGGAAAACCTAAGGCGGACCAACACCATCTTCCACGGCGTAGTTCCTGGTCGGGAGGCTCGGTCCCTTGGGTGCATCACACTTCAGGTCGCCTTTGGTGATGTTAATAATTACCTCCAAGAGCGCATGACCTTCGAGGTGGTCCCCTTAAAGAGCGTGTGTCACGTCATATTCAACCGCGACTTATTCCACACCTTCATGGCCAAGCCATGCTTCTTCTACAACAAACTCAAGATACCCGGACCAAACGGTGTCATCACCGTATCCGGAAGCTTTACCAAAGCAAGGGACTGCGAGATTAGAGAAGCAGCCTACGCGGAAGCTGTCCTCTACAACGAAGAATTTAATGAGATCTAGAGCAAGGTCGATGCCTCGGAGATGCCCGTGTCGAAGAAACAGATTTCTGACTCTGCCCCAGCATTCAAGGCCACCATCGAGACCAAGCCGGTGGAACTTGTGGTAGGCGATGCCTCCAAGACCACCGCCATTAGGACGAACCTGGATCCCAAATAGGAAAGCACGCTCGTCGAGTCCTCCGTGAGAATAGGGACATCTTTGCCTGGCAACCAGCCGACATGAAATGTGTACCTAGGGAACTTGCCGAGCACAGCTTGCATATTGATCCAAAATGAAAACCAGTGAAGCAACCTCTACGACGCTTTGGAGATGAGAAGAGACGCGCCATAGGAAAAGATATATCTAGGTTACTTAAGGCTAGTTTTATCCGAGAAGTCCTTCACACCCAATGGGTGTCCAAACATGTACTTGTCCCCAAAAAGGGAACCAAAGAATTAAGAATGTCCGTTGATTACATCGGCTTGAACAAAGCATGTCCCAAAGATCCATTTGCTTTGCCTCGCATTGACCAAGTCATTGACTCGACGGCTGGCTCGGAGCTTTTGTGTTTTCTCGATGCATACTCAGGATACCACCAGATCAAGATGAGGAAGTCGGACCAATTGGCCATTTCGTTCACTACACCCTACGACATGTTTTTCTATGTCACGATGCCCTTTGGGCTGAAAAACGCAGGTGCTACGTACCAGCGGACAATGCAATGTTGCCTACATGATCAAATTGGTCGGAACGTTCACACCTATGTGGACGATATAGCGGTGATGTCTAAAAAATCAAACGACTTAATCTCCGAATTAAAAGAAACCTTTGATAATCTCCGGAAATACAACATGATGCTTAACCCTAAGAAGTGCGTCTTCGGGGTTCCAGCCGGCAAATTGTTGGGCTTCATTGTTTCCCAGTGTGGAATTGAGGTCAACCCGGAGAAAATCAAGGCCATCTTAAACATAAACCGTCTGACATGACTAAAGGACATACAATGACTAACAGTATGTGTTGCAGCAGTTAGTCGGTTCGTCAGCCGACTTGGAGAGAAGGCTCTGCCGCTATACAAGTTGCTGAAGAAGGCGAAAAAATTAACATGGACGGACGAAGAAGATGCAGCATTGAAGCAGATCAAGGAGATTCTTTCCTCAACGCCTATCCTTGCATCGCCTGAACCTGGAGAGTCCATGTTAATTTACATGGCGGCCACCAAACGGGTAATCAGCATCATCGTCGTGGTAGAGCGGAAGGAACCAGGCTATGAGCATGGAGTTCAACGACCAGTTTACTATGTAAGTGAGGTCTTGACGGAGTCCAAGCAGCGTTACCCGCACTACCAAAAGATAGCTTATGGAGTATTCCTTGCTTCTCGAAAGTTGAGGCACTATTTCCAAGAGCACCCCATCACAGTGGTGATCAAGACTCCACTGTCCGACATTATCAACAACAGCGACGCTATAGGAAGGGTCGCGAAGTGGGGCATTGAACTTGCCGCCTTCGAGATCACTTACAAGAGACGTGACGCTATCAAGTCACAAGCCTTGGCAGATTTTATCGCAGATTGGACGGAGATGTCAGATGCTACCCCAATGCCGGAGCCAGAATACTGGGTGATGCACATTGACGGATCAAAGCTGCTCAACGGCTTGGGGGCTGGTGTACTGCTACAGTCACCAACTGGGGACAAGCTACACAACGTTCTGCAGATCCACTTCGAGGCTACGAACAACATGACGGAGTATGAAGCACTCATTCACGGATTACGCATAGCCAAGGACATTGGCATCAAGCGCATAGTTTGCTGTGGAGATTCCGACTTGGTTGCCCAGAAGGTGGCTGGCACATGGAACGCGTAGAACCCTATGATGGCGGCATATCAAGACGAAGTGGACGAGATAGCCAAGAGCTTCTTGGGCTACGAGGTCAAGTATGTACCTAGGGAGCAAAACGAGGCAGCAGATCTGCTAACTAAGCTTGGATCAGGGCGCAAACAAATTACGTTTGGAGTTTTCCTAGAGCATCTA
This sequence comes from Avena atlantica, assembly GCA_910589765.1. NCBI lineage: Eukaryota > Viridiplantae > Streptophyta > Magnoliopsida > Poales > Poaceae > Avena > Avena atlantica. The sequence continues at coordinate 304,723,581 of OU342736.1, forward strand.
CGGACACCATCCGTGAAGGGAGCAGACATCGACAACCTGGATAGAGTAGACTCTTTCGTCCACATGGTGACAAAGGTCCCTCCGGCTTGGATAAAACCGTTCATGGAGTATCTCGAACACAGAACTTTGCCTGACGACAAGGTCGAAAGACGGCAAATAGTACATTGAGCAAAGGTCTATACCATAATCAATGGACAGCTCTACAAAAGAAGCACTACTGGTGAATACCTTAAGTGTGTTTCCCAGCAAGAAGGTATTGAAATCCTCCGCGAAATCGATCTCGGAGATTGCGGGCATCACTCCGCTCCCCGATCGTTGGTCGCTAAAGCTTTCCGGCAAGGATTCTACTGGTTGGCCATGAAGTTGGACGCCGACAACCTGGTTGAGACATGCATGGAATGCCAGTATTATGCCCGACAACCACATGTTTCAGCTAAAGAATTGCGAACAATACCAATAACTTGGCCGTTTGCACTCTGGGGGCTGGACATGGTTGGTCCGTTGCAGACGGCACCATGTGCGTTTATGCATCTGCTAGTATAAGTTGATAAATTCACCAAATGGATAGAAGCTAAACCCATTAGAAAGCTTTATGGGGCAACTCCCCTTAGGTTATCCGAGATCTAGTGGTGAGATTTGGTCTCCCACATAGCATTATCACCGACAACGGCAACAACTTGTCAATCGGAGAAGTGGAGGCTTATTGTTGGGAGAAGGGCATCCGACTTGACCTTGCATCTGTGGCACACCCACAGTCCAATGGTCAGGTTGAGCGAGACAATGGATTAATTCTGCAGGGAATCAAGCCACGTCTTGAGGCACCGCTACATAGAGCAGCTGGAGCCTGGGCGGAAGAATTGCCATCTTTGCTGTGCAGTTTACGAACTACACCCAACAGATCCACCGACTACACCCCTTAATTCATGGTATATGGAGCAGAAGCCATCCTGCCTTCCGACATCCTTCACGATGCACCAAGAGCTGCCGCCTACGATGAAGATGACGTTGAAGAATCCAGACGCCTAGATGTGGACATTCTCGAGGAGGAGCGCATTTTGGCATGCCAAAGATCCGCCATCTACCAGTAGAAGCTACGCAGCTACCATAGTCGCCGCGTCCGGCATTGCTCGTTTAAAGAGGGGGATTTGGTGCTCCGACTTAAGCAGAAGAAGTCACACAAATTATCCCCGCCATGGGAAGGACCATTCATCATAAGCAAGGCGCTGCTCAATGGGTCTTAGTACCTTGTTGACAATCGTGAACTGAAGGATAGACCCAACAAGGATCATAAGCGTAAGAGACGTGACCCGGATGATGACTACCCGGAGCTTGATCAGCCATGGAACATAGCACAGCTACGTCCTTTCTACACTTAGCATTTTTTATCTATTGTGTACCTCTTATATGATCAATGAAATAAAGCTCTCTAGTTCACTCATATTTCTGAGTCTTTTACCTCATTTAGTGTTCATTTTTGGATCGTATAAAACATTTATGCACAAGCTTTGCGATTTCACTTGTGAAAATTCCTCCTACGGGCGTTAGCTTATGTTTTCTGGTCTGCACGCTCTTTGTTGTTTTTATGTGGATTCTGGACTAGTGACTTTTGGCACTTACTATCCGTGATTTTGTGCTTAGGTTCTTGACGGTGCCATTTGGCATCATCTCCTAAGCGCTAGTTCCGACAACGAGTCTTTCGACTCATAAAAAGTCAAGCATAAAAACCAAAGTAATGGATAAGCCAGCACTTGCTTAAAAAATATATACATGCTGGAACCAGTTCTTGAGTAGCAGGAAATAACAAACATTGTTTTCCGCCTTAAGTTAACACATAGTTTTTCTGCATACACATTACAGAGGAAACAAATATTACAAATTGTTTTTTCATTCCTCTAGCGCAGGCGACTTGGACGCAACATTGTCGGCAGTAGGAGAGTCACCTTCCTCGAAGTTGGCAGTGTTGAGGGACTCGGAGGATCTTTGGTTGCCGCCGTCAATGGTTTTCATGGGAACAAAGACGTTAAGGTCGACCAACTCGGCGACTCTGGTGTGTCAAAACCCGTGAGGGACGCCAAGATAGCTTCGTGATTTATCTTTTGGCCTTTGTCATCTACGTTAGGGATAACGGAGGTCAACGTGTCGATGTCGGCATCTTCGTAGTGTGCCTTGACCATTGACAGCGCCATCCTTGCGCTGACCCGTGCACACGAAGCTAGCTTGAGATATGCTCGGGGGCTCGACGCATGATCTCCGAGAACTTCGCCACAGAGTCCACCGCCTTGATGTTAATCTAGAGGGTCTTGTCTATCTATTTGGTATTCTTGATGGCGGTGTTGATAAAGTTGTCGGTAAGGACCATGCATTATTTTGGCGGAGGAGGCGACCAGGTTAACCCCATAGGAGCTGCAAATTTCTGAAAAAGGAGTGCATGAGTTTAATAACAAAAAAATTCAGAGTATCTAGCTTACAGAATTCCAAGACAGAGAATCACTTATTGAAGATGCTAATTTTAGCCTACTCGAGAGTCTTCGCCATGGAGTCCCGTTCTTGTCGGAGGATCCTGTACGCGTCCAGATGGCGTTGATTTTGCTCATCGGCGGCTTTCTTCTGATATTTCAGGATTTCGATCTCCTCCTTCAAGTGGTTCATCTCCTCATTGGTAGAATCCTGCAGGACTTTCATGGATTCCTCATGCATATTCAGCATATCCTTCCTCTCCTGCTTAAGGATCTTGTTTTTGCTATCTAGTTGTTGAATATGCTTGGATTGCTCAACAATATTCTTAGCCTTGGAAATGGCTTCTGCAAGTCGGAGAAAGAACAGTACACAGTGAGTACTTGGAGAATGTTGGCACTTGGTCTTGGTGATTTGTTCCTTCAAGAAGGCAGTTTTACCCTTTTCGGCTTCCAAGTCCGTGCTCATCTTCTGGTACTTGTCGTTGCCCACGCCCCTCCGAGCATTTTCATTCTGTGGAAAGAAGAAAGTTAAACGTTGTTTGGTCTACTTGGAGCATCTAGCCGAAAATTTTCCACCTAGAAGCTCGGGGAGTACAGCGAGAGTTTTTAACTTAGCACTATGCTTAGTATTTCTTTAAGCATCTAGTCGGAACTAATTCAGTTTTCGATTAGAAGCTTGGGGGCTACAGTATAAAGTTTTTAACTCAGTCATATGCTTAGCTTCTCTTTAAGAATCTAGTCGAAACTAATTCAGTTACAACTAGAAGCTTGGGGGCTATAGTATTGAAATTTATAAACACTGCGTATGCTACTCTGAAAGCATCTAGTCGGAATAATTCATTCAAACTATATGCTTGGGGGATACAGTGAGAAGTTTTCTAGCTTAGTCACTCTTAGAGCATTTAGATGCAAAAACCTATTGTTTCCGTCTAAATCCTGGGGGCTATAGTGGGATACTCATATGAAATGCAAAAGGAAAATAAAACTTACAAGTGCAATGATCTTGAGGTTGGTAGAACTCTTAGCAAGCAGCTTGCCAAAAGAAAGACTGTTTCCTTGCAAGATTTCCGCTTGCCGGAAAATCTCCTCAAGACCGCATGTTGGAGATGTCGGCGCTGCACCAGGAACCAAAGCAGAGCTACTCGGCGTAAGTGTCGGGTAGACTATCTTTGGGAACTCTACAGTTTTCCTGGATGCAGAGGCGCCGCCTTCGGCAGACGTACCACTCGCCACCACTGCCTTACCGCTACCGACGTCATCCTTAGCCGGATCTTCAGTCATTTGAGTTGCGGTACTCTCTTGTGTTGCCTGTTTGCCGACAATGGCAAGCTCCGCAGAGGCACCTGAGTCGACTTCTATGCCGGAAGGGCCAGATGCATCTTTGGCCTATTAGCTTGTCGGAGCAGGCGTAGGCTGGACGCTGGGAGTGACAGGGGCGATGGCGGGAGATGCATGGGGAGACATGTCACGATGCAACATATCCTTGATATTTCTAGAAGCCCCCAAAGTTTTGGAGGTATTCTTCAAACTGACAGTGGCCCTCTTCCTGAAACGTGCAAAAAGTATAAGTACATGAATAAGACAAGCAATGGACAATGTCGGAAAAAGGAAGCTTACAAAAGAGGGGGTGATTTGTCAAAGGGGATCCCGGTAACCTTTCTTTTCTCCGCCTCCAGGGCGGCGGTAGTCTTCTTGGAGGCTCCACCCTTCGTCTTCTTCTTCTTTCCTCCGTCGGCAGCGTTAGAGGTGGAGCTCTTCCGCTTTCGCGCCAGCGGGACATCATCGTCGGACACAACAGTGACTTCATTCATTTTTGTATCATAGATTTGGACAGCCATGCTATCCTCATCTAGACTGCTGAGCTGTTAAGTGAAATCCCACAAGTATTAGATGAAGATGGTAATGGTTAGACGGAAGAACTGGAGTATATGTCATATACGGAAAATAAACATCATACCTTTGGGCACGTGCCGTCAATGAACATGTCATAGGTGATGGTGAAGCCTCGCTTCCTATCCTTCACTTTGACGATGTCCTTGAGTCAAAGCTTGACGGAGTCACTCGAGAAATTGTCCTCGAAGATGCGGAGGCTATACTTCCTATCCTTGGTGTACTTATGCATCAGCTTCGAGCGGTGTTGCAGAGGCTGGATCCGCCTAACGAACCAGCACATGGCAGGGTCTAATCCAGTCATACCCGTCTCTACGAACCACTCTATCCGCCTTATAGCATGGGAAGCGTTGATGACGGGGGGAAGGGCGGCCTGGGATCTCCATGTTGAGGCTTCGGCGGCGGCTCCATCGATGAATGTAACACCCTCAGAATCGGACCTATGCAAGTTTGGGCAAAATTCACCAAACCCGCATAGAAACGATTCAAAGGTGCCCACCAGGCACTTTCGTGCGGGTGGAAAACGAAGTAATAACATTACACAACAGTCCTCGATGGGACCCACAGAACAGATATATATAACAGCGACTCAAAGAGTCAAGAATACAGATATAATATACAAGATCCAAATCACCTTGAAAACAGTAGAGCGTCCGACTACGGACAAGAAGCAAATGGGGCTAAGAGCCCTAAAGAATAACCAATGGCGTCCATAACCCTGCCCAGGCCAAGCCGGAAGGGTAACCCTGCTAACGGCGTCGATCTCAAACCTGCTTAAACAAAAGGGGTGCCGACAAAGGGCAAAGGAAAAAGAGGAGCGTCAGTACTGAGGCCAGTACACGGCGAGGCTAGAATTCGGCGGTCCTCGCCTACATAGGTATGGTGGACTGAGCGGCAGCGGCAGCATGCACTAAACAACCTATAGAGACTCGATACAACTGGCGGTAATCAGAGAGGGGTAAGAGTGACCTATCCGGATCCAACCTGAAGCTAACACCAACCAAACCCATCCTGGTGTTTCCCCCTCGAAAACCAAACGAGGAAGTCAACCGAGGAACTCACGCGGTTGGCAGTTTTACTTATTCAGTTATAGTTGCGACACTTTACTAGTCAGGTTTAGATAATCGTCCTGATAAAATAAGCAGTGGGCCCTTTTAATTAACCATTCCGTTATAGTTGCAACAATTACTAATCAGATGCAGATAGCATGAGATAAACCCAAAAACCCGACAGTTGTTGGTACTTTTAATCAGCCATTCCGTTGTAGTTGCAATACTTACTAGTCAGGTACAAAGGTCGCACGCGACAATCCAAACAAGCATTTGTGGGCAGTATTAATTAGCCATTCCATTATAGTGAAGCTGATTACTAGTCATTATAAGTCAAATTTATAACAGTAAACTTTAGTTATGCTTGTCTATGATCGAGAAACTGTGCTCCAAGTCGTCCATATCCGCGGACACGGCTTTCAGAAAGTTTTACCCGGCCGGGGTGCACCAATAGCAACACACACTCGATCAACCTCGGAAAAACCAAATCAAAACCCAACGAGGCCTTCACGACAAAGCAATCACAAGATTCAGAAATATTTCAGGGGGCCACCCCTTTGAGTAGAACCCGCAACGGAGTAGGCAAGCTCCGAGACGGCCTCAAGGTCTGCGTCAATGGCTGTGAGCGACTGGGAACCCCAAACGGGGCTTGTCGACACCGCGTAATCACTCCGCTTACCTAAACAGTACAGTGTGCTATCTGTCGCACAATCGTAAATAAAGCGGTAAAGCATGGCATAAGTACAGGATAGTAATAAAACCTCAAACTAGTTTGTGGCCCCAAGAAATAAGACGGAAACAAGCTCTGGCTGAGGGGGGTCCCATATACCTCCCGGATGTGGATAGCGCGATAAATCAAGGAACAGGAATCAAGTACTCGGGGTCTTACGGGACACAAGTGGGCGTTCGGAAAACCAAATATTATCTATCACCCACCGATGCCTCTGCTTATTCATTTTTAGTTGTTAAACAGAAATTAAAGTGACGATAAGTAAAACTATGATCATCTCCATCAACAACATACGGCAATATATCAACAACTGTGGCACTTGACAACACGCGACAACACTTGAGCAAGCGACTACGTCGCGCAGGTCCAACTATCTACCAAACAACAGGTAATAGGATGTGTCCAAGGCAATATAGGGCTGCACGGTATATCACAGGTACGGAAACTAAAGCATCGCAACACAGATAGCAATAGATCAACAGGAGGGAAGTAAATACGATAAAAGTAAGATAGGTAGAAAGGGGGAGATGCTCGCCTGAAAACATTGCCGACGGTTCAACCGAAGATCGGGGCGAAGCTCACATCAACTCAACGGCCTTGTCCGCGAAGAAGCAAAACACTAGAAGGAACACCGGATGCACTATTTAATACAACGGCAGAAGATCGGCATGATGCATGTATGATGCATGGCATGGCAAAAGTGCGATGCAATTAGGTCAAGATTAAGCGGAACCGGGGTCCCGACATTTAATTAGATGGTTCAAGTTGTTTATCTACCCCGCACATTAAATGTTGTTTTACATGGTAGCAGATAGCATCGGGTTCGCTACACAAATTTAAATGAGGCCAATATAAGGCTAGATTTGCCCGCATATGGGTCCCATATTTAATTAATAGGTGAAACGGCATAAGGCCCCCAAACCAATGCTATGCATGCGGAATGACCATTTAATGTGCAACAAATTGATATGTTATAAAATAGGGTTCGAGGAAAAGGGGTCACACATTAGGGGTCTCGACGATCTTGGGGGTCCGGGGTTCGGGGTTCGACAGGGTCCAGGGTCCAGTCTCGGGGTCCAGGGTTTAGGGTTCGACGGGGTCGTTCTCGGACTCAGGGTTAGGTCTTGGCGCATCCGGGGTCTCGGTGTCCGGGGCGCGACGGATTTCTTCCGGGCCGATGCCGTTCTTGTCGTCGCGTAGGTCTTGTCGGGTCCACGGGGTCGGTCTTGCCGTTGCGAGGGTCTTGTCGGGTCCGCGCCATCGAGGCGGTCTTGGTATCCGGGAGGGAGAACTTGGCGCTCCGCGGCGAAGTGCTTGTTGAACCGGTGGCGTTCTTGGCGGTCATCGGGCCCGGACTTCGCCCTGGCCAGTGTCGAACTTGTCGGGTTCTCGTGCCGGTTCGGTTTTGCGTCGGGGTGAAGCACTTGGCGTCCTGCGTCGGTGTCCTTACCGTTCGCGTGCTCGAGCATCGCATCCGGGGAGGGGTACTTGTCGTCAGGGTCTCAGTGTCGGGGAAGATCTTGAGGTTCCGCGAAGGTTAGCTTCGGACTGCGACTTTGTGTTCGTTGGCGAACTCGGATGGTCACCCGGGGTTCATCGAATCTGCTCGGCCGATGTCGATCTTGCCAGGGTACCGTGTGGCCGATCTTGTTACGATTGTCCGCGAAGGAGGTCTTGTCGAAGGGAGGGCCTTGACATCTTAAGCTCGTGCGGGATATGGTCCTTGCTCCGGCCTTGGTCAACAAGCGTTTCCGCCACGTCGCCATGTCTCCTCGCTGATGCGGTCTGTTACTTGCACGGAGACAGAGGAACTAGCTGTGGTGTGCTTGTACGCGGGGGTTCTCCGCGCAGCGGCTCGCGGCGCACGACGGTGAGGTCAGAGCGACGGCGATGTGGAAGCGAGGCCGGCGGGGCTCGTACGCGGGGACGGCGGCACGTAGGCGAGGGAGACGGCGAGGCAGCGCTCACTGCCGGCTCGCTGCAGGGAGGGGGCATCGGACGACGAGGCGCGGAAGAAGCACGGCGACGGCGCGCTGCTGCTGGGGCCCGAGCGGCGAGGGTGCACACCGGCGGACGGCGAGGTCGGGCCGGGGCCAAGCGCGGGCGCGGCGGCCGAGCGGAGGGTGCTGGTGGGGGCGCCGGGCGGCGCTGCGCGCAGACGGCGGCCAGGGGGCGGACGCGGCTCAGAGGGAGGCGGAGCAGGCGGGGTCGCGGGCGAGGTAGAGCAGGCGGGGCCGGCGGGTAGAGGGAGGGGCGCGGCGGAGCTCGCCCGGCTCCTGGCGCGGCGGGGAGCGGCCAGAGGGTCGGGAAGTGGCGGCGCAGAGGGGCGAGCGAGCGGAGGAGAAAACGAGGAGGCGCGGGGAGAGGCGGGGTGCGGTGCGGGGGAGAGAGGAGGGAGGAGCAGGCCGGCGCGCGGGCGGGAGCGGCGCATGCCGAGGGTCGCTGGCGGCGAGGGGGCCGCCGGAGGGGAGGAGAGGGAACAGGGCCAGGGGGCGGCGATGCAGGCGTGCGGGAGCTCGCGGGGGGGAAAAGGAAGAAGCCGCGTGGGGATACAGGGGCCTGCGGGCGTGAGTGCTGTGAGGGAGATGAACAGGGGAGGCGGGGTGAGAGAGAGAGGGGACAGGCGTGGGGCCGGGGGTCCGCGGGTGGGTCCCAGCGGCAGGCGTGTGGGGGGTCGGTTGGCCCAGGCGTGTGTGCGTGTAAAGTATGTGTGGAGTGGGTTGCTGTGAGGAGAGAGAGAAGGGGAAGAGGAGGTTGGGTGATGTGGCAGGATAGGATTGGAGGGGGAAGAGGGGTAGCTGAGGTGGCGTGTTCTAAATGGGTGGAGTGAGGTGGAGGTAGGGGTGGGTAGGATAGTTGGTGAGTTTAGGATTTAGAGGGGCAGTTGTAGTTGGACCGATTTTATTTCTGGGGCGGTCGTTCGGGTCGCTTCGGCCCGTTCGACTGCCCCACTAAAATAATTATAATTTTTATTTATTTCAACAAAGCTTTTGCAAACCGATTTCGGGCAAAACAAAATATTCCGGCGACCCGGTTTTCGGTGTTTGAATAAGATGGGGCGTTTTAGAAAACGAAAGCGGGCTTTGCGAAAATAGTTTTGGCAACAATGCATGATGATGACGATGCAATGCACAAATTCAACGCGATTTTCTAGTAGTGGTTTTGCGGGATGCCACAATTCGACACCACTAACAATGGATCTCGCCCTCGAGATCCGCCTCATGGTACCGGGAAGAAGGTCGGCGATCTGCGTCTTCTCGCTTCGTGTAGATCCTCGCGACACCACTAACAAGAGGTCGTTGTCCGAGATCGTCGGGAGAACACTCCGGAGAACCAAAGGACGAAGATAGAGGCATCAACGATAAGGCCACCTCTAACTTCCATTAGCTGAGGGAGAGGTTACATTGACCCACCAGTTCGATGTACAGAGCGAACAGTAAGAGTCGAGTAGGGTGATCAGTCCATCCCGGACCCAAACTATCAACTCTATACATGGGTAGGAGAATCAGGCAACTCAACTCTCGAGATTTAGACTGAAGACCTTCATAGGAGGTATCCGGAACAAAGGGATGCTGCCAGCAGAATTCGTATGAAAGACACAATGATTAGGTTCCGCGATGGTTCCATTGGCATGAACAACACATGCTCAAGGTATACTCCAACTTCACCAATGCTCGTCCTTCTCATATGTTTTTCAACGACACTGATATCCAGCAAGGAACACACATGGATAAAGAGCTCCAGAACAAGAGATTGGAGGAAGGGTACAACAGACAAGTTGCAGATTGATGATCGTAGCACCTCCGTTAAAAAGGGAGAAAGCGAAACCCTGAAGGTACGACGGAATCCCAACCACGAGAAATCCTGGACTCGAAGAGAGGGAAGAGAGCGGATTCAAAACACGTAGAGGTAAGAGGAGAGCAGCAGAGGGTAAGAAGTAAAATCAGACCTAATCAGAACTATCCAACCGATTTTGCAAAATAGTTTTGACACTCTACTTCGGCCGTTAGCTAGGTTATCCTACAGGCTGGACTTGTGGGGTATCGCAACTGCTGAGCTCTGAAACCACTCTGTAACACCCTCAGAATCGGACCTATGCAAGTTTGGGCAAAATTCACCAAACCCGCATAGAAACGATTCAAAGGTGCCCACCAGGCACTTTCGTGCGGGTGGAAAACGAAGTAATAACATTACACAACAGTCCTCGATGGGACCCACAGAACAGATATATATAACAGCGACTCAAAGAGTCAAGAATACAGATATAATATACAAGATCCAAATCACCTTGAAAACAGTAGAGCGTCCGACTACGGACAAGAAGCAAATGGGGCTAAGAGCCCTGAAGAATAACCAATGGCGTCCATAACCCTGCCCAGGCCAAGCCGGAAGGGTAACCCTGCTAACGGCGTCGATCTCAAACCTGCTTAAACAAAAGGGGTGCCGACAAAGGGCAAAGGAAAAAGAGGAGCGTCAGTACTGAGGCCAGTACACGGCGAGGCTAGAATTCGGCGGTCCTCGCCTACATAGGTATGGTGGACTGAGCGGCAGCGGCAGCATGCACTAAACAACCTATAGAGACTCGATACAACTGGCGGTAATCAGAGAGGGGTAAGAGTGACCTATCCGGATCCAACCTGAAGCTAACACCAACCAAACCCATCCTGGTGTTTCCCCCTCGAAAACCAAACGAGGAAGTCAACCGAGGAACTCACGCGGTTGGCAGTTTTACTTATTCAGTTATAGTTGCGACACTTTACTAGTCAGGTTTAGATAATCGTCCTGATAAAATAAGCAGTGGGCCCTTTTAATTAACCATTCCGTTATAGTTGCAACAATTACTAATCAGATGCAGATAGCATGAGATAAACCCAAAAACCCGACAGTTGTTGGTACTTTTAATCAGCCATTCCGTTGTAGTTGCAATACTTACTAGTCAGGTACAAAGGTCGCACGCGACAATCCAAACAAGCATTTGTGGGCAGTATTAATTAGCCATTCCATTATAGTGAAGCTGATTACTAGTCATTATAAGTCAAATTTATAACAGTAAACTTTAGTTATGCTTGTCTATGATCGAGAAACTGTGCTCCAAGTCGTCCATATCCGCGGACACGGCTTTCAGAAAGTTTTACCCGGCCGGGGTGCACCAATAGCAACACACACTCGATCAACCTCGGAAAAACCAAATCAAAACCCAACGAGGCCTTCACGACAAAGCAATCACAAGATTCAGAAATATTTCAGGGGGCCACCCCTTTGAGTAGAACCCGCAACGGAGTAGGCAAGCTCCGAGACGGCCTCAAGGTCTGCGTCAATGGCTGTGAGCGACTGGGAACCCCAAACGGGGCTTGTCGACACCGCGTAATCACTCCGCTTACCTAAACAGTACAGTGTGCTATCTGTCGCACAATCGTAAATAAAGCGGTAAAGCATGGCATAAGTACAGGATAGTAATAAAACCTCAAACTAGTTTGTGGCCCCAAGAAATAAGACGGAAACAAGCTCTGGCTGAGGGGGGTCCCATATACCTCCCGGATGTGGATAGCGCGATAAATCAAGGAACAGGAATCAAGTACTCGGGGTCTTACGGGACACAAGTGGGCGTTCGGAAAACCAAATATTATCTATCACCCACCGATGCCTCTGCTTATTCATTTTTAGTTGTTAAACAGAAATTAAAGTGACGATAAGTAAAACTATGATCATCTCCATCAACAACATACGGCAATATATCAACAACTGTGGCACTTGACAACACGCGACAACACTTGAGCAAGCGACTACGTCGCGCAGGTCCAACTATCTACCAAACAACAGGTAATAGGATGTGTCCAAGGCAATATAGGGCTGCACGGTATATCACAGGTACGGAAACTAAAGCATCGCAACACAGATAGCAATAGATCAACAGGAGGGAAGTAAATACGATAAAAGTAAGATAGGTAGAAAGGGGGAGATGCTCGCCTGAAAACATTGCCGACGGTTCAACCGAAGATCGGGGCGAAGCTCACATCAACTCAACGGCCTTGTCCGCGAAGAAGCAAAACACTAGAAGGAACACCGGATGCACTATTTAATACAACGGCAGAAGATCGGCATGATGCATGTATGATGCATGGCATGGCAAAAGTGCGATGCAATTAGGTCAAGATTAAGCGGAACCGGGGTCCCGACATTTAATTAGATGGTTCAAGTTGTTTATCTACCCCGCACATTAAATGTTGTTTTACATGGTAGCAGATAGCATCGGGTTCGCTACACAAATTTAAATGAGGCCAATATAAGGCTAGATTTGCCCGCATATGGGTCCCATATTTAATTAATAGGTGAAACGGCATAAGGCCCCCAAACCAATGCTATGCATGCGGAATGACCATTTAATGTGCAACAAATTGATATGTTATAAAATAGGGTTCGAGGAAAAGGGGTCACACATTAGGGGTCTCGACGATCTTGGGGGTCCGGGGTTCGGGGTTCGACAGGGTCCAGGGTCCAGTCTCGGGGTCCAGGGTTTAGGGTTCGACGGGGTCGTTCTCGGACTCAGGGTTAGGTCTTGGCGCATCCGGGGTCTCGGTGTCCGGGGCGCGACGGATTTCTTCCGGGCCGATGCCGTTCTTGTCGTCGCGTAGGTCTTGTCGGGTCCACGGGGTCGGTCTTGCCGTTGCGAGGGTCTTGTCGGGTCCGCGCCATCGAGGCGGTCTTGGTATCCGGGAGGGAGAACTTGGCGCTCCGCGGCGAAGTGCTTGTTGAACCGGTGGCGTTCTTGGCGGTCATCGGGCCCGGACTTCGCCCTGGCCAGTGTCGAACTTGTCGGGTTCTCGTGCCGGTTCGGTTTTGCGTCGGGGTGAAGCACTTGGCGTCCTGCGTCGGTGTCCTTACCGTTCGCGTGCTCGAGCATCGCATCCGGGGAGGGGTACTTGTCGTCAGGGTCTCAGTGTCGGGGAAGATCTTGAGGTTCCGCGAAGGTTAGCTTCGGACTGCGACTTTGTGTTCGTTGGCGAACTCGGATGGTCACCCGGGGTTCATCGAATCTGCTCGGCCGATGTCGATCTTGCCAGGGTACCGTGTGGCCGATCTTGTTACGATTGTCCGCGAAGGAGGTCTTGTCGAAGGGAGGGCCTTGACATCTTAAGCTCGTGCGGGATATGGTCCTTGCTCCGGCCTTGGTCAACAAGCGTTTCCGCCACGTCGCCATGTCTCCTCGCTGATGCGGTCTGTTACTTGCACGGAGACAGAGGAACTAGCTGTGGTGTGCTTGTACGCGGGGGTTCTCCGCGCAGCGGCTCGCGGCGCACGACGGTGAGGTCAGAGCGACGGCGATGTGGAAGCGAGGCCGGCGGGGCTCGTACGCGGGGACGGCGGCACGTAGGCGAGGGAGACGGCGAGGCAGCGCTCACTGCCGGCTCGCTGCAGGGAGGGGGCATCGGACGACGAGGCGCGGAAGAAGCACGGCGACGGCGCGCTGCTGCTGGGGCCCGAGCGGCGAGGGTGCACACCGGCGGACGGCGAGGTCGGGCCGGGGCCAAGCGCGGGCGCGGCGGCCGAGCGGAGGGTGCTGGTGGGGGCGCCGGGCGGCGCTGCGCGCAGACGGCGGCCAGGGGGCGGACGCGGCTCAGAGGGAGGCGGAGCAGGCGGGGTCGCGGGCGAGGTAGAGCAGGCGGGGCCGGCGGGTAGAGGGAGGGGCGCGGCGGAGCTCGCCCGGCTCCTGGCGCGGCGGGGAGCGGCCAGAGGGTCGGGAAGTGGCGGCGCAGAGGGGCGAGCGAGCGGAGGAGAAAACGAGGAGGCGCGGGGAGAGGCGGGGTGCGGTGCGGGGGAGAGAGGAGGGAGGAGCAGGCCGGCGCGCGGGCGGGAGCGGCGCATGCCGAGGGTCGCTGGCGGCGAGGGGGCCGCCGGAGGGGAGGAGAGGGAACAGGGCCAGGGGGCGGCGATGTAGGCGTGCGGGAGCTCGCGGGGGGGGAAAGGAAGAAGCCGCGTGGGGATACAGGGGCCTGCGGGCGTGAGTGCTGTGAGGGAGATGAACAGGGGAGGCGGGGTGAGAGAGAGAGGGGACAGGCGTGGGGCCGGGGGTCCGCGGGTGGGTCCCAGCGGCAGGCGTGTGGGGGGTCGGTTGGCCCAGGCGTGTGTGCGTGTAAAGTATGTGTGGAGTGGGTTGCTGTGAGGAGAGAGAGAAGGGGAAGAGGAGGTTGGGTGATGTGGCAGGATAGGATTGGAGGGGGAAGAGGGGTAGCTGAGGTGGCGTGTTCTAAATGGGTGGAGTGAGGTGGAGGTAGGGGTGGGTAGGATAGTTGGTGAGTTTAGGATTTAGAGGGGCAGTTGTAGTTGGACCGATTTTATTTCTGGGGCGGTCGTTCGGGTCGCTTCGGCCCGTTCGACTGCCCCACTAAAATAATTATAATTTTTATTTATTTCAACAAAGCTTTTGCAAACCGATTTCGGGCAAAACAAAATATTCCGGCGACCCGGTTTTCGGTGTTTGAATAAGATGGGGCGTTTTAGAAAACGAAAGCGGGCTTTGCGAAAATAGTTTTGGCAACAATGCATGATGATGACGATGCAATGCACAAATTCAACGCGATTTTCTAGTAGTGGTTTTGCGGGATGCCACAATTCGACACCACTAACAATGGATCTCGCCCTCGAGATCCGCCTCATGGTACCGGGAAGAAGGTCGGCGATCTGCGTCTTCTCGCTTCGTGTAGATCCTCGCGACACCACTAACAAGAGGTCGTTGTCCGAGATCGTCGGGAGAACACTCCGGAGAACCAAAGGACGAAGATAGAGGCATCAACGATAAGGCCACCTCTAACTTCCATTAGCTGAGGGAGAGGTTACATTGACCCACCAGTTCGATGTACAGAGCGAACAGTAAGAGTCGAGTAGGGTGATCAGTCCATCCCGGACCCAAACTATCAACTCTATACATGGGTAGGAGAATCAGGCAACTCAACTCTCGAGATTTAGACTGAAGACCTTCATAGGAGGTATCCGGAACAAAGGGATGCTGCCAGCAGAATTCGTATGAAAGACACAATGATTAGGTTCCGCGATGGTTCCATTGGCATGAACAACACATGCTCAAGGTATACTCCAACTTCACCAATGCTCGTCCTTCTCATATGTTTTTCAACGACACTGATATCCAGCAAGGAACACACATGGATAAAGAGCTCCAGAACAAGAGATTGGAGGAAGGGTACAACAGACAAGTTGCAGATTGATGATCGTAGCACCTCCGTTAAAAAGGGAGAAAGCGAAACCCTGAAGGTACGACGGAATCCCAACCACGAGAAATCCTGGACTCGAAGAGAGGGAAGAGAGCGGATTCAAAACACGTAGAGGTAAGAGGAGAGCAGCAGAGGGTAAGAAGTAAAATCAGACCTAATCAGAACTATCCAACCGATTTTGCAAAATAGTTTTGACACTCTACTTCGGCCGTTAGCTAGGTTATCCTACAGGCTGGACTTGTGGGGTATCGCAACTGCTGAGCTCTGATACCACTCTGTAACACCCTCAGAATCGGACCTATGCAAGTTTGGGCAAAATTCACCAAACCCGCATAGAAACGATTCAAAGGTGCCCACCAGGCACTTTCGTGCGGGTGGAAAACGAAGTAATAACATTACACAACAGTCCTCGATGGGACCCACAGAACAGATATATATAACAGCGACTCAAAGAGTCAAGAATACAGATATAATATACAAGATCCAAATCACCTTGAAAACAGTAGAGCGTCCGACTACGGACAAGAAGCAAATGGGGCTAAGAGCCCTGAAGAATAACCAATGGCGTCCATAACCCTGCCCAGGCCAAGCCGGAAGGGTAACCCTGCTAACGGCGTCGATCTCAAACCTGCTTAAACAAAAGGGGTGCCGACAAAGGGCAAAGGAAAAAGAGGAGCGTCAGTACTGAGGCCAGTACACGGCGAGGCTAGAATTCGGCGGTCCTCGCCTACATAGGTATGGTGGACTGAGCGGCAGCGGCAGCATGCACTAAACAACCTATAGAGACTCGATACAACTGGCGGTAATCAGAGAGGGGTAAGAGTGACCTATCCGGATCCAACCTGAAGCTAACACCAACCAAACCCATCCTGGTGTTTCCCCCTCGAAAACCAAACGAGGAAGTCAACCGAGGAACTCACGCGGTTGGCAGTTTTACTTATTCAGTTATAGTTGCGACACTTTACTAGTCAGGTTTAGATAATCGTCCTGATAAAATAAGCAGTGGGCCCTTTTAATTAACCATTCCGTTATAGTTGCAACAATTACTAATCAGATGCAGATAGCATGAGATAAACCCAAAAACCCGGCAGTTGTTGGTACTTTTAATCAGCCATTCCGTTGTAGTTGCAATACTTACTAGTCAGGTACAAAGGTCGCACGCGACAATCCAAACAAGCATTTGTGGGCAGTATTAATTAGCCATTCCATTATAGTGAAGCTGATTACTAGTCATTATAAGTCAAATTTATAACAGTAAACTTTAGTTATGCTTGTCTATGATCGAGAAACTGTGCTCCAAGTCGTCCATATCCGCGGACACGGCTTTCAGAAAGTTTTACCCGGCCGGGGTGCACCAATAGCAACACACACTCGATCAACCTCGGAAAAACCAAATCAAAACCCAACGAGGCCTTCACGACAAAGCAATCACAAGATTCAGAAATATTTCAGGGGGCCACCCCTTTGAGTAGAACCCGCAACGGAGTAGGCAAGCTCCGAGACGGCCTCAAGGTCTGCGTCAATGGCTGTGAGCGACTGGGAACCCCAAACGGGGCTTGTCGACACCGCGTAATCACTCCGCTTACCTAAACAGTACAGTGTGCTATCTGTCGCACAATCGTAAATAAAGCGGTAAAGCATGGCATAAGTACAGGATAGTAATAAAACCTCAAACTAGTTTGTGGCCCCAAGAAATAAGACGGAATCAAGCTCTGGCTGAGGGGGGTCCCATATACCTCCCGGATGTGGATAGCGCGATTAATCAAGGAACAGGAATCAAGTACTCGGGGTCTTACGGGACACAAGTGGGCGTTAGGAAAACCAAATATTATCTATCACCCACCGATGCCTCTGCTTATTCATTTTAAGTTGTTAAACAGAAATTAAAGTGACGATAAGTAAAACTATGATCATCTCCATCAACAACATACGGCAATATATCAACAACTGTGGCACTTGACAACACGCGACAACACTTGAGCAAGCGACTACGTCGCGCAGGTCCAACTATCTACCAAACAACAGGTAATAGGATGTGTCCAAGGCAATATAGGGCTGCACGGTATATCACAGGTACAGAAACTAAATCATCGCAACACAGATAGCAATAGATCAACAGGAGGGAAGTAAATACGATAAAAGTAAGATAGGTAGAAAGGGGGAGATGCTCGCCTGAAAACATTGCCGACGGTTCAACCGAAGATCGGGGCGAAGCTCACATCAACTCAACGGCCTTGTCCGCGAAGAAGCAAAACACTAGAAGGAACACCGGATGCACTATTTAATACAACGGCAGAAGATCGGCATGATGCATGTATGATGCATGGCATGGCAAAAGTGCGATGCAATTAGGTCAAGATTAAGCGGAACCGGGGTCCCGACATTTAATTAGATGGTTCAAGTTGTTTATCTACCCCGCACATTAAATGTTGTTTTACATGGTAGCAGATAGCATCGGGTTCGCTACACAAATTTAAATGAGGCCAATATAAGGCTAGATTTGCCCGCATATGGGTCCCATATTTAATTAATAGGTGAAACGGCATAAGGCCCCCAAACCAATGCTATGCATGCGGAATGACCATTTAATGTGCAACAAATTGATATGTTATAAAATAGGGTTCGAGGAAAAGGGGTCACACATTAGGGGTCTCGACGATCTTGGGGGTCCGGGGTTCGGGGTTCGACAGGGTCCAGGGTCCGGTCTCGGGGTCCAGGGTTTAGGGTTCGACGGGGTCGTTCTCGGACTCAGGGTTAGGTCTTGGCGCATCGGGGTCTCGGTGTCCGGGGCGCGACGGATTTCTTCCGGGCCGATGCCGTTCTTGTCGTCGCGTAGGTCTTGTCGGGTCCACGGGGTCGGTCTTGCCGTTGCGAGGGTCTTGTCGGGTCCGCGCCATCGAGGCGGTCTTGGTATCCGGGAGGGAGAACTTGGCGCTCCGCGGCGAAGTGCTTGTTGAACCGGTGGCGTTCTTGGCGGTCATCGGGCCCGGACTTCGCCCTGGCCAGTGTCGAACTTGTCGGGTTCTCGTGCCGGTTCGGTTTTGCGTCGGGGTGAAGCACTTGGCGTCCTGCGTCGGTGTCCTTACCGTTCGCGTGCTCGAGCATCGCATCTGGGGAGGGGTACTTGTCGTCAGGGTCTCAGTGTCGGGGAAGATCTTGAGGTTCCGCGAAGGTTAGCTTCGGACTGCGACTTTGTGTTCGTTGGCGAACTCGGATGGTCACCCGGGGTTCATCGAATCTGCTCGGCCGATGTCAATCTTGCCAGGGTACCGTGTGGCCGATCTTGTTACGATTGTCCGCGAAGGAGGTCTTGTCGAAGGGAGGGCCTTGACATCTTAAGCTCGTGCGGGATATGGTCCTTGCTCCGGCCTTGGTCAACAAGCGTTTCCGCCACGTCGCCATGTCTCCTCGCTGATGCGATCCGTTACTTGCACGGAGACAGAGGAACTAGCTGTGGTGTGCTTGTACGCGGGGGTTCTCCGTGCAGCGGCTCGCGGCGCACGACGGTGAGGTCAGAGCGACGGCGATGTGGAAGCGAGGCCGGCGGGGCTCGTACGCGGGGACGGCGGCACGTAGGCGAGGGAGACGGCGAGGCAGCGCTCGCTGCCGGCTCGCTGCAGGGAGGGGGCAGCGGACGACGAGGCGCGGAAGAAGCACGGCGACGGCGCGCTGCTGCTGGGGCCTGAGCGGCGAGGGTGCACACCGGCGGACGGCGAGGTCGGGCCGGGGCCAAGCGCGGGCGCGGCGGCCGAGCGGAGGGTGCTGGTGGGGGCGCCGGGCGGCGCTGCGCGCAGACGGCGGCCAGGGGGCGGACGCGGCTCAGAGGGAGGCGGAGCAGGCGGGGTCGCGGGCGAGGTAGAGCAGGCGGGGCCGGCGGGTAGAGGGAGGGGCGCGGCGGAGCTCGCCCGGCTCCTGGCGCGGCGGGGAGCGGCCAGAGGGTCGGGAAGTGGCGGCGCAGAGGGGCGAGCGAGCGGAGGAGAAAACGAGGAGGCGCGGGGAGAGGCGGGGTGCGGTGCGGGGGAGAGAGGAGGGAGGAGCAGGCCGGCGCGCGGGCGGGAGCGGCGCATGCCGAGGGTCGCCGGCGGCGAGGGGGCCGCCGGAGGGGAGGAGGAGAGGGAACAGGGCCAGGGGGCGGCGATGCAGGCGTGCGGGAGCTCGCGGGGGGGAAAAGGAAGAAGCCGCGTGGGGATACAGGGGCCTGCGGGCGTGAGTGCTGTGAGGGAGATGAACAGGGGAGGCGGGGTGAGAGAGAGAGGGGACAGGCGTGGGGCCGGGGGTCCGCGGGTGGGTCCCAGCGGCAGGCGTGTGGGGGGTCGGTTGGCCCAGGCGTGTGTGCGTGTAAAGTATGTGTGGAGTGGGTTGCTGTGAGGAGAGAGAGAAGGGGAAGAGGAGGTTGGGTGATGTGGCAGGATAGGATTGGAGGGGGAAGAGGGGTAGCTGAGGTGGCGTGTTCTAAATGGGTGGAGTGAGGTGGAGGTAGGGGTGGGTAGGATAGTTGGTGAGTTTAGGATTTAGAGGGGCAGTTGTAGTTGGACCGATTTTATTTCTGGGGCGGTCGTTCGGGTCGCTTCGGCCCGTTCGACTACCCCACTAAAATAATTATAATTTTTATTTATTTCAACAAAGCTTTTGCAAACCGATTTCGGGCAAAACAAAATATTCCGGCGACCCGGTTTTCGGTGTTTGAATAAGATGGGGCGTTTTAGAAAACGAAAGCGGGCTTTGCGAAAATAGTTTTGGCAACAATGCATGATGATGACGATGCAATGCACAAATTCAACGCGATTTTCTAGTAGTGGTTTTGCGGGATGCCACAATGAAGTCCGGATACGTCGCTTCTCGGCCAGCCAGAGGGATATCTAGGCCATAGAAGTACGTTTGTTGCCAGTTTTTACAAGACTCATGGCCGACGATGTTGGGGAACCGCCAGCCAGGCCGGATCTTAAAACTAATCGTGCCATAGTTACTGAGCTCGTACTTGCCGGCTCCGGCTTCCCGCTTGACAGTGAAGAAATATATAAAAAGATCTAGCCTAGGCCTAATCCCTAAGTAACCCTCACAGAGCGCCGCGTAGTTGCTAAGCGCGAGGATGCTATGGGGGGATACAGTGGGATACTCATATGGGATAAAGTGGGCACCACAAAGACCTATGGTTTTGTGTCTAAATCCTTGGGGGCTATAGTGGGATACTCATATGAAATGCAAAAGGCAAATAAAACTTACAAGTGCGATTATCTTGAGGTTTGTAGCACTCTCAGCAAGCAACTTGCCGAAGGATAAACTATTTCCTTGCAAGATTTCTGCTTGCCGGAGAAGCTCCTCAAGACCGCATGTTGGAGATGTCGGCGCCGCACCAGGAACCAGAGCGGTGCTACCCGGCATAAGTACCGGATATACTATCTTCGGGAACTCTATGGTCTTCTTGGGTGCGGAGGCGCCGCATTCGGCAGACGTACCAGCTTCCAACCACCTCCTTACCGCTACCGATGGCATCCTTAGCCGGAGCTTCAACCATTTGGTTTGCAGCACTTTCCTGTGTCGCCTGTTCACCGACAATAGCAAGCTCTGTGGAGGCACCTGAGTCCACTTCCATGGCGGAAGGGCCAGATGTTTCTTTGGCTTGAGAGCTTGTCGGAGCGGACGTGGGCTGGACGATGGGAGTGACAGGGGCGATGGCGGGAGATGTGAGGGAAGACACGTCACGATGCAACATATCCTTAATGTTTTTAGAAGAACCCAAAGTTTTGGAGGTCTTCTTCAAACTAGTAGTGGCTTTCTTCCTGAAACGTACAAAAAGTATAAGTACAGGAATACGACAAACAATGGACAATGTCGGAGAGGAAGAAGCTTACACAAGAGGGGGTGCTTTGGCAAAGGGGATCCCGGTAACCTTTCTTTTCTCTGCCTCCAGGGCGGAGGTAATGTTCTTGGAGGCTCCACCCTCCCTCTTCTTCTTCTTGCCTCCGTCGGCAGCGTCAGAGGTGGAGCTCTTCCGCTTTCGCACCAACGGGACCTCGTCGTCGGACATGACGGTGAATTCCTTCATCTTTGGATCATAGATTTGGACAGCCATGCTATCCTCATCTATATCGTTGATATGTTAAGTGAAAACCCACCGTGTTAGATGAGATGGTAATGGCTAGACGGAAGAACTGGAGTATATGTCATACACGGAAAATAAACAGGTACCTTTGGGCACTTGCTCTCTACGAACATGCCGTAGGTGATGGTAAAGCCATGCTTCCTATCCTTCACCTTGACGATGTCCTTGAGGCAGAGCTTGACGGAGTCGCTCGAGAAGTTGTCCTCGGAGATGTGGAGGCTATCCTTCCTCTCATTGGTATACTGGGGCATCAACTTCAAGCGGTGCTGCAGAGGCTGGATTCGCCTGACGAACCAGCACATGGCCAGGTCTAATTCGGTCAGACCCGTCTCTACGAACCACTCTATCCTCATTATAGCGCGGGAAGCGTCGATGTCGGAGGGAAGGGAGGCCTAGGATCTCCATGTCGAAGCTTCGGCAGCAGCTCCATCGACGAAGTCTGGGTACGTCACTTGTCGGCTGGCCAGAGGGATATCTGGGCCGTAGAAGTACGTCTGTTGCCAATTCTTATAGGACTCATGGCGACGATGTCGGGGAACCTCCGGCCATGCCGGATCTTAAAACTAATGGTGCCATAGTTCCTGAGCTCGTCCTTGCCGGCTCTGGCTTCGCGCTTGACGGTGAAAAAGTATATAAAGAGATCTAGCTTAGGCCTAATCCCTAAGTAACCCTCACAAAGAGCCGCGTAGTTGCTAAGCGTGAGGATGCTATTGGGGGAGAGGTTCTGAGGCTGTACTCGGTAATGGTTGAGGACAACTAGGAAGAAATTGGAGGTGGGCAGGGAGATGCCGCGTACCAGTTGGGCTTTGAGGTACACCTTTTCTCCGGCTTGGGGAGAAGGAGTGATCTCGCCGACCGGCGCCGCCCGCCAGGCGAGCCCCTCCGTCGTAGGGAGGTAGCCCTCGATGATCAGTTCCTTGATGTCGCGGTCCGTAATATACGAACCGCGCCAGTCGCCCTTGTGGGAGTCGTACTCCTCTTCTAGCAGCTTCAGCGTCGCTGGGTTATGGTCACTGCCGGTGGCTTCGACCACCGCGGATTTAGGGATGACCAGAACCTCTGGGGGCACGATGACGGAGCTCGCAGGCTTCACCACGGCATCGCCTGACACTACCATGGAGGGAGTAGGACCGCTGCTGGCCATTGGAGGGGTTACGGTGGTGACTGGGAAGGTCGAGGATTTAGGGTTTTTCGCACGGTGCGCGGAGAGCTCGAGGAGGCGCTCGCTAGAGGAAGAAGATGATACAAAGGAGAATGAGGTGAAAAGTAAAATTTCAATCTCTGTTATAATTTATAACCTCCGGCATCAAGATTCGTGCAGAATGATCAAACGGTTGACGCGTGGACGACGTGTGTGGGCGCGTGCACAGAAATTTCGCCACGTTGCCAACCGTCACTGCCAATGGTTCGTATCGCTCGCGCGGGAAAATCGGACATGATTACGTGAGTTACGAGGCGTTGCTGACCGATGTCTATGTCGCCCTAGCTGTCACTAGCAGGTGAACCATCACATCGGAAGATTCCGGCATAGATGGATCCAATCCGGCTACGGAAGAGTACGATAGAGTATTCAGCAATTCTCCGACTTACAAGTTGAAGATGGATAAAACCTTGCAGGGTTCTTTGGGAGGACTAAAAGATGTTGCTTGATGATTTGCTGACATCCATCTAGACGGAGCATTCAACGTGAAGAGGCAAGATGGCGCAAGATCTCGGAGTTCTCCGGGGGCTACTGTTGGGGATATGCTATATGGGTATCCTCATAGCATGTCCTCTATCCGGATAAGCCGGGTGGCCCATAGTTGGTAGCATGGCCCATGGCCTGCTGGGCAGCCCAGTTAGATGGATCCAGAAGGGAGGCCCATGCCAAATAAAGGAAGGCTACGGAGGAGTCACCAACGTACCCGGAGCCTTGGAGTGCAAGTCACGCTAGACTAATTGTAGGCAGTGTAGGACTCTGTAACCTGTCCGGCTAGGACTTTTCCCTGTAACCCTAGGACCTGGTGAATATATAAGTCGGGCCTATGGGAGCCTTTAGGGAACAATCTTAGACGATAACTTAGACTTTCTAGTCACCTCGCACAGCAAACCGATCTCTATAATATTGCCATTATAGTGATTTATAGCAGGAGTAGGATTCCGCCACCATCGTGGGATCTGAACCTGGGTAAGATGTGTTACCTCGTACCCGTCAACCGTCTTCCTTCCCCCACGTCTCTAAACATGCACCGTGAGGACCCCTCCATGGCGTACTCGTCGGCAATACCATGACACCGATAGTGAGGCGGTAGAGGGTGGAGGCATACGAGGCGGGGGTCGGCGATGCGGCCTTGGTGACATGAGAAACCGGAGGGGCGGCTCGATCGCTGGCGCTCGGAAGAGGGGAGCGGTTGAGGCGCACAGAAGGCAAGGTGTGCAGGCACGACTGTAGGGGAGCTCGGTGAGGTGAGCCCGGGGTGGAGGGAAGCCGCAGGAGGAGGAATCCGACACGAGGAAGCGGTCGACGTCGTCTTTGCAGTCGGCGGGGAGGGGGAGGGTGACAACACTAGGGTAGGCGTCTGGCGAGAGGCAATGGGGCTCTCCTGGCAACATGGAGAGGAAGCCGGAGGGTGTGGTGCTGTGCTGGCGGTGGACGCGACCGAAGGAGAGGGAGACCGCGTCGAGATGTGGCGGCGTTTTCAGGAGTGAGGAAGATGAGGTGGGGTTGGATTCGGAGGAAGGTAGGGAGCGGGAGCGGGCAAAGCAGGGAGGTGGGACCGTGCGCTACGTGAGGGCCGAGCGGGGCATTATTCGCGATTGCGCGATGCGATGTGGGGGTTGGGCCGGGGTAGCGCGTAGACGCACGTGTGCGGAGGCCGTTGGGCCGTGTATCTCGGGGCGGGTTTGGCGTGTCGCACGCATGTAGGTGTGTGCGTGAGGGGCAGGGATGGATGGGGTGGAGTGGTGGCAGTGTGGCCGCGGGGTGGATCTAGGGTTTGGGGTAGGGAATCAGGGTTTGCCTGGTAGCCTGGTTAGTTGGGCCTGGGGTAGTATGGTGGCCTATTTGGACAATAGGGTATGATATGTCCTTCTTCCCCACACTTGTGACAACTCTCTTGAGTTTTATGACATTCACTAGTAAGATGTCCCTGGTGGCTCAAATATGTAGAGCTTGTTGGGAACCCCAAGAGGAAGGTATCATGAGCACAGCTGCAAGTTTTCCCTAAGTTATGAAACCAAGGTTATCGAACTAGTAGGAGCAAGGAAACAACTCCAAGGTGTTGCTAGCAACTTGGAACCTGCACAACACAACCACAGAACTTTGCCTCAACTTACAATGAGGTTGTCAATCTCACTGGTTTTGCTGAAAACAAAGGACTAAACGTATAGTGTGTAAGATAGAAATTGCAGAAAGTAAACAGTAAAAGGTAAACAATAGATGATATATCAATGGTAAAGAATGGACCAGGGTCCACAGTTCACTAGAGGTGTTTCTCCATAAGATAAATAGCTTGCTGGGTGAACAAATTACAGTTGGGAAATGATAGATTGAAAATGCATAAATATGAATGTACAAGTCATGATGATTCCTATGAGATTCGTTTGGGCATTACAACATAATACATAGACCGTAATCCAACTTCATCTAATACTAATAATCCACCTTCAGGTTATCATCCGAACCCCTTCCAGTATTATGTTCCAAGCAATAGATAATTTCATTAAGCAAAGTGTTTAAAGTAAACAATACAATTTCCCTTGGGAAAAGCTCCCTAGTAGCAATATCACATCTACAACCTTAGAGATTTCTGTCACTTCTCTAGATTACTAGAGGCATGAACCTACTGTCGAGCATAAATACCCCCTCTTGGAGTTACAAGCAACTACTTGGCCAAAGCACCACTAGTAACAGAGAGCATGCAAGATCACAAATAACACAGACATGATAGAATCAATAATCAATCTTGAACATAGTACTCAATATCCATCGGATCCCAACAAACACGACATGTAGGATTACATAAAGATGATATTGATCATGAACGGAGCTCACAAGATATAAACGTGATAGCATAAAGGAGGAGAAACAACAATCTAGCTAATGCTATGGACCCAAAGTCCAAGGGTGAACTACTCACGCATCACTCCGGAGGCAGGCATGGTGATGAAGAAGGCCTCCGAGATGATCTATCCCCTCCGGGAGGGTGCCGGGAAGCGCTTCATATCCCCCCGATCTAGGGACGATGGTGGTGGAGGCTACAGACTGTTTTGTGGAATTTTGATCGGGTACTTAGGGTTTCTACATCGGGGTGCTTTTATACGCGAAGGGGCAAGGTCGATTGAGGGCCTAGGGTGGACCCGCACCAGGGGTGTGGCCACCTTGTGGCGCTCCTTCGTCTCTCCTCTGGACTCCGTGTTCGCTCCGGTAAAATATTGACTTTGGCTTCTGTCCCATCCAATTCCGAGAATATTTCTTTACAAACTTTTCTGAAACCAAAAACAGCAGAAAACAGGCAACTAGCACTGCGACATCTTGTTAATACGTTAGTCCTAGAAAATGTATAAAAATGCCTCAAAGTGTAGACAAAAAATAAGACAATTGATATAAAACAAGAATGGAGCATCAAAAATTATAGATACGTTTACGACGTATTAGTCCCTTGATGCGGCTCATATCACTATAGAGCTTCATTGAGAAACCCCAAGAGGAAGGTATGATGAGTACAACAATAAGTTTTCCCTTAGTAAGAAACCAAGGTTATCGAACCAGTAGGAGGAAGGAAACGACTCAAAGGTGTTGCTGGCAACATGGAAACCTGCACAACACAAACTCAAGACTTTGCCCCAACGAATAGTGAGGTTATTAATCTCACCGGTTTCCTGAAAACAAAGGATTAAACATATGGTGTGGAATGTAATGGTAGCTTGCAGAAAGTAAACAGTAATAGTGGAAGTTGTATCAATGGTAAAAATTGGACCGGGGTCCACAGTTCACTAGAGGTGTTCTTCTTAAGATAAATATAAAGATATGCTGGGTAAACAAATTACAGCGGGGCAATTGAAAGGACAGAGCAAGGCATAACAATGCAATACTAGACATTCATGATTCTATGAGATTTGATTAGGAATTACAACAATATACGTAGACTGCCATCCAACTGCATCTATGACTAATAATCCACCTTCAGGTTATCATCCAAACCCCCTCCAGTATTAAGTTGCAAGCAACGGATAACTGCTTTAAGCAATGTGTGTAAAGTAAAAGATACAATTTTTTATATGAACAACAGATTATTGTTTTCTCCCTAGTAGCAACAACACATCTACAACCTTAGAGATTTCTGTCACTTCCCCAGATTCAATAGAGGCATGAACCCACTATCGAGCATAAATACTCCCTCTTGGAGTCACTAGCATCTACTTTCCCAAGATAGCTACTAGAAACGGAGAGCATGCAAGACCTCAAACAACACAGACATGATAGAATCATTAATCAATCTGACGTAGTAACCTCAATATCCAACGGATCCCCACAAACACAACATGCATGATTACAAATAGATGATCTTGATCATGAACGGAGCTCACAAGATCTAAACATGGTAGCACAAAGGAGAATAAACAACCATCTAGCTACTATATGGACCCATAGTCCAAGGTGGAACTACTCACGTATCATACCGGAGGCTGGAATGGTGATGAAGTAGGCCTCCGGGATGATCTCTCCCCTCCGGCAGGGTGCCGGAAAGAGCTTTTGATCCCCCTGATCTAGGGACGATGGTGGCGGTGGCTACGGACTGTTTCATGGATATCTGATCTGGTACTTAGGGTTTTGGCATCGGGGGCTTCTTATAGGCGAAGGGGGAGACCGAGGGGGTGCCCGAGGCGGCCGCACCCCCCTAGGCGGGGCTAGGCCTAGTCGCGCGGCCAGGTGGTGTAGGCCCCTCGTGGCGCTCCTCCGTCTCGTGTTCTGGCTCCATGTTCTCCTTGGTGAAATATTGACTTTGGCTTTTGTCCCGTCCAATTCCGAGAATATTTATTTTCTGGCTTTTATGGAACCAAAAACAACAGAAAATAGGCAACTGGCACTGTGGCATCTTGTTAATAGGTTAGTCCTAGGAAACGTATAAAAATACCTCAAATTGTAGACAAAGCAAAGCAAAGTGGATACTAAACAAGCATGGAACATCAAAAATTATAGAGACGTTTACGACATATCAAGCATCCCCAAGCTTAAATCCTGCACGCCTCGAGTAGGTAAGTGATAAAAACAATAATTTTTGAGGTGACATGCAACATCATAACCAAGATCAAACCATTTGCAAGCATTGTAAGCTGAGATCAAAGTAGTCTAAACATGAGCATGAAAGAAGAAGTTCTAACAATAAGACATAGCAACTATGCTGCAACATGAAAGGATACAAACAAAGATCATGAATAACAATGCATTAAAAGATGTTTGTTTGTTTCACATATAGAAAACATAGCATAGTGGCATTCAACTTGTCTCTTAGGGAGTAGCAAAACATAAGTGCATAGGACACCTTCAAAGTTCATAAAGGTGAATAGATACAAATAGTTCAAGAGCAAGCAATATCAGCAGTATGAATCAATCAATAAGTTTTGGGACAATGCACATAGAACTAAGAATGGCAACTATGCTCTCTTAATTGGTGCCTAAGGATAGAAGGTGGAGACTCAATATAATAGTGGAAGAAAGGCCCTTCATAAAGGGAAGCAGGGATTTCAAGTTTCATAAAGAGCTTCCAAAAATTATGGTACTTGTTAGCTTTTAGCTCTTATTGCCCCTATCATAAGCATCTTGAAGTGATTAAGTTTAAAGTGAACAAAATATGGAGTATATGATTGATAAAGTATAAGTTGGCAATCTTATGTCCCTTGAGTATGAGGGACGCTCCTCATGCTACTCAACTTTAGTTACCAGTAAGTTCTTGTCATAATTCGTACATGTGTATCATAGAGAACCCCCAATGGGATACCCCTTGCCCCATGATACAGGATCTATCCCATATAAAAATGACAAGGCAAGCAGACAATGAGAATCTCAGCAATCTTCTTATTTACCATGGGAAAATGGTGCTTTTTTTCTCTTTCCTCTTTTCTCATCTCTTTTTTTCTTTTTCTATCTCTCTTTTTTTATCAGAAGAATGCTTCATAGATTGCTCACTATGGTGATGTTGCACGTGTCCACCATGATTAGGCATGGATTAGGCTAGCGGCCTAGGCGTTTCTCTAACACATATACATAACTCCATGGACTTACAAGCTCCCCTTTCATTTCACACCGACAACATCCATAAACAAAAGAGCATGATATCAACTCGGTAGATATTTACAGGTGTTGAAAGCGTTCCCCGTGACAACACGGTTCTGCTAATTCTAACTTATAAGTTCAAGCATATACAACGCACAATGGTTCAACGCCATTGTAACATCCCAGGATTTAGCACCTAGAAATAGAGAGGACACAGGTTTGTGCACTGCATTCATGCATAAGAAAATCCGGGGAATTTTCGCGCAAAACTAAAAGAGCTATGGAGGGATCGGGATCTCTCTTGTACTGAAGGAAACTTCGAAGAAAGTGCGATAGATTCCGACATGACCTTTGTAGAATTCTTTGTTTCGGGAGGAAATTTGTTCAAACATGTATTTGAATTTCAAATATGAAATTCAAATGAGTTTATAAAATTCACCAATAAGAATTGGAAATATTTAATAATTTGAAATAAAATGATTACATAAATAATATAACAAGGATTCTTTATTAATATAAATATATATGCATATAGTATTATTTTACAATAGATAAATAAAATAATTCTTTATATAAGACATTGTCTTTACAATTTGGAAATAAATAAGTAGGAAAAATAATTTCATAATTGAAATAAATCACAATATTCTTTATTACAATAATATATATGACATTGTCCTTACAAAAGAATTGTAAAATAAAAAAATGAAATAAGTAAACTTTATTGAATTGAATACAATAATACAAGGTTTTTACAATATATCAAACAGAAAAATAAACTAAAAAAATTAATTACAAAGGAATTCCTAAGCTACTGTTCTCTGATGTCCTTCAACAGTTGACATTTTTTCCTTCTCTTCATTTCCTAAAAACAAAACAAAAACAAATAAAAGGATGATTAGTTGGTTAGTTTGCTCTCAGAAGTGAACAGTGAATTGCACTGTTAAAATTCATCATTGAGCTAATCTATAAGGGGCAAGTTTCACCAAATAGTAGGATCTGTTCATATTAGTATTTTTGGCCTCAGTACAACATCATTGGCTTAGGGGCAAGTTTCACCAAAACCAGATAAGAAGGTAAAGAGGTAAAACATCAGGAAATATCAAGCTTTTACTTGATCTGATCCTCAAACCACAACATGCAAGCAGGCTGCTCACTCACCAGCATGCACTAGTGTACTGTCAACACCACCGCAACAACCAATACACATAAAAGGGGTTAACACAGTCGTAGCACAACATCTAGTCACTGCCTCAGTTTCCAATCTATCTCAAAGCCACACTCCTCTGCCTCAACAACACCACAAGTAGTCCTAGCATGTACCAGATCAACACAGCAGAAAATATACAAAACACTACCATCAGGTTACATACCACACCATCTCTAACTCTGGTTGCTCCTTGGAGCCATCCAGGAGCTAGGAGTAGAGGGATTCACAGCAAAGGCAACATGGTTGCAAGGTAGGAGGAGGCAAGAAGCACTAGTAGTCCAAAGAAGAACCAGCCAGTATATCAAGTATCAGGATAGGATTAAAAGTAGATCCAACAAGGAATAAGAAGGAGAAGGATTTCCAGGACAAGATGCATGCAAGCTTACAGTAGTAGCAGAACAAGATCAACAATCATATCTTAGCAGGTAGAACTTTACAACATTTTCAACATCTGTATTCTCTTTTGCATCAGCATCTTGGGAAAATAAAGAGACTAATACACATCAAATCCACTCCTATACCCTTCAACTAGATGACCATCTAGGAGGATTGGAGGAGGGTGTTCTCTTAGATCTACATAGAGATGCTATGTATATTCCTCATAGAGAATTAGAAAGCTACATCATAATCTCTGTTCTTATTTAGAGTTTGGCCTCAGCCTTTGCATCATAGGCCAAGTATAGGATCTTATCAAGTTTTAGTCAATCAAGCTCACAGTAGTTCATGCAAATAGAAAACCAATATGCACACTCCAATGGAGGCACCACAATGGTAGCTATTAAGCATAAGATTTGCTAAAAGAGACAATTGCATCAGCCCCAAATGAAAGAAAATCATCTTCCTAGCCAAATCCTAGGAATCAATTATAATTATTTGACTATCATGTTGATAGCATACATAATTGGTCACTTCCTCACTTATTAAGCATTCAAATCATTTTCCTAAATATGAGCATTAGGAATCATTCTAAAAGCATCACTGCCATATGGACCAGCCATAGATGATATAGCATTTCATCCAGAAACACTAACCAATATAGAGAACACGTTATTTTCTTAAGCATTCTAACCAGGAATCAGTTAGGAAATTGCTAACTGTCAATATAGGACAGAGCATGATCAACCTCAACCTATACTGAACCAGTTGGTCAGTATAGAACATAACTGTAAATTCTGGAATTAAGCACATTTGGAAGCTAGATATCTCAAGCCCAGTAACAAGCATCACAACTTTAGTTCAGTTTTCCCACATCATGGGCAATGCAATAATCCACCTTAATTTTCATCATGGAACCATACAGTTTATGACTTCATCAAATAAAACCATAATCTCACTTATGAATAAGTTCATATCATCTTCCTAGCTTATACTAGGAATCAGCTCAGAGGATTCAGCAAAGAGCAACTCTAGCATATTCAGATAACAGCAGAAGTAAACACATTGATGCCACACACAGTTAAGTGAAGAGCAAACCACAACACTGAGTTCACAATCAGGATATCACCAGTCCCATAGTTTCACCACTAAGGGTGGCCAGTCACAGAAAGGAACTTACTAAGGGTGCCGAGCACCTAGAGCGTAGGCGTGACGAAGCCAAAGCACAACACACCAGTGAGGTTGCGGGGATGAAATCACCGCCGTCCCATCTAATGCAACACTAACACATCACCATCACTTCCATACCACACCATCAACCACACCACCCCAATAATCAGTCCAATAGGAACAGATCAAACTCGCTGGGGTTGCAAATACACTGTTGTCCCACCAAAATCTAGGTCAAAGGTTTGACAACACAAACAAACCAAGCATCAACAAAATATAACTAGAGTTTTAGGATTCCCAGTAGGAAGGAGTAGAGAGGGGAGGAGGGATACATACCCGAGACGAACTCAAGCTCAGAGGGTATCAGGTCGGCGTGGGGAGCAACACGGCGGCACGGTGGGCACCGAAGCGTTTGCACCGGGCCAAGCCGTCTCACTAGTGGCATTAGCACAGAGAACGTCGCGGACGAGCAGCAACACCGCCAAAATCGACAACCACCACACCATGGCAGAGCTAGGGTTCCCAACAAGTGCGCAACAGGGGGCGCGCAAGCCAAATCGATGGGGGAGAAGAAGAAGGAAGAGGTGGCGAGGCAGTACCAGCTTGCATCGGTGCAGGAGTTGGCCGGCGACCGGCCGAAGCGGCACCAGCGCTGGCGGCGGTGGAATCGCAAGAGAGCAGAGGATGAGGGGAGAGGTCAATTAGTGTGTGCGGGTGAGAGGAGAGGAAGAGAGGGGTAGGCTGTAGTATGGATGACCCAGGCCAAATTAGATGGGCCAGGCCAGCCCATGTATCAACCCAAGACAGCCCAACTAAAATAAAATAAGAAATGAAATAAAAGTAAAATTTCATTAAATAAGGAAAAATCCTAAAAATAAATAAAAATCATTTTTGTTTATAAAAATAGATTTACTATTTTATAAAAAATACTAACTTAGAGTATTTACAAATAAAATTAAATCAAATATTTAAAGACACTTAATTCTTTGAAGAATTTTATAAAAATAAAGGTAAGACTTAAAAATAAATAAAATTAATTTTTAAGATCTTTAATAAGTATATTCCACTAGAAAAATACCATATATATTATTCAAAAACATTTTAAGATAAATAAAACACATTGCTTATTTTAATCAAATGAAATAACCACTTTGTTAATTCTTAAAATTATTTCTTAAGTAAGAAATAATCACATTTTCTTATAAAACACTAAAACCTTTAAAGTTTAATTACTAAGTCTAAATCTATAATCAAAATAAAACTTAAATATAATTATTAACCTTTAAATGTTTTTAAATCTTAAATTCAAATTAAACTCCTTTTAAATAAATATTACATAACACTCATGTGTAAGAGGGTGAATAATATCCATCCCTCAACCACTCTTAAAATGATTCTAAACCCTAACAAAATTTGTAAGATCATCTAATTATGCTCCCATCAATAAATTACATATTATTAAATTTATCTTTCACTTAAATTAAAAGGGATCATCCTTAATCATATTTACCAAAACCCTAAAACTAGATGTTTTTCTAAAACTCATCATATCTAACAAGTCACTTCTATTTTTATAGTTAACTTTGGTTTAAATAATCATAAACATCTCATTTTAAGTTTATTCATGTTTTAAAGTTAACTTTAGTCACTTATATCGTCAATTAAAATATGATAACTTAACACCATTCATAACCATCACCAACCCTAATGTAAAACCTAATAAACCTTAATACTAATTAACCATAACTAAATACTAGTTTCTTCAAATGTTATTCTCTCTGACACTTCACACAAACAAGTCTATATTAGTTCCTTCAGCTCTTAAGAACTCAACTCAAGGACTTTTTATCCTAATCACCATATAACAATTAATCATAATCACATCATTCTATTAGTATTGGTATATTTTGGTTTGTTAACACTTAAGTTCCTTATCAATGTCATTGCTTATGAAATAAACTTAAAGATAAACCCAATCTTAAAGAAGATACCTAAGATCAACTTATTCAAAATACTAAGGGTTTCAGTTTGGGAATTATAGAATTTCATAGCATTATTTATGCATAATGGCATCTTGTTTCTTTAAAAATTAGTCCTTACCGGACCAATGATGCTGATTTTAGATATTGGATCTTCTATTATCTCGAAGATCGTGAGTACATAATCTTGCAATCACAAAAGGAAAGTTCACACTTGCTCATGTCCTTTGATTATTTTCTGTAAAGTATTTTGAAAATCCAGTGTTGTCATCACCTGCATTTGAAAAAGATCAGAAAACACTATTTTCATAATAATATGATTATAGGTTATTTACCATGAGGTAATAATCTACTATGAAAGTTCCGGTGGTAAAGGAACATATTATCTAGGACTTAAGAACCAATGTCGCCAGTGATTCTTACGCCGTATATTATGCGTTAACCATGGGATTTGGAATGGGACGCAGAAGTCAGCTGGATCGAGTCCCTTTCGCATGCATTGGACACTATTCTGGGCATTTGTAAGTTGCAGATCGTGGGTATAGCCGTTTTATACGGGGGAGGTCTACCGTGGATCTGGGCTTACAAAAGATAGATATCTAGTGTTAATGGTTATTGTGTGTATCCAATTAAGGTATAGCCGTTTTATACGGGGAAAAGTCTACCTTGAGTTTGGTCATCCAACAATTGTGGTGTATGCGGGGTCGCGGAGAAGGACAATGATTGGCTTGGATCTTAGTCTGGGCCTCATACCAAGGAAGTGTGAACGTGCCTATAACTCGGATGTGCAACAAAGCTAAGGTCTCTCATGGGTAAAGTAACGCACCTCTACAGAGTGTAAGAACTGTAACTTGTTACTCCCTGTTCCGGGAAGGAGCTGGGAACGCAGCGGGAAAGGAACTCCATGAAAGTTCTGGTAAACCCGTGAAGGATGATGGACATAGCTTTTCAGAATAAAAGCAACCTTTGAAGAAATGTTTACAAAAACTTGCATTGCCTACGACCTATGGTATGTGGCTGTAGATAGTGCATCAAACACTCCTCTTTAGTGAATTTGCTGAGTACGCTCGTACTCAACGTATCTTCTTAAACCTTTCTAGATCTCGGAGAAACCAATGACGTTTCTAGGAAATAAGTCCCTTGAAGAGTTGAAGATATCTAAGGGAGATCAAAGGAGTCGAAGAACTTACCGGAATCTATCAAAGACAAGATGAAGCATAGAATAGAAATAAAGCTCCTAAAATCTAGAACCTACTTCTGTAGAATAATACTATAGTAGTACTTTCAAGCCTTATACATATATTAATAGTAGTACTTCTAAAGTAACCCCGAGTGGATCTTTCTGGTTCTTTCTATATAATATTCCCCACTGTCCGGGGAAGCTCTCTAGATCTTTTGTAATATGCTATATGTAATATAAAGTGGTGTCTTGGACCCACGATGTTTCTGTTGTACCACTCTAAGGGATGTAATGCGGATGGAATGGTGTTCCATTAGTGTTATATCAACGACTAGAGTGTACTACACCATGCAGTGGTATGCTGGGTCACCGTAGCCATCAAGTTTGTGAGAGCTTTAATAACTAACTTTCACATAACAAGGTGACTTTTTAATTGGAAGGTAGATAAAAAGAATATACTTGGAATGGTGTACCACGCCATGCATAGGAATTTATAGTGGACTCTTTGGAATAACTTGGTTTCTTGGGAGTTGGATGCATGAGTAGAGCTTACTCAATACAAGTGGAGGCTAGCAAAAGACTAGGAGCGACCAACTAAGAGAGCAATAATGGCCATAATCATGCAGAGTGACAAAACATTACTAATCAAAGCATAAGATGGTACCACAAGTCAAAAACTAAATGATCATAGATGTTAAGGTGACTGGTTCATAGTCATAACATGGTGTAAGCATGTGCCAAGTCAACCCAAACAAAACATCAAAGGAGAATACCACAATGCTATGCTTTTGTATTCTAAAACAATGCATGATTCTTTCAAGGCACATTAAGCAATCCTAATTTTCTGGAACAAGTCATGCTACATAAATAATCACTAAGCATCAGGTCAAAACAACATCTAGAATGACATGATAAAGTCTAAGTCACAGTCCAAGCAAGCTCCTTCTTGTACTACTAAAGCAAGAACTTACTACTCCTTTCCAACACCAATCAACTTATTTGAAACAACACAGTGAAAGCGGGGGTCCAACTACTTTATTCAAGCAAACTAAGCAAACTAAAACCAAAAACAAAAACTAAGATGCTCCAAGAACAAAACAATTGTGCATGAAACAATAAAAATGAAATGTCTAGAAAGACCTGAGATTTTTATTGATCAAGAAGGGAATGCCTCAAGCTTGAGATTTTTTATTAGGGTGACACGGGGTGGAATCCCCAAGATTGAGATTTTTCCATTCTTCATCTCATTACATCATTCTTCCCTTAGACCTGAAAATTTTCCTTCATACAAAACTTCACACAATCTTCATTAGCAACATTAGTGCATTCAAAAGATAATAGACCTTTGGTTTTAGTTTCAAAACAGAAAAACTTTCATCAAAAACACAAACTACTGTAGAAATTCCCTAAAAAAGCTCAATTTCCCAAACAGAACCCAAAAAGGAATCAATAAAGAGGCAAATACAAATAATGGTAGAAATCTGTCAACACAGACCAGCAGATGAAAACCAGTTTTTTGAAAGACCCTCCGTTGCTCAAATCAAAACGTGTTGAACTAATGAAAGTTATATAACAACCTAGGGGATTTATTCAGAAAATTACAGCTCAATCTGACTTAAAGAGATTTTTCAAGAATTTTTACAGTGGAGCACAAAAGTATGTTTCGGGACAACACTTCCCCAAATCTTACTTCCCTCTCATTAGAGGTTATTCTTGGCAAAAAATCCAACAAAAAGGATAAGGAGAGGTTATTACAGAAGTAATCACTTCCAAGACTCAAGAAAACTATTGGATTATCTCCCAATAAGTACTTTTCTTTAACGCCTTTAAGTTAGGCACAAGAAGCAAGAATCAAGTATTTTCAAATGAAGAAGCATTAACATCAAATTTCTTGCTCCTATATTTATTACATTTCTTCTAATCTGTAGGGAATGTATGATTGCTTATTGGACAAGCAAAATGCATAATGCCTTTTCCCACATCTATTATTGCTCCAAGGTGTTTTAGTAGGGATCTTCCAAGTGTAATTTGTCCTTTTCCTACACATTCAATAAGAAGATAATCAGTAGACACCACTTTCCCTGAGATCTTTGTAAACACTCCTTCAACTATTCCAATGGGTAATATAGTTGCATTATTTGTAAGAGATATTTCTTCTCCTCCTTCAGAAAGTCCCCAAATATTCAAAGACTCATAGATATCTTTAGGCATAAGACAAAATTCAGACATGATATCACAACGAGCATCAAAAGTTTCATTGTTTATAGCAACTTTTATTGTAGGAAACCATTTTGAAGGCTCAGAATTTATTGGAACATAATCATGGTGCTCTCTAATCATGTTATAGAAATCTTTCAAAGCAACTGTACTGGTCTAGCATAGATGTTTATAAAGGAAGAATCAGACTTGCTAGGCAAATTATAAATTGTGATCAACTTCTTTATGGCATACAAAGCTTCATTCTCATTACATTGAAAAATATATCTCCCTGCTACAGCATCCAAAGCATATCTATAACAAAGAGCAAGAACATGATAGAAACTGCTAATAACTAGGCCTAGACTCATTTTAGGCTTAGTTTTTCCATGTAAATCAGAAATTCTAGACCAAGCTTCTTTGAAACTCTCTTCACTTCCTTGTTTGAAAGTAAAGATCCTTTGCATAGGTGACACAATGGTTGGAACAACACTAGACATGGTAGCAACTAAAGTAGGAACTATATTTTTTGTGTTTTTGATAAGAGAAAGCAAACCAAACCAAACTAACTTTATTGGATTTTTTGATAAAAAGAAGAAAACAAAACAAGGCAAAAGAAACTAAGCAAAACAAAAACAAAGTAGAGAGAAAGGTTGTGAAGGATTCCCCTTGTGAAGCCTTCGTGGCAACGGCACCAGAAAATGTCTTGATGTGGCTCACATCACTTTAGAGCTTTGTTGGGAAAGATGAAGGTATGATGAGTACAGTAGTAAGTTTTCCCTCAGTAAGAAACCAAGGTTATCGAACTAGTAGGAGGAAGAAAACGACTCAAAGGTGTTGCTAGCAACTGGAAACCTGCACAACACAAACTCAAGACTCTGCCCCAATGAATAGTGAGGTTGTCAATCTCACAAGTTTGTTGAAAACAAAGGATTAAGCATATGATGTGGAAGGTAATGGTAGCTTGTAGAAAGTAAACAGTAACAGTGGAAGATGTATCAATGGTAAAGATTGGACCGGGGTCCATAGTTCACTAGAGGTGTTCTCCTTAAGATAAATACAAAGACATGCTGGGTAAACAAATTACAGCGGGGCAATTGACAGGGCACAGCAAGGCATAACAATGCAATACTATGCATTCATGATCCTATGAGATTTGATTGGGCATTACAACAATATACATAGACTGCCATCCAACTGCATCTATGACTAATAATCCACCTTCAGGTTATCATCCGAACCCTCTCCAGTGTTAAGTTGCAAGCAACGGATAACTGCTTTAAGCAATGCGTGTAAAGTAAACAATACAATTGTTCCATGAACAAGAGATTGTTGTTTTCTCCCTAGTAGCAACAGCAAATCTACAACCTTAGAGATTTCTGTCACTTCCCTAGATTCAATAGAGGCATGAACCCACTATCGAGCATAAATACTCCCTCTTGGAGTCACTAGCATCTACTTGGCCAAGATAGCTACTAGAAACGGAGAGCATGCAAGACCTCAAACAACACAGACATGATAGAATCATAAGATAGAATCATTAATCAATCTGACATAGTAATCTCAATATCCATCGGATCCCCGCAATCACAACATGCATGATAACAAATAAATGATCTTGATCATGAACAGATCTCACAAGATCTAAACATGGTAGCACAAAGGAGGAGAAACAACCATCTAGATACTATATGGACCCATAGTCCAAGGCGGAACTACTCACACATCATACCAGAGACTGGCATGGTGATGAAGTAGGCCTTCGAGATGATCTCTTCCCTCTGTCAGGGTGCCAGGAAGAGCTTCAGATCCCCCCGATCTAGGGACGATGGTGGCGGCGGCTACGGACTGTTTTGTGGAGATCTGATCTGGTACTTAGGGTTTTGGAATCGGGGGCTTCTTATAGGCGAAGGGGGAGAACGAGGGGGTACCCGAGGTGGCCACACCCCCCAGGCACGGGACAGGCCTGGCCGCGCGGCCAGGGGGTGTGGGCCCCTCGTGGACCTCCTCCGTCTCGTCTTCTGGCTCCGTGTTCTCCTTGGTGAAATATTGACTTTGGCTTTTGTCCCATCCAATTCCGAGAATATTTATTTTCTGGCTTTTCTGGAACAAAAAACTGCAAAAAATGGCAAATGGCGCTGTGGCATATTGTTAATAGGTTAGTCCTAGAAAACGTATAAAAATACCTCAAAGTGTAGAAAAAGCAAAGCAAAGTGGATACTAAACAAGCATGGAACATCAAAAATTATAGATATGTTTACGACGTATCATCCCTTGGTTCCACAGTTCCCACAAGTGTGTCTTCGGCGAATTTCTATTGATAAATTGGTTCCTTTTTTGGCTTCCTTGTTTTTCTTCCTCTACACCCTTCTCTTTCTATGGAATAGGTGCACTATCCAATAATTCTTGGAAGTCCTTTGCATGGACAATCCTGAGTTGTATCTTCATAACTGCCTATAATCCTTATGAATCTCTTTTTCCGTTGGCCTCCTTATTAACTTCCTCACAAATGTAACGAGATAACCGGTTAAACTCTCTGACATGCTTCAACACTGAAAGATTATTTTTCTCTAAAGCTGCACTAACTTTCCCTTTTATGATGTTCCTATGAACAAATGCCTCTTGAAATTTCTTCTTAAACTCCGTCCATGTACAAACACCTTCTCTAGACAACTTGTACTTCTATTCCTCCCACCATAGTTCTGCATTTTCAGACAATAGGTAAATGGCATAATGTACCTTCTCTTCATCCTTACACCCCACACTGTGAAACTTATGGGATGTGTCCCTCAAAAAATTTCTTCTTCCATAGGATATTTGGTCATAGAGAAACTCGAGGGTCTAGTTTGCAATAATTCCACCAGTTTATTTCTAGGTTGAAGTTATTTAGATGACTTCTCATGCATTCTCTGTGATATCTCAATATAATATTTTTTTGCTCTAACTCCATCCTACTTCATTCCTCCAAACCCCTCATATACTGGATAAACTCTCTGTTGGTGGGTGAGTATGGTCTCGGAGTTGATCTTTCCTTCAGAGTTGGGTCGATGACCTCCTTTTGTTTGTCCTCCATCATCATATGAGCCTCCATTTCTACTTTGTCTCAATGGTAACTCGTCTCTCCCTCACGCGAACCCATTTTTCCCCTCTAGACCTGTAACATTAAGTAAGAACTTCATGTAACATCATGCATATGCTCATCAAGTTCATACTTCATGCACGGATCTAGCCACACAATAAAATCCAAGAAACCCAAGTAGTATAACTAACAAACATACATCAAAACCTATAGATGTAGTACTTTGAGTAAATATCTCTTGTACTCCAGGTTTGATATTATACACTTAAATCCTCATATGAATTAATGTTGTCGTGGGAATGGTCACG
This sequence comes from Avena atlantica, assembly GCA_910589765.1. Lineage (NCBI taxonomy): Eukaryota > Viridiplantae > Streptophyta > Magnoliopsida > Poales > Poaceae > Avena > Avena atlantica. The sequence continues at coordinate 304,763,788 of OU342736.1, forward strand.
GCAGATGCTGCAATCGGCAGCGAGTAGTAGAACGAGGGGCAAGGGCGGCCAGCCATCTGCGGTGCGAGATGAGGGCAGAGACACAAGGTTTTACCCAGGTTCGGCCCCCCGGAGGGTAAAGACCTACTCCTGCTAGATTGTATTATGGAGGTGGTACAATGGGCGAGCTCGGCGGCTAGGCGGCGAGTCGCTTGGGTGTATGATGGAACGTATCTCTACTCACCCTATAGGGAGGTTTATATAGGCTCACCTCCCCTAGGGTTTACATATCTCAACCGATTCAGTTAAAGATTCGGTATTCGTTTAACCTAATCCGACTGGGCCTATCTACTCGCCTGGGCCTTCAGCTTCCAGTCGCTCGGTTCCTCGCTGGGCTTCAATCCAGTCGCCGTCTTTGCAGGCCCACTCGCCAGTTCTTGGGCCCGTCGGAAACGTCCTGCTGGGTATACCCCGGTAGGCATATCCCCATCAGTAGTCCCCGAGGCCGCCGTCGATTAGGCGTAGGTGGCTGCTGGCAGTCGGAGTATACGGCTTCAGAGCGGACATCCAGTCGAATCGTCGGCGGGCTCCCGTACAGAGGAGAAACTGATCATCCGGTCGCAGCTTTGGCGTGTCTAATCGGCAAAACACTATCATAGTGAGAGGGTCCGCGAGTCGAGTGGCTGAAGTTGGACCGTTAACCGTGGTCAAACTAGCTGTTGGGGTAATCCAACGGTAACTTTGGCGTAATCACCGCGTAGTAATGGCTCCCTGATTTGGCGGGTAACAACCGCTATATAAGAGGAATGACAGGCGATCAGAGAACCACCTTCTCACCATTTCCTCCGACTGCGCGCACTTTTCGCCTCCCTTCGCATCGCGATCCAGCCGACCCGAAATCCCCCGACCCCCAGCAAATCTCTCCGCCATGGCCCTCTCCACCGAGTCGTGGGGTAGATCTAAGTGAACGAGGGCGCAACTGGCTTCCTTCGACGAGGCCGGGATCTTGCGAGCCGGCTGCTGGCGCATTCCCGCAGCCGGGGAGACGACCCCGAATCCGCGAGAGAGGGAGTTCATCTGCTTCACCAGCCATCTTGAACGGGGGCTAGGGTTCCCCATGTCCCTGTTCTTCCGGCGCTTCTGCGCCTACTACGGGATCCAGCCTTCGGATCTGGGTCCCCACAGCATCGAGCAGCTCGCCATCTTTGTGGCGTTCTGCGAATGCTACTTGGGCTGCCGGCCCTACTTCCCTCTATGGCAAGATCTGTTCCACGGACGGATCAGCCGCGAGGAAGCGGGCGGCCCAATGCTAGCCGCGGGCGGCCTAACCTTCCAGCTCAAGTCGAAGGATTCATTCTTCGACCTGATGCTGCCCGCCAAGGCAGCGAGCGACTGGAAGAAATCGTGGTTTTACGTAGCTGAGGCGACCCCGGAGGGCGAGACGGCGATCCCGCGGTACTCCGTCAATCGGTCCGAGCCGCGCCGTCTCCAAGTCGGCAAGCTCCCCGACGACCTGCGGATGGTCGTCGATGAGATGCTCCAGACCATCCGCAGTCTGAAGAAGAAGGGCCTCCAGACGATAAACCTGTACAACTGCTGGCTCGGGCGGCAGCTCGTCCCGCTAGCTCGGCGCGAGCACTACATGTACCAGTACATGGGCCGGGAAGACTCGACGAAGGCCTGCCTCGACGAGTGGAAGCTGGAGGACTACATCCCAGCACTAAAGAAAATCACCCAGGCGGCGTACCTGGACGCACAGGCTGGGGTTGCCCCCTATACCGCAAAGCGTCCAGCCCCAATGGTAATCGCTTCACTTTGCTCGTAGTCGTAGTTTATGCAGTCGCGGTAATTCTAACTTCATCTTGTATTCATTGCAGCTATTCCAAGTGGTGGAAGGATGGCTCCCACCTTCGGACGACGAGAACTCGAGCTCGTCCATTCAGGACGTGGGCGAGTCGCCTCCCGCCAAGGGCGATGCCGGGAGTGACGAGGGCGACGGCGACGACGAGTCCGAAGAAGAAGTCGCCCCACTGCTCCACAAGACCCGTGGGCAGCGTCAACGTGAGCTTGAGGCAAGTAAAAGCCTCGAGCGTCACGAAGACGACGACGAGCTTCCAGAAACCACCTCGCGCCGCCAGGCGACTCCATCGAAAAAGAAGAAGAAGGAAAAGGAGGTGACGGCGCCTCCGAGGAAGACGAAGACCAAGACGACGAGGCCGGCCTCGCCGCCACATTCAACAAGCAGTTCTGACGCCCCCAGCCCGGCCAAGGACGAGGCGCCACCAACGACAGCCGCGTTGGACACGGCCACCGTCGAGGTGCCCCTGGCGTCGATGCCTCCGCCATTCACCCCAGTCTCTGGGCTGGGGGACGCCTCGATCGCAGCGGCTTCGCCTCACAAGGAAGCTCCTGCTGAAGACGTTCCAGAGGCTCCGGTTGCGGCCTCAACAACAAAGAAACCGTCCGTGTCTTGGGCACGCGACATTCTGGAAATGGGGCTCAGCCGCCGACTAGGCCCCGAACTAGAGAAGCCAGCCGGCCTCCGTACGGGGCTGTGCTTCATTCCAGTCGCCAAGTGAGTACACTCTCCCTTCTTTGTCTTCCATAGCAGCTCGAATTGTATTGCTTACATGATTGTTGAACAGGACCGGGGTGAAGAGGATGGGCCACCCAACCGTGGCTAAGGTGCCACCCGTCGTTAGCGAGGAGGATCCTTCTCGCAAGAGGAAGGCGGACGAGGTCGTCGTCTCTGCGGATGGCGGCAAGAAGGCCAAGGGTGAGGACGTCGTCACGATTTCTGACGACACGGCGGTCGCGCCAGCTGGACCCGTAACGGCAGTCGCGTCTACGAAGGATGGCGCTCCCTTGCCTGGAACGGCCGAGCCGACCTCCTTTGGGACGGGTGCCTCTATCGCCACCTTCCCGCGCTTCATGACCAAGGCGGCCGCGGCGAGTGGAACTTCGCCCTCGAGCCACGCCCCTGGGACCGCCGATGCTGAAGTCGACCAACGTCGTGGGCATACGCCGGCTCTCCTCGCGTCCGTGGACGCGATACAACTCCACGGCATGCTTGGCGCAGCCATCCAGGTACATCCAGTCCCCGAGGATCAGGTCGGTGCTTTGCAGCAGCCTGATTCTTTTAATGTCTTATCTTTGTTTTCCGCATCCAGTCCTCAAGTGCGCACGCGCTGAATTTCAGCGGGTGGGCGCTTGGGAATTGCTTTGAGTGCCAGTCCCCGAGTGCGCACTCGCTGAATTTCAGCGGGTGGGCACTTAGGAATTTCTTTGATTGCCAGTCCCCGAGTGCGCACGCGCTAAATTTCAGCGGGTGGGCACTTAAGGATTTCTTTGATTGCCAGTCCCCGATTGCGCACTCGCTGAATTTCTTTAATTAACTTTTTTGGTGATGTGCAGGGTCTGCAGCTTGAATTGGCTGACCGATTGGCAGCGAAACAGCGCGCGGAGAAGGAACTGGCCATCGTCCAGGAGGCAAACAAAGGGCTTTAGGCTGTTTCCGCGAAGGCAGAGAAAGCTCGCCAGGGGCTTGTCCCCGCTGGTGAATTGGCGGCGGCGCAATCGGCTTTGAGTTCGGCTGAACAGAGAATCGCCGACCTCGAGCGCAAGCTGCGGGAAGCGAAGGAAGAAGCGATCTCGGCTGATGGGCGAGCCAAGGCCGCCATTGCAGCCGCCGAATAGGATCGCAAAGTGTCGGATGCCCTTGTTGCTGGGCTTCAGGACGACCATACGTCGCTTCAATGCTTCATCACGGATCTCGCCCGCCCGTTGATTGGTAAGTGCGTATGCCTCTTCCAGTAGTTGTGCCATTTGTGGTGTTCGTCGTATTCATCATTGTCTTCTACTCACAGGTCGCATCATTGATAGCACGGAAGAGGCGAGCTCGTTCGACGCGCGGCGGTGTGTAAGCATGCTTGTCGACTCGGCAACGTTGTCGGCGACGTGCATCCGTGCCTATCTCCAAGAGATGTCGCCCACGGAAGTGATTCCCAGCGACCTTGTTGAGGTGTGGAGGTATTTGGAGAAGGCGCCCGCGGTCGTTGAGTTCATGACGCGGTCGGCGTTTCGGCGCGGAGCGGCGACGACACTTAGTCTTGGGCTTGCCCACTTCCCCGAGGACTTTGACATCGATGATGTGACGAGTGGCTACCCATTGTCGACTGGCACGGTGGAGCTTTCCGAGGTCCTCAAGTTGCAGGATCGCGCCGCCGCGTACTCGGAGCGTGTCTGGGCAATGGGCGACCTCCTTCCATACCAGGAGACAGTCGTCATGCCGAACGACCCCGAGCCGCCGCATCGTGATTTCAAGGTCGAGCAACCCTTTCGCGCGGCGATGGCGGGTGAACTGACGAGGTATCCATCGAACCCGTACACGCCGTTCATCCGCAATCGCCGGGGTGTTGGCGAGTCGTCATCAAATGTATAGGTCTCTAGGTTCTAAACAGCTTATGTGGATCATACCACACCTTTCCTTAATATTTACCCACGCTGCTCAGTTGCAACTGGATAATTTTTGAACAAAGTGGTAAAATTGGTTTTGACTAACCTCTGACCTCCCCTTTTGACCTACCATTTACCACTAAACTCCTATTTTGTGATAAATTATTCTCACATGGTCTCTTTAAATGACTAACTAGATTCTATATAAGACCTAGAACCAAAGATTATCAGAGATTTGTAATAGCCATGACCTCTAGCATGGTACTATACTATGTCTTTCCTACTCTATTTCACGATTATTTACCAAATACTTAACATTCTTATACGCATATCATCGTTCCGAAGCTAATCTCACCATGATCTTTTTATGATTTACCTACCCATTAACTTTATACCTGCCCTAATGTCCTCATTATGTTCTCTGTTGTTATCAACTAAAAAAAAGAATCTGCTATCTTACATGGATTCTATGGATAGACTACACCATTTAAACTACTCCATAAGATATCCTCACTATGTCATAATCTACTTCCTGGTTTGAACTTACTTAAGACATCTTAATGGTGTTCTACCTTCTTAGAACTAGTATCATACCGAGAAAAGATAAGAAACTACTCCTAATAAGGATGACCAACGCATCTAGTGACAAAGTTATCCTCAAGTGGATACTCATCACAATTCATAAGAACATTTGGTTTAGATAAAATGGCCTCCTATAGTCACTATCCAACCGACAGATCTTCCAAGAAGGGTTTTAATCCAAAGATCAAAGCATATGCTCTGATACCAGCTGCGGTGACCCAAGATACCACCGCATGATGTAGTACATGAAGGGATACGGGTAGGCTACACTAGCGCAAATCAAAAAATATCTACCGCGTATACCAGGATTATTGTTGTCATATATCACGGGATTACCACTAGACTTGTGGAACTTGATGAAGCGTGTCGAGGCAGTGTAGACGATCTACGTCTCCTTCTTGTTCTCATCCCATGAGTAGCTCCCCTTGCGCGTCTCATCCAAGCTCTACAGATACAGCGCCTCCGAGGTATCCACACGTACAGGGTGGAAGCGTCAGATGCCGGACTGCTAGGTCCGCGCGTGCTACATAGGCATGAGGAGTGCTGGCTGGGTGGAATGGTCTAACCCTGGTCAGCACGCCCCACCGTCTCTTATATAGGCGTCCCTAGTGGGCTTCTACATTAGCATCCCATTAGTAGCCTAAGCATGATCTAATTCGGATCCAATCCTCATTAAGCTTCCAGCCCCTTAAGTGTGTGACCCTATAGGTTCATATACGTATAGACATGACACGAATACACTTATTCTGTCAATAGTTGGTAGAGTCCTCTAGCAAGACGTGTCAACTCCTAAACGCATACAAAGATCATATCGGACAAACCATCACAAGGTTTAGTACATGTCTTTCCCAGAAGTAGGTTCTACTGTCTAGGGGTTATTTATATAGAACGGTCCATCTTGACTTCAAAAACTTCTAATGTAGTCATTAACTCATGTTGATCTCCAATAGATACCTTTAATTCTTCAGAAGAACTCCTTTTCTAGGTTCATCGTTGGTTGCTCCAAAATCTAGCAAGGGTTAAGAAGATACGTTCAGTACGAGCGTACTTAGCAAGTTCACAAAAATGAGTGCTTGATGCACTATCTATAGCCACAGACCAAAGGTCATAGGCCATGCAGGTTTTCGTAAAAATTTCTTCAAAGGTTGCTTTTGTTCTGAAAAGGTATGTCCGTCAGCCTTCACAGGTTTACCAGAACTTTCGTGGAGTTCCTTTCCTGCAGCATTCGCGGATCCTTCCAAAACAGGGAGTAACAAGTTACAGTTCTTACACTCTGCAGAGGTGCGTTGCTTTACCCATGAGAGACCTTAGCCTTGTTGCACAACCAAGTCATGAGCTTGTCCACACTTCCTTGGTATGGGGCCCAGTCTAAGATCCAAGCCAATCACTATCCTTCTCCGCGACCCGGCATACAGCACAATTGTTGTACGCTCAGACTCAAGGTAGAATTTTCCCTGTAAATACAGCTTTACCTTAGTCTGATACACAATACAACCATTAACACTAGAAATATGTCTTCTGTAAGCCCAGATCCATGGTAGGATTTTCCCCGTATACACGGTTATACCCACAATCTGCAACTTACAGAACACCCAGAATAGTGTCCAAGGCATGCAAAAGGGAGCCGATCCAGCTGACTTCCCCATTGTCCGAGGCATGCAAAAGGGAGCCGATCCAGCTAACTTCCCAAGTGCCCTTATAGATCTCATGGTTAAACCGTAATATACGGCGCAAGAATCACTGGCGACATTGGTTGTTAAGACCTAGGTATTATGTTCCTTTACCACCGGAACTTCCATAGTAGGTTATTAACTTTTGGTAAATAACCTATAAGCATAGTATTATGAAAATAGTGTTTTCTGAACTTTTTGACATGCAGGTGATGATAACACTGGATTTGAAAAATATTTTATAGAAAATAACCAAAGGACATGAGCAAGTGTGAAGTTGCCATTGTGATCACAAGATTATGTAATCACGGTCTTCGAGAGAATATAAGATCCAATATCTAAAAATCGCATCATTGGTCGAGTAAGGACTAATATTTAAAGAAGCAATGTGCAGTCATGCATAATTAATGCTATGTGTTTTGTAAAACTCCCAAAATGAATTCCCAGTATTCTAAGTGAGTCGATCTTAGTTTCTTTCTTTAAGATTTGGTTTATCTTCAAGTTTGTTTTGCAAGTAATTACATCTACAAGGAATTTAAATTTTAACATTCCAAAATTCATAGGTAAAGTATAAAGCAATTTAAGATTGAATTAGTTTAATTGTTAAATGATAAATATGATGAAATTCTTGTATTAGGTTGTTAAGAGTTGAAAGAACTATTGTAGAGTTGCTGTTTGAAGTGGAAAAAAGAATAACCTTCAAAGAAAAGGTTTCTTTGATAAAGTTTAAACAGTCTTTATGGTTAACAGAATGTGATTGATGTCTTTTGTGTTTACTCGAATAATTTGGACTTGAGATGTTTTATGCCTTAATTGTAACCAACCAAAATTAACTATAAAATCATGGATACATTGAAGATATAATGTTTATGAGTTTGTAGACCAAACTTAGTTTATAAATAACCTATAAACATGATGTTTATAAGTTTTGAGATTAAGTTAACTTTTAAAAAAATATAACTAAACTTAAGGTGTACTATGTTTAAATTATTTGCAAATTTTTTGGTTTTCCTAAACATAATTAAAGGTGTGATATTATTCATTTTCAATGCAAATGAATGGTGATTTCACGACTTGATTTGATATCATAATGTTTAGTAGACTCTTTAACTCCTTGATTGAAGCATTTAGATGATCTTTATTAACTTGGTAAAGTTTGAAGTATTTATATATATACTTAAGGGTTAATCCTATTCTTTAAAGAGTTAGCTTTATAAAAGGTATATATATATGATTCTTAAAGAATTACATCTTAGGTCACAATAAATCCAAGTAGCTAACTAAAGCTAACATGGATTTTTTTGATTTGTAAACGATAAGAGAGGATATATCTCTTTATATTTTAATAAAAGAAAGGATTATAAAATCAATTACGAGACTAAATTCCTTAGAAATCCTAGAATGATTTGGAATTTTATAATTAGTATTTTTATACAATAAGAGATTTATTTATATAAATATAAATGATTTTTGCTTATTTTTATATTTTATTTTTCTTTTATTAAAATTCTTTAAATGAAGAAATGTGTTTAAATATATTTAATTTTCACTATCCTAAATATAAACTAATATTTTTATTACATAAGATATTTATTTAAAGTTTTAGAATTGAATTTTTTAACATTTTTAGATATCATCATTATTTTTAGAAAATTCCTTGAGGAATTTATGTCATTAAAATAATGAATTTAAATTTTATCATCCTAAAATGCAATGTACTCTTTTTGATGAGTAGTATAATTTTTTATGAACATATGGATATATTATTTATATTTTTAGTATTTTTATTTATTTTACTAGAGCATAAATAGTACTAGGCTATTTTGGTATTTTATTAAATAATTTAGGGTTTTCTTTTCTTTAAGATTGGGCTTGGCCCATTGGGCTGACCTAGCCTGACCTGGCCTAGTGGGTTGGGTCAATCCCACTCGCCTCATCACTGGACCGGTTCACCGGCCTAGTGCGCTCTCTTGTCACTCGCTCGCTCAACATAATCCTCTCTCTCTCTGGTGACTAAGTGTCGCCCGCCGTCGCCGCGTTCGATTCCGGCCGCCCCTGGCCTTCCCATGTGTCGCCATGATGCTGAACGGTGCGGTTGAAAATGTCGCGCCTTCCTGTCCAGTTCGATTCATCATTCATGCCTCCTATCGACTGAGTCGTCGCCTCCCTAGCATTTAGGGTTTCAATCCCTAACGCTGGTGTGGTTCCCTGGCGGCGCTCTGGTGCTGGCGATGCCATGGTGCTTCCATGGCCTCCTGAGCTCTTGTGGTCACCGTGTATGTGGCCCGGCGTGGGTCAAAGTGCCTTCGGTGCTCCCCGTGCCACCGTGGACGTCGTCGTCTGTTCTTCTTCCTCTTCTAAAATTAGCGAGGACCTACGGTAAGTTTTCTTTCAATTTCCCCTCTGCTCTATATCTCCCTAACTTCTCTCTGTGTGATTACAGGGATAGACTCCTAATCATGGTTCATCCATGTAGCTATGGAGAATAGTGGTGGTTTAAGTTGTTCACTTTGTAATTTTCATGTGGATGAATCATGACAAATCTGATGCCATGTTAGTTCTGGTATCCCTAACAGAGTTTTTCTGTTGGGTTGAATATTGCCTGAACCAAAACCTTTAGTTATCTAGATACATATGTAGATAGATACTATGGTGATGATCTAGAATATATACTGGTCAGTTTGCTATTGGAATAAGATGATTCCTAGATGAATAAACTAGGAAAATGATTCAGGAGTTTTCATTTGACTACGGATGGATGTAATAGAAGTATGTTACCTTATTGTTCATGTTTCCAACTAATTAGAGTGGCTTCTTCTGTTCTGATCCTGCTACTATGATGCCTTCTTGGAGTGTACACAACAGCATGATAATATTTAGCATGCTCTGCTGCCATTAAAGCTGGCTGCTAAATGGAAACATCATGTTGGAATCCTCTTGTGTGGATTGATGTACAACATGTGATAGATGACTTATATAAATGATTCCTAAGGATATTAGGAAAATGATTTGAATTGCTATTGATAGTTGATTTTTTGTATTTGTAAGTTGATAAAGGATAGAACTTCTGTAGAGGTGCTACCATTCTTTTGAATGTGCCTTGTAGTAGCTCATTAGTAGATTTGTTGTTATCTAGTTTTAAACTAGAAAGGACCAGCTTGGTCTATGATGCATAGCCTGAGACTTTGCTGTAGATCTAGGAAAGATAATACTCGATCCTTGTATCTATTCAATGATAAATATACACCCCACTTCGGTGTACTTCCTAGAATTACTTTAAATAAGCAACTTCTACAATATAGATGGAATTATTAAGATCATGTTTGCTAGTTGCTCACCAACTTGGTGATGCTTATTTAAGAAAATGTGTCGAGTTGATAGCTTGTATGGATATAATTGAGTGGCCATCTATTATGTCAATTATGACAGTAAGGTTATAGCTAATTCCTAACTCTTTCGGGGAAATGATTTTATTATCTAATTTATTGAAGATTGTACTTATGGTTTTATCATAGAGGAACAACTATGATGTTGGTTGCTACTGAGGTGCTACCATAACTGGGATGTGCCCAGTAGCACCCATCCAGGGATTTACTTTCCTCTAGATGCAAACTAGTAGATACCAGATTGGTCAAAGATGCACATGAAAATACCTAGACTGGTTGAAAAAGACATTTCTTGTGGCTTTTTACAATAACCAGTGATGAGTATACATCCCACCTGGGTGTATCTCTGAGGATTCAACTTATCCAACAAGTCATCCTCAGATACTTGATAAGAACATATAGATGACATGATCTGTTTATGACTCACCAACTAGATAATGTTGGTGATGTACATGTGTTCTTGTCTTGGTGTTGCCCTTGATGAGATCCTCTTTGATCAGGTGACTCCCCTCCTTCTTTTCACCTCCTTGAACACCTCTTGTTTTTTCCTTGATAAACACCTGAACTGCTCCCTCCTCAAGTAACCTTCCTGGTTATTGAGCTGGTGGTTTTATGTGAGTGGATGATGGCTTGATATGTGGTTGTGGTTGCTGAAACTATCAGGTTCTTGGGATGTTCTTATTTGATTGAGTGGTGGTGTAACAGGTTTTAGAGAGAGGACACTCTCTCTGCTACGGCTGACCCCCTGCCCTGTGAGCTCCTTTGTTGATAGCAAGGGTTTCTTGCATGCAGTGACTGTAATGTGTGCCTGATTGTGTCATCTATGGATCAGATCAAGTGTAAACTTGATATTTGTTGTCGATTTACCTTTTTTACCATTTTATCTGGCTTTGGTGAAACTTTCCCCTTACTAGCCAATGATGCATTACTCTGAGGGAAAATATACTGATAAGAACAAATATTATATTTTGGCCCCATTCCAATTAATCAGTGATGATCTAGCAGTGCACCTCACTACAATTCTGAGAGTAAAATACTAACCCACTAACCTCTCCTTTATTTTTGATTTGTTCTTTTCTGTTGTGTTGTAGATACAAACTAATGATGGAAGATCAAAGATTTAGTTTAGGAGTAGGTAGATAGTTTAGGTTTTAATCTTAAGTATAATCTTTTATTTATTCTTTTTTAAAGAATCCTTGTAATAACCTTATTTTATTAAATAAGGTTTATTTTTCTAATATGATTACTCTTGAAATGTTGTATTTTATTAATTCCGTTCTAGTTGATTTGTTGTTACTGAATAGGGAAAAGAATAAGAAATATTATTATGTTTATTATATAAAGGACAATAAAATATTCATATTCATCTTAAATATAATAATTCTTTTGTATTATATTATTGTAATACCTTTATTATAAAGAATGTTGTAACATGTATTTATTATAATAAGGAATACTTTTATTCCCTGTTTACAATTCTTATTCCACTTAATTTTAAATGTTCATCTATTATATGATTGAATAATTTTGTATCACATTTTTTACTTTATTGTTTATATATTATTTACTTAACATGTAAATATTACCAAGTATTCAAATATGAATTTCAATTCTCAATTTCAAATATGAATTGAATTGTTTTCCCAAGACACAAGAATATAGAAGTGGTCATGTCCAAATCCATACACTTGCACTGACGTTTTCATCACAACAAGAGAGATCCCGATCCCTCTACAGTCCTTTGCGTTTTGCGCTAAAATTCCTCAGATTTTCTTATGTATGACTGCAATGCACACACATGTGGCCTCACTATTTCTAAGTGCTAATCCTGGGATGTTACACTAGGGACGCTGATCGTGCGATCGTGACAGCTCCATCCGCTGTGATCCTCGATTCCTCTACAACAGAGAACCACCTCCTCTTTGGTGCCTTCGACTTCACCACCCACTCCCCGGCCACTCGCAAGGATTTCGATTTCGTAGGAGACGGGGTCCAGATGCTATTCTGGATCTTCTCCTTCTAGGTGGGCCATATCGGCACCCTCCACCTTCCGGAGCGAGTATCGCCTCCATCGATCAGGCCCGCCTCGTGGGTACCACCAATCGATGTCCTAGACGCATCGTCCCTGACGTACACTTCAGATGACAATATCAGCTATAACTCCGATCTATGTGATTGCCCCACTGACGAAGGAACCTACGGTTCTAGATCTGAAAGCTGCGGGAGCAACATAATCCCCCATCACTTCATGTGCGTAGCCATCATCGATGGCGACGTCAACAACGGCGTCGAACCACTGAATCCCCCTCCCAACCCGCTAGCTCCCAACGATGCGAATAGAGGAAACGGGGCACCCTCGGCCAATACCAACAGGAATGGGCCACCTGAAAATGCCAAGGGCATCAACCACGTACGTCAGGAGATCAACCTCAACGACGATCAGTGAGCGGGGGCGCGAGAAGCTGTATGAGGTACCAATCCTCTGCCGATCGACTCCCCCGCAACATGCTGATGGGCTACCACTCGCTCCTCATAGAGGAGCACAATCGACAAAGCAAGTAGCAACATGAGTTCGAGCAGCACAGGAGAGCGGCTGACGAGTCGAGCATGCGGCGAGCTGCGCTTGCCTCCGCTGGTGGATCTTCCTTGAAAGGCTACGTCGGCCACAAACACGGTTACGCTGGGAGCGCATGGATCCTGCTGTGTCAACACCCGGATTTTTAATCCCAGATGCCTATTATGCCATACATCACAATCCCAGGATTACCTTTTTTGCGAGACATAACAGAATTGGATACCATAGTACATCATCCATTACAAACCATACTGAAGTTCTTACACAAATAGGGATCTCATGATCCAGTTCTTAATACAACATCAAGCAGCGGAATACGTAATAATAACGGTAGCGCGGGCGAAGCTCCATCTTCGGGGTCACAGGCAATGCTGACGATGGGAGATGATCCTAGTTGTCGTAACCTTCCTGGGGTCCATCCTCAAGGTACTCCTCTTCATAGTCTGGCCATGGGAATAGCCAGGGACAAAGCCATGAGTACTCTTTAAGTACTCGCAAACTAATACTAACAAGTAAAAGGGGTTTTGATAATAGGACACTAGGCTCTAGGGTTATTTTGCAAAAGCAAGATTTATCGCTACTAAGTCTAGAAGCAATGAATGCTAGTCACAAATTTATAACTCCCAAGTGGGAACTTGTATTTCATATCACAACCCTGTTGTGGTCAAGTCAAAATCTCAGTTCATTTCACAAGTCATTTTGAAATGTCTGACGGGGGAACAGTATGGCCACTCCAACTGTCCATAACCGCGGACGCGGCTATTCGAATAGTTTGACACTCTGCAGAGATTGTACACTTTCACCACAACATTCGATACATCCATTAGGAACAAATCCTGAATTCACCATACACAGTATGCGGATAATCAATCCTAGCCTTTCAATTACACGCCCTAGTATAAGCACCTCTCCTGTGAGTTTGGCCTCCCAACCATGACCAACTGTCATCTTGGGTACTGCACAGGTGGACAATCTTCACAAGGTAGCCTCAGCTCAGACCTTGGCCATGAGGGAACTAATACTAAGGTACATAAGTTTCCAGTCAAGCCCTACCCAATCTTCAGGTATTGTGGTTGTACGATAAAATTGGAATGGTATCCCATCCAGACAACCATCAGTTTTATAAAGGGCTAAGGCTCATGCCTCAACATTTTCATCACCAAAATCATCAGGTGTTCGAAAACACATGTCCAAAACATTTGAATAGAATGATCCATCATTCCAAGGTTTTCATAACCATTTTTCCACCAAGTATTCCCATCTAAAGTTGATCAAGTTTTATGCTTAGCACTAGCATCTACAAGTGGGGGTAAGTACTGATGAGGGGTGGTAAACTAGTAGGGTTTCAACTAAGTTCAATCTTATGCCTTGGGATGACTGTAAGATCCCTCCTTTGTAAAGGAAAGGATCCCTGTGATTGCAATGCTAGTCCCTGGATCAATGCTAGCATCCAGAGTTTAAGATGAGTACACAGATACAAAGGTCGTTTATTACATTCATTCCAGAGATAAAACATAGTCTTTTACAACTCAGGGCCAAAGGCCTAATACAAGAGTTTATGGAATAAGTAAATAAACATAAGTCCTCATCTTCATGTGCCACATGCAAGCATGTTGAGTGTAGACTCATGACTCCTACTCGTCATCGGAGTAACCTGCAACATCACAAGTTACAGCCACAGTGGGTCAATACTTTGGAATAGTATTGGCAAGTGATACCTTAGTAATTTTTAAGTGGACTACATTACTATATGCATTTTGGCTAAGTGTATCTTGGCTTGCTTTGCTCAAAATAGGTTTTTCCTATTAGTTGAAATCACTAAGTTTTTCTTTATCAAAAGCTTCCCAAGAAACCACCAATAGACATTGGGGTCCTTCATCCTTGTTCACCCACAAGTTTTACTTAGAAGTTGGAGTGATGAGATTCTTGTAGCTTCCATGTCTTGATGCTCAAGATGTCCATTGCCATGGACATGGCTAAGTACTTAGATTTTCCATCTGCAGAGGTTGTGCACTTTCCCCACCAGACTTGGTTTCCCAAGACAGGACCTTTCAGAAGCCTTTCCTTAGTCAAATGGACGCGTTCCATCCTATCATTCCCACTACCACCAACTGTCCAAGTGACTAAGTTCTAGCAACCAATATGATCATGGCAGAGCCCATATTGCCAAGTGGTTGCCCTGTAAGCTTTCTCAACACTTGGCCTCCAAATCCCTTTGTGCCTGGGTGGCATACCACAAGTGAGATACACAAGACAAATCCATGGCCTTGTGTAACCACTCAACCAAAAACCACCAATTCAAGTCCCATTCCACCCAGGTGGTTCATTGACTTAGTTGTTTTATTAGGAAAAGCATAAGTCCATAAGACTTAGAATTATATTTAACATAGCATGTACATACTTTACCAACCCTTGTTTTCTATTAGCTAGGATAATCATGGCATAGTAACTTAACTTAGGAAAAATCCCTAGCAATTCTATATTTCTACAACTACATAGGATTTCCCAACATAGCATTTGGCAAAAGTAGCATGCAAGACTTAGCAAAAATAATTCTAATGCTTATCCAAAATAAAGGGAATGGAAATATCATGAAGTATCACTTGCCTTGGTAATGGGGAGAGTAGAACTCTTCACAATCACAGTCACTAGCAAAATCTACACATAAAATTTGTAGCACACAATCACACACAATTTATATACAAAAAAAATTATGAATGCATGCATGCAAGAAAATGCTAAGTGATGATTTTGAAAACTCTACCAAGCTAGTGCATGATACAGAAACATAACAAGTCACAAAGTTTGCTAACTAAACTTATTTAGCACTAATACAAATTACTAAACTAAATCTATGCTCAAAATAGACCTAATTTTGTTTCTGCATACAAAGTCATTTTAACAGATACTTTTTGTTAAACACATTGCAGATTCAGAAAGGGCTTGACTCACTGATTCCAACGGTATAAAATTTGCAAAAATCTAACGTGGGATTCAAAAGTTATAGCCTTTTGAAAATTAGATCTAAATCTGGTTTGAAATCTGTTTTTGAACTGAACTGGTGACACATGTCGTGTTTTGGTTGGTCAGTACCGATTCGTTCGGATCAACAGACACGGACCGTAGGATCTAAGTGAGATCTGGCGGCTCAGATGCGCGCTTACCTCTTTGCCCACGTTCTAATCTACGCCGTAGGATCTACATCTGACGCTCCTAAGCGTCCTGACCATACACGGGCGGCGCTAGCGGCGTTGACTGGCGGCGGCGCGTCTGACTGCGGCGGTGCCGGCGCTCTAGGTCGCCTGGGAAGGAAGGGAGGCGCTTACCGGATCCGCAGTGGCGTGCTGAAGCTCGACGTGGTGTTGGTTTGCGAAGGGGCGCGCTGGCACGGTCTTAGGAACTCGTCGGAGTAACGGGCGGCGTCGGTAGCTTGCAGTCGTGGTCCTTGCCGAGGTTTGGCGTCGCCCTAGCACGAACCAGTGGCATCAGGATTTGCGCAAGACATAGGCGAACAAGCTCGCGTGAAGGAGGGGGCAAGGGGCGCTCGGGTTTTACCTTAATTGGTCGCCGGAGTTTATCGGCGGCGCAGGTGGTTTCGGTCGCGAACGGAGACGACGACCTGGGTCACGAGCAGGCAAAAGGAAGGTATCAGCGTAAGCGCAAGATCATTCCAAACATCCTCGTTTGAACCAGAGAGGGAGGGGCGGTCGAGGCTCACCGTAATTGGCCGCCGGAGTTGTCGGTACTGCGGGGTTTCGAGGGCAATTGCACGCAGCCTGGTGGCGGAGTGAGCGAGGAGAGGGGGAAAGATGCTTGCGGGGCAAAGGGGTTTAAGTAAGTCTAGGTGCGACAGGAAACGCTTGCAAAATAATGGGCAATTACACCGCGCCATTACCGGCCTTGACAGCAGCAGCGACGTGGTCGCGAGCGTGGTTTGAGGAAGACGAGGGTGACGTGGACGGGGCCCGCTGGTCAGCGAAATAAACAGAAGGGCGTGGGGTCTGGCTGTCAGTGGCTGAATGGTTGTGCTCGCGCGTGAGAGAAGAAAAGAGATGCCCCGGGTGAGCTTGCTGGGCCTGCTCCGTTGCTGGGCTAAAATGGCAGTGCTCAGCCTTTTTTTATTTGTTTGCTTCTTTTCTTTTTCTAAAACAATTTTATGAATTGGTTTTAATATGAATTCAAACTCTTTTTGAATTCAAACTTTTCCTGGGTTTTTGCAGGGTGCAGTAGTCTCCAATTTAGGCATAAGATCATGTGGTTGCTTTGCAAAGGCTTGGTCAAGCTTGGAGATCAAAAATAACAGAGGCTAGGCACTTGGTTTGTAAAATTGAAAAATGGTTTTTTTTTTGAATCCATTTCCAATTTGAAAAACTTGGTTTAAATTCTACACTCAAACCTATCCTCATAGAAGGCAACAACTTGGTTCATAAACAATCAAACTCTCAAATGGTGTTAGCCATTTGATTTAAATCTGTTCACATAAAATCATAGCACTATGTGCTTCTGTTTTTTCTGAAATGAGTTTGAAATTTGATCCCAAATCTATATGCATGCATGAATGATATGCAAACTTTGAAATTATGATTTTAGGGATGTTACAAATCTAACCCCCTTAAGGTGAATCTCGCCCTCAAGATTCGGATTGGCTAGCAAATAGGTGAGGGTGGTCTTTCCGAAGATCATCTTCTCTTTCCCATGTTGCTTCCTCTTCGGTATGATGGTTCCATTGCACTTTGCAAAACTTGATAGTATTTGTTCCGGTGACTCTTTCTGCAGTCTCAAGAATCTTGATAGGCTTTTCCTCATAAGTGAGATCACTTTCTAGTTGAACTTCTTTCAAAGGTATGGTATCCTTTAAAGAAGATTCTTCCATTTCTGGGTGACATTTCTTAAGTTGACTCACATGAAATACATTATGGACTGCTGATAGAGATGCTGGCAGTTCAATTTCATAAGCAACTTCACCTTTGCGACTCAGAATCTTGAATGGCCCAACATATCTTGGTGCCAACTTTCCTTTGACTCCGAATCTTTTCACTCCACGGAGTGGTGATACTCTAAGATAGGCCCTATCACCGACTTCGTAGGTGACTTCTCTACGCTTAGGATCCGCGTAGCTTTTCTGTCGGGACTGTGCTATCTTCAACCTGTCCTTAACCAATTTGACCTTCTCTTCGGCTTCTTTGATAAGATCTGGCCCAAATAAACTTCTTTCTCCCACACCATTCCATAAAAATGGGGTGGTACATTTTCTTCCGTAGAGAAACTCAAACGGTGCCATCTCAATGCTGGTTTGATAGCTGTTGTTATAAGAAAATTCTGCGTAAGGCAGACTTTCATCCCAACTTGCTCCATAATTTAGGGCACATGCCCTCAACATGTCTTCCAGAATTTGATTAGTCCTTTCCGTTTGTCCATCGGTTTGCGGATGAAAAGCAGTACTGAATTCCAACCTCGTTCCCAATGACTCGTGTAGCTGTCTCCAAAAATGGGAAGTGAATTGGGTTCCCCTATCGGACACAATACTCTTAGGCACACCGTGAAGGCATACAATTCTACTCATGTAGATTTTGGCTAACTTGGCACTGGTATAAGTTGTCTTCACGGGTATGAAATGTGCCACTTTAGTTAAGCGATCCACGACTACCCATATGGAATCATATCCTGATCTGGTCCTTGGTAATCCTGTGATGAAATCCATACCAATTTTGTCCCATTTCCAATCAGGAATAGGTAGTGGTTGTAGTAAACCGGCTGGTTTTTGATGCTCCGCTTTTACTCTACTACACACATCACACAAAGCAATATGCTCGGCGATGTCCCTTTTGAGATTATTCCACCAAAATCTTTTCTTCATGTCCATGTACATTTTGGTGTTTCCCGGGTGAATAGAATATGGAGAGTTGTGGGCTTCTTGCAGAATCAATTTCCGCATCTCCGGATCTTGCGGAACACAGATACGTTTCCCGTGCCATAAAGTACCTTGTTCGTCTACATGGAAATTTTTAGCTTTCCCTTGGTCAATATTTTTCTTAATCTCTTCTATTTCCTTATCAGTCTTTTGAGCTTCTCGAATCTTGTCCAACAAAGTGGGTTGGACTTCTAAAGACATGAGATGTCCTTCAGGTACAATCTCCAATCTGAGTTCTTTGAATTGCTTACACAAATCCCCTGGCAGTTCTCCTTTGGTAAGGCCATTTACAAATACCTTGCGACTTAGAGCATCTGCTACAACATTTGCTTTACCAGGGTGGTATTGCAAACTTAAGTCATAGTCCTTGATAAGATCTAACCATCTTCTTTGTCTCATATTGATTTCCTTCTGGGTGAAGATATATTTCAAACTCTTGTGATCGGTGAACACTTCACAACGCTTTCCCAAAAGGTAATGTCTCCATGTTTTGAGTGCATGGACGACAGAGGCTAACTCTAAATCATGAGTAGGATAGTTCACTTCATGAGTTTTGAGTTGTCTCGAGGCATAGTCCACAACTTTACCGTCTTGCATAAGTACGGCACCCAAACCTTGATGAGACGCATCACAATATACTTGGAAATCCTTTTCCAAATCTGGCAGACACAGAACTGGTGCTGTTACCAGTCTCTTCTTCAATTCTTGAAAGTTGACTTCACAACCTTCAGACCAAGCAAACTTCTTGTCTTTCTTTAACAATTCTGTCATGGGCTTAGCAACTTTTGAGAAATTCTCAATGAATCTTCTGTAGTAACCTGCTAAGACAAGGAAACTGCGTACTTCTTTCACGTTCTTGGGAGATTCCCATTCTGTCACAGCTGAAACTTTAGCAGGATCAACTGCCACACCATCCTTTGTCATAACATGACCAAGAAAACCAACTTCTTCTAACCAGAACTCACACTTGCTGAATTTAGCATAAAGTTTATGTTCTCTTAACTTCTCAAGTATCAAGCGCAAGTGTCCTTCATGCTCTTCCTTGCTCTTGGAGTAGACTAAGATGTCATCGATGAAAATGACAACGAAATTGTCAAGGAATTCCATGAACACCTTGTTCATCATATTCATGAAGTATGCTGGAGCATTGGTTAAGCCGAATGGCATTACGGTATACTCATACAATCCATACCTTGTGGTGAATGCTGTTTTAGGTATGTCTTGCTCTCTTATCTTGAGCTGAAAATAGCCTGACCGGAGATCAATCTTCGAGAACACACAAGCTCCCTCTAGCTGATCAAACAAGTCATTGATTCTTGGCAAAGGATATTTGTTCTTGATAGTTACCTCGTTGAGTGAACGGTAATCTATGCATAATCTTTGACTTCTATCCTTCTTCTCCACAAACAAGACTGGGGCTCCCCAAGATGAAGAACTTGGTTGTATGAATCCTTTCTGCAACTGTTCTCCTAGTTGCTTCTTGAGCTCTTTCAGTTCATCAACTGACATTTTGTATGGTCTCTTTGCTATTGGTCCAGAACCTGGTACCAAATCTATCAGAAATTCCACGTCTCTATCTGGTGGCATTCCTGGCAATTCTTCCGGAAACACATCCGGATATTCACATACAATTGGCACACTGTCCATGCTACCCCCCTTAAGAGAATTTAGCGTACTCCTCTTTGCTCCAAAGCTGGTCTTGATTCTGATCCTTTTATTATCCGGAGTCGTGAGTGAGACAGTATGGCTGGCACAATCTATCACTCCTTTGTACTTAGTCATCCAGTCCATTCCCAGAATGACATCCAAACCTTGGGAGTTTAATATTATCAG
Source organism: Avena atlantica (assembly GCA_910589765.1). Classification (NCBI taxonomy): domain Eukaryota; kingdom Viridiplantae; phylum Streptophyta; class Magnoliopsida; order Poales; family Poaceae; genus Avena; species Avena atlantica. The sequence continues at coordinate 304,784,179 of OU342736.1, forward strand.
GTTAACGGGAAACTTATACTTCCCGAATTCTATGACTAGGTCATGGCATCCTGAATTCACTATCATTTCTCCACCAGGAGAACTTACTTTTATAGGACACCCAATAGTTTCTACCGGTAGTTCATTTCTTTCAACAAATGCTCTTGATATGAATGAATGAGATGCACCAGTATCAAAGAGTACAAATGCTGGAATGGAATTGAGTCTGAACTTACCAGCAACAGCGTCAGGTTCCTCATAGACCTCCTCCACATTAATGTGGTTCACCTGACCTTTCTGGAAAGGATTGGGCTTGACAGGTCCTTCAACTTTCTTTTCGGGGCACTCATTTGCATAGTGTCCCATCTTCTTGCATTTGAAGCATTCAACCTGACTGATGTCCCTTTTTGCAGGCTGACTTCCACTTCCACTACCATTCCCACTGTGGTGGCTCTTATGTCCACTCTTGTGGTTCTTGTACTTGTCATTGTCATGACTGCGGTGATGCTTGTTGTCATGACGGTTGTGGTTGTGGTGCTTGTTGAATTTCCCATGCTTGTGGGATCCTGAGCTTCCACTGTCATCATAGTGAGATCGTTTGTGATACAATCCCGAGTTGTGCTTGTCGGAGTGTTTTCTTTTCCTACTCTCGACTTGTTTCATTTTGTTCTCCAATATAGCAGCCTTGTCACAGAGCGACTGATAAGTGGGAACATATGCCACAGCCAGCTGCAGATTCAGCTCATCATTCAAGCCTTCCAGAAACTTTTCTTTTCTTTTGGCATCTGTGTCAACCTCATCCGGTGCATAACGCGCCAGATTGTTGAACTCTTCTATGTATTCAGCCACGCTGCGGTGGCGCTGCTTCAAGTTGTGAAACTCCTTCTTTTTCAGGCTCATCATTCCTGATGAGATATGAGCAGTGCGAAAGCCATCTTCAAAGATAGCCCAAGTCACCTCATCTAAAGGAGTGGTGATTTGGAAGTTGTCCCACCATGTGGCGGCTGGCCCTTCCAGCAGATGTGTTGCAAATCTGACCTTTTCAGCGTCCGTGCATCCCACGGTCACTAAGTCCTTGTTTACAGAACGTAGCCAATCATTGGCCACCATGGGATCAGTTGTCCCCGAGAACTTAGCTGGCCTCAAACGCAGAAATCTGGTGAGCATATCAAAACCCGGAGGGTTGTTATTGTTGTTATTATTGTTGTTGTTGTTATTGGGGTTGTTATTGTTGTTATTCTGGTTTTGGATGAACGTTGTCATCATCTGCATAAGCTGTGTCTGAGCATTCATCATCTGTTGCATTTCTGGAGTGATGTTGTTGGGGTTGAGGTTTGCGCGGCGGGGAGGCATCTGTGGTTTGTTCAAATAGAGATAAGAATGAGATACCCATAGATGTTTTATGCACATTACATCACAAGCAAACACAAAGCATGCAACACAAAATAAAAGTTCAACAACAAAATAACAAGTTCTCAAAATAAAACACACAAGTGGCAAGCCATCCACATGTAGGATGGTCCAATAATAAGTTCACAAATAACAAGTACGATAATGAAAGATAAACGAGTAGTCAAGTCTACTCATCAGCATCAATCTCCTCCTCGACAAAGGTAAGACCTGCGTTCTCCATCACGGTCTTGTTCTCCTCAATAGTAGTGGTCAAGGAATCGATCTTGGCCTTGAGAGCCCTCTTTCGGGAGCGAAGCCTCTCGATCACCATCTGCTGCTGCTCTAGCTCGAAATCCTTGGACTTCAGTTCTTCAGTCATGTCCCGAATTTTCTTGTTCCTATCCTGGACGCGTTTCTCCTGACTCTTGAACTTTCGGTGCTGGGTCTCGAACTTCGCCTCCATTTCCTTGACTATCTCGTCCTGCTGTGCGAAAAGCTTGTCCTTCTCACGAAGCTGCACCTGGAGCTCGTCATTGCTGAGCATGACGTTGGTCCTGTCCGTGTCCACGTGCCTGATGAGAGACTCTAAGTCCTGGAGATAGAGACGTATCGGCTCTGCTGCGTCCCTCGAGTCGTCCTCGAAGTCAATGGACTCTCCATCATCATCACGTCTTCCGAAGACGTGGAAGTGGGTGCCTCTAACCTTTCGGGAGTGACGGCCTAACAGACGTCCTATCAGGTCCTGCATGACGACCTCCATGCCTCTCTCCCTGTCATCGTGCATAAGCTTGAAGACGATGGCCTCCGTAGTAGGCTCCGTCTAGCGTCCGGGCTGGTTCACCTTGAAGCCCCAGAGGTCCTTCCTCTCGAACTTGGTGAGTGGATGCACCATGATGGTGGGAAGAGGGAGATTGAGCAAGGTGGTAAGCTCAACGATACGAGGGCCAAAACGGGTAACCTGGAACTCCTCAACAGTGCTGATGGTAATAGGCATCTACTTATAAGATAGAAATGTTAGGACAACACAATTTAAGATAAAACAAGACAAACATTACATACATATCCATGGAACACAAAATCACACAAGTCATGCATACATGATTCCATTACATCAATCAAGGTCCAAACTTATTTAAGGTATCATTTTGGAAAATAAAGTGATAGGTGGTGGTCCAACTAACGAAGTGCGTTCACAATCCTATCTCACTGGATCTGTTGGCTAACACAATGTTCCTAGAGGCAATCCACCTATCTTGTTCACATGATTCCATCACTAAGTCTATAATATCTCCCCTTAAGGTTTGGTTGGTGGCTTCCAACTCTTGGGTAAGTTCCTTCTCTTTCTCTAAGTCTTTTTGGAGGTTGAGCATTCTGCTCTTGACTCTAGCACTAAGTTCCTTGATAGTCCTCCAAGCTGCTTCTCTTGCTGACTCAAAGAATGTGGTGTGCATCACAGTGTTGGTGTACATGCAGAATCCTCTTTCTTTGTGGTTGTCTTCCTTGTTTTTGTACAAGTGAAGTTGCACCCACCAATACTCCACTCCTTCATCCATCACTGGAAAGCCTTTGTAAACAGCTGCACCATGTGCCTCCATTGCCACCATGAGGTCCTTGAGAATTTTGGGAAACTCAGTTTCACACTCCAAGGTCATGGTCATGAGTGGCCCTTTCTTCACGGCTTCGTTGATGGAGTTCATCTACAAATGGAGATGAGAATGAGAAGATTAGAAAAGTTTTACGAGAAGAATAGACAAGTGTAGAAGTAGTTGAAAATTGTCCTTAGTGGTTTTCCAATCCTAGGGTCATAATCCTACAGGCAACACAGTGCTCTGATACCATCTGTAAGATCCCTCCTTTGTAAAGGAAAGGATCCATGTGATTGCAATGCTAGTCCCTGGATCAATGCTAGCATCCACAGTTTAAGATGAGTACACAGATACAAAGGTCGTTTATTACATTCATTCCAGAGATAAAACATAGTCTTTTACAACTCAGGGCCAAAGGCCTAATACAAGAGTTTATGGAATAAGTAAATAAACATAAGTCCTCATCTTCATGTGCCACAGGCAAGCATGTTGAGTGTAGACTCATGACTCCTACTTGTCATCGGAGTAACCTGCAACATCACAAGTTACAGCCACAGTGGGTCAATACTTTGGAATAGTATTGGCAAGTGATACCTTAGTAATTTTTAAGTGGACTACATTACTATATGCATTTTGGCTAAGTGTAGCTTGGCTTGCTTTGCTCAAAATAGGTTTTTCCTATTAGTTGAAATCACTAAGTTTTTCTTTATCAAAAGCTTCCCAAGAAACCACCAATAGACATTGGGGTCCTTCATCCTTGTTCACCCACAAGTTTTACTTAGAAGTTGGAGTGATGAGATTCTTGTAGCTTCCATGTCTTGATGCTCAAGATGTCCATTGCCATGGACATGGCTAAGTACTTAGATTTTCCATCTGCAGAGGTTGTGCACTTTCCCCACCAGACTTGGTTTCCCAAGACAGGACCTTTCAGAAGCCTTTCCTTAGTCAAATGGACGCGTTCCATCCTATCATTCCCACTACCACCAACTGTCCAAGTGACTAAGTTCTAGCAACCTATATGATCATGACAGAGCCCATATTGCCAAGTGGTTGCACTGTAAGCTTTCTCAACACTTGGCCTCCAAATCCCTTTGTGCCTGGGTGGCATACCACAAGTGAGATACAAAAGCCAAATCCATGGCCTTGTGTAACCACTCAACCAAAAACCACCAATTCAAGTCCCATTCCACCCAGGTGGTTCATTTACTTAGTTGTTTTATTAGGAAAAGCATAAGTCCATAAGACTTAGAATTATTTTTAACATAGCATGTACATACTTTACCAACCCTTGTTTTCTATTAGCTAGGCTAAGCATGGCATAGTAACTTAACTTATGAAAAATCCCTAGCAATTCTATATTTCTACAACTACATAGGATTTCCCAACATAGCATTTGGCAAAATTAGCATGCAAGACTTAGCAAAAATAATTCTAATGCTTATCCAAAATAAAGGGAATGGAAATATCATGAAGTATCACTTGCCTTGGTAATGTGGAGAGTAGCACTCTTCACAATCACAGTCACTAGCAAAATCTACACATAAAATTTGTAGCACACAATCACACACAATTTATATACAAACAAAATTATGAATGCATGCATGCAAGAAAATGCTAAGTGATGATTTTGAAAACTCTACCAAGCTAGTGCATGATACAGAAACATAACAAGTCACAAAGTTTTCTAACTAAACTTATTTAGCACTAATACAAATTACTAAACTAAATCTATGCTCAAAATAGACCTCATTATGTTTCTGCATACAAAGTCATTTTAACAGATACTTTTTGTTAAACACATTGCAGGTTCCGAAAGGGCTTGACTCACTGATTCCAACGGTATAAAATTTGCAAAAATCTAACGTGGGATTCAAAAGTTATAGCCTTTTGAAAATTAGATCTAAATCTGGTTTGAAATCTGTTTTTGAACTGAACTGGTGACACGCGTCGTGTTTTGGTTGGTCGGTACCGATTCGTTCGGATCAACAGACGCGGACCGTAGGATCTAAGTGAGATCTGGCGGCTCAGATGCGCGCTTACCTCTTTGCCCACGTTCTAATCTACGCCGTAGGATCTACATCTGACGCTCCTAATCGTCCTGACCATACACGGGCGGCGCTAGCGGCGTTGACTGGCGGCGGCGCATCTGACTACGGTGTGCCGGCGCTCTAGGTCGCCTGGGAAGGAAGGGAGGCGCTTACCGGATCCGCAGTGGCGTGCTGAAGCTCGACGTGGTGTTGGTTTGCGAAGGGGCGCGCTGGCACAGTCTCAGGAACTCGTCGGAGTAACGGGCGACGTCGGTAGCTTGCAGTCGTGGTCCTTGCCGAGGTTTGGCGTCGCCCTAGCACGAACCAGTGGCATCATGATTTGCGCAAGACATAGGCGAACAAGGTCGCGTGAAGGAGGGGGCAAGGGGCGCTCGGGTTTGACCTTAATTAGTCGCCGGAGTTTATCGGCGGCGCAGGTGGTTTCGGTCGCGAACGGAGACGACGACCTGGGTCACGAGCAGGCAAAAGGAAGGTATCAGCGTAAGCGCGAGATCATTCCGAACATCCTCGTTTGAACCAGAGAGGGAGGGATGGTCGAGGCTCACCGTAATTGGCCGCCGGAGTTGTCGGTACTGCGGGGTTTCGAGGGCAATTGCACGCAGCCTGGTGGCGGAGTGAGCGAGGAGAGGGGGGGAAGATGCTTGCGGGGCAGAGGGGTTTAAGTAAGTCTAGGTGCGACAGGAAACGCTTGCGAAATAATGGGAAATTACACCGCGCCATTACCGGCCTTGACAGCAGCAGCGACGTGGTCGCGAGCGTGGTTTGAGGAAGACGAGGGTGACGTGGACGGGGCCCGCTGGTCAGCGAAATAAAAAGAAGGGGCGTGGGGTCTGGCTGTCAGTGGTTGAATGGTTGTGCTCGCGCGTGAGAGAAGAAAAGAGATGCCCCGGGTGGGCTTGTTGGGCCTGCTCCATTGCTGGGCTAAAATGGCAGCGCTCGGCCTTTTTTTTTATTTGTTTGCTTCTTTTCTTTTTCTGAAACAATTTTCTGAATTGGTTTTAATATGAATTCAAACTCTTTTTGAATTCAAACTTTTCCTGGTTTTTGCAGGGTGCAGTAGTATCCAATTTAGGCATAAGATCATGTGGTTGCTTTGCAAAGGCTTGGTCAATCTTGGAGATCAAAAATAACAGAGGCTAGGCACTTGGTTTGTAAAATTGAAAAATGGTTTTTTTTTTGAATCCATTTCCAATTTGAAAAACTTGGTTTAAATTCTACACTCAAACCTATCCTCATAGAAGGCAACAACTTGGTTCATAAACAATCAAACTCTCAAATGGTGTTAGCCATTTGATTTAAATCTGTTCACATAAAATCATAGCACTATGTGCTTCTGTTTTTTCTGAAATGAGTTTGAAATTTGATCCCAAATCTATATGCATGCATGAATGATATGCAAACTTTGAAATTATGATTTTAGGGATGTTACAATGACATCAAGATTATCTAGCTTAGGCCAAATTTTATGCTCTTTATGCAACCTAGTATCTATCATTCTCTTAAGTAAACTCCAAGTAAGAGCTTTGAATAGGAAATAAAGTATAAAGCTTGCAATTAAAACTAGGATGGTTTATCAAGTGGTATAAGCTTGCTAAGTTAATAGCTTGCATAGGTCAATTGATGTAGTAAGGCTTGCTAAACTGCAAGTGTTAGCTTGCACATTCACTAGTAGTATTAGGCTTGCTAAAGTAGAGTATCTTGCAAGTTTTAGCTTGCCTTGTGCAGAGCAGTGGTTGAAGTTCTCCTCGGCTTCTTCTTCGTAGTATCCTCCTTCCTCCTCGTATCCTTGGTCGGTACTATCGTCTATAAATAAATACGAGGTACACAATCACAAAACAATACTTAACTACTTGCAATCATCACACACAAGGGTCCTATAGATGATCTAACATCATCACTAACATTACAAGATTAAGGCTTGTCTTAATTCCTTTTATTTTTAGCAAAGTAATTTCTACTCATTGAGAAACTACTTAAGATTTAATATTCTCCAAACAAAACATGTGATCATGTTGACACATGTCATCACCACATATTGTAGTCCATGGGAATGTGATTTAAAGTGGTGTCACAATTTAATAAGGTTTTACCCTTTTATTTTAATTAAATAAAGTGACTAGAAATGCCTATGGGCATTCTTTTATTACTTGAACATTATTTCTGCAAGTAAACCTATATATTTTTATATATTCTGAAAGGTATGGTTAAATGTGATTTTTGAGAGTTGTAATCAACTCAAAAGCTATTATGGTTTAAATTTGAAAAATGTTTGAATGTAGAAAAGCTTCTGCCTTGTTATTTTTACCATGGGTGATCTATAGATCCAAATGACTTGAATCCAACGGGCTTGGATTCAGCATTCCCAGACCTTTCTAACAAAATTAGTTTCATTCACTTTGGTGCACTGAATTGACCTAGGTTGATTTTTGAAACTGGGTACAGAAGTGTGTTTGAAATAAAATGGAAAAGGTTTAATTCAAACAACTGGGCTGCGCGGGAAAAGTTAACGGGCCGGCCTGGTAAGCGTAGTGCTCCCACGGGCTGCTTAAGTGGTTGTCCCCACTCGTCAGTGAGACAGGGGGTGCGAAGCGGTATGGGGCGATGTGGATCGTGCGATCTAGTTCTAATCCAACGGCTGGGAGTCATCGTCTACGCGGGGCAACGCCGGCGAGACAGAAACCTAGCGCGGCCAGTGGGGGTTGCTGGGGGCTCACCGGGGTGCAGGCGAGGGTCGGCGAGGCGGGCGAACGACGAAGTTGCCGACGGCGAACTCAGGGGTGGTCCCGGCAGCTCCTGGGGTGGACGAAATCAATGGCGCCCTTCATCTCTAGAGGCGGCGGGCTCCGGTGAAATTCCGGCGATGCACTGCTCGCCTGGCTCCGGGACTGAGGTGGGGTAATTCTGGGTGAGAGAGGAGTGGAATGGTGTGAAGAATTCGAGTGGTGGAGTTCTCTATTTATAGTCTCGATGGTGAGACCGAACGGCATGGGCAGGCGACGGTGGCGACATGGCTACGGGCTGCTAGAGGCATGGTCGGCGGGCGCGGTCCGTGCGTGTGGTCCAGTGGCTGGCAGGGTTCGAGTGGTGGACAAGGAGTCGCGGTGGACGGTGGGCTGCCTCCCAGACATGTTGTTTTTGTTTGGTGCATGCTCTGGCTAGCTAGCCATTGTCGGCTGGCAAGGGGGTGCTCGGGTTGGCATGGCATGGAGCAAAGAGTAGGGGCTAGGGTTGGTCTAAGCACTGGTTGGCACTGGGGGAGACAAGGGTGATCAATGGTGAACATTGCTTAGCCCAATTACTGCTCCAAACAGTGAAGTTAGGCCAGTTTGATTTGAATCTGCCAAGTGTTTGATGAAATGGCCGCATGAATTCAAGTTTTGAATTTTGAAAAGATTTTTGGTGGGCGTGTTAGATTGGTGCTGGTGAGTCTGCAGATGCTTGGGTTTTGAAAGTTGAGCTTGTTTGAGTGGTTTTTGAAAAAGTGGGATCTTCCCATATGATAAAGATTCAATTTTGAATTGTCATTTAAACTATGCATTTGAAAGTTTCTGGATGATCACAAGGTGGGCCTTGATACTTCGTTATTAGTAAAATCAAGGGGTGCAAAGATCCAGAAAAGTTTCTATTAGGTTCTGAATGTTTGAGACAGCCAAAGTAGGCATGGGAGTTAAATTGGTCAAAGTGACCATTCCCTTGTTTTATTTGTTTTGCTTTATTTGTCTTTGGGAAAAGTGTGGGAAATGTTTTATATGATGTTTATTTCACCTAAGAAACATTTTACAAGCAAGGAAACATACAAACAAGGTGGTTCAAAAGAATTTCAAACTCAATGCATACTCATATGCATGCATTCATAATTTTATTTTGAAAAGTTTTTGTTAACCCTAATTTTGATGATTAGAATTTGATGATCCAAGTTCAATATTTTTGGGATGTTACATTCTGCATGACACAAGGCCACCAGAGCACTCCACCTGTCCTTCATGTCGATGGATTCAAAGGGCAATAGCATGCCCAAAACACCACAGACCACGGTCATGGAGGCTACCACCTACCTAGTATCGAACCTGCCACCAGCGGGAGACCCACAGTATGCAATCCAAAAATCTAGGATTGCAGGTGTTGGACTTGTCGGAGCCGCACTTGGAGCATTGACAACAGGCACGAAGCTCCTCGATTGAAGCCGCCCTCTTGTTGGTGCCTTTGAAGTTGCAGATGAAGCAGTACACCAGCTCTTCCTAGCTACGGATGGATCCAGAGGGGAGGTTATTGAGCCAGGCTCTAGCCTCGCCCATCATCTGCAGCTGAAGGCATTGCATGTCCGTGTTTTTGCTCCTGCCATGGAGCTTGACCGATGAGATATGGTCATCTAGCCAGATCTTTGGCTCATGTATGTTGTCAAACTTAGGTTGTCCGAAGGAAGCTTGAAGCCTTTAGGCATCTGTGTTTGTCGTATGGCCCCGCTGAAGCACCTGACGCCGAATAACTCTGTATCCTCCTCATCAGACTCCATGGAACACGCGCGTTATGCGCATGATTTGTCAATCTTGCGCTGCGTGATCTCGTGACGGGCGTCATAGTTACGGCACTTCACCGTGGGCTGCGGAGATGCCGCAGCAGGTCATTCTCTTCCTCGTCGAATGAGGGTGTGTAGCTTTAGGTGAATTTTGCCGCAGCCTTCTTCTTCGGCTCTAGAGTCGCCTCTCCGTGTAATGCGGCTCCGACAAGACCAAGACCTGTCGTCGGATTGTCGAAAAGTACGCCATAGGGGGCCCTAGTGGCGTTGGAAAGATGGGTTGTGAGACGTCAGATGTTCCAGGAGCGGTGAGCACAAGTTTACCCAGGTTCAGGTCCGACTGCGGTGATCGGATCCTACTCCTGCTAGCAACCCAGTAATATATCGGTGTAAGCTGGATGTTACAGCGGATTACAAGAGAGGTTCGCCTGTGCGAGTTGGTTGTGGTGTTGTTCCCTAAAGGATCCCATAGGGCCAGTTTATATAGTCACCGGGACCTAGGGTTACATGAGAGACCTATTCGGCTACGTTACAGAGTCGGTAACTAGATACAGCTTGGACTACAAGTAATACTACAGGCCTAAGTCGGTAGCTCTTCTGGGCCTTGTCGTAACCGGAACTGGCTCCTCCTCTTTCTCTGACTGGGCCGCCATTGAAGCAAAGCTCTAACCCATTGGTGGGCCACCCTGGTCAGCTAGTCCTGTAGATATACCCAGAAAATATATACCTAACAGTATCCCCCGGAAGTCTCCAAGATCCAAAGTCGCATAAATCGTCTAGCTTGATGGTTTCTTCATCCTGCGAATCTTGAAGGGTTCCCGAAAACTTCATTCAGTAGTGTAGGATTCCGAGTCAATTGAGTCGGATACATTGTATTCTCACTTTAGTCTTTTCCCTTGCTCAGTTTGAAACATTAGGCGGATTTTATAGCGACGTGTTGGCTAAAAACTTTTTAGAACAGGTCTTGTCACTGACAAGAGTCCCATCAACACGACTATTGGTGGGTCTTCTCCTTACGGAACATAGCATCGTTTCGATTTTCACGCGAGAATCGAGGGGGCGGAAGAGTCATGAGGAAGTTACCCACCTCTCTCCTATACGCGTGGCATAAATCGCGCCCATCAACGCACGAATCTTAGCGCAGAGGCAAATAAAAGAGAGGAGAAAACCCTTCTCTCAGATTTATCTCTCCATAGATTTATTCATTGCCTCCTTGTACTCCTCGAGCGATCCGCAGCCATTCCCATCTACACATCTCAAGAAAAAATCTCTCTCCCCCACCATTCCTTCTTCTCCAAGATCAATGGCGTCTGCCTCAGGTTCAGGAGCGACGGCGGGTTCGTCAGCGGCAGATGAGAAGAAGATGCGGGTCTCTGGGTCCCTAGCGTCATGGACGACACCGAACTCCAGGTCATGGAGGACGAAGGATTCATTGTCGCCGGCGCGTGGTGGAGTGCCTCAGGGCACGCTGTTCCTGCCCCGCGCAACAGCAAGAGGGTGCTGTTCGGCACGCACATCGACCGTGGCCTTAGCTTTCCACCGTCGGACTTCATCATCGAGGTCCTCAACTATTACGGTGCGCAACTCCATAACCTCCCTACCAAGTCTCTGCTTGAGCTTAGTACTCACGGAGCTCTGTGTGAGGGGTTTCTTGGCATTAGGCCAAGTCTCACCCTTTTCCGGTACAACTACGGTACCCAGAAGAACTCCATTAGCGCCAGTGTGCCTTACATCACCGGCACCCTTAGCTTAGTAGTTAGGAGAAACCGAGTTTATCCTAGGATTAACGTTAGCGAATCCGTCAAACGCTGGGCCAGAATCTTCTTTTATCATAAGGATATTCCAAATCCTGGAAAGGCGGAAGGTCTTCTGGCATTTGTCGACGGCGCCACCCCCACTAGAAGTCATGGGACCCGGAAGCGCCGGAACTGTCGAATATCTTGATCCTTGCCAAAAGGCGGATTGAGTTTCTAATGAAGCACATGGGGCTCTGTGGATCTAACTTGATCTACTGCTGGCTGGAGCGCCGGATTCAACCTCTACAACACCATGGAGACCGCCTCATGCACCAGATCAGCAGCGACAAGAAGGACAAGATGCGGGTCAGTTCGAGCTGGATTTCGGCGAAGGACTACAAGACCCTTATGCAATATTTGATCAAGGAAAGAGTGGAACGAAAATTTCGTGATGTCTCCATGAAGATGTTCACGTCCAACCGTCCTCTGACTCGGGTAAATGTTTTGACTCTTCTTTCGCGTTTTGTTAGTTTTTCTGTTCTTTCTCCGACTCTATTTTCCTCGATGACTTTGTTAACTCGAGAAACTCCCCGAGTCTGAGCTAGCTCCACTAGAGGGCTATCTCTCAGACGATCTGGAGGGAACGGACGATGATGAGGTGCAAGAAGTTCCCGCCTCCATCGCCAAGAAGCATAAGGCGAAGGAAGTTGTTATCAATGGTGGTAGCCAAGTGTTGCCACTAGTTAAAAAGTAAGCATCATGTCTTTTGTTTTTAGTACCTTGTACCTTTCTTTCTTTCCAGAGCACAGCTGATATTCAGATTTTCGTGCTCTAGATCCAAAATGTCTTTGAAGAGTAAGACCAAGCCAGACAACAAACCAGGCAAGCAATTGCGTCAGCAGAAGCTTGTCATCTCCCCTGCCATGCCGCCACCGACTCCATCCAGTACTCCATCAGCACCAGAGGCTCCTTCCTCTTCTGATGCTGGCAATGTCTCGAAAGCCTTGTTCTCCGTTAGTGACCAAACAACTAACAAGGGTGAACCCGTCAAGGGTAATTGTAACATCCCAGGATTAGCACCTCGAAATAGACAAGACACATGTTTGTGAATTGCATTCATGCATAAGAAAATCCGAGGAATTTTCGCACAGAACTAAAGAAGCTATAGAGGGATTGAGATCTCTCTTGTTCTGATGGAAACATCAGGGCAGGTGCGATGGATTTCGACATGACCTCTATTGTACTTTTGTGTTTGTGGTGAAGACAATTCAAATTTGAATAATCAATTGATAAAGTTGAATACTAAAGGAATTAGAAACAGAGTAATAATGAGAAATTAAATTGCAATAAGAAATAAGAGGTGAACCCTTATTTATGAATAAGATACAATAATTACAAGTTTCAATTGTTAAAATAAAATTGAAAGAAATGAGGACATGGTTATACCTTATGGGTACACGACATTAGCATACCTTGTCCAGCCCAAGGAAGGCCCACGAGAATATACGTGGCCCATGAAGATTTTCGGGTGGCCCAAGCCCATGACATCTTCGGATCCTTGGAGAGCATGACTAGAATAGATAGAATATTCAAAGGGGCAAACCCTAAACCTGTAACCGACTCGATCTGTGCCCCGGGACCTGCCTACCTATATATAAAGGCTAGGAGGGTACGACGAGGAGGCTCTCTCATACCACCGCATACACACCTCCACGCCAGATTGCATCTGTGCACCCTTATAACTTTCGGTTCCGCCGTAATCAAGAGCAGACAAGCAGGAGTAGAGTTTTCCCTCCGGGGTCCTGAACCTGGGTAAATATCGTGTCGCCTGGTTGCTTATCTGTTAACCGTTCCGCGATCTCCAGTACCCCCATCTTCTCCAAAACCCAAGCCCATAACAATGGGCATTGACGAGATCGAACCTCGTCAATTGGCACCGTACGTGGAAATCGGGGGCGCTGATCGTGCGGTCGCGACGGTCCCATCACTTGCAATCTATGACCCATCCATGGAGAGAAGCTGTGCTTGAAATCAAGATCTTGGCGCGATCCCTCGTCGCCGCCGGTCAGATGGCATCTGGCCGATACTTCCTTTTTTTGGCGGCGCCATCAACATGTTCAACCTCGCCAGAGTTCATCCCACATGCAGTAGATCAAATCAGGATCGAGATTGCGGGGCGACTAAGGAGGCGAGGCGATCTTGGCTATCGTGTGGCTGCTAGCTGCCTCTAGTACCTAATCTGGTCAATATTCACGTTGGAAGTGTCTCTTCCGTACACAAAAATCAGTAGGCTGTCGCTTTGGATTGTGTTAGGATCAATTGCGTGCACATTAATTTTAGTTGGCAGCGGCTCACGTGCATACCAGATGCAGCTTTTGAGATCGATTGATGCTTTGTCATGTTATTATGATATAGCTAGCTCTGATTGGGGACTCGCGTTACAGAGACAACACATAGTGAAACAAAATCAACATATGGAGACCAAGGCCACTACGTGCTTGAATTACTTGGCTAGGAGGCCGTGTTTTCCGATCGATCAAATATGGTGGCGTTGCACGCGTGTGACAACTCTGTGCGTGGCTACACATCAACGTATTGCGCCAATTTTCCGCTCCGTCGAGATGTGACTCCGCCATGTCGACTCCTGTCAAAGAAAGATTTGACGACCCTGTTACGACGACTCCGTCCGATCACATAGACTCTACACTTGGGGGCTCCCTCCGCTTCAGCGACCAGCCGCGGCTTTCGGCTGCGGTGATCCTGTGTGATCTTCTAATCGGGGGATCCCTCGGCATCGGTAACCCGATGCGGTTTTCGGCTTCGATGACACGATACATCCTTCGGATGCCGGCAATCTTCGGATGTGGATTTCGCTACCACCATCGTCTCTGCCAACCCGTTGCCGCTATGACTGTGGTCCGCCACATCGACCGTGTCCGCCGCGTAACCCGCTACTGTGTCGACTATGTCCGTGGTCGCATCAACTTTCTCCACGGCAATTACCAATAAAGCTAAGTTTCTCTCTACTTAGAGCTGATTTATTTTTTAACTCGCACTTGAAACACTCAGGGGCTGCGCCCTCTTCGAGTAACCTAATGTGCCATCGGCTCCATGCACTCGAGCACCTCGAACGACGCAGCCCGAGTATCTGATTCTGCCTGACCGTCGAATCCTTAAACTCTGAGTGCCTCGGCAAGGTACTAAGACTAAGGGTAATCATGCTAATGAAAAGGCCTAGCATGCAGTGCAAAAGTGTCGACTCGATCGGCACCAGAATCTTACCATACAAGCCGACAGGCAAATATTTATTACAAGCTACAAGTACTTCACAATTCTTCATATTTTTGCAGCCTACAAAGACGCAACGCTGACCATGCACCCGATAGACGTGATGCTGGCCGCGCACCCGACAGAAGCAACGGCGTCGACTTCATTCGGAACATCGAGTCCTTCCATCTAAACGTCGCGCGACTCCGCTACGTCAACTCCTGGCTCCTTATGCGTGAGATGCTGACTCGATGCACTTCCGAGTTAGTGGTTTCTCCTCGCATGAGTCTCCACTCGAGTCTGCGACTCGACTAGACACTCGTGGGATACTCCTATCAGAAGCGCTGGTCGCACACCCGATGTACTTATGGGTCAGCGGTACGCCCACGCGATTTCCTACTACAACTGCACGATACAAGACTCGAGTCTCTGCCCGAGTCTACGACTCCGCCAGACACTCGGGGGCTACTCCAAACTAGAGTGCTGGTCGCGCACACACAAGATCTTCGAGTCCTACGCTGAGTCTACGACTCCACTACGGACTCGGGGGCTACTCCCATAGGGAGCGCTGGTCGCGCACCCTATAGTCCATTGTGTTGACTACGTCCATAATGATGACTCCTATACAACAACAGAATGAATTCAGCTGAACCGATGAACTTTCGGGTGAAGTGCTTCGCACTCGACACAACTTTCGACTCCGACATCCAAATGGAAGGTTTAAGACAACTAAGTCTCCACCCGAATTTACGATTCGACCGAACTCTCGGGGGCTACTAACATGGTTATACCCTATGGGTACACGACATTAGCATACCTGGTCCATCCCAAGGAAGGCCCACGAGAATATATGCGGCCCATGAAGATTTTCGGGTGGCCCAAGCCCAGGACGTCTTTGGATCCTTGGAGAGCAAGATTAGAATAGATAGAATATTCAAAGGGGCGAACCCTAAACTTGTAACTGACTCGATCTGTGCCCGGGACCTGCCTATCTCTATATAAAGGCTAGGAGGGTACGACGAGGAGGCTCTCTCTCGTACCATCGCATACACACCTCCATGCCAGATTGCATCTGTGCACCCTTGTAACTTTCGGTTCCACCGTAATCAAGAGCAGACAAGTAGGAGTAGGGTTTTCCCTCCGGGGGCCTGAATCTAGGTAAATCTCGTGTCCCCTGGTTGCTTGTCTGTTAACCGTTCCGCGATCTCCAGTACCCCCATATTCTCCAAAACCCAAGCTCATAATAATGGGCATTGACAAGATCGAACCTCGTTAAATGAATTTTAATAATAAATAAGAATGGGTCTTATTTATAAGTAAAATATAAATTTTTAATTAGTTCCAAGAATAATGGAACACTTTATTACATAATACAATGTTACATTGTTATTACAATAAAAGAATAAAATAAATTACTATAAAACAAATAATTATAAAAGGAATTACGTAAATGAAATAACTAGAAGAATTCTTTATTACAAGCAGATATATATTACATTGTTTCTTTTACAAATGTTTAAATACAGATGAAACATTACAGTAATGAAGTACCAAATAATAAAAAGGAAAACCTAAATTACATCTTCTAAACTAAGCTAGATCTTGTATCTTCTTTTCTTCTTATTCCTCTGTACCTGTAAAACAACTCAAAAGAAAACAAAATAGTAGAAGTGGAAGACAGGGGTTGTTGGAATTATGCCCTAGAGGCAATAATAAAGATGTTATTATTATAATTCTTGTTCATGATAAAGTTTATATTCCATGCTAGAATTGTATTAAGCGGAAACATTAATACTTGTGTGGTTTGTGAACAACACCGTGTCCCTAGTACGCCTCTATGGACTAGCTCATTGATCAATGATGGTTACCATAGACATGAGTTGTCAATTGATAATGAGATCATATCATTGGGAGAATGATATGGTGGACAGACCCAAACTAAGCGAAGCAATTAGATCGTGTCATTGTGTTCATCTTTGCGAAGCTTTTCTTATGTCAAATATTGTATTCCTTAGACCATGAGATAATGCAACTCCCTGGTATCGGAAGAAAGCTTTGAGGTCATCAAACGTCATCCTATGAGAGGGTGATCATAAAGGTGTCTCTCAGGTGATCGGAAAGTATCTGTTGGGTTGTATGTATCGAGATGGGATTTGTCCCTCCCAAGTCGGAGAGATATACTTCGGGCCCACTCGGTAATCGATATCAACACCGCTTGCAAGCATGTGGTTAAGGAGTTAATCACAAAGTGATACCGGATTACGGAATGAGTAAAGTACTTGTTGTGAACGAGATTGAACTAGGTATGACGATACCGACGATCGAATCTCGGGCAAGTAAAATATCGCGAGACGAAGGGAATATATATATGGGATTGATTGAATCATGGCATCGTGGTTCATCCGATATGATCATCGATGAATGTGTGGGAGTCAATATGGGTGCCCAGACCCCGTTGTTGATTATTGATAGAAGATCATGTCTGTATATTCTCGAACCCGCAGGGTCACACACTTAACGTGTCTCGACGCTAGGATAGATTGGATAATTGGTTTATGAATTTTTGTTCGGAGTCTCGGATGGGATCCGGGACATCACGAGAGGTTCCGGAATGGTCCGGAGAATAAGATTCATATAAGGCAGTGCAGTTTTTGGAGTTCGGAATTGTTCCGGATTAATCGGTATTGTACCGGAAGCTTCTAGAACCTTCCGGAAGGGGGCCAACGTGGTCCCACCTTCCGGGAGGGGCATGGGCCTATGAGGGAGTGTCCTGGCCGCATTGGGCCAGGGGCACAAGGCCCCATAGGGCCCAGACGATTCTAGATAAGTTTAAACTCGTTTAAACTAGAGATAGAATTTCTGGATAAGGGATAAGTTTAAATCGTTTAAACTAGAGATAGGCTTGGAGGAGGGGCTAGGGCTGCGCCCCCCCTCTATATAAAGAGGGGTGGGGGTGCACCAACCATATACACCTTCCCCTCCAACCCTAGCCGCCCTGCTGCCCTTCCTCTCTCCCTCCCGACTGCTTGTAGGCGAAGCCCTGCTGCAGAAATTCTCCACCAATTGCACCGCGCCGTCGCGTTGTAGATCCAATCCATCTCTCCACCATACTTGCTGGTCCAAGGAAGGAGGAGACGTCGAGGTGCTGTACGTGTGCATCTCACGGAGGCACCGCCACTTGTGGTGCTAGATCAGATCGGATCGCGAGGAGGAGAAGCGAGTACGACTACATCACCCACGTTCCAACGAACGTTCCGCTGTGCGAATCTTCAAGGGTATGAAGATCTAATCCAATCTCTCTTGTTGTTTGCATCTCCTAGATTAGATCTTGGCTTTCCCTCTGTTCGCTTCCGTAGAAAATTTTGATTTACTATGCTGCGAAACCCTTCAGTGGTATCAGAGCTAGATCTATGCGTAGATGTGTTTCACGAGTAGAACGCAACATGGTTGTTGCGGGCGTTGGTGTTTTCTGTTGCAAGCCTCTTGTTTGTGTTCTTCTTATGACGCGTGATAGTGAGATTGAAGCGGTCTAGGCCAACCTTACGCGACGTCGTTCGCGAGACCGGCTCCGCACTTGACGTGTGTCTTGTACCACACATGCGGCTGGTGGATGTCAGTTTCTCTCACTATAGTTGTCATGGGATTAACACCGGAGTTTGGCAACCATAATATCACCGTTGTGGCTTTACGTAGGTAAGAATCGTTCTTAGCGTCTACTCCCATAAGCCACGTAAAACATGCAACAACAAAGTAGAGGCGTCTAACTTGTTTTTGTAGGGAGTGTTTTCTGTGATATGGTATGGCCCAAGATGTGATGTGTATAATGTATGCGATGATCATGTTTTGTAATGTTTCACGACTTGCATGTCGATGAGTACACAACCGGCAGGAGCCATATGGTTGTGTTTATAATTGTGTATGACCTGCGAGTCAACTTCTTATACGCCATGTAATAGCTTTACTTTATCGCTAAGTAGTTAGCAATCGTTGTAGTTGCTATTCGTGGTGGAGGCAATCATGGTGAAGTGATGGAGATCATGCCGGAACGCATAAGATGGAGATCATTGCGCGAAGATTGGCTATACCATGTCACATAAAGTTATATGCATGTGATGTTTATCCTTTTATGTATCTTATTATGCTTAGATCGCGACGGTAGCATTATAAGATGATTCCTCACTTAAAGATCAAGATAAAAATTGTGTTCTCCCCAAGTATGCACCGTTGCGAAAGTTCGTCGTGTCCAAGCATCACGTGATGATCGGGTGCTATAGACTCTACGCTCACATACAACGGGTGCAAGCCAGTTTTGCACACGCGGAAATACATGGGTCTAGCTTGACGAGCCTAGCATGTACAGACATGGCCTCGGAACACAAGAACCGAAAGGTTAAGCATGAGTCATATGAATGATATGATCGACACTTCGTTGTCCACCATTTAAACCACATCTCTTCTCGTGAAGATCGGATTAGGTGTGGTGAATTTGGATCGTGTTCACTAAACAACGTGAGGGATGTTGAATTTAGTGGGAGTTCATCTAGTAATTTGATTAAGTTGAACTATTTATCATGAACATAGTCTAAATTGTACTTGCAAATACTGTAGATCACATGGCCAAGTCCAACTTCAACTTCAACGTTTTTGCTGAGAAAGAAAAGCTTAGAAACAATGGGTCTAACTTCACCAACTGGTTCCGCAATCTAAGAATCATTCTGTCTGGTGGACAAAAGGACTATGTCCTTAAGAAAGCGCTAGGTGACGCCCCTGCTATAGATGCGCCGGCTGATGAAAAAGCTGTTTATCAGTCGCGCAAGGATGATTATGATTTGATTAAGATCGTCATGTTGTATGCTATGGAATCGGATCTTCAAAATCGTTTTGAGGAGTTCGCCGGGCCCTTTGAGATTCTCGAGGAGCTGAAAAACATGTTTCAGACTCAAGCCCGTTCTGAGAGATATGAGATCTCTAAGAAATTCCTTAACTACAAGATGGAGGAAGGGAGTTCTGTTAGTGAGCACGCCATTAAGATGATGGGCTACACTCAACGCCTTGAGCAACTGGACTGCAAGATTCCAGAGGAGCTCAAGATTGACACTCCTAGCTGCAAAAGTTTTGTAGTTGATCACAATCAGATTGGTTCCACTGATATGATCACTGAGCTCTTTGCTAAGATGAAAGTAGCGAAGGTGAACATCAAAAAGAATAATCATGTGTTGATGGTCAACAAGCCCCCCACCTTTAAGAAAGGTAAGGGTGCAAGGAAGCCCTTCAAGAAAGGCAGCGGCAAGCGCGTTGCCCCTGCTGAGAAGAAGCTCAAGTCTGGTCCTAAACCAGACACTGAGTACTTCTATTGCAAGGACAAGGGTCACTGGAAGCGCAACTGTCCGAAGTACTTAGCGGACAGGAAGGCTGGCACCATCAAAGGTATATTTGATATACATGTTATTGATGTTTTCCTTACTAGCCCTCGTTGTAGTGCCTGGGTATTTGATACCGGTTCAGTTGCTAATATTTGTAACTCGAAACAGGAGCTACGGAATAGACGGCGGCTTGCGAGGGATGAGGTGACGATGCGCGTTGGCAACGGATCAAGAGTTGATGTGATGGCCGTCGGCACGCTCTCCTTAGTTTTACCTTCGGGATTAGTTTTAAACCTTAATAAATGTTATTATGTGCCTGCGTTGAGCATGAACATTATTTCTGGATCGTGTTTATTGCAAGACGGTTATTCATTTAAATCGGAGAATAATGGTTGTTCTATTTATATGAGTAACATCTTTTATGGTCATGCACCTCTTGTGAGTGGTTTATTTCTTCTAAATCTCGAAAGGGATGAAACACACATCCATAACATTGAGGCTAAGAGATGCAAAGTAGATAGTGATAATACTACTTATTTGTGGCACTGTCGTCTAGGTCATATTGGAGTAAAGCGCATGAAGAAACTCCATTCTGATGGACTTTTGGAGTCTCTTGATTTTGAATCATTTGACACATGCGAACCATGCCTCATGGGCAAGATGATCAAAACCCCGTTCTCCGGTATGATGGAGCGAGCAACGGACTTGTTGGAAATCATACATACCGATGTATGCGGACCGATGAGTGTTTCGACGCGCGGTGGATATCGCTATTTTCTCACTTTTACCGATGACTTAAGTAGATATGGGTATATCTATTTAATGAAACATAAATCTAAAACGTTTGAAAAGTTCAAAGAATTTCAGAATGAAGTGGAGAACCATCGTAACAGAAAGATTAAGTTTCTACGATCCGATCGTGGGGGCGAATATTTGAGTTATGATTTTCTCACGCATCTCAAAGCAAGTGGAATCGTTTCACAACTCACGCCACCCGGAACACCACAGCGCAATGGTGTGTCTGAACGCCGGAATCGAACCCTATTAGATATGGTCCGATCGATGATGTGCATTACTGATTTGCCGTTATCATTTTGGGGTTATGCATTAGAAACCGCTGCATTCACTTTAAATAGGGCTCCATCTAAATCCGTTGAGACGACACCGTATGAACTGTGGTTTGGTGCTAAACCTAAGTTGTCGTTTCTTAAAGTTTGGGGATGCGAAGCTTACGTCAAGAAGTTGATGCCGGACAAGCTCGAACCCAAAGCGGAGAAATGCATCTTCATAGGATACCCTAAGGAAACTATTGGGTATACCTTCTATCACAGAACCGAAGGCAAAGTGTTTGTCGCAAAGAACAGTTCCTTTCTTGAGAAGGAGTTTCTCTCGAAAGAAGTGAGTGGGAGGAAAGTAGAGCTAGACGAGGTTATTGAACCTTCTCTTGAATTGGAGAGTAGCGCAGCACCTGAAATTGTTCCAGTGCCGCCTGCACCAACAATAGAGGAAGCTAATGACATGGATCATGAAGCTTCGGACGATGCTGCTACTGAACGTCGCAGGTCGACAAGGTCGCGTGCCCCTCCTGAGTGGTACGGCAACCCTGTCTTGACTGTCTTGTTAGTAGAAGACAGTGAACCTACGAACTATGAGGAAGCGATGATGAGCCCAGACTCTGAGAAATGGCTAGAAGCCATGAAATCCGAATTGGGATCCATGAGCGAAAACCAAGTATGGACTTTGGTGGACCCTCCTAGCGACCGAAAGGCCGTTGAGTGCAAATGGATCTTCAAGAAGAAAATGGACGCGGATGGTAATGTTACCGTCTATAAAGCACGGCTTGTTGCGAAAGGTTTTCGACAAGTTCAAGGTGTTGACTACGATGAGACTTTCTCTCCCGTAGCGATGTTTAAGTCCATTCGGATTTTATTAGCAATTGCTGCGTTTCATGATTATGAAATATGGCAAATGGATGTCAAGACTGCTTTCCTCAATGGCAACATTGATGAAGAGTTGTATATGATGCAACCCGAAGGTATTGTCGATCCTAAGGATGCTGATAAAGTATGCAAACTTCAACGTTCCATTTATGGACTGAAGCAAGCATCTCGGAGTTGGAACCTTCGTTTTGATCAAGTGATCAAGAGCTTTGGATTTGTTCCAAATTGCTACGAAGCTTACATCTACAAGAAAGTGAGTGGGAGCTCGGTGACGTTTCTGGTACTATATGTGGATGACATATTGATTATTAGAAATGACATCAACATGCTTAACGATGTGAAGAGTTATTTGAACAAGTGTTTTTCAATGAAAGACCTAGGTGAAGCTGCTTATATATTGGGCATCAAAATCTATAGAGATAGACAAAGATGCCTGATAGCTTTAAGCCAGAGTACATACCTAGACAAAGTTCTGAAAAGGTTCAGAATGGATAAGGCATTGAAAGGTTCAGTGCCTATGTTGTCAGGTAAGATATTGAGCAAGGCTCAGTGTCCAGCTACGGTAAATGATAGGGAAGCTATGAGCAAAGTGCCTTATGCCTCGGCCATAGGTTCCATCATGTATGCCATGCTGTGTACTAGACCGGATGTGTCCAATGCTCTTAGTTTGACGAGCAGATATCAAAGTGATCCAGGAGTGGAACACTGGACAGCCGTGAAGAACATCCTAAGGTACCTAAATAGTACTAAAGAAATGTTCTTAGTCTATGGGGGTGATGAACAGCTCGTCGTAAAAGGTTACGTTGATGCTAGTTTCGATACCGACAAGGATGATTGTAAATCTCAGACAGGATACGTGTATATTTTGAATGGAGGAGTTGTGAGCTGGAGAAGCTGCAAGCAAAGCGTGATCGCGGGATCTACAGTAGAAGCGGAATACATGGCTGCTGCAGAAGCGTCAAGTGAAGGAGTTTGGATCAGAAACTTCATCACTGAGCTTGGCGTGGTTCCAAGTGCATTGGACCCACTGGAGATATTGTGTGACAACACTGGCGCCATAGCACTCTCTAAGGAACCAAGATATCATCCAAAGACCAAGCATATCAACCGCAAGTTTCATATAATCTGAGATTATATAGCAGATGGAGATCTGAAGATCAGCAAAGTACATACAGATCTGAATGTCGTAGATCCATTGACTAAACCTCTTCCACGTGTAAAACATGATCAGCACCTCAGTGCCATGGGTGTGAGATTGTTGCCAAATGTAAACTAGATTATTGACTCTAGTGCAAGTGGGAGACTGTTGGAATTATGCCCTAGAGGCAATAATAAAGATGTTATTATTATAATTCTTGTTCATGATAAAGTTTATATTCCATGCTAGAATTGTATTAAGCGGAAACATTAATACTTGTGTGGTTTGTGAACAACACCGTGTCCCTAGTACGCCTCTATGGACTAGCTCATTGATCAATGATGGTTACCATAGACATGAGTTGTCAATTGATAATGAGATCATATCATTGGGAGAATGATATGGTGGACAGACCCAAACTAAGCGAAGCAATTAGATCGTGTCATTGTGTTCATCTTTGCGAAGCTTTTCTTATGTCAAATATTGTATTCCTTAGACCATGAGATAATGCAACTCCCTGGTATCGGAAGAAAGCTTTGAGGTCATCAAACGTCATCCTATGAGAGGGTGATCATAAAGGTGTCTCTCAGGTGATCGGAAAGTATCTGTTGGGTTGTATGTATCGAGATGGGATTTGTCCCTCCCAAGTCGGAGAGATATACTTCGGGCCCACTCGGTAATCGATATCAACACCGCTTGCAAGCATGTGGTTAAGGAGTTAATCACAAAGTGATATCGGATTACGGAACGAGTAAAGTACTTGCTGTGAACGAGATTGAACTAGGTATGACGATACCAACGATCGAATCTCGGGCAAGTAAAATATCACGAGACGAAGGGAATATATATATGGGATTGATTGAATCCTGGCATCGTGGTTCATCCGATATGATCATCGATGAATGTGTGGGAGTCAATATGGGTGCCCAGACCCCGCTGTTGATTATTGATAGAAGATCATGTCTGCATATTCTCGAACCCGCAGGGTCACACACTTAACGTGTCTCGACGCTAGGATAGATTGGATAATTGGTTTATGAATTTTTGTTCGGAGTCTCGGATGGGATCCGGGACATCACGAGAGGTTCCGGAATGGTCCGGAGAATAAGATTCATATAAGGCAGTGCAGTTTTTGGAGTTCGGAATTGTTCCGGATTAATCGGTATTGTACCGGAAGCTTCTAGAACCTTCCGGAAGGGGGCCAACGTGGTCCCACCTTCCGGGAGGGGTCATGGGCCTATGAGGGAGTGTCCTGGCCGCATTGGGCCAGGGGCACAAGGCCCCATAGGGCCCAGCCGATTCTAGATAAGTTTAAACTCGTTTAAACTAGAGATAGAATTTCTGGATAAGGGATAAGTTTAAATCGTTTAAACTAGAGATAGGCTTGGAGGAGGGGCTAGGGCTGCGCCCCCCCTCTATATAAAGAGGGGTGGGGGCGCACCAACCATATACACCTTCCCCTCCAACCCTAGCCGCCCTGCTGCCCTTCCTCTCTCCCTCGCGACTGCTTGTAGGCGAAGCCCTGCTGCAGAAATTCTCCACCAATTGCACCGCGCCGTCGCGTTGTAGATCCAATCCATCTCTCCACCATACTTGATGGTCCAAGGAAGGAGGAGACGTCGAGGTGCTGCACGTGTGCATCTCACGGAGGCACCGCCACTTGTGGTGCTAGATCGGATCGGATCACGAGGAGGAGAAGCGAGTACGACTACATCACCCACGTTCCGACGAACGTTCCGCTGTGCGAATCTTCAAGGGTATGAAGATCTAATCCAATCTCTCTTGTTGTTTGCATCTCCTAGATTAGATCTTGGCTTTCCCTCTGTTCGCTTCCGTAGAAAATTTTGATTTGCTATGCTGCGAAACCCTTCAATTGGGGGTTACTGTACTCTCAGAATAGGCAATGTAGTGCATTGGAAAAATCATCATTGAGTAGTAATTTAAAAAGGGGCCAAAGTGTGTAATCTGTTCTGATCATCAAATATTATCTCAGACTGATGCATGATTGGCTAGGCAGGGGTGAGTTTCACCATTTAGTAAGTAAAATGATAGATTGGGAAAATATCCATACAGCCGAACTGATCCACAGGCACAAGTTTCAGGGGTTGACATCTGCACCCTGTGGAGCCCACATGGAAGCAGCTTGGTCACCACACACATTGCTATGTGTCAACACCACAACAACCCAGGAAACCAGATAAGAAGGAAGCAACATAAGAAGGAAGCAACCGTAGATAACAAGAACCTTACTCACACATGCACTCAGTGAGTTGTCAACACAGGAGAGTGAGCAAAAGGAACCAAAACAACTACCTCTGAGGCAGCACACATAGACATCACCATTTCTGCTCACAGGGATTTCATCCACACACATCACTGTTCTTCACTAGAACAACAAATCACCATTTATACATCAATAAGAATACCAGATCATTCCACCAAACCATCACCCAACTTATGGTTTCTTTAAGCAGCCATCCAATAGCTAGGACAAGGAGGAGTAGATCAAGCAAGCAGTAAGGAAGATCAAGATCAGTAGCATCACAAGGAGGAGCAGACCAGCATCATAAGAAGAAGAGAAGGAGAAGATTAAGGAGGAGATGTAACCAGAACCAGAAGGGAAAGTAGTAGTAGATCAAGATCCCCAATAGGCCACCAACAACAGGTACAAGTCCATGAAAAATATAAACTAGATTATGCAACACCTGTTCTTATTAGCTTGCACCATCAGATCCAAGTGAAATAATGGCTATGTTAGAATTCATCCAAATCCAGCTACTATTCGACTAGAGGTTTCCTATTCGACTAGAGGTTTCCTAGGAGGAATAATGGCTTTGTTATAATTTCTCTCAGTTTGCATAGTGATGCTATGCAAACTCATCATAGAGAATGAAAGCCACCAAAATAAATTGCTTTTGTTATTACCCAAAAGTGCCTCAGCCTTTGCATCATAGGCTACATCTCAATCCACACAAAGTTATTCCAACATGACTCTTTGATCCACCAGTTAGTTCCAATGACAGCAGGTGTCTTTTAAAAAGATAATCATATGGTTGTGTACCTCCAAGGAGGCATCAAAATAACATGATCATATTAAGATAAGCCACAAGGTACTATATCAGCCAAGCAATCAATAGCTAACTAATACAACAACATATCATAATACTAGAAACACCACTATGCACACTCCAGATGGAGGCCCCATAGTAGGAAAATTCCAATATCAGAAGCCACTGAAATCACTAGCTAAGATCAACATCAATACCCATGTTAAAAGAATGAGTTACATCCATAGGGTATTACTTCAAATCATTTTCCTAGCAAAATCCTAGGAATCAGTTATATGTAGCTGACTACATGTTGATAGTATATATATTTGGTCACAATCTCACGTATTAGAGAATTCAAATCATTTATCTAGCTTTAATTGCTAGAAATCATTTTCACAATAATCTGTCATGTTGACAGTATAAGTAAAACAAGTAAGATGCCTGCAAAGTACACCAAAGGAATTCATATCATCTTTCTTGAAATCATTTTCGTAGCTTAGTTAAATAGGAATTATCTTTATGATAATTACTGCTAAGTTGATAGGCAACACATAGATCAAGAATCTCAAGTGCAAAGCACATCCCAAGAGCAAGCATTAGTCCCATTATATTGCACAGGAACATCACAAAGGCAGCATCAAAGCCATTATCAACCATCTCTCATTACTCAAAGAGGAATGAATTTACTAAGCTCACTAACCTAGTATATCATGCTAAGCAGCACATCAATGAGCACACTCCATCAAGGAGGCACCACATTAACCTGACTATCAGCAGAAGCCAACCAAGAATCATATACCAACCTACCGTCATATTGATAGAATTCAAAACCAAGCAAATTAGGTTGCTGAATACAGCTACAACAACAAAATTCTTTCCTAGTCATCACTAGGAACTCTCTTATAGAATGATCTTAAATTTTGACTTTAATGAAATCATAATAACTGTACACAACCTCCAATTAATATAGTAGTCTTGCCTAACCAACAATTCTCATATTCTATATAATCTGAAAAGAAATCAAGTAGGCTACAAGTGGGTAGTAATACTACCTTTAGCAGCATAGAATCAAACCACCACAATTCAACATCTTTATACCTGCATTAATAATGTGTATTTCTCAAGAACTTCATATACCACTAGCATCACGAGCACTTAATCAAGCTAAGGGTCACATGCTCACAATTGTTCACCAAACAAACCACTGTGAAGCATCAAGCATCAAAATAAGTAGGAAAATAAACCTAGTTAAGGATGTGTACTAAGATAGAGAGAGGTTTGTGAGAGGGGGGAGGTGGTACCAACCTGCTGGCGAGTTCAAGCTCACCGAAGAAGCAGTAGTAGTGGTGACAACAGAGAGGCGGAGCATATCACGGCGGCACAGAAACACGGGGAGCATCATCATGCAACACTTCATAAAACCACACCACCAGCAAAGCCCCAGCATCAAAACGCCCACGCCATACCACCGGGATTGCATAGAACCTCGTCGTCCCGCCGGAGTAATGGCAAAAGAGGAATTAGGGTTTGGGGCTGGTGGTGAGCACGTAGGGGCGTGAGACATGAATCGAATTGGGTAGGCTAGTGAAGCTTTGATAGGCGCGTCGAGCAGGGCCATCGGCACCGGCCGAAGTGGCCAAGCTCGCCGGAATCTGGTAAGAGCAACGACAGTCACCAGTGCGAGTACAAGAGAAGGAGAAGGGTCTTAGAGAGATAGAGAGAGCGATGGATTGGGTCGGTTTGACCGATCCAGTACCTAGCTGGTCCAACATAGCCCATTGTAGGGTCCCTGGTCCACTTTAAAATAAAGTAAAATTAAGTCAAGGAAAAATACAAAATTACAAATATGACCCTGAAAATATTTAAAGACTTAGAGAAATATAAAAGGATCATAAAAAATAGATATAATATATCTAAACAAGCACAAAAAATGAGATTTATCTAATAAAAATGTAAAACTACATACTTGAGCTAAATAAAATAAGACTAAATATTAAAGCTATGAATTCCTAAGTGAAATTTTATAAAATAAAGAAAAATCCTAAAAATTAATAAAAATCATTTTTGTGTATGAAAATAAATCTATTATTTTATAAAAATATTAACCTAATTTCTTATAAAAAATGAAAGTATTCAAAGACATTTAATCCTTTATGGAATTTTATAAACATAAGAATAAACTTAAAAATAAATAAATAATCATTTTTAAGGTCTTGAATAAATATATTACACTAGAAAAATATTAAATATATTATTAGAAAAGTTTTTAGTATTTTTAAGTAATAAATCCTTATTTATTGCCTATTTTTGAAAATTCTTTAAAAACATTTATTTAGTAAGAAATAATTATATTTCTTTAGAAATATTAAAACCTTAAAACCTAATTACTAAAGTTCTAAACCTTAACTAAGGTTTAGAATAAAAATTAAGTGTAAATTATTAACTTTATAATGTATATTTTGAAACCTTAAATAAAAATTCAAACCCCCAACCTTCAAAATAATTCATACATCATTCACTGATATTAAGGGGGAATTATCTTAATATCTAAATAATCATTAACAAGACTTTAAATCTAACACATTAATAATATCATCCAAATTATACTTTCATTTAATAGTTGTATATAATTTTCATAATAGCAAAACAAATTTAATCTAATCATTCACTTAAATATAAAGTGAATAATTCCACACCTTAGTCATACTTATCATAAATCCAAAACTTGAGAATAATTACAGCCAATTCCACCTTAATTTTATTTACTTTTTCAAAGTTAACTTTAGTCTCAGAAACTTACAAACATCATGTCTAATAAACTACTTATATTTTATTGTTCACTTTGTTCTGTTTCCAAAAAAGACCTAAATCATCCCAAGACCAAACTAATCGAGCAAACACCAAGAAACATCGACCACATTATATTAAACATAAATATTGGTTAAACCATATCAAAGAAACCTTTTCTTCGAAGGTTATTCTTTTTGCCACTTCAAACAACAACTCTATAATAGTTCCTCCAACTCTTAGCAACTCAACCCAAGGACTTTTATCATAGTCACCAGATGACAATTAATCATAATCACATTACTTTATACTTTACTTGAATATTTAGGATTGTTAACACTTAAGTTACTTATAAATGCCATTATTTGTAAACTAAAAATTTGAAGATAAAAAATTTCTTATATAAGCAGTCTTTGAGTAGCATTCCACATTTGTGTATCTTATTGTCGTATGATATTATAATTACATGTTGTTTCACAAACACTCACAAGCCTTAATAAGAAGCACAAGTGTGAAACTTATCTAAAAGTACAACACATTCTAAAGGAACCACTTCCAGCATCCAAACCCTACAACAAAGCTTATTCTGGGGATTCGAGTTTATCAAATTGCATTACATTACTTATGCATAATAACATCTTGCTTATTTAAAAATTAGTCCTGACCGGACCAATGATGCTGATTTCAGATATTGGATCTTATATTGTCTCGAAGACCATGAGTGCATAATCTTGCTATCACAAAAGGCAAGTTCACACTTGCTCATGTCCTTTTATTATTTTCTGTAAAGTATTTTGCAAATCAAGTGTTGTCATCACCTACATTTCAAAAAGGTTAGAAACCACTATTTTCATAATAATATGATTGTAGGTTATTTACCATGAGGTAATAACCTACTATGAAAGTTCTGGTGGTAAAGGAACATATTATCTAGGATTGAACAACCAATATCGCCAGTGATTCTTGCGCCGTATATTACACGTAAACCATGATATCTATATGGCTCTAGGAAAGTCAGCTGGGTCGGCTCCCTTTCGCATGCATCAGACACTTCTGGGCATTTGTAAGTTGCAGATCATGGGTATAGCCATTTTATAAGGGGAAAAGTATACCGTGGATCTAGGCTTACAAAATACAGATTTCTAGTGTTAATGGTTGTTGTGTGTATCGAACTAAGGTATATCCGTTTTATACGGGGAAAGGTCTACCTTGAGTGTGGACATACAACAATTGCAATGTATGCGGGGTCGCGGAGAAGGACAGTGATTGGCTTGGATCATCTACTGGGCCCACACCATAGGAATTTTGGACGAGTAAGCTGCCCAGTTGTGCAATAAGGATTTGATATCTCATGGGTAAAGCAACGCACCTCTGCAGAGTGTAAGAATTGTAACTTGTTACTCCCTGTTCCGGGAAGGAGCTACAAACGCGACAGGAAAGGAACTCCATGGAAGTTATGGTAAACCTGTGAAGGCTGACGGACATAAATTTTCAGAATAAAAACAACATTTGAAGAAATGTTTATGAAAACCTGCATTTCCTACGACCTATGGTCTGTGGCTGTAGCTAGTGCATCAAACAATCCTTTTTAGTGATCTTGCTGAGTACGCTCGTACTCAACGTATCTTCTTAACCCTTGCTAGATTCTGAAGCCAATACATATGACGTCTACATCAACTTATGCTCCAAGAATCATCATCAAAAGCTCAAGCTCTTCAATAAAGTCAAGAAAGTCAGCATACACATCAACTAAAGTGAAGATGAAGTTGATGATTAGATAGGAATATAATCTCTAGCCATAAAACGTACTTGTGTAGAGTATTGCAATAGTAGCAATGCAAGCCAAATAGTTAGATGCTAATCTTATTGGCATAATAATTATAAGTTGATTATTTCTGATACTTCTTTGTAGAAGTTTATTTCTCTCTCTTTATCCTAGAGTGTTCTATGGATCCTTTGTAAAGAGTCGAGTTGTAACCTATAGTCATGTCTTGGACCTGTTATGTTTCTGTTGTACCACT
Organism: Avena atlantica; assembly: GCA_910589765.1. Classification (NCBI taxonomy): domain Eukaryota; kingdom Viridiplantae; phylum Streptophyta; class Magnoliopsida; order Poales; family Poaceae; genus Avena; species Avena atlantica. The sequence goes on from OU342736.1 coordinate 304,815,002, forward strand.
CTGAGGGATGTAATACTAGTGAACGGTGTTTCATTGGTGTTATCTCAACGACTATAGTGTACTCCATCATACAGTGGTATGCTGGGTCACCACAATAATGATCCCATGGTAATTTCTATAGGAAGTTTAGATAAAGTGGCTGGCTCTGCTGTCTCTGGCCTAAAGAGGAAAAAGAAGGAAGAGATCCTTAGGCTGGCTCAGTCCAGCCTTGAGAAGCAAACCTTAACCGCAAAGGCAGCAAGCCAGGAGCAGGAGGACGTCAAGATGGTCAGCCACCTGGACCAAATTTTGGTCCAGGATGCTAAGATAGAGTCTGGCGAACTCGTAGCAACGGATGTTTCCTCCCTCTCCCTTGCCGAGAAGGTGTTTCACAACACCAAACTCGGATTTGAGAAGTTGCACTTGGAACATATTGTAAGTTTCTGATTCTTATTTGCATTTATTTTATTATCATATCCTCTATCCCCCAAGCATAAAGTCGGATAAACATCGTTGGATCCGAGTTAATGCTTTTAGGTTGCAAAAGAACGATGTAGTGTAGCCCCCAAGGCTCGTTCTGTATTTTTACTAGCCGTTTGACGGTATTCCGTCTTCTAAACTTTTAGAAAATTGCATCTTCCAACCAGGAATTGCTCAAGAACATTTGTAATAAATGCAAGGAAATCAAAGCCTTGCGCCTTGAGAATTCAAAGTTAAAAGTTGAGAAAGATGAAGCAGAAGGTAAATTTTTCCGACTTCTTCTTTGTCAATTTGCTTTTTGTCATATTCAAACTTGTTCTGTCAGACTGGTATTTTCCCTTTGCAGAACTGTTGTGCGCATCCAGCAAGATGGTGGAGCATTCCGAGAACTTCAAGGTCTTGGAACTGGAGAATACTGAGCTCCGGGACAAGCTTCAGAAACTCACTATCGAGTCGGATAAATCCGTAGCTGTTGTCCTGGAGTCAAGCAATGATGAGACCGTGAGGCTCGAGAAGCTACTGGCCCTCCGAGATAAATAATTAGACGATCTTCAGAAGGACTTTGATAGTCAGAGGGATCTAGCCCAGGCCACAGAGAGCGAGCTGAACAGCCTCCGTGAAGAGCATGCCTAGTGGAATCATTCTGTGTTAGGTAAGATATCTGACTTACATTTTACATTGAGTTTTTCGACTTTCTTTTCAGTCGATTTTTGATTTTGGTTCTTTCCCAGCCCTCCTGAATATTTCCGACTCTCCTACCTTCGAACCTCTCCTGGAGCGCATCAAGCTCATCGTAGATATCTTGTTCGACTTCCGCCAGACTCTTGAAGCGGCTGGCGAGTCGGTCAAGCTTTCTGACTTGCACACGATGTCAGTGAAAGAGGTGAGGGACAAGGCCAAGGAGATTCCGAAGCTTATCGAGGACTAGAAGATCTCCTATGCTCGGACTGCTGTCCAGACTGCTCTTACCATGGTGATGAGCCACCACAGCGAGATGGAAATCTGGCATGTCACCAAAGGTATCGCCGAGGAGGACGATGAGGGTAACCCACATGACATCAAGGCAATCCAAGATTCCTGTGTAGGTTATGATTGTGGTGTGGTGGAGATGACAAACTATACGACGCCGTTCTTCGGATCTGTCGCTGTGCCTCCCTCGCCTCAAGGCCAGAAGACAGCCTTGCAGCTTCCGAGTCTGAGATTCAGGGTGACAACGTTGTCGACTCCAGCGCTCCACCTTCTTCATCACCACCACCTGGCTCTGTAGCATAAACAGTTTTTATGAATTATTCTGAACTTTTCGACAATGTAATGATGGAAACAATTATTTTGGATGTGCTGGTCTGAAAAAACTGATGCTTTTACTATCGTGGCATTTATGTTTTATATATTTTATGCGTGTGCTTGAAAATTTCTGAAGCACTTTTTGGTTTATGCCTATACTTGTCATTTTATCTAGCTCTCTGCCTCGTCCCTTTCATGGGTCGGCCAACCTTCAGCACAGAAACTTTGTCGAGCAACGGAGCGTAATTGCTAAACTAGTTTCAACTCACAAACAAAGCCAGCTTCCAGTACCAATAACTCATTACTCGGAAAATACCCGCGTCTAAACAATCAGATAAAATACCAAAGTATAGATAATAAATTGATTTTTTACCCTAAGGTAACATTTTTTAGTTATTCAAAAATCGTAACAAGAACGAACATGAGCATAAAGTACTTTCAAGCATTCTGGGTTTTTTGAAAATTACATGCTCTTTTGGAAATAAGATGGCAAAAAACTTCTCAAAAATAACATATGAGAAAACCAATACTTTATTTCACTTTGAACATGTACATATATGATTACAAGGAAATATAACTAAGAATAGAAGGGATGTAGCTGTGCAATATTCCATGGTCGGTCTATTTCATCCGGGTCTATGCTACTGCCAGCTCTCTTTCTCTTCTGAGTATCTGGTCTTTCCTTGACTGATCTCATATCGGTTAAATAATACGACCCATTATGCAGAACTTTGCTAACCATAAAAGGTCCTTCCCAAATCGGGGAAAGTTTGTGCTTTCTTTTTTGCACAAGTCAGAGAACTAAATCACCTTTTATAAAAGAACGGTTTTGAACTCTCTGGATATGATACTTCCGTAACTTCTGCTGATAGGTTGTAGATCTCTACTCAGCAACAACGCGTACTTCTTCGATTATATCGAGATCATCTTGTCAAGAAACTTCTACATCTTCTTCGATATACACTTTGACTCGTGGAGACTGATGGATTAGATCACTTGGAAGAACTGCTTCTGCACCATAGACCAAGAAGAAAGGAGTTGATGCAGCACTGAGTTGATGTAGGAGCGCTTCGTTGGGAACCCCAAGAGCAAGGTGTGAAGTAGCACAGCAGCAAGTTTTCCCTCAGTAAGAAACCGAGGTTATCGAACCAGTAGGAGGAAGGAAACATCACACAGGTGTTGCAAGCAACGCAGAGACCTGCACAACACAAACTCAAGACTTTTCCCCAACGAATCAGTGAAATTGTCAAGCTCACCGGTTTGTTGTAACAAAGGATTAAACGTATGGTGTGGAAGGTAAAGGTTTGCAGCAATTAAACAAGTAACAGTGGAAGATGTATCAATGGTAAAGATTGGACCGGGGTCCATAGTTCACTAGAGGTGCTCTCCTTAGATAAACAACATGGCATCAAGGGTAAACAAATTACAGCAGGGCAATTGACAGGAACTGAGCAAGGCATAACAATGCAATTACTAGTCAGAAAGATCCTATGAGATTTGATTGGGCAATACAACAAGATACATAGACCGCCATCCAACTGCATCTATGACTATAAGTACACCTTTAGGTTATCATCCGAACCCCCTCCAGTATTAAGTTGCAAGCAACAGACAACTGCTTTAAGTAAAGTGTGTAAGGTAAACAGTCCACATGTTCCATGAACAAGAGACCGTTGTTTTCTCCCTAGTAGCAACAACACATCTACAACCAAAGAGATTTCTATCACTTCCCTTGGAAACTAGAGGCATGAACTCACTATCGAGCATAAATACCCCCTCTTGGAGTCACTAGCAACTACTCGGCCAAGATAGCTACTAACAATAGAGAGCATGCAAGATCACAAACAACACAGACATGATAGAATCATAAAGACAAAACCATTAATCAAACCAACATAATAATCTCAGTATCCATCGGATCCCCGCAAACACAACATGCATGATTACAAATAGATTAGATCTTGATCATGAATGGAGCTCACAAGATCTATACATGAAAGCACAAAGGAGGAGATAAAACCATCTAGCTACTACATAGACCCATAGTCCAAGGTGGAACTACTCACGCATCATACCGGAGAGAAGGCCTCTGGGATGATCTCCCCTCTGGCAGGGTGCCAGGAAGAACTTCAGATCCCCCCGATCTAGGGACGATGGTGGCGGCGGCTACAGACGGTTTCGTGGAGTTTTGATCGGGTACTTAGGGTTTCTTCATAGGGGGCTTCTTATAGGAAAAGGGGAGAGACCGAGGCGGTGGCTAGGGGCCCCACACCCTTCCTAGGAGCGGGGGAGGGCCCACCCATGCCTAGGGGGGTCTGGGTGCCCTGGCACGCCTCTACGTCTACCTCTGGACTTCTTGTTCCCCACGGAAAGTTATTGACTTTGACGTTTGTACAGTCCAATTCCGTGAATATTTCCTTACTAGATTTTCTAGAACCAAAAACAGCAGAAAATAGGCAACTGGCACTGTGGCAACTTGTTAATAGGTTAGTACCAGAAAACATGTAAAAACACCTGAAAGTGTAGACAAAGCAAAGAAAAGTAGATACTAAACAAGCATGGAGCATCAAAAATTATAGATACGTTCCCGACGTATCAAGCATCCCCAAGGTTAACTCCTGCTCGTCCTCGAGTAGGTAAGTGATAAAAAGAATAATATTTGAGGTGACATGCACCCTCACAATAAAGATGCAACCATTTGCAAGCATTGAAAGTTGGGATCAAAGAACTCTAAACATGTGCATGAAACATGGAGTTCTAACAATAGGACATAGTAACTATGCAAGCAACATGACAAGCTACAAACAAAGATCATGAATAACATGCACTAAAAAACATTTGTTTGTTTCACATACAGAAAACATAGCATAGTGGCATTCATCTTGTCCCTCGTAGAGTAGCAAATAGATGCATAGGACACCTTCAGAGTTCACAAGGGTGACTAGAAACAAATATCACAAGAACAAGTAATTTCAAAATATGCATCAATCAATAAGCTTTGGAACACTGCACACAGAATGACAACTATGCTCTCTTAATGGTGCCTAAAGGTAGAAGGTGGAGACTCAATAGTGGTGGAAGAAAGGTCTTTTATAAAGGAAGCAGGGATTTCAAGTTTCAAAAAGAGATTCCAAAAATTATGGTACTTGTTAGCTTTTAGCCCTCATTGCCCCTATCATAAGCATCTTGAAGTGGTTAAGGTTAAAGTGAACAAAGATGGAGTATATGCTTGATGAAGTATAAGTTGGCAATCTCAAGTCCCTTGAATACGAGGGCCACACCTCATGCTACTCAACATCAATCACCTGTAAGTTCTTGTCATTGTAATTATTTGCATATCATTGAGAACCGCCAATGGGGTACCCCTTGCACATGGTACAGGAGATTTCCCATAACCAAAATGACAAGGCAAGCAGACAATGAGCATATCAGCAATCTTTTTAGTTACCATATGCATAGCTTTTTTATTGAGGATGCTTCATAGATAGCTCACTATGGTGATGCTGCAAGTTTCCACCATGATTAGGCATGCCTTAGGTTAGCGGCCTAGGTGTTTCTCTAACACAGAATACAAAATCCATGGACTTACAAGTTCCCTATTTATTTCACACCGGTGACATCCATAGATAAAAGAGCATGATATCAACTGAGTACAAAGTACAAGTGCAATGTTGAAAACGTTCCCCGTGACAGCACGGTTCTGCTAATTCCAACGTATAAGTGCAAGCATATACAACATAGATGACACAATGGTTCAAGTTTATTAGGGGCAAAGAATATAAAATGTGCCATCAAGTTTGTGAGGGCTTTAATCACGAAGTTTTCACATAACAAAATAGTTTTTAATTAGAAGATAGTTGGTGTAACACACCAGGCATAACTTGGTTTCTTGGGAGTTGGAAGCATGAGTAGAACTTACTCATACAAGTGGAGGCTAGCAAAAGACTGGGAGCAACCAACTAAGAGAGCATAATGGCCATAATCATGCGGAGCAACAAAGCATTATTAATCAAAGCATAGAGTGGTACTACAAGTCAAGGACTAAATGATAATAGAGGCTATGGTGACTTGTTCATAGTCATAACATGGTGTGAACATGTGCCAAGTCAACCCAAACAAAGCATCAAAGGAGAATGCCACAATACTATGCTTTTTGAATGCTAAAGCAACGCATAATTTCTTCAAGCCACACTAAGCAATCCCAATTGTTTGTAACAAGACATGCTACAGCAATAATTACTAAGAATAATGCCAAAACAACACCTAGCATGTCATGCTAAAGTCTAAGTCACAATCAATGCAAGCTCCTCTTGCACTTACAAGCAAGAACTTACTACTCCTTTCCAACACCAAGCAACTTATTTGCAAAACAACACAGCGAGAACGGGGGTCCAAACTAATCAAGCAAACTAAACAAACTAAGCAAAAGAAAATGAAAACTAAGACGCTCCAAGAACAACACAACTTGGCATGAAACAATAAAAACGAAGTGTCTAGATAGACCTGAGATTTTTATTGATGAAGGGGATGCCTTGGGCATACCCAAGCTTTGAAGCATGTACCTCTTGGATATTTCTTGGGGTGACACCATGGTGGAATCCCCAAGCTTGAGATTTTGTCCATTCTTCATCACATTGCATCATTCTGTCTCTACACCTGAATTTTTTTCCTTCATACAAAACTTCACACAATCTTCATTAGCAACATTAGTTTATTGAAAAGATATTAGACCTCTGGCAAAGCTTTGGGATAGCAAGTATTTTCACTAAAAACACAAGCTACCATAGTAACTCCTTCAAAAATCTCAATTTCCCATAAAGAACCAGAAAATGAATCAATCAGAAGAAAATGCAAATAATGGCATAAATCTGTCAAAACAGACCAGCAGGTAGAAACCGATTTTTTTAGAAAATCTTATGTTGCTCAAATCAAAAAGTGTTGAACTAACTAAAGTTAGCTAACATACTGGGGGATTCATTAGTAAATTTTGAGCTCAATCCGAATTACAGAGACTCCTCATGAATATTTATGGTGGAGGACAGAAATCTGTTTCAGGACAGCAACTCCCCAAATCTTACTTCCCTCTCATTAGAGGTCATTCTTGGCACAAAAAGCAAACAAAAAGGATAAGTAGAGGTCATTACTGACGTAATAACTTCCAATACTCAAGGAAACTCTTGGGTTATCTCTCAACAAGTACTTTTCTTTAACGCCTTTAAGTTAGGCACAAGAAGCAAGAAGAATCAAGTATTTTCAAATGAAGCATTACCCCTCTTGTTCTTTCCTTTCTTACCTTTCTTCTTCTCTTTAGGGAAGATATGTGTAAGACCCCACCTTTATAAGGTAAAGGTCCCTGTGATTGCAATGCTAGTCCCTGGATCAAATGCTAGCATCCACAACTTAAGATGAAGTACACAGAAACAAAGGTCTTTATTACATCATCATTCCAGAGATAAACATAGTATTTTACAACTCCATAGACAAAGGCTAGTACAAGACTTCATAAGATAAGTAAATAAAGTAAAGTCTTCATCTTCATGTGCCATGGGCAAGAATGTTGAGTGTAGACTCATAACCCTAATCCTCATCAGAGTAACCTGCAACATCATAAGTTACAGCCATAGTGGGTCAATAAATTTGGAATAGTATTGGAAAGTCATACCATAGTAATATAGTAGTATCTAACATCTATATGAATTTGGCTAAGTGTATCTTAGGCTTGCTTTTCTCAAATAAGTTTTTCCTATCAGTTGAAAAACACTAAGTTTTTGTTTGTCAAAACTCCCAAGGAACCACCAATAGATATTGAGGAACCTTTAACCCATGTTCAACCACAAGTTTTAACTTAGAAATTGGGATGAGGAGATCCTTTATAGCTTCAATGTCTTGATGCTCAAATTGTCCATTGTCGGTGACACGGCTAAGTACTTAGATTTTACTCTCTCAAGAGGTGGTGCAATTTCCCCACAAGACTCGACATGCATCGAGACAAGATCTTTCAGAAGCCTTCCCTTAGACCAAATGGGCGCGTTCCAACCTATCACCCCCTACCACCTTCTGTCCATCTAGCTAAGTTATTGCAACCTATATGATCTAGGCAGAGCCCATATTGCCATGTGGCTGCACTAGAAGCTTCTCAACACTAAGTATCTCAAATCCCTTTGTTCCTGGGTGGCTTTCCACAAGTGTGATACACAAGGTAGACCAGTCACTGGGCCTTGTGTAACCACTCAACATAACCCATTCCTACAATTCCACCTAGGTGATTCATTCACTTAGTAGTCTTATTAAGCAAAAACATAAGTCAAAAGACTTAGTAAAATTTCCATAGCATGTGTATATATTCCACCCTTGTTTACTACTAGCTAGGCTAAGCATGATATCAACAAGTATCTTAACTTAGAGAAAATCCTACCAAGACTACAACTACTAGGATTTCCCATGGCATAGCATATAAATACTTAGTGTTGAGGGAGTAGCAAAAATCTTGAAGCACCACTTGCCTTGGTAGTTGGGGGAGTAGCAACAATCTTCACAATCACAATCACCACTAGCACCAAAATCTACACATAAAATAATAGCACTGAATTCACATTCCAATATTCAAGCAAAAATATTATGAATTCATGCAAATGACATGCGATGATTTTTCTAAACTAAACAAGACAAATCAAACAGTATTGAAAACAAAACCAAATATTTATAGTCTAAATAAACTTAAATCGGCCTTAAAACATTTTCTAAATAATTTATATAGTCAAAATAAGCCCATATTTGTCTCTACATAAAATTCTATTTTTACCTAAGCAAAATACAAAATTAAGGCCACAGTAGTGTAGTATTTATTTTTCTGAATTCAATGATATCTTATTTGCAATTTTTGGATAAACATAGCAAAAGATATGAATTTTACAAGTTTGAATCTCTAATAGATATAAAACAGATTTTAAATCGAAACCCTAGCCACGTGGTTGTGTCTGATTGGTTGATACCGGTTCGGTTGGATCGATCATCCATAGCCGGAGGATCTAAGTGACTCTGTACGGCCCAGATCTAATAAAAACGTTTCGCTTAAGTGATCTATCGTGGCCATTGGATCTGGATCTAACGGTTGCTAAGCATGCGACCATAGCCTGGCGGTGCTGGCGGCGGCACTCTGGCGGCGAGGCTACAGCGAATGCAGAGGGGGCTGGGGGTTGCGGAGGTGCTTACCAGACTCGCGAGGTCACGCTGATACTCAACGTGTCACTGGCGTGGACGGGGGCGTGTTGTGGTGGCTGGAAAAGCTCGTCGGAACCCTAGATGGCGTCGGGCACGGCTTGACGGAGATGACGGCGACGTTCCAGGCCTCCCTAGGACAAACAAACCACATCGGTGTGTGCACAAGGACGAGGCAGTCATCGTCGTTTGATCTAGAGGTTGGGGGTGGTCTCACCTTACCAGAATTTCTTGCCGGAGACGAGCATGGCGTTGTGTGCTTGCGGTGGTGGACAAATCTGACGACCTAGGTCACGAGCAGACAAACCAAGCGTATGAGAAGAAGCGCACGAGCACGGGGATCATGATATCATGAACGAGAAAGAGTGGGGTGGACGGAGCTCACCGCAATGTCTCGTCGGAGTTGCTCGGGCAGCGGCGTTGCAGGCTGAATTCTGGGCGGCCTAGTTGCGGAGAGAGTGTCCTGAATGAGGGGAAAAGCTCACGGTGTGGAGGGGCTTATGTAGGCAGAGGCTCGGTGAGAAACGCTCGCTGAATCAATGGCATTTACGTCGCGCCATCAACGGTAGCAACGGCAGCGGCGACGCGGTCTAGCGCGTGATTTGGGGAAGAAGGTGACATGGCTTGCGGGGCCAGCGCGTCAGTGACTGCGGGTAGGGCTACGCACGTGAGAGAGAGGAGGAAGGGGGAAGCGGCCGGGTGGGTTCGCGGGCTGCTTCTGGTGTTGGGCCGAAAGGGTAGAGCCGGCCCTTTTCTATTTTCCTTTCTCTTTTTCTTTTTCTAATTTGTTTTTCAAGAAACAATATCAAACCAAATTCAAATGGGTTTGATTTCAAATCACCTCTAGATTTTTATAGTGTAAACCTTGCACTTATTTGTGTATAAAACACTACTGTTTAGTCAAATGCACTTTGACACTTTGAAAAAAAAACATGCCTTATTTGTATATAGATAATAGGCATAAAAATGGTTTTATTTGGAATTTTGTTTTGAAATTTTTTGAGTAAGCCCAGGATGCTATGAATGCATGAATGATATGAAAGTTTTTGCAATTCATGATTTTTGGGATGTTACAAATCTAACCCCCTTAAGATGAATCTCGCCCTCGAGATTCGGATTGGCTAGCAAATAGGTGTGGGTGGTCTTTCCGCGGATCATCTTCTCTTTCCCAAGTTGCTTCCTCTTTGGAATGATGGTTCCACTGAACTTTGCAGAATTTGATAGTTTTGGTACGAGTAACTCTTTCCGCAGTCTCAAGAATCATGGTAGGTTTCTCCTCATAGGTGAGATCACTCTCTAACTGAACCTCTTCCAAAGGTATAGTATCCCTCAAAGAAATTTCTTCCATCTCCGGATGGCTTTTCTTCAACTGACTTACGTGAAACACATTATGAACTGCAGACAATGATTCTGGCAATTCAATCTCATAAGCTGTTGGAGATATGCCCTAGAGGCAATAATAAATGTGGTTATTATTATATCTTTGTGTTTATGATAAATGTTTACATTCATGCTATAATAGTATTAACAAGGAAACATTGATACTTGTGTGATTTGTAAACTTAATTTGAAGTCCCTAGTATAGCCTCTATACTTCACTAGCTTGTTGGTTGATTAATGATTGTGGTTTCCATATCATGAACATTGAGATGTTATCAACAACAAGATCATATCGTTAGGAGAATGATATGGTGGACATACTCCTATAGATAAGCGTAGCATAAAGATCAAGTCATTTCATTAGTTCAATTGCTATATGCTTTCTGATACATAGTAACCTAATTCCTTCGACCATGAGATCATGCATATCACCTTTACCGGATGGATGCTTCGATGACATCAAACACCACACCGTAACTGGGTGGTTATAAAGGTGGCATTGAGTGTTCGGAAAGTATTGGTTGAGACACATGGATCAAGAGTGGGATTTGTCCATCCACATGACGGATAGATATACTCTGGGCCCTCTCGGTGGAATGTCATCCAATTAGCTTGCAAGCATGTGACTTGGTCACAAGGGATCACATATCACGGGAACGAGAAAAGAGTACTTATCAGTAACGAGGTTGAACTAGGTATGCAGAGATACCGACGATCATAACCTCGGATAAGTAACATATCGTGAGACAAAAGGAAATTGGTATCGTATGTAAGTGGTTCATTCGATCGCAAAGTAATCGTAGAAATATGTGGGAGCCATATGAATTTCCAGATTCCTCTATTGGTTATTGTTCGGAGAAGTGTCTCGATCATGTCCGCATAATTCACGAACCGTAGGGAGACACACTTAAGGATTCGACGTTGTTTGAGTAGTTATGGTATTATGAGAAAGAGACCGAATGTTGTTCGGAGTCTCGGATGGGATCCGGGATATCACGAGGTGATCCGGAATGGTCCGGAGAATAAGATTCATATAAGGAAAGTCCCGTTTCGGAATTCGGGAATGATTCCGGTGTTTTCATCGGGAATGTTCTAGAAGGTTCCGGATTGTCCGGCACTCCGGGGGGAAGGGGTACATGAATGTGTCATTGCATGTTGGAATGATTGCATCATGTACTTAGTGTTATCGCTGTTCCAAATAAGGGATTAAATCAAATCCTAGTTTGAAAAGTCAAACGGCAAGTTTGAAAAGTCAAACGGCCAAAATTGGAAGGTGGGAAAGAGGAGGAGCTCCAAACCGAGTTGGGGAGGGAGACCTCCTCCAACCGGCGGCCACCAAGCCGAGTTGGGGAGGGTCTCCTCCCCATGGCGCGCCAGCCCCCTCCCACCTATATAAGGAGGGGCAGGGCTCCCCTCCTAGACACACAACTTTCACCTCTAGATCTCCGGTTTAGAGCCGTTTTGGATTAGAGCTTCTAATTGCTTTAGCCAACGGTTTAGAGCCTTCTAATTGGTTTAGAGCCTTCTAATTGGTGTGTCTAATTACTAGACCACTAATAGCCTCTCTCATAAACTCCACCATACTCGCACCGGCTTAAGGCGAAGCCCTGCGGGATTTCCCCTCTACTTCCGGTACCACGCCGTTGTGCTGCCGGAATCGCGAGGAGAGTGCTACAACCTCCGCTGCCTGCTGGAACAAGGGAGAGGAAGGTCTTCGTCGAGTACCGAACGTGTGACCGACTGCGGGAGCGCTGCCGGAACGTGGCGCCGGAAGGATCGTCTACACGATCTTGAGATCGGAAAGAGTACGACTACATCACCCACGAGAATCCGCTCTCGTTAAACGCTTTGGAATCTTCGAGGGTAAGTTATACCATCGACTCGTTGCTACAATCTAGTAGATAGATCTTGGCTTGTTTGTTTGTATGCGATAGAAAATTTTTGTTTTCCATGCTACGAACCCCTACAGTGGTATCAGAGCCGTGTCTATATGTAGATCTGTTGCACGAGTAGAACACAATGGTCATTGTGGGCGTTGATGCTTTTATTGTCGATTGCTTCTTGTGTACTTTGCATCTTGCGGTATGTTGGGATGAAGCGGCCCGGGCTAACCTTACATGACATCGTTCATGAGACTTGCTCCACGCTTGACATGCAACTTGTATTGCATAAGTGGCTTTGCGGGTGCCTGTTTCTCCTAGCATAGTAAAGATCCAATACACAACGGGTGATTAACAATACTTGTGTCAACGTTGTGGTTCATGTTCGTAAGTTAGAACGACACTTATTGAAAGCCCCAAAACCACGTAAAATATGCAAAGAAAGTAGAGGCGTCTAACTTTGTTTTGCAGGGGGGTGCAGTGATGTGATATAGCCATGATTGTGATTATATTTGATGTATGCAATGTTCCTTATTGTAAGTCGGCAACCGGCAGGAGCCATATGGTTGTCTTTAATTTATGTTAAGACCCGCGTGTCTATTCAAAGTAGTTGTAATAGTTGAAGCCGGTGGACGACAACCATGGAGAGGCGTCATTGACCTTGATGCAATGCCGGTGATGATGGAGATCATGTTCGTGCTTGAAGATGGAGATCAAAGCACAAAGAAGAAAGGCCATATCATATCACATATATATTGAATTGCATGTGATGTTAATCCTTTATGCATCTTGTATTGCTTAGTAGACGACGGTAGCATTATAAGATGATCCCTGATGCACATGAATTTCAAGTCATAAAGTGTTCACCCTTAGTCAGCACCGTTGCTAAAGCTTGTTGTTTCGAAGCACCACGTGATGATCGGGTGTGTTAGATTCCGCAAGTGTATACAACGTGGGCAAGCCAGATTTGCTCATGCGGAAACTAAGGTTTGATCTTGACGAGCCTAGCATGTACAGACATGGTCTCGGAACACGGATCACCGAAAGGTAAAGCATGAATCATATAGTAGATATGATGAACATGACGATTGTTCGCCATTGAAACTATATCAACTCTCGTGATGATCGGTGTTGATGTAGTGGATTTGGTTCGTGTGATCACTAAAACAATGTGAGGGATGTTGTTTTGAGTGGGAGTTCACCTAGTTTAATTACATTAATTAATTTGAACTCAATTTGTCATAAACTTAGTCTAAACTATTGCAAATATGTTGTAGATCAATGGCAGCCCCTACCATCAATTTTAATGCGTTCCTAGAGAAAGAAAAGTTGAAAAACAATGGAAGCAACTTCGCGGATTGGTTCCGCAATTTGAGGATTGTCCTCACAGCTGGTAATTTGACCTATGTGCTGGATGCACCGCTGGGTGACCCACCTGCAGCTAATGCTCCCGATGAAGTAAAGAATGTTTACCTCGCTCGGAAGAATCAGTACTCCATAGTTCAGTGTGTTATCTTGTATGGTTTGGAATCGGAGCTTCAGAAAAGGTTTGAGGATTCAGACCCATATGATATTGTCGAGGATCTCAAATTGATTTTTGAGACTCATGCGGCAATTGAAAGTTATGAAGCTTCTGAAAAGTTCTTTAACTGCAAGATGGAAGAAGGCAGCTCCGTCAGTGAGCATGTGCTTAAGATGTCAGGGCACGCAAACAAACTTCAAAGCTTGGGTATAGTGATTCCTAATGCTTTGGGGATTTACCGTGTCCTCCAATCACTACCACCAAGTTACAAGAACTTTGTGATGAACTACAACATGCAGAACATGAACAAGACGTTGCCAGAACTCTTTGCCATGTTGAAATCTGCAGAAGTGGAGATCAAGAAAGAGCACCAAGTGTTGTTGGTCAATAAGACCACCAAATTCAAGAAAGGCAAGTCTAAGCAAAAGGGATACTTCAAGAAGGGTGGTAAGAAAGCTACCACGCCGACGAAGAAGACCAAGGCTGGACCTAAGCCTGATACTGAGTGCTTTTACTGCAAGGGAGAAGGTCACTGGAAGCGGAATTGCCCAAAGTACTTGGCGGATTTGAAGAACGGCAACATCAAGAAGAAAGGTATATCTGATATACATGTTATTGATGTGTATCTCACTAGTACTCGTAGTAGTGCCTGGGTATTTGATACTGGTTCGGTTGCTCATATTTGTAACTCGAAACAGGTGCTGCAGAATAAACGGAAGCTAGCGAAGAACGAGGTGACGATGCGCGTGGGAAACGGATCAAAGGTTGATGTGATCGCGGTCGGCACGCTACCCCTTCATCTACCGTCGGGATTAGTTTTATACTTAAATAATTGTTATTTGGTGCCTGCGTTGAGCATGAACATTATATCTGGATCTTGTTTATTGCGAGACGGTTACTTGTTTAAATCCGAGAATAATGGTTGTTCTATTTATATGAGTAATATGTTTTATGCACATACACCTTTGATAGATGGTCTATTCTTATTGAATCTCGATAGTGGAAATACACATATCAACAACATTGAGGCTAAACGATTGAAATCAAGCGATAATTCGACCTATATGTGGCACTGTCGTCTTGGTCACATCGGAGTGAAACGTATGAAGAAACTCCATTCCGATGGACTTCTTGAATCACTTGATTTTGAATCACTTGAAAGATGCGAAGCATGTCTGATGGGAAAAATGACTAAGACTCCATTTTCTGGTATGATGGAGCGAGCTACAGACTTATTGGAAATCATACATACCGATGTGTGTGGTCCAATGAGTGTAGTATCGCGCGGTGGTTATCGTTATGTTCTTACCTTCACGGATGACTTGAGTAGATATGGGTATATCTATTTCATGAAACATAAGTCCGAAACTTTCGAGAAGTTTAAGGAGTTTCAAAGTGAGGTAGAGAATCAACGTAACAAGAAGATTAAGTTTCTACGTTCTGATCGTGGAGGTGAATATCTAAGTTACGAGTTTGGCGAGCATTTGAAGAAATGCGGAATACTTTCACAATTGACACCGCCGGGAACACCACAGCGTAATGGTGTGTCCGAACGTCGTAATCGAACTCTCTTAGATATGGTTCGTTCTATGATGTCACTTACAGATTTACCGCTATCATTTTGGGGTTATGCATTAGAAACAGCCGCATTCACTTTAAATAGGGCACCATCTAAATCCGTTGAAACGACACCGTATGAATTATGGTTTGGGAAGAAACCTAAATTGTCGTTCCTTAAAGTTTGGGGATGCGAAGCCTATGTAAAGAAGTTACAGCCGGACAAGCTTGAACCCAAAGCGGAAAAATGCGTCTTCATAGGATACCCGAAGGAAACTATTGGGTATACCTTCTATCATAGATCCGAAGGCAAAATCTTCGTTGCCAAGAATGGATCCTTTCTAGAGAAGGAATTTCTCTCGAAAGAATTGACTGGAAGGAAAGTAGAACTTGACGAGGTTGTCGAACCTTCTCTCGATATTGCGAGTAGCGCAGCACCGGAAGAAGTTCCTGTGGTGCCTGCACCAATAAGAGAGGAAGCTAATGATGGTGATCATGAAACTTCGGTTGAAGTTGCTACAGAGCCTCGGAGGTCAACGAGAACTCGTACCACTCCAGATTGGTATGATTCCGTTATGAATGTCATGGTGGTGGACAACACCGATGACCCCGAGACATATGAGGAAGCGATGATGAGCCCAGATTCCAATAAATGGCAAGAAGCCATGAAATCCGAGATTGGATCCATGTACGAAAACCAAGTATGGACTTTGGTGGACTTACCGGATGGCCGAAAGGCTGTCGAGAACAAATGGATTTTCAAGAAGAAAACAGATGCTGATGGTAATGTTACTGTCTATAAAGCTCGACTTGTCGCAAAAGGGTTTCGACAAATTCAAGGAGTTGACTACGATGAGACTTTCTCACCGGTAGCGAAGCTAAAGTCTGTGAGGATTATGTTAGCAATCGCTGCATATTATGATTATGAGATATGGCAGATGGATGTCAAAACAGCATTCCTCAATGGAGACATTGATGAAGAGTTGTATATGATGCAACCCAAAGGTTTTGTCGATCCTAAAGATGCTAACAAGGTATGCAAACTTCAACGGTCCATCTATGGATTGAAGCAAGCATCCCGAAGTTGGAATCAACGTTTTGATAAGGTAATCAAAAGTTTTGGTTTTATACAAACTTATGGAGAAGCTTGTATTTACAAGAAAGTGAGTGGGAGCTCTATAGCGTTCTTAATACTATATGTGGATGACATATTGTTGATTGGGAATAATGTAGACCTTCTTAATAGTGTCAAGGAATATTTGAATAATAGTTTTTCAATGAAGGATCTTGGCGAAGCAGCTTACATATTAGGCATAAAGATTTATAGAGATAGATAGAAACGCCAAATATCATTGTCACAGAGTACATATTTGGACAAAGTTCTAAAGAGATTTGGAATGGAAGAAAGCAAGAAAGGATTCTTGCCCATGTTGCCCAATACGACCTTGAGTAAAACTCAAAGTCCGACATCGGCAGAAGATAGAGAAAGGATGAGTAAGACTCCCTATGCCTCAGCCATAGGATCTCTAATGTATGCCATGCTATGTACTAGACCCGACATTGCATATGCTGTTAGTTTAACTAGCAGATATCAAAGTGATCCAGGAGTGGATCATTGGACAACGGTCAAAAACATCCTTAAGTACTTGAGAAGAACTAAGGATATGGTTCTTTCTTATGGAGGTGATGAACAGCTCGTTGTTAATGGTTACACCGATGCTAGTTGGAACACAGATCCGGATGATTCTAAATCGCAATCCGGATACGTATTTATTTTGAATGGTGCAGCAGTTAGCTGGAGGAGTGCAAAGCAAAGCGTTGTGGCGAGATCTTCAACTGAATCGGAATACATGGCTGCTTTGGAGGCTTCACAAGAAGCGATATGGATGAAAGAGTTCATTACAGAGCTGGGTGTGGTTCCTAGTGCGCTGGACCCAATGTCTATCTACTGTGATAACATGGGCGCCATAGCCAATGCGCAAGAACCAAGGTCACACAAGAAGCTGAAGCATATCAAGCTGCGTTTTCACGCTATTCGAGAATATATCCAGGATGGGGATATAAAGATTTGCAAAGTACACACAGATCTAAATGTGGCGGATCCGTTGACTAAACCTCTCCCGAGGGCAAAACATGACCAACACCAAACTGCCATGGGTGTTCGGTATATTACTATGTAATCTAGATTAGATGACTCTAGTGCAAGTGGGAGACTGTTGGAGATATGCCCTAGAGGCAATAATAAATGTGGTTATTATTATATCTTTGTGTTTATGATAAATGTTTACATTCATGCTATAATAGTATTAACAAGGAAACATTGATACTTGTGTGATTTGTAAACTTAATTTGAAGTCTCTAGTATAGCCTCTATACTTCACTAGCTTGTTGGTTGATTAAAGATTGTGGTTTCCATATCATGAAAATTGAGATGTTATCAACAACAAGATCATATCGTTAGGAGAATGATATGGTGGACATACTCCTATAGATAAGCGTAGCATAAAGATCAAGTCATTTCATTAATTCAATTGCTATATGCTTTCTGATACATAGTAACCTAATTCCTTCGACCATGAGATCATGCATATCACCTTTACCGGATGGATGCTTTGATGACATCAAACACCACACCGTAACTGGGTGGTTATAAAGGTGGCATTGAGTGTTCGGAAAGTATTGGTTGAGACACATGGATCAAGAGTGGGATTTGTCCATCCACATGACGGATAGATATACTCTGGGCCCTCTCGGTGGAATGTCATCCAATTAGCTTGCAAGCATGTGACTTGGTCACAAGGGATCACATATCACGGGAACGAGAAAAGAGTACTTATCAGTAACGAGGTTGAACTAGGTATGCAGAGATACCGACGATCATAACCTCGGATAAGTAACATATCGTGAGACAAAAGGAAATTGGTATCGTATGTAAGTGGTTCATTCGATCGCAAAGTAATCGTAGAAATATGTGGGAGCCATATGAATTTCCAGATTCCTCTATTGGTTATTGTTCGGAGAAGTGTCTCGATCATGTCCGCATAATTCACGAACCGTAGGGAGACACACTTAAGGATTCGACGTTGTTTGAGTAGTTATGGTATTATGAGAAAGAGACCGAATGTTGTTCGGAGTCTCGGATGGGATCCGGGATATCACGAGGTGATCCGGAATGGTCCGGAGAATAAGATTCATATAAGGAAAGTCCCGTTTCGGAATTCGGGAATGATTCCGGTGTTTTCATCGGGAATGTTCTAGAAGGTTCCGGATTGTCCGGCACTCCGGGGGGGAAGGGGTACATGAATGTGTCATTGCATGTTGGAATGATTGCATCATGTACTTAGTGTTATCGCTGTTCCAAATAAGGGATTAAATCAAATCCTAGTTTGAAAAGTCAAACGGCAAGTTTGAAAAGTCAAACGGCCAAAATTGGAAGGTGGGAAAGAGGAGGAGCTCCAAACCGAGTTGGGGAGGGAGACCTCCTCCAACCGGCGGCCACCAAGCCGAGTTGGGGAGGGTCTCCTCCCCATGGCGCGCCAGCCCCCTCCCACCTATATAAGGAGGGGCAGGGCTCCCCTCCTAGACACACAACTTTCACCTCTAGATCTCCGGTTTAGAGCCGTTTTGGATTAGAGCTTCTAATTGCTTTAGCCAACGGTTTAGAGCCTTCTAATTGGTTTAGAGCCTTCTAATTGGTGTGTCTAATTACTAGACCACTAATAGCCTCTCTCATAAACTCCACCATACTCGCACCGGCTTAAGGCGAAGCCCTGCGGGATTTCCCCTCTACTTCCGGTACCACGCCGTTGTGCTGCCGGAATCGCGAGGAGAGTGCTACAACCTCCGCTGCCTGCTGGAACAAGGGAGAGGAAGGTCTTCGTCGAGTACCGAACGTGTGACCGACTGCGGGAGCGCTGCCGGAACGTGGCGCCGGAAGGATCGTCTACACGATCTTGAGATCGGAAAGAGTACGACTACATCACCCACGAGAATCCGCTCTCGTTAAACGCTTTGGAATCTTCGAGGGTAAGTTATACCATCGACTCGTTGCTACAATCTAGTAGATAGATCTTGGCTTGTTTGTTTGTATGCGATAGAAAATTTTTGTTTTCCATGCTACGAACCCCTACATAAGCCACTTCTCCTTTGCGGCTCAAAATCTTGAATGGTCCAATGTACCTTGGAGCCAATTTTCCTTTGACTCCAAATCTCTTCACACCACGAAGTGGTGAGACTCTAAGATAAGATCTATCACCTTCTTCATAGGTGACCTCTCTACGCTTTGGATTCGCGTAGCTCTTCTGTCGGGACTGTGCTATCTTCAATCTGTCCTTTACCAATTTTACTTTCTCTTCAGCTTCCTTGATTAGTTCTGGCCCGAATAAATTTCTTTCCCCAACACCACTCCAAAGCAATGGTGTAGTACACTTTCTTCCATAGAGAAATTAAAACGGTGCCATCTCAATACTAGCTTGATAGCTGCTATTGTAAGAGAATTCTGCATATGGCAGACTTTCATCCCAACTAGCACCATAGTCTAGGGCACAAGCCCTCAGCATATCTTCTAAAATCTGATTGGTCCTTTCTGTTTGTCCATCAGTCTAGGGGTGAAAAGCTGTGCTGAACTCTAACCTGGATCCTAGTGACTCATGCAATTGTCGCCAAAAATGCGAAGTGAATTGAGTTCCTCTATCAGACACAATACTCTTGGGTACTCCATGCAGACATACAATCCTGTTCATATAGATCTTAGCGAACTTAGCACTTGTATAGGTTGTCTTCACAAGAATGAAATGAGCCACCTTAGTTAGGCGATCTACAACAACCCAAATAGAATCATATCCCGATCTAGTCCTTGGCAGTCTGGTGATGAAATCAATTCCAATCTTGTCCCACATCCAATCAGGAATAGGTAGTGGTTGCAGTAATCCTGCCGGTTTCTGATGTTCCGCTTTCACTCGACTACGCACATCACATAAAGCAATATGTTCTTCTTACAGAATCAGTTTCCGCCAGACTCTTTCCTTCACATCCATGTATATTTTGGTATTATTTGGATGAATGTAATATGGTGAGTTGTGTGCTTCTTGCAAAATCAGTTTCCGAAGTTTTGGATTATAGAGGTCCCAACCTTTAATAAGGTATAGATCCCTATGTTTACAATGCTAGTCCCTAGATCAATAGCTAGCATCCACAGTTAAGATGTAATATCAAGAAACAAAGGTCATAATACAACTTTATAACTAGGAATAAAATATTTCATTACATCTTACATAGCTCATTTGGCTATCTCATTACAATGCAGCAGAAATAACTATAGCATGGAGTCCTTCATCTTCAAAGTGCCATAGGCAATCATGTTGGTTGTAGACTTGTATTCCTAATCAACACACTTCACTAACATGAAACAAACCTGCAACATAATAAGTTATAGCCACAAGGGTCAATACATTTGAATTGTATTGGCAAGTGATACTATGGTAGAATAGTGGTATCTATCATCTATATGCATTTGGATAAGTGGAGCTTAGGTTTGCTTTGCTCAAAATAGATTTTTCTTATCATTTGTAAACACTAAGTTTTTGTTTGTCAAAATCACCCAAGGCATCTACCAATAGACATTGGTGATCCCTTAACCCTTGTTCAACCACATGTTTTTAACTTAGAAATTGGGATGAGGATCCTTGATAGCTTCCATGTCTTGATGCTCAAATTGTCCATTGCAGGGGACACGACTAAGTACTTAGATTTTATTCTCTCGAGAGGTGGTGCACTTTCCCCACAAGACTCGACATGCTTCGAGACAAGATCTTTTAGAAGCCTTCCATTAGACCAAAATGGAAGTGTTCCCAAACCTATCACCCCCCTACCACCAACTGTCCATCTGGCTAAGTTATTGCCACCTATATGATCCAGGCAGAGCCCATAATGCCAAGTGGCTGCACTTGAAGCTTCTCAACATTTGACATCACAAATCTCTTTGTTCCTGGGTGGCTTTCCACAAGTGAGATACACTAGGGTAGTCCATAAATATGGGCCCTGTGTAACCACTCAACATAACCCATTCACAACCATTCCACCTAGGTGATTCATTCACATAGTTGTTTTATTAAACAAAACACAAGTCCTTGACTTAGAAATATTTCAAAGCATGAATATAATCCACCCTTGTTTTCTACTAGCTAAGCTAAGCATGATAGTAGTAGGGATCTTAACTTAGGAAAATTCTACTAAGGCATCATCTACTAGGATTTCCCATGGCATAGCATACTTAGTAAAAATTCCATGCAAGTCCTACTTAGAAATATCACTAATGCATAGTGAAAATAATGGGAAAAAAGTATGAAGCACCACTTGCCTTATTGGTAGAGAGTGTAAGTTCACTCCTTGATCTTTGCAATAGTCACACTCTTCAAATTTCACTACAATTCAATCAAGGCACAAATTAAATCTAGCATTCAAACAATTCAACACATAGAATAATAAAAACAAAGCAATGCATGCAAGCATACCAAAGATTATTTTATTTTGGAAAAGTGGTTTCTAATAGGTTATAAACATTTTTACTCACCTATTGGTCATTTATCAAAGTGGCAAAACATTTGATAACAAGTTAGTGAAAATGGCCACTTTAAATCCCTTTTGTTTTGCTAGAATTGATTTTATTCAAAGAATGATTTATAGTGTTAGCCAAAATATTTTTAAACAACAATATTAATTTTTATGGTCATAATGTTTTAAAAAAATTCCATTTGCAAAGGGTTTCATTCAAAATCCATTTTTAAATCAAAGCAACATTTTATTTTGTTGGAATGCCTTTAAACAAAGTAATAATTTTCTATGGTTAACCAAATATATTTTTAAATCCTAAAACTTTGTGTTCAGGGTCAGAGAGTTTAATTCAAACCATTTCCAAAAGGTTTTACTCAAAAAGCATTTTTAAAACGTATTCAACATTTTTATTTAACTAAAATTCTTTAATTCAAAGGAATAATTCCTAAGTGTCACAAAATATATTTTTAAATCTAAAAGTTGGTTTATATGGTCAGTAGGTTCAAAAAAATCCATTTACCAAAGATTTTACCCTAAAAACATTTTTAGAATGAATTTTATACACAAAATATGCCTACACATGTTTCTGCAAAAACAACTAATTTTCCATAAGCAAGTCACTAAAAAAGGGCATGGTTGGATAGAATTCTTTTTCCTGATTTCATTGATATAAAATTTGTAAAATTTGGACGTGTAGACTAAAAGTTATGAATTTTGCAAATTCCAATATCTAATAGTAATGTTTCTGTTTTTAAAACAAAACTCGGGCCACGTGGCTGATTTCTATTCGTCGGTACCCTTTCGTGTGGATTGACTAACATGGACTGTTGAATCAAATGAAATCGTGCGGCACAGAATCGATCGTACCCCTTCGGGTTAAGGTTGTATCGCGTACACAGGATCAAGATCTAACGGTCCAGAGCGTATTGACCTTAGATGGGCGGCGCAGCAACGGTGGCTAGCGGCGGAGCGGTCTGGCAGTGGCATCACCGGCGATGCAGGAAGCGAGAGGAGGGGAGAAGCTCACCGAGTTCGCCGTAGAGTGGGGATGCTCGAGGTGTCCTTGGTTGGCGAAGGTGCGCTCGAGGACGTCAGGGATTTGTCACCGGAATTCCTTCTGGCGACGGTTGCGTCTGCCCATCGTCGGAGGCGACGATGTAGAGTGTGCCAGGACAAACCGAAGGCTCCGTTAGATGCGCAAGAGGTTCGTGAGCTTGGGAGCATCAAAGAGAGGGAAAGGCTCGGTCAGGGTTTACCTGGCGAGCTAGTCGGAGAAGTGACAGACGGCGGCGACGTGCTATCGTCGAGGTTGGCGACGATGTGGAGCGCGTGGGGACGAATGGAGACTACGAGCAGATGCGTAGGGAGATGGGGATCACGCTCGTGGTATCTAGGAGGCAAGGGTTGGACGGAACTGTGGCCGAAGTGTCGTCGGAGACAGAGGAGTTTGAGCAGAAATTAACGCAGTCTAGGGGCTCTCGTGGGGTGGCATCTCGGGGAAAGATAGAGGAGACGCGGGCGATTAAGAGTGCATGGTTAGGGGGATGAATCAACGCAGCATTGATGCGTATTCACGCCGGCGAATCAAGGCAAGAAACGGTCGGGGAGGGGGCGTGGTCATCGCGCAAGGTTGAAGGTGATGACGGGGCAGTGGGGCCTGGCGGCAGCGAGAGAGAGAGAGGGGGTGCAGTGGGGTCAAGGCGTCAGTGGCAGCGCGGGTGCTTTGCTGAGTGTGAATCGTTTTCTGCGGGGGAGAAAGATGGGCTAGCTGGGCTTAGTGGGCTGGGCTGATTCTTTTCCCTTTTTTATTTTGTTTCCTTTTTCTTTTTCCATTTTGATTTTCTGTTTTGAATTCATTCAAATGATTTCAAACCCTTTTTCATTTCAAATCTTTTCAAACTTTTTAGTAAGTTTCTACACTGTTTTAAACTTGTATTTAAAGTCCATTTTAGAATAATTTTTCCCCTATTATTTTATGGTTTATTAATTAATTAATTTAGACACTTGTCTTTATTTAATTGAATTTTCAAATATGTTTTCAAACTTCTATTTTGAAAACCAAATTTTACCAAATCCTTTTTCAGTAGGTTTTATTTATTCATTGATGTGAATAATTCACTTTGAATTATTTGGAATATTTTAATATGATTTATTATTCATTTAAATTGGGCAAATTGTCTTTATTCAAATAAAATCAAATATGGTTTTAATCCCATATAAATTTTATTCAAATAATTATTTTAAGTTAATTAGATAACTTTTTAATCCCCTTTGGTAAATTCCAATTTACTATTTTCTCTTGATTTAATTAATCATTTCTATTAGGCATTTTGTCTTCATTCAAATGGAATAGAATTTGGTTAATGCCATATTATTTTATTTGAATATTCCTTATCCCTTTATTTTATTTCATTTGTTTATGGATTTGGCCAAGATTTAATTTGGCTTTTAATTATTCCTTATTTATTTATTTCTTTCTTTATCTTATAAAATCCATATCTTTTTATTTATAGATCCAAAATTGGTGATTCCAATTTGTATTATTTTATTTATTATTTGTTTATCTTTTTAAATCCTTTTAGGATTATTTTACTCACAACTTGGTATGGATTTTTGATGGGAGCTTTATTAGCTTTGGAAACTATTTCCTTTTATCTTTATTGACTTCATAAGATTTTATCTATGGCTCCAAATTAAATGAAACCAATTTCTATGGTTTTATAATATTCTTATTTATCATCTTTGATCATTTATAAATGTTTGTTGCTGATATTTTATATGGATCAAATCCATAGTCTTTGAGAGATCTTTGGAATGATTTATTCCATTAGGGTTTTAGAGTTTTGGTTTAACTTTTCCAAGTGTTTAAATTTCAAGATACATTTATTGATGAATGCATTTCACTTGATTTGAAATTTGTTGGATTCCCTTTTCATTCAAAGTTTGTTCAAGTTGGTTTTTGATGTTTTCATTTGGAATCAAAAGGTTTCTTTTCACCCTAAATTTCAACAATTATTTATTTTGTTTATTTATTTTTCACATTTCAAAATTTGGAAAATTTAGGGATGTGACATGGATCTTGCGGACTGCAGATACGTTTTCCATACCATAAAGTACCTTGTTCATCTTCATGGAATCCTTTGGCTTTCCCTTTGCTAATTTTTCCCTTAATCTCCTCAATTTCCTTGTCCAACTTTTGGGCTTCTTTGATCTTGTCCAACAATGTGGGTTGCACATCCAATGACATGAGATGTCCTTCCGGTACTATCTCCAATCTAAGATCTTTAAATTCGGCACACAGATCATTTGGCAATTCTCCCTTAGTAAGGCCATTCACATAAACCTTACGTCTTAAAGTATCCGCTACTACATTTGCTTTAGCGGGATGGTATTGCAAACTCAAGTCATAGTCCTTGATGAGTTCTAGCCATCTTCTTTGTCTCATGTTTGTTTCATTCTGAGTGAAGATATACTTCAAACTTTTGTGATCTATGAACACTTCACATCGTTTTTACAAAAGATAATGTCTCCATGTTTTGAGTGCATGGACAACAGAGGCTAACTCTAAGTCATGAGTAGGATAATTCACTTCATGAGTTTTGAGTTTTCTCGAGGCATAAGCCACAACTTTCCCTTCTTTCATCAAACCTCCACCCAATCCTTGGTGAGATGCATCACAATATACTTGGAAATCCTTTTCCAAATATGGCAGACATAAGACTGGTGTTGTCACTAGTCTCTTCTTCAATTCTTGGAAACTGAGTTCACATCCTTCAGTCCAATCAAACTTCTTCTCCTTCTTGAGTAATTCTATGATTGGCTTAGCTACCTTTAGAAATTCTCAATGAAAATTCTATAGTATCCTTCCAAGCCTAGGAAACTACGAACTTCTTTCACTGACTTGGGAGATTCCCACTCAGTTACAGCTGACACTTTTGCGGGATCGACAACTACACCATCTCCTGACACAATATGTCCAAGAAATCCCACTTCATTTAACCAGAATTCACACTTGCTGAATTTGGCATACAGCTTGTGCTCCCTGAGATTCTCAAGTATCAAACACAAATTCTCTTTATGATCTTCTTTGCTCTTGGAATAGATCAAAATGTCATCGATGAATACGACAACAAACTTGTCAAGAAATTCCATGAACACCTTGTTCATCATGTTCATGAAATAGGCTGGTGCATTTGTCAAACCAAATGGCATCATGGTGTACTCATACAATCCATACCTAGTGGTGAAAGCAGTATTAGGTATGTCTTGATCTCTAATCTTAAGCTGAAAATAGCCTGATCGGAGATCAATCTTTGAGATCACACGGGCTCCTTCTAGCTGATCAAACAGATCGTTGATTCTAGGAAAAGGGTATTTCTTCTTGATAGTCACCTCATTGAGTGAACGGTAAAATATGCATAACCTTTGGCTTCTATCCTTCTTCTCAACAAACAGAACTTGTGCACCCCAAGATGAAGAACTTGGTTGAATAAATCGCTTCTGCAATTGTTCTCCAAGATGTTTCTTGAGTTCTTTCAACTCATCCACTGACATCTTGTAGGGTCTCTTTGCTATTGGTACAGATCCTGGCAGTAAGTCAATCATAAACTCTACATCCAGATACTCTCTCACAATTAGCACACTGTTTATGCTAACCCCCTTAAGAGAATTTAGCTTACTCCCTTTAGATTCAAAGTTAGACTTGAACCTAATTCGTTTCTTATCCGGAGTTGTGAGTGTGACAGTATGATTGGGACAATCTAGTACTCCTTCATACTTAGTCATCCAATCCTTGGGAATCTAGGATTATCAAGCTAACTGGAAACTTATACTTTCCAAACTCTATTACTAGATCATGACATACAAAGTTCACTATCATCTCTTCATCGGGAGAGCTTACTTTTATAGGACACCCAATAGTTTCGGTTGGAAGTCCATTTTTATCAACAAATGCTCTTGATATGAATGAATGTGATGCAAAATTATCAAAAAGAACAAGTGCTGGAAAAGAATTGAGCTTGAACTTACCAGCCACAGCATCAGACTCTTCATATATTTCTTCCACATTGATGTGGTTCACTTGTCCCTTCCGGAAAGGGTTGGGCTTGGTGGGTCCTTCAACTTTCTTTTCTAGGCACTCATTAGCATAGTGCCCCATCTTATTACACTTGTAACACTCAACCTGACTGAGATCTTTCTTTGCAGGTTGACTTCCATTACCACTTCCACTGTGGTGGCTCTTGTGTCCACTCTTGTGGTTCTTATACTTGTCACTATCATGACTGCGATGATGCTTGTTGTCATGATGATGGTTGTGGTTGTGATGGCTGTTGTATTTCCCATGCTTGTGGAATCCAGAACTTCCACTATCATCATTATGGGAACGCTTGTGAGACGATCCCAAGCTGTGCTTATCAAAGTTATGTTTCCTCTTCCTGCCCTCAACCTGTTTCATCTTGTTCTCCAAGATGGTGGCCTTGTCACAAAGTGATTGGTAGGTTGGGACATAGGCAACAGATAGCCGCAAGTTCAACTCATCATTAAGTCCCTCAAGGAACTTCTCCTTCCTCTTGGCATCAGTATCAACCTCATCCGGTGCATAGCGCGCCAGATTGTTGAACTCCTTAATGTACTCAACCACACGGCGGTGACACTGTTTCAGATTGTGGAACTCTTTCTTCTTCAAGTTCATCACTCCGGATGAAATGTGAGCTGTACGGAAACCATCCTCAAAGATAGCCTATGTCACATCCTCAAGGGGAGTGGTGATCGGGAAGTTGTCCCACCAGGTTGCTGCTGGTCCTTCGAGCAGATGTGCTGCAAACCTGACTTTTTCCTCATCGGTGCAACCAACAGTGACTAAGTCCTTGTTCACGGAACGTAACCAGTCATTGGCTACCATTGGATCAGTTGTTCCTGAGAATTTGGCTGGCCTCAACCTCAAAAATCTGGTAAGCATGTCAAATGCTGGTGGATTGTTCTGATTGTTGTTGTTGTTGTTATTGTTGTTGTTATTCTAATTCTGATTTTGAATGAACTGAGTAATTACCTGCATCAGTTGAGCTTGAGCTGTCATTAACTGCTGCATCTCGGGGGTGACGTTATTGTTATTGTTTTGGTTGGGATTGGCACGACGGGGAGGCATCTGTGGTTTCAATAAGGATAAGAAATGAGATAACCCATAGATGCAATGCACAATACATCATATAGCAACAAACACAAAAGCAATCACAAGATAACATAGAGTTTGAACAAAGTAAACAACTAGTTTTGGAAAAAGTAAACACACAATAGCAAGCCATCCACATGTTAGATGGTCATTGCGACTCAATAATCAAAGTATGATAGATAAATGATAATCGAGTAGTCTATACTACTCCTCCATGTCGACCTCCACGTCAACAAGTGTGATTCTGGCTAACTCCATGGCTGACTTGTACTCCTCGATGTTAGTGGCCAAGGCCTCGACCTTCACACGGAGAGCTCTCTTCTGTGAGCGCAGCCTCTCGATCACTCCCTGCTGGGTCTCGAGCTCAAAGTCCTTGGCCTCTATCTCAGCCTTCATCTCCCTGATCTTCTTGTCTCTCTCTTGGACTCTTTTCTCCTGATTCTTCAACTTCTTGTCCTTGCTCTTGAATCTGGCCTCCATCTCCTTAACAATCTCGTCTTGCTCCGCGAAGAGCTTGTCCTTCTCCCTCAACTGAACCTGAAGCTCGTCATTGCTAAGCATGACGTTGGTCCTCTCCGTGTCGAGGTGTCTAATAAGACCCTTTAGGTCCTGAAGGTACACACGAACTAGCGCAATCGTTCTCTAGTAGCGTCATCATACTCTACAGCCTCACCCTGCCCGTCGCGTCTCCCGAACGGGTGAAAGTAGAGGCCTCTAAGCTCGGTGGAGTGTCTCCCATCAAGACGTCCAAGTAACTCCTGCATGACTACATCTAAGCCCTTCTCCTTATCATCATGCATCATCTTGAAGGTGATCTCCTCCGTGGGTGGCTTCGTCTGGCGTCCCGGCTGTGTGACTCTGAAGCCCCAAAGTTCCTTCCTCTCAAAATTGGTGAGCTGGAGTGCCTTGATACTAGGAAGTGGAAGGTTGATCACACTAGTGAGCTCCACAAGATGAGAACCGAAACGAGTTCCCTTGAACTCCTCGGTAGTGTTGATAACAATGTTAGGCATCTATTGTATAATATAGAGAAAGATTAGAATCAATACAAGTAGAGAAAATTCATATGGAAAACAGAAACACCAAGTACATTTTAAACAATAAACATACAAGTCATGGAATACAAAAATCTAATACAAACACTAAGGTCCAAACATAACTTAGACAATTTTTTGCGAGGAAAACGACAAGTCTGGTGGTCCAACTAGCAGATTACGTTACAATTCTCACTCATATGCTAAGTCTATGATATCCTCCCTTAGACGTTTTATGGCGGTCTCTAAGTCTTGGGTATACTTCTTCTCCTCCTCGAGGTCATTCTTAGTGTTGAGCATTCTACACTTGAGTCTTTCACCAAGCTCCTTGATAGCATTCCAAGCTGCATTTCTTTCAGAGTCAAAGAATGTTGTATACATTTCAGTGTTGGTGCCCATGTAGAATCCCGACTCTTTGTGGTTGTCTCCCTTGTTTTTGTACAAGTGAAGTTGCACCCACCAATATTCTTATCCTTCATCCTTTATCGGAAATCCTTTGTACACGGCCTCACCATGTATCCCCAAGCTAACCATAAGGGTTTTGAGTGCTTTGGGAAACTCCGTCTCACATTCTAAAGTCATGGTCATGAGTGGTCCCTTCTTGACGGCTTCGTTGATGGTGACCATCTACAAATAGAGATGAGAAATAAGATTAGGAAAGGTTTACGAGAAGAAAAAGACAAGTGTGGAATTTGCAAAGAGTTGCATTTTTCCTTAGTGGTTTTCTTAGTCTAATCCATCCTAGGGTCATAATCCTACAGGCAACACAGTGCTCTGATACCATCTGTAAGACCCCACCTTTATAAGGTAAAGGTCCCTGTGATTGCAATGCTTGTCCCTGGATCAAATGTAGCATCCACAGTTTAAGATACACAGAAACAAAGGTCTTTATTACATCGTCATTCCAGAGATAAACATAGTCTTTTACAACTCCATAGACAAAGGCTAGTACAAGAGTTCATAACATAAGTAAATAAAGTAAAGTCTTCATCTTCATGTGCCACAGTCAAGCATGTTGAGTTTAGACTCATAACCCTAATCCTCATCAGAGTAACCTGTAATCTCATAAGTTACAGCCACAATGGGTGAATACATTTGGAATAGTATTGGAAAGTGACGCCATAGTAGGATAATAGTATCTAACATCTATATGAATTTGGCTAAGTGTATCTTAGGCTTCCTTTGCTCAAATAAGTTTTTCCTATTAGTTGAAAAACACTAAGTTTTTGTTTGTCAAAACTCCCAAGGAACCACCAGTAGACATTGAGGAACTTTTAACCCTTGTTCAACCACAAGTTTTAACTTAGAAATTGGGATGAGGATATCCTTGATAGCTTCAATGTATTGATGCTCAAATTGTCCATTGCCGAGGACACGGCTAAGTACTTAGATTTTACTCTCTCGAGAGGTGGTGCACTTTCCCCACAAGACTCAACATGCATCGAGACAAGAACTTTCAGAAGCCTTCCCTTGGACCAAATGTACGTGTTCCAACCTATTACCCCCTACCACCTTCGGTCCATCTGGCTAAGTTATTGCAACCTATATGATCCAGGCAGAGCCCATATTGCCATGTGGCTGCACTAGAAGCTTCTCAACACTAGGTATCTCAAATCCCTTTGTTCCTGGGTGGCTTTCCACAAGTGTGATACACAAGGTAGACCAGTCACTGGGCCTTGTGTAACCACTCAACATAACCCATTCCTACCATTCCACCCAGGTGATTCATTCACTTAGTAGTTTTATTAAGCAAAAACATAAGTCAAAAGACTTAGTAAAATTTCCATAGCATGTGTATATATTCCACCCTTGTTTACTACTAGCTAGGCTAAGCATGATATCAACAAGTATCTTAACTTAGAGAAAATTCTACCAAGACTACAACTACTAGGATGTCCCATGGAATAGCATATAAATACTTAGCAAAAACTTCATGCAAGCCCTATACAAAATATCACTAGTGCATAGTCAAAAATAATAGGACAAATACATGAAGCACCACTTGCCTTGGTAGTTGGGGGAGTAGCAACAATCTTCACAATCACAATCATCACTAGCACCAAAATCTACACATAAAATAATAGCACCGAATTCACATTCCAATATTCAAGCAAAAATATTATGAATTCATGCAAATGACATGCGATGATTTTTCTAAACTAAACAAGACAAATCAAACAGTATTGAAAACAAAACCAAATATTTATAGTCTAAATAAACTTAAATCGGCCTTAAAACATTTTCTAAATAATTTATATAGTCAAAATAAGCCCATATTTGTCTCTACATAAAATTCTATTTTTACCTAAGCAAAATACAAAATTAAGGCCACAGTAGTGTAGTATTTATTTTTCTGAATTCAATGATATCTTATTTGCAATTTTTGGATAAACATAGCAAAAGATATGAATTTTACAAGTTTGAATCTCTAATAGATATAAAAACAGATTTTAAATCGAAACCCTAGCCACGTGGTTGTGTCTGATTGGTTGATACCGGTTTGGTTGGATCGATCATCCAGAGCCAGAGGATCTAAGTGACTCTATATGGCTCAGATCGAATAAAAACGTTTCGCTTAAGTGATCTATCGTGGCCACTGGATCTGGATCTAACGGCTGCTAAGCATGCGACCATAGCCTGGCAACGCTGGCGTCGGCTGCGCGGCGGCGGCACTCTGGCGGCGATGCTCCAGCGAATGGAGGGGGCTGGGGGTTGCGGAGGTGCTTACCAGACTCGCGAGGTCACGCTGGAGATCAACTTGTCACTGGCGTGGACGGGGGCGTGCTGTGGTGGCCGGAAAATCTCGTCGAAACCCTAGCTGGCGTCGGGCACGGCTTGACGAAGACGAAGGAGACGTTCCAGGCCTCCCTAGGACAAACAAATCGCATCAGTGCTTGAACAAGGATGAGGCGGTCATCGTTGTTTGATCTAGAGGTTGGGGGGTGGTATCACCTTACCAGAATTTCTCGCTGGAGACGAGCGTGGCGTTGTGTGCTTGCGGTGGTGGAAGAATCCGACGACCTAGGTCACGAGCAGACAAACCAAGCGTATGAGAAGAAGCGCACGAGCACGGGGATCATGATAGCATGAACGAGAAAGAGCGGGGTGGACAGAGCTCACCGCAATGTCTCGTCGGAGTTGCTCGGGCAGCGGCGTTGCAGGCTGAATTCTGGGCGGCCTAGTTGCGGAGAGAGTGTCCTGAATGAGGGGAAAAGCTCGCGGTGTGGAGGGGCTTATGTAGGCAGAGGCTTGGCGAGAAATGCTCGATGAATAAATGGCATTTACGCCGCTCCATCAATGCAGCAATGACAGCGGCGACGCGGTCTGGCGCGTGATTTGGGGAAGAAGGTGACGTGGCTTGCGGGGCCAGCGCGTCAGTGACTATGGGTAGGGCTGCGCGCGTGAGAGAGAGGAGGAAAGGGGAAGCGGTTGGGTGGGTTCGTGGGCTGCTTTTGGTGTTGGGCCGAAAGGGTAGCGCGGGCCCTTTTCTGTTTTACTTTCTCTTTCTCTTTTTCTAATTTGTTTTTCAAGAAACAATTTCAAACCAAATTCAAATGGGTTTGATTTCAAATCACCTCTAGATTTTTGTAGTGTAAACCTTGCACTTATTTATGTATAAAACACTACTGTTTATTCAAATGCACTGATGACCCACAAGTATAGGGGGTGTATTGTAGTACTCTCAATAAATAGGAGTGTCGATCCCAATGAGGAGCAGAAGGTGTTGAATAGTGGTAAGGAGCAGGAAATACCTGTGAATACTTAGCAATCGTATTTTTAGTGGTTTTATGACAAGGCAACAAAACAAGGAGCAAGTAACAAAGGTATCGAACAAATGGATCAAGTGGCCCAATCCTTTCTTAGCAAAGAACAAGCCGGTGGAAATACTTATAAGGACCAAACGTTCTCGAGGACACATGGGAATTATGTCAAGTGCTTGTACACTTCTCTGGTGTTGTAAGTGTTGTGTGGGTGAACCTGTGCTAACATACCGCCCTTCCTAGGACTAATACATACTTGTGATTAAACCCCCTACAAACATCCGTAACTATAGGAAAGTAATTAAGATATAAATCTAACCACAGCCTTAGACTCTGAGATCCTACTCTCCCTTGTGCAAAGGTGTCCTAACGGGGGTTTAGATTTCTATCACTCCGGCAACCCCACAATTAGTAGCCAAATACACAATGCATCCCCCTAGGCCCATAAATGGTGAAGTGTGATGTAGTCGACGTTCACATGACACCACTAGAAAATAGCACCACAACTTAAATACTAAACCATTGAATAATAACTCATCACAGATTCACTACTAACAACATGACTTCTCCCATGTCCTCAAGAACTAAACGAACTACTCACAAGACATCATATGGATCAAGATCAAAGATGATATGGTAATGGATAACAATTTGAACATAAAAAATAATCCAATGGTTCTACTCACAAGCATCAATTACAATAGTAATTAACACCGGGAAAGTTTCCCCTAATGAACTAAAGCAATATCCAACAAAATTGTTACAGCGGGACGGAGTGGTGATGATGGTGCTGGTGGAGATGATGGAGTGGACGATGATGATGATCCCAATGAAGCCTAGCTTGATGACGGTGTTGATGGCGACGGTCTCCCCTCTCCGGGAAGGAATTCCCCCGGCAGAAATCTATCTGCAGGAGAGATCTTTCTCTCTCGGTGTTTTCCGCCCCCAGAGGCGGCGGAAATCTATTTGTGGTCGCCCCCTGAGGCTTAGAGTTCCGTAGGGAAGATATAGGTGAAGGGGAGGAGTCGGAGGCCGGGCAGGTGGGCCACACCTGCCCTTGGCGCGGGGTTAGGTGGGCCTGAGCCTAGGGGGTGTCGGCCCCCTGAGGCCCTTCTTCGTCCCTCCTTCTGGCTCCCTCATTCTTCTGGAGAAATAATATGTTTCCATATTTTCTGGTATTTTCTGATCTTTGCGAAATTGCACCAATACGCCTTCTTTTCCATCAGAATTCAGACTCCGGCAGTCCATCCTCCAAGAATCATCCAACATGCATAAACAGATGAAAAAGCCATAAGTAATACCTCATAATAAGACAAATATCAATGAATAGGGGTAAATTATGATATAGAATGGTGATGCAAATTGGGCGTATCAACTCCCCGAAGCTTAGACTTCGCTTGTCCCCAAGCGAAAATTGAGCTCAGTAAACATGTCCACGGGTTTATGGAGTGAACTGTCGATAAAAGAATACGAACAAGAAGCATCACACTCACCATTGCACAACTCATAGAAGAAAGCAAGTCACCATTATATAACTTAGCTTGCAACCAAGTACACCAGTCAAAGATGCATAAAGATAAATCATAATTGGAATTGGCAAACTTGTTCTTAGTAAGAGAACACCTGGCAACTAGTTTCACAAAAAGCTTTTTGTAGAAGTTTCAAAATAGGAGAACTCTTTGCTCAAAAAGGTTTTTCACAAGTGAAGGCTCTCAAAGTAATACTCAATAGATAAGATTTTTGTCCAAACAAGGAAGATAAAGAACATGATTGAATAAATCAGCATATGAATGCTTGAAACACAACAACTCAAATGATTGCTAGATATAGAGAGGAAGTAGGTTTACTGACTCAACTTGGAAGTGGGAGAAAGGTCCCTTCATAGAGGGAAGCAGGGATTACAAGTCATAAAGAGCTTCCAAAAGATTATGGTACTTACTAGCTTTGAGCCCTCATTGCCCCTATCATAGGCATCTTGAGATGATTAAGGTTAAAGTGAACAAAGATGGAGTATATGCTTGACGAAATATAAGTTGGCAATCTCATGTCCCTTAAATATGAGGGCCACTCCTCATGCTACTCAACTTGGTCATAGGTAAGTTCTTGTCATTGTAAGTATTTGCATATCATGGAGAACCGCCAACGGGGTACCCCTTGCACATGGTAGAGGAGCTTTCCCATAACCAAAATGACAAGGCAAGCAGACAATGAGCATCTCAGCGATCTTTTTATTTACTATGTGCATATATTTTTATTGAGGATGCTTCGCAGATGACTCACTATGGTGATGCTGCAAGTTTCCACCATGATTAAGCATGGCTTAGGCTAGCGGCCCAGGCATTTCTCTAACACAGGATACAAACTCCATGGACTTACAAGTTCCCTCTTTATTTCACACCGTTGACATCCATAGACAAAAGAGCACGATATCAACTGTGTATAGAGTACAAGTGCAATGTTGAAAACGTTCCCCGTGACAGCACGGTTCTGCTAATTCCAACGTATAGATGCAAGCATATACAACTTCGATGTTCACAATGGTTCAAGTCTATTAGGGGCAGGAAATAAGGTGTGCCATCAAGTTCGTGAGAGCTTTACTAACTAGTTTTCACATAACAAAATACTTTTTAATTCAAAAGGTAGATGAAGCTTGAGAATTTGCTTGGAATAGCAAAAGCTACTAGGTATATATGGTGGACACAAGTGGCAAATTTTTTGGTTCAAAGGGATTTGGAAACATGAGAAGTATTCCTTCTCAAAATAGGATTTTGGCTAGCAAGGCTGGGTAGCAAGAAAGAGAGTTGAAAGAAACAAGCAAACATACAAGTAATAAATCGAAACATGCAATATTCCTTGAAGACAAAAAAGATCTTAAATAAAGAATGCTAAGCTTATGAGACAGCAAGAAAGAAAACAAATGATACCAAATAACTGTAAGCTTTTTCTTTCTGTTTTTCTTCCAAACCTCAAAAATTGTTGCTACTGACCAGAACTCGTTTTGCCAAAAGCAATTTAGATCCACTTGATGCTTCCAAAGTGGTGCCAATACTGATCAACAAGATCCATCATATAACAGAGATTGCAAACTAAAATAAGAAGTGCAAAAAGTAAAAGATGAGACTTCTCATTAATATTCCAATAAAGGCACTCAGACCAAGGGATACATAGATAATCAACTAAATGAGATATACTTCCACATGCAAACCAAACTATAAGATAACTTCTCTACCACAGATATGAATCCACTAAAAAGGTAAAAGATAAAAGATAATGAGCGTGATACCGCGGCACTCCCCCAAGCTTGGAACAAGCCAAGGGGATGCCAAACCTGATAACAAATTACTCCTTTGGTGGTGGTGGTGTTCTCTTGATAAGCTCTTCAATATGTTTCCTCAACTCCTCGAACTCAAAGTAAGAGTACGGATTAGCTCTGAGTTTTGCTCTATACGGTTCATGATCATGTCAGTCCGAAAATCCTAGTTCTTGTTATTCTTTACCCACTCTTCATCCTTAGCATGATCCTTCTCTTCATTGTTAGAAAGAGGCATATCCCAAACCAAGGGCAAATTCCCTTTGGGCACATGTTGATATTGATATTCATGTATAAGTGTATGTAAGGGTCTCTTGTTACATGGAGGAGATGATCTTGGAGAGAGAGTATGTCCTCTTAAGCTTGGTAGGTCGTGCTGCCAAACCAATGCTTGTGACGGTAGCATGAGTGTCCGGATGCTTGTCCTCCTCCATGTCACCTTCATACCCTACTGAAATATCCTCCACCTTGAGTACTTGAGGTTCTTCTTTCTCGGGCTCCTTGCCTTTGTCGTTGGCGGAGGCCATGGTGCTCTAAACTTGAGAAGATTTCCTGACAGAAACAGATTGAAACGAAAACACGACGAGAACACGATGCACGAACCTCGAGGGATCCGGGGGGGTTATATATTAAGAAGTTTCAAGGCATAAGGAAGGTTTTGAAACGGAAACGAGGCAGAAACGAAGTTCGAGGGGGGAACACCCCCCCCTCAGGCGCGGCCAGGCTGGGCCCGCGCCTAGGGTGGATTTGTCCACCTCGGGATCTGTTTCCTCTTCAGTTTCGTCTCGCAACTTCCCTTACATATTAAAAACATCAAAAATATAAAAAGATTGGGGTTTCGCGAACCTTCTGTTTTCACCACTTTTACCTATTCAAAGACGAACTCTGTAAATTCCTTTCTTTTTTCTCCTAAAAATTTCCTTCTTACAAAACCCTTGCACAAATTCAATGACAACATTAGTGTAAGCAAAAACAATAAACCTTTGGTACACACTTCAAGTGAATGTAGGGTTTCGTAGCATGGAAAACAAAAAATTTCTACCGCATACAAACAAACAAGCCAAGATCTATCTACTAGATTGTAGCAACGAGTCGATAGAATAACTCACCCTCGAAGATTCCAAAGTGTTTAACGAGAGCGGATTCTCGTGGGTGATGTAGTCGTACTCTTCCCGATCTCAAGATCGCGTAGACGATCCTTCCGGCGCTGCGTTCCGGCAGCGCTCCCGCAGTCGGTCACACGTTCAGTACTCGACGAAGACCTTCCTCTCCCTTGTTCCAGCAGGCAGCGGAGGTTGTAGCACTCTCCTTGCGATTCCGGCAGCACAACGGCGTGGTACCGGAAGTAGAGGGGACATCTCGCAGGGCTTCGCCTTAAGCCGGAGCGAGTATGGTGGGCTATGAGAAATCCCTCGACGATATAGGGTTTAGACACGCCGAGGAAGAGGTGCTAGAGCCGGCGGCTAGGGCTTGGTAGTGCCCAAGTCAGCGGCAAGGAGATCCCTAGGCGGCGGCGGCTTGGAGGGCGGCGGCGGCTAGGGTTCGGGTTTTCGGGGCAAGGGACTTGTGTGTCTCTAGGAGGGAGCCCTGCCCCTCCTTATATAGGTGGAGGGGCCGGCCGGCCAAGGGGAGGGAGGGGAGTCCCTCCCCAACTCGGCTTGGGTGGTGCGCCGCCGGTTGGAGGAGGGAAACCCTCCCCAACTCGGTTTCCCACTCCTCCTCCTCTTTCCAAAACTTGTCGTTTGACTTTCAAACTAGCCGTTTGACTTTTCAAACTAGGATTTGAATAAACCCTCTATTTTGAACAGCAATGAAAAAGCGTACATGATGCAATCATATCAACTTGATATAACACATTCATATACCCTTCCCCCCGGAGTGCCGGACATTCCGGAACCTTCTAGAACATTTCCGATGAAAACACCGGAACCATTCTCCAACTCTGAACCATGACTTTCCTTATATGAATCTTATTCTTCGGACCATTCCGGATCTCCTCGTGATATCCCGGATCCCATTTGAGACTCCGGACAACATTCGGTCTCTTTCTCATCATTCCATAACTACTCAAACAACGTCGAATCCTTAAGTGTGTCTCCCTACGGTTCGTGAATTATGCGGACATGATCGAGACACTTCTCCGAACAATAACCAATAGAGGAATCTGGAAATTCATATGGCTCCCACATATTTCTAAGATTACTTTGAGATCGAATGAACCACTTACATACGATATCAATTTCCCTTTGTCTCACGATAGTTTACTTATCCGAGGTTATGATCGTCGGTATCTCTGCATACCTAGTTCAACCTTGTTACCGATAAGTACTCTTTTATCGTTCCCATGATATGTGATCCCTTGTGAGCCAGTCACATGCTTGCAAGCTAATTGGATGACATTTCACCGAGAGGGCCTAGAGTATATCTATCCGTCATATGGATGGACAAATCCCACTCTTGATCCATGTGTTTCAACCAATACTTTCCGAACACTCAATGCCACCTTTATAGCCACCCAGTTACGGTGTGGTGTTTGATGTCATCAAAGCATCCATCCGGTAAAGGTGATATGCATGATCTCATGGTCGAAGGAATTAGATTACTATGTATCACAAAGCATATAGCAATTAAACTATTAAAATGACTTGATCTTTATGCTACGCTTATTTATAGGAGTATGTCCATCATATCATTCTCCTAACGATATGATCTTGTTGTTGATAACATCTCAATGTCCATGATAGGGAAACCACAATCATTTATCAACCAACAAGCTAGTAATGTATAGATGCTTATACTAGGGACTTCAATTTATGTTTACAAATCACATAAGTATTAATGTTTCCTTGTTAATACCATTATAACATGAATGTAAACATTTATCATAAACACAAAGATATAATAATAACTACATTTATTATTGCCTCTAGGGCATATCTCCAACAGTCTCCCACTTGCACTAGAGTCATCTAATCTAGATTACATGGTAATATACCGAACACCCATGGCAGTTTGGTGCTGGTCATGTTTTGCCCTTGGGAGAGGTTTAGTCAACGGATCCGCCACATTCAGATCTGTGTGTACTTTGCAAATCTTTATATCCCCATCTTGGATATGTTCTCGAATAGCGTGAAAACGTAGCTTGATGTGCTTCAGCTTCTTGTGTGACCTTGGTTCTTGCGCATTGGCTATGGCGCCCATGTTATCACTGTAGATAGACATTGGGTCCAGCGCACTAGGAACCACACCCAGCTCTGTAATGAACTCTTTCATCCATATCGCTTCTTGTGAAGCCTCCGAAGCAGCCATGTATTCCGATTCAGTTGAAGATCTCGCCACAACGCTTTGCTGTGCACTCCTCTAGCTAACTGCTGCACCATTCAAAATAAATACGTATCCAGATTGTGATTTACAATCATCCGGATCGGTGTTCCAACTAGCATCGGTGTAACCATTAACAACGAGCTGTTCATCACCTCCATAAGAAAGAACCATATCCTTAGTTCTTCTCAAGTACTTAAGGATGTTTTTGACCGCTGTCCAATGATCCACTCCTGGATCACTTTGATATCTGCTAGTTAAACTAACAGCATATGCAATGTCGGGTCTAGTACATAGCATGGCATACATTAGAGATCCTATGGCTGAGGCATAGGGAGTCTTACTCATCCTTTCTCTATCTTCTGCCGATGTCGGACTTTGAGTTTTACTCAAGGTCGTATTGGGCAACATGGGCAAGAACCCTTTCTTGCTATCTTCCATTCCAAACCTCTTTAGAACTTTGTCCAAATATGTACTTTGTGACAATGATATTTGGCGTTTCGATCTATCTCTATAAATCTTTATGCCTAATATGTAAGCTGCTTCGCCAAGATCCTTCATTGAAAAACTATTATTCAAATATTCCTTGACACTATTAAGAAGGTCTCATTCCCAATCAACAATATGTCATCTACATATAGTATTAAGAATGCTACAGAGCTCCCACTCACTTTCTTGTAAATACAAGTTTCTCCATAAGTTTGTATAAAACCAAAACTTTTGATCACCTTATCAAAACGTTGATTCCAACTTCGGGATGCTTGCTTCAATCCATAGATGGACCGTTGAAGTTTGCATACCTTGTTAGCATCTTTAGGATCGACAAAACCTTTGGGTTGCATCATATACAACTCTTCATCAATATCTCCATTGAGGAATGCTGTTTTGACATCCATCTGCCATATCTCATAATCATAATATGCAGCGATTGCTAACATAATCCTCACAAACTTTAGCTTCGCTACTGGTGAAAAAGTCTCATCGTAGTCAACTCCTTGAATTTGTCGAAACCCTTTTGCGACAAGTCGAGATTTATAGACAGTAACATTACCATCAGCATCTGTTTTCTTCTTGAAAATCCATTTGTTCTCGACAGCCTTCCGGCCATCCGGTAAGTCCACCAAAGTCCATACTTGGTTTTCGTACATGGATCCAATCTCGGATTTCATGGCTTCTTGCCATTTATTGGAATCTGGGCACATCATCGCTTCCTCATATGTCTCAGGGTCATCGGTGTTGTCCACCAACATGACACTCATAACGGGATCATACCAATCTGGAGTGGTACGAGTTCTCGTTGACCTGCGAGGCTCTGTAGCAACTTCAACCGAAGTTTCATGATCATCATCATTAGCTTCCTCTCTTATTGGTGCAGGCACCACAGGAACTTCTTCCGGTGCTGCGCTACTCGCAATTTCGAGAGAAGGTTCGACAAACTCATCGAGTTCTACTTTCCTTCCAGTCACTTCTTTCGAGAGAAATTCCTTCTCTAGAAAGGATCCATTCTTGGCAACGAAGATTTTGCCTTCGGATCTATGATAGAAGGTATACCCAATAGTTTCCTTCGGGTATCCTATGAAGACGCATTTTTCCGCTTTGGGTTCAAGCTTGTCCGGCTGTAACTTCTTTACATAGGCTTCGCAACCCCAAACTTTAAGGAACGACAATCTAGGTTTCTTCCCAAACCATAATTCATACGGTGTCGTTTCAACGGATTTAGACGGTGCCCTATTTAAAGTGAATGCGGCTGTTTCTAATGCATAACCCCAAAATGATAGCGGTAAATCTGTAAGTGACATCATAGAACGAACCATATCTAAGAGAGTTCGATTACGACGTCCGGACACACCATTACGCTGTGGTGTTCCCGGCGGTGTCAACTGCGAAAGTATTCCGCATTTCTTCAAATGCTCGCCAAACTCGTAACTTAGATATTCACCTCTGTGGCATCCCGCAAAACCACTACTAGAAAATCGCGTTGAATTTGTGCATTGCATCGTCATCATCATGCATTGTTTGCCAAAACTATGTTTGCAAAGCCGTGTTGTTTTCCAAACGCCCCTCTTTATTCAAACATCAAAACCGGGCCCCCGGAATATTTTGTTTTGGCCGCTATCGGTTTGCATATGGCCCGTTTAAATAAATAAAAAGGTTTAATTATTTTGGGCGGGGCAGTCGAACGGGCCGATTAGACCCGAACGACTACCCCCAGAAAATAAATCGGTCCAATCTAAAACCTATTCTACCTAAAACTCTACCCACGCACCCTGGCCACCTCACTCCCTCCAATCATCTCTCGCCACCTCACCAAACCTCCCCCCCCTAGCCAATCAGCTCCTGCCACCTAACCCTCCCCACCCACATCTCTCTCTCTCCTTTCCCTCTCTCTCTCAGCAAACTCACCCAGGCCACACGAACCACACGCACACACACCTGCCGCGCGGGACCCACCCTGATCCCGCCTGTCCCCGCGCCAGGCCACAGCCTGCACCTGCCCCGCGTGGCCCCGGACCCGCCTGGGACCCACAGAACCGCCTGCCGCGTGCCGTCCTCTCTCCCCTTCTCTCCTTCCCCCATCGCCCCAGCTCTCCCTGGCCCGACGCGCTTCCACCTCTCCACGCCGCCGTTCGCCCTCGCCAGGAGCCGTCGCCCCGCCGCCCTCTCCTCTCCCTCCGGCGCCGCCCGTCCCTCTGCCGGCTCGCCGCCTGCCTCCCCGCTCTCCATCCGCCGCCCCGCGTCTCTTCCCCGCCTCCCCGGAGCCGCCGTAGCCGGCCAGCGCTCCGCCCAGCTCGGCCGCTCCGCGCCGCCACCGCCCTCGTCCTCGCCGCGCCCGCATCTCCCCGACCCCCGCAGCACCGTAGCGCCGTCCGCCCTGCCAGCTCCCTCGCCGGACACCACCAACCTCCGCTCCCCGCCGCCTCCGACCTCCGCGCCAACCGCCAGCGACCCGCGGCCGCGCGCCCGCCCCTAGCCCCTCCAAGCTCGCCGCCGGACCCGGCCGACCCGTTCCCTGCAGCCCCGCCTGCCCCGGCCTCCGCCGCCGCCCGCGTCCCCAGCACCCGCGCGCTCGGACCCCTGGCCCCACCCCAGGCCGCCGCCAGCTTCTGCCGCCGCCGCCAGCGCCTCGCGGAGCTCCGCCTCGGACCGTCTCCGCTACCCCGCCGACCCCGCTCCCGCCGGCGCTCGCTCCCGCCCGGAACCGGCCCGTCGTCTGCCGACGCCGCGCGGGCCCGCCCCGCCAGGAACCGTCCTCCGTCGCCTGCTCGCCTCCGCCCTTCTGCAGCAGCCCGCAGGACGCCGCCGCGCCGGACCCCGCGCGGGCCCTCTCCGTCGGGGCCCACCTCGCCAGCACCACCCCGTGCCGCCCCCTGGCACAAGACCGCCACCAGGCCGACCTCGCCAACCACCCTTCGCCGTCCTGCGCCAACCTCCGCCGCCTGTGAACCCGCGTTCGAGTGCCAGAAACAGGAGTACCCCGGTTGCAAGGTTCCCGATGCAAAACCCAACAAGAACTCCATCACGGAACCGAGGATGCCGCGACCCGAACGCCAAGTCCGCCTCACGAACCCCGGACGCCAAGGCCTCCTTCACGGATTCCGATGATCGAGGCCGAAGATCCTGGAACTACAAGCTCTTCCTCACGGAATCC
The DNA here is from genome assembly GCA_910589765.1 of Avena atlantica. Lineage (NCBI taxonomy): Eukaryota > Viridiplantae > Streptophyta > Magnoliopsida > Poales > Poaceae > Avena > Avena atlantica. The sequence goes on from OU342736.1 coordinate 304,858,098, forward strand.
GAAGACCCTGATCCGCGGATCCGATGGCAAACCCTGAAGACCGTTTCCGTACCCGGACGATAAGGATACCAACGCGGAACACCGAGAACTTCCCCTGAACGCCATGATCGTCGACATGATCCGAAGACCGCGAATGCGACGAGAACGGCACCGACCCGGAAGAAACCGATGCGCCCCGACACTGATACAAGTTCTGCCCCCGGACATCGAGGCCCCGATGCGACAAGATCTGCCCCGATACCAAGAACGACCCCGGAGTCCGAGAACGCTTCCGTCGAACCTCGTCGATCCCGTCGAACCCTGGACCCCGAGACCGGACCCTGGACCCTGGACCCGACCCCGGAACCCCAAGATCGTCGAGCCCCCTCTGATGTGTGAACCCTCTCCCGCAAACCCTATTTTATAATTGAGATACAACTTGTCGCATAATAATTGTTCATGCATGCATCTTATCATGTGGGTTGGGGGCCTTATGCCGATTCATCTAATAATTAAATATGGGGCCCATATGCGGGCAAATCTAGCCTTATATTGGCCTCATTTAAACTTGTGTAGCGAACCCGTATCATCTTTGGCCATGTTAATACAACATTTAAATTGCGGGGTTTCTAAACAACTTGAACCATCTAACTAATTGTCGGGACCCCGGTTCCACTTAACATGACCTAACCGCATCGCATCTTTGCCATGTCATACATCATACATGCATCATGCCGATCTTCTGCCGTTGTATTAAATATTGCATCCGGTGTTTCTTCTAGTGTTTTGCTTCTTCGCGGATGAGGCCGTTGAGTTGATGTGAGCTTCGCCCCGATCTTCGGTTAAAACCTTCGACAATGTTTTCAGGCGAGCATCTCCCTCTTTCTACCTATCTTACTTTTATAGTATTTACTTCCCTCCTGTTGACCTATTGCTATCTGTGTTGCGATGCTTTAGTTTCCGTACCTGTGATATACCGTGCAGCCCTATATTGCCTTGGACACATCCTATTACCTGTTGTTTGGTAGATAGTTGGACCTGCGCGTCGTAGTCGCTTGCTCAAGTGCTGTCGCGTGTTGTCATATGCCCCAGTTGCTGATGTATTGCCGCATGTTGATGTTGGAAATGATTCTAGTTTTACTTATCGTCACTTTAATTTCTGTTTAACAACTAAAATTGAATAAGCAGAGGCATCGGTGGGTGATAGATAATATTTGTTTTCCGAACGCCCACTTATGTCCCGTAAGACCCCGAGTACTTGATTCCTGTTCCTTGATTTATCGCGCTATCCACATCCGGGAGGTATATGGGACCCCCCTCAGCCAGAGCTTGATTCCGTCTTATTTCTTGGGGCCACAAACTAGTTTGAGGTTTTATTTACGATCCTGTACTTATGCCATGTTTACCGCTTTATTTACGATTGTGCGAGGAGCACACTGTACTGTTTTGGAAGCGGAATGTTTACGCGGTATCGACAAGCCCAGCCACACTTTCGGGTTCCCAGTCGTTTACAGCCATTGTCGCAGACCTTGAGGCCGTCTCGGAGCTTGCTTACTCCGTTGCGGGATCTACTTAAGGGGTGGCCCCCTGAAATATTTCTGAATCTTGTGATTGCTTTGTCGTGAAGGCCTCGTTGGGTTTTGATTTGGTTTTTCCGAGGTTGATCGAGTGTGTGTTGCTATTGGTGCACCCCGGCCGGGTAAAACTTTCTGAAAGCCGTGTCCGCGGATATGGACGACTTGGAGCACAGTTTCTCGATCATAGACAAGCATAACTAAAGTTTACTGCTATAAATTTGACTTATAATGACTAGTAATCAGCTTCACTATAATGGAATGGCTAATTAATACTGCCCACAATTGCTTGTTTGGTTGTCGCTTGCGACAATTGTATCTGACTAGTAAGTATTGCAACTACAACGGAATGGCTGAATAAAAGTACCAACAACTGCTGGGTTTTTGGGTTTATCTCATGCTATCTGTATCTGATTAGTAATTGTTGCAACTAAACGGAATGGTTAACTAAAAGTGCCCACTGCTTATTTTATCAGGACGACTATCCTTAACCTGACTAGTAATTGCTGCAACGATAACCGAATAACTAAAACTGCCAACTGTGTGAGTTCCTCGGTTGACTTCCTCGTTTGGTCTCGAGGGGGAAACACCAGGATGGGTTTGTTTGGTGTTAGCTTCAGGTTGGATCCGGATAGATCTATCTTACCCCTCTCTAATTGACGCCAGTTGTATCGAGTCTCTATAGGTTGTTTAGTGCATGTTGCCGCTGCCGCTTCAGTCCACCATACCTATGTAGGCGAGGACCGCCGAATTCTAGCCTCGCCGTGTACTGGCCTCAGTACTGACGCTCCTTCTTTGTTTTTCTGCTTTGCCCTTTGTCGGCACCCCTTTTGTTTAAGCAGGTTTTGGGATCGACGCCGTTAGCAGGGTTACCCTTCCGGCTTGGCCTGGGCAGGGTTATGGACGCCATTGGTTATTCTTCAGGGCTCTTAGCCCCATTTGCATCTTGTCCGTAGTCGGACGCCCCCTCGTTTTCAAGGTGATTTGGATCTTTGTATATTATATCTGTATTCTTGACTCCTGGAGTCGTGCTATATATATATCTGTTCTGTGGGTCCCATCGAGGACTGTTGTGTAATGTTATTACTTCGTTTTCCACCCGCACGAAAGTGCCTGGTGGGCACCTTTGAATCGTTTCTATGCGGGTTTGGCGAATTTTGCTCAAACTTGCATAGGTTCGATTCTGAGGGTGTTACAACCTCCACGATCAGAACGTAGAAATTTAATCTTCTTGTTACGTTGATTCTCTACCTCACTTTGAAATTCCTTAAACTTCTCGAAAGTTTTGGACTTATGTTTCATGAAATAGATATACCCATATCTACTCAAGTCATCCGTGAAGGTAAGAACATAACGATAACCACCGCGCGATGCTACACTCATTGGACCACACACATCGGTATGTATGATTTCCAATAAGTCCGTAGCTCGCTCCATCATGCCAGAAAATGGAGTCTTAGTCATTTTACCCATCAGACATGCTTCGCATCTATCAAGTGATTCGAAATCAAGTGATTCAAGAACTCCATCGGAATGGAGTTTCTTCATACGCTTCACTCCAATGTGACCAAGACGACAGTGCCACATATAGGTCGAGTTATCACTCGATTTCAAACGTTTAGCCTCAATGTTATTAATATGTGTATTTCCACTATCGAGATTCAACAAGAATAGACCATCTATCATAGGTGCATGTGCATAAAACATATTACTCATATAAATCGAACAACCATTATTCTCGGACTTAAACAAGTAACCGTCTCGCAATAAACAAGATCCCGATATAATGTTCATGCTCAACGCAGGCACCAAATAACAATTATTTAAGTATAAAACTAATCCCGATGGTAGATGAAGGGGTAGCGTGCCGACCGCGATCACATCAACCTTTGATCCGTTTCCCACGCGCATCGTCACCTCGTTCTTCGCTAGCTTCCGTTTATTCTGCAGCACCTGTTTCGAGTTACAAATATGAGCCACCGAACCAGTATCAAATACCCAGGCACTACTACGAGTACTAGTGAGATACACATCAATAACATGTATATCAGATATACCTTTCTTCTTGATGTTGCCGTTCTTCAAATCCGCCAAGTACTTTGGGCAATTCCGCTTCCAGTGACCTTCTCCCTTGCAGTCAAAGCATTCAGTATCAGGCTTAGGTCCAGCCTTGGTCTTCTTCGTCGGCGTGGTAACTTTCTTACCACCCTTCTTGAAGTGTCCCTTCTGCTTAGACTTGCCTTTCTTGAATTTGGTGGTCTTATTGACCAACAACACCTGGTGCTCTTTCTTGATCTCCACTTCTGCAGACTTCAACATGGCAAACAGTTCTGGCAACTGCTTGTTCATGTTCTGCATGTTGTAGTTCATCACAAAGTTCTTGTAACTTGGTGGTAGTAATTGGAGGACACGGTAAATCCCCAAAGCATTAGGAATCACTATACCCAAGCTTTGAAGTTTGTTTGCGTGCCCAGACATCTTAAGCACATGCTCACTGACGGAGCTGCCCTCTTCCATCTTGCAGTTAAAGAACTTTTCAGAAGCCTCATAGCTTTCAATTGTCGCATGAGTCTCAAAAATCAATTTGAGATCCTCGACAATATCATATGGGTCTGAATTCTCAAACCTTTTCTGAAGCTCCGATTCTAAACCATACAAGATAGCACACTGAACTATGGAGTACTGATTCTTCCGAGCGAGGTAAACATTCTTTACTTCATCGGTAGCATCAGCTGCAGGTGGGTCACCCAGCGGTGCATCCAGCACATAGGTCAAATTACCAGCTGTGAGCACAATCCTCAAATTGCGGAACCAATCCGTGAAGTTGCTTCCATTGTTTTTCAACTTTTCTTTCTCTACGAACGCATTAAAATTGATGGTAGGGGCTGCCATTGATCTACAACATATTTGCAATAGTTTAGACTAAGTTTATGACAAATTGAGTTCAAATTAATAATAAAATTAATCTAGGTGAACTCCCACTCAAAACAATATCCCTCACATTGTTTTAGTGATCACACGAACCAAATCCACCACATCAACACCGATCATCACGAGAGTTGATATAGTTTCAATGGCGAACAATCGACATGTTCATCATATCTACTATATGATTCATGCTTTACCTTTCGGTGATCCATGTTCCGAGACCATGTCTGTACATGCTAGGCTCGTCAAGATCAAACCTTAGTTTCCGCATGAGCAAATCTGGCTTGCTCACGTTGTATACACTTGCGGAATCTAACACACCCGATCATCACATGGTGCTTCGAAACAACAAGCTTTAGCAACGGTGCTAACTAAGGGTGAACACTTTATGACTTGAAATTCATGTGCATGAGGGATCATCTTATAATGCTACCGTCGTCTACTAAGCAATACAAGATGCATAAAGGATTAACATCACATGCAATTCAAAATATGTGATATGATATGGCCTTTCTTCTTTGTGCTTCCGATCTCCATCTTCTAGCACGAACATGATCTCCATCATCACCGGCATTGCATCAAGGTCAATGACGCTTCTCCATGGTTGTCGTCCACCGGCTTCAACTATTACAACTACTTTGAATAGACACGTGGGTCTTAATATAAATTAAAGACAACCATATGGCTCCTGCCAGTTGCCAACTTACAATAAGGAACATTGCATACATCAAATATAATCACAATCATGGCCATATCACATCACAGCACACCCCTGCAAAACAAAGTTAGACGCCTCTACTTTCTTTGCATATTTTACGTGGTTTGGGGCTTTCAATAAGTGTCGTTCTAACTTACGAACAAGAACCACAACATTGATACTAGTATTGTTAATCACCCGTTGTAAATTGGATCTTAACTATGCTAGGAGAAACAGGCACCCGCAAAGCCACTTATGCAATACAAGTTGCATGTCAAGCGTGGAGAAAGTCTCATGAACGATGTCATGTAAAGTTAGCCTGGGCCGCTTCATCCCAACATACCGCAAGATGCAAAGTACACAAGAAGCAATCGACAATAAAAGCATCAATGCCCATAATGACCATTGTGTTCTACTCGTGCAACAGATCTACATATAGAGACGACTCTGATACCACTGTAGGGTTTCGTAGCATGGAAAACAAAAAATTTCTACCGCATACAAACAAACAAGCCAAGATCTATCTACTAGATTGTAGCAACGAGTCGATAGAATAACTCACCCTCGAAGATTCCAAAGTGTTTAACGAGAGCGGATTCTCGTGGGTGATGTAGTCGTACTCTTCCCGATCTCAAGATCGCGTAGACGATCCTTCCGGCGCTGTGTTCCGGCAGCGCTCCCGCAGTCAGTCACATGTTCGGTACTCGACGAAGACCTTCCTCTCCCTTGTTCCAGCAGGCAGCGGAGGTTGTAGCACTCTCCTCGCGATTCCGGCAGCACAACGGCGTGGTACCGGAAGTAGAGGGGAGATCTCGCAGGGCTTCGCCTTAAGCCGGAGCGAGTATGGTGGGCTATGAGAAATCCCTCGACGATCTAGGGTTTAGACACGCCGAGGAAGAGGTGCTAGAGCCGGCGGATAGGGCTTGGTAGTGCCCAAGTCGGCGGCAAGGAGATCCCTAGGCGGCGGCTAGGGTTAGGGTTTTCGGGGCAAGGGACTTGTGTGTCTCTAGGAGGGAGCCCTGCCCCTCCTTATATAGGTGGAGGGGCCGGACGGCCAAGGGGAGGGAGGGGAGTCCCTCCCCAACTCGGCTTGGGTGGTGCGCCGCCGGTTGGAGGAGGGAAACCCTCCCCAACTCGGTTTCCCACTCCTCCTCCTCTTTCCAAAACTTGTCGTTTGACTTTCAAACTAGCCGTTTGACTTTTCAAACTAGGATTTGAATAAACCCTCTATTTTGAACAGCGATGACACCGAGTACATGATGCAATCATATCAACTTGATATAACACATTCATATACCCTTCCCCCCGGAGTGCCGGACATTCCGGAACCTTCTAGAACATTCCCGATGAAAACACCGGAACCATTCTCCAACTCCGAAACGGGACTTTCCTTATATGCATCTTATTCTCCGGACCATTCCGGATCTCCTCGTGATATCCCGAATCCCATTTGAGACTCCGGACAACATTCGGTCTCTTTCTCATCATTCCATAACTACTCAAACAACGTCGAATCCTTAAGTGTGTCTCCCTACGGTTCGTGAATTATGCGGACATGATCGAGACACTTCTCCGAACAATAACCAATAGAGGAATCTGGAAATTCATATGGATCCCACAATCATTTATCAGCCAACAAGCTAGTAATGTATAGAGGCTTATACTAGGGACTTCAATTTATGTTTACAAATCACATAAGTATTAATGTTTTCTTGTTAATACCATTATAACATGAATGTAAACATTTATCATAAACACAAAGATATAATAATAACTACATTTATTATTGCCTCTAGGGCATATCTCCAACACTGAAAACCCATGAAAACAAAAGCTTCTATAAGAGGCAAATGCAAATGATGGCAGAAATCTGTCAAAACAGACCAGCAGGTAAAGATTGATTTTTTCTAAGGCCTTCTGTTGCTCAAATCAAAAAGTGCAGAACTGATGAAAGTTGGGTAACAACTTGGAGAACAAGCTCAAAAAATGCAGCTCCATCCGACGTACTGAGCTCCCTCACGAATTTTTACAATGCAGCATAAAAATCTGTCCCAGGGCAGCCACTTTTCACAACTCCTCTACTTCACAAAAAGTAGTTGCCCTTGACAAAAAAACCAAAACAAAAAGGATAAGGAGCGGTTATTACTGAGGTAATAACTTCCAAGACACGACAAAACTCTTGGGGTATCTCCCAACAAGTACTTTTCTTTAATGCCTTTAAGTTAGGCTTGAAACTTCCAAAGATGCTCACATAGGATATATATATTTGAAGTGAAAGAGAGCATCAAGAAGCAAATAACCAACACACTTGAGTCTAACCCACTTCCTATGCATGGGAGTATCATGAGAAAACGAATTGTTGAAACAAAAAGCCACTAGCATAGGAAGACAAAACAAATGCAACTCCAAAGCTTCCAACATAAAACGGGGAAACTTGACATCATTGAGATGCATAGAACCATGTTTCCCTCTCTCATAATAACTTTCAGTAGCACTTTGAATAAAGTTGACAATATAACTATCACTGGAAACAACTTTATCATCAGAATAAGCATACTTACAGTCATCAAAACGAGGTCCAAGGTCATAGACTGGATCAATAGAAGCAAGTTGTTCCATCCTGAAATCTTTATTAGACAAGCTATTTTCACAAGGAGCTTTAGCAAATTTGGAAAAGTTGAACTCATAAGAATCTCCATCAAACATATTTAAAACTTTTTCCTTCTTACAATCAATAATAGCTCCACAAGTATTCAAGAAAGGTCTACCAAAAAATGATAGGACAAGGTTTGCTAGCTGTTGAATTAAGCACTAGAAAATCAGCAGGATACTTAATCTTACCACAAAGGACCTCCACATCTCTTACAATGCCAATGGGGAAAATGGTTTCCTTATTAGCAAGGTGAATAACCACATCAATGTCCTCAAGCTCACAAGGACCAATCTCATGCATAATTTCCCTGTAATTCTCATAAGTAATAGCACTAGAGCTAGCACCAATATCACATAAACCATAGTAGAAATGATCACCAATTTTAACAGAAAGCACAGGAACACTTGATTTTCTAGACTTACTAGGATGAGAGATAATATTAGAAGCATCTTCACAGAAGACAATGTGCTCATCCTCTATCTTTCTAGTGACAGTGTCTTTAACAATAGCTACCACAGGTTCAACATTCAATTGCTTAGCAGGCTCCACAATTTTTATTGTACCTTTGTTATTTGCACTAATAATCATAGAATACTCCTTTACCTTAGCTGGGAAAGGAATTTTCTCAACATGAGGTTCAGGCACAATATGATTAGTATTACAAACTTGAGTACTTCTAACTGGAACATGACTAACAACATCTTTATCAGGAGCATGGTACTTATTCCACTTCTTTTTGGGAATTTCTATGTAAGAGGCAAAGGCCTTAAAACAGTTGGCAATACTTTGGGAATCAAGACCAAACTCATTGCTGATATCACAGAAGTCATCAGTTCCCATAAAAGATTTAATGCATTCATAATCATAGTTTATACCTAACTTTCTTCCTTTGTCATTCTCCCAAGCTTCAGTGTTCTCTTGAATACGGTCTAGAAGGTCCCATTTAGCTTCTTCCTTCATACTTGTGAATAATCCAGCACAAGAAGCATCTAGTAAATCTTTATCATGAAGAGGAAGCGTAGCATAAAAGTTATTACAATAATATTGTTAGGGAGTTCATGAATAGGACACTTAAGCATTACTAACTTCAATCTCCCCCAAGCTTGATCTGTACTCTCTCCATCAAGAGGCCAAAAGTTATATATAAGATTTATATGCTTATGAATCTCACTGGGAGGATAAAATTTAGAGTAAAAGAGAGATGCCATCTCCTCCATTCCATGGATTGTCCATTCTTCAGCAGCTTATACCATTCTTCAGCTCTCCCTTTCAAGGATATGGAGAGTAACTTCTTCTTCACTTGTTCACTTGTGATACCTGCACACTTAAACAACCCGCATAATTCATGGATAAAAAGAAAGTGATCACTAGGATGGACTATTCCATCCCCAAAATAATAATTATCCATAACATGATTAACAATACTTGTAGGTATCTTAAAAGGATCTATCTCAACAGGAGGTGGTTCATCTACTACCCTAGCAGTGGTAGTAGTTTTCCCAAACAGAAAACCAAGTGGGTTATCCATATTGGAAACAAAGTAACAAGTAGTAACAAAAGCAATACTCACAGTAAGAGTTTCCCTTACCAGTTCCACTCTTCAATAGCACTTCACTCCCCGGCAACGGTGCCAGAAAATAGTCTTGATGACCCACAAGTATAGGGGGTGTATCGTAGTACTTTTGATAAATAGGAGTGTCGATCCCAACGAGGAGCAGAAGGTGCTAAAGAGTGGTAAGGAGCAGGAAATCCCTGTGAATACTTAGCAAACATATTTTTAGTGGTTTTCTGACAAGGCAACAAAACAAGGAGCAAGTAATAAAGGTAACGAACAAACGGAGCAAGTGGCCCAATCCTTTCTTAGCAAAGGACAAGCCGGTGGAAATACTTATAAGGACCAAACGTTCTCGAGGACACATGGGAATTCTGTCAAGTGCTTTTGCTTCAAATAGTTGAGTACTCTTCTCTGGCGTTGTAAGTGTTGTGCGGGTGAACTTATGCTAACATACCGCCCTTCCTAGGACTAATACATACTTGTGATTAAACCCCCTGCAAACATCCGTAACTATAGGAAAGTAATTAAGATATAAATCTAACCACAGCCTTAGACTCTGAGATCCTACTCTCCCTTGTGCAAAGGTGTCCTAACGGGGGTTTAGGTTTCTATCACTCCGGCAACCCCACAATTAGTAGCCAAATACACAATGCATCCCCCTAGGCCCATAAATGGTGAACTGTGATGTAGTCGACATTCACATGACACCACTAGAAAATAGCACCACAACTTAAATACTAAACCATTGAATAATAACTCATCACAGATTCACTACTAACAACATGACTTCTCCCATGTCCTCAACAACTAAACGAACTACTCACAAGACATCATATGGATCAAGATCAAAGATGATATGGTAATGGATAACAATTTGAACATAAAAAATAATCCAATGGTTCCAATCACAAGCATCAATTACAATAGTAATTAACACCGAGAAAGTTTCCCCTAATGAACTAAAGCAATATCCAACACAATTGTTACAGCGGGACGGAGTGGTGATGATGGTGCTGGTGGAGATGATGGAGTGGACGATGATGATGATCCCAATGAAGCCTAGCTTGATGACGGTGTTGATGGCGATGGTCTCCCCTCTCCGGGAAGGAATTCCCCCGGCAGAAATCTATCTGCAGGAGAGATCTTTCTCTCTCGGTGTTTTCCGCCCCTAGAGGCGGCGGAAATCTATCTGTGGTCACCCCCTGAGTCTTAGAGTTCCGTAGGGAAGATATAGGTGAAGGGGAGGAGTCGGAGGCTGGGCAGGTGGGCCACACCTGCCCTAGGCGCAGGGCCTGGTGGGCCCGCGCCTAGGGGGGTGTGGACCCCCAAGGCCCTTCTTCGTCCCTCCTTATGGCTCCCTCATTCTTCTAGAGAAATAATATGTTTCCATAATTTTTTGGTATTTTTTTTATCTTTGCGAGATTGCATCGATACGCCTTCTTTTCCATCAGAGTCTAGACTCCGGCAGTCCATCCTCGAAGAATCATCCAACATGCATAAAAAAATGAAAAAGCCATAAGTAATACCTCATAATAAGACAAATATCAATGAATAGAGGTAAATTATGATATAGAATGGTGATGCAAATTGGGCGTATCATGCACTTTGACACTTTGAAAAAAAGCATGCCTTATTTGTATATAAATAATAGGCATAAAAATGGTTTTATTTGGAATTGTGTTTTGAAATTTTTGAGTAAGCTCATGATGCTATGAATGCATGAATGATATGAAAGTTTTTGCAATTCATGATTTTTGGGATGTTACAATATGATTGCTTACCGGAGGAGCAAAATGCATAATGCCTTTTCCCACATCTATCACTGCTCCAAGGTGTTTCAGTAGGGATCTTCCAAGTGTGATCTATCCTTTGCCTACACATTTAATAACAAGATAATCAGTAGACACCATTTTCCCTGAGATTTTTGTAAACACACCTTCAGCTATTCCAATGGGGAATAAGGTGGCATTATTAGGAAGAGAGATTTCCTCTCCTCCTTCAGAAAGCCCCCAAAGACTCAAAGAATCATAAATATCTTTAGGCATGAGACAAAATTCAGAAATGATATCACAGCGAGCATCAAAAAGTGTAGTATTTATAGAGACTTTGATTGTGGGAAACCACTTTGAAGGCTAATAATTTATGGGAACATGATCATGGTAAGACCTAAGCGTGTGATAGAAACTATTCATAGAAGCAATACTGGTCTCAAGAGTGCTCGACCTAGCAAAAATATTTGTGAAGGAGGAATCAGACTTGCCAGGTGTCCCATAGATTATAATCAATTTTTTATGGCATCAAAAGCTTTGTAACATCCCAGCATTAGAGCTTAGAAATAAGATGAAAACAGATGTGTGCATTGCATTCATGCATAAGAAAATCCGGGGAATTTTCGCGCAAAACTAAAGAAGCCATAGAGGGAACGAGATCTCTCTTGTTCTGATGGAAACATAAGGACAGGTGTGATGGATTTCGATATGACCTCTATTGTACTTTTGTATTTTAGGGGAAGACGATTCAAATTTGAATATTTAATTGATGAATTTGAATTCTAAAAGAATTTGAAATGGAATAATAATTGGAAACTAAATTGTAATAGGAAATAAGAGGTGAACTCTTATTTAAAAATAAGATATAATATTTTATTCAAATAGAAAAGATAATTGAAATTTAAATAAAATGAAATGAATAAATGATTAATGTAATATGATATTACAATAATGAAATAATAAACAAGAATTGATAAAGAATGATCTTATTTACATCACACATTACTATTTTATCTTTATAATTATGAACAAAAGTGATAATAAGATAATAAAATAGAGAGGAATCATTTTATTACAATAATACAAACATTACACTATTTTTATTAAGTTCTAATGAATAATTACAATAAAGAATATAAGAATAGAAGGAATATTACAAGTAATTCAAAAATAGATAATACAAGGTTACACTATTCTTTACAATAATATAAAATACAAGAATATTACAAAAAGTAAATAAAACTACATTGTGAACAAAGGAAACACTTCCTAAATCTACTCCTGATCCTTTCCCTGTATCTTTTCTTCTATTTCTTCTATACCTACAAAACAACACAATAGATAACAAAAAAAATAACAAAAAGGAAGAATAAAAATAAAGAGGAAGAGACAAAGAAAATAAAAGGGATTAGAGGGGGTTAATGATACTCTCAGAATGAACAGTGTGATGCACTGTAATCATTTCATCACTGAGCTAATCTTAAAAGGGGCAAGTTTCACCAAATCATTGTATCTGTTCTTAATCAGATAGTTGCCTCAATACAACCTCATTGGCATTAAAGATGGGCAAGTTTCACCACTGAATAGTAAGGGTATAAATTCCACTTGGAAACACAAAGATAAAGCCCAAGTTTGAAATAATATTCAACCAGCCGAGCATATCCACAAAGGAGTAGTATCTAGGCAGGGAAAAGATCTTCTCAATAGGACAAAGATCTTAGAGCATACTGAAGGGTTTCGCAGCATAGTAAATCAAAATTTTCTACGGATGCGAACGGGAAAAGCCAAGATCTAACCTAGGAGATGCAAACAACGAGGGGGAATAGATGATATCTTCATACCCTTGAAGATTCGCACAGCGTAACGTTCGACGGGACGTGGTTGATGTAGTCGTACTAGCCTTCTCCTCCTCGCGATCCAATCCAATCCAACACCACAAGTGGCGATGCCTCCGAGAGATGCACATGTACGGCACCTCGACGTCTCCTCCTTCCTCGGTCCAGCAAGTGGGATCGAGAGATAGGTTGGATCTACAACACGACGGCGTGGTGCAAACGGTGGAGAGTTTCTGGGCAGGGCTTCGCCTACACGCAATCGGGAGAGAGGGAGAGAGGAGGGCAGCAGCTAGGCGGCTAGGGCTTGAGGAGGTGTGGTGGGAGGGTGCGCCCCTGCCCTCTTTATATAGAGGGGTGGTACGCTTCCCCTTGCCCCCTCCTCCAAGCCTAGGGCCGGCGGCCACAAGGGAGGAGTGGGGGGCAAGTTTCCCCCCCCCCCCTGTAGAAGCTCTCCCTAGGGTTTCCCCTAGGGCTTGGCCGGCTGGGCCTATGGGGCCTTGTGCCCCTGGCCCAATGCGGATAGGGAAATCTCTCGTAGGCCCACTCCCCATCCCGACAAGTGGGGCCACATTGGTCCCTCTCCGGAAGCTTCTAGAACCTTCCGGTACAATACCGAACAATCCGAAACAATTCCGAACTCCAAAAACTGCTTTCCCTTATATGAATCTTATTCTCCAGACCATTCCGGAACCTCTCGTGACGTCTTGGATCTCATCCGAGACTCCGAACAAAAACTCATAAGCCAATTATCCATTCTATCCTAGCGTCGAGACACGTTAAGTGTGTGACCCTACGGGTTCGAGAATATGCAGACATGATCTTCTATCAATAATAAACAGCGAGGTCTGGAAACCCATATTGACTCCCACACATTCATCGATGATCATATCGGAAGAACCAAGATTCCAGGATTCAATCAATCCCATATATATATTCCCTTCGTCACGCGATATTTTACTTGCCCGAGATTCGATCGTCGGCATCAGCATACCTAGTTCAATCTCGTTCACGGCAAGTACTTTAATCGTTCTGTAATCCGATATCACTTTGTGATTAACTCATTAACCACGTGCTTGCAAGCGGTGTTGATATCGATTACCGAGTGGGCCCGAAGTATATCTCTCCGACTTGGGAGGGACAAATCCCATCTCGATACATATAACCCAACAGGTACTTTCCGATCACCTGAGAGACACCTTTATGATCACCCTCTCATAGGATGACGTTTGATGACCTCAAATCTTTCTTCCGATACCAGGGAGTTGCATTATCTCATGGTCTAAGGAATACAATATTTGACATAAGAAAAGCTTCGCAAAGATGAACACGATGACACGATCTAATTTCTCTTCTTAATTTGGGTCTGTCCATCATATCATTCTCCCAATGATATGATCTCATTATTAATTGACAACTCATGTCTATGGTTAGGAAACCTTAACCATCATTAATCAATGAGCTAGTCCATAGAGGCATACTAGGGACACGGTGTTTGTTCATAAACCACACAAGTATCAAAGTTTCCGCTTAATACAATTCTAGCATGGAATATAAACTTTATCATGAACAAGAATTATAATAATAACATATTTATTATTGCCTCTAGGGCATAATTCCAACATCTCCCACTTGCACTAGAGTCAATAATCTAGTTTACATCTGGCAACAATCTAACACCCATGGCACTAAGGTGCTGATCATGTTTTTCTCGTGGAAGAGGTTTAGTCAATGGATCTGCGACATTCAGATCCGTATGTACTTTGCTAATCTTCAGATCTCCATCTGTTATATAATCTCGAATTATATGAAACTTGCGGTTGATATGCTTGGTCTTTGGATGATATCTTGGTTCCTTAGCCAGTGCTATGGCGCCAGTGTTGTCACACAATATCTCTAGTGGGTCCAAGGCACTTGGAACCACACCAAGCTCAGTGATGAAGTTCCTGATCCAAACTCCTTCACTTGACGCTTCTGCAGCAGCCATGTATTCCGCTTCTACTGTAGATCCCGCGATCACGCTTTGCTTGCAGCTTCTCCAGCTCACAGCTCCTCCATTCAAAATATAAACGTATCCTGTCTGAGATTTAGAATCATCCTTGTCGGTGTAGAAACTGGCATCGACGTAACCTTTTAGGACGAGCTGTTCATCACCTCCCTAGACTAAGAACATTTGTTTAGTCCTATTTAAGTACTTTAGGATGTTCTTCACGGCTGTCCAGTGTTCCACTCCTGGATCACTTTGGTATCTGCTCGTCAAACTAAGAGCATTGGACACATCCGGTCTAGTACACAGCATGGCATACATGATAGAACCTATGGCCGAGGCATAAGGCACTTTGCTCATAGCTTCTCTATTGTTTACCGTAGCTGGACACTGAGCCTTGCTCAATATCTTACTTGACAAAATAGGCACTAAACTTTTCTTTGCCTTATCCATTCTGAACCTTTTCAGAACTTTGTCTAGGTATGTACTCTGTCTTAAAGCTATTAGGCGTCTTTGTCTATCTCTATAGATTTTGATGCCTAATATATAAGCAGCTTCCCCTAGTTCTTTCATTGAAAAACATTTGTTCAAATAACTCTTCACATCGTTAAGCATGTCAATGTCATTTCCAATAATCAATATGTCATCCACATATAGTGCCAGAAATGTCACTGAGCTCCCACTCACTTTCTTGTAGATACAAGCTTCGTAGCAATTTGGAACAAATCCAAAGCTCTTGATCACTTGATCAAAACGAAGGTTCCAACTCCGAGATGCTTGCTTCAGTCCATAAATGGAACGCTAAAGTTTACACACTTTATCAGCATCCTTAGGATTGACAAAACCTTCGGGTTGCATCATATACAACTCTTCATCAATGTTGCCATTGAGGAACGCAATCTTGATATCCATCTGCCATATTTTATAATCATGAAACGCAGCAATTGCTAATAAAATCAGAATGGACTTAAACATCGCTACGGGAGAGAAAGTCTCATCATAGTCAACACCTTGAACTTGTCGAAAACCTTTTGCACAAGCCGTGCTTTATGGACAGTAACATTACCGTCCGTGTCTGTTTTCTTCTTGAATATCCATTTGCACTCAACGGCCTTTCGATTGCTAGGAGGGTCCACCAAAGTCCATACTTGGTTTTCGCCCATGGATCCAAATTCGGATTTCATGGCCTCTAGCCATTTCTCAGAGTCTGGGCTCATCATCGCTTCCTCATAGTTTGCAGGTTCACTGTCGTCTACTAACAAGACAGTTAAGACAGGGTTACCATACCACTCAGGAGGGGCACGTGACCTTGTCGACCTGCAACGTTCAGTAGTAGCATCATCCTAAGCTTCATGATCCTTGTCATTAGCTTCCTCTATTGCTGGTGCAGACGGCACTGGAACAATTTCAGGTGTTGCGCTACTCTCCAACTCAAGAGAAGGTTCAATAACCTCGTATAGCTCTACTTTCCTCCCACTCACTTCTTTCGAGAGAAACTCCTTCTCAAGAAAGGATCTGTTCTTTGTGACAAACACTTTTCCTTTGGATCTGTGATAGAAGGTATACCCAATAGTTTCCTTAGGGTATCCTCTGAAGACGCATTTCTCCGCTTTGGGTTCGAGCTTGTCCGGCATCAACTTCTTGACATAAGCTTCGCATCCCCAAACTTTAAGAAACGACAACTTAGGTTTAGCACCAAACCACAGTTCATACGGTGTCGTCTCAACGGATTTAGATGGTTCCCTATTTAAAGTGAATGCAGCGGTTTCTAATGCATAACCCCAAAATGATAATGGCAAATCCGTAAGAGACATCATTGATCGCACCATATCTAATAGAGTTTGATTCCGGCGTTCAGACACACCATTGCGCTGTGGTGTTCCGGGTGGCGTGAGTTGTGAAACGACTCCGCTTGCTTTAAGATGCGTGAGAAAATCATAACTTAAATATTCACCTCCACGATCGGATCGTAGAAACTTAATTTTTCTGTTACGATGGTTTTCCACTTCGTTCTGAAATTCTTTGAACTTTTCAAATGTTTCAGATTTATGTTTCATTAAATAGATATACCCATATCTACTTAAGTCATCAGTAAAAGTGAGAAAATAGCGATAACCACCACGCGTCAAAACACTCATTGGTCCGCATACATCGGTATGTATGATTTCCAACAAGTCCGTTAGAACGGGTTTTGATCATCTTGCCCATGAGGCATGGTTCGCACGTGTCAAATGATTCAAAATCAAGAGACTCCAAAAGTCCATCAGAATGGAGTTTCTTCACGCGTTTTATACCAATATGACCTAGACGGAAGTGCCACAAATAAGTAGTATTATCACTATCTACCTTGCATCTCTTAGCCTCAATGTTATGGATGTGTGTTTCATCACTTTCGAGATTCAGAAGAAATAAACCATTCATAGCAGGTGCATGACCATAAAAGATGCTACTCATATAAATAGAACAACCATTATTCTCCGATTTAAATGAATAACCGTCTTGCAATAAACACAATCCAGATATGATGTTCATGCTCAACGTAGGGTTTAAAACTAATCCCAAAGGTAAAACTAAGGAGAGCGTGCCGACAGCCATCACATCAACTCTTGATCCGTTGCCAATGCGCATTGTCACCTCATCCCTTGCTAGCCGCCATCTATTTCGTAGCTCCTGTTTTGAGTTACAAATATTAGCAACTGAACCAGTATCAAATACCCAGGCACTACAACGAGGGCTAGTAAGGAAAACATCAATAACATGTATATCAAATATACCTTTGATGGTGCCAGCCTTCTTGTCCGCTAAGTACTTCGGACAGTTGCGCTTCCAGTGACCCTTGTCCTTGCAATAGAAGCACTCAGTGTCCGGCTTAGGTCCAGACTTGAGCTTCTTCTCAGCAGGGGCAACGCGCTTGCCGCTGCCTTTATTGAAGGGCTTCTTTGCACCCTTACCTTTCTTAAAGCTGGGGGGCCTATTGACCATCAACACATGATTATCCTTCTTGATGTCCACCTCTGCAGCTTTCAGCTTAGCGAAGAGCTCACTGATCGTATCAGTGGAACCAATCTGATTATGAGTAACTATAAAACCTTTGTAGCTAGGAGGGAGTGATTGCAGAACTCTGTCAATCTTGAGCTCCTCTGGAATCTTGCAGTCCAGTTGCTCAAGGCATTGAGTGTAGCCCAACATCTTAATGGCGTGCTCACTAACGGAACTCCCTTCCTCCATCTTGCAGTTAAAGAATTTCTCAGAGATCTCATATCTCTCAGAACGGGCCTGAGTCTGGAACATAGTTTTCAGTTCCTCAAGAATCTCAAAGGGCCTGGGGAACTCCTCAAAACGATTTTCAAGGTCCAATTACATAGCAAACAACATGGTGCTCTTAATCACACCATAATCATCTTTGCGTCACTGATAAACAGCTTTCTCATCAGTCGGCGCATCTACAGCAGGGGCGTCACCTAGCGCTTTCTCAAGGACATAGTCCTTTTGTCCGCCAGCGAGAATGATTCTCAGATTGCGGAACCAGTTGGTGAAGTTAGACCCATTGTTCTTAACCTTTTCTTTCTCAGCAAAAATGTTGAAGTTGAAGTTGGACTTAGCCATTTGATCTACAAAATTTGCAAGTACAATTTAGACTATGTTCATGATAACTAGTTCAACTTAATCAAATTACTAGATGAACTCCCACTAAATTCAACATCCCTCAAGTTGTTTATTGAACATGATCCAAATGAACCACACCTAATCCGATCTTCACGAGAAGAGATGTGGTTTCAATGGTGGACAACGAAGTGTCGATCATATCATTCATATGACTCATGCTTAACCTTTCGGTTCGTGTGTTCCGAGGCCATGTCTGTACATGCTAGGCTCGTCAAGTCAAACCCAAGTATTTCCGCGTGTGCAAAAACTGGCTTGCACACGTTGTATGTGAACGTAGAGTTTATAGCACCCGATCATCACGTGATGCTTGAACACGACGAACTTTCGCAATGGTGCATACATGGGGAGAACACAATTTTATCTTAATCTTTAAGTGAGGAATCATCTTATAATGCTACCGTCGCGATCCAAGCATAATAAGATACATAAAAGGATAAACATCACATGCATATAATTTTATGTGACATGGTATAGCCAAACTCCGCGCAATGATCTCCATCCTGTGCGTGCCAGCATGATCTCCATCACTCCACCATGATTTCCTCCACCACGAATAGCAACAACAACTATTGCTAACTACTTAGCGATAAAGCAAAGCTATTACATGGCGTATAAGAAGTTGACACACAGGTCATACACAATTATAAAGACAACCATATGGCTCCTGCCGGTTGTGTGCTCATCGACATGCAAGTCGTGAAACATTACAAAACATGATCATTGCATACAACATACACATCACATCTTGGGCCATACCATATCACAGAAACACTCCCTGCAAAAACAAGTTAGACGCCTCTACTTTGTTGTTGCATGTTTTACGTGGCTTATGGGAGTAACAAGCTAAGAACGATTCTTACCTACGGAAAGCCACAACGGTGATATTATGGTTGCCAACATCCGGTGTAAATCCCATGACAACTATAGTGAGAGAAACTGGCATCCACCAGCCGCATGTGTGGAACAAGCCACACGTCAAGTGCGGAGCCGGTCTCGCGAACGAGGTCGCGTAAAGTTGGCCTGGACCGCTTCGATATCACTATCCGGCGTCATAAGAAGTACACAAACAAGAGGCTTGCAACAGAAAACATCAACACCCGCAACAAGCATGTTGCGTTCTACTCGTGAAACACATCTACGCATAGATCTAGCTCTGATACCACTGAAGGGTTTCGAAGCATAGTAAATCAAAATTTTCTACAGATGCGAACGGGAAAAGCCAAGATCTACCCTAGGAGATGCAAAAAACGAGGGGGGATAGATGAGATCTTCATACCCTTGAAGATTCGCACAGCGGAACGTTCGACGGAACATGGTTGATGTAGTCGTACTAGCCTTCTCCTCCTCGCGATCCAATCTGATCCAACACCGCAAGTGGCAATGCCTCCGAGAGATGCACACGTACGGCATCTCGACGTATCCTCCTTCCTCGGTCCAGAAAGTGGGGTGGAGAGATAGGTTGGATCTACAACACGACGGCGTGGTGCAAACGGTGAAGAGTTTCTGCGGCAGGGCTTCGCCTACGCGCAATCGGGAGAGAGGGAGAGAGGAGGGCAGCATCTAGGCGGCTAGGGCTTGAGGAGGTGTGGGGGGAGGGTGTGACCCTTCCCTCTTTATATAGAGGGGTGGGCGGCTGCCCCTTGCCCCCTCCTCCAAGCCTAGAGCCGGCAGCCACAAGGGAGGAGTTGGGGGCAAGTTCCCCCCCCCCCTTCTAGAAGCTCTCCCAAGGGTTTCCCCTAGGGCTTGGCCGGCTGGGCCTATGGGGCCTTGTGCCCCTGGCCCAATGCGTCCAGGGCACTCCCTCGTAGGCCCACGCCCCCTCCCGACAGGTGGGGCCACGTTGGTCCCACTCCGGAATCTTCTAGAACCTTCCGGTACAATACCAAACAATCCGAAACAATTCCGAACTCCAAAAACTGCTTTCCCTTATATGAATCTTATACTCCGGACCATTCCGGAACCTCTTGTGGCATCCTGGATCTCATCCGAGACTCCGAACAAAAACTCATAAGCCAATTATCCATTCTATCCTAGCGTCAGGACACGTTAAGTGTGTGACCCTACGGGTTCGAGAATATGCAGACATGATCTTCTATCAATAATAAACAGCTGGGTCTGGAAACCCATATTGACTCCCACACATTCATCGATGATCATATCGGATGAACCACGATGCCAGGATTCAATCAATCCCATATATATATTCCCTTCATCACGCGATATTTTACTTGCCCAAGATTCGATCGTCGACATCGGCATACCTAGTTCAATCTCGTTCACGGCAAGTACTTTACTCGTTCTGTAATCCGATATCACTTTGTGATTAACTCATTAACCACGTGCTTGCAAGCGGTGTTGATATCGATTATCGAGTGGGCCCGAAGTATATCTCTCCGACTTGGGAGGGACAAATCCCATCTCGATACATATAACCCAACAGGTACTTTCCGATCACCTGAGAGACACCTTTATGATCACCCTCTCATAGGATGACGTTTGATGACCTCAAAGCTTTCTTCCGATAGCAGGGAGTTGCATTATCTCATGGTCTAAGGAATACAATATTTGACATAAGAAAAGCTTCGCAAAGATGAACACGATGACATGATCTAATTGCTCTGCTTAATTTGGGTCTGTCCATCATATCATTCTCCCAATGATATGATCTCATTATTAATTGACAACTCATGTCTATGGTTAGGAAACCTTAACCATCATTAATCAATGAGATAGTCCATAGAGGCATACTAGGGACACGGTGTTTGTTCATAAACCACACAATTATCAAAGTTTCCGCTTAATATAATTCTAGCATGGAATATAAACTTTATCATGAACAAGAATTATAATAATAACATCTTTATTATTGCCTCTAGGGCATAATTCCAACACATACAAGCAGCTTACACATCTGCATGCAGGAGCTGTGTTGTCAACTGTTGGAGATATGCCCTAGAGGCAATAATAAATGTAGTTATTATTATATCTTTGTGTTTATGATTAATGTTTACATTCATGCTATAATAGTATTAACAAGGAAACATTAATACTTGTGTGATTTGTAAACTTAAAATAGAGTCCCTAGTAAAGCCTCTTCATTATACTAGCTTGTTAGTTAATAAATGATTGTGGTTTCCCTATCATCATTGAGATGTTATTAACAACAAGATCATATCGTTAGGAGAATGATATGGTGGACATACTCCTATAGATAAGCGTAGCATAAAGATCAAGTCATTTTAATAGTTCAATTGCTATATGCTTTCTGATACATAGTAACCTGATTCCTTCGACCATGAGATCATGCATATCACCTTCACCGGAAGGATGCTTTGATGACATCAAACACCACACCATAACTGGGTGGCTATAAAGGTGGCATTGAGTGTTCGAAAAGTATTGGTTGAGACACATGGATCAAGAGTGGGATTTGTCCATCCACATGATGGATAGATATACTCTGGGCCCTCTCGGTGGAATGTCATCCAATTATCTTGCAAGCATGTGACTGGCTCACAAGGGATCACATATCGCGGGAACGAGAAAAGAGTACTTATCAGTAACGAGGTTGAACTAGGTATGCAGAGATACCGACGATCATAACCTCGGATAAGTAAACTATCGTGAGACAAAGGGAAATTGGTATCGTATGTAAATGGTTCATTCGATCGCAAAGTAATCTTAGAAATATGTGTGAGCCATATGAATTTCCAGATTCCTCTATTGGTTATTGTTCGGAGAAGTGTCTCGATCATGTCTGCATAATTCACGAACCGTAGGGAGACACACTTAAGGATTTGACGTTGTTTGAGTAGTTATGGAATGATGAGTAAGAGACCGAATGCTGTTTGGAGTCTCGGATGGGATCCGGGATATCACGAGGAGATCTGGAATGGTTCGGAGAATAAGATTCATATAAGGAAAGTCCTGTTTTGGGGTTGGAGAATGGTTCCGGTGTTTTCATCGGGAATGTTCTAGAAGGTTCCGGAATGTCCGGCACTCCGGAGGGGAAGGGTACATGGATGTGTCATTACAAGTTGGAATGATTGCATCATGTACTAGGTGTCATTGCTGTACAAAATAAAGGGTTTAATAAAATCCTAGTTTGAAAAGTCAAAAGCCAATTTGAAAAGTCAAACGGCTATTTTGGAAGGTGGAGGGGAAGTAGGAAACCTACTTGGGGAGGAGTTCCTCCCCTCCACCGCCGGCCCACTTGGAGACTGAGTTGCGGAGGGACTCCCCTCCCCTTGGCGCGCCCCCTCCACCTATATAAGGAGGGGCAAGGCTGGCCCTCCTAACACACAACACCTCCACCCAAAACCCTAGCCCTAAGCCGCCGGCCCTCCTGCAGCCGCCGCCGCCCTAGGGCAAGCCGCCGCCGCCTAGCTAACCCTAGCCGCTGGCCAAGCCTCCTCCTTTGTGTGTCTAAACCCTAGATCGCCGAGGAGCTCTCTCATAGTCCACCATACTCGCTCCGGCTTAAGGCAAAGCCCTGCGAGATCTCCCCTCTACTTCCGGTACCACGCCGTTGTGTTGTCGGAATCGCGAGGAGAGTGCTACAACCTCCGCTACCTGCTGGAACAAGGGAGAGGAAGGTCTTCGTCGAGTACCGAACGTGTGACCGACTGCGTATGCGCTGCCGGAACGCAGCGCCGGAAGGATCGTCTACGCGATCTTGAGATCGGGAAGAGTACGACTACATCACCACGAGAATCTGCTCTCGTTAAACACTTTGGAATCTTCGAGGGTGAGTTATTCCATCGACTCGTTGCTACAATCTAATAGATAGATCTTGGCTTGTTTGTTTGTATGCGGTAGAAATTTTTTGTTTTCCATGCTACGAAACCCTACATCAACACCACAGCAGTAGCCTATTCACATAAAAGGGGTAACACAGCCGCAGCACAGCTGCTAGCCATTGCATCAGTTTCAATCCATCTCAAACCACTACCAAGCTCTTAAGAACACCACACCAATTTACAGAAATCAGCCAACAGATCAACCTGCTAACCTGAGCAAGCTCAAGTAGCACAATGAGGAGCATGGCAGGTGTTCAACAAGGAGGCCAGTAGCAGATCGGCATCACAAGGAGGAGACGGAAATTATTTCCAGAAGCTTACCAGCAATAAAAAATTGGAATCACAATCTTCATTTTATAGGATCATCTAGAATTCAAAAGCTACCATCTCATGTAAGTTTATAAGAATTAAAATCATCTTCGTAGTCACCAATCTAGGAATCATGTCATCTCTAAAATCATTTGACTTAGCTTATAATCAGCTAAGGATAACCACCTTATTATGTGTTTGACTCAATATAAAACCTCAGCCTTAACATCATTGGCATCCAATTATGGTTTTCCAGATAGATAACCTAACAGCCAACTACCAGGGATATCTACATTGTGTACACTCCAAAGGGAGGCATCACAGTGGCAGATACGCTGATAGCAAGCACAAGGTTTGGCTAAACTAGAAAAGGCATTCAAACTAGGCACCATGCTTATTGACGTATATACATATCATCTAAATAAAATTTCATGAACCACTTGGTATAATGTACCAAAACCAGCAAGTGTTAATTTCTCCAACTAACTCCATTTGTTCATGCTTAAATAAATGCATTTTACCTACCAGGAATCAATGGAGCCTATATTTCTAAACACCTGTCAGCAATCAGTGACACTCAATAGCATGTCGAGTAGATGCTTGATATAAAATCATCTACTAGAGATAGATGTTCATCTAGAAATATAACAGCACCAACATATGGTTTAGGAATTGGACGACTAGAAAAAAATCGAATCATCTAAACCATAAATCATTTGCAAGGTTAACATACCAACTAGTATAGCTGGTTCTGAACCTAACCTAGACCATTGACTCGAAGGCCGGTCACACAAGGATTACCTGAATTAGAGTAGAGGAAGAGGTACCGGGAACACATCAGGTTCGGCGCCGGGGTTGCGCAGCTGCAGCGCCATCCCGCCGGTACCAGAACCGAGACAGTCACCACCAGCGGGCCATCAGCACAGCAAAGTACAGAGTCAATAGACAATGGTTTGCAACCATGGTAACCGTCCCGCGAGAGTCGAGGCTGGCTTGATAGAGGAGAAGTAGAGACCTGAGGGTCGTCATCAAATCTGAGCAATGATCAATGAATAACAAGCCTACATCGGGGGTAGTAAAAGGAAGTGAAAATAACAGAACCACGCCGGCAATTGGAGGTACCGGAGTTAGCCAGCGGTGGCCAGACAGGCCAAGCAGCCGCTAGGGTTTCGAGTTCAAGAACAAGTGAGTGAGACCGCTAAAATCAAATCAAGTGAGAGGGAGTTGTAGATCACAGGAAGGCGAAGCAGATCCCCATCTGCCCGGTGATGGCGATGGCTTGGCGGGGGCGAGCGACAGCGCATCAGAGCCATGGCAGCGCTGGATGTGAGGGAGTGGCGTGCGTGCGTGTGTGCGTGCATGTCACGTGAGTAGGGAACGAGGAAAGGGAGAAAGAGAAAGAGAGAGGGCTGCTGGGCCAGGAATATCCCAACTAATTGGGTCTATTGGGGGCGAGTCGGCTTATGGACCCAGTTGACTTAGGAATTCAACCCAACAGAAAAAGGGACCACAATAAAAAAATGAAGTAAAATAGAGAATTACCAAAATACCCTGAAATCCTTTTAATTCTAGAAAAAAATGAAAACTCCTAAAAGTATATGTAATATATCAAAATGATCACAAAAATAATTTCTACCTGATAAAAATATAACTTTTTTTGTTTGAGTTAAATAAATTTTAAAAATAAATAAATATTAAAGATACAAAAATCCTAAATGAAATAAAATAAGGAAAATTCCTAAAAGAAAAAAATTAATAAAAAATCATTTTTGTGTATAAAAAAAATCTACTATTTTATAAAAATACTAACTTAAGTATTTAATTAATGAAATTTGAAGTATGTATTCAAAAACATTTAATACTTATGGAATTTTATAAACATAAGAATAATACTTAAAAATATATATATATATATAAATTATTTTAAGACCTTGAATAAATATATTATACTAGAAAAATATTAAATATATTGTTAGAAATGTTTTTAAGACTTTAAAAGTAATAAATCCTTATCTATTATCTATTTTGTAAATTGTTTAAAAACATTTCTTAAGTATGAAATAATCACAATTTTTATAAAACCTTAAATATTTTACATTTAAATAATAATTTCAAAAACATGACTTGAATTCATAATCAAGCTTAGGTATAACTATTAAACTTTAAAATACTCTTTAAAACCCTTTACAAATAGATAGTGTATCACTCATATATAATATGGTGAATAATATTTATCTCTTAATCATTATATCTTAATCATTCTTAACATAATTTCAAATCCTAACAAATTACTAAGATCGTCTAATTATGTTCCTATTAATAATTTGCAGGTTATTAAACTCATCTTTCACTTGAAGTGAAGGTGAATGGTTCCACGCCCATAATTTTACTTGTCAAAACCCTATAACTTGATCATGTTCTAAACTCACTACACCTTAAGATTCACTTCTAATTTTATAGTTAACTTTAGTCCAAACAATCATAACATCTTAATTAAAGTTTATTCATGTTTTTATAGTTAACTTTGGTCACTTATACAACCAATTAAAGTATAGCAACTTAACATCATTTGTAACCATTAAAAAACCATAATGTAAACCTCAGTAACCTTCGGGATTGATTAACCTAACCTAAACACTAGTTTCTTCAAATGTTATTCTTTATGCCACTTCAAAACAACAACTCTATATGCCTTATCTCTTAACAACTCAATCCAAGGACTTTTATCATAGTCACTAGATGGAAATTAATCATAATCACACTACTTTATACTTTACTTGTATATTCCATATTATTAACACTTAAATTCCTTATGAATGCCATTTCTTGTAAAGTAAAAAATTTGGAGTTAAACCCAATTCTTAAAAGAATCACCTAAATTCACTTCACTCAAAGTAGTGGAGATTCACTTCGGGAGTTTTACAAAATGCATAGCACTACTTATGCATAAATGCATTTTGCTTCTTTAAGCATTAGTCCTTACAGGACCAATGATGCAGATTTCCGATATTGGATCTTATATCGTCTCGAAGACCGTGAGTGCATAATCTTGCAATCACAAAAGGCAAGTTCACACTTGCTCATAACCTTTGATTACTTTTTGTAAAGTATTTTGCAAATCCAGTGTTGTCATCACCTGCACTTCAAAAAGGTCAGAAAACACTATTTTCATAATAATATGATTATAGGTTATTTACCAAGATCGTACTCGTGGAGATCATTCGTTATTGGGCAGGGCTGTGATGGGGAGGATGACCAGGCGGTGTTGCAAGCTGGCGCTGATACTCTGCAACAGAACGCGCTGGCTGATGCGGCAGCTATGGATGTGGCTCATGTTCCTTTTCTGGGACTGCCAGCAATCCCTAAAGATCGTACTCGTGGAGCTCCGGAGCTGGAAAGGGGGCGGGAGAAAAGAAGGAGAACCTGAAGAACTGGTTTGTGAGAAGATTGTGCTGGCGTCACACATGGCTTTCTTCGCTTGGTCTGATAGATCCTCGTTGTGTTGGATAAAACTGTTCTCCACTAGCCTGAGGGCGGTGTTCTTGCGTCTCCAGCCTTCTTCCTTTTGTCTGTTTAGGTTGCTTGGTTTGTAATATGGATCTCTTAAATCGTTTTGACACCCTAGGTGGGTCAGTACTACGTTTGTGTGTTTGTGGTTGTTGTTCCGTTGTCTGTTGATAATGGAACCCGATCCCTCTTTCTGGGGGATTGTATGGGAAAAAAGGTTATTTACCAAGAGGTAATAACCTACTATGAAAGTTTCGGTGGTAAAGGAACATATTATCTAGGAGTTAACAACCAATGTCGCCAGTGATTCTTGCGCCGTATATTACGCGTTAACCATGAGATTTGGAATGGAACGGAGAAGTCAGCTGGATCGGCTCCCTTTCGTATGCATTGGACACTGTTCTGGGTGTTTTGTAAGTTGCAGATCGTGGGTATAGTCGTTTTATACGGGGGAAATTCTACCGTGGATCTGGGATTACAAAAGATAGATTTCTAGTGTTAATGGTTGTTGTGTGTATCCAACTAAGGTATAGCCATTTTATACGGGTGAGTTTGGGCATATGACAATTGCGGTGTATGCGGGGTTGCGGAGAAGGACAGTGATTGGTTTGGATCTTAGTATGGGCCCCACACCAAGGAAGTGTGGACGAGAATGCAACTCGGATGTGCAACAAAGCTAAGATCTCTCATGGGTAAAGTAACGCACCTCTGCAGAGTGTCCGAACTGTAACTTGTTACTCCCTGTTCAAGGAAGGAGCTACGAACGTGGCGGGAAAGAAACTCCATGAAAGTTCTAGTAAACCCGTGAAGGCTGACGGACATAGCTTTTTAGAATAAAAGAAACCTTTGAAGAAATGTTTTCAAAAACTTGCATTGCCTATGACCTATGGTCTGTGGCTGTAGTTATAGTGCATCAAACACTCCTTTTCTAGTGAACTTGCTGAGTATGCTCGTACTCAACGTATCTTCTTAACCCTTGCTAGATTCTGAAGTCATTAAGACGACGGCTACATCAAGTTATACTCCGGGAATCATCATCAAAAGCCCAAGCTCTTCAATGAAGTCAAGGAATTCAACATATACATCAACTCAAGTGAAAACGAAGTTACTGATTAGATAGGAATATAATCTCTAGCCATAGAACCTATTTCTATAGTGTATTGCAATAGCAGCAATGCCAGACCATTAGTTAAAATACTAGTCTTAATAGTATGATAGTTTTTGAGTTGTTTATTTATGATTCTTCTTTGTAAGAAGTTTCTTTCTCTCTCTTTAACCTAGAGTGTTCTCTGGATCTTGTGTACAGAGTTGAGTTGTAACCTATAGTCATGTCTTGGACCTGCTGTGTTTCTGTTGTATCACTCTGAGGGATGTAATACTAGTGAACGGTGTTTCATTGGTGTTATGTCAACGACTATAGTGTACTACATCATGCAGTGGTATGCTGGGTCACCGCAGTTGGTATCAGAGCATATGCTTTAACCTTAGGATTAAAACCCTTTTAGGAAGATCTGTAGGTTGGATAGTGACTATAGGAGCCATCTTATCTAAACCAAATATTCTTATGACTTGTGATAAGTATCCACTTGAGGATAACTTTGTCACTAGATACTTAAGTTATTCTTTATTAGGATTAATTAGTTTATCTTTCCTCAGTAAAGTGTTATTTAGTGTTTTCCGAATGAGACATAACCCACCAAGATATTGTAGGAAAGCCAATTGGCCATAGTGAATTAGGATCAAGTGTAAGATATCAATTGGAGTAGTTTGAATGGTGTAGCCTAACCTTAGAATTCATGTAAGACAGTGGAATCTTATGGTTAGTTGATAACCAAAGACAACATGATGAATATCATCAAGATAAGTGTTGATGTAATGGGTAATAATCATGTGGGATTCACTTGAGAATTCTATGTGATATAGTGAAATTATGTCAAGACTTAATGATAGTATAGTGAGAAATAAAGTCATCATGATGTGATTAGTTCTTAAATCATGATGTATAGGTAAAACATAACAAGATCATGGTGAGATTAGCTCTGAAACCATGATGAGAGAATAAATATGACAAGAAATTAGTAAATTAGCCTGAAGTAGAATTAAGGAAATAACATGGTAGAACTATGATAGAAGTCATAGGTGCTAGAAAATTCCCCAAATCCATAGTTTAAGTTAGTAAATAGAATTCACTTGATCAATTTGGGTAAATATTGAGATAAAGAATAGTTTAACCCTATGTGCTAAGTATCACAATGTAAACCTATACGAGGAGGTGTCATATACTACACAACTAAGCCTGAATTCTAGAGATATTAAACTCAACTACTACTATATTTTGGGCTTAGAATATTGTGTGTTATATGTACCACATTTGGAATTCTTGATTTTTCTTGGATCTTCTTGATTGACTAGATCTGTACATGAAGTTTTACTTGGTGTGAAAATGCATGTTGCAACATCCAGTTACAACTTGATGTTATAGACCTAGATAGTAATGGGAATTCGTGTAAGGGAGTGACGATTTCCAAATATTAAGATGAAGACTTACATGAAGAATGAAGCAAGTATAAGTAGTATCAATATAATTTGAAGGATGTATCAAGTTCAGATCATTACTAGCCAGCAATAAGAAGGAAGATTAGTGTAGAAGATGTATGGAGCAACAATAAGTAATGAACTTAAGGTTCACCCAAAATTGGTGATGTTGCTAAGAAGTTAATGAAGTAGTTATACCAAGTTCATGGAAGTATCTTGAATAGGTGCAAACAAGTAGTATTGGAACCAAAATGGTATTCAAGCTCTGACAATTCAGAGAGAATGCTAGTAATACGTCGAAAATCCATAGGGTAATGTATACACCCTAGGATGGTCCACAGCTGGTATCTTGTCCGTAGCTAGTATTTGGTTGACTTAGTTAATCAGATCATCTTAGTATTGCATAAAGAGCATAAAACTTGGCCTAAGTTAAGTAAGACATAAATGAGTATAAGAATTAAAGCGACCGTCTTTCGAGAAACCTCGCGAAAGCAAGTCTACCAAAGACTCAATGTCCAAACAATAGGTAAGCCAAATAATGATGGAAGATATAGTTCGGAGATACATAATTGTGTGGATGTACCATAAGTTCCTACATGGGACCTTAATTACGTTAAGTATAAGATGAACAAAGACCATAAAAGCCAATGGTTATTAAATTTATAGTGTAGAGACCATTAGAAAACCCTAAGGGGAGAGTAAACAGTAAACAGAAATACTGTTATATGAATTCCAGAGTAAAGGTTGGAGAAGAAGTACTAACCTATGACAACATTAAACCTTATTTTCATCAGGATAAAAGAGGTCATCATTATTAAACTACTTTTGGAAGTATTTCTGGATGAAAGATCGAAGTTTATTTTAAGGTAGTAGTACTCAAACCTTCAGGCAATTATTAAATGGAAGTTGAAGAAGTACTTAAGGTGATAATAAAAGATTGTCTAAGGCTTGATAAGGTAAAAGCTTAAAGGTGATAAAATAAATTAATCTTAACAGACTAATTCTAAATGAAACAACTCTTAAGTGATCCTTAAGAGAGAATAAAGCACATCTAATTGGACATGTGTAGTGAAACAAGAAATTCTAATGGTATGGACTAGATGTTTTCAAAACCAATCTTCGAAAGGATTATTAGTATAAACCATTCAAAGACAAACCAAATATATTCTTTTGACTACAACTATTGGCTAATAGAAATTTAAAACCTATTTTAGTGAGACTTCCTAGACCTTATATAATATAGTAAGGAAGTTCGATGATCAAGTAAAGGAGCTAGATCAGGATACTTAATCAGGGAAATGAACTAAAGCAGAGACCCCAATTGATGGATTTCATAAGAAGGAAATATCCCTAAGGGACTATTGTAAAAGGAACTTTAGAGTATTGAGGCAACAAGTTGGAGATTTCCAAGTATGATGAAAATTCAAGGAAAATATCTGAACATGGAATACTACAATTATTTTCATTTTAGGTTACCATGGAGTTGAGAAATGTCGTAACCAACACAAAGTCAATTCCTTACTCCGAAGCGTGAGAGTTTACGAACTTCGGGGACGAAGTTTATTTAAAGGGAGGGAGTTTGTAACATCCCAGCATTAGAGCTTAGAAATAAGCTGAACACATATGTGTGAATTGCATTCATGCATAAGAAAATCCGGGGAATTTTCACGCAAAACTAAAGAAGCCATAGAGGGATCGAGATCTCTCTTGTTCTCGTGGAAACATCAGGACAGGTGCAATGGATTTTGACATGACATCTATTGTACTTTTGTATTTTAGGGGAAGACAATTCAAATTTGAATATTTAATTGATGAATTTTAATTCTAAAATAATTTGAAATGGAATAATAAATGGAAACTAAATTGTAATAGGAAATAAGAGGTGAACTCTTATTTAAAAATAAGATATAATCTTTTATTCAAATAGAAAATATAATTGAAATTTAAATAAAATGAAATGAATAAATGAGTAATGTAATATGATATTACAATAATGAAATAATAAACAAGAACTGATAAAGAATGATCTTATTTACATCACACATTACTATTTTATCTTTACAATTATGCACAAAAGGGATAATAAGATAATGAAATAGAGAGGAATCATTTTATTACAATAATACAAACATTACACTATTTTTATTAAGTTCTAAAAAATGAAGAATTACAATTAAGAATAGAAGGAATATTACAAGTAATTCGAAAATAGATAATACAAGGTTACACTGTTCTTTACAATAATATAAAATACAAGGATATTACAAAAAGTAAGTAAAATTACATTTTGACCAAAGGAAACACTTCCTAAATCTACTCCTGATCCTTTCCATGTATCTTTTATTCTATTTCTTATGTACCTACAAAACAACACAATAGATAACAAAACAAAAAAACAAAAAGGAAGAATAAAAATAAAGAGGAAGAGACAAACAAAATAAAAGGGATTAGAGGGGGTTAATGATACTCTCAAAATTAACAGTGTGATACACTGTAATCATTTCATCACTGAGCTACTCTTAAAAGTGGCAAGTTTCACCAAGTCATAGTATTTGTTCTTAATCAGATAAGTTGCCTTATTACAACCTCATTGGCATTAAAGAGGGGCAAGTTTCACCACTGAACAGTAAGGGTATCAATTCCACTTGGCAACACAAAGATAAAGCTCATGTTTGAAATAATATTCAACTAGCCGAGCATATCCACAAAGGAGTAGTATCTAGGCAGAGAAAAGATTTTTCTCAATAGGACAAAGCTCTTAGAGCATACAAGCAGCTTACACATCTGCATGAAGGAGCTATGTTGTCAACACCACAGCAGCAGCCAATTCATATAAAAGGGATAACACAGCCGCAGCACAGCTACTAGCCATTGCCTCAGTTTCAATCCATCTCAAACCACTACCAAGCTCTCAAGAACACCACACCAATTTACACAAATCAGCCAACAGATCAACCTGGTAACCTGAGCAAGCTCAAGAAGCACAAGCAGGAGCATGGCAGGTGTGCAACAAGGAGGCCAGTAGCAGATCAGCATCACAAGGAGGAGACGGAAATTATTTCCAGAAGCTTCCCAGCAATAAAAAAGTGGAACCTGATCATGATCCACCACAAGAATCATTATAAGCACATATTCCCAAGCCACTTTTCTACTTAACACCAGCAGGTTAGTTTCTTAGATCAGTATAGCATATGTTCTTGTCTTTTATTTCTGAGCATGGAGTTGTGTGGGGGAAAGAGCTCTCAGACTGGGTAGTAGTGCTACTCCAGAATCATCCTAGAGCTAACAAAAGGGCAACAACAGTATCTGTTCATGTCCAACAAAAGTAATGCCTCAGTTCATACATCATTGGCCCATTTAAGTAAATCCATCATTTGGTTATAGAAAGGATTCCTGCTGCAACTAAAATTTGAGAGAGTTAGCTACAACACCAGATCTGGCTAACCAATGTTTCTAAAAAAATTGTGTATCCTCAATTGAGGTGTCACAACTTTAACACCATCAACAAACAGATGGTAATTGGGTAACCAAACTCAAGTAAAAGCTACCTAGCAACAAATACAAACCATACCATCAGTTTTAATGACTATGAAGCATTTAAACATGTACTATCATGTGGAAACTATCCACATAGTATAACAGTCCCACTTGAAAATGAAAATCAATTTAATTCATATCATTTTCCTACAAGCGACAGTTAGGAATCATGTGGCCAATTACTGTCATGTTGACAATATACATATATAACCACCAAATCTCACTTGAAAATAAATTCAAATCATTTCCCTAGCTAATGGGCCAGGAATCATTTAGTGTGCTCCTATATCACTGGCATAAGAGTGCATATCTTAACACACTCAGAGCTTGTTGTCATATATATTTAACCATCCAGCTATTAAGCATCATAGTAGGCTACCAAGGTCACTACTGTGCACACTCTAGGGTCGAGGCACCACAGTAGTAACTCCTAAAGAAAGAACAGCTGAAATCACAATCTTCATTTTATAGGATCATTTAGAATTCAAAAGCTACCATCTCATGTAAGTTTAGAAGAATTCAAATCATTTTCCTAGTCACCAATCTAGGAATCATGTCATCTCTAAAATCATTTGACTTAGCTTATAATCAGCTAAGGATAACCACCTTATTATGTGTTTGACTCAATATAAAACCTCAGCCTTAACATCATTGGCATCCAATTATGGTTTTCCAGATAGATAACCTAACAGCCAACTACCAGGGATAGCTACCATTGTGTACACTCCAAAGGGAGGCATCACAGTGGCAGATACGCTGATAGCAAGCACAAGGTTTGGCTAAACTAGAAAAGGCATTCAAACTAGGCACCATGCTTATTGATGTATATACATATCATCTAAATAAAATTTCATGAACCACTTGGTATAATGTACCAAAACCAGCAAGTGTTAATTTCTCCAACTAACTCTATTTGTTCATGCTTAAATAAATGCATTTTACCTACCAGGAATCAATGGAGCCTATATTTCTCAACACCTGTCAGCAATCAGTGACACTCAATAGCATGTCGAGTAGATGATCGATATAAAAACATCTACTAGAGCTAGATGTTCATCTAGAAATATAACAGCACCAACATATGGTTTAGGAATTGGACGACTAGAAAAAAACGAATCATCTAAACCATAAATCATTTGCAAGGTTAACAGACCAACTAGTATAGCTGGTTCTAAACCTAACCTAGACCATTGACTCGAAGGCCGGTCACACAAGGATTACCTGAATTAGAGTAGAGGAAGAGGTAGCGGGAACACATCAGGTTCGGCGCCGGGGTTGCGCAGCTGCAGCGCCATCCCACCGGTACCAGAACCGAGACAGTCACCACCAGCGGGCCATCAGCACAGCAAAGTACAGAGTCAACAGACAATTGTTTGAAACCATGGTAACCATCCCGCGAGAGTCGAGGCTGGCTTGATAGAGGAGAAGTAGAGACCTGAGGGTCGTCATCAAATCTGAGCAATGATCAATGAATAACAAGCCTACATCGGGGGTAGTAAAAGGAAGTGAATATAACAGAACCACGCCGGCAATTGGAGGTACCAGAGTTAGCCAGTGGTGGCTAGACAGGTTGAGCAGCCGCTAGGGTTTCGAGGTCAAGAAACAGTGAGTGACATCGCTAAAATCAAATCAAGTGAGAGGAAGTTGTAGATCAAAGGAAGGCGAAGAAGATCCCCATCCTGCCGGTGATGGAGATGGCTTGGCGGGGGCGAGCGACGGCACAGCAGAGGCATAGCAGCACTGGATGCGAGGGAGTGGCGTGCGTGCGTGCGTGCGTGTCGCGTGAGTATGGAACGAGGAAAGGGAGAAACAAAAAGAGAGAGGGGCATTAGGCCAGGAATAGCCCAACTAATTGGGTTTATTGGGGCTAAGTCGGCTTATGGGACCAGTTGACTTAGGAATTCAACCCAATAGAAAATGGGACCACAATAAAAAATGAAGTAAAATAGAGAATGACCAAAATACCCTGAAATACTTTTAATTCTATAAAAAAATAACGAAAACTCCTAAAAGTATATGTAATATATCAAAATGATCACAAAAATAATTTCTACCAGATAAAAATATAACTTTGCTTGTTTGAGTTAAATAAATTAAAAAAATATTAAAGATACAAAATCCTAAATGAAATAAAATAAGGAAAATTCCTAAAAGAAAAAATCAACAAAAAATCATTTTTGTGTATAAAAACAAATCTACTATTTTATAAAAATACTAACTTAAGTATTTAATAAATGAAATTTGAAGTAAGTATTCAACAACATTTAATCCTTTATGGAATTTTATAAACATAAGAATAATACTTAAATATATATATATATAATTTATTTTTAAGATCTTGAATAAATATATTATACAAGAAAAATATTAAATATATTGTTAGAAAGGTTTTTAAGACTTTAAAAGTAATAAATCCTTATCTATTATCTATTTTGTAAATTCTTTAAAATCATTTCTTAAGTATGAAATAATCACAATTTTTATAAAACCTTAAATATTCTACATTTAAATAATAATTTCAAAACAATGACTTGAATTCGTAATAAAGCTTAAGTATAACTATTAAACTTTAAAATACTCTTTAAAACCCTTTACAAATAGATATAGTGTATCACTGATATATAATATGGTGAATAATATTTATCTCTTAATCATTCTTAACATAATTTCAAATCCTAACAAATTACTAAGATCGTCTAATTATGTTCCTATTAATAATTTGCAGGTTATTAAACTCATCTTTCACTTGAAGTGAAAGTGAATGGTTCCACGCCCATAATTATACTTGTCAAAACCCTATAACTTGATGATGTTCTAAACTCACTACACCTTAAGATTCACTTCTAATTTTATAGTTAACTTTAGTCCAAACAATCTTAACATCTTAATTAAAGTTTATTCATGTTTTTATAGTTAACTTTGGTCACTTATACAACCAATTAAAGTATAACAACTTAACATCATTTGTAACCATGAAAAAACCCTAATGTAAACCTCAGTAACCTTCGGGATAGAGTAACCTAACCTAAACAACAGTTTCTTCAAATGTTATTCTTTATGCCACTTCAAAACAACAACTCTATATGCCTTATCTCTTAACAACTCAATCCAAGGACTTTTATCATAGTCACCAGATGGAAATTAATCTTAATCACACTACTTTATACTTTACTTATATATTCCGTATTATTAACACTTAAATTTCTTATGAATGCCATTGCTTGTAAAGTAAAAATTTGGAGTTAAACCCAATTCTTAAAAGAATCACCTAAATTCACTTCACTCAAAGTATTGGAGATACACTTCGGGAGTTTTACAAAATGCATAGCATTACTTATGCATAACTGCATATTGCTTCTTTAAGCATTAGTCCTTACCGGACCAATGATGCATATTTTCGTGAGTGCATAATCTTGCAATCACAAAAGGCAAGTTGACATTTGCTCATGTCCTTTGATTATTTTCTGTAAAGTATTTTGCAAATCCAGTGTTGTCATCACCTGCATTTCAAAAAGGTTAGAAAACACTATTTTCGTAATAACCTACTATGAGGTAATAACCTACTATGAAAGTTCGGTGGTAAAGGAACATATTATCTAGGAGTTAACAACCAATGTCGCCAGTGATTCTTACACCGTATATTACACGTTAACCATGAGATTTGGAATGGGACGGAGAAGTCAGCTGGATCGGCTCCCTTTCACATGCATTAGACACTGTTCTGAGGGTTTTGTAAGTTGCAGATCATCGATATAGCCGTTTTATACAGGGGAAAGTATATTGTGGATCTGGGCTTACAAAAGACAGATTTCTAGTGTTAATGGTTGTTGTGTGTATCCAACTAAGGTATAGTCGTTTTATACGGGGAAAAGTATACCTTGAGTTTGGGCATATGACAATTGCGGTGTATGCGGGGTTGCGGAAAAGGACAGTGATTGGCTTGGATCTTAGTATGGGCCCCCACACCAAGGAAGTGTGGACGAGAATGCAACTCGGATGTGCAACAAATCTAAGATCTCTCATGGGTAAAGTAACGCACCTCTGCAGAGTGTAAGAACTATAACTTGTTACTCCCTGTTCCGGGAAGGAGATACGAACGCGGCGGGAAAGGAACTCCATGAAAGTTTTTGTAAACCCGTGAAGGCTGACGAACATGGCTTTTCAGAATAAAAGCAACCTTTGAAGAAATGTTTACAAAAACTTGCATTTCCTACGACCTATGGTATGTGGCTGTAGTTATAGTGCATCAAACACTCCTTTTCTAGTGAACTTGCTGAGTACGCTTGTACTCAACGTATCTTATTAACCCTTGCTAGATTCTAAAGCCATTAAGACGACGTATACATCAAGTTATACTCCAGGAATCATCATCAAAAGCCCAAGCTCTTCAATGAAGTCAAGGAAGTCAACATATACATCAACTCAAGTGAAGAAGAAGTTACTGATTAGACAGGAATATAATCTCTAGCCATAGAACCTATTTCTGTAGTGTATTGCAATAGCAGCAATGCCAGACCATTAGTTAAAACACTAGTCTTAATAGTATGATAGTTTTTGAGTTGTTTATTTCTGATTCTTCTTTGTAAGAAGTTTCTTTCTCTCTCTTTAACCTAGAGTGTTCTCTGGATCTTGTGTAAAGAGTTGAGTTGTAATCTATAGACATGTCTTGGACCTGCTGTGTTTTTGTTGTATCACTCTGAGGGATGTAATACTAGTGAACGGTGTTTCATTGGTGTTATGTCAATGACTATAGTGTACTACATCATGCAGTGGTATGCTGGGTCACCGCAAGCTTCATCCTTAGTGCATAGCAAAATATATTTCTCAACCACAGCATGCAAAGAAAATCTATAACGAAGAGCAATACCGCGGTAGAAACTATCAATAACCAAGCTTCTTTGAAACTCTGTTCACTTTTTTGCTTAAAAGCGAAGATCTCTTCCATAGGTGAAACAAGGATTGGTCCAAAACCAAATATAGTGGCAACTAGAGTAGGAACTAATTTTTTTGTGTTTTTGAATAAAGCAAGCAAACCAAACTAGACCAATTTTTTGGGGTTTTTTGAAAATAGGCAAACGAAACCAAGCAAAAGAAACAAAGAAAACTAAAAACAAAGTAAAGAGAAAAGAAGTGGAGGACTCCCCTAGTGAAGACGTCCTTAGCCTCCCTGGCAATGGCGCCAGAAAAGCTTGGTGCTTGACGGGGAGGAAGAAGTTTGATGTCCCTTTATTCCCCGGCAACGGCGCCAGAAAATCTTGATG
Organism: Avena atlantica; assembly: GCA_910589765.1. Lineage (NCBI taxonomy): Eukaryota > Viridiplantae > Streptophyta > Magnoliopsida > Poales > Poaceae > Avena > Avena atlantica. The sequence continues at coordinate 304,896,686 of OU342736.1, forward strand.
CAGCGCTGAGTTGATGTAGGAGCCCTTCGTTGGGAACCCCAAGAGCAAGGTGTAAAGCAGCACAGCAGCAAGTTTTCCCTTAGTGAGAAACTGAGGTTATCGAACCAGTAGGAGGAAGGAAACGTCACACAGGTGTTGCAAGCAACACGGAGACCTGCACAACACAAACTCAAGACTTTGCCCCAACGAATCAGTGAGGTTGTCAAGCTCACCGGTTTGCTGTCACAAAGGATTAAACGTATGGTGTGGAAGGTAAAGGTTTGCAGCAAGTAAACAAGTAACAGGGGAAGATGTATCAATGGTAAAGATTATACCGGGGTCCATAGTTCACTAGAGGTTCTCTCGTTAGATAAACAACATGGCATGAAGGGTAAACAAATTACAGCGGGGCAATTGATAGGAACTGAGCAAGGCATAACAATGCAATTACTAGTCATAAAGACCCTATGAGATTCGATTGGGCAATACAACAAGATACATAGACCGCCATCCAACTGCATCTATGACTAGAAGTCCACCTTCAGGTTATCATCCGAACCCCCTCCAGTATTAAGTTGCAAGCAACAGACAACTGCTTTAAGCAAAGTGTGTAAGGTAAACAGTCCACATGTTCCATGAACAAGAGACCGTTGTTTTCTCCCAGTAGCAACAGCACATCTACAACTGAAGAGATTTCTGTCACTTCACTTGGAAACTATAGGCATGAACCCACTATTGAGCATAAATACCCCCTGCTGGAGTCACTAGCAACTACTCGGCCAAGATAGCTACTAACAACGGAGAGCATGCAAGATCACAAACAACATAGACATGATAGAATCATAAAGACAAAACCATTAATCAAACCAACATAATAACCTCAATATCCATCGGATCCCCACAAACACAACATGCATGATTACAAATAGATTAGATCTTAATCATGAAGGGAGATCACAAGATCTATACATGAAAGCACAAAGGAGGAGATACAACCATCTATCTACTACTCACGCATCATACCGGAGAGAAGGCCTCCGGGATGATCTACCTTCCGGCAGGGTGTCGGGAAGAACTTCAGATCCCCCCCCCCCCCCCGATCTAGGGACAATGGTGGCGGCTACAGACGGTTTCTTGGAGTTTTGATCGGGTACTTAGGGTTTCTGCATCGGGGGCTTTTTATAGGCGAAGTGGGAGGCCGAGGCGGTGGCCAGGGGCCCCACACCCTGCCTAGGCGCGGGACAGGGCCCACCCGCGCCTGGGGGTCTGGGTTCCCTAGCAAGCCTCTCCATCTGCCCCCTGGACTTCTTGTTCCCCACGGAAAGTTATTGACTTTGACATTTGTCCCGTCCAATTCCGAGAATATTTCCTTACTAGCTTTTCTATAACGAAAAATAGCAGAAAACAGGCAACTGGAACTGTGGGAACATTTTAATAGGTTAGTACCAGAAAACATGTAAAAAGCACCTCAAAGTGTAGACAAAGCAAAGCAAAGTAGGTACTAAACAAGCATGGAGCATCAAAAATTATAGATACGTTTCTGACGTATCAGGAGTATATCCGGTTGATCTGTTAGGAGTTGTACGCAAGCTCCATATCATAGACGGTAATTCTTCCGCCCAAGCCCCCGCGGCCCGACGAAGCGGTGCCTCGAGACGAGGTCAGGGTCCTTGTAAAATAAGACCATTAGTTCTTTCGACTTGTCCATTATCTTGTGGATGTGCGACTGATGCAATATCGAGTCGGATCCCTTCTTCTTCACAGAATTTGGCAAGTTCTCCCATGGAAAAGTTGCTCCCTTTGTCAGTAATTATATTGTGCGGATATCCGAATCGGACGATCATGTCCTCAACAAAATTTCTAGTTGTGGCTCCATCGCAACTTGTTCCATGTTTAGCATCAATCCACTTTGTAAATTATACACCATCACTAGTAGGTGAGTAAATCCACATTTTGCCGTGTGAAACGGCCCTACCATATCAAGCTCCTAGACCGTGAAAGGTCCCAGCCTTTAATAAGGTAGAGTCCCCTGTGTTTACAATGCTAGTCCCTGGATCAATAGCTAGAATCCACAGTTAAGATGTAATATCAAGAAACAAAGGTCATAATATAACTTTATAACCAGGAATAACATAATTTTATTACATCTTACATAGCTCATTTGGCTATTACATTACATTGCAGCGGAATAACTATAGTCATGGGTCCTTCATCTTCAAAGTGCCACAGGCAAATGTTGGTTGTAGACTTTGTAATCCTAATCAATCAATCTTCACTAAAATCAATCAAACCTGCAACATACAAGTTACAGCCACAAGGGTCAATACATTTGAATTGTATTGGCAAGTGATACTATGGTAGTATAGTGGAGTCTATCATCTATATGCATTTGGCTAAGTGGAGTTGAGGCTTGCATTGCTCAAAATAGATTTTTCCTTAACATTTGAAAATACTAAGTTTTTGCTCTGACAAAATCATTTTTCTCAATCAAAGACTGAAGATCCTTTAACCAAGGCATCTCTCAATCAAGGATTGAAGTTTTCAAACAACCCTTGTTCAAACCACAAGATTTTAACTTAGAAATTTGAATGATGAGATCCTTGATTGCTTCCATGTTTTGATGCTCAATTGTCCTTTACCAGGGACATGGCTAAGTACTTAGATTTTACACTCTGCAGAGGTGGTGCACTTTCCCCACAAGACTTGGTTTCCCAAGACAAGATCTTTCAGAAGCCTTCCCTTAGACCAAAATGGACGCGTTCCAACCTATCAAACACTACCACCCTTAGTCCATATGGCTAAGTTCTTGCAACCTATATGATCATGGCAGAGCCCATATTGCCAAGTGGTTGCACTTGAAGCTTCTCAACATTTGACATCTCAAATCTCTTTGTTCCTGGGTGGCCATCCACAAGTGAGATACACAAGGTTCACCAGTCCCCTGGCCTTGTGTAGCCACTCAACCAAAAACCACCAAGCAATTACCATTCCACCCAGGTGATTCATTAACTTAGTTGTTTTATTAAACAAAAACCAAGTCCTTAGACTTAGAATATTTTTCCATAGTGTGAATATATATTCCACCCATGTTTTCTATTTGCTAGGCTAAGCTTGATAGTAATAGGAATCTTAACTTAGGAAGATTTCTACTAAGGTTTCATCTACTAATTTTCCTATAGCAAAGTTTATACTTAGCAAAATTCCATGCAAGTTTACTTAGAGAAAATCACTAATGCATAGTGAAAGTAATGGGACAAAAAGTATGAAGCATCACTTGCCTTTTTGGTAGAGGGTATATATTCACTCCTTGTCCTTGCTACAATCACACTCTTCAAGTCACTACAAATCAATCAAGCAAGGCACAAACTCAATCTACCAATCAAGCAAAACAACACATAAAATGACAAAGTCAAAGTAATGCATGCAAGCATGCCAAGCTTTGTTTTATTTGGAAAAGTGGTTCCTAATGGGTCATAGACATTTTGGAAACACCTATTGGTCATTTTGTAAAGTGGAAAAGTCATTTGCAAAAGGTTTCATTTCATAAACCATTTTCAAAACAAAGTATCATTTTATGTGGTGTAAAAATATTTTTACTAAGGCATTAATCTCTAGGGTTCACAAAATATGTTTTCAACCACAAAACTTGATGTTTGGGGTCAGAGAGTTTAAAACAAAACATTTTCCAAAGGTTTTCTTCCAAAATCATTTTTAATAAATAAACCACATTTCTATTTGACTAGAAATGGTTTTAAATCAAAGAATCATTATTTTGTTTCACCAAATACATTTTTGAGTCCACAAAGTGTTTCCCTGGTCAGTAGGTTCAAAGCAATCCAATTGCAAAAGATTTTAACCCCAAATTCATTTTTAAACAATTTTTACATCCTTAACAAGCATACAAATGTTTCTGCAAAAACAAACACTCTAACATATACTATTTTCTAAACCAAGGGCATGGTTGGCTAGGGATTGTTCCACTGATTCCAATGATACCAAATTTTCAATTTTTGGACGTGTGGATCAAAAGTTGTGCAATTTACAAAATTGGAACTCTAATAGATCAATTTTGTCTTTTTAAATCAATCAGAGGCTACGTGGCTGTTTCCTATTCGTCTATACCGTTTCAGTGTGGATCACGCTGCAGACCGTTGGATTAAAAAGGATCTGTGCGGCTCTGATCAACGCATACCCTTTCGCTTACTTTCTATCCTATCCGCCAGATCGAGATCTAACGGCTCTCAGTGCCCGACCAGAAGCTGGCGGCGCTGGACTCTGACGCGCGGCGGCGGCGGCTTGTCAGTGGCGTCGCCGGTGTTACAGGAAGCGAGAAGGAGGGAGAGAGTGCTCACCTGGTTCGCTGAATGTTGCTGATGCTCAACGTGCTCTCGGGGAAGCAGGGGGCATACGAGGGTGGCGTTAATTTCTCGCCGGAGTTGCTGTCTGGCACGGGTACGCACGGGCGTCGTTGGAGGCGAGGCTGTGGTCCTCGAGGAGACAAATGGAAAGCACTGTAAGACGTGCAAAGGCACAACGGTGATGTGAGCGTGAAGGAGGAGGAGAGGCGCGGTCGGAATCTACCTGTGGGGCTCGTCGGAGAACGGCAGAAGACGGCGGCGCTCTATCGTGTTTGTTGTCGGCGTTCTAGAGCACGCGCGGACGAGTGGTTGGTGCTGGGAGATGCGTAGGGAGATGGGGGTCACGCTCGGGTGGTCGAGGGGCAGTGGGGCGATTCGTGCTCGCCGGAATCGGTCGAGATCCTCGTCGGAGTCGGCGAGACGTTGAGATTGAATATGAGGTGCTCAGTGGCTCATTAGCGGTGGTTGTTGAGGGGAAATGAGAAGGAGTCAGAGGGGATTAAGAGGGTCTTGATGGTTTTGGTGATTAAGATCGCATTAGAGCGAATTTAAGCCGAGAATCAATCTCTGGCAACGGGCGCGCGAGCTTGATGACGACGTGGTGGCTAGGTGGGTCCTGGCTGTCTGTGAGAGAGAGTGCGTGAGTGTGGGGTCCAGTTGTCACTCTCTGTGCGGGTAAGTTTCTGAGTGAGAAAAGAATGCTTCGGGGGAGAGAGGTGGGCTGTTGCTGGGTTAGTTGGGCCGGCCGGGCTGGGTCGACCTTGTGCAATTTTTTTTTTATTCAGAAAGATTTTCTCTTTTTCCAAATCAATTTCTGTTTTGAATTTCAATCAACTATTCAAACAATTTCAAACAATCACTAAACTTTGCACTTGAATTTGGTTCTGTTTATCAACATAAACCAAATCCCAAATTAAAATAATATTTTTATTCTTTTTAGGTTCCATTTATCAATTAAATAAAATGGACCTTTAGTTTTTTTAATAAAATAGGGTTTGATTTATTTAATAAAATCTCCATTTTAAATCCAAATATTTTCAAAACCAAATCAGTAGGTTTTATTTGGAAATAAAGAATACTTGGAAACTTGTTTAAAATAAAATAACATTTTATTTTAGGGTCCATTAATAATTAAATGAATAGACATTATTCATTTAATTCAAATAGGATTTGTTTTATTGAAATCTTTATTTTGAAAATCTAAAATAAAACCAAAACACTTCAGTAGGTTTTATTTGAGAATATAAAATACTTGGAAAACTTATTTAAAATAATTAAATAAGTTTTAGTGTTTATTTTAAAATGGTAAAACCTTTTATTTAAATAAAAATTGGATATTAAATCCTTATTATTCTATTTTAAATAAACCTTTGCTATTTTTATTCAAAACAAAATGTTTTAATTCAAAAGCGTGGCCAAGGTTTAATTTGGCTTTATAAAATAATCTTTATTTATAAATCTATCTTTTCCTTTGAAAACCAAATCCTTTTATTTAAAGATCCAAAATAGTAATTTTAAATATTTTTATTTTCCCTTAATAAAAGTTTATCTTTTTAAATCCCTTTAGGATTTATTTGATTCAAAATGGTTTGAGGTTCCAATTGAATTCAAAAAGTTTCTTCTGGCCCTGAAAATCAAACAAAATTTTTATTTTATTCAATTATTTTTTACATTACAAGATTTGGAAAATCTTGGGATGTGACAGACCGCAAATGGCCATGTAATAGGGATTGTTCGGAACTGTTCAGCTGAAACGTGTGCCTGATGGGCGTACTTTTAGCAGCCTCTGCATGTTTTGATCAGTTTATCGGCATCCACCTTAGCTATAAGCCAAAAGAATCCATGTCGAAAAGATTTTCCCACTAAGGATCTGGCTGCAGCATGGTGACCACAGTCGCCTTCGTGGGTCTCTTGCAATATTTCCACTCCTTCTTTCGAAGAAATACATCGCTGGAAAATTCCAGAAACACTCCTCTTATAGAGCTCACCATTTATTATAGTATAGGATTTTGCTCGTCGGATGATCTGCCGGCTCAAGACTTCGTCTTTGGGTAATTTTCCGTCTATCAGGAAATCCAGATAGGGTTTTGTCCAGCTAGGAATTACAGCCAGAACTGATATTAAAGGTGATTTGGATTTCGTCGGAGAGTCCTCGTCAACTCCGACTATGGAGGGGACCCTTAAATGCTCTAAAAAGTGCCATCCAGTACTTGTTTTCGTGCAGAGCCTATCCTTGATAGAGCATTTGCTTCCTTATTTTCTGCTAGAGGGATGTGTTGAACCTCAAAACCCTCGAACGATTTAGATAGTTCATCCACAATAGCTTTGTACGCTGCCATGTGTTTATTTGTGTTGTAGATGTCGGATACTTGCTGTGCAACTAAATCCGAGTCTTCGTAACACATGAGTCTTGTTAGGCCAATGTTTTTGGCCATGTGTATTCCATGCAGCAATGCTTCATACTTGGCAATATTGTTGGTTACCGTGAAGTGTATTTGGAACACATAGAAAAGCTTATCTCCTTGGGGTGATTTGAGCACCACGCCAGCCCCCGAGCCTCCTCGCTTTTGATCCGTAAAAGTGAAGGGTCCCAAATTCTGAGTCTGGAGGACTTGTGTTTTCTGTCGTCTCTGTCCAATCAACAACAAAGTCGGCTAGTATTTGGGACTTGATTTCTATACGCGGCTTGTACTCAATGTCGAAATCTGCAAGCTCTATTCCACACTTTGCAACACATCCTGTGGAATCATGGTTATTGATTATATCTCGCAGGGGAGCAGTGCTCACCACTGTGATCTTGTGCTCTTGAAAATAGTGGCGTAGCTTTCTGGATGCAAAGAACACTCCATAAGCTAGCTTTTGATGGTGTGGATAAAGTTGTTTTGACTCTGTCAGGACCTCACTCAGGTAATAAGTTGGTCGCTGCACCTTATGCTCGTGGCCTTCTTCCTCTCGCTCCACTACTATTACCACACTTATGACATTGTTGGTCACTGCAATGTAGGAGTAACATAGGCTCCTGAGGTTCTGGCGTTGCGAGAACTAGTGGGTTTGAAAGTAGGTCTTTAAAACTTTGCAGGGCGATCTCAGCTTCCTAGGTCCAGAAAAACTTGTCAGTTTTCTTTAAGAGTTTGTATAAACGTGCGGCTCTTTCGCCGAGCCGGCTGACGAACCGACTCATTGCTACAATGCAACCAGTGAGACGTTGCATGTACTTCATGCGAGTCGGTCTGGTAATTTTGAGTATAGCCTTGATTTTGTCCCGGTTCACCTCTATGCCTTGCTCAGAGACGATGAAACCAAACAATTTACCGGCTGGAATTCCAAAGAAACAATTTTTCGGATTTAGCATCATATTGAATTTTTGTAGACTAGCAAATGTTTCCTCCAAGTCGGAAATTAATGTTCCCTTCTTTTTGGACATAACTGCTATGTCGTCTACATATACATGGACGTTGCATCCGATTTGATCGTTGAGACAACATTGCATAGTATGTTGATACGTTGCTCCTACGTTCGTTAAGCCAAAAGGCATAGTTTTGTAGTAGAAGGTTCCGAAAGGAGTGACAAAAGACGTCTAAATTTGATCTGACTCTTTCATCGGTATTTGGTGATATCCGGAATATGCGTCGAGAAAACAGAGAAATTCTGACCCTGCCGTTGAGTCGATAACTTGATCGATTCTTGGCAAAGGAAACGGATCTTTTGGGCATGTCTTGTTCAAAGCGTTATAATCAACACACATCCTTAAATAAATGGTGTCCTTTTTAGGTACGAGTATAGGATTTGCCACCCAATCTGTATGGATGACCTCTGTTATGAATCCGGATAACTCTAGTCGGGCTAATTCCTTGGCTATTGCTTTGTGCTTTTCATCACCAAACCGTCGTAAGGATTGTTTGATGAGTTTAGCATCATGATACACATTAAGAGAGTGCTAGGCAAGTTCCCTAAGTACTCTGGTCATGTCAGAAGGCTGCCATGCGAATATGTCACTATTAGCTTTGAGGAACTCGACGAGCACGCTTTCCTATGCACGGTCTAAGCCTACCCCTATGTTCATCGTCTTGGAGGGATCATCTTCCTTCAGCGAAGTTTTCTTTATCTCTTCCGATGCCTTGAACTACAAACTTGGCTTCAACACCTCGTTCTTCATAGCGGGCATCTCGGACGGGTTGATGGTCTTGTTGGTCTCCTGGTACTCTTGGGCGTGTAGCACGACTTCGGCAAAGGCAGCAGATCCTTCATCGCACTCTCGCACCTTCCTCGGATTACCCCGGATGGTGATTGCGCCCTTTGGACCTGGCAGTTTAATCATGTTGTAGATGTAACAGGGACGACCCATGAACGTCCAGTAAGCCAGGCGTCCAAAGATGACGTGGTAAGAACTTTTAAACGGTACCACCTCAAAAGAGAGTGGCTCGGTCCGGTAATTTTCTGTCAACACCCGTATTTTTAATCCCAGATGCCTGTTATGCCATACATCGCAATCCCAGGATTACCATTTTTGCGAGACATAACAGATTGGATATCACAGTACATCATCCATTACAAACCATACATAAGGTCTTACACAAATAAGGATCTCATGATCCAGTCTTAATACAATTCAAGCAGCGGAATAATGTAATAATAACGATAGCGTAGGTGAAGCTCCACCTTCATGGTCACAGGCAATGCTGACGATGGGAGATTATCCTAGTTTTCATAACCTTCCTCCTATCCGTCCTCCTGATACTCCTCTTCATAGTCTTGCAACGGGAATAGCCAGGGACAAATTCATGAGTACTCTTTAAGTACTCGCAAACTAATACTAACAAGTGAAGTGGTTTTGAGTAGGATACTAAGCTCTAGGGTTGTTTTGCAAAAAGCCAGATTTATCTCTACTGAGTTCAGAAGCTTAGGTCAAGTTTTATGCTCTTTATGCTACCTTTAATAATCTTTCTAAACTCTACAAGTCACTAAGTAAACTCTAATACAAAGCTTTGATAAATAAATAAAAGAATTAAGCGTGCAAGTAAAACTGGGATTTGGTATCATCAAGTGGGTATAATCACATATACTTAAAGCATCTAGTTTGCATAGTATCATGCAAGTTTTAGCTTGCCAAGTCATCTGGTAGTATTAGGCTGGATAATATATTAGTATAAGCTTGCTAGGATAGCTTGCAAATATTAGCTTGCCTTGTGTAGAGCAGTGGTTGAAGTTCTCCTCGGCTTCTTCCTCGTAGTATCCTCCTTCCTCCTCATATCCTTGGTCGGTACTAGCATCTATAAATAAATACGAGGTACACAATCACCAAACAATGCTTAACTACTCTTACTTATCACACCAGGGTTTTCCTAGATGATATAGGATCATCACAAGCATTACAATCATTCAGGCAAAGTTTTATTTCTTTTATTTTAGAAAAATAATTTCTACTCATTAAAAAAATACTTAAGATTTAATATTCTCCAGCTAAAACATGGGATCATGTTGACACATGTCATCACCTTATATTTCAGTACATGGGAATGTGATTTCAAGTGGTGTCACAATTTAATAAGGTTTAACCTTTTTATTTTAATTAATTAAAGTGACTAGAATGGCCTATGAGGCATTCTTTTATTACTTGAACATTATTTTTGCAAGTAAACCTAGATATTTTTATATATTCTGAAAGGTCTTGTTAAATGTGATTTTTGAGAGATGGAATCAACTCAAAAGCTTTCATGGTTGAATTTTGAAAAATGTTTGAATGCAGAAAAGCTTCTGCCTTGTTATTTTTACCATGAGTGATCTACAAATCTAAATGGTTTGAATCCAACGGGCTTGGATTAAGAATTCTAGTACCTTTCTAACAAAATTGGTATCATGCATTTTGCTTCAAAGAATCGAGCTGGGTTGATTTTTGAATCTAGGTATAGAACTGAGTTTGAAACTAAAATAATAAACCTAAATTTGAATTACTGGGTCGCGCGGGATGTTAACTAGGCCGGCCCACTACGCACAGCGCACGCGCGGGCTGGTTAAGTGGATGTCCCCACTCGTCAGTGAGACAGAGGGGTGCGAAGCGGTATGGGGGGATGTGGATCACATGATCAAGCTCTAATCGAATTGCTGCGGTTCATCGTCCACGTCGGGCAACGTCGGTGAGACAGAACCTTAGCGCGGCCAGTGGGGATCGTGGGAGGCTCACTGGGGTTCAGGCAAGGGTCGGTGACGGGGGCGAACAACGAAGTCGACGACGACGATTCTCCTGGTACCGGAAGCTCCTCCTAGGGTGGCTCCAATCAACGACGCCCTTCTCCTCCAATAGTGGCAGACTCCGGCGATGCTCTACTCGCCTTGCTCCGGGGTGAGGTGGGGTGATTCTGAGAGAGAGGGTAGTGAGATGGTGTGCAGAAATCGAGCGGGGGTGGCCTCCTTTTATAGTGCCTAAAGGGGACTGACGGGCACGGGTGGAGCTCGTCGTGGTCATCAGCACAGCGAGCTAAAGGCATGGGCAACGATAGGGGGTGGTGCGGTGCTCCCTAGCGAAGCTCAACAACGTGGTTACGCGGCGTGGGGTGGTGCGAGACGGTCGGAACATTGCGGTGCTCTGGGCGGGTCCGATGGGAAGTTTTATGGCGCACCGCGGCTACGGGTCACGCGGCGGCGAGCGAGGTTGTCTGGAAGTCTCCTGGGACGATGGTGATCACGCTTGCACATGGCAAGGGCGGCACGCAGTCTGTGGGCGTGTGTCGCGTGCAGCGCGCTGGCGCGCTCTCGGCATGGCGCAGAGGCATAGGGTGCGGCGATTCTAGAGTGGTCCAGTGGCTTGCTGCTCGTTGGCATTGGACATGGGGTGGCGGTGGACGGTAGAGAGTGTCCTAGACATGCTTGCTAGGCTTGGTGCTGCTCCTAGCTTGCTGTCGACATGGGGGTGGTAAGTTAGGCTCGGCATGGTCACCATTGATGGCTATGGCAAGCTCACAGTGGTGCTAAAGCTAGTTAATTTAGTTTGATCATCTACTGAGAGTGTAGTGTGAGCTAGAGAGGGAACAAGGTTGGCCAAATCACTGCTCACTATATTGTTTTGTGTTTGTTTGTTTGCTGATTACAAGGTGTTTGATGAAATGGCTGCAAGAGATTCAAATTTGAATTTTGGATTCAAACTTGGTGGATGTGTTGGTTACATACTAGCGAGTATCTGATTAGTTGGATTGGTCAAGGTGCACTGGTTTGGTTGGGTTTTGAAAATGTGGGATCTTCACATATGAATCAGATTCAATTTTGAATTTTGATTTGAATCAAGTTGCCAAATGTTTCTGCAAGTTTGAAAGGTGTGCTTTGATTCACTTTTACTTGGCCTAGCAAGGGGTGAAAAGAAATGGAAAAGTTTCTGTTTGAAATCTTGAACTAGAAACACTCAAAGTGGCCTAGTGAACAAGATTGGCAAAAATGACCATTTGCTTTATTTGATTTGTTTTTGATTTTCTCTTGATTTGTTTCTTCTTGGAAATGTTTTAGATGATGTTGTTTTCATCTTTAAACCATTCCTTGCTATTTAGATCAATCACACAAGTCCATTCATGCATTCATACAATCATCACATTCAAACATGCATTCATAATGATTTGAATTAACAAAAGTTTTTGTTAACCCTAATTTCGGTGATTGGAATTTGATAATAATTGTTCAACATTTTTGGAATGTTACAAACCTTCACTCCTTAAACAAAATCTCTTCCCGAGATTTGAGAAAGAAGAAAGAAGAAAACTAGGATTTAAAAAGATCGGCAAACGCCGTCTTGATGTGATCTTCTCGCTCCCAGGTAGCTTCTTCTTCAGTGTGTTTACTCCACTAAATCTTGAGAAACTTGATGCTTTTGGTCCTGGTGGTCCTGAAAGCTTCCACCAAAATACGGATGGGTACTTCAGGATACGTCAGGTCATCGTTGATCTATGGTGCGGTGATCAATATTCTTGAAAACTTCAGTCTTCTCCGGAACTTCAAGGCATTTGCGAAGTAACGATATATGGAACACATTGTGCACGGCTGACATCTCCTCTGGCAGTTCCAATTGATACGATACTTCTCCTCGCCGATTCAAAATCTTTAAAGGTCTGATATATCTGGGGGGCTAACTTTCCTTTGAGCTAGAAACGCTGCATTCCCTTCAAAGGCGACACTTTGAGATACACAAAATCTCTGATAATGAAAGCAAGGTCTCGACGTCTCTTGTCGGCGTAACTCTTCTGTCTTGACTGGGCGGTCTTGAGGTGCTCATGTATCTTGTGAACTTTCTCTTCTGCTTCTCGTAGGATGTCGGGTTCGAAAATCTGACTCTCTCCTACTTCCGACCAATTCAAAGGGGTGCGACACTTCCTTCCATACATAAATTCAAATGGTGCCATTTGCAAACTAGCTTGATAACTGTTGTTGTAAGAAAATTCTGCGAAAGGCAGACATTCTTCCCATTTAGATCCATACTCTATCACACATGCTCTGAACATATCTTCGAGTATTTGATTTACTCGCTCCGTTTGTCCATCGGTTTGAGGGTGATAAGCTGTGCTAAAATCCAATCTTGTTCCCAATCCTTCTTGGAATTTCTTCCAGAATCTCGAGGTAAACTAAGTTCCTCAATCCGATACAATGTTCTTGGGGACTACGTGTAGACTGGCGATTCTAGCGATGTACAACTCCGCTTGTTTCGAACTTTGGTAGGTGGTCTTGACTGGTAAGAAATGGGCTACCTTGGACAATTTGTCAACTATGACCCAAATAGAATCATTTCCCCTACTAGATGTAGGCAATCCGGTGATAAAGTCCATTCCTACTGAATACCACTTCCATTCTGGAATCTGCAATGGTTGCAATAGTCCTGCGGGTCGTTGATGTCCCGCCTTGACTCTCTGACAAATATCACACTTGGAGATATAGCTTCTGATTTCTCTCTTCATCTTATGCCACCGAAATTGCTCCTTCAAATCCTAATACATCTTCGTTCCTCCGAGGTGGATAGAATAAAGAGTATCATTGGCCTCTTTCAAAATAACTTCTTTCAACTCTGAATCTGCTGGTACATAGAGACGTCCTTTGTACCACAAAACTTCTTCTTCATCCTCTGTGAATTTGGGTACTTTGCCTGTACTGATACGATGTTTGATTTCGTCGATACTAGCATTTCCTTTCTGAGACTCCTTGATCTGACTGATCAAAGTGGGTTGAAGTTCTATGCAAGCCAAAAATCCTTCACTTACTAATTCCATTCTGAAATCCTCCATCTCTTTGTGCATACTTGGTTGCTCCTTCAGAATCATGTAGTTCAAGCGGCACGGAAATCTACTAAGCACATCTGCTACCACATTGGCTTTACCGGAGTGATACTGAATGTCCAGATCATAGTCTTTGATTAGCTCAATCAATCTTCTCTGCCTCATATTCATCTCCTTCGGAGTGAATATATACTTCAGGCTCTTGTGATCCGAATAAATCTCACAACGGTTTCCCATCAGATAATGCATCCATGTCTTCAGGGCTATAACTATGGCTGCTAGTTCAAGGTTATGGGTTGGATAATTCTGTTCATGTTGTTTAAGTTGGTGGGATATATAATATATAACGTTGCCTTCTTGCATCAACACACATCCGAGACCAATATTGGATGCGTCACAATACACATCAAAGGGCTTCGTGATATCCGGCATGATCAAGATTGGGGCTGAAATCAATCTCCTCTTGAGTTCCTGAAAACTCGCTTCACATTTGTCCGTCCATTTAAACTTCTTGTCCTTCTTCAACAATTGGGTCATGGGTCTTGCGATACTCAAGAATCCTTCTATGAACTTGCGGTAGTATCCCGCTAATCCGAGAAATGCATGAACTTGGGTTTGAGTGGTTGGGGCTTGTCAATCTTCCACATTATCCTTCACCTTTGCAGGGTCAACGGCAATTCCTCCGGCAGATACAATATGTCCGAGGAATCCTACCTCCTCTAACCAGAATTCACATTTGCTAAACTTGGCATACAACTGATGCTCCCTAAGGGTTCCAAGAATGGTCCTTAGGTGTAGCTCATGTTCTTTTTCTGATTTCAAATATATCAGAATGTCATCGATGAAAACAATGACAAACTTATCCAGGAAGTCCATAAAAATCTTATTTAGGAGGTTCATGAAATAAGCGGGGGCATTGGTTAATCCAAAAGACATGACAGTATACTCATACAATCCATATCTGGTGGTAAAGGCAGTCTTGGGAATATCCTCTGCACGAATCTTGAGTTGATGATAGCTAGTTCTAAGATCAATCTTAGAAAACACTTTCGCACTAGTCAACTGATCAAACATGTCTTCTATATTTGGCAGTGGGTACTTGTTCTTGATGGTGACATCATTCAACTTCCGATAATCCGTGCATAAACGATTACCTCCATCCTTCTTGTCCACAAACAAGACAGGTGATCTCCATGGGGACGCACTTGGTTGGATCAATCCAATCTCCAGCATAGCATCCAGTTGCTTCTTCAGCTCCACTAATTCAGACGGGTTCATACTATATGGTCACTGGGCTATGGGTCCGGTTCCAGGGATTAGTTCAATGATAAACTCGATATCCTGATCTGGGGCATACCGGGCAAAACATCTGGAAATACATCAGGGTATTCACAGAATATCCAGACTTGGTAAATGGTTGGCTGGTCTATACTCTTGTTGCATTTGAATTGATGGGGCAAGGTTTCCGATACATGCGCTACTAATATTCCGGTTGTATTGGTCATGATTATGGCTTTCTTGGCATAGTCGATTAATCCTTTATGTTTGGACATACAATCAATTCCTAGTACTACTTCCAAACCCTTAGTTCCGAGTACTATTATATTAGCATAAAAATCTATGCCATGGATTCGGATAGGCACGGCCTTGCAAATTTGTCTAGCTTTGGTGGTTGAACTAGGTATTTGAACTATCATAACATGCTTCAATTTGGTGGGTTGAATATTACTAGTGCATACAAATTCTTCAGTAACAAAGGAGTGCGATGCTCCAGAATCAAACAACACTCTTGCAAGTACCGAGTTAATAGAAAACATACCCAGCACGACATCTGGCGCTTCTTGGGCTTCTTCAGCATGCATGAAAAAGAGACGACCG
This sequence comes from Avena atlantica, assembly GCA_910589765.1. Lineage (NCBI taxonomy): Eukaryota > Viridiplantae > Streptophyta > Magnoliopsida > Poales > Poaceae > Avena > Avena atlantica. Next base: position 304,912,146 of record OU342736.1, read on the forward strand.
TTGCGGTTGAGCGAATTCCCTGGGGCAAACCTTTACTTCCAGGCTGAACACGACACTGCTGCTGAGCTGGGGCATTTGCATTGGGGGATGCGGCAATCTTCTTGGGGCACTCATTGGAATAGTGACCCTTGGTTCCACATTCATAACAAGTCACCTGAGACTTGTCCTTTGCTACAACAGGCACAACATTGCTTCCAGTCCTCGGGGCAGTGTTGGTGGTGACATTGTGGTTGTTGAACTTAGGCGATGCACTGTTGAAATTGTTGGGGTTGCCGGGGTTGTTGTGATATCCTCTGGGACTTGGGTTTCCTCCTCCACGGTTGGGATAGGTCGGACAATTCATCGGGGGTCTATTGTTTCTTGGGGCAAATCCTGGAGATGGTTTTGGGCGATACTTTGGTGTATGATGGGTTCCTGGTTGATGCATCATGTGACACTTGCGGTTCTCATTGGCTTGGTTGATCTTGCCTTCCGTCTGAATGGCAGAGTCCACTAAGGCTTCAATATCAGCAAATGGGATATTGACTAACACTGTCTGCATCTCATCATGCAGACCATTCAGGAATCTCTCCTTCTTCTTGGCTTCAGTGTCAATCTCATCAGGTGCATACCTAGCCCATGACAAAAATGTGTCATAGTACTCAATTACTGCCATCCTCCCTTGCTTCAGTTCCCTGAATTCATCTCTCATCCTCTTGATCAAACCCGGTGGCACATGGGTTCTGCTAAACTTGACTTTGAATTCCTCCCAAGTCATCATTTGACCTCCATTCATGGCACGAACGATGTTCCACCATGCTCTTGCATCTCCAGCCAGGTAGTGGGTGTCAAACAGTACCTTCTCATTGGCTTACACTCTGGCAACTTCTAGGTTGTTCTCCATGGTTTGCATCCAATCATCCGCATCTAGGGGATCTTTAGACTTAGTGAAAACGGGTGGATTGGTGTTCTGGAAATTCTTGAGCTTGGATCCATGGTTGTCCTGATTTCCATGGCATTGGTTGTTGTTGTTGGCCATTTGAGCTATGTGCTGAAGGGTGGCTAAGTTGGCTTGATGGTCGGCTCTTCCGGCTTCATGGTCATAAACCAACATTTGCAAGATTTGCAACATCGGGCCCGAGGATGAGTTGCTTCCTCCACGAGGCATCTGAAGATTGAGATAGATCATGAGAAAAGAGGAAAATTTCTAAGGTTCAGGGGTTTTGTAAAAAAATTGAGGTTTGACTCAGATTTTCTAGCAACTTGCTTTTCATTCATTCATAGCACACGATACAAACACACACCACAACAAAGGAAAACAGATGGTTTTAAGAATCATTTTGTGAAACTACGATACAGTGGACCGAATACAACTCACTAACGCTAGTGCTCAAGTGCTAATACTCCTCGGAGTCGGTGTCCTCATCATCCTCATCGTCATCATCGATGAAGGCGAAGTCATCCTCATCGGTGAAGAAGTCCATGGCCTGATCCTCCAGAAAGTCATCATCACTGAGATAGGAGTGGGGGTCTCCACGAAGGTCTTCCCTTGCACTCTCCCTCTCCTCTAGCTGCATGTCTCTCTCGTGAATGGTCTCCTCCAAATCTGTGATCCGGTGGCGAAGACGGGCAATGATGCGCTCCTTCTTGTCGAGCTGACGGCGATGAGACTGGCGATCCTTCACTAGCATGGCAATAGGCTGATCCTTCTTGGCAGCGATGGCGTACCTGTGGTTGGCGTAGGAGCGGGCATGGTCTAACTCCTTCTGCCGGTCATACATCATAAGCTGAGGTGGTCCAATTGACTCTTCAGCTCGTGGTGATACAGGGCCTCCAGTGGCTGTCCCATAACATCACGCCTTGGATAGAACTCAAAGCGGGTACCCTTGATTTGATTGATACTCTGCCCACATAGACGGGCGAGAGCTTCTTGCATGGCCCTGGAAAGTCCATCGAGCCAGTTGTTCTCTCTCAAGGTGAACTGAATTCCCTCTGAGATGGGGGCTTCAATATTTCCTCGGAGACTTGCAACAACTAGCCACTACAAATCCTCTCATTCCTGATCATTGAGCTGAGCTCCGAAGAACTCGGGGTGCGGACGCTCCAGAAGTTTCGAAAGATGGTCCAAGTCACGCTCAAAGATGAGGTCTCCTCCATTCCCCAACTGACAGAACTTGTTGTACTTCACGTCCATCTATAGGAATATAGGATGCGTAAGTTAGTAGAGTGATCAAGTGTGTCAAATTTTATGTAAGTTTGCAAGAATTTTTGAGGAACATGAATTTTTCATGAAAGAGTCTAAGTGATAATAATGAGAATAAGTTTTCATAAATAATCACTTCCTTGGTTTTGAAACTAAGTTTTTGATTCAAACGTCCATTCTAAACTAGGGTCTCCTATGGTCAGGATGGCTCTAATACCAACTTGTCAACACCCGTATTTTTAATCCCAGATGCATGTTATGCCATACATCGCAATCCCAGGATTACCATTTTCGCGAGACATAACAGATTGGATATCAAAGTACATCATCCATTACAAACCATACATAAGGTCTTACACAAATAAGGATCTCATGATCCAGTCTTAATACAATTCAAGCAGCGGAATAACGTAATAATAACGATAGCGTAGGTGAAGCTCCATTTTCATGGTCACTGGCAATGCTGACGATGGGAGATTATCCTAGTTGTCATAACCTTCCCGTTGTCCGTCCTCCTGATACTACTCTTCATAGTCTGGCCACGGGAATAGCCAGGGACAAATCCATGAGTACTCTTTAAGTACTCGCAAACTAATACTAACAAGTGAAGTGGTTTTGAGTAGGATACTAAGCTCTAGGGTTATTTTGCAAAAAGCCAGATTTATCTCTACTAAGTTCAGAAGCAAAGAAAGCTAGTTGAAAGTTTTATAACACCTAAGTGGGAACTTGAATTTCATATCACAACTCTGTTATGGTCAAGTCAAAGTCATAAACCATTTCATAAGTCATTTTGAAAACATCCGACGATGGAACAGTATGGCCACTCCAACTGTCCATAACTGCGGACGCGGATATTCGAATAGTTTGACACTCTGCAGAGATTGTACACTTTCACCACAACATTCGATACATTCGTCAGGAACAAATCCTGAATTCACCATACTCAGTATGCGGATAATCAATCCTAACCTTTCCATTACACGCCCTAGTATAGGCACCTCTCCTGTGAGTTTGGTCTCCCAACCATGACCAACTGTCATCTTGGGAACTGCACAGGTGTACAATCTTCACAAGATAGCCTCAGCTCAAACCTTGGTCGTAAGGGAACCCATACTAAGGTATATAAATTTCCAGTCAAGCCCTACCCAAATTTCGGGTATTGTGGTTGTACGGTAAAATTGGAATGGTATCGCATCCAGACAACCATCAGTTTTATAAAGGGCTAAGGCTCATGCCTCAAAATTTTCATCAAAATCATCTGGTGTTCGGAAATACATGTCAAAACATTTCAGTAGAATGACTCATCATTCTAAGGTTTTCATAACCATTTTCACCAAGTATTCCCATCTAAAGTGGATCAAGTTTTATGCTTAGCACTAGCATCTACAAGTGGGAGTAAGTACTAATGAGGGGTGGTAAACAAGTGTGAATTATCTAAGTTCAATATCATGCCTCAGGATGACATCAAGATTATCAAACTTAGGTCAAGTTTTATGCTCTTTATGCTACCTTTAATAATCTTTCTAAACTCTACAAGTCACTAAGTAAAATCTAATACAAAGCCTTGAAAAAGAAATAAAAGAATTAAGCTTGCAAGTAAAACTAGGATTTGGTATCATCAAGTGGGTATAATCGCATATGCTTAAAGCATCAGTTTGCATAGTATCATGCAAGTTTTGGCTTGCCAAGTCATCTGGTAGTATTAGGCTTGCTAATATATTAGTATAACCTTGCTAGGATAGCTTGCAAATATTAGCTTGCCTTGTGCAGAGCAGTGGTTGAAGTTCTCCTCGGTTTCTTCCTCGTAGTATCCTCCTTCCTCCTCGTATCCTTGGTCGGTACTACCGTCTCTAAATAAATACAAGGTACACAATCACCAAACAATACTGAACTACTCTTACTTATCACACCAGGGTTTTCACTAGATGATATAGGATCATCAGAAGCATTACAACTATTAAGGCAAAGTTTTATTTCTTTTATTTTAGAAAAGTAATTTCTACTCATTGAAAAACTACTTAAGATTTAATATTCTCCAACTAAAACATGGGATCATGTTGACACATGTCATCACCACATATTTCAGTACATGATAATGTGATTTAAAGTGGTGTCACAATTTAATAAGGTTTAAGCTTTTTATTTTAACTAATTAAAGTGACTAGAATGGCCTATGAGGCATTCTTTTATTACTTGACCATTATTTGTTCAATTAAACCTAGATATTTTTATATATTCTGAAAGGTCTTGTTAAATGTGATTTTTGAGAGTTGGAATCAACTCAAAAGCTTTCATGGTTGAATTTTGAAAAATGTTTGAATGCCGAAAAGCTCCTGCCCTGTTATTTTTACCATGGGTGATCTACAAATCTAAATGGTTAGAATCCAACGGGCTTGGATTAAGAATTCCAGTACCTTTCTAACAAAATTGGTTTCATGCATTTTGGTTCAGTGAATCGAGCTGGGTTGATTTTTGAATCTAGGTACAAAACTGAGTTTGAAACTAAAAGAATAAACCTAAATTTGAATTACTGGGTCCCGCGGGATGTTAACTGGGCTGGCCCACTACGCACAGCGCACGCGTGGGCTAGTTAAGTGGTTGTCCCCACTCGTCAGTGAGATAGAGGGGTGCAAAGCGGTATGGTGGATGTGGACCCCATGATCAAGCTCTAATCGAACGGTTGCGGTTCATCGTCCACGTTGGGCAACGCCGGTGATACAGAACCCTAGCGCGGCCAGTGGGGGTCGTGGGAGTCTCACCGGGTCTTAGGGGAGGGTCGGCGACGGGGGCGAACGACAAAGTCGACGACAGCGATACTCCTGTTACCGGCAGCTCCTCCTAGGGCGGCTCCAATCAACGGCGCCCTTCTCCTCCAGCAGCGGCAGACTCCGGCCAAATTCTGACAAGATGCGTTGCTCGCCTTGCTCCGGGGGTGAGTTGGGGTGATTCTGAGAGAGAGGGGAGTTAGATGGTGTGAAGAAATCGAGCGGGGGTGGCCTCCTTTTATAGTGCCTGAAGCTGACCGACGGGCGCGGTTGGATATCGTCATGGTCGTCGGCACAGTGAGCTAAAGGCATGGGCGACGATAGGGGGCGGTTCTGTGCTCCCTGGCGAAGCTCAACGGTGTGGTTACATGGCGTGGGGTGGTACGAGACGGTCGGAACATTGCGGTGCTCTAGGCGGGTCCGATGGGAAGTTTTATGGTGCACCACGGCTATGGGTCACGCGGCAGCCTACGGGGTTGTCTGGCCATCTCCTGGGACGGTGGTGATCACACTTTCACGCGGCGAGGGCGGCGCGCGGTCTGTGGGCGTGTGTCGCGTGCGGTGTGCTGGCGCGCTCTCGGCATGGCGTAGAGGCATAGGGTGCGGCGAGTCTAGAGTGGTCCAGTGGCTTGCTGCTCGTTGGCGTTGGACAGGGGGTGGCGGTGGACGGTGGAGAGTGTCCCAGACATGCTTGCTAGGCTTGGTGCTTCTCCTAGCTTGCTGTCGATATGGTGGTGGTAAGTTAGGCCCGGCATGGTCACCATTGATGGCTATAGCAAGCTCAAAGTGGTGCTAAAGCTAGTTAATTTATTTTGATCGTCTACTAAGAGTGTAGTGTGAGCTAGAGAGGGAACAAGGTTGGCCAAATCACTGCTCGGTATAGTGTTTTGTGTTTGTTTGCTGATTACAAGGTGTTTGATGAAATGGCCACAAGAGATTCAAATTTGAATTTTGGATTCAAACTTGGTGGATGTGTTGGTTTCATACTAGGGAGTCTCTGGTTAGTTGGATTGGTCAAGGTGCACTGGTTGGGTTGGGTTTTGAAAATGTGGGATCTTCACATATGAATCAGATTCAATTTTGAATTGTGATTTGAATCAGGTTGCCAAATGTTTCTGCAAGTTTGAAAGGTGGGCTTTGATTCACTTTTACTTGGTCTAGCAAGGGGTGAAAAGATATGGAAAATTTTCGGTTTGAAATCTTGGACTAGAAACACTCAAAGTGGCCTAGTGAGCAAGATTGGCAAAAATGACCATTTGCTTTATTTGATTTGTTTTTTATTTTCTCTTGATTTGTTTCTACTTTAAAATGTTTTAGATGATGTTGTTTTCATCTTTAAACCATTCCTTGCTATTTAGATCAATCACACAAGTCCATTCATGCATTAATACAATCATCACATTCACACATGCATTCATAATGATTTGAATTAACAAAAGTTTTTGTTAACCCTAATTTTGGTGGTTGGAATTTGATAATCATTGTTCAACATTTTTGGGATGTTACATTTTCTCGGGTTCCGAATGTCACGTCCAGAGTAATCTCACCCAGAGAATCCGCCTGTCTCCCTGGTATAATGCCATGGAAAGTTACACTACTGTAACTCAACTTGGCTCTCGTGTAGCTTCATGCGGTGGAGCCTCTCGATGTACAGGATATTGATGCTGCTCCCACCGTCCATGAGTGTTTTAGAGAACTCATAGCCATAAATAAGAGGATTGACGACCAGAGGGTACTTTCCCCAATGATGTGTTTTCCTCGGGTGATCTGAGCAATCAAAGGTGATGGTTACGTCTGACCAGTCCAGAAATTGTGGAACAGCCGGAACTGTGGCATTAAGCTCATGGAGAACCGCCTTCTTTTCTTTGGCAGGTTGGGATCCGAGGAAGCAGACGTATGCATCTTTCTTAGTCGGAAAAGTCTTCTTTCCATCCGACTTGGGCTCTGCGGCGTCCTCTTCTTCCATGTCAGAATCTTCCTTGGGATCCTTTCCTTTCTCAGAATTTTTCTTTCCTTTTCTTCGCTTGGCTCTGTAACCAGCGGATTCGTCTTTTTTGATGTCTTCATTGAAACGACACTCGAAATTTGTGTGGGTAGATCCTCCGTTACTATCCAAGTGGTGGACATAGGGATTGTTGGCAATGTTAGCCCAGGTATAGGTTCTTCCGGGTTGTTGTTTCCTCTACCCTGGATTCTAGAAGTTCCACAGACTCTACCCCGGCCGCCTCCGCGCACTCCTCGTCCTCCAGATCCGAATGTTGCGTTGACAGCTATGTTGTCCGGAGACGGTTTATCTTCTGAAGTGTTCTTGCGCTCCTAAGCTTGTTGTTTTGCCTGTTTGGCCGCATTGGGATTGGCCAGAATGTTTAGCAGCCCTTCTGAATCATCATTGGCAATAGCATATTTGCTTTCCGTCTCTATCATCTCTCCCAAATCTGTGACGTGGTCACGCTTCAATCTGTGACGCAAAAATCCGACTGGGAGTCCTGCAATGAAAGCTTCTATCGCAGTTTGCTCATTTACTCCCTCGCAGGAGTTCTTCGTGTCAATCTAGCGTCTGAGGTAATCCCGGAAGGTTTCTCCGGGTCTTTGTGTGCAACGCTGCAAGTCTCCGACTATGCAGGGCCTCCTATATGTTTCCTTGAAGTTTGAAAAGAACACACTTTGCATATCATACCGGTTATGAATTAAATTCTCTGGCAGTTCATTGAGCCATGATCGAGTCGTCTTCCTCATCATAAGCGGGAGATATCAGACTTTGACCAGGTTGTTTCCTCCTTTGGCGATATAGTAAGCCTGGAAAAAATCCTGGAGCCAAGTATCTGGCCGAGCCGCGCAGTCATAGGGTTGAATGTGTTTGGCAATACCAAAGTCAACCGAAATTTGGTCCGATGTATGCGTGCTCCAAAGCACTTGGGTCCCACATACACGTCTTCTTCCTCGTACCGCCGTGCTTCTATGTTTGATTCGATGCGATGGCAAGTGTCGTTCGGCGAGAGAGATTTGCGCCTTGGAGGCTCACGGCTTCTGCGCGACGGAGTCGGATTTCTGCTTCTCCTCTCACCATTGCCGCCTCCACCCTACGGCTTCCATGGCTACGTCGGGATCCTTCATGGTCGCTGCCAGGAGGCGATGGTGGCCCTGGTGGATTATTTCCAGCTGGGTTATGTGGTGGTGGCGGTGGAGCCTCATTATGCTGAATCTAATGCAGGTTTCTTCGGGCCCCGTCCCTACTTGATTCAGGACGGTCCGAATCATCTCTTCATCCGGCGTTACCAGTCGGATGGCTCGGTCGTGGCATCCTTAGACGATCTTGCTCTTCTCGCTGGCGGCGTGTTTCTGGGTCTTCTCTATAGCGGTTGTTTTGCCGATGATGGTCCTGATGAGGAACCATTGCCCTGATGGCGTCTTCAGACGCAGCCGGAATAACTCTTGCCCAGTCACACGCTGGCCGGCGAGAGTGGTCGTTTGAGCCGGTTCTTGAATTCTCTTCTTCTCCACGGGGACGATAGCGCTGATCCGTATCCCTGCGGAGCCTTCCGTCAGCGATTTGGTCAGCGCTAGTGTGGCAAAACTCAGACTTTGAGGCCAGCTTGCCACTGAATGACGCGGCCATTTTCTGCTGCTTTAATCCTTTGTCCAGCAACATGACGCACTGCTGAACCTGCTGTGGAGACGGATTGTTGGCGAGGATGGATCGAGCTACAGCAGCGTTTTCCAATGGCGTGATGTAGACTCGGATCTTATCTCCGATCTTTCTGTCCAATAGATCTTTGTGGATATCCGGGTTCTTGTTGGCAAGAAACAGACCTCCCCTTGTCTTGTTTGGGTGTCGCTTGAAATCTGACTGATATTTGGCAGGATCACTGTCTAACTGCTGCCTAAGCTCGACGATGCACGTGGCCTCTTCGAGTAGAAACAGGCGGTGCTTTTCTAGGTCCTTGGCCCTTTTCTCCAGTGCCTCTAGTGTAAGATCCGAAGCCGTTGGGATTGGAATTGTGAGAACATCTCCATAAATTTCACATGCACCCTTGGTGACGATGTGTCCATCCACAGGAGGGTCGATCGATGTGGTATTAATCGGGTCTCCATCCTGATTCTCCATCTCGATCTCTTCATCAACTTTTTCTTAGTTGGTTTCCTCTACATCTGGCTCTGCCGGCGTCGGATTCTTATTCTTTGACCGCCCAGTAGCCTTAACGTGCGTACCAGTGGCAAAGACGGCTTTTGGTCTGGTACCGGGGGATAAACTTCCGTTGGTACTTTCCATAGTGGTTGGCTTGTGGACCTCGGAGGAATCTTCGGTATCCATATCGTCCTGCGAGGTGTAGCTTTCATCCATGCTATCATATGGACTAGGAGAATTTTCCGGCTCACCTTGCGTTGGCTTGGAGGCGTGATCTTGCTCGTACTCCTCCATCTCCTTTTCTAAGTCTCGAAGTTCCTGCGACGTTATTGACTCCTGAGGGGAGCCAGGTAAGTCGGCGTTTTCTTTGATTGCATCTAGGACTGAATCACTGCCGGCTCCAGCATCGACAAAGTCAGATCCAGAGCTTATGTGGGACATGAAACAGTGCCTCTTCTTGTTTATGTTCTTGTGGTAGTGGTACAACTTGGTTTCCGCCTCTGCCATCTCGAAGTTCCCCTTGATGTCGGCGATTGCTTCGTAATCGATGTGGGGGCATCTCGTCATCTCTGTTATCTTGCTCCTCAAGAGTTCTTTTTCTGCTATGACATCGGTAGGGCCAGATTCATAGCGGATGTATTCTTCGTCTGTGTATCCGATCTTGTCAGATAAATCAGATCTAGATTTTTCTTCCACCTCTTCTTCTACTACAGGAGTGGGCTGGGTGGGTTCGATTTTCTCCGGGATATTGAACTCTTCCACCTCTACGGACAAAGTAGATTCGGAATTTTATTCCGCCATGGTCATCACCTCAGGGGTGGGTTGGGCGGGAGTGAAACCGAGATAAATATCGATCTTGGTGATAGACATGATCATGTAGGTTGTCACGAGTTTTGAAGCTGGAATCCAGGTCTCATCGAGAAGGACGAGAGGGACATCACTGGCGTAGACCACGCGACCCATGGCGATAGTTTTGCCCATTCCTGCATGCGCAGATTCCGCCTGGAACGAAGATCCAAAGGTCACCTGCCCCATGGTGGGCACCAACTGTCGTCAGATTGTTGACAAGTACGCCATAGGGGGTCCTAGTGGCGTTGGAAAGATAGGGTGTGAGACGTCAGATGTTCTAGGAGCGATGATCACAAGTTTACCCAGGTTCAGATCCGACTGCGGTGATCGGATCCTACTCCTGCTAGCAACCAAGTAATATATCGGCGTAAGCCGTATGTTACAGCGGATTACAAGAGAGGTTCGCCTGTGCGAGTTGGTTGTGGTATTGTGCCCTAAAGGCTCCCATAGGTCCGGTTTATATAGTCACCGGGACCTAGGGTTACAGGAGATACCTATCCAGCTACGTTATAGAGTCGGTAACTAGATATAGCTTGGACAACAAGTAATACTACAGGCCTAAGTCGGTAGCTCTTCTGGGCCTTGTCGTAGCCGGAACTGGCTCCTCCTCTTTCTATGACTAGGCCGCCCGTGAAGAAAATCTCTAACCCGTTGGTGAGCCACCCTGGTCAGCGAGTCCTGTGGGTATACCCAGAAAATATATCCCCAACAAGACCTGCAGTCGTAGATTTGTGGATTGTGTACCGTGGGTCTCCTGCTGGTGGCGGGTTCGATGCCAGGTAGGTGGTAGCCGCCATGACCGCTGCCTGTGGTGTTTTGGGCATGATGTTGCCCTTTGAATCCATCAACATGAAGGACACGTCGAGTGCTCTTGTTGTCGTGGTATTGCCGACGAGTACGCCATGGAGGGGTCCTCACAGTGCGTGTTTAGAGACGCGGGGTAAGGCGGACGGTTGACGGGTACGAGGTAACACAGCTTACCCAGGTTCAGATCCCACGACGGTGGCGGAATCCTACTCCTGCTATAAACCACTATAATGGCAATACGCCGGGTTATAGAGATAGGTTCGTTGTGCGAGGTATGTGTAAGAACGATGCCCTAAAAGCTCCCATAGGCCCGACTTATATAGTCGCCAGGTCCTAGGGTTACAGGGAAAAGTCCTAGCCGGACAGGTTACAGAGTCCTACACCGTCTATCACTAGTCTTGTGTATCTTGTACTCCAAGGCTCCGGGTACGCCGGTAACTCCACCGTAGCCTTCCTTTATCCGGCATGGCTTCCCTTCTAGATCCACCTAACTGGGCCGCCCAGCAGGCCATAGGCCATGCTACCGACTATGGGCCACCCGGGTTAGTCGGATAAGAGACATTCTATGAGGATACCCATATAGCATATCCCCAACACTTGTGGCATCACATCGTGTAGCGGAATCCATGCACCCCAAGCGAGAGTGGTGTTTGTGGCCGTCGTAGCCTTTCGACGAAGATCCACCAGCGGAGGAGAGCGCAGCTCGCCGCATGCTCAACTCGTCAACCGCTCTCCTGCACTACTCGAGCTCATGTTGCTGCTTGATTTATTGATTGTTCTCCTCTATGAGGAGCCAGTGGTAACCCATCAGCATGTCGTGGTGGCGTCAATCATTAGAGGATTGGTACCTCGTAAAGCTTCTCGCACTCTCGCCCACTGATCGTCATTGAGGTTAATCTCCTGACGTACGCGATTGATGCCCTGGGCGTTTACGGGTGGCCCATTCCCGTTGGGATTGGCCGGGGGTGCCCCGTTTCCTCGTTCGCGGTGTTGGGAGCTTGTGTGTTGGGAGGGGGATTCGGTGGATCGGCGACGTCACCATCGATGATGGCTGCGCACATGAAGTGATGGGGGATTCCGTTGCTCCCGCAAATTTCGGATCTAGAATCGTAGGTTCCTTCGTCAGTAGGGGATCACACAGATCAGAGTTGCAGATGTTGTTGTCATCCGAAGCGTACGTCAGGGACGGTGCGTCTAGGACACCGATTGGTGGAACCCACGAGGCAGGCCTGATCGACGGAGGCGATACTCGCTCCGGAAGGGAGAGGGTGCCGATCTAGCCCACTTGGAAGCAGAAGCTCCTGAACAGGAGGTGGTTCTACGGAAGAGGAGGTGGTTCTACGGAATCGAAATCTTTGCGGGTTGCCGGGGAGTGGGCGGTGAAGTCGAGGGCACCGAAGAGGAGGTGGTTCTACGTTGCAGAGGAATCAAAGATCACAGCGAATGGAGTCCTCAAGATCGCACGATCAGCGTCCCCAGTTCCCACAGACGGCGCCAATTGACGAGGTTCGATCTCATCAATGCCCATTGTTATGGACTTGGGTTTTGGAGAAGATGGGGAAGCTGGAGATCGCGAAACGGCTAACAAGCAAGCAAAGCGAGGACACGGTGTTTACCCAGGTTTAGGCCCCGGAGGGAAAACCCTACTCTTGCTTGTCTGTTCTTGATTGATGGCGAGGCCGAAAGTTATAGGGGTGCGCAGATGCAATCTAGCGTGAGGTGTGTGCTAGGTTATGATAGATCGTCCTCCTCTCTGTGCCCTCCTATCCTTATATAGATAGGCTAGGTCCCGGGTAGGTCGAGTCAGTTACAGATTAGGGTTAACCCCTTTGAAATTCTATCTACACTTAGTTGTGTCCTTCAAGAAGTCGAATTCTCTCTAGGCTTCGGCCATCCTAAGTCTCCTTGGGCTTTGTGTTTGCAACAGGTCTTTGTGTGGGCCTCCACCGGACTAGACCAGGTAAGCCAACATCAGCTACCCATAGGGCATACCCATGTCAAATACACTCAAAAAGAAGGTGGAGATTTCTTTGACACTTACTCACATGTTGCCATATTTGCCACCATTCGAGTACTACTCTCATTGGCTTCCTCTCATGATCTTCTCGTTCATCAAATAAAAGTTAAGATAGCTTTTCTAAATGGAGTGTTGGATGAGGAAATTTACATCGATCGACCAGATGGCTTTGTGGTAAATGGTCAAGAAGGAAAGGTGTGCAAGTTGTTAAAGTCTTTATATGGCCTAAAAAAAGCCCCTAAGCAGTGTCATGAGAAGTTTGAAAGAACTTTAACTGTTGCAGGCTTTGTTGTAAATGAAGCTCACAAATGTGTGTACCATCTCCATGGTGGGGTGAGGGAGTCATCCTTTGTTTGTATGGTGATGACATGCTGATTTTCGGAACCAACCTCAATGCATTTAAGGAGGTCAAGGATATCTTATCTTGTTCCTTTGAGATGAAGGATCTGGGAGAAGCTGATGTTATCCTGAACATCAAGCTATTGAGAGATGATGACGTTGGGATTACATTGCTTCAGTCTCACTATGTGGAAAAGGTCTTAAGTCATTTCGGGTATAGCGACTGCAAGTCTTCTCCTACACCGTATGCTCCTAGTATTTTGCTTCGAAAGAGTCGAGGAAATGCTAGAGAACAACTGAGATATTCTCAAATTATTGGCTCGCTTATGTATTTAGCTAGTGCCACGAGGCCTGGCATCACCTTTTCTGTAAGCAAACTCAGTCGATTTATTTCAAATCCAGGATATGATCACTGGCTTGCTCTTGAGAGAGTTATGCGCTATCTAACAGGCACTGCGAGCCATGGCATTCACTATACCGTTATCCGAGGGTACTAGAGGGTTATAGTGATTCAAATTGGATATCTGATGCTTATGAGATAAAGGCCACAAGTGGATATGTATTCGCACTTGGTGGTGGTGTTGTTTCTTGGAAGTCTTGCAAGCAGACCATCTTAGCGAGGTCAACTATGGAAGAAGAACTCACAACATTAGACATAGTCACTATTGAAGTAGAGTGGCTTCATGAACTCTTGATGAACTTACCTGTGGTTGAAAAATCAATACCCGCAGTCCTTATGAATTGTGATAATCAAACTATGATTTTCAAAGTAAATAGTTCTAAGGATAATATGAAGTCATCAAGACATGTGAAGAGGACACTTAAATATGTCAGGAAAATGAGAAACTCCGGAGTTATTGCACTGGATTATATCCAAACATCTAAAAACTTGGCAGATCCCTTCATAAAGGGTCTACCATGCAACGTGATAGAAAATGCATCGAATGAGATGGGTATGAGACCCACAATATGAGTTTTCCACAGTGGTAAACCACTCTATATGATCGGAGATCCTGTGAATCAGAATTGAGAGACAACCTGTTGGTTAGCTGAGAGGAAAGTAAGAGCCTCTCCTACTGTTTTTTGGTAAAAAAAACACCACCCCATAAAGATGCAATACTTTCCTATCCTGCACGGCAGGTTGATTTATTATCTTAAGCAGAGATGTTGTCATGCAGAACATCTTTTGAAGAACACACATATAAGAGTCTGAATGTTAAACGTCGCAGTCTATGAGAGTATGGTCCTCTCTAATAAAATCATAACATACCATGGAGTATGACACATAAACTCCATCCGCATGAAAGTCCCATGGTAGCCTAGTATCGGTCAAGACTTTGTGTGAAGCTAGGTTCGTAGCAAACTTGCAGGCTAGTATAACATAAAGCTCTCGATAGAAGTTCAACTTAACAGTCTCTACTATAGTACTGGTATATAGATAATGTTTTGAAACCAAAGACAAACTTCATGTGCCTTTGGGATCTGGTGGAGGATTGTTGGAAATTTTCCTAAATAGGCCCAGCCCATTAATTATATGCCAATAAATTTCTAAAATCCTAGAGGCCTATTTAGACCATTCATCCAAGGCAAGAGCTAGAAGAAAAGTTTAGTCCCATATTACTAGTTGAGTGGAAGTTGGACCAGCTTATAAGGAGAGCTCTTCCACCACTTGTAGGAGCTTGAGAAGAGAAGACATATACATGCGTGCTCCTCCTCCTTCTCGCCTCGCCTAGTCATGACGCGCGCGTGTTACGGGTTACGCGAATGTCGAGAGCCAAGATCTTTTCTTTATTTTCGCCGCACATGAATGGATTAATAACCTGAACAATCTACGTAAGTGGGAGTTTAATATGAAATCAGTGGAGGCTGTTCGGTTGCCGATAAGAGTGAGAGGTCGCTCCTCTCTTAAGACACGCTTCAGTACATCGCCTACAGTTTCAAAGCATTGCATTGCCGCTTCATTCTTCCCCATCCCGTCTTTTTGCGGCGTGCACCGCTAGCCGGAAAAATAGGCCTCCGGAACCCGCTTCTTCGAGTCCTATACGGGAGAAAGGCGATAAGGTTTTTGGGGAGCGCTATTGGCGCGACTACTGGTTTCATCACAGACTCCTTCACAAAACAATCTACGTACATGTGAATTGTCATGTTGCTTTCCGACTATTTATTGTTTTATTTATGTGAATTGTTGGGTTGTATCATATGTTTGTATTTGAAAGAAAGAGAGAGATATTTGTTATTTATATAAAATAATATTGTATATAGAGTGAGATTTTCACACGCCTCGCCCCCTCTGGATGTCTGACCCGTCAAGAAAGCATCAGCAATCTCTCTCCTCGAAGAAAAAGAAAGTATCAGCAAAAAAACTAATTTAAGTAGCAAATTTCTTTATAAAATAAAAATATTTCTTTAATCCGTAGCAACACACACGGTCTTATTTTGATGGAGTTGATTCTCTCTGTCAGCTGCGTCGCACAGCTCTCACAAACAGAATTTTTTGTGCCCTCACGGCTTTTCTATTCTCTATATTTCTCAACAGAAGAAAACATGCTTATACTGCAGTAAATTGGCCACATGCACCCACTAACTCCACTAATCTCTCGACTAATTCATGCATAACTCAATTATCTCCTATAATCACTCCACGCAGATCACGATCCGGCCGCTAGCTAACAAATTCTACATGCGCTGATTAAGCTGAGTAGACCGATTCTCACGGTATATAGATTAATAGATCCCTGGCTTCAATACTTTGCATGTAGGACCGTTTCGCATGGATCGAACGCCGCGACGCTAGCTTCAGGCTGCACGTTGTCACAGCTGCAAACTATACTGAGACACGGCTAGCAAAACTAAAATAAACATGCTGATACACATATCAGGATTAGTGCCAACATATTTCCTAGTTTTATAGACGATGTAACCTTTGTTGTTAATTAATAAAGCTCTCAGCGAACCCGCTGTTCCCTAAAAAAAAATGGCACATGCCGAGCTTTGTGATATATACCGTCCTATTGCTCCCAAAACATATCCCGCGCAATTGATCTCGTCGTACGCACCGCGCCCGTAGCCCTAGTATCGAATCGACTAGAAGTTCTTTCATAATTCATGTCTCCGGATTTAACCGGGGGACGTAGATCGACTCTCCATCCGCTGCTTCTACTTGGGGTAGACCATGGCTTCGTCTTATGATTTTGCAACATGGATCTCCATCCGTCCCCAGGAGGCCGTCGGAAGGTGTTTCGTTTTTTATTTCTTCGTTGTTTTTGGATTAGATCGTTCGAGCTTCATGTTAATGTGTTTCTTCCCTTGTAGTTAATAACTCCGTGTGTCTCGTACGTCCAACCTGCGTCGCCCGCCAGTTGTTCGACAGAATGCCTCCAGGGAGCAATGGCGAAACCGCGTGGACGTCTAGCGGCCCTGACGGCATCAGCGCTCTACCGGACGACATCATTCACCATATTCTTGGGTTTCTGCCGGCGCACGAAGCGTTGCAGACGAGCGCGCTCTCTCAGCGCTGGCACAACCATTGGATGCAGATGCACAGCCTCCGCTTCAGTGTGGTTTCTGAGTCCGTGTCTGTCGTCGTGCTGAAGAGATTAGTGGACCGCCTGTTGCTGGATATCCGTGGGCCTCTTGACGAGTGCGTTATCGACATCCAAGGAGTTGATGAACTCACCGAGGAAGTTGTCTGCTTGATTCGGCATGCCGTGTCCGAATGCCATGTCCGAATTCTTAAGGTCAGTTTCCAACTCCAGGTAGTATCAGGCCAGCCTCTCGTCTCTGAGCACTTGGTGAGACTAGAGCTCTATCATATAACAGTGGAAGATATGATTCTTGATTTTTCAAGCTGTACGGCCTTGGAGGATATAGTGATTTATCGTGCTGACATCCAAGCAATTAAGATCTCGTCCCCATCTTTGAAGCGTCTGAGGATGGAGATGTGCTATTTATTATCGTGGAATTCTGCAGCCTGTATTTCTGCCCCGGGCTTCGTATCAATGGAGCTGCATGATATCTGGATGACATCACCCTTACTTGAGCGCATGCCATTGCTAGAAACCGCATCTGTGAGGATTGGCCCCAGCTCGCCTTTTCGTTGTAAAGAGCGTCCCGCCCGGTATTGTTGTGGTGTATGTGTGGGCTGTATAGAATTCTACTTAATGGAGCTAGGAAGTCTTTCAAGTGCTAGGCATCTGGAGTTAACAGCTCCTGATGTAAAGGTACACAAACCATCTCAAGTTTCACTTTCCCTTCATGACTTCTCTTGCTGGATCTCTACCCTGTCTACAGACAACAATGCAGTTCACACATGAACTGGAAAATATTTGTATGCTGCTCCACTAATATATTTAAATTTTGAGCCAAATATGTCTACAAAGCCACCAGTGTCATTAACGAAACCAGAACTGTTCGACAACATCACATCAGGGAGTGCAAATCTCCGTTGTGAGACTGCAGTCTAGCTAGCAAATCCTTTCTCCATACATTTAATTGTAGAATGCAATGTGAATAGGATAGGAGGTTACTTACCATGGATGTGAATTTATGCCAAACTAAGGATATCTTTCCAATTGCCACTATTTAGATATTTCTGTGCAACTAAGAACCATTGGTTAAATGTCATATAGTATGTCTTTAATTACTTTTTTGAACTTTGACTACTAGACAGACACTTCTCCAGAAAACACCAGCTATTTTTGCACTTCTCTGTCCAATATATGATCTTTAATTTAACAAATTCACTTTGCACTTCATACAGTTTACTGTCTTGAGATGCCCTACATTTAGCAAGTTAACCACTCTCTTGCTAAATGAGTGGTG
This sequence comes from Avena atlantica, assembly GCA_910589765.1. Classification (NCBI taxonomy): domain Eukaryota; kingdom Viridiplantae; phylum Streptophyta; class Magnoliopsida; order Poales; family Poaceae; genus Avena; species Avena atlantica. The sequence continues at coordinate 304,930,052 of OU342736.1, forward strand.
TCTGGCAGCTGACTTCGGTGCATTAAGTTGCATTCTCCAGCACTCTCCAATTCTAGAGAAACTCACTCTAATATTAAAGGAGGTATGTAACTACCGAATAGCTTCTGCTTGTACTTTTAAGTCTTGGGCCTATAAGATTGATGTATTTCTGTTTCCTGTAAGGAGCACCAGAAATTTACCATGAAATGGAGCAATTGCCTGCAATATCAAAATGTCTCAAAGTAGTTGAAATCAAATGTACGAAGGTTGATGACAGGCTCTATGATTTTTTCAAAACCCTGAAGAAATTTCTTGGGCGAGAAGACTTGAGATACAACTTAACATCAGGAGAGACTGAGATACCGTAAGTCCACTATCCTTACTCTTCATCCTTGACATATTTATGCAAGACCATATGTTTGTGATTGAAAGCACTCTAGTGCTGAAAGTACAAAAACCATCCATTCAAATGGAAAATGTAATGGAACTGCAAAACAGTCAAACAATCAAAGTAGAAACGCCCTCCTTGGTGTGAAGTGGCATTGGGAAATCTCTATGTGCAATTTATTCTGTTTTTATTTTATTGAACTTCTCCCTGTTTGTTGCAAGTTCAGGATTTTGCAAGTCCAGATTACTTGTGTGTTCAATGACCCATAGTTTATTAGTTGGCTTGGATGTGAAAATGTGGAACGTGAAAGCTTTAAACCTTGATGTGGTGCGAAAGATGAGTGTTCTCTGTTCTGTTCACTTTACAAATATTAGGCATCCTGTGGTGAAGTTCTGTATCATTCTGATGAGTTGGTTCCATCTATTAAGACAAGGTGAAATCCAGTAGTTAGGTGTCATGGAAAACTACATACTATCAGATAGCAGATAACTCCTTTAAAAAAGCAAGATGATTTGAGCAAATCTTTTCTGTATGCTACCTTTTCAGTTTCCTAAATTTTGTGTGCTTTTGTAGGCTTGAGGTTTAACAAAGGGAGAGGACCGGAGCGGCTGATGGATCTGATTATTCCGAAACTAAGGCTACAGTTCCGGCTTCAATTTAATCCAGCAATGCTGCTGCTGTTATTGTTTGCAAACACTTTTGAAGTTACCTCTAAGCGCATCAAACTTTGGAGCATAGATTTAAATTCAAAGATAATTTTTATTTGTTTCAGCTGGTATGTGTCGTCTGTAATTGACTTTATATCTAGTTGGCATTTTTAGCATTGAAATTTCCAGATGAACCTGGTGTATCAGGTTCTTATGGCACTTTTGGTTTCAAACTTGGGACTCCCTCAAGTGAAATCCCGGATTTCGTAACAGTTTTCTAAGTCCTCCTACTAGATTTTTTGAATTTTAATTTACACAACTAAAAACAAAGAGTAAATATGTCCGCAGTTCACGAACTTGCAATCGAGAGTAGTTCAGTTCCTAAAACTTCGAATTAGTAACACTATATACTTATCTAAAATATGGTCCAATCTACAGCTGAAACGTGTATTCTGCCTACGTGGGCAAGCTGATCTGTCTTAGGACGATCTGAGATGCACATACTGAATTTTCTAGGAAACGCAGATTTGATCTTTTTATGCTTTAGCACCTAGGTTTTGTTTGGTCTCATTATTTAGCTCCAATCTATTCCGATTCATGAGGAGTCCAAGGTGATCGAGGTGACGTGTGTGGGCCGTAAACTGTAGGGGAATCCAAAGATGTAATTGGTGCACCCCATGAGGCTTCCTAAGCGATTCAGTGTTTTGGACCGTTGGATTGAACTCCTAGAGCACATCTCACCCGTTTATCTACGGTAAGTCGTTTCTACCCTCATCAGCAGTAAATAGTAAATTTTCCGCGCGCACTAACCCTTACTACCCAGACCGGCATGTCTCTCTGTCCAGCTATGTTCCTGCCACCCATAATAGGCCTAGGGCCACAAGTCCGCCTCATATGTAATGTTTTCAATGGGCCTTTGGCTGGTGCATGTGGTCTGGGAAGTGGCATCGAATCTCCTCCGCAGGGTGAAAAAGGTTTGGAAAAAAAGCCAAGGTTTGGACAAAAAGCCACTCTCGTCTGAAACCTAGCCAATCCCCACCATCCTCCTTCCCAGTCCCCACCCCTCCTAGACGAGCCGCCGCCGCCCTGCCTGTCCTTCTCCCCCGTGTCAAACGGCGCCTCCCCATATTCTGGGCGAGCTCATCGCCTCACTGTCCGGTCGCCGCCGTTCCAACTCAGGTCAAGACTCGATTTTGCGTTCATGACAACAGCTGTGCGGATGCCGATGGTGGTGGCGCTGCACGGCGGAAGCCGGTGGTGGTGGCGGCGCTGCATGGTGGCGACCGGCTTCACCACAAGGAGCTGTTCTGGCCGACCACCAAGTCGCATCCCTTGCTGGCGCTAGTGACCTCGGGCTTTGGGCCGGCGGCAACCGCGTCCGGCTTCCACGGATGGCTCTGGCTCTGGCCGTTCCCCACCTCCAGGACGGCCTCTAGCCCTCCACCTAGACACTCGCCCCTGATTTGAAGCCTCCTCACCCAATCCCCACACGTCTGGTCGCCGCTGTTCCAACTCAGGTCAAGACTCGATTTGGTGTCCATGGCCGCAGCCGTGTGGAATCCGGTGGTGGTGGCATTGCACGGTGGCGACCGGCTTCACCACAAGGAGTCGTGGTGGCCGGTCACCAAGTTGCATCCCTCGCTGGCGTTGGTGACCTCGGGCTTTGGACCGGCGACAACCGTGTCCGTCTACCACGGATGGCTCTGGATTTGGCCGGTCCTCCTCCTCCTCCTCGTTCCCCACCTCCAGGACGGACTCCCCCCCCCCCCACACACACACACACCAACACACTCGCCTCCAATTTGAAGCCTCTAAATGGAAATTGCTCTTTTGTGGTGCTCTGCTAACCGCGGGTATGCCACCGTCGACAAGAGCTGAGGAAGATGATGCGAAAGAAAGGGAGATGGAGCAGGGAAGAAGAGATGTCGATGGAGTGGATAAGAGAGAGGCATGCAATAGGAGAACCGCATCATGGATCTCCAATCCATGCGCATTTGGTCCAACCTTTTTCACCTTGCGGAGTAGATCATTTAAAAAGCTACAGAAGAGGTACTGTTAAATGTTCAGACATTCTCACTGCCATGGATCCATCCTTTCTTTTTAGATAGGTTTTACAGTGATCTTGCTTCACCTATTGCTAGATCTGGCTTATTGGGAAGTACCAATTTCATACCGCTACTTGTTTTTTGGTGAAGCATGAAGTGGCACGCTGCTTATCTTGGATAGGAGCCAGACTAATGATTTTGGCTGCATCTTGTTCGTATGGTTTTAATCTGCCTTATGAGCACTTATGTTTGGACATTCTTACAGGAATTGAAAAATATTGATGAGGCTATTTTTCTTCTTGCTGGCTGTCCTTTACAAGTGAAAAATCTGCAAGTATGCTTCTAATGATTTTGCACAATCTCAGACTGCTATACTGAATCTGACTGTTTAAATGATCTATTGTTTGAAACTTTCATTGCGTGTTAATATAGTTTACCTTTTCTTTTGTTAAAAATGCTCTAGTGTAAGGTTCAATTGGCTATTGACTTCTTGTCACCTGAGAGTATAGAAGAATTCCTGAACCCAAGAATTAAAAATGACAAGTTCTTCTTTACTCAGAAAAAAAGAACCACTTAGAATAGCTAAACAGATTATATTTGTCGAGAAATGCAAAATGATATGGAGATGATCCTCATTATCTATTTTGACCAATTGTATTATTTCCTTGTGTATTCCTATAGGAGGTTTTTGTACATGTGTCTTTAGTTTCTCTTTTATCATCTCGTCCAAGAGAGAAAGTTCTTCTAATTCTATGAATCTTTCTAGAATCCTTTTCTCTTGAATATCAGTTAAGAGAGTTTCGGATTGCCTGGTATTCCACCAATTCTTAATCCAAAGTTCCAGACATTTGTTAAATGAGAAAGAGACTGCTCGAATGGGCCAACATATATGATGCCTGCCAAACCATAATGATGCAAAACTAAAGATGCTCGAGTTACCTCACAGCTGAGTTGGTGGTCAACATATTAGTTGCTTTATGCATGTCACATACCATTGGAACAAAAAACAACCTTAAAAGTTATGGCATCAAACATACAGGTTGGAAAGATCTCTTTATGTGAAGAAAGTTCTGCTATCAAAGAAACTCAGAAAATAACCCTCGATCCCAAAGTAGGTGCACTTATACCTGTTCATGCCTTCCAATGTTGAATTATTGAGCATTAGCACCTTATTATTCTTAATTAAAAAGCATGTGCCTTTAGTTGATCTATGTAGCTTATAACCAGCATCATGGTCTTCCTGGTTGCTATAAGAAGTTTCTTTTATAAGAAAATTTTGCAAAGATATTGTTGTGATGATCGATATATGAAATTACTTATGATGATAAACAAATTTTACCCAAGAGCATGCTTCTATTCACTTCTTGATCTAGCCATCCTCATTTCTGTTGTATGTTTCCTTCGTCCAACCTTTTATTTTGAATTCGTTTGACTTTACATGCAATAATATAATGTGTGAGACCTGGAGAGGAAATTTTGTATATAACAGGTTTCAGGTAGCCATAAATTCTATGCTCCATTCAAGTATCTGGAGCAAAACCTTGGGGGTAACAATCAATTTTCTTTGCTGAAACAACTACCTGGAGCAGTGTTACAGTATATGTATAGAGGTTCAGTTTCTTACCTTCATTTTGTAAGTAATTATATATATGATAATCGCTATTGAGTGTTTCTGGTTTTTCACTCCTTCAATTATTCAGATATGTGATTTCTAAATTGCCAATTCTCTTGCCTTTATTTTAGTATTCCGACATGACCTTGCTTTTTAGTCAGAAAATACGTTATACGATTTTTTTTCATGCTTTTAGATTGCGCTTTAGCTACCAAGATTATTTAGAAGTGCAGTCTGACACCATTACCATTTGATTGCGCAGGACCGAATATACCTATGTGGAACCTGTCACCAAGGAGTACCTCACGCACAAGGTGGTTCACCTCTTCTAGAAGATCAAGGATGACATGCAACAAAGATTGAACTAGTCCCAGTTACAAGAACAATACAGCTGCTCTTTCCCAAAATTCAGTGATCAATTCAGTATGTTCTGAAAATCAAGAACCACTACAGCTGCTACTCTGCATTGTTCTTACACTGTTTAATCCATTTTAAAATATGCTTTCTGATTTCTATTTCCATTCCTAAAATTAGTTGCATAGCTTATTCAGAGGGTTTGGCAAAATCAGTTGGTATTTTCATTTTGATATTGGTGTATTTTCATTTTGATATTGGTATAATTTGAAAGCATGGTTGATCCTAATCTTATAATTAATTGGGGATTTTAAGATTGATATTGGTATACACTTTTCATCTCAGAGGTGTATGGCATTTCTTGCAGCTTCGTGATGTAGATATAAGTCATACTCCCTACTGAAAGATGGAATTTTCCATATTCATTTTTATTGCTTTATAATTTTCATCATATACCGAAGCTCTTGCTTTATTTTTTCCTATAATGTATAGCATGGTTTAGGTATATTTCACTTCTTCACATGGCCTGATGCCTGAAAATCCGTATTCCTAAGAAGGTTATGCTTTATCTGGTTTTAGTGGTCAAGCCAAACTCTTGCAAACAATGTGAGTGATATGGTGCAATAATTGTTAAATATTTCATGCTCAATAATTTGAGGTGTGTGAACTGAATGTCTTAGTTAGCTGGGCACCTGCATATATATATATATATATATATATATATATATATATATATATATCAACGCGGATTTGCTATCTAGGATGCTACCAATGCACGCAAGAATTGACGTTGGATACAAGGAATACTATTACTAGCTGCCAAGATGAGAAAGAGCCAAAATCTTGCATACAGTTAACGGTGTTATTTGCCGTTTGTAGAATTGCAAGACCAACCTTTATTGTAGCGTACCAAACCGCATCTATTGTTGCAAAAATTTCTACAAAGTGCATACGGTGTGCTAGTAGTACTTGTTTGCACTAGACATTACTAGCTTGTACTAGTTAATGGGATGTGTGCATGTTAGTATCAATATGAGCATGAAAACATGCAAGAATTTCTGCAATAATTTCAACCATAAGAGTAGACCAAATATATCAACTAGTGCATACGGTATGCCAGTAGTACTTGTTTCCACTAGACATTACTAGCTTGTACTAGGTGATGGGATGTGTGCATGTTATTATCAATATGAGCACGAAAACATGCAAGAATTTCTGCAATAAGTTCAACCATGAGAGTAGACCAATATATCAAGCAAGTTAGCATGCAATAAATTCAACCATGAGGGTTGTATGATTTTCGGCCAATTTTCCCGCGCTTGGCTCTCGTTTTAGCGCATGTGGTGCTAGAATGCGTGCTGAAATTTTGGCCGGTTCAATGGTCTGAATGTATTGCTAGAATACATGCTGAAATTTTAGCCAGTTCAGTGGTCTACTAGTATTGCTAGCTTGCATGCATGCGTGAGATGTTGCTAGTTTGCATGCATGTGCTGTACTTGCATGTACTAGCAATGCATGCAAAAAAATGCTCTTTATGTAATGGGGTGTGATGTTTTCCGTTAGATATTTTATGCTCCTGCTGCTTAACTTCATGCTCTCTATAGAATACCCAATGGTTGAATTAGTATGCATAGGTAGCATCCTAGATAGCCCACTATTTCCCATATATATATATATATATATATATATATATATATATATATATCAACGCGGATTTGCTATCTAGGATGCTACCAATGCACGCAAGCATTGACGTTGGATACAGGAAGTACTATTACTAGCTGCCAAGATGAGAAAGGGCCAAAATCTTGCATACAATTAACGGTGTCATTTGCCGTTTGTAGAATTGTAGGACCAGCCTTTATTGTAGCGTACCAAACTGCATCTATTATTGCAAAAATTTCTACAAAGTGTATACGGTGTGCTAGTAGTACTTGTTTGCACTAGACATTACTAGCTTGTACTAGTTGATGGGATATGTGCATGTTAGTATCAATATGAGCATGAAAACATGCAAGAATTTCTGCAATAATTTCAACCATGAGAGTAGACAAATATATCAACTAGTGCATACGGTATGCCAGTAGTACTTGTTTCCACTAGACATTACTAGCTTGTACTAGGTGATGGGATGTGTGCATGTTATTATCAATATAAGCACGAAAACATGCAAGAATTTCTGCAATAAGTTCAACCATGAGAGTAGACCAATATATCAAGCAAGTTAGCATGCAATAAATACAACCATAAGGGTTGCACGATTTTCGGCCAATTTTCCCGCGCTTGGCTTTCATTTTAGCGCATGCGGTGCTAGAATGCGTGATGAAATTTTGGCCGGTTCAATGGTCTGAATGTATTGCTAGAATGCGTGCTGAAATTTTAGCCAATTCAGTGGTCTACTAGTATTGCTAGCTTGCATGCATGCGTGAGCTGTTGCTAGTTTGCATGCATGTGCTAGTACTTGCATGTACTAGCAATGCATGCAAAAAATGCTCTCTATGTAACGGGGTGTGATGTTTTCCGTTAGATATTTTGTACTCCTGCTGCTCAACTTCATGCTCTCTATAGAATATCCAATGGTTGGATTAGTATGCATAGGTAGCATCCTAGATAGCCCACTATTTCTCATATATATATATCGACGTGGATTTGCTACTCACGGGCGTAGCTGCGCATAGACAGAGCACCGTTGGATTTAGGAATCAAATACATGCAACCTCTAGATGGAAGTGGGGTGGAACATGGATGAGCTAACGGTGTTAGTTTGTGCATGCATGCAAGAATCTAGGGTTTGGCATGGGTTCCAAATTAACACACTGTTTTGGCTACAAAAATTTTAGCATCTAAAATGAGAAGGGATTGAGAACAAGGATTAAATAAGTTAGGGTTTCTCAGCATGTTGTCCGTTAGGGTTTGCCTCACCTAAACGAAATTAGATAAGCTTTGTTTTGCATGTTGCTCGTTAGGGTTTGCCTCATGCAAACGAAATTAGACAAGCTTTGTTTTGCTAGGGCTTCATGCATGTAGTATATTAGGGTTAGGGTTTACCTCATGTTGTATATTAGGGTTTGCCTAACCAAAACGAAATTAGATAAGCTTTGTTTTGTTAGGTCTTCATGCATGTAGTATATTACGGTTTACCGTGTAGTATATTTGGTTTAGTGTTTACCGCATGTTGCTCGTTAGGGTTTGTCTCATGCAAACGAAATTAGATAAGGTTTGTTTTGCTAGAGCTTCATGCATGCATGCCAAATAAACACTAACGGCGTTAGTTCTTAGACAAATCCTAGGTCTAGATACATGTGCTCCCTATATCAAAAGAGGATAAAATCAACGGTGGATAGGCTATGCAGCTATGCCCGTGTTTAGCAGGCTATTTCCCATATATATATATATATATATATATATATATATATATATATATATATATATATATATATAGCATTGTTCTAAACTTAACTGCGACTGCTTGTGTGTAATATATTATCCTACATTTTTTGTAACTGTTTTTTATTAGCGTTCTAAAAAATAGAAACTGGTGTGAGAGCCACGGGTTGTGCGCCAAGGCATAAAAGCGATAATTTGTCGCAGATATAAACACTTGAATTCTAATTAAAAATCCTGTGTACTGATCATTGCAGGTTAGTGCACCTTGGCTTCTATGACACGAATATGGACACTGCAAGATAACATATATACTATCTCCTATGATTTTCTGCATACTCATTGTTGCTATGTATCATGCTTAATTTATGCGATCGTTTTTTACGATTTCTGCATTTCTGGTTTGTGACGTGTCGTGATTGATCAGGGCTTAGGATATGGCTGGCACCGATAGATATGGAGAGGAGGTGGTGACCAACTTCGATAAGGCGTCTGCTTCATTTTTCAGCATTTATCTGGTATTTGTTACCACACGAGGCTATATCCAAATTACAGTTGTGTTCTTTGTTATCTTCCATTTTTACTCTGGATGCTACCTATATCTACAATGTGTTCTCACATTCTTATATCTTTTTTCTACGAGCTTTCCTACTGTTAGGTATGATAACTCTTCTATTTTATGCAGGCTAAATATTTCGTACAAGAATGTGCTGATGGTTTTCTTATTAATTTTTACGGTTTATGTTTCACAAAAAAAATTAGAAAGTAAAATCGGTTCCGTGGTATGTCATTTTCAGGTTAGGACAGTCATTTGATATAAAATATGCAAAATGAAATGTTGACTCAGACAAAGAAGTACAATGGATGTTTCCATTGATGTGTTGTACATTAATGCAGATTCCTTGGTTGTTTTAAGTGATGTGCAAGATATATGGACCTGAAGCTGATGTTTTGGGCAGGTAATTGTTTTCTCTATCTCTTCGGTTCACTTGGGAGCTTATGTACTGGTCTGAAATGTGCCAGCTCACTCCTTATTTTATTTTTTTGAACATTGTGCTTACTCCTTATGTACTGGTAGCAGTACAGATTTGGCACATCTTCTTGAAAAGAAGAGTAAAGTAAATGAGTAGTGTACAATTTGATAGTGTTCCTGTCATTTACATCCAGTCGTCCTTTGAGTTTGCTGTGCTAACTTGGTCCAACTTATGAGAAAAGTATAACCTCTAAATGGCTTGCTACTCTTACTATGTTTTCAATAGCAACTAATACTCCATATCCATCTTTTCTAGAATTACATCTAGAGTTATTCTATTCCCACTGGTGGAAACAAGCCCATGCGTCCCGGTTGGTCAGGGGCATTAGTCCCGGTTGCCCAACCGGGACGGGGCAATCGGGACTAAAGCCCGAACCTTTAGTCCCGGTTGCCCCACCAACCGGGACAAAAGATCATACACGTGGCAGCTGCACCGTGCGAGGGGGGGGGGGCTTTAGTCCCGGTTCATAATACGAACCGGGACTAATAACCTTCTGCCGCGGCAAAGATTTGGCCCATTTCTCTGCCGCGGCAGAGAATTCATTTTTGCACATTTTGTTGCCGCGGCAGCATTTTCGCCACTTTTTGTGCCGCGACAGAGAATTCATTTAGGTTTTTTTATTGTTTATTTAGTGCTTTGCACTTATCAATGAAGGAACCTTATATTACACAAGATCATCATGACAATATTACATTCAATACACGGATCGAGTTCATGCGCTACATACAAAAGTTGCTATTCGATGCTACCAGCCAATTCCTTCAAAGTTGCTATTTTTACAATCCCTATTGTCTATACACAGCAGAATAGTATTTCTCTTTCGGGTCTAGGACTTCTGCATCCAAGAATCCCGCCAATTCCTCCTGAATTGCTCGTACGCGATCCTTTGACAGAAGACCGTCCCGTAGACGTTCGATCTAATTTAAAAAAGGAGTCAACCTATATGAATGAAACTAAACACAATTTGTTTGAAAATAAAACTATAGAAATTGTTTACGTACGTGGAGTTGCTCTAAATTTCTGCCCTTCTCATCGCACGTCTGCCGGATGAACTCGCAAACATAGTATCCACATAGATTGTTACCTGGTCCCTGTGTCAGGCACTTTACAAGAACATAGTTCAATCAAAATAATAATCAAGCATGATAATAACTGTATCAAAACTAGAATCAAAGATATGCACGGATATAGCTAGTGGTGCTTACATTTAGTGGTTGAAATGTAAGCTCCTCTTTCCAAACACCCCTAGACTTGTTGGTGAACCGTTTCCAAGCGCTGTCCGGCGTAGAAAACGAATAAAATAAGTTCTTAAGTACTTGATATCATAAAATTCACGAACGTTGCCGATATAGTGTCGTAATGATTAGAATTACCGCTGGAGAAGTATCTGCATGTCCTTCCACGTCTCAAGGGGTTTATGTTTCGAGTCCATGACTAGTACACGCCCTTTGTCAAGTTGAATGATTAACAGAATATAGTGGAAGCTGCGAATGCATAACTAATCAATTATATAATTAACATCGAGTTAGCGAAATGGAAAGTGTATACAAGACAATAACACTCACTCGAAGTTGTAAGGAAAAAGTATTTCCCTTTTGGTTTCTTGAAACCTTAACGCGTGTACTATATTATCCTCCGTATCCTGGGGGCTTATTTTGAGATTAGCTTCATGAACCCAATATGGGTCAATGAAGCCAATATCATAGATTTATCCTCTGCTGCATTCGAGAATCTTCATTCTGCATATTACAGTATGATTATATACATGCAATAAACAAAGTGAGATAACTGGAGACTAAATTAATTACAGAATTAGTACTTACAGACAATAGGCACTGATGAGCGATTTGTCCAAGGCGTCTTGATTGAATAATTGAAATAGTTCATCAAATTCAATGGATATCATGTCATCATTTTCTTTCCCATGATGCTTTTTTGTAACCCTCAGCACTATCCAGTTAGCCCCGGCCCTTGTGGCGTGCATGTACCAGTTATGCAATCTTCGCATTTTTGTTGAAAGATTGTTTACCTCCTCAGGTTTGACGAGAGGTTTGCCGTACTGGTATTTGTATGCTACTTCACTCACGGGGAAGAACTCTAACTGGGATAAGTACTGGGCAATACTCATACCTTGAGCAGCGGCAGCTTCTCCGTATTGTGCAAGCACCTCTGGATCATACTGCACTTCGGCCCCATATTTGCTCGACCCCACATTGGTTTGGGAAATCACCTTGAGAGGGGCGCAAGTCTGTTTTGCTTGTTCTCCGAGCTGGGCAACAGATTTCTCGCTTGCATCAGTACTGCTCTTCGAGGCTTTTTGTGCCGCATGTGACTTGAGAATAGAACGCTCATAGTCTGATGACAGCTTTGGCTCGGGTTGATGAAGAGTCTTTAGCATTTTCAACACTTTGGATTTTTCTTCTTTGGTGCTGGGGAACTCTGGCTCTTTCGGCCGCCTCAGCTTAGCGAAAAACGTTGTCGTTTCCGTATCAACGATCGCCGCAGTCTCCTCTTCAGTACAGTCATAAGCTCTCTTGGGAGGAACCTTTGTTACTTTTGGAAGAGGCTCTTGTTTACGTTTCGGCGATCGCTTAGCACGACGCACAGTAGCGGTACGCTTACGCTTTTTATCCTGTAGAGGCGCCGGCGATGGCTCCCGCGGCGATGGCTCCCGCGGCGATGGCTGCGCCGGAGATTGGTGAGGCGACGGAGCCGGGTGAGGCGACGAAGACGGCTGCCGCGGCGGCGACGACCTCGCTGGAGACGGGTGAGGCGGCGGCGAAGATGGCCTTGGCGTGTGATTTCGAAGCACGATACATTCCTTCGGCCATAGAATGGTGACGTTTTTTGCGTCTCCCAGTACAGTCACATCCGCTTCACCTGTAGGGTAGTGAAGATCCAAAACTTCAAAGGTGGGCATGATTTCATCCACCCCGACAACAGCGTAGCCCTCTGGAACCGGACGACAGTGGTAAGTTGGTTTGGGTCCAATTGGTAAGGCATAGCCGACCGCCACCTTCATTGATATGTTCACAACTTTGACATGTAGCTCGCAGTGTGTCATCTCTGTGATATCATCCACTGGGTAGCCAACAGGAGCCATCGTCGGTGCACCATCGTCATCACCATTGTCATCACCCGGGACCTCGGTGGAAGCCACACTGCTTTTTCGATTGTTCGATAGGCCGGTAGCATCGAATGCAGTGTGCTGCTGAGATGGGCCGGTAGTACTTTGCTCTTTAAGTGCGTTAATTTCATCTTGTTGTTGCTTTAATCGTTCTTCAATTAAACGCATTCGCTCTTTCTGACTATCTGCTTCAACTTCCGCCCTGTCCTTTCTCCTCTGACGGCTTCTATCAGGATATTTCTTCCTCTCTTCGGGAAACCCAGTCCTCCATGGTTGGGAGCCTTTTGTGCCTCGTGTTCGTCCATCATGTTCCTTATTTCCAAGGGCGAGTGTGAGCTCATCATTCTCTCTATCGAGAATGAAGTCCCCATCTTTAACATCCTTTACTGCTTTTCTCATCCTCTCAATTGGCAAGGGGTCTTCTTTATGTCGTATGTTATATATACACCTCCCTTCCGAGTCCAATGTGCCCCCATGCCCGTAAAACCAATTCCTTGCACGTTCTACCCAATCGTCTGTCTCTGGGGTGATATCTTTAGCACGCAGTTCTTCCTCAAGTTTCTCCCACTTAGGAATGCCAGCCCTGTAGCCACCTTGCCCCATAGTATGGTGATACTTCTTGTTAGCAGCATTCAGCTTATTCTTTGCAGACATTTCCTTAGCTTTTTCTGATGTCTTGTATTCCACAAACTCAGCCCAGAATGGTTTATCTTCTGATACTGAGTCTTCTTGAAATCCGGAGTCTTCCCTTTCACGACATAGTCAAGGTGCAATCTTTTCTTCCAGTTGGTGAAACACTGGGCCATCTTCTTCAAAGCCCACTCCCTGACCTTAGCCTCCATGGCTCTCCCATGTTCTAAGGCGTCCTCAACTGGATCCTCCGCATTTGGATCCAGCTCTATCTTCGGTAGTTTGAAATTAACCATGAGCCTATTCCAAAGTAAATCTTTGGCGAGGTCAGGGACATATAAACATGTTCCCTCTTCATCCGCATTAGCAGGCCTATTCCAATTTCTAATGGTGATCGGGATTAAGTCCCTAACAATTACTTCCGCATTGTGCCACAAATTTGGTTGCGACAACTTCGGGAGCCGTCGGTTTGCCGTCTTCAGTGACATCTTCGATCCTAAACCTCTCATGGTCTTGCAACTTTTTGGTTGGGCCTCGTGTGCTCTTTTCAGTAGATTCCTTCGATCCGGAGGGCTAAAAGAAGAAAGATCGTTGTTACTATTTCTATATAGATAGCAGATGATTAATTAATGAATTGATTATATTACATGCACATCGCCAGAGCGGTCGTCTTCTCGATTACACAAGGCATCGCCTTCTCCCTCGCGGAAGGCAACACCTTCAACCTCAAACAAGTTGTCTATTCCGATAAAAAGAGGATCACCCTCATCGGAGTTGTTCAGAAACGTTGATACGTCTAAATTATCTTCCCACGAATCACACCTTGGATCAACTCTTCCTTTTCTTCGTCTCTAACGTGTGGGTCCATATTTTCTGCATAGGTGGAAAAATGAATAAGTCAAAGCGGCTAAAGGAGAAAGTTAAGTACGGTGTTGAGAGATATAAACCCTAATTCAGAGAAACCCTAATATATACATACACAATAATAAAAATGAAGAGAAACCCTAAACCCTAAACCTAGCTACAAAAAGGAAACCGTGTACTAGATAGGTAACTCTAGCTAAAATCAACTAAAATCAATATTCCGGAGTTCCGAGGGGTGTAAAGCAGAGAAGTGAGTGGGGAAGGGAAGAAGAAGAGGAGGCGCACACTGTTAAAACTAAAGGGCCTTTAGTCCCGGTTGGTGGCTCCAACCGCGACTAAAGGAGCCGCTACGGGGAGCGCGCGGCGGTGGCGGCCGGAGGCGGAGGCGTTGACAACGACGGAGGGCGCGGGCAGCCTGGCGGCATCGTCGATGAAACAGAGAAGTAGAGAAGTTATATAAAGGGGAGGGAGTATACTCGGCGAAACTCCGGAGTATATGAGAGGGGTTGATTTTGTTTTCTAATTAAACTTGTCTTGAAAGTTATTGGACAATGCATGATTATAGATTCAATAGTTAGATCTCATTTTTCTGAACATTTTGATATATTATTTGTATTTTTCTGAGTTATAAATAATTAATTATTGAATTTACAATATTATATCAATTTTTGGATTTAATTAAACCATTTATGAATTTAAACAAAATAGAAAACATTTTTACACCGAGGCCACTGCTAGCCACAGTGGCTGACAGAGGGGCCCGTGGCCACCTCAGCCTCCACGCAGGGAGGTGGGACCTGGACCAGGCCACGGCTAACCTGCACCACAGAGGCACCTAGCCTCTAAGGCTGGAAGGTGGGACCGGGGCCACGCGGGCACCACGCGGTAGCCACGCGAGCACCACGTCACCACGACGGGCGGCATGGCAGACGGTGGTCGACGGCGACCCTGGGGAGCGCGCGGGACTGCGGGGCTGTGCGCGTTCGAAAGAGCTCGTCGAGGCGAACCATATGGTGGCTGCGCCGCCCATTATTGGTCGCCGGAGCGACGAGCACAACGGTGGACAGAGGCGACGGCGACAGGTGGTCGTCATGGTAGAGCTAGAGAGCGAGAGGGAGCATGTGAAGAGGTGCTAGAGCACCAGTGGCTCACCACGAACGCGATGCCGGGGTCGGGGAAGCAAGGGGTGGACGGACGGAGGCGAATCAACGGCGGCCGGAGCTCGGGAAGATGGGTTGCAGAGCTTGATTAAGGCCGATCGGGGACGATTCCTTTGGCGTAGAGACGCAGTCCAGCACGACGGAGCTCCTCGGCACCTTGGCTTGGCTCGGGGAGGCTCTGAACGGCGACGACGACGAGTTAGGGTTTCTGCTTAAATGGGGAAGAACGCGAGAAGGAACGAGAGGGGATGAGATTGGTACTGAGAGAGAGAGGGCAACGCGGCGGTTCCTATCCTTGCATCGAACAGCGGCGACGAGCTCGGCGGGCAGCCTGACGGCGTCGTGGGGGGGTTCCTGTGTGCGTGCGTCGATGAATGAGATGGGGAAGAAGAAGAAGAAGAGGGGTGCTATAACCGAAGGACCTTTTGTCCCGGTTGGTGGCTCCAACCTGGACTAAAGGGTCATACGTCCCGGTTGGAGCCACCAACCGGGACGTATACTCCAATTTTCAGCAGCTGAAGGGGCGCGCGCGCAGGGGGTCTTTAGTCCCGGTTGGTGGCTCCAACCGGGACATATTCCCCTGTTTTCAAAAAAAATCAGGTATTTTCTCTCTGTTCGCGCCTTATTTTTTATTTTGGGGTTTAAATTTGTATTGTTTTTTAAATGATAATTAATTTGGAATTTAGAAAAACTTTAAACATAAAAAGTGTTTGAATTTGAATAAATAATTCAAAACCATTTTCTGTTTTAAAAAATAATTAATGTAACCATTTAAAAGATGAACCATTTACAATTAAAAATGAATTAACTTATTTTTTTAATATCAATTTGGAATTTAGAAAAACTTTAAACATAAGAAGTGTATGAATTTGAATAAATAATCCAAAACCATTTTCTATTTTTAAAAAATAGTTAATGTAACCTTTTAAAATGAATTAACTTATATTTTTGAATATTAATTTGGAATTTAGAAAAACTTTAAACATAAGAAGTGTATGGATTTGAATAAATAATCCAAAACCATTTTCTATTTTAAAAAATAATTAATTTAACCTTTTAAAATGAATTAACTTATATTTTTGAATATTAATTTGGAATTTAGAAAAACTTTAAACATAAAAAGTGTTTGAATTTGAATAAATAATTCAAAACCATTTTTTGTTTTAAAAAATAATTAATGTAACCATTTAAAAGATGAACCATTTACAATTAAAAATGAATTAACTTATATTTTTTCAATATCAATTTGGAATTTAGAAAAACTTTAAACATAAGAAGTGTATGAATTTGAATAAATAATCCAAAACCATTTTCTATTTTTAAAAAATAGTTAATGTAACCTTTTAAAATGAATTAACTTATATTTTTGAATATTAATTTGGAATTTAGAAAAACTTTAAACATAAGAAGTGTATGGATTTGAATAAATAATCCAAAACCATTTTCTATTTTAAAAAATAATTAATGTAACCTTTTAAAATGAATTAACTTATATTTTTGAATATTAATTTGGAATTTGGAATATTAACTTCTATCCAAAACCTGTAGTACAAACCGGACCCACTTCCTACCGATTCGGCAGACATTTGTCCTTTTTACCCGGGATGGACGAAAAGGTTTGAGATGTACCGGTTGTAAGATAGTCCATGTAAGGTGGTCTAGTATTTTAGGAAAATGGGACGGTAGCATTCTGAAACGGCATTTTGGTGGTTACTTCACAAAACGACCCGTTTTTTGCGCTCGGAAAATGGAAAAGGGCTTTTCCGTGCGACAAAAAGGAAAACTTCCTCCTGCAACATTGTTCTCCATACCAATGTCCACACACATGCATAATATGGGCACAACATCACAAACTATGCCGTGATCCAGCACATAACATCGGTCATTTGGACCGAAAGACATGAAACCTCGAACATGATAGGTCATTTTGTGAAGGTTTTTTCGAAACATGATCAATATACCAAGTCTGGTATTTTTCCTTTCAACTATGTAACAAAATATGACACCACGCGAAGGATTTTCATTGTTCGGATTTTTTTGAACTTATTATGCCCGTTTTGAATTATCTGAATTTCTAACTATGGTCGAACCGGTGTGCATGAAGATAGGGGACGAGCATCGTTAGAACTTGCATTGGATCTCTGAAGAAACCACATATTGCGAGTCTAAAAATGATTTTTTCAAAAAATCACGGGCGATAGATCATGTACCTGTAGTACAAACCGGACCCACTTCCTGCCGATTCGGCAGACATTTATCCTTTTTACCCGGGATGGACGAAAAGGTTTGAGATGTACCAGTTGGGAGATAGTCCATGTAAGGTGGTCTAGTATTTTAGGAAAATGGGACGGTAGCATTCTGAAACGGCATTTTGGTGGTTACTTCACAAAACGATCCATTTTTTGCGCTCGGAAAATGGAAAAGGGCTTTTCCGTGCGACAAAAAGGAAAACTTCCTCCTGCAACATTGTTCTCCATACCAATGTCCACACACATGCATAATATGGGCACAACATCACAAACTATGTCGTGATCCAGCACATAACATCGGTCATTTGGACCGAAAGCCATGAAACCTCGAACATGATAGGTCATTTTGTGAAGGTTTTTTCGAAACATGATCAATATATCAAGTCTGGTATTTTTCCTTTCAACTATGTAACAAAATATGACACCACGCGAAGGATTTTCATTGTTCGGATTTTTTTTGAATTTATTATGCCTGTTTTGAATTATCTGAATTTCTAACTATGGTCGAACCGGTGTGCATGAAGATAGGGGTCGAGCATCGTTAGAACTTGCATTGGATCTCTGAAGAAACCACATATTGCGAGTCTAAAAATGATTTTTTCAAAAAATCACGGGCGATAGATCATGTACCTGTAGTACAAACCGGACCCACTTCCTACCGATTCGGCAGACATTTGTCCTTTTTACCCGGGATGGACGAAAAGGTTTGAGATGTACCAGTTGGGAGATAGTCCATGTAACGTGGTCTAGTATTTTAGGAAAATGGGACGATAGCATTCTGAAACGGCATTTTGGTGGTTACTTCACAAAACGACCCGTTTTTTGCGCTCGGAAAATGGAAAAGGGCTTTTCCGTGCGACAAAAAGGAAAACTTCCTCCTGCAACATTGTTCTCCATACCAATGTCCACACACATGCATAATATGGGCACAACATCACAAACTATGCCGTGATCCAGCACATAACATCGGTCATTTGGACCGAAAGCCATGAAACCTCGAACATGATAGGTCATTTTGTGTTAGCTAGTACCGGTTTGTCCCGGTTTTTAATATTAATAAATGTCTTGAGTGTTACCTAATAAATAGAGGGAAATGCCTATATAAAGAGAGGGTTCATCTTTAGTCCCGGTTGGAGAAACCAACCGCGACTGAAGGGATTGCATCAGAGTGGGCCAGACAACACTAATAATAGGGGTGAGTGTCGACATTATGTCGTGCGGCTTGTACCTTGTCCCGGATGGTGTCACCAAACGGAACTAAAGATGAACCTTTAGTCCCGGTTGGAGACACCAACCGGGACTAAAGATGAGTCAACACTAATAATAGGGGTGAGTGTCGACATTATGTCGTGAGTGTCGACATTATGTCGTGAGTGTCGACATTATGCCGAGCTGCTTGTACTATAAATAGGCATCCTTGTGAGTCCAGTCCTCCAGCCAGTTTGAGGCATCTCCAAGATGGTTTTAGAGAGCAGGGACACCACTACGGCCAGTTTCAGGGAGATCCCGACGGATCCCAGTCCTCCGGCATCTCCTAGAAACTGGTCATAGAGGCACTCCCTAATATGTGAAATTAGTTAGCTCTGAGGCGTATTGATCTAGTTAGTGAAGTTACAAGCTGCAAGATGGTTTTCGAGAGTAGGGACACCACTGCGGCCAGTTTCAGGGAGATGCCGACGGAGCCCAGTCCTCCGGCTTCTCCTAGAAACTGGTCATAGAGGCACTCCCTAATATGTGAAATTAGTTAGCTCCGAGGCGTATTGATCTAGTTAGAGAAGTTTCAAGCTGCAAGATGGTTTTCGAGAGCAGGGACACCACTTCGGCCAGTTTCAGGGAGATGCCGACGGAGACCAGTCCTCCGGCATCTCCGAGAAACTGGTCATAGAGGCACTCCCTAATATGTGAAACTAGTTAGCTCCGAGGCGAAAGATATCCTTCGGTCAAGCCACAAACCGCGAAAGACATGAACTAGAGTTACATAATATGAGCATGAACTTCTTGGCATATGTCATTCCTTATGACCGCTTCAGACGTAACCATGGAGCATCTTCTTTACTTAACGGAATGCTTGGGTCAGTTTTCACTGTGAAGGGCGGAATTTCATCAAACTTATTATAATCTTCTGACATGTCTGTCTTGTCCTCGATTCCCATGATGTTTCTTTTCCCTGAAAGAACTATGTGACGCTTTGGCTCATCATATGATGTATTCGTTTGCATATTTTTTCTTTTTTTCGGTCTGGAGGACATGTCCTTCACATAGAAAACCTGAGACACATCATTGGCTAGGACGAATGGTTCATCTCTATAACCAAGATTGTTGAGATCCACTGTTGTCATTCCGTACAACTGGTCTATCTTTACCCCTTCCCCATTCAGGTTGACCCATTTGCAGCGAAACAAAGGGACCTTAAAAGAGACTCCATAGTCTAGTTCCCATATCTCCTCTATGTAACCATAATATGTGTCCTTTTGTCCATTCTCGTCTATTGCATCAAAGCGGACACCACTATTTTGGTTGGTGCTATTTTTATCTTGGGCGATCGTGTAGAATGTATTCCCATTTATTTCGTACCCTTGGAAATTCAATACAGTAGAAGATGGTGACGCAGCCAACAAGTATAGCTGATCTCCAACAGTGGTGTCATTCAAGAGATGTGTCCGCATCCAACCACCGAAAGACTTCATGTGTTCATCTGTAATCAGTGATTCAGGCTTCCCCGGGTTTTTGGAGCGTAGAATATTCTTGTGTTCCTCGATATACGAAGCTGCCAAGGTGGAATTATGTAGAACTGTGTAGTGTGATTTAGTGAAAGAATCCCCGTCCCTACATATCATTGCTTTCTTTCCCAGCGTGCCTTTTCCACTTAGTCTTCCCTCATGCCGCGAGTCAGAAACACCAATCGGCTTAAGGTCAGGAATAAAGTCAACACAAAACTCAATGACCTCCTCTGTTCCATATCCCTTGGAGATGCTTCCTTCTGGTCTAGCACGGTTATGAACATATTTCTTTAAGACTCCCATGAACCTCTCAAAGGGGAATATATTGTGCAGAAATACCAGACCGAGAATGGCAATCTCTTCCACTAGATGAACCAGGAGATGCGTCATAATATTTAAGAAGGATGGTGGGAACACCAATTCAAAACTAACAAGACATTGTACCACATCCTTCTATAACCTTGGCAGAATATCTGGATTGATTATCTTCTGAGATATTGCATTGAGGAATGAACATAGCTTCACAATGGGTACTCGAACATTTTCCGGTAGAAGCCCCCTCAATGCAATCGGAAGCAACTGCGTCATAATCACGTGACAGTCATGAGACTTCAGGTTTTGGAACTTTTTCTCTGCCATATTTATTATCCCCTTTATATTAGATGAGAAGCCCGACGGCACCTTAATACTGTAAAGGACTTCAAAAAAGATTTCCTTCTCTGCTTTGGTAAGAGCATAGCTGGCACGACTTAAGTGACGCCCTTTATCCGTCTTGTTATGTGTATGCATGTTCTTTGGGTCTTTCATAATTTGTTGGTCCTCCCGTGCTTCAGGTGTATCTTTTGTCTTCCCATACACGCCTAGGAATCCTAGCAGGTTCACGCAAAGATTCTTCGTCACATGCATCACGTCGATTAAAGAGCGGACACGCAGGACTTTCCAATATGGCAGCTCCCAAAATATAGATTTCTTCTTCCACATGGGTGCGTGTCCTGTAGCGACGTCGTTCGGAACTGATGGACCGCCGGGACCCTTTCCAAAGATTACTTCTATGTCCTTGACCATACCAAATACATCATCACCAGCAGGGAGTTCAGGCTTCTTCCGGTGATCTGCCCCACCTTTGAAATGCTTGCCTTTCTTTCTTACGGGATGTTTGGTCGGAAGAAATCGTCGATTCGCCAGGTACACAACCTTCTTGCATTTATGCAAATATGTACCTTCGGTCTTATCTAAACAGTGTGTGCATGCCTTATATCCCTTGTTTGTCTGTCCTAAAAGGTTACTAAGAGCAGGCCAATCATTGATGGTTACGAATAACAACCCTCGTAGATCAAATGGCTCTTGTTTGTTCTCATCCCACGCACGTACACCTGGTTTGCCCCACAACTGTAAGAGTTCTTCAACTAATGGCCTAAGGTACACATCAATGTCGTTGCCCGGTTGCTTCGGGCCTTGGATGAGCACTGGCATCATAATGAACTTACGCTTCATGCACAACCAAGGAGGCAGGTTGTAGATACATAGAGTCACGGGCCAGGTGCTGTGACTGCAACTCTGCTCCCCAAAAGGATTCATGCCATCTGTACTTAGACCAAACCATAAGTTCCTTGCGTCACCTGCAAAGTCTGGGAAGTCTCTCTCGATTTTTCTCCACTGTGACCCATCAGCAGGGTGTCTCAACTTCCCGTCTTTCTTACGGTCTTCTTTGTGCCATCGCAACAACCTGGCATGCTCTTTGTTTCTGAGCATGTGTTTCAACCTTGGTATTATAGGAGCATACCATATAACCTTAGCAGGAACCCTCTTCCGGAGGGGCTCTCCCTCAACATCACCAGGGTCATCTCGTCTGATCTTATACCGCAACGCATTGCATACCGGACATTTATCTAAATTCTCATACTCCTTACCGCGGTAGAGGATGCAGTCATTAATGCATGTATGTATCTTTTGCACATCTAATCCCATAGGACAGAGAGTCTTCTTTGCTTCGTAGGTACTCTCGGGAAGTTCGTTATGTTTTGGAAACTTCGGCTTCATTATTTTCAGCATCTTTTCAAATGAGGAGTCAGTTAGACCACACTCTGCCTTCCATCGCAACAATTCCAGTGTGGTACCGAGCTTTGTGCTGCCATCTTCACAATTTGGGTACAACAATTTCTTGTGATCTTCTAACATGCCCTCTAACTTCATCTTCTTATTTTCTGTTTCACAGTCTCGCTTTGCATCAGAAATGACCCTACCAAGTTCATCAGCCGGCTCATCTGATGCCCGTTCTTCACCTCTTTCCTCTCCATTGTCTTCCATTGCAGTATCACTGTATTCAGAAAACATATGATCCTAGTTGTTATCATCATCTTCTTCTTCACCATCTTCCATCATAACCCCTCTTTCCCCGTGCTTGGTCCATCAATTATAGTTGGGCATGAAACCTTTCATAATCAGGTGGCCGCGAATGATTTTCGAGGAAGAGTACTCCTTGTTGTTCCGACATTGAACACATGGACAACGTATAAATCAATTCTCTTTGTTTTCCGTAGCCACATCGATAAATTTATCCACGCCTTTGATATACCCGGCTACGCGCCGGTCACCGTACATCCATTCCCGACCGTTCATCTGCATCATATAAGTAAGTTTATCAAAAAACAGGACATCATAAATAGTGAAATAACCAATTCACACCGACACATGAATTGTATCAATGACCTAGAAAAGATAATATTGCTAACCTCGATCGAGGGAAATAAAGAGGAGAAAGCTCAAGTGCGTCTCGGACACCTTCTATATTTTTGTTCTATGAGAAATTCAACGGGATTATTCACTCAAACATTTCATCAAACACCTTCAATACATGCATGAGAAAAAACTAGCACACCCCCTCACACCTTCCACCATTTGAAAAAACAGAGTGGAGGCAGAGGGGGCTGGGGCAATGCATTTATAGAGGGCAGGGGGTCTTTAGTCTCGGTTGAAGCCACCAACCGGGACTAAAGGTGCGCGCCACGCCACGTGGCTGTGGCCAAACCTTTAGTCCCAGTTGGTGGCTCCAACCGGGACTAAAGACCCCTTACCAACTGGGACGCATGCCCCCGGGCTCCGTGCCCGCTCCAACCGGGACGCATGCCAGCATTAGTCCCGGTTGGTGGCGCAACCGGGACAAATGCTATTAGGAGGCACGGACGGATAGCATGTTTCCTACTAGTGTCCTCTATATCCAACATCTCATTTACACAACTACTCAATCATTTTGTATACTCCATCTGAATCATTTTGTATATGTACATTCAGGTGCCATAAGCCCATAAGAAAAAGTGTAAATGGTATGATCCACTTCTCATACGTGCCATGATGGTGCAATGAGTATATTACTGATGCGTGATCATGATTGGCCTCCTAACCATCTTGACTGTGATCTTCAAGTAGTCCATCATCATCCTCATGTGGAGGACAAAAGTTGGAATTACATCATCATCTTGACTGTGATCTTTGAATTCGGTGCCTGGAGTAAACCTGCCTGGTTCGGGCTGGATGCATAACTTCGACATGACATGTGTCTAAAGTTTGTTATTACTCTTAACATTTCTGTTATTCAAAGCCACAATTTGGCTGCTGATTCAAAGGTGAGTTCATTGCAACCATCGGCCTTAGGAGTTAGGACATGCCACACGAATGAAACATGGATACTTATCAGTGACAAAATATGGTCGTGCAATAACCAGTCACTACATATGTTCATACGGATGATTGCCAATTTATACAAATGCTTGATAAAGGAGTCGTTTACCAGTACAGGTGGCGTGGCAAATTTGTGTGAACACAAAAACCTACTCTTTGAAATAGATGTCTCAAATTTGTCAAAATTTAGATGAATCTAGACACTATTTAGTATTTAGATTTATCCAAATTTTGAAAAAAACTAAAACATCTATTTTAAAATGGAGGGAGTATAATTCATGTAGACATTATAGTTTTTTCATCTATCTTTTATTAGCGTTATACAAAATAAAAATTGATACGAGTGCCACGGGATCATGCGCCAAGGCGCACCTCTAAATCTAGTCAAGTCAAAGGAGGAGCTTCCAAAAGAGACCGAACCCCCTCGTGCCCCTGTGTTCCCTCCTCTTGCGAGGCGACCGGGCCGCTCCTCCCACCCCCACCTCCCCAGAGCTGCGCCCTCCCTACTCCCCTCCTGCTGCTGCTGCTGCCAGGCATTGCCCGTGCGGTGTCGCTACAGGGCCAGCGGTGGTGGCCCCTTCCTCAAACCGCACCATGGAGGCCCTGCTTGGAAGGGACGACGTGGTGGCGGAGCACCTAGGACGCCAGCGCTCCGGGCGTCCCGGTGAGTCCCTGGACGATGGCATGGCGGGTGGCGTGGCCGGTTGGTGGCGCAGGTGGCAAGGTCACGCGGGCTGGCCGGCCCCTGCAGGCCCAGATCTGGGCTCATTTGGGCCTGATCTAGGTTAGGGTGGGTCTGGTCCGGCATGACTGCATCGCTTCCGAATGGTCTGCAGAGCTGCTAGTGGTGAGGGTGGCGGCAACAACGCTGTGTCTGCTGCAGCATGGTGGCAGGATCTTCACGAGTCCATTTGGGTTCGGCCGGGCCTCTGGCGCTGAACAAGAGGGCAGCGATGGCGTGGCCTATGCGCAGCAACATGGCGGCAGGGACTTTACATGCATGTACAGGGCACAGTCGGGCCTGCTCAGCCTGGTGTTTTCCTGCGGCCGCGTTCGGTCGACACCTGCCGTTGGCGGTGGAGGATGACCTCCGGGTGGTTGTGCCGATGCCGCCCTCCGGCTCCAACTTGGCATGGTGTGCTCTTCTCATTGTGTCTGGCTGGCTATTGCCTATAGCGATGGAGGTTGTTTCCTCCCACGTGGCAAAGGAGCCATCTTCCTGTATCCACATCTGTTTTGTGGTCTACCCGGTCTCATAGCGTTTGACATGGTGAGACGAAGATGGTGTATTCTTTGTCGTGTACTTTTCGAGGAGACACACGGCAAAGAATAGACACCGTCATCTTTGCAGGAACCGTCATCTCACTCTTTTCCATGTCTACGCGTAAGACAGACGTCAAAGGATTTGTCGTCTCTTATTTAGAAAACACACGGCAAAGGTGGCAAACGTTTTCATGTGTATACACACGGCAAAGCCTTTATCGTGTTCTGAAAGGCCTTTGCCGTGTCTTTTTGCCCACACGGTAAAGAGCCGGTGTGCCGTAGTGAGTTGCCACACCGTTCCCTAAAGGCTCCGAGTGTCCTCTCTGCTGCTGCATGAATGTTGTCGATGCCTTGTACTTCCTTCGTTTCAAAATATAAGATGTTTTAGTTTTGTAAAGAAAATGTATCTAGACTTATTTTAGTGTGTAGATTGACTCCAAACCTAAGTGAACCTATATGCTAAAAGTAGTCTAGATATATTTGGTTCATAAATCTAAAACATCTTATATTTTGAAACAGAGAGTAGTATTTTCCAACAAGGATGTTAGATAGCATATGTACTTCATTCGTTTAGAAATATAAGATGTTTTAGCTTTGTAAATTAAATGTATCTAGACCTTTTTTACTGTATAGGTTCATAGGGATTTAGAGTAAACCTATACACTACATTTAATAAAGTAATAATGTTTTATATTTCTCAACAGAGAGTACTGTTTGTGCTATGCATTTTGGTTCACACATATACTCCCTCTGTTTAAAAATATAAGATAGTTTTAGGTTTGTGAATAAGATGTATCTACACTAAAATGTGTCTAGATACATCTCCTTCGCAAACCTAAAACATCTTATATTTGTAAAAAGAGTGATTAGCAGGATTATCAACAGCAGCTGCGGAGATCAGAGTGGTACTGGTACAAGCTCATCATGGAGCAATGCGCGAACGTCACAAAGTCTGAAGTATCAAATATGAAGATGACCCACACAAAATTAGCTTCCTTTGCTGCGGCAAATCCAGGATAAAATAGGTGGGGATTCCGTGCTTATATAATTCTATATTAGTCAGGACTAATCCAAATACTAGCAGATAAAAGAGTTACTCCCTCCGTTTAGAAATATAAGATGTTTTAGGTTTGTAAAGGAGATGTATCTAGACACCTTTTAGTGTATAGGTTCAAATGAATCTAGACACTAAAATGTGTCTAGATACATCTCATTCACAAACCTAAAACATCTTATATTTTCAAATGAAGGGAGTATTACTCTATATTTTTTGGAGGGGTTGCCTGGCACCCCTACTATTTACACAATTGGCCAACGTGGCGTCATGGCTCCCGGGTTCCATGGAGCCTGGTTTTTGGACCTTCAAAAATTAGAATTGAAAAGTTTTAAAAAATTGGAAAAAATACAATGATGTAGCCAATTATGTCTTCTATCAGTGTGTAAAATAACAGCTCAAAATAGTTATATTTTAGGCTCAACAAAATTGATAAATTAAGTTTTTATCCTCGGTGAACAACATTAAATATATATAAACATGGAATTAATGTACATCTAGCCAAACCTTCTTGCAATACGCAAGCCTCAGTGGTACGGTCGGTCGATCTTACGTGTACCTCGCTTAACTCACACCCACTAATCAGCACCGCACGATTAGACCCAATAAGCTCAATCTAACAGCCATCATTAATCTAATCGAGTCTTGTGTGCACTTAGCAATTACCGTTGGCTGACCATGCTCCACCACCGCGCCCCTCTTGTGCCGTTAATTCTTCTCTTCCTTCCCCATTTATTGACCTCCGAATCCAGCCACACATTGATCTCCTGTAATTACGCTAGGTAAAAACGATCATTCAGGCGCCTCTCCTGGCTTGTTCCTCCCGTCATAATGATCCCGAACGACGGGATGGAGATCGGCGGCCCGGCTGGTATGCGCGCGGAGAAGATCACCATCCCATATCGCAGTCCGCCCTCTTCTTGGGCGCCATCGCACCTCCGTACTGCTCCCGGAGGCGAGGATCTCTGTTCCCCGAGACGCGGAGCTCATCGACATTCTGCTCCTCAATGAGAGGTGCTCACCAATGTCGTCTCTGCCACGGTTGCCATGGGCGCCCATCCTCGCCATGAGAGGGAACTGGCCCTGCCCATGTCGTCGTCGGAATCGTCCGATTTGACTTTTCTGAACGTATGTTTTCCAAACCTTATAAAGTTTGTTAGTTATTGCATCAAAGAGGGAGTCCCGCAGCTTATGTTTTTGCAACATCAATGTTTTGGCTTTATGCAGATTTACGATCGCCAATTCTGAATCCTGCTCTGAATGAGAATAATCATTAGAAGCTTGGCGATGAAATTGAGTAGAGATTGTCTCATGTGGGGTCCTTGCACGGTATGTGTTTGATGGTTTTCTGAAAGGCGAACAGTGTATGCTGCTATGTTCTTTCAACGTGAGTGTGGAATTTTGATCCAAGTTATCTGGTGCGGATGATTACAACCAAATATTCTGTCTCAATAGCGAGCAGGTATAGCATGGGAGTGATGTGATACCCCAAATTCTCACTAAACACCATGGTTAGTTAATCCAATTTGACATTTTACATATATGATGACCTCTTTGTAATGTTTGCTTACGGTTTCTATAGACATTGTACTGAAGACATGAGATTTCGATGCCACTTATTTTTTTGAAAACATATATGATGCTCTAAGCAAATTGTTTACTCTTCATTTGGGATATACAATACAAGCGTCATATTTAAGAAATGTTTCACAGGCAAAAAGAAAATAATTCTCAGTACGAATCAAATCCAGTTTATTGTTCATATAGAATTTATAATGCAGCATCTCGAGGACCTTGGCATGTATAGTTTCTGTAGTAAAATAAAAAATTTAAACTGTTGGAACTTATGTACTACAAATAATCACTACAGGACGCGCGCTATGCCGAGGGCAAAAAGCTATCGGCGTAAGCCAAATTTCCCACGACTTATGGTACGCCGAGGGCGGTCTTCTTCGGCGGAGCACATACAGGCCGTCGGCGTATAGAAATACCGTCGGCATATGCTACGCCGACGGCTTTGTCCTTGGCGTAGCGGCCGTCGGCATAGCCTGTCAGCGGGTTGAAAAACATTTTTTTTTAATAATTTTTTTTATTTTTTTTCTCAATTTTTTTAATCTTTGAATAGTTAGAATTGTTAATCTCTCACTTCGAACATTTTTAACACTAATTATGCTTAATATTTAATTAAATTGCAGTCTTGGTTAAACTTTCCTACCGGTCACCCGTCCTAATACTACTTCAGCTCCAGCACGCTTAACTTCTTGGTTCCTTTAGAATTTGTTTTCACAAAGTAATTCATACATTGTTGTCAATACTATAATATCAATCCTATTAACTCTTATATAATCATGTCACATGTTTGTATTTTTTGAAATTACAAATAATTATTTAAGTAAACATTAATAAATAAGTAAAAATATTATTGAATTTAAATAAAAATATAACAATTTACTTTTTTGTATTTTTCTATTTAATATGAAATAATTAATAACTTTAAACCCGTAAATCAGAATTCGACAAATAATATGTCTAAATTGATCAGAAAAATGAGAGGAATCCAAATATGATATCCATATCAACTAAACACTATCTCTTCGTTTTTGAATTGGCTATTTGGTGGTTGCTTCAGAAAATCCGGTTTTTGCGCTTAGAAAATAAAAAATGTCTTTTTGGAGCGATGAAAAGGAAATTGCATTGGATCTTTGATAAAATAGCATATTGTGAATCTAAAAATGATTTTTGTAAAAAAACATGAGCATCAGATCATGTACATGTAGTTCATATCTGACCCACTTCCTACCGACTCGGCAGGAATTTGTCTTTTTCACCAGGGGTGGACGGAAAGGTTTAAGATTCCCCTGTTGGGACATTGTCCATATAAGGTGGTCTAGTATTTTTTTTAAATGTGGTGGTATCATTTTGAATTAGCCATTTGGTGGTTGCTTCACAAAACCGTCCATTTTTATGCTCGGAAAATGGAAAATGGCATTTTGGTGCGACGAAAAGGAAAAATTTCTCCTGTAACATTGTTCGCCATCCCATGATGCACATGTATGCACAATATGAGCACATTATCACAAACTATGCCTCAATTCTAGCCATAACATTGGTCATTTTGTAGGGGTTCATAGCATGGAAAACAAAAAATTTCTATCGCATACAAACAAACAAGCCAAGATCTATCTACTAGATAGTAGCAACGAGTCGATGGAATAACTTACCCTCGAAGATTCCAAAGCGTTTAACGAGAGCAGATTCTCGTGGATGATGTAGTCGTACTCTTCCCGATCTCAAGATCGCGTAGACGATCCTTCCGGCGCTGCGTTCCGGCAGCGCTCCTGTAGTCGGTCACACGTTCGGTACTCGACGAAGACCTTCCTCTCCCTTGTTTCAGCAGGCAGCGGAGGTTGTAGCACTCTTCTTGCGATTCCGGCAGCACAATGGCGTGGTACCAGAAGTAGAGGGGAGATCTCGCAGGGCTTCGCCTTAAGCCGTAGCAAGTATGGTGGAGTATGAGAGAGTCCCTCGGTGTTCTAGGGTTTAGACACACCAAGGAGGGGGCTAGGCCGGCGGCTAGGGTTTCACCTAGGCGGCGGCTAGGGTTTGCCCTAGGGCGGCGGAGGCAGCAGCAGGTGGTGGTGCCGGTGGCTTAGGGTTTGGAGGAGAGGATCTTGTGTGTCTCTAGGAGGGAGCCCTGCCCCTCCTTATATAGGTGGAGGGGCCGGCCGGCCAAGGGGAGGGAGGGGAGTCCCTCCCCAACTCGGCTTGGGAGGTGGGCCGCCGGTTGGAGGAGGGAACTCCTCCCCAACTCGGTTTCCACCTCTCCTCCTCTTTCCAAAAACTATCGTTTGACTTTTCAAACTAGCCGTTTGACTTTTCAAACTAGCCGTTTGACTTTTCAAACTAGCCGTTTGACTTTTCAAACTAGGATTTGAATAAACCCTTTATTTTGGACAGCGAAGACACCTAGTACATAATGCAATCATATCAACTTGATATAACACATTCATGTACCCTTCCCTCCCGGAGTGCCGGACATTCCGGAACCTTCTAGAACATTCTCGATGGAAACACCGGAACCTTTCTCCAACTCCGAAACGGGACTTTCCTTATATGAATCTTATTCTCCGGACCATTCCGGATCTCCTCGTGATATCCCGGATCCAATCCGAGACTCCGAACAACATTCGGTCTCTTTCTCATCATTCCATAACTACTCAAACAACGTCGAATCCTTAAGTGTGTCTCCCTACGGTTCGTGAATTATGCGGACATGATCGAGACACTTCTCCGAACAATAACCAATAGAGGAATCTGGAAATTCATATGGCTCCCACATATTTATACGATTACTTTGTGATCGAATGAACCACTTACATACGATACCAATTTCCCTTTGTCTCACGATAGTTTACTTATCCGAGGTTATGATCGTCGGTATCTCTGCATACCTAGTTCAACCTCGTTACTGATAAGTACTCTTTTCTCGTTTCCGTGATATGTGATCCCTTGTGAGCCAGTCACATGCTTGCAAGCTAATTAGATGACATTTCACCGAGAGGGCCCAGAGTATATCTATCCGTCATATGGATGGACAAATCCCACTCTTGATCCATGTGTCTCAACCAATACTTTCCGAACACTCAATGCCACCTTTATAGCCACACAGTTACGGTGTGGTGTTTGATGACATCAAAGCATCCATCCGGTAAAGGTGATATGCATGATCTCATGGTCGAAGGAATTAGGTTACTATGTATCAGAAAGCATATAGCAATTGAACTATTGAAATGACTTGATCTTTATGCTACGCTTATCTATAGGAGTATGTCCATCATATCATTCTCCTAATGATATGATCTTGTTGTTAATAACATCTCAATGTTCATGATAGGGAAACCACAATCATCTATTAACCAACAAGCTAGTATAATGAAGAGGCTTTACTAGGGACTCTATTTTAGTTTACAAATCACACAAGTATTAATGTTTCCTTGTTAATACTATTATAGCATGAATGTAAACATTTATCATAAACACAAACATATAATAATAACTACATTTATTATTGCCTCTAGGGCATATCTCCAACAGTCTCCCACTTGCACTAGAGTCATCTAATCTAGATTACATGGTAATATACCGAACACCCATGGCAGTTTGGTGCTGGTCATGTTTTGCCCTCGGGAGAGGTTTAGTCAACGGATCCGCCACATTCAGATCTGTGTGTACTTTGCAAATCTTTATGTCCCCATCTTGGACATGTTCTCGAATAGCATGAAAACGTAGCTTGATATGCTTTAGCTTCTTGTGTGACCTTGGTTCTTGCGCATTGGCTATGGCGCCCATGTTATCACAACAGATAGACATTGGGTCCAGCGCACTAGTAACCACACCCAGCTCTGCAATGAACTATTTCATCCATATCGCTTCTTGTGAAGCCTCCGAAGCAGCTATGTATTCCGATTCAGTTGAAGATCTCGCCACAACACTTTGCTTTGCACTCCTCCAGCTAACTGCTGCACCATTCAAAATAAATACGTATCCAGATTGTGATTTAGAATCATCCGGATCGGTGTTCCAACTAGCGTCGGTGTAACCATTAACAACGAGTTGTTCATCACCTCCATAAGAAAGAACCATATCCTTAGTTCTTCTCAAGTACTTAAGGATGTTTTTGACCGCTGTCCAATGATCCACTCCTGGATCACTTTGATATCTGCTAGTCAAACTAACAGCATATGCAATGTCGGGTCTAGTACATAGCATGGCATACATTAGAGATCCTATGGCTGAGGCATAGGGAGTCTTACTCATCCTTTCTCTATCTTCTGCCGTTGTCGGACTTTGAGTTTTACTCAAGGTCGTATTGGGCAACATGGGCAAGAACCCTTTCTTGCTATCTTCCATTCCAAACCTCTTTAGAACTTTGTCCAAATATGTACTTTGTGACAATGATATTAGGCGTCTCGATCTATCTCTATAAATCTTTATACCTAATATGTAAGCTGCTTCGCCAAGATCCTTCATTGAAAAACTATTATTCAAATATTCCTTGACACTATTAAGAAGGTCTACATCATTCCCAATCAACAATATGTCATCTACATATAGTATTAAGAATGCTACAGAGCTCCCACTCACTTTCTTGTAAATACAAGCTTCTCCATAAGTTTGTATAAAACCAAAACTTTTGATCACCTTATCAAAACGTTGATTCCAACTTCGGGATGCTTGCTTCAACCCATAGATGGACCATTGAAGTTTGCATACCTTGTTAGCATCTTTAGAATCGACAAAACCTTTGGGTTGCATCATATACAACTCTTCATCAATGTCTCCATTGAGGAATGCTGTTTTGACATCCATCTGCCATATCTCATAATCATAATATGCAGCGATTGCTAACATAATCCTCACAGATTTTAGCTTCGCTACTGGTGAGAAAGTCTCATCGTAGTCAACTCCTTGAATTTGTCGAAACCCTTTTGCGACAAGTCGAGCTTTATAGACAGTAACATTTCCATCAGCATCTGTTTTCTTCTTGAAAATCCATTTGTTCTCGACAGCCTTCCGGCCATCCGGTAAGTCCACCAAAGTCCATACTTGGTTTTCGTACATGGATCCAATCTCGGATTTCATGGCTTCTTGCCATTTGTTGGAATCTGGGCTCATCATCGCTTCCTCATATGTCGCAGGATCATCGGTGTTGTCCACCAACATGATACTCATAACGGGATCATACCAATCTGGAGTGGTACGAGTTCTCGTTGACCTGCGAGGCTCTGTAGAAACTTCAACCGAAGTTTCATGATCACCATCATTAGCTTCCTCTCTTATTGGTGCAGGCACCACAGGAACTTCTTCCGGTGCTGCGCTACTCGCAATTTCGAGAGAAGGTTCGACAACCTCGTCGAGTTCTACTTTCCTTCCAGTCACTTCTTTCGAGAGAAACTCCTTCTCTAGAAAGGATCCATTCTTGGCAACGTAGATTTTGCCTTCGGATCTATGATAGAAGGTATACCCAATAGTTTCCTTTGGGTATCCTATGAAGACACATTTTTCCGCTTTGGGTTCAAGCTTATCCGGCTGTAACTTCTTTACATAGGCTTCGCAACCCCAAACTTTTAGGAACGACAATTTAGGTTTCTTCCCAAACCACAATTCATACGGTGTCGTTTCAACGGATTTAGATGGTGCCCTATTTAAAGTGAATGCAGCTGTTTCTAATGCATAACCCCAAAATGATAGCGGTAAATCTGTAAGTGACATCATAGAACGAACCATATCTAAGAGAGTTCGATTACGACGTTCGGACACACCATTACGCTGTGGTGTTCCTGGTGGTGTCAACTGTGAAAGTATTCCGCATTTCTTCAAATGCTCGCTAAACTCGTAACTTAGATATTCACCTCCACGATCAGAATGTAGAAATTTAATCTTCTTGTTACGTTGATTCTCAACCTCACTTTGAAATTCCTTAAACTTCTCGAAAGTTTTGGACTTATGTTTCATGAAATAGATATACCCATATCTACTCAAGTCATCCGTGAAGGTAATAACATAACGATAACCACCGCGCGATGCTACACTCATAGGACCACACACATCGGTATGTATGATTTCCAATAAGTCCCTAGCTCACTCCATCATACCAGAAAATGGAGTCTTAGTCATTTTACCCATCAGACATGCTTCGCATCTATCAAGTGATTCAAAATCAAGTGATTCAAGAAGTCCATCAGAATGGAGTTTCTTCATACACTTCACTCCAATGTGACCAAGACGACAGTGCCACATATAGGTCGAGTTATCGCACGATTTCAAACGTTTAGCCTCAATGTTATTAATATGTGTATTTCCACTATCAAGATTCAACAAGAATAGACCATCTATCAAAGGTGCATGTGTATAAAACATATTACTCGTATAAATCGAACAACCATTATTCTCGGATTTAAATAAGTAACCGTCTCGCAATAAACAAGATCCCGATATAATGTTCATGCTCAACGCAGGCACCAAATAACAATTATTTAAGTATAAAACTAATCCCGATGGTAGATGAAGAGGTAGCGTGCCGACCGCGATCACATCAACCTTTGATCCGTTTCCCACGCGCATCGTCACCTCATTCTTCGCTAGCTTCCGTTTATTCTGTAGCTCCTGTTTCGAGTTATAAATATGAGCAACCGAACCAGTATCAAATACACAGGCATTACTACGAATACTAGTGAGATACACATCAATAACATGTATATCAGATATACCTTTCTTCTTGATGTTGCCGTTCTTCAAATCCGCCAAGTACTTTGGGCAATTCCGCTTCCAGTGACCTTCTCCCTTGCAGTAAAAGCACTCAGTATCAGGCTTAGGTCCAGCCTTGGTCTTCTTCGTCGGCGTGGTAACTTTCTTACCACCCTTCTTGAAGTGTCCCTTTTGCTTAGACTTGCCTTTCTTGAATTTGGTGGTCTTATTGACCAACAACACTTGGTGCTCTTTCTTTATCTCCACTTCTGCAGATTTTAGCATGGCAAAGAGTTCTGGCAACTGTTTGTTCATGTTTTGCATATTGTAGTTCATCACAAAGTTCTTGTAACTCGGTGGTAGTGATTGGAGGACACGATAAATCCCCAAAGCATTAGGAATCACTATACCCAAGCTTTGAAGTTTGCTTGCGTGCCCAGACATCTTAAGCACATGCTCACTGACGGAGCTGCCCTCTTCCATCTTGCAGTTAAAGAACTTTTCAGAAGCCTCATAGCTCTCAATTGCCGCGTGAGTCTCAAAGATCAATTTGAGTTCACGGATAATATCATGTGGGTCTGAATTCTCAAACCTTTTCTGAAGCTCTGATTCTAAACCATACAAGATAGCACACTGAACTGTGGAGTACTGAGTCTTCCGAGCGAGGTAAACGTTCTTTACTTCATCGGTAGCATCAGCTGCAGGCGAGTCACCCAGCGGTGCATCCAGCACATAGGTCAAACTACCAGCTGTGAGGACAATCCTCAAATTGCGGAACCAATCCGCGAAGTTGCTTCCATTGTTTTTCAACTTTTCTTTCTCTAGGAACGTATTAAAATTGATGGTAGGGGCTGCCATTGATCTACAACATATTTGCAATAGTTTAGACTAAGTTTATGACAAATTGAGTTCTAATTAATAATTAAATTAATCTAGGTGAACTCCCACTCAAAACAACATCCCTCACATTGTTTTAGTGATCACACGAACCAAATCCACCATATCAAAACTGATCATCACGAGAATTGATATAGTTTCAATGGCGAACAATCGACATGTTCATCATATCTACTATATGATTCATGCTTTACCTTTCGGTGATCCGTGTTCCTGAGACCATGTCTGTACATGCTAGGCTCGTCAAGATCAAACCTTAGCTTCCGCATAAGCAAATCTGTCTTGCTTACGTTGTATACACTTGCGGAATCTAACACACCCGATCATCACGTGGTGCTTCGAAACAACAAGCTTTAGCAACGGTGCATACTAAGGGTGAACACTTTAGAACTTGAAATTCATGTGCATGAGGGATCATCTTATAAAGCTACCATTGTTAACTAAGCAATACAAGATGCATAAAGGATTAACATCACATGCAATTCATAATATGTGATATGATATGGCCTTTCTTCTTTGTGCTTCCGATCTCCATCTTCAAGCACGAACATGATCTCCATCATCACCGGCATGGCATCAAGGTCAATGACGCTTCTTCATGGTTGTCGTCCACCAGCTTCAACTATTACAACTACTTTGAATAGACACGCGGGTCTTAACAGAAATTAAAGACAACCATATGGCTCCTGCCGGTTGCCGACTTACAATAAGGAACATTGCATACATCATATATATAATCACAATCATGGCCATATCACATCACTGCACACCCCTGCAAAACAAAGTTAGACGCCTCTACTTTCTTTGCATATTTTACGTGGTTTGGGGCTTTCAATAAGTGTCGTTCTAACTTACGAACAAGAACCACAATATTGATACTAGTATTGTTAATCACCCGTTGTAAATTGGATCTTAACTATGCTAGGAGAAACAGGCACCCGCAAAGCCACTTATGCAATACAAGTTGCATGTCAAGCGTGGATCAAGTCTCATGAACGATGTCATGTAAGGTTAGCCCGGGCCGCTTCATCCCAACATACCGCAAGATGCAAAGTACACAAGAAGCAATCGACAATAAAAGCATCAATGCCCACAATGACCATTGTGTTCTACTCGTGCAACAGATCTACATATAGACCTGGCTCTGATACCACTGTAGGGGTTCGTAGCATGGAAAACAAAAAAATTCTATCGCATACAAACAAACAAGCCAAGATCTATCTACTAGATAGTAGCAACGAGTCGATGGAATAACTTACCCTCGAAGATTCCAAAGCGTTTAACGAGAGCAGATTCTCGTGGATGATGTAGTCGTACTCTTCCCGATCTCAAGATCGCGTAGACGATCCTTCCAACGCTGCGTTCCGGCAGCGCTCCCGCAGTCGGTCACACGTTCGGTACTCGACGAAGACCTTCCTCTCCCTTGTTCTAGCAGGCAGCGGAGGTTGTAGCACTCTCCTCGCGATTCCGGCAGCACAACGACGTGGTACCGGAAGTAGAGGGGAGATCTCGCAGGGCTTCGCCTTAAGCCGGAGCGAGTATGGTGGAGTATGAGAGAGTCCCTCGGTGTTCTAGGGTTTAGACACACCAAGGAGGGGGCTAGGCCGGCGGCTAGGGTTTCACCTAGGCGGCGGCTAGGGTTTGCCCTAGGGCAGCGACGGCAGCAGCAGGTGGTGGCGCCGGCGGCTTAGGGTTTGGAGGAGAGGATCTTGTGTGTCTCTAGGAGGGAGCCCTGCCCCTCCTTATATAGGTGGAGGGGCCGGCCGGCCAAGGGGAGGGAGGGGAGTCCCTCCCCAACTCGGCTTGGGAGGTGGGCCGCCGGTTGGAGGAGGGAACTCCTCCCCAACTCGGTTTCCACCTCTCCTCCTCTTTCCAAAAACTGCCGTTTGACTTTTCAAACTAGCCGTTTGACTTTTCAAACTAGGATTTGAATAAACCCTTTATTTTGGACAGCGAAGACACCTAGTACATAATGCAATCATATCAACTTGATATAACACATTAATGTACCCTTCCCTCCCGGAGTGCCGGACATTCCGGAACCTTCTAGAACATTCTCGATGAAAACACCGGAACCTTTATCCAACTCGGAAACGGGACTTTCCTTATATGAATCTTATTCTCCGGACCATTCCGGATCTCCTCGTGATATCCCGGATCCCATCCGAGACTCTGAACAACATTCGGTCTCTTTCTCATCATTCCATAACTACTCAAACAACGTCGAATCCTTAAGTGTGTCTCCCTACGGTTCGTGAATTATGCGGACATGATCGAGACACTTCTCCGAACAATAACCAATAGAGGAATCTGGAAATTCATATGGCTCCCACATATTTCTACGATTACTTTGTGATCGAATGAACCACTTACATACGATACCAATTTCCCTTTGTCTCACGATAGTTTACTTATTCGAGGTTATGATCGTCGGTATCTCTGCATACCTAGTTCAACCTCGTTACTGATAAGTACTCTTTTCTCGTTTCTGTGATATGTGAACCCTTGTGAGCCAGTCACATGCTTGCAAGCTAATTGGATGACATTTCACCGAGAGGGCCTAGAGTATATCTATCCGTCATATGGATGGACAAATCCCACTCTTGATCCATGTGTCTCAACCAATACTTTCCGAACACTCAATGCCACATTTATAGCCACCCAGTTACGGTGTGGTGTTTGATGACATCAAATCATCCATCCGGTAAAGGTGATATGCATGATCTCATGGTCGAAGGAATTAGGTTACTATGTATCAGAAAGCATATAACAATTGAACTATTGAAATGACTTGATCTTTATGCTACGCTTATCTATAGGAGTATGTCCATCATATCATTCTCCTAATGATATGATCTTGTTTTTAATAACATCTCAATGTTCATGATAGGGAAACCACAATCATCTATTAACCAACAAGCTAGTATAATGAAGAGGCTTTACTAGGGACTCTATTTTAGTTTACAAATCACACAAGTATTAATGTTTCCTTGTTAATACTATTTAAGCATGAATATAAACATTTATCATAAACACAAAGATATAATAATAACTATATTTATTATTGCCTCTAGGGCATATCTCCAACACATTTAACCCAAAAGCCAAGAAACCTCGAATGAGATAGGTCATTTTGTGAAGGTTTTTTCAGACATAATCAATATACCAAGTTTGATATTTTTTCTTGTAACTATGTCACATAATATGACATCACGCGAAGGTTTCACATTGTTTCGATCGTTTTTAAATTTTTTATGCCCATTTTAAACTATCATCAAACTTTGTCGAACGACGGGTATGAAGATTCTTAGCTCGGCGCCGAGCCTCACTAAACTTGCATTGAATCTTTGATAAAATAGCATATTTTGAAACTAAAAATATTTTTTGTAAAAAAACATGAGCATCAGATCATGTGTCTGTAGTTCATATCTGACTCACTTCCTACCGATTCATCAGGAATTTTTCTTTTTCACCAAGGGTGAACGGAAAGGTTTAAGATCCCTCTGTTAGGACATCGTCCATATAAGGTGGTCTAGTATTTTTTGTAAAATGTGGCGATAGCATTTTGAATTAGCCATTTGGTGGTTTCTTCACAAAACCGTCCGTTTCTTGTGCTCGGAAAATGGAAAATGGCTTTTTGGTGCGACGAAAAGGAAAACTTTTTCCTGCAACATTGTTCGCCATCCCATGATACACATGTACGCACAATATGGACACATTATCACAAACTATACCTCGATTCTAGCCATAACATTGGTCATTTGACCCGAAAACCAAGAAACCTCGAATGAGATATGTCATTTTGTGAAGGTTTTTTTCAGACATAATCAATATACCAAGTTTGATATTTTTCCTTGTAACTATGTCACGTAATATGACACCACACGAAGGTTTCGGATTGTTTCGGTCATTTTTGAATTTTTTATGCCCGTTTTAAACTATCGTCAAACTTTGTCGAACGACGGGCATGAAGATTCTTAGCTCGGGGCCGAGCCTCGCTAAACTTGTATTAGATCTTTGATAAAATAGCATATTTTGAAACTAAAAATGATTTTTGTAAAAAAACATGAGCATCGAATCATGTACCTGTAGTTCATATCTGACCCACTTCCTACCGATTTAGCAGGAATTTATCTTATTCACCAGGGGTGGACGGAAAGGTTTATGATCCCTCTGTTGGGACATTGTCTATATAAGGTGGTCTAGTATTTTTTTTTTAAATGTGGTGATAGCATTTGAATTAGCCATTTGGTGGTTGCTTCACAAAACCGTCCGTTTTTTGTGCTCGTAAAATAGGAAATGGCATTTTGTTTCGACGAAAAGGAAAAATTTCTCCTGCAACATTGATCGCCATCCCATGATGCACATGTATGCATAATATGGGCATATTATCACAAACTATGCCTTAATTCTATCCATAACATTGGTCATTTGACCCGAAAGCCAAGAAATCTCGAATGAGATAGGTCATTTTGTGAAGGTTTTTCAGACATAATCAATATACCAAGTTTGATATTTTTTTCTTGTAACTATGTCATATAATATGACACCACGCGAAGGTTTTGCATTGTTTTGATCGTTTTTTATTTTTTATGCCCGTTTTAAATTATATATAATATTTTATGTTTCACTTAATTTTATTTACATATGTATAATATTTGACTGTAGATAGATAGGACTTATTTTTTGCAAATTTTGATATATTATTTGTATTTTTCTGAATTATAATGATTTAGTTATGATATTTTAAAGTTTAATGAGGTAAAAGAAAAAATAGCTACGCCGAGGGCAGCCGTCGGCGTAGCATAGAATACGCCGAGGGCAATTATACACCGTCGGCTGCTTGGCGGGACTGGTCTAGACGATGGCTACGCTGACGGCCCCGACGTTTGGCCATCGGTGTAGCGACCGGCCGTCGGTATAGCTTCCTATTCCTATAGTGAATATTTAATGTTGTTTGCAATTAGAGTGTACATGCTTCAAGATTCCTTATAGTGTCACATTTTTTCCCTTGGCCATGGCATGTGCCACCAGTAGGCCACAACCGTGAGTTCCGGCAGGCTACTGCCACCAGGTCGTCAACCTCCCACGCCCTCAACAACGGATATTCATCCTCGAACAGCCATGTAATTATTATTTTTAGAATTGAGCAGAGCAACCATTTGTAGGCTGCGCTATCACCTCTTTTTAATTATTAATACTCCCTCCATCTCAAAATACATGTCGCATTTTTTTTTGTAAATTTGGATGTATATAGACACGATTTAGTCTAGATACATCCAAATTTAGACAAAATTTTGACATCTATTTTGAGATAGAGGAGTAGTTTTGTTCGTGGACCGCTAAATATGTTTGTTCTTTTTGATATGGTTTTGTAGCTGGTATTTTCAGTAAGCAGAACAATAGGGCTCCTTTTCTACAGTACCATGTTTAATCTTCTTTCCACCATGCGATGGAGCTCAACACTGCTGCAAGAACTCCTATTATGTTCAAGAATCGAGGTATTAAAGCGAGACACCGGTAAATTTCTCTAGATGGGTTGAGATCTATTACAAGGTTAAATTTATTTGTAAGAAATGAGATGCTGCAAAAAGGATGACTAGATTTATCTCTAAACATTCATGCTTTTTATTGTAGGATGACATTGTCAAGGTGTAGCTTTCAAGCAAGCCAATATTAGTCTATGAGTACTGAAACAGTAAACGTGCTCTTACATATCTCTCTTGCTACTTGTAGGTACTGTCAAAGTTTGTAGGTGATGCATGCTGCTTCAAATCGAAATAGATAGTATAATTTGGTAATATATCTAGGGGTACGCATGTATGGTCTTCCAAACCATTTATCTTATCATGAATGTGGTTTATTTGTTTCCCTTTCAAGTTTGTATCATTTATGAAACTGCTTTTTGTTAGGCAAAAAAAGTACAGTGCGCTAGAGAAGATGATGGACTTGCATACAAATATCACTAAAGTAATTACATTATGAATCTAATACCACTCTTCATGTATATACAAGAACATTAGGTTCATGCAGTACATTCTACTATGATAATATTATTCCTTTCACTCTTGTGACACACGATGAAGAAGACATTCATTTTCATGTTTGATCCCGTTATCTTGAACAAATGTGTTTTCAGGTGAACACTGGATGATCAGAACACCCAATGTTTGAGGGTAATGGGCATTCTGTGCCATATTCGGGTGCTCTTCTACAGCCAAGTCAACCTTGTTTTTGTGTCACAGAGTGGCAAATAATCAAGTTCTCATGCTTGTGTTCAACAACTGGCTGCTGAAACGCATGCTATTTTAGGTGTGCAAAGTATTACTCTATAGCTTACGTCTGAGGGAAAGCCTCTGCGCTGAGTAGCGGCTCAGCCCCTTGGCTACAGTAAACATAGTTAGAAAAAAAACCAGCAAACCGACAATGCTGGAAAAAAAACGGCTCGACTAAACTTTCGCCTTCACACCCAGCGGTTCCTATCCATTCCCCTTTCTCCTCCACCCGTTCTCCACTTCTCCCTATTGCGCCTCCTCCGAACTCTAGGTCACGGCGTCCGCCTTCGGAGCCTACCCTGCCCTCACCTTCCATCAATGAGAAGTCTGAGGCGGCGTCCGAGTCGTCAGCGGCGACCAACGCGACGGGTCTCGAGCGGTCCCCTTCGAAGCCTCCTCGGTACAGGCAGGGAGCCGCGTCCGGCGCCAAGCCCATGAGGGATCGGGACCGCGCCGCCGGTCTTGGAGGGCGCGTCTCTCCCTCGCCGCCCCTGCTGCGGCGCGACCCCGGACGGAGGTCGCCGTCGCCCGCGGCGAAGCGGTCGCAAGACCAGCGCTGAGACACCGCCGCCTCCTCCTACGCGCAGCGGAAGCCAGGCGGCCGCGCGCCGACGCTGTGGCGTGCGCCATACGCATCTTCTCGTGCAGGCACAGTTACACGAGGATGATGCTCCCATATGCAGTGACGCGGACGATGAAGGCGACGACGAGGGGAAGGAGTCCCTGGAGAACCCCCTGGTGTCCATGGAGTGCTTCATATTTTTGTAGCTCTAGCTAATGAGCAGGTAATTACTCCATTGTTACAGTTAGGAGGAACCACGTTTAGCAGGTGCGTTTCGGGCAGTAAAAAATATAGTTCTACTACCTTAATCCTATCTGTAATTCTGTTCCTTGGTGCTGTTTTCTATCCCCGGGAAGGAATTGATGGGTTCGAATGTTCGATGATCCTAGGATGTACATGTGAGTGGCACCATCCGATCGAAATCTGATGGCTTAGTTGTGCTGCCATGGTTGATGTAATCTATAGACTGTAGCTAGCCAGGATAGCTCTGTAATGAACTGAATGTTTTACTCCTTCCTACAGAGTAGTAGTAGTACATTTCTTTAGCCATTTTGATTGTTGATTAGGCCATCAAGGACACCTATCCGAGCAAGGAAAGTTTTGGCTGAACATATGTAATGTCGCTACTCATCACTTGTGCATTAATAAATGTATTCGGCTTTGATTTGTTCACAATGCTTTGCTGTAGATTAGTCTGCTCTATAATTACAAATTTTATTCTTAGCTAGACTGTATCTGTTCTTCGCTGGAGATTGTACATTTCTTAGTTAGAAGTATCTGTTCTAAATGTACATGTACTTTCAGGACATGTACTTTTTACACAATTAGTTTATTTTCTTTCACCTTTGCCTGGTATTCTTGATATGTCTATTAAAAATCGGTCATATTTTTCTTTTGTGTTTTATACTTCTGTTCGGTTAGAAGTAACTATTCTAAATGTACATGTCATGTACTTTCAGTATGATTTTTTATTTTTCTTCCACCCTTGCTGCTTGCCATTGTAAATAAACAATTGGACCCAAAAAATGCAAAGAGGTTTATACATATAAATTTGGTTTGTCACTCTTGATT
Source organism: Avena atlantica (assembly GCA_910589765.1). Lineage (NCBI taxonomy): Eukaryota > Viridiplantae > Streptophyta > Magnoliopsida > Poales > Poaceae > Avena > Avena atlantica. Next base: position 304,973,292 of record OU342736.1, read on the forward strand.
TCTCGGTTTATCCCCACAGTTTGATAAGTAGATATGCTGATCCAGATTATAGTTTCACTAGAATGTGTGTAGTTTCACATTTATACAGTTTGTGGTCTCATGCTGAATCAGTAAATATAAAGATTGAAGATTGCTTGTAGTGTCATTTTGCTATAGATAGCTTACGGCAGAGGTGCTTTGTTTTCTTTAACAACCACTAGAGAAGGTTGAAATGTGTATTCTACAAATGCTTGGTTTTTTTTGTGCGGGGAAATTAATTAAAGGGGCTTAAGCCTGGTGACCACGGCGTGCGCTGAGGCCATCTGCCGCATGCTCTGAGGGTGTTCGGCACATATGTTGCCGCTGACTGTGGGCCACTGCTGGTTTAGTTGATTGGTTTTTTTGAGTCTTTCTCTCATTCTCACAAAGACCCTAACCCTCTCCCGTCTCTCACATCCCTGTCGGTGGTGGCGGCGGTGGCGGAGCATCAGCGGTGGCGGCAGCAACATGCAGTTGAGGGGGGACAATGGGGGAAGGTCGGGGCGTCATCTCCCCCTGGTCTCTCCTCTCTCCTCTGTTTCCCTCTCCTCCCCTTTCTTTATCAGTGGTGCCAAGGAACTGCTGGCGCCGGCAGTGCAGATCAGCGCGCAGGTGGCGGTGGGGGAAAGGCAAGTGCAAGATCCCACCTTCTTCTCTCTCTCCCAATCCGCCCAGAAGTAATTCTCAAACCCTCCCACCCCAAAACCTAACCCTAGCCAATACCATTCTCATGGACGACGACGCCGACGAAGCCTCGCCGCCACCTGGCCCTGCCCCCGCAGTTGTTGCGGGCGCCGATCATCATGGTACATGGAAGCATCTCCGAGCAACTCGTGCTCCGTGAAGGATATGGTGAACGGATCCCACAACTTCGTGATCCAGGGCTACTCCCTCGCCAAGGGGATGGGCGCACATTGCGAGCGAGACCTTCACCGTGGGAAGATACCGATGGGCGATCTACTTCTACCCCTACGGGAAGAACTCCGAGGACAACTCTGCCTACCTCTTCATCACGCTCGCCTTAAGGGCACTAACGCCTGCGCCCTCTCCGAGCTCACACTACAGTACCATAGCAGCAGGGGCAAGCACAAGGCCCACTCCCACGTCGGCCGCTTCCTCGAGTCCGAACCCTACACCCTCAGGTACCATGGCTCCATGTGGTAGGCGCCTCTAGATAATCCTCCTGCTTGGTTTAGTATGACTGTAACACTGGTGTTTAATTGGCGAGGTAGAGGTTTAGTTAGTATAGTTGATAGCCTGTGAGTTGCATGGTTGGGTAGTTCTGATGATGGGAGGCATGTGTAGAAGGTTTGTAGTGATTATCCTTAAAATTTTCAATTAATTGTTTGTATGTTGCTATTTAGTTTTGATTGTAAGGTATTGTTTCACTCAACTCGGGTACTTGGTGTGGTGGTATGCAATGCAGTTAATTTTTTCATGTGTTAGGATAGAGATATTTAGCTGATGTGGAGTTCTATTGGCAGTGGTATAGTGCTCTGCCTAAAATTATGTAGTATAATTGGTATAGATTATCTCATGCGGGATGATGTTATATAAATGAAGGCTGAAGAAAATCTTCCTCTTTCCAAGTAAGCACATTAGTTCAAGGTTATGATATCGATTCTGGATATTATGAAGGTTTCAATCAGAAGTGATAATCAATTTTGGACAGCACAAAAATGTCGCATATAACTACTAATGTTTGTATTGTTTTTTTTCTTTCTTGCTCATTCAAAGGTGTCCTTCGGTGTACTTTGTCTGTTCAGTTTGTTTTGGTTTACATCAAAGCCATATTCCATGAATGATCTGCCTATTAAATTCATGAAGAAAATGGAATACCACGAGTTGATTCTTGTGAAACCAATTGTTTATGTGCTTCCTGAACTACAAAGCCTAGAATACCCTATTTACTGCTCCATGCTCTCACCATCTGCCCTTGGTGCAGCATGTGTGCTCGCTGTCCTTACTCTCCAGCAACACTCAAGCCATCGCAACCTCACAGGGGAGGTGTCCGCAGCGCGCGACGTCTTGACCCATGATCTCCATGTCTTGGGTGTCTTCGGTTGACTTCATATACATCTTCGATACTACTTTGAGATTCAGTGGAGGAATGACAAGGATTTATGTCGATATGGTATGCGCGTACATCATAATCTATCATACTATATCTTGGCGAAATCTCCTCTGGTTTATTTTGACTTGCTTGGTAATTTATAGTATCAAAATATTTTATCGAGTTAGCATTCGATAGATGCTTTGATCCATAACAGGTTGGTGGCATGTTGTGATTCTGATTTCTGGATTTGGTATAAGTATATTTGGATGTCTGAAGTTTATTGCAATATCGTATTATCATTGGTTCAGAACATGGTTTGGTCTTGAATGTAGAAGTAGGTCGTCATTTATTTTTAGAATCTTTTTCGTCCATAGTGGTTTTTTATGTCATATATTCTTAAATCGTTTTAAACTTTATAAGCCTATAAGGTGTATGATGATAGAATCCTCAAAAACAATTTACCAGTTCAGTAGCTATACAATGCTGGTAAGTAATAATTTTAGTGCTTCAGTTTCCTCTGCCTTGAATAAGATTATTTGTATATTCATCTACATATAATTACATCGACTTGGCTCTTTCTTTGTAATGCAGCTCTACTGGGACTTGTGTTGTCCTGCTAGCCACTTTTCTGCCGCTACTCTCTCTGCCCCTCAGCGTCTTATCTTCGGGCATGGGAACATGGCATTGGAGGGGGTGGCGTGATAGCCCTCTCTTCTCGTGGTGTCGCCAGGGCTGCAAGGCGTCTCTTGTGGAAGAAGACATTTGTGTGCAGCAAACAACATTAGTCGTCCAAGCGCCTGTTGAACTCTGTACTTGCTTGAGTTCAGTCCCCGGTAATTTTTGTTGGAGGTAAAATCTAGCTTCTTATCATGTTTTATGTGGAGGAAAGGAAGAAACATTACAGTTCAAGCTTCGCATCCAATGTTGATATAATGTTATGTTTTGTTATTACTTTGTTTGGGTGAAGCATGCATGCAAAGAGCTGTGTATATAGTTGTTGGCAAAATTCGGTCTTCTTCTATACATATTTCCATAAGATGGATTGGATCATATTTGATATCCAGACCAGGAAATAGGCATTGGATAGTGGTGATAAAAAAAACTTCCTTGGTAAAAAAGATGCTAGCTTGGTTTATGCAACATACACAATTATTGCTGATTCGTTGACCAGACATGTAGCAACTTCTGTTTGAAACTAATTATAAGTCTCTTATAATCTTTCTGGATGATGATTCTTCTGGATTTTGTACTTTATAAGAAAACCAATACATTCTACTTTTTTAATAAACATTTTAAAGCATTATGTGCATAATAAATGGAGAATGAATATAAGCACTACTAACGGGAGACTAGCAATTGGAAGTAATAGGAACCCTTTCAATGTGAGTTTCGACTTACTAGAGCGCATGTTTGGTAAGGCATTGGTTGATTTGTTGCCTTATATGCTGACTCAAACATCTGTTTGGTAAATCCTGTGTTGGAAGTTGTTTTTTATGCGGATGCTAACTACAACTTATAGGTAATCAGATGACGGTTGTGCCTTACAGTCTTAATAATTAGATAACAGTGTAAGCTTGGTTGATGACCCGCCTGGTGAGGCCACTCCCGGTGGATGCCTTCACGAGTTAACATTCACGTATCCGCCTTCAAGAGTTTGCCTTCAAGAGTTAACATTCACGAGTTATTAATGAAATTTCCTATAGATATTGATTCATGGGTTAAAATGTCTCCATGCAGTTCATCCCAACTTAGTACTATTTATTCTCATTGCAGGATGTGGATTCAGAACCATTTGAGCGGCACCTTTTATGCCAAGGAAATTGATGAAGATGTGATAACATGAAGCTAGCAAGGTCTAGCAGATGATTATAATGTACCAGAGAAATGCTACTCACTCCGTTCCAAAATAAATGACTTGGATTTATCTAGATTAGTGTAAGATACATCCGAATCTAGACAAATGCAAGTCACTTATTTTAGGACGGAGTAAGTATATAACTTCTTAGTTGCCATTCTCTTAGTTTAGTTTGAGAGGAAGTATAAAAGAAGATCCTCTTACAAGGGCAAAAAAATTGACCTCCTTATTGATGTTTGAACTGTATATCCACCATATTTATTAAGATTATATACTTATAAAACAACAATGTTTCACCAGTCAACAATTTTATCTTTTAAACATTGGATGAATAATCTACAATTACATCATATTTATATTTCAATTTTTAGTTAAAGTAAACTGTATCTGAAAATAATGTTCGTCCAGGTTTCTCCTGGAATTTGTTAAAGATCATGGACGCATTATATCCGGCTGCAATCTAGATCAAACCGTCCAAGAGTTTGCAACAATTGCCACGTTTTGAGACAACGGATGGTAGACGGCGCGGCGAAGCGCGCATTTCCATCTAGTATCCTTTACTTTTGAGTTAAGTTGTATTTAATATGAAGAGCACTTGTAGGGTTACTGTCGGTTCATGTTCAAAAGGGCTATTTTATTGTGTTACCAACTCTATTTACTTCATGAATTTTGGCAATTAATATTACAAAGTACCGAATAGTATTGTGGTACACAATGGATTAGGTCAACGGGTCTAACACCTTCAACCATTGTATGAAATAGTATTCCTGGCCATTGTTCAGATTGCGTGTTAAACTATTACTGCTTAGTTTTGTTGCATAATGATGGTTATTCAGTTTTGCATTCGGTAGTCATCTTCATGGTTAGAGGAAGTGCAACTCGGCCTGATACCTACACAGGAGCCACTAGTGCAGGGCCCCCCCTTTAACTCCGGTTGGGAGGGCCCTCTAACAGCGGTTCCCCAACCGCTGTTGAGGGTTCGGTGTTAGAGGGGGGCCCCTTTAACACCGGTTCTTATACGAACCGGTGTTAAAGGGTGGCGTACGTGGGGCTGCCGCAGGCCTCAGCCCCCCCCCTTAACACCGGTTCATATGTGGAACCGGTGTTAAAGGTTCTTCTGCCGCGGCAGAGATTTAGGCCGTTTTCCTGCCGCGGCAGAACTCTGCCGCGGTAGGAAAACGGCATAAATCTCTGCCGCGGCAGACTTCTGCCTCTGCCCCGTTCTGGGCGTATTTCTGCGGGAGCGAGGGGGAATCGATCGGGAGCGGTATACACATAAATCGTCATCGGTACATACGAGTACATGAATAATTAAGCAACTATTATTATACAGAAACATCGTCATCGGCACATACATCGTCATCGTTCATTTTGGTGGATATCTAAAGAGTTCTCCGCCAGGCGTGACGACCTCATCAAGTATGAACCCCGCCAATTCCTCTTGAATGGCTCGTATGCGTTCAAATGGTAGGAGTTGGTCCCGCATCCGTTCGATCTAAATATATATGAAGAATGGGCCGTCAATATATATATAAGAATAAAACTCAACACAATTGATGGTAATAAAATAATGTTGTGGACTTTGTTTACTTACTCTAAGTTGTTCTAGTTCGGAATAAGATATGTATAATTGTTAAGTATTTTGTTGTTGTTGTTGTTTTTGTAATTCGATACATTAGACATGTTGATTCATGACATGCAACTATTTGCGTGTTTGATTTTGTGGAATCTTTAACTAAATACATATTAGTTTATGTGTGCATTGCACGTGCAAACTTACTAGTAGCAGAAAAGTACTGAACAACTGGTGGTCTGATAATTATCGCCACTAGTACTTAGCATATTTTTTAAAAAACCGTTGAGGCTGCCACTTACAATCTACACTTTCGCAATCATGGTATCGGAGCGGTCGAACCGTTTCGCCTAGGGTTTAGTCACCTCTTCCGCCGCGCCGCCCGTGGGGAGATCGTCCGCCGAGGGCCGCGCAATAGTAGATTAGATCTTACTTTGCCAAATTTTCTCGCCGGCCGCTTGAACGGTGTTTCTTCTTCTTTCGCCGATCATAGATCGAATTATGTCATCCACAACCACATGTCATCATCACGCGCCTATACTTCAACCTCGGCGTTGAATCATCTCCAGCAAATCATCACCAACGATTGTGCCAAGGAGGCTCCGCGCGGCGCCCCAAGGGGCGTCTTCACGCGCTGCGTCGGCTTCTCCATCCTCACGTCGTCACCACGCCGGCCCGTCTTCACCAACATCGACCGGGACGCACGTCCCCGAGTACGCGCCTCGCCGTCAACAAAGGTCTGCACCTTCATCATCTGTGGTCATCATCGCCGACAACCATCTACACCAACAACATCGTCGCATTGTCGCCGCCACCACCAATTGTGGTCAACAGCCAATAAAAAGTTCTTCTTCACGAGCGCCGTTGCGCTCATACAAGCAGAAAATACGGATCTAATCCTCAAAATTGACTACCGCAACAATTCAATCGTCATCGACAACTACCTCGTCATCTTCGTCCACCACGATCTCGCTGCCAGAGTCGTAGTCTAAATTTTTATGTTTGCACTAATCAAATTTTTTTGTGCAACTACTTCATCTACTCCAACACATCGGCGGACAACTTCTACGCACCGACCGTTCAAAGAGACCTTCTCTGCTTCTTCAAATCCGGCTCTAGCTCGCATGGCTCGTGATGGTCCCTATCTTCGCACGTCCGATATTGGCAACATCGACGCGTGCCTTCGTCCCCGGCGCGCTTCCGAGTTTGGCAAGCTCGGCAAGGCGCGTCGCCTACCTCGACTACTCCGACTCAAACTACGTCTACCTCAACTATTATGGCAAATTCTCTAGGCTCAACGACGACATCGACCACAACACAACAAAATCATCAATTTCATCGACTTCATCAATGGCGACAACTTCACCAATGGCACCATCGACCACGACTACAACACCCCACTCCCGGCTACATCGACATCGGTAACAAGGGCTACCACCTCACATCCGGCTTATGCTCCAGTCAGACCGTCCGTGTCACTACCGATCCGACTACGGGGGGTATTAGAGTATATGTCGGTTAGGAATATTTGGTAGTTTAACTACCCAATTCTACCTTTAGTAGTATTCTTTCCCCCAAGTCTTCTAATACTATATAAACAACCCAAGGGATCACGATGTAATCATCTCTTGCAATATCGATACAATCTATACTTTCGCAAACTTTCATGGTACCAGAGCGGTTTGCTCCGCCTAGGGTTTAGCCACCTCTTCCGCCGCGCCGCCCCCGGGGAGATCGTCCGCCGGGGGCCACGCAATAGTAGATTAGATCTTACTTTGCCAAATTTCCTTGCCGGCCGCTTGACAGGCGTTTCTTCTTCTTTTGCCGATCGTAGATCGGATTGTGTCATCCACAACCACATGTCATCATCACGTGCCTCTACTTCAACCTCGCGTCGAGTCATCTCTGGCAAATCATCGCCAACGATTGTGCCAAGGAGGCTCCGCGCGGCTCCCCAAGGGACGTCTTCACACGCTGCGTCGGCTTCTCCATCCTCACGTCATTACCATGTTAGCCCGTCTTCGCCAACATCAACCGGGACGCACGTCCCTGAGTACGCGCATCGCCATCAACAAAGGGATGCACCTTAATCACCCGTGGTCATCATCGCCGACAACCATCTACACCAACAACATCGTCACATCGTCGCTGCCACCACCAATCGTGGCCAACATCAACGCCAACAAAAAGTTCTTCTTCATGAGCAATGCCGCGCTCATACAAGCGGAAAATACGGGTCTAATCCCCAAAATCGACTACCGCAACAATTCAATCACCATCGACAACTACCTCGTCGTCTTCGTCCACCATGATCTCGCCACCAGAGTCGCAGTCTAAATTTTTTTTTGCACTAATCAAATTTCTTTGTGCAACTACTTCATATACTCCAACACATCGGTGGACAACTTATACGCACCGACCGTTCAAGGAGAACTTGTTTGCTTCTTCAAATCTGGCTCTAGCTCGCATGGCTCGTGATGGTCCCTGTCTTCGCACGTCCGATATTGGCGACATCGATGTGTGCCTTCGTCCCCGGCGCGCTCCCGAGTTTGGCAAGCTCGGCAAGGCGCTGATACGTCAGAAACATATCTATAATTTTTGATGTTCCATGCTTGTTTAGTATCTACTTTTATTTGCATCGTCTTTCTTTGAGGTGTTTTTATATCTTTTCTCGAACTAACCTATTAATAAGTTGCCACAGTGCCAGTTGCCTGTTTTCTTCTGCTTTTGATTCCAGAAAGGCAGAAAATCAATATTCTCGGAATTGGACGGGACAAAAGCCAAAGTCAATAACTTTCCGTGGGAAACAAGAAGTCCAGAGGAGAGATGAAGAAGCGTGCCAGGGCGGCCAAACCCCCTAGGCGCGTCCAAGGGTGGGCCCGCGCCTAGGCAGGGTGTGGCCCCCCTGGTCACCTCCTCGGCCTCCCCCTTCGCCTATAAATAGCCCCCGATGAAAAAACCCTAAGTACCCGATCAATATTCCACGAAACCTTCTATATCCGCCGCCATCGTCGTCCCTAGATTGGGGGGATCTGAAGTTCTTCCTGGCACCCTGCCGGAGGGGAGATCATCCTGGAGGCCTTCTCTCCGGTATAATGCGTGAGTAGTTCCACCTTGGACTATGGGTCCATGTAGTAGCTAGATGGTTGTATCTCCTCCTTGTGCTTTCATGTATAGATCTTGTGAGCTTCGTTCATGATCAAGATCTAATCTATTTGTAATCATACATGTTGTGTTTGCGAGGATCTGATGGATATTGAGACTATTATATTGGATTGATTAATGGTTTTGTCTTTATGATTCTATCATGTCTGTGTTGTTTGTTACCTTGCATGCTCTCTGTTGTTAGTAGCTATCTTGGCCAAGTAGGTGCTAGTGACTCCAAGAGGGGGTATTTATGCTCGATAGTGGGTTCATGCCTCTAGTTTCCAAGGGAAGTGACAGAAATCTCTTCGGTTGTAGATGTGTTGTTGCCACCGGGATAAAATAACGGTCTCTTGTTCATGGAACATGTGGACTGTTTACCTTACACACTTTGCTTAAAGCAGTTGTCTGTTGCTTGCAACTTAATATTGGAGGGGATTCGGATGATAACCTGAAGGTGGACTTCTAGTCATAGATGCAGTTGGATGGCGGTCTATGTATCTTGTTTTATTTCTCAATCGAATCTCATAGGATCTTTCTAACTAGTAATTGCATTGTTATGCCTTGCTCAGTTCCTATCAATTGCCCTGCTGTAATTTGTTTACCCTTCATGCCATATTGTTTATCTAAGGAGAGCACCTCTAGTGAACTATGGACCCCGGTCCAATCTTTACCATTGATACATCTTCCAATGTTACTTGTTTACTTGCTACAAACCATTACCTTCCACCCCATACGTTTAATCCTTTGTTACAACAAACCGGTGAGCTTGACAACCTCACTGATTCGTTGGGGCAAAGCCTTGAGTTTGTGTTGTGTAGGTCTCCGCGTTGCTTGCAACACCTGTGTGACATTTCCTTCCTCCTTATGGTCCAATAACCCCAGTCACTACTGAGGGAAGACTTGCTGTTGTGCTCATCACACCTTGCTCTTGGGGTTTCCAACGAAGTGCTCCACGTCAAGCACCATCAACAAGTTTTCTAGCGCCGTTGCCGAGGAACGAAGAAGAAGAAACTCCCACGTCAACAAAGCGCCAACAAGTTTTCTGGCGCCATTGCCAGGGAGGCTAAGGACGTCTTCACAAGGGGAGTCCTTCACTTCCTCTCTCTTTACTTTGTTTTTATTTTGCTTTGCTTCTTTTGCTTGGTTTTGTTTGCCTCTTTTAAAAAAAACAAAAATTAGTCTAGTTTGGTTTGCTTGCTTTATTCAAAAACACAAAAAATTGGTTCCTACTCTAGATGCCACCTTGCTCCAGCTCACCATGTCGTTCCCCAAGTTCTCCCTGAAAGATCTTGCGATAGGTAGTGGCTCCATAATTGGGAAAGATAATATTGAAGAATTCTTTAATCATGTTAGCAAGCATGAGGATACTGAGGATAAATCTATAACAGAGCTTTCTCCTAATTATGAGATTGCTGCAGCTTCTTTAGTTCATATGTTGGACGCTAGGTTTGTTAGCCTTAACCCCTTCATACAATTCTTGTTCCTAAAACTAAAAGAAGAAAAGAATGCTGACGAGGATTGATCTCGTCAATGCCCATTGTTATGGACTTGGGTTTTGGAGAAGATGGGGATGCTGGAGATCACGGAACGGTTAGAAAACAAGCAACACGGGGACACGAGGTTTACCCAGGTTCAGGCCCCCGGAGGGAAAACCCTACTCCTACTTGTCTGCTCTTGATTACGGCGGAACCGAAGGTTACAGGGGTGCGCAGATGCAATCTGGCGTGGAGGTGTGTATGCGGTGGTATGCGAAGTGCCCTCCTCGTCGTGCCCTCCTAGCCTTTATATAGAGATAGGCAGGTCCCGGGCACAGATCGAGTCGGTTACAGGTTTTAGGGTTTGCCCCTTTGAATATTATATCTATTCTAGTCTTGCTCTCCAAGGATCCGAAGGCGTCATGGGCCCTGGCCACCCGAAGGTCTTCATGGGCTGGCGCATATTCGTCGTGGGCCTTCCTTGGGCTGGACCAGGTATGCTAAGGTAGTGTACCCGCAGGGTATAACCATGTCAGTAGCCCCCGAGTGTTCAGTCGAATCGTAGATTCGGCTGAGGACTCTTCAATCTTTTGGGTGCAGCTATCTCTGCTTGTTTAGAGAATGATTTGAGTGTGTAGGGATTGTTGATGCGTGTGCCTGACTCTCCCGACGGATCAGGGTAAGTTAAGTGTCTTAGGACAAAACATCACGATCTTCTTCAGATTCGAGTCCCTCGACTCGAATCCGGAACATATGTTGGTGTAATTTGACTCAGGCCACGGAGGACTTACAGGAGTGGAATTACAGTAAATTTTAAATGATGTACCCAACACGTCCGTCGGGATTTTTCATCGCGCCTGCTGGCACGGATTCTTACTAGCAGAGCACAGTCGTGTGTGTTGCCAGGCCATCAGATGATATCTATAGGTCTTATCTTTGTGTCGCATACACATCATCCGAATGTTTATCACCGCGGAGGTGTTTCGGGTGGCCAAGGAGGACGTTGCTCACTTAGCGTTTATTAGGGCAGAGTTGCCAAAAAGTTTTTGCATACTGATCTGAAGGATCGCAGTCGAAGAATTCATAGGGTGCGCAACCAGGCGCTCCCTATGGGAGTAGCCCCCGAGTGTCTGTTCGAGTCGTAGACTCAAGCAGAGACTTTAATTCAGTCTTTGTTGACTTTTAGGTCCGTAGGACACAAAGTTTTCGGATGCTTGAATCCATACTCCCTATGGGAGTATCTCCCGAGTCCGTAGTGGAGTCGCAGACTCGACGTAGGACTCGAAGAATAGTTCAATGATGTTGTGCTTTGTTCGTTTTTTGGGTGCGCGGCCAGCACTCCTGATAGGAGTAGCCCCCGAGTAGTTAGTCGAATCGTAGATTCGAGTGAGTATAGCTATTGATGATGTCAGTGCTGACGATCGGTGACCTCAAGCGTCTGCAGCGCCAGAGATGATGTGACTAGACAAACATGGGTCCCACCTTCTGACTTTGAGTTGACTAGTCATGCGCGGCGTGGAGATAATTACGGTGTCGCCTCGATTTCCGTGCGTAGTGGACGGCGTGCGAGCGACGGTTCGCTGCTGTGCCGACACGTGGACGGTTGGATTTGGATGTTGGCTTTAGGTCTTCCCGATGAACGGCCGTTGTGCATCGTCCTCGTCCTTATAATCATTGGGGAAAAGTGAGTTTGTTTTTCACCGCAGCCATTCTCGTTTCACTGCTCCCATCTTCTTTGAGATTTTCTCGCTGTGCGCTAGAATTTCTTCGAACCTTTCCTTCCTTGTTTCTGTGTTCTCATCATCGCCATCGCTGCACTGCGATGGGGAAGTCCAAGAAGGCCTCCACCGCGGTTGGTACTAGTGCTGCCGCCGGCGGCAAGAAGGGTTTCGCCACCACTCGCGTCACCGATGGTGGCTGGCGGCGATCAGAGACGTGTGAGGGTGACCTTCGCAAGCTTCGTGAGTGGGGTCTGATCTCGCAGGGTAGGGAGGACGTTAGAGTTCCCGACGACGAGGTAATTCCCCGTCCTCCCGCTGGGTTTCGGGTCATGTTCATCGCTTTTGTCCTTCGGGGCCTTTCTTTCCCAATCCATGATTTTCTCCGTGGATTGCTTTTCCTTTATGGCATCCAGCTTCATCATCTTTCACCGAACTCTCTTCTTCATGTCGCCTGCTTCATCACATTATGCGAGTGTTGGCTCGGTGTCGAGCCACACTTTGGCCTCTTACGGAAGATCTATTCCGTGAAGAGGCAATCTGGCTCCGATGGCATTTATCCCATTGGCGGCTGCGTCATTTCCCTGAGATACAACTTTCTCTTCTTCTCCTTTTGTATGTCTGAATTTGTCCAGTACTGGCGGAGGCGATGGTTTTACATTCGTGACTCCACAGTGGTCGGACAGAACTTTGGCGTTGCTCCTTTCGACCCCTCCCAGAAAATCGAGCCGAATAGGTCCTGGAAGAACCACATCTTGGATGGCGAGGTGGCGGAGATAGAGGGGATCTATCATCGGGTGGAGGATCTTCAGTTGATTCCAGATAAAGAGGTGAACGGTATGGATATCATCCGCACCTTCCTCAAACGTCGGGTGCAGCCGCTCCAGGCTAGGGCGCACCCGATGTTCCTTTATTCTGATCGCCACGATCCGACTAGGGTTTGGACTGAGGAGTTCTCCAGGGGGGATCTCGACAGGATTCTTTGGCCGCTGCTGAAGTACAAAGCTGGAGAGGATCTCCCGAGGAAGTCACTGACTCCTCCATTCGCTGCCTCTTGTCCGGTTTCGTAGGTGTAGATCTGGGGCGTGCGTGTAGCGCTTTTTTTTCGACTGTGTTTTTCTTGCAATTGCTTGTGTTCTGAAAGTTTGTTTATTTTGTGCAGGAGTTCAAGGTACCGGGCATGTCGCCTCCACTACCTGAGCTGTTTCCGGATGAACCGGACAATGAGGTAGTGGACTCCATGTCTGAGCTTCCCTCGGTGCGGTCGCCGGCTGAAGAAACTTTTGAGTCTAGCGAGGAGCAGACTCAAAAGCGGACGCGGAGCTCAAGTGAAACGTCGGATGCTTCGAATCCGCCGACCCCCAGGAACCCGTCATGCCTTGAGCGTCACAGTGGGGGTCATGGTGGCTCTTCCTCTCCTATTCCGGCCATGCCCGTGCGGGCTGTGGCGCCGCAGCCGCCGGCAAAGCGGAAGAAGGAAGAGAAGAAGGGCAGGAGGACCCCGCCTATCTTCGACTTGAGCGATCTCGACTCATAAGTTTATCCAGTTGCTTTTTGCTCTCGTTTGTTTTTGCTTGCTTGTACTTGTCTGATGTTTTCTGTTGTAGCCACTCCACTGATGGCTCCTTCAGCGATGGTGCTCGGGAGATGGTGGCGGAGTCGAAGGTTCCTCCTCCTCCTCAGATGGTGGCCACCTCTGAGGGCGCTGCTCCGAACCCTTCTCCGCAGGAGGCTTGGGTGGTTGCCCCCCAGAAGACTTCGGCCGGACCTTCGGAGTCGTCGTCTGATCATGTAAGTCTCTTCGTTCTTGTCACGGGGGGAGCCCCCGAGCGTTTTCGGATGATCTGCTGATCACTTTGATTTTGTTTCTCGGGGGGAGCCCCCAAGCATCTGTCGGATGGTCTGCTGATCATGCTTTCCCTTTTGTACGTGCCTCGGGGGGATCCCCCGAGCGTTTTTTCGTATGCGTAATTTGCCTTTCTCGTTCCTTGGGCGCAACCCCCGAGCCTTTCTTTTGACAAGTTGTATCTTGCTACAGCCTTTTGTGCAAGGCGCAAACCAGCTGGTGCAACAGCACCTGGTGTTGGAGGCCAGCTTCAAGCGACTTCAAGGTTATTCATTGGTTGGTCTTTTCGTCTTCCTCTGGTTCCTTTTCCGTTGATCTGATGAGTGACCTTTTGTTTGCAGATGAAAACAATACCACTCTCCGCGAGCTCGATGCTCTCAAAAAGAGCCTTGGGCGAGCGGAGAATAAGGCCTAGGACGCCATTGGTGCGAAGGAGCGCCTCGAGCGGGAGCTAGCCGACGCAACTGCGGCCAAGGAGCGTCTACAGCAGGAGGCTATGGACCACGAGGAGCAACTCACCACCGTTGCGGCCTCGCGCGAGAAGGAGGTAGCCGACAAGCTGATGGCTGCTACCAAGGCTATTTCGGGTGAGTGGTTTTGTCTGTTCTTTTTCAGCTTCCTTGTCTTTATTGTTTTGCTTTGTTTTCATGTTGTTTCTTCCGCTATGTTTAGATGCCGCAGGCATCGAGTTTGACCGCGGTGCCCTGGAGCACGGAAGTGCTCTGGATGATGCCACTTCGGCGGTCGAAGACCGCTGCAGCATCGTGGTCAGCTCGCTTGCCAAGGCCAAGGAGGTTCTCGGGCGCTTCTACAAGGAGCTCGTCCCCAAGGGCATCGCCCTTGAGGATGTAGACTTGTTGGCGGATGCATTGTTAGCCGATGCACCTGCGGCGTACAAGGACAAGCAAAAAGGCATCGGTGCATCCTTGGGGCTGGCGATGGCCCTGGCGTTTGGAGCGGAGCTGGATCTTCATCAGATTACCTCCCAGATGCCAACAGCCGCCGACGGATCCGAGGTAGCCTTCGCCCTCTACGCTGCCCGTTGCAAACGTTATGGGCCAAAGTTGATTGACTTGCTAGCTGAGTACGCGCTGAGGCAGCAGGGGGAGGCCAAGAGCAGGCAATCCGGCTCCAAGGCTACTCAGGATGCAGCTTCTTAGGCCTTGTAGTTGTAGGATAGCTTTTGTTTCTTTTGTTGTAATATATCTATGACCACTCATTGTGCCACGCAGTGGCTTTTTGCTGCATATAATGAATCTCTGAGCTCTTTGTTCATTCGTGTGCTTGTTTATATCCTTGCCTTCTTTTCCCTAGGGACCTTCGGGTGATGATCTTGTTGACACTTTGCCTGCGCTGCAGCTGCGGCCATCCTTGGATGATGTGTCGCAGCTTGTGTTTCTTCGTGACCGCATCCGTAGTCTTGAGAAAGAATTGCGTGGAGTGCGCGGCCACGCCGATGTTTGGAAATCGAAGACAGAGCAAGGCTCTGCCAGAGAGGAGTATTTGATGGGGGAGTTGCGTCGTCTAGCCGAACAGCTTCAATGTGAGTTTTTTGAGATGCTGCTTATTTTTTCAGATGCGCCTGTTGGCCTGTCATCTTACTTTGCAAGTGTTGCAGGTGCCAACCTTGTTCCTGAGGAGGAAAAGGAGCGTATTGTTGTTCGGATCAACTGCCTGACCCAGCAGGACATGGAGGCTGTCGGTTTTTTCTGGATGGACCGCGATCGTGCCGTGGTCCTTGCGACTGTGCAGGATCGTGTTCACCAGGTGTCGCGAGTGCTGCGCCAAGCGAAGAATTCGTTGGCGTCGGTTCTGCATGTGATGTTTCCCCTGGATAAGGCACCGCCGACTCTCTGGGGCCAGCTGGCGAAGTTTCAAGATGTGCATCATGTTAGGGAGCTGGTGCGGCATCAGCTGGTCGCAGGGGTGAAGGCCGCGCTTTCCCTCGTGCGGCTACATCGTCCAGATGTAGATCTTGCTGCTGTAGCAGCCGGACCGCCTCTTCGTCCGGATGGTGGCGAGTGGGATATGCGTCCACATTATGCGGCTGTAAGGCAGTATGCCGAACAAATTGTAGATCTGTTTGAGCAGCGTGCGCAGGTGATTCTTCAGAATAGGTAGGACCTGTAAAAAGATAGATGTAAAATTTGTATGTATTCGACTGGGCGTGTTATGCCCTTGTAAAGGTTGGTTGTTGTTTAGCACGTGGTGCTTTGTTTGTTTGCATGCCCTTTTTGTTAGCCTGACGTGGTCAACTACTCAGGTGTACACGCGTTATTCTCAGTCGACGAAGTCGTGAAGTGAGGGGAGCCCCTGAGTGTGTTGTAACATGGAGTAAAATGCGAACAATAGACAAAAATTTGGGGCGAGACACTTAGCTTTATTCATATCGTAAGGAGGAGGTACATTGTTCGGCTGAGTAGCCTTGGCTGAATAGCCTTATTGTAGGTAAAAAGAGGGGGGGTAGCTAGGGGTAGAAGCGTCGCAGTTGTGCGACATTCCATGGGTTGGAGTATGTGACTCCGGACTCCACGTGCTTGAGGCGATAGGCGCCACCTAGGATGACTTCGGTGACGATGTAGGGTCCTTCCCATGGTGACTCGAATTTCTTCAGTCACTCTTGCTTGAGTCGCAAGACTAGGTCTCCTTCGACGAAGGACCTTGGGCGCAGCCGATGGCTGTGGTAGTTGCGGAGGCTCTTTTGATACACCGCTGATCGAGCTGCTGCTATGTCACGCACCTCGTCGAGTGTGTCGACGGCGTCTTCGAGTGCGGCCGTCGATTCGGCTTTGTTGTAGGTGACGACCCGTGGGGCCTTGTGGCGTACCTCTGCGAGTAGCATGGCTTCGGATCTGTGCAACATGAAGAAGGGTGTGTAGCCAGTTGAGCTGTTTGGTGTCGTGCGCAAGCTCCAGAGGACCGAGGGTAGCTCTTGTGTCCAGGCTGTTGCGAGTCGCTCGAGTGGGCTCATTAGGCGCTTCTTGATGCCACCACTGACGAGGCTGTTGGCCTTTTCGACCTTCCAGTTCGTTTGCGGGTGCGACACGGAGGCGTATGTGATGTTGATTCCGAGGTATTCGCAGAAGTCCTGGAATTCTTTGGAGATGAAGTTCGACCCATTGTCGGTGATGATGCTGTGCGGCACACCGAACCTGTAAACAATGGATTCAAAGAACTTGACGGCCGTTTTGCCCTTTTGATTAGTGACGGGCATGGCCTCAATCCACTTGGTGAATTTGCCAACTGCAACCAGGAGGTAGACGTGACCTCCTTTCGAGGACCTTGGTAGTTTTCCAATCATATCGAGCCCCCATTGGGCGAAAGGCCAGGCCAGAGGTATGGGCCTAAGCTCCGATCCGGGTGCGTGCGGTTTGTTGGCGAACCTCTAGCACCCATTGCATCTTTGAACGATGTCCTTGGCATCGTTCATGGCCGTTGGCCAGTAAAATCCGTCTCGTAGAGCTTTGGCGACAAGGGCACGGCTGCCCGCATAATGGCCGTAGATGCCCTCATAGATGTCTTGGAGGATGGTTTTGCCGTCACCGATGGTGACGCACCTTTGGATTACACCCGAAATGTTGCGCTTGTACATATCGCCATTGATGATGATGAAGGCCTTGGACTGGCGAGATATGCGTCGGGCATCTGTCGGGCTGTCAGGCAGTTCTCCGTCTATCAGGTACCTGAGGTATGGCTGTGTCCACATTTATTTTACTGCCATGACCTGCATCAGGTTGACCACTGTGACCTTTGTGTCGAGCTTTTTGGGTCCTTCCTGACCGTCGGGTAGCGCAGCCCCCGAGTGTTCTGCTTCTTCGGGTGATCCCTTGGGGAATTTCCTTTTGATGGACGGCACGCAGATCTGTTCGAGGAACACACCTGGTGGCACCCGTGCGCAGGTGGAGCAGATGTTGGCGAATCTGTCGGCCTCTTCGTTGCTTTCTCTTCCAACGTGTCGAAGCTCGCAGCCATCAAAGTCTCCTTTGAGTGCGTTGTAGAGTGCGCTGTACGCAATCATGTTGGCGGCGTGTGCGTCGCACTCGTTCATCGTCTATTGGACGACGAGATTGGAGTCACCGTAGATGACCAGGCGCGTCGCGCCGCAGATCTTGGCCATCCTCATGCCGTGGATGAGGGCCTCGTATTCAGCTTCGTTGTTGGAATCTCGAAATTTCATCCGAAGGACATACTTCATCTTGTCGCCCTGCGGGGAGGTCAGTATGACCCTGGCTCCTGCTCCATCCTCGCGCTTGGAGCCGTCGAAGTGCATTGTCCATGAATGTGTCATGTCCGAGGTGTCTGGCAGCTGCAGTTCCATCCAGTGTACAAGGAAGTCCGGGAGGACCTGAGACTTGATCGTGTGGCGCTTCTCGTAGACGATGTCTAGAGGTGATAGTTCGATGCCCCACAGGGCCACGCGTCTTGTGGCCTCCAGATTGTTCAGGATGCTGTTCAAGGGTGCTTCTTTGACGACCATCACTTGGTGCTCCTAGAAGTAGTGGCACAGCCGTCGAGCCGTCATGAACATGTTGTTGGCGAGTTTCTGGTAGTGAGGGTACCTCTGCTTGGTCGGCGTCAATACCTCGCTGAGGTAGTAGATTGGGCGTTGGAACCCACGGGTCTTGCCTTCTTCGGGTCGCTCGACCACCAGTACGGTGCTTACCACCTGGTGTGTTGCTGCTATGTATAGCAGTAGAGGCTCGCGTTCCTTTGGCGTGACCAGGACGAGCAAGGTGGAGAGCAACCGCTTTAGATCTTTGAATGTGTCGTCCGCCTCGGGCGTCCACTCGAATTTATCTGCCTTGCGTAGCAGCTGATAGAAAGGCACGGCTTTTTTGCCCATGCGGCTGATGAACCTGCTCAACACCGCGATTCGTCTGGCAAGCTGTTGGACGCCCTTGAGGTTCTTCGGCTTCTCCCTGGACATTATGGCCCGGATTTTCTTCAGGTTCGCTTCGATTCCTCGTTGGGAGATGAAGTAGCCTAGTAACTGGCCAGATGGGACGCCGAAGGCGCACTTTTCTGGGTTTAGCTTGATCTTGTATCGGTCAAGGTTGTCGAACGTCTCGCGGAGATCGTCGATGAGTGTCTTGGCTTCCCTTGTTTTGATTACTATGTCGTCGACATAGACTTTTATGTTGCGGCCAATCTGGTTTTTCTGGCATGCATGCATGCATCACTGGTACGTGGCTCCTGCGTTCTTCAGCCCGAAGGGCATTGTGTTGTAGCAGAACACTCCGAATGGCATAATGAACGCCGTTTTTTCCTGATCTTCGACCTTCAGTCAAATATGGTTGTAGCCTGAGTAGGCGTCGAGGAAGGAGAGCTTCTCGCATCCTGTAGTCGAATCGATGATCTGATCGATCCGAGGGAGAGGGAAGTGATCCTTTGGGCAGTGCTTGTTCAGCGATGTGAAGTCCACGCACATCCGCAGGATGTCCGTGTCCTTTTTGGGGACCATCACGGTGTTAGCGAGCCACTCGCTTTCCTTGATCTCCCTGATGAAGTTGGCATCGAGCAGTTTGTTGACTTCGACTATGATGGCCTCGGCCCGCGGCCCGGACAATTATCGGATAGATTGTTTGACCGGCTTGGTATCTGGGAACACATTGAGTGCATGCTCGGCGAATTTCCTGGGAACTCCTGGCATGTCCCACGGGACACCAGGCAAAGATTTTCCAGCACTCACGGAGGAATTCGACGAGCGCGCTTTCCTATGCGGGGCTAAGGTCGTTGGCGATCAGTGCCGTCTTGGAGGCGTCCGTCGGATGGACCTGCACCTTCTTTGTGTTGACTGTGGAGTCGAGCGACATGTCGCACTACTAGGAAAACGGCTATAGGTAATCAGCACATCCGTGGCTCACATGGTTGAAGTGCCCCACGGCTAAAACAGGCGTGGCTCACTTGTGGGCAGTGCCCTACTAGTAACTAGAACAACTGTGGCGCACATGGCTATAGTGCGCCACAGATATGTGTGGGCCAGGGTCCTGTTGGCCGCACGCCAAACATCTGTAGCGCACTATAGTCATGTGCGCCACGGTTGTTAGTGTCAACCATGGCGCACATTGGGGTGGTGCGCTACGCCCCCCCTCTGCTGTGAAACGGCCACAAACTTCCGTGGCGCACTCTGCCTAGTGCGCCACAGGGAGTAGGAACATCTGTGGCACACTCTGCATAGTGCGCCACGGATGTTTCTACTCCCTGTGGCGCACTAGGGCCGTGTGCGCCACGGATGTGTCGATTTTTTTAGGACAGCTAGCACTTTATGTGCACATGTGTGACCACATCCACCACCCCACACTTCACTTTCCCCTTCTTCTTCCTCCTTAGATCTAGTCGGGATCTTCTCCTTCCCACCTCAATTTCTCCACCCATTCACCATTTTTATCATGTAAAACTTGCTTTGGATGTTACATAAGTAATAGAGGAAGGTCTCCGGTCTCTCATCTCCTTCTCTGGTCGACGCGCGCACCTCTCCTTTCAATCTTTCTCGCGATCGGTCTCTCATCTCGGTAAGTTGTCCATGTAAGGATGTGTTCATGTGTATATGGATGATGTGCTCATATGTATGTAGATGATCTATGCTCATGATGTGTGTATGGAGAGGATCAATGGTCATATGTATATGGAGAGTATCGATGATGCTCATGCATGTGTGTATGGAGAGGATAATGATATGTTCATGTGTGTATGGATCAGTCTCTCTCTCTCTTGTGTTTGTATGTGAACAAGTTGCCATTTGTTTTGCCAAAATGTTGATTCATTTCCATTTTGGCAAGACTTTGGCATTTCGCAAAGGTCCTAATTTTAGGATAGGTCATGCCGAAATTTTCTATCGACCATTGCATGCATGCATTCATTATGTGGTTCTAATAGACTTCAAAATTGTACCGTGTACACCATGCAGGCAAAAATGGTCCGCATTATGAGCGAAGGCATTGTGGCTAGATTTTTGAAATGTGCGACGGCCGACATGATACGAAATAACAAGACAGATATAAGATGTCCGTGCAGAAGATGCAAACTCAACTGGGTGATCGGCCCAGATTCCGGGAATCTGCAGGCGCACCTGCTCCGCCATGGTTTCATGGATGGATACACTCGTTGGATAAGCGATGACGTAGACAATGGAGACGGTGAAGGTGGCCAACATGACGATGATCATCATCAGGGCGAGAACGGGCGAGATGATGAAGAGTCTCCTGGAGATGGTGAAGGTGCGGAAGCAGACCGGGATGATGATGATCTAGATGCCGGAGGAGCAGACGACGATGGAACAACGTCAGGCTGGGTGCGGGACCCTTATGTGCAAGAGCTGCTTCTCAAGCAGACGAGTAACGCCAGGGCTGCCGCTAGAGAGAAAGCCAAGCTTGCGCAACTTGAGAAAGACGCGGTTACTCCATTGTATGAAGGATGCAGGCCCGATGATACCCGGTTGAATGTAACGCTCAAGGCTATGGAGATGAAGGCAAAACACAAATTGAGCGACGCAAGCTTCGACGATATGATGGCATTCTGGCACGATCGTCTCCCGGAGGGGAACACATGTCCAACTAGTATCGAGGATGCCAAGAAAATCGCATGTCCTCTCGATCTACCACATGTTAGATATCACGTATGCATCAACGATTGCATCATTTATCGGGGCGAGGACGCGGAGAAAACCACATGTCCGGTGTGCGGCGTGAGTCGATACAAGAAAGGGAAGAAAGCACCTCGGAAAGTGGTATGGTACTTTCCTATCACTCCTCGTCTGCAGCGCTATTTCGCGGACCCTAAGGAAGCGAAGCTCATGCGATGGCATGCGGAAAGGAAGAAGCCAGGAGATGATGATGATGACCCCGAAAAGTATGATGAGCTGCTGACGCACCCTTCAGATGCTAGCCAGTGGAAAGCATTGGACCTCGAATTCCCAGAATTCGTTGGAGATTCGAGGAACATCAGGCTTGGTGCGAGCACCGATGGACTCAATCCGTTCGGTAGCCAGAGCAGCACGCACAGCACTTGGCCCATGTTTGTATGGATGTACAACCTCCCTCCATGGTTGTGCATGAAGAAGAAGTACATACAAATGAGTATGCTAATTCAAGGGCCAAAACAACCTGGTACCGACATCAATCTGTATCTCGGGCTGTTGAAAGAGGAGCTAGCCACGTTATGGGAATCTGGAGCCAATACTTATGACGCCGTCGCACAAGATTATTTCACTGTGAGAGTCGCGTTGGTCACTATGGTGCAAGACTATCCAGGTTGCGGGTATATCTCGGGGCAGGTTATCCAAGGATTCTGCGCATGTGTTAGGTGCATGGATAACACAAGCTATCTCCAACTAGAGAAAGATCCAGGGTCATCGAAAACCGTGTTCATGGCGCACCGGAAGTGGCTCGGCAAGAATGATCCATGGAGAAAACGTGGAGACCTGTTCGATGGCAAATCAGAGACCCGAGGAATCCCAGAGCGTAGGAGCAGCGAAGAAGTGGAAGAGTTGCTGAAAAACTGGAAAGATTGTCCTAAGCCTGGAAAGAAGCGAAAGAGGCAGCAACAAGACAAGCCGCTGATGAAGGTATGGAAAACAAGGTCTGTTTTCTGGGAGTTTCCATACTGGAAGTTTCTCCGCACGCCTCATAGCCTCGACATCATGCATATCACGAAAAACGTGTGCGAGAGTCTAGTCGCCACCATAATCAACATGCCAGATAGGACGAAAGATGGTCCGAAAGCAAGGCACGACCTGATATGCTTGGGTATCCGGAAGGAGCTTCACGGAGGACGCACTACTCCTGATGATCAGGAAGATGACGATGATCAGGAGTCGGAGACGACACAAGGTCGTCGGAAGGGTAAAAAGTTCAAGAAGAACGAATATTACTGCCCTCCTTGCTTCACTCTAAGCCAGGATGAGATCAAACAGTTTTTCAAGTGCCTTCTAGGAGTCAAATTTCCTTACGGCTACGCGGGCAAGATAAGCAGATACCTAGATGAGGCGAAGCAGAGGTTCAGTGGCATGAAGTCTCACGACTGTGCCGTGCTAATGACGCAGGTACTTCCGGTCGCACTAAGAGGGATAATGGACGAGCACGTCCGTGAAACGTTATTTGGCCTATGCAAGTTTTTCGACGTCATCTCTAGGAAGTCGATTGGCGTGAATCAGCTCGGGAGGCTACAGGAGGAGATCGTGGTGATACTATGTGAGCTTGAGGTCTACTTCCCACCCGCATTCTTCGACATTATGGTGCATCTGCTGGTCCATGTTGTGGAGGACATCGTACAACTCGGGCCGATGTTCCTCCGCAGCATGATGGCATTCGAAAGGATGAACGGACACATCAAAGGATACGTTCGCAACAGGTCCCATCCAGATGGAAGCATAGCCAAAGGCTTTCTGGCCGAAGAGTGCATCTCTTTCTGCACGAATTATCTAGACATCGAGAACCCTGTCGGTCTTCCCGTCAACAGGCACCTTGGCAAGCTCGACGGATCTGGTCACCGAGAGGGTCGTCGCATACTGCATGCAGACTTCGATTTTCGACGCGCGGACTTTGATCGAGCAAACCTTGTCGCGCTACAGCATTTAGAACTGGTCGATCCTTGGGTACAGAAGCACAAAAGGTTAATCGAGAAGAAGTACAGTGACCGGGGCATACAGAGGAAGCAGGGAGAAATAATCAAAGAGAACAACTCAGATTTCACGCGTTGGTTTAGACATACGCTCCTTGATAATCCCCCGCGATCGCATTCTTTCGACACGGAAAAGATCATATTCACCTTGTCGCAGGGACCGATGTAAAACTTGGTGACCTATCAGGCGTATGATATCAACGGCTACACATTCTACACGGAGGAAAAGGACAACAAGTGTGATTATCAGAACTCAGGCGTAACGTCGGAATTCTACACCGATGACAACGTGAAGGAAAGATTCTACGGAAGAATCGAGGAGATCTGGGAGCTCGACTACTGTGGAGAAAAGGTGCCGATTTCCGTGTCAGATGGGCAAAGAGCGTCGAAAGAGAAGACCGGTATTTCACAACCATGGTTATACCCGAAGCATCCAAATCCAAGGCCGACGGTGCAAACGTGTCCGCGAAAAATGAACCGTGGGTACTGGCTACCAAAGTGGACCAATGTTTTTTCATTACCGACCCGACAAAGCCTAGCTGTGTTGTCGTGAGGAGAGGAAAAAGAAACATCATCGAAATGGATGGAGTCGCCAACGAGCAAGACTTCGACCAGTACGGCGATCCAAAGATTGAAGATAACGACGACTACGATGCAGCAACATACATCACAAGAAGAAAAAAGACAACCCTACCCAAAAAAAGGTAGCCCGTTCGAAAGAAGAAACATTAAAGTGCCGGGGCTAAATTATTCAACCGCGACAAAGAAGGGAAAAAAGATTGTAAAACGCTAGCTCAAAAAATATTGTAAAACGCGTGGTCGAAAAAGATTGTAATATTCATGGACAAATTATTATGAAATTTGGTTATACTTTGAATCATATTTGTAACACTTTTATGACATATATCACCACTTTTGGGAATTTTTGGAATATTTAAAAGTATTTTAAAAACAAAACAAAACTTGTATGGCATATATCACCACTTTTGGGCATTTTTTGGAACATTTAAAAGTACTTTTAAAATAAAAATAAAAAAGTGGAGCACCAGGATTCGAACCTGGGTGCTCATAGTTTATAATAGAGCTAAGGGGCAGAACCAGTGGGATAAGAGAGTACTAATGTTAACTAGTGGGGTGGCCGCCCTCTTATCTGTTAGTCCAACCCACATAGGCGTAGCGCACCCTGGCCAAGTGCGCTACGGTTATCCGTAGCGCACTTGGCCAGGGTGCGCTACGCCTATGTGGGTTGGACTAGTCAACCGCGCGTGCCACGTCGACCCGCCTCTCTCATCCCCGCATCTCACAGACACCGCCACCGCCGCACTGCGCTCTCAATCCGCCACCGCCGCCCTGCGCTGTCGAGCCGCCACCGCCGCGCTGCGCTCTCGAGGAGGAGGAGGCCCGCGCCGCTTGTGGAGGAGGAGGATCTCATGCCTCTCGAGGAGGTGGAGGCCGCCGTCGTCCGCCCGCCGTCGTTCGCCCGCCGTCGTCCGCCCGTCAGAGGTGAGCGTCGCCCCTCCCCTGTCTCTCCATCTCTCCCTCTCTCTCCCTCTGTCCCTCTCTCTCCCTCTGTATGGTGGCCTCGGACACGCCGGAGTCGCCCCTCCCCTGTCTCTCCCTCTCTCTCCCTCTGCCCCTCTCTCTCCCTCTGTATGGTGGCCTCGGACACGCCGGAGTCGCCCCTCCCCTGTCTCTCCCTCTCTCTCCCTCTGTCCCTCTCTCTCCCCCTGTCTCCAGCAGTATGAACTAGGAGTATGAACTAGAAGGAATTTAGGGTTCATGGTTGCTAGAATTTGTGTAGTGGGAAATAAAGCTCTAGTTCATACTTTGGTAGTAAGTATATAAAATCTTCAACCAGGGTGAACTAGAGGTTAATTAATTTATTACCAATCAGCTATCCTATGAGCCACCTTACGCTGATCAGTTGGTCGTCTGCAAATAAGTGCGCCCTTTCTCTTAGAGTAACCACGAAGCATTGCCTTTTGGTCTTGTGATCCAAGGAGGATTGATTAGTATTGGTGCAGCTAATTAGCTAGCTCCTGATAGATTCTGTCTCTGGTAAAGATGGCACTTGGAGTGTAGCTGAAGGGCTACTAGCTTCTACTGGTAGATTTCTTTTTCTTCATACAGAAATTTTGACAATGGAGTTTGCTTGTGCTTATACTATATAGTATATGTCGATGTTTCCGCGAAGTAGTTGCAGGTTATTCAAGGCTTACATTGCATTTTATCCGCGGTTTATCCGGGCTGACCGTTTCAGTCTTAGGCATGAAAAAAGGGTTTATTTAGGTCAATCATGCAGCACAAGTAGTCATGGGAAAATTAATTTGAGAATGCAAAACAAATAGTAGTACTGTCCTATCTCAGTTCTTTTAGTTAGCCTTTGATGAGTTGCTCAGAAACCTACTCTGGTTGCTTCATCAACATGCCCTTTAATACAATCCTATGTCAGTTCTTTTTGTTAGCAACAGCTTCTTTATTTTAACTTTTATAGTTGGTCAAAAACCTACTCGGTTGCTTCATCAAGAGACCTTCCATCCATCCATGCCTGAGCATCTTGAAGTGACAGGTTGAATCCTTGTGGTTTGGACTTCTGACCATTTGTCACATCCCAAGATTTTCCAAATCTTGTAATGTGAAAATAAATGAATAAAATAAAACTTTGCTTAAATTTCAGAGCCAGAAGAAACTTTTTGAACTCAATTGGAACTTCAAACCCATTTGAATTAAATAAAATCATAAAGGGATTTAAAAAGATAAACATTTAATAAAAGGAAAATAAAAACATTTGGAAATACTATTTTAAAACAATTAAATGAAAAGATTTGTTTTTCAAATGGAATAGAAGTTTTATAAAATAAAAATTATTTAATAAAGGCCAATTTAAACTTTGACCAAACTTTGGGAATTAAAACATTTAGTTTTAAATAAATTTAACAAAAGGTTTATTTAAAATAAATTAATAAGGATTTAATATCCAATCTTATTTAATAAAAGACTTTACCATTTTAAATTAAAACATCAAAACTTATTAAAATGTTTAAATAAGTTTTCCAAGTATTTTACATTCTCTAATAAAATCTACTAAAATGTTTTGGCTTTATTTTTAGATTCAAAATAAATAACTCAATAAAATAAAACCTATTTGAAATAATAATGAAAGTCTATTGTTAATGGGCCCTAAAGTAAAAGGATTATATTATTTTAAACAAGTTTTCAAAATATTCTTTATTAACAAATAAAACCTACTGAATTGAATTTGAAAACATTTGGAATTCAATTAGAGATTTTATTAATCAAACCAAACATTAGTTTATTGAATAAACCATGGTCCATTTTATTTAAACTAATAAATGGAACTTAAATAGATTTAAAAATATTGTTTTATTTTGGATTGGATTGAAAAACAGAACCAAATTCAAAGTGAAGTTGAGTGCTTGTTTGAATTGATTGAATTTTGTTTGGAATGGGTGAATAATTGTTTGAAATCCAAATCAGTAAATAGAAAATAGAAAAAGAACACAGAATAAAAAAAATAAAGGAAAACCAACCCAACCCAGCAACCCACGAAGCCCACCAGCGGCCCAGCTCTTTTTCCCTCCCCCGAACCGTTTTCTTCTCACACTCAGAAAGTTAACCGCAAAGAGAATGACTACTGGCCCCCACCACCACTCCCTTTCTTTCACTGCCAAGCGGACCCACCCATTGCTGTTCATCGTCTTCAACCGGACTCCGTCGCCTGACCGTTGCAGTGAGTAACTCCGGCGATTGATTGCGCGTGAAGGAGACATTGAATCCTTGTAATGACCACGCCCCTTTAAACGCCAGCCACTCCTCTCCGTTTTCCCTCTGCCTTCTTTCCCCGACACGCCTCCAGGCCGCCTCGATTTTGCTCTGAGCACCCTCTGCTCCGACGAGCTTAGCTCTCAAATCCGGCCACACACTGCCTCCCCTTGCTTCAACGACCAAGCACGCACGTTCCCCACTCCCTGGAGCACCTCCCTGTACCAACCGTTCATCCGCGGGCGTCCCAGGAAGTCGACTTCGACAAGGATCAGAAGCGCCGCCGTCTGCCTTCTTCTCCGACGAGCCCCGCAGGTAGAACCCAGTCGCCCCTCTTCTTCTGGTGCATGCTCACACCGTCTCCGTGACCTCCTGCGTCTAACCCAACCCTTCGTTTATCTTCTCGTGGACCACAGCAACGTCCCCGTCGTCGACCAGAGCCGACCGTCGCCAAGAGCAACTCCGGCGAGAGATTCTTCCCGACACAGTGCGCCCCGAGCCACGCCAACCACACGACGTGCTTCACCACAGCCTCGCGACCTCGGTGAGCTTCATCCCTCCCTGTTTTGCTTCCTGTATCGCCAGCACCGCCGTAATCTGACCGTCGCCGCCGTTAGCCATCGCCGGCGCCGCTCGCGAATGGTCAAGCAAGCGAACACCGTAGGATCTCTATCCAACGCCCGAGATAGATCCACTTATTC
Organism: Avena atlantica; assembly: GCA_910589765.1. Classification (NCBI taxonomy): domain Eukaryota; kingdom Viridiplantae; phylum Streptophyta; class Magnoliopsida; order Poales; family Poaceae; genus Avena; species Avena atlantica. The sequence goes on from OU342736.1 coordinate 305,001,082, forward strand.
TCGAAGGGGTATGTGCTCAGAACCATCCGATCTAACTTAATCCAGCGGCCCACGATGCCGATCCACGCGAAGCGGTACCCGCGAGTAGAAACACGCCGCGTGTCGTCTGTTAGAATTAGAAACATATTTGAATCTGATTTAAATTGCAAACTTCCAACCCTTATAACTTTTGATCCATACGTCCAAATTTGACAAATTTTATATCAAAAGATTCAGGAGAACAAGCCCTAGCCAACCATGGCCTTAGTTTGTCAAATAGTATTTGTTAGCTTGTTTGAATTTGCAGATTCTTTTGTGTGCTTGCTAACATTAGAAAAATCATATAAAAATGAATTTTGAGATCAAACCTTTGCCAATTGGTTTATTGTGACCCTACTGACCCTAGGAACCTACCCATAATGTTAAAAATGATTTTTGTGAAATTTAAGTTGAAATATTTAACTTAGCCATTTTCTAGCCAAATAAACTCATTGATTTTATTATGGAAATGTTTTGGCAAGAAAAACTTTGGGAAAATGTTATGAAACAAACTTACTGACCCAAAACACCAAGTCTTGCCAAGAGCAACTCACTTGGTGAAAAACATAAAGTTTTACTTTAATAAGAATGATTTTCACCACATGAAATGTGAAATGGATTTTAAAATAGACTTTGGGCAAAAACCTCTAACTAATGACTTTGCCATTTTGGTGAATGACCAATGTGGACCTTACAAAGTTTATAAACCTAGTAGAGACCAACCCTGCAATAGAACCCTCTTATTACAAGACTTAGGAACCATTGCTTTGTGTATGTGAATTATTGTTTGAATGTTGGAATGCTACTTGATACTATGCTTGTTTGATTGTAGTGAAATTAGCAAAGTGTGAGACTAGCAAAATCAAGGAGTGACTATCATTCCCTAACAAAAAGGCAAGTTACACTATCATACAAAAGACCTACTATTTTCATTATACTTAGTGGATTTGGTAAACATGCATGAAAACGTTTATACTTATGCTATGCTAATCCTAATAGGATTCCCTTTACACTCCTTAGTAAAAATATTGAAGTTGTACATGCTTAGCCATGCTAAATTTTGAAAAGAGATACATGTTGAGATTTTACAAAGGTTGAGAAAAGACTTGTGTTTTATATAATAAAACAAGGACTCAATGAACCACCTAGGTGGTGGACACTTTGTGTTTTGGAGAAGGTGGCAACAAAAGGGAACCATGTCTATGGCAATCACTTTGTGTTGTGCTCCAAATAGAAACCACCTAGGAAACTTAGAGATTGAACATGTTTCTCCAATTGTGGCTTTCGTGTGCAACCACATGCTATTATGGCTCTGGCTTAGTCAACTACATTAGGAAGACCCATACATTGTCTTTAGTTACCGGACATGGGGATCTGGAAGGCTTCATGGGGGCTGAAGACAAGCTAGCAATGATGTATGGGAGGACCTTTTGGAAAGACTTCGTCACATTCTCAGTCTGCCAGTACTCCATCCTGGTGAGCACTAATCCAGTAGGCCACTGGTGGCAACAAGATGGGATTGTGTCATGTGGGTAAAGTGTAATCCTTCTGCAGAAGTTAATAACAATCTAAGTACTTAGCCGTGTCCCCGGTTATGGACAATACTGAGCAACTGAAGTTTGAACCATGGGAGATCTCGACATTCCAACTTCTAATATAAAAACTTGATGCACTTGGGGGTACCAAGGAATTCAAAGAGATTTGATAAAGCTTGTTGCACTTGGGGTTTACCAAGGTGCTCAAGAGCATGATGTACTTGGGGTGACCAAGGAACTCATGAGATTTTGATTAAAAACTTGATGCACTTGGGGTTACCAAGTGGCACCAAGGAATTTTGACAAGGACTTGAACACTTGTGTTTCTACCAAGGAGTTCAAGGAACTTGGAAAGAAGATTTGACAAAGGACAAAACCATTTTGAAAAGATAGGTTAAATGTTGCTTTATGCAAAAAGCCTTAAAACTCTACTTGGCCAAATATGCATGTATTGATAGGATCCACTCACGTTTACATAAAGGTGAAACTTGCCAATACAATTCAAAATGTATTGACCCTTGTGGCTGTAACTTGTAATGTTGCAGGTTGATTGTTTTATTAAATGAAGATTGTTTGATTGACTAGGACTACAAAGTCTACAACCAACATCTGCCTGTGGCACTTTGAAGATGAAGGACCCATGACTATAGTTATTCCGCTGCAATGTAATGTAATAGCCAAATGAGCTATGTACGATGTAATAAAATTATGTTATTCCTGGTTATAAAGTTATAAATATGACCCTTGTATCTTGATATTACATCTTAACTGTGGATGCTAGCTATTGATCCAGGGACTAGCATTGTAAAACACAGGAGGGATCTACCTTATTGGGTAGGGACCTCTACAGATGGTATCAGAGCATTGTGTTGCCTGTAGGAATTGTAAACCCTAGGATTGGACAAAACCCTTAGAAAAATAGGAGTGTATTTGTTCCAAAAACTTATTTACAAAAACACTTGTAAACCCTTTCCTTAACCATTTTGGTTTCAACCCTACCTCTCTTCTACTTCAACTTGATGGAAAACCTACCCATGACCAAAGACTACACCATGTACAAAGGACTTCTTCAACTTCTTCAACTCTAATGACTTCAACATCTTCAGCATATTCACCAAGGACTTCCAACATGGAGACTACTAAGGACCACAAGTGAGACAATGAAATCTTATTTAAGAATTAGAGACTGAGGGAATGCAAAATAAGAAGAAACCATCAACAACTTTGAAGTATTGTGACCATGGAGTTTTCTCAAGGAACCATGATCTCATGTAAGAGGAAGAAACCAAGAAAGAAGGAAGACCACAAGTGAACCATATAGATGGACCACCATAATTTAGTTAAGATAAACCACCAACTTATGTGGTGTAACAAAAATATTTTGTTGCCTAAGTATGTGCTTGAACCTTGTTTGAGTGAAAAGTTGTTGTGATTGCATGCACATTGCTTGTGTGAATTGTGATGTGTGTAAGTAGAAATATTCCCTTAGAAATATCTAGCCTATTCTAATCTTCCTCCAACCCAAACAGATGACTACACCAAAGGACTCCAAAGTTGATGACATCAACACCAACCAAGCTGACAGCCTGGGAGAGCTCATAGCAACCCAACATCAGTTGAACCAACTGACAGCTCAGTTCCTAGCCAACAATAGTAATGAAGATCCAGCACTACAAAAGTTTTTGGAGGAACAATCTCAACTAATGCTTAAGGTGACTAATCAAATGATTAGCATGGAAGAAAATTATCCTAGAAGAAAGTATGATAGCAAAGATGACAAGAATGTTGTTCTAGATGGAACCCCAGCTTGCAATATTTGTGGAGACAGGGAACATACTTCCAAGGAGCATGAAGGACAATGCCCTAATTGTGATGAAGCCCATTCTGTTGGAGAATGCCCTACCTCTCAAGCTACTTGCTACCTTTGTGAAGGAAGTGACCATACTCCTGGTCTATGCCCTATCTATGCCATGGTGGAACAAAGAAAACAGGAAGGATCCAAGTCTACCAAAGGAAAAGGACCACTTCTACCTCCTAACAAGACAACCCAATTCAAAGGATCTAGAAAAATCAAGAAGCCCAAGCAAGACATGAGCCTTGTGCAATGTCGTAAATGTAAGGAAATGGGACACTACTCCAGTGCATGCCCAGGGAACATGAGGAATAAAGGAATTGACCAAGTGTGGTGTAACAATTGTAATGAACCAGGTCACTTTGTAGCAACTTGCCCTCAAGAGCCACGTAAAGAACTCAATGACATTCATTGCTTCAACTGCAAGAACCCAGGACACTATGCAAGCAACTGTCCAGAAAGGATGAAGAACAAGTTAAACAAGCCCATGGAGAAACTCAATCTTGGTCCATGAGTCAAGCATAGGAATAAAGCAAAGGTTTAACATAGAAAATTTCCAGGACCCAAGAAGGCCAACATGTAATTTTTGTTTGAAAATTTTTAAGGGTGGTAGAACCCTAGTTGTTTGAACTTGCTTGAAACTCTAGCCTTCCCAAATCTCGGGACGAGATTTATTTTAAGGGTGGTAGCCTGTCACATCCCAAGATTTTCCAAATCTTGTAATGTGAAAATAAATGAATAAAATAAAACTTTGCTTAAATTTCAGAGCCAGAAGAAACTTTTTGAACTCAATTGGAACTTCAAACCCATTTGAATTAAATAAAATCATAAAGGGATTTAAAAAGATAAACATTTAATAAAAGGAAAATAAAAACATTTGGAAATACTATTTTAAAACAATTAAATGAAAAGATTTGTTTTTCAAATGGAATAGAAGTTTTATAAAATAAAAATTATTTAATAAAGGCCAATTTAAACTTTGACCAAACTTTGGGAATTAAAACATTTAGTTTTAAATAAATTTAACAAAAGGTTTATTTAAAATAAATTAATAAGGATTTAATATCCAATCTTATTTAATAAAAGACTTTACCATTTTAAATTAAAACATCAAAACTTATTAAAATGTTTAAATAAGTTTTCCAAGTATTTTACATTCTCTAATAAAATCTACTAAAATGTTTTGGCTTTATTTTTAGATTCAAAATAAATAACTCAATAAAATAAAACCTATTTGAAATAATAATGAAAGTCTATTGTTAATGGGCCCTCAAGTAAAAGGATTATATTATTTTAAACAAGTTTTCAAAATATTCTTTATTAACAAATAAAACCTACTGAATTGAATTTGAAAACATTTGGAATTCAATTAGAGATTTTATTAATCAAACCAAACATTAGTTTATTGAATAAACCATGGTCCATTTTATTTAAACTAATAAATGGAACTTAAATAGATTTAAAAATATTGTTTTATTTTGGATTGGATTGAAAAACAGAACCAAATTCAAAGTGAAGTTGAGTGCTTGTTTGAATTGATTGAATTTTGTTTGGAATGGGTGAATAATTGTTTGAAATCCAAATCAGTAAATAGAAAATAGAAAAAGAACACAGAATAAAAAAAAATAAAGGAAAACCAACCCAACCCAGCAACCCACGAAGCCCACCAGCGGCCCAGCTCTTTTTCCCTCCCCCGAACCGTTTTCTTCTCACACTCAGAAAGTTAACCGCAAAGAGAATGACTACTGGCCCCCACCACCACTCCCTTTCTTTCACTGCCAAGCGGACCCACCCATTGCTGTTCATCGTCTTCAACCGGACTCCGTCGCCTGACCGTTGCAGTGAGTAACTCCGGCGATTGATTGCGCGTGAAGGAGACATTGAATCCTTGTAATGACCACGCCCCTTTAAACGCCAGCCACTCCTCTCCGTTTTCCCTCTGCCTTCTTTCCCCGACACGCCTCCAGGCCGCCTCGATTTTGCTCTGAGCACCCTCTGCTCCGACGAGCTTAGCTCTCAAATCCGGCCACACACTGCCTCCCCTTGCTTCAACGACCAAGCACGCACGTTCCCCACTCCCTGGAGCACCTCCCTGTACCAACCGTTCATCCGCGGGCGTCCCAGGAAGTCGACTTCGACAAGGATCAGAAGCGCCGCCGTCTGCCTTCTTCTCCGACGAGCCCCGCAGGTAGAACCCAGTCGCCCCTCTTCTTCTGGTGCATGCTCACACCGTCTCCGTGACCTCCTGCGTCTAACCCAACCCTTCGTTTATCTTCTCGTGGACCACAGCAACGTCCCCGTCGTCGACCAGAGCCGACCGTCGCCAAGAGCAACTCCGGCGAGAGATTCTTCCCGACACAGTGCGCCCCGAGCCACGCCAACCACACGACGTGCTTCACCACAGCCTCGCGACCTCGGTGAGCTTCATCCCTCCCTGTTTTGCTTCCTGTATCGCCAGCACCGCCGTAATCTGACCGTCGCCGCCGTTAGCCATCGCCGGCGCCGCTCGCGAATGGTCAAGCAAGCGAACACCGTAGGATCTCTATCCAACGCCCGAGATAGATCCACTTATTCTCGAAGGGGTATGTGCTCAGAACCATCCGATCTAACTTAATCCAGCGGCCCACGATGCCGATCCACGCGAAGCGGTACCCGCGAGTAGAAACACGCCGCGTGTCGTCTGTTAGAATTAGAAACATATTTGAATCTGATTTAAATTGCAAACTTCCAACCCTTATAACTTTTGATCCATACGTCCAAATTTGACAAATTTTATATCAAAAGATTCAGGAGAACAAGCCCTAGCCAACCATGGCCTTAGTTTGTCAAATAGTATTTGTTAGCTTGTTTGAATTTGCAGATTCTTTTGTGTGCTTGCTAACATTAGAAAAATCATATAAAAATGAATTTTGAGATCAAACCTTTGCCAATTGGTTTATTGTGACCCTACTGACCCTAGGAACCTACCCATAATGTTAAAAATGATTTTTGTGAAATTTAAGTTGAAATATTTAACTTAGCCATTTTCTAGCCAAATAAACTCATTGATTTTATTATGGAAATGTTTTGGCAAGAAAAACTTTGGGAAAATGTTATGAAACAAACTTACTGACCCAAAACACCAAGTCTTGCCAAGAGCAACTCACTTGGTGAAAAACATAAAGTTTTACTTTAATAAGAATGATTTTCACCACATGAAATGTGAAATGGATTTTAAAATAGACTTTGGGAAAAAACCTCTAACTAATGACTTTGCCATTTTGGTGAATGACCAATGTGGACCTTACAAAGTTTATAAACCTAGTAGAGACCAACCCTGCAATAGAACCCTCTTATTACAAGACTTAGGAACCATTGCTTTGTGTATGTGAATTATTGTTTGAATGTTGGAATGCTACTTGATACTATGCTTGTTTGATTGTAGTGAAATTAGCAAAGTGTGAGACTAGCAAAATCAAGGAGTGACTATCATTCCCTAACAAAAAGGCAAGTTACACTATCATACAAAAGACCTACTATTTTCATTATACTTAGTGGATTTGGTAAACATGCATGAAAACGTTTATACTTATGCTATGCTAATCCTAATAGGATTCCCTTTACACTCCTTAGTAAAAATATTGAAGTTGTACATGCTTAGCCATGCTAAATTTTGAAAAGAGATACATGTTGAGATTTTACAAAGGTTGAGAAAAGACTTGTGTTTTATATAATAAAACAAGGACTCAATGAACCACCTAGGTGGTGGACACTTTGTGTTTTGGAGAAGGTGGCAACAAAAGGGAACCATGTCTATGGCAATCACTTTGTGTTGTGCTCCAAATAGAAACCACCTAGGAAACTTAGAGATTGAACATGTTTCTCCAATTGTGGCTTTCGTGTGCAACCACATGCTATTATGGCTCTGGCTTAGTCAACTACATTAGGAAGACCCATACATTGTCTTTAGTTACCGGACATGGGGATCTGGAAGGCTTCATGGGGGCTGAAGACAAGCTAGCAATGATGTATGGGAGGACCTTTTGGAAAGACTTCGTCACATTCTCAGTCTGCCAGTACTCCATCTTGGTGAGCACTAATCCAGTAGGCCACTGGTGGCAACAAGATGGGATTGTGTCATGTGGGTAAAGTGTACTCCTTCTGCAGAAGTTAATAACAATCTAAGTACTTAGCCGTGTCCCCGGTTATGGATAATACTGAGCAACTAAAGTTTGAACCATGGGAGATCTCGACATTCCAACTTCTAATATAAAAACTTGATGCACTTGGGGGTACCAAGGAATTCAAAGAGATTTGATAAAGCTTGTTGCACTTGGGGTTTACCAAGGTGCTCAAGAGCATGATGTACTTGGGGTGACCAAGGAACTCATGAGATTTTGATTAAAAACTTGATGCACTTGGGGTTACCAAGTGGCACCAAGGAATTTTGACAAGGACTTGAACACTTGTGTTTCTACCAAGGAGTTCAAGGAACTTGGAAAGAAGATTTGACAAAGGACAAAACCATTTTGAAAAGATAGGTTAAATGTTGCTTTATGCAAAAAGCCTTAAAACTCTACTTGGCCAAATATGCATGTATTGATAGGATCCACTCACGTTTACATAAAGGTGAAACTTGCCAATACAATTCAAAATGTATTGACCCTTGTGGCTGTAACTTGTAATGTTGCAGGTTGATTGTTTTATTAAATGAAGATTGTTTGATTGACTAGGACTACAAAGTCTACAACCAACATCTGCCTGTGGCACTTTGAAGATGAAGGACCCATGACTATAGTTATTCCGCTGCAATGTAATGTAATAGCCAAATGAGCTATGTACGATGTAATAAAATTATGTTATTCCTGGTTATAAAGTTATAAATATGACCCTTGTATCTTGATATTACATCTTAACTGTGGATGCTAGCTATTGATCCAGGGACTAGCATTGTAAAACACAGGAGGGATCTACCTTATTGGGTAGGGACCTCTACACCATTCTCCATATTGTGAAGATTATTATTGTTCAACTTGTCAATATTATTGTTCAGAAAGTAAACTTGCCCATTGTTTTCTATTTTTTGGTCGCAACAAACTGCAAGTGGTGGTTGTGCTGGTCTACAGCACTGGTCCTTAATTTAATCATGTGTGAAGTTTGGGAAGATTGGTAATTGCTAAACCACTAACCCAATTCAGTTCAATTCATTTGGTTATCACCTGAACCTGCAGGTGATAATTACATTTGTGAAACTTCTTATTCAGCATTCAGCATTATAGTTAGCCATTATAGTTAGCCATTTTATGCTTGCTGAAACCTATGTGAAACTTCTTATTCAGCATTATAGCAGTTAGCTTGTAGCCATTATAGTTAGCCAGATTATCCTATGTGACCAGATTATGTGCTGGCTGTGTTGGCCATTTATTGTGTGCTGGTTGTGCTGGCTATGATGGCCATTTATTGTGTGCTAGCTATGCTGGCCATATATATGCAGGTTCTTGTATGAAATGAGTCCCGATTTTTTCCGAAATGTTGATTAACTTCCGTTTCGGCAGAAATCGGGCACTCCTAGTTTAAGAAAATTAGCAAAGGTCATGCCGGATTTTTCCATGCATTTAACCAATTAATTGTTTTTTATTAGTGTGAAGATGTGTGACAACGACGAGGCTGGATGTTCTAAGCGCATCAGCGCTGAAGGAGAACTCAGACCTCTGAATAAACAATTGACATTCTGGGAGGCGGCCCAGCGGCTAGAAGACGATGAAGAATACCATCCTTCGGAGAGCGAGGATGATGAGATGGAAGACACGGAGGAAGAAGCCGAAGGAACGGCGGACGATGAAACCACTGATGGCGGCGAGGGCACAGGGAGTGGTAGCAACCCTCCTAAGAAGAAGAAGAAGAAGAAGCCGAAGGACCGGCGCCCGAACACGGTCGGCACGGTCAGGGAGGAAATTACCGAAGTGAGCCCATCAGGGGTTCCTTTGGAGCCCGCCCTTGTCGTCAAAGGGTACGGTGGGCAAGTGGCGGCGATCACCTGGACAACCATCTCGATCAACACCGAGAATCTCCGGCATAAAGATAATGGCCACTTGTGCACACTCCTCTTTGAGAAGCTGCACGCAAGATACAAGTTCCCCGCTAAGTATCAGAACACAAATTATCATGGGAACAAAGTAAACAAATCCGCCCTCACAAAGATGAGCACCGTCCTGGCCAGCTGGAGAACCCGGATAAAGAAGAAGATCTATAAAGAAGGCAAAAGTCTCGAGGAGATCCAGAAGATTGACCCGCAGATCACCAAAGATCAGTTGCGGGAGTTCAAGGAGAGGTGTGAATCCGAAAGAGCCCTGGCCAATAGTAATCGGGGAAAGGTGCTGGAGGCGATGAATATAGGTCATCACCATCTCGGATCTGGTGGATACAGAACCGCGGAGGCCAAATGGAATAAGGAGGACGAAGAGTATAGATCCAAGGGGATAGAAAACCCCTTTGCTAAATTCGAACCCGGGCAGGTTCGAAACTTCATCAGGGCCCGTTACCATGTGGACCCAAAAACCAAATAACTCACCGTGGATCCTGCGGTGAAGAAATTCGAGGAAACTGTGGTAAGTATAATCTAATTATCGCGGATCAACTCGATTGCAATCTAATCGATGATCTAAATGATTCACTGTTACTTCTTCTGCAGGAGGAGGAAATTGTTGCTAGTCATGGATCCCAGGGTTCCTCATCCCAGGGGTCTATGGCGGCCACCCGGTGGGATAACCCTTTTAACAGGGCGATGAACCGGGCCAAGAAAATAGAGCCGGTTACAAAGAAGCCATCGTCGGCTGGCCGTATGGCCGGCCTCGGGGGTAAGAATTGGGTGGATCATTTTGGTCCACCGCCGAGGACGCATGTGGCGCCGTCGGGAAGGAGCGAGGAGGAAAACCGCGAGGTTCAAGAACTTAAGGCACAAGTGGCGCGGATCCCGCAAATCGTCCAAGACAACCTGGCAATCACCCTCACGTCCTTCCTTCCTACCTTGGTGGAGTCAATAGCGAACTGGAGTGCGGGTGGTCGAGTAGGGCCGTGCCCGATTCCAAGCATGGTCAGCAGCCACTCGAACAATGCGGGGCCGACGAATCAGGCGAACTACATGTTCGTGACTCCGCCCGCTAGCACCGCGGCACCGCAAGTGTTGGTGACTCCCCCTGCCATCACCGTGGCGCCGGAGTACATGTTGGTGCCCCCCTGCCATCGTCGCGGCGGCACCGGAGCTCCAAGCACCCGTCGGTAGGGAGAATACATCGGCGGCCAGCACCATGCCATCAAGCAGCCCTTCCGTCTCTTGCACGCCCGTCGCCGTATGCGGTGCGTCGACATTAGCCGATCTCGACGCCATCACGGTAAACAAATTGCTTTAATTACCGCCTTTCATGCCATCTATTACTCTTATGGCATCTCTGACGATGCCGTACATGTTTTCCGCAGACGGATGTTCCTTGCACTCTCTTATGCTACGTGAACAACGAGATGAGGGATGTTGCCAAGGGTACCATCGTTCAACCCTTGCAGCGCACGTTCCACTCAAGGACGATGCCAGATAGCGTGCACAGGGTTAAAATTAGTCGGGTGCTAAGGGGCTGTGACGACCTGGAACCTCCCATTCAACCCCCAGGAGCGGATGAAGAAGATCCGTCTGTCCTCAGAACTTGCTTTAGCTTATTCTTGCTATGGACAAAGAGCATGATCCGTTTGGGGACGGCGGGGGCCATCACGCCACAGACAACAGCACCGCCTGCCGTGCCAGCGACAAGCGGTGGCAAGGCCCCCTTACCGCCCTCGCCGTCACCTCCACGCGGTGGGTCGGATGATCATGTTGATGATATGCACATGGCGCAGGATCCAGCCGAGGACGACGAAGACTGGAATGATCACTTCTTCAGGACTCAGTTTGGCAACGAAGAAGACCTAGCTGGTGGCCCCACAGAGAAAGCCACTATCACCAAGCGTCTGTTTGGTTCTCAGGAGACGCCTCCAGCTTGCGCCTTTACAGAGCCAGCTGATACAACCAACTGGCCCTTTATTCTAAGCCCTGACACACTACATAGGGAGGCCGGTGCTCAGATTGCGGTGCCTGCCCGCTCTTCAAAAGGAAAAAAGGGCAGGAAAAGAAAATCTAGCAGCTCGAGCCAGCCGGTGGCGTCAACAACTGCGAATCCGATCAGGTTTCGGGACGGGCCACCAAGACCCAAGGGTATTATGTGGAGGATTCATGTGGAGGGTGAGCCCATGATACCTAAGAATTTGCGGAAGCTCGCCAGTTCAGAACTGCAGAGTGTGCATGACGGCGTGCTGACGATAGAGAGATGCCTTCTATCGGAGAATGATCCCTCGCACCCGGTATTCGTGGTTAAGGTGCCACCAGCTTGGGCTTCGTCGACAATGCCCCTGCGGATCTGTTCTTCGTGCAGTTCGACGACATCTTGAATATGTTCCACCTATACCCGCTGCACTATACCATGGTCCGTCTATTTTCTCTCAGCCTGGCCATACAGATCATTAGAGAGAACACACCGGGCATCGCTATAGTGGACTCCTACTACATGCGTGACGGCTGCTTGGGTTCCCCCGCCGAACGACGTATCGTGGCCTCGTACCTAAAAAGAATCCTCATGGCGAACAAGACAAAGGAGTACATTCTCGTGCCTTACTTTCCCGAGTAAGTCGTTATTCACTCGCCACCGTCGATTGGCTTTATTAGATCATCATCATTCTTTTTCCAACACATTCCATTTGAATTTTTTGCGCAGAGATGAACATTGCACGATCATCTCCTTATCGCCGAAGCATTCCCATGCCACGTATTTCGACTCGGGGAGTCTAGAAAAGAAGAAAAACTACGACAAGATCAAGGAAGTTCTGGATGATGCTCTCACTGGCTTTGCCTCGACGGAAGGCACCACCTTCGTGCGTACGAAGGTCAAGTTCGGCAGGCACGTCTTCAACCACGTAACGGAGTTCCCCTGCGTGAAGCAGCCGGAAAATAGTAAGAAGGAAGCCTACTACGCACTCCATCACATGAGGGCGTTCCTACTTGACCAGCAAAATTCTATGCTGCCAGATCATCTCAAATAGTGGGCCGAAGCAAAGGCCAAGATCAATGATTCGGATATTAGACAAGAGATGTATCGCATCCAGCAGCAGTTTGGGGCAATCATCTTTCGTGATGTCATGACTTCGGGGGGGGGGGGTCTTCTACGGAGGAAATATCCCGAATAACCGTGACATAGAAGATCGCCTAGAGATGCAGGGTGACTATAGGAAGTTCATGACGAGACAAGGCGTCCTCCCGTTCCCTAAGCCGAGCCAGAAGGCTTGATGTTGGCCTAGTTGTAGTTACAAACTATAGATGACCTTTGTGTGTGTGGACAAGTGTACTTATCTTATTAGGTTTATGAATCATCGCATACTTATTTTGCTTATTATTATTATATATCAATCAATGCTTGGTTTTTTTGCTTACTCTTTGGTCCTTTGCTCACTTTGGTCCTTCTTTTTTTCCTTACTCTTTTTTCAAGAATAATGCCGATGATTGAAATGTCATGGCACACTATATATGTGAATGTGCTACGATGGGATTGTGAGCCTTGTGATATGCACAAGTCCAGGTCATGTGCATCCTACTTGGCTCACCGTTCCATCGTAGCATATTCCTGTGTCCAACGACCTATGTATATATATGAGGCATTCTTTTCGAGTTATTTTTGTCTTCTTCGAGAATAATGCCGATGATTGAAATGTCGTGGCACAATATATATGTGAATGTGCTACGACGGGATAGTTAGCCTTGTGATATGCACAAGTCCAGGAGTTGTGCATCCTACTTGGCTAACCGTTCCGTCATAGCATATTCCTGTGTCCAACGACCTTGCTAGTTATATATGAGGCATTCTTTTCGAGCTACTTTGGTCTTTTTCGAGAATAATTCCGATGATTGAAATGTCGTGGCACACTATATATGTGAATGTGCTACGATGGGATTGTATGCCTTGTGCTATGCACAAGTCCAGGTGTTGTGCATCCTACTTGGCGTACGGTTCCATCGTAGCATATTCCTGTGTCCAACGACCTATGTATATATATGAGGCATGCTTTTTGAGTTACTTTGGTCTTTTTCGAGAATAATGCCGATGATTTAAATGTCATGGCACATTATATGTGAATGTGTTGCGATGGGATTGTTCGCCTTGTGCTATGAACAGGTATAGGTGTTGTGCATCCTACTTGGCGAACAGTTCCATCGTAGCATATTCCTGTGTCGAACAACCTAGTTATATATGAGGCATGCTTTTTGAGTTTGGTCTTTTTGATTTAGGAGTACTTTCTATAAGTGTATCTTCATATGCGACTTTAATTATATATGTTTTTTTTCAATCATCGGTTAATTATTATTGTCAACTATAGATGACGTGGTACATCGTGTACAAGGGATGGGTTCCCGGAGTCTACGATGATTGGGAAGACTACCGGAGACAGGTGCACCGTTTCAGCGGCAATAGCTACAAAGGGTACAACACTATGGCGGAGGCGGAAGCTAGATACACGCGCTATCTAGCAGGAGTTAGGACAAGGAACCGGATGAAGACCTACACCTTCGTCGCGGCGGTGATCATGCTTATCTTCTTTGGTTATTCATCCCGCGTTTGTGTCTAGCTAGTTTAGATGTCTAGGCGAGCTTCCGAGCTCTAACCTGTTCGATCGACACATGTATTCGCATGTCACCAACTACTACTTTGTAACTTGATCGAAACAATGTAACTTAGACTATGTATTCATGTATGAGACTTATCTATATGTATTTGTTTCAATCTTGTTTTTCATATTGTGTATTTATATATATAATTGTATATCTTGTATCTGTGTGTGTATATCTGCTGTAATATTGTATATAATTTGTATTGTATATAATATGGCTCAGAAATTAAAAAAACAAAAAACACATCTCTGGCGCACATGATCTACCTTCTGTGGCGCACTACACCTAAAGCGCACTATGCAAGCTTAGTGGCGCACTGGGTAGTGCGCCACAGAAGATCCCAGGGGTAGCGCACCTGCCCAAACTTCTGTGGCGCACTAGAAGGTGCGCTACGCCTGTGGCCAAACATCTGTGGCGCACTAGGCAGTGCGCCACGGCTGAGAGATAGCCGTAGCGCAAGGCACGTGGCGCACTGCTAGTGCGCCACAGATGATGTTTTCAGGTGCGCCACTAAAGTCCATTTTCCTAGTAGTGTCGGGTGTGTTTTGCCTCGAGACTGGGGGTGCCCGTTGTCCGTCAGTTCCCGGAACCTTGTGAGCTCCTCCTGCATGCCAAAGGACTGGGAAATTCTGTTAAAGTCCCTGTCGCAGTGATCTGATCGGGTGAAGCTCCCATGGACGGTGATGACGCCCCTGGGTCCTGGCATCTTGAGTAGCAGGTAGGCGTAATGTGGTACTGCTAGGAATCTTGTGAATGCCACGCGCTCGAGGATAGCGTGGTATTGTGATGGCCAATCCACCACTTCAAACTCGGGTCATTCGCACCGAAAGTTATCGGGCTTGCCGAAGATGACGTCGAGACATATCTTTCCGAGGGGGAACACGCCTTTCCCTGGGACAATGTCGTGGAACGTTTTGTCGGACTGTTCCAGGCTGCACAGCGGGATCCGCATTGCTGCTAGGGTGCTAGCGAACATCAGATTGATGCCGCTGCCGCCATCCATGGAGACGCTGCTCATGTCGAACCCTCCGATCTGCGCCTCGAGCACCAGGGCAGCATGTCCTAGGCGAGGGACCTAGCAAGGGTGATCCGAACGTCTGAACGTGATGCAAGACTCCGATCCGCTGAGGTACTCAGGGATGGCGGGTGGAGCGGTCACAGCCAGATTGATCTGATGGGTGATTTTATTTTGCAGCCTATTCGTTGGGCGCCCTTTTTGGATCACCAGTGATCCTTTCGGCGCGGGGTACCCGTGCCCACCGTTATTTTGCGTGGGTGTGATTGGGTGATTCGAAAGTCCCGCAGGTGGTGGTGGAGGAGCTCCATGTGCGATCTCACCTGGTGCGGGTGTGTTCCCGTATCCAGGGTTCGGGGCTTGTTGCCTCATCTAAGACATGCTTTCGCTGAGTTTTTGGAACTCGCGGTAGTCCTTGAGCATGTGGCTTGCCTTCTTTTTACCATCCTGCTTGTCGATGTAGAAGTGGATGGTGCATGGACACGACAGTTTGTCGTATGTTGAGGGTCCATCGTCGTGGCCGCGATGTTGCCATGACTGCGCTGGGCGTCGTTCGTCGCGGAAGTTATTTCTGTGGTATCCGCCGCTGCGGCGGTCGGCGTAGCCGGCCGCAACCATGTCGGGTCCGTCGCGATCATCGTAGACGCGCGACCATCTCTTGCTACGGCGTTCACGTCGACGGCCGTAGTCATCTTCCTCCTCCGATTGTGCTCGGCGGACAGAGTCCTCGCCATCTGCCCACCTGTTGGTGATGTCCATGAGGTGGTCGAGGGTCTTGGGCTTGATGTGCTCAAGCTCTTCCTTGAAGTCCTGGCGCTTGACGCCATCCTTGAAGGCGTTAATAGCTCTCTCCTCAGAGATATGCGCCACGGAGTTCTTGGTGTTGGACCAGCGCAATATGTACGAGCGAATGGATTCGCCCGTTCGTTGGGTGCAGGCCCGCAGCTCCTCGATCGAGGCTGGCCTCTTGCTGGTGCCTTTGAAGTTTCGGATCTATATGCCAGTTCCTCCTAGCTTCAGATGGATCCCGAGGATAGGCTGCTAAGCCAGATCTGGGCTGCGCCTATTAGCTGCAGCTGAAGGCATTGCAGGGCGGTGTTCTTGTTTCCGCCATGTAGCTTGACGGACGACAGGTGGTCGCTGAGCCACACTTTGGGGTCCTGTGTACCGTTAAACTTCGGAGTATCCGAAGGAAGCTTGAAGTTTCATGGCATCCGTGTCCGTCGGGCGGATTTGCTGAAGCACCGGGCTCCGCAGAGTTCTCCTTCGTCATCGTCCTCCTCGGATTCGGATGAGCGGTCGCGCTTGGCGCGCGCTTTGTCTACCTTGCGTTGAGTGAGTTTGCTTCGAGCGTCATAGTCGCGGCTGCGGTGGCGCGAGCTCTTGTGCCTTCGAGGTAGGTCGTGCTCTTCATCCTCGGATGAAGGTGTGGGGCTGCGGTTGAACCTGACCGCAGCCTTCTTCTTTGGCTCCACAGGAGCTTCTCCGTGGAGCGTAGCTCCAATGAGTCCTAGTCCGGTAAGCACGGACTTGTGCATGGCGCTTTTCGGGTCCCCCACCGGAGGTGGATGGGACGCGAGGTATGTAGTGGCTGCCATGATCGCGGCTTGTGGTGTCTTCGGGATGACGTTTCCGTCGGCATCTATCTCCATGAAACACGTGTTGAGGGTCCGGGTCACCTCACGACGCTCCTTGGGTTCCATGTTCTCCGTGCAAGAACGGTGCTTGTTGCCATGGTTGCCGTGCGAGCTAGAGCCAATGCCCATGGCAGAGAGTGCAGTTTGTCGTGCACTGGACTCCAAGGCTGCTTGCTTGCGTTTGTCAAGCACCTCTTGCATCTTCACCTGCTTCTTGTGCTCTTCGACTAGGAGAAGGTGGTACGCCATCAGTAGGTCCCGTGAGGCACCCACGGGTAGGATCTTGTTGCCTGCCACAGCTTCGCGTGCTTGAGCCCATCCTTCCTTGCTGAGGTGGATGATCCGATTGGGATCGGTGTCTTCATCGTTGGGCGGGGGGACTGGTTTCTCCTGTTCTCGTCGTTCCTACCCTGCGGGTTAGGTGGCGGGTTAGGTGCGTGCTGTTCCGCGTCACTCTGGATGACTACGACACATTGGTAGCGCTCGTAGATTGGATCGCTGCTGCCGCAACTTTCGGATCCGAACCATAGGTCCCTTCCTCCGACGGTGGATCGCACAGATCTGAGTTGCAGCTGCTGCTATCATAGGACTCATCTGCCAATGGCGATGTGCGTAGAACGGGGTGTGGAGCCCATGAAGCGGGCCTGATTGATGGCAGGGGCAACCGCTCTGGCAGGCGGAGGGTGCCGGTCTGCCCCACCTGGAAGCAGAAGCTCCTGAACAGGATCTCGAGTTCGTCGCCAACGGGCTCGAAGTCCTTTAGGGTGGCTGCTGAGTGGACGGTGAAGTCGAAAGCGCCGAAGAGGAGACGACTCTCCGTCGCCGCGGAGTTGTAGATCGCTTTGGTTGGGACCGTCACAATCGCACAATCAGCGCCCCAGTTCCCACAGACAGCGCCAATTGACGAGGATTGATCTCGTCAATGCCCATTGTTATGGACTTGGGTTTTGGAGAAGATGGGGATGCTGGAGATCACGAAACGGTTAGCAAACAAGCAACACGGGGACACGAGGTTTACCCAGGTTCAGGCCCCCGGAGGGAAAACCTTACTCCTGCTTGTCTGCTCTTGATTACGACGGAACCGAAGGTTACAGTGGTGCGCAGATGCAATCTGGCGTGGAGGTGTGTATGCGGTGGTATGCGAAGTGTCGTCCTCGTCGTGCCCTCATAGACTTTATATAGATATAGGTAGGTCCCGGGCACAGATCGAGTCGGTTACAGGTTTTAGGGTTTGTCCCTTTGAATATTCTATCTATCTAGTCTTGCTCTCCAAGGATCCGAAGGCGTCATGGTCCCTGGCCACCCGAAAGTCTTCATGGGCTGGCGCATATTCGTCGTGGGCCTTCCTTGGGCTGGACCAGGTATGAAAAGTGGGAATTCATCCTTGAAACTTTATTAAAAGAATTCCATGATGTTGCTAGGGAAGCCAAAAAGGTCTTTGAGCGTTTCAATATGCTAGGCTCAAGTGTAGATGTTGTGGGTATTTCTGATAAAACTAAGCCTAGAGAAGAATTTAAGATACCGATACCCTTTAAGCTTGTTGGAATGCATGAAGCTTTTGAAAAGAATTTTGATTGGATTGCTCCTGAAAATCTTTTTGATGAAAGTAGTAGACCAAAGAGAGATGATAAGGGATCGTCCAAAACCCATTTGGATGAGATACCTTTCATAGTTGAAGATTTTGCAAGTATTGATGTTAATGCTTCCTCATTTGAAAATACTTGATTCTTCTTGCTTCTTGTGCGTAGCTTAAAGGCTTTAAAGAAAAGTACTTTTTGGGAGATAACCCAAGAGTTTCCTTGAGTCTTGGAAGTTATTACTTCAGTAATGACCTCTCCTTATCCTTTTTCTTTGATTTTTGTGCCAAGAATGACCTCTAATGAGAGGGAAGTAAGATTTGGGGAGTTGCTGTCCCGAAACAGATTTATATCCTCCACCATAAAAATTCGTGAGGAGTCTCTGTAACTCGGATTGATCTCAAAATTTACAAATAAATCCCCCCGTATGTTAGCTAACTTTCGTTCGCTCAACACTTTTTGATTTGAGCAATAGAAGATCTTAGAAAAAGTCGGTTTCTACTTGTTGTTCTGTTTTGATAGATTTCTGCCATTATTTGCATTTGCTTCTTATTGGTTCCTTTTTGAGTCCTATTTTGGGGAATTGAGTTTTTTGAAGGAGTTTCTACAGTACCTTGTATTTTTAGTGAAAATTCTTGCTGTTCCAAAGCTTTTCTAGAGGTCTAATATCTTTTGAATACACTAATGTTGCTAATGAAGATTGTGTGAAGTTTTGTATGAAGGAAAAATTTCAGGTGTAGAGAGAGAATGATGTAATGAGATGAAGAATGGACAAAAGCTCAAGATTGGGGATGCCACCATGGTGTCACCCCAATAAATATTCAAGAGGTACAGGCGTCAAAGCTTGGGGATGCCCAAGGCATCCCTTTCTTCATTAATAAAAAGCTCAGGTCTGTCTAGACACTTCGTTTTTATTGTTTCATGCATAGTTGTGTTGTTCTTGGAGCATCTTAGTTTTAGTTTGATTTGCTTAGGTTGTTTAGTTTGCTTGAATAAAGCAGTTTGGACCCCCGTTCTCGCTGTGTTGTTTTGCAAATAAGTTGCTTGGTGTTGGAGAGGAGTAGTAAGTTCTTGCTTGTAAGTGCAAGAGCAGCTTGCATTGACTGTGACTTAGACTTTAGCATGACATGCTAGGTGTTGTTTTAACCTTATGATTATTGATTATTGCTGTAGCATGTCTTGTTCCAAACAATTGGGATTGCTTAGTGTGTCTTGAAGAAATTATGCGTTGTTTTAGCATGCAAAAGCATAGCATAGTGGTATTCTCCTTTGATGCTTTGTTTGGGTTGACTTGGCACATGCTCACACCATGTTATGACTCTCACAAGTCACCATTAGCCTCTATGATCATTTAGTCCTTGACTTGTAGTACCACTCTTTGCTTTGATTAGTATGCTTTGTTGCACTACATGATTATGGCCATTATTGCTCTCTTAGTTGGTTGCTCCCAGTCTTTTGCTAGCCTCCACTTGTATGAGTAAGCTCTACTCATGATTCCAACTCCCAAGAAACCAAGTTATTCAAAAGTGTTCACTATAAACTCCTATGCATGGTGTGTTACACCATTCCAAGTATATTCTTGTTTTCAGCTATCTTCCAATTTAAAACTATTTTGTTATGTGAAAACTTAGTGATTAAAGCCCTCACAAACTTGATGGCACACTTTATATTCTTTGCCCCTAATAAACTTGAACTACTGTGTCTTCTTTGTTGTATATGCTTGCACTTATACGTTGGAATTAGCAGAACCATGCTGTCATGGGGAACGTTTTCAACATTGCACTTGTACTTTGTACTCAGTTGATATCATACTCTTTTGTCTATGGATGTCACCGGTATGAAATAAAGAGGAAGCTTGTAAGTCCATGGAGTAAGTATTTTGTGTTAGAGAAACGCCTGGGCCGCTAGCCTAAGCCATGCCTAATCATGGTGGAAACTTGCAACATCACCATAGTGAGCTATCTATAAAGCATCCTCAATAAAAAGCTATGCATATAGTAAATAAAAAGATCGCTGAGATGCTCATTGTCTGCTTGCCTTGTCATTTTGGTTATGGGATAGCTCCTATACCATGTGCAAGGGGTACCCCGTGGCGGTTCTCTATGATATGCATGTACTTACAATGACAAGAACTTACAAGTGACTGAAGTTGAGTAGCATGAGGTGTGGCCCTCATATTCAAGGGACTTGAGATTGCCAACTTATACTTTGTCAAGCATATACTCCATAGTTGGTTCACTTTAACCTTAATCACTTCAAGATGCTTATGATAGGGACAATGAGGGATAAAAGCTAACAAGTACCATAATTTTTGGAAGCTCCTTTTGAAACTTGAAATCCCTTCTTCCTTTACAAAAGGCCTTTCTTCCACCATTATTGAGTCTCCACCTTCTACCTTTAGGCACCATTAAGAGAGCATAGTTGTCATTCTATGTGCAGTGTCCCAAAACTTATTGATTGATGCATATTGTGATATTACTTGTTCTTGTGCTATTTGTTTCTAGTCACCCTTGTAAACTTTGAAGGTGTCATATTCATCTATATTGCTACTCTATGAGGGACAAGATGATTGCCACTATGCTATGTTTTCTGTATGTGAAACAAACAAACGTTTTTTAATGCATGTTATTCATGATATTTGTTTGTAGCCTTTCATGTTGCATGCATAGCTACTATGTCCTGTTGTTAGAACTCCATCTTTCATGCACATGTTTAGAGTTATTTGATCCCAGCTTTCAATGCTTGCAAATTGTTTGATCTTTATTGTGAAGGTGCATGTGACCTCAAAAATTATTCTTTTATCACTTACCTACTCGAGAACGAGCATGAGTTAAGCTTGGGGATGCTTGAGACGTCGGAAACGTATCTATAATTTTTGATGTTCCATGCTTGTTTAGTATCTACTTTTCTTTGCTTCATCTTTCTTTGAGGTGTTTTTATATATTTTCTAGAACTAACCTATTAACAAGTTGCCACAGTGCCAGTTGCATGTTTTCTTCTATTTTTTTGGTTCCAGAAAGGCATAAAATCAATATTCTCGAAATTGGACGGGGCAAAAGCCAAAGTCAATACCTTTCCGTGGGGAACAAGAAGTCCAGAGGGGAGACGAAGAAGCGTGCCAGGGCGGCCAGGGGTAGGCCCGCGCCTAGACAGGGTGTGGCCCCCATGGTCGCCTCCTCGGCCTCCCCCTTCGCCTATAAGAATCCCCCGATGCAAAAACCCTAAGTACCCGATCAATATTCCACGGAACCTTCTGTAGCCGCCGCCACCGTCGTCCCTAGATCGGGAGGGATCTGAAGTTCTTCCCGGTACCCTGCCGAAGGGGAGATCATCCTGGAGGCCTTCTCTCCGGTATGATGCGTGAGTAGTTCCACCTTAGACTATGGGTCCATGTAGTAGCTAGATGGGTGTATCTCATCCTTGTGCTTTCATGTATAGATCTTGTGAGCTCCGTGCATGATCAAGGTCTAATCTATTTGTAATCATGCATGTTGTGTTTGCGGGAATCCGATGGATATTGAGATTATTATGTTGGATTGATTAATGGTTTTGTCTTTATGATTCTATCATGTCTGCGTTGTTTGTGATCTTGCATGCTCTACATTGTTAGTAGCTATCTTGGCCAAGTAGTTGCTAGTGACTCCAAGAGGGGGTATTTATGCTCGATAGTGGGTTCATGCCTCTAGTTTCCAAGGGAAGTGACAGAAATCTCTTTGGTTGTAGATGTGCTGTTGCCACTAGGGAGAAAACAACGGTCTCTTGTTCATGGAACATGTGGACTGTTTACCTTACACACTTTGCTTAAAGTTGTTGTCTGTTGCTTGTAACTTAATACTTGAAGGGGTTCGAATGATAACCTAAAGGTGGACTTCTATTCATAGATGCAGTTGGGTGGCGGTCTATGTATCTTGTTGTATTGCCTAATCTAATCTCATAGGATTTTTTTTACTAGTATTGCATTGTTATGCCTTGCTCATTTCCTGTCAATTGCCCTACTGTAATTTGTTTATCCTTCATGCCATATTGTTTATCTAAGGAGAGCACCTCTAGTGAACTATGGACCCCGGTCCAATCTTTACCATTGATACATCTTCCACTGTTACTTGTTTACTTGCTGTAAACCATTAACTTCCACAACATACGTTTAATCCTTTGTTACAGCAAACCGGTGAGCTTGATAACCTCACTAATTCGTTGGGGAAAAGTCTTGAGTTTGTGTTGTGCAGGTCTCCGCATTGCTTGCAACACATGTGTGACGTTTCCTTCCTCCTTCTGGTTCGATAACCTCAGTCTCTAATGAGGGAATACTTGTTGCTGTGCTCATCACACCTTGCTCTTGGGGTTTCCAATGAAGTACTCCACGTCAATCACCATCAGGCACGTCGCCTACCTCGACTACTCCGACTCAAACTATGTCTACCTCAACTACTATGGCAAATTCTCCAGGCTCAACGACGATATCGACCATAACACAACAACAACATCAATTTCGCGACTTCATCAACGGTGAAAACTTCACCAATGGCACCATCGACCACGACTATAATGCCCCACTCCCGGCTACATCGACATTGGCAACAAGGGCTACCACCTCACCTCCGGCTTATGCTCCAGTCAGACAGTCCGCGTCACTACCGATCTGACTATGGGGGGGTATTAGAGTATATGTCGATTAGGCATATTTCGTAGTTTAAACATTGTAATCCAATTCTATCTTTAGTAGTCTTCTTGCCCCCAAGTCTTCTAATACTATATAAACAACCCAAGGGATCACGATGTAATCATCTCTTGAAATATTGATACAATCTATACTTTCGCAATCTTTCATGGTATCAGAGCGGTTCGCTCCGCCTAGGGTTTAGCCCCCTCTTCCGCCACGTCGCCCCCGGGGAGATCGTCCGCCGGGGGCCGCGCAATAGTAGCTTAGATCTTACTTTGCCAAATTTTCTTGTTGGCCGCTTGACCGGCATTTCTTCTTCTTTCGGCGATCATAGATCGGATAGTGTCATCCCCAACCACATGTCATCATCACGCGCCTCTACTTCAACCTCGGCGTCTAGTCATCTCCGGAAAATCATCGCCAACGATTATGCCAAGGAGGCTCCGCACGGCGCCCCAAGAGATGTCTTCACGCGCTGCGTCGGCTTCTCCATCCTCACGTCGTTGCCACACTGGCCCGTCTTCGCCAAAATCTATGATATGCCTATTACCATGAACTTGGAAAGATTTTGTAGCATTATAGGTATTATCATGAATGGGACAACAAAGAAGATCCAAAGTCGACCTGCTGATTTGCTGGAGCTCTACCGAGGTGTAAAAAATGATGATGACCGCACAGCCCAGCGCGGCAAGATAAGAAGCATTCATCTCCCAGCTCTTAGATATTTTCTTACTATCTTGCTACTAGCATTCTTGGTAGGGAGAACAGTAGTAATATTTCTAATTATCATTTAGATTTACTTGCTGCTTCTTAATAATGAAACCAAGTATAATCTTGGTTCTCTAATTGCTCGCCGCCTAGCTGCTAGTGGACCCATTTATGGGGGTATTATTGTTGCGTGCATGGTTGCTGCTTTGGGCCTTTCTGATCCTAATGATACAGTGTTGGCCCCATAGATACTTGATCTTGCGGCTATGAAAGAACATCACTTTGTTACTACTAACTCTCGTACAAAAAGTTTAGTTTATAGGATGATGTTTACTGATGGAGATGAGAGGTAAATTCCCTTGCCACAACCTACTTTGTTCAGTATTTGCAGGAAGTCGTGGTCACGTTCAAAGGAGGAGCTGGACGAGCAGCTCCACTTTCTTGTTTTCCACAGGCAGCACTAGGAGGGGGATGCGCCCTCTTATGACTATGATGCGCACTACGCCGAGGCGTCCTCGGGTTCGTATTAGGACGTAGGTACTTCTTCTTCATATTATGGAGGCGCCACTTCCTGGCCAGCTTGGGATTGATCTCCACTTAGGCCAAAAGCCTAAGCTTGGGGGGAGGTGTACCGACGTCACACTCATCTTCATATCATATTCTGTCGGTACTTTGCATATCCATGTTTTGCTTTCTTTCTTTTTCGTTTTTATTCTTGTTTTGTTTTTGCTTTCCAAAACACAAAAAGACCAAAAATATTTTTGTTGTTTCTCTTTGTTCGCTTCTTTAGCTTTTAGTTTTAGTTTGCTTCACCCTTTTTATCTTTCGTTTGTTAATCGAAAAGCCAAAAATATGTGTTGTTCTTCTCTGGTTTTGTAAAGTTCGTTGTAGGGTTCAGCAGTCCTGACTGACTCCTTTGGAGTTTGGTTTTCATATTATTATTCAAGTCACACAAGTGAAAGGCAATAATGATGATTTATGACAATTCGAGGTGTGGTAAGAGGCTGGTATGAAGTCTATTTGGTTTCATTTTTGTACATATACTCATCCATGTGGGCATGCTTATTCTGTTCATCTAAGGTGTATGTTATTTAATGGATGCTTAGTAGTTCTTACTCTCTTATGATTAGTTCCAATTTGCTCATAGTTTGTAGCATGTCATATAAATGTTTGCTTGCATTGTTCTATTCATAACATGGTATGACATTGTGGTATCCTCCTCTGAATGTTTCATTTGAATCGACTTGGCACATGCTCACGCATGCATATGACTAAACAAAGAGTCAGTTAAGCCTCGATGATTTATTTTGCCTCGGAGTTCTTATTTCACTTTTATGTCACTGTCAATTTTGTTTTCTCGCAAGCATGATTATGACAGTTAATGCTCACTCGATTGTCGCTCCCTTCCTATTGCTAGCCTTTAGTTGTACTGAGTATGAGCTCTACTCATGCATCCAACTCCCCAAAACCAAAGTTGTCAAAAAGTGTCCACCATATCTACCTATTAGCATCATTTCTATTCCTTGCATACTTATTATGCTTTGTTTTCTTCCAAATAATTTTTTTTGCTTGTTATGTGAAAATTAGTGATTAAAGCTCTCACGAACTTGATGGCACATTTTATTTCTTGCACTTAATAAACCTGAACCATTGTTACTATCTTATGATGCTTATATGCTTGCAACTTGTAAGTTGGGAGTTAGCAAAACCATGTTGTCATGGGGTATGCTTTCGACATTGCACTTATTTATTCAGTTGATATCATGTTCTTTTGTTTATGGATGTCGGAGGTGTAAAATAAGATGGGAAATTGTAAGTTCTTGGAGTTTGTATATGTGTTAGAGAAACGCCTGGGCGGCTAGCCTAAGCCATGCCTAATCATGGTGGAAACTTGTAGCAAAACCATAGTGGCATTCTATGAAGCATCCTCGATAAAAAACTATGCAAATAGTAAATAAAAAGATCGATGAGATGCTCACTGTGTGTTGCCTTGTCATTTTGATATGGGATAGCTCCTGTGTCATGGGGCAAGGGGTACCCCGTTGGCGGTTCTCTATGATACACCTATACTTACAATGACAAGAACTTACCTGGGACCAAAGTTGAGTAGCATGTGGTCTTGGTACTCGTACTCAAGGGGCATGAGATTTTCAACTTGTGATTTGTCAAGCATATAACTCATATTTTCCCTCACTTTAACCTTAACCATTTAAAGATGGTTATGATAGGGGCAACTAGAGCTCAAAGCTAATAAGTACCATACTTTCCAACATTTGGAAGCCTTTCAAACTTTTAAATCTTTTCTTTCACTTTTATGTCGAGTCACCATATTTTCTATGAGCACCTTCCCGAGAGCATAACTGTCATTCTTAGTGTAATGTGCTTGTCCCAGAATATGGTTGATTGTGACATAACTTTGACGCTTGTATCTTTGATATTTTTACTTCTAGTCTTCACTTTAACTTCAGAGGTTCCTTGGCATTTATGTTTTGCTCCAAAAAGAAAGGCAAGCAAGATACCTGGCGAGGTTTAATATCGTCAATGCCCATTGTTATGGACTTGGGTTTTGGAGAAGATGGGGATGCCAGAGATCGCGGAACGGTTAGCAAACAAGCAACACGGGACACGAGGTTTACCTAGGTTTAGGCCCAGGAGGGAAAACCCTACTCCTGCTTGTTTGCTCTTGATTATGGTGGAACTGAAGATTACACGGGTGCACAGATGCAATCTGGCATGGAGGTATCTGTGCAAAAGTATGAGGTGAGAGATCTAGGTCGTGCCCTCCTGGCCTTTATATAGAGTTAGGCAGGTCCCAGGCACAGACCGAATCGGTTACAGGTTTTAGGGTTTACCCCTTTGAATTTTCTATCTACTCTAGTCTTGCTCTCCAAGGATCCGAAGGCGTCATGGGCCTTGGCCACCCGAAAGTCTTCATGGGCCACATATATTTGTCGTGGGCCTTCCTTGGGCTGCACCAGGTATGCTGATATCGTGTACCCGTGGGGTATAACCATGTCAGTAGCCCCCGAGTGTTTAGTCGAATCGTAGATTCGGCTGAGGACTCTTCAATCCTTCTGGTGCAACTCTGTCTTTCAAGAGAATGTGTAGGGATTGTTGATGCGTGTGCCTGACTCTCCCGACGGATCAGGGTCAGTGAACTGTCTTAGGAAAAAACAACACGATCTTCTTAGGTTCGAGTCCCTCGACTCGAACCCGGAACATATACTGGCGTAATTCGACTCAGGCCGCAGAGGACTTACAAGAGTGGAATTCCAGTGAATTTAAATGATGTACCCAATGCGTCCGTCGGGATTTTTCATCGCGCCTGTTGGCACGGATTCATACTAGTCGAGCGCAGTCATGTGCGTTACCAGGCCATCAGATGATATCTGTAGGTCTTATCTTTGCGGGTGCGCGGCCAGCACTCCTGATAGGAGTAGCCCCCGAGTAGTTAGTCGAATCGTAGATTCGAGTGAGTACTCTTAGCTTTGTAGCCGAAGAATTGTGACTTTTGCTAGTATAGTTGTTGATGACGTCAGTGCTGACGATCAGTGACCTCAAGCGTCTGCTGCGCCAGAGATGACGTGACTGGACGAACATGGGTCCCACCTTCTGACCTTGAATTGACCGGTCACACGCGGTGTGGAGATAATTACGGCGTCGCCTCGATTTCCGTGCATAGTGGACGGCGTGTGAGCGACGGTTCGTTGCGATGTTGACACGTGTATGATCAGATCTTGCCGTTGGCGTTAGGTCTTCTTGATGGACGGTTATCGTGCATCGTCTTCGTCCTTATAATCATTGGGGAAAAAAATTAGTCTGTTTTCACCGCAGCCATTCTTGTTTCACTGCTCCAATCTTCTCTGAGCTTTTTTGCTGTGCACTGGAATATCCTCGGATATTTCCTTCTTTGATTCTACGTTCTCGTCGCCGGCGCCACCGCACCGCAATAGGGAAACCTAAGAAGTCTTCTTTTGCGGTTGGCACCAGCGCTGCTGGTGGCAAGAAAAGTTCTACTGCTACCCGTGTCACCGACGGTGGATGGCGGCGATCGGAGACGCGGGAGAATGATCTCCGCAAGCTTCATGAGCAGGGCCTAATCCCGCAGGATAGGGAGGTCGTCAAACTCCCTGGCAACAAGGTAATTTCCCGTCCCCCCGCTGGGTTTCGGGTTATGTTCCTCGCTTTTGTTCTTCGGGGCTTTTCCTTCCCAGTCCACAACTTCCTTTGTGGACTGCTTTTTCTTTACGGCATCCAGCTGCATCATCTTTCCCCCAATTCTCTTCTTCACGTCGCCTGTTTCATCACTTTCTGCGAGTGCTGGCTCGATATCGAGCCGCACTTTGGCCTCTTCCGGAAACTCTATTCCGTGAATAGGAAATCTGGTTCTGATGGTGTTTATCCCATTGGGGGTTGCATCATCTCCCTCAAACCCAATCTTCTTTTCTTCTCTTTTTCCATGTCTGAATCTGTCCAGTACTGGCGGAGGCGATGGTTTTACATCCGCGACTCCACGGTGGCTAGGCAAGATTTTGGTCTTGCTCCTTTCGACCCCTCCCAAAAGATCGAGCCGAAGAGGTCCTCGAAGAACCAGATCTTGGATGGCGAGGTAGCGGAGATAGAGACTCTCTATCGTCGGGTGGAGGATCTCCATCTGATTCCGGAGAAGGAGGTGAACGGTGTGGATATCATCTGCACTTTTCTCAAACGTCGGGTGCAGCCGCTCCAGGCTAGGGCGCACCCGATGTTCCTTTATGCTGGTCGTCGTGACCCGACTAGGGTTTCGGCTGAAGAATTCCCCAAGGGAGATCTCGACGGAGTCCTTCGCCTGCTGCTGAAGTTCAAGGCTGGAGAGGATATCCCGGGGAAGTCGCTGACTTCTCCGTTCTTTGCTTCTCGTCCGGTTCCGCAGGTGTAGATCTGGGACGTGCGCGTGGCGCTATTTTCGACTGCGTTTTACTTGTATTTATTTGTCTGCTGACAAATTTGCTTCTTTTTGTGTAGGAGTTCAAGGTGTCGGGCATGTCGCCACCGCTTCCCGAATTGTTTCCGGCTGCACCGGACAATGAAGTGGTGGACTCCATGTCCGAGCTGCCATCGGCGCAATCTCCGGCTGAAGAGGCCAACGAGTCGAGCGAGGACCATACTCGCAAGCGGACACGAAGCTCCAGCGAGTCTTCGGATGCCTTGACTCCGCCGACGCCTAGGAACCCGCTGTGCCTTGATCGTCATAGTGATGGGCACGGGGGCTCTTCCTTTCCGATTCCTGCCGTTCCCGTGCAGGCTGTGGTACAGCACCCGCCGGCAAAGCGGAAGAAGGAAGAAAAGAAGGAAGAGAAGAAAGAGGAAAAGAAGGTCCGGAAGACCCCTCCCGTCTTTGACTTGAGCGAGCTTGACTCGTAAGTTTCCTTAGCCCTACATTGCCTTTTCTTGTGTATTTACCTTACGCTTAGCTAATTTGTCATTGTGTAGACACTCCTCTAACGACTCCTCCAGTGATGGTGTTCGGGAGATGATGGGGGAGTCGAAGGTCGTGCTTCCTCCTCCTCATACGGTGGCCACCTCTGAAGGCGCTGCTCCAGACCCTTCTCCGCAGGAGATTCGGGTGGTTGCGCCTCAGAAGGCTATGAGCGGACCTTCGGAGTCACTGTCAGATCATGTAAGTAACTCTGCCTTCTATCACGGGGGGAGCCCCCGAGCCTTTTTGGATGATCTGTTGATTTTTCTTTTCTTCCCACCTCGGGAGGAGCCCCCGAGCATCTATGGGGTATGTTGTTGTTTGTTTTGTTTTTTTTCTTCGAGGCTCGGGGGGAGCCCCTGAGCATCTTTCGTGTGTGCAACTTGCTTCTGCTCGTTCTTTTGGGCGTAGCCCCCGAGTCTTTCTTTTGACTAGTAGTTCTTTTTGCAGCCTTTTGTGCAAGGTGCCAACCAACTGGTGCAGCAACACCTGGCGTTGGAGGCCAGCCTCAAACAACTTCAAGGTATTTTTATGCCCTGATCTTTTGTTTCTTCTTGCATTGCTGTCCTTCGATTCGACATTTGCATTGCTTGCTGCAGAGGATCACAACGCCTCTCTTCGTGAGATTGATGCTCTCAAAAAGAGCCTTGGTCAAGCGGAGAAAAAGGCCGAGGTCGCCGTTGGTGCAAGGGAGCGCCTCGAGATGGAGTTGGCCCAACGCGGCCGAGGGAAAGGAGCGCCTGCAGCAGGAGGCTACGAACCGCGAGGAGCAGCTTGCCACTGCCACGACTTCGCGCGCGAGAGAGGTGGCCGTCAAGCTTATGGCGGCTGCCAAGGCTGTTTCGGGTGAGTATCTCTGTCTTACTCCTTTTGATGTCCTTGTCTTTCTTTTGCAGTGCTTTTATTCATTATGCTTCTTTGTTGTCTTAGATGTCACGGGCATCGAGTTTGATCGTGGTGCTCTGAAGCACGGGAGTGCTCTGGATGATGCTACTGCGGCGGTCGAAGACCACTGCAGTACCGTCGTCAGCTCGCTTGCCAAGGCCAAGGAGGTCCTTGGGCGCTTCTACAAGGAGCTTATCCCCAAGGGCGTGGCCCTTGAAGATGTTGATGCCCTGGCGGAGGCGCTATCAGCCGAAGCACCTGCGGCGTACAAGCGCAAGCAGAAGGGCATCGACGCATCTGTCGGTCTGGCTATGGCCTTGGCGGCTAGAGCGGAGCTGGACCTTCCTCAGGTCACTTCCCGGATGCCGACGACTGCTGATGGATCCGAGGTAGCCTTCGCCACCTATGCTGCTCGTTGTAAGCGTTACGGGCCGAAGCTGATTGATCTGCTGGCCGAGTACGCGCTAAGACAGCAGGGGGAAGCCAAGGCGAGGCAGTCCGGTTCCGAGGCTACTCGGGGTGCAGCTTCGTAGGCGTTGTAGCTATAGGATAGTTGTAGCTTCTTTTGTTGTGATTATTTTGATGAACAATCCTTGTGCCACGTAGTGGCTTTTGCTGCACTTAATGAATTTGCTGAGTTCTGTGCTCCTTCATCTGCTTGTTCATGTCTTTGTCTTTCTGTTAATCTAGGGTCCTTCGGGTGATGATCCCGTTGACACTTCGTCCGTAGCGCAACTGTGGCCATCCTTGGATGATGCGTCGCAGCTTGTGTTTCTTCGAGACCGTATCCGTAGCCTCGAGAAAGAGTTGCTAGTGGTGCGTGGCCATGCTCATGTTTGGAAGTCCAAAGCAGATCGAGGCGCTGCCAGAGAGGAGTACTTGATGGCGGAGTTGCTTCGTTTGTGCGAGCAGCTTCAGTGTGAGTTTTTTGAGCTGTTGCCCGTTACTTCTGATGCGCCTGTTGGCATTTCATCTTACTCTTTTGCAAGTACTGCAGGTGCTAACATTGCTCCAAGGGAGGAGAAGGAGCGTGTTGCTGTTCGGATCAACTTCTTAACTCAGCAGGACATGGAAGCCGACAGGTTCTTCTGGATGGACCGTGACCATGCCATGGGCCTTGCGATGGTGCAAGATCGCGTTCACCAAGTATCGCGAGTGCTTCATCAGGTGAAGACTTCACTCGCGTCGGTTCTGCATGTGATGTTTCTGCTGGATGATGCGTCGTCGACTCTCTCTGGTCTTCTGTCGAAGTTTCGGAACGTGCATCATGTCAAGGAATTGGTGCGGCATCAGCTCGTCACAGGGATGAAGGCTGCGCTTTCGCTTGTGAGGCTACATCGCCCTGATTTAGATTTATCTGTTGTGGCGGCTGGGCCGCCTCTTCGGCCAGATGGTGGCGAGTGGGATATGCGTCCGCATTATGCGGCTGTAAGGCAGTATGCCAAACAGATCGTAGATCTGTTTGAGCAGCGTGCTCAGGTTATTCTTCAGAATAGGTAGTACCTGTAAAAAAGATAGATGTAAAGTTTGTATATATTTGACTGGGCGTGTGCTGCCCTTTTGTTATAAAGGTTTGGTTGTTATTTTAGAACGTAGTGCTTTGTTCGTATACGTGCCCTTTTCATTAGCCTGACGTGGTCAGCTACTCAGGTGTACACGTGTTATCCTCAGTCGACGAAGTCGTGAGGTGGGGGGAGCCCCCGAGTGCGTTTGTAGCATGGAGTAAAAGTGTGAATAGTAAACAAAATTTTGGGGCGAGACACTTAGCTTTATTCATATCGTAATAGAGGAGGTACATTGTTTGGCTGAGTAGCCTTGGCTGAATAGCCTTATTGAAAGTAAAGAGGGAGGTAGCTAGGGGTAGAACCATCACAGCTATGCGACGTTCCATGGGTTGGAGTATGCGACTCCAGACTTCACATGCTTGAGGCGATAGGCGCCACCTGGGATGACTTCGGTGACGATGTAGGGTCCTTCCCATGGCGACTCGAATTTCTTCGGTCGCTCTTGCTTGAGTCGCAAGACTAGGTATCTTTCGATGAAGAACCTTGGGCGCAGCCGTCGGCTGTGGTAGTTGCGGAGACTCTGCTGGTACACCGCTAATCGAGCTGCTGCTATGTCTCACGCTTCGTTGAGTGTGTCGACGGCTGAAAGAGCATTTTTCTATCCCTCTGATTTTGGTGTTTGATAACAACAGACTTATCGGTTTAATTGTGTGCTAAGTTCATTACAGGTTTGATAAGAGGCGGCACAAATAATGGCATACCAATTCCCTTTGCAAAAATACCTCTGTGCCAAGCGGTAGTACCGGAACTACGACCGGTACTACCGCTTGACACCGGTACTACCGGTTCTAG
This sequence comes from Avena atlantica, assembly GCA_910589765.1. Taxonomy (NCBI): domain Eukaryota; kingdom Viridiplantae; phylum Streptophyta; class Magnoliopsida; order Poales; family Poaceae; genus Avena; species Avena atlantica. Next base: position 305,033,507 of record OU342736.1, read on the forward strand.
TACCGGTTGGCACTGACCAAAGCTGATAAAGGTGTGGGCGAGTCAGTACCCCCCGGTACCACGGAGCGGCACTACCCGTCCAACCGGTAGTACCGCTTGGTATAAGCGGTACTACCGCTTGAGACGGTCGTACCGCTCGGCAGTACCGTGGCATACTGACTAGCACTCACCCCTCTCCGTTTTTGTCAGTACCAAGCGGTACTTGGGACCGGCACTACCGCCCCAACCGGTAGTACCGCTTCCTACGACTGGTACTACCGCTTGGGGGTAGTACCGCAAGGGCGATACCGCCCCCAACTAAAGATTGCTGAAGAACTGGAGCACCTCCGGTACCTGACCGGTAGTACCGCTTGCATGCGGTACTACCGCTTGAGTACCGGTACTACCGGTACATTAAATGCTTCAACGGCCATATTTCGTGGGGGGGTATAAATACCCCTCCACCTACCTTGGGACAAGGTGCTCAGTGCATTAAAGTCATAGCCCACCATTGGAGTCCATTGGAGCCACCCAAATCCACAAGATCTCTTCATCCAACCATCCAAAGTCATTGATCTTTGGAGAATCGAAGGAGGAGGCCTTGATTTAAATCTTCACCAAGAGAGATCTTCATTTCCCCCTCATTCACTTGAGGGCCCCCCAAGCTCTAGTGTTTCTTTGGAAACCCTAACTTTGATTTGGTTCTTACAAGCTTGTCTTTGATTTGTCTTGACAGCTTGCTTGTATTTGGGAGCCTCCAATTCAGTTGTGGATGTGTGCCCCGAACTTGTTGTAAAGGTGTCGGCTTCCACCTCGAAGGTTGCTGATATAGTGGAAGGTGAATCGAGCCCGTTGGGGTGAGGTTCATCGGAGAACAAGGGAGGCCTCTCGTGGCATTGGTGGTTTGAAACCACCCCCTCTCCAAACGTAGACATACTTCCCTTCAAAAGGAAGGAACTACGGGAAACAAATCCTTGTGTCTCCGCGTCCACTCCCTTGGTTACTTCTATCCTTTACCGCACTTTACTTACTTGTTCTTGCTTAGTCTTGTGTTAGTTTGTGCTTGTTTGACATATAGGTAAATTCACCATAGTTGCATATTCTAGAGAATTTACCTTTCTTGTCAAACCCTAATTTGAATAAGAGTAAAATTTGAAGTAGCACCTATTCACCCCCCCTCTAGGTGCCCATACGATCCTTTCAACGGCGTCTTCGAGTGTAGCCGTGGATTCGGCTTCACTATAAGCGACGACCCGGGGGGCCTAGTGGCGTACTTCGGCTGGTAGCACGGCTTCGGCTCCATGCACCATGAAGAATGGCGTGTAGCCGGTTGAGCTGTTTGGCGTGGTACGCAGGCTCCATAGGACGGAGGGTAGCTCTTTCGTCCAGGCTCCGGCGAGTCCCTCGAGTGGGCTCATGAGGCGCTTCTTGATGCCAGCGCCGATTAGGCCATTGGCCTTTTCGACCTGCCCGTTCGTTTGCGGGTGCGCCATAGAGGCGTATGTGATATTGATTCTGAGGCCTTCACAGAAGTCCTGGAATTCTTTGGAGATGAAGTTCGATCCATTGTCGATGATGATGCTATGCGGTACGCCGAACCTGTAGACAATGGATTCAAAGAACTTGACGGCAGTCTTGCCCTTTTGGTTAGTGACCGGCATGGCCTCGATCCACTTGGTGAATTTGTCGACTGCGACCAAGAGGTTGACGTGCCCCCCTTTCGAGGACCTGGGCAGCTTGTCGATCATGTCGAGGCCCCATTGGGCGAAAGGCCAAGCCAAAGGTATGAGCCTGAGCTCTGGCCCGGGTGCGTGTGGTTTGTCGGCGAACCTTTGGCACCCGTTGCATCTTCGGACGAAGTCCTTGGCGTCGTTCATGGCCGTCGGCCAGTAGAATCCAGCTCGTAGAGCTTTGGCGACAAGGGAGCGACTTCCCTCGTGGATGTCTTGTAGGATGGTTTTTCCGTCGCCGATGGTGACGCACCTTTGTAGTACACCCAAAATGCTGCACTTGTACAGCTCGCCATTGATGATGGTGAAGGCTTTGGACCGACGAGATATGCGCCGGGCATCCGTCGAGCTATCAGGCAGTACTCCGTCTATCAAGTACTGGAGGTACGGTCGGTTCCAAGTTTCTTCGACTGCCATGACCTGCATCAGGTTGACCACGGCAACCTCTGTGTCTAGTTTTTTGGGTCCTTCCTGACCGTCGAGTAGCACGGCCCCCGAGTGTTCTGCTTCTTCGGGTGATCCCTTGGGGAATTTCCGCTTGATGGATGGCACGCAGATCTGTTCGAGGAACACACCTGGCGGCACCCGTGCGCAGGTGGAGACGATGTTGGCGAGTCCGTCGGCCTCCTCGTTGCTTTCTCTTCCAACGTGTCGAAGCTCGCAGCCGTCGAAGCCTCCTTCGAGTGCATTGTATAGTGCACGGTACACAATCTTGTTGGCGACATGCGCGTCGCACTCGTTCATCGTCTGCTGGACAACGAGGTTGGAGTCACCATAGATGACCAGGCGCGTTGCGCCGCAGATCTTTGCCATCCTCATGCCGTGGATGAGGGCCTCGTATTCTTCTTCGTTGTTGGAAGCTCGAAATTTCATCCGGAGGACGTACTTCATCTTATCGCCCTGCGGGGAGGTCAGTATGACTCCGGCTCCCGCTCCGGCTTCACACTTGGAGCCGTCGAAGTGCATCGTCCATGACTGCGTCATGTCTGGGATGTCTGGCAGCTACAGCTCCATCCAGTGTATAAGGAAGTCCGGGAGGATTTGAGACTTGATTGCGTGGCGTTTTTCATAGATGATGTTTAGAGGTGACAGCTCGATGCCCCACAGGGCCACACGTCCTGTGGCCTCTGGGATGTTTAGGATGCTGTTCAGGGGTGCCTCGTTGACGACCATCACCTGGTGCTCCTGAAAGTAGTGGCTCAACCGACGAGCCGTCATGAACACGTTGTAGGCGAGTTTTTGGTAGTGAGGGTACCTCTGTTTTGTTGGTATCAATACCTCGCTGAGGTAGTAGATTGGGCATTGGACCCCATGGGTCTTGCCCTCTTCGGGTCGCTCGACCACCAGTACGGTGCTCACCACCTGGTGTGTAGCTGCTATGTACAGCAATAGAGGCTCGCGTTCCTTTGGTGTAACCAAGACGGGCGAGGTAGAGAGCAGCCGCTTTAGATCTTCGAATGCGTCATCCGCCTCAGGTGTCCACTTGAATTTGTCTGCTTTGCGTAGCAGCTGGTAGAATGGCAGGGCTTTCTCGCCCATGCGGCTGATGAACCTGCTCAACGCTTCTACTCGTCCTGCAAGCTGCTGGACACCCTTGAGGTTTTTTGGCTTCTCCATGGCCATTATGGCCCGGATTTTCTTCGGGTTTGCCTCGATCCCTCGCTGGGAGATGAAGTAACCAAGCAGCTGGCCAGATGGAACGCCGAAGGCGCACTTTTCAGGGTTAAGCTTGATCCTGTAGCGGTCGAGATTATCGAACGTCTCGCGGAGATCGTCGATGAGTGTTCTCGCCTTCCTGGTTTTGATGACTATGTCGTCAACATAGACTTGGACATTGCGACCGATATGGTCCTTCGAGCATGCCTGCATGCATCGCTGGTATGTGGCACCTGCGTTCTTTAGCCCGAAGGGCATTGTGTTGTAGCAGAACACTCCGAACGGTATGATGAACGCCGTTTTCTCTTGATCTTCGACCTTGAGTCAAATCTGGTTGTAGCCTGAGTAGGCGTCGAGGAAGGAGAGTTTCTCGCATCCTGCATTCGAATCGATGATCTGATCGATCCGAGGGAGAGGGAAGTGGTACTTTGGGCAGTGCTTGTCCGGCGACGTGAAGTCCACGCACATCCGCAGGATGTCCGTGTCCTTTTTGGGGACCATCACTGTATTGGCGAGCCACTCGCTTTCTTTAATCTCCCTGATGAAGTTTGCAGCAAGTAGTCTGTTGACTTCAATCCCTATGGCTTCGGCCCGGGGCTCGGACAGTCTCCGGATGGACTGCTTGACGGGCTTGGCGTCTGGAAAGACGTTGAGTGCATGCTCGGCGAATTCCCTGGGAACTCCTGGCATGTCCACAGGACACCAGGCGAAGATTTCCCAGCGCTCACGGAGGAATTCTACGAGCGCGCTTTCCTATGTAGGGCTGAGATCGATCAGCGCCGTCTTGGCGGCATCCGTCGGGTGGACCTGCACCTTCTTTGTGTTGACGGTGGAGTCGAAAGACATGTCAGGTGCGTTTTGTCGTGCGACTGGGGGTGCCCCATTGTCTGTCATCTCGTAGAGCCTTACGAGCTCCTCTTGCATGCCGAATGACTGGGAGATTCTGTTGAAGTCCCTGTCGCAGTGGTCCGATCAGGTGAAGCTCCCGTGGACCGTGATGACGCCCCTGGGTCCTGGCATCTTGAGTAGCAGGTACGCGTAGTGTGGTACTTCCAGGAACCTTGCGAATGCTACACGCCCGAGGATGGCGTGGTATTGTGATGGCCAGTCCACCACTTCGAACTCGAGCCGCTCGCATCGAAAGTTGTCCGGTTTTCCAAAGATGACGTCGAGCCATATCTTTCCCAGAGGGAATATGCCCTTTCCTAGAACGATGACATGGAACGTTGTGTCTGACTGTTCCAGGCTGCACAGCGGGATCCGCATTGCTGCTAGGGTGCTTTTGAACATCAGGTTGATGCCGCTGCCACCGTCCATGAAGACGCGACTCATCTCGAAACCTCCGATCTGCGCCTCAAGCACCATGGCAGCATGACCTCGGCGTGGGACCTGGCAAGGGTGATCCGAACGGCTGAACGTGATGCAGGACTCCGATCCGCTGAGGTACTCAGGGATGGCGGGTGGAGCTGCCACGGCCAGGTTGATCTGACGGGTGATTTTCTTCTGCACCCTATTCGTTGGGCGCCCCTTATGGATCATCAGCACTCCTTTCAGCGGGGGATACCCGTGCCAACCGTTATTATGTGCTGGTGCGACTGGGTGGTTCGGGCCTCCTACAGGTGGCGGTGGAGGAGCTCCATGCGCTATCTCGCCTGGTGCGGGTGCGTTCCCAAATCCAGGGTTTGGGGCTTGCTGCCTCATCTGATCCATGCTTTCGCTGAGTTTCTGGAACTCGTGACATTCCTTGAGAAGGTGGCTTGCCTTCTTCTTACCATCCTGCTTGTCGATGTAGAAGTGGATGGTGCATGGACCCGACAGTTTTTCGTATGCTGAGGTTCCGTCGTCGCGACCGCGGCGCTGCCACGACTATGCTGGGCGTCCTCCATCACAGAAATTGCCTCTGCGGTATCCGCCGCTGTTGCGGTTGGCATCGTTGCGGCGGTCGGCGTAGCCAGCCATGACCATGTCGGGTCCATCGCGATCGTCATAGACGCGCGATCTCCTCTTGCTACGGCGTTCTCATTCTCGGTCGTAGTCGTCCTCTTCCTCCGAGTGCGCTCGGTGGACGGAGTCCTCGCCGTCGGCCCACCTGTTGGTGATGTCCATGAGGTGGTCGAGTGTCTTGGGCTTGACGCACCCAAGTTCTTCCTTGAAGTCCTGGCGCTTGACGCCGTCCTTGAAGGCGTCGATGTCCCTTTCTTTGGAGATGTGCGTCGCGGAGTTCTTGGTGTTGGACCAGCGCAGTATGTACGAGCGAATGGATTCACCCGTTCGTTGAGTGCAGGCTCGCAACTCCTCGATCGAGGCAGGCCTCTTGCTGGTGCCTTTGAAGTTTCGGACGAAACTATACGCCAGCTCCTCTCAGCTTCGGATGGATCCTGAAGATAGGATGCTAAGCCAGATCCGAGCTGCGCTTGTCAGCTGCAGCTGAAGGCATTGCATGGCGGTTTCCTTGTTTTCACCGTGCAGCTTGATGGACGACAAGTGGTCGCTGAGCCACGCCTTGGGTTCTTGTGTGTCGTCGAACTTCGGAGTATCCGAAGGAAGCTTGAAATTTCGCGGCATCCGTGTCTATCGAACAGATCTGCTGAAGCATCGGGCTCCGCAGAGTTCTCCTTCGTCTTCATCCATCTCTGATTCAGACGAGCATGCGCGCTTGGCTCGCGCTTTGTCGATTTTGCGTTGTGTGAGCGCGTTTCTGGCGTCGTAATCGCGGCTGCAATGGCGCGAGCTCTTGTGCCTTCGAGGAAGGTCATGTTCCTCATCTTCGGATGAAGGTGTGGGGCTGCGGTCGAACTTGACCATAGCTTTCTTCTTCGGATCTGTAGGAGCTTCTTCGTGGAGCGCTTCTCCGACGAGTCCGAGTCCGGTAAGTGCGGACTTGTGCATGGCTCTTTTCGGGTCCCTCTCCGGAGGTGGGTGGGACGCGAGGTACACGGTGGCTGCCATGATCGCAGCTTGCAGCGTTTTTGGGATGATGTTGCCGTCGTCATCCATCTCCATGAAGGACGCATTGAGGGCCCGGGTCGCCTCACGGCGCTCCTTGGGGTCCATGTTCTCCGTCTGGGAACGGTGCTTGTTGCCGTGGTTGCCGTTCGAGCTAGAGCCGATGCCCATGGCGGAGAGCGCAGCTCGTCGCGCACTGGACTCCGAGGCTGCTTGCTTGCGTTTGTCAAGCACCTCTTGCATCTTGACCTGCTTCTTGTGCTCCTCGATTAGGAGCAAGTGGTATGCCATCAGCAGGTCCCGTGAGGCGTCTGCGGGCAGGATCGTGTTACCCGCCACGGCGTCACGTGCTTGGGCCCATCCTTCTTTGCTGAGGCGGATGACCTGACCAGCGTCGTCCCCGTCGGGTGGGGGGACTGGCTTCTTCTGTTCCCGCCGTTTCTGTTCTACGGGTTAGATGGCGGGTTGGGCGCTCGCTGATCCACGTCACTCTAGATAACTACGGCGCATTGGTAGTGCTCTTAGATTGGATCGCTCCTGCCGCAGCTTTCGGATTCGGAACCGTAGGTTCCTTCCTCCGATGGTGGATTGCACAGATCTGAGTTGCAGCTGTTGCTGTCATAGGACTCATCTGTTGATGGCGATGTGCGTAGCACAGGATGTGGGGCCCATGAAGCGGGCCTGATTGATGGCAGGGGCACCCGCTCTGGGAGGCGGAGGGTGCCGGTTTTCCCCACCTGGAAGCAGAAGCTCCCGAATAGGATCTCGAGTCCGTCGCCAACGGGCTCGAAGTCCTTCATGGTGTCCGGTGAATGGGCGGTGAAGTCGAAGGCGCCGAAGAGGAGATGACTCTCCGTCGCCGCGGAGTTGTAAATCGCTCGGGTTGGGACCGTCACGATCGCACAATCAGCGTCCCCAGTTCCCACAGACGGGGCCAATTGACGAGGTTTAATCTCGTCAATGCCCATTGTTATGGACTTGGGTTTTGGAGAAGATGGGGATGCTGGAGATCGCGGAACGGTTAGCAAACAAGTAACACGGGACACAAGGTTTACCCAGGTTCAGGCCCCCAGAGGGAAAACCCTACTATTGCTTGTCTGCTCTTGATTACGGCGGAACCGAAGATTACAGGGGTGCGCAGATGCAATCTGGCGTGGAGGTGTCTATGCGAAAGTATGTGGTGAGAGATCTAGGTCGTGCCCTCCTGGCCTTTATATAGATTTAGGCAGGTCCCAGGCACAGACCGAGTCGGTTATAGGTTTTAGGTTTTACCCCTTTGAATTTTCTATCTACTCTAGTCTTGCTCTCCAAGGATCCGAAGGCGTCATGGGCCTTGGCCACCCGAAAGTCTTCATGGGCCGGCGTATATTTGCCGCGGGCCTTCCTTGAGCTGGACCAGGTATGCTGATATCGTGTACCCACATGGTATAACCATGTCAATACCACTTTATCATATCTTCTTATGAGCATTACAATCTTGCATATGCTTATGTTTCATGTTGCTTATTATTATTCTGTTGGAATATCTTCATAGCTTGCATGATTATTAGGTAGACTTATTTGCATACTCCTTATTATGAGTTGCCTAAGTAATTGCTCATATGCTGAGAATATTTATATCTTATGAAGCAAATGTGTTTGTGAAAGTTTCTTTTATCGCACTCAGTTTTCAACTGAATTGCTTGACGACAAGCAATAAGCTAAGCTTGTGGGGAGTTGATACGTCCAAAACGTATCTACTTTCATGAACATTTTTGCTATTTTTTATCCTCTAATTTGTATGATTTGGATATAACTAACACGGACTAACGCTATTTTCAGCAGAATTGCTCTGGTGTCTCGTTTTTGTGCAGAAAATCAACTTTCATGACAAATCCCAGAAAATATGCCAAAAATCCTATTTTTCCAGAAGACTCACGGAGCCAGAAGACGGAGGGGAGAAAAGACCCGAGGGGCCCACACCAGCCCCAGGCGCGGGACAGGCATGGTCCCGCCAGGGCATGGTGTGGTCGCCTCAGACTTTGCCTCGACCTCACCTTTCGCCTACATATACCCTTTGACCTAAAAACACAGCGGGGTTCGACGTTTTTCCAGATAGAGTTCTGCTGCGCCGCCACCACCAGAAACCGTGATTCAGAACCAGAAACTTCGTTTTGGCACCCTGCCGGGATGTGGAATTAGAGGATATCATCGTCGTCATCATCACCGATGCCTATCCATCAACCATCCATGTTTCTCCCATCCATGAGTGAGTAATCCTCGCACTAGGCTATGAGGATGGTAGGGATTGTATAAGATCACTCATGTAATTGCATAAGATTGTTAGGGCATGGTGCCTAGTATCTATTGTTAGTACTTTTGATATTGTTACAACTTGTTGTGCTTAATGCTTGTCACTGGGACCCGAGTGCCATGATCTTAGATCTGAACATGTTATTGATTCATGATGATATTATTGTTTGTGATCTTACCTGCAAGTTGTGTACACATATCGTTGTCTGGAACCCAGGGCCCCAAAGTGACAACAATTGGGATAACTAGAGGGGATGACTGTGATGTGAGGATCACATGTGTTCATAGAGTGTTAATGCTTTGCTCCGGTGCTCTATTAAAAGGAACACCTTAATTGCCAGTAGATTCTGGCCCCCGCTGCAAACGGGCTAGCAGTAGATTCCCTGTAGGACTTCGCCGTAAAGATGGCGATGGAGCAATCCCTCCGCGACGCCGCCACCGCGACCCCGCCTGAGCCTTCGTCGTCGGACATCCTGGCCTGGTCCAAGGCGGACTGGGAGGAGGCGGAGCGCCTCCGCATCCAGCGCCAGCAGGAGGAGGCCGAGCGGCAGGCGTGGGCCGGCCGCACGCTCGTCTACCAGGGCGCCCCGCTCTTCGTCCTCGACGACGACGATGGCCCCTTCTACCAGCCCTGGAGGTGCGGCGACGCCGGCCAGGGGAGCTCCCGCCCGCCGCAGCCGCCGAGTGACGACGACGAGCGGCGAAGACGACGGCAAGGCCAATCCCGGCTACACCTCCTTTTACGACAACCTCGGCGTGTAGAAGCAGCGGCGTCTTCGGCGACGACATCGGCGGCGGCTTTTTTAATGTTTTAGTTTATTATTTAGCCTAAATTCGGGTGTTCGCCCCGATGTAATCCGCCTATATTCGCCTATAATAAATGAAATCCGCTTAAATTTGCCAAAATTTGTTAAATTTTAGCCGAACCCAGGAACTCGGTCTGAGAACGCGAGCGGAAGGCCGTAAACAAGTTTTGGGTCCTGCCTTATTTTGGTCCGAATTTCGGCCTAGAAACGCTGGCTCTAAAGACCGGTTTAGCTTCGCGTGCTAAACCGGTTTTTCCCAACCCGGGCGCTTCTTCCAGCGCTGTTGGAGATGCTCTGATGGCACCTGCCGAGCTTTGTGATATATATACCGTCCTAATGATCCTAAACATATCCCGTGCAACCGATCTTGCCGTAAGCGCCGCGCCCGTAGTTCTAGGATCGAATCGACTAGAAGTTATTTCATAATTCACGTCTCCGGATTAAAGCGGAGGACGTAGATCGACTCTCCATCCGCTGCTTCTATGTGGGGTAGACAACGGCTTCGTCATAAGATTTTGGAACATGGATCTCCATCCGTCCCCGGAGCGTCGGAAGGTGTTTCTTTTTTCATTTCTTCGTTGTTTTGGATTAGATCGTTCGAGCTTCGTGTTCGTTAATGTGTTTCTTCCCTTGTAGTTAACCACTCCGCGTGTCTCATAGGACCAACTTGCGTCGCCGGCCAGATGTTCGACAGAATGCCTCCAGGGACCAAGGACGAATCCGCATGGACGCCGAGCGGCCCTGACAGCATCAGCGCTCTCCCGGACGACATCATTCACCATATTCTTGGGTTTCTGCCGGTGCACGAAGCGTTACAGACGAGCGCGCTCTCTTGGCGCTGGCACAACCATTGGATGCGGATGCACAGCCTCCGCTTCACTGTGGTTTCTGAGTCCGCGTCTGTCGTCGTGCTGAAGAGATTAGTGGACCGCCTGTTGCTGGATATCCGTGGGCCTCTTGACGAGTGCGTTATCGACATCCAAGGAGTTAATGAACTCGCCGAGGAATTTGTCTGCTTGATTCGGCATGCCGTGTCCGAATGCCATGTCCGAATTCTTAAGGTCAGTTTCCAACTCCGGGGAGTATCAGGCCAGCCTCTCGTCTCTGAGCACTTGGTGAGACTAGAGCTCTATCATATAACAGTGGAAGATATGATTCTTGATTTTTCAAGTTGTACGGCCTTGGAGGATATAGTGATTTATCGTGCTGACATCCGAGCAATTAGGATCTCGTCCCCATCTTTGAAGCGTCTGAGGATGGAGATGTGCTTTTTATTTCCGTGGAGTTCTCCAATCTGTATTTCTGCCCCGAGCATCGTATCAATGGAGCTGCATGATATCTGGATGACATCACCCTTGCTTGAGCGCATGCCATTGCTAGAAACCGCATCTGTGAGGATTGGCCCCAGCTCGCCTCATCGTTGTAAAGAGCGTCCCGCCCGGTATTGTTGTGGTGTATGTGTGGGCTGTATAGAATTCTACTTAATGGAGCTAGGAAGTCTTTCAAGTGCTAGGCATCTGGAGTTAACAGCTCCCGATGTAAAGGTACACAAACATCTCAAGTTTCAGTTTCCCTTCATGACTTCTCTTGCTGGATCTCTATCCTGTATACAGACAACAATGCAGTCACACATAAATTGGAAAATATTTGTATGCTGATCCACTAATATATTTAAATTTTGAGCCAAATATGTCTACAAAGCCACCAGTGTCATTAACGAAACCAGAACTGTTCGACAACATCACATCAGGGAGTGCAAATCTCTGTTGTGAAACTGCAGTCTAGCTATAGCAAATCCTTTCTCCATACATTTAATTGAAGAATGCAATGTGAATAGGAGGTTACTTACCATGGATGTGAATTTATGCCAAACTAAGGATATCTTTCCAGTTGCCACTATTTAGATATTTCTGTGCAACTAAGAACCATTGGTTAAATGTCATATAGTATGTCTTTAATTACTTTTTTGAACTTTGACTACTAGACAGACACTTCTCCAGAAAACACCAGCTACTTTTGCACTTCTCTGTCCAATATATGATCTTTAATTTAACAAATTCACTTTGCACTTCATACAGTTTACTGTCTTGAGATGCCCTACATTTAGCAAGTTAACCACTCTCTTGCTAAATGAGTGGTGTCTGGCAGCTGACTTCGGTGCATTAAGTTGCATTCTCCAGCACTCTCCAATTCTAGAGAAACTCACTCTAATATTAAAGGAGGTATGTAACTACCGAATAGCTTCTGCTTGTACTTTTAAGTCTTGGGCCTATAAGATTGATGTATTTCTGTTTCCTGTAGGGAGCACCAGAAATTTACCATGAAATGGAGCAATTGCCTGCAATATCAAAATGTCTCAAAGTAGTTGAAATCAAATGTACGAAGGTTGATGACAGGCTCTATGATTTTTTCAAAACCCTGAAGAAATTTCTTGGGCGAGAAGACTTGAGATACAACTTAACATCAGGAGAGACTGAGATACCGTAAGTCCACTATCCTTACTCTTCATCCTTGACATATTTATGCAAGACCATGTGTTTGTGATTGAAAGCACTCTAGTGCTGAAAGTACAAAAACCATCCATTCAAATGGAAAATGTAATGGAACTGCAAAACAGTCAAACAATCAAAGTAGAAACGCCCTCCTTGGTGTGAAGTGGCATTGGGAAATCTCTATGTGCAATTTATTCTGTTTTTATTTTATTGAACTTCTCCCTGTTTGTTGCAAGTTCAGGATTTTGCAAGTCCAGATTACTTGTGTGTTCAATGACCCATAGTTTATTAGTTGGCTTGGATGTGAAAATGTGGAACGTGAGAGCTTTAAACCTTGATGTGGTGCGAAAGATGAGTGTTCTCTGTTCTGTTCACTTTACAAATATTAGGCATCCTGTGGTGAAGTTCTGTATCATTCTGATGAGTTGGTTCCATCTATTAAGACAAGGTGAAATCCAGTAGTTAGGTGTCATGGAAAACTACATACTATCAGATAGCAGATAACTCCTTTAAAAAAGCAAGATGATTTGAGCAAATCTTTTCTGTATGCTATCTTTTCAGTTTCCTAAATTTTGTGTGCTTTTGTAGGCTTGAGGTTTAACAAAGGGAGAGGACCGGAGCGGCTGATGGATCTGATTATTCCGAAACTAAGGCTACAGTTCCGGCTTCAATTTAATCCAGCAATGCTGCTGCTGTTATTGTTTGCAAACACTTTTGAAGTTACCTCTAAGCGCATCAAACTTTGGAGCATAGATTTAAATTCAAAGATAAATTTTTATTTGTTTCAGCTGGTATGTGTCGTCTGTAATTGACTTTATATCTAGTTGGCATTTTTAGCATTGAAATTTCCAGATGAACCTGGTGTATCAGGTTCTTATGGCACTTTTGGTTTCAAACTTGGGACTCCCTCAAGTGAAATCCCGGATTTCGTAACAGTTTTCTAAGTCCTCCTACTAGATTTTTTGAATTTTAATTTACACAACTAAAAACAAAGAGTAAATATGTCCGCAGTTCACGAACTTGCAATCGAGAGTAGTTCAGTTCCTAAAACTTCGAATTAGTAACACTATATACTTATCTAAAATATGGTCCAATCTACAGCTGAAACGTGTATTCTGCCTACGTGGGCAAGCTGATCTGTCTTAGGACGATCTGAGATGCACATACTGAATTTTCTAGGAAACGCAGATTTGATCTTTTTATGCTTTAGCACCTAGGTTTTGTTTGGTCTCATTATTTAGCTCCAATCTATTCCGATTCATGAGGAGTCCAAGGTGATCGAGGTGACGTGTGTGGGCCGTAAACTGTAGGGGAATCCAAAGATGTAATTGGTGCACCCCATGAGGCTTCCTAAGCGATTCAGTGTTTTGGACCGTTGGATTGAACTCCCAGAGCACATCTCACCCGTTTATCTACGGTAAGTCGTTTCTACCCTCATCAGCAGTAAATAGTAAATTTTCCGCGCGCACTAACCCTTACTACCCAGACCGGCATGTCTCTCTGTCCAGCTATGTTCCTGCCACCCATAATAGGCCTAGGGCCACAAGTCAGCCTCCTATGTAATGTTTTCAATGGGCCTTTGGCTGGTGCATGTGGTCTGGGAAGTGGCATCGAATCTCCTCCGCAGGGTGAAAAAGGTTTGGACAAAAAGCCACTCTCGTCTGAAACCTAGCCAATCCCCACCATCCTCCTTCCCAGTCCCCACCCCTCCTGGACGAGCCGCCGCCGCCCTGCCTGCCCTTCTCCCCCGTGTCAAACGGCGCCTCCCCATATTCTGGGTGAGCTCATCGCCTCACTGTCCGGTCGCCGCCGTTCCAACTCAGGTCAAGACTCGATTTTGCGTTCATGACAACAGCTGTGCGGATGCCGATGGTGGTGGCGCTGCACGGCGGAAGCCGGTGGTGGTGGCAGCGCTGCATGGTGGCGACCGGCTTCACCACAAGGAGCTGTTCTGGCCGACCACCAAGTCGCATCCCTTGCTGGCGCTAGTGACCTCGGGCTTTGGGCCGGCGGCAACCGCGTCCGGCTTCCACGGATGGCTCTGGCTCTGGCCGTTCCCCACCTCCAGGACGGCCTCTAGCCCTCCACCAAGACACTCGCCCCTGATTTGAAGCCTCCTCACCCAATCCCCACACGTCTGGTCGCCGCTGTTCCAACTCAGGTCAATACTCGATTTGGTGTCCATGGCCGCAGCCGTGTGGAATCCGGTGGTGGTGGCATAAGATAGTTTTAGGTTTGTGAATAAGATGTATCTACACTAAAATGTGTCTAGATATATCTCCTTCACAAACCTAAAACATCTTATATTTATAAAAAGAGTGATTAGCAGGATTATCAACAGCAGCTGCGGAGATCAGAGTGGTACTGGTACAAGCTCATCATGGAGCAATGCGCGGACGTCACAAAGTCTGAAGCATCAAATATGAAGATGACCCACACAAAATTAGCTTCCTTTGCTGCGGAAAATCCAGGATAAAATAGGTGGGGATTCCGTGCTTATATAATTCTATATTAGTCCGGACTAATCCAAATACTAGCAGATAAAAGAGTTACTCCCTCCGTTTAGAAATATAAGATGTTTTAGGTTTGTGAAGGAGATGTATCTAGACACCTTTTAGTGTATAGATTCAAATGAATCTAGACACTAAAATATGTCTAGATACATCTCATTCACAAACCTAAAACATCTTATATTTTCAAATGAAGGAGTATTACTGTATATTTTTTGGAGGGGTTGCCTGGCACCCCTACTATTTACACAATTGGCCAACGTGGCGTCATGGCTCCCGTGTTCCATGGAGCCTGGTTTTTGGACCTTCAAAAATTGGAATTCAAAAGTTTTAAAAAATTGGAAAAAATACAATGATGTAGCCAATTAGGGCTTGTTTGATTTGTAGGATTTTCATAGGAACTTTGAGTTCCTATGGATTTTTTCCTACCACCATCGTTTGATTCATAGGAATAGAACCCATGGGATTATTTCCTATGGACCTTTGCCTAGTCTATTTCATAGGAAAATTTCCATTAGGTCTAAGCTCTTGGAAAAAATCCTATGGCTAACTTTGTGAGTAAGGCTACTTATTTGATCACTCAAACTTCAACCAAATTCCTATGGCTTTCCTACATTGCCATCAAACGCCCTCTTATGCCAATTCCCATGGTTCTCATTTTCATAGGGTTCAATGGGACATGCCACACCAATCCTTCATTTTTCCTATCCCTCCATTTTTCCTACCCTGTGAATCAAACAAGCCCTTATGTCTTCTATCGGTGTGTAAAATAACAGCTCAAAATAGTTATATTTTAGGCTCAACAAAATTGATAAATTAAGTTTTTATCCTCCGTGAACAACATTAAATATATATAAACATGGAATTAATGTACATCTAGCCAAACCTTCTTGCAATACGCAAGCCTCAGTGCTACGGTCGGTTGCTGATTAAATAGATTTCATATCTCCACTACTATTAAACAAGCAAATAAGATCTTTCTTACGTGTACCTCGCTTAACTCACGCCCACTAATCAGCACCGCACGATTAGACCCAATAAGCTCAATCTAACAGCCATCATTAATCTAATCGAGTCTTGTGTGCACTTAGCAATTACCGTTGGCTGACCATGCTCCACCACCGCGCCCCTCTTGTGCCGCTAATTCTTCTCTTCCTTCCCCATTTATTGACCTCCGAATCCAGCCACACATTGATCTCCTGTAATCACGCTAGGTAAAAACGATCATTCAGGCGCCTCTCCTGTCTTGTTCCTCCCGTCATAATGATCCCGAACGACGGGATGGAGATCGGCGGCCCGGCTGGTATTCGCGCGGAGAAGATCACCATCCCATATCGCAGTCCGCCCTCTTCTTGGGCGCCATCGCACCTCCGTACTGCTCCCGGAGGCGAGGATCTCTGTTCCCCGAGACGCGGAGCTCATCGACATTCTGCTCCTCAATGAGAGGTGCTCACCAATGTCGTCTCTGCCACGGTTGCCATGGGCGCCCATCCTCGCCATGAGAGGGAACTGCCCCTGCCCATGTCGTCGTCGGAATCGTCCGATTTGACTTTTCTGAACGTATGTTTTCCAAACCTTATAAAGTTTGTTAGTTATTGCATCAAAGAGGGAGTCCCGCAGCTTATGTTTTTGCAACATCAATGTTTTGGCTTTATGCAGATTTACGATCGCCAATTCTGAATCCTGCTCTGAATGAGAATAATCATTAGAAGCTTGGCGATGAAATTGAGTAGAGATTGTCTCATGTGTGGTCCTTGCACGGTATGTGTTTGATGGTTTTCTGAAAGGCGGACAGCGTATGCTGCTATGTTCTTTCAACGTGAGTGTGGAATTTTGATCCAAGTTATCTGGTGCGGATGATTACAACCAAATATTCTGTCTCCATAGCGAGCAGGTATAGCATGGGAGTGATGTGATACCCCAAATTCTCACTAAACACCATGGTTAGTTAATCCAATTTGACATTTTACATATATGATGACCTCTTTGTAATGTTTGCTTACCGTTTCTATAGACATTGTACTGAAGACATGAGATTTCGATGCCACTTATTTTTCTGAAAACATATATGATGCTCTAAGCAAATTGTTTACTCTTCATTTGGGATATACAATACAAGTGTCATATTTAAGAAATGTTTCACAGGCAAAAAGAAAATAATTCTCAATACGAATCAAATCCAGTTTATTGTTCATATAGAATTTATAATGCAGCATCTCGAGGACCTTGGCATGTATAGTTTCTGTAGTAAAATAAAAGATTTAAACTGTTGGAACTTATGTACTACAAATAATCACTACAGGACGCGCGCTACGCCGAGGGCAAAAAGCTATCGGCATAAGCCAAATTGCCCTCGACTTATGGTACGCCGAGGGCGGTCTTCTTCGGCGGAGCACATACAGACCGTCGGCGTATAGAAATACCGTCGGCATATGCTACGCATTTTTTTTAAATAATTTTTTTTATTTTTTTCTCAATTTTTTTAATCTTTATATAGTTAGAATTGTTAATCTCTCGCTTCGAATATTTTTAACACTAATTATGCTTAATATTTGATTAAATTGCATTCTTGGTCAAATTTCCCTACCGATCACTCATCCTAATACTACTTTAGCTCCAGCACGCTTAACTTCCTGGTTCCTTCAGAATTTGTTTTCACAAAGTAATTCATACATTATTGTCAACACAATGATATCAATCCTATTAACTCTTATATAATCATGTCACATGTTTGTATTTTTTGAAATTACAAATAATTATTTAAGTAAACATTAATAAATAAGTAAAAATATTATTGAATTTAAATAAAAATATAACAATTTACTTTTTTGTATTTTTCTATTTAATATGGAATAATTAATATCTTTAAACCCGTAAATCAGAATTCGACAAATAATATGTCTAAATTGATCAGAAAAATGAGAGGAATCCAAATATGATATCCATATCAACTAAACACTAACCCTTCGTTTTTGAATTGGCTATTTGGTGGTTGCTTCAGAAAATCCGGTTTTTGCGCTTAGAAAATAAAAAATGCCTTTTTGGAGCGATGAAAAGGAAAACTTGCATTGGATCTTTGATAAAATAGCATATTGTGAACCTAAAAATGATTTTTGTAAAAAAACATGAGCATCAGATCATGTACCTGTAGTTCATATCTGACCCACTTCCTACCGACTCGGCAGGAATTTGTCTTTTTCACCAGGGGTGGACGGAAAGGTTTAAGATTTCCCTGTTGGGATATTGTCCATATAAGGTGGTCTAGTATTTTTTTTAAAATATGGTGGTAGCATTTTGAATGAGCCATTTGGTGGTTGCTTCACAAAACCGTCCGTTTTTATGCTCGGAAAATGGAAAATGGCATTTTGGTGCGACGAAAAGGAAAACTTTCTCCTGTAACATTGTTCGCCATCCCATGATGCACATGTATGCACAATATGAGAACATTATCACAAACTATGCCTCAATTCTAGCCATAACATTGGTCATTTGACCCAAAAGCCAAGAAACCTCGATTGAGGTAGGTCATTTTGTGAAGGTTTTTTCAGACATAATCAATATACCAAGTTTGATATTTTTTCTTGTAACTATGTCACATAATATGACATCACGCGAAGGTTTCACATTGTTTCGATCGTTTTTGAATTTTTTATGCCCGTTTTAAACTATCATCAGACTTTGTCGAACGACGGGTATGAAGATTCTTAGCTCGGGGCCGAGCCTCACTAAACTTGCATTGGATCTTTGATAAAATAGCATATTTTGAAACTAAAAATAATTTTTGTAAAAAACATGAGCATTAGATCATGTATATGTAGTTCATATCTGACTCACTTCCTACCGATTCGGTAGGAAATTTTCTTTTTCACCAAGGGTGAACGGAAAGGTTTAAGATCCCTCTGTTAGGACATCGTCCATATAAGGTGGTCTAGTATTTTTTGTAAAATGTGGCGGTATCATTTTGAATTAGCCATTTGGTGGTTGCTTCACAAAACCGTCCGTTTCTTGTGCTCGGAAAATGGAAAATAGCTTTTTGGTGCGATGAAAAGGAAAACTTTTTCCTGCAACATTGTTCTCCATCCCATGATACACACGTACGCATAAATATGGACACATTATCACAAACTATACATCGATTCTAGCCATAACATTGGTCATTTGACCCAAAAACCAAGAAACCTCGAATGAGATATGTCATTTTGTGAAGGTTTTTTCAGACATAATCAATATACCAAGTTTGATATTTTTCCTTGTAACTATGTCACATAATATGACACCACACGAAGGTTTCGCATTGTTTCGGTCGTTTTTGAATTTTTTATGCCCGTTTTAAACTATCGTCAAACTTTGTCGCACGACGGGCATGAAGATTCTTTGCTCGGGGCCGAGCCTCGCTAAACTTGCATTGGATCTTTGATAAAATAGCATATTTTGAACCTAAAAATGATTTTTGTAAAAAAACATGAGCATCGAATCATGTACCTGTAGTTCATATCTGACCCACTTCCTACCGATTTCGCATGAATTTATCTTTTTCACCAGGGGTGGACGGAAAGGTTTAAGATCCCTTTATTGGGACATTGTCCATATAAGGTGGTCTAGTATTTTTTTTAAATGTGGTGATAGCATTTTGAATTAGCCATTTGGTGGTTGCTTCACAAAACCGTCCGTTTTTTGTGCTCGTAAAATGGAAAATGGTATTTTGTTACGATGAAAAGGAAAATTTTCTCCTGCAACATTGTTCGCCATCCCATGATACACATGTATGCACAATATGGGCACATTATCACAAACTATGTCTTGATTCTAGCCATAACATTGGTCATTTGACCCGAAAGCCAAGAAACCTCGAATGAGATAGGTCATTTTATGAAGGTTTTTTCAGACATAATCAATATACCAAGTTTGATATTTTTCCTTGTAACTATGTCATACAATATGACACCACGCGAAGGTTTCGCATTGTTTCGATCGTTTTTGATTTTTTATGCCCGTTTTAAATTATATATAATATTTTATGTTTCACTTAATTTTATTTACATATGTATAATATTTGACTGTAGATAGATAGGTCTTATTTTTCTGCAAATTTTGATACATTATTTGTATTTTTCTGAATTATAATGATTTAGTTATGATTTTTTAAAGTTTAATAAGGTAAAAGAAAAAATAGCTACGCCGAGGGCAGCCGTCGGCGTAGCATAGAATACGCCGAGGGAAATTATACAGCGTCGGCTGCTTGGCGGGACTGGTCTGGACGATGGCTACGCTGACGGCCCCGACGTTTGGCCATCGGTGTAGCGACCCGCCGTCGGCATAGCTTCCTATTCCTGTAGTGAATATTTAATGTTGTTTGCAATTAGAGTGTACATGCTTCAAGATTCCTTATAGTGTCACATTTTTTTCCCTTGGCTATGGCATGTGCCACCAGTAGGCCACAACCGTGAGTTCCGACAAGCTCCTGCCACCAGGTCGCCAACCTCCCACGCCCTCAACAACGGATATTCATCCTCGAACACCCATGTAATTATTATTTTTAGAATTGAGCAGAGCAACCATTTGTAGGCTGTGCTATCACCTCTTTTTAATTATTAATACTCCCTCCATCTTAAAATACATGTTGCATTTTTTTTTGTAAATTTGGATGTATATAGACACGATTTAGTCTAGATACATCCAAATTTAGACAAAATTTTGACATCTATTTTAAAATAGAGGAGTAGTTTTGTTCGTGGACCGCTAAATATGTTTGTTCTTTTTGATATGGTTTTGTAGCTGGTATTTTCAGTAAGCAGAACAATAGGGCTCCTTTTCTATAGTACCATGTTTAATCTTCTTCCACCATGCGATGGAGCTCAACACTGCTGCAAGAACTCCTATTATGTTCAAGAATCGAGGTATTAAAGCGAGACACCAGTAAATTTCTCTAGATGGGTTGAGATCTATTACAAGGTTAAATTTATTTGTAAGAAATGAGATGCTGCAAAAAGGATGACTAGATTTATCTCTAAACATTCATGCTTTTTATTGTAGGGTGACATTGTCAAGGTGTAGCTTTCAAGCAAGCCAATATTAGTCTATGAGTACTGAAACAGTAAACGTGTTCTTACATATCTCTCTTGCTACTTGTAGGTATTGTCAAAGTTTGTAGGTGATGCCTGCTGCTTCAAATCGAAATAGATAGTATAATTTGGTAATATATCTAGGGGCACGCATTTATGGTCTTCCAAACCATTTATCTTATCATGAATGTGGTTTATTTGTTTTCCTTTCAAGTTTGTATCATCTATGAAACTGCTTTTTGTTAGGCAAAAAAAGTACAGTGCGCTAGATAAGATGGACTTGCATACAAATATCACTAAAGTAATTACATTATGAATCTAATACCACTCTTCATGTATATACAAGAACATTAAGTTCATGCAGTACATTCTACTATGATAATATTATTCCTTTCACTCTTGTGACACACGATGAAGAAGACATTCATTTTCATGTTTGATCCTGTTATCTTGAACAAATGTGTTTTCAGGTGAACACTGGATGATCAGAACACCCAATGCTTGAGGGTAATGGGCATTCTGTGCCATATTCGGGTGTTCTTCTCCAGCCAAGTCAACCTTGTTTTTGTGTCACGGAGTGGCAAATAATCAAGTTCTCATGCTTGTGTTCAACAACTGGCTGCTGAAACGCATGCTATTTTAGATGTTCAAAGTATATCCTTTACTTTTGAGTTAAGTTGTATTTAATATGAAGAGCACTTGTAGGGTTACTGTCGGTTCATGTTCAAAAGGGCTATTTTATTGTGTTACCAACTCTATTTACTTCATGAATATTGGCAATTAATATTACAAAGTACCGAATAGTATTGTGGTACACAATGGATTAGGTCAACGGGTCTAACACCTTCAACCATTGTATGAAATAGTATTCCTGGCCATTGTTCAGATTGCGTGTTAAACTATTACTGCTTAGTTTTATTGCATAATGATGGTTATTCAGTTTTGCATTCGGTAGTCATCTTCATGGTTAGAGGAAGTGCAACTCGGCCTAATACCCACACAGGAGCCTAGGCGGTTTAACATGTTCTCCAACTATGTACGTATCCGCGGTATCCCATTACTATTATGATCAACAAATAGCATAAGATATCATGATATATTCTCTACCCTAAGCGGTATATCCTTCAATTAAAATAAATGAATGTGAGTAGAAAAACATTCTACCACTATTTATGTAAGACATTTTTTCACCTACTAAGAACTCACTACAAGGGTAACTGATAAATCAAGGGACATACTCAACTACACTAACCTAAATCAAGGGAGTATTTAGATTCAACATGAAAACCGACCCATATATAGTTCGGAATAAGATATGTATAATTGTTAAGTATTTTGTTGTTGTTGTAATTCGATACATTCAGGGGCGGAGCTAGGCCTGGTGCTACCCGGGCTGTAGCACCGGTCCAGCTAAATAGCCCAAGGGTATTTATAGTATATTTTTCAGTCAAAATTGTCCAGCCCAAAGAAATAGCACCACCTAGCCCGTCCTAGCACCAGTGACAGTCAGCCCACAGGCCAAAGAAATCTGGTCGCTCACTCCCGCAGGCCTCCGGCGGTCCTGCCGTTCGTTGATCGCTAATGAATTAATTAGGCCACATCCAATCCATCGCAAAAGGCAACGAGCCAGCGACAGACTCCTAGGTCGCGTCGGTTCATCTCTCCATCTCCGTCTCGGCATCTCCGGAAGCGGGCGGCAGGCCGGCAGTGGACGGCACCAGGCCACCAGGCACCAGCAGTCAACGGACGAAGGTGCTCCACTTCTGCTTTCCAGCGGCACTATGGCGGTACGGCCAGTTCTGACTACCAGTCTGCTGACTACGACAGTTCGCTTACTTCGCTAGGTATGATTTCCAATCTTCCATCAGGACTCGTTTCCATCCCCTAAAATCTGTAATTTAGATTTGATATGTATTGTGGATTGGTTGCTTCTAAATTTCTAATTAGATTGTTTCAAATAATTCTGCCATTTCCTAGGATGAAGAAATATTACCCAAACAAAGATGCACCTAGTACTAGTTTAGCAACGCTGCCAACACAAAAAAGAGTCCGTATTAAACTTAACATGGATGACATTGTTGCTGATCCGGCTCTTCGAAAACCAATATATGAGTTTGATCCGAATATTAGAGATGAAGCTAAGAGAGCATATTTGTCTATAGGTCCATGTCAACCACGTGACCATGTTTTTCCACGGAAATTGCAAGGGAATCAAATGAGAGGATTTATAAAATCATGGTTTGATAGATTTGATTGGCTAGAATATAGTGTGCAAAAGGATGCAGCTTATTGCTTTTATTGTTATCTCTTTAGACCTCCAAGGATTGGTAATTGGTAAAATGATACGTTCACTAAAGATGGTTATGTTAATTGGAGACGAGGACTTGAAACTTTCAATGCTCATGTTGGAGGACCTGATAGTACACACAACAAGGCAAGAAAGTGCGTCGCTGATTTCAAAAATCAGAGAAAAAGTGTGGCATATGTGTTGTCTGAGAAAAATGCGGAGAAAGAGGAGAAATATAAAGCTCGCTTGATTATTATTTTAGGTATTGTGAGGTTTCTTCTTTTGCAAGGTCTTGCTTTTCGTGGGCATGATGGATCCTCAAGCTCAAGCAATAAGGGAAACTTTCTAGAGATGTTGCAATGGTACAAAAATAAAGATCCCAAAGCTGCAAGTGTTCTTGGTGTAAATGCTCCCAAGAATTGTCAAATGATTGCTCCTAAAATACAGAAAGATTTAGTGAAAGCTTGTGCACACGAGACAAGGAATGTAATTATTTCTGAAGTGAAAGGGCGTCGGTTTGCGGTGCTTGTTGACGAGTCTCGTGATAAGTCAATAAAAGAGCAAATGGCGGTGATCTTGAGGTATGTACCAACCTTCCTATCGATGTTTCAGTTCTATATTGTTGTCAAATACTGATCACTAATATATTTTTTCATGTAGGTATGTCAATGGTAAAGGTGAAGTGATTGAGAGGTTTCTCGGGATTAAGCATGTTTCTGATACTACTTCATCTTCTCTTAAGATAGCCTTGGATGCTATGTTTATCAAACATGGTTTATCTATTTCTCAGTTGCGAGGGCAAGGATATGATGGTGCCTCAAATATGAGAGGTCAGTTTCATGGGTTGCAGAAACGCATATTGGATGAAAATCCATATGCCTTTTATATACATTGTTTTGCTCATCAACTACAACTAGTGGTTGTTTCTGTTGCCAAGTGTTGTGCTTCCGTTGAGAATTTTTTCAATAATTGCACTATGCTTGTAACCACTGTTGGTGCTTCTTGTAAGAGAAAGGATCAACTTCTTCAAGACCATCATGACAAACTTGTGGAGCAATTGGAGACTGGTGAAATCTTTCCAGGAAGAGGGAAAAACCAAGCCACTAGTCTTGCAAGGCCTGGTGACACACGGTGGGGTACACATCACAAAACTTTGGTTCGTCTTCAACTAATGTGGACCTCGGTATTGGAGGTATTAAAAAATATTTGTGAAGATGGAGAGAGCGAGCAAAGAACTAAAGCATCAGGTTTGATAGAAAGGATGGAACACTTTGAATTTGTTCTTATAATGCATCTTATGATTAGAGTGTTGGGGAAGACCCAAGAATTGTCACAATGCTTACAAAAGAAAAATCAGAATATTGTTCGTGCTATTGGACTAATTGGGTCAGTGTTGACGAATATGAATGACATGAGGGGAAATGGTTGGGAAGAGATGTTTGAAGAAGTGAAGAACTTTTGTGTCAGTAGGAAAATTGTTGTGCCAAATATGGATGATACAATACCACTAAGAGGTCGTTCAAGGGGTCGAGGTGCGAAGTTAGTAAGTTACTATCATCATTTTCATCATGGAATTTTTAATGTTGTTCTTGACCAGATTCTAGTTGAGTTAAACCACCGCTTTGCTGAAAAATCAACTCAGTTGTTGAGATGTATTGCTTGCCTTGATCCTAAGAATTCTTTTGCTAACTTTGATGGATACAAACTAATTGAACTTGCGAAGATTTATGCTGCTGATTTCTCGGACTATGAGTGCGTTACCTTAAGGGATCAACTTGCCACGTTTGTTGTTTATGTGAGAAGTGATGAAGAGTTTTCAAGGTGTAATGATCTTGGAAATCTTGCTGTGAAGATGGTTCAAACTGATAGACACACATGCTACCCTTTGGTGTATCGCCTCATTGAGCTTGCCTTGATTTTGCCGGTTGCCACCACAAAAGTTGAGCGGGCTTTCTCGGCTATGAATATTATCAAGACCGAGTTGAGGAATAAGATGAATGATGATTGGGTGGATCATAGCATGGTGTGCTACATTGAGCGAGGCATCTTTGCAGGCATTGAAGATGATATCATTTTGCGGCGTTTTTATGGTTACAATAATCGTGCATGTCAATTGCCTAAAGCGATTACTAGGACGTGAGCCGCTGGTATGTTATTTACTGTTGAGTTCATCTTTCATATCAATTATATATCATTCATATTCATGATGTTTGTTCTACAATCAACATTGTATATGCAGACTCATGACTCAAGTGGATTTATGAATGGTTCATGAATAATGTTGATGACATGCGAACTGCAGAGATATCTCACTTTCTCGATGGTATTTCTAGAGATGCTGCAATAATTTGTGTTTTTTGTTCATCAGTTACTCAATTAGGTATTTATTATTTTGTCTATTGTAGAAATGCACTTTTACTATTGTGAATTTTGGGTGATATCTGGTAGAATTTTTTTTCCTGCAATTAGTTAGCACCCCTCTTTCTACAATAGTAAAAAAAAAATCTTAATTGCAGGATCATAGCATGGTGTGCTACATTGAGCGAGGCATCTTTGTAGGCATTGAAGATGATATCATTTTGCGGCGTTTTCATGGTTACAATAATCGTGCATGTCAATTGCCTAAAGCGATTACTAGGACGTGAGCCGCTGGTATGTTATTTACTGTTGAGTTCATCTTTCATATCAATTATATATCATTCATATTCATGATGTTTGTTCTACAATCAACATTGTATATGCAGACTCATGACTCAAGTGGATTTATGAATGGTTCATGAATAATGTTGATGACATGCGAACTGCAGAGATATCTCACTTTCTCGATGGTATTTCTAGAGATGCTGCAATAATTTGTGTTTTTTGTTCATCGGTTACTCAATTAGGTATTTATTATTTTGTCTATTATAGAAATGCACTTTTACTATTGTGAATTTTGGGTGATATCTGGTAGAATTTTTTTTCCTGCAATTAGTTAGCACCCCTCTTTCTTCGTTTCTGGATCCACCACTGGATACATTAGACATGTTGATTCATGACATGCAACTATTTGTGTGTTTGATTTTGTGGCATATTTAACTAAATACATATTAGTTTATGTGTGCATTGCACGTGCAAACTTACTAGTAGAAGAAAAGTACTGAACAACTGGTGGTCTGATAATTATCGCCACTAGTACTTAGCATATTTTTTAAAAAACCGTTGAGGCTGCCACTTACAATCTACACTTTCGCAATCATGGTATAGGAGCGGCCGAACCGCTTTGCCTAGGGTTTAGCCACCTCTTCCGCCGCGCCGCCCATGGGGAGATCGTCCGCCGAGGGCCGCGCAATAGTATATTAGATCTTACTTTGCCAAATTTTCTCGCCGGCCGCTTGACCGGCATTTCTTCTTATTTCGCCGATCATAGATCGGATTATGTCATCCACAACCACATGCCATCATCACGCGCCTCTACTTCAACCTCGGCGTTGAATCATCTTCGGCAAATCATCATCAACGATTGTGCCAAGGAGGCTCCGCGCGGCGCCCCAAGGGGCGTCTTCACGTGCTGCGTCGGCTTCTCCATCCTCACGTCGTCACCACGCCGGCCCGTCTTCACCAACATCGACCGGGACGCACGTCCCCGATTACGCGCCTCGCCGTCAACAAAGGTCTGCACCTTCATCATCTGTGGTCATCATCGCTGACAACCATCTACACCAACAACATCGTCGCATTGTTGCCGCCACCACTAATCGTGGTCAACGGCCAATAAAAAGTTCTTCTTCACGAGCGCCGTTGCGCTCATACAAGCGGAAAATACGGGTCTAATAATCAAAATCGACTACCGCAACAATTCAATCGTCATCGACAACTACCTCGTCATCTTCGTCCACCACGATCTCGCCGCCAGAGTCGTAGTCTAAATTTTTATTTTTGCACTAATCAAATTTTTTGTGCAACTACTTCATCTACTCCAACACATCGGCGGGCAACTTCTACGCACCGACCGTTCAAAGATACCTTCTCTGCTTCTTCAAATCCGGCTCTAGTTCGCATGGCTCGTGATGGTCCCTGTCTTCGCACGTCCGATATTGGCAACATCGACGCGTGCCTTCGTCCCCGGCGCGCTTCCGAGTTTGGAAAGCTCGGCAAGGCGCGTCGCCTACCTCGACTACTCCGACTCAAACTACGTCTACCTCAACTACTATGGCAAATTCTCTAGGCTCAACGACGACATCGACCACAACACAACAAAATCATCAATTTCATCGACTTCATCAATGGCGACAACTTCACCAATGGCACCATCGACCATGACTACAACACCCCACTCCCGGCTACATCGACATCGGTAACAAGGGCTACCACCTCACATCCGGCTTATGCTCTAGTCAGACCGTCCGCGTCACTACCGATCCGACTATGAGGGGTATTAGAGTATATGTCTGTTAGGAATATTTGGTAGTTTAACTACCCAATTCTATCTTTAGTAGTCTTGTTTCCCCCAAGTCTTCTAATACTATATAAACAACCCAAGGGATCACGATGTAATCATCTTGCAATATCGATACAATCTATACTTCCGCAAACTTTCATGGTATCAGAGCGGTTCGCTCCGCCTAGGGTTTAGCCACCTCTTCCGCCGCGCCGCCCTCGGGGAGATCGTCCGCCGGGGGCCGCGCAATAGTAGATTAGATCTTACTTTGCCAAATTTCCTCGTCGGCCGCTTGACAGGCGTTTCTTCTTCTTTTGCCGATCGTAGATCGGATTGTGTCATCCACAACCACATGTCATCATCACGTGCCTCTACTTCAACCTCGGCGTCGAGTCATCTCCGGCAAATCATCGCCAACGATTGTGCCAAGGAGGCTCCGCGCGGCTCCCCAAGGGACGTCTTCACACACTGCGTCGGCTTCTCCATCCTCACGTCCTCACCACGTTAGCCCGTCTTCGCCAACATCAACCGGGACGCACGTCCCTGAGTACGCGCATCGCCGTCAACAAAGGGATACACCTTCATCACACGTGGTCATCATCGCCGACAACCATCTACACCAACAACATCGTCACATCGTTGCTGCCACCACCAATCGTGGCCAACGTCAACGCCAACAAAAAGTTCTTCTTCATGAGCAATGCCGCCCTCATACAAGCGGAAAATACGGGTCTAATCCCCAAAATCGACTACCGCAACAATTCAATCACCATCGACAACTACCTCGTCGTCTTCGTCCACCACGATCTCGCCACTAGAGTCGCAGTCTAAACTTTTATTTTTGCACTAATCAAATTTCTTTGTGCAACTACTTCATATACTCCAACACATCGGTGGACAACTTATACGCACCGACCGTTCAAGGAGAACTTGTTTGCTTCTTCAAATCTGCCTCTAGCTCGCATGGCTCATGATGGTCCCTGTCTTTGCACGTTTGATATTGGCAACATCGATGTGTGCCTTCGTCCCCGGCGCGCTCCCGAGTTTGGCAAGCTCGGCAAGGCGCTGATACGTCAGAAACGTATCTATAATTTTTGATGTTCCATGCTTGTTTAGTATCTACTTTTATTTGCATCGTCTTTCTTTGAGGTGTTTTTATATCTTTTCTCAAACTAACCTATTAATAAGTTGCCACAGTGCCAGTTGCTTGTTTTCTTCTGCTTTTGATTCCAGAAAGGCAGAAAATCAATATTCTCGGAATTGGACGGGACAAAAGCCAAAGTCAATAACTTTCCGTGGGGAACAAGAAGTCCAGAAGAGAGATGAAGAAGCGTGCCAGGGCGGCCAAACCCCCTAGGCGCGTCCAAGGGTGGGCCCGCGCCTAGGCAGGGTGTGGCCCCCCTGGTCACCTCCTCGGCCTCCCCCTTCGCCTATAAATAGCCCCCGATGAAAAAACCCTAAGTACCCGATCAATATTCCACGAAACCTTCTATATCCGTCGCCATCGTCGTCCCTAGATCGGGGGGGATCTGAAATTCTTCCTGGCACCCTGCCGGAGGGGAGATCATCCTGGAGGCCTTCTCTCCGGTATAATGCGTGAGTAGTTCCACCTTGGACTATGGGTCCATGTAGTAGCTAGATGGTTGTATCTCCTCCTTGTGATTTCATGTATAGATCTTGTGAGCTTCGTTTATGATCAAGATCTAATCTATTTGTAATCATACATGTTGTGTTTGCGAGGATCTGATGGATATTGAGACTATTATATTGGATTGATTAATGGTTTTGTCTTTATGATTCTATCATGTCTGTGTTGTTTGTGATCTTGCATGCTCTCTGTTGTTAGTAGCTATCTTGGCCAAGTAGGTGCTAGTGACTCCAAGAGGGGGTATTTATGCTCGATAGTGGGTTCATGCCTCTAGTTTCCAAGGGAAGTGACAGAAATCTCTTCGGTTGTAGATGTGTTGTTGCCACTAGGGAGAAAATAACGGTCTCTTGTTCATGGAACATGTGGACTGTTTACCTTACACACTTTGCTTAAAGCAGTTATCTGTTGCTTGCAACTTAATATTGGAGGGGGTTCGGATGATAACCTAAAGGTGGACTTCTAGTCATAGATGCAGTTGGATGGCGGTCTATGTATCTTGTTTTATTGCCCAATCGAATCTCATAGGATATTTCTAACTAGTAATTGCATTGTTATGCCTTGCTCAGTTCCTATCAATTGCCCTGATGTAATTTGTTTACCCTTCATGCCATATTGTTTATCTAAGGAGAGCACCTCTAGTGAACTATGGACCCCGGTACAATCTTTACCATTGATACATCTTCCAATGTTACTTGTTTACTTGCTACAAACCATTACCTTCCACACCATACGTTTAATCCTTTGTTACAACAAACCGGTGAGCTTGACAACCTCACTGGTTCGTTGGGGCAAAGCCTTGAGTTTGTGTTGTGCAGGTCTCCGCGTTGCTTGCAACACCTGTGTGACATTTCCTTCCTCCTTATGGTCCAATAACCTCGGTCTCTACTGAGGGAAGACTTGCTGCTGTGCTCATCACACCTTGCTCTTGGGGTTTCCAACGAAGTGCTCCACGTCAAGCACCATCAACAAGTTTTCTAGCGCCGTTGCCGGGGAACGAAGAAGAAGAAACTCCCACGTCAACAAAGCGCCAACAAGTTTTCTGGCGTCATTGCCAGGGAGGCTAAGGACGTCTTCACAAGGGGAGTCCTTCAGTTTCTCTCTCTTTACTTTGTTTTTAGTTTGCTTTGTTTCTTTTGCTTGGTTTTGTTTGCCTCTTTTCAAAAAAACCCCAAAAATTAGTCTAGTTTGGTTTGCTTGCTTTATTCAAAAACACAAAAAATTGGTTCCTACTCTAGTTGCCACCTTGCTCCAGCTCACCATGTTGTTCCTCAAGTTCTCCCTGAAAGATCTTGCGATAGGTAGTGGCTCCATAATTGGGAAAGATAATATTGAAGAATTATTTAATCATGTTAGCAAGCATGAGGATACTAAGTATAAATCTATAATAGAGCTTGCTCCTAATTATGAGATTGCTGCAGCTTCTTTAGTTCATATGTTGGACGCTAGGTTTGTTAGCCTTAACCCCTTCATACAATTCTTGTTCCTAAAACTAAAAGAAGAAAAGAATGCTGGCGAGGATTGATCTCGTCAATGCCCATTGTTATGGACTTGGGTTTTGGATAAGATGGGGATGCTGGAGATCACGGAACGGTTAGAAAACAAGCAACACGGAAACACGAGGTTTACCCAGGTTCAGGCCCCCGGAGGGAAAACCCTACTCCTGCTTGTCTGCTCTTGATTACGGTGGAACCGAAGGTTACAGGGGTGCGCAGATGCAATCTGGCGTGGAGGTGTGTATGCGGTGGTATGCGAAGTGCCCTCCTCGTTGTGCCTCCTAGCCTTTATATAGAGATAGGCAGTTCCCGGGCACAGATCGAGTCGGTTACAGGTTTTAGGGTTTGCCCCTTTGAATATTATATCTATTCTAGTCTTGCTCTCCAAGGATCCGAAGGCGTCATGGGCCCTGGCCACCCGAAGGTCTTCATGGGCTGGCGCATATTCGTCATGGGCCTTCCTTGGGCTGGACCAGGTATGCTAAGGTCGTGTACCCACATGGTATAACCATGTCAGTAGCCCCCGAGTGTTTAGTCGAATCGTAGATTCGGCTGAGGACTCTTCAATCTTTTGGGTGCAGCTATCTCTGCTTGTTTAGAGAATGATTTGAGTGTGTAGGGATTGTTGATGCATGTGCCTGACTCTCCCGACGGATCAGGGTAAGTTAAGTGTCTTAGGACAAAACATCACGATCTTCTTCAGATTCGAGTCCCTTGACTCGAATCCGGAACATATGTTGGCGTAATTCGACTCAGGCCGCGGAGGACTTACATGAGTGGAATTACAGTAAATTTTAAATGATGTACCCAACGCGTCCATCGGGATTTTTCATCGCGCCTGCTGGCACGGATTCTTACTAGGAGAGCACAGTCGTGTGTGTTGCCAGACCATTAGATGATATCTGTAGGTCTTATCTTTGTGTCGCATACACATCATCCGAATGTTTATCACAGCGGAGGTGTTTCGGGTGGCCAAGGAGGACGTTGCTCACTTAGTGTTAATTAGGGCAGAGTTGCCAAATTTTTTTTTGCATACTGATCTGAAGGATCGCAGTCAAAGAATTCATAGGGTGCGCAACCAGCGCTCCCTATGGGAGTAGCCCCCGAGTGTCTGTTCGAGTCGTAGACTCAAGCAGAGACTTTAATTTAGTCTTTGTTGACTTTTAGGTCCGTAGGACACAAATTTTTCGGATTCTTGAATCCATCCTCCCTATGGGAGTATCTCCCGAGTCCATAGTGGAGTCGCAGACTCGACGTAGGACCCGAAGAATAGTTCAATGATGTTGTGCTTTGTTCGTTTTTCGTGTGCGCGGCCAGCGCTCCTGATAGGAGTAGCCCCCGATTAGTTAGTCAAATCGTAGATTCGAGTGAGTACTCTTAGCTTTGTAGCCAAAGAATTGTAACCGTTGCTAGTATAGCTGTTGATGACGTCAGTGCTGACGATCGGTGACCTCAAGCGTCTGCAGCGCTAGAGATGACGTGACTAGACAAACATGGGTCCCACCTTCTGACTTTGAGTTGACTGGTCATGCGCGGCGTGGAGATAATTACGGTGTCGCCTCGATTTCCGTGCGTAGTGGACGGCGTGCGAGCGACGGTTCGCTGCTGTGCCAACACGTGGATGGTTGGATTTGGATGTTGGCTTTAGGTCTTCCCGATGAACGGCCATTGTGCATCGTCCTCGTCCTTATAATCATTGGGGAAAAGTGAGTTTGTTTTTCATCGCAGCCATTCTCGTTTCACTGCTCCCATCTTCTTTGAGATTTTCTCGCTGTGCACTGGAATTTCTTCGAACCGCCGCACTGCGATGGGGAAGTCCAAGAAGGCCTCCACCGCGGTTGGTACTAGTGCTGCCGCCGGCGGTAAGAAGGGTTTCGCCACCACTCGCGTCACCAATGGTGGCTGGCGGCGATCAGAGACGCGTGAGGGTGACCTTCGCAAGCTTCGTGAGCAGGGTCTGATCCCGCAGGATAGGGAGGCCGTCAGAGTTCCCGGCGACGAGGTAATTCCCCGTCCTCCCGCTGGGTTTCGGGTCATGTTCATCGCTTTTGTCCTTCGGGTCCTTTCTTTCCCAATCCATGATTTTCTCCGTGGATTGCTTTTCCTTTATGGAATCCAGCTTCATCATCTTTCACCGAACTCTCTTCTTCATGTCGCCTGCTTCATCACATTATTCGAGTGTTGGCTCGGTGTCGAGCCGCACTTTGGCCTCTTACGGAAGATCTATTCCGTGAAGAGGCAATCTGGCTCCGATGGCGTTTATCCCATCGGCGGCTGCATCATTTCCCTGAGATCCAACTTTCTCTTCTCCTCCTTTTGTATGTCTGAATTTGTCCAGTACTGGCGGAGGCGATGGTTTTACATCCGTGAGTCCACAGTGGCCGGACAGAACTTTGGCCTTGCTCCTTTCGACCCCTCCCAGAAAATCGAGCCGAAGAGGTCCTAGAAGAACCACATCTTGGATGGCGAGGTGGCGGAGATAGAGGGGCTCTATCATCGGGTGGAGGATCTTCAGTTGATTCCAGATAAAGAGGTGAACGGTATGGATATCATCCGCACCTTCCTCAAACGTCGGGTGCAGCCGCTCCAGGCTAGGGCGCACCCGATGTTCCTTTATTCTGATCGCCACAATCCGACTAGGGTTTGGGCTGAGGAGTTCTCCAGGGGGGATCTCGACAGGATTCTTCAGCCGCTGCTGAAGTACAAAGCTGGAGAGGATCTCCCGGAGAAGTCGCTGACTCCTCCATTCGTCGCCTCTCGTCCGGTTCCGCGGGTGTAGATCTGGGGCGTGCGCGTAGCGCTTTTTTTTCGACCGTGTTTTTCTTGCAATTGCTTGTGTTCTGAAAGTTCGTTTCTTTTGTGCAGGAGTTCAAGGTATCGGGCATGTCGCCTCCACTACCTGAGATGTTTCCGGATGCATCGGACAATGAGGTAGTGGACTCCATGTCTGAGCTTCCCTCGGTGTGGTCGCCGGCTGAAGAAACTTTTGAGTCTAGAGAGGAGCAGACTCAAAAGCGGAAGCGGAGCTCAAGCGAAACGTCGGATGTTTTGACTCCGCCGACGCCAGGAACCCATCATGCCTTGAGCATCACAGTGGCGGTCATGGTGGCTCTTCC
Organism: Avena atlantica; assembly: GCA_910589765.1. NCBI lineage: Eukaryota > Viridiplantae > Streptophyta > Magnoliopsida > Poales > Poaceae > Avena > Avena atlantica. Next base: position 305,066,944 of record OU342736.1, read on the forward strand.
TCTCCTATTCCGGCCATGCTCGTGCAGGTTGTGGCGCCGAAGCCACCGGCAAAGCGGAAGAAGGAAGAGAAGAAGGGCAGGAGGACCCCGCCTGTCTTCGACTTGAGCGATCTCGACTCGTAAGTTTATCCAGTTGATTTTTTGCTCTCGTTTGTTTTTGCTTGCTTGTAATTGTAAGATGTTTTATGTTGTATCCACTCCACCGATGGCTCCTTCAGCGATGGCGCTCGGGAGATGGTGGGGGAGTCAAAGGTTCCTCCTCCTCCTCCTCAGATGGTGGCCACCTCTGAGGGCGCTGCTCTGAACCCTTCTCCGCAGGAGGCTCAGGTGGTTGTCCCCCAGAAGACTTCGGCCGGACCTTCGGAGTCATCGTCTGATCATGTAAGTCTCTTCGTTCTTGCCGCGGGGGGAGCCCCCGGGTGTTTTCGGATGATCTGCTGATCACTTTGATTTTGTTTCTCGGGGGGAGCCCCCAAGCATCTGTCGGATGGTCTGCTGATCATGCTTTCCTTTTTGTACGTGCCTCGGGGGATCCCCCGAGCGTTTTTTCGTATGCGTAATTTGCCTTTCTCGTTCCTTGGGTGCAGCCCCCGAGCCTTTCTTTTGACAAGTTGTATCTTGCTACAGCCTTTTGTGCAAGGCGCAAACCAGCTGGTGCAGCAGCACCTGGTGTTGGAGGCCAGCTTCAAGCGGCTTCAAGGTTATTCATTGGTTGGTCTTTTCGTCTTCCTATGCTTCCTTTTCCTTTGATCTGATGAGTGACCTTTTGTTTGCAGATGAAAACAATACCACTCTCCGCGAGCTTGATGCTCTCAAAAAGAGCCTTGGGTGAGCGGGGAATAAGGCCCAGGACGCCATTGGTGCGAAGGAGCGCCTCGAGCGGGAGCTAGCCGACGCAACTGCGGCCAAGGAGAGCCTACAGCAGGAGGCTATGGACCACGAGGGGCAACTCGCCACCGCTGCAGCCTCGCGCGAGAAGGAGGTAGCTGGCAAGCTGATGGCTGCTGCCAAGGCTATTTCGGGTGAGTGGTTTCGTCTGTTCTTTTTCAGCTTCCTTGTCTTTATTGTTTTGCTTGGTTTTCATGTTGTTTCTTCCGCTATGTTTAGATGCCGCAGGCATCGAGTTTGACCGCGGTGCCCTGGATCACGGAAGTGCTCCAGATGATGCCATTGCGGCGGTCGAAGAACGCTGCAGCATCGTGGTTAGCTCGCTTGCCAAGGCCAAGGAGGTTATCGGGCGCTTCTACAAGGAGCTCGTCCCCAAGGGCATCGCCCTTGAGGATGTAGACTTGTTGGCGGATGCACTGTCAGCCGATGCACCTGCGGCGTACAAGGACAAGCAAAAAGGCATCAGTGCATCCTTGGGGCTGGCGATGGCCCTAGCATTTGGAGCGGAGCTGGATCTTCATCATATTACCTCCCAGATGCCAACAACCTCCGACAGATCCGAGGTATCCTTCGCCCTCTACGCTGCCCGTTGCAAACTTTATGGGCCGAAGTTGATTGACTTGCTAGCTGAGTACGCGGTGAGGCAGCAGGGGGAGGCCAAGAGAAGGCAATCCGGCTCCGAGGCTACTCAGGATGCAGCTTCTTAGGCCTTGTAGTTGTAGGATAGCTTTTGTTTCTTTTGTTGTAATATATCTATGAACACTCATTGTGCCACGTAGTGGCCTTTTGCTGCATATAATGAATCTCCGAGCTCTTTGTTCATTCGTGTGCTTGTTTATATCCTTGCCTTCTTTTCCCTAGGGACCTTCGGGTGATGATCTTGTTGACACTTTGCCTGCGCCGCAGCTGCGGCCATCCTTGGATGATGCGTCACAGCTTGTGTTTCTTCGTGACCACATCCGTAGTCTTGAGAAAGAATTGCGTGGAGTGCGCGGCCACGCCGATGTTTGGAAATCAAAGACAGAGCAAGGCACTTCCAGAGAGGAGTATTTGATGGGGGAGTTGCGTCGTCTAGCCGAACAGCTTTGATGTGAGTTTTTTGAGATGCTGCTCATTTTTTCGGATGCGCCTGTTGGCCTGTGATCTTACTTTGCAAGTGTTGCAGGTGCCAACCTTGTTCCTGAGGAGGAAAAGGAGCGTATTGTTGTTCGGATCAACTGCCTGACCCAGCAGGACATGGAGGCTGGCGGTTTTTTCTGGATGGACCGCGATCGTGCCGTGGTCCTTGCGACTGTGCAGGATCGTGTTCACCAGGTGTCGCGAGTGCTGCGTCAAGCGAAGAATTCGTTGGCGTCGGTTCTGCATGTGATGTTTCCCCTGGATGAGGCACCGCCGACTCTCTGGGGCCAACTGGCGAAGTTTCGAGATGTGCATCATGTTAGGGAGCTGGTGCGGCATCAGCTGGTCGCAGGGGTGAAGGCCGCGCTTTCCCTCGTGCGGCTACATCATCCAGATGTAGATCTTGCTGTTGTAGCAGCCGGACCGCCTCTTCGGTCGGATGGTGGCGAGTGGGATATGCGTCCACATTATGCGGCTGTAAGGCAGTATGCCGAACAAATTGTAGATCTGTTTGAGCAGCGTGCGCAGGTGATTCTTCAGAATAGGTAGGACATGTAAAAAGATAGATGTAAAATTTTTATGTATTCGACTGGGCGTGTTATGCCCTTGTAAAGGTTGGTTGTTGTTTAGCACGTGGTGCTTTGTTTGTTTGCATGCTCTTTTTGTTAGCCTGACGTGGTCAACTACTCAGGTGTACACGCGTTATTCTCAGTCGACGAAGTCGTGAAGTGAGGGGAGCCCCCGAGTGTGTTGTAACATGGAGTAAAATGCGAACAATAGACAAAAATTTGGGGCGAGACACTTAGCTTTATTCATATCGTAAGGAGGAGGTACATTGTTCGGCTGAGTAGCCTTGGCTGAATAGCCTTATTGTAGGTAAAAAGAGGGGGGTAGCTAGGGGTAGAAGCGTCGCAGTTGTGCGACATTCCATGGGTTGGAGTATGCGACTCCGGACTCCACGTGCTTGAGGTGATAGGCTCCACCTAGGATGACTTCGGTCACGATGTAGGGTCCTTCCCATGGTGACTTGAATTTCTTCAGTCACTCTTGCTTGAGTCGCAAGACTAGGTCTCCTTCGACGAAGGACCTTTGGCGCAGCTGATGGCTGTGGTAGTTGCAGAGGCTCTTTTGATACACCGCTGATCGAGCTGCTGCTATGTCACGCACCTCGTCGAGTGTGTCGACGGCGTCTTCGAGTGCGGCCGTCGATTCGGCTTTGTTGTAGGTGACGACCCGTGGGGCCTTGTGGCATACCTCTGCGGGTAGCACGGCTTCGGATCTGTGCAACATGAAGAAGGGTGTGTAGCCAGTTGAGCTGTTTGGTGTTGTGCGCAAGCTCCAGAGGACCAAGGGTAGCTCTTGTGTCCAGGCTGCTGCGAGTCGCTCGAGTGGGCTCATTAGGCGCTTCTTGATGCCACCACCGACGAGGCCGCTGGCCTTTTTGACCTTCCCGTTCGTTTGCGGGTGCGACACGGAGGCGTATGTGATGTTGATTCCGAGGTATTCGCAGAAGTCCTGGAATTCTTTGGAGATGAAGTTCGACCCATTGTCGGTGATGATGCTGTGCGGCACACCGAACCTGTAAACAATGGATTCAAAGAACTTGATGGCCGTTTTGCCCTTTTGGTTAGTGACGGGCATGGCCTCAATCCACTTGCTGAATTTGCCAACTGCGACCAGGAGGTAGACGTGACCTCCTTTCGAGGACCTTGGTAGTTTTCCAATCATATCGAGCCCCCATTGGGCAAAAGGCCAGGCCAGAGGTATGGGCCTAAGCTCCGATCCGGGTGCGTGCGGTTTGTTGGCGAACCTCTGGCACCCATTGCATCTTCGAACGATGTCCTTGGCATCGTTCATGGCCGTTGGCCAGTAAAATCTGGCTCGTAGAGCTTTGGCGACAAGGGCACGGCTGCCCGCATGATGGCCGCAGATGCCCTCATGGATGTCTTGGAGGATGGTTTTGCCATCACCGATGGTGACGCACCTTTGGATTACACCCAAAATGTTGCGCTTGTACAGATCGCCATTGATGATGGTGAAGGCCTTGGACTGGCGAGATATGCGTCAGGCATCTGTCGGGATGTCAGGCAGTTCTCCGTCTATCAGGTACCTGAGGTATGGCCGTGTCCACGTTTCTTTTACTGCCATGACCTGCATCAGGTTGACCACTGCGACCTTTGTGTCGAGCTTTTTGGGTCCTTCCTGACCGTCGGGTAGCGCAGCCCCCGAGTGTTCTGCTTCTTCGGGTGATCCCTTGGGGAATTTCCTTTTGATGGACGACACGTAGATCTGTTCGAGGAACACACCTGGTGGCACCCGTGCGCAGGTGGAGCCGATGTTGGCGAGTCTGTCGGCCTCTTCCTTGCTTTCTCTTCCAACGTGTCGAAGCTCGTAGCCATCAAAGTCTCCTTCGAGTGCGTTGTAGAGTGCGCGGTACGCAATCATGTTGGCGGCGTGTGCGTCGCACTCATTCATCGTCTGTTGGACGACATGATTGGAGTCACCGTAGATGACCAGGCGCGTCGCGCCGTAGATCTTGGCCATACTCATGCCGTGGATGAGGGCTTCGTATTCAGCTTCGTTGTTGGAAGCTCGAAATTTCATCCGTAGGACGTACTTCATCTTGTCGCCCTGCGGGGAGGTCAGTATGACCCTGGCTCCTGCTCCGTCCTCGCGCTTGGAGCCGTCGAAGTGCATTGTCCATGACTGTGTCAAGTCAGGGGTGTCTGGCAGCTATAGTTCCATCCAGTGTACAAGGAAGTCCAGGAGGACCTGAGACTTGATCGTGTGGCGCTTCTCGTAGATGATGTCTAGAGGTGATAGTTCGATGCCCCACAGGGCCACACGTCCTATGGCCTCCGGATTGTTCAGGATGCTGTTCAAGGGTGCTTTTTTGACGACCATCACTTGGTGCTCCTGGAAGTAGTGGCACAGCCGTCGAGCCGTCATGAACATGTCGTTGGCGAGTTTCTGGTAGTGAGGGTACCTCTGCTTGGTCAGCATCAATACCTCGCTGAGGTAGTAGATTGGGCGTTGGACCCCACGGGTCTTTCCTTCTTCGGGTCGCTCGACCACCAGTACGGTGCTTACCACCTGGTGTGTTCCTGTTATGTATAGCAGTAGAGGCTCGCGTTCCTTTGGCATGACCAGGACGAGCGAGGTGGAGAGCAACCGCTTTAGATCTTTGAATGTGTCGTCCGCCTCGGGCGTCCACTCGAATTTATCTGCCTTGCATAGCAGCTGATAGAAAGGCACGGCATTTCGCCCATGCAGCTGATGAACCTGCTCAACGTCGCGATTCGTCTGGCAAGCTGTTGGATGCCCTTGTGGTTCTTCGGCTTCTCCATGGACATTATGGCCCGGATTTTCTTCAGGTTCGCTTCGATTCCTCGCTGGGAGATGAAGTAGCCTAGTAACTGGCCAGATGGGACGCCGAAGGCGCACTTTTCTGGGTTTAGCTTGATCTTGTATCGGTCAAGGTTGTCGAACGTCTCGCGGAGATCGTCGATGAGTGTCTTGGCCTCCCTTGTTTTGATTACTATGTCGTCGACATAGACTTTTATGTTGCGGCCAATCTGGTTTTTCTGGCATGCCTGCATGCATCACTGGTACGTGGCTCCTGCGTTCTTCAGCCCGAAGGGCATTGTGTTGTAGCAGAACACTCCGAACGGCATAATGAACACCGTTTTTTCCTGATCTTTGACCTTCAGTCGAATCTGGTTGTAGCCTGAGTAGGCGTCGAGGAAGGAGAGCTTCTCGCATCCTGCAGTCGAATCGATGATCTGATCGATCCGAGGGAGAGGGAAGTGATCCTTTGGGCAGTGCTTGTTCAGCGATGTGAAGTCCACGCACATCCGCAGGATGTCCGTGTCCTTTTTGGGGACCATCACGGTGTTAGCGAGCCACTCGCTTTCCTTGATCTCCCTGATGAAGTTGGCGTCGAGCAGTCTGTTGACTTCGACTCCGATGGCCTCGGCCCGCGGCCCGGACAATTGTCGGATAGATTGTTTGACCGGCTTGGTATCTAGGAACACATTGAGTGCGTGCTCGGCGAATTTCCTGGGAACTCCGGGCATGTCCCGCGGGACACCAGGCGAAGATTTCCCAGCACTCACGGAGGAATTCGACGAGCGCGCTTTCCTATGCGGGGCTGAGGTCGTTGGCGATCAGCGTCGTCTTGGAGGCGTCCGTCGGATGGACCTGCACCTTCTTTGTGTTGACTGTGGAGTCAAACGACATGTCGGGTGTGTTTTGCCTCGAGACTAGGGGTGCCCGTTAGTTCCCGGAACCTTGTGAGCTCCTCCTGCATGCCAAAGGACTGGGAAATTCTGTTAAAGTCCCTGTCGCAGTGATCTGATCGGGTGAAGCTCCCATGGACGGTGATGACGCCCCTGGGTCCTGGCATCTTGAGTAGCAGGTAGGCGTAATGCGGTACTGCTAGGAATCTTGTGAATGCCACGCGCTCGAGGATAGCATGGTATTGTGATGGCCAATCCACCACTTAGAACTCGAGTCATTCGCACCGAAAGTTATTGGGCTTGCCGAAGATGACGTCGAGACATATCTTTCCCAGGAGGAACACGTCTTTCCCTGGGACGATGTCGTGGAACGTTTTGTCGGACTGTTCCAAGCTGCACAGCGGGATCCGCATTGCTGCTAGGGTGCTAGCGAACATCAGATTGATGTCGCTGCCACCATCAATGAAGACGCGGCTCATGTCGAACCCTCCGGTCTGCGCCTCGAGCACCAGGGCAGCATGTACTGGGCGAGGGACCTGGCAAGGGTCATCCGAACGGCTGAACATGATGCAGGACTCCGATCCACTGAGGTACTCAGGGATGGCGGGTGGAGCGGTCACAGCCAGATTGATCTGATGGGTGATTTTCTTTTGCACCCTATTCGTTGGGCGCCCTTTTTGGATCACCAGCGATCCTTTCGGCACGGGGTACCCGTGCCCACCGTTATTTTGCATGGGTGCGATTGGGTGACTCGAAAGTCCCGCAGGTGGTGGTGGAGGAGCTCCATGTGCGATCTCACCTGGTGCGGGTGCGTTCCCGTATCCAGGGTTCGGGGCTTGTTGCCTCATCTGAGACATGCTTTCGCTGCGTTTTTGGAACTCGCGGCAGTCCTTGAGCATGTGGCTTGCCTTCTTTTTACCATCCTGCTTGTCGATGTAGAAGTGGATGGTGCATGGACACGACAGTTTGTCGTATGCTGACGGTCCATCGTCGTGGCCGCGACGTTGCCATGACTATGCTGGTCGTCGTTTGTCACGGAAGTTATTTCCGCGATATCCGCCACTGCGGCGCTCGGCGTAGCCGGCCGCAACCATGTCGGGTCCGTCGCGATCGTCGTAGACGCGCGACCATCTCTTGCTACGGCGTTCACGTCGACGGCCGTAGTCATCTTCCTCCTCCGAGTGTGCTCGGCGGACGGAGTCCTCGCCATTTGCCCACCTGTTGGTGATGTCCATGAGGTGGTCGAGGGTCTTGGGCTTGACGCGCTCAAGCTCTTCCTTGAAGTCCTGGCGCTTGACGCCATCCTTGAAGGCGTCGATAGCTCTCTCCTCAGAGATATGCGCCGCGGAGTTCTTTGTGTTGGACCAGCGCAATATGTACGATCGAATGGATTCGCCCGTTCGTTGGGTGCAGGCCCATAGCTCCTCGATCGAGGCTGGCCTCTTGCTGGTGCCTTTGAAGTTTCGGATGAAACTGTATGCCAGTTCCTCCTAGCTTCGGATGGATCCCGAGGATAGGCTGCTAAGCCAGATCCGGGTTGCACCTGTCAGCTGCAGCTGAAGGCATTGCAGGGAGGTGTTCTTGTTTCCGCCGTGTAGCTTGACGGACGACAGGTGGTCGCTGAGACACGCTTTGGGGTCCTGTGTACCGTTAAACTTCGGAGTATCCGAAGGAAGCTTGAAGTTTCGTGGCATCCATGTCCGTCGGGCGGATCTGCCGAAGCATCGGGCTCCGCGGAGTTCTCCTTCGTCATCGTCCTCCTCGGATTCGGATGAGCAGACGCGCTTGGCGCGCGCTTTGTCTACCTTGCGTTGAGTGAGTTTGCTTCGAGCGTCATAGTCGCGGCTGCGGTGGCGCGAGCTCTTGTGCCTTCGAGGTAGGTCGCGCTCTTCATCCTCGGTTGAAGGTGTGGGGCTGCGGTTGAACCTGACCGCAGCCTTCTTCTTTGGCTCCACAGGAGCTTCTCCGTGGAGCGTAGCTCCAATGAGTCCTAGTCCGGTAAGCGCGGACTTGTGCATGGCGCTTTTCGGGTCCCCCACCGGAGGTGGATGGGACGCGAGGTATGTAGTGGTTGCCATGATCGCGGCTTGTGGTGTCTTCGGGATGACGTTTCCGTCGGCATCTATCTCCATGAAACACGTGTTGAGGGTCCGGGTCACCTCACGACGCTCCTTGGGGTCCATGTTCTCCATGCAAGAACGGTGCTTGTTGCCATGGTTGCCGTGTGAGCTAGAGCCAATGCCCATGGCGAAGAGCGCAGTTGGTCGTGCACTGGACTCCGAGGCTGCTTGCTTGCGTTTGTCAAGCACCTCTTGCATCTTCACCTGCTTCTTGTGCTCTTCGACTAGGAGAAGGTGGTACGCCATCAATAGGTCCCGTGAGGCACCCACGGGCAGGATCTTGTTGCCTGCCACAGCTTCGCGTGCTTGAGCCCATCCTTCCTTGCTGAGGTGGATGATCAGATTGGGATCGGTGTCTTCATCGTTGGGCGGGGGGACTGGTTTCTCCTGTTCTCGCCGTTCCTACCCTGTGGGTTAGGTGGCGGGTTAGGTGTGTGCTGTTCCGCGTCACTCTGGATGACTACGGCACATTGGTAGCGCTCGTAGATTGGATCGCTGCTGCCGCAACTTTCGGATCCGAACCATAGGTCCCTTCCTCCGACGGTGGATCGCACAGATCTGAGTTGCAGCTGCTGCTATCATAGGACTCATTTGTCGATGGCGATGTGCATAGAACGGGGTGTGGAGCCCATGAAGCGGGCCTGATCGATGGCAGGGGCACCCGCTCTGGGAGGCGGAGAGTGCCGGTCTTCCCCACCTGGAAGCAGAAGCTCCCGAATAGGATCTCGAGTCCGTCGCCAACGGGCTCGAAGTCCTTCAGGGTGGCTGGTGAGTGGACGGTGAAGTCGAAAGCGCCAAAGAGGAGATGACTCTCCGTCGCCGCGGAGTTGTAGATCGCTTTGGTTGGGACCGTCACAATCGCACAATCAACGCCCCAGTTCCCATAGACGGCGCCAATTGACGAGGATTGATCTCGTCAATGCCCAATGTTATGGACTTGGGTTTTGGAGAAGATGGGGATGCTGGAGATCACGGAACGGTTAGCAAACAAGCAACACGGGGACACGAGGTTTACCCAGGTTCAGGCCCCCGGAGGGAAAACCTTACTCCTGCTTGTCTACTCTTGATTACGACGGAACCGAAGGTTACAGTGGTGCGCAGATGCAATCTGGCGTGGAGGTGTGTATGCGGTGGTATGCGAAGTGCCCTCCTCGTCGTGCCCTCATAGCCTTTATATAGAGATAGGTAGGTCCCGGGCGCAGATCGAGTCGGTTACAGGTTTTAGGGTTTGTCCCTTTGAATATTCTATCTATCTAGTCTTGCTCTCCAAGGATCCGAAGGCGTCATGGTCCCTGGCCACCCGAAAGTCTTCATGGGCTGGCGCATATTCGTCGTGGGCCTTCCTTGGGCTGGACCAGGTATGAAAAGTGGGAATTCATCCTTGAAACTTTATTAAAAGAATTCCATGATGTTGCTAGGGAAGCCAAAAAGGTCTTTGAGCGTTTCAATATGCTAGGCTCAAGTGTAGATGTTGTGGGTATTTCTGATAAAACTAAGCCTAGAGAAGAATTTAAGATATCGATACCCTTTAAGCTTGTTGGAATGCATGAAGCTTTTAAAAAGAATTTTGATTGGATTGCTCCTGAAAATCTTTTTGATGAAAGTAGTAGACCAAAGAGAGATGAGAAGGGATCCTACAAAACCCATTTGGATGAGATACCTTTCATAGTTGAAGATTTTGCAAGTATTGATGTTAATGCTTCCTCATTTGAAAATACTTGATTCTTCTTGCTTCTTGTGCGTAACTTAAAGGCATTAAAGAAAAGTACTTTTTGGGAGATAATCCAAGAGTTTCCTTGAGTCTTGGAAGTTATTACTTCAGTAATGACCTCTCCTTATCTTTTTTCTTTGATTTTTGTGCCAAGAATGACCTCTAATGAGAGGGAAGTAAGATTTGGGGAGTTGCCCGAAACAGATTTATATCCTCCACCATAAAAATTCGTGAGGAGTCTCTGTAACTCGGATTGATCTCAGAATTTATGAATAAATCCCCCAGTACGTTAGCTAACTTTCGTTAGCTCAACACTTTTTGATTTGAGCAATAGAAGATGTTAGAAAAAATCGGTTTTTACTTGTTGTTCTGTTTTGATAGATTTCTGCTATTATTTGCATTTGCTTCTTATTGGTTCCTTTTTGAGTTCTATTTTGGGGAATTGAGTTTTTTGAAGGAGTTTCTACAGTACCTTGTATTTTTAGTGAAAATTCTTGTTGTTCCAAAGCTTTTCCAGAGGTCTAATATCTTTTGAATACACTAATGTTGCTAATGAAGATTGTGTGAAGTTTTGTATGAAGGAAAAAATTCAGGTGTAGAGAGAGAATGATGTAATGAGATGAAGAATGGACAAAAGCTCAAGCTTGGGAATGCCTGTTGGAGATATGCCCTAGAGGCAATAATAAATGTAGTTATTATTATATCTTTGTGTTTATGATAAATGTTTGCATTCATGCTATAATAGTATTAACAAGGAAACATTAATACTTGTGTGATTTGCAAACTAAATTTGAAGTCCCTAGTGAAGCCTCTATATAATACTAGCTTGTTGGTTAATAAATGATTGTGGTTTCCCTATCATGAACATTGAGATGTTATTAACAACAAGATCATATCGTTAGGAGAATGATATGATGGACATACTCCTATAGATAAGCGTAGCATAAAGATCAAGTCATTTCATTAGTTCAATTGCTATATGCTTTCTGATACATAGTAACCTAATTCCTTCGACCATGAGATCATGCATATCACCTTTACCGGATGGATGCTTTGATGTCATCAAACACCACACCGTAACTAGGTGGCTATAAAGGTGGCATTGAGTGTTCGGAAAGTATTGGTTGAAACACATGGATCAAGAGTGGGATTTGTCCATCCATATGACGGATAGATATACTCTGGGCCCTCTCGGTGAAATGTCATCCAATTAGCTTGCAAGCATGTGACTGGCTCACAAGGGATCACATATCACGGGAACGAGAAAAGAGTACTTATCAGTAACGAGGTTGAACTAGGTATGCAGAGATACCGACGATCATAACCTCGGATAAGTAAACTATCGTGAGACAAAGGGAAATTGGTATCGTATGTAAGTGGTTCATTCGATCGCAAAATAATCGTAGAAATATGTGGGAGCCATATGAATTTCCAGATTCCTCTATTGGTTATTGATCAGAGAAGTGTCTCGATCATGTCCGCATAATTCACGAACCGTAGGGAGACACACTTAAGGATTCGACGTTGTTTGAGTAGTTATGGAATGATGAGAAAGAGACCGAATGTTGTTCGGAGTCTCGGATGGGATCCGGGATATCACGAGGTGATCCGGAATGGTCCGGAGAATAAGATTCATATAAGGAAAGTCCCGTTTCGGAGTTGGGGAATGATTCCAGTGTTTTCATTGGGAATGTTCTAGAAGGTTCCGGAATGTCCGGCACTCCAGAGGGGAAGGGTACATGAATGTGTTATATCAAGTTGGTATGATTGCATCATGTACTAAGTGTCATCGTTGTACCAAATAGAGGATTTATTCAAATCCTAGTTTGAAAAGTCAAACGGCTAGTTTGAAAAGTCAAACGACTAGTTTTGGGAAAGAGGAGAAGGAGGTTTGTTTGAAACCGACTTGGGGGAGGAGTTCCTCCTCCCACCGCCGGCCCACCTTGAGGCCGAGTTGGGGAGGGACTCCCCTCCCCAGGCGCGCCTCCCTCCACCTATAAAAGGAGGGGCAGGGCTCCCCTCCTAGACACACAAGTTCCTACCTCTAAACCTAAACCCTAGCCACAGCCTAGGGATTTCTCCCAAGCCGCCGAGTTAGAGCTTCTAATTGCCCTAGCCGCCGGTTTAGCCCCTTCTAATTGGTGTGTCTAAACCCTAGATCACCAAGGCTCTCTCATAATCCACCATACTCGCTCCGGCTTAAGGCGAAGCCCTGCGAGATCTCCCCTCTACTTCCGGTACCACGTCGTTGTGCTGCCGGAATCGCGAGGAGAGTGCTACAACCTCTGCTGCCTGCTGGAACAAGGGAGAGGAAGGTCTTCGTCGAGTACCGAACATGTGACCGACTGCGGGAGCGCTGCCGGAACGCAGCGCCGGAAGGATCGTCTACGCGATCTTGAGATCAGGAAGAGTACGACTACATCATCCACGAGAATCTGCTCTCGTTAAACACTTTGGAATCTTCGAGGGTAAGTTATTCCATCGACTCGTTGCTACAATCTAGTAGATAGATCTTGGCTTGTTTGTTTGTATGCGATAGAAATTTTTTGTTTTCCATGCTACGAACCCCTACAGTGGTATCAGAGCCGTGTCTATATGTAGATCTGTTGCACGAGTAGAACACAATGGTCATTGTGGGCGTTGATGCCTTTATTGTCGATTGCTTCTTGTGTACTTTGCATCTTGCGGTATGTTGGGATGAAGCGGCCCGGGCTAACCTTACATGACAGCGTTCATGAGACTTGCTCCACGCTTAACATGCAACTTGTATTGCATAAGTGGCTTTGCGGGTGCCTGTTTCTCCTAGCATAGTTAAGATCCAATTTACAACGGGTGATTAACAATACTAGTATCAATGTTGTGGTTCTTGTTCGTAAGTTAGAACGACACTTATTGAAAGCCCCAAACCACGTAAAATATGCAAAGAAAGTAGAGGCGTCTAACTTTGTTTTGCAGGGGTGTGTAGTGATGTGATATGGCCATGATTGTGATTATATATGATGTATGCAATGTTCCTTATTGTAAGTCGGCAACCGGCAGGAGCCATATGGTTGTCTTTAAATTCTGTTAAGACCCGCGTGTCTATTCAAAGTAGTTGTAATAGTTGAAGCTGGTGGACGACAACCATGAAGAAGCGTCATTGACCTTGATGCAATGCCGGTGATGATGGAGATCATGTTCGTGCTTGAAGATGGAGATCGGAAGCACAAAGAAGAAAGGCCATATCATATCACATATTATGAATTGCATGTGATGTTAATCCTTTATGCATCTTGTATTGCTTAATTAACAACGGTAGCTTTATAAGATGATCCCTCATGCACATGAATTTCAAGTTCTAAAGTGTTCACCCTTAGTATGCACCGTTGCTAAAGCTTGTTGTTTCGAAGCACCATGTGATGATCGGGTGTGTTAGATTCCGCAAGTGTATACAACGTAAGCAAGCAAGATTTGCTTATGCGGAAGCTAAGGTTTGATCTTGACGAGCCTAGCATGTACAGACATGGTCTCAGGAACACGGATTACCGAAAGGTAAAGCATGAATCATATAGTAGATATGATGAACATGACGATTGTTCGCCATTGAAACTATATCAACTCTCGTGATGATCGGTGTTGATGTAGTGGATTTGGTTCGTGTGATCACTAAAACAATGTGAGGGATGTTGTTTTGAGTGGGAGTTCACCTAGATTAATTTGATTATTAATTAGAACTCAATTTGTCATAAACTTAGTCTAAACTATTGCAAATATGTTGTAGATCAATGGCAGCCCCTACCATCAATTTTAATGCGTTCCTAGAGAAAGAAAAGTTGAAAAACAATGGAAGCAACTTCGCGGATTGGTTCCGCAATTTGAGGATTGTCCTCACAGCTGGTAATTTGACCTATGTGCTGGATGCACCGCTAGGTGACCCGCCTGCAGCTGATGCTACCGATGAAGTAAAGAACGTTTACCTCACTCAGAAGACTCAGTACTCCACAGTTCAGTATGCTATCTTGTATGGTTTAGAATCGGAGCTTCAGAAAAGGTTTGAGAATTCAGACCCGCATGATATTGTCCGTGAACTCAAATTGATCTTTGAGACTCACGCGGCAATTGAGAGCTATGAGGCTTCTGAAAAGTTCTTTAACTGCAAGATGGAAGAGGGCAGCTCCGTCAGTGAGCATGTGTTTAAGATGTCTGGGCACGCAAGCAAACTTCAAAGCTTGGGTATAGTGATTCCTAATGCTTTGGGGATTTACCGTATCCTCCAATCACTACCACCAAGTTACAAGAACTTTGTGATGAACTACAATATGCAAAGCATGAACAAGCAGTTGCGAGAACTCTTCTCCATGTTAAAATCTGCAGAAGTGGAGATCAAGAAAGAGCACCAAGTGTTGTTGGTCAATAAGACCACCAAATTCAAGAAAGGCAAGTCTAAGCAAAAGGGACACTTCAAGAAGGGTGGTAAGAAAGTTACCGCACCGACGAAGAAGACCAAGGCTGGACCTAAGCCTGATATTGAGTGCTTTTACTGCAAGGGAGAAGGTCACTGGAAGCGGAATTGCCCAAAGTACTTGGCGAATTTGAAGAACGGTAACATCAAGAAGAAAGGTATATCCGATATACATGTTATTGATGTGTATCTCACTAGTACTCGTAGTAGTGCCTGGGTATTTGATACTGGTTCGGTTGCTCATATTTGTAACTCGAAACAGGTGCTGCAGAATAAATGGAAGCTAGCGAAGAACGAGGTAATGATGCGCGTAGGAAATGGATCAAAGGTTGATGTGATCGCGGTCGGCACGCTACCTCTTCATCTACCATCGGGATTAGTTTTATACTTAAATAATTGTTATTTGGTGCCTGCGTTAAGCATGAACATTATATCAGGATCTTGTTTATTGCGAGACGGTTACTTGTTTAAGTCCGAGAATAATGGTTGTTCGATTTATATGAGTAATATGTTTTATGCACATGCACCTTTGATAGATGGTCTATTTTTATTGAATCTCGATAGTGGAAATACACATATTAATAACATTGAAGCTAAACGTTTGAAATCGAGCGATAACTCGACTTATATGTGGCACTGTCGTCTTGGTCACATTGGAGTGAAGCGTATGAAGAAACTCCATTCCGATGGACTTCTTGAATCACTTGATTTCGAATCACTTGAAAGATGCGAAGCATGTCTGATGGGTAAAATGACTAAGACTCCATTTTCTGGTATGATGGAGCGAGCTATGGACTTATTGGAAATCATACATACCGATGTGTGTGGTCCAATGAGTGTAGCATCGCGCGGTGGTTATCGTTATGTTCTTACCTTCATGGATGACTTGAGTAGATATGGGTATATCTATTTCATGAAACATAAGTCCTAAACTTTCGAGAAGTTTAAGGAATTTCAAAGTGAGGTGGAGAATCAAAGTAACAAGAAGATTAAATTTCTACGTTCTGATCGTGGAGGTGAATATCTAAGTTACGAGTTTGGCGAGCATTTGAAGAAATGCGGAATACTTTCACAGTTGACACCGCCGGGAACACCACAGCGTAATGGTGTGTCCGAACGTCGTAATCGAACTCTCTTAGATATGGTTCGTTCTATGATGTCACTTACAGATTTACTGCTATCATTTTGGGGTTATGCATTAGAAACAGCCGCATTCACTTTAAATAGGGCACCATCTAAATCCGTTGAAACGACACCGTATGAATTATGGTTTGGGAAGAAACCTAGATTGTCGTTCCTTAAAGTTTGGGGTTGCGAAGCCTATGTAAAGAAGTTACAGCCGGACAAGCTTGAACCCAAAGCGGAAAAATGCGTCTTCATAGGATACCCGAAGGAAACTATTGGGTATACCTTCTATCATAGATCCGAAGGCAAAATCTTCGTTGCCAAGAATGGATCATTTCTAGAGAAAGAATTTCTCTCGAAAGAAGTGACTGGAAGGAAAGTAGAACTCGACGAGGTTGTCGAACCTTCTCTTGAACTTGCGAGTAGTGCAGCACCGGAAGAAGTTCCTGTGGTGCCTGCACCAATAAGAGAGGAAGCTAATGATGATGATCATGAAACTTCGGTTGTAGTTGCTACATAACCTCGCATGTCAACAAGAACTCGTACCACTCCTGATTGGTATGATCTTGTTATGAGTGTCATGTTGGTGGACAACACCGATGACCCTGCGACATATGAGGAAGCGATGATGAGCCCAGATTCCAATAAATGGCAAGAAGCCATGAAATCCGAGATTGGATCCATGTACGAAAACCAAGTATGGACTTTGGTGGACTTACCGGATGGCCGGAAGGCTGTCGAGAACAAATGGATTTTCAAGAAGAAAACAGATGCTGATGGTAATGTTACTATCTATAAAGCTCGACTTGTTGCAAAAGGGTTTCGACAAATTCAGGGAGTTGACTACGATGAGACTTTTTCACCAGTAGCGAAGCTAAAGTCTGTGAGGATTTTGTTAGCAATCGCTGCATATTATGATTATGAGATATGGTAGATGGATGTCAAAACAGCGTTCCTCAATGGAGACATTGATGAAGAGTTGTATATGATGCAACCCAAAGGTTTTGTCGATCCTAAGGATGCTAACAAGGTATGCAAACTTCAACGGTCCATATATGGATTGAAGCAGGTATCCCGAAGTTGGAATCAATGTTTTGATAAGGTAATCAAAAGTTTTGGTTTTATACAAACTTATGGAGAAGCTTGTATTTACAAGAAAGTGAGTGGGAGCTCTGTAGCATTCTTAATACTATATGTAGATGCCATATTGTTGATTGGGAATGATGTAGACCTTCTTAATAGTGTCAAGGAATATTTGAATAATAGTTTTTCAATGAAAGATCTTGGCAAAGCAGCTTACATATTGGGCATAAAGATTTATAGAGATAGATCGAGACGCCTAATATCATTGTCACAAAGTACATATTTGGACAAAGTTCTAAAGAGGTTTGTAATGGAAGATAGCAAGAAAGGGTTCTTGCCCATGTTGCCCAATACGACCTTGAGTAAAACTCAAAGTCCAGAAACGGCAGA
This sequence comes from Avena atlantica, assembly GCA_910589765.1. Taxonomy (NCBI): domain Eukaryota; kingdom Viridiplantae; phylum Streptophyta; class Magnoliopsida; order Poales; family Poaceae; genus Avena; species Avena atlantica. Next base: position 305,084,059 of record OU342736.1, read on the forward strand.
AGATAGAGAAAGGATGAGTAAGACTCCTTATGCCTCAGCCATAGGATCTCTAATGTATGCCATGCTATGTACTAGACCCGACATTGCATATGCTGTTAGTTTGACTAGCAGATATCAAAGTGATCCAGGAGTGGATCATTGGACAGCGGTCAAAAACATCCTTAAGTACTTGAGAAGAACTAAGGATATAGTTCGTTCTTATGGAGGTGATGAACAGCTCGTTGTTAATGGTTACACCGATGCTAGTTGGAACACCGATCCGGATGATTCTAAATCTCAATCTAGATACGTATTTACTTTGAATGTTGCAGCAATTAGCTGGAGGAGTGCAAAGCAAAGCATTGTGGCGAGATCTTCAACTAAATCGGAATACATAGCTGCTTCAGAGGCTTCACAAGAAGCGATATGGATGAAAGAGTTCATTACAGAGCTCGGTGTGGTTCCAAGTGCGCTGGACCCAATGTCTATCTACTGTGATAACATGGGCGCCATTGCCAATGCGCAAGAACCAAGGTCACACAAGAAGCTGAAGCACATCAAGCTACGTTTTCACGCTATTCGAGAACATGTCCAAGATGGTGACATAAAGATTTTCAAAGTACACACAGATCTGAATGTGGCGGATCCGTTGACTAAACCTCTCCCGAGGGCAAAACATGACCAACACCAAACTGCCATGGGTGTTCGGTATATTACCATGTAATCTAGATTAGTTGACTCTAGTGCAAGTGGGAGACTGTTGGAGATATGCCCTAGAGGCAATAATAAATGTAGTTGTTATTATATCTTTGTGTTTATGATAAATGTTTACATTCATGCTATAACAGTATTAACAAGGAAACATTAATACTTGTGTGATTTGTAAACTAAATTAGAGTCCCTAGTAAAGCCTCTTCATAATACTATCTTGTTGGTTAATAAATGATTGTGGTTTCCCTATCATGAACATTGAGATGTTATTAAACAACAAGATCATATCGTTAGGAGAATGGTATGATGGACATACTCCTATAGATAAGCGTAGCATAAAGATCAAGTCATTTTAATAGTTCAATTGCTATATGCTTTCTGATACATAGTAACCTAATTCCTTTGACCATGAGAACATGCATATCACCATCACCGGAAGGATGCTTTGATGACATCAAACACCACACCGTAACTGGGTGGTTATAAAGGTGGCATTGAGTGTTCAGAAAGTATTGGTTGAGACACATGGATTAAGAGTGGGATTTGTCCATCCATATGACTGATAGATATACTCTGGGCCCTCTCGGTGGAATGTCATCCAATTGGCTTGCAAGCATGTGACTGGCTCATAAGGGATCACATATCACGGGAACGAGAAAGAGTACTTATCAGTAACGAGGTTGAACTAGGTATGCCGAGATACCGACGATCAAAACCTCGGATAAGTAAACTATCGTGAGACAAAGGGAAATTGGTATCGTATGTAAGTGGTTCATTCGATCGCAAAGTAATCATAGAAATATGTGGGAACCATGTGAATTTCCAGATTCCTCTATTGGTTATTGTACGGAGAAGTGTCTCGATCATGTCCGCATAATTCACGAACCGTAGGGAGACACACTTAAGAATTCGATGTTGTTGAGTAGTTATGGAATGATGAGTAAGAGACCGAATGTTGTTCGGAGTCTCGGATGGGATTCAGGATATCACGAGGAGATCCAGAATGGTCCGGAGAATAAGATTCATATAAGGAAAGTCCTATTTCAGGGTTGGAGAATGGTTCCGGTGTTTTTATCGGGAATGTTCTAGAAGGTTCCGGAAGGTCTGGCACTCTGGAGGGGAAGGGTACATGAATGTGTCATAACAAGTTGGAATGATTGCATCATGTACTATGTGTCATCGCTGAGCAAAATAAAGGGATAAATCAAATCCTAGTTTGAAAAGTCAAACGTCAATTTGAAAAGTCAAACGACAAGTTTGCTTGGTGGAGGGAGAGTGGGAAACCTACTTGGGGAGGAGTTCCTCTCCCTCCACTGCCGGCCTTGGAGGCCGAGTTGGGGGAGGACTCCCTTCCCCTTGGCCGGCGCCCTCCACCTATAAAAGGAGGGGCAGGGCTGCCCCTCTAGACACACAACTCTACCACCCAAAAAACCCTAGCCCTAGCCGCTGGCCCTCCTGCAGCCGCCGCCGCCCTAGGGCAAACCCTAGCCGCCGACTTGGGGCTTTCCCCAAGCCCTAGCCGCCGGCCTAGCCCTCTCTCCTTGGTGTGTCTAAACCCTAGATCACCAAGGACTCCTCATAGTCCACCATACTCGCTCCGGCTTAAGGCGAAGCCCTGCGAGATCTCCCCTCTGCTTCCGGTACCACGCCGTTGTGCTGCCGGAATCGCGAGGAGAGTGCTACAACCTCCGCTGCCTGCTGGAACAAGGGAGAGGAAGGTCTTCATCGAGTACCGAACGTGTGACCGACCGCGGAAGCGCTACCGGAACGCAGCGCCGGAAGGATCGTCTACATGATCTTGAGCTCGGCAAGAGTACGACTACATCACCCACGAGAATCCGCTCTCGTTAAACACTTTAGAATCTTCGAGGGTGAGTTATTCCATCGACTCGTTGCTTCAATCTAATAGATAGATCTTGGCTTGTTTGTTTGTATGCGGTAGAAATTTTTTGTTTTCCATGCTACGAACCCCTACAGGTTTTGTGTATTTTGTAGGAAATTTGGACTTTGTGGATCTGAAGGTGAAAGCGATGAGTTCATCATGCTTGTGTAGCTTTGGGAAGAAGAGTTCTCCATTTTTCTAGAGAGCTTGTGGTTGGACAGAATTTTTTCACCTTGTTGCTGGACGAAATTTGCAATGCTTGTATGAGTAGATGTATCCAATATATAGATATTTCTACCTCAAACGGTCATATTTTGTCGTTGATGCACAAGTGCAACGGTCGACTGTGAATTGAAGTTGGTTGTGTACAATTGAAAATATAGTATTTTATTAGAAGGAGTGGAGTGGGCATCGGAGCACATAGGTGCTCCGGATCCCTAGAATATTTTTGTGGCACCGCCTGTGCAGTGTCGGGCACCGGTGCCCAAAGCCACCAAACCATTTTGGGCACCGATAAAACACCACGCTATGGAAGGCCTAAAGGCAGACCAATAAACATGACACATATGTCAACTCATAGACTTGTAAATACCAATGGAGGTTCTCTCATAATTTTAATTTGAGCCGTAATGACAAGGCTACCTGCACGCGCGCAATCATTATAGTAATCCATCAACATCGGCAAGGGAGCCACCGGTATTTCAGGGAAACGAAACCGAAGGCTTGAGCAAGGGAGCCCTTTTTGTTTTACGGATTTTTTGCTAAATTTGCATTGACGTCTAATTCACATTGAGTAGACCCTGTTATTGTGAAAATTCTTAATTCAAGTGTTGTAGGGAGGGACTTATGTCACCACAAACAGAAACTAAAGCCGCTATCTTTTTCCAAGAACCACCTAAGGTTCCACCAACTCCAACTAAAAGAATAAAATAATTTTATTGAAGTAAGAAGTCTACCCATCTGGTAAACTTCTTACTTCAATTAGTCCCCGTGTTCTTCGAAAGTGCCGGTGGTTTCACTAGCCTGTTCATGGGAAGCCCGGCCCGACTGCCTAGACAGGGTCGGGCCAATGCTCGCCATCCTGGGCCTCGGCTCAACAGCAGCGCCCTAGTATTCTTTCTCCCGTTGTCAACTCTCCCGCCTTCATTGCCGGAACCCTGAGCCATCGTCGCCTCTACAACACTAGAACCTTAAGACCCGTACACTAAACCATAAGTTTTATTTCTCACATTCGTTGTCGATGCGGGTCGCAACCACCCTTGCTTCCCTCTAAGCCCCTGCATCTTCGGAAACCCTAAGGGATTATTCGGCAATGCACCACTCTCACCTCTGTGAGTTGCATCGTCCCTGTCTCTAGTGAGGTCCAGGCCTCGCCTCGATAGAGATGTCGCGGCCAACCGCATCGTCCCCATCTCTAACGAGGTAGACCGCAAGCTCTTCTTCCTTCCTGGTCACCTTCTTCCTCCATGACAACCACCTAATGGCTCGACCCATGTATCGATCGCAGAAGGAAGGGATACGCATAGCGGGGTTAACGAACATATGAAGCTTTAAATAGGAACCACCCCTGGTTAGGGGCGGGTGCCACATCATCGGCACATGGCTAAAATACGAACATCGGACCAGGTTGCACTCAGGGTAACAATTGGTCCGGTTCGGGCCTGCCTTTACCACCGGGCCTTTTTTTTGCCGACGAGATATGACTAAGTCTAGTTTTACTCGCACCAACTTTAACTCAATATCGAACAAAAAATGCCTTAAACATTATCTTCGTGTTCCTAGATACTGCTCACGGCAAAGTAAAATAGCATAGCGGGGTTAATGAACGTGTGAAGCTTCAAATAGGAACCACCCCTTGTTAGGGACGGGTGCCACACCGTCGGGCCAAACTTGGGCCTGAGCCCCACATCGGACCAAGTTGCACTCAGGCTAACAACTGGTCGGGTTCACGCCTGCCATTTTACCACTAGGCCTTTTTGTTGCGGATGAGATATGGCTAGTTCTAGTTCATTCGCACCAACTTTAACTAACTTTAACTTAAGATCGAACAAAAAATGTACTTAGTAAACATTATCTTCATGTTCCTCAATACTACCCACGGCAAAGTAAAATAATTTATGGGCTCTTTGCTTCGTAGGATTCCCGGGCCCCTGCTGGTTCCAGTGTCTCCCCTAGTGGTGTCATGAGACTTACCGATGACAACTAAGAAAAACATTTTTATAGTGTCTTAAGTTGGGTTGGTCCAACCCTATATGTTCCTAATATGTGATCATATAATTAGTTCGATATCGCTATGTATATGCTATGTGAAATGTGGTCATCAACCACGTATGCTAGTCTATTATTCACATGTGTTACATGTGTACTCACTTACATTCCGAGTTTCCAACAAAGGACCACTTAGAACAATCATTCAAATATAGCACGAAGTCTCATGGGCAAGTAAGTACATCACACTCAGTACAAATGATATTACACAAGGAACATTTAAAAATCACAAAATACAAAGAAATAGTCATTTTTATGATTTTCCCATGATGTGTCAGACACACTGACTACACACTAATATGAGTTTGGTTGTAACAAATCGTCTACTACTCCAGTACATTTTTTGTGGTATGTAAATATGGCTCTTGTCTATATGGCATAACCCTATTTCCTACAGCCCACAACCATGTCTCCAATCAATACAGCCAACTGGTGCAAATGCGGCTACAGAATACCCAAGAGAACTCCACTTACTCAAAGGTTAATCTAATATAGTAGATTATATTAAGACATAGGAGTAGTATATGAATGCTAGCACTTAAAAGTGAAGCGTTTTTAATCTGACCTCTCCTAAATGTACAACAGACAAACAGGGGCTAGTCCTATTGGTCTATTTTTCAGAAATAAAAGCTCTTCGCTGCACAGTGTCCCAGCAATCTGGTTCATGACCATGTATTTTTTGTTACATTTGGATCTAACTAGTATGACAAACCCAAGGCCATATCAGAAAATGTTCCAGATCATTCGAATTTAGAAAGTTCAGATCATTAGCTCACACAACTGGCAACCTTTCTTTGTTTCTGCTCATGTTTACCAAGTCCCTGGGCTGCCAACTGCCATGTTATACAACCCAGCTTCAAAATTACCAAGATGCGTAACATCCCAAAAGGATTTTTCATTACAGGAACAAAAATACTGCCGCGCAGACAATCAATGCATTAATAATTTGAGGTATGGCACTAGGTTCTTGACACATTATCACAATAACAGAAGTACAGTCAATAGGGGCCATTGCAAAATACTCCAAGTAAAACAACGCAACACTGAGTAACCCTGGTCCAGCTAGATGATCTGAACATCTCTGCACTTAGTCTAAGATACTTCACTGAGTTGAACCAACATGACAGCCCACATACAAAAGATATCAGCCTTGTCGCTGCTGCAAACCGCATTCTTTTGTTATTACTCCCTCCGTTTTAAAATATAAGATGTTTTAGCTTTGTGAAGCAAATGTATCTAGACTTGTTTTAGTGTCTAGATTCACTCCAAACATGGATGAACCTACATACTAAAACAAGTCTAGATACATTCTCTTCACAAACCTAAAACATCTTATATTTTGAAACGGAGGGAGTAGTTATTAAGATGAAATAGGCCATCAGTCTTCAGCCAAGGTCTTATCTTCCTCAAAACCTGTACAAATATGCAAATTGTGATAAGTTCCCAGAGGTGTCGTCTGGGAAACACGAAAGTTTGCCTCTAACAAGGAGACTTGGAAGAGAAAACTTCAGTCTGTAAAATTTCACATTTTCACTTGACCAATGTGCAGAATTATCTAATTATACTCAAACATTGCACATATGTTGTATCAACATGGAGTTAGAGTTAAAATCTTGATTATATTAGAATTAGATTTGTAGCAATGGTATCCCATCATTTAACAATAAATACTCATGGCAAAGATTTCAGTAAATCTATCTATATATGAAGAATCAGATGGCCCTAGGAAAAAATAGACCATAATATGGACAAGGAAGTCAACTAGTAAACAAATTGAAATACAATTGAAATAGGAAATGGAAATATTGGATGCTTTCACCCCTGAAGAAACATCAGATATATATTTATACAAGCGAGCAACCAGTACAGAGAAGAAAAATGAAAGCAAATAACTGAACATGCAAGTAGTATGGCTTTCTGAGCAGATGGCAACAAAGACCAGGTACCAAAATTTCATAAGCAGAAAATGGAACCGAGGAAAATAAACATGTCAGACACTCAAACATTGTACATACTACATAGTGTATACGCTATACAGAACCCCGAAGAACAAACAGAGGATACCGACAAAAGGAGAAAGGATACCGTGCATCTTTCTAAAAGGTCATTATTGCCAATACCTACCGAAGAGAAAATGACGAACTACCACATTTGGGGCAGTCTTGACACATAGTTACCACTTTTGCGCGAGTTGACACATAAATACCACTTTTGGGGATGGTCCGTGACAGAAATCACTTATTCTGTGATTTACAAATCTTAAACCGTTTTCTGGCTACCCGGACCCACCTGCCGGGTCTACGTGGTAGAATCAGACGGATGTTTTTGCAATTTGGGGCTTTCTTTGTAAAATTCCGGTGGGCTAATTCTTTGAAGGGAAAAAAATCCTCCGCCGCCGCATCTCCACCGCCGGTGGCTACCTCTGCCTGATGAGGAAGCAGAGCTCACCTGCTCGTCCCCCGCCGGTCGGTCGGAGCAGCAGCAGGCTGGGTGGACGCGGTGAGCCCAACCTAGTGGACAGGAGAGGGCTGCATCTTGGGGGAGATGTCGTCGGAGCAGCGAAGGTCGTCACGCCCAATCCTGAGCAGACCGAGGCCGACGGCCGACGGGAACTCCCTGTCCAGCCGTCCTCGGCGAGACCATGCGGGAGGTTCCCACACAAAGGAGTCCCACGCCGTGGGCTACTGTAGGGGCGCCGCCCTTGCCCCATCCAGATCCAGTGCCAGCTGCTGACCGGACCGGCTGGGCCGGAGCGGTGGATGTGATGCGGCGTCGACGAGGTGGGTGGGATGCGACACGGCTGCGAGCGAGGCGGTGGGATGCGACGCGGCGGTCGCCGGTGGCCAGACATTTACAAAAAAGTCCAAAATGTGTCTCATTTGACAGTTCCGCTTGTGCCACGTAGACCTGACTGGTGGGCCTGAACTGTCAGAAAACGATTTAAGCGGAGCAAATCGCACAATCGGTGCTATGTGTCACACTCCTGCCCCCAAAATGGTATTTATGTGTCAACTCGCGCAAAAGTGGTAGCTAAGTGTCAAGACTGCTCCAAATGTGGTAGTTTTACATCATTTTCTCACCTACTGAACCCTAAATAATAATGTTAAAAAGACTAGCATTGGTCAAATATTGCATGGATCGACAAACTAACATATTGTGGTTACTGCTTATTATAACTAGAAGTACTATAAAATACACATTTGAATTAAAACCAAAACCAAACAGCAAGCTAAGTATTTTGTATTCTCCTCAGACTTAGTCTGCCTTACTGTTCAGAAGAATAAGTCACAGAAGGTCAAAACTATTCCACAAATTCAACATGTCGTATTACCATTTATGCAGTTCATTTAAATCTAAAACCCGTGGTAGTTAATACTTCCAAACCAAATCGATTACAATTTTTTTTAAGTTTTCACCACCAAATGCAGTGCAGGGTTTTACTCAAAATATTTTGTTATAACCTTCACTTTTATTAATGAACTAGGAGTCTCTTCATTGCTATAATTCATACACGCATATAAGGAAACTGCGCTGCAAAAATGCAGAAAGCATGGAGTGTGTTGGCAGTTAGCTTACATATGTTAAGTGTACCAAGGAACTTCAAAATTTTGAGAACTTCTGCATCAACTGAGTTACATTTGACTTCGACTATCTTAAGGTGTTCTGATATTGCAACTGATCTCTCCACTGCATTATAACTTCCTTTTATTTCCACTTTATGTACAGGTCCCTGCAGGCAAAAACATTACATCGAAATTAATCATATAATGGAAAATATAGATAACAATGCAAGAGCTCCCATTTTGAGAAATTGTACCTTGGAAAAGAAATGAAGGGTGAGATTCTCCAGAATTGGTGAGTTTTCAAGAATATAAGCTAGTGTGTGGAAGTCAGGCGACACACACCAGTATTCATTGAGTAACAAAGTCTTTAACTTATTAAATGTAGGGTTGCAGTTCAAATCCTTTCTGAAAATAAACTATACAAAATGCAAATAAGAAAGAAATATTAATCCTCACTGCAAACATGATGATTTTTTAAGCATGGGGAACATGAATATGATGATTTTGAAGAAAAAACTGACTAAGCGTCATTCATGACTGTTAAATGATGGTGATAGATATTGCAACAGATATAGTAGGCATAAAAAATGGAGTTTAAATATACCGTGTCATGTTCATCTATCAATGTCAAATTCTCAGCTTCTGATAAACCCTTAAGAAGAACGCATTCATCAGAATTAACACCTTGTAGATCATAACAACCTTGACAGTACTCATTGTGACAATCCCAAGAGTCAGAATAAAAACATCTGTCCACAGATTCTTTGATGAATCTGACAAACGCAGCCATCAACAAGGGCATGCTCTCAAGCACAGGGGTCCTGTCCCAGTTATCCTCTAGTCGTAGAGAAATGAGACTTGGAACATAGATACGAGTACGGATATGCTGATTGAAACTGCTATCAATGATGGCCAGGCGTTTTAAAGACTTCGAAGAGATCTTCCTGACATGGACGAAGCTGCCATTGTAAATTACTAGATCTTCCAGTGCCGGACAGGCGGCAAAATCAAGAAAGCTGTCATTTAACCCTGTATCAATAAGCTCTAAACTCCTCAGATGCCGAGAGACAAGAGGCAGGTTGTCTACATAGAAGTAAGGACCTGAGACATGGCTCTCCCGAGAGATATTGAGCTGGAGCCGCCGTACTTGGCACAGTATGACGTGCTGGATCCAGAGGCTCACACGGGGCACGTCGTCGTCGGAGACAACGTCGAACCTGAACTTGCACGTGTCGATAGGCGCTCGTGCGCGGAGGAGCAGAAGGTGGTAGACAAACTCGCGGAGCTCATGGACGGGCGTGAGCTCCACCTCGTGGCCGCCGGTGATGCGCAGGCCTGTGGCGGTCTTCCAGAGATCGCGCCAGCGACGGGCGAGCACGCAGGTCCGAACGGCCTGCTGCGCCGGTAGGAAGGAGAGGACGTGCTGCAGGAGATCGTCCTGAAGGGTGCTGATGATGTCTCCGCCGCTGACCACAACGGCTTTCTTGCCCTCTTGCGGCGGAGGCATTCCGTCGAACAGGTGGCGCTCGTGGATGCCGCGGCACGACTGCACGAGCCAGGATCAAGCAGTGCAAAGCATGGGGCCAAAGAAGGAGTCGCTGGGTCGCCACCGAACCTCGCCGCCGGCACCTTCTCTGCCGGATCCGGGATTGGAAATACCAACAGAGTAAAGTTTTGTCGCGGCCAGGAGAGTGTGTGCGGCTGTTTTTTTCTTGAGACGGGATTTGCTTGCTTCTACGGTCTACCGGGTCGATGCGGAATGGGGAGAGGACGAGATCGAGGTCAGCCGAGAAGGGGCAAAACAGTCATTTTCCGTGGAAAATGCCGGGCCATCTGTCAAAAGGGCCATCAGCCCACCGCAGCCTAATAAGGTGTACGGCGACCCAGTAGATGGCCGATTAGGGAGTGCCGCCAACCGTCTGGCCCAGCTGAGTTAGGCATATACTTTCTTGGCATTTTGACAATTTTTGTTATATCGGCCAAATAGATGAGAAAATGTTCCTTATGAGATTTAGATTAACTAAATTCAGTATAAGTTCAAGATATATTAGAGATCTAAGCATGTTTTAGTTACCTTATAAAAAAATCCCGTCCACCCGTAGGAATGGAGTTTCGTATCCACTCGTGCAAAAAAAAATCATACTTTATCTTTTGCTTACAAAGGGCACACGGTACACTAATGGTGACATGACCACTGACATTAATTTTTCTAATAATGACACCTTGAAAAGGTTAGTTCATTTTTCAAAAACTAAAAAGGACACATGGTACCCCTAATGATGACGTGGCCACTGGCATCTTTACAAATAATGAACAATAAAAGGAATAGTCAACAATAAAAACATCATGTAGAGTAGGCACCAAAAGTTATTTGAGGATACCTTGGATAGATAGTTAGACACCTGTTAAGATCATCTTTTGATCCAGAAGGCATGATGAAGAAACAAAGCTATGTGTCCCAAATTTTCTAAAAGCGCAACATAATAGCTTTGAATTAAGCTCTATAGGAAACTTTAGCAGTTATAGAGGTATCGGTATTAATATTCACAACACTCCAGTAAATGTAGTTTGACGTGGTGGCTTGGAGCCATACTGCGGTGACCAGGTGGAAGAATTGTGGATGATCCAGCAAAGAGTTACATGTTCCCCATGAGGGCCACAAGATGTTGTATGTCCATAGGTTCTCTTTCGCTCTTTTCAAAAATTGTGTTTCTACTCCCAATCTTGATCGGTGTCATTGTTGTAAAAAAAAGGGATATGAACGAAGAATCTATTTGATCGATAGGTAGAGTAAGATTACTCTAGACTTCCAACCGATGCCATCTATGCCAAGCCTAAGGTAGTGGAAGCACTCAACCACCCATATAGCTTTTCTAAAATTCATAACTCTCGTGCCACTTGGCCCCCTAATGTCTTTTAAATGGTATGAGCGGCGAATTTAAAGAGAATTATGCATCCTTATTTAGGATATTATCAAGATTGTATGCATTTGGTCAATTTACGACCGCGATTAGGTTATTTGTATACATCAACAAAGGCATATTAAATCGTTTTGAATTGTATCTGAGTTTTGGAGTGTTTGTCACCAATTAGCACTTTCCAATCATAATGTTTCTGGTTGAAGGCATTTATGTTATTTGTGTGCATTACCATTATGCATGGCAATAATCTATTTTTTGAAAGTTTGAAATTTTCATTTTTTTTGAAATGTTGAAAATAAAAAAAGTAAGTTCTATTTTTTGGAAAAGCTAGAAGCTCATTTTTTTTGTAACTTTGAAATACCAAAAGTTCAAATTTCCTGAAAGCTTGATTTTTTTTTTGAATTTGAAAGGTTGAAATTTCATAAAGAAAAAAACAATTTTAGGTTACAATTTCTATTTGTTATGCTAAATTTTCTACTTCTTCGTTCAAAAATAAGTGACTCGAATTTATCTAGATTTGCATGTATATACACAGTAAAACAAGTCTACATTCTGGACAATTCAAGCCATTTATTTCTAGACTAAAAGTTACCAAAAAATATACTTCATCTGATACAAAATAATTGACTTAGGTTTGTTTAGATATGGATGTATCCAGCATTAAAATATACTAGCAAAATATCCGTGCGTTGCTACGGTAGCAACATTATCCTCGATTACGAACTCATGTGCAACAAGTAGGAAAACCTAAATGGTGTGGTTGACGATGATCTCATGTGCATCATCCATGGTCAAGGGGGATCCCGTGCACCTCATCCATTGACGAGGGAGATCTCTAAGTACATGGCCATGGCAACCTTATGCATGCTAGAGGAGTGTGTCCCAATTATAGATGATGTTTGGAAAACCCAACTATCTCTCCATAAACTTGGCCCTATGGCGATTGGCCCTCTCCGACATCTCGTCCTCGGCAGCCCCTTGTAGGATAAGATTTTACTCTACATAAATCTATTACTATGAGAGCTCTCTAAAGAAATTGTGAAGTTTGTTTCGTTATTCCGATGCAAGTGACAAACTATTACTATTGTATCCCACTTCTTAATTAATTCAATTAATTAATTTGGATCAATTACAGGGCCTCCCTGGCAAAACTAAAATGCTCTCGTCGGATTTCTCCCGTCACAACGGGTGACCGCCAATTAGCAGGCACCGGTGTTCTGATTGGTTCTATCCTGGTTCTTCCAAGTCACCGCGCAGAGTTGTCTATAGTCACTTCGCTCCGAGCTGCAAAACCCTGTCAGTCCGCCAACCAACGGCGGCTTGCCGGCGGCCGCCGCCATGTTCCACCTCCAGATGCACCTTCTCCCGCTTCCCCGCGTTGCCTCCCACACCACCACGTCCTCGCTGTCCTCCTCTCTCCATCGCCGCCTCTCCCCCTCCGCCTCCGTCTCCGCTCCCTCCTCTGCTTCCGCCTACACCACCCCATTCTCCACCGAGGAGTACCTCGTGGCCACCTGCGGCCTCACCCGTGCCCAGGCGCTCAAGGCGTCCAAGAAGCTCCCCAATCTCAAGTCCACCTCCAACCCCGACGCCGTGCTCGCCCTCCTCTCAGGCGTCGGCCTCTCCCGCCCCGACATCGCCGCCGTCGTCGCCGCCGACCCGCTGCTCCTCCGCTCCAGGGTCGACAACGTCGCCCCCCGCCTCTCCGCCCTCCGCGACCGCCTCGGCCTCTCCGCGCCCGAGATCGCGAGCTTCCTCCTGGTCGGCGCGGTGGCCCTCCGCTCCTGCGACATCACCCCGAAGCTCGAGTTCTGGATCCCCTTCTTCGGCTCCTTCAGCAAGCTCCTCCAGACCATGAAGAGGAACAGGTCCATCCTCACCACCGATCTCGAGAAGGTCGCCAAGCCCAACATCGCGCTGCTCGAGGAGTGCGGGCTAAGTGTTTGTGATATTGTCAAGCTGTCCACGCCCTGCTCTAGGCTGCTAGTGTTCAACCCAGAGCGGGTGAAGGCGTTCGTGCTGCGTGCTGAGAAGCTCGGCGTGCCCCGCTCCTCCTATATATTCAAGTATGCGGTGGGTGTCGCCTGTTCTATCAGCGAAGACAAGGTTGACGCGAGGATGGAGTTCTTGAGGAGCACTCTTGGTTGCTCCATGGACAAGGTGCGTGCCGCGGTCCGCAACAAGCCACACATTCTAGGAGTATCCGAGGAGAAACTCCGCCGCAAGATAGAGTTCATGGTCACCGAGGTTGGTTTGGACCCAGAGTACATCGTGGAGAGACCCATGCTGTTCACCTACAGCCTGGAGAAGCGGATGAAGCCACGGTACTATGTCGCGAAGATCCTGCAGGCGAAGGGACTGATGAAGAAAAGTGTCTGCTTCCGCCGATTAGTTGCCTATGGTGAAGATAGTTTCGTTGCGACATACATCGACAGTAACAGGGACACTGTTCCTGGGCTTGCAGATGCTTATGCGGCAAATCGTGCTGGGAAAATGCTTTCTGAGGTCCAGCTTTGAATGGAGACATTAAAAGGTTCATCCTGCTTCTCAGGCTCATAGCTAACATTGCACATTGTGCTCTGATATGCATTAGTTCATGGTAGTAGCTACAGGAATAGCGATTTTTGGTCCTAGAACTATGGCAATCTGATTGCCCGTGATGTAATCCATGCTTGAGTTGTGGATATCTGTGAAAACAACTTGATTTCCTTGATTTTTCTGCTACAACTAATGTCCATTGAGAAAGAGGTTTCTGGAGCTAAATTTCATCACCCTTGTGCTTTAACGATCTGGTACAGCTTTCAAGTTTCCACTGATATTTTAGTTTGCAGTTGTTATGTTGCTTTTTTTTACAACTTACTACATTTTGATTTTGAAGAAATGGCCCTGGGGATCAGAACTTCCATCCAAACCTCATATCCTTCGTGTGAAGTGGGTAAACAACAACCCAAAACTAGTACCGAATTTAGTACTGCGTTTTACAAAGGTTTGGAGCTCACGGGACACTAAAATTGGTTCCTGATTTTTCATGTAAAATGGAAAATTCCTTATCAAGTCTAGTAATTTCAATCACCTGTATAATTCTACTGGTATTTTCAACCTATAATGTCATACCAAATCCACAGGTATGAATCATTTATTTTTTTTGCGAAAGAAAAAAGACAAATCAAATTTTGTTGCTTCGATCACATTTGTCCAGTTGTTCCCCATTGAAACAATCAAATGATTTATCCATTCATAGCTAGCATTGCACACTGCTCTGATATGCATTAGTTCATGGTAGTAGGTGCAGAAAGAGTGATTTTGGTCACAGAACTATGGCAATCCGATCGTTGGTAATGTAATCCATGTTTCAGTTGTGAATATCTGTGAAGCAACTACATTACTAGTATAAGAGGGAGCAAGTTATTTTTACTACTTTACTACTCCTACATGTTGATTTTGAAGAAATGGTCCTGTGGAACAGAACTTTCATCAAAATCTCATATCCTTCATGTAAAGTGAGTTAAACAACAAATCAATAATTATACTGATTTAGTACTGCGTTTTACAAAGGTTTGGAGCTCAGTGGTCACAATGTTCATCTCGATAATGGTTCCTGATGTTTCATAAAGTGGAAAATACCTTGTTAAGCCTAACAACTTCAATCACCTTCACGGTTTTACACATATTTTCTCATACCAAATCCACAGTTATAAATCATTTAAATTCAACCAATCAACCATTCAAAGTACCCTTCCCACAATTTTTGCGAAAGGAAAAGACAACTCAAATTCTGTTACTTCGGACACATTTGTCCCCATTGAAACAATCAAATGATTATCCATTCATTTACTGATTTACTTTCTTTTAATCGCTTTACAGAATCAAAATTGGTTCCTAGAGAAAAAGAAAAAAAACACAATTTAATTCCATGACATGTTCATAAAGTCGCTGGATAGCACTATAGCAGTTACTCCAGTGTATATTTGTGCATGTATTGATCTTTTGTGTGTGTAGAGATTAGAGTATCACAAGTAGTCGATGTTCTGGATACCGATATCTTCAAGAAGTAACTTTGACCACTAATTTATCTTGTAATATATATTAAAAATGAATAAAACTATAATATTATAGAAATACTTGAAATAAAATTTACATTTTGGATTTTTAATTTTCCAATCTAAATAACTAAATGATATTTCTAGTCGAAGTTCTAAATTTTTTACTAAAGGCAAGTCCACGGCATCTTCTATCTATGATATGGAGGGATGCCATAAGTTAAACAATTTTGCTTAACAAGTGATGGGAGACAAAAATAAATGCAGAATCAACAAAATCAATCATCACAAAAAACCTGAACAACTTCTTCCCAACGTCATGAAAGGTAAGTTCATATGCACAAGTAAAACTCTCTTTGCATATACTCGACAACTAGGCCCATACCGTGGCCACTGTATCCACTAATCCAAAATACCCTGATATTTATTTTCGTACCAAGCAGTTTAACTTAGAATATGACATTCACTTCAAAGTAGACAGGTTCCTGAAACTTCTAAATAAAACATGTCCTCAACAGGCAAATCCGCAAGGAAATGAGCAGAAGTGCAACAGGACTACAAACTGGCATTTGACCCTTTTGAACTGCATCTCGACAAGATTCCATTCTTCATATAATGGAACAGGGACAGACGCACCATCCACGTACACAAAACGCATCAGCCTCACGGTGCCAAGATTAACTCAGGGACATGGAAAGTCTGAATAACCAGGAATAGTAGAACACCTGATCTATTTTTTCTGCTCGAAACTGAAGCCTGAAGCATGAAAAGGTACAATCGATTAGAGAGTGGCACTGAAGTATGACATTAGACCAACATACAACACGACCTTGCTACGTGGATAATGGAAAGATGAGCTATTAAATGAACCATTTCCCGGGCACTCACAGCAACTGAATAATGAAAAATACCTCAAATTGTTTAATTTTCTTTTTTCACTTATCAGCCAAATTAGCTTGATAAACTTCTATATGATGCTGCTTTGCCTAAACACATTTTCAGTAAAATACGAGGAAGATTATGATGTAACATTCTGATAAACTTTTTCTCTTCCAAAATTCACTAAATAGTTGAATATCCAGCATACAAAATAAAAATATTTTAAGGTTTAGTTGTCAGATCATTTCAATTTTCTAACTTTCTGATTTTATCGACGCATGTAGACTAAGGAAGCAGTAGTGATTGTCAGTGCTAGTTACTTACGAGAGGAATCCCTAAAATCGTGCTTGACTTTAATTTGCGCAGGAGTTACTCCATGGGTACCAAGGATCTTCAAAATTTGACAAATCATTTCTTCTTCCTTGCGACAATAGATTTCAACATACTTAAGATGCTTCGACACCAAGAAATATTCCTTCGGGTTGTAGATTTCACCCATTTCATGTAGGGGTTCGTAGCATGGAAAACAAAAAATTTCTATCGCATACAAACAAACAAGCCAAGATCTATCTACTAGATTGTAGCAACGAGTCGATGGAATAACTTACCCTCGAAGATTCCAAAGCGGTTAACGAGAGCAGATTCTCGTGGGTGATGTAGTCGTACTCTTTCAGATCTCAAGATCGCGTAGACGATCCTTCCGGCGCCACGTTCCGGCAGAGCTCCCGCAGTCGGTCACACGTTCGGTACTCGACGAAGACCTTCCTCTCCCTTGTTCCAGCAGGCAGCGGAGGTTGTAGCACTCTCCTCGCGATTCCGGCAGCACAACGGCGTGGTACCGGAAGTAGAGGGGAGATCTCGCAGGGCTTCGCCTTAAGCCGGAGCGAGTATGGTGGAGTATGAGAGAGGCTTTAGTGGTCTAGGGATTATACACACCAATTAGAAGGCTCTAAACCGAAGGCTAGGGCAATTAGAAGCTCTAAACCAAAATGGCTCTAAACCGGAGGCTGTGGCTAGGGTTTAGATTTAGAGGATAGGAACTTGTGTGTCTAGAGGAGGGGGCCCTGCCCCTCCTTTTATAGGTGGAGGGCCGGCCGCGCCATGGGGAGGGAGGGGAGTCCCTCCCCAACTCGGCTTGGAGGAGGCGCGCCGGTTGGAGGAGGGTCTCCCTCCCCAACTCGGTTTCCCTCTCTTTCCTCTTTCCCTCTTTCCAATTTTAGCCGTTTGACTTTTCAAACTTGCTATTTGACTTTTCAATTTAAGATTCAATTTAATCCTTTATTTGGAACAGCGAGAACACTTAGTACATGATGCAATCATTCCAATATGCAATGACACATTCATGTACCCCTTCCTCTCCGGAGTGCCGGACATTCCGGAACCTTCTAGAACATTCCCGATAAAAACACCGGAATCATTCCCGAACTCCGAAACGGGAATTTCCTTATATGAATCTTATTCTCCGGACCATTCCGGATCACCTCGTGATATCCCGGATTCCATCCGAGACTCCGAACAACATTCGGTCTCTTTCTCATAATACCATAACTACTCAAACAACGTCGAATCCTTAAGTGTGTCTCCCTACGGTTCGTGAATTATGCGGACATGATCGAGACACTTCTCCGAACAATAACCAAATAGAGGAATCTGGAAATTCATATGGCTCCCACATATTTATACGATTACTTTGCGATCGAATGAACCACTTACATACGATACCAATTTCCCTTTGTCTCACGATAGTTAACTTATCCGAGGTTATGATCGTCAGTATCTCTGCATACCTAGTTCAACCTCGTTACCGATAAGTACTCTTTTCTCGTTCCCGTGATATGTGATCCCTTGTGATCCAGTCACATGCTTGCAAGCTGATTGGATGACATTCCACCGAGAGGGCCCAGAGTATATCTATCCGTCATATGGATGGACAAATCCCACTCTTGATCCATGTGTTTCAACCAATACTTTCTGAACACTCAATGCCACCTTTATAGCCACCCTGTTACGGTGTGGTGTTTGATGACATCAAAGCATCCATCCGGAAAAGGTGATATGCATGATCTCATGGTCGAAGGAATTAGGTTACTATGTATCAGAAAGCATATAGCAATTGAACTATTGAAATGACTTGATCTTTATGCTACGCTTATCTATAGGAGTATGTCCATCACATCATTCTCCTAATGATATGATCCTGTTGTTAATAACATCTCTATGTTCATGATCAGGAAACCATGATCATATATTAACCAACAAGCTAGTTTAACAAGAGGCTTTACTAGGGACTCTTATTTTAGTTTACAAATCACACAAGTATTAATGTTTCCGGTTAATACAATTATAGCATGGTATGTAAACATTTATCATAAGTGTGAAGATATGATAATAACCACTTTATTATTGCCTCTTGGGCATATCTCCAACAGTCTCCCACTTGCACTAGAGTCAATAATCTAGTTTCAAACCTTTGTGTATTCAACACCTATGGCTTTCCGGTGTTGTATGTACACGATTGCTAGTGGTTAACTGATCTCTGGATCTGACACTTCCAGGTCCGTGTGTAATTGCATCTCTTTGCGTCTCTATGCATCACTCATTCTCTAATGAGATGGCTTTGTATAAATTTGGTCTTTCGGTGTGACCTTTAGCTCTTTGGGGTTAAAACATGTTGATAATATTGTCGCACAATATATCTTCATAGTATTATCCCACTGTGAACTACACCTAGTTTGATAACAAACTACTTGACACAAATGCCCTCTTTTGTTGCTAAAATAGCAGTCATATACTTAGCCTTTTGTTGTAGTATCTGTCACAATGTCTTAACTTTGGAACTCATCCAAATCCATTATGGAACTCACCTTCCATTATATTGTGCCACCCTTAGTTTAGATTGAGATAAACTTAATTTGTACTTTGTGACAAAGCTAGTATCAATGTAGTACTTTTACAATGAACTAACCATCTATTTGTCACTTCTACAAATATTATACTCTTAGTTCTTCCAAAAGATCATAAGAATATCCTTACTATTGTCCAATGATCATCTTACGAATCATTCTGGTATATGCTCACAACATTTAGAGCATAGGACATATCTGGATTTGTACATATCACAGTATGATTGATATAAATACTCTTTGTGATTTCATACATCAAGTATCAATCTATACTTGATTATTTGTTTCACTTTACGAAATGTCAATACACTTGAATATATCATCAATATTGAACTCATTCAATCCTTTCTGTGCGACAAGAACCTCTCTTGTAGTTTCTATGTTGAACTCATTCAATATCTTGTCTATGTACTTCTGGCACAACCACATTAGCGTCTATTGATGCCAAATATTTGGGTTTTGCCTAAGTCTTTCATCGGGATGAAATTCTTAATATGTGTTAATAAAAGATACATTATTTCCAATCAACAATATGTCTTCCACATAATGTATTAGAAACATGTCTTAGCGCTCCCACTTAATTTCTTGCAAATGCAAGCATCTTCATCGTCTCTAATGAAATTTTAAACTCCTTTAACAGTTTCATCACAGTGAAGATTCCAACTCCGCGATGCTCACTTTAACCATTGAAGTTTGCATATGCTTTTAGCATCCTTTGAATTAACAAAACCCTATGGACCGTGTTATGCACATGTCCTAGGTAACGATTCTATTAGAAGAACTTGTTTTGTTTATTCAACTACCATATAACAACTTATATGTAGTGGTTGCTACATTAATCCGTCTAGACTACATATCACTATGAAAGATCAAATCTTGTCATAGTCAACCTTTGAACATTTTGTGAACTCTTTCCCAATATGTCGACTATTTCATAGATGTAAAACATCCATGTCTATTTCTTTATAGATCCAGACACAACTGTAAGGTCTTACACCTTTCTCGAGGGTCCTTCAAGTTCAAAACTTGATTTCTCGTGTATGGAACTATCACGGATTTTATGGCTTCAAGCCATTTGACGGAGTCAGGGCTCATCATCGCTTCTTTGCACGTAGTCGGATCATTATTGTCAAATAATGATTTAACTCTCAAATCTTGGTATTTGATTGTTCATCCGACCTACTTGTTTCAATAGGAACTTGGATCTTCGTGACCACAACCTTTGAAGTACGCGAGCCATGAGCATTGTTTGCTAACTCCGGAACACTTTTCGGCGCTGCGCAACTTTGCACATATAGCTAAGGTTCTTTTAACCTTATCAAAGTTCTATTGTCCTCCCACTTAACTTTTCACGAAAAATTCCTTCTCAAAGAAACTTGACGTTCTAAGCAACAAACACTTTTGTCTCCGGTGTTTATGGAGGAATACTTAACAGTTTATACAAAGACAGGTTCATCCGACTTTGGTTGCACACATCTTTCTTATGCATAGCATACCAATGTTTTAAGAAAGGACTACTTGGGTTTTATCCCAAACCATAACTTTATATGGTGTCATTTCAACGGATTATGATGAAGCTCTTTTCAGTGGAAAAATGGTAATCTCTAAAGCTTTTAATCTCTAAAATATAATGGCAGTTTTATGAATTATACCTTTGATCTTACCATGTCAAACAAGGTTTAATTACATACCTCGAACGCTCCATACCCTTATGGTGTTTCGGGAAATGCAAATCCACGGAACGATTCCTTAAATCTTAGGTATTATGCTAAACTCTGTAACTCAAATATCTTCCTTTATGATCTTTATCATAAACTGTTTATATTCTTGTTACAATGATTTTGCACTTCATCTTGAAAGTCTTTGAACTTTTCAAATGTTTCATACTTCATCCTTATTAAGTAAATATTAATATATTCACTCAAAATTTCGGAAAAAGCAAATGAAGTTAAAATCCATTGCTCTTGACTACACATAATGGACTTCGTACAACAATATGTACAAATTCCAATAAGCTAGTCTTTCGTTCCCTTTTGGCCTATGAACGAAGTTTCAATTATCTCTAGGAAAGTTTCACAAGTGTCATTTGATCAAAAATCAAAAGACTCCAAAATTCCATCCACATGGAGTTTCTTCATGTTTTCTTTCCAGTATAATTTAAACGGCGATGTCACTTCCTAAGTGATCTTTCAATCAATTTGTCTTTCGACATCTTTAGCACTAGTTTTATGGATGTGATGTCTCCAACGAGATTTGCGAATCCATCTTTTATGGATTACGGCAATTATTTGAACAACCCTTTTGTTCTCATAATACCTGATAAAACAAATCTTTGAAGGCAAGCTTTGATGTTTAACGAGCAACACAATAACCCTTTATTTGTTCTCGATGAACATCATCACATATTCTTTTGCTAGTTACTTAGGCTATTGTAGTTCATGAATTGTGTTGTTTCGTATGACGATTCACACCAACAAATTCAGTATCAAATACTTGAGAACCACATTGTTTAATAAGCAAAGAATATAGCCATAACATGTATATCATCTATATACTTAAGCTAAACAATTCTAGTCTTTTCCTTTCTGCCATATACTTATGAGATTTTCTTTCAATATTTCCTTTTCTGTTTGAAAGAATCTATCAACATCAATAGTGGAGTCATACATATGACACATAGTCCAAAGCGTGTATAGTTAAATACCAATGTCTTTGGACTTGCACTTTGAAGTAGATCACCATCATCAAATGTTTGGTGTTCTTTCAAATTCCTTTCTTTAGTAATCTCTTGGTGTAGTAAACATTTTACCTACATCAAATATTCACCCTTATCATGGAATCGTCCATGATCAAGCTACTTTTAACTTATAACGATGAATTATGAGTATAATGTTGCTATCCAAAACCTTTTGGAGGATTAGGACAACAAGTGTCTCCAACCTTTTGCAAATTCTCATCAAAATATGAGAACATGAACTTTACCATATTATACTCTATCATGTTGTAACCAAAACTTCGTTTCAGATATCACAATATCTTCCACACATCATGGTTTCTGAAACAACTCTTTCAGATCCTAGATAACCTTGATATTAAGAGAATCCTTTGAATATCAAGAATCATGGAGACAAACATGATACTTATATACTAACACTTGGAATTGTTACTCTTGATTTAATACCAATTATTAAACTTCATGGAGTAACCGGAACTTACTGAAAGTTTGCAATAGGACTTTTAAACTTTAGATTAACGCTTCAAAACAATACGATACCAGTTCGTAAAGTAACTAACCAGAATTCTATAGTTCTATCATCTCAATTATAACTAAGCGCAAGGTGATAAACGGATGCCAATGACTACAACAACTATGCAAATTCACTTTGATTTAGTTTATGATAAATTAAGTTCTAATTAATAATTAAATTAATCTTGGTGAACTCCCACTCAAAACAATATCCCTCACATTGTTTTAGTGATCACACGAACCAAATCCACCATATCAAAACCGATCATCACGAGAGTTGATATAGTTTCAATGGCGAACAATCGACATGTTCATCATATCTACTATATGATTCATGCTCTACCTTTCGGTATTCCGTGTTCCGAGACCATGTCTGTACATGCTAGGCTCGTCAAGATCAAACCTTAGTTTCCTGCATGAGCAAATCTGGCTTGCTCATGTTGTATACACTTGCAGAATCTAACACACCCGATCATCACGTGGTGCTTCGAAACAACAAGCTTTAGCAACGGTGCTAACTAAGGGTGAACACTTTATGACTTGAAATTCATGTGCATGAGGGATCATCTTATAATGCTACCATCGTCTACTCAGCAATACAAGATGCATAAAGGATTAACATCACATGAAATTCATAATATGTGATATGATATGGCCTTTCTTCTTTGTGCTTCCGATCTCCATCTTCCAGCACGAATATGATCTTCATCATCACCGGCATTGCATCAAGGTCAATGACGCCTCTCCATGGTTGTCGTCCACCGGCTTCAACTATTACAACTACTTTGAATAGACACGCGGGTCTTAACAGAAATTAAAGACAACCATATGGCTCCTGCCGGTTGCCAACTTACAATAAGGAACATTGCATACATCAAATATAATCACAATCATGGCCATATCACATCACTGCACACCCCTGCAAAACAAAGTTAGACGCCTCTAATTTCTTTGCATGTTTTACGTGGTTTGGGGCTGTTAATAAGTGTCGTTCTAACTTACGAACATGAACCACAACATTGATACTAGTATTGTTAATCACCCGTTGTAAATTGGATCTTAACTATGTTAGGAGAAACAGGCACCCGCAAAGCCACTTATGCAATACAAGTTGCATGTCGAGCGTGGAGCAAGTCTCATGAATGATGTCATGTAAGGTTAGCCCGGGCCGCTTCATCCCAACATACCGCAAGATGCAAAGTACACAAGAAGCAATCGACAATAAAAGCATCAACGCCCACAATGAACATTGTGTTCTACTCGTGCAACAGATCTACATATAGACATGGCTCTGATACCACTATAGGGGTTCGTAGCATGGAAAACAAAAATTTTCTATCGCATACAAACAAACAAGCCAAGATCTATCTACTAGATTGTAGCAACGAGTCGATGGAATAACTTACCCTCGAAGATTCCAAAGCGGTTAACGAGAGCAGATTCTCGTGGGTGATGTAGTCGTACTCTTTCCGATCTCAAGATCGCGTAGACGATCCTTCCGGCGCCACGTTCCGGCAGCGCTCCCGTAGTCAGTCACACGTTTGGTACTCGACGAAGACCTTCCTCTCCCTTGTTCCAGCAGGCAGCGGAGGTTGTAGCACTCTCCTCGCGATTCCGGCAGCACAACGGCGTGGTACCGGAAGTAGAGGGGAGATCTCGCAGGGCTTCGCCTTAAGCCGGAGCGAGTATGGTGGAGTATGAGAGAGGCTTTAGTGGTCTAGGGATTAGACACACCAATTAGAAGGCTCTAAACCGAAGGCTAGGGCAATTAGAAGCTCTAAACCAAAACGGCTCTAAACCGGAGGCTGTGGCTAGGGTTTAGATTTAGAGGATAGGAACTTGTGTGTCTAGAGGAGGGGGCCCTGCCCCTTGTGGCATCCCGTAAAACCACTACTAGAAAATCGCGTTGAATTTGTGCATTGCATCGTCATCATCATGCATTGTTTGCATTAAAACTATTTCGCAAAGCCCGATTTGTTTTCCAAACGCCCCATCTTTATTCAAACGCCAAAACCCGGGTCGCCGGACTATTTTGTTTTGTCTGTTATCGGGTTGCAAAAGACTTGTTCGAAACAAATAAAAATATTTATTATTTTAGCGGGGGCAGTCGAACGGGCCGTTCCGACCCGAACGACCACCCCCAGTTTAAAAATCGGTCCACCCCTTTAATCCTACAGCTACCTACACCTAATCTACCCTCCCTCTCTCTCTCCCCACCGACAACAGGGCCCCACCCCGGCCCCACTCTCCACTCAACCTTCCTTCCTCTCAGCCACCTCTCTCCCTGCCCTGTGGGACCCGCCTCCCCTGCGCACGCGCCGGCCACGCGCCAGCCACGCGCCAGCACGCGGGCCCCACGCGCCAGCCACACCTCCGCCAACCGCCCTACCCCACGCGGCGCCCCCCCCTCACCCTGGCCCGCTCCCGGCCCCACTCTGGCCCCACCACGCGCTCAACCTCCCCCAGTCCTCTTCCTCCTCGCGTCCCTCCCTACCCGACGCCGCCCCGCTGCGCCGCCCTCGCCCTCTCTGCTACCGCCGCCTGCCCTCCCCGCTCTCCATCCGCCCCTCAGCGCCCCCGCCCGAGCTCGCCGAAGCTCCCGCCGCCGCCAGGCCCCGCCAGGAGCTCCACCCCGCCCGGCCGCGGCACCTCCCGCCTCCGCCCACACGAGCCCGACCGTGCCCCGACGACCCCCGCCGCGCCCGCCCATCGCCGTCGCCCGCGCTTGAGCCACCCCGCGCGCGTCGTCGTCGCCCCGCGCCCACCTCCCTTCCCCGCCGGCGCCCTCTGCCTCGAGGCCGCCGCTCCCCTGCAGCTCCTCGCCCGTCCCAGGCCGTTCCTCGTCGCCGGAGCGCCCCACCCCGTCGCCGGCCAGCCGCCAGCCCCGCCGGCCGCGCACCGCACCTCCGCCGTCTGCAGAACCCACCGACCCCGTGCGGGCCCGCCCCGTCGCCAAGCTCGCCGCCGCCAGTCGCCTCGTCTCCTGCCACCACCCCTCCGCCTCCGGCCGCGTCCCGCGCCTCCGCGACCAGCTCGTCCCGCAGCAAGCCGGCCCCTCCAGCGCCGCCGAGCCCCGCGGCAACCGCCTCCTCGCCTTGGCGCCTCCCGGGAGTAACCGCATGTCCACGGCGGCCAGGTGCTCGAAGAATCGCGGACAAGAACCCCTCTCGGACCATCAAGCACCCCTACCTGGACATGAGACCGATCGTCGGTTTAGAAGTCGCCAAGTGTGCCGGCATGGAGCCTCAGGATCTCCGTCGTGGAACCGGAGCCGAGAACCCCGTCAAAACACCAAGAACCGTGGAGATGCCAAGTCCTTCCTCTCGGAACCAAAGGACGCCAAGACCCGCGGTACCGGAAGGGCGACACTAGATCGAAGCGTCAAGATCCTCTTCATGGAACCACCAAGATCTTCATCGCGGATCGACAAGGTCTCCTTCACGGACCCGAAGGCCGATCCATCGATACGCCAAGACCGGCCCGATTCACGGACCCGACAAGACCGTCGCGACGACAAGAACGGTACCGACCAGAACGAATCCAACGCGCCCCGGCACCTAACCAAGTTCGGCTTCCCGGATGCAACAAGACCTACCTCCGTGAACCGAGAACGATCCCGGAGTCTGAGAACGTTTCCGTCGAACCCTGAGCCCCTGTCGGACCCTGGACCCTGTCGAACCCCGAACCCCGGAACCCCAAGATCGTCGAGAACCCTAATGTGTGACCCTTTTCCCTCGATACCCTATTTTCAAAAATGATATCAACTTGTTGCACATTTAATTGTCATCTCGCATGCATATCATTGGTTTGGGGGCCTTATGCCGATTCACTTAATAATTAAATATGGGGCCCATATGCGGGCAAATCTAGTCTCATATCGGCCTCATTTAAACTTGTGTAGCGAACCGGTATCTTATCTTGCCTTGTTATAACAACATTTAATTGCAGGGTATCTAAACAACTTGAACCGCCTAATTAATTGTCGGGACCCCGGTTCCGCTTAATATTGACCTAAATGCACCGCATCTTCGCCATGTCTTACATCATACATGCATCATGCCGATCTTCTGCCGTTGTATTAAATATTGCACCCGGTGTTTATTCTAGTGTTTTGCTTCTTCGCGGATAAGGTCGTTGAGTTGATGTGAGCTTCGCCCCGATCTTCGGTTGAACCTTCGACAATGTTTTCAGGCGAGCATCTCCCCCTTTCTACCTATCTTACTTTTATAGTATTTACTTCCCTCCTGTTGATCTATTGCTATCTGTGTTGCGATGCTCTAGTTTTCGTACCCGTGCTATCCCTTGCAGCCATATATCTTGCCTTGGACACATCCTATTACCTGTTGTGTGGTAGTTAGTTGGGACCGCGTGTCGTAGTCGCTTACTCAAGTGCTGTTGTGTGTCGTCATATGCCACAGTTGTTGATGTCTTGCCGCATGTTGCTGTTGGAGATGATCATAGTTTTACTTATTGTTCACTTTAATTCCTGTTTAACAACTAAAATTGAAGTAAGCAGAGGCATCGGTGGGTGATAGATAACTTTTGGTTTCCGAACGCCCACTTGTGTCCCGTAGGACCCCGAGTACTTGATACCTGTTCCTTGATTTATCGCGCTATCCACATATGGGGAGTATGGGCCCCCTTAGCCAGAGCTTGATTCCGTCTTATTTCTTGGGGCCACAAACTAGTTTGAGGTTTTATTTACGATCCTGTACTTATGCCATGCTACTGCTTTATTTACGCTTGTGCGAGGAGCACACTGTACTGTTTAGGAATTGTGACCCGTTTTCGCGGTATCGACAAGCCCAGCCACACTTTCGGGTTCCCAGTCGTTTACAGCCGGCCCCACAAACCTTAAGTCCGTCTCGAAGTCAGCTAACTTCGTTGCGGGTTCTACTTTAAGGGGTGGCCCCCTGAAATATTTCTGAATCTTGTGATTGCTCTGTCGTGAAGACCTCGTTGGGTTTTGATTTGGTTTTTCCGAGGTTGATCGTGTGTGTGTTGCTATTTGTGCACCCCGGCCGGGTTAAAACTTTCTGAAAGCCGTGTCCGCGGTTATGGACGACTTGGAGCACAGTATCTCGACCATAGACAAGCATAACTAAAGTTTATTGCTATAAATTTGACTATATAATGACTAGTAATCAGCTTCACTATAATGGAATGGCTAATTTATACTGCCCACAATTGCTTGTTTGGAGTGTCGCTTGCGACCATTGTACCTGACTAGTAAGTATTGCAACTACAATGAAATGGCTGAATAAAAGTACTAACAACTGCTGGGTTTTGGGTTATCTCATGCTAAATGTATCTGATTAGTAAGTGTTGTAACTATAATGGAATGGTTAACTAAAGGTGCCCACTGTTTATTTTATCAGGATGATTATCTATAATGACTAGTAATTGCTGCAACGAAAACTGAATAAATAAAACTGCCAACTGTGTGAGTTCCTCGGGTGACTTCCTCGATCGGTGTCGAGGGGAGACGCCAGGATGGGTTTGTTTGGTGCTAGTATCATATTTGGTTCCGAATAGGTCTTTCTTACCCCTCTCTGATAGCCGCCAGTTGTATCGAGTCTCTATAGGTTGTTTAGTGCATGCTGCCGCTGCCGTATCAGTCCACCATACCTATGTAGGCGAGGACCGCCGAATTCTAGCCTCGCCGTGTACTGGCCTCAGTACTGACGCTCCTCTTTTTCCTTTGCCCTTTGTCGGCACCCCTTTTGTTTAAGCAGGTTTTGAGATCGACGTCGTTAGCAGGGTTACCCTTCCGGCTTGGCCTGGGCAGGGTTATGGACGCCATTGGTTATTCTTCAGGGCTCTTAGCCCCATTTGCATCTTATCCGTAGCTGGACGCTCTATCATTTTCAAGGTGATTTGGATCTTGTATATTATATCTGTATTCTTGATTCTTTGAGTCGCTGTTGTATATCTGTTCTATGGGTCCCATCGAGGACTGTTGTGTAATGTTATTACTTCGTTTTCCACCCGCACGAAAGTGCCTGGTGGGCACCTTTGAATCGTTTCTATGCGGGTTTGGCGAATTTTGCTCAAACTTGCATAGGTCCGATTCTGAGGGTGTTACAGAGTGGTATCAGAGCTCAGCAGTTGCGATACCCCACAAGTCCAGCCTGTAGGATACCCTAGCTAACGGCCGCAGTAGAGTGTCAAAACTATTTTCCAAAATCGGTTGGATAGTTCTAAATAGGTCTGATTTTACTCCTTACCCCTCTGCTGTTCTCCTCTTACCTCTACGTGTTTTGAATCCGCTCTCTTCTCTCTCTTCGAGTCCAGGAATTCTCGTGGTTGGGTTTCCGTTGTACCTTCAGGGTTTCGCTTTCTCCCTTTTGTAACGGAGGTGCTACGATCATCAATCTGCAACCGGTCTGTCGTGCCCTTCATCCGATCTTTTGTTCTTGAGCTCTTTATCCATATGTGTTCCTTGCTGGATATCAGTGTCGTTGAAAAACATATGAGAAGGACGAGCTTTGGTGAAGTTGGAGTCGACCTTGAGCATGTGTTGTTCATGCCAATGGAACCATCGCGAAACCTAATCAGTGTGTCTTTCATACGTCTTCTGTTGTATCTTCCGGTGTTTTCCGATGTGATGACATCATCTACGCCAAATCCGATGCAGAGTCTGCATCACTCCTTTGTTCCGAACCTCGTTTGTCGAGATCTTCAGTCTGATTCCGAGAGTTGGTTGCTTAATCCGCCTATTCGTGTGCAGAGTAGTGGTATGAGTGCGGGATGGAGTAGCTACCCTACCACTGCTCTTATCATTCGCTCTTGTACGTTGAATCAGTGGATCCAGCTGTTTTACTCTATCCACGGAAGCTAGAGGTGGCTTTATTTGTTGATACCTCTACCTTCGACCTTTTGTTCCCGGAGTGTTCCCTCGACGATCACTGACAACGACCTCTTGTTAGTGGTGTCGCGAGGATCTACACAAAGCGTGAAGACGGAAAACGCCGACCTTCCTTCCGGTACCATGAGGCGGATCTCGAGGGCGAGATCCATTGTTAGTGGTGTCGAATTGTGGCATCCCGTAAAACCACTACTAGAAAATCGCGTTGAATTTGTGCATTGCATCGTCATCATCATGCATTGTTTGCATTAAAACTATTTCGCAAAGCCCGATTTGTTTTCCAAACGCCCCATCTTTATTCAAACGCCAAAACCCGGGTCGCCGGACTATTTTGTTTTGTCTGTTATCGGGTTGCAAAAGACTTGTTCGAAACAAATAAAAATATTTATTATTTTAGCGGGGGCAGTCGAACGGGCCGTTCCGACCCGAACGACCACCCCCAGTTTAAAAATCGGTCCACCCCTTTAATCCTACAGCTACCTACACCTAATCTACCCTCCCTCTCTCTCTCCCCACCGACAACAGGGCCCCACCCCGGCCCCACTCTCCACTCAACCTTCCTTCCTCTCAGCCACCTCTCTCCCTGCCCTGTGGGACCCGCCTCCCCTGCGCACGCGCCAGCACGCGCCGGCCACGCGCCAGCACGCGCCAGCCCGCGCCAGCCCGCGCCAGCCCGCGGGCCCCACGCGCCAGCCACACCTCCGCCAACCGCCCTACCCCACGCGGCGCCCCCCCTCACCCTGGCCCGCTCCCGGCCCCACTCTGGCCCCACCACGCGCTCAACCTCCCCCAGTCCTCTTCCTCCTCGCGTCCCTCCCTACCCGATGCCGCCCCGCTGCGCCGCCCTCGCCCTCTCTGCTACCGCCGCCTGCCCTCCCCGCTCTCCATCCGCCCCTCAGCGCCCCCGCCCGAGCTCGCCGAAGCTCCCGCCGCCGCCAGGCCCCGCCAGGAGCTCCACACCGCCCGGCCGCGGCACCTCCCGCCTCCGCCCACACGAGCCCGACCGCGCCCCGACGACCCCCGCCGCGCCCGCCCATCGCCGCCGCCCGCGCTTGAGCCACCCCGCGCGCGTCGTCGTCGCCTCGCGCCCACCTCCCTTCCCCGCCGGCGCCCTCTGCCTCGAGGCCGCCGCTCCCCTGCAGCTCCTCGCCCGCCCCAGGCCGTTCCTCGTCGCCGGAGCGCCCCACCCCGTCGCCGGCCAGCCGCCAGCCCCGCCGGCCGCGCACCGCACCTCCGCCGTCTGCAGAACCCACCGACCCCGTGCGGGCCCGCCCCGTCGCCAAGCTCGCCGCCGCCAGTCGCCTCGTCTCCTGCCACCACCCCTCCGCCTCCGGCCGCGTCCCGCGCCTCCGCGACCAGCTCGTCCCGCAGCAAGCCGGCCCCTCCAGCGCCGCCGAGCCCCGCAGCAACCGCCTCCTCGCCTTGGCGCCTCCCGGGAGTAACCGCAGGTCCACGGCGGCCAGGTGCTCGAAGAATCGCGGACAAGAACCCCTCTCGGACCATCAAGCACCCCTACCTGGACATGAGACCGATCGTCGGTTTAGAAGTCGCCAAGTGTGCCGGCATGGAGCCTCAGGATCTCCGTCGTGGAACCGGAGCCGAGAACCCCGTCAAAACACCAAGAACCGTGGAGATGCCAAGTCCTTCCTCTCGGAACCAAAGGACGCCAAGACCCGCGGTACCGGAAGGGCGACACTAGATCGAAGCGTGAAGATCCTCTTCATGGAACCACCAAGATCTTCATCGCGGATCGACAAGGTCTCCTTCACGGACCCGAAGGCTGATCCATCGATACGCCAAGACCGGCCCGATTCACGGACCCGACAAGACCGTCGCGACGACAAGAACGGTACCGACCAGAACGAATCCAACGCGCCCCGGCACCTAACCAAGTTCGGCTTCCCGGATGCAACAAGACCTACCTCCGTGAACCGAGAACGATCCCGGAGTCCGAGAACGTTTCCGTCGAACCCTGAGCCCCTGTCGGACCCTGGACCCTGTCGAACCCCGAACCCGGAACCCCAAGATCGTCGAGAACCCTAATGTGTGACCCTTTTCCCTCGATACCCTATTTTCATAAATGATATCAACTTGTTGCACATTTAATTGTCATCTCGCATGCATATCATTGGTTTGGGGGCCTTATGCCGATTCACTTAATAATTAAATATGGGGCCCATATGCGGGCAAATCTAGTCTCATATCGGCCTCATTTAAACTTGTGTAGCGAACCGGTATCTTATCTTGCCTTGTTATAACAACATTTAATTGCGGGGTATCTAAACAACTTGAACCGCCTAATGAATTGTCGGGACCCCGGTTCCGCTTAATATTGACCTAAATGCACCGCATCTTCGCCATGTCTTACATCATACATGCATCATGCCGATCTTCTGCCGTTGTATTAAATATTGCACCCGGTGTTTATTCTAGTGTTTTGCTTCTTCGCGGATAAGGTCGTTGAGTTGATGTGAGCTTCGCCCCGATCTTCGGTTGAACCTTCGACAATGTTTTCAGGCGAGCATCTCCCCCTTTCTACCTATCTTACTTTTATAGTATTTACTTCCCTCCTGTTGATCTATTGCTATCTGTGTTGCGATGCTCTAGTTTTCGTACCCGTGCTATCCCTTGCAGCCATATATCTTGCCTTGGACACATCCTATTACCTGTTGTGTGGTAGTTAGTTGGGACCGCGTGTCGTAGTCGCTTACTCAAGTGCTGTTGTGTGTCGTCATATGCCACAGTTGTTGATGTCTTGCCGCATGTTGCTGTTGGAGATGATCATAGTTTTACTTATTGTTCACTTTAATTCCTGTTTAACAACTAAAATTGAAGTAAGCAGAGGCATCGGTGGGTGATAGATAACTTTTGGTTTCCGAACGCCCACTTGTGTCCCGTAGGACCCCGAGTACTTGATACCTGTTCCTTGATTTATCGCGCTATCCACATATGGGGAGTATGGGCCCCCTTAGCCAGAGCTTGATTCCGTCTTATTTCTTGGGGCCACAAACTAGTTTGAGGTTTTATTTACGATCCTGTACTTATGCCATGCTACTGCTTTATTTACGCTTGTGCGAGGAGCACACTGTACTGTTTAGGAATTGTGACCCGTTTTCGCGGTATCGACAAGCCCAGCCACACTTTCGGGTTCCCAGTCGTTTACAGCCGGCCCCACAAACCTTAAGTCCGTCTCGAAGTCAGCTAACTTCGTTGCGGGTTCTACTTTAAGGGGTGGCCCCCTGAAATATTTCTGAATCTTGTGATTGCTCTGTCGTGAAGACCTCGTTGGGTTTTGATTTGGTTTTTCCGAGGTTGATCGTGTGTGTGTTGCTATTTGTGCACCCCGGCCGGGTTAAAACTTTCTGAAAGCCGTGTCCGCGGTTATGGACGACTTGGAGCACAGTATCTCGACCATAGACAAGCATAACTAAAGTTTATTGCTATAAATTTGACTATATAATGACTAGTAATCAGCTTCACTATAATGGAATGGCTAATTTATACTGCCCACAATTGCTTGTTTGGAGTGTCGCTTGCGACCATTGTACCTGACTAGTAAGTATTGCAACTACAACGAAATGGCTGAATAAAAGTACCAACAACTGCTGGGTTTTGGGTTATCTCATGCTAAATGTATCTGATTAGTAAGTGTTGTAACTATAATGGAATGGTTAACTAAAGGTGCCCACTGTTTATTTTATCAGGATGATTATCTATAATGACTAGTAATTGCTGCAACGAAAACTGAATAAATAAAACTGCCAACTGTGTGAGTTCCTCGGGTGACTTCCTCGATCGGTGTCGAGGGGAGACGCCAGGATGGGTTTGTTTGGTGCTAGTATCATATTTGGTTCCGAATAGGTCTTTCTTACCCCTCTCTGATAGCCGCCAGTTGTATCGAGTCTCTATAGGTTGTTTAGTGCATGCTGCCGCTGCCGTATCAGTCCACCATACCTATGTAGGCGAGGACCGCCGAATTCTAGCCTCGCCGTGTACTGGCCTCAGTACTGACGCTCCTCTTTTTCCTTTGCCCTTTGTCGGCACCCCTTTTGTTTAAGCAGGTTTTGAGATCGACGTCGTTAGCAGGGTTACCCTTCCGGCTTGGCCTGGGCAGGGTTATGGACGCCATTGGTTATTCTTCAGGGCTCTTAGCCCCATTTGCATCTTGTCCGTAGCTGGACGCTCTATCATTTTCAAGGTGATTTGGATCTTGTATATTATATCTGTATTCTTGATTGTTTGAGTCGCTGTTGTATATCTGTTCTGTGGGTCCCATTGAGGACTGTTGTGTAATGTTATTACTTCGTTTTCCACCCGCACGAAAGTGCCTGGTGGGCACCTTTGAATCGTTTCTATGCGGGTTTGGCGAATTTTGCTCAAACTTGCATAGGTCCGATTCTGAGGGTGTTACACCCCTCCTTTTATAGGTGGAGGGGCCGGTCGCGCCATGGGGAGGGAGGAGAGTCCCTCCCCAACTCGGCTTGGAGGAGGCGCGCCGGTTGGAGGAGGGTCTCCCTCCCCAACTCGGTTTCCCTCTCTTTCCTCTTTCCCTCTTTCCAATTTTAGCCGTTTGACTTTTCAAACTTGCTATTTGACTTTTCAATTTAAGATTCAATTTAATCCTTTATTTGGAACAGCGAGAACACTTAGTACATGATGCAATCCAATATGCAATGACACATTCATGTACCCCTTCCCCTCCGGAGTGCCGGACATTCCGGAACCTTCTAGAACATTCCCGATGAAAACACCGGAATCATTCCCGAACTCCGAAACGGGACTTTCCTTATATGAATCTTATTCTCCGGACCATTCCGGATCACCTCGTGATATCCCGGATCCCATCCGAGACTCCGAACAACATTCGGTCTCTTTCTCATAATACCATAACTACTCAAACAACGTCGAATCCTTAAGTGTGTCTCCCTACGGTTCGTGAATTATGCGGACATGATCGAGACACTTCTCCGAACAATAACCAAATAGAGGAATCTGGAAATTCATATGGCTCCCACATATTTCTACGATTACTTTGCGATCGAATGAACCACTTACATACGATACCAATTTCCCTTTGTCTCACGATAGTTTACTTATCCGAGGTTATGATCGTCGGTATCTCTGCATACCTAGTTCAACCTCGTTACCGATAAGTACTCTTTTCTCGTTCCCGTGATATGTGATCCCTTGTGATCCAGTCACATGCTTGCAAGCTGATTGGATGACATTCCACCGAGAGGGCCCAGAGTATATCTATCCGTCATATGGATGGACAAATCCCACTCTTGATCCATGTGTTTCAACCAATACTTTCTGAACACTCAATGCCACCTTTATAGCCACCATGTTATGGTGTGGTGTTTGATGACATCAAAGCATCCATCCGGAAAAGGTGATATGCATGATCTCATGGTCGAAGGAATTAGGTTACTATGTATCAGAAAGCATATAGCAATTGAACTATTGAAATGACTTGATCTTTATGCTACGCTTATCTATAGGAGTATGTCCATCACATCATTCTCCTAATGATATGATCCTGTTGTTAATAACATCTCTATGTTCATGATCAGGAAACCATGATCATATATTAACCAACAAGCTAGTTTAACAAGAGACTTTACTAGGGACTCTTATTTTAGTTTACAAATCACACAAGTATTAATGTTTCCGGTTAATACAATTATAGCATGGTATGTAAACATTTATCATAAGTGTGAAGATATGATAATAACCACTTTATTATTGCCTCTTGGGCATATCTCCAACATTTCAATGTCAGAGTGCTGTCACAAACATAAGATTTTACTCAAATGAACCAGGAGTACATGGTGCCATCAACCAGAAAAGCTATAATATTACAACACATATAGGAGTATACCTTATAAAATGGAAGTTGAAGGGTAAGCCTCTCTAGAATCGGTGAGTGCTGAAGAAAATAAACTAGTCCAGTGAAGTTAGCACCCACACACCATACATCGAGCAACAATGTTTCTAGCTTGCTGAACATGGGGCACCATTTCAAGTCCCTTCTGCAAATCTTAACAAAGTGCAGCGAATCAAAGAACAATTCAAGTTCTAACATCATTAGACATGATTTAATAATAGTGAGTTGAATATAGGGTTATCGAGTTTTTTTTTCAAGGAATTAATTGCGGGTAGATAAAGAGATACACGTGCAAGATTCTACTATTTTTTGGTTTACTCAAAATGATCTAATTTATTCCATTTTCATAAACCAATTACAGGGGAGAAACCATAATGACTAAACGGAGTGGATTCGTGAAAAAACAAGCAATTGGACATTGGGAACAAGTTAGAGATGCTTTGGTTAATTGATAATAATTGATACAAGGAACAAATATTATATGTCAATCGACACAAGAAGTCAGCAAAAGAGCAAACATACCATAGACCGTTCACTTAGCAGCTCTAAATTGATGGCGCCCGACAAACCTTCAAGAAGCACGGAACAACCATCTTCAACATAACATCCCTTACACGACTTATTCCCACGGTCCCCTAAGTACTTTTCATAGCAAGTATCTTCAGACTGATTGCCGATCTTGATAAATGATGTTACCAATGATGGCAGGCGCTCAAGCAACGGAGTCCACTCAAAACAATCAGTTAGTTCAAAGGTAACCAGACCTGGAGCAGAAACGGAAGGCCGCCGTGTATGGGTGGAAACAAGGGTTGAATCTATGATTTTCAGACGTTGTAAAGATTTGGGAAAGATATTCCCAAGGTTGATAAAACAGTGATCTATCTCTAAAGCCTCCAGTGCCTGACAGCTCAAAAGATCTAGAGGGTGTTGCTCAAACTCCAAATGATAGAGCTCTAAAACCATCAGGTGTTTGGAGATAAAAGTGTTGTTGGATAGCCGCAAACGTTCATGGTCATCACAAGAGTTCTGAATTCGAAGCACCGAGACTTTGCGCGAGACAGCATACTGAACCCACGATTCAACATCTCGGTGTGCCTCGGATTCGTCGCCACCAGGATAGGGATGGATCTCACACACATGAAGAGCTGCCGTCTGATCACGGAACCGAAGCAGGTTGTTAACAAAATCGTTGAAGGCCTCGGCACTCTCATACTCATCGTCGTACTCATCAGTACAGATGCGAAGGGATGAGGCGGACTTCCAGAGGATGCGCCAGCGGCGAGCGAGCATGGACGTTCTCACGGCGTCTTGAGACGGCAGGAACGACACCAAGAGATGGAGCACGTCTTCCGGGAGGTCCTTGAAGGGGTCCTTGTCATCGGCCACAGCCATTTTCTTGGCACTAGCGTCGCTGAGCCTGTCAGCCATTCCGTCGAGCAGGTTGCTGGCGCCAAAGCTGCGGTGTATGGACATGGGATGAGCAAGGCGATCATCAACCAGACATCGAACAAGAACCCAAGATCCGCAACGGTAACCTCACGTACCTCTAGCCGCCGCGCAGAAGGCCTAAATGCTAGCTTCCCATCCTGGACGGCGCACCACGGCCAAGTGGATTTTCGCTTTGGAGTACTTCCTCTGTTCGGGTTTGCAAGGCCAGAGAACCAAATCAGCAGGAGCAATGAACATTTTTAATGGTCACGATAATCCAATAAAAAGACCCAACCAATGCCCTAATTTAGTGCCATTCTGATTTTCCGCCATAATTTATTACCCCCATTCATTTGATTATGTAACTCTCTTTGCATGTATGGTATATTTTTAGGCCAATCAAAACACTGACTAATGCGGAGGGATTAAAAAAATCCGTTGAATCACCGTCTCTTTTCCAAATCCAAAAAATATAAGAACATCTCTAGCCGGTCTCCAAGCGACTATTGGACGCTCCATTCAAAACACCACGTCCAACCACGTGAAACGGTTCAATTAGATGTTGAGCACATCCAGACCGATCCTATACTATTGGGTACTTTCTGGGTGAGACAAACACAGGTCATGACCCCGTGGGCCACCTAGCCTTCCACACACGTCGCGGTCGTCATTGCAGCTACCTCTCTTAATGTGTGCCATCTCTTTTTCCGTCATTTTTGTCGCTTCCCGCCTTTGTCTCCCGCCCAGTTGTCCGACTATAAAATCAGAGCGTCGCTGCTTGCCATCTCACAAACATATATCGACATACTCAACGATGTTGTGCCGCCTACCCATCACCTACGCAATGCTTGGCCGCTCCGTCCTGCTACCGCCAGCCGAACCTAAGTCCACCACCTTCGGACGAGGACTTCTCGTCCGGCTATATCAACTACATGGACTCTGATTCCAAGGGCGTGGAGCAATGGGAGGACAAGACAGATGAGGAGTAGGGACGGGCCGACACAGGCCATGTTTGGAATCTAGGCAATATTTCAATTATATTAATCTAGAAATAAATCATGAGCCAGACATGCACATATTGATATTTGGTAATGAAACCATGTAGTACTAGACTAATGGTAGAATCATCTACGGAAATTACTAATACTATGCACACAGATATAAGTAAGTGTAACACCCTCAGAATCGGACCTATGCAAGTTTGAGCAAAATTCGCCAAACCCGCATAGAAACGATTCAAAGGTGTCCACCAGGCACTTTCGTGCGGGTGGAAAACGAAGTAATAACATTACACAACAGTCCTCGATGGGATCCACAGAACAGAAATATATAACAGCGACTCGATGAGTCAAGAATACAGATATATTATACAAAGATCCAAATCACCTTGAAAGCGATAGAGCGTCCGACTACGGACAAGATGCAAATGGGGCTAAGAGCCCTGAAGAATAACCAATGGCGTCCATAACCCTGCCCAGGCCAAGCCGGAAGGGTAACCCTGCTAACGGCGTCGATCTCAAAACCTGCTTAAACAAAAGGGGTGCCGACAAAGGGCAAAGCAGAAAACAAAGAAGGAGCGTCAGTACTGAGGCCAGTACACGGCGAGGCTAGAATTCGGCGGTCCTCGCCTACATAGGTATGGTGGACTGAGCGACAGCGGCAGCAAGCACTAAACAACCTATAGAGACTCGATACAACTGGCGATTATCAGAGAGGGGTAAGAATGACCTATCCGGATCCAACCTGAAGCTAACACCAAACAAACCCATCCTGGTGTTTCCCCCTCGAGACCAAACGAGGAAGTCAACCGAGGAACTCACACAGTTGGCAGTTTTACTTATTCAGTTATAGTTGCGGCACTTTACTAGTCAGGTTTAGATAATCGTCCTGATAAAGTAAACAGTGGGCACTTTTAGTTAACCATTCCGTGATAGTTGCAACAATTACTAATCCGGTACAGATAGCATGAGATAAAACCCAAAACCCAGCAGTTGTTGGTACTTTTATTCAGCCATTTTGTTGTAGTTGCAATACTTACTAGGCAGATACAATTGGCGCAAGCGACATCCAAACAAGCAATTGTGGGCAGTATTAATTAGCCATTCCGTTATAGTGAAGCTGATTACTAGTCATTATAAAGTCAAATTTATAGCAATAAACTTTAGTTATGCTTGTCTATGATCGAGATACTGTGCTCCAAGTCGTCCATAACCGCGGACACGGCTTTCAGAAAGTTTTAACCCGGCCGGGGTGCACAAATAGCAACACACACACGATCAACCTCGGAAAAACCAAATCAAAACCCAACGAGGTCTCACGACAGAGCAATCACAAGATTCAGAAATATTTCAGGGGGCCACCCCATGGAGTATACCCGCAACGAAGTAAGCTAGCTCCGAGACGGACCCCAAAGTTTGTGGGGCCGGCGGTAAACGACAGCAGATCCCCAAACGGGGACTGTCGATACCACGTAAACGGGTCACAAGTCCTAAACAGTACAGTGTGCAGTACCTCGCACAATCGTAAATAAAGCAGTAAAACATGGCATAAGTACAGGATAGTAATAAAGCCCCAAACTAGTTTGTGGCCCCAAGAAATAAGACGGAATCAAGCTCTGGCTAAGGGGGGCCCATACTCCCCATATGTGGATAGCGCGATAAATCAAGGAACAGGTATCAAGTACTCGGGGTCTTACGGGACACAAGTGGGCGTTCGGAAACCAAATATTATCTATCACCCACCGATGCCTCTGCTTATTCAATTTTAGTTGTTAAATAGAAATTAAAGTGAACAATAAGTAAAACTAGAATCATCTCCAACATCAACATGCGGCAAAGCATCAGCAACTGTGGCATATGACGACACACATCAGCACTTGAGCAAGCAACTACGACGCGCAAGTCCAACTATCTACCAAACAATAGGTAATAGGATGTGTCCAAGGCAATATAGGCTGCACGGTATAGCACAGGTACGGAAACTAAAGCATCGCAACACAGATAGCAATAGATCAACAGGAGGGAATAAAGACTATAAAAGTAAGATAGGTAGAAAGGGGGAGATGCTCGCCTGAAAACATTGCCGAAAAGTTCATCCGAAGATCGGGTCGAAGCTCACATCAACTCAACGGCCTTATCCGCGAAGAAGCAAAACACTAGAAGAAACACCGGATGCAATATTTAATACACGGCAGAAGATCGGCATGATGCATGCATGATGTATGGCATGGCAAGTGCGGTGCAATTAGGTCAAACTAAGCGGAACCGGGGTCCCGACAATTAATTATTAGGTGGTTCGTGTTGTTTAGCTACCCCGCAATTTAAATGTTGTTTAGCAAAGCAACAGATGGAACCGGTTCGCTACTCATGTTTAAATGAGGCCAATATGAAGCTAGGTTTGCCCGCATATGGGCCCCATATTTAATTATTAGGTGAATCGGCATAAGGCCCCCAAACCACAGATATGCATGCGAGGATGGCAATTAAGTATGCAACAATTGTTATTATGTTGTAAAATAGGGTTCGAGGGAAAAGGGGTCACACATTAGGGGGGTCTCGACGAACTTGAGGTTCCGGGGCTCGGGGTCGGTCTCAGGGTCCAGGGTTCGGATCTGGGGTTCGACGGGGGCGGACTCGGCGGGATCGTTCTCTCGTTCTCGGTAACGGGGTAGATCTTGGCGTTCCGTGATCTTCGGGGTTATGTTGTCGGTCTTGGCGTTCAGAGTGGAGAACTTGGCGTTCCGGTGGCGGTCTTGGCGTCAGGGTCCTTGCGTCAGGAATAAAGTACTTGACGTCCTCGAGGGAGTACTTGTCGTTTCTGGGACGGTCCTGTCGCATCCGCGGCCGTCGGGTCGTGTCGTTGGTTTTGTTCTTTTCCGGCGGAGGTCTTGGCGTCCGAGGAGAAGGTCGTGTCGTTCCGAGACGGTGAGCTTGGCGTCCGGGCATCTCCGGTCCTCGGGTCCGAGAGGGGTACTTGTTGTATTCGCGACGAAGATCATGTCGGAGGACTTGGCGTTTCGCGACGTAGATCTTGGGGAGGTTCGGGATCTCGACGCCTTTGAGTCGGGGAAGGCAATCTTGGGGTACCGACTTCCATCTTGTGGTTAAGAGAGTAACATCCTTATGTACACGTACGAAAACACCACTAGCACCAGATCACAAATCCTCGCGGTACAACCTTGAACGCGTGGGCATCAACACCACAAGATGGCGGTCTACTGCAGGGAGGTAGAGGCCTCGCTGGAAAACGAGCAGGAACGGCGGTGCCTCGGGAAAACCGCAGCAGAAGGAGGCGCTTGGCAAGGGAGGCGACAGGGAGGCCCCCTGGCGGTGAGGCGGCTCTGTTCGGGACAGGGCAGCTGCTTCTGCGGGGATCCACGGGGAGGGCACTCCGCAGGGACAGGAAGGAGGAGGGCATCGTGGCGGCGCGCTGGCGCGACCGGCGGCGACCACACGCTGCAGGGGCGAAGGGGTCGAGCAGGTGATGCAGAGCTTGGAGCAGAGGGTGGCCCGCCGCGCCGGTGAGGGAGGCGAGGAGGAGGAGCTCGGCGACGGTGGCGTCCTGGGGCGGGCAGGCAGCAGCGGGAGAGCGGACTCCGGCGAGGCGAGCCGCGGAGGGGGACGGCGGAGCGGTCGGGCTCGGGGGAGCCGATGCGGACGGCGGGGCGGTTCGCCGTCGACGGAGAAGAAGGACGGGGCCGGAGACGGGGGATCAGGCGCAGGCGGCGGGGCGCTCACTGGGCGGAGGCGGTTTGCGGGCTCCGGCGAGCGCGGGGCCGTCGGGGAGCGGCCGGGCGCGCGAGGGAGAGCTGCGCGGCGGAGCAGAGGCAGGCTCGGGCGGCACGGTGCGGTGACGCGGAGGCGAGGGTGCTAGCGTGGCGGGGCGGCGCCGGACCGCTGGCGGGGAGGCGGCGGGTCGAGGTGGATGGCACGGCGGGAGGGCGAGCTCGGGGCGACGAAGCATGGTGGCCAGAGGGAGAAAGAGAGGACGCGGGGCGAGGGGGTGGCCGCAGGTCGCGTGCGGGGAGGGCTGCGGCTGGAGGAGGAAGAAAGAGGAGAAGGGGTCGCGGGGACAGGGGGTCAGGGGTGGGCCCAGGGTTGGTGGGCGGTTGGCCACAGCAGGTGGGCCAGGGTGAGCGGGTCCGCGGGGTCAGTGGCATGGGTGGGGCGGCTGAGGG
Source organism: Avena atlantica (assembly GCA_910589765.1). Lineage (NCBI taxonomy): Eukaryota > Viridiplantae > Streptophyta > Magnoliopsida > Poales > Poaceae > Avena > Avena atlantica. The sequence continues at coordinate 305,125,811 of OU342736.1, forward strand.
GTGAGGGAGTGGGACTGGCTGGGCCACGTGTCAGCACTGGATTGGGTGGGAGGAGAGGAGGGGTGAGGTGGCGGCATGCTAGTGGAGGGGGTGAGGTGGCCAGGTAGGGGTGGGTAGAATATTAGGTAGATTTAGGATTAAAGGGTGGGCTGGTTGGACCGTTTTATATTTCCAGGGGGTGGTCGTTCGGGTCGGAACGGCCCGTTCGACTGCCCCCGCAAAAATAATTAAATATTTTATTTAATTGAATTGGGCCGTTTGAAACCCGATAGCAACAAAACAAAAATAATCCGGAGATCCGGGGTTTGGCGTTTTAATAAAAGATGGGGCGTTGGGAAAAAATAAAACGGGGTTTTACGACCATAGTTTTGGCAAACAATGCATGATGATGACGATGCAATGCACAAATTCAACGCGATTTTCTAGTAGTGGTTTTGCGGGATGCCACAGTAAGAGAGGGATTAACATAATGTACCCTTTGGTAGGCCTATTGGACGTAGCAGCAGCGTAGGCGGCTGCCTCGTCGACCACCCTCTTGGAAGAAGCGACAGCTTGTTCGGCTTCGGTGGCCATGGTGATGGCGAAGGCGTGAAAGTAGAGGATGCGGTTGATCGAAAGCGAGCAGTCGTGTAGAAGACGCTCCCAAAAACCTAATCGCCCCTCTCCCATACAGGATCTCAAGATGTGGGGTTTCGGAGGCATGCTCTTTTGTCAACCGTGTACGCGGTGCACGAAATGGGACCACCCGTAGCAACAACAATAGAGGAAACAACAGTAGCAATCACGCATGAAGGCAGTGATTCTGTTCTGTCGCTAGAGAGGAGAGAACTCTCCAATATATAGGCACATGCGGATACGAGAGGATTCAACAGAAAGAAATGAATGACTAGAAACGTCCATAGTTAATAGCACTTAATACAAAATGTTTTAGCTCGTATTAATTATTATTAATGTTTCAGTTGCAACCGTTCATATCCCGTTTCCGAGCGACAAAAATAACACATCCACTCGGCGAGATTCCCGCAACCCGCGGCGCGCGCGCTTCGTGACGAGGCTGGTAGCGAAAGAGGAGGAGCGCGCGTGTGGAATGCCTCTCCTCACTTCACACCAAGTCATACTAGTGAGAGGAGAGGTCAACTTATATGTTGGTGGAAATCTCTCCCAACTAGCCATATGGGACTAAACTCCTACCACTCCTCTTGCCATGAATGGGTCCTTAGGAATTTTCCTGAAACTGCTAGATAGGACTAAAGCCCACCTTATATTTCAACAATCCCCCACCAGATCCCAAAGGCCCATGGTGTTTCCAACTTTGTTTTGATATACTGGTATTTTTAGTGGAGACATGTCAAGGTTGAACATCCACCTAGAACGGATGGCTATGCTCTTTTATAACTGAATAATAGACTATGCCTTGAATTATCAGTTTGGCGTAAAGAGGTTTCACCAAATTTCTTACTAGTCCTAGGCTGCCGAAAGATGACTCCTCGAGTGGAGCATATTAGTCACACTCCTGGCCTTTTCATGAACTTACTAGAGATCACCCTAATTTCATAGACTGTGACCAGCAGTCGGCCTTATATAGGTGTGTTACTCCAAATATTTCTCTGTAGGATAGAATCTTGCTTATAAAAGCTTTGGAACACATTAAGACAAAAGTCAACCTGCCATACAGTTTTCGAGAGTACTGCATCTCCAACGGAGTGGGTTAGTAAACTACTCTCTTTTGTTAACCACTGGCTTGTTTTCCTAGGTCCTACTGATGTCTACACGCTTCTATTCTTGTAGATAGTTGTTGGGCCTCCAAGTGTAGAGGTTTGCAGAACAGCAGCAAGTTTCCCTTAAGTAGATTACCCAAGGTGTATCGAACTCAGGGAGGAAGTGGTCAAAGGTATCCCTCTCAAACAACCCTGCAATCAAGATACAAGAAGTCTCTTATGTCCCCAACACACTCAATACACTTGTCAGGTGTATAGATGCACTAGTTCGGCGAAGAGATAGTGAAATACAAGTGGTATGGATGATTATAAGTGGTAACTGTGCCAGAAAAGAGCTTCTGACGGGGAGGAAAAGACTAAAGGCAAAAAGATGGAAGCAAGCAAACATGTAATAGATGTAGATGCAAACGGTGTTTCAATGTTTAGAAACAAGGCCGATCATACTTTCACTAGTGGACACTCTCATATAAATATATTCTCTTCATGATACTACCCTGAACTACTCTTCGGTTGGACACTCCTCAAAGTCCGCCTTTCCCATATAGATAACCCCACACTGTCACCTTGAGCACTAGATGGTTCCAACAAACACCCCAATTTCATAGAGAAAACCAACTCAAAATATACTCATGATAAATATTCAATGTAGCCTAAGTGCCACACACGATATGCACGCTGTCACTTTGATACGTCCAATTTGCATCACCATTCTATATCATAATTTGCCTCTATTTATTGATATATGTCTTATTATGAGGTATTACTTATGTCTTTTCTACTGTTTTGCATGTTGGATGATTCTTGGAGGATGGACTGCCAGAGTCTGGATTCTGATGGAAAAAAGAGGTGTTTTGATGCAATTTCGCGAAGATCAGAAAAATACAGAAAAATATGGGAAAATTATATTTTTTCAGAAGATAGAGGAAGCCAGAAGGGGAGGCGAAGAAGGGCCGTAGGGGGCCCACACCCCTAGGCGCGGGCCCACCCTGGGTCGTGCCTGGGACAGGTGTGGCCCACCTGCTCGGCTCCCGACTCCGCCCTCTCGCCTATATCTTCCTTACGGAACCCTAACACCAGGAGAGCGACAAAAGATAGATTTCCGCCGCCTCTGCGGGGCGGAAAACACCGAGAGAGAAAGATCTCTCCAGCAGACAGATTTCTGCCGGGGAAATTCATTCTCGGAGAGGGGAGATCGTCACCATCAACACCGTCATCAAGCTAGGCCTCATCGGGATCATCATCATCATCCACACCATCATTACCACCAACACCATCATCACCACTCCGTCCCGCTATAACAATTGTGTTGGATATTGCTTTAGTTCTTAGGGGAAACTTTCCCAGTGTTAATTACTATTGTAGTTGATTCTTGTGAGTGGAACCATTGGATTATTATTTATGTTCAGATTGTTATCCATTATCATATCATCTTTGATCTTGATCCATATGATGTCTCGTGAGTAGTTCGTTTAGTTCTTGAGGACATGGGAGAAGTCATGTTGTTATTAGTGGATTTGTGTTGAGTTATTATTCAATGGTTTAGTATTTAAGTTGTGCTATTCTTCTAGTGGTGTCATGTGAACATCGACTACATGATACTTCACCATTTATGGGCCTAGGGGAATGCATTGTGTATTTGGCTACTAATTGTGGGGTTGCCGGAGTGACAGAAACCTGAACCCCCGTTAGGACACCTTTGCACAAGGGAGCGTAGGATCTCAGAGTTTAAGGCTGTGGTTAGGTTTATATCTTAATTACTTTCCTATAGTTGCGGATGCTTGCAGGGGGTTTAATCACAAGTATGTATTAGTCCAAGTAAGGTCGGTACATTAGTACAGGTTCACCCACACAACACTTACAACACCAAAGAAGAGTACTCAACTATTTGAAGCGAAAGAACTTAACAGAATTCCCATGTGTCCTCGAGAACATTTGGCCTTTATAAGTATTTCCACCGGCTTGTCCTTTGCTAAGAAAGGATTGGGCCACTTGCTGCGTTTGTTCTTTATTACTTGCACTTTGTTTTGTTGCTTTATCAGAAAACCCCTAAAAATCCGTCTGCTAAGTATTTGCAGAGAGTTCCTGCTCCATACCACTTTTTAGCACCTTCTACTCCTCGTTGGGATCGACACTCCTATTTATCGAAAGTACTACGATACACCCCCTATACTTGTGGGTCATCAAGACTATTTTCTGGCGCCGTTGCCGGGGAGTGAAGCACCATTGAAGAGTGGAACTGGTAAATGAAACTTCTACTATGAGTATTTCTTTTGTTACTGCTTGTTACTTTGTTTCCAACATGGATAACCCACTTGGTTTTCTGTTTGGGAAAACTACTACCACTTCTAGGGTAGTAGATGAACCACCACCTATTGAGATAGATCCTTTTAAGATACCTACAAGTATTGTTGATCGTGTTATGGATAATTATTATTTTGGGGATGGAACTGTCCATCCTGGTGATCATTTTCTTTTTATCCATGAATTATGCGGGTTGTTTAAGTGTGCAAGTATCACAACTAAACAGGTGAAGAAGAAGTTACTCTCCATATCCTTGAAAGGGAGAGCTTAAGAATGGTATAAGCTGCTGAAGAATGGACAATCCATGGAATGGGAGGAGATGACATCTCTCTTTTATTCTAATTCTACCCTACCAGTGAGATTCATAAGGATAGAAATCTGATATATAACTTTTGGCCTCATGATGGAGAGAGTACAACTCAAGCTTGGGGGAGATTGAAGTTACTAATGCTTAAATGTCCTATTCATGAACTTCCTAACAATATTATTATCAATAACTTTTATGCTAGGCTTTCTCTTCATGATAAAGATTTACTAGATGCTTCTTGTGCTGGATCATTCACACGTGTGAAGGAAGAAGCTAAATGGGATCTACTAGACCATATTCAAGAGAACACTGAAGCTTGGGAGAATGACAAAGGAAGAAAGTCAGGTATAAACTATGATTATGAATGCATTAAATCTTTTATGGGAACTGATGGCTTCCATGATATTAGTAATGAGTTTGGTATTGATTCCCAAAGTATTGCCAACTGTTTTAAAGCCTTTGCCTCTTACATAGAAATTCCCAAAAAGGAGTGGAATAAGTACCATGCTCCTTATAAAGATGTTGTTAGTCATGTTCCCGTTAGAAGTACTGAAATTTGTACTACTAATCATATTGCATGAACCTCATGTTGAGAAAGTTCCTTTCCCAGCTAAGGTAAAGGAGTATTCTATGATTATTAGTGCAAATAACAAAAGTACAAAGAAAAACGTGGAGCCTGATGAGCAAATGAGTGTTGAACCTATGATAGCTATTGTGAAAGATCTTGCCGCTAGAAATATAGAGGATGAGCACATTGTCTTCTGTGAAGACGCTTCTAATATTATCTCTCATCCTAGTAAAGCTAGAAAAGCTAGTGTTCCTGTGCTTTCTGTTAAAATTGGTGATCATTGCTACTATGGTTTATGTGATATTGGTGCTAGTTCTAGTGCTATTCCTTATGAGCTTTACAGGGAAATTATGCATGAGATTGGTCCTTGTGAGCTTGAGGACATTGATGTGGTTATTCACCTTGATAACAAGGAGACCATTTGCCCTATTGGTATTGTAAGAGATGTGGAGGTTCTCTGTGGTAAGATTAAGTATCCTGCTGATTTTCTAGTACTTAATTCTGCAGCTAGCAAAACTTGTCCTATCATTTTTGGTAGACCTTTCTTGAACACTTGTGGAGCTATTATAGATTGTAAGAAGGAAAAAGTTTTAACTAAGTTTGATAGATATTCTTATGAGTTTAACTTTTCCAAATTTGCTAAAGCTCCTTGTGCAAATAGCTTCCCTAATAAAGATTTCAGGATGGAACAACTTGCTTCTATTGATCCAGTTTATGACCTTGGACCTCTTTTTGGTGACTGTAAGTATGCTCATTCTGATGATAAAGTTGTTTCTTGTGACAGTTACATTGTCAACTTTTTTCAAATTGCTACTGAAAGTTATTATGAGAGAGAGAAACAGTTTTATGCATCTCAATAATGTTAAGTTTCCCCGTTTATTTTGAAAGCTTTGAAGTTGCATCTGTTTTATCTTCCTATGCTAGTGGCTTTTTGTTTCAACAATTCATTTTCTCATGATACCCCCATGCATAGGAAGTGGGTTAGATGTGTTGGTTATTTGCTTCTTGATGCTCTCTTTCACTTCAAATATATATCTCCTTTGTGAGCTTCCGTGAAATTTTCAAGCCTAACTTAAAGGCAATAAATAAAAGTACTTGTTGGGAGATAACCCAAGAGTTTGGTCGAGTCTTGGAAGTTATTACTTCAGTAATAACCGCTCCTTATCCTTTTTGTTTTGGTTTTTTTGTCAAGTTCAACTACTTTTGTGAAGTAGAGGAGTTGTGAAAAGTGGCTGTCCTGGGACAGATTTTTGTGCTGCATTGTAAAAATTCGTGAGGGAGATCAGTACGTCGGATGGAGCTGCATTTTTCGGAGCTTGTTCTCCAAGTCGCTTTTTGATTGGAGCATCAGAAGGTTTTCAAAAAAAAAACAATCTTTACTTGCTGGTCTGTTTTGACAGATTTCTTCTTTCATTTGCATTTGCCTCTTACAGAAGCCTTTGTTTTTATGGATTTCAGTTGAAGTGTGCACCTAAAGGTTAATTGTTTTTTCTTACACTAATGTTGCCATTGAGGTTTGTGTGAGACCTTGTAGGAAAGGAAATTCCAGGAGAAGGAGAAAAGGAGTCTCCAGAGTTCGTCTTTGAATAGGTAAAAGTGGTGAAAACAGAAGGTTCATGAAACCCCAACCTTTTTATATTTTTGACGTTTTTAATACATAAGGGAAGTTAAGAGACGAAACTGAGGAGGAACCGGAGGCCGGGGTGGCCAAACCCACCCAGGCGCGGGCCCTAGCTGGCCGCGCCTGGAGGGGGTGAGACCACCCCGAGCTCCGACTCCGCCTTGTTTTCGTATCAAAACCTTCCTTATGCTTTGAAACTTCATAATATATAACCCCCCGGATCCCCCGAGGTTCGTGCATCGTGTTCTCGTCATGTTTTCGTTTTGATTTGTTTCTATCAGGAAATCTTCTCAAGTTTAGAGCACCATGGTCTCCACCATTGACAAAGGCAAGAAGCCCGTGGAGGAGATAAAGTTGGAAGAACAAACCGCCGTAGGGACAAGGGCAAGGAAACCTACTTTTATAAGAGAAATTAACACTGGGGATGCTTTTTTCTCGCAACATGCAGGGAATCATAGCCTTCAGTCCAGACTTCAGATACTGCCCCGAGGCAGTGGAAGCCCTTCGAACCACTGATGAGTTTTGTGATAAGTACCGTGCTTTGAGGATAAAGGTGGATATGCTTCAAGAGGAAAATAACAGGCTTCGTGAGATGCTAGAGGGTTTTCTAACCCTAGACAAGAGAACACCACCACCACCGAAGGAGTAATTCGTCATCAGGTTTGGCATCCCCTTGGCTTGTTCCAAGCTTGGGGAGGGGGGGTGCCGCGGTATCACCATCATTATCTTTTATCTTTTACCTTTTTAGTGGATTCATATCTTTGGTAGAGAAGTTATCTTATATTTTGGTTTGCATGTGGAAGTATCTATCCTTTAGTTGATTATCTATGTATCCCTTGGTGTGAGTGCCTTTATGGAATATTAATGAGAAGCTTCATCTTTTACTTTTTGCACTTCTTATTTTCAGTTTGCAATCTCTATTATATGATGGATCTTGTTGATCAGTATTGGCATCACTTTGGGAGCATCAAGTGGATCTAAATTGGTTTTGGCAAACTGAGTTCTGGTCAGTAGCAACACTTTGCGGTTTGAAAGAAAAAAACAAAAAGCTTACAAGTATTTTGTATCATTTATTTTTCTTTCTTGTGGCTCATAAGCTTAGTATTCTTTATTTAAGATCTTTTGTGTCTTCAAGGAAGATTGCATGTTTGGCTTTATTACTTGTATGTTTGCTTGTTTCTTTCGACTCTTTTGCTTGCTACCTAGCCTTGCTAGCCAAAAACCTGTTTTGAGAAGGCATACTTTGTTGGGGTTCGTAGCATGGAAAACAAAAAATTTCTACCACATGCACACAAACAAGCCAAGATATATCTACTAGATTGTAGCAACGAGTCGATTAGAGTACTCACCCTCGAAGATTCCAAAGCGGTTAACGAGAGCAGATTCTCGTGGGTGATGTAGTCGTACACTTGCCGATCTCAAGATCGCGTAGACGATCCTTCCTGCGCTGCGTTCCGGCAGCGCTTCCGCAGTCGGTCACACGTTCGGTACTCGATGAAGACCTTCCTCTCCCTTGTTCCAGCAGGCAGCGGAGGTTATAGTTCTCCCCTCACGATTCCGGTAGCAGGACGACGTGGTGTCGGAAGTAGAGGGAAGACCCCGCAGGGCTTTGCCTAAGTCGGTGCGAGTTATGGTGGATCTAGGGTTTTCCGGTGATCTAGGTTTAGAAGGCTGGAGACAAGGAGGAGGAGGTGTCGACGGCGACTAGGGCGGCGGCTTGGGAGGCGGCGACGGCGCACATTGGGGAGGGCTAGGGATTGTGGTCTTTGGGTCAGCCCTCCCCCTCTATTTATGAGAGGGGGCAGCCTTGCGAGGGGAGAGTTTGAATCCAAACCCAAACCCAAGTTGGATAGAAGGAAGGACTCTTTCCTTCTTCCACTAGGAAACTATTGTTCCAGTTTGACTTTTCAAACCTCCCTTTTGACTTTCAATTTAGAGCTTTAATTCTCTCTCGCAAATGCCCAAACCAAGTGACCTAGGATATGATCCAATCATTGCACTTACCCATGACACATTCATGGACCATTCCCCTTCTGGTCCAGTGAACCTTCTAGACCCTTCTAGAACCTCTCGGATGAAAACATCAAAATCATTCCCGAACTCCGGAATCAGACTTTCCTTATATGAATCTTATTCTCTGGACCATTCCGGATCTCCTCGTGATATCCCGAATCCCATCCGAGGCTCCGAACAACATTCGGTATCCCTACTTACATTCCATATCTACTAAACAACATCGAATCCTTAAGTGTGTCTCCCTATGGTTCGTGAATTATGTGGACATGATCGAGACACTTCTCCGATCAATAACCAATAGAGGAATCTGGAAATTCATATGGCTCCCACATATTTCAACGATTACTTTGCGATCGAATGAACCACTTACATACGATACCAATTTCCCTTTGTCTCGCGATAGTTTACTTATCCGAGGTTTGATCGTCGGTATCTGTGCATACCTAGTTCAACCTCGTTACCGATAAGTACTCTTTTCTTGTTCCTGTGATATGTCATCCCTTGTGATCCAGTCACATGCTTGCAAGCTAATTGGATGACATTCCACCGAGAGGGCCTAGAGTATATCTATTGGTCATATGGATGGACAAATCACACTCTTGATCCATGTGCCTCAACACATACTTTCTGAACACTCAATGACACCTTTATAGCCACCTAGTTACGGTGTGGTGTTTGATGTCATCAAAGCATCCTTCCGGTGATGGTGATTAGCATGATATCATGGTCGAAGGAATTAGGTTACTATGTGCGGTGACCCAGCATACCACTGCATGATGTAGTACACTATAATCGTTGACATAACACCAATGAAATACCGTTCACTAGTATTACATCCCTCAGAGTGGTACAACAGAAACACAACAGGTCCAAGACATGACTATAGGTTACAACTCAACTCTTTACAAAAGATCCAGAGAACACTCTAGGTTAAAGAGAGAGAAAGAAACTTCTTACAAAGAAGAATCAGAAATATTCAACTCAAATCTACCATACTTATAAAACTAGTATTTGAACTATTGGGCTTGCATTGCTGCTATTGCAATACTCTACAAAATTAGGTTCTATGGCTAGAGATTATATTTCTATCTAATCAGCAACTTCGTCTTCACTTTAGTTGATGTATATGCTGACTTCCTTTACTTCATTGAATATCTTGAGCTTTTGATGATGATTCCTGGAGCATACTTGATGGAGACATCGTCTTATTGGCTTCAGAATCTAGCAAGGGTTAAGAAGATACGTTGAGTACGAGCGTACTCAGCAAGTTCACTAGAAAAAGAGTGTTTGATGCACTATATCTACAGCCATAGACCATAGGTCGTAGGCAATGCAGGTTTTCGTAAACATTTCTTCAAAGGTTGATTTTATTCTGAAAAGCTATTTCCGTCAGCATTCATGGGTTTACCAGAACTTTCATGGAGTTCCTTTCCCGCCGTGTTCGTAGCTCCTTCCCGGGACAGGGAGTAACAAGTTACAGTTCTTACACTCTGCAGAGGTGCGCCACTTTACCCATGAGAGACCTTAGGCTTTGTTGCACGACCGGGAGTATGTTCCCGTTCAAACTTCCTTGGTTTGAGGCCCAACCTAATATCCAAGCCAATCACTGCCCCCTTCACGACCTCGCATGCCTTCTTGGTATACACCATGCCCACCCATTGAATTACGGCAATGGTTTGTACAGACCGTTAGATGCCAGAACTATCGTGGGACGATGAGGGTTCCCACCCATATGCTGCATATCCTCTACGAATTACCAATTAATATGCACGCTACGAGTGATAACAGCCATGACCTGCACATACGGCTACATGCGAGAGGAACAAGATACAACTGACTTCTCTGTCCCATTCCAAATCTCATGGTCAATGCGTAATATACGGCGCAAGAATCACTGGCGACATTGGTTGTTAAATCCTAGGTGATATAGTCCTGAACAGTGGTATTCCAACTGCCAGATTTAATAGATTAACTGATCACCCTGGATCAGTAACCAATAGTTTACATTATTATCAAAAATAGTGTTTTCTGACCTTTTTCAAATGCAGGTGATGACAACACTGGGTTTGCAAAATACTTTATAGAAAATAATCAAACGACATGAGCAAGTGTGAACTTGCCTTTTGTGATTGCAAGATTATGCACTCACGGTCTTCAAGACAATATAAGATCCAATATCTGAAATCAACATCATTGGTCCGATAAGTACTAATGTTTAAAGAAGCAAGATGCTATTATGCATAAGTAATGTAATGCACTTTATAAACGTGAATCTCGGGGATAATGTTGATCTAGGGTTTGGAAACTAGAAATGGTTCCTGTTAGAATGTGTTTTCTTTTTAGATAAGTTTCATATTTGTTCTTCTTATTTAAGGTTTGTGAGTGTGTGTGAAACAACATGTAATTATAATAGCATAAAACAATGAGATACACAATTGTGGGATGCTACTCAAAGACTACTTATATAAGAATGGCCTTATCTTCAAATTTTACTTTACAAGTAAAGGCATTTATAAGTAACTTAAGTGTTAACAATCCTAATATACAAGTAAAGTATAAAGTAATGTGATTGTGATTAGTTGTCATCTGTTGATTGAAGTGGCAAAAATAATAACATTTGAAGAAAATATTTCTTTATTAAGGTTTAAACAATCCTGATAGTTTGTTAGAATATGGTTGATAGAATGTGATTGATGTTGTTTATGCTGGCTTGAATAGTCTGGACTTGAGATGCTTTATGACTTAATTATAATAGACCAAAGTTAACTATAAAACACATAATAAGGTCTTTAGCATTACATTTATAGTCTTGTGGACTAAAGTTAACTATAAAGACATCGATAGACTTATGGTGTATTACTTATGATACTTTTATCTTGTTCACTTTATATTGTTTCCTTAAAGTTACTTAAGAATGGTTATACTTTTATTTGGTGTAGTGGTTTCTTGATTTTATAATGGATTAGAATCATTTATCTTCTTGTGAATGAATGGTTATAATTTGTAATCAAGGAAGTAACATTACTTAACTACTTATGGATTCACTATAGTGTTTTATTTTGTTTATAAACTTGTGGTTGAGGTAAGTAAAAAGGTTTTATTTAATTCCAAATTATTCTTGAAGATTTTATACTTGATAAAGACCTTTTTAGAAAATAAACTACACATATGGTTGAATGATAATTCAATAAGATTGTATTTAAAATGTGTTAAACTATTTTGACTTTATAATATCAATATTTAGGAATAATACTATTTATTAGACTTAATTGACTAATTTTAGAAATATTATCAATTTTTATTTACCCTTATCTTAATTATCAATTAAGGAAATAGGTTTAAATTCAAGTTGTTAAAGTGTTAAATTTTTATTTACCTCAAAAGTGGAATGTGATACTTTTAACATGTAAGTATTATTTTTATGATCAATTTGGTATATTACATTTATTTTTATGATTTATAAATAATAAGATATGATTTTTATAAGATTTATTATTTTATAAACACTTAATAAATAATAAAGGTTTATTTAAGTGAAATAATAATGCAAGATTATAGTTTTATATTATATTTCTTATTTTTCTAAGATTTTTGGTATTTTATTTATATTTTTAATAATTAACAATTTTAAAATATGAATTATCCAAATTTTATTACTTATAAAATCTTTATTAAATAATAATTATTTAAATAATGAACATAATAATGTTTGATAATAGTTTAAGGTTATAGATTTTATTTTTCTGAAATTTTTCATATATTATACATATTTTTCTGAATTATAAAACAAAAGTTATTGATTTTATAAGTTTTAATCATTTTATTACATTTCTGGAATATTTGGATTTGAATTAATATTGTTTTATCAATTTGCTAAATAGATAATACTTTTTGTACCGAGGCTAAACCTACCCAAGGTCACTGACCAATGGTCCAGTGGCCACATCATCAGCCACGCGCGCAAAGACTAGGTCAAACTGACTGACTAGGCATGGGATGATGCGAACATGACGTCACACGACATTGATCCTCTCAGACCGAAGATCGATCGCACGATTGGGTGCATGCGCGGGGTAGTGGATAGGCTCGTTGGAAAGAGGGCGTCACAAGGAACCCTATAGTGGCGGTGCCGCTCGATTTAGGTCGCCGGAATAGCGGTGGCGACGGTGCCTAATGGCGGCAATGGCAGATGCTCGTCGGGGAAACAACTGGGGCGAGAACGAGCAAAATAAACGGTGCCCGAGCATCGCAAGCTCACCAGGATTGCAGCGAAGTGGTTGATGATGACAGGCGCGGTCGGAGGTGACCTATACAACAGGATTTCCAATAAACCACGGTGGAGGGAAACGACAAAATTTGATCATCTCCGAGCTCCCCTTGATGTTGCGTTCTTCACAGATGATCTACGCATGCTAGCACTTCTCGTCGACCACTCCACGGCTTCTGGAACAAACTCTATTGATGACGTCAAACTTCTCTGACTGGAGCTAGGGTTCGAGGACAGAGGAATTTGCGAGGAATTGAGAGGGGAATTGAGGTGTTCGGCCTTATCCACAGCGGCTTCAAGGCTTTCTAGGCACCGGGGGCGGCGACACGAATCTTGGCGCAGCCGGACGTCACGGCGCGACGGAGGAAGGCGGCGATGCCGACAAGCAGAAGCTTGTGATGTTGCGGGGAAGACGATGAAAGACATTTTGCGGAAAACCCCCTCGCATGATTTCAAACTCAACCCGCAGTCCTTTTGGCAGTCCACCGGTCAGTCAGAGAGGAAGACATGTTGGGCTCGCTGTTGGGCCTGTGTGGGCTGTACGTGGGCGACAAATAAGAAGGAGGGAAGTTGGGCCACGGGCCAAAAACTATTTCCTCTATTTTTTTCTTTCTGTTGTTTTTCCATTTTCTGTTTCATTTTATATTTTTGTATTTTGCACAATTGGTTAAAATTTTCTTTCTAGAATTTATTGGTTAAATAATTTCAGCAATAATGAATTATATTGAAAGTTATTTTATGAGCTTTTATCAAATAATGTTGTATTTCTTTATTTTGTTTATATAGATCCTTCTAATATTTGGTAAGGGACTTTTTTATTTTTTTAATTTCCATAATAAACCATGGATTTATTTTAGATTATTTCCTTATTTGTTTATAAAACTTAATTCTAGTTAGCTCATAGTTTGGAGTGAATTTTTTTATATAATGATCATATATCATTATTTGATGCATGATATTCAAGGGAAATCATCTGGTTAATATTACTCCCATAAATCTAGGGAATAATAATAATATATATATATTATTATAACTAGCATAAGAGTTAGGGTGTGAATTGTAAATGCTTACCCTAGGGTTTAGGGTTTTTAATATACTTATATTCTTTGTTGATGTGAATAAAGATTAATGGCTAAACATATTGTCTTCATGTTTATGATCTTGAATGATATCACCCTTTGAAATAGAAATTTATTCTCTAGAATGTTTTATAGAAATGATTTGATAAAGATAACTCCTAAGCACATTTAATTATGATTATTGGAAATGACAGAGATGTGCTTAAGTGATTTGATATAGGAAACTATTCCTATCAGCCATTGTGGAAATAAAATGATTTATCCAACAGATGAGATGGATGTTAAGATTGATTATAGATTTAGGGTTAGTGTTTACCAAGAATTCCTATCTTCCATAATTTACAATCCTGGACTTCTAATTAAGGAATTCCTTTCCTAGATATACTACCTTTTCATATCCATCATCATGTGTTAACATGATGAGCTTTGCTTCATAAGAATATTCTTATCCACCTTTAATTATTCTAAATCCATTTATAAATCTAATGAGCTTGACACTAAAGCTTTCATAATATTTTCATATCCATACTTAGTTATCAAATTATTCTACTACTAATAATCTCCAATCCTACAGATGGTTACAGTTACCTCCATTCATACTCTTCCTTAATCATCCATCACCAACATTACTCTAATAGATTTATATATAAATATGTATCAAATCCTACTTCACCTCAAGTGTTTAATATTTCCCAAGAGGAAACTACTACTTCAATAGTCCAATGTTTCTCTAGCATCATCTTAATCATACTATCTTGTCTCTACTTAACTCCAGTAACTAATACTTCAACCTCACATTATTAATGTGACCTGACATGGCTAACCTAGAATAACATATCTATACTACGGTTCAATCATGTTCTATCCACCAATGTCAATTATACATGATATAAGCATTCAATCTTGGTGACTTAAGCATGATCATTATAATCCTTTGATCATTTATGGCTTAGGTTTCTAGTTGGCTAATCAAGGCCTCATCAATACAACATTACAGTTGTATTATAATTATCTTCTGTTTATCTCTATTGGACTAAGAGATATTATTCATTGACTATACCTACTTGATCCAATAGGATTACTCCTTGGTAACTATCTTCAGAATTCCTCCTTATAATCCTCTTTGTTACCACATAATTATGTCTTCCAGATATCTCTTCTATCCATTTAGGAGTGAATTAACTCCATCAATTATCATAATGATTTCATTCTCTTCAAACTCTTCCATCCTATAGATGATATCTAAAACTAGCATTATCATCTACCTCTTCTTACTTCATTCTCTAAAGGACTTACAGTGATTGTTATGATAAGGACAAGAGTTAATAGATAAAGAATTGATAGGTTAAGAATTGGTGAATCAATAGTTGATTACTCAACATTGATGAACAACAGATATTAGAATAAGGTTCAATAGAGATGATAAGAATTGGTATGGAAAGAAATATATGTGGTGAATGGTCTTGAATTTCTTTCCTTCCTACTCCATATAACTTAAAGAGTTAGGGTTAAGTACCACCATGATACTCATGGTATAAGTAGATAAGATTAAGATAGATCAAGATTTAGTTTCTACATTCCTATTACTTAAGTTATGTTTATAACTTGGTATTCATGAGTTGTGTAATGAATACTAGGATATGATTCCTTAAGGATCAAATATGAACCATTAAATAATGTATTAGGGTTTAACTTTTATTACATTTGATCTACCCTTAGATCAAATCATGTTTACCCAAAAATAAGGTTTTAGCAAAGGTTATATTGAAACTTATCGCAGTCAACTTGATGATCTACTTCAATTCCATCAAGTTGAGAGAAGCTTCAATCACTTTGACAAGTTTTGTTCAAAAGCGCGAAAATTATTCGGATTTTCTATGCATGAATGCAATGCACACATCTGGGTTCAACTTATTTCTAAGATCTAATGCTGGGATGTTACACTATGTATCAGAAAGCTTATAGCAAACGGACTATTGAAATGACTTGATCTTAATGCTACGCTTATCTATAGGAGTATGTCCATCATACCATTCTCCTAATGATATGATCTTGTTGTCAATAACATCTCAATGTTCATGATCGGGAAACCACGATCATCTATCAACCAACAAGCTAGTATTACAAAGAGGCTTTACTAGGGACTCTAATTTAGTTTACAAATCACACAAGTATTAATGTTTCTGGTTAATACTATTATAGCATGAATGTAAACATTTATCATAAACACAAAGATATAATAATAACCACTTTTATTATTGCCTCTAGGGCATATCTCCAACATACTTCTCATGTTTCCAATCCCTTTGAACCAAAACCTTTGCCACTTGTGTCCACCATATCTACCTAGTAGCTTTTGCTATTCCAAGCAAATTGTCAAGCTTCATCTATATTTCGAATTAAAAAGTATTTTGTTATGTGAAAACTAGTTAGTAAAGCTCTCACGAACTTGATGGCACACCTTATTTTCTTGCCCCTAATAGACTTGAACCATTGTGTCATCGAAGTTGTATATGCTTGCATCTATACGTTGGAATTAGCAGAACCGTGCTATCACGGGGAACGCTTTCAACATTGCACCTGTACCTTGTACTTAGTTGATATCGTGCTCTTTTGTCTATGGATGTCAACGGTGTGAAATAAATAGGGAACTTGTAAGTCCATGGAGTCTGTATTTTGTGTTAGAGAAACGCCTGGGCCGCTAGCCTAAGCCATGCCTAATCATGGTGGAAACTTGCAGCATCACCATAGTGAGCTATCTATGAAGCATCCTCAATAAAAATCTATGCATATAGTAAATAAAAAGATCGCTGAGATGCTCATTGTCTGCTTGCCTTGTCATTTTGGTTATGGGAAAGCTCCTGTACCATGTGCAAGGGGTACCCCGTTGGCAGTTCTCTATGATACAAATGTACTTACAATGATAAGAACTTACCGGTAACTGAAGTTGAGTAGCATGAGGAGTGACCCTCATATTCAAGGGACATGAGATTTCCAACTTTTATTTCGTCAAGCATATACTCCATCTTTGTGCACTTTAACCTTAATCATCTCAATATGCCTATGATAGGGGCAATGAGGGCTCAAAGCTAGTAAGTACCATAATATTTTGGAAGCTCTTTATGAACTTGTAATCCCTGCTACCCTCTATGAAGGGACCTTTCTCCTATTTTCTAAGTTGAGTCAGTAAACCTACTTCCTCTCTATCTCCAGCAAGCATTTGAGTTGTTGTGTTGCAAGCATTCATATGGTGATTTATTCAATCATGTTCTTTATCTTCCTTGTTTGCACAAGACTCTTATCTATTGAGTATTACTTTGAAAGCCTTCATTGTGAAAAACCTTTTTGAGCAAAGAGTTCTCCTGTTTGAAAACTTGTACAAAAAGCTTTTTATGAGATTGTTTGCCAGCTGTTCTCTGACCAGGAACAAGAGTTTGCCAATTCCAATTATAATTTATCTTTATGCGTCTCTATTGTGACTCCTGTACTTGTTGCAAGCTAAGATATATAATGGTGATTTGCTTTCTTCTATGAGTTGTGTAATGGTAAGTGCGATGCTTCTTGTCCGTATTCTTTTATCGACACTTCACTCCATAAACCTGTGGACATGTTTACTGAGCTCAGTTTTCGCTTGGGGACAAGCGAAGGTCTAAGTTGGGGGGAGTTGATACGTCCAATTTGCATCACCATTCTATATCATAATTTGCCTCTAGTCATTGATATATGTCTTATTATGAGGTATTACTTATGTCTTTTCCACTATTTTTGCATGTTGGATGATTCTTGGAGGATGGACTGCCGGAGTCTGGATTCTGATGGAAAAAGAGGTGTTTTGATGAAATTTCGCGAAGATCAGAAAATACCAGAAAAATATGGGAAAATTATATTTTCCAGAAGACAGACGAAGCCAGAAGGGGAGGCGAAGAAGGGCCACAGGGGGCCCACACCCCCTAGGCGCGAGTCCACCCTGGGCCGCGCCTAGTTCAGGTGTGGCCCACCTGCTCAGCTCCCGACTCTGCCCTCTCGCCTATATCTTCCTTACGGAACCCTAATACCAGGAGAGCGACCACAGATAGGTTTCCACCGCTTTTGCGGGGCGGAAAATACCGAGAGAGAAAGATCTCTCCGGCAGACAGATTTCTGCCAGGGAAATTCCTTCCTGGAGAGGGGAGATCGTCGCCATCAACACCGTCATGAAGCTAGGCCTCATCGGAATCATCATCATCATCATCCATACCATCATTACCACCAGCACCATCATCACCACTTCGTCCCGCTGTAACAATTGTGTTGGATATTGCTTTAGTTTTTAGGGGAAACTTTCCCGGTGTTAGTTACTATTGTAGTTGATGCTTGTGAGTGGAACCATTGGATTATTGTTTATGTTCAGATTGTTATCCATTATCATATCATATTTGATCTTGATGCATATGATGTCTCGTGAGTAATTCGTTTAGTTCTTGAGGACATGGGAGAAGTCATGTTGTTATTAGTGGATTTGTGTTGAGTAATTATTCAATGGTTTAGTATTTAAGTTGTGGTGATATTGTTCTAGTGGTGTCATGTGAATGTCGACTACATGATACTTCACCATTTATGGGCCTAGGGGAATGCATTGTGTATTTGGCTACTAATTGTGGGGTTGCCGGAGTGATAGAAACCTGAACCCCTGTTAGGACACCTTTGCACAAGGGACCGTAGGATCTCAGAGTTTAAGGCTGTGGTTAGGTTTATATCTTAATTACTTTCCTATAGTTGCGGATGCTTGCAGGGGGTTTAATCACAAGTATGTATTAGTCCAAGTAAGGTCGGTACATTAGCACATGTTCACCCACAAAACACTTACAACACCAAAGAACAGTACTCAGCTATTTGAAGCGAAATCACTTGACAGAATTCCCATGTGTCCTCGAGAACGTTTGGCATTTATAAGTATTTTGTGACACCCCCGGGATCAGGGCTAAACAAATCCAAGAACTCCGTCTGACATAAGAGTGAAGAATCGGTAACACAACAGTGACCCTACGACACAAAATTTATTACAGCAAGCTCATAACTGAGCAGAGAACCAAATTATTACAAGAAGAGCTCACTGACCACAAACATCAAACAACGGAAGGAAAATTATGATATTAAGTATAGCAAACTTAACAACTGGCCTAAGAGGCCCGAAGTATAATGATGATGTCGTGGTATTGCCGACGAGTATGCCATGGAGGGGTCCTCACAGTGCGTGTTTAGAGACATGGGGTAAGGCGGACGGTTGACGGGTACGAGGTAACATAGCTTACCCAGGTTCAGATCCCACGACGGTGGCGGAATCCTACTCCTGCAATAAATCACTATAAGGGCAATACTCCGAGTTACAGAGATAGGTTCACTGTGCGAGGTTGTGTGAAGTTGTCTATGATCGTGCCCTAAAGGCTACCATAGGCCCGACTTATATAGTCGCCAGGTCCTAGGGTTACAGGGAAAAGTCCTAGCCAGACAGGTAATAGAGTCCTACACCGTCTATTACTAGTCTCGTGTATCTTGTACTCCAAGGCTCCGGGTACGTTGGTGACTCCACCGTAGCCTTCCTTTATCCGGCATGGGCCTCCCTTCTGGATCCATCTAACTGGGCCGCCCAGCAGGCCATAGGCCATGCTACCGACTATGGGCCACCCGAGTTAGCCGGATAAGAGACATGCTATAAGGATACCCATATAGCATATCCCCAACAGTAGCCCCCGGAGAACTCCGAGATCTTGCGCCGTCTTGCCTCTTCACGTGGAATGCTCCGTCTAGATGGATGTCGGCAAATCGTCAAGCAATATCTTGTAGTCCTCCCAAAGAACCCTGCAAGGCTTTCTCCGTCTTCGACTTGTAAGCCAGAGAAATGCTGAATCTTCTATTGTACTCTTCCGTAGTCGGATTAAATCCGTCTATGCCGGAATCTTTGATGTGACGGCTCATCTACCCATGTCAGCTAGGACAACGTAGGCTTAGGTCAGCGACGCCTTGTAACTCACACATGCAGAGAACGCAATCATATCCGATTTTCCCGCGTGAGCGATACGAACCATTGGCGGCGACGGTTGGAGACGTGGCGAAATTTCCGCGCACTTTCGCGAACACGTCGTCTACGCGGCAACCGTCCAATTAAGCTGCACGAATCTTGACGCCGAGGATGATAAATAGTAACCGTGGGGCATTTTCCACTTTTTACCTCATTCTCCTTGCATCATCGTCTTCCTCCAGCCGTGCGCCTCCTCGAGCTCTCCGCGAGAAACCTCGAGAAAACCCTAGCTTCCATCTGCACCAATCGCGTCCATCCTTCACTCCATGGCGAGCAGCAGCACATCCCCATCCATGGCGGCGTCGAGCAAAGCCACGGCGAAGCCGGCGAGCTTCGTCGTCGTGCCCCCGGAGGTCTTGGTCATCCCCGCATCGGCGGTGATCGAGTCCACCGGCGGCGACCAAAACTTGGCGGCGCTAGAGCCACTGGAGGAGGAACCAGATTCGCATAAGGGCGACTAGCGCGGCTCGGACATCACCGACCGCGACATCCAGGAGATGGTCGCCGAAGGCTACCTCCCCGCGACGGAGGGGCTTGCCTGGCGGGCAGCACCGTCCGGCAAGGTGACATCTTCTTCCCAAGCCGAAGAAAAGGTGTACCTCAAAGCCCATCTGGTACGCGGCGTTTCCTTGCCCATCTCCCACTTCTTCCTCTCCGTCTTAAACCACTACAAGGTCCAGCCCCATAACCTCTCCCCCAATAGTATCTTAGTGCTTAGCAACTTCGCGACACTTTGCGAGGGTTATCTAGGGATAAGGCCTAGGTTATACTTGTTCGTGTACTTCTTCACCGTCAAACGTGAAGCCGGACATAGTAAGGAGGATCTTAGGAATTGCGGCACCATAAGCTTCAAGATTCGTCCTGGCCGGCGGTTCCCCGACATCGTCGGCCACGAGTCATGCAATAATTGGCAGCGGACGTACTTTTACGGCCCCGACATTCCTTTGGTGGGCCGATAAGTTACGTACCCGGATTTCATGGACGGAGCCGCCTCTGAAGTTTCCACATGGAGATCTCATGCCTCCCTTCCCTCCGACCTCGACGCTTCTCGCGAAATAAGGCGGACCGAGTGGTTCGTAGAGACGGGTTTGACTGGCTTGGACCTAGCCATGTGCTGGTTCATCAGGCGAATCCAACCTCTGCAGCACCGCGCGAAGTACATGCACGAGTATACCAGTGATCGAAGGGATAGCCTCCGGATCTCCATGGATAACTTCTCGAGCGACTCCGTCAAGCTCCGCCTAAAGGACATCATCAAGGTGAAGGATAAGAAGCGTGGCTTCACCATCACCTACGACATGTTCGTAGACGGCAAGTGCCCAAAGGTAGGTATTTATTTTCCGTGTACGACATATGCTCCAGTTTTTCCGTCTTGCCAATACCATCTTATCTAACACGGTGATTTCTCACTTACAGCTTAGCAATCTAGATGAGGGCAACCTGGCTGCCCAAATCTACAATCCAAAGATGAAGGAAGTCACGGTCATGTCCGACGACGATGTCCCGTTGGTGCGAAAGCGGAAGAGCTCCACCTCTGACGCTGCCGCCGGAGTCAAGAAGAAGAAGACGAAGGGTGGAGCCTCCAAAAAGACTACCGTCGCCCTGGAAGCGGAAAAGAGAAAAGCCACCGGGATCTTTGCCAAAGCACCCCCCTAGTGTAAGCTTCTCAATCTCCGACATTGTCTATTTTTCTATCTTGTTCCTGTACTTATACATTTTGTACGTTTCAGGAAGAAAGCCACGACCAGCCTCAAGAAGACCTCCAAGACTTTGGGGGCTTCTCGAAATATCAAAGACATGCTGCATCGCGACGCCTCCCCCGCCATCGCCCCTGCTACCCCTGCCGTCAAGCTCTCATCTGCCCCGACAAGCTCACACGCTAAGGAGGCACCAGGCCCTTCTATCATGGAAGTGGATTCTGGCGCCTCTACCAAACTCGCTGTTGTCGGTGAGCAGGCGACGCAGGAGAGCACCGCTCACCAAATGGCTGAAGCTCCGGATAAGGATGCCATCGGTAGCGGCAAGGCCGTGGTGGAGGCTGGTACTTCTGCCGAAGGCGGTACCCTTGCTCCCTAGAAACCCTTTGAGTTTTTGAAGATAGTTTACCCAGCGCTCACGCTGAGTAACACAACTCCGGTTCCTAGAGGAGTACCGTCATCTCCGACGTGTGGTATTGAGGAGCTCCTCCGACAAGCGGACATCTTACAAGGAAATATCATCTCCTTTGGCAAGCTGCTAGCCGAGAGCGCTACAAACCTCAAGATCATTGCACCTGTAAGTTTTACTTTGCCCTTTGCATTTTATATGAGTATCCCACTGTAGCTCCCGAGGATGTAGACGGAAAACCACAGGTTTTGCATCTATATGCTCTAAGAGTGACTAAGTTAGAAAAAACTCTCACTGTAGCCCCCAAGCATTTAGATGGAATGAACTATTCCGACTAGATGCTTTAAGAGTAGCATACGCAATTTTTATAATTTTCAATACTGTAGCCCCCAAGCCTCTAGTTGTAACTGAATTAGTTCCGACTAGATTCTTAAAGAAAAGCTAAGCAGATTCCGAGTTAAAAACTTTATACTGTAGCCCCCAAGCTTCTAATCGAGAACTTAATTAGCTCCGACTAGATGCTTAAAGAAAAGCTAAGCATATTGCTAAGTAAAAAACTCTCGCTGTAGCCCCCGAGCGCCTAGGTGGAAAATTTCCCACTAGGTGCTCCAAGCAGACTAAACAACGGTTTAACTTTTTCCTTTTTTCCATAGAATGAGAATGCTCGGAGGGGCATGGCCAACGATAAGTACCAGAAGATGCGCGCAGATCTTGAAGCCGAAAAGGGTAAAACTGCCATCTTGAAGGAACAGATCATCAAAAACAAGTCTGTTTTCTTTTTGCGCATTCTGTCTTGTTTTTGTGCCCACATTCTCCGAGTACTCACTGTGTACTTTGTTTTCTCCAACTTGCAGAACATGTCGCCAAGGCCAAGGACATTGTTGAGCAGTTCAAGGACATCCAGCAGTTGGATAGCGAGAACAAGATCATTAAGGAGGAGAGGAAGGAGATGTTGAAAATGCATGAGATTCCATGAAGGCCCTACAGGACTCCGCCTCCGCGGAAATCAATCGCTTGAAGGAGGAGCTTGCAATCTTAAAAGATCAGAAGCAAGCTTCCGATGAGAAAAACCAACGCCATAGCGAGGCGTTTAAGCTCCTCCAACAAGAGAAAGAATCCCTGGCGGACACCCTCTGGCAGGCTAAGGCCATCATCTTCAGTAAGTTTCCTCCGCCTTGTATTTCTGTAGTCTGGATACTTAGAGTTTATTGAACTCATACGCTCCTTGTCAGAATTTGTAGCTCCTATGGGTTTAACCCGCTCGCCTCCTTCGGACAAGGAATGCATGGTTCTTGCCGGCAACTTCATCAACACCGCCATCACCCAGGCCAAAGAGATTGCCAAGCCCCTCCAGATATACATCAAGGCCTCGGACTCCGTGATGAAGTACTCGGAGATACTGCGCCGAGCCCCCGAGCGTGTCACAAGCTGGAAAGCTTCATGTGCACGGGCTGGCACAAGGATGGCGCTGTCAATGGTGAAGGCACACTACGAAGGTGCCGACATTGACACGGTGACCTCTGGCATCCCCGACGTTGACGATGACGGCAAAGAGATTGACCACGAGGCCATCTTGTCATCACTCGCGGGTTATGACACCAGAGTTGCCGAGTTGGTGGACATCGACGTCTTCGTGCCCATGAACACCATCGACAGCGTCAACCAAGATTCCTCCAAGTCTCATCATAGTGCTGACGTTAAGGGTGATTCTCCGGCTGGTGACGATGCTACTTCCAAGTCTCCTGCGCCCAAGGAATGAAAAACACTATGTAATATTTTTTTCACCTTTGGTGTATGCGCGAAAAAAACTTGGTGATGTAAATTAAGGCGGAAAACAATGATTGTTATGTCCTGCTACTTAAGAACTAATTTCTAGCATGTATATATTTTTAAGCAAGTGCTTGCTTATCCATTACTTTGGTTCTTATGCTTGACTTTTCGTGAGTCGGAAGACTCGTTGTCGGAACCATGCGCTTAGGCGATGATGCCCAATGGCATCGTCAATAACCCGAGCACAAAATCGTCGACAACAAGTGCCAAAAGTCACTACTCCAGAATCCACATAAAAATGACAAAGAACGTGTAGACCAGAAAACTTAAGCTAACGCCCGTAGGCGGAATTTTCACAAGTGCAAACGCAAGACTTGTGCATAAAGGTTTTACATGATCCAAAAATGAAAACTAAAGGAGGTAAAAGACTCAGAAATATGAGTGAACCAAAGAGCTTTATTTCATTGATCATATAAGAGGTACACAATTAGATAAAAAGTTCTAAGTGTAAAAAGGACGTAGCTGTGCTATGTTCCATGGCCGATCAAGCTCCGGGTAGTCATCATCCGGGTCACGTCGCTTACGCTTATGATCCTCGTTGGGTCTATCCTTTAGTTCACGATTTTCAACAAGGTAGTAAGACCCATTGAGCAGTGCCTTGCTTATGATGAACGGTCCTTCCCATGGCGGGGATAATTTGTGTGACTTCTTCTGCCTAAGTCGGAGCACCAAATCCCCCTCTTTAAACGAGCGATGCCGAACGCGGCGACTATGGTAGCTGCGTAGCTTCTGCTGGTAGATGGCGGATCTTTGGCATGCCAAAACGCGCTCCTCCTCGAGAAGGTCCACATCCAGGCGTCTGGATTCTTCAGCGTCATCCTCGTCGTAGGCGGCAACTCTTGGTGCATCGTGGAGGATGTCGGAGGGTAGGATGGCTTCTGCTCCATATACCATGAAATAAGGGGTGTAGCCGGTTGATCTGTTGGGTGTAGTTCGTAAACTTCACAGCACAGATGGCAATTCCTCCGCCCAGGCTCCAGCTGCTCTATGTAGCGGTTCCTCAAGACGTGGCTTGATTCCCTGCAGAATTAATCCCATTGGCTCGCTCGACCTGACCATTGGATTGTGGGTGTGCCATAGATGCAAGGTCAAGTCGGATGCCTTTATCCCAGCAATAAGCCTCCACTTCTCCGAGTGACAAATTGCTGCCATTGTCGGTGATTATGCTGTGTGGGAGACCAAATCTCACCACTAGTCCCGGACAAACCTGAGGGCAGTTGCCCCATCAAGCTTTTTAATGGGTTTAGCTTCGATCCATTTGGTGAATTTGTCAACTGCTACAAGCAGATGCATAAATCCAGAAGGTGCCGTCTGTAACGGTCCCACCATGTCTAGCCCCTAGACTGCAAACAACCAAGTTATTGGTATTGTTCGCAATTCTTCAGCAGGAACATGTGGTTGTCGGGCATAATACTGGCATCCCGTGCATGTCTCAACCAGCTTGTCGGCGTCCGCCTTCACGGTCAGCCAGTAGAATCCTTGCTGGAAGGCTTTCGTGACCAACGATCGGGGAGCGGCGTGATGCCCGCAATCTCCGAGATGGATTTCGCGCAGGATTTCCATACCTTCTTGCTGGGAAACACACTTTAGGTATACACCAGTAGTGTTCCTTTTATAGAGTTTCCCATTGATTATGGTATAACCCTTTGCTCGCCGTACTATTTGCCGTCTTTCGACTTCGTCATCGGGCAAAGTTCCGTGTTCGAGATACTCCATGAACGGTTTTGTCCAAGCTGGAGGGACCTTGGTCACCATGTTAACGAAAGAGTCAGCTCTATCCGGGTTGTCGATGTCGGCTCCCTTCACGGATGGTGTGCGCAAGTGCTCTTGGAAAACTCCTAGTGGAATTCGCTTGCACCCTGATCCAAGCTTAGACAGCAGATCAGCCGCCTCGTTTTGTTCCCTAGGTACATACTTGACTTCGTAGCCCAAGAAGCTCTTGGCTATCTCGTCCACTTCGTCTCGATATGCTGCCATCATAGGGTTCCGTGCATTCCAGGTGCCAGCCACCTGCTGGGCAACCAAGTCGGAATCTCCACGGCAAAATATGTGCTTGATGCCAATATCTTTGGATACACGTAGTCCGTGAATGAGTGCTTCATACTCCACCATGTTGTTTGTAGCCTCGAAGTGGATCTGCAGAACGTAGTGTAGCTTGTCTCCTTTTGGTGACTGTAGCAATACACCAGCCCCGAGCCGTTGAGCAGCTTTGATCCGTCAAAGTGCATCACCCAGTACTATGGTTCTGGCAACGGATTAGCGTTTGGCATCTCCGTCCAATCTGCAACAAAATCCGCCAAGGCTTGTGACTTGATAGCGTCGCATCTCTTGTAGGTGATCTCGAAGGCGGCAAGTTCAATGCCCCACTTCGCGACCCTTCCTGTAGCGTCGCTGTTATTGATAATGTTGGACAGTGGAGTCTTGCTCACCACTGTGATTGGGTGCTCCTGAAAGTAATGCTTCAGCTTCCGAGAAGCAAGGAATACTCCATAAGCTATCTTTTGGTAGTGCGGGTAACGCTTCTTGGACTCCGTCAAGACCTCGCTCACGTAGTAAACTGGTCGTTGAACTCCATGCTCATAGCCTGGTTCCTTCCGCTCTACCACGACTTGATTACCCGGTTGGTTGACGCCATGTAGATTAACAGGGGCTCTCCAGGCTCGGGTGCTGCAAGGATGGGCGCTGAGGAAAGAATCTCCTTGAGCTGCTTCAATGCTGCATATGCTTCGTCCGTCCACGTGAATTTGTCCGCCTTCTTCAGCAACTTGTACAGCGGCAGAGCCTTCTCTCCAAGTCGGCTGACGAACCGACTAACTGCTGCAACACAACCTGTTAGTCGTTGAATGTCCTTTAGGCATGTAGGACGGTTTATGTTTAAGATGGCCTTGATTTTCTCCGGTTTGACCTCGATTCCACGTTGGGAAACGATGTAGCCCAACAATTTGCCGGCTGGAACCCCGAAGACGCACTTCTTAGGGTTGAGCATCATGTTGTATTTTCGGAGATTATCAAAGGTTTCTTTTAAGTCGGAGATTAAGTCGTTTGAATTTTTAGACATCACCGCGATATCGTCCACATAGGCGTGAACATTCCGACCAATTTGGTCGTGAAGGCAATGTTGCATTGTCCGCTGGTAGGTAGCACCTGCGTTTTTCATCCCAAAGGGCATCGTGACATAGCAAAACATGCCGTATGGGGTAGTGAACGAAGTGGACAATTGGTCCGACTTCCTCATCTTGATCTGGTGGTATCCTGATTATGCATCGAGAAAACACAAAAGTTCCGAGCCAGCTGTCGAGTCAATGACTTGGTCAATGCGAGGCAAAGCAAATGGATCTTTGGGACATGCTTTGTTGAAGCCAGTGTAATCAACTCACATTCTATATTCATTGGTTCCCTTTTTGGGGACAAGTACAGGATTGTCCACCTATTGGGTGTGAAGGACTTCTCGGATAAATCTAGCCTTAAGTAACCTAGCTATCTCTTTGCCAATGGCGCGTCTCTTCTCATCTCCAAAGCGTCATAGAGGTTGTTTCACTGGTTTGCATTTTGGGTCAATGTTTAAGCTATGATCGGCAAGTTCCCTAGGTACACCTTTCATGTCGGCAGGTTGCCAGGCAAAGATGTCCCTATTCTCACGGAGGAACTCGACGAGCGCGCTTTCCTATTTGGGATCCATGTTCGTCCCAATGGTGACGGTCTTGGAGGCATCACCTACCACAAGTTCCACCGGCTTGGTTTCGATGGCGGCCTTGAACGCAGGAGCGAAGTCGGAGATCTGCTTCTTCGATGCGGGCGTCTCTGAGTCATTGACCTTGCTCTGGATTTCTTTGAATTCTTCACTGTAGAGGACAACTTCTACAACGGCTGCTTCATTGATCTCGCAGTCCCTTGCCTTGTTAAAGCTTCCGGATACGGTGATAATACCGTTTGGTCCGGGTATCTTGAGTTTGTTGTAGACGAAGCATGGCTTGGCCATGAACTTGTGGAATATGTCGCGGCCGAATATGACGTGGTACACGCTCTTGAAGGGGACCACCTCGAAGGTCATGCGCTCTTGGCGGTAATTATTAACATCGCCAAAGGCAACCTGAAGTGTAATGCACCCAAGGGACCGAGCCTCCCGACCAGGGACTACGCCGTGGAAGATGGTGTTGGTCCGCCTTAGGTTTGCCTCTGTCAAGTTCATCTTCTGCAGTGTATCCAGGTACATGATGTTGATGCTGCTTCCACTATCCACCACGCACTTGGTGAACTCCACGCCATCAATCAAGGGGTTGATGACCATGGCGTACTGGTTCTCCATGGGCACAAGGTCTGGGTGGTCCGTCCTGTCCCAAGTTATTGGAACTTTCGACCAGCGCAGGTACTGGGGGACTGGAGGGAGAGTGGCCATCAGAATCCTTAGAGAGGTCTTCTGTTGTCGGACGGTGGGGGTGCCAAGGAAAGTGTGGTAGACTGGAGCCTTGTTTGCGAAGCGGTTCTTGCCCTTGTCGTCGCTCTTGGCGGCGTGCTTGGGGTCAAGGTCTTCGTCCATGTCACTTGAATCCTTGGACTCCTCCTCCTTATTCTTCCCTTTGCCCTTGCCTCGTGGTATGTTCTTCCGACTTCGCTTGTAGCCGGACTCCGGGTCTTCCTTGAGGTCGTCGACGAACTTGCAGTGTCGATTGGTATGCGTGGCCTTGCCATTGGCGTCGAGGTTTACGAGGCAAGGCATATCACGGTACTCCTCGTAGGTTTGGGGAACGCAGAGCGGCGCCGAGGTGGTTTCACTTCCTCGTTGCTGCCCACGGCCAGCTCCCCTTCCTCGGCCACGTTGTCCGCCTTCTCCTTGTCCTGCAAAATTCATAGCGACCATGTCGTTTTTCCGCTTTGTACTGCTGTTCCTCCGAGCTTGAGTTGGAACGGACGTTGCCGGCAAAGAGCCACGAGCATCGCCGTCGGCAGCTGCGAACTCACTAGCTAACTGAATCATCTGATTCAAGTCAAGCTGGTGATTGTCCTGCAGGCGCTTCAACTTATGTCAGAGGAACGTGCCCCTTTCCAACCCATCGATGAAGGCGGCCATGGCGGTCTGAGCGTGCACTCCTGCACAGGAATTCTTCATATCTAGCCATCGGGAGAGGTAGGCATGGGATTTCTCGTCCTTCTCTTGCACCGCGTTGCCGTAGTCCTGCAACCATGTGGCTGGCTTGGCGGTGTCGTCATAGGGTTTGATGGTCTTGTCAATCCAGAAACCTTTGGGGTAAGTTGCGGACCGTATTGCAGGTCCAAAGCAACGTGGTCCCAGGTATGGTCCTTCCCGGGTATCGTGGATCTTGTCGATCCGCGAACGTGCATCGTATGGCTCCGGGTTCTTCTTTTTGTCAACAGGGGATGGGATGCGTGAACGACGCGGGCCTCTTCTGCCATGGTGACTGCTTGGAGGTGATGGAGGCGGAGGTGGCAGTGGGTTAGCCTTCTTGCTGTTACCCTCCTGCGACGCGTCACGTCTGTCATGGTTACTTGTCGGACGCGGAGGGTCATGGCGCGACCTGCTCTTGTGTCCTTGGTTGCGCTCTTTGTCATGACGGGTCTGATCTGTGTTGTCGCGGATGATGATGCTGCACTGCTTTGGTGGGTGCATATCCATACGATTGTGAGCCTTGTAATCTTCACGATGTCGGGGAGATCGGGGCGGTGGCGATGGGCGACGAGGCCGGGCCTTTTCTCTGTGGTTGGAGGATATGGGGATGGCATCCTTCCTGTTGCGCGCATCCCTCCGTCTTCGTTCTAATGAACCCGTCTGGGACCCGACATCAAGAGGAGATCGGTCCCTTGGTGGCTTGTGCTGGCTAGACTGGCAGAGCGCTGGGTTAGACTCAAGCCTCTGAGAGGTAGCCTTTTCCTGCTGCTTCACCGCCTTGGCCACTAGGTCATAGACCTGTTCCACTGCCTCAGGTGATCTATCCTGCTCGAGAAGGGTATTGGCGACGGCGAGGTTAAGGAGTGGGGTGGGCATCACCTGCTTGCCTTCACTGTCAATGTATGGCTTGGCCTGTGCCGGCTTTGAGGGAGCCCATCCTAGGTTGCGGCATACACCAGGATCGTTGATGACGTGAGCCGGAGCTTTCTTAGCCTTCTGCTGCTGTAGCAAAGTCTTGTACTCAGCCTCCATTGCTCTAGCTTTCTCTATGGACTTCTGCGCGTTGACCAGATCTCGATCTAGTTTAGCGCCTTGCTCCGTGATGGCCTGTGCTTCCTCCAGCAGCTGCTGGCGCTTCTCGTCAAGCTGAGTCACGTTCTGGATATGAGCAACGGTTAGTGGCTCGACAAGAAGATTGCCAATTACTCTATCAGCTGGAGTAACATGGGCTGCTGCCGACGTAGATGTTGGAGGAGGCAAGTTCGCGGTGTTATTGTTGCTTGGGCCGGTACCGAGTTCCTGCGGCTGTTGCACTAGGTTAGGCGTAGGAGACATGACCTTTGCGTGATCAGTGTCAGCAGCAATAAGCGGCCCCTTCCCCTTGTCCAGCGCTGTAGGCGGAGCTTGTCCGGGTTGATCTTCATCCATCGCCGTCCCAATGGTGAAGAACACCCCTCGAGACGTGACGGTGTTATTGGATTGTTCGTCGTGTGATTACTCCTCCTCCATCTCATGCATAGCGGAGTCTAGCTCTTCTGGACTGTAGTCTATCTCCTCTGGATCTGCGCTGAAATCAGCATAAAGCACATCAATGACATAGTCGGAGGGTGCCAGGACTTCCTCGATGACAGGCGGTGGAGGTGCAACGACCTCGACGATGACTGGAGGTGGTGGTGCTGCTGCGACGATGGCGGCCGAAGGCGATGGTGGTGGTGGCTGAATCGGAGGGGCTCCGTCAATGAGCACAAGCGCTGTCTGAGCTGCCGCTTCAGCCTCCGCGTAGTTGTTGACGGTGTTCACCATGCCCTCAAAGGTAAGGCGTCCTGACGCCTGTTGCCATCTTAGAGAATGTCGGAGAAGCATGCCATGGTCCAGTCCTTCCACAAAGTGATAGATGGCATCATCATTGGGGTAGTGGGCCAGATCGGCTCGTATACGGAGCCACCTGGCCAGGTAACCATGGGGGTTTCGCCTTCTCTCTGAACGCAGCGCGCTAGATCGAAGATGGTAACCACGTAGACGAACTTGGATCTTTGCTGTCCAGACACACGGACAAAGCTGGCGGATTTGCAGTGATCTTTCACCTTTATATCCTGCACAGGGGCGGTTTGGGTGGGCCTTGAATTTTTCCGATCTTTTCCGGCAAACTCCAAGGAGAGATCCGACATTGATCCTTCCGCGAACGTATCCTGCCCGTAGGCGGTCTGTGCGGGCCATGATGCTTTCCGATCTTTGCCGGTAAACTCTGAAGAGAGATCTGACATTGATCCTTCCGCGAACGTATCCTTCCCGTAGGCGGTCCGTGCAGGTCTTGATGCTCCTCCGACTCCCAGGGAACTAGTGCCCGAGTCGGTTTCACCGATGAAGAGGTCAATGTCTCCGATAGGAACGATCGAACACCGCGTAGGGTTCGTCTTCGCCAGGATCCAGAATTCATCAGGGGGGACGATCAGAACATTGCCGGAGAAGAGAACGCGACCAATGGCTACGGTTTCACCGATTCCCGCGAAGATCTTGGTCCTCGCCCGCTGAAGAGCCTGAAGCGCCTCTTGCCCCACGGTGGGCGCCAACTGTCGTGGTATTGCCAACGAGTACGCCATGGAGGGGTCCTCACAGTGCGTGTTTAGAGACGTGGGGTAAGGCGGACAGTTGACGGGTACGAGGTAACACAGCTTACCCAGGTTCAGATCCCACGACGATGGCGGAATCCTACTCTTGCTATAAATCACTATAAGAGCAATACGCCGAGTTATAGAGATAGGTTCGCTGTGCGAGGTTGTGTGAAGTTGTCTATGATCGTGCCCTAAAGGCTCCCATAGGCCCGACTTATATAGTCGCCAGGTCCTAGGGTTATAGGGAAAATTCCTAGCCGGATAGGTAACAGATTCCTACACCATCTATTACTAGTCTTGTGTATCTTGTACTCCAAGGCTCCGGGTACGTTGGTGACTCCACCATAGCCTTCCTTTATCCGGCATGGGCCTCCCTTCTGGATCCATCTAACTGGGTCGCCCAGTAGGCCATAAGCCATGCTGCCGACTATGGGCCACCCGGGTTAGCCGGATAAGAGACATGCTATAAGGATACCATATAGCATATCCCCAACAGATGACGTCCTAGCCCATAGATTCCAGCCACCTGCCGGGAACCCCAAGCTACTCGTCGGTGTCGATGTAGTACCAAGCTGATCTTCACGGAACACTTACTCTGCCAAAAGTATCAACAAAGCAAGGGTGAGTACAGGGTGTACTCCGCAATACTTATGGCTGGTGGAGTTGTTTTGCATAAAGCCACTTTTGTTTATAAAACAAGAGAGAGAAGAAGCTCGTCTAGTCAGAGTATTTTAAAAGGGGATAAGGGAGCAACATCTCTGAAGTATTGATCATCATCTTTTGATATCCACCAAATCATCATCACCTAAACTAGGATCACCCCCTCGTACCCATGAGGAAGCATTCTTAAGCACACGTTGATCTGCCAAGTTTTACGATTAGGTTGAGGTTCTCTATGATCTTAGAATTTGGTCACCAAGCGTTCATCACCGTGAACACGGCTTTTCGAAAAGATTTAACCCTGCAGGGGTGTAAAACTTTACCCACACATACCAACCGACTCTTAATGCCAAGCTATTAGCCCTCTTCCTTGGAAGGCTGGCAGAGGGTGGTTGGCTCTTTACCTTGCTTTTGCCGAGACCATGAGTCACACAATAAGGATGGTTCCGCCATAACGGGTCAAGTCCCAAAGCCGGTCCTTAAAGATGTGAGGCGAGGTTGGTTTACCAGGAGCGCTATCTACCCCAAACAACCCCGGCCACGCTTACCTACCTGTTATGAATGCACCTCCTTCACCGCCTTCGAGAAGATACAGAATGCATGTAGAATGGAAGGCCCGAGCTATGTGACTCATGGAATATACTAGTCAATTTAATCAGGCGAGGGGTTCCCAAGCCCCGTGTGGTTATACGCTCATCTCGGTTCCAAAGGCAAGAACTCAGTTCCTAGTGGTGGGGAGCATGGGACTAGAAAAATCACATCCCACCGTGGCCTCCCATATAGGTCTTAGCATGTTTAATGTCATATCACTGATCTCATCTCATCATGATCTCCTATCATACTAGATTCTCTGCATCCGATACATCATCTGGATGGACCAGACTCAACAGCTATGCATGGCTAAGTAGGGCACAGATATAAGCTCTAGCAATGCACACAAGCCAAACCTAGATATGCTAGGAGCAGTGGATCACGTAATATAAGCTCAAAGGGAGTAATGCAATAGATAGGATACTCTATGTATCGATAAAATACCATAGTAGAATCGTATGCATCATGGCAAGAATTGAAATGCTTTCGAAATCGTAGGATTATATCATGGTGGTGCTATGCTTGCCTTTGCCTATTGATATCCAAAAAGCAGAGCTTTGGACATCTGGTACTTGACTTGATTGTAGTTGGTCAAGCGATGTTCGTCAACCTTCGGTGGTCTTTATCTTGGTCTTCGATCTGAATCTCGATATCGTATTCTATCAGGAAAAACCAAATCACCAGAAAGAAAGGGGAAACAATCAACACATGGCATCGATGCAATGCTCAAGCAAGTATGATGATGTGACAAGTTAAATTGTATTGAAATGTAACCTAAGGCATGCTCGGCAATTTAATCGGGGTTCCGGGGGTTGAAAACCCTAACTCGAGGGAACTCCGGATGTATATGAGAGGGGTGCATTTGTTGTTCTAATTAAACTTGTCATCAAAGTTGTTTAACAATGCATTATTATAGCTTAGATAGATATCTCTCATTTTTCTGAACATTTTGGTATATTATTCATATTTTTCTGACTTATAAATATTAAGTTGTTGAATTTACAAGATTTAAATCAATTTCTGAAAATATTAAACCTTTTCTGCAATTATTAAACAACTTGTTAAACTTTTTACACCGAGCCAGGGTCTACCCATAGTGACTGACTACTAGGCCCAAG
The DNA here is from genome assembly GCA_910589765.1 of Avena atlantica. Classification (NCBI taxonomy): domain Eukaryota; kingdom Viridiplantae; phylum Streptophyta; class Magnoliopsida; order Poales; family Poaceae; genus Avena; species Avena atlantica. The sequence continues at coordinate 305,159,788 of OU342736.1, forward strand.
GCCACATTAGTAGCCACGTGGGCACGCGAGCGACAGGAGAGGAGAGAGGGAGATGTTGGGCTGTGGCCCAGATAGGCAGGGTTCTTTTTTTATTTTGCAAATTCCTTTTCTTTTTCTATTTTGCATTTCTTTTTGGTATTTTCATTTGTAAACTATTTTGGGCATTTGAAAAATACCAGAGGGATTTGTAAAATATATGAAATTATTGCAGGGGCCCTTTTAGTCCAATTGGGCTCCAAACATTTTGGATTTTTCATTTTTTTTTTCAAAACCACTTTGAAAGGAGAGGGAAACTAGGGTTTAGTTTTTTTTATATTTCTCTTTGCATGCAATTTTTTAAGAGATGATGCTCATGCTATGCAGAATCAACCCTAAATATTGATTAACTAAAACTGGGGTGTTACAACTCTATCCCCCTTAAGAGAATCTCGACCCGAGATTCCAAAGGTAGGAAGAGAGATAGAGGGAGAAAGAAACAGGGTTACACTAGAGATAAGAGGGAAACACACTAAACAACACACATAGTATCTCATGGTCAACTCATGGATGGAGTGTTCAGAGACAGCTCTGAGATGACAAACATGAAACACGTCAAGGTAAAGATGGAAACATGAGGAGAAGGTTTCAAGTTGTTATATAGTTGGTCTTCATAAGGATTGAGACCATGGAACTTATAGAAGAATTTAAACTTCTGAGAAGGAAGGTTTCAACAGAAAGAATATAACCAGACTTCGATGAGGAACCTCTACTAAACGACTTAAGTAGAGATTTCAAGGTGCATAGATAGGAATCAACAAAACAAAGCTGTTGAATTACTTTGAAACAGAATGGTAACTTTTTCATCCAACAGAAGGCTTAAGACAGAGAGGTGTTTTGGTGGGGAGGACTCTTTAAGAGTCACAAGGAACATCTATGCAGAGAAACTGTTGATTATCAAAATCATAGTCACTCTTAACACATGGTTGAGAAAAATGAAGGAAACTCTTTATTCATCTAGGTTTATCAGAATCTTTTCCAAAGATCATGATATCACTTTACACCACTAAATGAACAGGTAAGAAGATTCCTAATGACAAGAGAAGAAACAAACTTCATTCTCACACTTCAAGTGCTTGGCACAACAAGATGCATGCCATCATAAAGGGTCAGGAGGATCGACCGAGAGACATTTAGCAAAACTACTTTAAATGTTCTCCTTGATGTTCGAGAAATCAAACATCAAGTAAAGGTCGGACTTCGGATACAAAGGAAACCATAAGCACAAATCCTATAACAAATTATAGAAGAAGCCTCATGAAGAGTGGTTGTCATTGCTGAATCAATAGAATATGACAGAGGGTCTTTTCGACTAAGTATGTCAACCATTACATCAATCTTGTCGGATTTTTAAAGAGACCTATGTCAAAACCTTGAGGGACACCAACCATTGTTGCTGCTTGAGATTCAGCTTTGGTTAAATGGAATGATACTTCAGACTCAACATGTCCGAATAGAGAGTTTGCAACATTTACCATGAAGGTAAAGTTACTAGAGTCTCAAGATATGGACTACAGTGTAAAGCTCCAAAATATGAGCTAGATTACTGTACCCATGTATTAACATATTGTCGAAAGACAACTGCATACATTTAAAGTACTAGCAGTGAAACACACATGTGTCCTTAAGGAAAGAAAGATAACTCTTCTTGAATCCACGACGACATATTTCAACAGTTGCACGTGAATCAGAGGAGGTTACTACTAACATCCAGAACACATACTTCGAGATAACACGAAGATGGTTCTCGAAAGTTTCCAACATTAATGCCAATTGTTCCATATGAATCTTGTCTAGCATGGAGAAGATAAGAATGTCATTGATGGGCTCAATAACAAACTTATCAGGGCAATCCAAGAAGATGGACTCACATGTTGCTTGAACAAGGCAAAAGTATTGGTCAGACCAAAGACATGAAGATGTACACAAGTGAAATATCACAAGTGGAAACACCATCAAGATAGTCCTTGGAACTGAGTTTGATTTGATGATAACCCAAATCAAATCAAAGGTGGAGGAAGATAACATATCCACGAAGGAAATACAATCTTTCTTCAACACGAACAAAACTATACATCCCTTTAAGAAGAAACAGAGTCGGATAAAACTTTTGTCTTACAACTCTCCAAGTTATTATTGAAGCTCAACCAACTAGTTCAGGGGTATCCAGTGCGGATCCTTGGAGAAGGAAGTAGTTCGGAGAACTTTCTTGCTCAAGAACTTGACAACAAGGTTATGTGGCAACAAGGCGGTACTTTTAGAAAGACAACTAGAATATCATTAACCACCAATATGTCACTTAGTTCCAGAGGAGACTTGCTTGGTAAGGCAAGAGGACATAGTCTTAGAGATTCGGCACAAGCCTAACTCCATGACCGAAGAGAGTGGACCAGAATAATGGACTTGGTAGCACAATCATCCTTTGCTTAGTGACAGGGTTAACCAATCACGCTAAGAATGACTCAAATGTCCTTAGAGTTCAAAACAATAATAATTGCTAAAAATCTCAGATAGCCACATTATTACGCACACGCTTCACTTACGAACATGAAAGCTCGAAGAAGGGTGGTAAAGATGTGTAAGACCATCACTTCATTAAGGGTTCATGAAACTCAACATGACCTCTTTGTATAAAAGAGTGTGATACTTTAAGGTAGAACATATGGGAGACACTCAATGCTTCTTGATCTGTGGATTACAACACTTTGACCTGGTCCTAGATATGACGAGGTACTGGAGTTTGTTTCTCTTGACATCTCGAAATGGTTTGTCTTGATGGAACACAAGAGTATCTTGCATCGGAAGACACTGATGCACATTTACTACTTGGCTACCAACTGGCAGACAAAGTTCGTAAACAACAAGGGAAAAATAACATGCTCAGGATAGAATCCTGAGATGTGGATGCATAAGTCAACAACCTTCCGAAAACCAATGCATGTAAGGGGTAAGGTGTGGCAGAGTCACGAGCATAGATATGAGACTCTCTAGGAGTACTCTAGTCGTGATCTATTTGGTTCCATTAAAGAACACCTGCCATGGCTAGTGGTAGGGGAAATCCTTAGTTGTCACAATTCCATCGCGACAAAAACCACAAGCTTGAAGGCTAGAATTGTAGTACCAACCATCCCGAGGTAATGTGTGGACATTAGCAACATGGGTCAAATAAAGGATCTTGGGTTAAAGGTCAGCTTCATGTACAAGATTTGCAACACCAAAAATCCAGCACAATCGGGGATCTTCGGTTCAAGTCCAAGGGTTAAAACCCAAAGAAAGAAGTAACTACTACCTGAGTGACATAGCGTACACTGCAAGATAGTAATCACGAGGTAGCTTCCAAAAGAAGAAACAACTTCTGAAGTACCCAAACAAATAAAGAGAAAGCACGCGAGGCAAAAGGAAACCTCAAAGCCTAGAACAGAACACTGTGGATCATTATATTGTAAGATCCATAGAATAGAAAGATCATGATGGAAAGGAATCTTTCATTTGAACATGAGTAAGGGGAACACGTAATTCATAGCACACACTACTCTAGAGAACTCAATACTAGGTCAACTGGTTGAGAAACGACATGCCAGAAGGCACCTAAGCTTTGAAAGACTAGAAGAGATATCAAAACTTTTCAAAAATCAACACCAGATAAGATAACCCGGAGTTAGAGCGAAACTGGATAAGGATTAAAAGAAGCATACTAGAGTTTTCGCAAATACTTTTCAGCTTTTAAAATAGTTTTTCACAAACACTAGACTCAACATTGACCAATAGCAAGGTTTTCCTACGGTCGGCACTACTCTCATACCAAAAACTATGACACCCCCGGGATCAGGGCTAAACAAATCCCAGACCTTCGTCTAACATAAGCTTAACCTTGAGCTCGAGAATATCCAGTGAAGAATCGGTAACACAACAGTGACCCTACGACACAAAATTTATTACAGCAAGCTCATAACTGAGCAGAGAACCAAATTATTACAAGCAGAGGTCACTGACCACAAACATCAAACAACGGAAGGCAAATTATTCTATTAAGTATATCAAACTTAACAAATGGCCTAAGAGGCCTGAAGCATAATGATGATGTCCCAGCCCATAGATTCCAGGCTGCTGGCCAGGAACCCCAAGCTACTCGTCGGTGTCGATGTAGTACCAAGCTGATCTTCACAGAACACTTACTCTGCCAAAAGTATCAACAAAGCAAGGGTGAGTACAGGGTGTACACTGCAAGACTTATGGCTGGTGGAGTTGTTTTGCATAAAGCCACTTTTGTTTACAAAACAAGAGAGAGAAGAAGCTCGTCTAGTTACAATATTTGAAAAGGGGATAAGAGAGCGACATCTCCAAAGTATTGATCATCATCTTTTGATATCCACCAAATCATCATCACCTAAACTAGGATCACCCCCTCGTACCCATGAGGAAGCATCCTTAAGCACACGTTGATCTGCCAAGTTTTACGATTAGGTTCAGGTTCTCTATGATCTTAGAATCTAGTCACCAAGCGTTCATAACCGTGAACATGGCTTTTCAAAAATATTTAACCCTTCAGGGGTGTACAACTTTACCCAGACGTACCAACCGACTCTTAAAATTCCAAGCTATTAGCCCTCTTCCTTGGAAGGCTAGTAGAGGGTGGTTGGCCACAACCTTTACCTTGCTTTCGCCGAGACCATGAGTCACGCAATAAGGATGGTTCCGCCATAACGGGTCAAGTCCTGAAGCCGGTCCTTAAAGATGTGAGGCGAGTTTGGTTTACCAGGGGCACTATCTACCCCAAGAAACTCCGGCCACGCTTACCTACCTGTTATGAATGCACCTCCTTCACCGCCTTCGAGAAGATACAGAATGCATGTCGAATGGAAGGCCCAAACTATGTGACTCATGGAATCTACTAGGCAAGTTAATCAGGCGAGGGGTTCCCAAGCCCCGTGTGGCTGTACGCTCATCTCGGTTCCAAAGGAAAGAACTCATTTCCTAGTGGTGGCGAGCATGGGACTAGAAAAACCACATCCCACCATGGCCTCCAATACAAGCCTTAGCATGTTTAATCTCATATCACTGATCTCATCTCATCACGGTCTCCTATCATACTAGATTCTCTGCATCTGATAGATCACCTGGATGGACCAGACTCAACAACTATGCATGGATAAGTTGGGCACAGATATAAGCTCTAGCAATGCACACAAGCCAAACCTAGATATGCTAAAAGACCATAGTAGAATCGTATGCATCATGGCAAGAATTGAAATGCTTTCAAAATCGTAGGATTATATCATGGTGGGGCTATGCTTGCCTTTGCCTATTCATATCCAAAAAGAAGAGCTTCAGACATCTGGTACTTGACTTGATTGTAGTTGGTCAAGCGATGTTCGTCAACCTTCGGTGGTCTTGATCTTGGTCTTCAATCTCGATATCGATATCGTATTCTACCGGGAAAAACCAAATCACCGGAAAGAAAGGGGAAACAATCAACACATGGCATCGATGAAATGCTCAAGCAAGTATGATGATATAACAAGTTAAATTGTATTGAAATGTAACCCTAAGGCATGCTCGACAATTTAATCGGGGTTCTGAGGGTTAAAAACCTAACTTGGGGGAACTCCGGATGTATATGAGAGGGGTGCATTTGTTGGTCTAATTAAACTTGTCATAAAAGTTGTTGAACAATGCATGATTATAGCTTAGATAGATAGCTCTCAGTTTTTTGAATATTTTGGTATATTATTCATATTTTTGTGACTTATAAATATTAAGTTATTGAATTTACAAGATTTAAATCAATTTCTCAAAATATTAAACCTTTTCTGCAATTATTAAACAACTTGTTAAACTTTTTACACCAAGCCAGAGTCTACCCACAATGACTGACTACTGGGCCCAAGGCCACATTAGTAGCCACGTGGGCACGCGGGACCCACGATCGGTTTGACCGGGTCTGACCCGCGCACGGCTGACGCATGGGTGACATCAGCTCGACGTCACACCGGCGGTGGCCTCACAAACATCGGCGGGGATGGCACTATGGTGCGATCTGGGACGCGTGAGATAGCTCGTTCGAATCAATAGTGCGATACGAGCATGCGGGTTGCGGGGCCGCTGTGTTTTGGTCATCGGTGACATGGCTATGGCGAGCAGAGGCGGCAAAGCACGACGACGACCCGATACAGAGCAAGAGGGAAGTGGAAGAGGTCCAGGAAGGTCATGAGCTCACCACGAAGCAGACTGAGGTGACAGAGAGGCACGGGGTGGACCGAAGCGGCGGAAATGGCGACATCGGCGCTCATCTGTGTCAAGGAAGAAAGCCTCGATTCCGGCGATAAGAGACACCCCAGCAAACGATCTTCACTGGAGAGGGAGAGGAGGATGAGGCGAAGATCGTGGAGGTCTCAGATGTGCAAGGGGAGGCCGGATATGGTGGCGCACGGCGGCACCGGTGGCTAGGGTTTCGGTAGCTTGTGGGAGCTCACGATGGAGAGCGAGAGGGAAAGGGATAAGGGTATGGGGAGAGAGAGGGCATCCAGGCGGTCTTATCCTCGACTCCAGGGGCGGCGGCGGGCATCGTAGCACGCGGGGGATCGACAGTCGGCGACGGGACACGCAGGTGCTTCGCCTGTCCTTCTGTCCGAGGAGGAAGAAAGGTTAGGGACGGCGAAGGGGTACTAGGCCGAGTGGGCTGCGCTGGGCTGCAGGGTGCTGCATGAGCGGCAGGCGAGGAGAGAGGGAGAGGTTGGGCTGCGACCCAGATAGGTAGGGTTCTGTTTTTATTTTGCAATTCCTTTTCTTTTTCTGTTTTGCATTTCTGTTTGGTATTTTCATTTGTAAACTATTTTGGGCATTTCAAAATACCAGAGGGATTTGTAAAATATATGAAATTATTGTAGGGCCCTTTTAGTCCAATTGGGCTCCAAACATTTTGGATTTTTCAAATTTTTTCAAAACCACTTTGAAAGGAAAGGGAAACTAGGGTTTAGGGTTTTTGTATATTTCTCATTGCATGCATTTTTTTAAGAGATGATGCTCATGCTATGCACAATCAACCCTAAATATTGATTAACTAAAACTGGTGTGTTACATATTTCCACCGGCTTGTCCTTTGCTAAGAAAGGATTGGGCCACTTGCTGCGTTTGTTCTTTATTACTTGCACTTTGTTTTGTTTCTTTATCATAAAACCCCTAAAAATACGTTTGCTAAGTATTTGCAGAGAGTTCCTGCTCCATACCACTATTCAGCACCTTCCGCTCCTCGTTGGAATCAACACTCCTATTTATCGAAAGTACTACGATACACCCCCTATACTTGTGGGTCATCACACTTTCACACACGTGGGGAAAAGCATAGATCTATTGAAGCACTTGAGTATTTATGTAAACTCTAGCCTAAGTGCCACCACAGTATGCACGCTGTCACTTTCATACACATGGGGAGAGCGGGAGATTGGTTTAAGCACTTGAGTAACATAGTAGATCTACTTGATTACAAAGCTCATGATCACAATATGATCACGCATAGAGAGAGATGAACACATAGCTACCGGTAGAGCCCTTAGCCTCGAAGAAGAAATACTCCCTCCTCATCATGGGAATCAACAACGGCGATGGAGATGGTGGTGGAGATCGATGGAGATGGCTCCGGGGGCACTTACCCATCCCTGCAGGGTGCCGGAACAGAGACTTTCTGTCCCCTGAATCTCCCCTTCGGTGGCGGTGATGCTGCGGAACTTTTCGTGGATGGAGGCTAGATGATATAGGCTTTTCTCATCGGGGGCTTCTTATAGGCGAAGAGGGCAAGGTCGATGAAGGTCCACACCCCTGGTGGCACGCGCAGGGTGGGCCCGCGCCACCCTAGGGTGTGTCCACCCTGGTGCCCTACTCCGTCTCTGCTTCGCGTTTCCATATTGCTCCGGGAAAATAGTAACTTTGGCTTTTGTCCCGTCCAATTCCGAGAATATTCATTTTTTAGCTTTTCTGAAACCAAAAACAGCAGAAAATAGGCAACTAGCACTATCGCATCTTGTCAATAGGTTAGTTCTAGAAAGTGTATAAAAATACCTCAAAGTGTAGACAAAACATAAGACAAATGATATAAAACAAGTATGGAGCATCAAAAATTATAGATATGTTTATGACGTATCAAGCATCCCCAAGCTTAACTCCTGCTCGTCCTCGAGTAGGTAAGTGATAAAAATAATAATTTTGAGGTGACATGCACCATCACAATCTTGATCAATCTATTTGCAAGCATTGAAAGCTGGGATCAAAGTACTCTACACATGAGCATGAAAGATGAAGTTCTAACAATAAGACTTAGAAACTATGTTGTAACATGAAAAGGTACAAACAAAGATCATGAATAACAATGCATTGCGAGACGTTTGTTTGTTTCACATATAGAAAACATAGCATAGTGGCATTCATCTTGTCCCTCATGGAGTAGCAACACATAAATGCATAGAACACCTTCAAACTTCATAAGGGTGACTAGATACAAATAGTTCAAGAACAAGCAATATCAACAATATGAATCAACCAATAAGTTTTGGGACAATGCACACAGAACTAAGAATGACAATGTAAGATCCATCCTTTATAAAGGAAAAGGATCCCTGTGTTTACAATGCTAGTCCCTGGATCAATAGCTAACATCCACAATTAAGATGTAATATCAAGAAACAAAGGTCATAATACAACTTTATAACCAGGAATAACATAATTTATTACATCTTACATAGCTCATTTGGCTATTACATCACATTGCAGCAGAATATCTATAAGCATGGGCTCCTTCAGCTTCAAAGTGCCACAAGCAGACATGTTGGTTGTAGACTTGTAATCCTATTCAATAACTTCACTAATATCAAACAAACCTGCAACATAACAAGTTACAGCCACAAGGGTCAATACATTTGAATTGTATTGGCAAGTGATACTATGGTAGTATAGTGGTAACTATCATCTATATGCATTTGGCTAAGTGGAGCTTAGGCTTGCTTTGCTCAAAATAGATTTTCCTTATCAATTGAAAACACTAAGTTTTTGCTTTTGACAAAATATTCCCAAGGCATCTCCCAATAGAAATTGGTGATCCTTTCAACCCTTGTTCACCCACAAGTTTTTAACTTAGAAATTTGGATGATGAGATTCTTGATAGCTTCCATGTCTTGATGCTCAAATTGTCCTTTGCCAGGGACATGGCTAAGTACTTAGATTTTACACTCTGCAGAGGTGGTGCACTTTCCCCACAAGACTTGGTTTCACCAAGACAAGATCTTTCAGAAGCCTTCCCTTAGACCAGAATGGACGCGTTCCAACCTATCAAACCCCTACCACCAACTGTCCATTTGGCTAAGTTATTGCAACCTATATGATCCAGGCAGAGCCCATAATGCCAAGTGGCTGCACTTGAAGCTTCTCAACATTTGACATCTCAAATCTCTTTGTTCCTGGGTGGCCATCCACAAGTGAGATACACAAGGTTCACCAGTCCCCTGGCCTTGTGTAACCACTCAACACAAACCATTCCTTCCATTCCACCCAGGTGATTCATTCACTTAGTTGTTTTATTAAGCAAAACACAAGTCCTCAGACTTAGAAATTTTTCCATAGTATGAATATATATTCCACCCTTGTTTTCTATTAGCTAAGCTAAGCATGATAGTAGTAGGAATCTTAACTTAGGAAATTTCTAATAAGGTTTCATCTACTAGGATTTCCCATAGCATAGTTTATACTTAGTAAAAACTCCATGCAAGTCTTACTTAGAAATATCACTAATGCATAGTGAAAATAATGGGACAAAAGTATGAAGCATCACTTGCCTTTGTGGTAGAGTATAAGTTCTCTCCTTGTCCTTGCTACAATCACACTCTTCAAGTCACTACAATTCAATCAAGCAAGGCACAAGTTCAATCTACCATTCAAGCAATTCATCACATAAAATCATAGAAACAAGATAATGCATGCAAGCATGCCAAAGATTGTTTTATTTGGAAAAGTGGTTTATAAAGGTTCACAAACATTTGAAAACACCTAATGGTCATTTTATAAAGTGGCAAAGTCATTTGCAAAAGGTTTCACTTTATAAACCATTTTTAAAACAAGGTATCATTTTATGTGGTGTAGAAATGTTTTAGTAAGGCATTAATCTATAGGATTCGCAAAATATGTTTTCAAACCATAAAACCTTGTGTTTAGGGTCAGAGAGTTTATTTCCAAAACATTTCTCAAATGTTTTCTTCCAAAACTATTTTTAATAAACAAACCATATTTTTATTGGACTAGAAATGGTTTTAAATTAAAGATTCATTCTTTTGTTTCACCAAATACATTTTTGAAACCACAAGTTGTTTCCTAGGGTCATTAGGTTCAAAACAAACCCTTTGCCAAAGATTTTATCCCCAAAATCATTTTAGAATAATTTTTATAATCTAAACAAGCATACATAAGTTTCTGCAAAAACAAACATTTTACCAGAAGCTTTTTACTAAACAAAGTGCATGGTTGACTAGGGCTTGTTTTTCTGAATCCATTGATATAAAATTTGCAAAATTTGGACGTGTAGATTTAAAGTTATAGATTTTACAAGTTTGCTTACTAATCTGATTCAAAATTCTGTTTTTTTAACCAAACTAGTGCCACGCGGCGCGTTTCCATTCGTCGGTACCGCTTCGGTTGGATCGCGCTACGGGAGGCGTCAGATCTAAATAGATCGTGCGGCACAGATTGATCAAAAACGGTTTGTTAAGTCGTCTATCGTATCCTTACGATTTGCATCCAACGGCTAGCGTCGATCTAACCAAACACTGGCGGCGCTCAGTGGCAGCGCGCGGCGGCAACGCTTGGGCGGCGGCGCTCTGGCTATTCCAGGTGGCTAGAGGAAGGGAGGGTATGATCACCGTGTTCGCCGTGGCGTGCTGGAGCTCAACGTGCCCGTGGTTGGTGAAGGGGCGCACAGAGGTGGACGGAATCGCTCACCGGAGTTCTTGCTGGCGTCGGGTGTGCACGGTCATGGTCGAGGACGAGCACCTGGGATGCAAGCAAGCGAGAAAAAGTATCAGGAGGATGCGCACGGTCTCTGTGGTTGTAGGGGTACTCACCAGCACATGAGGGGCGCACGGGTTTGGCGTCAGTAGCTCGCCGGAGTTGCGGGGTCGTCGGTGGCGCACTGGTGAAGACGTTGCCGACGTTCTGGCACGCACACGAGCGAGCTGTTTCTACGGAAAGGTTCACCAGGAGGTGGGGATCATGTGATCAAGGTCAAGGAGGCAAGGGGCAGCAGGGTTCGGCCGGAATCGTCGCCGGAGCTTGTCGGGGACAGTGGCGGAGTAGGGAAAAATTGGGCGGCCTGGGGGCGAGCTAAGGTGAGGCGACAGAGGGGAAAAGGAGAGGAGGAAGAGGCGATTAAATGGGCGGGGTCACGGCGAGAAATAAACGCAGCGTTACGGTGAATTTAATCGGAGGAATCAACGGCAGGAACAGGGGAAGAACTGGTCGCGGGTTGACGACGAGGTGAGCTGGCGGTGGGGTCCGCTTGGCAGCGTGAGAGAGAGAGAGAGGAAATAGGGTCCACCAGTCAGCGTCTTTGCAGGCTTATAAATGGGTGTGAATCGTTTTCTGCGGGGAGAGGGGCAGTGGGCTGGCTGGGCTAATTGGGCCAGGCTAATTGGGCTGGGTCCTTTTCTTATTTTTTTCTGTTCTGTTTGTTTTTCTTTTTCTCTTTTGATTTTTCTGTTTTGATTTTGTCTAATCAATTCAAACCTCAATTTGATTTCAAACCTTTGTAAAAGTTTGTGTAGGTTTAAGTACTGATTAATAAAACATTCTGACGATAATTTTTGGAATTTATTTTATTCCTTTTTGGGGTCTTTTTAATTAATAAAAAAGGCCCTTGTTTTAAATCAAATAGGTTTTAATAATGTTTCTAATTTCCATTTGATTTCTAAATTATTCCAAAACCTTTCAGTAAGTTTTGTTTACTTAAAAGGGTGTCAAATAGTTCATCTTGAATTATTTGGAAAAGCTTTTAAAGATTTATTAATCATTTAAGATTGGGTATTGTCTTTATTCTAATAGGATTTGGTCGAAGCCTTTTTTATTTTATTTTGGAAATTCTTTAACTAATATTTTTATTTGGATTTGTATTATAACCTATTCCACTTGTTTATGAGTTTGGTCCAAGATTTGATTTGGTCTTAAAATAATCTTTATTTAAAATTTCTTTCTTTACTTATAAAATCCATATCTTTTTATTTAGAGAACCAAACTTGGTGATTCCAATTTGTGAAATCTTATTTTATATTTGTTTATCCTTTTAAATCCTTTTAGGATTAATTGCTCACCAATTGGCATGGATTTATAGATGGGTTCTTTATTAGCTTCTGGAATTTAATTCCTTATCTTATTATATTCATAAGATTTACCCATGGTTCCAATTTAAGTGAAACCAATTTCTATGGTCTTATAATATTTCTATTTGTCTTTCTTGATCATTTGTGAATGTTTGTTGACAAATTTTTATATGGATCAAATCCATAGGCTTGGAAATAATTTTGGAAATGATTTTATTCCATTAGGGTTTAGGGTTTGGATTTATTTTCCAAGTGTTTAAATTTCCAGATACATTCATTAAGGAATGCAATTCACTTGATTTGGATTTTGTTAAATTCAAACTTTAACCAAAGTTTGTTCAAGATGGGATTTTAAGTTCCTATTTAGAAACAAAAGTTTCTTTTCACCCTGATTTTCAACAAAAATTTATTTTATTTTTCACATTACAAGATTTGGAAAATCTTGGGATGTGACAGGCTACCACCCTTAAAATAAATCTCGTCCCGAGATTTGGGGAGGCTAGTGTTACAAATTGGCTCAAAGGATCTATGGTACTACCACCCTTAAAAGTTTCCAACTAGATTACATCTTGGCTTGCTTGGGATCTTGATGAATCTTCTCTGGGCAAACATCTGCATAGTGTCCTTTGTTTCCACACTTGAAACATGTGACAAGGCTGAGATCTTTCATAGGCTTGTTTATCTTGTGCTTCATCTTTTCTGGACAGTTGCTTGCATAATGTCCTTGGTTACCACAATTGTAGCATGTGATAAGATTGAGTTCATCACGTATCTTCTATGGACAAGTTGCTACATAATGGCCTAGCTGTAGTTGTTGCACCATACTTGGCCAATCTCCTTATACTTATTCTTCTCTGGACATTAACTGGCATAGTGTCCCATTTCTTTGCAATGATTACATTGCACATGGCTTTTGTCCTTCTTTTTCTTGGGTTTCTCCAAAGCTAGGAGTGCTTCTAGTTCATGTTCTTCATATGTTATCTCATAGGTAGGAATGTCTACTGGTTTCTTTGACCTTCTATTGCTCCTTGGATAATTCATATGCCTCTTCTTTGGTCCTTTAAATTCGGTCATATTGCATGGAGGTACTATGTAACACCCTCAGAATCGAACCTATGCAAGTTTTAGCAAAATTCGCCAAACCCCGCATAGAAACGATTCAAAGGTGCCCACCAGGCACTTTCGTGCGGGTGGAAAACGAAGTAATAACATTACACAACAGTCCTCGATGGGACCCACAGAACAGATATAGATAACAGCGACTCAAAGAGTCAAGAATACAGATATAATATACAAAGATCCAAATCACCTTGAAAACGATATAGCGTCCAGCTACGGACAAGATGCAAATGGGGCTAAGAGCCCTGAAGAATAACCAATGGCGTCCATAACCCTGCCCAGGCCAAGCCGGAAGGGTAACCCTGCTAACGGCGTCGATCTCAAAACCTGCTTAACAAAAGGGGTGCCGACAAAGGGCAAAGGAAAAAGAAGGAGCGTCAGTACTGAGGCCAGTACACGGCGAGGCTAGAATTCGGCGGTCCTCGCCTACATAGGTATGGTGGACTGAAGCGGCAGCGGCAGCATGCACTAAACAACCTATAGGGACTCGATACAACTGGCGATTATCAGAGAGGGGTAAGAATGACCTATCCGGATCCAACCTGAAGCTAACACCAAACAAACCCATCCTGGTATTTCCCCCTCGAGACCAAACGAGGAAGTCAACCGAGGAACTCACACAGTTGGCAGTTTTAGTTAATCAGTTATCGTTGCAGCAATTACTAGTCAGGTATAGATAATCATTCTGATAAAATAAGCAGTGGGCACTTTTAGTTAACCATTCCGTTATAGTGGCAGCACTTACTAATCAGGTATGAATAGAATGAGATAACCCTTAAACCCAGCAGTTTTTGGTTCTTTTATTCAGCCAATTCGTTGAAGTTGCAATATTTACTAGTCAGGTACAATGGTCGCAAGCGACCACACAAGCAAGCAATTGTTGGCAGTTTTAGTTAGCCATTCCGTTGTAGTTGAAGCTGATTACTAATCATATCAGATACAAGTCAATTTATAACGGTAAACTTTAGTTATAGTTGTCTATGATCGAGATACTGTGCTCCAAGTCGTCCATAACCGCGGACACGGCTTTCAGAAAGTTTTAACCCGGCCGGGGTGCACAAATAGCAACACACACACGATCAACCTCGGAAAAACCAAATCAAAACCCAACGAGGTCTTCACGACAGAGCAATCACAAGATTCAGAAATATTTCAGGGGGCCACCCCTTAAGTAGAATCCGCAACGGAGTAAGCAAGCCCCGAGACGGCCTCAAGGTTTGGCGGGACGGCTGTGAACGACTGGGAACCCCAAACGGGGCTTGTCGACACCGCGGAATCGTGGTCCGATCCTAAACAGTACAGTGTGCAGTACCTCGCACAATCGTAAATAAAGCAGTAAACATGGCATAAGTACAGGATCGTAATAAAACCTCAAACTAGTTAGTGGCCCCAAGAAATAAGACGGAATCAAGCTCTGGCTAAGGGGGGCCCATACTCCCCATATGTGGATAGCACGATAAATCAAGGAACAGGTATCAAGTACTCGGGGTCTTACGGGACACAAGTGGGCGTTCGGAAACCAAATATTTTCTATCACCCACCGATGCCTCTGCTTATTCAATTTTAGTTGTTAAACAGAAATTAAAGTGAACAATAAGTAAAACTAGAATCATCTCCAACATCAACATGCGGCAATACATCAACAACTGTGGCATTTGACGACACACATCAGCACTTGAGCAAGCCACTACGACGCGCAAGTCCAACTATCTACCAAACAACAGGTAATAGGATGTGTCCAAGGCAATATAGGGCTGCAAGGGATATCACAGGTACGGAAACTAAAGCATCGCAACACAGATAGCAATAGATCAACAGGAGGGAAATAAAGACTATAAAAGTAAGATAGGTAGAAAGGGGGAGATGCTCGCCTGAAAACATTGTTGAAGGTTCAACCGAGGATCGGGGCGAAGCTCACATCAACTCAACGGCCTTATCCGCGAAGAAGCAAAACACTAGAAGAAACACCGGATGCAATATTTAATACTACGGCAAAAGATCGGCATGATGCATGTATGATGCATGGCATGGCAAAAGTGCGATGCAATTAGGCCATATTAAGTGGAACCGGGGTCCCGACAATTAATTAGGCGGTTCAAGTTATTTAGCTACCCCGCATATTAAATGTTGTTTAGCAAGGCAAGATAAGATACCGGTTCGCTACACAAGTTCAAATGAGGCCGATATGAGACTAGATTTGCCCGCATATGGGCCCCATATTTAATTATGAGGTGAATCGGCATAAGGCCCCCAAACCACAGATATGCATGCGAGTATGACAATTCAATATGCAACAAGTTGTTATGTTATAAAATAGGGTTCGAGGAAAAGGGTCACACATTAAGGGTTCGGCAGATCTTGGTTTTCCGGGGTTCGGGGTCGGTCTCAGGTCCAGGGTTCGACGGAACGGTCTCGACGGAGTCGTTCTCGGACTCAGGGGTAGGTCTTGGCGCATCCGGGGTCTTCGGATCACGTTGTCGGTCATGGCGTTCGGGACGAAGCACTTGTCGCATCGGGGTTCTCGGCGGACTCGGTGTCCGGGGTGAAACACTTGGCGTTCCTTGTCTTGTCGAAGGCCTTGTCGCTTTACGGCGAAGAACTTGGCGTCAACGGGGTCCGAGAAGGCGATCTTGACGCTCCGTGTCGAAGTCCTTGGGGGTTCCTCCTGATTCACCGGTGGCGAACTTGGAAACGGCGTCAGGGTCTTCGGGTGCGCCAGGTCCATTCTCCAAAACAACGTGGTCGCGACGATCTTGGCGTCCAAGTGGAAGACCTTCGGCCATCGAGTCCATGCTTCAATGGTCCGCGGCGAGCTTGTCCGAAGGGGGTAGACCTTGGGGGTTCCGGGGTGCGCGCTTGATTGCATTGCGTTGGTGAAGATCTCGTGATGCCGGGGCCATCTCCGTTATATCGACCCCTCCGCAAGAGGGCACGGGCAGAGGTACCAAGAACAGCACACCCCACGAGGCATGCCTCCCGAGGACGCTGGCTCGAACATCTTGCGGACAGGACGGTTATGGACGACTAAGGCCGCGGGGCGGGCTTGCCGGACAGCGCCGAGGAGGGCCCGGACTCGAGGCCGGCTCTGCAGGGGAGGCGAGAACGTGGGCTGCGAGCGGCAGGGGATCCCAGGGCCGCGGCGGCGGTCATCCAGAGGCGGCGGGGCGGCCAGGGGCGCGGCGAGGTGTGGAGGAGGGGCCGGCGGTGGCCGCTGGGAGCACGCGGAGGCGGGGTCACTGACGAGGGCGGCCCGGCGGGGAGGAAGGTACGGCGGCGGAGGGAGCTTGTCGGGGAGATGCAGGGGCGCGCCGGCGGAGACGGTTGGCGGGAGGGAGGAGATGAGCGCGCTGGCGGGTCGTCGAGCACGGCGGCGGCGGGCTGGTGGCGGGCGGCGCTTGAGGGAGCGGTGGCGGCGCGAGCTGCGGGTCGGTGGAGCGGGGTCCGGCGAGGGAGGGAGCCGGCGCAGGCGGCGGCGCGAGGACGCGCGGTGGGGAGCAGCGCTGGCGGTGAGGAAGATGGCCGGGGGCGGGGAAGAGAGGGCCGGGCGACGGGGTCGGCGAGCCGGTGAGCGCGGCGGTCGGACGCGCGCCGGGGCGAGGAGCAGAGGCGGAAGGAGGGCCGCGCGGCGCCGGACGCCTGGCGGAGGAAGGGCGGAGGGAGGACGCCGGCGGGGTGGGCGAGGCCAGAGCGGCGACAGGGGAGCGGAGAGGCGAGGAGGTTGGTGGAGCTGGGCGCGAGCAACAGAAGAGAAAGGAAGGGAGGAGGAAGAAGCACAGGACGGCAGGTAGGTGGGGCCCGCGGTTCGGGTGGGTCCCAGGGGCGTCAGGGGAGGCATGGGTGCGGTGGCCACCGCGCGCGCGCGGGGTGCAGCGTGTGCTGGCGCGGGGTGGGTGAGTGTGGTGCTGGGGTGGGGCCGGCTGTCAGAGAGAGTGGGGAGAGAGGGTAGAGAGGGTTGGGGTGAGAAAAGGTGAGAGGGTGGGGAGCTGGATGGATGAGGTGGCAGGTGGGTATGTTTGGGGTGAGAGGGGGAGGTGGCAGCCTGGGATTGGTGGGTAGGAATAGATTGGGTGGGACTAGGATTTGGGTAGGGCTGGCAGGTTGGACCGATTTAGTTTTCTGGGGTGGTCGTTCGGGTCGGGTTGGCCCGTTCGACTGCCCCTACTAAAATAATTTAATATTTTTATTTAGTTTAATTGGACCATTTGCAAACCGATAGCAACAAAATAAAATACTCCGGAGCTCCGGGTTTGGCGTGTGAATAAAGATGGGGCGTTTGAGAAAACAAAACGGGCTTTGCGAAAGTAGTTTTGGCAAACAAGGCATGATGATGACGATGCAATGCACAAATTCAACGCGATTTTCTAGTAGTGGTTTTGCGGGATGCCACAATTCGACACCACTAACAATGGATCTCGCCCTCGAGATCCGCCTCATGGTACCGGAAGGAAGGTCGGCGATCTGCGTCTTCTCGCTTCGTGTAGATCCTCGCGACACCACTAACAAAGGGTCGTTGTCCGTGATCGCCGGGAGAACACTCCGGAAAACAAAAGGTCGAAGGCAGAGGCATCAACAAATAAAGCCACCTCTAGCTTCCGTGGACGGAGTAAAATTGCTGGATCCACTGATTCGATGTACAAGAGCGAATGATAAGAGTAGTCGGATGGTGATCAGTCCATCGCGCACCCAAACCATTACTCTGCACACGAATAGGCGGATTATGCAACCAACTCTCGAAGTTAGACTGAAGATCTCGACAAGCGAGGTTCGGAAACACCGGAGTGATGCAGACTCTGCATCGGATCTGGCGTAGATGATGTCGTCGCGTCGGAAAACACCGGAAGGCACAAACAAGGAACAAAGAATGGTAACACCGTAGACGGATTCATCAGGCAGCTGGAACACCGGATGGCAGAACACCGTTATTAGAAGAGGAAGCGAATCCCTGAAGGTACGACGGAAACCCAACCACGAGAATTCCTGGACTCGAAGAAAGAGAAGAGAGCGGATTCAAAACACGTCGAGATAAGAGAAGAATAGCAGAGGGTTAAGGAGTAAAATCAGACCTAATCAGAACTATCCAACCGATTTTCAAAAATAGTTTTGACACTCTACTTCGGCCGTTAGCTAGGTTATCCTACAGGCTGGACTTGTGGGGTATCGCAACTGCTGAGCTCTGATACCACTCTGTAACACCCTCAGAATCGAACCTATGCAAGTTTTAGCAAAATTCGCCAAACCCCGCATAGAAACGATTCAAAGGTGCCCACCAGGCACTTTCGTGCGGGTGGAAAACGAAGTAATAACATTACACAACAGTCCTCGATGGGACCCACAGAACAGATATAGATAACAGCGACTCAAAGAGTCAAGAATACAGATATAATATACAAAGATCCAAATCACCTTGAAAACGATATAGCGTCCAGCTACGGACAAGATGCAAATGGGGCTAAGAGCCCTGAAGAATAACCAATGGCGTCCATAACCCTTCCCAGGCCAAGCCGGAAGGGTAACCCTGCTAACGGCGTCGATCTCAAAACCTGCTTAACAAAAGGGGTGCCGACAAAGGGCAAAGGAAAAAGAAGGAGCGTCAGTACTGAGGCTAGTACACGGCGAGGCTAGAATTCGGCGGTCCTCGCCTACATAGGTATGGTGGACTGAAGCGGCAGCGGCAGCATGCACTAAACAACCTATAGAGACTCGATACAACTGGCGATTATCAGAGAGGGGTAAGAATGACCTATCCGGATCCAACCTGAAGCTAACACCAAACAAACCCATCCTGGTATTTCCCCCTCGAGACCAAACGAGGAAGTCAACCGAGGAACTCACACAGTTGGCAGTTTTAGTTAATCAGTTATCGTTGCAGCAATTACTAGTCAGGTATAGATAATCATTCTGATAAAATAAGCAGTGGGAACTTTTAGTTAACCATTCCGTTATAGTGGCAGCACTTACTAATCAGGTATGGATAGCATGAGATAACCCTTAAACCCAGCAGTTGTTGGTTCTTTTATTCAGCCAATTCGTTGAAGTTGCAATATTTACTAGTCAGGTACAATGGTCGCAAGCGACCACACAAGCAAGCAATTGTTGGCAGTTTTAGTTAGCCATTCCGTTGTAGTTGAAGCTGATTACTAATCATATCAGATACAAGTCAATTTATAACGGTAAACTTTAGTTATAGTTGTCTATGATCGAGATACTGTGCTCCAAGTCGTCCATAACCGCGGACACGGCTTTCAGAAAGTTTTAACCCGGCCGGGGTGCACAAATAGCAACACACACACGATCAACCTCGGAAAAACCAAATCAAAACCCAACGAGGTCTTCACGACAGAGCAATCACAAGATTCAGAAATATTTCAGGGGGCCACCCCTTAAGTAGAATCCGCAACGGAGTAAGCAAGCCCCGAGACGGCCTCAAGGTTTGGCGGGACGGCTGTGAACGACTGGGAACCCCAAACGGGGCTTGTCGACACCGCGGAATCGTGGTCCGATCCTAAACAGTACAGTGTGCAGTACCTCGCACAATCGTAAATAAAGCAGTAAACATGGCATAAGTACAGGATCGTAATAAAACCTCAAACTAGTTAGTGGCCCCAAGAAATAAGACGGAATCAAGCTCTGGCTAAGGGGGGCCCATACTCCCCATATGTGGATAGCGCGATAAATCAAGGAACAGGTATCAAGTACTCGGGGTCTTACGGGACACAAGTGGGCGTTCGGAAACCAAATATTTTCTATCACCCACCGATGCCTCTGCTTATTCAATTTTAGTTGTTAAACAGAAATTAAAGTGAACAATAAGTAAAACTAGAATCATCTCCAACATCAACATGCGGCAATACATCAACAACTGTGGCATTTGACGACACACATCAGCACTTGAGCAAGCCACTACGACGCGCAAGTCCAACTATCTACCAAACAACAGGTAATAGGATGTGTCCAAGGCAATATAGGGCTGCAAGGGATATCACAGGTACGGAAACTAAAGCATCGCAACACAGATAGCAATAGATCAACAGGAGGGAAATAAAGACTATAAAAGTAAGATAGGTAGAAAGGGGGAGATGCTCGCCTGAAAACATTGTTGAAGGTTCAACCGAGGATCGGGGCGAAGCTCACATCAACTCAACGGCCTTATCCGCGAAGAAGCAAAACACTAGAAGAAACACCGGATGCAATATTTAATACTACGGCAAAAGATCGGCATGATGCATGTATGATGCATGGCATGGCAAAAGTGCGATGCAATTAGGCCATATTAAGTGGAACCGGGGTCCCGACAATTAATTAGGCGGTTCAAGTTATTTAGCTACCCCGCATATTAAATGTTGTTTAGCAAGGCAAGATAAGATACCGGTTCGCTACACAAGTTCAAATGAGGCCGATATGAGACTAGATTTGCCCGCATATGGGCCCCATATTTAATTATGAGGTGAATCGGCATAAGGCCCCCAAACCACAGATATGCATGCGAGTATGACAATTCAATATGCAACAAGTTGTTATGTTATAAAATAGGGTTCGAGGAAAAGGGTCACACATTAAGGGTTCGGCAGATCTTGGTTTTCCGGGGTTCGGGGTCGGTCTCAGGTCCAGGGTTCGACGGAACGGTCTCGACGGAGTCGTTCTCGGACTCAGGGGTAGGTCTTGGCGCATCCGGGGTCTTCGGATCACGTTGTCGGTCATGGCGTTCGGGACGAAGCACTTGTCGCATCGGGGTTCTCGGCGGACTCGGTGTCCGGGGTGAAACACTTGGCGTTCCTTGTCTTGTCGAAGGCCTTGTCGCTTTACGGCGAAGAACTTGGCGTCAACGGGGTCCGAGAAGGCGATCTTGACGCTCCGTGTCGAAGTCCTTGGGGGTTCCTCCTGATTCACCGGTGGCGAACTTGGAAACGGCGTCAGGGTCTTCGGGTGCGCCAGGTCCATTCTCCAAAACAACGTGGTCGCGACGATCTTGGCGTCCAAGTGGAAGACCTTCGGCCATCGAGTCCATGCTTCAATGGTCCGCGGCGAGCTTGTCCGAAGGGGGTAGACCTTGGGGGTTCCGGGGTGCGCGCTTGATTGCATTGCGTTGGTGAAGATCTCGTGATGCCGGGGCCATCTCCGTTATATCGACCCCTCCGCAAGAGGGCACGGGCAGAGGTACCAAGAACAGCACACCCCACGAGGCATGCCTCCCGAGGACGCTGGCTCGAACATCTTGCGGACAGGACGGTTATGGACGACTAAGGCCGCGGGGCGGGCTTGCCGGACAGCGCCGAGGAGGGCCCGGACTCGAGGCCGGCTCTGCAGGGGAGGCGAGAACGTGGGCTGCGAGCGGCAGGGGATCCCAGGGCCGCGGCGGCGGTCATCCAGAGGCGGCGGGGCGGCCAGGGGCGCGGCGAGGTGTGGAGGAGGGGCCGGCGGTGGCCGCTGGGAGCACGCGGAGGCGGGGTCACTGACGAGGGCGGCCCGGCGGGGAGGAAGGTACGGCGGCGGAGGGAGCTTGTCGGGGAGATGCAGGGGCGCGCCGGCGGAGACGGTTGGCGGGAGGGAGGAGATGAGCGCGCTGGCGGGTCGTCGAGCACGGCGGCGGCGGGCTGGTGGCGGGCGGCGCTTGAGGGAGCGGTGGCGGCGCGAGCTGCGGGTCGGTGGAGCGGGGTCCGGCGAGGGAGGGAGCCGGCGCAGGCGGCGGCGCGAGGACGCGCGGTGGGGAGCAGCGCTGGCGGTGAGGAAGATGGCCGGGGGCGGGGAAGAGAGGGCCGGGCGACGGGGTCGGCGAGCCGGTGAGCGCGGCGGTCGGACGCGCGCCGGGGCGAGGAGCAGAGGCGGAAGGAGGGCCGCGCGGCGCCGGACGCCTGGCGGAGGAAGGGCGGAGGGAGGACGCCGGCGGGGTGGGCGAGGCCAGAGCGGCGACAGGGGAGCGGAGAGGCGAGGAGGTTGGTGGAGCTGGGCGCGAGCAACAGAAGAGAAAGGAAGGGAGGAGGAAGAAGCACAGGACGGCAGGTAGGTGGGGCCCGCGGTTCGGGTGGGTCCCAGGGGCGTCAGGGGAGGCATGGGTGCGGTGGCCACCGCGCGCGCGCGGGGTGCAGCGTGTGCTGGCGCGGGGTGGGTGAGTGTGGTGCTGGGGGTGGGGCCGGCTGTCAGAGAGAGTGGGGAGAGAGGGTAGAGAGGGTTGGGGTGAGAAAAGGTGAGAGGGTGGGGAGCTGGATGGATGAGGTGGCAGGTGGGTATGTTTGGGGTGAGAGGGGGAGGTGGCAGCCTGGGATTGGTGGGTAGGAATAGATTGGGTGGGACTAGGATTTGGGTAGGGCTGGCAGGTTGGACCGATTTAGTTTTCTGGGGTGGTCGTTCGGGTCGGGTTGGCCCGTTCGACTGCCCCTACTAAAATAATTTAATATTTTTATTTAGTTTAATTGGACCATTTGCAAACCGATAGCAACAAAATAAAATACTCCGGAGCTCCGGGTTTGGCGTGTGAATAAAGATGGGGCGTTTGAGAAAACAAAACGGGCTTTGCGAAAGTAGTTTTGGCAAACAAGGCATGATGATGACGATGCAATGCACAAATTCAACGCGATTTTCTAGTAGTGGTTTTGCGGGATGCCACAATTCGACACCACTAACAATGGATCTCGCCCTCGAGATCCGCCTCATGGTACCGGAAGGAAGGTCGGCGATCTGCGTCTTCTCGCTTCGTGTAGATCCTCGCGACACCACTAACAAAGGGTCGTTGTCCGTGATCGCCGGGAGAACACTCCGGAAAACAAAAGGTCGAAGGCAGAGGCATCAACAAATAAAGCCACCTCTAGCTTCCGTGGACGGAGTAAAATTGCTGGATCCACTGATTCGATGTACAAGAGCGAATGATAAGAGTAGTCGGATGGTGATCAGTCCATCGCGCACCCAAACCATTACTCTGCACACGAATAGGCGGATTATGCAACCAACTCTCGAAGTTAGACTGAAGATCTCGACAAGCGAGGTTCGGAAACACCGGAGTGATGCAGACTCTGCATCGGATCTGGCGTAGATGATGTCGTCGCGTCGGAAAACACCGGAAGGCACAAACAAGGAACAAAGAATGGTAACACCGTAGACGGATTCATCAGGCAGCTGGAACACCGGATGGCAGAACACCGTTATTAGAAGAGGAAGCGAATCCCTGAAGGTACGACGGAAACCCAACCACGAGAATTCCTGGACTCGAAGAAAGAGAAGAGAGCGGATTCAAAACACGTCGAGATAAGAGAAGAATAGCAGAGGGTTAAGGAGTAAAATCAGACCTAATCAGAACTATCCAACCGATTTTCAAAAATAGTTTTGACACTCTACTTCGGCCGTTAGCTAGGTTATCCTACAGGCTGGACTTGTGGGGTATCGCAACTGCTGAGCTCTGATACCACTCTGTAACACCCTCAGAATCGAACCTATGCAAGTTTTAGCAAAATTCGCCAAACCCCGCATAGAAACGATTCAAAGGTGCCCACCAGGCACTTTCGTGCGGGTGGAAAACGAAGTAATAACATTACACAACAGTCCTCGATGGGACCCACAGAACAGATATAGATAACAGCGACTCAAAGAGTCAAGAATACAGATATAATATACAAAGATCCAAATCACCTTGAAAACGATATAGCGTCCAGCTACGGACAAGATGCAAATGGGGCTAAGAGCCCTGAAGAATAACCAATGGCGTCCATAACCCTTCCCAGGCCAAGCCGGAAGGGTAACCCTGCTAACGGCGTCGATCTCAAAACCTGCTTAACAAAAGGGGTGCCGACAAAGGGCAAAGGAAAAAGAAGGAGCGTCAGTACTGAGGCTAGTACACGGCGAGGCTAGAATTCGGCGGTCCTCGCCTACATAGGTATGGTGGACTGAAGCGGCAGCGGCAGCATGCACTAAACAACCTATAGAGACTCGATACAACTGGCGATTATCAGAGAGGGGTAAGAATGACCTATCCGGATCCAACCTGAAGCTAACACCAAACAAACCCATCCTGGTATTTCCCCCTCGAGACCAAACGAGGAAGTCAACCGAGGAACTCACACAGTTGGCAGTTTTAGTTAATCAGTTATCGTTGCAGCAATTACTAGTCAGGTATAGATAATCATTCTGATAAAATAAGCAGTGGGAACTTTTAGTTAACCATTCCGTTATAGTGGCAGCACTTACTAATCAGGTATGGATAGCATGAGATAACCCTTAAACCCAGCAGTTGTTGGTTCTTTTATTCAGCCAATTCGTTGAAGTTGCAATATTTACTAGTCAGGTACAATGGTCGCAAGCGACCACACAAGCAAGCAATTGTTGGCAGTTTTAGTTAGCCATTCCGTTGTAGTTGAAGCTGATTACTAATCATATCAGATACAAGTCAATTTATAACGGTAAACTTTAGTTATAGTTGTCTATGATCGAGATACTGTGCTCCAAGTCGTCCATAACCGCGGACACGGCTTTCAGAAAGTTTTAACCCGGCCGGGGTGCACAAATAGCAACACACACACGATCAACCTCGGAAAAACCAAATCAAAACCCAACGAGGTCTTCACGACAGAGCAATCACAAGATTCAGAAATATTTCAGGGGGCCACCCCTTAAGTAGAATCCGCAACGGAGTAAGCAAGCCCCGAGACGGCCTCAAGGTTTGGCGGGACGGCTGTGAACGACTGGGAACCCCAAACGGGGCTTGTCGACACCGCGGAATCGTGGTCCGATCCTAAACAGTACAGTGTGCAGTACCTCGCACAATCGTAAATAAAGCAGTAAACATGGCATAAGTACAGGATCGTAATAAAACCTCAAACTAGTTAGTGGCCCCAAGAAATAAGACGGAATCAAGCTCTGGCTAAGGGGGGCCCATACTCCCCATATGTGGATAGCGCGATAAATCAAGGAACAGGTATCAAGTACTCGGGGTCTTACGGGACACAAGTGGGCGTTCGGAAACCAAATATTTTCTATCACCCACCGATGCCTCTGCTTATTCAATTTTAGTTGTTAAACAGAAATTAAAGTGAACAATAAGTAAAACTAGAATCATCTCCAACATCAACATGCGGCAATACATCAACAACTGTGGCATTTGACGACACACATCAGCACTTGAGCAAGCCACTACGACGCGCAAGTCCAACTATCTACCAAACAACAGGTAATAGGATGTGTCCAAGGCAATATAGGGCTGCAAGGGATATCACAGGTACGGAAACTAAAGCATCGCAACACAGATAGCAATAGATCAACAGGAGGGAAATAAAGACTATAAAAGTAAGATAGGTAGAAAGGGGGAGATGCTCGCCTGAAAACATTGTTGAAGGTTCAACCGAGGATCGGGGCGAAGCTCACATCAACTCAACGGCCTTATCCGCGAAGAAGCAAAACACTAGAAGAAACACCGGATGCAATATTTAATACTACGGCAAAAGATCGGCATGATGCATGTATGATGCATGGCATGGCAAAAGTGCGATGCAATTAGGCCATATTAAGTGGAACCGGGGTCCCGACAATTAATTAGGCGGTTCAAGTTATTTAGCTACCCCGCATATTAAATGTTGTTTAGCAAGGCAAGATAAGATACCGGTTCGCTACACAAGTTCAAATGAGGCCGATATGAGACTAGATTTGCCCGCATATGGGCCCCATATTTAATTATGAGGTGAATCGGCATAAGGCCCCCAAACCACAGATATGCATGCGAGTATGACAATTCAATATGCAACAAGTTGTTATGTTATAAAATAGGGTTCGAGGAAAAGGGTCACACATTAAGGGTTCGGCAGATCTTGGTTTTCCGGGGTTCGGGGTCGGTCTCAGGTCCAGGGTTCGACGGAACGGTCTCGACGGAGTCGTTCTCGGACTCAGGGGTAGGTCTTGGCGCATCCGGGGTCTTCGGATCACGTTGTCGGTCATGGCGTTCGGGACGAAGCACTTGTCGCATCGGGGTTCTCGGCGGACTCGGTGTCCGGGGTGAAACACTTGGCGTTCCTTGTCTTGTCGAAGGCCTTGTCGCTTTACGGCGAAGAACTTGGCGTCAACGGGGTCCGAGAAGGCGATCTTGACGCTCCGTGTCGAAGTCCTTGGGGGTTCCTCCTGATTCACCGGTGGCGAACTTGGAAACGGCGTCAGGGTCTTCGGGTGCGCCAGGTCCATTCTCCAAAACAACGTGGTCGCGACGATCTTGGCGTCCAAGTGGAAGACCTTCGGCCATCGAGTCCATGCTTCAATGGTCCGCGGCGAGCTTGTCCGAAGGGGGTAGACCTTGGGGGTTCCGGGGTTCGCGCTTGATTGCATTGCGTTGGTGAAGATCTCGTGATGCCGGGGCCATCTCCGTTATATCGACCCCTCCGCAAGAGGGCACGGGCAGAGGTACCAAGAACATCACACCCCACGAGGCATGCCTCCCGAGGACGCTGGCTCGAACATCTTGCGGACAGGACGGTTATGGACGACTAAGGCCGCGGGGCGGGCTTGCCGGACAGCGCCGAGGAGGGCCCGGACTCGAGGCCGGCTCTGCAGGGGAGGCGAGAACGTGGGCTGCGAGCGGCAGGGGATCCCAGGGCCGCGGCGGCGGTCATCCAGAGGCGGCGGGGCGGCCAGGGGCGCGGCGAGGTGTGGAGGAGGGGCTGGCGAGGTGTGGAGGAGGGGCCGGCGGTGGCCGCTGGGAGCACGCGGAGGCGGGGTCACTGACGAGGGCGGCCCGGCGGGGAGGAAGGTACGGCGGCGGAGGGAGCTTGTCGGGGAGATGCAGGGGCGCGCCGGCGGAGACGGTTGGCGGGAGGGAGGAGATGAGCGCGCTGGCGGGTCGTCGAGCACGGCGGCGGCGGGCTGGTGGCGGGCGGCGCTTGAGGGAGCGGTGGCGGCGCGAGCTGCGGGTCGGTGGAGCGGGGTCCGGCGAGGGAGGGAGCCGGCGCAGGCGGCTGCGCGAGGACGCGCGGTGGGGAGCAGCGCTGGCGGTGAGGAAGATGGCCGGGGGCGGGGAAGAGAGGGCCGGGCGACGGGGTCGGCGAGCCGGTGAGCGCGGCGGTCGGACGCGCGCCAGGGCGAGGAGCAGAGGCGGAAGGAGGGCCGCGCGGCGCCGGACGCCTGGCGGAGGAAGGGCGGAGGGAGGACGCCGGCGGGGTGGGCGAGGCCAGAGCGGCGGCAGGGGAGCGGAGAGGCGAGGAGGTTGGTGGAGCTGGGCGCGAGCAACGGAAGAGAAAGGAAGGGAGGAGGAAGAAGCACAGGACGGCAGGTAGGTGGGGCCCGCGGTTCGGGTGGGTCCCAGGGGCGTCAGGGGAGGCATGGGTGCGGTGGCCACCGCGCGCGCGCGGGGTGCAGCGTGTGCTGGCGCGGGGTGGGTGAGTGTGGTGCTGGGGGTGGGGCCGGCTGTCAGAGAGAGTGGGGAGAGAGGGTAGAGAGGGTTGGGGTGAGAAAAGGTGAGAGGGTGGGGAGCTGGATGGATGAGGTGGCAGGTGGGTATGTTTGGGGTGAGAGGGGGAGGTGGCAGCCTGGGATTGGTGGGTAGGAATAGATTGGGTGGGACTAGGATTTGGGTAGGGCTGGCAGGTTGGACCGATTTAGTTTTCTGGGGTGGTCGTTCGGGTCGGGTTGGCCCGTTCGACTGCCCCTACTAAAATAATTTAATATTTTTATTTAGTTTAATTGGACCATTTGCAAACCGATAGCAACAAAATAAAATACTCCGGAGCTCCGGGTTTGGCGTGTGAATAAAGATGGGGCGTTTGAGAAAACAAAACGGGCTTTGCGAAAGTAGTTTTGGCAAACAAGGCATGATGATGACGATGCAATGCACAAATTCAACGCGATTTTCTAGTAGTGGTTTTGCGGGATGCCACATACTAGTGGAGATTTTCCTTTGTCTTCATCTTTCTTGGTAGACTTGGCTCTCTCATGGTAATCTGCAATCAGTTGTTGCACTCCACCTTGTTTCCTTTGTTCAACTATGGAAAAGATGGGGCATTGGATAGGGACATGATTGTTTCCTTAACATAGGTAACATGTAGCTTGGGATGTGGGGCATTGGTCAATTGGATGTTTCTCTTCACAATTGGGGCATTGATCTTCATGCTCCTTGGAAGTGTGATCCTTGTATCCACAAATATTGCAAGCTTGGGTTCCTTCTAGAATAACATCTTTGTCATCCTTGTTGTCACAAACTCCTTTGGAAGAGTTGCTTTCCATGTTGGTTATCTGAGTAGCCATCCCTTGCAACAATTGGGATTGAAGTTTCAAAATCCTTTGTATGTCTGGGTCTAATCCATTGTTGTTGGCTAAAAGCTGAGTTGTCACTTGGCTCAACTGGGTTTGGTTTGCTAGTAGTTGATCTCTCATCTTGTTCTCTTGGTTGTTGTTGTTGTCATCCTTGATGTTGGGGTCTCTTGGGGAAGTCATCTGTTTGGGTTGGATTGGGATTAGAATAGGCAAAAATATTTCTAAGGGAATAATTCTAATCACACACATCACAATTCACACAAGCAAGGTGCAAGCAATCACAAACAAGCATTCCACTCAAACAACAAGTTTCAAGCATATTTTTAGGCAACCAAAAATATTTTTTTACACCACATAAGTTGGTGGGTTTGACTTAACTAAACATGGTGGTCCATCTATGTGGTTCACTTGAAATCTTTCCATCCTTCTTAGTTGATTCTTCATGAACAAGATCTTTGTATCCTTAGAGAATTTCTTGCATCTTGGTCTCAAACTTCAAGGTGATGATGTTTCCTTCTTAAGTTGTGTTTCCTTAGTCTTCAAGTCTTGTCTCACTTGTAGTCCTTAGTGATTCCCAAGGTTAAAGTCCATGGTGATAATGTTGAAGATGTTGAAGTCATTAGAGTTGAAGATGTTGAAGTCATTAGAGTTGAAGATGTTGAAGTCATTAGAGTTGATGAAGTCCTTAGCACATGATGAAGTCTTTGGCCATGGGGTAGGCTTTATCCATCAAGTTGAAATAGAAGAGATGTAGAATCAAAACCAAAATGATTGAGGAAAGAGTTTACAAGATTGTTTGTAAATAAGTTTTGGAACAAATACAACTCCTATTTTTCTAAGGGTTTTTGTCCAATCCTAGGTTTACAAATCCTACAGGAAACACAATGCTCTGATACCATCTGTAAGATCCCTCCTTTATAAAGGAAAAGGATCCCGGTGTTTACAATGCTAGTCCCTGGATCAATAGCTAGCATCCACAGTTAAGATGTAATATCAAGAAACAAAGGTCATAATACAACTTTATAACCAGGAATAACATAATTTATACATCTTACATAGCTCATTTGGCTATTACATCACATTGCAGCAGAATATCTATAAGCATGGGGTCCTTCAGCTTCAAAGTGCCACAGGCAGACATGTTGGTTGTAGACTTGTAATCCTATTCAATAACTTCACTAATATCAAACAAACCTGCAACATAACAAGTTACAGCCACAAGGGTCAATACATTTGAATTGTATTGGCAAGTGATACTATGGTAGTATAGTGGTAACTATCATCTATATGCATTTGGCTAAGTGGAGCTTAGGCTTGCTTTGCTCAAAATAGATTTTCCTTATCAATTGAAAACACTAAGTTTTTGCTTTTGACAAAATATTCCCAAGGCATCTCCCAATAGAAATTGGTGATCCTTTCAACCCTTGTTCACCCACAAGTTTTTAACTTAGAAATTTGGATGATGAGATTCTTGATAGCTTCCATGTCTTGATGCTCAAATTGTCCTTTGCTAGGGACATGGCTAAGTACTTAGATTTTACACTCTGCAGAGGTGGTGCACTTTCCCCACAAGACTTGGTTTCACCAAGACAAGATCTTTTAGAAGCCTTCCCTTAGACCAGAATAGACGCGTTCCAAACTATCAAACCCCTGCCACCAACTGTCCATTTGGATAAGTTATTGCAACCTATATGATCCAGGCAGAGCCCATAATGCCAAGTGGCTGCACTTGAAGCTTCTCAACATTTGACATCTCAAATCTCTTTGTTCCTGGGTGGCCATCCACAAGTGAGATACACAAGGTTCACCAGTCCCCTGGCCTTGTGTAACCACTCAACACAAACCATTCCTTCCATTCCACCCATGTGATTCATTCACTTAGTTGTTTTATTAAGCAAAACACAAGTCCTCAGACTTAGAAATTTTTCCATAGTATGAATATATATTCCACCCTTGTTTTCTATTAGCTAAGCTAAGCATGATAGCAGTAGGAATCTTAACTTAGGAAATTTCTAATAAGGTTTCATCTACTAGGATTTCCCATAGCATAGTTTATACTTAGCAAAAACTCCATGCAAGTCTTACTTAGAAATATCACTAATGCATAGTGAAAATAATGGGACAAAAGTATGAAGCATCACTTGCCTTTGTGGTAGAGTATAATTTCTCTCCTTATCCTTGCTACAATCACACTCTTCAAGTCACTACAATTCAATCAAGCAAGGCACAAGTTCAATCTACCATTCAAGCAATTCATCACATAAAATCATAGAAACAAGATAATGCATGCAAGCATGCCAAAGATTGTTTTATTTGGAAAAGTGGTTTCTAAAGGTTCACAAACATTTGAAAACACCTAATGGTCATTTTATAAAGTGGCAAAGTCATTTGCAAAAGGTTTCACTTTATAAACCATTTTTAAAACAAGGTATCATTTTATGTGGTGTAGAAATGTTTTAGTAAGGAATTAATCTATAGGATTCACAAAATATGTTTTCAAACCATAAAACCTTGTGTTTAGGGTCAGAGAGTTTATTTCCAAAACATTTCTCAAAGGTTTTCTTCCAAAACTATTTTTAATAATCAAACCATATTTTTATTGGACTAGAAATTGTTTTAAATTAAAGATTCATTCTTTTGTTTCACCAAATACATTTTTGAAACCACAAGTTGTTTCCTAGGGTCAGTAGGTTCAAAACAAACCATTTGCCAAAGATTTTATCCCCAAAATCTTTTTATTATCATTTTTATAATCTAAACAAGCATACATAAGTTTCTGCAAAAACAAACATATTACCAAAGCTTTTTACTAAACAAAGTGCATGGTTGGCTAGGGCTTGTTTTTCTGAATCCATTGATATAAAATTTGCAAAATTTGGACGTGTAGATTTAAAGTTATAGATTTTACAAGTTTGCTTACTAATCTGATTCAAAATTCTGTTTTTTAACCAAACTAGTGCCACGCGGCGCGTTTCCATTCGTCGGTACCGCTTCGGTTGCATCGCGCTATGGGAGGCGTCAGATCTAAATAGATCGTGCGGCATAGATTGATCAAAAACGGTTCGTTAAGTCGTCTATCGTATCCTTACGATTTGCATCCAACGGCTAGCGTCGATCTAACCAAACACTAGCGGCGCTCAGTGGCAGCGCGCGGCGGCGACGCTCGGGCGGCGGCGCTCTGGCTATTCCAGGTGGCTAGAGGAAGGGAGGGTATGCTCATCGTGTTCGCCGTGGCGTGCCGGAGCTCAACGTGCCCGTGGTTGGTGAAGGGGCGCACAGAGGTGGACGAAATCACTCACCGCAGTTCTTGCTGGCATCGGGTGCGCATGGTCATGGTCGAGGACGAGCACCTGGGATGCAAGCAAGCGAGAAAAAGTATCAGGAGGATGCGCACGGTCTCTGTGGTTGTAGGGGTACTCACCAGCACACGAGGGGCGCACGGGTTTGGCGTCAGTAGCTCGCCAGAGTTGCGGGGTCGTCGGTGGCGCACTAGTGAAGACGTTGCCGACGTTCTGGCACGCACGCGAGCGAGATGTTGCTATGGAAAGGTTCGCTAGGAGGTGGGGATCATGTGAGCACGGTCGAGGAGGCAAGGGGCGGCATGGTTCGGCCGGAATCGTCGCCGGAGCTTGTCGGGGACAGTGGCGGAGTAGGGAAAAATTGGGCGGCCTGGGGGCGAGCTAAGGTGAGGCGACAGAGGGGAAAAGGAGAGGAGGCGGAGGCGATTAAATGGGCAGGGTCACGGCGAGAAATAAACGCAGCGTTATGGCGAATTTAATCGGAGGAATCAACGGCAGGAACGGGGGAAGAACTGGTCGCGGGTTGACGACGAGGTGAGCTGGCGGTGGGGTCCGCTTGGCAGCGTGAGAGAGAGAGAGGAAATAGGGTCCACCAGTCAGCATCTTTGTGGGCTTATAAATGGGTGCGAATCGTTTTCTGTGGGGAGAGGGGCAGTGGGCTGGCTGGGGTTAGTTGGGCCAGGCTAGTTGGGCTATGTCCTTTTCTTATTTTTTTCTGTTCTGTTTGTTTTTCTTTTTCTCTTTTGATTTTTCGGTTTTGATTTTCTCTAATCAATTCAAACCTCAATTTGATTTCAAACCTTTGTCAAAGTTTGTGTAGGTTTAAGTATTGATTAATAAAACATTCTGATGATAATTTTTGGAATTTATTTTATTCCTTTTTGGGGTCTTTTTAATTAATAAAAAAAGCCCTTAGTTTAAATCAAATAGGTTTTAATAATGTTTCTAATTTCCATTTGATTTCTAAATTCTTCCAAAACCTTTCAGTAAGTTTTGTTTACTTAAAAGGGTGTCAAATAGTTCATCTTGAATTATTTGGAAAAGCTTTTTAAGATTTATTAATCATTTAAGATTGGGTGTTGTCTTTATTCTAATAGGATTTGGTCTAAGCCTTTTTTATTTTATTTTGGAAATTCTTTAACTAATATTTTTATTTGGATTTGGATTATAACCTATTCTACTTGTTTATGAGTTTGGTCCAAGATTTGATTTGGTCTTAAAATATTCTTTATTTAAAATTTCTTTCTTTACTTATAAAATCCATATCTTTTTATTTAGAGAACCAAACTTGGTGATTCCAATTTGTGAAATCTTATTTTATATTTTTTTATCCTTTTAAATCCTTTTAGGATTAATTGCTCACCAATTGGCGTGGATTTATAGATGTGTTCTTTATTAGCTTTAGGAATTTAATTCCTTATCTTATTATATTCATAAGAATTTACCCATGGTTCCAATTTAAGTGAAACCAATTTCTATGGTCTTATAATATTTCTATTTGTCTTTGTTGATCATTTGTGAATGTTTGTTGACAAATTTTTATATGGATCAAATCCATAGGCTTGGAGATAATTTTGGAAATGATTTTATTCCATTAGGGTTTAGGGTTTGGATTTATTTTCCAAGTGTTTAAATTTCCAGATACATTCATTGAGGAATGCAATTCACTTGATTTGGATTTTGTTAAATTCAAACTTTAACCAAAGTTTGTTCAAGATGGGATTTTAAGTTCCTATTTAGAAACAAAAGTTTCTTTTCACCCTGATTTTCAACAAA
Organism: Avena atlantica; assembly: GCA_910589765.1. Taxonomy (NCBI): domain Eukaryota; kingdom Viridiplantae; phylum Streptophyta; class Magnoliopsida; order Poales; family Poaceae; genus Avena; species Avena atlantica. The sequence continues at coordinate 305,193,581 of OU342736.1, forward strand.
AATTTATTTTGTTTATTTTATTTTTCACATTACAAGATTTGGAAAATCTTGGGATGTGACAGACAACTATGCTCTCTTAATTGGTGCCTAAGATAGAAGGTGGAGACTCAATATAAAATTAAAGATAAAGGCCCTTCATAGATGGAAGCAGGGATTTCAAGTTTTATAAAGAGCTTCCAAAAATTATGGTACTTGTTAGGTTTCAGCTCTCATTGCCCCTATCAGCATCTTGAAGTTATTAAGGTTAAAGTGAACAAAGTATGGAGTATATGCTTGACAAAGTATAAGTTGACAATATAATGTCCCTTGAGTACGAGGGCTTCTCCTCATGCTACTCAACTTTAGTTAACGGTAAGTTCTTGTCATAGCAAGTACATGTGTATCATAGAAAACCGCCAACGGGTACCCCTTTCCCTATGATACAGGAGCTATCCCGTATCAAAATGACAAGGCAACAGACAATGAGAATCTCAGCTATCTTCTTATTTACCATGGGAAAATGGTGCCTTCTTTTCCTCTTCTTTCCTCTTTTTCTGTCTCTCTTTTTTTATAAGAAGAATGCTTCATAGACTGCCCACTATGGTTATGCTGCAAGTTTCCACCATGATTAGGCATGGCTTAGGCTAGCGGCACAGGCGTTTCTCTAACACATATACATAATTCCATGGACTTACAAGCTCCCCTTTTATTTCACACCGACGACATCCATAAACAAAAGAGCATGATATCAACTGGATAAATATCCATAGGCGTTGAAAGCGTTCCTCGTGACATCACGGTTCTGCTAATTCCAACGTATAAGTGCAAGCATATACAACATAGATGGCACAATGGTTCAAGTTTATTATGGGCAAGAAAAATAAAGTGTGCCATCAAGTTTGTGAGAGCATTAATCAATAATTTTTCACATAACAAAATGACTTTTTAATTGGAAGGTAGATAAAACAAGAATATACTTGAAATGGTGTAACACACCATGCATAGAAATTTGTAGTGGAAACTTTGGAATAACTTGGTTTCTTGGGAGTTGGATGCATGAGTAGATCTTACTCAATACAAGTGGAGGCTAGCAAAAGACTGGGAGCGACCAACTAAGAGAGCAATAATGGACATAATCATGCAGAGCGACAAAACATTACTAATCAAAGCATAAAGTGGTATCACAAGTCAAAAACTAAATGATCATAGAGGCTAAGGTGACTGGTTCATAATCATAACATGGTGTGAGCATGTGCCAAGACAACCCAAACAAAGCATCAACGGAGAATACCACAATATTATGCTTTTGTATGCTAAAACAACACATGATTCTTTCAAGTCACATTAAGCAATCTCAATTGTTTGAAACAAGTGATACACCCAATTTGCATCACCATTCTATATCGTAATTTGCCTCTATTCATTGATATTTGTCTCATTATGAGGTATTACTTATGGCTTTTCATCTGTTTATGCATGTTGGATGATTCTTTGAGGATGGACCGTCGAAGTCTGGATCTGATAGAAAAGAAGGCATTTCGGTGCAATTTCACAAAGATCAGAAAAATATCAGAAAAATATGGAAACATATTATTTTACCAGAAGACGAAGGAAGCCAGAAGGAGGGATGAAGAGGTGCCTCAGGGAGCCCACACCATCAACACCGTCATCAAGCTAGGATTCATCGGGATCATCATCATCATCCACACCATCATATCCACCAACAACATCACCACCACTCCGTCCCGCTGTAACAATTGTGTTGGATATTGCTTTAGTTCTTAGGGGAAACTTTCCCGGTGTTGATTACTATTGTAGTTGATGCTTGTGAGTGGAACCATTGGATTATTGTTTATGTTCAGATTGTTATCCATTACCATATCATCTTTGATCTTGATCCATATGATGTATTGTGAGTAGTTCGTTTAGTTTTTGAGGACATGGGAGAAGTCATGTTGTTAGTAGTGAATCTGTGATGAGTTATTATTCAATGGTTTAATATTTAAGTTGTGGTGCTATTCTTCTAGTGGTGTCATGTGAACATCGACTACATGATACTTCACTATTTATGGGCCTAGGGGAATGCATTGTGTATTTGGCTACTAATTGTGGGGTTGCCGGAGTGATAGAAACCTGAACCCCCGTTAGGGCACCTTTGCACAAGGGAGCGCAGGATCTCAGAGTTTAAGGCTATGGTTAGATTTATATCTTAATTACTTTCCTATAGTTACAGATGTTTGCAGGGGGTTTAATCACAAGTATGTATTAGTCCTAGGAAGGGCGGTATGTTAGCACAGGTTCACCCACACAACACTTACAACACCAAAGAAGAGTACTCAGCTTTTTGAAGCGAAAGCACTTGACAGAATTCCCATGTGTCCTTGAGAACGTCTGGTCCTTATAAGTATTTCCACCGGCTTGTCCTTTGCTAAGAAAGGATTGGGCCACTTGCTCCATTTGTTCGTTACTTCTGTTACTTGCTCTTTGTTTTATTGCCTTGTCAGAAAACCACTAAAAATCCGTTTGCTAAGTATTCATAGGGATTTCCTGCTCCATACCAATGTTCAACACCTTCTGCTCCTCGTTGGTATCGACACTCCTATTTATCAAAAGTACTACGATACACCCCCTATACTTGTGGGTCATCAAGACTATTTTCTGGCACCGTTGCCGGGGAATGAAGCGCTATTGAAGAGTGGAACTGGTAATGGAAACTTTTACTATGAGTATTGCTTTTGTTACTGCTTGTTACTTTGTTTCCAATATGGATAACCCACTTGGTTTTCTGTTTGGGAAAACTACTACCACTGCTAAGGTAGTAGATGAACCACCTCCTGTTGAGATAGATCCTTTTAAGATACCTACAAGTATTATTAATCATGTTATGGATAATTATTATTTGGGGGATGGAACTGTCCATCCCGATTATCACTTGCTTTTTATCCATGAATTATGCGGGTTGTTTAAGTGTGCAGGTATCGCAACTGAATAGGTGAAGAAGAAGTTACTCTCCATATCCTTGAAAGGGAGAGCTGAAGAATGGTATAAGCTGCTGAAGAATGGACAATCCATGGAATGGGAGGAGATGACATCTCTCTTTTACTCTAAATTTTATCCTCCCAGTGAGATTCATAAGGATAGAAATCTTATATATAACTTTTGGCCTCTTGATGGAGAGAGTATAGCTCAAGCTTGGGGGAGATTGAAGTTACTAATGCTTAAATGTCCTATTCATGAACTCCCTAACAATATTATGCTCAATAACTTTTATGCTAGGCTTTCTCTTCATGATAAATATTTACTATATTCTTTTTGTGATGGATCATTCACACATATGAAGGAAGAAGTTAAATGGGATCTTCTAGACCGTATTCAAGAGAACACTGAAGCTTGTTAGAATGACAAAGGAAGAAAGTCAGGTATAAACTATGATTATGAATGCATTAAATCTTTTTTAGGAACTGATGATTTTTGTGATATTAGTAATGAGTTTGGTCTTGATTGTCAAGTTATTGTAAAATGTTTTAATGCCTTTTCCTCTTATATTGAAATCTCCAAGAAAGAGTGGGACAAGTATCATGCTCCTTATAAAGACACTGTCACCCATGTTCCTGCTAGCACAGAGGTTTGTACTGTTGATCCTATTTTGCCTGAACCTTTTGTTGAGAAAATCCCTTTTCCCTCCAAGGTAAGGGATCACTCTATTATGGCTAATGTGGTTAGCAAAAGCTCAAAGAAAAATGTAGTGTCTGACGAGATTATTGATATTGAGCCTGTGGTAGCTATTGTGAAAGATCTTGTCACTAGAAATATAGAGGATGAGCATATTGTCTTCTGTGAAGACGCTACTAATATTGTTTCTCATCCTAAGAAAGTTAGAAAAGCTAGTGTCCCCGTTATTTCTGTTAAAATTGGTAGTCATATCTACTATGGTTTATGTGATATTGGTGCTAGTTCTAGTGCTTTTCCTTATGAGCTTTACAGGGAAATTATGCATGAGATTGGTCCTTGTGAGCTTGAGGACATTGATGTGGTTATTCACCTTGCTAATAGAGAGCAAGTTTGCCCCATTGGTATTGTAAGAGATGTGGAGGTCCTTTGTGGTAAGATTAAGTATCCTGCTGATTTTCTAGTACTTGGTAAAGAAGCTAGTAAAACCTATCCTATTATCTTTGGTAGACCCTTTCTGAATACTTGTGGGGATATCATAGATTGTAGGAAGGAAAAGGTTTTGACTAAGTTTGCTGGAGAATCTTATGAGTTTAATTTTTCCAAATTTTCCAAAACTTCTTATGAAAATGAACTGCCTGATGAGGATTTCAGGGTTGAACAACTTTCTGCTATTTCTCTTGCTCCTACAATGCCTTGCAACAGTTTATGGAAGATCATGAAAGTGATGCCTTCATGAAGGAAATAAATGATATTGACGAGGTGTTCCTTTGTCAGCCGGAATAGCTTAAGCATAATATACCTGTGGAAGATTTGGGCACCACATTACCACCTAAAGGGGACCCTATTTTCAAATTAAAACCTTTACCTGATGATCTTAAATATACTTATCTTGATGATAAGAAAGTATATCCTGTTATTATTAGTTCTAAACTTTTAGGAAAGGAAGAAGGGAGGTTATTGGAGATATTGAAGAAACACCGCAGAGCTATGGGCTATACTCTTGATGATTTAAAGGGGATTTCTCCTACTATATGTCAGCATGCTATTAATATAGAGCCTGATGCAAAACCAGTTGTTGAGCACCAACGTCGTCTAAATCCTAAGATGAAGGATGTGGTAAGAAATGAGGTATTAAAACTACTTGATGCTGGTATTATTTATCCTATTGCTAATAGTAAATGGGTTAGCGCTGTTCATTGTGTTCCCAAGAAAGGGGGAATAACTGTTGTGCCTAATGAGGATAATGAGCTTATACCCCAAAGAGTAGTGGTTGGGTATAGAATGTGCATTGATTTTAGAAATATTAATAAAGTTACTAAGAAAGATCACTATCCTTTTCCCTTTATTGATCAAATGCTTAAGAGGTTGTCAAAAAAGACTCACTTTTGTTTTCTCGATGGTTATTCTGGGTTTTCTCAAATTGCTGTGAAAGCACAGGACCAAGATAAAACTACCTTCACTTTTCCTTATGGTACTTATGCTTATAGGTGTATGCCTTTTGGTTTATGTAATGCCCCTGCTACCTTTCAGAGATGTATGTCTGCTATCTTTCAGTGTTTTTGTGAAGAAATCGTGGAGGTTTTCATGGATGATTTTTCCATCTATGGGACTTCTTTTGATAACTGTTTGCACAACCTTGATAAAGTTTTGCAGAGATGTGAAGAAACCAACCTTGTTCTTAATTGGGAGAAATGCCATTTCATGGTTAATGAGGGGATTGTCGTTGGACACAAGATCTCTGAAAGAGGCACTGAAGTTGACAGAGCCAAATTGAAGCAATTGAGAAGATGCCTTGTCCTAGAGATATCAAAGGTATTCGTAGTATCCTTGGTCATGCTGGTTTCTATAGGAGGTTTATTAAAGATTCTCCAAAATTTCAAAGCCCCTTACTAATCTTCTTCAAAAACATGTACCTTTTGTTTTTGATGATGATTGTAAGGAAGCTTTTGAAACTTTGAAGAAAGCTTTGACAACTGCTCCTATAGTCCAACCACCTGATTGGAGTTTACCTTTTGAAATCATGTGTGGTGCTAGTGACTTTGCTGTGGGTGCTGTCCTTGGACAACATGTTGACAAGAAGTTGAATGTTATTGATTATGCTAGAAAGACTCTGGATGCTGCTCAAAAGAATTATGCTACTACAGAAAAAGAGTTCTTAGCTGTAATCTTTGCTTGTGGTAAGTTTAGACCTTATATTGTTGATTCTAACGTTACTATTCATACTTATCATACAGCTATTAAGTACCTTATTACAAAGAAGGACGCTAAGCCTAGGATTATAAGGTAGGTGTTGCTTTTACAAGAGTTTGATCTGCATATTGTGGATAGGAAAGGTGCTGATAATCCTGTTGCCGATAATTTATCTCGTTTCGAAAACATTTGTTTTGACCCTTTGACTGTTAATGATAGTTTTACAAATGAGCAGTTAGCTGCAATAAGGGTAAGTCCGCATGAGAGTCCTTGGTATGCTGATTATGCTAACTTTATTGTTTCCAAGTATTTGCCTCCAACCTTTATAGCTCAGCAAAGAAGGAAGTTCTTTTATGATCTAAGGCATTAATTTTGGGATGATCCACACTTATATAAAGAGGGAGTAGATGGTATTATGCGAAGATGTGTTCCAGAATTTGAACAACAAGAGATATTGAGAAAATGTCATGGCAGTGCTTATGGAGGACATCATGCTGGGGATAGGACTACACAAAAGGTTTTACAATCTGGATTTTATTGGCCTACCCTTTTTAAAGATGCAAGGAAGTTTGTCTTATCATGTGATGAATGCCAACGGTAGGTAACATCTCTAGAGGCAATGAAATGCCTATGAATTATTGCCTTGTTATTGAACCTTTTGATTGTTGGGGATTTGACTTTATGGGGCCTTTTCCTCCTTCAAAAGGGTATTCTCATATTCTTGTTGCTGTTGAGTATGTTACAAAGTGGGTAGAAGCCATACCTACAAACAGTGCTGATGGTAAGACCTCTTTGAAAATGCTTAAAGATGTCATTTTCCTAGGTTCGGTGTGCCTAGATATCTCATGACTGATGGAGGCTCTCATTTTAATCATCGGGATTTTTAGAAAAACTCTCGTTAAGTATGATGTAAACCACAGAATAGCTTCAGCTTATCACCCCCAAACTAGTGGGCAAGTAGAACTTTCCAATAGGAAATTAAATCTATCTTGCAGAAGACTGTCAATAGGTCTAGAAAAAATTGGGCTAAAAAGTTGAATGACGCTTTGTGGGCTTATAAAACTGCTTATAAAAATCCTATGGGGATGTCTCCTTACAAAATGGTCTATGGGAAAGCTTGTTACTTGCCTTTAGAATTAGAACACAAAGCTTATTGGGCAGTGAAAGAGTTGAATAGAGACTTTAAACTTGCTGGTGAGAAAAGACTGCTCGACTTAAGTAATCTAGATGAGTGGAGAGGGGAGGCTTACGAAAATGCTAGGCTATTCAAAGAAAAAGTAAAAAGATGGCATGATAGGAGAATTCTCAAAAGGGAGTTCCATGTTGGTGAGAAAGTTTTTTTGTATAGGTCTCGTCTCAGATTTTTTGCAGGGAAACTACTCTCCAAATGGGAAGGACCTTTTGTTATCAAGGAAGTGTACCATTCAGGTGCCATCAAAATTTCTTCTCTGAAGGATGACACAACACAGGTGGTTAATGGTCAAAGACTAAAACATTATATTTCTGGTGATTCTTATAATGAAGATGTGGATGTTATTCAAATGGTGACTCTAGAATTTATCAAAAGCCAAACACCAGAAACTGCAGAGTTCGTCCTTGAATAGGTAAAAGTGGTGAAAACAGAAGGTTCGTGAAACTCCAATCTTTTTATATTTTTGACGTTTTTAATACATAAGGGAAGTTACGAGACGAAACTGAAGAGTAAACGGAGCCGGGGGTGGACAAACCCACCCCAGGCGCGGTCCTAGCCTGGCCGCGCCTAAGGGGGGTGTCCCCGCTCGAACTCCGTCTCCGCCTTGTTTCCGTGTTAAAAACTTCCTTATGTATTGAAACTTAGTAATATATGACCCGCCGGGTTCCCCGAGGTTCTTGGACCGTGTTCTCATCGTGTTTTCGTTTCAATCTGTTTCTGTCAGGAAAATTCTCAGATTTGGAGCCTCAATGTATTCCTCTGGATCACCCATGGAGGGTTCCTCTGCGGACATTCTCAACCCGTACATGTATGAGTTGAGGATTCATCCCAAAGAGTTGATCCTCAAGGAGGGGAAGGTGCAAATGAAAGAAGTTCAAGGCCCTAATGATGGGGATATGCCCACCGGGGTATACCCAGCAGGATGTTTCCGACTGGCCCAGGAACTGGCGAGTGGGCCTGCAAGACGACGACTGGATCAAGGCCCGGTGTGGATCCGAGCGACTGGTAGCTGAAGGCCCAGGCGAGTAGATAGGCCCGGTCGTGTTAGGTCAAACGATTACCGAAGCCTTAACTGATTCAGTTGAGATATGTAAACCCTAGGGGGGGGGTGAGTCTATATAAACCTCCCTGCAGGGCGTGTAGAGATACGTTCCATCATACACCCAAGCGACTCGCCGCCTAGCCGCCGAGCTCGCCCATTGTACCACCATCATAATACAATCTAGCAGGAGTAGGTCTTTACCCTCCGGGGGCCGAACCTGGGTAAAACCTTGTGTCTCCGCCCTCATCTCGCACCGCAGATGGCTGGCCGCCCTTGCCCCTCGTTCTACTACTCGCTGCCGATTGCAGCATCTGCCGTGACCATTCCCACGATAGTGGCGCCCACCGTGGGGCATGGCCGGTCCGGCCGGTGTTCTGCGGCGAGATCCAATCTGCCCATCAACGAGACGGTCGCCACCGGCCGCATGATAGCGATCGGCGAGATGCTCCGAATCTTGCCGAGCAGCTACGTCCCAGCGGCACGACCCGTCACGCACAGCGTGATCCTGCCAGTCGGCACGATCAGCCTCTTCGTCGGCCTCACCGACGTCATCGTCTCGGAGGACTCGGGTCGCATCCGCGAGTCGCCGCCACGCGACCGGCTCTCCAAGAGCCAGGTTCGCACGATCCATCGCCTCGCCTCGGAGTACAACTCGGCCCATAGCAACGTGGCCGAAAACTCCACGGCCGCGGAAGACGCGGCCCTCAACGACGACGCCGATTCGGCGACCCCGGCGTCACTCGCCGGATCCATCACCGCGGCTTCACCCGCGGGCTCCATCACCAAGGTCTCCAACATGGGAGACTTCGAGGATCCTTCCATCCTTGGAATCTTTGACTTCGACTCCGGGTCGGAAAATTCCGTCGACCTCCACGACGCAACCGGTCGCCACGCCGCAACCTACATGGCAACTGGCTCCGATCCGCCAGAGGACCCTTTCTCCACCCCGATCGCCCCTAACGCCACGGCAACGGAGGTCGAGGAGCTCCGCCTGAAGCTGGTGGAGGCAGTCCGCAAGGAGCAAGCCGAGCGCGAAAAATTTCGCCTCGAGCAGGTGACGGCGCAGGAGTTGTCGCGTTACCACCAGCAGCGAATCAGGTCGCGCTTGAACCCCACCGTCCAGGGGCGTGCCCTGAACTTCGACGATGAAAATGACCCGGCCAGCATGGCCGAACGCGCGATTTGCGAGAACGCGCCACTAGGAGGGTGCGCCCGGCCCCCACCAGGGTTGACGACAAACGGCGCCCCACCTCCACCCAACCGCACACCCCCCAAGGACCAGCCGCGCATAGTGGTCCCCTCACGGGAGCGAGACGCGAACGGCCTACCACTGTTCTCCACCCCGATGGATAACCTCGTGGCAGGCCGAGCGGCGGCCGACAACATCGCGGCAGCTGGAGACGGAGCCCTACAGATCCAGTACGTCAGGGCCCTGGTCGCAAAGGCGGTCGAGCAGCAAAACGCAGGTGCCGACTCGTAGGGCCGAATGTACTCGCGTTCTTCGGGCAGCAGAGCGGCCTCAAGCGGCCGCCCATTAGCGGCAAACACCCTCAATTGCCCGCCACCAGAGCCGCTGCAGCTCCAACATCGACCCGCGAACGCGGCACTCTCCACAACGACCCCAGGCCAGCGACCCACTTCGTCGCCGCCAACGGTCAGCCCATCGACGCCCGCACCCACATCATCAACAACCAAAGCTGGCGCGCACGCCAGCCCGACGACCTACGACACACCCTTACCAATCGCCACGACGGTGAACCGATGGGGTCGCTGAGTCGACTCGGTCCCAGGTGCTTCGGACCGATGATCCGAGGCGAGAAGTACCCGGCGAACTTCAAGGCGCCGAAGGAGATAGAAAAGTACGACCCTTCGTACGACCCCTCCGTGTGGATCGATACATACCTCATGGCGATGGGGATCGCAGGCCACACCGACCTGCTAGCCGCCCGTTACCTCCCCTTGATGATGGAGGGGACGTGCAGGCAATGGATCAACACCCTCCCCCAGGATAGCATCGACTCCTGGGAGGAGATGTGCGACGCCTTCGTCAAGCACTTCGAGTACTCCTACAACCGCGCCACCACCATCGAAGACCTGGAGCGATGCATCCAGGGACCCCGCGAGTCGACCCGCAACTGGGTCCAGCGGTGGCAAGAACTATGGTACAACGCGGTCGGCATCCATCCGGACACCGCGATCCACTGCTTCAAGACCTCGTGCCGCTACGAGCCCTTGGTCGCCAAGCTAAAGCGAGAGTCTCGCACACTCGACAACATACCGGACCTCCTCGAGATCGCCAAACGGTACGCGGAGGAAGATCCAAACCAGGAAACCGACGGCGAGTCGGGAGGCCAACGCCGCACGAGTGGCAACGACAACGGACGACGATCCGACCTACGCTACAGCAACACTCGCCTCACCGGCAAGCGCCACAGTGACGGGCGAGTCGACTTCGTCGCCAACGCCGGGCACGCACAACGCGAGCCCAAAAGCTTCCGCCGCGACGGAGGACAACGCCGCGAAGGCGGCAACTATAAGGCCAAGCCAAGGTTCGACCCCGCGGCCCTCCTTAACCAACCTTGTGCGTTTCATAGCAGGGAAGGCAAACCCGCAACACACACGACCGCCGACTGCCACACCCTCAGGGAGATTGAGAAGGCACGGTGAGGAAGGGAGGACCCCGACAACAACCCGCCAAACGGCGGAAAGTTCGGCAACATGGACGACTCGCTCCATACCTTCACAGGCTTCAACACTAAGCACGAGAAGAAGGTCATCACCCGCGCCGTCGCCGTCAACACGGTGGCTTAGGTGGACGTTCCCCAGTTCCTCAACTGGTCGGAGCAGCCCATCACCTGGAGCCGCCAGGACCACTCGCCACGCATCGAGTACCCAGGCCGAGTCGCCCTGGTGGTCAAGCCTAAGATGGGCGACTACTGGCTTCCCAAGACATTGATGGACGGCGGCAGCTCCATCAACATCCTGTACCTGGACACCTTCAGGCGACTGCGGCTCCCGCAGTCGATGATCGAGACAACCCACACCACGTTCCACGGCATCGTCCCCGGTCGGAAGGCGTACCCGAAAGGCAAGGTCACGCTGCCAGTCACCTTTGGCACACCAGCAAACTTCCAGACCGAGCGGATCGTCTTCGAGCTGGTGCCCTTCGACATCCCCTACCACTGCGTCCTGGGGCGCCAGGCGTTCGCCAAGTTCATGGCAGCTCCACACTACGCGTACAACGCGATGAAGCTCCCCGGGCCGTGCGGCGTCATCACCATCAACGGCGACCCCGACATGGCCGCCGAGTGCGAGGCCAAAGGAGCCGAACTCGCCGACGCCGTCATCGCGGCACAAGCCAACCACGCTGACGAGCTCGCCAAGTACGTGAGCGGGGTGAACAATGATGACCCCACCATACTCAAGAAGCCCAATTCGGAGGGCGCGAACACCTCAACATTTGAGGCAACGACGCACACCCACACCGTCGAGCTGGTCCCAGGCGACTCCAGCCAGACGGTGACGATTGGGACGGGCATGAGCCCAGCCTAGGAAGGCGCGCTCATCGAGTTCCTCCGTGAGAACAGGGACATCTTCGCATGGAAGCCCTCTAACATGCCTGGTGTCCCTAGGGAGCTCGCTGAGCACAAACTAAACGCCGACCCCAAAGTGCGACCCGTCAAACAGTCGCTGCGGCCCTTCAATGAAGAGCGCCGCCGAGCCATCGCCGAGGAGGTGCAACGTCTACTCGCTGCAGGCTTCATCCGGCCAATCAAATACTCCAAGTGGCTGGCAAACCCAGTCCTGGTCGAGAAGAAGAACGGGACCTGGAGGATGTGTATCGACTACACAAACCTGAACAGTGCCTGCCCGAAGGAGCAGTTCGTCCTCCCGCGGATCGACCAAATAATCGACTCCACCGCGGGCTCGGAGTCGCTATGTTTCCTCGACGCCTAAACTCTGGATACAACCAGATCAAAATGGCCATCGAGGACGAGGAGAAGACGGCGTTCATCACGCCATTCGGAGCATTCTGCTACACCGCCATGACCTTCGGCCTCAAGAACGCCGGGGCGACCTACCAGCGGTGCATGCAAGAGTGCCTCGCGAGCCAAATTGGCCGCAACATCCACGTCTACATCGATGACGTGGTCGTAAAATCCGCTCGCCAGGGTGATCTACTCGCCGACCTGGCGGAAACATTCGCCAACTTGCGAAAATACAAGTTAAAACTTAACCCAGGCAAATGCACCTTCGGTGTACCAGCAGGACAACTACTGGGGTACGTCGTCTCCAAGCGAGGGATCGAGGCGAACCCCACCAAGATCGACACGATCGCCCGACTCGGCAAACCCGAGTGCCTGCGTGACGTCCAGAAGCTGGCCGGGCGAGTAGCGGCTCTCAGCCGCTTCATCCCCCGCTTGGGCAAAAAGGCGATGGCCCTATACCGCCTGATGCGCAAGAACCCCACCTTCCACTGGGACAAGGAGGCGGACGACGCACTCCGCGACCTCAAGAAGGTGCTACTCGCCGCACCGTTACTCGCCGCCCGCGCCGACAAAGAACCCATGCTGGTCTACGTCACGGCTTCCGAGCGCATCGTCAGCGCCGTCATGGTCGTCGAGCGGCCGGAGGAGGGAAAGGAGCGCCCAGTACAGCGACCGGTGTACTACATCAGCGAGGTCCTCACCGAGTCGCGCCAACGATACCCCCAGTACCAGAAACTGGTATACACGGTCTTCAGAGCACAGCGGCGCCTATCGCACTACTTCTAGGAGCACCCGATCACGGTCGTCTCCTCAGCACCATTGCAGGACATCATCCGCAACCGTGAGGCGATTGGGCGAGTCGCCAAGTGGGCCGTCGAAATCGGCGTCCACAATATCAAGTATGAGCCGCGAAAAGCGATCAAGTCGCAGGCTCTATTGGACTTCATCGCCGACTGGGAAGAGGCCCAGCAGCCAGAAAAGCTGCCATTACTGGAGCCTGCACTTCGATGGATCCAAGAACGCGGACGGCGCAGGAGCAGGGATCGTGCTAACTTCCCCGAAGGGCGACAAGCTCCATTACGTCCTTTGCCTCGACTTCACCCCCTGCACCAACAACATGGCCGAGTACGAGGCACTACTCCACGGCATGCGAGCTGCCAAGGAGATGAACGTCAACCTCCTACGCTGCTACGGAGACTCCGACCTCGTCGCCGGACAAGTCGCTGGCACCTGCGATGCCGTCTCCCCCACCATGGCGGCATACCGCCAAGCAGTAGACAAGCTGGGCGGACACTTCGCAGGCTACTCCGTCGAGTGGATTGACAGGCGGAAGAACAAGGAGGCCGACGCACTCTCTCGCATTGGGTCGGCTAGACTCGCACCACCCGCCGGCGTCTTCCTCGACACGATCACCAAGCCATCAGTCTCTCCCCCAAGGGAGATCGACATCGGAGTCCCGCTGCAGCCGGATGCTGCCCTGGTCGCACTCATCTCCGAGCCAGAGGACTGGACCAAGCCCTACATCGCCTACCTGGAGGCCGGTACATTGTCCGCAGACGAGACAGACGCTCGGATGATCGTACGCCGATGCAAGTCCTACACCATCATCGACGGCGAGCTCCGCAAGCGCAGCGTCACCGGCGTATTCCAACGCTGCGTCCAACCCGCCGAAGGACGCAAGATCCTCCACGACATCCACTCCGGCGACTGCGGCCACCACGCCGGCGCCCGCTCTCTGGTCGCCAAGGCCATGCGGCATGGCATCTACTGGCCCACCGCACACGCCGACGCCGTCGACATTGTCCAGCGGTGCGCCGGGTGCCAGAAGTACGCCAACCAGACGCACGTGCCGAGTTCAGCGCTCAAGACAATCCCCATCACCTGGCCATTCGCCGTGTGGGGCATGGACATGGTAGGCCCCTTCAAAAAGGCTCCCTCCGGCTACACCCACCTCCTGGTCGCGGTCGACAAATTCACAAAGTGGGTGGAGGCCAAACCAGTCCGGAAGTGCGATGGGAAGACTGCCACAAAATTCCTACGCGAGCTCATATATCGCTACGGGTTCCCAAACAACATCATCACGGACAACGGCACCAACTTTGCCAAAGGAGCCATGGCCGAGTTCTGCGAAGAACACCACATCCGGCTCGACCTCGCGTCAGTCGCCCACCCAGAGTCCAACGGCCAGGCGGAACGGGCCAATCAAAGCATCCTCCACGGCCTGAAGCCGCGACTCCAAGTACCACTCGAGCGCACCGCCGGGTGCTGGGTCGAGGAGCTACCCTCCGTCATCTGGGGCATCCGCACCTCGGTCAACAGGTCGACAGGATTCACCCCTTCTTCATGGTGTACGGCGCCGAGGCAGTCATGCCCACCGACCTCGAGCATGACACGCCGCGGGTCGTCCACTACACGGAGGCTGCAAACGAACTCGCCCGCCAGGACGGAGTCGATCAACTCGACGAGTGACATGGTTATACCCTACGGGTACGTAACTTCAGCATACCTAGTCCAGCCCAAGGAAGGCCCACGGCAGACATACGCTGGCCCATGAAGATTTTCGGGTGACCAAGGCCCATGACGTCTTCGGATCCTTGGAGAGCAAGACTAGAGTTTGAATACAACTTGTAACCTACTCGTATCGGTACCTGAGACCTAGCCTCCCCATATATAAAGTCTAGGAGGGTCCAACGAGGGGGTATCCCGCAATAGTCCTAGATAACTCGATACATACACACCTCCACGCCAGATCGAATCTGCGCACCCTGTAACCTTCGGTTCCGCCGTAATCAAAGAGCAGACAAGCAGGAGTAGGGTTTTCCCTCCGGGGGCCTGAACCTGGGTAAATCTCGTGTCCCCTGGTTGCTTGTCTGTTAACCGTGCCACGATCTCCAGCATCCCCATCTTCTCCAAAACCCAAGTCCATAACAATGGGCATTGACGAGATTAAACCTCGTCAATTGGCGCCGTCTGTGGGATTTGGGGCTGCTGATTGTGCGGTCGTGACGGTTCCGACCCGATCGATCTACAACTCCGCGGCGATGGAGAATCACCTCCTGTTCGGCGCTTTCGACTTCACCGCCCACTCGCCGGATACCATGAAGGATTTCGAGCCTGTAGGCGACGGACACGAAATCTTGTTCGGGAGCTTCTACTTCCAGGTGGGACGAACTGGCACCCTCCGCCTCCCTGAGCGGGTGCCTGTGCCGCCAATCAGGCCCGCTTCAAGGGCTCCACACCCCGTGCTACGCACGTCACCATCAACAGATGAGTTCTACAGCAGCAGCAGCTGCAACTCCGATCTGTGCGATCCACTTTCGGATGAAGGGACCAACTGTTCCGGATCCGAAAGTTGCGGCAGCAGCCGACCAATCTGCAGGCGCTATCTGTGCGCCGCAGTCATCCAAACCGACGAGGAAACGCCTAACCCGCCGCCCAACCCCAACCCGCAGGGCAGAAACGGCGAAAACGGTGGAAACGGCGAAAACGGGGAAAACAGGGGCCACCTCATCCAACTTAGCAAAGAAGGATGGGTCGTAGCACGCCGCGCCGTCGCAGCCGAAATAGTCCTGCCTCTGGACTCCCCACGTGATCTGCTGATGGCATACCACTACCTCCTCATCGAGGAGCACAAGAAGCAAATCAAGATGCAGGAGACGCTCGATAAACGCAAGAAAGCAGACTCTGAGTCCAGTGCGCGACGAGCTGCGCTCTCCGCCATGGGACCCGGCTCTACCACAAACGGAAATCAGGGAAACAAGCACCACTCTCGGGTGGAAAACATGGACCCGAAGGAGCGGCGTGACGTGACCCGAACTCTCCACACATCGTTCATGGATATGGACGCCGACGGCAACATCACCCCGAAGACACCACAAGCTGCGATCATGGCAGCCACTACGTATCTCGCGGCTCACCCACCTCCGGAGGGGGACCCGAAAAGGGCCATGCATAAGTCCGCACTCACCGGACTAGGACTAATCGGAGCTACGCTCCACGAAGACGCTCCTACGGAGCCGAAGAAGAAAGCTCCGGCCAGGCACGACCGGAGCCCCACTCCCTCATCCGAAGATGAAGAGGAACACGATCTTCCTCGAAGAAAGAAGAGCTCGCACCGCCATAAACGCGACTAAGACGCCAGCGACAAGCTTACACAACGCAAGATCGACAAAGCACGTGCCAAACGCGCATGCTCGTCTGAATCTGAGATGGATGAAGACGAAGGAGAACTCTGCGGGGCTCGATGCTTCAGCAGATCCGTCCGGCGAACACAGATGCCACGCAAATTCAAGCTTCCTTCGGATACTCCGAAGTTCAACGGCACGCAAGATCCAAAGTCCTGGCTCAGTGACCATCTGTCATTCGTCAAGCTTCACGGAGGCAACAAAGAAACCGCCATGCAATGCCTTCAGCTGCAGCTAACAGGCGCAGCGCGGGTCTGGCTCAGCAGCCTATCATCAGGATCCATCCGAAGCTGGGAGGAGCTCGCTTATAGCTTCATCCGAAACTTCAAAGGCACCAGCAAGAGGCCCGCCTCAATCGAAGAATTGCGAGCCTGCACTTAGAGAACGGGTGAATCTATTCGCTCGTACATAATACGCTGGTCTACAACCAAGAACTCCGCAGCACACATCTTCGAAGAGCGGGCCATCGACGCCTTCAGGGATGGCGTCAAACGCCCAGACTTCAAGGAGAAACTTGGACGTGTAAAGCCCAAGACACTCGACCAGCTCATGGAAATCGCCAACAGTTGGGCAGACGGCGAAGGTTGCATCCAGCGGGCGCAATCAGATGAAGAGGACGACTAGGGCCGAAGACGCGAACGCCGCAGCAAGAGGAGATCGCGCGTCTACGAGGACCGCGACGGACCCGACATGGTCGCAGCCGGCTACGCCGACCGCCGTAATGACAACAGCCGCAAGAGCGGAGGATACCGCAGCGGAAACTTCCGCGACAACGGACGACCAACGCAGTCGTGGCAACGCCGCGACCGCGATAACGGACCCTCAGCATTCGACAAACTTTCGGGTCCATGCACCATCCACTTCTACATCGACAAACAAGATGGCAAAAAGAAAGCTAGCCACATGCTCAAGGACTGTCGCGAGTTCCAGAAACTCAGCAAAGGCATGATGCAGATGAGGCAACAAGCTCCAATCCCTGCGTTCGGAAACGCACCTGCGCCAAGTGAAATAGCACACGGAGCTCCTCCACCGCCGCCTATTGGAGGCCCAAATCAACCAGTCGCACCAGCGCACAACAACGCCGGGGTCGCATACCCCCCACCAAAGGGAGCACTAAATATGATCCAGAAGGGACGCCCCACCAACAGGGTGCAGAAGAAAATCACCCGACAAATCAACATGGCCGTGGCAACTCCGCCTGCAATCCCTGAGTACCTCAGCGGATCGGAGTCCTGCATCACATTCACTCACGCGGATCACCCTTGCCAGATCCCTCGCCCAAGTCATGCTGCCCTGGTGCTGGAGGCGCAGATCGGAGGCTTCGAGATGAGTCGCGTCTTCATGGACGGCGGCAGCGGCATCAACCTAATGTTCGCAAGCACTCTAGCAGCTATGCGGATCCTGCAATGCAGCCTGGAACAATCGGACACAACGTTCCACGGCATTGTCCTAGGGAAGGGCATCTTCCCCCGGGCAAAATAGGGCTCGACGTCATCTTCGGGAAGCCGGACAACTTTCGGCAGGAGCGCCTAGAATTCGAAGTGGTGGACTGGCCGTCGCAATACCATGCCATCCTGGGACGTGTAGCATTCGCAAGGTTCCTGGCCATCCCACACTACGCATACCTACTACTCAAGATGCCAGGACCAAGGGGCGTCATCACAGTCCACGGGAGCTTCACCCGATCGGACCAATGCGACAGGGATTTCAACAAAATCTCCCAGTCTTTCGGCATGCAAGAGGAGCTTGTAAGGCTCCGCGAAGTGACGGACAATGGGCTACCCCCAGTTATAAAGCAGAACGCACCTGACATGTCTTTCGACTCCACCATCAACACCAAGAAAGTGCAGGTCCATCCAACGGATGCCTCCAAGACGGTGCTGATCGCCAACGACCTCAGCACCGCATAGGAAGGCACGCTCGTCGAATTCCTCCGTGAGCGCTGGGAAATCTTCGCCTGGTGTCTTGCAGACATGCCAGGAGTTCCCAGGGAATTCGCCGAGCACGCACTCAATGTCTTCCCAGACACCAAGCCAGTCAAGCAGTCCATCCGACGACTGTCGGAGCCACGAGCCGAAGCTATCGGCAAGGGGATCAACAGATTACTCGCAGCAGACTTCATCCGGGAAATCAAGGAAAGCGAGTGGCTGGCAAACACGGTGATGGTCCCGAAGAAGGACACAGACATCCTGCGGATGTGCGTGGACTTCACGTCACTAAATAAACACTGCCCTAAGGACCATTTCCCTCTTCCTCGGATCGACCAGATCATCGATTCGACTGCAGGTTGTGAGAAACTCTCCTTCCTTGACGCCTACTCAGGCTATAACCAGATTCGATTCAAGGTCGAAGATCAAGAGAAAATAGCGTTCAACACACCGTTCAGAGTATACTGCTACAACACAATGCCCTTCGGGCTAAAGAACGCGGGTGCCACGTACCAGGGATGCATGCAGGCCTGCCTCAAGGACCAGATCAGTCGCAACGTCCAACTCTATGTCGACGACATAGTCATAAAAACCAAGGAGGGAAGAACACTTATCGACGATCTCCGCGAGACGTTCGACAACCTTGATCGCTACAGGATCAAGCTCAATCCAGAAAAGTGCGCCTTCGGTGTCCCCTCGGGTCAGCTGCTCGGGTACTTCATCTCTCAACAAGGGATCAAAGCGAACCCGAAGAAAATCAAAGCTATCATGACAATGGAGAAGCCGAAAAACCTCAAGGGCGTTCAGCAGCTCGCAGGGCGAGTAGCGGCACTAAGCGGGTTCATCAGCCGCATGGGCGAGAAGGCCCTACCATTTTACTAGCTGCTGCGCAAGACAGACAAGTTCGAGTGGACACCAGAAGCCAACGACGCATTCGAAAGCCTCAAGCGGCTCCTCTCCACCTCGCCCGTTTTGGTCACGCCAAAAGAGCGCGAGCCCCTGTTGCTGTACATAGCAGCCACACACCAGGTGGTCAGCACAGTACACATGGTCGAACGACCCGAAGAAGGCAAGACCCACGGGGTACAACGCCCAATTTACTACCTCAGCGAGGTTCTCACTCCAACAAAACAGCGGTACCCGCACTACCAGAAGCTGGCCTACGGCGTGTTCATGACGGCTCGACGACTGAGCCACTACTTCCAGGAGCATCAGGTGATGGTCGTCAACGAGGAACCCCTAAACAGCATCCTGAATAACCCAGAGGCCACAGGACGCGTGGCCCTGTGGGGCATTGAACTATCACCCCTGGACATCATCTACGAGAAGCGACACGCAATCAAATCTCAAGTCCTTCCGGACTTCCTGGTGCACTGGATGGAGCTGCAGCTGCCTGACACCCCAGACATGTCACAGTCCCGGACAATACATTTTGACGGCTCCAAACGCGAAGCCGGAGCAGGGGCAGGAGTCATACTGACTTCCCCGCAAGGTGAGAAGATGAAGTACGTCCTTCGGATGAAATTCAGAGCCTCCAACAACGAGGCCGAATACGAAGCCCTCATCCATGGCATGAAGATGGCAAAAATATGCGGCGCAACGCGCCTGGTCATCTACGGTGACTCCAACCTTGTCGTACAGCAGACGATGAACGAGTGCGACGCACACGCCGAAAACATGATCGCGTACCGCGCGCTATACAACGCACTCGAAGGAGAATTCGACGGCTGCGAACTTCGGCACGTTGGAAGAGAGAGCAACGAGGAGGCCGATAGACTTGCCAACATCGGCTCCACTTGTGCAAAGGTACCACCAGGTGTGTTCCTCGAACAGATCTGCGTGCCATCTATCAAGCGGAAATTCCCCAAGGGATCACCCGAAGAAGCAGAACACTCGGGGGCTACGCTTCCCGAAGGTCATGAAGGACCCGAACAATTGGATACCGAAGTCGCCATGGTCAACCTGATGCAGGTCATGGCAGTCGAAGAAACTTGGACACGTCCATACCTCCAGTTCCTGATAAACGGAGAATTGCCAGACAGCCCGACAGATGCCCGGCGCGTATGTCGTAGGTCAAAAGCCTTCACCATCATCAACGGCGAACTGTACAAACGCAGCATTACGGGCGTACTACAACAGTGCGTCACCATCAACGACGGCAAGGCTATACTCCAAGATATCCACGAGGGCATCTGCGGCCACCACGCAGGTAGCCGCTCCCTCGTTGCCAAAGTTCTGCGAGCAGGATTCTACTGGCCAACGGCCATGAGCGACGCGAAAGACATCGTCCGAAGATGCAACGGGTGCCAACGGTTCGCCGACAAACCGCACGCACCTGGGTCCGAACTGCGACCCATACCCATAGCCTGGCCTTTTTCCCAATGGGGCCTTGACATGATCGGCAAACTGCCAAAATCCTCGAAGGGAGGACACGTCTTCCTCCTGGTCGCAGTCGACAAATTCACCAAGTGGATCGAAGCCATGCCAGTCACCAACCAGAAGGGCAAAACCGCCGTCAAGTTCTTCGAATCCATTGTCTATAGGTTTGGCGTACCGCACAGCATCATCACCGACAACGGATCAAACTTCATCTCTGAAGAATTCCAGGACTTCTGCGAAGGCCTCGGGATCAACATCACGTATGCCTCAGTGGCACACCCTCAAACAAACGGGCAAGTGGAAAAGGCCAACGGCCTAATCGGCGCCGGCATCAAGAAGCTCCTCATGAGCTCACTCGAGCACAAAGCTGGAAACTGGACGAAAGAGCTACCGTCTGTCCTGTGGAGCTTACGGACTATGCCAAACAGCTCCACCGGCTACACACCATTCTTCATGGTGCACGGAGCTGAGGCCGTGCTACCAGCCGAAGTACGCCACCAGGCTCCACGAGTCGTCGCTTACAGCGAAGCCAAATCCACGGCTGCACTCGAAGATGCCGTCGACACACTCGACGAAGCACGGGATATAGCAGCAGCTAGATCAGCGGTGTACCAGCAAAGTCTCCGCAACTACCACAGCCGCCGGCTGCGCCCAAGGTCCTTCATCGAAGGAGACATCATCTTGCGACTTAAGCAAAAGCGACCGAATAAACTCGAGTCACCATGGGAAGGACCCTATGCCATCACCGAAGTCATCCCAGGTGGCGCCTATCGCCTCAAGCACGTGGCGCATACTCCAACCCGTGGAATGTCTCGCACCTGCGACGATTCTACCCGTAGCAACCTACGGGTCTTTTTACTTTCAATAAGGCTTACAGCCAAGGCTACTCAGCCGAACCGTGTACCTCCTCCATCACGATACAAATAAAGCTAAGTGTCTCGCCCCCAACCTTCGGTTGACTATTTCTCTGCAACTTTATTACATGCTACATACGCACTCGGGGGCTCCCCCCACCTCACGATTTCATCGACTGAGGACAAAACGTGTACACCTGAGTAGCTGACCACATCAGGAAAACAAAAAGGGCACGTACTAAATCAGAGCACTGCGTGCTCGCAAACAAGCAAATCTTTACAACAAAGGGAACATACACGCCCAACCGCAATATACAAATTTTACATCTATCTGTTTATTTTCAGGTCCTACCTATTCTGAAGAATAACCTGAGCACGCTGCTCAAACAAATCTACAATCTGTTCGGCATACTGCCTTACAGCTGCGTAATGCGGACGCATATTCCACTCGCCACCATCTGGTCGAGGAGGTGGCCCAGTCGCCACAGCAGCCAAATCTACATCAGGGCGGTGCACCCTCACAAGAGACAAGGCAGCCTTCACCCCTGCGACGAGCTGCTGCCGCACTAGCTCCTTGACATTGCTGGCACTCCGAAACTTCGTCAGAAGACCTGCAAGGGTCGTTGGCACGGCATCCAACGGAAACATGACGTGCAGCACCGAGGAAAGCGATTTCTGCACCTGGCAGAGCACCCGCGAAACCTGGTAGACACGATCCTGCACCGTCGCCAGAACTATGGCGCGATCACGATCCATCCAGAAGAAGCCGCCGGCCTCCATGTCCTGTTGAGTCAAGCAATTGACTCGAACAGCAATACGCTCCTTTTCTTCCCTCGGAGCAAGATTGGCACATGCGACAACCGCACAAAACAAGAGTAAGGCCAGCAGGCTCACCCGAAGAACTGAGATACAGCCCGAAAGAAGGATCAACTTACATTATAGCTGCTCGGACAGCCGACCCAGCTCCGCCATCAAATACTCCTCTCTGGCTGCACCACGGTCTGCTTTGGATTTCCAAATGTCAGCCCGACCGCGTAACCCAAGCAAATGTCTCTCCAAGCTGCGCACGCGATCTCGAAGAAACGCGAGCTGCGAAGAATCATCCAATGATGCTCGCAAGGGCCTTTCGGATGAAGTGTCAACCGGGTCAGCACCCGAAGGAACCTATAGCAGGAGAAAAAGAAGGCACACAGACATTCAGCCAAGGATAGAGCACAACTCGGAGGAATTCATTAAAGTATATAAGGCCACTACATGGCACAAGGATGGTACTACACAAGATATTTACAACAAAAATAGACTACAAACTACCCTACGTCTACTATGCCTCAGGCGGAGGACACTGAGTCGCCTCAGAACCAGACTGCCTAGCTTTGGCCTCGCCCTGCTGCCGCAATGCATACTAAGACAGCAAGTCAATGAGCTTGGGCCCATATCGTCTGCAGCGAGCGGAGTAGGCGGCGAAGGCTACCTCGGATCCATCCGCAGCTGTAGGCATCCGAGAAGTAATCTGGGGCAGGTCCAGCTCCGCCCCAGCCGCCATGGCCATCGCCAGCCCGACGGACGCGCCGATGCCCTTCTGCTTGCGCTTATACGCTGCAGGCGCTTCGGCTGACAGAGCCTCTGCCAGGGCATCCACATCTTCAAGGGATGCGCCCTTTGAGAAGAGCTCCTGGTAGAAGCGACCAAGGACCTCTTTCTCCTTGACAAGGGAGTTGACGACAGTGCTGCAGCGGTCTTCGACCGCTACAGTGGCATCATCTAGAGCACTCCCATGCTCCAGAGCACCGCGGTCGAACTCGATGCCTGCGGCATCTGAGACAAAAAAGAAGAAAACATGAAGAAAGGCAACATAGAAGAAGATCCGCAGAAAAAGGAGCAAGTACAAAAGCTAACGCTCACCCGAAATAGCCTTGGCAGCAGCCATGAGCTTCTCCGCCACCCCTTTTTCACGAGCAGTCACAACGGTGGCCAGCTGCTCCTCACGATCTGCGGCCTCCTGCTGCAGACGCTCTTTCGCTTCGGCTGCCTTCGTCAGCTCCAGCTCAAGGCGCTCCCTCGCACCAGCGGCAGCTTCGGCCTTCTGCTCCGATTGGCCAAGGCTCTTCTTCAGAGCATCGACCTCACGGAGAGAGTCGTTATGATCCTCTACATTTACAACAAGCAAGTGTCAAAGAACAGGGCCAGGATAAGCAAGAAAAGTACTACAAGGCAGACGAATACCTTGAAGCTGCCGCAGTTTCGCCTCCAGCGTCAGACGTTCCTCCACCAGCCGCTTGGCCTCTTGGACAAAAGGCTGCAGCAACAGGCAATAGTAGTAAGAGCAGGACTTGGGGGCTACGCCCAACACAAAGAAGCATTAAACAACATCAGCATACGAAGACACTCGGGGGCTCCCCCCGTAACATCAAGCAGAAAAACTTACGTGCTCCGAAGGCGAATCCGCAGGCCCGCCTGTGAAATTCTGAGGCGCAACCACCAGCCTCTCCTGCACAGGAGGAACTGGCGCAGCGTCACCAGAAGTTGCCACCGTCTGAGGAGGAGGCGACGCAATGTTCGACTCCCCCATCATCTCCCCCGCACCATCACTGGAGCCGTCGGAGGATTGCATGCACACGAAGCTAATCAACACAGGTGCAAACATCATAAAGAGAAAAGGACAACAGTACAACAAGAAAACTTACGAGCCCAACGCGCTCAGGTCGAAGATAGGAGAAGCCCTTCGGGCCCTCTTCTCCTCCTTCTTTTCTTCCTTCTTCTCCTCCTTCTTTTCTTCCTTCTTCCGCTTTGCTGGCGGGTGCGGGGCAACAGCCCGCACAGGAATGGCAGGAAGGGGAGAGGAAGAACCCCCATGAACATCATCATGACGCTCAAGGCCCAGAGGATTTCTGGGAGTCGGAGGAGTTGAAGCATCCGAAGACTCGCTCGAGCTCCGTGATCGCTTGCGCGTATGGTCCTCACTCGGCTCGTCGGCATCCTCCACCGGAGATCGCGCTGACGGTAGCTCGGACACGGAATCCACCACTTCATTATCCGGGGCATTCGGATACCTTTCGGGCAATGGTGGTGCCATGCCCGGCACTTTGAAGCTCTACAAGATGAGAAGAAACTTTGTTAGCAAACAAAGGACACAAATACACACCCAATAAAAAAGGGGGCACTATGTGCATAAATCTACACCTTCGGCACGGCCAACGTCGAAGAAAAGGGAGGAGTCAGCGACTTCTCCGGGAGTTCCTCATCGGCCTTGAACTTCAACAGCGCGCGAAGAGCCTTATCAAGTTCCACCTCTGAAATTTTCTCACTCGAAACCCTCGTCGGATCACGGCGCCCAGAATAACGAAACATCGGGTGCGCCCTCGCTTGGAGAGGCTGCACCCGACGCTCAAGAAACGTCCGGATGATGTCGACACCGTTCACCTCCTTCTCAGGAATCAATTGGAGCTCCTCCACCCGACGGTACAAGGCCTCTATCTCTGCCACCTCACCGTCTAAGATTTGATTTTTCTAGGATCTTTTCTTCTCAATCAAATGGGAGGGGTCAAAAGGAACGAGACCAAAATCTTGCCCAGGCAGTACGGAGTCACGGATGTAAAACCATTTCCTCCGCCAGTACTGGACAGATTCGGACATGGAAAAGGAAAAGAATTGCACATTGGGACTGAGAGAGATGATGAAACCCCCAATGGGATACACACCATCCGAACCAGACTGCCTCTTCACGGAATAAAGCTTCCGGAAGAGGCCAAAGTGCGGCTTAATGCCAAGCCAACACTCGCAAAGCGTGATAAAACACGCAATGTGGAGAAGGGAGTTGGGAGACAGATGATGGAGCTGAACCCCATAGAAAAAGAGCAGTCCACGAAGGAAGTCATGGACCGGAAAAGAAAACCCACGAATCATGAAGGCAACAAACATAACCCGATACCCAGATGGGGGATGGGGGATTACCTCATTGCCGGGGAGTCTCACGGCCGTCGTATCTTCCGGGATCAGGCTCCGCTCGCGCAGTTTGCGGAGATCGCTCTCCCGCGTTTCTGATCGCCGCCAGCCACCGTCGGTGACGCGAGCAGTGGCGGTGCCCTTCTTTCCTCTGGCGGCGCTGGTCCCAACTGCAGATGAGGGCTTCTTTGTTTGCCCCATGGTGCTACAGCGGTGGTGGCGTTGCCAACGAAGAAAGACAAAGGAAATGTGGAGGAAACTCTCAGCGCGCAGCAAGAATAGCTAAAGAACGAGGGGGCAGTGAATAGATGAACTGCTGCGGTGCAAAACAAACCACGATTTCACCAGGGATTATAACAGCGAAGACGACGCACGTTGGCCATCCATCGAGAAGACCTAACACCAACGGTAGATCTGGCCGTACACGTGTCAGCACCACAACGAAACCGTCGTTACCACGCCGTCCACTACGCGTGGAAATCGAGGAGACGCCGTAATCATCTCCACGTCGCGCGTGACCAGTCAATTCAAAGTCAGGACGTGGGACCCACGCTGCGTTCAGTCAAGTCATCTCTGGTGTAGCAGACGCTTGAGGTCATCAATCGTAAGCACTGACGTCATCAAAAGCTATACTAGCACCACTTCGGCTCCACAGCTAAAAGTACTCACTCGAATCTACGATTCGACTAAATACTTGGGGGATACTCCTATCAGGAGCGCTGGTCGCGCACCCGATGTACTTCCGGGTCAGCGGTACGCCCACGAGATTTCCTACTACAGTTGCATGATACAAGACTCGAGTCTCTGCCCGAGTCTACGACTCCGCCAGACACTCGGAGGCTACTCCAAACTGGAGTGATGGTCATTCAAACACAAGATCTTCGAGTCCTACGCCGAGTCTACGACTCCACTACGGACTCGGGGGCTACTCCCATAGGGAGGATGGATTTAAAATCATCCGAAAATTTTCGAGTCCTGCGGACCTAATGATTGCAACAATGCTTGAACTAAAAGTTTCCGTTCGAGTCTACGACTCGAACAGACACTTGGGGGCTACTCCCATAGGGAGCGCTGGTCGCGCACCCTATGAACTCTTCGACTGCGATCCTTTGGATCAGCATGCAAAACTTTTTCGGCAACTCTGCCCTAATTAACGTTAAGTGAGCAACGACCTCCTTGACCACCCGAAACACCTCCGCGGTGATAAACATTCGGATGCTGCGTCTGCGACGCAAAGATAAGACCTACAGATATCATCTGATGGCCTGGCAACGCACCTGACTGCGCTCTGCTAGTATGAATCCGTACTAGCAGGTACGATGAAAAATCCCGACGGACGCGTTGGGTACATCATTTAAAATCACTGGAATTCCACTCCTGTAAGTCCTCAGCGGCCTGAGTTGAATTACGCCAGCATATGTTCCAGCTTCGAGTTGAGGGACTCGAACCTGAAGAAGATCGTGTTGCTTTGTCCTAAGACAGTTAACTGACCCTGATCCGTCGGGAGAGTCAGGCACACATATCAACAATCCCTACACATTCTCTTGAAAGACAGAGTTACACCCGAAGGATTGAAGAGTCCTCAGCCGAATCTACGATTCGACTGAACACTCGGGGGCTACTTACATGGTTATACCCTACGGGTACGTAACTTCAGCATACCTTGTCCAGCCCAAGGAAGGCCCACGGCAGACATACGCTGGCCCATGAAGATTTTCGGGTGACCAAGGCCCATGACGTCTTTGGATCCTTGGAGAGAAAGACTAGAGTTTGAATACAACTTGTAACCTACTCGTATCGGTACCTGAGACCTAGCCTCCCCATATATAAAGGCTAGGAGGGTCCAACGAGGGGGTATCCCGCAATAGTCCTAGATAACTCGATACATACACACCTCCACGCCAGATCGAATCTGCGCACCCTGTAACCTTCGGTTCCGCCGTAATCAAAGAGCAGACAAGCAGGAGTAGGGTTTTCCCTCCGGGGGCCTGAACCTGGGTAAATCTCGTGTCCCCTGGTTGCTTGTCTGTTAACCGTGCCACGATCTCCAGCATCCCCATCTTCTCCAAAACCCAAGTCCATAACAATGGGCATTGACGAGATTAAACCTCGTCAACGAGGCATGCGACCTCGCTCGATCACGCACCGCCATCTACCAGCAGGGACTACGCCGCTACCACAGCCGGTGGGTGAAAACTCGCACCTTCCAGGAAGGCGACCTGGTGCTGCGCTCATCCAGGACAAGAAGGGCATGCACAAGCTTTCCCCTCCGTGGGAGGGACCATTCGCCATCGGGCGCGTACTCGGCAACGACGCCTACTACCTCATCGACGTCCGCGGGGATGGCAAACTCGACTTCAAGCGACCATGGAATGTAAACCTCCTACGGAAGTTCTATTCCTAGAACTCCACATATGTACCCTCCAGTCGCCATGAAATAAACAGAATTGGTTACCACAAATTGCGCCTACTCTCCGTGTCTTGTGCCACTCGCACTCGTAATAATAGCGTCAAGCTAGCCGCAGAAGTCAACCTTTGGTACAGCGATCGGCACGGCCAAGTAGTGCGATGCAAGAGCACTGGGTCACCTCAGGTTTTGCATCGTCCACGAAAAACGCCTACCCGGAGCCCCATTGGAGTCGCCTAGCTCGACTGGCTCTACGAGCCAAGACGACTGCCTTCGCTTCTCACAGCGACCATGATCCTCCGCATCCTCGACATAGCGACTCGAACGGCCACGTACCACGCTCGGGGACTGACGACCAGTTCGGCGCAAGCGGCTCAGGAAAACGCCAAGTATGAGAGCATGCCCAGAACTCGCCATGTGACTGACCCAACGGGCCAGGCAGGAGTGATGTGCTCAAACTAACGCGCCAAGTCCTCACCCACCCTCGAGTCGCGCCTAGAACAACCAAGTACCACGCTCGGGGACTCGGACCTCGTTCGCGCAAGGGAAAACGCTGAAGTACAGAGCGCTCAAGGGAGTCGCCTTGCGACTGGCTCTCCGAGTCCGGGTGAGTCGACCACAATAACAATACATTCAAAAACCACAAACACATCACACACGAGGTAAACCCCACAAAAAGGGCGGACGCGCTCGGGGAATCGTTCAACCCTCAACCGGAAAAC
This sequence comes from Avena atlantica, assembly GCA_910589765.1. NCBI lineage: Eukaryota > Viridiplantae > Streptophyta > Magnoliopsida > Poales > Poaceae > Avena > Avena atlantica. The sequence goes on from OU342736.1 coordinate 305,222,061, forward strand.
ACACGACAAGTCACAAAACAAACACGATATCTCATTAATAGCATGTTGCAATTATCTCAGAGTACAAAATATGCCCAAACAGCAGATCTGCTACTGACGCCCCAGGGAAAACTATTCTATTCCGTAGGCTTTGACAACGACTCGCCAGCACCCTTGCGATTGCGGATGAACGGCGTGTATTGGTTTGACGGATACGTCGTCAGCTCACCGGCAATCGCCGCGCGGAAGGGTTGCTCGACCTTGAAGTCCCGGTGCTGCGGCTCGGGGTCGTTAGGTGCGACGACCGTCTCCTGGTAAGGAAGGAGGTCGCCCATCGCCCAGACGCGCTCGGAGTATACCGCGGCACGATCCATCAACTTGAGCACTTCAGAGATCTCCACCGAGCAAGTCGACGACGAGTAGCCACTCGTCACGTCGTCTAGATCAAAGTCCTCCGGGAAATGGGCGAGCCCAAGGCTAAGCGCTGTCGCCGCCCCACGCCGGAAGGCCGATCACGTCATAAACTCAACGACCGACGATGCCTTCTCCAAGTACCGCCACACCTCGACAAGGTCGCTGGGAATTACTTCCGTGGGCGACATCTCCTGGAGGTAGGCTCGGATGCATGTCGCCGACAACGTCGCCGAGTCGACGAGCGTGGCCACACATTGCCGCGCGTCGAACGAGTTCGCCTCTTCCGCGCTATCAAGGATGCGACCTGCGGATAGAAGATAACAGTGAGAACAACGGATATTAAAAAAAGGCACGTGCAATAGGCAGGGGCAGACACACTCACCAATCAAGGGAGAGGTCCGTGATGAAGCTCTGAAGAGAAGTATAGTCGTCCTGAAGCCCAGCAACAAGGGCGTCAGAAACTTTACGCTCTTCCGCGGCGGCCGTAACGGCGGCCTTGGCTCGACCATCCGCCAAACTCGCTTCCTCTTTCGCCTCCCTCAGCTCGCGCTCGAGGTCGGCGATCCGCTTCTCAGCCGAGCTCAATGCCGATTGAGCCGCTGCCAACTCACCCGCTGAGACAAGTCCCTGGCGAGCCTCCTCTGCCTTCGCGGCAACTTCCTGAAGCCCCTTATTCGCCTCTTGGACGGTGGCCAGTTCCTTCTCCGCGCGATGTTTCGCTGCCAATCGGTCAGCCGACTCACGTTGCAGACCCTGCACACAATTCAAACAGTTAACCAAAGCGAAATCCTAAGTGCCCACCCGCTGAAATTCAGCGAGTGCGCACTCGGGGACTGGCGATCAACAAATCCTAAGTGTCCACCCGCTGAAATTCAGCGAGTGCGAACTCGGGGACTGGCAATCAACAAATCCTAAGTGCCTACCAGCTGAAATTAAGCGAGTACGCACTCGGGGACTGGCGATCAACAAATCCTAAGTGCCTACCCGCTGAAATTCAGCGAGTACGCACTCGGGGATTGGCGATCAACAAATCCTAAGTGCCCACCGCTGAAATTCAGCGAGTGCGAACTCGAGGACTGGCAATCAACAAATCCTAAGTGCCTACCCGCTGAAATTCAGCGAGTACGCACTCGGGGACTGGCGATCAACAAATCCTAAGTGCCTACCCACTGAAATTCAGCGAGTACGCACTCGGGGATTGGCGATCAACAAATCCTAAGTGCCCACCCGCTGAAATTCAGTGAGTGCGCACTCGGGGACTAGCAATCAAAAAATCCTAAGTGCCTACCCGCTAAAATTCAGCGAGTACGCACTCGGGGACTGGACGTGACAAATAACAACAAGACATTAAAAGGATCAGACCGCTGCAACACACCGGCCTGATCCTCGGGGACTGGACATACCTGGATGGCTGCGCCAAGCATGCCATGAAGTTGTACCGCATCCACGGACGCGAGGAGAGCCGGCGTGTACCCGCGACGCTGCTCGACCTCTGTATCGGTGACCCCGGGTGCATAGCTCGAGGGCGAAGTACCACTCGCTGTAGCCGCCCTGGTGATGAAGCGTGGGAACATTGCGATGGAGGCACCGGCACCAAAGGATGCCGGCTCGGCCACCCCAGGCAAGGGAGCACCCTCCTTCGTGGGTACGACCGCCTCCGTTGCGGGTTCATTCGGCGCGACCGCCGTGTCGTCGGAGATCGTGACGACATCGTCACCCTTGGCTTTCTTGGCGCCATCCGCAGGGACGACGACTTCGTCCGCCTTCCTCTTCCGGGAGGGATCCTCTTCGCTGACAACGGGCGGCACCCTAGCCACGGTTGGATGGACTATTTTCTTCGCTCCGGTCCTATAAATTGATTGCGTGAGCAAGATAATTCAAGTACAATGAAAGACGAAAGAAGGTGAGCAAACTCACTTAGCGACTGGAATGAAGCGTAGCCCGGTGCGGATGCCGGCCGGCTTCTCCAGTTCGGGGCCCAGTCGGCGACTGAGGCCCATTTCCAAGACGTCGTGCGCCCAGGATACGGATGGCTTCTTCGTCGTCGAGGCTGCGACGGGAGCCTCTGAGACATCTTCAGCGGGAGCTTCCTTGCAAGGTGAAGTCGCCGCGACCGGAGCGGCCCCTAGTCCAGAGACTGGGGCGAATGGCGGAGGTATCGAAGCCAGTGGCACCTCGCTCAGGACAGCGGCTGTGTCCAACGCGGTTACCATCGGCGGCGCCTCGCCCTTGGTCGGGCTGGGAGCATCGGAGCTGCTCGCCGAGTGCGGCGGTGAGGCCGGCCTCGCCGGTTTTGTCTTCTTCTTCGGAGGGGCCTTCGCCTCCTTCTCCTTCTTCTTCTTCCTCGATGGAGTGGCCTGGCGGCGCGAGGTGGTCTCCGGAAGTTCATCTTCATCATCATGACGCTCGAGGCTTTTACTCGCCTCAAGCTCACGCTGACGCTGCCCGCGGGTCTTGCGGACTAGCGGGGCGACCTCCTCCTCGGACTCATCGTCGCCGTTGCTCTCGTCGCTCTCGGTGTCGCCCTTGGCGGGAGGCGACTCGCCCATGTCCTGGACGGACGAGCTCGAGTTCTCGTCATCTAAAGGAGGGAGCCATCCTTCCACCACTTGGAATAGCTGCAATAAGAACAAGATGAAATTAGAATGACCGCGACTGCATAAACTGCGACTGCGAATGATGCGAGGTGATTTACCGTTGGGGCTGGACGCTTTGCGGTGTAGGGGGCGACCCCAGCCTTTGCGTCTAGGTACACCGCCTGGGTGATCTTCTTCAGTGCTGAGGTGTAGTCCTCGAGCTTCCACTCGGCGAGGCAGGACTTCGTCGAGTCCTCCCGGCCTGTGTATTGGTACATGTAGTGGTCACGCCGAGCCAGAGGGACGAGCCGCCGCCCGAGCCAACAGTTGTATAAGTTAATTGTCTGGAGGCCTTTCTTCTTCAGACTGCGGATGGTTTGGAGCATTTCGTCCACGACCATCCGCTGGTCGGTGGGAAGCTTGCCGACTTGGAGTCGGCGCGGTTCGGACCGGTTGGCGGAGTATCGCGGGATCGCCACCTCGTCCTCCGGGGTCGCCTCGGCAACGTAGAACCAAGATTTCTTCCAGTCGCTCGCCGCCTTGGCGGGCAGCATCAAGTCAAAGAACAAAGCATTCGACTTCAGCTGGAATGTCAGGCCGCCCGCGACAAGCATTGGTCCGCCTGCTTCCTCGCGACTAATCCGTCCGTGGAACAAATCTTGCCATAGAGGGAAGTAGGGCCGGCAGCCCAGGTAGCACTCGCAGAACGCCACGAAGATGGCGAGCTGCTCGATGCTGTGCGGACCTAGATCCGACGGTTGGATCCTGTAGTAGGCGCAGAAGCGCCGGAAGAACAGGGACATAGGGAATCCCAGCCCCCGTTCTAGGTGGCTGGTGAAGCAGATGAACTCTCCCTCGCGCGGTTTCGGAGTCACCTCTTTGGCCGCGGGGATACGCCAACAGCCGGCGCGCAGAATCCCGGACTCCTCGAAGGACGCCAGTTGCGCCCTCGTACACTTAGATCTACCCCAAGGCTCGGTGGAGGGGGCCATGGCGGAAGGATTGGTGGGGGGTCGGATGATTTCAGGTCGGCTGGATCGCGATGCGAAGGAAGGCGAAAGTGCGCGCAATCGGAGGAAATGACGAGAAGGTGGTTCTCTGATCGCTTGCCATTCCCCTTATATAGCGGTTGTTACCCGCCAAATCAGGGAGCCGTTACTACGCGGTGATTACGCCAAAAGTTACCGTTGGATTACCCCAAAGGTTAGTTTGACCACGTTGACGGTCCAACTTTAGCCACTCGGATCGCCGACCCGGTCATTACGAAAGTGATTAAATATTTTCGCCGACTCGACTCGCCAAAGCTGCGATCAGGATTACTAGTCTTTCCCTTTATTCAGGAGCCCGCCGGTGATTCAACTGGGTGTCTGCTTTGAAGCCGCATACTCTGACTGCCAGCAACCACCTGCGCCCAATCGACGACGGCCTCGGGGACTACTGATGGGGATATGCCCACTGGGGTATACCCAGCAGGACGTTTCCGACTAGCCCAGGAACTGGTGAGTGGGCCTGCAAGAGGGCGACTGGATCAAGGCCTGGTGTGGATCCGAGCGACTAGAAGCTAAAGGCCCAGGCGAGTAGATAGGCCCGGTCGAGTTAGGTCAAACGATTACCGAAGCCTTAACTGATTCGGTTGAGATATGTAAACCCTAGGGGGGTGAGTCTATATAAACCTCCCTGCAGGGCGTGTAGAGATACGTTCCATCATACACCCAAGCGACTCGCCGCCTAGCCGCCGAGCTCGCCCATTGTACCACCATCATAATACAATCTAGTAGGAGTAGGTCTTTACCCTCCGGGGGGCCGAACCTGGGTAAAACCTTGTGGCTCTACCCTCATCTCGCACCGCAGATGGCTGGCCGCCCTTGCCCCTCGTTCTACTACTCGCTGCCGATTGCAGCATCTGCCGTGACCATTCCCACGACACCTAAAGGAGGAGGCAGTCTGGAAGACAACATGGAAGCATTGGAACAGGAAGTTTTCAGGTAAAAGAAGATGGCAGAACGTGAAGTGGATGTTATTCACAAGATAAGTTCAGAACTCACCACCAAACACGAGGGAGAAGTAGATGAGCTCCGAGAAGAGATCTTTTCACTCCGTCAGACCACCAACCAATTGCAAGCACATATCTATGACATACAAAACCAAAACTGTGAGTATGAGGATAGATTTGATCGCATAAACTCTGCTGCTAGTTTCAGGATTGCGGAGACAAGGACATCCTTTTTTGATGGGGAACCATTGCCTTGGAAGTTTTATGATGACAAGAGAACACCACTACCACCGAAGGAGTAATTCATCATCAGGTTTGGGATCCCCTTGGCTTGTTCCAAGCTTGGTGGAGTGCCACAGTATCACCACCATTATATTTTATCTTTTACCTTTTAGTGGATTCATATCTGTGGTAGATGGGTTATCTTATAGTTTGGTTTGCATGTGGAAGTATCTCTCCTTTAGTTCATTATCTTTGTATCCCTTGGTGTGAGTGCCTTTATTGGAATATTAATGAGAAGTATCATCTTTTACTTTTTGCACTTCTTATTTTAGTTTGCAATCTCTATTATATGATGGATCTTGTTGATCAGTATTGGCACCACTTTGGGATCATCAAGTGGATCTAAATTGGTTTTGGCAAACCGAGTTCTAGTCAGTAGCATTACTATGAAAGAGAAAAATAAAGAGAAAAAGCTTACAGGTATTTTGTATCATTTGTTTTCTTTCTTGTTGTCTCATAAACTTAGTATTCTTTATTTAAGATTCTTTTGTGTCTTCAAGGAAGATTGCATGTTTGGCTTTATTACTTGTATGTTTGCTTGTTTCTTTCAAATCTCTTGCTTGCTACCCAGCCTTGCTAGCCAAAAACCTGTTTTGAGAAGGCATACTTCTCATGTTTCCAAAATCCTTTGAACCCAAAACTTTTGCCACTTGTCCACCATATCTACCTAGTAACTTTTGATATTCCAAGCAAATTCTCAAGCTTCATCTACCTTTCGAATTAAAAAGTATTTTGTTATGTGAAAACTAGTTAGTAAAGCTCTCACGAACTTGATGGCACACCTTATTTCCTTGCCCTTAATAGACTTGAACATCGAAGTTTTATATGCTTGCATCTATACGTTGGAATTAGCAGAACTGTGCTGTCACGGGGAACATTTTCAACATTGCACTTGTACTCTGTGTGCTCTTTTGTCTATGGATGTCAACAGTGTGAAATAAAGAGGGAACTTGTAAGTCCATGGAGTTTGTATCCTGTGTTAGAGAAACGCCTGGGCTGCTTGCCTAAGCCATGGTTAATCATGGTGGAAACTTGCAGCATCACCATAGTGAGTCATCTATGAAGCATCCTCAATAAAAAGCTATACACATAGTAAATAAAAAGATCACTGAGATGCTCATTGTCTGCTTGCCTTGTCATTTTGGTTATGGGAAAGCTCCTGTACCATGTGCAAGGGGTACCCCGTTGGTGGTTCTCAATGATATGCAAATACTTACAATGACAAGAACTTACCTGGGCCCAAAGTTGAGTATGCATGAGGAGTGGCCCTCATATTCAAGGGACATGAGATTGCCAACTTATATTTCATCAAGCATATAGACCATCTTTGTTCACTTTAACCTTAATCATCTCAAGATGCTTATGATAGGGCAATGAGGGCTCAAAGCTAGTAAGTACCATAATCTTTTGGAATCTCTTTATGACTTGTAATCCCTGCTACCCTCTAATAAGGGACCTTTCTCCCACTTCCAAGTTGAGTCAGTAAACCTATTTCCTCTCTATCTCCAGAAAGCTTTTGAGTTGTTGTGTTTCAAGGATTCATATGGTGATTTATTCAATCATGTTCTAAATCCTCCTTGTTTGCACAAAACTCTTATCTATTGTGTATTACTTTGAAAGCCTTCACTTGTGAAAAACCTTTTTGAGCAAAGAGTGTTCCTATTTTGAAACTTCTACAAAAAGCTTTTGTGAAACTGTTTGCTAGCTATTTTCTGACCAAGAATAAGTTTGCCAATTCCAATTATGATATATCTTTATGCATGTCTATTGTGACTTCTGTACTTGGTTGCAAGTTAAGTTATATAATGGTGAATTAATTTCTTCTATGAGTTGTGTAATTGTAAGTGTGATGCTTCTTGTTCATATTATTTTATCGACACTTCACTCCATAAACCTGTGGACATGATTACTGAGCTCAGTTTTCGCTTGGGGACAAGCGAAGTCTAAGCTTGAGGGAGTTGATATGCCCAATTTGCATCACCATTCTATATCGTAATTTACCTCTATTCATTGATATTTGTCTTATTATGAGGTATTACTTATGGCTTTTCATCTGTTTATGCTTGTTGGATGATTCTTGGAGGATGGACTGCCGGAGTCTGCATTCTGATGGAAAAGAAGGCGTTTCGGTGCAATTTCGCAAAGATCGGAAAAATACCAGAAAAATATGGAAACATATTATTTTATCAGAAGACGAAGGAAGCCAGAAAGAGGGACGAAGAGGGGCCTCAGGGGCCCCACACCCCCTAGGCGTGGGCCCACCTGACCCCGCGCCTAGGGAAGGTGTGTCCCACCTGCCCGGCCTCTGACTCTGCCCCTTCGCCTATATCTTCCCTACGAAACCCTAAGGCTCGGGGAGCGACCACAGATAGATTTCCGCCACCTCTAGGGGCAGAAAACACCGAGAGAGAAAGATCTCTCCAATAGACAGATTTCTGCCGAGGGAATTCCTTCCTAAAGAGGGGAGACCGTTGCCATCAACACCGTCATCAAGCTAGGCTTCATCAGGATCATCATCATCATCCACACCATCATCTCCACCAGCACCATCACCACCACTCCGTCCCGCTGTAACAATTGTGTTGGATATTGCTTTAGTTCTTAGGGGAAACTTTCCCGGTGTTGATTACTATTGTAGTTGATGCTTGTGAGTGGAACCATTGGATTATTGTTTATGTTCAGATTGTTATCCATTACCATATCATCTTTGATCTTGATCCATATGATGTCTTTTGAGTAGTTAATTTAGTTCTTGAGGACATGGGAGAAGTTATGTTGTTAGTAGTGAATCTGTGATGAGTTATTATTCAATGGTTTAGTATTTAAGTTGTGGTGCTATTCTTCTAGTGGTGTCATGTAAACATCGACTACATGATACTTCACCATTTATGGGCCTAGGGGAATGCATTGTGTATTTGGCTACTAATTGTGGGGTTGCCGGAGTGATAGAAACCTGAACCCCCTTTAGGACACCTTTGAACAAGGGAGCGTAGGATCTCAGAGTTTAAGGCTGTGGTTAGATTTATATCTTAATTACTTTCCTGTAGTTATGGATGTTTGTAGGGGGTTTAATCACAAGTATGTATTAGTCCTAGGAAGGGAGGTATGTTAGCACAGGTTCACCCACACAACACTTACAACACCAAAGAAGATTACTCAGCTATTTGAAGCGAAAGCACTTAACAGAATTCCCATGTGTCCTCGAGAACGTCTGGTCCTTATAAGTATTTCCACCGGCTTGTACTTTGCTAAGAAAGGATTGGGCCGCTTTATCCATTTGTTCGTTGCTTCTTTTACTTGTTCTTTGTTTTTTTTGCCTTGTCAAAAAACTACTAAAAATCCGTTTGCTAAGTATACACAGGGATTGCCTGCTCCATACCACTGTTCAGCACCTTCTGCTCCTCGTTGGGATCGACACTCCTATTTATCGAAATTACTAGGATACACCCCCTATACTTGTGGGTCATCAATAAGTCATGCTACAACAATAATCACTAAGTATAAGGTCAAAGCAACATCTAGCATGACATGATAAAGCCTAAGCCACAATCAAAACAAGCTCCTTTTTGTACCACTTAAGCACGAGGCTTCCCACTCTTTTCCAACACCAATCGACTTATTTGAAACAACTCACAAAGATAATAATCAATAAAGATCTGTGAGCTTGTCTCACAAATCCACAAATAAGAACTAAAAAGTTCTAATTTGAAAGCATAAGAAAACTAAAGCTAAACACAGTGCTAGCAAAAGAGAACACTCACAAACAATAAGAGTGAAAAATAGAGTGTTCTAAAACAATGAAAATGGAGCACGTCTCTCTCCAAAAAGAGTGTGCTGGGATCCAACCAACTTATTGCAGCAAACAAATCAAAGGAAAACTAAAAACAAAAACTAAGATGCTCCAAGAACAACACAACAGTGCATGAAACAATAAAAACGAAGTGTCTAGAAAGACATGAGATTTTTATTGACGAAAAGCTTTGACGCTTGTACCTCTTGATTTCTTGGGTGACACAGGGTGGTGTTGGGCCACGCAGAGATAAAACAAAACTTTTTCCTCTAACATGGTGATCCCAAGATCTAGCTGAGGTAGAAAGCCACGAGGTTTACCACTAGACGCGCGGTTGCGGATTACTGATGAAGCGCGTCAGTTGATGCAGTGCAGTCCTCACGATCCGATCGTCCTGGTGCTGATCGTACAGCACCTCTGCTGGTATCCACACGTACAAGGAGGAGCACCGGCGGCGAACTGCTAGGTTCGTTACGGCGGCTGGACTGCTGTGGAGCTAGGGTTTCCAACACATGGAATGACCTAACCGAACAACGATTAACCTTTCTGGGTTACTGTGCTCCACAATATATAGGGAGTGAACGTGGGCTCTGCTCGCGCGACCCATTCACTAAAGCCCATATAACATTTGTCACCGTGAGTCCAACTCACTAACTCAGTCCTAATCCGGTTTAGGTCCAACCCAACCAGATTACATGTTCAGATCCAATCCGAACTTGCTCCCGCTCTTAAGTGTGTGACCCCGCAGGCTCATGGTTACTTGGACACGATTAGAGTCCGACTCACAATCGATCAATCGGCATCGGCTCCTAGCAGAACATGCCGATTCCCAAGTACCAAAGAGTCATGACGACTTGCCTTTTCAATGCGACTTACGTCTGAGTCCCTTTTGCCTCACGATATACCTTGTCAGACTATAGGCGAATATATGTCATCCCTTAAATAGTCCGACTCTCTTCTCGATCCGAGATAAGTGATTCACCCGACTAACTCTTAGCCAATCGCCTCGGTTAACACTTAACCGAGTCGTGCATGGCCATGCTTTCCGAATCATATCTCACGAGAGGGCCCAGAGAATATCTCTCCGAGTGGAGGGGCAAAATCCCATCTTGGTTATTCACATCACGCAGCTTGATTCTCAGTCGACCCGAACCCTGCCTTTATAACTGCCCAGTTACGGATCAGCGTTTGACAGAACCTAAGTCGGTGATCCTCAACTCGGACTATGCAACAACCTCAGGTCTAAGGATTACAATGATTGAGATATACAAATGACAGCTTAGTTCGTTGTACCTCAATATGGGTCAATCCGACTCGCTAAACTCTTTAGCCTAGTCTGTGTAAGTTGGAATAGCATCTCCATGCCCATGACAAGTGGAACCGAGTCATCAAGCCAACTTTCACATTGGTCAAAGTTGTGTGTCCAGCACAACCTCAATGACCAAGGATATTTAGTACAAACAACATGAATGCATAGTTCCACAACTGAATCACATATTCAATGATACACATCAGATGTTTATACAAGGACTACTTAATAACTTTATGAATACAATGGGAAATATCATCATACATGATTGCCTCTAGGGCATATTCCCAACAGGTGGCATCCCCAAGCTTGAGATTTTGTACATTCTTCATTTCCTTACATCATTCTTCCCCTACACTTGAAAATTTCCTTCATACAAAACTTCACACAATCTTCATTAGGAATATTAGTGCATTCAAAAGAGAATAAACCTTTGGGTTTAGTTTCAAAACAGCAAAAATTTCATTAAAAACACAAGTACTATAGAAATTCCTTTTAAAAAGCTAAATTTACCAAAGAGAACTAAAAAAAATCGATAAGACGCAAATGCAAATAATGGCAGAAATCTGTCAGAACAGACCAGCAGGTAAAAACTGATTTTTTCGAAGACCTTCTGTTGCTCAAATCGAAAAGTGTTGAACTAAAGAAAGTTAGATAACAACCTGGGGGATTTATTCAGAACAAGCTTCTCCGATATAGAGCTCCCACTCACTTATTCAATCCGACTTACAGAGATTTTTTATGAAGTTTTACAAGATTTTTTATGAAGTTTTACAAGCTTCTCCGATACAGAGCTCCCACTCACTTTCTTGTAAATACAAGCTTCTCCATAAGTTTGTATAAAACGAAAACTTTTGATTACCTTATTAAAATGTTGATTCCAACTCTGGGATGCTTGCTTGAATCCATAAATGGACCGTTGAAGTTTTCATACCTTGTCAACATCTTTAGGCTTGACAAAACCTTTGGGTTGTACCATATACAACTCTTCATCAATGTCTCCATTGAGGTTGACATCCATCTGCCATATCTCATAATCATAATATGCAGTGATTGCTAACAAAATCCTCACAAACTTTAGCTTCGCTACTGGTGAGAAAGTCTCATCGTTGTCAACCCCTTGAATTTGTCAAAACTTGCGACAAGTTGAGCTTTATATACAGTAACATTACTATCAGTATCTGTTTTCTTCTTGAAAATCCATTTGTTCTCGACAGCCTTCCAGCCATCCGGTAAGTCCACCAAAGTCCATACTTGGTTTTCGTACATGGATCCAATCTCGGATTTCATGGCTTCTTGCCATTTATTGGAATCTGGGCTCATCATCGCTTCCTCATATGTCATAGGGTCGTTGGTGTTGTCCACCAACATGACACTCATAACGGGGTCAGGAGTGGTACGAGTTCTTGTTGACCTGCGAGGTTCCATAGTAATTTCAACCGAAGATTCATGATCAACATCATTAGCTTCCTCTCTTATTGGTGTAGGCTCCACGGGAACTTCTTCTGGTGCTGTGCTACTCTCAAATCCGAGAGAAGGTTCGACAACCTCGTCGAGTTCTACTTTCCTTCCAGTCACATCTTTCGAGAGAAACTCCTTCTCTAGAAAGGATCCATTCTTAGCAACAAAGATTTTTCCCTCGAATCTATGATAGAAGGTATACCCAATAGTTTCCTTTGGGTATCCTATGAAGACACATTTTTCCGCTTTGGGTTCAAGCTTGTCGGGCTATAACTTCTTTACATAAGCTTCGCAACCCCCAACTTTAAGGAACGACAATTTAGGTTTGTTCCCAAACCACAATTCATACGGTGTCATTTCAATGGATTTAGATGGTGCCCTATTTAAAGTAAATCCGCCTGTTTCTAACGCATAACCCCGGAATGATAGCGGTAAACCTATAAGTGACATCATAGAATGAACTATATCTAAGAGAGTTCGATTATGACATTCGGACACACCATTATGTTGTGGTGTTCCCGGTGGTATCAATTATGAAAGTATTCCACAGTTCTTTAAATTCGCGCCAAACTCGTAACTTAGATATTCACCTCCACGATCAGATCATAGAAACCTAATATTCTTGTTATGTTGATTCTCTACTTCACTTTGAAATTCCTTAAACTTCTCGAAAGTTTTGGACTTATGTTTCATGAAATAGATATACCCATATCTTCTCAAGTCATCCATGAAAGTAAGAACATAACGATAACCACCGCGCGATGCTACACTCATTGGTCCACACACATCGGTATGTATGATTTCCAATAAGTCCGTAGCTCGCTCCATCATACTAGAAAATGGAGTCTTTGTCATTTTACCCATCAGAAATGCTTCGCATCTTCCCAGTGATTCGAAATCAAGTGATTCAAGAATTCCATCGGAATGGAATTTCTTCATACACTTCACTCCAATGTGACCAAGACGACAGTGCCACATATAGGTCGAGTTATCGCTCAATTTCAAATGTTTAGCTTCAATGTTATTAATATGTGTATTACTACAATCGAGATTCAACAAGTATAGACCATCTATCAAAGGTGCATGTGCATAAAACATATTACTCATATAAATCGAACAACCATTATTCTCGGACTTAAACAAGTAACCATCTCGCAATAAAAATGATCAGGATAATAATGTTCATGCTTAGCGTAGGCACCAAATAACAATTATTTAAGTATAAAACTAATCCCGATGGTAGATGTAGAGGTAGCGTGCCGACCGCGATCACATCAACCTTTGATCCATTTCCAACGCACATCATCACCTCATTCTTCACTAGTTTCCGTCTATTCTGCAGCACCTGTTTCGAGTTACAAATATGAGCAACCGAACTAGTATCAAATACCCAGGCACTACTACGACTACTAGCGAGATATACATCAATAACATGTATATCAGATATACATTTCTTCTTGATGTTGCCGTTCTTCAAATCCGCCAAGTACTTAGGGCAATTCCGCTTCCATTGACCTTCTCCCTTGTAGTAAAAGCACTCAGTATCAGGTTCAGGCCCAACCTTGGTCTTCTTCGCTGGCGCAGTAACTTTCTTACCGCCTTTCTTGAAGTTTCCCTTTTTCTTAGACTTGCCTTTCTTCTTGAATTTGGTGGTATTATTAACCATCAACACTTGGTGCTCTTTTTTGATCTCCACTTCCGCAGACTTTAACATGGAGAAGAGTTTGGGCAATGACTTGTCCATGTTTTTTATATTATAGTTCATCACAAAGTTCTTGTAACTTGGTGGTAGTGATTGGAGGACACGGTGAATCCCCAAAGCATTAGAAATCACTATCCCTCTTCCATTTTGCAGTTAAAGAACTTTTCATAAGCCTCATAACTCTCAACTGCCGCGTGAGCCTCAAATATCATTTTGAGTTCACGGACAATATCATGTGGGTCAAAGTTCTCAAACCTTTTATGAAGCTCAGATTCCAAACCATACAAGATATCAAACTGAACTATGGAGTACTAATACTTTCGAGTGAGGAAAACATTCTTCACCTCATTGGTAGCATCAGCTACAGGTGGGTCACCCAGCGGTGCATCCAGCACATCGGTCAAATTACCAGCATTGAGGATAATCCTCAAGTTGCCGAACCAATCCGCGAAGTTGCTTCCATTGTTTTTCAACTTTTCTTTGTTTAGGAACACATTAAAATTGATGGTAGGGGCTGTTCGGAATATGCCATAGAGGCAATCATGTATGATGATATTTCCCATTGTATTCATAAATATATTAAGTTGTCCTTGTATAAACATCTGATGTATATCATTGAATATGTGATTCAGTTGTGGAACTATACATTCATGTTGTTTGTACTAAATGTCCTTGGTCATTGAGGTTGTGCTGGACACACAACTTAGACCAATGTGAAAGTCGGCTTGATGACTCGGTTCCACTTGTCATGGGCATGGAGATGCCATTCCGACTTACACAGATTTGGCTAAAGAGTTTAGCGAGTCGGATTGACCCATATTGAGGTACAACGAATATCGTGGTGTGGAACACGGCAGTGCCATCGGGGATGGCTAAAGAGGGACACTCAGATGCAATCGGTGGCTCACGCAACGGGTTGGGCACGGTGAACTGCAAACATAGCGACGTACCCAGGTTCGGGGCCCTCTCGGTGAGGTAACATCCCTACTCCTGCAAGATGAACTATATGGGGGGCGAGCACCCAGTACAGATGCTCCTTGAGCTGTTTCCTTAGCTACTATCGAGAGCTAGAGGAAAATGAAACTAGAGGCTAGCTCTTGCTACTATGAATCTTACTTTTTAGAACCCCAGCTCTGCCCACCCTTATATACTGGTCAGGGGGGGCATATTACAATTTGGGCCCTAGGGTTTACTGTTTGGATATGGTTTTACAGGGCAGTGTCAGCTACAGGGTCCAGCCGGTGGGCTAGGACCCAGTCCGCCCTTCTTTTAGCATCATCTTGTTCTTTTGCGGTCACCCGAGATTCCTTTGGGGCGTCACCCCTGCTTTAACGGTCATTCGGACTGCTTTGATGGTCAGCCGACCACTTTGCTTTATCCTCGTCTGGTAGCACTGGTCGTGATGGCACGCCAGCCTGCCTGATGACGAAGGGAGCCAGAGGCGTACCCTGCAAGGAGCACCTCCCCCTCTGCGCTCTCGATCGAATCCGAGGTAAGCCGAGTGGAAGCGGCCACCCGGCCGGTTCTTCTGGCTGCCGGGCTGGACGGGCCAGCCGGGAAATCTTTAAATCTAGCCGGGCGGCATTAGCCAAGCGACTGGAGTTGTCCTGCTTGATGGCCAGGCGGCTTGTGCTTTCTGGAGCCGGCCTACTTGTGCCTGACTTTCCCTACCCAGGGGTCATCCCCCCGACACTAGTCCCCGAGCGCGTAAGGACTTGGCCGACGGGTAAGGTCTTGCGTGCTCCTTTGCATCTTGAAGTAGTTTGTTGACCGGGTCCGGCTGCAGCTTTTTCTTTTGCTTTCCGGCTGGACTCAATCGGCTGTGGAAGGGAGCAACCGGCTGGCAAAGCTGGAGACGAAGCGTCAGTTTTATGAGGTTGGTGATGTCGACAGCCACGACTGTTGCTCTGGCGCATGTCACGTCAGTTGGACTTCCACGTTGCTGCGTAAGTTTTGGTAACTGTGCATGCCACTTGCCGCAGCGGTTTCTCCGGGTGGGCACGCACGCCTCGTCTCCTGGTAACGCCTATGGATATTCTGTGCTCGGTTGCGACGGTGCAAAGGATAGGAAACCGTAGCGTCGTGTGGCCGTGGTGCCCCGTGGCCACGCGTCGTGCGGAAGATGAGGAGGCGATGGTGCCCCCTGTTGGGATAAATAAGCCCCGGAGGGGAACGAGGCTCGCACTTCCTCTTCCTCCGGCTCTACTTTCCCTGCCTTCCTATGTTCTCGCGTACTTCGCTTCTTGCGCCTCCTCTTCATGGTCGCCGGAGCCACCAAACACCATCCACCACGGCCACTCCTCCTACCGATATGCTGCCGTAGCAGCGCAGAAGTTGGTGCGGGTCCTTCGTGACTGACAACCTTGTTTACAAGTATCGGCAGGGTAGGTTTTTCCCCTCTTCGTTGCTGGTGAAGCATCGTCTCGCGCCGGAGGGGGAACGGGTGCCTGACCCCCGGCTAGGGGAGCGCGTCGTCTTCCTCGTGCACTTCACCCGCAGCTTTAGCCTCCCCGTCAGCCCCTTTCTTCTCCAGCTCTTTGTCTTCTTCGACCTCCAACTCCACCACCTCGGCGCGAACGCCATCATGCAGCTGTCACATCATGGGGCCTGCTGCGAGTCATACCTTGGGGTGTGGCTCGAGGTGGCGAACTTTCTCAAGTTCTTCCACTTCAAAGCCCAGAACACTGCCAAGGACGGCCCGCTGACGCAGACAGGCTGCTGTGCCATCTACTCGCGGCCCTCTTCGTCGGTGCCGCGGTTCGAGCTCCCCGACACTGTCAAGCTATGGAAGCGCTCATATTTTTATGTGAGCAATGCCACGGAGGTGGACTAGATCTGCTTGCCGCCCTTCGTCAAAGTGCCCTCGACGCAGAAGGCCTGGACAACATAGGGGATGGGGGTCCAGGCGGACATCGACCGGATGGCCGCCCGAGGATAGGCGATGGTGGAGACGGAGCGGCTCACCGCCCGGGACATCTCACTATCATGGATGGCGCGTCGCGTGCTTTCGCTGCAGAATCGGTCACACAAGATGTGCCACCTATCGACCGCCGATGACCCGACACGGATGTCGCGGAAGGACGTGTCGTACCAGGACCTGCGGAACTGGATGTCCATGATCTCCAAGTTCCGCGTGGTGGAGAACTGGGCGTACTCCTGCCTGCCGTACCATCGCGGCTGCCTGCCTCCCCGGGTGAGTTGCTCTCTAGTTTTCTTTCTCTTTGTGTTTATGTCGTGGTGGTGTCATGACAGATGCCATGGGTAGGCTTAAGTTAGGGGCCGAATGGATGCTTGTGGTCACCGGGGAGGGAGTGCACGGTCTAGACGCGCACGAAGAACAAGATGAACTCTCCACACTTAGGGATTTTATTGATCCTATAAGTTTACAAGTGCTCCTTGTGCGGTATGAACAAAGCCTTAGGGCACTAGTTTCCTACTAGGTCCAACCTCATCTAACCCTATCTATCCCCCTCCTTATATAGGTGAAGGCTAGCTAGGTTACACCCCTTTGGGTCCTAGGGTTACTGTTTGGGTCTTGGTCTTCACTGTACGGGCCGGGTCATGGGCTGGCCCTGAGCCCCTTGACCCAGTCCATAAAGATAGACAACTAACGGTCTTCTCGTATGTAGCCTCCAGTTCTTTTGGCGTCACACCATAACTTTGTGCGTCTACCCTTGCTTTAGGAGGCACTTGGCTCCTTTCGTGTCACCCGGCATCGCCCCTCTCTTTTGACCGTGCTTTACCATGGTACCTCCTGAATCTTACTCAGAAAGGTGCCACGCGTCCTGTCTGACTCGGCCTTCCCTCGTAAGACTCGGCTTGTTGGTTCCTGCAAGATTAACAAACTTGTCTTATCTGGGCCGACATAGTTCCTATGTCGGCCGCACACGACCATCTTTCCCGGCCGTTGTTACTCGGTCAAGTTCATTCCTTACTCGACATAAGCCAAGCTAGGCAATGTTTTACCCCTTATGACACTACCGATGGTTATTCCCCTGACATTAGTCCCCGAAGCTGGTGAGGCCTAACAGTTCTAGCTGTTAGGCGTCTCCAGGTTCCTTTAATGTGATTGTAACTTCTCTTTCTGCCAGCATTTACTACTTAGGATGCACTGTTTTGCGTAACCTCGATCTTAGCCAAGTCTACTTTGCTCTTTCTGAGTCTCATCTTTGACTTTTTGGCCCATTTTTGCCTCATGCCGAGTCATTTTGGCCGATTCTGAGTCATTTTCGGCGTGCCTTAGTCACTGACAGCTTGTAATCATGGTGACTTGCCTCAAATTTTGTCCCAAATCCTGAACGCACAGTGACGGCGGCATAGTAACTCCCTGTCACTGTGGCAGTCCCATCGCTTAGCGCCTCGTGTCTTGCACAGCGTGACGTGGAAGTGGATTTATCGTGTATCACCTACACGTGGCACTTGCTGATCAGCTCACTCGGCTGAATACACGGCCACACGTTGGCTGCACGGCATAGGAGGATCCCACGATTGGGGTTTTTATTCCCCTTAAGTAGGGGCGAGGGGAACTTAACTTCCCTTGCCCATTCAGTTTCCCCATTGACTCTTTCTTCTTCCTTGCGCCTCCAAAATCCCAACTTCCCCCTTTGCGGTTCTTCTTCTCCACAGCTTCTCTTCTGCGATTGATCTTTTCCCTTTTCCATTCCACTACGGGTCCTCTCTCCTCCAAGCCTCTTCCATCAGCGGAAGAGACAGAATCCAGGGAGGTCATGGATGCTCGCGACGCCGCCGAAGGTGCAGAGGAACAGGAGGTCACCGTCGGCGAGCGCGACGGCTAGGAAGGCTCAGAAGTTTCCGCGGAGGAACTTGAGTGGTCGCGCTCCACTAGGCACATCCAGCTCGAGGTGGATTGCCGCCTCCCATCAGGTGAGATTTCTCCCAAGCCTGACGCCAATGAGCGGTTAGTTTTCCTCTCCCATTTTGAGCGAGTTTTTGCCTTGCCAGTGAGCAAATTCTTTGTTTCCTTTCTCTCCACCTTCCATCTTTAGACCCATCATTTGCCTACCAATGCGATTGGCTCCCTCTCTTGTTTTATTTCTGCCTGCGAGGGCTACCTTGGCATTTGTCCCACAGTTCTTCTCTGGGCCGAATACTTTAGCTTAGGATCCAGGTAGTGCCAGATCCTAGCGTCCCCCGTGCCAAGAAAAGGCCTACTAGGTGCGGTGCCACTAGAATCACACCCATGAAAGAATCCATCTTTCCCCGGGTCACCAGCCTTGACTCTTGCAAGAAATGGCATAGGACTTTCTTCTATGTCAAAAACAGCGGGTCCACTGACTACATCCGGCTCCCTCCTTTCTTGGACGAGGTTCCCAGCAAGGAGTTCTGGAATCTTGACCCGCGCAACAAGAATGCCGTGGTGAACGAGGCCAACGGAATTCTGGAGAGGCTGTTGTCGCTGAATGAGAACTTTCAATTGACTGAGGAGGATCTCATGTGTTCTTTCATTGCGCACTGGGTCAGCCCTATCCAAGCCAGGAGCCACAAGATGTGCTTCGTGAGTAGCACGCAGGACCCTACTCGGCACTCCACGATGGAGCTTACCCACGATTCTATGGCCCGCCGAGTCAGATCGATCTTTAAGCTGACTTTGGCAGAGGATTGGGCCTGGAGCTTCCCCCCTTTTAGCTGAGATAGGCCTGTCCCCTGGGTAAGTTTCTGAGTCACTTTCTGTTCGACATAGATTTTCTTATGTTCATTTGCCATTCCATTTGTTTATTCTGTTTGTCTTTCGCATAATCTCATTCACCAGGTTGATGACAGTATAGTCCCCCTGGTGGTTATTACGAAGATCGCTCTGACTCAGACGAAATCGAGTTTGACCTGGAGTGCTTCATGCCCATTCCGCATGCAGCTGCCACTTCAACTCCGGGTAAGAGCAACACTCGAAACCCCTTACAAGATTGGTCTGACGATGACGATGATGATTATGAGATTCTAGAGGTACTAGTCTTTTAACCTTAACCTTCTGACTTATCCGAGTGAGCTCGCCATTTACTTATGCAGCTGGCCAGGTACACGACATTCCCCCTCTTGCTGTGGGTGGAGGCGGCAAGATCCCTGCTGCCAAGCCGGGTAAGCGACACGAGGCCTCCTCCAGCGCTCAGCCCTCCAAGAAGCGCAAAGTTGCTCCTGTCGCTCCTCCTGCTGCCTCGTTAACCGAGACTCGCAAAGCTGCTAGGCCCCGAGTCACTTGTCACCTTCCGCGTGACCCGACCGTTTCCGGGTAAGCTTTGTTGTTTGCTTACTTTCCATTTTTCCTTTCCTATTTAGTAATTTATTTCTTATAAGCATTTTTTGATATTTTCAGCGCGGCGCCTTTGTCGGCTAGCCAAGATGCTCCTAGCATGGCCTCTTCGCTGCTAAGGCTAGCCTCTCCTCATCGCACCGACACTGCTGTGCCGAGCCCTGTCCGGGTCACTACCCCCACACTAAGACTCACGAGTCTTAGAGTGAGGCCGACCCGGCGGCGCATCCGACGGAGGAGACTCGGCCCAGCTCCCCTGCTGCTTTTCCAGAACAAGATATTGATCCCGGCGCTAGCAATATCAGTGCTGAGAAGACCCATGATACCAGTTCTACTGCTCCTAGTGTACAAGTTGACCCAGTCGTCGCTTCCCAGACCGTTGCTGAGCCTATTCATTCGGCTCCTATTTTTCCCTGACTAGACCTGCTCACTCTCCTTCTCTGTCAAAAGATCAGACCCACACTGCTGCCCAAAGCCATGCTCGCCTCACAACCATCAAGCCCTTATTGACCAAACAGTTGACCTTGGTCCACACCCCAGGCACCGCACCTCAGATACGGGCCAGACCAACAACAAAGACATCCGCCTCGGCAGGTCAGTTGGGCGAGTCCATAGCTGCCGGGTCTGGCGGCAGTTCTAGGGCTGTTGCCTTGCATACCAGCGCCGCTGCTACCCGCGCCAATGTGGGAACTATCCTGAAAAGGGTCAAGTTCTTACTCAGACACTTAGTGGGAATGGCCTCGGTTCCGCAGAGCGTTACGCTGTGGCTTGGAACGCAGCTGGCGAGCAAGAGGCCAGCTCCGATGCTGGGGAAAAAATAAAGCTGGGCCCCAAGGCCGTCTCTGATATGACCCAGCAGGCCATCGCCTTGATGGCCCGAGCAGATGAAGTGAACGAGTTATGTAATGTTCTTACTCTTTTGCGTATTGAGTATCTTTTTGTTATACATGATCCCTAGTCTCTGAGGTTACTGCCGAATAAGGAACTTACTCGGTTGTAAGCTCTAAGTTAGAACCTATCCTTTTATTTCTCATGCCAAGTTTGCATGTCAGATTTTCAATCCTTAGGCCCCGAGGTTACTGCCGAATAAGGAACTTACTGAGACGAGGTGACTCGGCTCAAGAAGCAAATGGCGGATATGGAGCAGAAGCACCACGCCGAGGTGAAGGGGCTGTGGGAGGAGCTTGCTGAGAAAGATGGCCAACATGCCGTCAGTGCCGAGAAGACCAAGGAGCTTCTCAAGGAGGCCGAGTGGGCGGTTGAGTCGGCTCATTAGGATCTGGATGCTCTTCAGGCCAAGGCTAGGATTTGGCAGAGCAAGCTTGGCACCGTCAATTCTTTCCTCGGCAGTGAGTCCTGGCCCTTCTTTTTACTGTATTCACACTCTTGCCTTCTGTCCCATTTTCATTGTTTTGCTAATGTTCTTTTTCTTTTGCAGAGAATTTCCCCGAGGCCGATATGTTCGCGATACGGTCCATGAAGAAAATCAGAGTCGAGTCTGGAGCTCCTGCTGATGGCGAGGTCACTATCGATGAGCAGCTTGCAGCGCTGTCTGAACACGCAAAGACTCTCAAATCATGCGGCGTTGACTTTCTCAAATCGGTGATTCACACGTTCAGGATGCTCTGGCCGGATGAAGACACGCCGACACTGATTGAGCCTTTGGCTGCTAGGCTGCTTCAGACTGAAGACAGGTTGGATCAATGGCGCGAGTCGGCCGGCCGAGCTACAACGGACAAGGCTCTTGCCTTTGTGCTTTGATGGTACGAGGACATCAATCTTGATGTTCTCGAGTGGATGAGAGCTGAAGGCAAGTGGCTCCATGATCCTGAGATTATCAAGAAACACCAAGAGAGATCTTATGCCATGGTCGAATATGCCTTTGTGCATGCTTGGTGTGATGGGCCCAGCTTCCTCGACCTTGGTGAGCCTCTTGCCGAGATTGCCGACGATGAAGGTGATGATAGTGAGTCCACCGAGTCAGATGATGCAGCAGACTCGGCCACCAACGCGTGTGACTCGGCAGACGCTCCTAGCTCTAGCCCCAAGGTTACTCCTCCGAGCCCAACTGATTCTTAGGCTTATTAAAAAAACACTTGAATTTCATGAGATCCCCGGTATGCCGGGTGCAGATGTATGATACAATGCACTTATTTTGGGTGTGCGCCTTGTGATAAGGCTTAAACTTTTATTTTTAATGTGTATCCAGGGGCAAGTCCCCGAGTTTCATTTTGCCGTTCCCCTTTTCCTTGAATTTGGCTCTTGTCTACCTTTTTTGTGGCGTTCGACATTAGAGTCTCAAAGTTCTAAGTATTGAGTCAACGGATATGAAACTAGACCACTTGTCCTAGGATGATCCGACATACGAAGCAATATAACCTACTGTGAGTTAGTAAAAAAACATACATAGGGTCAACTCGCATTTTTCCCTTTACTTATCCGGTGTTCGTGTTTACTCGTCATTGATCTTTTGCTCTTGCTTGCCATGAAGCCGTGTTTTCGGACAACAACATAGTCGAAGAGTTGATTCTATCCGAGTAGACATTACTTGTTCAGAGACAAGTATTAAGTGTCAACGCTAGCCAACATAGAATAATCGAAGGACAAACATAAGGGACAGTCCCCGAGTCATTTTTTTGAGTCATACCATTTTATTACCAGCACATAGCCGGCATAAGCGTCCGACATATGACGGTTTGAGAGATACATACACTGCTTCTCCTAAGTGTAGAAAGGATGTAGCAGTGCCACATTCCATGGCCTTTTGGTTTCATCATCTGATCTGTCCGCCTTGTTCTTTTGTGCTTCGCGAGCATCTATTAGGTAATACAAATCATTGTGCAATGCTTTGCTTACGATGAACGGTCCTTCCCATGGGGGTGACAATTTATGCATTCCAGCTGTGCGTTGCACTAGTCTGAGCACCATATCCCCTTCTCGGAAAACACGAGGTTGAACTTTCCGGCTATGGTAGCGTCGGAGACTTTGTTGGTATATGGTGGATCTGGACAATGCCAATTCCCTTGCCTCTTCGAGTAAGTCAACTCCATCTTCTCGGTCCTCTTTTACCTCAGCTTTCGAGTATTGTATTACCCTTGGCGAGGCATATTCTATGTCGGCAGGCAAAAATGCTTCTGCCCCATACACAAGGAAGAACGACGTATAGCCTGTTGATCGATTCGGAGTTGTCCTTAAACTCCACAACACTGAGGGTAATTCCTCTATCCAACAACCAGGTGATCTCTAGAGTGGTTCCATTAAGCGGGGTTTTATCCCAGATAGAACTAAGCCATTAGCTCGTTCAACTTGTCCATTTGATTCTGGATGAGCGAATGATGCTACATCAAGTCTTATTCGGTTTTTCCCACAAAAACAAGTGAAATCTCCTTCGACAAAGTTTGTGCCATTATCTGTGATTACACTATGTGGGTAACCATATCTCAAGATTATATATTTTAGGAATGTGACAGCTGTTTTTCCATCCAATTTCTTGATGGGCTTTACTTCTATCCATTTGGTAAACTTGTCAACCATTACAAGTATGTGGGTCATGCCACCTCTCGCTGGTTTGAATGGTCCCACAATATCCAGGCACCATACTACAAATGGCCAAGTGATTGGTATAGTTTTTAACTCAGATCCTGGTAAATGTGACTTTGACGCGTAACGCTGGCAACCGTTGTATTTTCTCACAAGTTGCTGTGCCTCTGCCAGTGCGCTTGGCCAATAGAATCCATGTCGGAATGCCTTGGCTACCAATAATCTTGATGATGCATGGTGCCCACATTCTCCTTGGTGAATGTCCAACAGTATCCCTTGACCTTTCTCTGGACTTATACAATGCTGCAATACACTTGTCACACTTCTCTTGTACAACTCCTTATTGATTATTGTGTATGATTTTGCCCTCCTTTCTGTTTGTCTTGCCAGTATCTCATCATCTGGCAAAGTTCCATCTTTCAAGTAATTGAATATTGGTTGCGCCCATGCCGGTACCAGTGGTGCTGGATCTATTTCTTCATCAATTTCCATTGGCTCAGCTGACATATGTTCTGCCGACATAACCCGAGGAGTCCCCGAGTATGATTCGGCAACCCCTGAGGTGAGCGGAATAGTCCCCAAGTGACTTGAACCTGCCCCTGTGTCGATATCCATTGGCACATCGTCCAACTCTTGATTTGCCAGGGTGAGCCTAATTGACTCGGATTCTGGTGACGACTTGATCGATGGTTTCCCGAGATGTTCCAATGCTACTCCTGGTGGTATCGCTTGCCGATAGGAGCCTAACTTGAATAGTACATCCCGCTGCCTCATTCTTTGCTCTGGGTATGTGATGAAATTCACACCCCTCAAAATATCTCGAAATTTGTTGCACATGAAAACGATATAGTGCCATGTTTGCATCCAACGCGTCCTAATGCCCAGATACTTGCTGGATCACCAAATCCGAGTCACCAAAACACATGATCCTTTTGATGCCAATCTCTTTGGCCACTTTTATGCCATGGACAAGTGCTTCATACTCGGCGAAGTTATTGGATGTAGCAAAGTGGATCTGCAACACATATTTGAGCTGATCCCTCTTTGGTGATGTGAGCACTATTCCGGCGCCTAGACCCATTTTCGTCTTGGATCCGTCAAAATGCATCTTCCCGTAATTTGGATCTGGCAGTGGTGGCTCGTATTACATCTCCATCCAATCCACGAAGAAATCAGCTACGGCTTGAGATTTGATTGCATCTCGCCTATCATATTGTGGAGTATATGGTGCTAGCTCTATGGCCCATTTTGCGACTCGGCCAGTGGCATCTTTGCTGCCCAATATATCCAAGATAGGTGCCTCACGTATTACCCGGATTGGGTGTTCTTAGAAATAATGCTTCAGCTTCTTTGCTACCATATACACCCCATACGTCATTTTTTGGTCATGGGGGTAATTTTGCTTTGATATAGAGAGCACTTCGCTCAAGTAATAAACTGGCCTTTGGACTGATTTGCCCTCTTCTTCGTGTTCTACCACTATTACTGCACTTACAACTCCGTTGGTTGCGGCGACATAGAGCAACATTGGCTCTTTGGATAGCGGTGACGCTAATATTGGCACTGTTGCCAACATGTTTTTGAGTTCATGGAAAGCGCTATCAACTTGTTGTGTCCATGTAAATTTGTCTGATTTCTTCATCAGTTGATATAGTGGTAAGGCTTTTTCACCTAGCCGACTAATTAATCTGCTCAACGAGGCCATACATCCTATGAACTTTTGGACATTGTTGAGGTTTTTTTTGGCAATTCCATTCTTTCGATGGCCCTGATCTTTGTCGGGTTAGCCTCAATTCCTCGGCTGGATACAAGGAATCCGAGTAACTTTCTAGCCGGGACACCAAATGTGCATTTTTTTGGGTTAAGTTTCATCTGAATCTTCTTAAGTTTGCGAATGTTTGATGCAATTCCTCAATTAGAGTGTGATTTTGTTTGGTTTTTATTACCACGTCATTGACGTATACTTGATCAGTTTTGTCCAATTGATCTTGCAAGCATTTCTGCATGCATCTTTGATATGTTGCACTTGCATTCCCCAATCCAAACGGCATGGTGCGATAGCAATATGCCCCGTACGAGGTGATAAAAGCTGTCTTTATTTGATCATTCGGATTCAGTGGTATCTGGTAGAAACCAGAATACGCATCCGCAAATGACAATAACTCACACCCGATAGTAGAGTCTATGACTTGATCGATCCGTGGCAGGGGAAATGGATCTTTTGGACACGCCTTATTGAGGTTCGTGTAATCAATACACATGCGCCACACCACTGTCACGTTCGGGTCATCTTTTTTCTTCTCCACCAAGACTGGATTTGACAACCAATCTGGGTGCAGTACTTCCATGATAAATCCTGCAGCCAAGAGCCTGGCTATCTCGGTAGCTATCACTTTCCTCCTATCTTCTGCGAAATGGCAGAGGGGTTGCTTCACCGGCTTGGTATCTGGCCTTACATGAAGAGAGTGCTCAACCAGCTCCCTCGGAACTCCTTGCAAATCCTGTGTGAACCATGCAAAGATATCCCGATTCTCACGGAGGAAGCTGGTGAGCTTGCTTTCCTATTTGTTAGTCAGCCCAGCACCAATGGTAACTATGCGCTCTGGGAAAGTCTCATCCACGTGTACCTTCTTAGTTTCCTTGGTAGCTTGGAATGATACACTGCCATGCGGGTTACTAAGTGCCGGCATGGACATTTGTGCTGCATTGGCCAATGTTGCCACTTCCATCATTTGATGCTTTTCCTGTGCTATGACCAGTGACTCGGCATGTGAAGATCCGTCTAAGGCACAAGCGATAGATCTTTGGTAGTCTCCTTCGACTGTGATAACTCCATAAGGACCTAGCAGTTTCATCTTTAAGTAAGCAATATGAGGAGTGGCCATAAACTTTTCAATAGCCGGCCTGCCGAGTAAGGCATGGTATGAGATGACCAGGTCAACCACCTCGAACTCTATGGCTTCAGTGCGACGGTTTTCCCTATTGCCGAATAAGACGTCAACCTAGATCTTGCGATTGGTTCACATGACAATCCCGACACGATGCCATGGAAAGTTGTCTTAGTCGGCTCCAGCATGTTCATAGTGATGCCTAACTTGAGCATGGTATCCTTGTACATGATGTTGATGCTACTGCCATCATTGATCAGTACCTTGGAAAATTTCACATTGATATCAGGGCCCATGAATGTTGGATCCAAGACAAGATCATATCCTCCTGCTGTTGGCATGATCTTGGTGTGATCCTTTATGCTCCAAGTTATCTCCTGTTCAGACCAATTCATGTACTTTGGAATTGCCGGCATTGTGGCATTCACTTCCATCATCCGTCTCTGCTGACTCTTTTTGTCATTCGGCTCTATGACGAATACAACATAGCTCTAGTGGTGCTCTCTATACTCATTTCTGGTTCAATGGCCGACATGAGCGTCGTCACCTCTTAGGTTATGCACCTGATGCACAACCTCTCTTCTTTCTTGGTTATGATACCTTGGCTGCCTGTTCTCATATCTATGCTCAGCTCCAACACCTTGGGCATTCCCTCCTGTGAGCGGTGGAGGTGGAGGTGTTGGTAGTTGCTTAGTCGGTGAATCCACTCTATCTCCCTTCTGAAACCAAATGCATTGTCTTGTTGTGTGATTTGCTGGCTTACTCAGACTTGGTGTGTGGAACTTACACGGCTAGTCTAACATCATCTCGTAAGTGTATTTCTGCCTGTCCTGATATGGCTTTCTTTGTTCATATGGCTTTTTGCCATCATTCTTTGGGATCCACTGTTGCTACCCATTTGTTCTTTGATGTTGGCTGCTTCCAGCATCTAGATGATCCTGACTCACAACCGCAACTTGAGTCAAACCATACCTATTGTCTAGCCTTTCATCTCTTCTCTTGCTTCTATACTCGGATCTTTCCTGGCGCCTTTGCGACCCGGCAAAGTCATAGATCTGAGTCTCACTCATCCCATCTGCCGACATGAGCAAAGGCTGAGTCGGATCTCCTAACGCAAATGAGTCGGCGATTCTTAGAATTTCTTCCAAGCTTGCCGGCATATCTCTCTGTAACCTTTACCATAGTACGCTTCCATGTCTGCATCCTTGTGCAAACCATGCGATGGTCTGTGACTCGATTACCCCTTCACAAGAGTTGCGCATTGTGCACCACCTTGTGAGGAATTCCCTATCTATTTCATTTGAAGGAAATATGCCCTAGAGGCAATCATAGAGATGATTATATTTCTTATGTATCCATGAGTTGTTGTAATGTTCCTTGAATATCCATATCAGGCAACTTGTATTGATTGGCAATTATGTGAATTGTTTGTGAAACTCTTTACTTGTATGGTTATTTAATTGTTGTCCCTAGTCGGAGTTCATGTGAGGACACACGTGAATATTAGACTAGCACATCGATTGGTTGATGACTATGTTTCGCAAGTCATAGACATGGAGATTTCAAACCAATGATGTGGACACATGTTATGAACATGGGGTTAGACTGACCCAACTTGAGACTGGCAATTAGTTGCATCTCTCTCTCTACACATCGTGTATGTTTTGTCTTAGACCTGAGATTGTCGCATGTACTTGAGATGTGGATCGACCTACTTTGGGGCTATCAGACGGTACTCCGTAACTGGGTAGTTATAAAGGTAGCTTTCAGGTTTGTCCTGAAACATGCTGCAAGGCATGGTCAATCAAGATGGTATTTGCCCCTCTCTACTTGAGAGAGATATATCTGGGCCCCTAGAGTGATCGGATCCAGAAATGCATGGCCGTGCTACATAAGGTTAATAGTTAACCTAGTAAAGGGATTCCGAGTTACAGAGAGGTTAGCTTGGAGCAAGACCAAATATCGTGAGGCAAAGGGAAAGACATGTACTAAACCTTGTGATGGTTCGTTCGATATGATCTTTGTATGCATTTAGGAGTTGGCACGTCTTGCTAGAGGCTGCTACCAACTATTGACAGAATAAGTGTATTCGTGTCATGTATATACGTATATGAACCTATAGGGTCACACACTTAAGGGGCTGAAAGCCTAATGAGGATTGGATCCGAATTAGACCAGGCTTAGGCTACTAATGGGATACTAATGTAGAAGCCCACTAGGGACGCCTATATAAGAGAGGGTGGGGCGAGCTAACCAGGGTTAGATCTAAGACCATTCCACCCAACTGCCACTCCTCACGCATGTGTTGCACGCGCGGACCTAGAAGTCCGGCGTCTGATGCTTCCACCCCGCACGTGTGGATACCTCGGAGGTGCTGCATCTGTGGCACTTGGACGAGCCGCGCAAGGGGAGCTTCTCGTGGGACGAGGACAAGGAGGAGACGTGGAACATCTGCACTGCCTCGACGCACTTCATCAATTCCGCAACTTCGCATCTAGTGGTAATCCCGTGATCTATGACAACAGTAATCCTGGTTTACGCGGTAGAAAATTTTGATTTGCGCTAGTGTAGCCTACCTGTATCCCTTCAGTGGTATCAGAGCCGATGCTGTTCAGTTATAGGTTCGGGATGTTTGCATATGGTGATATGCATATTGATATGAATGATGTGATCGTTTATATGGTGGTGGTTCAGAATTGATCTATGATCTTGCTTTCCATGATCGTGATTCTGAGGTAGTCAAACGACTTACCCCTGCCGGTCGGTTTCCGCCATCGGGGTAGACAGTGACACATAAATCCTGTTGAATCACGCGAAGATGAATACGATTGATCGAATCGGAACCCAGAGCTAAAATCGATGTACCGTGATCAAAGGAGTTTGATCAGCTCGGGACAACAGACGGTTTATGGTAAATTTGATTTGCCGATCAAAATCCTTAAAGAAAATTGTGTAGATTCGATCTCTCATTTTTCTCCGCGAGGAGCGCTGCCCCTTCGAACCCCGCAGGGGGAGACCCCCTAGAGCCCCCTTAATCGTAGCTCCTTTTGTATCTCGTTAAGGTAACTAGGTGCTGCGATGTCACATGATCCGGTAGAATGCGATTCTATGCATAACTTGTTTTTGCAGGATGTATGTGATCAGTATGGCCCATATATGTATGTGATGCATGTATGAAATTTTGCATGACCTGCGTGTGATGAGTAGGGCAACACGGATGGAGCCATATGTGTTGTCATTTATTGTAATGGCCTGCGTGCCAACTTGTGATGATCCCAATACTATGTAATTTTGATTACTAGCTGTTAGGAGTAATAGCTTGTATTAGTTCTTGGAGGACTCATCACCTGGAAGATGGCTCACATGGAACATGAAGATGGAGATCATCATGGTGGACAGGTTCTATGGCGATGGAAATCACCATGAGAAAATGGGCCATACTGTGTCACATCTATGTGAATGCTATTCTTATGTGTTTTACTACTATGCATGCTTAGATGATAGAAGAAGAACGATCCCTCAGAAAGTTTAAGTTTAAACATGCCCTCCCAACCAAACCTTGCACCATCCTATGCCCTGTACAATCGTTGGCGGGCCTATGAAATTAGGGTGCCACAGTTTTCCTTGGCTGGATGGGTTTGTATCGGATACCTACACGCATAAGGGTTGGTGAGCTTGACAAGGTCATCTTAACAGTTAAGGACCTTGGGGCATAAAGGTTGAGCGCCTAGTTTTGACATAGATATGTCACCCAACAACAAGAGTCATATGTGATATGATTAGCAAGTGTTGCTTACCTATTTACCTTGTCTTCTAGCAGTGATGCTAAAGCTCACTAGTCGACTTGTTAATTGTGGATCTTGAATCACTTAGTATCAATAGAGGGATATTGATTTAAGTGGGAGTATATGCTATTAAATTGTTTAATATGTTTTACTCTTTCATGGTTACATGGCTTAGTATTTTGCATGTTTTCTGTTGTAGATCAATGGCACCGAACACTGCATCACCTTTTTCTTTGCGTTCGATTCTTGACAAAGATAAACTTAATGAAACAAACTATACGAACTGGGTCCGTAACCTGAGAATTTTTCTCAGGTCTGATAAAAAGGAAACTGTTCTGGATACCCCAATCCCCGATGAACCTGCTGATAATGCATCTGCTGCACTAAATAATGCCTACAAGAGAGCATGTGATGATTCTCTTGAGGTTAGCTGCCTTATGCTTGCATGCATGGAACCTAAACTCCAAAAGAAGTTTGAGGATCAGGAAGCATACGATATGATCGTCGCACTTAAGGACATGCTCCAAGATTAAGCAAGGACTGAGAGGTACAATGTTGCCAAGTCCTTTGTTGAATGCAAGATGGCAGAGGGAGCAGCTGTAGGTCCCCATGTGATCAAAATGGTTGGTTACAGTCAGACTTTGGAAAAGCTTGGTTTTCCACTAGGCCAAGAGTTGGCCACTAACTTCATTTTGGTGTCTCTTCCATCCAGCTATGGGCAGTTCATTTCGAACTACCATATGCATAGGGTGGAGAAGGACCTTAATGAATTATGTGGGATGCTTAAAACAGCAAAAAGTGACATGAAGAAGTGTGCAGGGCATAGCCATGTGACGGCTGTGCAGAACAAGCCTAGCTTCAAGAAAAAGGGTACTTCTTGGAAGAAGAAGGGCAAGGCCAAGGATACGAACCCTAAGTATGCTCCCAAGCAAAAGGCTGGACCTGTAGATGACACTTAGTGCTTCTTTCCATGAACATGGCCACTGGAAGAGAAACCGCAGCAAGTACCAGGCTTCTTTGAAGAAGAGTGGAAGTAAGAGTACTTCCCACTCAGGTACGCTTGTTGTAAATGTCGTGGACATTCTTCTTGCTGATTAATATGTTAACTCTTGGGTATTTGATACTGGATCGGTTGCTCATATTTGCAATTCGATGCAGGGGCTAATAAGGACTAGAGAAGTGCAGAAAGGCGAAGTGGATTTTCGCGTCAGAAATAAAGCAAGGGTTGCTGCATTGTTCGTTGGCGTCATGCAACTTCACCTTCCGTCAGTATTTATTATGGAGTTAAATAATTGTTATTACATTCCTAGTATGGGTCGAAACATTTTATCACCTTCATGTTTGATGAGGGATGGTTATTCATTCGCGAGTGCAAACAATGGTTGTGTAATCTCTAAGAATGATATGTTTATGGCTAATGCTCCTATAGTGAATGGGTTATTTATTCTAAATCTTGATGATGCATCTGTTTACAATGTTAGTGCTAAAAGGCTTCGGCCTAATGATTTGAGTCCTACCTATTTATGGCATTGTCGTTTGGGGCATATAAGTGAAAAGCGCATGAAGAAGCTCCATGGTGATGGTCTTCTAACTTCGTTTGATTTTGAATCATACGAGACATGTCAAGCTTGTTTACTTAGAAAGATGACCAAGTCGCCTTTTTCGGGTTTACTCGAGAGAGCGACAAACTTGTTGGAACTCATACATACTGATGTATGTGGACCAATGAGCACGACAACCAGAGGAGGATATCACTACTTCATTACTTTTACTGATGATTTCAGTAGATATGGTTATGTCTACTTAATGAGGCATATGTCTGAAACTTTTGAAAAGTTCAAGGAGTTTCAGAGTGGAGTAGAGAATCAACGTGGCAAGAAAATAAAGGCCTTGCGATCTGATCGTGGAGGTGAATATTTGAGTCACGAGTTTAGCAATCGTCTTAAGAGTTGCGGAATTGTTCCACAACTTACGCCGCCCGGAACGCCTCAAAGGAACGGGGTCTCCGAACGGCGTAATTGAACTTTGTTGGACATGGTTCGATCGATGATGAGCCAGTCGGATTTGCCATTGTCATTTTGGGGTTACGCTCTAGAAACGGTAGCTTTCACACTTAATAGGGTACCATCTAAATCCGTAGTTAAGACACCATATGAGATGTGGACTGGAAAGAATCCTAGTTTGTCTTTTCTAAAGATTTGGGGTTGTGATGCATTTGTCAAGCGACTTCAGTCGGACAAGTTAACACCCAAATGGGATAAGTGCATTTTCGTGGGATATCCGAGGGAAACCTTAGGGTATTACTTCTACAACCGATAAGAGGGCAAAGTGTTTATCGCTCGTAGCAGTGTTTTCCTAGAGAAAGAGTTTCTCACAAAGGGAACAAGTGGAAGGTCGGTGCGACTTGAAGAAGTTCAAAATGAGCCAGTTGGGGATGCTTCTACGAGTGATGCTATTGTAGCATAACAAGTTGAGGAACCCGTGGCAACAGAAGCACCACAACCACAAAGGTCGGCGAGGCTCCGCGAAGAGCGGGAATTATTATTGTTAGACAATGATGAGCCTGCGACCTATGCAGAAGCGATGGTGGACCCAGACTCTGAGAAATGGCTGATCGCCATGAGATCCGAGATAGAGTCCATGGGTGACAATCAAGTTTGGAACTTGGTTGACCTGCCTGATGGTTTTAAAGCCGTCGAGTGCAAATGGATCTATAAGAAGAAGATTGATATGGATGGAAATGTTCACATCCATAAATCTCGACTTGTTGCAAAAGGTTTTCGACAAGTTCAAGGAGTTGACTACGACGAGACTTTCTCGCCCGTAGCGAAGCTTAAATCTATACGGATAATTCTAGCCATTGCTGCACATTTCGACTATGAAATATGGCAAATGGATGTCAAGACGGCTTTCCTAAATGGAATCCTAACCGAGGACATGTATATGATGCAGCCCGAAGGTTTTGTCGATCCAAACAATGCTGGAAAGGTGTGCAAACTTCTGAAGTCCATTTATGGGCTGAAGCAAGCATCTCGGAGTTGGAACATTCGATTTGATGAAGTTGTAAAGGAGTTTGTCTTCATCAAAAACAAACAAGAACCTTGTGTTTACAAGAAGGAAAGTGGGAGAGCGCTGGTATTTCTAATCTTATATGTAGATGACATATTGCTGATTGGAAATGACATTCCTATGCTCGAGTCTGTTAAGACTTCATTGAAAAATAGTTTTTCGATGAAGGACTTGGGAGAAGCAGCATATATTCTGGGCATCAAGATCTATAGAGATAGATCAACGAGGCTAATTGGATTAAGCCAGAGTACATACATTGACAAAGTGTTGAAACGTTCAGCATGGAAGAGGCTAAGAAGGGGTTCTTGCCAATGTCTCACGGCATAAAAATTAGCAAGACTCATTGTCCTTCGACTACTGATGAGCGTGAGCGCATGAGTAGGGTTCCATATGCTTCGGCTATTGGATCCATCATGTATGCAATGATATGTACTCGCCCAGATGTTTCCTATGCTCTAATTGTTACGATCAGATACCATGCTGATCCAGGTCAAGGTCACTAGACAACGGTAAAGGACATCCTTAAGTACTTAAAAAGGACTAAGGATGTGTTCCTAGTTTATGGAGGTGAGGATGAACTCAGTGTAAAGGGTTACACAGATGCGAGTTACCTTAATGACTCAGATGATTCGAAATCGCAGTCAGGTTATGTGTTTGTCTTGAATGGTGGTGCTGTGAGCTGGAAAAGTTCCAAGCAAGATACAGTGACCTCCTCTTCAACAGAAGCTGAATATATTTCTGCCTCGGAGGCCGCAAAGGAAGCTGTTTGGATTAGGAATTTGCTGATTGCTCTCGGTGTGGTTCGGGGCGCGTCCAATCCCTTGGACGTTTATTGTGACACCAATGGTGCTATTGCACAAGCCAAGAAACCTAGACAACACCAGAAGAACAAACATATTCGCATGCGTTACCATCAGATTCGAGAGTTCGTTGAGGATGGTAGTGTCATGATATGCAAAATACATACAGACTCAAATGTTGCTGATCCATTGACTAAGCCTCTCCCACAGCCCGCGCATGAAGCGCACACAAGAGCAATTGGTATTAAATACATTTTAGATTGACTCTAGTGCAAGTGGGAGACTGAAGGAAATATGCCCTAGAGGCAATCATAGACATGATCATATTTCATATGTATCCATGAGTTGTTGTAATGTTCCTTGAATATCCATATCAGGCAACTTGTATTGATTGGCAATTATGTGAATTGTTTGTGAAACTCTTTACTTGTATGGTTATTTAATAGTTGTCCCTAGTCGGAGTTCATGTGAGGACACACGTGAATATTAGAGTAGCACATTTATTGGTTGATGACTATGTTTCGCAAGTCATAGACATGGAGATGTCAAACCAATGATGTGGACACATGTTATGAACATGGGGTTGGACTGACCCAACTTTTTGAGGGTAAAACAGTAGGGTAAAAAACCCCACTGCAATTTTTATAAATCATAATGAGTTACAATCAGTAGATATTTACAAATTCAAGGCCACCTCATTGAGGAAAAAATGACATGGCTAACTATCTCCTATCTAAATTGTTGCTGATCCAGGCTTTGAGATCCTGGTAATACTTTTTCTTAATTCTACACAGAACCCATCTCAATTCTTGAGAAACAATAGCTCTCCATTCATCAAGGGAAGCTCGCTTGTTGTTAAATATTTCATTGTTTCTGCACATCCATATGCCCCAAGCCCCTAGAATAATAATCTCCATTGCAAAGGGGACTTTTAGTCTGCGTTTTATATTAGCCAACACCTCAAAGAGATTTAAGTCATTGTCTCGGACAGGGCAAATTTCATCCCAGCATGCTTTTGCAAAAGAACAGTCCAAAATAAATGAAGTAACGTTTCCTCACTGGTGCAACCATAGAACACACAATCGTATGTGACCAGAGAGAATCTTGAGACTGGAAATTTTAGTTGCAGCTCTCTCTCTACACATCGTGTATGTTTTGTCCTTAGACCTGAGATTGTCGCATGTACTTGAGATGTGGATCGACCTACTTTGGGGCTATCAGACGCTACTCCGTAACTGGGTAGTTATAAATGTAGCTTTCGGGTTTGTCCTGAAACATGCTGCAAGGCATGGTCAATCAAGATGGGATTTCCCCCTCTCTACTTGAGAGAGATATCTCTGGGCCCCTCGAGTGATCGGATCCAGAAATGCATGGCCGTGCTACATAAGGTTAATAGTTAACCTAGTAAAGGGATTCCGAGTTACGGTATCGAGAAAGAGAGGTCAGCTTGGAGCTAGACCAAATATCGTGAGGGAAAGGGAAAGACATGTACTAAACCTTGTGATGGTTCGTCTGTTATGATCTTTGTATGCGTTTAGGAGTTGGCACGTCTTGCTAGAGTCCGCTACCAACTATTGACAGAATAATTGTATTCGTGTCATGTCTATACGTATATGAACCTATAGGGTCACACACTTAAGGGGCTGAAAGCCTAATGAGGATTGGATCCGAATTAGACCGGGCTTAGGCTACTAATGGGCTACTAATGTAGAAGCCCACTAGGGACGCCTATATAAGAGAGGGTGCGGCGAGCTGAACAGGGTTAGATCTAAGACCATTCCACCCAGCCGCCACTCCTCACGCTTGTGTTGCACGCGCGAACCTAGCAGTCCGGCGTCTGACGCTCCCACCCCACACGTGTGGATACCTCGGAGGTGCTGCATCTGTGGCACTTGGACGAGCCGCGCCAGGGGAGCTTCTCGTGGGACGAGGACAAGGAGGAGACGTGGAACGTTTGCACTGCCTCGACGCGCTTCATCAATTCCGCAATGACGCGTCTAGTGGTAATCCCGTGATCTATGACAACAGTAATCCTGGTTTACGCGGTAGAAAATTTTGATTTGCGCTAGCGTAGCCTACGCGTATCCCTTCATCATTCGGCCTTTGCTTGCACATAGCTAGATGTTGTGGGCGATTCGGCCTTTTGTATGTTCTTGTGAAATTTCTCACAAAAGCATCCTGAAAATCGATCTAGCTATTGATACTTCCAGGTGGCAAGTTATTTAGCCACACCCTTGCTTGTCCCTCTAGCATCTGCGGTACATATCGCACTGCTCATCTCAAATTTCCCTGCGCGATGTTTACAACAGTTCCATAATCTATGAGCCAGTCTTCTGGTCTTGTGCTTCCATCATAAGTTTTTGTCCCTCGGGCCAGCTGGAAATTTGGCACTGTCGGCTCCTTCATGATCCTTGGGCCAAAACATGGTGGACGCTGTGGTCCTTGTGATTCAATCAGTTCCGCCATTTTTATCCGGTCCAGCTTGAGTCTTGCACCATCCGGCTGAAGATTTCTGCCTCCGAGTCTGGCTCCCATTGCTTGGTACGCATGATCCGAAATTCATACCCGTCATTTACCATCGCCAAGTATCCATCATTATACCTGTTGGGTTTGGGTCTGCAGGTTGATGTACTGCTTTTCCCGTGCTTTGCTGTCTCTTTTCAGGTTGAGCTAGCGCAATATTCGGAGCTGGATTTCCTCTGCCCGCCGAGTGAGTTCCACGCCTAGGTTGAGGCGCAAAATTTTGCCCTCCATTGTTGTTGCTTTATCCTTCTTGCCTTTCTCTCGACACGCGTTTTCTTGATTTTCATTTCCCTGAACAATATTTCTTCTTGTTCCTTGTGCACGCGCTGGGTTTCCTTGAGCCGTTGCCGGGTCATAGGTAACCATTTGCTTGTTCCTTCCCGAATCCACACTCTTTTCTTTTCTCTACCTCAGCGCCACACCTGGTGAGGAAGCTGTATGTCCTGCTAATCTTGCCAGGATTGGAGTTGCCGAGTGAACCAACTGTGACCTCCCAGCTATACCCGGATTCGCCCTGTAGTATGCTTCATTCAGTATCCATGCTGCTCTCACCAATTCATTGACTCGCTCTTGTTGCTTTCTCTTTGCTTCACCCGTCAGATGGGCGAGCTCAACCATTGCGGTCTCTACGGCTCTCAGATTCACTGCTGTAGTATTGTATGTCGGCCGCATGGCTGCTTCGTTGTTGTTTTTTGGTGTTATCTTTGACGTTGCGTCCGCCAATTCTTCATTGAGGTTTCTCCATCTCAATCTTGTTGCATCAAGCTGGGTCTTAGCGCCCTTGACTCGATTCACCGAGTTGAGCTCTCGGATTGTGATATCCACATCTTGATGTAACTGCACTAATTCCTTTGCCTTCTCCAGGACTTTTATCCTGGCCTCCTCCAACTCGGCCTGCATGCGCGCCGGGTCAGCCGCTTGCGCTACTGGCTCTGCCAATTTTTCTATCGCCTCTTGCAATTCTTTGGCTCTCTTACTTCTAGCAATGTTCTCTGGCTTTCTAGCGGTGCCTTTGCTGTTCTTGCCACCCTTGGCGTTTCTTCTTGATTTCCTCCCTCAGCATCCTCATTCACTACGGGAACTACTGGAGGTGCTGCTAGGTTAGGAGCTGTCATCATTACCTCAACGGAGACGAGCTGGTGAAGTTTTCCTTAGGAAGCAACCGTAGGTGGATCCGGCGCTAGGATGACGCGCTCCGGGTACGCACACTCCACGCGCACCGCGATGTAGACCTAGTGCTCGCCGAACTTGATGAAGCGACCGACCCTAGGGAACGGCTTGGTCCCGAAGCAGCCCACGTTGTCGCTGACG
This sequence comes from Avena atlantica, assembly GCA_910589765.1. Classification (NCBI taxonomy): domain Eukaryota; kingdom Viridiplantae; phylum Streptophyta; class Magnoliopsida; order Poales; family Poaceae; genus Avena; species Avena atlantica. Next base: position 305,259,748 of record OU342736.1, read on the forward strand.
AAGTTGAGCGCTCCAAACCTCTGGATGAGGCCGGAATAGACGCGCTCGCTAGTCTTGGCGATGATGTTTCCCGTACGGATGAAAACTCCATGAAGCACCTTCTTCATCCCCACGATGGGCGCCAACTGTCGTGGTGGTGTCACGGCAGATGCCATGGGTAGGCTTAAGTTAGGGGCCGAATGTATGCTTGTGGTCACCGGGGAGGGAGTGGACGGTCTATCCGCGCACGAAGAACAAGATGAACTCTCCACACTTAGGGATTTTATTGATCCTAGAAGTTTACAATTGCTCCTTGTGCGGTATGAACAAAGCCTCAGGGCACTAGTTTCCTACTAGGTCCAACCTCCTATAACCCTAGCTATCCCCCTCCTTATATAGGTGAAGGCTAGGTAGGTTACACCCCTTTGGGTCCTAGGGTTACTATTTGGATCTTGGTCTTCACTGTACGGGCCGGGTCATGGGCTGGCCCTGAGCCCCTTGACCCAGTCCATAAAGCTAGACAGCTAACGGTCTTCTCGTACGTAGCCTCTAGTTCTTTTGGCATCACGCCGTAACTTTGTGTGTCAGCCCTTGCTTTAGGCGTCACCCGGCTCCTTTCGTGTCACCCGGCGTCGCCCCTCTCTTTTGACCGTGATTTACCATGGTCCCTCCCGAATGTTACTCAGAAAGGTGCCACACGTCCTGTCTGACTCAGCCTTCCCTCGTAAGACTCGGCTTGTTGGTTCCTGCAAGATTAACAAACTTGTCTTATCTGGGCCGACATAGTTCCAATGTCGGCCACACACGACCATCTTTCCCGGCCGTTGTTACTCGGCCAAGTTCATTCCTTACTCGACATAAGCCAAGCTAGGCAATGTTTTACCCCTTATGACCCTACCGAGGGTTATTCCCCCTACAGTTTATCTTTCTTCTCGGTGATTTTCCTTGGGTGCCTTATGCTCCCCTTTTTGAGTAGTTGTTCATGGCGCAGCTAGCTGAAGACGACATGGGCGACTACACACTCCTCTCCTTCTTGTCGGACAGGAAGACGAAGAAGTACCCCCAGACAGAGCCCGAAGGGTTTCCTGTCCGGTCGGACGACGGCCCCTCGGATCCTCATGGTAATTGCCGGGTGCAGCTCCTGCCTTTTTCCTGGCCCATGGAGTTGTGGGTGAGATTTGCTTTTGTTGCAGTCGATGCCGCCGACGATGAGGCGGTTCGGGAGACGGCTGTGGCGAAAGCTTGGGGAAAGAGGGCGGCACGCGTTGCCGTGCCGGCTCTAGTTGAGCAGAAAAGGACACGCCGAGGGCGCTAAGTCGTCGCCGCACCGTCCGTTGTCGGGTGAGTGTCTTCCCTGGCCCTGTTCTCTCGTTTTCCTTGTTGTTCTACTGGGTTATTTCTTACTTCTGTCACATGCAGTGAGGCGATGTCGCTTGGTGGCTCTAGTGCTGCCGCCATCGCTCCTCCCCTGCCTCCGGTGGTTGAGGAGGCGGCGGGGGCTTCGGCTGCACCCGCGCCTGCCGTGCCGGCTGCGCCTGCCCCGCCATCTCCGCCTGGGGCTCCTCAGGGCTCCCCGGCCGTGGGGCTGCTGCACCAAGCGCCCGCATCTTCGTGGGTGGGGAAGCTCTTTGCGGCCGCATAGGACCCCGATACCCCCCTCCTCCGTCCTAGGGCTGGCGTGAACCCGGCCTGGAGCGATGCTCCAGCCAGTTCTACCAGGCCCGTCGTCATGGAAGTGACGGAGGAGGCTGCGGCGGTGTAGGTGGCTGCAGTGGGCGGTGGCCAACCAGGCGCCTCCAGCTCGATGGGAAGGGAGTTAGTGGTGGTTGTGCCTTCGGGTGCGGCTGCTGACGACGACAAGATCGTGGTGAACAGCTCGAGGCCAGCTCCGGCTATGCTAATGCCGGGTGCGATCCTCGCCTAGCTCTCGGGCGCGGCGCCCGTCACACTCAGCCAGGTTCACCACCTGGTTGAGGGAATGTAAAAGGGCCTTGGTGAGGCCAAAAATTTGTTTGTTTTGATGGAGGTAGGTGTCTCTCCCCATTTTATTTTACCGCACTCGGTTTTTGCAGCCGGATTGCCGTTCCATTCCTTACTCGTTTCTCTTTGCAGAGAGCATTTTTGGAATCTGTGAAGAACACTCGGGATCTAGGCCGTAAGATTGCTTCCTCCGACCTGTCTTGTCGGTTGGCCCCTTTTCCCATTTTTTGTTGACCATCGGGTATCCTCCTACAACCATGATCTTGGACAAGGAGAGGGAGGTGGGGCGCCTCAAAGCCGAGGTTTCCCGGCTGGAGGAGTCAAACAAGGCGCGACAGGCGCAGTTCGACCAAATGGCCGAGGCCAAGCACCAGCTGGAGGTCAACGTGGAGAGGGGCAATAAAGCGGCTGATATTCAGGCGGAGGCACTGAAGAACTTTGAAGCGGTCTCCGCCCAAACAGAGGATACGATCAAGACTCTCTGTTCCCGGGAGGAGCTGACCCAGCAACTCCAGTGCATCTCTGAGATGGTCGCTAGTAAGTTTTCTCCTCCTTGCCTCTTCTGTACCATGGCTAGCTGATCCGAGTATTGTCGCTTACTCCTGCCTTCGATTGCAGCTCATTACCCCGAGTGGACCGAGATGGCTCTCGAGAAGCTTCCGGCGGAGGAAGCTGGCCATGATCTGACCGCCTTGGATCTGGTCAAGGTGCTGGCGGAGGAGAGCAATGGTCTTCGTGCCGTTGCCAACAACTTCTTCCAGTACATTTGGCCGGACATGTGCGAGCCGCACGACATTGCCAGCTTGGCGGTTGGCCTGTCCCGCAGCCTCGACGTGCTGGATACCCACAAGGAGTGGGTGGCGCGCGGCGGTGTGGAGATGGCTCTGGCCTTGGTGAAGTCTTGGTATCCGGAGGCGGATCTGAGTGTGCTTACTCGTGGCTTCCGGCTTGGGACCAGCTACGAGGGCCTCCGTGATAGAATTTCGGTGATCAGGTCCTGCGGGGTGAAGATCGGCACCTACGTGGATCTGAAGCGTGACTTCCGAGACCCCTCCGAGCCGGTGCCATTCCACTAGATCCTATCTCCCACGTACTTCGCCAATATTGCCTCCTCTAGCCAAGTGCCTACAACCGATGCCAGTGCTCCTTATGACGGTCCGACTCCCGCTCCAACAACCGATGCTCCTTCCACAAGTTAAGCTCATGCTCCTTGATCCCCAGGACGCCGGGTGTATTTGTTTTATAACTTGTCCTTTGACAGTGCTGCCTGTTAGTGAATCTTGACACAAAACTTTGAATTCTGCGTGGAACCTTCGTGTTCCGCTTATCGGTTTGATGCCCCTTTTGGCTTGAGTTGAATTTGTATTTTTTCTTCTTAGACGTTTTTGTCTTTGTGTTTTTGTGCGGGTGTGAGGCCGCGTGATCGTCAGGTGTAGTCCTTGAGGCTCGGGCCTGCTGGGCCTGCCAGCTGGGTCGAAGCTCTTTGACTTGTGGAGATGGGTGCGCAAGAGCGCGCCCGCTGGGTGTAGTCCCCGAGGTTTGGGCCGGCTGGGGTAGACAGCCGGGTCGAAGCTCTTTGCTACCCTTGCTTGAGTTGATGGGTGTGCGGGAGCGCGCCCACTAGGTGTAGTCCCCAAGGTTCGGGCCGGCTGGGGTAGCCAGCCGGGTCGAAGCTCTTTGCTACCCTTGCTTGAGTTGATGGGTGCGCGGGAGCGCACCCACTGAGTGTAGTCCCCGAGGTTCGGGCCGGCTGGGGTAGCCAGCCGGGTCTAAGCTCTTTGCCACCTTATTTCCTACCAAGTTGTGGCTCGTGCAGTATAAGAGACAAGGTCGCTTGAGTTAGTTTCATTACTTGTGCATCCATTCATAGTTAGGATTTAACATGAAAATGGTGCTCCTTCGAACTAGGCCGTTAATAGTTCCCTTTTCTCAGCGAGCATTGGCCTTTCGTGCATTGACCTTGCCGGCTGCCGGCCAGTTTGCGGTCTGCAGCCGGAACCGAAGGAGTAGCTAGGTTGGTGTGCATCGCGGTACTTTGGTTTGTTGTTATTAGCTTAGCTCGGGCAGGTGCATCTAGTTTGCCCAGACGCCTTTGTTTTCTTGCTGGGCACTTTCTTGTAGGAGGTACTTCGAGCTTTTTCTCTTGCCAGGTCGATAGCTGGTTTGCGGTCTGAAGACGGAACCGAAGAGAAGGCTCTAGGCGCCCCGTACAATACTCTGCCGTCTGTAGAAATTGCGGGCGTCCGGGCCAGCCAATGTGGAGACATATGTGGTGCGTGAATTGTGACGAAGTCCTCGGGGCTGCATCGAGGCTTCCAAACTTGTTCATTTATTACATAAAAAGGGAGATACATACACTTCTGGCTCAAGTGTAAAATGGGCGGAGTAGGTTCGCGTTCCAGGGGCGCTCTGTTTCCTCGTCTGAGCGATCGGCCTTGTTCTTCACCGGCTGCTGGCCATCGATCAAGTAGCATGAGTCGTTGTGCAGCGCCCGGCTGATGATGAATGGTCCTTCCCATGGCAGGGACAACTTGTGCATTCCCTTTGTGCTCTAGTCCAGGCGAAGCACCAGATCTCCCTTGCGAAAAGAGGTGGGACGGATCCGGCTGGTGTGGTAGCGGCGCAAATCATGCTGATAGATTGCTGACCTGGACAGGGCCAGCTCACGCGCCTCCTCGAGCAGGTCCACGCTGTCCTCCCGTTCTTCCTTGCCTTCTTGCTCCGTGTAGAGCTGTTTGCGGGGAGCATCGAACTGGATGTCAGTGGGGAGAACTGCCTCTGCTCCATAGTTGAGGTAGAACAGCGTTAAGCTAGTAAAACGGTTCGGGGTGGTGCGTATGCTCCATAACACCGCTAGCAGCTCCTCTATCCAGCATCCAGGTGATCTGATGAGTGGTTCGATCAGTCTTGGTTTGATTCCGACTAGAACCAGGACATTTGAGCACTCTCACTACAAATTCGACTAGGGGTGCGCGACTGAAGCTAGGTCCAGACGGATGCCCTTGTCTCCACAAAAACGAGCAAAATCCCCCTTAACGAAATTGCTGTCGTTGTCCGTGATGATGCTGTGTGGGTAACCGAATCAGATGATGATGTACGTGAAGAAGATGATCACTGTTGCCCCATCCATCTTCTTTATGGCTATGAGAAGGTGCGTCATGCTGGATCAAGCTGTTTTGAGCGGTCCAACCATGTCCAGCCCCCAGACTGTGAATGGCCAGGTAATTGGTATCGTCTTGAGCGCTGCAGATGGTGTGTGCTTTAGCTGGCCGAATCGCTGGCAGCTGTTGCATGCTCTGACCAGTTCCTGAGCATCCTTTAACGCTGTTGGCCAATAGAAACCATGGCGAAGAACCTTGGCTGCTATTGCTCTTGACGAAGCGTGGTGGCCGCATTCGCCCTGGTGTATGTCCACTAGGATCTTGATTCCTTCCTCTTGACTTACGTATCGTTGATAGATGCCCCCGACACTGCTCTTATATAGGTCGTTGTTGACGATGGTGTATGCACTTGCCCTTCGCCTCACTTGACGTGCTGCCACTTCCTCCGCTGGCAGCTCATCCTTGGCCAAGAAGTTCATGAATGGATTCGCCCAGTCAGGTATTTCCCGGATGGCGTACACCATATGCATGATGATCCTGATCTCTTCATAGGCGACTGGTTCTGAAGCGTCGGGAGGTTCACCAGGTGGAAGCTCGCTGGTGAAAACCCTTGATTGCGGTGGAGCAGTCCCCGGGTGCGGCGAGGCAGTCCCCGGGTGCGGCAAGGCAGTCCCTGGTTGCGGCGAAGCAGTCGTCGGGTGCATCGAGGCAGTCCCCGGGTGCGCCGAGGCGGTCCCCGGGTGCGCTGCCCTGGCCGTTCCTGGGTCTATGTTGAGTACTATGGAGTCGGACTCTAGTGATGGGGTGATGGAGGGCTTGTGCAGGTGATCGAGGGAGACTCCAGGAGGTATGGCCTGTCTTGTTGAGCCGACTCTGGCTAGGGCGTCAGCAAGTTTGTTGTTGGCCCTAGGTACGTGGTGGAACTCGCACCCTTCGAAGCAGACGCACAGTTTCTGGATGAAGAAACGGTAGAGGGCCATGTTGGCGTTCCTCGCGTCCCATTCGCCTGAGACTTGCTGCACCACAAGATCCGAGTCTCTGAAACAGAGAATTCTTTGATTGCCTATCTGCTTAGCCATGTTGAGCCCATGGATGAGTGCTTCGTACTCGGCAACATTGTTGGATGCCTTGAAGTGGATCTGGAGGACGTACTCCAGCCAGTTGCCCTTGGGCGAGGTTATCACGATTCCGGCTCCGAGTCCTCCTCGCATCTTGGAGCCGTCGAAGTGTAGCTTCCAGTATGTTGAGTCAGGGACCGGCGTCATGTACTGCGTCTCTGCCCAATCGACGATGAAGTCGGCCACTGCCTGGGATTTGATTGCCGTCCTTGGCTCATACTGAATGTTGTGCGCAACGATCTCCATGGCCCATTTCGCCACACGTCCAGTGGCGTCCTTGTTGCCAATTATCTCTGCGAGTGGAGCCAATGCCACCACCCGGATGGAATGTTCTTGGAAGTAGTGCTTGAACTTCTTGGCGGACATGTACACGCCATACACCAGCTTCTGGTAGTGTGGGTAGTTCTTCTTGGAGAGTGACAACACCTCACTCAGGTAGTACACAGGGCGTTGGACCGGCTGGGCCTTCCCCTCTTCTGGCCTTTCCACCACCAGTACCACGCTGACTACTCTATTTGTGGCTGCGATGTACATCAGCATTGGCTTCTTTGCAACCGGCGCCACCAAGATAGGCGGTGAGGTGAGCATGTGCTTGAGGTCCTAGAAGGCTTCGTCTGCCTGAGATGTCCAGACGAACTTGTCCGTTTTCTTCATGATATGGTATAGGGGGAGGGCCTTCTCACCCAGCCGGCTAACGAACCGGTTGAGGGAATCCAGGCACCCGGTGAATTTCTATATGTCACGCAAGCTCTATGGCAACTACATGCGCTTGATGGCTCCGATCTTCTCTGGGTTCGCCTCGATCCCTTGCTCGGATACGAGGAAACCGAGGAGCTTACCGGCTGGGACGCCGAAGACGCACTTCTCCGGGTTCAGCTTGATAACGACGGAGGTCGTGGAACGTTTCCTTCAGGTCCTCGAGCAGCCTGTGCCGCTACTTGGTCTCGATGACGACGTCATCGACGTAGGCTTGCACGTTTCTACCGATCTGTGTCTGCAAGCATTTCTGCATACAGCGCTGGTAGGTCGCTCATGCGTTCTTCAGACCAAAGGGCATGGTGGTGTAGCAGTAAGCCCCATACGGGGTTACGAATGATGTCTTTATTTGATCGGTTACATTGAGCTTAATCTGGTGATAGCCCGAGTAAGCGTCCAGAAAAGACAACAAATCACATCCAGCAGCGGAATCGATGACCTGATCTATCTGCGATAGAGCGAAAGGATCCGTGGGGCATGCCTTGTTGAGGCTGGTGTAGTCGACACACATGCGCCATGTATTGTTCTTCTTTAGGACTAACACCGGGTTGGCTAGCCATTCCGGGTGGAAAACTTCCATTTGCAAAGTCGGATGCAAGTAGCTGTGTGATCTGCTCACCAATGGTTCTTATTTTTTTTCTTCTGCGAAGCGGCATAAAGACTGTTTGACCGGATTCGCATCCGGTCGAACATGGAGAGAGTGCTCGGCGAGTTCCCTCGGGACACCTAACATGTCTTGGGGCACCATGAAAAAATGTCCCGATTCTCACGGAGGAAGTCGACGAGCACGCTTTCCTATTTGCTGTTCAGGCTGTCTCCGACCAGGACGAACTTGCTTGGGACCTCCTCATTCAACATGATCTTCCTTGTGCCCTTTGATGGCTTGAACTATGATTCTCCAGCCGGCATATCTGCCTATAGGAATGCCACGTTCTGCATTATGAAGCGCTTCTCTTCTACGATGATCATTTCCTCGGATAGCTTAGAGTCGTCTGTGGCGCACTCGATTGAACGCTTGTAGCAGCCGTCGACGGTGGTCACTCCTTTCGGGCCTGGCAGCTTCATTTTGAGGTATGCATAGTGCGGCACTCCCATGAACTTGGTGAGGGCTGGGCGCCCTAGTATGGCGTGGTAGGCGTTGGAGAGGTTCACCACCTCGAACCAGATCGGCTCGCGACAAAAGTTGTTCTTGCTGTCCAAGGTGATGTCCAGCCGGATCTTGCCGATGGGCGAGTTCGACGGGCCTGGCACTGCCCCGTGAAACGAAATTCTTGATGGTTGCAATTGGGACTCACTGATGCCGAGCCGCTCGAGGCTGCTACAGCACAGGAGGTTGATGCTGCTGCCTCCATCGATGAGTACACGGGAGAAGCAGCAAGAGTGTTTCTTGGAGACGATGATGGGGTTGAGGACCAACACGTAGCTACCAGGGCTTAGCAGCATGGCCAGCTGGTCTTCTTTGCTCCAGGTGATTTCCTGGTCCGACCAATGTAGGTATTGGGGGACGGGGGGAACGATTGCGTTCACCTTTGCCTCGCGCCTCCTTTTGGTGTGCTTGGTCTCCGGCTCTGTGAGGAAGATGTGGTAGTTGCCCACTTGACGCGGATAACCGTCTTCATCATCATCGCAGTGGTTGCGTTGCTCCTTATTGTCCGGCAGGCGGTGGAGGTGGTGGTGGGAGGCCGTCGGCTTCAGCCATCTTCTTCGTCCAGCTACACTGGCGTGTTGTGTGGTTTGTGGGCTTGCTGCCGCTGCTGTGGAACTTGCACGACCCATCGAGCATGGACTCCATGGTGTACTTGGGCCGTGGCGGCCTGTCATCTGGCCTCTGCCTCCGGCTGCCGCCTGCAGCCGGGTCCTCGTGCACCGCTACTACTTGCTTGGCGCCGTACCAGCTGTCAGGTTGGTCGTCTTTCCTCTTGCCATGGAGGTTTTCATGGCTGTGCCGCCTGGAGTGATGGTCACCCTGCTGGCGGCGCTCCGCATGCTCGTCCGTTACGATTTGGCCTTGGTCATCCACCACGATGGGCTTCTTCATGGCCGCGTCAGGGGTGGCATACTTGTCGGCGACGGCCATGACCTGGGCCATGGTTTGCGGGTCTTCCCAGCTGAGCTTATGCTTCAACATGGTGCTGTCTCGGCAACCGTTGGTGAAGAAGTCGATTGCCTAGTTCTCACGCACCCCGTCACATGAGTTGTGCATGCTGGTCCACCGGGTGAGGTACGCGTGGTCGGACTCGTCTTTGCCTTGCATGCAGAGGGCAAGCTCGACCCGTCCGCTTGTATGTTCCGGCAAAGTTGCGAATGAACGCTTCTTCGAAGCCCAGCCAGGCGTTGATGCTGTTGTCGAGGAGGATGTTGAGCCATGTTCTTGTCGAGTCGACGAGCATGAGGGGGGCGTAGCGGACAGCCAGGCAGAGGTTTCTGTTGGCGATTCCCATAGCAGTGATGTAGTCCACCAGCCAATCCTCAGGCTTGACCATGCCGTTATATTTTGGCATTTCCCTTGGAAGCAAAAAACCCTTTGGAAATGGCTCGTTCCGGATGCGCAGGCCGAAACATTTTGGTGCAGCCGTGCTTTCTTCGTCCAGCGTGCGTGACTGCACCAAGAGGTCGATGCGCTCGCGTGCGTTGGCTGGTTCTTGGGGGCCGAGCCGCCCCTCTAGGCGCGACGTGGGCGGGTCCTTGTTCGCATCAGCTCCTTCCTCCGGGGCGCGTGCTTTATTTACTTGGGAAGCTCCTGCGGCCGGCGTGCGGGTCACACTGGAGGCGGCAGCATCGCGGTTATGGCGGCCATGATTTCCGGATTTGCCACACAGGCGGTTGTTCTTCCCGACTCCTCCTGGGGAAGACGCCTGCTGGTGCTTGCTTCCTTCGTGCGTCGTCTGGTCCGCGCCTTTGCGGAGGACTATGTCCCGAGTGTTGCCTGCCTAGCTGGGGGCACCCTCGACCTGCTGCTTGTTTGCGGTGGCGATGAGGAGATGGATGCGATCGTGCTAGCAACGAAGTTCTTCTCCCTCGAGGTGTTTCTTCTCTACGGCCGCTGCTTTGACCGCTCTCATGTTTTTGGCGGGAGTGCTGTAAACGGGCTGTGCCACGCCTGTGCGTGAGTCAGCGGCGTGGTCCAGCTCTGACGTGAGGTCCCGCCCCCGATTTTGGACTTGCCTCATGAAGCTATGGGCAGTGTTATACTCGTGCACGATGGAGTTTAGTCGGCGCTGGTTAGCGGCAACCTTGGTGGCTTCCTCCAGGAGCTTCTAGCGCGTGGCCTCGAGAGCGGCCGCGGCGGCTGCTGGGTCTGCCTCGGCGACAACTGGAGCGCGAAGGTGCTTGATGGAGGCGGTGAGCGGATCCTGCTCCTGCTCGAGCGCGGAGCCTTATCCTCCCGCTCGGCCCTCCTGAGATGGGCGGTGGTTCTCGCGGTCGTTCACCACAATGACCTCGATGAAACCATTTGTCACGGTTGGGCCGCAGGCAACGCGACTGAGAGGCACATCAGTGATGGAGGTGACCGCGCTGGAAAAACCTCGAGGACGGTGGCGACATAGATGCGGATGTCCCTGAAGTGCATGATGGAGCCGTTGGCGGGGAAGGTGTTCCCGGTGAAGCAGGCAGCGTTGTCAACGACGTAGTTGAAAGCACCAAATGTGAGGACAAGGCCGGAGGCCACGCGTTCACCGGCGCGAGCAGAAGTCCCGTGTAGAAGATGATCCTAGCCAAAGCGCTGTGCCCCACGGTGGGTGCCAACTGTCGTGGTGTGGAACATGGCAGTGCCATCGGGGATGGCTAAAGAGGGACACTCAGATGCAATCGATGGCTCATGCAATGGGTTGGGCATAGTGAACTGCAAACACATCAACGTACCCAGGTTCGGGGCCCTCTCGGCGAGGTAACACCCCTACTCCTGCAAGATGAACTATATGGGGGGAGAGCTCCCATTACAGACGCTCCTTGAGCTGTTTCCTTAGCTACTATCGAGAGCTAGAGGAAACTGAAACTAGAGGCTAGCTCTTGCTACTATGAATCTTACTTTTTTAGAACCCCAGCTCTGCCCGCCCTTATATACTGGTCAGGGGGGAGATTACAATTTGGGCCCTAGGGTTTACTATTTGGATATGGGTTTATAGGGCAGGGCTGGATGCAGGGTCCAACCGGTGGGCCAGACCTAGTCCGTCCTTCTTTTAGCGTCATCTTCTTCTTTAGCGGTCACTCGGGCTTCCTTTGGGGCGTCACCCTTGCTTTAATGATCATTCAGACTTCTTTGACGGTCATCCGACCACTTTGCTTTATCCTCGTCGGGTAGCACTGGTCGTGATGGGAGCCAGCCAGCCTGATAACGAAGGGAGCCAGAGGCGTACCCTGCAAGGAGCACCTCCCCCTCTGCGCTCTCCATCGAATCCGAGGTAAGCCGAGTGGAAGCGGCCACCCGGCCGGTTCTTCTAGCTGCCGGGCTAGACGGGCCAGCCGGGAAAGCTTTAAATCCAGTCGGGTGGCATTAGCCAAGCGGCTGGAGTTGTCCTGCTTGATGGCCAGGCGGCCTGTGCTTTCTACAGCCGACCTACTTGTTCCCGACTTTCCCTACCTGGGGTTCACCCCCCCGACAACGAAAAAGTTGTCATTTGTATATCTCAATCAATGTAATCCTTAGACCCGAGGTTATTGCACAGTCCGAGTTGAGGATCACCGACTTAGGTTCTTCCAAACGCTGATCCGTAACCGGGCAATTATAAAGGAAGAGTTCGGGTCGACTGAGAATCAATCTGCGTGATGTGAATAACCAAGATGGGATTTTTCCCCTCCACTCGGAGAGATATTCTCTGGGCCCTCTTAGACGATATGATTCGGAAAGCATGGCCATGCACGACTCGGTTAAGTGTTAACCGAGGCGATCGACTAAGAGTTAGTCAGATGAATCACTTATCTCAGATCGAGAAGAGAGTCGGACTATTTAAGGGATCATAAATATTTCACCTATAGTCTGACAAGGTATATCGTGAGGAAGAAGGGACTCGAATGCAAGTCGCATTGGAAAGGAAAGTCGTCGTGACTCTTTGGTACTTGGGAGTCGGCACGTTTTGCTAGGATCCGCTATGGACTAATCGATTGAGAGTCGGACTCCAATCGTGTCCAAGTTGCCAAGAGCCTACGGGGTCACACACTTAAGAACTGGAGCAAGTTCGGAGTGGGTCTGAACCAGAAATCTGGTTGGGTTGGACCCGAGCCGGATTTGGACTGAGTCAGTGAGTCGGACCCATAGTGACTAATATTATATGGTCTTTAGTGAATGGGCCACGAGTGAGTGGAGCCCACGTTCACTCCCTATATATAGTGGGGCGCAGAAACCCAGAAGGGTTGAATGGTTAGGTCATTCCATGCTTTGGAAACCCTAGCTCCACAGTAGTCCAGCCATCATAACAAACCTAGCAGTTGACCGCCGACGCTCCTCCTCGTACGTGTGGACACTAGCAGAGGCGTTGTATCATCAATGCTTGGACGATTATTGATTGGATCAGGATAGCAAGGACTGCACTGCATCAACTGGCGCGCTTCATTAGTAATCCGCAACCGCGCATCTAGTGGTAAACCTTGTGGCCTTCTACCTCAGCTAGATCTTCGGATCACCACGTTAGAGGAAAAAGTTTTTGTTTTATCTCTACGTGGCCCAACAGGGGCCACCATTGATCTACAACATATTTGCAATAGTTTAGACTAAGTTTATGACAAATTGAGTTCTAATTAATAGTTTAATTAATCTAGGTGAACTCCCACTCAAAACAATATCCCTCACATTGTTTTAGTGATCACACGAACCAAATCCACCATATCAAAACTGATCATCACGAGAGACGATGTAGTTTCAAAGACGAACAATCAACATGTTCATCATATCTACTATATGACTCATGCTTTACCTTTCGGTGATCCGTGTTCCGAGACCATGTTTGTACATTCTAGGCTCGTCAAGATCAAACCTTAGCTTCTGCATGAGCAAATCTGTCTTGCTCCCGCTGTATACACTCGCAGAATCTAACACACCCGATCATCATGTGGTGCTTCAAAACAACAAGCTTTGGCAATGGTGCCTACTAAGGATGAACACTTTATAACTTGATATTTTGTGAGACGGATCATCTTATAATGCTACCATCATGAACTAGGCAATACAAGATGCATAAAAGGATTAACATCACATGCAATTCAAAATATGTGATATGATATGGCGTTTCTTCTTATGCTTCTAATCTCCATCTTCAAGCACTAACATGATCTCCATAATCACCAGCGTGGTGTCAAGGTCAATGACACCGCTCCATGGTTGTCGTCCACCAGCATCAACTATTCAACTACTTTGAATAATAGACACGCATGTCTTAATGAAATTAAAATACAACCATAAGGCTCCTGCTTGTTGCCGACTTACAATAAGGAACATTGCATACATCATATGTAATCACAATCATGGCCATATCACATCACAACACACCCCTGCAAAACAAAGTTAGATGCCTCTAATTTTCTTTGCATGTTTTACGTGGTTTGGGGTTTTCAATAAGTGTCGTTCTAACTTACGAACAATAACCACAACGTTGATACTAGTATTGTCAATCACCCGTTGTAAACTGAATCTTCACTATGTTGGGATAAACAGGCACCCGCAATGCCACTTATGCAATACAAGTTGCATGTCAAGCGTGGAGCAAGTCTCATGAATGATGTCATGTAAGGTTTGCCCTGGCCACTTCATCCCACCATCCCGCAAGATGCAACGTACACAAGAAGCAATCGACAACAAAAGCATTAACGCCCACAATTACCATTGTGTTCTATTCGTGCAACAGATCTACATATAGACACGACTCTGATACCACTGTAGGGGTCCGTAGCATGGAAAACAAAAAAATTCTACTGCATGAACACAAACAAGCCAAGATCTATCTACTAGATTGTAGCAACGAGTTGATTAGAGTACTCACCCTTGAAGATTCCAAAGCGGTTAACGAGAGCAGATTCTTGTGGGTGATGTAGTCGTACACTTGCCGATCTCAAGATTGCATAGACGATCCTTCCGGTGCTGCGTTCCGGCTGCGCTTCCGCAGTCGGTCACATGTTCGGTGCTAGATGAAGACCTTCCTCTCTCTTGTTCCAGCAGGCATCAGAGGTTGTAGTTCTCCCCTCGCAATTCTGGCAACACGACGGCGTGGTGTCAGAAGTAGAGGGAAGATCCTACAGGGCTTCGCCTAAGCCGAAGTAGGTTATGGTGGAGAATAAGGGTTTCCGGCGATCTAGGGTTTAGAGGCCGGAGAGGAGGAGGTGTAGTTGGTGGCGGCGGCGACGAACCGGCGGCAGCACGAGGCGGCGACTGGCGGCGGCGGCGTTGGGGGGCGGCAGTGGCGCGACGGCGGTGTGGGAGGGGCTGGTGTTATGTGTCTCTTGGGGCACCCCGGGGAGTTTGAATCCTTCCCCAACTCACTCTCCTAGTTGTCTTGTGGTGGAGGGAAAGAAGGATTCTTTCCTTCCTCCACTAGGATACATTGTCCTAGTTTGACTTTTCAAACTTGCCTTTTGACTTTCAATTTGGAGCTTTAATTTCTTTTTTACAAATGCCCAAACAAGTGACCTAGGACATGATGCAATCATTCCACTTATTCATGACACATTCATGTACCCTTCCCCTTCTGGTCCAGTGAACCTTCTAGACCCTTCTAGATCATTCCGGTGATAACACCAGAATCATTTCCGAACTCCGGAATTGGACTTTCCTTATATGAATCTCATTCTCCGGACCATTTCAGATCTCCTCGTGATATCCTGGATCCCATTTGAGACTCCGAACAACATTCGTTATCCCTACTTACATTCCATATCTACTAAACAACATTGAATCCTTAAGTGTGTCTCCCTATGGTTCGTGAATTACGCGGACATGACCGAGACACTTCTCGGATCAATAACCAATAGAGGAATCTGGAAATTCCTATGGCTCTCACATATTTCTACGATTACTTTTGCGATCGAATGAACCACTTACATATGATACCAATTTACCTTTGTCTCGCGATAGTTTACTTTTCTGAGGTTTGATCGTCGGTATCTCTACATACCTATTTCAACCTCGTTACCGATAAGTACTCTTTTCTCGTTCCCGTGATATGTGATCCCTTGTGAGCCAGTCACATAGTTGCAAGCTAATTGGATGACATTCCACCGAGAGGGCCCAGAGTATATCTATCCGTCATATGGATGGACAAATCCCACTCTTGATCCATGTGCCTCAACACATACTTTCCGAACACTCAATGCCACTTTTATAGCCACCTAGTTACGGTGTGGTGTTTGATGTCATCAAAGCATCCTTCAAGTGATGGTGATTAGCATGATCTCATGTTCGAAGGAATTAGGTTACTATATATCAGAAAGCTTATAGCAAACGAACTATTGAAATGACTTGATCTTTATGCTACGCTTATCTATAGGAGTATGTCCATCACACCATTCTCCTAATGATATGATCTTGTTGTTAATAACATCACAATGTTCATGATCAAGAAACCATGATCATCTATCAACCAACAAGCTAGTATTATAAAGAGCCTTTACTAGGGACTCTAATTTAGTTTACAAATCACACAAGTATTAAAGTTTCCGATTAATACTATTATAGCATGAATGTAAACATTTATCATAAACACAAAGATATAATAATAATTACTTTTATTATTGCCTCCAGGGCATTTGTCCAACACAAAGTTCATAAGGGTGACTAGATACAAATAGTTCAAGAACAAGCAATATCAACAATATGAACCAATCAATAAGTTTTGGGACTATGCACATAGAACTAAGAATGACAACTATTCTCTCTTAATTGGTGCCTAAGATAGAAGGTGGAGACTCAATATAAAAGTAAACAGAAAGGACCTTCATAGAGGGAAGCATGGATTTCAAGTTTTATAAAGAGCTTCCAAAAATTATGGTACTCGTTAGCTTTCAGCTGTCATTGCCCCTATCATAAGCATCTTGAAGTGATTAAGGTTAAAGTGAACAAAGTATGGAGTATATGCTTGAAAAGTATAAGTTGACAATCTCATGTCCCTTGAGTACGAGGGCCTCTCCTCATGCTACTCAACTTTAGTTACCGGTAAGTTCTTGTCATAGTAAGTACATGTGTATCATAGAGAACCGCCAATGGGGTACCCCTTGCCCCATGATACAGGAGCTACCCCATATCAAAATGACAAGGCAACAGACAATGAACATCTCAGCAATCTTCTTATTTACCATGGAAAAATGGTGCCTTTTTTCTCTTCTTTCCTCTTTTTCTATCTCTCTTTTTTTAATAAGAAGAATGCTTCATAGACTTCCCACTATGGTTATGCTGCAAGTTTTCACCATGATTAGGCATGGCTTAGGCTAACGGCCCAGGCGTTTTTCTAACACATATACATAACTCCATTGACTTACAAGATCCCCTTTTATTTCACACCGATGACATACATAAACAAAAGAGCATGATATCAACTGGATAAATATCCATAGGTGTTGAAAGCGTTCCCCGTGACATCACGGTTCTGCTAATTCCAACATATAAGTGCAAGCATATACAACATAGATGACACAATGGTTCAAGTTTATTATGGGAAAGAAAAATAAAGTGTGCCATCAAGTTTGTGAGAGCTTTAAACACTAATTTTTCACATAACAAAATGACTTTTTAATTGGAAGGTCGATAAAACAAGAATATACTTGAAATGGTGTAACACACCATGCATAGGAATTTATAGTGGACACTTTGGAATAACTTGGTTTCTTGGGATTTGGATGCATGAGTAGAGCTTAATCAATACAAGTGGAGGCTAGCAAAAGACTGAGAGCGACCAACTAAGAGAGCAATAATGGCCATAATCATGCAGAGCGACAAAACATTACTAATCAAAGCATAAAGTGGTATCACAAGTCAAAAACTAAATGATAGAGGCTAAGGTGACTGGTTCATAATCATAACATGGTGTGAGCATGTGCCAACTCAACCCAAACAAAGCATCAAAGGAGAATACCACAATATTATGCTTTTGTATGCTAAAACAACGCATGATTCTTTCAAGGAACATTAAGCAATCTCAATTGTTTCAAATAAGTCATTCTAGAACAATAATCACTAATCATAAGGTCAAATCAACATCTAGCATGGCATGATAAAGCCTAAGCCACAGTCAAAACAAGCTCCTTTTTGTACCACTTAAGCATGAGGCTTCCTACTCTTTTCCAACACCAATCGACTTATTTGAAACAACTCACAAAGATAATAATCAATAAATATCATTGTGCTTGTCTCGCAAATCCACAAATAAGAACTAAAAAGTTCTAAGTTGAAAGCACAAGAAAACTAAAGCTAAACGCAGTGCTAGCAAAAGAGAACACTCACACACAATAAGAGTGAAAACTAGAGTATTCTAAACAATGAAAACTGAGCGTGTCTCTCTCCAAAAAAAGTGTGCTGGGATCCAACCAACTTATTGTAGCAACCCAAGCAAAGAAAGACTAAAAACGAAAACTAAGACGCTCCAAGAACAACACAACAGTGCATGAAATAATAAAAACGAAGTGTCTAGCCAGACCTAAGATTTTTATTGATGAAGAAGGGGATGCCTTGGGCATCCCCAAGCTTTGACGCTCGTACCTCTTGAATATTTCTTGGGGTGATACGGGGTGGCATCCCCAAGCTTGAGCTTTTGTCCATTCTTCATCTCGTTACATCATTCTTCCCCTACACTTGAAAATTTCCTTCATACAAAACTTCACACAATCTTCATTAGCAACATTAGTGCATTCAAAAGATAATAAAGCTTTGGGTTTAGTTAAAAAACAGAAAAACTTTCATTAAAAACACAAGTACTGTAGCAATTCCTTTTAAAAACTCAATTTACCAAAGAGAACTCAAAAAGAAATCGATAAGAGGCAAATACAAATAATGGCAGAAATATATCAAAATAGACCAGCAGGTAAAAACCAATTTTTTCGAAGACCTTCTGTTGATCAAGCCGAAAAGTTTTGAACTAAGAAAAGTTAGATAACAACCTGGGGGATTTATTCAAAAACTTATATGTCAATCCGACTTACAGAGATTTTTCACGAATGTTTATAGTGAAGCACAAAAATCTGTTTCGGGACAACAACTTCCCCAAACCATACTTCTCTCTCATTAGAGGTTATTATTGGAACAAAAATCAAATAACAAGGATAAGGAGAGGTTATTATAGAGGTAATAACTTCCAATACTCAAGAAAACTATTGGGTTATCTCCCAAGAAGTACTTTTCTTTAACGCCTTTAAGTTAGGCTTGATAGTTTGAGAAGATGCTCACATAAGAAATATGAATTGAAGTAAAAGAGAGCATCAAGAAGCAAATTCAAAAGACATTTTAGTCTAACCCACTTCCTATGAAAAATAATCTTGTAAAGAAACAAGTCATGAAAGCACAAAGCAACAAGCATAGGAAAGCAAAACAAGCGCAACATCAAAATTTTCAACATAAAGAGGGGAAACTTAATATTTTTGAGATGCATAAAACCATGTTTCCCTCTCTCATAATAACTTTCAGTAGCATCATGAATAAATTAACAGTATAACTATCACATAAAACATTCTTATCATGAGCCACATGCATATAATAATTATTACTCTCCACATAAGCATAGTCATTCTTATTAATTATAGTGGGAGCAAATTCAACAAATAGTTATCATTATTATTCTCATCACCATAATCATCAAATATAGGAGGCATATTGTAATCATAATTAATTTTCTCCTCAATAGTAGCTAGACTGAAAATATCATATTCATCATTGTAATCAACATATATTGAAGGTTTGGTATCATCATAAGCAATAGAATAGCTATCTTACAAAGCTGGGGAACTAAAAAGATCATTTTCATAAAAACTAGCTTCCCCAAGCTTAGATGTTTCCATAGCATTAGCAATAATGGTGTTCAAAGAATTCATACTAATAACATTGCTATAAGCATGCAGATAAAGTTCCATAGGTTTTTTAATTTTCTCTTCAAACACTTCATGTCCTAACTCAAGATAAATACTATAGAGATCTCTAATTTTGTTGTTGTTTTCCATTAAGCCTAACTAGTGAAAACAAGAAACAAAAAGATATAATTGCAGAATCTAAAGGAAATAACTTCGAGCACTCACACACTAGAGGATGTGAGTACCTTTTACCTTACCTCCCCGACAACGACTCCAGAAAAGAGCTTGATGTCTACGCATACAGCTGTTGGGACTCCAAGTGTAGAGGTTTGTAGAACAGTAGCAAGTTTACCTTAAGTGGATTACCCAAGGTTTATTGAACTCAGGGAGGAAGTGGTCAAAGGTATCCCTCTCAAACAACCCTACAATCAAGATACAAGAAGTCTCTTGTGTCCCCAACACACCCAATACACTTGTCAGGTGTATAGATGCACTAGTTCGGCGAAGAGATAGTGAAATACAAGTGGTATGGATGATTATAAGTGGTAATGGTGCCAGAAAAGAGCTTCTGAGAGGGAGGAAAAGACTAAAAGCAAAAAGATGAAAGCAAGCAAACATGTAACAGATCTTGATGCAAACGGTGTTTCAATGTTTAGAAACAAGGCCTAGGGATCATACTTTCACTAGTGTACATTATCATATAAATATATTCTCGTCATGATACTACCCTGAACTACTCTCCGGTTCGACACTATCATCCATGGTAGGGCTATAATAGCACTCCTCAAAGTCCGCCTTCCCCATCTAGATAACCCCACACTGTCACCTTGAGCGCTAGATGGTTCCAACAAACACCACAATTTCATAGATAAAACCAACTCAAAATATAATCATGATAAATATTCAATCTAGCCTAAGTGCCACACACGGTATGCACGCTGTCACTTTCACACACCACAGGAAAAGCATAGATCTATTGAAGCACTTGAGTATTTATATAAACTCTAGCCTAAGTGCCACCACGGTATGCACGCTTTCACTTTCATACACGTGGGAGAGCCGGAGATTGGTTTAAGATCTTGAGTAACAAAGTAGATCTACTTGATTACAAAGCTCATGATCACAATATGATCACGCATAGAGAGAGATGAACACATAGCTACCGGTAGAGCCCTTAGCCTCGAGGAAGAACTACTCCCTCCTCATAATGGGAATCAACAACGATGATGAATATGGTGGTGGAGATCGATGGAGATGGTTCCGGGGGCACTTCCTCGTCCCGGAAGGGTGCCAAAATACAGACTTTCTGTCCCCTAAATCTCCCCTTCGGTGGCGGCGATGTTGTGGAACTTTTCATGGATGGAGGCTGGATGATTTAGGATTTTCTAATTGGGGGCTTCTTATAAGCGAAGAGGGCAACGTCGGTGGAGGCCCATGGGATCCACACCCCTAGTGGCATGCCCAGGGTGGGACCGCGCCACCCTAGGGTGTGGCCACCCTGGTGCCCTACTCCGTCACTTCTTCACCTTTCTGTATTGCTCCGGGAAAATAGTAACTTTGATTTTGTCCCGTCCAATTCCGAGAATATTCATTTTTTAGCTTTTTTGAAACCAAAGACAGTAGAAAACAGGCAACTGACACTGTGGCATCTTGTCAATAGGTTAGTTTCGTAAAGTGTATAAAAATACCTCAAAGTGTAGACAAAACAAAAGATAACTGATATAAAACAAGCATGGAGCATCAAAAATTATAGATACGTTTACGACGTATCACCTACTTCACGGGATCTCCGATCACATAGATTGGGTTACTACCATGGCAACTTATGTGGGTCTCATACCCATCTACCTCGATGCATTTTCTATCACAATACGGGATAACCCTTTAGTAAAAGGATCTGCCAGATTCTTAGCCGTCTGAATATAATCTAATGCTATCACTTTGGAGTTTCTTAAATGTCTTACAACTTTTAATCTCATTCTTATGTGTTTGTGGGACTTCATGTTGTCCTTTGAGCTCTTTACCTTGATAATTACATTCTGATTGTCACAGTTAATAAGGATATCTTGTACTGGCTTTCAAATCACTGGCAAGTCCATCAAAAGATCTCGGCGCCATCCCGCTTCAACACCATATGTGTCTAATGTTGTTAATTTTGCTTCCATTGTCGAGCTCGTTAGGATCGTTTGCTTGCAAGACTTCTAGGAAACAACACCACCTCCAAGAGTAAACACATACCCCGTTCTGGATTTCATCTCATCACCATCAGAGATCCAATTTGCATCACTATACCCTTCAAGCATCTATGGGTACCCGGTATAGTGAAGTCCATAGTTCACAGTACCTTTCAGATAGTGCATAATTCTTTCAACATCACCCCAATGCACATCACCCGGATTGGAAACAAACCAACTCAGTTTGCACACGAAAAACATGATGTCAGGCCTCGTAGCGCTTGCTAGGTACATGAGTGAACCAATGACTTGAGAGTATCTTAACTGATTCTTAGTTGTGCCTTTGAACTTTCGAACCCGCACACTAGGATCATATGGTGTTGGAGAAATTTTGTAGTCCGAATATCCAAACCGACTCAAAATCTTCTCAACATAATAGGATTGTAGAAGTGTAATCCCACCCTCATTATCTCTCAATACTTTGATGTTCAAGATAACATCAGCCACTCCAAGGTCCTTCATCTCAAAATTCTGAGATAGAAATGACTTAACCTCTTCAATGACTTTGAGGTTGGTCCCGAATATCAGTACGTCATCAACATACAAGCACAGTATGACTCTTTCACCCCCATCATGGAAATAGTATACACATCTGTCAGCTTCATTAACGAAAAAGCCAACCAATGTTAGAGTTGTATTGAACTTATCATGCCATTTCTTAGGTGCTTGTTTTAGGCCATATAAGGATTTCAGTAACTTACACACTTTTCCTTCCAGACCATCTATCACAAAGCCATCTGGCTGTTTCATGTTGATTTCCTCATCCAACTCTCCATTTAGAAAAGTCGTCTTAACATCCATCTGGTGGATTAGAAGACCATGTGAGGCTGCCAACGAAAGTAATACTTGAATAGTGGTCAGTTTGGCCATAGGTGAATAAGTATCAAAGAAATCTTCATCTTCTTTCTAGGAATAACCTTTGGTCACGAGCCTAGCCTTGTACTTTTCAATTGTACCATTGGGCCTAAGCTTCCTTTTAAAAACCCACTTACATCCCAATGGCTTACAACCATAGGCACGTTCAGTGATGTCCCATGTACCCTTAGCTATGATGGAATCCATCTCGCTATGCACCGCTTCTTTCCAGTAATCAGAATACGGGGATGCATAAGCTTCTGAAATAGAAGTGGGAGTGTTATCCACGAGGTACACAAGGAAATCATCGGCAAAGTACTTTGCAGTACTTTGTCTCTTGCCCCTACCAAGGGTTTTCTTGTCATCCTCCTTAGGATTCTCATCATGTGTTTATTCATAATACTCCATAGGAATGGCAGGCCCAGGAGTCTCCTCAGGTTCCTGTCTAGAAGTGCTTTGCATATCTCTCATAGGAAAAATATCCTCAAAGAATGTAGCATCTTTAGACTCCAGAATTGTACCGACATTCATGTCAGGTACCTCAGATTTTACTACTAGAAATCTATAGCCGACGCTATTCTTAGCGTAGCCCAAATTAACGTAGTCCATAGTCTTTGGTCCAAGCTTACGCTTTTGGGGGATCGACACATTGACTTTTGCCAAACTGCCCCATGTACGTAAGTATGAAAGTGTCGTTCTTCTCTTCTCCCATTTCTCATAGGGAGTAATCTCATTGTCTTTTGTCGGAACTTTATTCAGGACATGACATGATGTCAATATAGCCTCCCCACCATGCATTGGATAAACCCGATGTATGTAACACGGCGTTAACCAAATCCATTAGAGTATGGTTTTTACTTTCGATAACCCCATTTGACTAAGGTGTATAGGGAAGCATCTTCTCATGAATAATACCATGTTTCGCACAAAAGAAATCAAATTCATTAGAGAAATACTCTCGACCACGATCTGACCGAATTCGTTTAATTTTCTTTTCAAGTTGATTCTCAACTTCTGCTTTATAGATCTTAAAGTAGTGTATAGCCTCATATTTAGTGTTTAACAAATATACATAGCAATATCTAGTGGAATCATCTAT
The DNA here is from genome assembly GCA_910589765.1 of Avena atlantica. Lineage (NCBI taxonomy): Eukaryota > Viridiplantae > Streptophyta > Magnoliopsida > Poales > Poaceae > Avena > Avena atlantica. The sequence continues at coordinate 305,282,849 of OU342736.1, forward strand.
GAGAGTCATAAAGTATCTTTTTCCACCTATAGTCAACACACCATTCATCTCACAGAGATCAGAATGTATGAGTTCTAAGGGTGCCAAGTATCTCTCCTCTGCAGCTTTATGGGGCTTGCGAGGTTGCTTTGCTTGCACACACGAATGGCACTTGGAACCTTTGGATAAAGTGAAACTCGGGATTAGATTCAATTTTGCTAGCCATGTCATATAACTGAAACCAATGTGACAAAGACGTGAATGCCAAACTTTTATTTCATTAATACTCGAATGAATATTGTTCACAACTTTATTACAAAAATATGCGAGGAAAAGGCGGAACAAACCTTCGCATTCATAACCTTTTCCAACAAATAGTACATATTTCATAACAACTACTTTATTAGTCTTGAAAACGAACTTGAACCCTTCTCTACAGAGAAGGGAGCCACTAACGAGATTCTTCTTGATGGCGGGGATATGCATGTTTTTGAGCTGCATGATGCTTTCCGAAGTAAACTTCAGATCGACTATTCCAACACCACGAACAGAAGCACTCACGCCATTCCCCATCAATACGGACCCTTTTCCTGTGGACTGATAAGAAAAAAACAATAATATGTCAGCACATACATGAATATTTGCACCCATGTCAATCCACCAATCGGTAGTCTGACAAACAGAAAATACAGTAAACAAATTACCATACATATATGCCCCATTCTCATTGTTGCTCACAATCATGTTGACAGTCTTTGAGTCCTGTCCTACTTTCTTGAACTTGTTAGGGCACTTGTTGGCCCAATGTTCCTCTGAACCACAAGTGAAGCAGCTATATTTCTTCTTATCTTTCTTGAAGGTCTTATTACCCTTCTTTTTGAAGTTGGTATTTATGTTGTACACCAATCTTCTCCTTGGGCTTGTGGGAGTTGAAGTTCTTCTGTACCACATTGGCAACAAAAGTCCCTTCGGCCCATTTTCCATGTGAGTCTTTGCTCTCAAATTCTGCTCGACACTCAGATGGCCGATAACATTCTCTACTGAGAATTCACGCCTCTGGTGTTTCAGAGTGGTAGCAAAGTTCCTCTAGGAATTAGGGAGCTTAGATATTATGCATCCGCGACAATTTTGCCCGGTAAATCACACTTAAGAAGCTCAAGCTCCTCAGTGATGAATTGTATCTCATGAGCCTGTTCCAATATAGAACGGTTTTCAACTATTTTGTAATCATGGAATAGCTCAATAGTATACATCTCGCTTCTAGTATCAGTTGTGCTGAATTTAGATTCGAGCGCCTCCCATAAGTCCTTGGCAACCCGCATATGTAAATATGCATCAACCAACTTATCTCCGATCATGCTCAGAGTGGATCCAACAAATACGACGGTGGCTTCCCTGGACGCCTTCTCCTGTTCAGGAGTAATTCTTTCAGTGGGAGTAACACTACCGATCCAGAACACGTTCATCACCGTGAGCCATAAGGTGGTTTTGGTCTGCCAACACTTAAAGTACGTTCTTGTAAATAGGGACGGTTTTAGTGTAGCGGCAAAGCATTGAATCGAAAATTGCCTACATATATTAGTTTTTTAGATTATTGAGAATCTAGGAAATATTTCAATTATATTAATTCAGAAATAAATCATGATTCAGACATGCACATACTGATATTTGATAATGAAACCATGTAGTACTAGACTAATTGTAAAATCATCTACGGAAATTACTAGTACAATGCACGCGGAAATAAGTAGGAGATAGATTAGCATAATGTATCCCCCGGTAGGCCAATTGGCCATAGCAGCAGCGGAGGCGGACGCCTTGCCGGCTGCCCTCTTGGAAGCAGCGACAGCCTGTTTGGCTTTGGTGGCCATGGTGATGACGAAGCTTTGGAAGTAGAGGATGCGGTTGATCGAAAACGAGCAGTCACGTAGAATACGCTACCCAAAAACCTAATATCCACTCTCCCATACATATCTCAAGAGGCGGGGTTTCGGAGGCCTGCTCTTTCGTCAACCGTGTATGCGGTGGACGGAATGGGATCACCGGTAGCAACAACAGTAGCGGAAACAACAGGAGAAATCACGCATGGAGGTAGTGATTCTGTTATGTCGCTGGAAAGGAGAGAACTCTCCAATATATACGCACAGGCAGATACGAGAGGGTAAATGACTGAATGACTAGAAACGCTCGTACATAATAGCACTTAAGACAAAATATTTCAGCTTGTATTCATTCTCATTAACATTTCAGTTGCAATCGTTCGTATCCCGTTTCATGTCGTGACGAGGCGGACCACGGCGGAGGAGGAGCACGCATGTGGAACGCCTCTCCTCACTTCACACCAAGTCATACTAGTAGGAGGAGAGCTCACCTTATATGTTGGTGGAAATCTCTCCCAACTAGTCATGTGGGACTAAACTCCCACCACTCCTCTTGCCATGAATGGGCCCTTAGGGATTTTCCTAAAATTCTTAGATGGGACTAAAGCCCACTCTATATTTCAACAAGCCAAGCTAGAGCAGGAGGGGATCCTCGACTCCTAAGAGACGGCACGCCAGAAGAGGGATGCCACTCGAGCACTAGAGGGGACGAACGCGGTCATCTTGGACCGCGCCATGGAAATCTCGACGAGAGGGTGTCGACGGAGGAGTGCGGCCATGCTTCACATCAATGCGCAGGTCAAGGCATATGCCGCCAATCGCGAGGCTGTCCACCTTTGCCTAGAACACACATCGTGGGAGGAACGATGGCGCGCATGTCCAGCAACACTAGTGGCAGAGGCGCTTCATGGGCATGTGAAGGAAGAACGGCGAGGTAGCCCAAGCAGAAGCGCCAAGATGACTAGCAAGCCATCCACATGTTGGATTATCATTGCGACTCGATAAATAAAAGATGATAGATAGGTAGATAGCCGAGTAGTCAACACTACTCCTCCATGTCGACCTCCTCGTCCACTAGAGTAAGTCCTGCTGTCTCCATTGCTGTCTTGTACTTCTCCACGCTGGTGGTCAAAGCATCGACCTTTGCCCGAAGAACTCTCTTCTGCGAACGCAACCTCTCTATCACTCCCTGTTGTGACTCTAGCTCAAGATCCTTGAGCTCTATCTCGGCCTTCATCTCGTTGATCCTCTTGTTCCTGTCCTGCACTCTCTTCTCTTGGTTCTTGAACCTCTTGTCTTGCTTCTCGAACCTAGCCTCCATCTCCTTGATGCTCTCATCCTGCTCCACGAGGGACTTGTACTTCTCCCTCAGTTGGACCTAAAGCTCTTCATTGCTAAGCATGACGTTGGTCCTATCGGTGTCAAGATGCCTAACGAGGCTCTCTAGGTCTTGAAGATGGAGACGCACTGGCTCAATAGTCTCTCTAGTGGCATCTTCATACACTACAGCCTCTCCCTCCTCGTCAGGTCTCCAAAATGGGTGGAAGTAGAGGCCCCTGAGCTTGAAGGAGTGACGTCCACAAAGGCATCCAAGTAGCTCCTGCATGGCAATGTCGAGTCCCTTCTCCTTGTCATCATGCATTAACTTGAAGGTAATCTCCTCGGTGGGTGGCTCCGACTGGCGTCCTGGCTGCGAGACTCTAAATCCCCATAGATCCTTCCTCTCGAACTTTGTAAGCTGAAGTCCCTTAATGTTAGGGAGGGGAGATTGAGCACACAAGTGAGCTCCACAATACGAGAACCAAAACGAGTTCCCTTGAACTCATCGACGGTGCTGATAACAAATATAGACATCTATTGCGTAGGATAGAGAAAAATTAGAATCAACACAAGTAAAGAGAACAACATAAGGTGGTGAAACAAAAGCCAATACCATACATAAAACACACAAGTCATGGCATACAATATTCAATCACAAACACCAAGGTTCAATAAGACTTGGACAAATATTTGTCATACCACATAGGTTGGTATGATAAAAATTATTAACGCGAGAAAAACGATAAGTGTGGTGGTCCAACTATTGGAGTAAGTCACAACTCTCACTCACTTGTCAAAATAGCTATCAGGGAATCCTGGGAGGCAATCTGTTTGTCTTGGTCACAAGATTCCCATGCTAAGTCTATGATATCTTCCCTTAGACGTTGGTTGGTAGCCTCTAAGTCTTGGGTATGCTTATTGTCCTCTCTAAGGTCATTTTGAGTGTTGAGCATTCTACACTTGAGTATATCTCCAAGCTCCTTGATGGCATTCCAAGATGCATTCCTTGTAGAGTCAAAGAATGACTTGTGCATTTCTGAGTTGGTGACCACGTAGAATCCCGACTCTTTGTGGTTGTCCTCCTTGTTTTTATACAAGTGGAGTTGTACCCACCAATACTCTTCTCCTTCATCCATCACGGGAAATCCCTTGTACAAGGCTTCACCATGTATTCCCATGGTAACCATAAGGTTCTTGAGTGCCTTGGGAAACTCCGTCTCACATTCTAAGGTCATGGTCATGAGTGGTCCCTTCTTGAGGACTTCGTTGATGGCAGCCATCTACAAATAGAGATGAGAAAGAAGTGTAACATCCCAATTTTAGCAACCCTAAATTTTTGTCCAAAGGAAAAAAATCAGGGGGAACAAAAACCTTTTCTTGTTATATGTTGCAATGTTTTCTTACTTCTTTGTTTGTGCTCATGCAACTGTTTGTGTATTAGGTGATGTACTCCTTAAACTAGCACTAGTTTACAAAAGCTATTTTACAAAAGAGATGTCTTGGCTCATCTTTCATATTCCCAAATGTCTGGAATTTCAAAACCTAAGCCCATAAGACTTTGACACAACAAAATACTTTACTAGTTTCTATTAACAAAACAATGGAGACCTATATATAATCTCCTTATGTTTTCAAGAGAGAACTCCCAGGTACTCTTACCCCTAGGTTTTCCAAAACCTTTATTAAAACCTTTTCATTCCAATCTTGGTAGAAATGCCAAGATTGTCCTTATCTTACTTCAAAGTATAACCAATTCAAAATACCCATCCTTACCTCAAGATAGACTTGATGGTAACGCTAATAATAATTGGATAAGTGAAAAGATGAATTGCCTTAATCTGCTGATTGCCTTGTTTGCTTAGAAACTAGAGTGAGATAATATAGTATCTCATACCCTAGGATCCAATCTATGCTTGTGATCATCAATCTCAAACTAAGCATCCAAATATGGATCCATCCTAATCCACTGAAGTAACCATCTCATCTCCTGATAAGATCAATCCAGGGATAATCCCTCTTGATGGTTTCTAACTTAGTGAAGAACCAATCAAAGTTTGGATCCCCTCTATTCAATATATTCCTGAACATCAACCACTTTATGGGAAGGATAGACCTTGACACTCTCTCAAATTGTTTCCCACTTGTAATCTAGTCTAAAACTCCAAATCTGCCAAAATGGCTAAGTCTGGATTCCTTATATAGATTCAATCTTTGGAACTCTACCTTTTCCATCCTATGTGCATTATTGAGAATGTACGTGAACCATATTGTATTAAATCTTTAGTACTAGCAAAGCCCAATCTTTACCTTGGCTAAGCCATTCTGCTTCCCACTCATCCTTGATGGTTTTGTAGTCAAGATAATAATCTTTTCTGCAAATCTTATCATCTTGCCTACTTTGGCAGAAGCTCACATCTATATGCTACCTCCACTTGACCAACTCTTTGCATGGTTATGATCTACTAACCATGTCTTATCAAACCCTACCTCACTTGTTTCCTTTGGAACCTTGTGCATCTTAAACCCACCTAGTTTATTTGGCATCAGGACAATCCTGCTATGGCAGCCTTATTTTCATCAAAGATTTCCATTACTCCTACACCACCTCGAATACAACCAAGACAAACTCTTGTTTCCATGATAATCTATATGAATTTGTCTTTGTATCCATATACCCCTTGTACCAAGGTGAAATCTAAGCTCCCTAATCTAACCCTGTTTAGGTGGCATAAAAATAACCAAACCCTAGATCCTCCCAAATATAGTTTCCATCCTTTTCACCACATTTTTTCAAAACTAAAGGTTAACCATGATGCATACATCAAGTTTACAGCACCTTACTTGAATATTATCATTTTCCAAATAATTCCCATAATTATTTGGAGAATAAAACTAATTATATTCTTTTTCTGGCAAAATCGTCCAAACCTTGTATTCAAGGGCATGTTTGTTTTTCTCCAAACCACTTTTCCAACTCAATGCATATTTGAGTTCTATACCTCATACCCTACCTTCCCAACTCAGAAATAAATATTTTTCAGATTCTTTATTATTTCTCTTTGCCCTTTTCCTTAAATGGCAGAAATAGGAAATAATTCCCTAAAAATACTTTCCCACCTCAATAAATTCAAATAAAATTCTCCAATGTGTGTTATGGTATTTAGAACCATCTCAATAAAAAACCAACCTTGGCTAATGTAAAAATATTACCTTAGCTTCCATAATCTACTTCTGCACTTCTTGAATAAGTGCATTTAAATGGGGTTATAATCATTAGAAAAATCCCAATTAAATCTTGAAGAGATTATTTGACCTCCTCTATCTACCAGTACCATCTCCCCCACCTTGCCCAATGCAATTTATTGGACTTACTTTACAAGCACCACCTTGATAAAATTGTACAAACAAATCCAAACATGAGCTAAACCAAATCAAATCTTTATCAAGGCCTCACCATCACTCACCACAGCAACCATGACACTCTCTGGCTGTGCACTGTAGCCCCTATACTGTAGCACACCCCTACTTTGTCCCTAGTGCATGGAGTATGTGAGGAAGAGAGCATGCATATCTCAAAAAGATCTCGGTGTGTTACTCCCTTGATAGCACCAACCCCTCTCTCCACCCATCTGGTCGTGTACTAGGCCCCGCCTCACTCCCCCCACCGCCCCATTCACCAGTAACTGAGAAGCATCCCTCCCTTCTCCTCCCTAGGCCATGTCCACCATGGACCTCTCCCCCTTGGTTTATAGGGCCAGGAGCCCTGGAACCTTTTCTCCCCTCCATCATTTGCCCCCAACAACCCCCACTCACACCCAGAGCTCCCTCTCCCCCTCCCCAGCCCTGCCTAGCACGAAGGAAGAAGAAGGAGGAAGTTTTGGCCTCCTCTACAAAAACTGAGCAAGACACCTCCCCCTTCCTCTCTCTTCCTATGCATGTCACCCTCCCGACATCCCCTTGCTCCCCTGAATTTAACCCTATGCTTGTTTCTCTCTAGGACCGTTCAGAGACGAAGCTCCGGCGAGCTCTCCCTCAGCCACCATCGCGCGAGCTCCTCCCATTGTCAAACCCCACCGTGCCGCCCCTCTTTCTGACCGCCAGTGTCGACCGCGTTGCCGTCTACCCTCCCCAACGCTCCTCGGAGCCCCGGTAAGCCGCCCCAACCTACTCTTGTCGCCCTCTAGGGTTTCCTCCCCATCCAGCTTGCCCCGGGAGGACGACAAGCGGTCGCCGTCGGATCCCCTCTAATCCAACGGTCATCCCGAGCCCTTACCCCTTTGCCCCCGGCCGGGCCATTTGAGTCACGGCCCTCCTGCGGGCCAGCCCCTCTAGCTGGACCGAAACCCCTCCCCTGGCCCACTACTGCCAGATCCGGCCTATGCCCTCCCTCTGCCTTCTCTCTTTTCTTTTAATCATTTTACAAATCTAGAAAATAGCAGTTTAGTTTAAATACAAATAAAAATGGAAAATGATCCAAAAAGCCTAGATCTAATTTTTCTGAGATACCCTAATGTTTTCCCTAACAAGCAGAGTCTTTGGTTAGCCCTTTTGATGTTGAGAATAAATATAATAAATCATCTACTAAGATCTGTCCATTTCACTAATAATTATCTCCAGAGAGTTTTACTCATGCAAATGACCTGAAACCTTTTTTCGTTAGAAATTAATGTGTATACCTTACAGTTCCTACTGGCCCCACCTCAAATGGCTTCCTAGTTTGCCTTTAGTGAAAATAACAAATTTAGGGCATTTATGCCTTTAGAAAATTCCCTAGGTCAAACCAAATTATATTTTGACCTAATTCTAACTCCCTATACACCTACTTATCACATCTTTCAAAATCCAGTATCACATAATTTTATGAACCCATGTTGAATTTTGGTGAATTAAACTGTTCTATGTATTGTTTATTCACCAATAAATTCATAGCTGTATATCTATAACTCAAAAAAAGTTGATTCCAATTTTTGTAGAAAGGTACTCTCGGTACCTAACATGTGTCCTTGGAATCACATCAAAATCTTCTATAAATTAAATATGATGAAAAGACAAATCTCATCTTGTACTGTCTTTAGGAATTTCTCAAGGGTATTCTGGTAATTTTTTTGAGGTGATTATAACTCCTCTTGATTCAGTCCACTAAATACTACCTAATCACACAAGTAAATAATTTTTGGAACTCTAGAACAGTTCTGGTGAATTATTTCCTAAAACTAGAGTTTTAATCTCTATAAAATCCATTATAAATCTTTTGTAATTGATAAAATAGTGAAACCACGTTTGATGGATTCATTTTATTAATACCTATCTGATGGTATCATTTTTATACAATGGTATCATACATATCAATCCCTTGGTAAAAAACCCTCTCTTAGGTAGTTCCTAGACTTTAAATCCAAAAGGATCCCTTTTTCCTATGCCTCCAAATCTTCTTCCCATCCAATCAAATCATACCTCCAACACCCTACTGATGTATATCATGTGATTATGTTGCTTGCTGTATGTATTGATGATTATATGCAATGTATTGATTGTGGTGTTGTTTGTTTGCATGTATGCTCAATAACGGCGATAGTTGCGATTGTGTGACGCCCGGAAGAAGGAAGCATCAGGTTTTTCTTATTATTATTGTATTGGTATTATGGTATCTTAAGGAAGTCAACGGACATCTCGCTGGTCACAGGAAAGCCACCATTCCTGAACTCCTAGTTAACCTACTCCTTTTTATCAATTGTTTTATATCTCATTTATGAATCACATGATTAAATGCATGGTTTGTTCCAAATAAAAGGCATGAGCAACTTGTCTCCTCCAAGTTATGATGGAGTGTCCATTACGACACTTACCCTCGTTGACACCCAATTTTACCCTTTAGATCGAGGCTAAGATGCTTAGCATCTTCTCTCTTGGAAATTATGGATTTTTAAAGATAAAACTATTTTTGGGCTTTACCCCACTACAAAGTTTTCAAAATAGAAACCTTGGAAAGAGGCATCGTTTCCGAGTGGAGGTTTTACTAAAGAAGATATGAGGAGGATAAGGAGAAAATGAAGCTAGAGAAAGAGAAGGGATGTTCTACGCCAATATCCGGAACAATCTGTCTGTGCAACCACACTACCTCAGTCGCTGGGGCTTAGCTTGTAGTTGTTGTCCTTAGACGGGGCTGCTTGTACTGGCCAGATTGCAGATGTTAAGAAGTGATGAAGGTGCTGACGTCTATGCGAGCTAGGTCGTCTTCCTAGTCAGTCGCTTGTAGGTTAAGGCATGACATGGGCTCTGCGCTTGAATACTTTCGCTACTTGTGTTGTAATTGTTATAATGGCGACTTTGTTAGTTTTGTAATCGTTACTTTCTGGATGTTGTAATGATACTGGTCGGTTATGATCACGACTCACTGATCATGGGAACGTGAATTGTATGCATAACGGGTATTCTCGGACCGTAAACCCGGGGTTCCACAGACCTGGTATCAGAGCCATCCTGACTGTAGGAGACCTTAGTTAGCAAGGATGTTAGACAGGAAAACCCCTATTTCTAAAAACACCGGTTTGCGCAAACTATTTTCCCAAAAGATTTTTGAAAGAATTCTTATCTTATCTTCTCTGACTAAAACTATTTGAAAATGGATTACTCTATATCTTGTCTACTTCAAATAATCAGTTTTCATAAACAAAATCTGACTCAGAGACTATGAAGACGGAGATCCTAGAATGAAGAGACCCCAAGACAAGCAAAACAAAGGAGCTACCAACGACGAAAGACACTACAAGATCGCCCTACCAACGGAGTCCTTCATCGCCCCCAAATCAATTAAGTACGACACCGACAACAAATGGCAAGACATAAGTCAAGACCCCCGTAACGTCCGTACTTAGGATTAGCATCCCTAAAATAGGATTCCCCTTATGGCGCGTAGTCATTTCTTGGTATTTATGGTATGCCTTGTTCGTTTGTCATGTGTTTGCATGATGCTTGGAATGTGTTGCTTGTCTTCCTTGGATCATCCGATCCTAAAGTTTTGACCACCTTGCTGGCGTACCCCGACGCTAACCCTCGCAACCCCATAGCTGGAAACCTCTCCTCAGCAGGATGGCCACATAAGAAAACCTCTACAACCTTAAGTAAAGCTCTAAGGTGGAAAGACTGTGTCTTTTCACTCAACCCCAATAAACCCCTATTGACATGTTCATTGTCAACCATAGCACCACCCAATGTTATACCTCGCTAGTCCCTCTATCCTCAAACTTGGAAGACTAACTCCGTAGCACCATTTCCTTCTACAGCCAGAGACTTTATCTCCACCAGAAATCCTGAGTATGGCCATGAAGGTTGGAGCCCTGAAGAAAGCATGCAGCCATTGCGGTGAAGAAGGACATCAAGCTAGCCAGTTCTTAGGCAACTGCCCAAACTATGGAGCTCTCCATCCTCCCGTGGATTGCCCCACCCAACTAGTCACATGTTTCCTTTGTGAAGGTCAAGACCATGTCCCGGCCAACTGCCCCCTTTATCTCCTGATTGGCAAGGCTCGTCAACTTCCCTGCATCAACATTGGGAAGACATCAAGAGAAGGACGTTCCAAGAAAGGCACCTGCTTCTCCTGTGATCAACCGGGTCATTTCAGCGGAGAGTGCCGCCAATGTGGTCTTGACAACACTCCAGGCGCTTGTTTCACCTGCGGAAGTCCAGGCCACTTCTCCTGCAACTGTCCAAGCAAGTACTTGACGGCCTCCAAGCAAAAAGCCCCGACACATAAAAAGGGCAAGAAACCCTGATCCCCTCATGCCAGAAGAATCAGGAAGCCACTATCTCCAGAACCTCCCCTTCCTCCAAGAAAGCATTTCCTGAGGAGAAACCTCCAACCTCAGGACGGCGACAAGACTCTGGACGTTCCTCTGAAGTAGTTCCCGCACCAGGAAACTCGCCTATCCCAACATTGGTAGAGTTATGTATCATCCCAGAACCTGTTTTGTACAACTATAAGTGCTTCGATGCCCTGCGGCACATACCTGTTTTGTAACCTCTTAAGTACCTCCGCCACCGACTGGCACGAACCTACTAAATTCTCCGGATGATATACAAGTGTGACGTCCTTCTTTGAGTGTTTTACCCACGACGTTGTATCAGACAAAACCTGGAACGACCTCATTCCAAAGGACCTCGTTTCCTAGAGCGCCAAACTCCGATGGCATGCTCCAATCCATCGGACCCCTAACTAGATCAGAACTAACTACCCGGAAGCTAGTAGACGCCCTTTCTGATAGATCCTCCACCTCATGAAGCGGTTTCGACGATGTCAACAGAAGATAACCACCCCAAATGCAAGGTACAGCTCTACTCCCCAACATCATCATATGACTCCAATAAAGAAAGCCTAGGACTTCACCAAAAACCCTAGTGTCGCTCTAAGGGGGAAAGAATGCGTCTTTCCCGCCCAAAACCCGATAAACCCTTGGATTCGAACACTAGTTAGCGTTAAGTGATGACCGCCCTCCAAATATGAATCGTCGACCCTGCAAGATGGACGACAATCGGCACTCCTCCAGAATCAGAAGGTACTTTAGGATAGTCCTGCACTCCAAGGTCGACCGCCCAGCCAACACCCCGGTGCATCAAGACCTGGAAGATAGAAAAGTTGACCACGTGGCGAAGGAATAAAGAAAACACAACCCGCCGTCTCACATCAAGAAGGAGGTGCCCCGTCGGTGCTAAACCTATCTCGACTTGTCCTATGGGGAAAAGACTGCATCTTTTCTACTCGCTTAATCTAAACGCCCAAACCCGAAGCCGCTTAGCTCCGAACCGTAGCTGACCATGCCTGTTTAATGGAAGAACCGTTGACAACTCATAATTTAAACCGCTGAAATTGATAAGCGGATGTTATCACCCAACCCTACTCCTCCCTAATCTCGGGACGAGATTATTTTAAGGGGGAAAGGTCTGTAACATCCCAATTTCAGCAACCCTGAATTGCTGTCCAAAGGGAAAAAACCAGGGGGAACAAAAACTTTTTCTTGTTATATGTTGCAATGTTTGCTTACTTGTTTGCTTGTGCTCATGCAACTGTTTGTGTATTAGGTGATGTACTCCTTAAACCAGCACTAGTTTACAAAACATATTTTACAAAAGAGATGTCTTGGCTCATCTTAATGTTCTGGCATTTCAAAACCTGAGCCCAGAAGACTTTGACACAACAAAATACTTTACTAGTTTCTATTAACAAAACTATGGAGACCTATATATAATATCCTTATGTTTTCAAGACAGAACTCCTAGCTACTCTTACCCCTAGGTTTTCTAAAACCTTTATTAAAACCTTTTCATTCCAATCTTGGTAGAAATACCAAGATATTCCTTATCTTACTTCAAAGTATAAACAATTCAAAATACCCATCCTTACCTCAAGATAGACTTGATGGTAACCCTAGTAATAGTTAGATAAGTGAAAAGATGAATTGCCTTGATCTGCTGATTGCCTTGTTTGCTTAGGAACTAGAGTGAGCTAATATAGTAGCTCATACCTTAGGACCCAATCTATTCTTGTGATCATCAATCTCAAACTAAGCATCCAAATCTGGATCCATCCTAAGCCACTAAAGTAACCATCTCATCTCCTGATCAGATCAATCCAGGGATAATCCCTCTTGATGGTTTCAAACTTAGTGAAGAACCAATCCAAGTTTGGATCACCTCTATTCAATATATTCCCCAACATCAACCACTTGATGGGAAGGATAGACCTTGCAACTCTCTCAAATTGTTTCCCACTTATAATCTAGTCTAAAACTCCAAATCTGCCAATATGGCTAAGTCTGGATTCCTTATGTAGATTCAATCTTTGGAGCTCTACCTTTTCCAACCTGTGTGCATTCTTGAGAATGTACTTGAACCATATTGTATTAAATATTTAGTACTACCAAAGCCCACTCTTTACATTGGCTAAGACATTCTGATTCCCACTCATCCTTGATGGTTTTATAGTCAAGAAACAAATCTTTTCTGCAAATCTTATCATCTTGCCTACTTTGGCAGAAGCGCACATCTATATGCTACCTCCACTTGACCAACTCTTTGCATGGTTATGATCTACTAACCATGTCTTATCAAACCCTACCTCACTTGTTTCCTTTGGAACCTTGTGCATCTTAAACCCACCTAGTTTATTTGGCATCAGGACAATCCTGCTATGGCAGCCTTATTTTCATCAAAGATTTCCATTACTCCTACACCACCTCGAATACAACCAAGACAAACTCTTGTTTCCATGATAATCTATATGAATTTGTCTTTGTATCCATATACCCCTTGTACCAAGGTGAAATCTAAGCTCCCTAATCTAACCCTGTTTAGGTGGCATAAAAATAACCAAACCCTAGATCCTCCCAAATATAGTTTCCATCCTTTTCACCACATTTTTTCAAAACTAAAGGTTAACCATGATGCATACATCAAGTTTACAGCACCTTACTTGAATATTATCATTTTCCAAATAATTCCCATAATTATTTGGAGAATAAAACTAATTATATTCTTTTTCTGGCAAAATCGTCCAAACCTTGTATTCAAGGGCATGTTTGTTTTTCTCCAAACCACTTTTCCAACTCAATGCATATTTGAGTTCTATACCTCATACCCTACCTTCCCAACTCAGAAATAAATATTTTTCAGATTCTTTATTATTTCTCTTTGCCCTTTTCCTTAAATGGCAGAAATAGGAAATAATTCCCTAAAAATACTTTCCCACCTCAATAAATTCAAATAAAATTCTCCAATGTGTGTTATGGTATTTAGAACCATCTCAATAAAAAACCAACCTTGGCTAATGTAAAAATATTACCTTAGCTTCCATAATCTACTTCTGCACTTCTTGAATAAGTGCATTTAAATGGGGTTATAATCATTAGAAAAATCCCAATTAAATCTTGAAGAGATTATTTGACCTCCTCTATCTACCAGTACCATCTCCCCCACCTTGCCCAATGCAATTTATTGGACTTACTTTACAAGCACCACCTTGATAAAATTGTACAAACAAATCCAAACATGAGCTAAACCAAATCAAATCTTTATCAAGGCCTCACCATCACTCACCACAGCAACCATGACACTCTCTGGCTGTGCACTGTAGCCCCTATACTGTAGCACACCCCTACTTTGTCCCTAGTGCATGGAGTATGTGAGGAAGAGAGCATGCATATCTCAAAAAGATCTCGGTGTGTTACTCCCTTGATAGCACCAACCCCTCTCTCCACCCATCTGGTCGTGTACTAGGCCCCGCCTCACTCCCCCCACCGCCCCATTCACCAGTAACTGAGAAGCATCCCTCCCTTCTCCTCCCTAGGCCATGTCCACCATGGACCTCTCCCCCTTGGTTTATAGGGCCAGGAGCCCTGGAACCTTTTCTCCCCTCCATCATTTGCCCCCAACAACCCCCACTCACACCCAGAGCTCCCTCTCCCCCTCCCCAGCCCTGCCTAGCACGAAGGAAGAAGAAGGAGGAAGTTTTGGCCTCCTCTACAAAAACTGAGCAAGACACCTCCCCCTTCCTCTCTCTTCCTATGCATGTCACCCTCCCGACATCCCCTTGCTCCCCTGAATTTAACCCTATGCTTGTTTCTCTCTAGGACCGTTCAGAGACGAAGCTCCGGCGAGCTCTCCCTCAGCCACCATCGCGCGAGCTCCTCCCATTGTCAAACCCCACCGTGCCGCCCCTCTTTCTGACCGCCAGTGTCGACCGCGTTGCCGTCTACCCTCCCCAACGCTCCTCGGAGCCCCGGTAAGCCGCCCCAACCTACTCTTGTCGCCCTCTAGGGTTTCCTCCCCATCCAGCTTGCCCCGGGAGGACGACAAGCGGTCGCCGTCGGATCCCCTCTAATCCAACGGTCATCCCGAGCCCTTACCCCTTTGCCCCCGGCCGGGCCATTTGAGTCACGGCCCTCCTGCGGGCCAGCCCCTCTAGCTGGACCGAAACCCCTCCCCTGGCCCACTACTGCCAGATCCGGCCTATGCCCTCCCTCTGCCTTCTCTCTTTTCTTTTAATCATTTTACAAATCTAGAAAATAGCAGTTTAGTTTAAATACAAATAAAAATGGAAAATGATCCAAAAAGCCTAGATCTAATTTTTCTGAGATACCCTAATGTTTTCCCTAACAAGCAGAGTCTTTGGTTAGCCCTTTTGATGTTGAGAATAAATATAATAAATCATCTACTAAGATCTGTCCATTTCACTAATAATTATCTCCAGAGAGTTTTACTCATGCAAATGACCTGAAACCTTTTTTCGTTAGAAATTAATGTGTATACCTTACAGTTCCTACTGGCCCCACCTCAAATGGCTTCCTAGTTTGCCTTTAGTGAAAATAACAAATTTAGGGCATTTATGCCTTTAGAAAATTCCCTAGGTCAAACCAAATTATATTTTGACCTAATTCTAACTCCCTATACACCTACTTATCACATCTTTCAAAATCCAGTATCACATAATTTTATGAACCCATGTTGAATTTTGGTGAATTAAACTGTTCTATGTATTGTTTATTCACCAATAAATTCATAGCTGTATATCTATAACTCAAAAAAAGTTGATTCCAATTTTTGTAGAAAGGTACTCTCGGTACCTAACATGTGTCCTTGGAATCACATCAAAATCTTCTATAAATTAAATATGATGAAAAGACAAATCTCATCTTGTACTGTCTTTAGGAATTTCTCAAGGGTATTCTGGTAATTTTTTTGAGGTGATTATAACTCCTCTTGATTCAGTCCACTAAATACTACCTAATCACACAAGTAAATAATTTTTGGAACTCTAGAACAGTTCTGGTGAATTATTTCCTAAAACTAGAGTTTTAATCTCTATAAAATCCATTATAAATCTTTTGTAATTGATAAAATAGTGAAACCACGTTTGATGGATTCATTTTATTAATACCTATCTGATGGTATCATTTTTATACAATGGTATCATACATATCAATCCCTTGGTAAAAAACCCTCTCTTAGGTAGTTCCTAGACTTTAAATCCAAAAGGATCCCTTTTTCCTATGCCTCCAAATCTTCTTCCCATCCAATCAAATCATACCTCCAACACCCTACTGATGTATATCATGTGATTATGTTGCTTGCTGTATGTATTGATGATTATATGCAATGTATTGATTGTGGTGTTGTTTGTTTGCATGTATGCTCAATAACGGCGATAGTTGCGATTGTGTGACGCCCGGAAGAAGGAAGCATCAGGTTTTTCTTATTATTATTGTATTGGTATTATGGTATCTTAAGGAAGTCAACGGACATCTCGCTGGTCACAGGAAAGCCACCATTCCTGAACTCCTAGTTAACCTACTCCTTTTTATCAATTGTTTTATATCTCATTTATGAATCACATGATTAAATGCATGGTTTGTTCCAAATAAAAGGCATGAGCAACTTGTCTCCTCCAAGTTATGATGGAGTGTCCATTACGACACTTACCCTCGTTGACACCCAATTTTACCCTTTAGATCGAGGCTAAGATGCTTAGCATCTTCTCTCTTGGAAATTATGGATTTTTAAAGATAAAACTATTTTTGGGCTTTACCCCACTACAAAGTTTTCAAAATAGAAACCTTGGAAAGAGGCATCGTTTCCGAGTGGAGGTTTTACTAAAGAAGATATGAGGAGGATAAGGAGAAAATGAAGCTAGAGAAAGAGAAGGGATGTTCTACGCCAATATCCGGAACAATCTGTCTGTGCAACCACACTACCTCAGTCGCTGGGGCTTAGCTTGTAGTTGTTGTCCTTAGACGGGGCTGCTTGTACTGGCCAGATTGCAGATGTTAAGAAGTGATGAAGGTGCTGACGTCTATGCGAGCTAGGTCGTCTTCCTAGTCAGTCGCTTGTAGGTTAAGGCATGACATGGGCTCTGCGCTTGAATACTTTCGCTACTTGTGTTGTAATTGTTATAATGGCGACTTTGTTAGTTTTGTAATCGTTACTTTCTGGATGTTGTAATGATACTGGTCGGTTATGATCACGACTCACTGATCATGGGAACGTGAATTGTATGCATAACGGGTATTCTCGGACCGTAAACCCGGGGTTCCACAGACCTGGTATCAGAGCCATCCTGACTGTAGGAGACCTTAGTTAGCAAGGATGTTAGACAGGAAAACCCCTATTTCTAAAAACACCGGTTTGCGCAAACTATTTTCCCAAAAGATTTTTGAAAGAATTCTTATCTTATCTTCTCTGACTAAAACTATTTGAAAATGGATTACTCTATATCTTGTCTACTTCAAATAATCAGTTTTCATAAACAAAATCTGACTCAGAGACTATGAAGACGGAGATCCTAGAATGAAGAGACCCCAAGACAAGCAAAACAAAGGAGCTACCAACGACGAAAGACACTACAAGATCGCCCTACCAACGGAGTCCTTCATCGCCCCCAAATCAATTAAGTACGACACCGACAACAAATGGCAAGACATAAGTCAAGACCCCCGTAACGTCCGTACTTAGGATTAGCATCCCTAAAATAGGATTCCCCTTATGGCGCGTAGTCATTTCTTGGTATTTATGGTATGCCTTGTTCGTTTGTCATGTGTTTGCATGATGCTTGGAATGTGTTGCTTGTCTTCCTTGGATCATCCGATCCTAAAGTTTTGACCACCTTGCTGGCGTACCCCGACGCTAACCCTCGCAACCCCATAGCTGGAAACCTCTCCTCAGCAGGATGGCCACATAAGAAAACCTCTACAACCTTAAGTAAAGCTCTAAGGTGGAAAGACTGTGTCTTTTCACTCAACCCCAATAAACCCCTATTGACATGTTCATTGTCAACCATAGCACCACCCAATGTTATACCTCGCTAGTCCCTCTATCCTCAAACTTGGAAGACTAACTCCGTAGCACCATTTCCTTCTACAGCCAGAGACTTTATCTCCACCAGAAATCCTGAGTATGGCCATGAAGGTTGGAGCCCTGAAGAAAGCATGCAGCCATTGCGGTGAAGAAGGACATCAAGCTAGCCAGTTCTTAGGCAACTGCCCAAACTATGGAGCTCTCCATCCTCCCGTGGATTGCCCCACCCAACTAGTCACATGTTTCCTTTGTGAAGGTCAAGACCATGTCCCGGCCAACTGCCCCCTTTATCTCCTGATTGGCAAGGCTCGTCAACTTCCCTGCATCAACATTGGGAAGACATCAAGAGAAGGACGTTCCAAGAAAGGCACCTGCTTCTCCTGTGATCAACCGGGTCATTTCAGCGGAGAGTGCCGCCAATGTGGTCTTGACAACACTCCAGGCGCTTGTTTCACCTGCGGAAGTCCAGGCCACTTCTCCTGCAACTGTCCAAGCAAGTACTTGACGGCCTCCAAGCAAAAAGCCCCGGCACATAAAAAGGGCAAGAAACCCTGATCCCCTCATGCCAGAAGAATCAGGAAGCCACTATCTCCAGAACCTCCCCTTCCTCCAAGAAAGCATTTCCTGAGGAGAAACCTCCAACCTCAGGACGGCGACAAGACTCTGGACGTTCCTCTGAAGTAGTTCCCGCACCAGGAAACTCGCCTATCCCAACATTGGTAGAGTTATGTATCATCCCAGAACCTGTTTTGTACAACTATAAGTGCTTCGATGCCCTGCGGCACATACCTGTTTTGTAACCTCTTAAGTACCTCCGCCACCGACTGGCACGAACCTACTAAATTCTCCGGATGATATACAAGTGTGACGTCCTTCTTTGAGTGTTTTACCCACGACGTTGTATCAGACAAAACCTGGAACGACCTCATTCCAAAGGACCTCGTTTCCTAGAGCGCCAAACTCCGATGGCATGCTCCAATCCATCGGACCCCTAACTAGATCAGAACTAACTACCCGGAAGCTAGTAGACGCCCTTTCTGATAGATCCTCCACCTCATGAAGCGGTTTCGACGATGTCAACAGAAGATAACCACCCCAAATGCAAGGTACAACTCTACTCCCCAACATCATCATATGACTCCAATAAAGAAAGCCTAGGACTTCACCAAAAACCCTAGTGTCGCTCTAAGGGGAAAAGAATGCGTCTTTCCCGCCCAAAACCCGATAAACCCTTGGATTCGAACACTAGTTAGCGTTAAGTGATGACCGCCCTCCAAATATGAATCGTCGACCCTGCAAGATGGACGACAATCGGCACTCCTCCAGAATCAGAAGGTACTTTAGGATAGTCCTGCACTCCAAGGTCGACCGCCCAGCCAACACCCCGGTGCATCAAGACCTGGAAGATAGAAAAGTTGACCACGTGGCGAAGGAATAAAGAAAACACAACCCGCCGTCTCACATCAAGAAGGAGGTGCCCCGTCGGTGCTAAACCTATCTCGACTTGTCCTATGGGGAAAAGACTGCATCTTTTCTACTCGCTTAATCTAAACGCCCAAACCCGAAGCCGCTTAGCTCCGAACCGTAGCTGACCATGCCTGTTTAATGGAAGAACCGTTGACAACTCATAATTTAAACCGCTGAAATTGATAAGCGGATGTTATCACCCAACCCTACTCCTCCCTAATCTCGGGACGAGATTATTTTAAGGGGGAAAGGTCTGTAACATCCCAATTTCAGCAACCCTGAATTGCTGTCCAAAGGGAAAAAACCAGGGGGAACAAAAACTTTTTCTTGTTATATGTTGCAATGTTTGCTTACTTGTTTGCTTGTGCTCATGCAACTGTTTGTGTATTAGGTGATGTACTCCTTAAACCAGCACTAGTTTACAAAACATATTTTACAAAAGAGATGTCTTGGCTCATCTTAATGTTCTGGCATTTCAAAACCTGAGCCCAGAAGACTTTGACACAACAAAATACTTTACTAGTTTCTATTAACAAAACTATGGAGACCTATATATAATATCCTTATGTTTTCAAGACAGAACTCCTAGCTACTCTTACCCCTAGGTTTTCTAAAACCTTTATTAAAACCTTTTCATTCCAATCTTGGTAGAAATACCAAGATATTCCTTATCTTACTTCAAAGTATAAACAATTCAAAATACCCATCCTTACCTCAAGATAGACTTGATGGTAACCCTAGTAATAGTTAGATAAGTGAAAAGATGAATTGCCTTGATCTGCTGATTGCCTTGTTTGCTTAGGAACTAGAGTGAGCTAATATAGTAGCTCATACCTTAGGACCCAATCTATTCTTGTGATCATCAATCTCAAACTAAGCATCCAAATCTGGATCCATCCTAAGCCACTAAAGTAACCATCTCATCTCCTGATCAGATCAATCCAGGGATAATCCCTCTTGATGGTTTCAAACTTAGTGAAGAACCAATCCAAGTTTGGATCACCTCTATTCAATATATTCCCCAACATCAACCACTTGATGGGAAGGATAGACCTTGCAACTCTCTCAAATTGTTTCCCACTTATAATCTAGTCTAAAACTCCAAATCTGCCAATATGGCTAAGTCTGGATTCCTTATGTAGATTCAATCTTTGGAGCTCTACCTTTTCCAACCTGTGTGCATTCTTGAGAATGTACTTGAACCATATTGTATTAAATATTTAGTACTACCAAAGCCCACTCTTTACATTGGCTAAGACATTCTGATTCCCACTCATCCTTGATGGTTTTATAGTCAAGAAACAAATCTTTTCTGCAAATCTTATCATCTTGCCTACTTTGGCAGAAGCGCACATCTATATGCTACCTCCACTTGACCAACTCTTTGCATGGTTATGATCTACTAACCATGTCTTATCAAACCCTACCTCACTTGTTTCCTTTGGAACCTTGTGCATCTTAAACCCACCTGGTTTATTTGGCATCAGGACAATCCTGCTATGGCAGCCTTATTTTCATCAAAGATTTCCATTACTCCTACACCACCTCGAATAAAACCAAGACAAACTCTTGTTTCCATGATAATCTATATGAATTTGTCTTTGTATCCATATACCCCTTGTACCAAGGTGAAATCTAAGCTCCCTAATCTAACCCTGTTTAGGTGGCATAAAAATAACCAAACCCTAGATCCTCCCAAATATAGTTTCCATCCTTTTCACCACATTTTTCAAAACTAAAGGTTAACCATGATGCATACATCAAGTTTACAGCACCTTACTTGAATATTATCATTTTCCAAATAATTCCCATAATTATTTGGAGAATAAAACTAATTATATTCTTTTTCTGGCAAAATCGTCCAAACCTTGTATTCAAGGGCATGTTTGTTTTTCTCCAAACCACTTTTCCAACTCAATGCATATTTGAGTTCTATACCTCATACCCTACCTTCCCAACTCAGAAATAAATATTTTTCAGATTCTTTATTATTTCTCTTTGCCCTTTTCCTTAAATGGCAGAAATAGGAAATAATTCCCTAAAAATACTTTCCCACCTCAATAAATTCAAATAAAATTCTCCAATGTGTGTTATGGTATTTAGAACCATCTCAATAAAAAACCAACCTTGGCTAATGTAAAAATATTACCTTAGCTTCCATAATCTACTTCTGCACTTCTTGAATAAGTGCATTTAAATGGGGTTATAATCATTACAAAAATCCCAATTAAATCTTGAAGAGATTATTTAACCTCCTCTATATACGAGTACATTCTCCCCCACCTTGCCCAATGCAATTTATTGGACTTCCTTTACAAGCACCACCTTGATCAAATTGTACAAACAAATCCAAACATGAGCTAAACAAAATTAAATCTTTATCAAGGCCTCACCATCGCTCACCACAACAACCATGACACTCTCTGGCCACGAACTGTAGCCCCTATACTGGAGCACACCCCTCCTTTGTCCCTAGTGCATGGAGTATGTGAGGAAGAGAGCATGCATATCTAAAAAAGATCTTGGTGTGTTACTCCCTTGACAGCACCAACCCCTCTCTCCACCCCTCTGGTCGTGTACTAGGCCCCACCTCACTCCCCCACCGCCCCATTCGAATAGTACCTAAGCAGCATCCCTCCCTTCTCCTCCCTTGGCCATGTCCACCATGGACCTCTCCCCCTTGGTTTATAGGGCCACGAGCCCTGGCTCTTCTTCTCCCCTCCCTCATTTTCCCCCAACAACCCCCACTCACACCTAGAACTCCCTCTCCCCCTCCCTAGCCCTTCCTAGCCCGAACGAAGAAGAACAAGGAAGTTTCAGCCTCCTGTATAGAAATTGAGCAAGACACCTCCCCCTTCCTCTCTCTTCCTCTGCATGTCACCCTCCCGACCTCCCCTTGCTCCCCTGAATCTAACCCTTTGCTTGTTTCTCTCTAGGACCGTTTAGAGACAAAGCTCTAGCAAGCTCTCCCTCGGCCACCGTCGCGCGAGCTCCTCCCCGTTGTCAAACCCCACCATGTCGCCCCTCTTTCTGACCGCCGCTGTCAACCGTGTCGCCGTCTACCCTCCCCGACGCTCCTCGGAGCCCCGATAAGCTGCCCTGACTTGCTCCTGTGGCCCTCTAGGGTTTCCTCCCTGTCCAGCTTGCCCCGGGAGGACGACAAGCGGCCCCCGTCGGATCCCCTCTAATCCAACAGTCATCCCATTCCCTTACCCCTTCGCCGCCGGCCGGGCCATCTGAGTCGCGGCCCTCCTTTGGGCCTGCCCCTCTAGCTGGTCCGAAACCCCTCCCCCAGCCCACTACCGCTAGATCCGGCCTGCACCCTTCATCTGCCTTCTCTCTTTTCTTTTAATCATTTTACAAATCTAGAACTAGTAGTTTAGTTTAAATACAAATAAACATGGAAAATGATCCAAAAAGCCTAGATCTATTTTTTCTGAGATACCCTAATTTTTTCCATAACATGCAGAGGCTTTGGTTAGCCCTTTTGGTGTTGAAAATAAATATGATAAATCATCTACTAAGATCTATCCATTTCACTAATAATTATCTCCAGAGAGTTTTACTCATCCAAATGACCTGGAACATTTTTGCATTAGGAAGTAAGGTTTATACCTTGCAGTTCCCACTAGCCCCACCTCAAATGGCTACCTAGTTTGCCTTTAGTAAAAATAAAAAATTCAGGGCATTTATGCCTTTAGAAAATTCCCTAGGTCAAACCAAATCATCTTTTGACCTAATTCTAACTCCCTGTACACCTACTTATCAACATCTTTCGAAGTCCAGTAGCTCATAATTTTATGAACCCATGTTGAATTTTGGTGAATTTTGGTGAACCAATAAATTAATAGCAGTAGCTCTGTAACTGCAAAAAAGTTGATTCCAATTTCTACAGAAAGGTACTCTCAGTACCTAACATGTGTCCTTGGAATTGCATCAAATTATTCTGTAAATTAAATATGATGAAAAAGACAAATGTCATCTAGTACTGTATTTGGGAATTCCTTAAGGGCATTCTGATAAATGTTTTGAGGTGATTCCAACTCCTGTTGATTCAGTCCACTAAATACTACCGAATCAACCAAGGAAATAATTTTTGGAACTCCAGAATAGTTCTGGTAAATTATTTCCTAAAACTAGAGTTTTAATCACTATAAAATCCATTACAAATCTTTGGAATTGATAAAATAATGAAACCACTTTTGTTGGATTCATTTTATCAATATCTATCTGATGGTATCATTTTTATACATTGGTATCATATAGATGAAGCCCTTGGTCAAAAACCCTCTCTTAGGTAGTTCCTAGACTTTAAATCCAAAAGGATCCCTTTTTCCTATGCCTCCGAATCTTCTTCCCATCCAATCAAATCATACCTCCAACACCCTACTGATGTATATCATGTGATTATGTTGCTTGCTGTATGTATTGATGATTGTATGAAATGTATTGATTGTGGTGTTGTTTGTTTGCATGTATGCTTAATAATGGCGATAGTTCCGATTGTGTGACGCCGGGAAGAAAGAAGCATTAGGTTTTTCTTATTATTATTGTATTGGTGTTTTGGTATCTTAAGGAAGTCAAGGGACATCTTGCTTGTCACAGGCAAGCCACCATTCCTGAACTCCTATGTTAACGTACTCAATGTAACATCCCAAAAATAATAAACTTAGATCATCAATTTCTAATCATCAAAATTAGGGTTAACAAAAACTTTTCTAAATAAAATTATGAATGCATGCATATGTGTATGCATTGAATTTAAATTCTTTTAAACCACCTTGTTTGATTGCTTCATTGCTTGTAAAATGTTTATTAGGTGAAATAAACATCATCTAAAACTTTTCCCACACTTTTCCTAAAGACAAGTAAATCAAAACACATATATTAAATGAATGGTCACTTTGACCAATTTAACTCCCATTCCTACTTTGGCTGTCTCAAACTTTCAAAACCTAACAGAAACTTTTCTGGATCTTTGTACCCCTTGATTGTACTCATAACAAAGTATCAAGGCCCACTTTGTGATCATCTAGAAACTTTCAAATACATAGTTTAAATGACAATTCAAAATTGAATCTTTATCATATGGGAAGATCCCACTTTTTCAAAAACCACTCAAACAAGCTCGACTTTCAAAACTCAAGCATCTGCAGACTCACCAGCACCAATCTAGCAAACCCACCAAAAATCATTTTAAAATTTAAAACTTGATTTCATGCAGCCATTTCATCAAACAGGTTGCAGACACAAATCAAACAAACATCAAACACTATTGTGAGCAGTGATTCTTGCCTAACTTGTTCCCTAGTTAGCTCACACCCAGCTCAGTAGATCATCTAGGAAGATTAACTAAGAACTAGCACCACTGTGAGCTTGCCATTGCCATCAATGGTGAACAGCCGAGCACCCCCTTGTAACCCCAGTGTGGACAGCAGGCTAGAGGAAGAACTAGCCATTCCAACCTTGTCTGGGAGATCACCCATACCTCACCGCCCCCTCTCGACGAGCCCTGCCTCGCAGACAATTCCCAGAACCGCCAGGAACGCCGCGCCCGTGCCACAATCGACCATGCCGAGCGTGCGCCAGAGCACCACCCTCGACCGAAGCCCACGGACCGCGCGCCGCCCTCACCGCGTGCATACGTGATCACCACCGACCCAGGAGACCGCCAGACATCCCCGTTTGCCGCCCCGTGTCGCACAGCCACCGCCCGCCGTCGAAGACGCCGCCTCTGCCGCGCAGAGCATCGCCCGTTCCATACCAAACCTCACCGCCCCTACTCGCGCATTAAAGCCGTAGAGCATCGTCAGGAGACCACCAAGCGATCACCACCACCGGCCATGCCTCTAGCAGCCCGTAGCCATGTCGCCACCGTCGCCTACCCATCCCATTCGGTCTCGCCGTCGAGCCTATAAAAGGAGGACTCCCCCGCCCGATTTCTTCACACCATTCCACTCCTCTCTCACCCAGAACCACCCCACCTCGGTCCTAGAGCAAGGAGAGCAGTGCATCGCCGGAATTTCACCGGAGCCCACCGACGCTGGAGAAGAAGGGCGCCAACGATTTCGTCCACCCCAGGAGATGCCGGGACCACCCCTGAGTTCGCCGTCATCGACTTCGTCGTTCGCCCGCCTCGCCGACCCTCGCCAGTACCACGGTGAGCCCCCATCACTCCTCACTGGCTGCGCTAGGTTTCGTTCTCGCCGGCGTTGTCTTGCGTCGACGATGACTCCCAGCAGTTGGATTAGAATCAGATCAAACGACCCACGTTGCCCCATACCGCTTCGCCCAGCCCCGTGTCACTGACGAGTGGGGACACCCACTTAAGCATCCCGCGGGAGCACTGCGCTTATCAGGCCGGCCCGTTAACATTTCCCGCGCAAGCCCAGTTATTCAAATTAAACTTTTTCTATTTCAATTCAAACACACTTTTGTACCCAACTTCAAAAATCAACCCAGATCGATTCAGTACACCAAATTGAATGAAAGTAATTTTGTTGGAAAGGCCTATGAATTCTGAATCCAAGCCCGTTGGATTCAAGTCATTTGGATCTGTAGATCACCCATGGTAAAAATAACAAGGCAGAAGCTTTTCTGCATTCAAACATTTTTCAAATTTAAACCATAATAGCTTTTGAGTTGATTCCAACTCTCAAAAATCACATTTAACCATACCTTTCAGAATATATAAAAATATATAGGTTTATTTGCAGAAATGATGTTCAAGTAATAAAAGAATGCTACATAGGCATTTCTAGCCACTTTAATTAATTAAAATAAAAGGGTAAAACCTTATTAAATTGTGACACCACTTTAAATCACATTCCCATGGACTACAATATGTGGTGATGACATGTGTCAACATGATCCCATGTTTAGTTTGGAGAATATTAAATCTTAAGTAGTTTTGCAATGAGTAGAAATTACTTTTCTAAAAATAAAAGGAATTAAACCAAGCCTTAACCTTGTAATGTTAGAGATGATGCTAGATCATCTATAGGACCCTTGTGTGTGATGATTGCAAGTAGTTAAGTATTGTTTGGTGATTGTGTACCTCGTATTTATTCATAGACGCTAGTACCGACCAAGGATACGAGGAGGAAGGAGGATACTACGAAGAAGAAGCCGAGGAGAACTTCAACCACTGCTCTGCACAAGGCAAGCCTAATACTACTAGTGAATGTGCAAGTTAACCCTTGCAAGATACCCTACTGATGCCACAAACCACTACTTGTTACTATGCCTACTATATGCCTTAAGCATATGTGATCATACCCACTTGATAAACTAATCCTAGTTTTTAGTTGCAAGCCTCTTACTTTATTTCTTTATCAAAGCTTACTTAGAGTTTACTTAAGAGTTTGGTAGATATTAGAAAGTTATGTGAAGGTTGCATAAAGAGCATAAAATTTGGCCTAAGCTAGGAACCTTGATATCATCCTAAGATATAAGGTTGTACTTAGTTGAAACTCCACTAGTTACCACCCCTCATTAGTGCCTACCCCCACTTATAGATGCTAGTGCTAAGCATAAAACTTGATAAACTCTAGATGGGTTTACTTGGTGGAAAAATGGTTATGAAAACCTTGGAATGATGGATCATACTATTGAAATGTTTTGGACATGTGTTTCCGAACACTTGATGATTTTGGTGATGAAAATGTTAAGGCATGAGCCTTAGCCCTTGTATAAAACTGATGGTTGTCTGGATGCGATATCATTCCAATTTTATCGTACAACCACAATACTCGAAGATTGGGTAGGGCTTGACTGGAAACTTATATCCCTTAGTATTAGTTCCCTCACGGCCATGGTCTGAGCTGAGGCTACCTTGTGAAGATTGTCCACCTGTGCAGTACCCAAGATGACAGTTGGTCATGGTTGGGAGGCCAAACTCATAGGAGAGGTGCTTATACTAGGGCGTGTAATTGAAAGGTTAGGATTGATTATCCGCATACTGAGTATGGTGAATTCAGGATTTGTTCCTGATGGATGTATCGAATGTTGTGGTGAAAGTGTACAATCTCTGCAGAGTGTCAAACTATTTGAATAGCCGCGTCCGCGGTTATGGACAGTTGGAGTCGCCATACTGTTAGACTGGACGTTTGAACCAAAAACTTAGTTTCAAAACCAAAGAAAACAAATATTTACAAAAACTTATTCTCATTCTTATCTCTTTGATTCTTTCATAAAAATTCATGTTCCTCAAAAACTCTTGCAAAATACATAAAATTTTGACACACTTGATCACTCTGCTAACCTACTCATCCTCTATTTTTATAGATGGACGTGAAGTACAGCAAGTTTTACCAACTGGGGAATGGTGGAGACCTTATCTTTGAGAGGGATTTGGACCAGCTTTCGGAACTTCTGGAGCGTCCGCATCCCGAGTTCTTCGGAGCTCAGCTCAATGATCAAGGAGAAGAAGATCTGCAGTGGCTAATTGTTGCAAGTCTCCGAGGAAAATGGACAACTACTAGAAGCCCCATACCACCCCAAGCTGAAGACTCAATTGGACCACCTTAGCTTCATGATGTATGATCGTCAGCAGGAGTTAGACAACTGCCGTGACTACTCCAACCACAAGTCTTCCATCATCAAAATGAAGGATCAGACCATCACCATGCTAGCAAAGGATCGCAAGTCTCGCCGCCGTCAGCTCGACAAGAAGGAGCGCATTATTGCCCGTCTTCGCCACCGCATCTCATCTTTGGAGGAGACCATCCACGAGAAAGACATGCAGTTGGAGGAAAGGGAGAATGCCGGAGAGGATCTTCGTGGAGACCCCTACTCCTATCTCAGCGATGACGATGATTTTCTGGAGGATCAGGCCATGGACTTCTTCACCGATGAGGATGATTTCGCCTTCATCGATGATGATGAAGATGATGAAGCCACAGACGCCGAGGAGTAGTAGCACTTGAGCACTAGCGTAGTGAGTAGTATTCGGTCCCACTGTATCGTAGTTTCCCGAATGGTTCTTAAAACCATCTGTTTTTCTTTGTTGTGGTGTGTGTTGTACTGAGTGCTATGAATGAATGAATGAAAAGCAAGTTGCTAGAAAAATCTGAGTCAAAACTTTAAAACTTTTCAAAGTCCCCGAAACTCTAGAAATTTCCCTCTTTTCTCATGATCTATCTCAATCTTCAGATGCCACGTGGAGGAAGTGGTTCAGCCCCGGACCCGATGTTGCAGATTCTGCAAATGTTGACTTCTGACCGCGAAGCTGAAAGAGCGGAACGTCAAGCCAACCTAGCCACTCTGCAACAGATAGCCCAGCTAGACCACAACAACCACGGCCACGGAAATCAGGACAACCATGGATCTAAGCTCAAGAATTTCCAGAATACCAACCCACCCGTTTTCACTAAGTCAGAAGAACCCCTAGATGCTGATGATTGGCTGCAAACCATGGAAAATAACTTAGAAGTCACCGGAGTGGAAGCCAACGAGAAAGTTCTATTTGCCACCCATTATCTAGCCGGAGATGCTAGGGCATGGTGGAACAGTGTTCGCGCAATGACCGGAGGCCAGATGATGACCTGGGAGGAATTCAAGGTCAAGTTTAGCAGAACCCATGTGCCACCGGGTTTGATCAAGAGAATGAGAGACAAGTTCAGAGAGCTGAAGCAAGGAAGGATGACTGTAGTGGAATAACGTGACAATTTTTTTTCATTAGCTAGGTATGCCCCGGATGATATCGACACGGACGCCAAGAAGAAAGAAAGATTCCTGAATGGTCTGCATGACGAGATGCAGACATTGTTAGTCAATATGCCCTTTGTTGAGATTGAAGCCCTTGTCGACTCTGCTATCTAGATGGAAGGAAATATCAACCAAGCCAATGAGAACCGCAAGCGTCGTATGATGCATCAACCAGGAACCCATCAGACCCCAAAGTAGCGCCCCAACCCATCTCCAGGATTTGCCCCAAGAACTAATAGACCCCCTATGACCCGTCCGACCTATCCCAACCGTGGAAACCCTAGACCCAGAGGAAATCACAATAACCCCGGCAACCCTAGCTATTTCACCCGTGCCCCACCCAAGTTCAACACCAAGCTACCGCCAAACCCCAACACTGCCCCGAGGACTGGAAGCAATGTTGTGCCTGTCGCAGCAAAGGATAAGTCACAAGTGACCTGTTATGACTGTGGGAATAAAGGCCACTATTCCAACGAGTGCCCCAACAAGAAGAATGCTATAGCCCCCAATGCCAATGCCCCAGCTCAGCAACAGCGTCGTGTCCAGCCCGGGAGAAGATTTGCCCCAGGGAATTCACTCAACCGCAATGGCCGTCTTTTTCTCATGCATGCTGAAGAAGCTCAGGAAGCGCCAGACGTCTTGTTGGGTATGTTTTCTGTTAATTCAGTACTTGCAAGAGTGTTGTTGGACTCTGGTGCATCGCATTCATTTGTCACCGAAGAATTTGCCTGCACTAGTAAAATTCAACCAACCAAACTGAAGCATGTTATGATTGTTCAAATTCCCGGATCAACCACCAAGGCTAGGAAAATTTGCAAAGCCATCCCTATCCGAATCCATGGCATAGATTTTTATGCTAATCTAATAGTACTCGGAACTAAAGGTTTGGAAGTAGTACTAGGAATGGATTGGATGTCCAAACATAAGGGATTGATTGACTGTGCTAAGAAAGCCATCACCATGACCAGTACAGCCGGAATATCAGTCGGACATATATCTGAAACCTTACCTCGCCAATTCAAATGCAACAAGAGTATAGCCCAACCTACCATTGACCAAGTCCGGATAGTCTGCGAATACCCTGATGTATTTCCAGATGTTTTGCCCGGTATGCCCCCAGATCGGGATATCGAGTTCATCATCGAACTAATCATCGGAACAGGACCCATAGCCCAGAGACCCTATAGTATGAACCCGTCAGAGCTCGCAGAACTGAAGAAGCAACTGGATTCCATGTTGGAAATCGGATTGATTCAACCAAGTGCGTCACCATGGAGATCACCTGTCTTATTTGTGGACAAGAAGGATGGAGGTAACCGTTTGTGTACGGATTATCGGAGGTTGAATGATGTCACCATCAAGAACAAGTACCCCTTGCCCAAGATAGAAGATTTGTTTGATCAGTTGACCGGTGCCCAGGTGTTTTCTAAGATTGATCTTAGAACTGGTTATCATCAACTCAAGATTCGTGCAGAGGATATTCCAAAGACTCCACCAGATAAGGATTGTACGAGTATACAGTCATGTCTTTTGGATTAACCAATGCCCCCGCTTATTTCATGAACCTCATGAATAAGATTTTTATGGACTTCCTGGATAAGTTTGTCGTTGTTTTCATCGATGACATTATGATTTATTCCAAATCAGAAGAAGAACATGAGCTACACCTAAGTACCATTCTTCGAACCCTTAGAGAGCATCAGTTGTATGCCAAGTTTAGCAAATGCGAATTCTGGTTACAGGAGGTAGGATTCCTTGGTCACATTGTATCAGCTGGAGGAATTGCCGTTGACCCTGCCAAAGTTAAAGATGTAGAAGATTGGCAAGCCCCAGCCACTCAAACCCAAGTTCGTGCTTTTCTTGGATTGGCGGGATATTACCGCAAATTCGTAGAAGGATTCTCGAGTATCGCCAGACCCATGACCCAATTGCTGAAGAAGGACAAGAAGTTTGAATGGACCGACAAATGTGAAGCGAGTTTTCAAGAACTCAAAAGGAGATTGATTTCAGACCCAATCTTGATCATGCCGGATATCACGAAACCCTTCGATGTGTATTGTGACGCATCCAAGATTGGTCTCGGATGTGTGCTAATTCAAGAAGGCAAAGTTATATCTTATCTATCTCGACAATTGAAGCAACATGAGCAAAATTACCCAACCCATGACCTCGAACTCGCAGCCGTAGTTCTAGCCCTGAAGACATGGAGACATTACCTGATGGGAAATCGTTGTGAGATTTATTCGGATCACAAGAGCCTAAAGTATATATTCACTCAGAAGGAGCTGAATATGAGACAGAGAAGATGGATTGAGCTAATCAAGGATTACGACCTAGACATTCACTATCACCCTCGTAAAGCCAACGTGGTAGCCGATGCCCTTAGCAGATTGCCGTGCCGCTTGAACTCCATGATTTTGAAGGAGCAACCAAGTTTGCACAAAGAGATGGAAGATTTTCAGATGGAATTAGTGAGCGAAGGATTTTTGGCTGGCATAGAACTTCAGCATACTTTGATCAGTCAGATTAAAGAGGCGCAGAAGGGAAATGCCAGTATCGACGGAATCAAGTGTCGTATCGGTACAGGAAAAGTACCCGGATTCACCGAGGACGAAGAAGGAGTTTTCTGGTACAAAGGACGCCTTTGTGTACCAGCAGATTCTGAGTTGAAAGAAGTTATCTTGAAGGAGGCTCATGATACTCTTTATTCTATCCATCCCGGAGGAACTAAGATGTATCAAGATTTGAAGGAGCAATTTTGGTGGCATAAGATGAAGAGAGAAATCGGAAGCTTTATCGCCAAGTGTGATATCTGTCAGCGAGTCAAGGCAGGACATCAAAGACCCACTGGATTGTTGCAACCTTTGCAGATTCCGGAATGGAAATGGGATTCTGTAGGAATGGACTTTATCACTGGACTACCTACTTCTAGTAGGGGAAATGACTCTATCTGGGTCATAGTGGACAGATTGTCCAAATTCGCCCATTTCTTGCCCATCAAAACAACCTATCAGAGTTCGAAACTAGCAGAGTTGTACATCGCTAGAATCGTCAGTTTGCACGGAGTCCCTAAGAACATAGTATCGGATCGAGGAACTCAGTTTACCTCGAGATTCTAGAAGAAAGTTCAAGAAGGTTTAGGAACCCGCCTAGATTTCAGTACCGCGTATCACCCTCAGACCGATGGACAAACGGAGCGAGTAAATCAAATACTCGAAGATATGCTGAGAGCATGTGTGTTAGAATATGGATCCAAATGGGAAGACTGTCTGCCGTTTGCAGAATTTTCATACAATAACAGTTACCAAGCCAGCTTGCAAATGGCCCCATTTGAATTTATGTATGGAAGGAAGTGTCGCACCCCTTTGAACTGGTCGGAAGTAGGAGAGAGTCAGATTTTCGGACCCGACATCCTACGAGAAGCAGAAGAGAAGGTTCACAAGATTCGTGAGCACCTCAAGACCGCCCAATCCCGACAGAAGAGTTACGCCGACAAGAGACGTCGAGACCTCGCCTTCAACATAGGAGATTTTGTTTATCTGAAAGTGTCGCCATTGAAGGGAATGCAGCGTTTCCAACTCAAAGGAAAGTTATCCCCCAGATATATCAGACCTTTCAAAATTCTGAGCCATCGAGGAGAAGTATCGTATCAATTGGAGCTACCAGAAGAGATGTTAGCCGTGCACAATGTGTTCCATATCTCGTTACTTCGCAAGTGTCTCGAAGTCCCCGAGAAGACCGAAGTGTTCAAGAATATCGACCATCGGACCATAGAGATCAACGATGACCTGACCTATCCTGAAGTACCCATCCGCATGTTGGAAGAAGCTTTTCGAACTACCCGAACCCGAAGCATCAAGTTTCTCAAGATTTAGTGGAGCAACCACACAGAAGAGGAAGCTACCTGGGAACGCGAAGATCACATCAGGACGGAGTTTCCCGATCTCTTCAAGTCCTAGGTAATCTTTTCGTCCTTTTTCAAATCTAGGGACGAGATTTTGTTTAAGGGGGGAAGGTTTGTAACATCCCAAAAATACTAAACTTGGATCATCAACTTCTAATCATCAAAATTAGGGTTAACAAAAACTTTTCTAAATAAAATTATGAATGCATGCATATGTGTATGCATTGAATTTACATTCTTTTAAACCACCTTGTTTGATTGCTTCATTGCTTGTAAAATGTTTCTTAGGTGAAATAAACATCATCTAAAACATTTCCCACACTTTTCCTAAAGACAAGTAAATCAAAACACATATATTAAATGAATGGTCACTTTGACCAATTTAACTCCCATGCCTACTTTGGCTGTCTCAAACTTTCAAAACCTAACAGAAACTTTTCTGGATCTTTGCACCCCTTGATTGTACTCATAACAAAGTATCAAGGCCCACTTTGTGACCATCTAGAACTTTCAAATGCATAGTTTAAATGACAATTCAAAATTGAATCTTTATCATATGGGAAGATCCCACTTTCAAAAACCACTCAAACAAGCTCAACTTTCAAAACCCAAGCATCTACAGACTCACCAGCACCAATCTAGCAAACCCACCAAAAATCATTTCAAAATTCAAAACTTGATTTCATGCGGCCATTTCATCAAACAGGTTGCAGACACAAATCAAACAAACATCAAACACTATTGTGAGCAGTGATTCTTGCCTAACTTGTTCCCTAGTTAGCTCACACCCAGCTCAGTAGATCATCTAGGAAGATTAACTAAGAACTATCACCACTGTGAGCTTGCCATTGCCATCAATGGTGAACAGCCGAGCACCCCCTTGTCACCCCAGTGCGGACAGCAGGCTAGAGGAAGAACTAGCCGTGCCAACCTTTTCTGGGAGATCACCCATACCTCACTGCCCCTCTCGACCAGCCCTGCCTCGCAAACAATGCCCAGAACCGCCAGGACGCTGCGCCCGTGCCGCTGTCGACCATGCCGAGTGTGCGCCAGAGCACCACCCTCGATCGAAGCCCACAGACCGCGCGCCGCCCTCGCCGCGTGCATACGTGATCAACACCGACCCAGGAGACCGCCAGACATCCCCGTTTGCCGCCCCTGCCGCACAGCCACCGCCCCCCTTCGAATACGCCGCCTCTGCCGCGCAGAGAATCGCCCTTTCCAGACCAAACCTCACCGCCCCTACTCGCGCATTAAAGCCGTAGAGCATCGTCAGGAGACCACCAAGCGATCGCCACCACCGACGATGCCTCTAGCAGCCCGTAGCCATGTCGCCACCATCGCCTGCCCATCTCATTCGGTCTCGCCGTCGAGCCTATAAAAGGAGGACTCCCCCGTTTGATTTCTTCACACCATTCCACTCCTCTCTCACCTAGAACCACCCCACCTCAGTCCCGGAGCAAGGCGAGCAGCGCATCGCCGGAATTTCACCGGAGCCTGCCGCCTCTGGAGAAGAAGGGATCCAGCGATTGGAGCAGCCCCAGGAGCAGCCGCGACCACCCCTGAGTTCTCCGTCATCGAGTTCGTCGTTCGCCCGCCTCGCCGACCCTTGCCAGCACCCCGGTGAGCCCCCAGCACCCCTCACTGGCCACGCTAGGTTTCGTTCTCGTCGGCGTTGTCTCGCGTCGACGATGACTCCCAGCCGTTGGATTAGAACTAGATCGAACGATCCACGTTGCCCCATACCGCTTCGCCCAGCCCCATGTCACTGACGAGTGGGGACACCCAATTAAGAAGCCCGTGGGAGCACTGCGCTAAGCAGGCCGGCCCGTTAACTTTTCCCGCGCAAGCCCAGTTATTCAAATTAAACTTTTTCTATTTCAATTCAAACACACTTCTGTACCCAACTTCAAAAATCAACCCAGATCGATTCAGTACACCAAATTGAAAGAAACCAATTTTTTTGGAAAGGTCTGTGAATTCTGAATCCAAGCCCGTTGGATTCAAGTCATTTGGATCTGTAGATCACCCATGGTAAAAATAACAATGCAGAAGCTTTTCTGCATTCAAACATTTTTCAAATTTAAACCATAATAGCTTTTGAGTTGATTCCAACTCTCAAAAATCACATTTAACCATACCTTTCAGAATATATAAAAATATATAGGTTTACTTGCAGAAATAATGTTCAAGTAATAAAAGAATGCTACATAGGCATTTCTACCAACTTTAATTAATTAAAATAAAAGGGTAAAACCTTATTAAATTGTGACACCACTTTAAATCACATTCCCATGGACTACAATATGTGGTGATGACATGTGTCAACATGATCCCATGTTTGGTTTGGAGAATATTAAATCTTAAGTAGTTTTTCAATGAGTAGAAATTACTTTTCTAAAAATAAAAGGAATTAAACCAAGCCTTAACCTTGTAATGTTAGAGATGATGCTAGATCATCTATAGGACCCTTGTGTGTGATGATTGCAAGTAGTTAAGTATTGTTTGGTGATTGTGTACCTCATATTTATTCATAGACGCTAGTACCGACCAAGGATACGAGGAGGAAGGAGGATTCTACGAAGAAAAAGCCGAGGAAAACTTCAACCACTGCTCTGCACAAGGCAAGCCTTACTAATCAAGTTGACCTATGCAAGCTAGTAACCTTGCAAGCTAACACTTGCAATTATGAAAGTTAGATAACCTATGCAATGCACTAAGCATGCTTGGTTAGACATATTTGATGACACCCAATCCTAGTTTTATTTGCAAGCTTCTTACTTTATTTCTTTATCAAAGCTTACTTAGAGTTTACTTAAGAGTTTGGTAGATATTAGAAAGTTATGTGAAGGTTGCATAAAGAGCATAAAATTTGGCCTAAGCTAGAAACCTTGATATCATCCTAAGATATAAGGTTGTACTTAGTTGAAACTCCACTAGTTACCACCCCTCATTAGTGCCTACCCTCACTTATAGATGCTAGTGCTAAGCATAAAACTTGATCAACTTTAGATGGGTTTACTTGGTGGAAAAATGGTTATGAAAACCTTGGAATGATGGATCATTCTATTGAAATGTTTTGGACATGTGTTTCCGAACACTTGATGATTTTGGTGATGAAAATGTTGAGGCATGAGCCTTAGCCCTTGTATAAAACTGATGGTTGTCTGGATGCGATACCATTCCAATTTTATCGTACAACCACAATACCAGAAGATTGGGTAGGGCTTGACTGGAAACTTATATCCCTTAGTATTAGTTCCCTCACGGCCAAGGTCTAAGCTGAGGCTACCTTGTGAAGATTGTCCACCTATGCAGTACCCAAGATGACAGTTGGTCATGGTTGGGAGGCCAAACTCACAGGAGAGGTGCTTATACTAGGGCGTGTAATTGAAAGGTTAGGATTGATTATCCGCATACTGAGTATGGTGAATTCAGGATTTGTTCCTGACGGATGTATCGAATGTTGTGGTGAAAGTGTACAATCTCTGCAGAGTGTCAAACTATTCGAATAGCCGCGTCCGCGGTTATGGACAGTTGGAGTGGCCATACTATTCCCCCGTTAGACTTTTCAAAATGACTTGTGAAATGAATTGAGACTTTGACTTGACCACAACAGAGTTGTGATATGAGTTACAAGATCCCACCTAGGAGTTATAAAATTGTGACTAGCTTTGAGACTTAGTAGAGATAAATCTGGCTTTTCAAAACAACCCTAGAGCCTAGTGTCCTATTATCCAAAAAACCCTTTACTTGTTAGTATTAGTTTGAGAGTACTTAAAGAGTACTCATGGCTTTGTCCCTGGCTATTCCCATGGCCAGACTGTGAAGAGGAGTACCTGGAAGATGGACCCCAGGAAGGTTTCGACAACTAGGATCATCTCCCATCATCAGCATTGCCTGTGACCCCGAAGATGGAGCTTCGCCTACGCTACTGTTATTATTACGTATTCCGCTGCTTGAAGTTGTATTAAGAACTGGATCATGAGATCCCTATTTGTGTAAGAACTTATGTATCGTTTGTAATGGATGATGTACTATGGTATCCAATTCTGTTATGTCTCGCAAAAATGGTAATCCTGGGATTGCGATGTACGGCATAACAGGCATCTAGGATTGAAAAATCCGGGTGTTGACACATGGGCTCTACACTTGAAGACTTCCGCTACTTGTGTTGTAATTGCCATAATGGCCACTTTGTAAGTTTTGTAATCGTTACTTTTTGGATGTTGTAATGATACTGGTCGGTTATGCTCACGGCTCACTGATCATGGGAACGTGTATTGTATGCATAACGGGTATTCTCGGACTGTAAATCTGGGGTGCCACAAGAAGATTAGTAGAAGTTTTACGAGATGAAAAGAGACAAGTGTGGAAATTTACAAAGGAGTTTGCATTTTCCTAGTGGTTTCCTTAGTCCAATCCATCTTAGGATCATAATCCTACAGGCAACACAGTGCTCTGATACCATCTGTAATACCCCACCATTTAAGGTAAAGGCCCCTGTGATTGCAATGCTAGTCCCTGGATCGAATTGCTAGCATCCACAGTTTAAGATGAAGTACACAGATACAAAGTTCATTGTTACATCGTCATTCCAGAGATAACATAGTCTTTACAACTCATTAGCACAAGGCTAATACACAGAGTTCATAACATAAAGTAAATAAATAGAAGTCTTCATCTTCATGTGCCACAGGCAAACATGTTGAGTGTAGACTCATAACCCTAGTCTCCATCAGATTATCCTACAACATAATAAGTTACAGCCATAGAGGTCAATACATTTGGAATTGTTTTGGCAGGTGATACCATAGTAGAATAGTAGTATCTAATAACTATATGAAATTGTCTAAGTGTAGTTTCAGGTTGGCTTTGCTCAAAATAGGGTTTTTCTTATTAGTTGAAAACACTAAGTTTTTGTTTGACAAAAACACCCAAGGAACCACCAATAGACATTGGTGAACCTTTACCCTTG
The DNA here is from genome assembly GCA_910589765.1 of Avena atlantica. Classification (NCBI taxonomy): domain Eukaryota; kingdom Viridiplantae; phylum Streptophyta; class Magnoliopsida; order Poales; family Poaceae; genus Avena; species Avena atlantica. The sequence continues at coordinate 305,320,926 of OU342736.1, forward strand.
TTCAACCACAATTTTTAACTTAGAGAAATTGGGATGAGGAGATCCTTGATTGCTTCAATGTCTTTGATGCTCAAATTGTCCGTTACCAGGGACACGGCTAAGTATTTAGGTTTTACCTTCCCGAGAGGTGGTGCACTTTCCCCACAAGACTCGACATGCATCGAGATGAGGCTTTTCAGAAGCATTCCCTTAGACCACCATGGACGCGTTCCATCCTATCAACCCTACCACCAACTATCCATCTGGCTAAGTTCTTGCAACCTAGTTGGTCAAGGCAGAGCCCATATGCCATGTGGTTGCACTATAAGCTTCTCAACACTAAACATATCAAATCCTTTGTTCCTGGGTGGCCATCCACCAATGTAATACACAAGGTAAACCATAGACATGGGCCTTGTGTAACCACTCGGCACAAACCATTCTTTCCGTTCCACCCAGGTGATTCATTCACATAGTTGTTTTATTATTCAAAAACAAATAGACATAGATTTTTGCATAATATCATAGCATGAAATTACACTGTTGTATTCTACTAGCTAGACTAAGCATACTAGTATAGCAAGTTCCTTAACTTAGGTAAAATCTACTAAGACAACATCTACTAGGTTTTACCATAGCATAGCTTTACTTAGAAAAATTCCTAATGCAAGTCCTACTCAAAATATCACTAGTGCATAGGTAAAATAGTATGGAAAAGGAATGAAGCATCACTTTCCTTGGTAGCTAGGAGAATAGCAACAGTCCTCACAATCACAATCACCACAATCACCAAAATCTACACATAAAATCATAACACCAAATTCACATTCAATATTCAAACAAAAATACATATGAATGCATGCAAAAGCAATGGAATGATTTTCTACACTAAAAAAGTGAAACTAAACAGTACTAAACTCAAAGTAAAATTTCTAAAGTTTAAATAAACCAAAATTTACTCTAAAACAATTTTCCAAATAAATTTTATATGCAAATTAGGCCTACAAATGCTTCTGCAATAAACCATAATTTTTCGAAGCAAATGACTAATTCAAGGCCATAGTTGCAAATATCTCATTTTTTGAATCCATTGACATAAAATTTGTAATTTTTGGACAAACAGATCTAAAGTTATAGAATTTACAAGTTTGAATATCTAATAGATCAAAATTCTGATTTTAAATCTAATCCAGTGACACACGGTGCTCCCTAATTGGTGCATACCGATTCACTCAGGATCGCGCTTCCGCATCATAAGATTAAGTTAGACTTAACGCTCCAGATCTAATCGTACCTATTCAGTAAGTGATCTACTCTAAACCGCAGGATACAGATCTAAAGGCCTAGAACTACTCGACCAAAGATGGACGGCACGCATGGCACTAGCGGCGGCGATGGCTCTGTTGGTGACACGCCGGCGAGTCTAGGGGGACAGGGGGTGGTGCCGAGGCATACCAGAGTCGCGTTGTCATGGTGAAGCTCAACGTGCACTTGGTTTTGACAGGGGCGCACGGACACGGCGTAGGAGCTCGCCGGAGATCTCACTAGCGTCGGGTGCGTGCTGGCGGAGACGAAGGTGATGACCTAGGTCACCAAATGGAAAAGCAAAGGCATGGTTAGACGCGCAAGAGCCAGGCGAACATTTTCGTAAGAACAAGGGGCAGAGGGGAGCACGGAGCTCACCAGAATGTGTCGCCGGAGCTGCTCGGTTCTACGGCGGTGCGAGTGAAATTTGCAAGATACTGGCGGCGCTTAGTGTGGTCTAGGTGAGGGGAAATGGCCATATTGAGGTGGGGGTTAAGTAGCCGGAGCAGGGGCGGGGATTACCTGATCAATCAACGCAATTTAATCAAAATCACACTACGACAGTGTAGGGGGGAGAAACGGCGGATGGCCTGGTCGTGGGCGAGGTTTGGGGATGATGACTTGACGTGGCGAAGGGCCCAGTGGCAGTGGGATAGGGGGTGCGCACGCGGGTGAGATAGAGAGAGGGGGAGGGGGAACCCGGGTGGGATTGCTGGGTCGCAAGCGGGGTTGGGCCAGATAGGTACCGCCAGTTTATTTTTTCTTCCTTTTCTCTTTTCTTTTTCTGTTTTGATTTTCTAGGATAGATTTGAATGGCTAATTCAAATCTTTTTGAATTCAAATTTTCACCAGACTTTTGTATGGTGATTCTAGCATTGAAATGTGTGTCAAACACATAAATCCACTCAACAAAATAATTTGAGGTCATCAAATAAATAGAACCCATGCCCCATACATATATATAAAAGGGTATAAAAAATGGTTCTATTAGGGTTTATACTTTGGAAATTTTTATGCAAGATCAAAATGCTATGATGCTATGAATGCAATAATATGATTTTGCATTTGATGAAATTTGGGATGTTACACTTCAAAAACACAAAAATATTTTTTCTTTCTATTCTTATTCCTACCAGGTTCTTAAGGAAGGCATACACCAGATCGTGAAGCATTCATTGAAGAAAAGGTTCTTTGTCCATTAAAGTAGAGGTTAAAAGCACCTCAACGGTAAAGTGTGTCACCCTTGATTTAACTTAAGCTTGGGAGGTAAGCACTTCTTACACTCTCTTTTTATAACTGCATTTTCTCTTTTGTTTTCATGATCTTCTCAAGTTGGTATTTTCTTAGCCTTGGGAGGTTATTTTGCATACGTACAGTCTTGTGCAATGTTCTTTATCTTAAAAAATTCATGCTATTGTGTATCCCTCTGTTTTTGAATGCTTGCTTAGGTGAGTTTTTGTTCATATTTATATAAGGGATATACTTGCTCATGTTAGGCCCCATAGGAGACAAGTCATAGCTTTGATGCACCTTGTCCAAATTTTATCTAGATTGTGAAAAATATTGTGATCCTCTAAATATACATTGCCATGTTCTCTACATTTTGAAAAGAAAATAAAAATATATAATAAAGAAGTTCTTTGAAACTGCTAGTTGTCACTATTCAGAATTGTCATAAGTGAATGGTTATGGAGTAGCACGACCCCATAGTGTTGGAAATGATGGTCTTAATAGATGCTTACTAAGTGAGTTATAAAATAAGAAATGATGTTTCAAAGTTTCAAGATTACATATGCCAAAATTTTGTCTTGGAAATCAAAGTGAGATATTTCTTTATGCGTGTCTTGCACCACTGTCACACTACATGGGATTCTAACAACTTCGCTGGCCTTTGGACAATCCAAAAAGAGGAAACTCTTGGAGTTTGGCTATAAGTTACCCAACATATGTAGCAAATATGCTATATTTGGTTATGCATTGGTATTATCATGGGCCTACGTTAAAATCAAAAGTCTAAATACTCCTCTGACTATTATGAGAAATCATTATACTGAAAAGGAAAACCTTGGTAATGGTCACGAGTGTCCTTCCTAGCCAACATAGTCTCGATTGAACATATACCACTCTTTTGGCATGGTCTCATTACTAAGAAATATATTTTCTATGAGCTCAATAATCGAAGTTTGTACCTGAGAGACTTTAATAGATGGCATGAGTGGGCAACATTGGAAAACTATATCTCTATTTATGATTGATAACTAACCGTGTGCAGCTTTGCCTTATACAAATAAATATACAAAAATACAATAAAGTGCGTATAGAAGGATCACAAGTTTATTTGCAAGCTAGATTTAAATTTGACATGGGGCATAGAAGTTTTTGACTAATCTCTAGTGGTTTGGAATAATATAACTGAGCTTATATTTCCTTGTATGATTATGTTCTCTCTTGCTTTGATCTTGTAGGAAAAACAAGAATATGGTGCATTGATTTTTAATGATAAGCAAGATCACATCCATTAAGTTATCGATCCCTTTTTGCTCGAGGATGAGCAAGATCTAGCTTGGGGAAGTTGATGGCTGTGATAATACAACACTTTTTAGCTATATAAATTGTGTAATTTGTCTATCATATCATTCTCCATCTAAATATTGCCATGTTTGATATGCATGATTACTTGTTTTCATTAAATTCAATGTGATCTATAAATGATTGATGAATTGGATCTTGTGTCAAAAAACTTCGCTACTTTTTAGGGTGAAAGAATGACAAAGAGACTGACATCGCAGAGGATGGGAAGGACCCAATCGCCTGCCTCTTTCTTGGTCCACCCAATCGAAAAGATCTCGGGCGACTCACCAAAGATGAAAGCCAGTTAGAAAATGGATTCCTATTTGAAGAGTGCCTAACCGCATGGATAAGATCACATTAACCCATCAATTTTGGATCCAATTCGGGATTTTTCTTGGGAAGTTTCGGGAAGAAATTGGAACACAACATAGGTCATCGAAAAGATCTCGGGCGACTCACCAAAGCACGAAAGCCAGTTAGAAAATGGATTTCTATTTTAAGAGTGCCTAACCGCATGGATAAGCTCACATTAACCCATCAATTTTGGATCCAATTCGGTATTTTTCTTGGGAAGTTTCGGGAAGAAATTGGAATGGAATAATATAGATTCATACTCCTTTTAGTAGATCATGATTTGTCGTCCTCCTCATTAGAGTCCTTCTAGAATCCAAGGCATTTCGTCAGAATACATCATGTCTTTTCACCTTTGTAGTCCTATGCATAGTCAGTACTATAGCCCGAATCATACCTCAACCGGAGTCAAGTTGTACGCCAAAAGAACTAGATAGTAGGCAATCTTGCTAAAGCCGCTTTTCATACACCTGAGAGTACCAGATTGTCTTGGCACATTTAGTAGTTTAGATAGAATTTTATCCCTCTTCCTTGTCTTTGACATGTGTGTAGGTTTTGATGATGATTATGGATAAAACAAAGGCAAAAGGAACAAAGAGAGCATAGTATGGAGGAGCTGCAGGACCAGACTTAGCCATTTGAGGTGTTGGAAAAAGTGAATTTTTCCAACTTCTCAAAATTGAGATCCAAGATCATGTGGTTGTAGCCCTCGTTGATACGAATCCAACAAGCCCAAGAACACCCAAAACGGAGTTAGTATGAAGAAATGGCGGCTAAAACACTGCAGAACCCGAAGGTTCAACGACCAACTATACAGCCGGAGCATAAAATTCCCGCCGTATAGTTGGTAAAAAGGTCGCAAACGACGGGATTTCACCCCCCGGAAGCTCTAGAACCTTCCCTAATTCAGATGATGGTATTGGGGGAACCCTAGGGCACACCCAAGGCCTATATAATGGAGGGAGGAGTCAAGAGAAAGGAGTCAACCCACCAAGACACCATATACAAGATCTAGATCCCATCTACCGCCTCCATGGCGGTGCCCTACCGTCATGCTGCCTCCATAGCCTCTACAGCTCCACCAAGATCAAGATCTGCATAAACACCATCAAGCCATCGAAGCAAGAAGAGGACGAGAAGCAGGATGCCACCATCACCATGTCGACGCCACCATCACCGCATCGTCATCACCATCTCCATCGCCGCTACTCCTTCATTCTTCCCCATCATGGTCTCCGTGATGGGTTGTAACATGGCTTGAACCCCCTTTTATTAATGTTATGATGATTTGAGTAATTGAAGTGTGGTGCACTAGTAGAAAACATGCCTTTCGTCCAGGCCATTAGTCCTGGCTGTGGCTGGGGCCAGGACTAATGGCCCACGTCGGACGGCCTGAGCCACCCCAAACCTTAGGTCCCGGTCGTTAGACCCCATTAGCCCCAGTGTGAGACACAAACCGGGACTAAAGGGTTTGGGGCCTGCCGCTCGCTGCGAGAACCCCCTTTAGTCCCTGTTTGTATCTCAAACCGGCACTGATGGTCTGGCCCTATATATATGGCACAACCCCCTCACCCTCTCAACTGTTTTTTTCCTGGTGGGAGAGGTGATGTTGTGCTCTTTTTTTTTCTTATTCATATGGACTAGAGGTGTTCGATGAAATGCCCATTAGAGCGATGCGACTTTAGGTCACACAAGACAGACATGATATGAGGTGCCCGAGCCACACTTAAGTTTTCTCATCTTTGTTTCCAAGTGTGATAAAAGGTTAGCAACTATTTTCTTGTTTAAACCATGCGGTACTAATTTTAGCATGATGGTTGCGTTTCATATATATTTGTATGATACAGATGAGCCATCCATGGATGTACAGTGACCGACGCTCTGCCGCTTTCAGAGAAGGCGTGCGTTCTTTTTGAATTGTGTCCGAGGAGAACAAGCGACGGGATGGTTTTATGTGTTGTCCATGTGTTGACTGTAGGAATGAGAAGGCTCACACTTCCACAAGAGTCATTCAGAGCCACCTGCTTCGGTCTAGTTTTATGTCCAGCTATAATGTTTGGACCAAACACGGAGAAAGAGGGGTTGCGATGGAAGACGGCGATGAAGAAGAGAACTATGATGACAACTACCGATCTATGTTCCCTGAATACGTTGATACCACAATGGAAGACAATGAAGAAGAAGGAGGTGAAAAATGGGAACCAGACCGGCCCGCTGATGATCTTGGTTGGGTCATTTTTGATGCAAAGCGAGACTGCGACACAGAAAAGGAGAGGTTGCAGTTCGAGCAGATGTTACAGGACCACAACAAATTGTTGTACCCAACTTGTGAAGATGTCCAGAAGAAGCTGGGTAGCACACTGGAATTGCTGAAGTGGAAGGCAGAGACCGGTGTGACTGACTCGGAATTTGAGAAGTTGCTGGTACTCATGAAGAAGTTGCTTCCAAGAAATAACGAATTGCCCGCCACTACGTATGAAGCAAAGAAGCTCGTCTACCATCTAGGATTAGATGTGCAGAAGATACATGCGTGCCCTAATGACTGCATCCTCTACCGCGGTGAGAAGTACGAGAATTTGGATAAACGCCCGGTATGCACTGCATTGTAGTATAAGATCAAAAAATATGACCCTGGTGATGTTGATGGCGAGCCACCCAGGAAGAGGGTTCCTGCCAATGTGATGTGCTATGCTTCTATAATACCACTATTGAAACGTTTGTTCAAAAACAAAGAGCATGCCAAGTGGTTGCGATGGCACATGGAAGAACGTAAGAAAGAAGGAATGTTGAGGCACCCCGCTGATGGTCGGCAGTGGAGAAAAATCGAGAGAGACTTCCCGGACTTTGCGGGTGATGCAAGGAACTTATGGTTTGGTATAAGTATAGATGGCATGAATCCTTTTGGGAAGCAGATCTGCAGTCACAGCATCTGGCCCGTGACTCTATGTATCTACAACCTTCCTCCTTGGTTGTGCATGAAGCAGAAGTTCATTATAATGCCAGTGCTCATCCAAGTCCCGAAGCAACCCGCCAACGACATTGATGTGTACCTAAGGCCATTAGTTGATGAAATTTTATAGTTGCGGGCCGAACCAGGTTTACGTGTGTGGGATGAGCACAAGCAGGAGCCATTCGACCTATGAGCGTTATTGTTCGTAACCATCAATGATTGGCCTGCTCTTAGTAACATCTCAGGACAGACAAACAAGGGATATAATGCATGCACACACTGTTTAGATGAGACTGAAAGTATATATCTGGATAAATCTAGGAAGAATGTGTACCCATACAATCGTCGTTTTCTTCCGCCTAGACATCCCTTAAGGAAAAAAGGCAAGCATTTCGATGGCGAGGAAGATCACCGGAAGAAGCCTTCCCCTGTACTGGTACAGATCTATTTGTTATGGTCAAGGATTTAAATGTAATATTTGGAAAGGGTCCCGGAGGACAACCTGTTCCGAAAGACACCGACGGACGCGCACCCATGTGGAAGAAGAAATCTATATTTTGGGAGCTACCCTATTGGGAAGTCCATGAGGTCTGCTCTGTAATCAACATGATGCACCTGATGAAGAATCTTTGTGTGAATATTCTAGGCTTCTTGGGCTTGTATGGGAAGTCAAAAGATACACCGGAAGCACGGGAGGACCAGGAACGTCATAAAGGACGAGGCGGCAAGCATCCAGGGCAGTTTCAAGGGCCTGCCAGCTACACTCTTACCAAGGAAGATAAGGAAATCTTTTTTGAAGACCTTTTCAGTATCAAGGTCCCGTCTGGCTTCTCGTCTAACATAAAGGGAATAGTAAATATGAAAGAGAAAAAAATTCCAAAACCTAAAGTCCCATGACTGCCATGTGCTTATGACGCAATTGCTTCCAGTTGCATTGAGGGGTATTCTACCGAAAAATGTTCGACTGAACATTGTGAAGGTATGTGCATTCCTCAATGCAATTTCTCAGAAGGTAATCAATCCAGAAAGTTTATCAGTGTTAGAGATTGATGTGGTCCAATGTCTGGTGAGCTTCGAGTTGTTGTACCCTCCATGTTTCTTCAATATTATGACGCACCTCCTAGTTCACCTAGTCGAAGAGATTAGAATTCTCGGTCCTATGTTTCTACACAATATGTTCCCCTTCAAAAGGTTCATGGGAATCTTAAAGAAATATGTTGATAACCATGCTAGACCATAAGGAAGCATCTCCAAGGGCTATGGAATAAAGGAGGTCATTGAGTTTTGTGTTGACTTTCTTCCTAACCTTAAGGCGATTGGTGTTCCTAAATCTCGGTATGAGAGGAGGCTGACTGGAAAAGGCACCTCCAGATGACGTACTTTTAAGGTATATGGGAACTTGAGTATGGACCTACTTTTAAGGTCCCTTTGTTTCGGTGCAAATGGGTCAAGATGACAGGAGGCGGGGTACATGTAGACAAAAAGTATGGCATGACAACAGTGGATCTCAACAATCTTGCGTACATGGACGAACCATTCTTCCTAGCCAACGATGTGGCTCAGGTTTTCTATGTGAAGGACATGTCTACGAAATCGAGAAAAATAAATCAGGAAAAAAATACATCGTCTGATGAGACAAAGAGCCACATAGTTCTTTCAGGGAAAAGAAACATCGTGGGAGTGGATGACAAGACAGATATGTCAGAAGATTATAATAAGTTTCATGAAATCCCGCCCTTCAAAGTGAAAACTGACCCAAGCCTCCTGTTAAATCATGAAGATTCTCCATGGCTACGACGCAGAAGAAAACCACAACACTAGATAGGGATGTTGGTGATCTATGTAATATATTAAACCTTTTATGTAATCATATTGTTAGTCAAACATTTTACCCAGATCCACATCATGCAACATTGGTCATTTTAAAACTAATACATCTTGCTCAATCAAACTGGACGACGACTCCCAGTTCCTAAGCCGCAGGAGGTGAAAACCCTGGTGTCCAACGCAGATCCACATCATGCAACATTGGTCATTTTAAAACTAATACATCTTGCTCAATCAAAGAGACGGAACCATCACACGAGCATAGCTCGTGTGAGATCCCTGAAGAATATTCCAGGCATCGTTAACCCTGGTGTCCAACGCAGCCATATAGCGACGGACGTGCTCGTCCTCCGCCCTTACACGATGATGTACCACCTCCTCGGTGGCCAGCTCCCTCTGCACCCTTCCTGGACCAGGCGACCTCCACCAAAGAAGCTCCGGGTTGATGACGACAGCCGGATTCCTCACCAAGCTACGCGTCCTAGAAGGTAGCACCATCCAGTGCTAGCCTGGCGGAGGCCAGTCTCGGACATGCCCGGTGGAGCCCAGTACTCCATCATTGCCGCCGAGTCGACTACGAGGATGCGGGATGGGCATCCTAAAGTAGGCGTGGAGGAATGTGTGTATGTGTGGGTGGCCATGACCGTTGCCCTCTAAATAGAGGAAAAAGGCGGGCAACCTATAAATAGAGGAAAAGACCTCTTTAGCCCCGGTGCGGCAGGCTGGGCGGGAAAACATGGCAGGAAGCGGTGCGAAAGTGGCGGGAAATATCTTTAGCCCCGATTAGTAGCTACAACTGGGACTAAAAGCTCCGTTCAGAGGGAAAGGGCAGGAAAACATGGCGGGAAGCGGTGGGAAATGGCGAGAAATATCTAAAAGCTCTGTTCAGAGGGAAAGACCTATGTTATGTGCTGAATCGCGGCATAGTTTGTGATATCATACGATGAGCCAAAACACCACATAGTTCTTTTAGGAAAAAGAATACAACTGAGGACATTTATTAATATTAAAAACCGGGACAAACTGGAACTAGCTAACACTCAGGACTAAAGTCGCCCCCTTTAGTCATAATCATGCCTAGTCCTATAGTACGCAGCTTCAGGGTCTTCTTCGTCATCGTCATCATCATTGTCATCGTCATCATCATCGTGGCTAGCCGCACGCGGCTTGATCCTCAGCCCATCCATGGCATATACCGTGGGCACTTGCCAGCCCGGCCTCGGATTCACGACGGGCGGGGAGGGGTCTCCTAGAAGACGACGCCGCTACCGCCGGGCGGGGGAGGGTCCTTCTTGTGGCTTTGTGGCGGGTGGACTTCTGGGCACTGCAGGCGAGGATGGTCTCCCCTAGCGATGTAGCAGATCACGCTGATGATAGTACGGCCGCCCAGCACAGACGGCGACTGGCTTCGTTGTGGCTCAGCAGGGGCGGGCCATCACCCTCGTACCTAGCAAGCTCCCTTTCCCTCCGGTTAGCGAAGAAGGCATTCTAGGTGTCGTAGTTGTCGGGATCCACTAGGGATCCATCCGCTGCTCTGGGGTGAGCTCGTGGTAGAAGTGGATCATGATGGCCGCCTATCGGGTGGAGCCTTGAGGCACAAGAGGGACAGGAATCCCTCCAGCACTCAGCATCCAGCCGGCGGGCGTCCGGTAGCCCGGTGGGCAAGGGTAGCTGGAGGCGCACAATGCCTCGGTCTCCTCGAGGGTCAGAATGGCCCAGTAGGCGCTATCCATTTTTTTGAGAGAGGAAAGTGTGGATGTCTGCATAACCATGGTGCGGTCGGCCTATATATAGATGGAAAGGGCGGTAAAACATGGCGGGAAACGGTGGGAAATGGCGGAAAATATCTTTAGTCCCGGGTAGTGGCTACAACCGGGACTAAAAGCTTGGTTCAAAGGAAAGGGCGGTAAAACTTGGCGGGAAGCGGTCGGAAATGGCGGGAAATATCTTTAGTCCCTGTTGGTGGATACAACCGGGATTAAAGCTTATTCATAAAATGGATTTGGATTACTTATGCAAATTTAAGCACTTTCCATTTTTAAAGTTTAATGAGATTCAAAAATATGCAAAAAATAATAGTTAACGCATTTTTAAATTGCAATCAGTAAAAAATCAGATGTTACCCTTCTCGGACAACATGCCAAACAAACGATCGCACCCCTCAAGGTGTTTTCAGAAAACGTTCCCCTTCTCGCACAACAGCCACTAGATACGTCAGTAGCTACGGATTTGGCGGCCAGCATGAAAATTAGTCTTGATGAACTGTTAGGCCCCCAACTCGACCTTCTACCCAAGGCTGGTGTAGCCCGTAGATATGTCGCAGGTGAGGATTTGGTCAGCAAAGAAAAGGTGAAAGAACTTCTAACACAACTACGGAATCTCCATTAGTGGTACTTGACAGCTGCAAAGCAAGGGAGAATATTTATCACAGTGAAAGTCCCACTTGAGTACTACTTCAGACCCGACGAGGTCCATGTTGAGTTTCCAGAACTGTTCCAATTATACAATCTCAACGCCCTCGAGAAATCTATCCTCAGTTGCTATTGTCTGTAAGTTGTTGAATTCATTGTCTACATGTTCAGTTCATTGGATGTAATTATCCTCATTATATCCTTTTGTACTCTATTATTATGCAGAATGAAGATCCAAGAATGTAAAATAAGAATAATCTATAGTGTTGGGGTCATTGTCCCAGATAAAGTACATATAAAGACGCTAACAAGAAACCCCGAGGAGACGGAGGAAAACATTTTGAGGTTTTTAAAGGAGAAAAATTTCTGTGACCACATACTGTTTCCTTACAATATCGAGTAAGGAGGGTCTTACTCTGTTGTACACACATTCACTTTTGATTACTCGACGCTAAGTGTAACTGATGAGTTACTGATGTATATATAAATATTTGCAGCTTCCACTGGATTCTGCTAGAAATTCAACTTGATAAGGGAAGAGTTGAAGTCATGGACCCATCAAAGAGAAACCTGGAAGCATTCCGCAGCATGCAGGACATGCTCCAGAAGTAATTTTCTCGCTATATCAATTTCTTTCGTTGATTTCCTAAGATATCATGTAATGAATAACTCATTCATTCATTTTCTTGGTCGGGCAGGGTTTGGATCCGGTTCAAGCGCGAGGTTACGGGTTCCTTTAGTCAGAAGACGTTTAAGGCGGTCTCGGTAAGTAGCACGTGATATGTCCGCGCATCTCTTTACTTCTAGTTTCAATATAATAATGACGCTAGATTATTATTTTGATTGAATTCTATTATCGTAAAGTGCGCAAGGTAGCCACAGGGGTCGAATTTATGTGAATTCTACGTTTGCGAGTTCATTCGCACGTTTACCACCAAACACAAAGATTATAGAGTTGACGTAAGCAATATATTCACACCATCATTTTATTACCATCACTTTTTGTTATCATGATTGATATTCATATTGATATCCTTTTCTTATTTGTGTAAGAACAAGTTAAGACTATGTGTGTTAAGGCAAGTTATGCCTAACAGCCTTTCTCTCCCTACCCACAACATCATAATTGCAGCATAGAACAGACAAGGGTCATGTGTATACCAGACATTTTGCTTGGGATAACAACCACCTCAAGTTAATTCAGTTTCAAATTTACTATCTAGGAAAGTAAGGTGCCACAATCATATAAAATGAATAGCTCATACAAACAGCTAGCAACAATGCCAACAGTGTTATTGTTATGAATGATACATGGTGTATGTATTTGAATGCATCACTAGAATGTGCCACCTATTGATGATTGATGACATGGATCTAGCTTCTCTTTGCGTATTTGCATTCAATTTCTCATGGATTTGCTCCCATATTTTTGGCAATGGCTGATGAACTCCACTCTCTTGGTAACATGCTTCGTCAATGACACCTTTTTGATGCAATGCAAAGTACATACTATGGTCTTCATCATTATTACATTTTGGTTCTCTCTTTTTCTTCATCATGGAGCTACTAATTTCAAATGAAAGTCTAGTAAACAACATATCGGGTACATGTTCTTCTACCACAATCACAAGAAGAAAATTGGATGGAATTTCACCTTGTTGGCATTGTGCCGAACATAGTGGATGTGGCGTTGGGGTTCGGAGAGTAAGGCGCCCTGGCTGGTGCGGGTGCGACCACAACGATGGAGACCTTGGATGCTGGAGGAGGACAACATGATCGAAATGTTGTCCCGCTGTGGTGCAGTGGGTCGAGCTCCGGTTTGGGAGGAGGAGGGCGAGGGCAATCAGGTTCGGCCGAGTGCCATATCTCGCTGCTGAAGGAATTCCCTCCCGCTCCGCGCCATGGTGGCGACCACAGATCGCCCCTTTGGGGAAGAAGAAGGACGCGTCAAAAATAACGTTTGAACATAAGGGTGTCAACGCTGCAAGTCTACATGGCAGCCAGGATGGCAGCGACTTAACGGTCAAAAGTGATAGGAGGGGCCCAATTTGACGGGCGTTAGCGATTTTTCTCGTGTTCAAACGGTTTGTTGAATTTGTGCCGAAAAAGACCCTCTGAGCATTTGGCACGCCAACTCTAGGTATTGCGATCCAATACCGATGAAGTGGGATCCCGCTTTGCCTTGGCACTTCAACTTTCGGGCCGCAAGTTAAAAATATCGATTCAAAGGTGCCCACCAGGAACTTTCGTGCGGGTGGAAAACGAAGTAATACCATTATACAATAGTTCACGATAGAACCCAAAGAACAGATATATACAACACTTCTTGCAAGATTAAACTTCTTGCTAGAATTTGCATGACGAAAAGTTGACCCTGCTATGAAGAAAAAATAATAAAATAAATAAAATGGTAAAGAAAGTGACTCATGCATGGCATCCTTTTGCATGTATTACCTAGAATGAAAAATGATAAGCATGAGTTTTTACAACTTCTGGAATTTTTTTTGGCCTACCATGTAAGTATGAACAAGTTTCAGGCTGAGCGACCAAGCAAGGTCATGGCCATAAAATTGGCCTACCATGTAAGTATGGTCACCAAAAGGAGGGAGGGGGAATGATTTTTATATTCTCTATGGGCAACCACAAGCTTGAGGTAACTTTATTTTATCCACAATGTACTACTATACTCCTTAAGGTGTGCTTTTTTACACATTGTGGATGCCCTAAGGATAAAGCAAATAATGGGTCCACTTGGCCGTGTATGACCAAGGTATAAAACTCCTATGCAAAAGTTAGCGTCTTCAGTTTAGTGGGTCCCACGAATCATCTCGTTTAGACACTGTCTAAACGGCGGAGTTTACTCATAGTACAATATTTCTTTGCTTAAGACATATGCTCAACTCTGTCCACGTGCTATACATGAAGAGAGAATAAAACGTAGGTACGGGAAGAGGGCAGCAGCGAAGAGAGAAGAGGAGTTGAAGGCGGTTCCATGGGTTCCTGACACGAGGTACTCCTGACTCTACTAGTAGTAGATTTTAGGACCTAAGCATGCAAAACATATTGTGTGTGTTTCTCTCTCCTTCGCTGCCTCTCATCTCTCCACCCCTCTCCCCTCGCGCACCGCCCGGATAATCTCTCCCTCGTCCACAGCATGGCGTTGCGCACGTGTGCCTTGGTATGGCGGCTCTATTTTTTTTAGAGGGCGCTCTGTTTCTTTGGCGTGTTCGGCAGTCGCATTGGTGTGGAGTATGAGTACGTAGCAAGTAAACCTCTTTGGTCCTTGGTAGCATAAAAGTCGAACTTTTACGGTTTTGAAATTTTAATATTGACTGTTGGATTAAGACTGGCAAATCCAAACATTGCTAACCATTAGATCTTCTTTTTCATTCTTAGCATCTAGAAGATTCTAGTGATAGTCTTTAGCACAATGAACGCTAGTGTGTGCAAACCTCATAACACACTTCATTGCTTAGTTTCAGGGACCTTGTGCTAAATGTATGGACTTGGATGTAATTTTCATTTTTACGAGGTCCTTGATATAACTTGTATTTCCACCGACTGTGTTAACGGAAGCACCTCGCTCCTATGGGACCTACCATAGTTAGAAGAAAATGCAACCCTCCCAATTATCACACAAAGTGGACCATGGTTTCTTATATAATTCCATTTTTCAAGGTTCCTAGCTAACTTCACACACTTCATTGACTTCTTATCGATTCAACGAAATTAGGTCAAACTTTAGCTATAAGTAAACTTTGTAGATTAGTTGCTCTTAAATTAAATGTAATTTTAGAGGTAGATGGGTGCGTGATGACTGGATTATTGCACCAAAAACAGGGTTATTGCATTACCTGTAGCAAAAAATATTTAAGAGTTTGTCCCGATGGGAGATCGACGAATCGGAACAACACGACCCCGCAGCCACGTTGTCAATGTGGCCATGTTTCAACTATTGTTTCGAAATAGCCTATTCTATAAGTTACTAGAATAGCGATAATTGAGAGAGGTTTAAAGTATCTAATAACAAAGAACTTTTAACAAGAACAAAATAAACTAAGACGGAAAGTAAACAAGAATATGAACTGAATTAAAGAGATTGTAGTTGTAGGATTGAATGGAATGAGAGAGGGCTTCTAGGCTTTGGTCCCACTAGTACTAGATGGGCAAATATATGTGTGATCTATAAGAGATTACTCAGACAAATAAATGTTCCCCAATTGATTACCGGGATGTCAGTCTATGTGCACTATGCATGATTCTCACGCGTCACCACAAGGCAAAAGGCACTTCCGGACCAAAGGATCACATAAACTCATCTTAGATCACAATAAATTCTAACTTAGCGCAATAGATCATACCTTTTAACCTAGAATTGAATCAATCACTCACACATGGATGAATGGAAAAACATATATAATTATATAATGATGTCACAACCATGTTCAATCTTACAATTACTAAACACAAGAGAGAGAGATTGATGGAGATTGATGCGTGGTGGTGGTGATCTCTTCCCTCTCCTCCTCTTCTTCTTGCTTGGATGCCTTGTGTTGAGGGATATCTAGATCTCGGAAGTGTGGTTGAGGTAGATCTCCGCCACTATGGAGATTGGATGGGTGGCGGCGGCCGCAGAGCTCCGCCCCTAGAGGGCTATGGTGTTGTGTCCTTGTTTCTTGACCCCTCCCTCCTTTATATAGGCCTTGGGAAGGTTCTGGAGCTTTGGGAAGGTTCTAGAGCTTTTCTAGGGCGAAATCCCATCGTTTGCGACCTTTTTGGCAACTATACGGCGGGAGCTATACGGCCAGAATTATTGCTCCCGCCGTATAGTTGGTCGTCAAACCTTCTGTACCCTTTCGTATTTTGGTCGCCATTTCTTCATATGAACTCCATTTTGGGTGTTCTTGGGCTCGTTGGATTCGTCTCGACGAGGAATACAACCTACTGGCATTGGATCTTTATTTTGAGAGGTTGTAAAAATTCACTTGTTCAACCTCTCAAATGGCTAAGTCTGGTCCCTGCAGCTCCTCCATACAATGCTCTCTTGTTCCTTTTGCCCTTGTTTCATCCATAATCATCACATACACACATGTCAAAGACAAGGAAGAGGGATAAAATTGTACCTAAACTACTAAATGTGTAAAGCTCATATGAAATTGAATGAAAACAAAAACCATGCATATTTGGCAGAGCTGTAGCTAGAAGAAACATGTTATGAGAGATAAATGGCACATTTTATATGGCTAAAAGAGGTGGTATTTCATATCCATCAACTTACCTAATCTAGACCTTGCTCGTCCTCGAGCAGGAAGGGTCGATAATAAATTAATGGTTGTGAAATAGCTTATCATTGGAAATCAAAACTTCCCCAATCTAGACATTATTTCTTCTACAAGATCGAGGAGAGAAAACATGTATTCATACAAGGCAACATAAGATCAGTTATAAAGACCACTAAAGATTCACCAAAACTTAAATGCTCCATGTCAACTGTGAATCTAACTTGAAAACAAACTTGTGATCCTCTTATTGCACCTTTTGTATAACTTATCATATCATTATTTTATGAGACAAAACTTAATCACAAATAGATGTCAAGCATAAATAGGAATATAGTTTATCGATTCTACCCAATCATGTTATTAAGTTAAGGCTCTCAAGTGCAAACATCAGTTATTGAACTTTCAGAAAGTTTATTTCTTAGTAATGAGATTTATGCCAAAAGGAAATGCAAGAACATGTCAGAAGAATAATAGCATTAGAGTGTCTCATTTGGTCATCCACATCAATGAATTATGGCTATCAAACACTCATTTTATATTCTTTGTCTTTCTAAATCTTCAGTTCATCAGTAACGAGATCATGCCAAAACTTAGTGTGTTTAATCAGACTATGCAGGCTAATAATGGATACTCATGACCATTACCAAGATTTCCCTTTTTTGGTATAATAATTTCTCATAATGGTTAGAGGAGTATTCCCTCTTTTTCTTTGAAAGCAGGCCCATGATAATACCAATGCATACCCAAATATAGCATTTCTGCTACATATGTTGGGCAACTCATAGCCAAACCCCAAGAGTTTCCTCTTTTTTTGAATTTTTCAAAGGCCAACAGAGTTGTTAGAATCCCATGTTGTGAGGCAGTGGTGCAGACACGCATAAAGCAATATCATACTTTAAATAAACATGTCAAGATTTGGCATGCGTCTCAATCACCGCTAAACATTAGTTTCTTCAAACAAATCTTTTCAAAGAGTATTATCAAGTCGATCATCACATCTATGGTGTTGAGTATCTTTAACGATAAACTCTTAAGACAATTAAAACAAAACCTTATTTATCATATAACTCAAAACATTGAAATATCATTTCCAACTCCTTCCATAAGCAAACTATCAAGTCTATTGTTTTTGACACTATGGGGTTGAGCATAACTTATTTATTTAATAAAAAGCTATTAGGTGAAATCCAACAAATTACAAAAGATCTTAATGAAGTATTCATTCTTTCCAAGTGTAGGAATTGTGGCAATGTTTTCGAGAGGATCACAGATTTTGTCACAAGCTTGATAAACAATTTGGCAAGTTGCATACAAGATCTAAGTCAACCCCTATGGTTCCTATCATGAGCAAGTGTATCCCCATATAAATACAAAACTGAAGGGAATATGCCCTGAGAGGCAATAATAAAGTGTTTATTATGTGTATTCCAAGTATATGATAGATGTTTATTTTGCATGCAATAATTGTAGTAATACGGAAAAATTAATACACGTGTGTTTAATAAACAAACAGAAAGTTCCTAGTTATGCCTCTCTCATGAACTAGCTCGTTGCAAGATGATCAAAGTTTCCTGATCATAGACATCGGATGTTGTTAATAACGAGATCACAACATTAGTGTAATGGTGTGATGAACTGTCACATCCCAAATTTTTCCAAATTTTGTAATGTGAAAAAATTAAATAATTGTTGAAATTTAGGGTGAGAAGAAACTTTTTGATTCCAAATGAAAACATTTGGAACCCATCTTGAACAAACTTTGAATAAGATTTGAAACCAACTAAATTCAAATCAACTGAAATGCATTCTTCATAAATGCATCTTGAAATTTAAACACTTGGAAAATAAACCAAAACCCTAAAACCCTAATGGGAAATTTCCAAGATATCTCTAAGCCTATGGATTTGCTCCATATAAAATTTGTCAACCACCATTTATAAATGACCAAGAATGACAAATGGAAATATTATAAAACCATAGAAATTGATTTCATTCAATTGGGAACCATAGATAAAATCTTATGAATTTAATAAGATAAGGAAATTAAATTCCCAAGGCTAATAAAGAACCTATCTAAAAATCCATACCAAATGGTGAGCAAATAATCCTAAAGATATTTAAAAGGATAAACAAATATTAAATAAGATTTTACAAATTGGAATCACCAAGTTTGATTCATTGAATAAAAAGATATGGATTTTGTAAGGCAAAGAAAGAAATATTAAATGAGGGGTATTTTAAAAGCCAAATTAAATTTTAGCCAAATCCATAAATGGAATGAATATAATCCAAATCCAAATAAATAATGGATAAAGAATATTCAAATAAAATAATGTGGCATTAACCAAATTCTATTCCTATTTGAATAAAGACAAAATTTCCCAAATTAAATGATTAACAATCATATTAAAATATTTTAAATAATTCAAGTGAAATTATTTTGAATAAATAAAACCTACTGAAAAAGGTTTGGTAAAAATTTAGAATTCAAATAGAGTATGGAAACATTAATAAAATCTTATTTGAATTAAAACAAGGGTCTATTTTAAATAATTAATATACCCTAAAAGGAATAAAAGAGATATTCTAAATTTGACTTTAGAATATGTTAATAAACAGTATTGAAATATACTCAAGGTTTCGAAAGATTTTCAATTCAAATGATTGTTTGAAATGTTTAAACAAATTTAAAACAGAAATATAAATGGAAAAAGAGAAAAGTGAAACAGAAAAAAATAGAAAGGAGCCAGCCCAACCCAGCTAGCCCACTAAGCCCAGCAAAATCCCATCCCCCTCTCCGAACCATTTTATTTCACACAATAAACAACCCGCAATGCCACTGACGACCGGACCCCACCTCGTTTCTCTCTCTCTCGCTGACGCCGAGACGCCACCTCCCAGTCATCTTCCTCACCCGCGCACTAACATCGCCGGCCGTTTCCTGCCGTTGATGCAGATGTTTAATTCGCTTCAATGCCTCGTTTAAACCTTTTCGTGACCATGCTCGATTAAACGTCTGCTCCCCCTCCCCATTTCCCCCCAGAAGCCACCCACCCTCTGCCACCAGGCCGCTCGGAATTTGCTCGAGAACCGCCGATGCTCCGTCGAGCATCCGCGACGATTCTGGCCAGGCACCGTCGTCCCTCGCCCCCTCGACCCCACGAGCGCATTCCCCATCACCTCCTGAATCTCCCAGTAGCCTTGGCTTGCCCGCGCACGCCTCAGACGCTCGGCAACAATGACGCTTCCTCGCCACCGCCGTCTGCTCCAACTTCGGCGACCTCTACTGCTAACATCCGGCCGCGCCTCCCTTCCCATTGAGACTCCTGTACTCCACACTCTTCCGTGCACCTAACGACACCGTTTCCTTGCCATAGCATGGTCTGCAGCCTCGTCTCCATCGACGATAGAGTGTGCCCGACACCAGGCACATCTCTGACGAGCGATTAAGGTCAACTCCGTGCACCCCCTGCCCTAAGACGACAACGTTCAGCTTCAGCATGACGAGACAAGCTCGGTGAGCTACCTCTCTCCCTCTCTTGCTTCCTGAATCACCGGAAAGTGCACCGTCTGACCACACCTCCGCCACTCGCTGTCGCCAGCACCGCCAGTTCTTGGCAATGCATTGTGCGTCGTCCGATCTAGATCTGAGCGATGCGATAGGTTGACTTAACTGAAGCGGTATGGATCTTCCTGAGCCGCACGATTTCATTTTACTCCAAAGCACCGCGTAGGCCGATCCATACGAAGCGGTACCAGCCAGTAAGAACACGACGCATGGCCTGTGATTTGTTTTAAAACCAGAATTTGTTCTATTAGATGTTCAAATTTGAAAATTGCATAACTTTTCATCCACACGTCCAAATTTTGTAAATTTTATATCAATGGAATCAGCAAAACAAGTACTTGCCAACTATGCACTTTGTTTAATAAATTTATTCTGCTAAATTGGTTTTTTTGCAGAAACTTGAGTAGGCATGATTTGGATATAAAACTTATTCTAGAAATATTTTTATGGTAAAATCTTTGGCAAATGGATTGTTTTGAACCTACTGACCATATAAACCAACTTTTGGATTGAAAAACATATTTGGTGAAGCCAAAGAATAAATCTTTGAATAAAAGCATTTCTAGCCAAATAAAAATATTGATTATGGTTTGAAAATAATTTTTGAGTAAAACCTTTGGGAAATGATTTGAATTAAACTCTCTGACCTAAACACCAAGTTTTAGGATTTAAAAATATATTTTATGAACCCTATAAATTATTACTTTGCTAAAAAGCATTTTCAACAACATAAAATATTGATTTGGTATAAAGGTGGTTTATAGGTAAAACCTTTTGCAAATGGTTTCAATATTGAACACTTGACCATAAAACACTAACATTTGTGTTTAAAAATGTATTTGTCAAACACTAGAAGATATTACTTTGGTTTGAACCATTTCTAGCAAAACAAAAATGATTTAAAGTGGCCTTTTTTCACTAACTTAATATCAAATGGATTTACCACTTTTGTAAATGACCAATAGGTGTTTTAAAATGTTTATAACCTATTAGAAACCACTTTTCCAAATAAAACAATCTTTGGCATGTTTGCATGAATTGCCTTGTTTTTATTATCTTATATGATGTTTGCTTGAATGGTAGATTGATTATTGCTTGCTTGATTGAATTGTAGTGGAATTTGAAGAGTGTGACTATTGCAAGATCAAGGAGTGAACTTATAATTCTCTACCAAAAAGGCAAGTGCTACTACATACTTTTGTCCTATTATTTTCACTATGCATTAGTGATATTTCTAAGTAGGACTTGCATGGAATTTTTGCTAAGTATAAACTATGCCATGGGAAATCCTAGTAGATGAAACCTTAGTAGAATTTTCCTAAGTTAAGATTCCTACTACTATCATGCTTAGCTTAGCTAGTAGAAAACAAGGGTGGATTATATTCATGCTATGGAATATTTCTAAGTCAAGGACTTGTGTTTTGTTTAATAAAACAACTAAGTGAATGAATCACCTGGGTGGAATGGAAAGAAAGGTTTGTGTTGAGTGGTTACACAAGTCCAGTATACTGGGGAAAACTTGGGCATCACCAAGTCCAGTATACTGGGGAAGACTTGGTATCTCACTTGTGGATTGCCACCCAGGAACAAAGAGATTTGAGATATCAAATGTTGAGAAGCTTCAAGTGCAGCCACTTGGCATTATGGGCTCTGCCTGGATCATATAGGTTGCAATAACTTAGCCAAATGGATAGTTGGTGGTAGGGGTTTGATAGGTTGGAGCGCGTCCAATATGGTCTAAGGGAAGGCTTCTGAAAGATCTTGTCTTGGTGAAACCAAGTCTTGTGGGGTAAGTGCACCACCTCGGCAGAGTGTAAAATCTAAGTACTTAGCCATGTCCCTAGCAAAGGAAAATTTGAGTATCAAGACATGGAAGCTATCAAGAATCTCCTCATCCAAATTTCTAAGTTAAAAACTTGTGGTTGAACAAGGGTTTTAAGGTTCACGAATTTCTATTGGTGGTTCCTTGGGTGATTTTTGACAAGCAAAAACTTAGTGTTTTCAAATGATAAGGGAAAATATATTTTGAGCAAAGAAAGCCTAAGCTCCACCTAGCCAAAAGCATATAGATGATAGACTCCACTATACTACCATAGTATCACTCGCCAATACAATTCAAATGTATTGACCCTTGTGGCTTTAACTTATTATGTTGCAGGTTTGTTTGATGTTAGTGAAGTATGTTGATTAGGATTACAAGTCTACAACCAACATGATTGCCTGTGGCACTTTGAAGATGAAGGACTCCATGCTATAGTTATTTCTGCTGCATTGTAATGAGATAGCCAAATGTGCTATGTAAGATGTAATGAATTATTTTATTCCTGGTTATAAAGTTGTATTATGAATTTTATTTCTTGATATTACATCTTAACTGTGGATGCTAGCTATTGATCCAAGGACTAGAATTGTAAACACAGGGATCTCTACCTTATTAAAGGTTGGGACCTCTATATGAACATTCATCCGAAGTATAGCATTAAGATCAAAGTCATTGAGTTTTTATTGCTATAACAACTTACAAAGTGATCCTAATCCTTATACAATGAGATCATGTCAATCAATAACACCGGAAGAGTTCCTTGACAACATCAAACGTCACACCGTAACTGGGTGATTATAAAGATCGATTTAGAACTACTAAAGTGTTATGTTGAGGCCCATGGATCAAGAGTGGAATTTGTTCATCCCGATGACAGATAGATATACTCTGGACCCTCTCGGTGATATCACATTGGTTAGCTTGCAAGAAATTGATTTGATCACTACAATGTTATATCACGGGAACGAGAAAAGAGTGCATGCCAGTAACGAGATAAAACTAGGTATGGAGATACCGATGATCGATTCTCGGACATGTAATATATCGCGAAACAAAAGGATTAAGATACTAGCATAAAAGGTTCCGACGATCACAGGAAAGTCATCGTTGAATGTGTGGGAGTCAGTATGGGTCTCCAGATCTCGCTTCTGATTATAGATCAGAGAAGGGTCTCCATCATGTTCGCATTATTCGTGAACCGTAGGGTGGCACACTTAAGAGACACCGACATCCATTTGGATCAAAAGTTTCATGAAGGAAAGAATAACAAGCACAAGAATTTATTTCACTAGATACTGAAATGGGTTTTTGGGTGAAATTGCAGAAAGTGTTTCTGCATGTGAAATGAAATACTAGCAAGGGGTTATATGTGAATGTTTGTCATTAAAGTAATCGACAAAATTCTGAATAAATAAAAGGAGTTTTATTTAATGAGAGTTTGCATTAAATTTGGTGGAAATTTAATGGGAATTTGAGTGGGTTTTTGAGTGGAGGAAATTGAAAGCCATTTGAGTGAGTGGAGTGTCCACCCACATGAATGAGGAAGAGTTGTGGGAAGCCCCATGGCTGGGCTCCATGCCCCTTGGGTTCCCCCCTCTCCCCTATAAAAGGCCCCCCTCTCATCCTCTCAAAGCACACCTCCTCGTGAAGGATCTCTCTCCCCTTCTAAAATTTATTCCCCATGGTCTCGGACTAGCGAGACACATGTTCCTGGTGGCTATTCGGCAAGAAAGAGTTGTGCTTCCTCTGCATCGCTGGAGTTTAACTCATTAAGCTTCCTCGGCAAGAGATCATCTACATCAACCATGAGTTTAACTCATTAAGCTTTGTCGATCTTCAAGGGTATGTTCTCTACGGATATACATCCTCCCGTTGTTTGTATCTAGTAGATAGATCTTGGTAAAAGTTCCCATCGTAGGAAATTTTTTGTTTTCTATGCTGCAAACCCTAGAGTGGTATCAGAGCTGGATCTATGCGTAGATGCTTTGCACGGGTAGTACACA
This sequence comes from Avena atlantica, assembly GCA_910589765.1. NCBI lineage: Eukaryota > Viridiplantae > Streptophyta > Magnoliopsida > Poales > Poaceae > Avena > Avena atlantica. Next base: position 305,344,995 of record OU342736.1, read on the forward strand.
TATGAGTATGTGGGCAATGATGATCATGTTTTTGCTTCTTAGTTGAATTTTGGATTTTGGTGGCATAGTGGGATGAAGAGGCTCGGACAAACTTTACACGTCTTCGCACATGAGAACTGTTCCACGCTTGACATGCAACTAGTTTGCATAAGTGGCTAGCGGGTGTCTGTCTCTCCTAGTATAGTCAATATCTAATTTTCAATGAGTTGTCAACAATTTGGTTATCCTCGTTGTGGTTCATGTTCGTAGGTATGAACGATTCTGTCTTCAAAAGCACTAAGCCACGTAAAACTTGCAATGGATAAATTAGAGGCATCTAGTTTAGATTATTGCTAGGCTGCTGCTCTCCTTTTTTTAGCAAATCTTTTCCTTTTTCTAATATTTGTTTTCTCTTTGTAATTTCAAATTTGAATCTGTTTTGAGGAGTTCAAAAAAATACTAGGAGGTTTACAAATATATAGAAAATATTGTAAGCACCCTTTTATTCAGATTAGGCTCCACACACTTTGGTACTTTTTCAAATATTTCAAAACCATTTGAATTGATTTTCAAATAAAGAGGAGGGGGAGATTAGGGTTTGCATTTTATTTTCTTGGTTGCATTTTTAGAGGATGATGATCATGATGCACAAACAAACCATAATTATAGATTTACTAAAACTGGGGTGTTACACACCGGAACTATACGGATGGAAAAATATTTCCCGCCATATAGTTGGTCGTCAAACTTGTAGTAAACTGAAAAAGAAAATTGTCAAAGGCATCTATAACTATACGGCCGGAATTTTTATTCCCGCCGTATAGTTGGTCATTAAACCTTCTGTACCTGAGAAAGAAAATCTAACAATGGCATATATAACTATACGGCCGCAACTATATGGCTGGAAGTTTTATTCCAGCTATATGGTTGGTCGTTAAAGGTACTGTAGTCATCAAACAAAATTTGTTTCTCCGAGAATTCTTTCTTAACCTGAAACTTAGCGAATCAACATGTTTGAAAGAAAAATGGCAGTCTAAATTTTCGACGAACTTTAGCGTGTATAAAACGGGATTTTAGTACAACCGAGTTATGCAACACATAATATAGTGACAATAAATTCTACCTTTTGAAAACTATCACAAGATTACTCTAATAGCAACACATGTAAAGAATAAAAGTGCCAATACAATATGAATGCAACTAGATTCAAGACACACAACTAAGTGACATGGATATACCCTACAGGTGCACAACATTGGTATACCCGGTCCAGCCCAAGGAAGCCCCCACGCGAGGATTTGCAGCCTAGGAAGATTTGGGTGGCCCAAGCCCATGGTGAATTCGACTCCTTGGAGGAAAAGTCTATATTAGATAGAATTTAAAAGGGTATAAAACCTAATTTGTAACCGACTCGACCTATCTCGGGACCTGTCCTATCTATATAAAGGCCAGGAGGGTATGACGAGAAGGATCTCAACACCTCATACCCACACCTCCACGCCAGATTGCATCTGCGCACCCCTATAACCTTTGGTTCTGCTGTAATCAAGAACAGACAAGCAGGAGTAGGGCATTCCCTCCGGGGTCCTGAACTTGGGTAAACCTCGTACCTCCGTGTTGCTTGCCTGTTAACCATTCCACGACTTCCACCATACCCATCTTCTCCAAAACCCAAGTCCATAACAATGGGCATTGACGATTTGAACCCTCGTCAATTGGCGACGTCTATGGAAGCAGGTACGCTGATCGTGCGGTCTTGACAGTCCCATACGGAGCGATCTTTGATTCCTCAGCGACGGAGAGTCACCTCCTCTTCGGTGTCTTCGACTTCACCGTCCACTCACCGGCCACGCTGAAAGATTTCGAGTCGGTAGGCGACGAACTCGAGATGCTGTTCATGAGCTTCTGCTTCTAGGTAGGGCAGACTGGCACCCTCTGCCTCCCAGAGCGGTTGCCACTTCCATCAATCAGGCCTGCTTTGTGGGTCCGGCCAATCGACGCCATATGTATGTTGATGCTGACGGACGAATCGGATGTCAGCAGCAGCTGCAACTCCGATCTGTGCGATCCCCCTTCGGATGAAGGAACCTACAGTTCTGGATCCGACAGATCCGGCAGCAGCGACCCACTCCATGAGCGCTACCTGTGTGTCATCATCCACGGTGGGGACATCAACAACGGAACCGATCCACCACTAGGTTCGGGTGCCATCCCCGTCCCAATCCCCTCCCAACCTTCAGGTTGAGAACGAGGGAAACGGGGGAAACCCGGCTAACAGGGCAGATAGAGCCACTAAAGGCGGCAATCGCGCCTATAACCAGATCAAGCTCAACGAGGAAGGCTGGGAGATCGCACGCGAACCTGCGAGGCAATAAAATTCTACCCGTGGATGCCTCCCATGATTTGCTGATGGCCTATCACTAGCTCCTGATCGATGAGCACAATCGGTAGGTCAAGCTACAAGATGAGCTTGAAAAGCGTAAGCGGGTAGCCAAAGAGTCAAACGCGTGGCGAGATGCGCTCTCCGCCGCTGGCGGCTCCTCTTCACATAGGAACAACGCCAACAAGTACCGGTCCCGCCTAGAGTGCATGGACCCTGACGCACGACGCAAGGTCAAGGAACTCGACATGTCCTTCATGACGATGGACTCGCAAGGCAACGTCATGCCGAAAACGCTGCAGGCTGCGATCATGGCGGCCATCACCTATCTCGCGTCCAACCCGCCATTGGCAGGAGACCCAAAGACCGCGATCCACAAGTCTATGCTGGCAGGCCTCGGACTCGTCGGAGCTGCGCTCCATGAAGAAACTCTCGTGGAGCTAAATAAAAAGGTCGCGGTCAAGTTCACTCGAAGCCGCACACCCTCATCTGACGAATAGGAGCATGACCTGCCCCGACGCCGTCGAAGCCCACGGCACCGCAGAAGCAAATACGATGCTCGTAGCGAGCTAACACATCGCAAGATTGACAAATCACGTGCTAAGCGCGCGTGTTCAACTAAGTCCAAGGAGGAGGACAACGGATAACGGTGTGGATCGTGATGCTTCAGCAGATCCATTCGGCAATCACGGATGTGGAGAAACTTCAAGCTCCCTTTGGACAACCCGAAGTTCGACGGTGCGCAGGAGCCTAAAACTTGGCTCAACGATCATCTGTTGTCGGTTAAGCTCCACGGCGGGAACAAAAAACCACCCTACAACGCCTTCAGCTGCAGCTCATAGCCGTGGCCAAGGTCTGGCTTAGCAGCCTACCCTCCAGCTCCATCCGAAGGTGGGAAGAGCTAGCATACAGCTTCATCCGCAACTTCAAGGGCACCAGCAAGAGTCCAGCCTCAATCGAAGAGTTACGGGCCTGCACCCAACAGACCAATGAGTCCATCCGCTTGTACATACTACGCTGGTCCCACATCAAGAACTCCACTGCAAACATCTTTGAAGAAAGGGCAATCGACGCCTTCAAGGACCGTGCCAGCCGCCCAGATTTCAAGGACGAGCTCGGGCGCGTCAAGCCCAAAACCCATGATCACCTCATGGACATCGCCAACCACTGGGCAGATGGCGAGGATTCCATCAACCGAACACATTCGGATGACGAACATGACTTCGGCCACAGGTGCGACCGCCGCATCAAGAGAAGATCGCGCGTCTACGACGATCGCGATAGAGTCGACATGGTTGCGGCTGGATACGCCGATCTCTGAGATGATGGCAACCGCAATAGCAGACATCGCACCAACAACTACCGCGACGGCAGACGCCCACGCAAACATGGCAACATCGCAACCGCGACGAAGAGCCTTCAGCATATGACAAGATGTCTGGTCCTTGCACCATCCACTTCTACATCGGTAAACAAGATGGTAAGAAGAAGGCTAGCCACATGCTCAAGGAATGCCGGGAGTTCCAGAAGCTCAACGAGGGCTTCACCCAAATGCGACGCCACACGGTGAATCCAGGATTCGCACCCGCTGCAGGTGCTATCACCCACGGAGCTCCTCCACCACCACCTGGAGGACCATCACAGCCGTTGGTTGCAATGGCGCTGAATAACAGTGAAGATGGGTACCCCCCCCACCGAAAAGGTCCATGATGATCCAGAAGGGGCATCCAACCAATATGGTGCAGAAGAAGATCACCCGCCAAGTCAACCTGGCCATGACCTCCCCACCAGCCATACCTGAGTACCTCAGCGGCTCGGAGTCCTGCATCATGTTCGATTGTTCGAATCACCCACGCCAGATACCCCACCCAGGTAACGGTGCCCTAGTGCTCGAGGCCCAGATTGGGGGATTCAAGATGAGCCGCGTCTTCATGGACGGCGGCAGCGACATCAACCTGATGTTCGCCAACACACTCACAGCGATGCGGATCCTGCTGTGCAGCCTGGAGCAATCAGACATGACGTTCCAAGGCATATATCCCTTGAGCAAGATATGGCTCGACGTCATCTTCGGCATGCCCGAAAACTTCAGGCATGAACGGATGGAGTTTGAAGTGGTGGACTGGACATCACAGTACCACGCCATCCTCGGGCGCGTGGCATTCGCAAGATTCTTGGCAGTACCGCATTATGCGTACCTTCTACTGAATATGCGAGGACCTAGGGGCGTCATCACCGTCCCAGGAAGCTTCACCTGGTCAGACAGCTGCAACAGAGACTTCAACAGAATCTCTCAGTTGTTCGGCATGCAGGAGGAGCTTACGAGACTCAAGGAGGTGACAGACAACGGGGAACCCCCAGTCACCAGGCAAAACACACCCGATATACCGTTTGACTCCACAATCAACACAAAGAAGGTGCAGGTTCACCCGACGGATGCCTCCAAGATGGTGTTGATCACCAATGACCTAAGTCCCGCATAGGAAAGCGGGCTCGTCGAATTCCTCCGTGAGCGCTGGGAAATTTTTGTCTGGTGTCCTGCGGACATGCTAGGAGTTCCCAGGGAATTCGCCGAGCATGCACTCAATGTGTTTCTAGATGTGAAGCCACTAAAGCAGTCGATGCATCAACTATCTGAGCCAAGAGCCGAAGCCTTTGGAATCTATCACATCCCAAAATTTCCAAATTTTGTAATGTGAAAAATAAATAAACAAAATAAATAATTGTTGAAATTTAGGGTGAAAAGAAACTTTTTGTTTTAAAATGGAAACATCAAAACCCATCTTGAACAAATTTGAATAAAATGGAATCCATTAAAATTCAAATCAAGTGAAATGCATTCTTCATAAATGCATCTTGAAATTTAAACATTTGGAAAATAAACCAAAACCCTAAAACCCTAATGGAAGAAAATCATCCAAAGATTACTCCAAGACTATGGATTTGTTCCATATAAAATTTGTCAACAAACATTTATAAATGATCAAGATTGATAAATAAAAATATTATTGTACCATAGAAATTGATTTCATTCAATTTGGAACCATGGATAAAATCTTATGAATTTAATAAGATAAAGAAATTAGATTTGAAAGCTAATAAAACTCCTATCTAAAATCCATACCAATTTGTGAGCAAAATAATCCTAAGTGATTTAAAAGGGTAAACAAATATTAAATAAAATTATACAAATTGGAATCACCAAGTTTGGATCTTTAAATAAAAATATAGGGATTTTATAAGACAAAGAAAGAAATAAATAAATAAGGGATACTTAAAAGCCAAATTAAACCTTGGAAAAATCCATAAACAAATGAAACAAAGATCAATCAAATCCAAATGAAATAAAAGGATAAAGAATAATCAAATAGAAATATGTGGGATTAAACCATATTCCAATTATATGTAAATGGGACAAAAACCCAAACAAAAATGATTAATTAAATCATGGGAAAATAATAATTGGAATTTTCCCAAGTGGAATAAAAGTTATTTAATTAACTTAAATAGCATCAAATAATTATTTGAATAAAATTTAGATTGATTTAAAACCATATTGGATTTTATTTAAATAAAGACAATTGCTCAACTCAAATGATTAATAAACCATATTAGAAATATTTCAAATAATTCAAAGTGAATTATTTAAGACCCTATTAAATAAATAAAACCTACTGAAAAAGGTTTAGTGAAAACTAGAACTTCAAATAAAGAGTATGAAAATATATTTAATCTTATTTGAATAAAGGCAAGTGCTTATTTTAATAAAGAATAAAACCAAAAAAAGAATAAAGAAATTATTCTAAAAATGGTCTAAAAAATACATGTTGAACAGAATAGAAACTTACTGAAATGTTTGAAAAGATTTGAAAAAGAAAAGGGTTTGAAATCATTTGAATAAAATCAAAACAGAAAATCTAAATGGAAAAAGAAAAAGGATTCAGAATAAAAAAAGGGGAAAGAAACAAACTAACCCAACAGGCCCAGTCCAGCCCATTTCCCAGCCCACCTTCCTCCCCGCACGAAGCGTTTTTCTACTCTAACTTAAACCCGCGCAGACGCTGACGCCTGGACCCCATCATCTCCCTCTCTCACTCGCTGACAACCAGACCCCACACTGCCCCGTCGTCGTCTCCACCCTGCGACCCTTTCCTCGCCCATTTCTGCTTTGATTTCACGGGATTAATTCATGTCAATGCCGTGAGTAATGTCTGTCAACAATCACGCACGATAACTCGCCTCTCCCTTCTCTACCTTTCGCTTCAAACCTCTCTGCTAATGAGCCACCAGGCCGCACGAATTCACGCTCAAATCACCACCATATCCGACGAGAATCAGCGACGATTCCGGCGAACCACTACACCCCCTTGCCTCCTAGTTTCCACGAGTACATTCCCCAATTGTCTTGCACATCCGCCAGTAGCCTCCACTTGACCGCGCGTGCCCCCTAGCGTCGGCAACCTCGACAACAGAACACATCCGCCGTCTGCCTCCACTCCGGTGACACCCACATGTAGCATCTGACCTCCCCTCTCCTTCTCCTTCAAACGTGCTTACTCGCCACGACTCGATGCATCTAACAATGCTTTCCTTTTTCTCTGGCGTGCACGGTAGCCTCGTCACCGTCTTCAACAGTGCGTGCCCGAGCCAGTGAGGATCTCCGGCGAGCAATCCACGTCGTCCCCGAGCGCCCCTTCGCCAACGAAGACTACCTTGAGCATCTACTCTTCACGACGATCTCGGTGAGCCTTTCCCCTGTCTCTCTTGCTTCTTGAATCACCGGCAACTCCACCGTCTAACCACGCCGCTTCCACTCGCTGCCGCCAGCGCCGCCCCTCTTAGGTCATCGTACTGTGAGCCGTAGGATCTCGATCTAATGGTTGTGATAGAAACATAACCGAAGGGGTACCCTTTGATCTGTGCCAAGTGTAGTCATTTAGATCTGACGGCCCAGAAAGGTCGATCCAACTGAAGTGGTACCGCCCAATAAGATTGCTCCACGTGGCTCAGACTTTGTTTTAAAAACAGTAACATTTCTATTAGATATGTGGTTTGGTAAAATTCATAACTTTAAATCTACGCGTCCAAATTTTGCAGATTTCATATCAATGGAATCAGCAAAACAAGTACTTTCCAACCATGCACTTTGTTTATTGAATTGCTTCTGTAAAATTAGTTGTTTTGAAGAAACTTCTGTAGGCATATTGTATAAAATTTATTCTAAAATTGTTTTTAGGATAAAATCTATTGTAAATGGTTTGTTTTGAACCTACTGACCATAGAAACCAACTTTTGGATTTAAAAACATATTTTGTGAGGCTAAGGAATTAAATCTTTGAATAAAAGCATTTCTATCTAAATAAAAATATTGATATTGGTTTAAAAATGCTTTTTGACTAAAACCTTTGGAAAATGGTTTGAATTAAACTATCTGACCCTAAACACCAAGTTTTAGGATTAAAAAATAAATTTGATGAACCCTATAAAATTATTACTTTGCTAAAAGGCATTTCCAACAACATAAAATATTGCTTTGGTATAAAAATGGTTTATAGGTAAAACCTTTTGCAAATGATTTTAATAATAAACACTTGACCTTAAAACACTAACATTTGTGTTTAAAAATATATTGGGCAAACACTAGAAATTACTATCTTGATTTAAATCAATTCTAGCAAAACAAAAATGATTTAAAGTGGCCATTTTTCACTAACTTAATATCAAATGGTTTTGCTACTTTTATAAATGACCAATGGATGTTTTATAATGTTTATAGCCTAATAGAAACCAATTTTCCAAATAAAACAATCTTTGGCACGTTTGCATGCATTGCTTTGTCTTTATTATTCTATGTGATGAATGGCTTGAATGGTAGATTGATTTTGTGCCTTGATTGAATTGTAGTGGAATTTGAAGTGTGTGACTATTGCAAGATCAAGGAGTGAATTTATACTCTCTACCAAAAAGGCAAGTGGTGCTTCATACTTTTGTCCCAATATTTTGACTATGCATTAGTGATATTTCTAAGCAGGACTTGCATGAAATTTTTACTAAGTATGTTATGCCATGGGAAATCCTAGTAGATGAAACCTTAGTAGAATTTTCCTAAGTTAATATTCCTACTACTATCTTGCTTAGCTTAGCTAGTAGAAAACAAGGGTGGATTATATTCATGCTATGAAATATTTCTAAGTCTATGACTTGTGTTTTGTTTAATAAAACAACTATGTGAATGAATCACCTGGGTGGAATGGTGACAATGGTTTGTGTTGAGTGGTTACTCAGGGCCCATTTCAATGGACTACCCTGGTGTATCACCCTTGTGGAATGCCACCCAGGAACAAAGAGATCTGAGATGTCAAATGTTGAGAAGCTTCAAGTGCAGCCACTTGGCATTATGGTGTCACATCCCAAAATTTTCCAAATTTTGAAATGTGAAAAATAAATAAATAAAATAAATAATTGTTGAAATTTAGGGTGAAAGGAAACTTTTTGTTTCCAAATAGAAACATCAAAGACCCATCTTGGACAAACTTTGAATGAAAAGGGATTTTAAAAGATAAACAAATAACAAATAAAATTATAAAAGTTGGAATCACCATTTTTGGATCTTTAGATACAAAGATATGGATTTTATAAGCAAAGGAAGAAATAAATAAATAAGGACTGTTGTGGGAATGACCATGGCAGATGCTGCAATCGGCAGCGAGTAGTAGAACATGGGGCAAGGGCGGCCAGCCATCTACGGTGCGAGATGAGGGCTGAGACACAATTTTTTAACCAGGTTCGGCCCCCTGGAGGGTAAATACCTACTCCTGCTAGATTGTATTATGGAGAGAGTACAAGGGGCGAGCTCGATGTCTAGGCGGCGAGTCGCTTGGGTGTATGATAGAACGTGTCCTCTATGCGTACCCTAGGGAGGTTTATATAGGTTCACCTCTCTAGGGTTTACAGATTACAACCGAATTAGTTAAGGATTCGGAGGGTCTTTGACCTAGTCCGACTGGGCCTAGCTACGCTTCTGGGCCTCCAGTTTCCAGTCGCCTGAGTCCTCGCCAAATCTCGATCCAGTCGCCGTCCTGCATGCCCACTCGCTGGCGGCTTAGGCCAATAGGAAACGTCCTGCTAGGCATACCCCGGTAGGCATATCCCCATCAGTAGTCCCCGAGGCCGTCGTTGATTCGTCGCAGGCGTCTGTTGGCAGTCGGAGTATGGGGGTGCAACACGGATGCCCAGTCGAATCGACGGCGGACTCTTGAACAAAGGAAAAAACTAGTCATTTTGGTCGTAATAACGACAACCAAACATGTCACAGCTTGGCGAGCGGGTCGGCGAATAATTAGTCAGTGTCATAGTGATCTGCTCGGCGAATCGTCGAGTTGCTGAAGGCAGCGAGTCGAGTAGACGAAGTTGGACCGTCGGCGTGGTCAAACTAGCCATTGGGTAACCCAACGGTAATATTGGCATAATTACCACGTAGTAACGCCTCCCGAAAATGGCGGGTAACAACCGCTATATAAGGAGAGTGACGGGTGAAGAGGGAAACACTTCCCTCACTTCCTCCGATCTTGCGCATCCTCGTTTCCCCATTCCACGCAGTGACCAGAACGACTTAGAGCGATCTGCATCCCAAAATTCTCCAGCCAATGGCTCCTCCTGCCGAACCATGGGGCAGATCCAAGTGCACGAAGGCACTTCTAAAATCTTTCGAGGAGGCGGGGATCCTCCGTGCCGGGAGATGGCGCATCCCCACGGTCGGAGAAGTAATTCCAGATCTGCACGAAGGGGAATTCATCTGCTTTACCAGTCACCTGGAGTGGGGGATCGGATTCCCAACCTCCCTCTTCTTCCGGCACTTTAGTGCCCACTATGATATCCAGCCGTCGGACCTGGGTCCGCACAACATCGAGCAGCTCGCCATTTTCGTGGCGTTCTGCGAGTGCTACCTGGGCTACAGGCCCTATTTTCCCTTGTGGCATGATCTATTCCACGGGAGAATCAGCCGCGAAGAGACAGGCGGCCCAATGCTAGCTGCGGGCGGCCTGACTTTCCAGCTGAAGTCGAAGGCATCGTTCTTCGATTTGATGCTGCCCGGCAAAGCAGCGAACGAGTGGAAGAAGAGCTGGTTCTATGTCACTAAGTCGACTCCAGGCGATGAAGTGGCGCTTCCAAGGTACTCCGCCGACCGGCCCGAGCCGCGCCGGCTCCAGGTTACCAAACTCCCGCTAGAGCAGCGGATGGTCGTCGACGAGATGCTGCAGACCATCCGCAATTTGAAGAAGAAAGGCCTCCAAACCATCAAACTCTACAACTGCTGGCTCGGGCAACGGCTCGTGCCCCAGGACAGTCGTGACCACTACATGTACGAGTATACGGGCAAGGACGACCCGACAAAATCCTGCCTCGTTGAGTGAAGACTCAATGACTACACCCTGGCCCTGAAGAAGATCACCCAGGCGGTGTATCTCGACGCAAAGGCCGGGGTCGCGCCTTACACAGCAAGGCGCCCAGCTCCAATGGTAAGCTGTTATTCCCTTTGCACTCGCAGTCACAGTTTGTGCATTCGCGGTTGTGTTAATGTCGTTTGATTGGTGTAGTTGTTTCAAGTGGTGGAAGGGTGGCTTCCGCCCGCAGACGATGAGAACTCGAGCTCTTACGCCCAGGACGGGAGAGAGTCATCGCCTGACAAGGGCGACGTTGAGAGTGACGAGGGTGGTAACGAGGACGACGACCCCGTGGAGGTTGCTGCCCCCACGGTCCGCAAGACTCGCGGACAGCACCAGCGCGAACTCGAGGCCAGCAAGAGCCTCGAGGCCCATGACGATGACGAAGACGAGCTCCCTGAGAACACCTCACACCGTGAGGCTACGCCATCGAAGAAGAAGAAAGCACCGCCGAAGAAGAAGGTGAAGCTGACAAAGTCGGCGTCTCCGCCTCGGTCCGCGAGTAGCTTCGACGCTACTAGCTCGGCCGAGGAGACAGTGGCACACACGACCGCGGCGACTGATGCTGCCGTCACAATGGACGAAGCGCCGCTGGCGTCATTACCACCGCCGTTCGCCTCAGTCACCGGTTTGGGGGCCGCTCCAGCCACAGGGGCCTCGCCGCCAAGGGGGGCTCCCGCAACGATTGCCACGAAGGCTCCCGCCGCGGCTTCATCTTCGAAGAAACCATCGGTGTCTTGGGCAAACAATGTATTCGAGACGAGCCTCAGTCAAAAACTGGGGCCAGAACTGGAAAAGCCGGCCAGCATCCGGACCGGCCTGCGATTTCTTCCGGTCGCCAAGTGAGTGCTGCTTGATCTTTTACCCGTCTGCTTGCTTTGTGTTTTGATCGTACAGCTTTATTGACAGAGTTGTTTCACAGGACTGGAGTTAAGAAGATAGGCCACCCGTCAGTGGCCAAGATTCCGCCAGTCGCCACAGAGGTGCCAGCTGATCCCTCGCCGAAGAGGAAGGGCGACGAAGTCATTGCTCCCGCCGAAGGCACCAAAAAAACAAAGGGAGATGATGTCATCATGGTCTCTAACGAGCCGGCGACTGCCCCGAGCGAGCCTCCAACCGTAGTGGACATAGTTCTGAAGGCTACGGAGGGCGCGGGGTCGCAGCATAAGGCGCTTGCTAGCTCAACCGAGGAGGCCGAGCCGGCATCGAGTGGCGGAGGGGCCACAGTGGCGACATTCCCTCGCTTCATGGTGAAGGCCGCCGCGGCAAGTGCCTTAGTGCCATCAAGCCAGCTTCCTGGGGCCGCCGGCATGGAGGTTGAACAACGTCGTGGCCACACTTCGCTTGTGCTCGCGTCGGTGAATGCGATGGAACTTCGTGGCTTGCTAGGTGCTGCCATCCAGGTATGTCCAGTCCCCGAGGATCTGGCCACTGAATTTCAGTGGTCGGATTCTTAATATTTTTGGTATTGTCTAGTCCCCGAGTGCCTAGTCGCTGAATTTCAGCGGCTGGGCACTTAGGAATTTCGTTGTCCAGTCCCCGAGTGCCTAGTCACTGAATTTCAGCGGCTGGGCACTTAGAAATTTTGTTGTCCAGTCCCCGAGTGCCTAGGCGCTAAATTTCAGTGGCTGGGCATTTAGGAATTCTTTTTGTCCAGTCCCCGAGTGCCTAGTCGCTGAATTTCAGCGGCTGGGCACTTAGGAACTTCGTTGTCCAGTCCCCGAGTGCCTAGTTGCTGAATTTCAGCGGCTGGGCACTTAGGAATTGTTTGGTTGTTGACGCTGTGGTTGTTGCACAGGGCCTGCAACGCGAATCAGCCGAGCAGCTTGCTATGAAGTGCCGCGTGGAGAAGGAGCTCATCACTGTCCAGGAGACGAACAAAGAGCTTCAAGGGGCTGCGGGTGAGTGTATACTTTAACTGGCGCTCGTCGCTAACTTGTCGCGATGTTTACCGTTTTGTTCTGGAAACAGAGAGTAGTGCGGCTGAGGTGAAGGAAGCTCGCCAAGGCCATGTCCCGGCCGGTGATTTGACGGCGGCTCAGTCCGCTTTGAGCGTGGCAGTGAAGCAAATTGCTGATCTGGAGCGTGAGCTCAAGGAGGCGAAGGCGGAAGCAAGCTCGGCGGAAGGACGAGCCAAGGCCGCTGTCACTTATGCCGCTAAAGAACGGAAGGTGTCTGATGCGCTCGTTGCCAGGTTGCAAAATGATTTCTCTTCTCTTCAAAGTTTCATCACGGACCTATGCCACCCGCTGATTGGTAAGCTTTCCTTTAGCCGACTTCCGATTGCACATACCGCATTCCCAGCGACCTTGTCGAGGTATGGCGCTACGTGGAGAAGGCCCCGTCAGTCGTGGAATTCATGACTTGGTCGGCCTTCCGTTGTGGAGCGGTGACGGCGCTCATCCTTGGGCTCGCCCACTTCCCGGACGATTTTGACCTTGACGACGTCACGAGTGGTTACCCCTCGTCGACGGGCTCGGTGGAGATTGCCGAAGTCTTGAAGCTGACGGACCGAGCCGCGGTATACTCCGACCGCGTTTGGGCGATGGGCGACCTTATCCCCTACCAGGAGACGGTCGTCGCCCCCAATGACCCTGAGACAAAGCACCGTGACTTCAAGGTGGAGCAGCCGTTCCGTGCGGCGATGGCGGGCGAGCTGACGACGTACCCATCGAACCCTTATGTGCCTTTTATCCGCAGCCATAGGGACGATGGTGCGTCTTCATCAAAGCCTGCGGAATAGAATGTTTTTCCATTCAGCATTAGTATAGGATAAGCATGTAACTCTCCTTGTATGCGAAACAATTTTTGCTGCTATAAAGGAATGCTCGTGTTATTTTTCAGTCGTTTTGCGATTTGGCTGTTGGTTGTGCGAGTCCTCGAGCGCGTCCGCCCTTTTTATGGGGTTTACCTCGTTTTTATATGTTTTGTGAAATGTTAGTGAGTTAAGGCCGACTCGCCATGGCTCGGAAAGTCAGTCGCGTGGCGACTCCCAGGGGTGCTCTTTACTTGACCGTTTTCCCGGGCGCGAACGGGGTCGGGTCGCCGAGTCCCCAAGCGTGGTACTTGGCCGTTCTAGTCGCAAGCCCAAGGTAGGTGAGGACTAAGCGCGTTATGTTAGGCGCGTCACTCCTGCCTGATCCGTAAGATCAGTCGTATGGCTAGTCCTAGGTGCGCTCTCATACTTGGTGTTTTTCCCTAGCCGCTTGTCTTTGGTATGGTGTCAGTCCCCGAGCGTGGTACTTTGCCGTTCGAGTCGCTGCGCCGAGGATGCGGAGGACTTGGTCGCTGTGGGGAGCGAGTGCAGTTGTCTTGGCTCGGGGAGCCAGTCGACCTAGGCGACTCCAATGGGGCTCCGGGTTAGCTTTTTTCGTGGACGGTACGAGTCCTGAGTTTTCCCAGTGCCCTCGTACCGCACTACTTGGCCTGGCCGGTCGCTTTGCCAAAGGTTGAATTCTGCGAATAGCGTAACGCTATTATTACGAGTGCGAATGGCACAAGACATGGAGAGTAGACGCAATTTGCGGTAACCAGTCTGTTTTATTTCATAGCGGGTAGGGGGTACATGACTGGAGTTCTTAGAGTAGAACTTCCGTAGGAGGTTTACATTCCATGGCCGCTTGACGTCGAGTTTTCCGTCGCCTCGGACGTCGGTGAGGTAGTAGGCGTCATTGCCTAGGACTCACCCGATGGCGAATGGTCCCTCCCAAGGGGGTGAGAGCTTGTGCATGCCTTTCTTGTCCTGGATTAGGCGCAGTACCAGGTCGCCTTCCTGGAAAGTGCGATTCCGTACTCGTCGGCTGTGGTAGTGGCGTAGCCCTTGCTGGTAGATGGCGGTGCGGGAGCGAGCCAGGTTGCGTGCTTCGTCGAGCAGATCGACTCCATCTTGTCATGCGAGCTCGTTGTCGGCCTCCGTGTAGTTGACCACCTTGGGTGAATCGTCCTCGAGGTCGGTTGGCATGACTGCCTCGGCACCGTACACCATGAAGAAGGGGGTGAACCCTGTCGACCTATTGACGGAGGTGCGGATGCCCTAGATGACAGAGGGGAGTTCTTCAACCTAGCACCCGGCGGTACGCTCGAGTGGGACTTGTAGCCGTGGCTTCAGGCCGTGGAGGATGCTCTGATTGGCGCGTTCCTCCTGGCCATTGGACTCCGGTTGGGCGACTGAGGCGAGGTCGAGTCGGATGTTGTGCTCCTCGCAGAATTTGGCCATGTCTCCCTTAGCGAAGTTGGTGCTGTTGTCCGTTATGATGATGTTTGGGAACCCGTAGCGATATATGAGCTCGCGTAGGAACTTTGTAGCGGTCTTCCCGTCGCACTTGCGGACTGGCTTGGCCCCCACCCATTTTGTGAATTTGTCGAGTGCGACTAGGAGGTGGGTGAAGCCAGAGGGGGCTTTCTTGAAGGGGCCTACCATGTCCATGCCCCACACGGCGAACGGACAGGTGATGGGGATTATCTTGAGTGCCGAGCTCGACACGTGAGTTTGGTTGGCGTATTTCTAGCATCCAACGCACCGCTGGACAATGTCGACAGCGTCTACGTGTGCGGTGAGCCAGTAGAAGCCGTGTCGCATGGCCTTTGGGACCAGAGAGCGGGCGCCGGCGGGATGGCCGCATTCGCCGGAGTGGATGTCTTGGAGTATTTTGCGTCCTTCAGCGGGTTGGACGCAGCGTTGGAACACGCCGGCCACGCTACTTGTGGAGCTCGCCGTTGATGATGACGAAGGATTTGTAGCGGCGTGGTATCATCCGGGCCTCCGTTTCGTCTGCGGGTAGGGTGCCTCCCGCCAAGTAAGCGACGTATGGCACGGTCCAGTCGCTTGGCTCGGCGATTAGTGCGACCAGGGTAGCTTCTAGCTGCAGCGGAATTCTGATGTCGATCTCCCTTGGGGGAGAGACGGAGGGCTTGGTGATAGTGTCGAGGAAGATGCCGGCGGGTGGTGCGAGTCGAGCCGAGCCGATGCGAGAGAGTGCGTCGGCCTCCTCGTTCTTCCTCCTGTCGATCAACTCGACGGAGTAGCCTGCGAAGTGTCCTCCCAGCTGGTCCACTGCTTGGCGGTATGCCTCCATGGTGGGGGAGACGGCGTCGTAGGTGCCGGCGACTTGCCCGACGACGAGGTCGGAGTCTCCATAGCAGCACAGGCGATTTATATTCATCTCCTTGGCTGCCCTCATGTCGTGGAGTAGCGCCTCGTACTCAGCCATGTTGTTGGTGCAGGGGTGAAGTCGAGGTAGAGGACGTAGCGGAGCTTGTCTCCCTTCGGAGATGTTAGCACGATCCCCGCTCCTGCACCATCCGTGTCCTTGGATCCGTCAAAGTGTAGGCTCCAGTAATGGAGGTATGGCAGCTTCTCTAGCTGCTGGGACTCGTCCCAGTCGGCGAGGAAGTCTGCGAGAGCCTGTGACTTGATCGCCTTGCGCGGCTCGTACTTGATTTTGTAGACGCCGATCTCGATATCCCACTTGGCGACTCACCCGGTCGCCTCGCGGTTGCGGATGATGTCCTGAAAAGGTGCTGAGGAGACGACCGTTATTGGATGCTCCTGGAAGTAGTGCGGCAGTCACCCTGTGCTTTGAAGACCGCGTATACCAATTTCTGGTACTGTGGGTAGAGCTGGCGCGACTCGGTAAGGACTTCGCTGATGTAGTATACGGGTCGCTGCACTGGGCGTTCCTTCCCTTCCTTTGGCCGTTCGACGACCATGACGGCGTTGACGACACGCTCGGAAGCTGTGGCGTAGACCAGCATGGGCTCCTTGTCGACGGGGGCGACGAGTAGTGGTGCTGCTAGCAACACCTCCTTGAGAGCGTGGAGCGCGTCGTCTCCCTCCTTGTCCCATAGGAAGGTGGGGTTCTTGCGCATTAGGAGATAGAGGGGCATCGCCTTCTCGCCTAGCCGGGGGATGAAGCGACTAAGAGCCGCGACTCGCCCAGCCAGCTTTTGGACGTCGCGCAGGCACTCGGCTCTGCCGAGTCGGGCGATCGTGTTGATCTTGGCGGGGTTCGCCTCGATCCCGCGCTTGGAGACGACGTATCCCAGTAGCTGTCCAGTAGGTACACCGAAGGTGCACTTATCGATGTAGGTCGGCGAGTAGGTCACCTTGGCAAGTGGATTTCACCACCACGTTGTCGATGTAGACGTGGATATTGCGGCCAATTTGGCTTTCAAGGCACTCCTGCATGCACCTCTGGTAGGTCGCCCCGACGTTTTTGAGGTCGAAGGTCATGGCAGTGTAGCAGAAGGCTCCGAATGGCGTGATGAACGCTGTCTTCTCTTTGTTCTCGATGGCCATTTTGATCTGGTTGTACCTAGAATAGGCATCGAGGAAGCATAGCGACTCCGAGCCCGCGGTTGAATCGATGATTTGGTCGATCCGCGGGAGGACCAATTGCTCCTTCGACCAGGACTGGGTTTGCCAGCCACTTGGAGTATTTGATTGGCCGAATGAAGGCCTGCAACGAATAGACGCTGCACCTCCTTGGCGATTGCTCGGCGGCACTCTTCATTGAAGGGCCGCAGTGACTGCTTGACGGGTCGCACTTTGGGGTCGGCGTTGAGTTTGTGCTCAGCGAGTTCCCTCGGGACACCAGGCATGTCGGATGGCTTCCATGCGAAGATGTCCCGATTCTCACGTCTGAACTCGATGAGCGCACCTTCCTATGCTGGGCTCATGCCTGTCCCAATCGTCACCGTCTGGCTAGAGTCGCCTAGCACCAGCTCGACGGTGCGGGTGTGTGTCGTTGCCTCGAAGGTGGCAGAGTTTCCACCCTCTGAATTGGGCTTCTTGAGTATGGTGGTGTCGTCATTGTTGACCCCGCACGCGTACTTGGAGAGCTCCTCAGTGTGGTTGGCCTCCATCGCGATGACGGCATCTGCGTGTTCGGCGCCTTTGGCCACGCATTATGCGTCCACGTTGGGGTCGCCATGGACAGTGATGATGCCACATGGCCCGAGTAGCTTCATCGCGTTGCACGCGTAGTGGGGCGCTGCCATGAATTTGGCGAACGCCTGGTGCCCCAGGACACAGTGGTAGGGGTTGTTGAATGGCACTAGCTCGAAGACGATCCGCTCGGTGCGGAAGTTTGCTGGTGTGCCGAAGGTGACTGGAAGCGTCACCTTGCTGATCGGGTACGCCTTCCGACCGGGGACGATGCCGTGGAAGCTGGTGTAGGTCGTCTCGATCATCGACTGCGGGAGCCGCAGTCGCCTGAACGTGTCCAGGTATAGGATATTGATGGAGCCAGTAGTCTCCCACCTTGGGCTTGACCACTAAGGCGACTCGGCCTGGATATTCGATCCGTGGCGAGTGGTCCTCGCGGCTCCAGGTGATTGGTTGCTCGAACCAGTTGAGGAACTGGGGGATGTCTATCTGGGACACCACGTTGACGGTGACAGCGCGGGCGATGACCTTCTTCTCATGCTTCGTATTGAAGCCCGTGAAGGTGTGGAGCGAGCCGACGATGCTGCTTGTTGTTGGGGTCTTCCTGCGCACGCCGTGCCTTCTTGATCTCCTTGAGAGATTGGTAGTCGGCGGTCGTGTGTGTGGCGGGCTTCCCTTACCTGCTATGAAACACACAGGGTTGGTTGAGGAGGGCCGTGGGATCGAACCTCGGCTTTGCCTTGTAGTTGCCACCGTCGCGGAGCTGGCCTCCGTCGCGGCGGAAGCTCTTGGGTTCGCGCGGCGCGTATCCGGCGTTGGCGACGAAGTCGACTCACCCGTCACTGTGGCATTTGCCGGTGAGGCGAGTGTTGCTATAGCGTAGCTCGGATCGCCTCCCGTTGTCGTGGCCGTTTGCGGCGGTTTCCTCCCGACTCGTCGTCGGTTTCTTGGTTTGGGTCCTCCTCTGCGTACCGCTTTGCGATCTCCAGGAGGTCCGGTATGTTGTCGAGTGTTCTATACAGTCGCTTGAGCTTGGCGACCAGGCGCTCGTAGCGGCACGAGGTCTTGAAGCAGTGGATCGCGGTGTCCGGGTGCATTCCGGCCGCGTTATACCACAGGTCTTGCCACCATTGGACCCAACTGCGGGTCGACTCGCGGGGTCCCTGGACGCATCGCTCCAGGTCCTCGATGGTGGTGGCGCGGGTGTAGGAACCCTCGAAGTTCCTGACAAAGGCGTCGCGCATTTCCTCACAGGAGTCGATGCTATCCACGGGGAGGGTGTTAATCCACTGCCTGCACACTCCCTCCATCGTCAGGGGAAGGTAGCGGGCGGCGAGTAGGTCGGTGTGGCCGGCGATCCCCATCGCCATGAGGTAAGTGTCCAACTACACGGACGGATCGTACGAGGGGTCGTACTTCTCGATCTCCTTCGGCGCTTTGAAGTTCGCCGGGTATCTTTCGCCTCGGATCATCGGTCCGAAGCACTGGGGTCTGACTCGGCTCAACGATCCCCTTGGTTTGCCGTCGCGGCGGTTGGTGAGGGTATGCCTCAGGTCTTCAGGTTGGCATGCGCGCTAGCTCTGGTTGTTGATGATGTGGGTGCGTGCGTCGACGGTCTGCCCGTTGGCGGCAACAAATTTGTTCACCGGTCGTGGGTTGTTGGTGGAGAGTGCCGCGTTTGCGGGTCAGTGTTGGAGCTGCAGGGGCTCGGGTGGTGGGCAGTTGAGGGTATTCGCCGCCATTGGGCGGCCGCTCGAGGCCGCCCTGCTCCCTGTTGAAAGCGAGTACATTCGACCCTGTGAGTCGGCACCCACGTTTTGTTGCTCGACTGCTTTGCCGAGCAGAGCCTTGGCGTATTGGATCTGCAGGGCGCCTTCCCCGGTGACTTTGATTTGTCGACTGCTTCTCGGCTCGCGACGACGTTGTGCATTGGGGTGAAGAACAGAGGGAGGCCGATCTCACTCTCGTGAGGAGACCACGATCCTCGGTTGGTCCCTGGGGGGAACGCGGTTGGGTGGTGGTGGGGCGCTATTGGCCGTCGCACCTGGTTGGGGTCGGGCGCTTCCTCCTGGCGGCGCGTTCTCGCAGATCGCGCGCAAAGCCACGCGAGCCGGGTCGTTTTCATCGTTGAAGTTCAGGGCACGCCCCTAAATGGTAGGGTTCAGGCACGACCTGATTCGGAGTTGATGATAGCACAAAAGTTCCTGCGCTGTCACCTGCTCGAGGCGAAATTTTTCACGCTCGGATTGTTCCTTGTGGACCGCCTCCGCCAGCCGCAGGCGGAGTTCCTCGACCTCCATTGCCGCCGCGTTTGGCGGGATTGGCGTGGAGAAGGGGTCTTTCGGGGGGGTCGGCGCCAGTCGCCATGTAGGTCACGGCGTGGCGACCAGTTCCGTCGTGAAGGTCGGCGGAGTTCTCCGACCCGGAGTCGAAGTCGAAGATCCCAACGATGGAGGGCACCTCGAAGTCTCCGATGTTGGAGACCTGGGTGATGAAGCCCACGGGCGATGCAGCGACGATGGATCCGGAGGCCGACGCCGGGGTCGCCGAATCGGCATCGTCGTTGAGGGCCGCGTCGTCCGCGGCCCCGGTGGTTTCGGCAACGTTGCTGTGGGCCGAGTCGTACTCGGAGGCGAGGCGGTGAATCGTGCGGACCTGGCTCTCAGAGATCCGGTCACGTGGTAGTGACTCGCGGATGCGAGCCGAGTCCTCCGAGATGATGACGTCGGTGAGGCCGACAAAGAGGCTGATTGTGCCGACCGGCAAAATCACCCTGTGTGTGACGGGTCGTGCCACCGGGACATAGCTGCTCGGCAAGATCTGGAGCATCTCACCGATCACGATCATGCGGCCGGTGGCGATCGACTCATTGATGGGCAGATTGGATCTCGCCGCAGAACACCGGCCTGACCGGCCAGGCCCCACGGTGGGCGCCAGTGTCGTGGGAATGACCACGGCAGATGCTGCAATCGGCAGCGAGTAGTAAAACATGGGGAAAGGGCGGCCAGCCATCTACGGTGCGAGATGAGGGTGGAGACTCAAGGTTTTACCTAGGTTCGCCCCTGGAGGGTAAAGACCTACTCCTACTAGATTGTATTTTGGAGAGAGTACAAGGGGCGAGCTCGACGGCTGGGCGGCGAGTCGCTTGGGTGTATGATAGAACGTGTCCTCTATGCGTACCCTAGGGAGCTTTATGTAGGTTCAGCTCGCTAGGGTTTACAGATTACAACCGAATTAGTTAAGGATTCAGAGGGTCTTTGACCTAGTCCGACTAGGCCTAGCTACGCTTCTGGGCCTCCTGTTTCTAGTCGCCTTAGTCCTCGGCAAGTCTCGATCCAGTCGCCGTCCTGCAGGCCCACTTGCTGGCGGCTTGGGCCAATAGAACACGTACTGATAGGCATACCCCGGTAGGCATATCCCCATCAAGGACTATTTTAAAGCCAAATTAAATCTTGGCCAAACAAATGAAATGAAAGATTATTTTGTTTAATAAAAATAGTAAAGGATTATTTAAATAAAATCACAAGGATTTATTAATATCCAATTTTATCTAAATAAAGACATTTCTCAATTTAAATGAACAACAAATCATATTAAAGTATTTTTAATAATAATTCAAAGTGAAATTATTTTGAATAAATAAAACCAAAGATTTGGTAAAATTTAGAATTCAAATGAAGTTTGAAAACCTATTTAAAATCTTATTTGAATTAAGACAAGGGCCTGTTTTAAATAATTAATATACCCTAAAAGAATAAAAGAAATATACTAAATTGGACTTTAGAGTATGTTAATAAATAGTATTAAAATATGCTCAAAGTTTGGCAAAGGTTTGAATTCAAATAGTGTTCGAATTATTTGAATAAGAATCAAAATAGAAAAGGAAAAAGAAAAAGATCAGGAATAAAAAAGGGGATGCAAAGCTAGCCCAGAATCAGGCCCCGTCCAGCCCAGCAACTAGCCCATCTTCTCTCCCTGCAGTGAATCGTTTTTCACCTGGCAGCACACCCGCGCAGTCGCTGACAGCATGACCCCACACCCACTCCCTCTCTCTCTCGCAGACAACTAGGACCCACCTGCCTGTTCTTTGTTTCCACCAGCGTCGACCGTTTCCCCATCGCTTATCGCCGTTCTGCCGCGATTCAATTCTCGTTAATTCGATTTATTGGCGATGTTAATTCCTCCAGCAATGACGCACACTTAAACAGCCACGCTCCCTCTCCATTCTTCCCCAGGCACCGCCCCCTTGGCCACCAGGCTACACGAGTTGCAAGCCCAAGCACCCTCAGCTCCGACGAACTCTCCGACCAAATACCAGCAACTCCGGCCACCTCTCACTCCCTGGCACCCACTGTCCTATTCCCCATCGTTAGGCGCATCTTCCCATAGCCTCAGCTCAACCGCGCGCGTGCTAGAAGCTCGGCTTCGACATCACCCGAGTGCCACCGAGAACGTCTTCAACTCCGGCGAACTCTCCAGGTAGTTTCCGTCCGCCCCTGTCCCTCTCGATGATGCTCCCGTGATCTCCACACTCGCCCGCGTCTAACGCTCCCTTCCGTTTACCTCGACATGACCTGTAGCCTCGCCTCCGACAATGACCAGACGAACCCGACGCCGACGCCGTCTTCGACGAGCAATCGTCGCTACCCCCGAGCGCCCCTCGACGAACTGACCACACCTCGAGCATCAGCACTTCCCGACGAGTCTGGTGAGCATCTTCTCCCTCTCCTGCGCTTCCTGGTTCGTCGGCAACCTCACCGTCTGAGCGCGCGCCAGCGCCGCCCATCTGTGGTCGAGCTACTGTGAGCTACTGGATCTAGATCCAAGCGTCACGATAGATTACTTAGCGAACATGTATGAAGCAATCAGCACCGTGCGATTAAGTTAGATCTAACGGCCTGCGTAGCACGATCCACCCGAAGCGGTATGGACCAATAAGATTAAGACGAATGGCACTAACTTCGATTTAAAAATAGAAAATGATCTATTAGATGTTCAAACTTGCAAAATTCATAACTTTAAATCCACACGTCCAAATTTTGCAAACTTTATATCAATGGAATCAGCAAGAAGAGTACTTTGCAAACATGTAATTTTTTTTAATGAATTTCTTCTGTAAAATTGGTTGTTTTTTGCAGGTACTTGTTTAGGCGTATTTTGGATATAATTTTTTTTAAATGTTTTTAGAGTAAAATCTTTTGTAAATGGATTGTTTTGAACCTACTGACCCTAAGAATCAACTTGTGGATTTAAAAATATATTTGGTGACACTTAGGAATTAAATCTTTGAATACAAGCATTTCTAGCTAAATAAAAATATTGATTATGATTTAAAAATACTTTTAAAGTAAAACCTTTAGATAATGATGTGATTTAAACTCCCTGACCCTAAACACCAAGTTTTGAGATTTGAAAACATATTTGATGAACCTTAGTAAATTATTACTTGTTAAAAACATTTCTAGAAAATGAAAATATTGTTTGACTTAAAAATAGAATTTAGGTGGAACCTTTTTGCAAATGGATTAATATTAGACCCTTAAATCATAAACACTAACTTTTGTGTTTAAAGAATATATTTGGCTAACCCTACAAATTATTACTTTGATTTAAACCATTTCTACCAAAACAAAATGATTAAATGACCATTTTCACCAACTTGAATTAAATGGTTTTACCACTTTTGTAAATGACCAATAGGAGCTTTTAAATTTTTAGAGCCTACTAGAAACCACTTTTCCAAGATAAAACAATCTTTTGCATGCTTGCATGCATTACCTTGTTTTTATTATTTTATGTGGTGAATTGTTTGAATGTTCGTTTGAATATATGCTTGCTTGATTGAATTGTAGTAAAGTTTGAAGAGTGTGATATTTGAAAGATCAAGGAGTGAACCAATATTCTCTAATTAAAAGGCAAGTCACACTATCATCCATGGCCTACTATTTTCACTACACTTGGTGGTATTTTTGTAGTATGCATGATCGGGCTACTATATTTCTATGCTATGCTATGTCCTATTAGGAAATCCATCTTCCTTAGTGAAAACATCATAGTTGTAGTATGCTTAGCCCTGGTATAGACTTGGGGTGGAATATCATATCATGATTATATGAAGTGTTGGAAAAATATATGTTTTATATAATAAAACAAGTACTCAATGAACCACCTAGGTGGAAGGAGGATACTCAAGTTTTGGACAAGGTGGCAACAAAGGGAACCATGTTTATATGGCTATCTTTTTGTATGTGCACTAGAAGAAAACCACCCAGGGACTTAGAGATTTAACATGTTTCTCGTACAATGGCTTCCGTGTACAGCCACATGCTAAATGGGCTCTGGCTTAGTCAAATACATAGTGGAAGACCCTTGCATTGGCATCTTCATGTTAACTAGAATTGTGTATTAGAAATATATCCATACATTGGTGCCTGGTAGACAAGCTAGCATTGTGTATTGGGAGGACTTCGATGAAAGACTTTGTCACATTCTCGATTTTTCGGTACTCCATTTGGTGAGTACTTACCCAACGGCCACTGGTGGCATCAAGACGAGATTGTTTCATGTGGGTAAAGTGTACAACTTCTGCAGAAGATCAAATTCTAAGTACATAGCCGTGTCCCCGGTTATGGACAACTCTAAGCAACTAAGGCCTGAAGCTATGGAAGATCTCGACATTCCAATTTCTCAAAGTAAAACTTGATGGTGTCAACAACGATTAGAATCACTTGGAGTTTTCCAAGGAGTTCAGAAATATTGTCAAAAGATCAAAACTATTTCGAAAAGATAGGATAAAACTATATTGCTTTCTGCAAATGAGCCTAAACCCTACTTAGCCAAATATGCATGTATTGATAGGATCCACTTATTTCTACATAGTAGTGAAACTTGCCAATATAATTCAAATGTATTGACCCTTGTGGCTGCAACTTATTATGTTGCAAGTTTGTTTGATGTTAGTGAAGTGTGTTAGGATTACAAGTCTACAACCAACATGATTTCCTGTGGCACTTTGAAGATGAAGGACTCCATGCTATAGTAACTTCTGATGCATTGTAATGAGATAGCCAAATGAGCTATATAAGATGTAATGAATTATTTTATTCCTGGTTATAAAGTTGTATTATGACCTTTGTATCTTAATATTACATCTTAACTGTGGATGCTAGCTATTGATCCGGGGACTAGCATTGTAAACACAGGGATCTCCACCTTATTAAAGGTTGGGACCTCTACATATGGGCTCTGCCTGGATCATATAGGTTACAATAACTTAGCCAAATGGACAGTTGGTGGTAGGGGATGATAGGTTTGGAGCGCGTCCATTCTGGTCTAAGGGAAGGCTTCTGAAAGATCTTGTCTCGATGCATGTCGAGTCTTGTGGGGAAAGTGCACCACCTATTGAGAGTATAAAATATAAGTACTTAGCCGTGTCCCCGGCAATTGACAATTTGAGCATCAAGACATGGAAGCTATCAAGAATCTCCTCATCCCAATTTTCTAAGTTAAAACTTGTGGTTGAATAAGGGTTAAAGGATCTTCAAAATTTGATTGGTAGATGCCTTGGGTGATTTTGACAAACAAAAATACTTAGTGTTTTCAAATGATAAGGAAAATCTATTTTGAGCAAAGCAAGCCTAAGCTCCACTTAGCCAAATGCATATAGATGATAGATACCACTACTATACCATAGTATCACTTGCCAATACAATTCAAATGTATTGACCCTTGTGGCTATAACTTATTATGTTGCAGGTTTGTTTGATGTTAGTGAAGTGTGTTGATTAGGATTACAAGTCTAGAACCAACATGATTGCTTGTGTGTCAACACCCGGATTTTTCAATCCTAGATGCCTGTTATGCCGTACATCGCAATCCCAGGATTACCATTTTTGCGAGACATAACAGAATTGGATACCATAGTACATCATCCATTACAAACGATACAAAAGTTCTTACACAAATAGGGATCTCATGATCCAGTTCTTAATACAACTTCAAGCAGCGGAATACGTAATAATAACGGTAGCGTAGGCGAAGCTCCATGTTCGGGGTCACAGATAATGCTGACGATGGGAGATGATCCTAGTTGTCGTAACCTTCCTGGGGTCCATCCTCTAGGTACTCCTCTTCATAGTCTGGCCATGGTAATAGCCAGGGAGAAAGCCATGAGTACTCTTTAAGTAATCGCAAACTAATACTAACAAGTAAGGGGGTTTTTGTATAATACGACACTAGGCTCTAGGGTTGTTTTGCAAAAGCCAGATTTATCTCTACTAAGTCTTAAAGCTAGTAAAATTTTATAACTCCTAAGTGGGATCTTGTAACTCATATCACAACTTTGTTGTGGTCAAGTCAAAGTCTCAATTCATTTCACAAGTCATTTTGAGAAGTCTGACGGGGGAACAGTATGGCCACTCCAACTGTCCATAACCGCGGACACGGCTATTCGAATAGTTTGACACTCTGCAGAGATTGTACACTTTCACCACAACATTCGATACATCCGTCAGGAACAAATCTTGAATTCACCATACTCAGTATGCGGATAATCAATCCTAACCTTTCAATTACACGCCCTAGTATAAGCACCTCTCCTGTGAGTTTGGCCTCCCAACCATGACCAACTGTCATCTTGGGTATTGCACAGGTGGAAAATCTTCACAAGGTAGCCTCAGCTCAGACCTTGGCCGTGAGTGAACTAATACTAAGGTACATAAGTTTCCAGTCAAGCCCTACCCAATCTTCGGGTATTGTGGTTGTACGATAAAATTGGAATGGTATCGCATCCAGACAACCATCCGTTTTATACAAGGGCTAAGGCTCATGCCTCAACATTTTCATCACCAAAATCATCCGGTGTTTGGAAACACATGTCCAAAACATTTCAATAGAATTATCCATCATTCTAAGGTTTTCATAACAATTTTCACCAAGTATTCCCATCTAAAGTTGATCAAGTTTTATGCTTAGAACTAGCATCTATAAGTGGGGGTAGGCACTAATGAGGGGTGGTAACTAGTGGAGTTTCAACTAAGTACAACCTTATATCTTAGGATGATATCAAGGTTTCTAACTTAGGCTAGATTTTATGCTCTTTATGCAACCTTCACATAACTTTCTAATATCTAACAAACTCTTAAGTAAACTCTAAGTAAGCTTTGATAAAGAAATAAAGTAAGAAGCTTGCAAGTAAAACTAGGATTGGTTTATCAAGTGGGTATGATCACATATGCTTAAGGCATATAGTGGTCATGGTAACAAGTAGGGGTTTGTGGCATCAGTAGGGTATCTTGCAAGTGTTAGCTTGCATAGGTATAGTCTCAGCTTGCATAGGTCAACTTGATTAGTAAGGCTTGCTCAATCAACTAGTAGTATCAGGCTTGCCTTGTGCAGAGCAGTGGTTGAAGTTCTCCTTGGATTCTTCTTCGTAGTATCCTCCTTCCTCCTCGTATCCTTGGTCGGTACTAGCGTCTACGAATAAATACGAGGTACACAATCACCAAACAATACTAAACTACTTGCAATCATCACACACAAGGGTCCTATATATGATCTAGCATCATCTCTAACGTTACAAGGTTAAGGCTTGGTTTAATTCCTTTTATTTTTAGAAAAGTAATTTCTACTCATTGAAGAACTACTTAAGATTTAATATTCTCTAAACCAAACATGGGATCATGTTGACACATGTCATCACCACATATTCTAGTCCATGCAAATGTGATTTAAAGTGGTGTCACAATTTAATAAGGTTTTACCCTTTTATTCTAATTAATTAAAGTGGCTAGAAATGCTTATGTAGCATTCTTTTATTACTTGAACATTATTTCTGCAAGTAAACCTATATATTTTTATATATTCTGAAAGGTATGGTTAAATGTGATTTTTGAGAGTTGGAATCAACTCAAAAGCTATTATGGTTTAAATTTGAAAAATGTTTGAATGCAGAAAAGCTTCTGCCTTGTTATTTTTACCATGGGTGATCTACAGATCCAAATGACTTGAATCCAACGGGCCTGGATTCAGCATTCACACACCTTTCCAACAAAATTGGTTTCATTCAATTTGGTGTACTGAATCGACCTGGATTGGTTTTTGAAAATGGGTACAGAAGTGTGTTTGAATTAAAAAGAAAAGGATCTAATTCAAATCGCTGGGCTGCGCGGGAAAGGTTAACGGGCCGGCTGCTAAGCGCAGTGCTCGCGCGGGCTGCTTAAGTGGGTGTCCCCACTCGTCAGTGACACGGGGCTGGGTGAAGCGGTTTGGGGCAACGTGGATCGTTCGATCTAGTTCTAATCCAACGGATGGGAGTCATCGTCGACGCGAGACAATGCCGGCGAGAACGAAACCTATCACGTCCAGTGAGGGGTGCTGGGGGCTCACCGGGTGCTTGCGAGGGTCGGCGAGGCGGCGAACGACGAAGTCGACGACGGCGAATCTCCTGGTACCGGTGGCTTCTCCTGGGGCGGCTCCAATCGCTGGCTCCCTTCTTCTCCAGAGGCGGCGGGCTCCGGCGAAATTCTGGCGAGGTGGTGCTCGCCTTGCTCTAAGAACGGTGTGGCACGATCAGCGAGGAGAGGGGAGTGAGATGGTGTGAAGAAATCAAGCGGGGGTGGCCTCTATTTATAGTCGAGCGACGGGACCGTCGGGGTGCACGGTGAGCTTGTCGGGGGCGATGGTACAGGCGGCTATTGGCATGGGAGAGGGTAGGGGACGGTGCAGTGTCTCCTGGCGATGCTCAATGACATGGTTTAGAGGTGTGGGGCGGTGCGGCTTGGTCTGGAACGGGCGATGCTCTGCGCGGCAGATGCGGCGTCTTCGACGGCGAGTGGTGGCTGTGCGTCACGGGGTGGCGAACGGGGATGTCTGGCGGTCTTCTGGGTCGGTGGGGATTATGTATGCACGCGGAGAGGGCGGCGCGCGGTCTGTGGGCTTCGGTCGAGGGTGGTGCTCTCGCGCACGCTCGGCATGGTCGACAGCGGCACGGGCGCGGCGTTCCTGGCGGTTCTGGGCATTGTCTGCGAGGCAGGGCTGGTCGAGAGGGGGCGGTGAGGCATGGGTGATCTCCCAGACAAGGTTGGCACGGCTAGTTCTTCCTCTAGCCTGCTGTCCACACTGGGGTGACAAGGGGGTGCTCGGCTGTTCACCATTGATGGCAATGTCAAGCTCACAGTGGTGCTAGTTCTTAGTTAATCTTCCTAGATGATCTACTGAGCTGGGTGTGAGCTAACTAGGGAACAAGTTAGGCAAGAATCACTGCTCACAATAGTGTTTGATGTTTGTTTGATTTGTGTCTGCAACCTGTTTGATGAAATGGCCGCATGAAATCAAGTTTTGAATTTTGAAATGATTTTTGGTGGGTTTGCTAGATTGGTGCTGGTGAGTCTGCAGATGCTTGGGTTTTGAAAGTTGAGTTTGTTTGAGTGGTTTTTGAAAAAGTGGGATCTTCCCATATGATAAAGATTCAATTTTAAATTGTCATTTAAACTATGCATTTGAAAGTTTCTGGATGATCACAAAGTGGGCCTTGATACTTTGTTATGAGTACATTCCAGGGGTGCAAAGATCCAGAAAAGTTTCTGTTAGGTTTTGAAAGTTTGAGATAGCCAAAGTAGGCATGGGAGTTAAATTGGTCAAAATGACCATTCCTTTTATATATTTGTTTTGATTTACTTGTCTTTAGGAAAAGTGTGGGAAATGTTTTAGATGATGTTTATTTCACCTAAGAAACATTTTACAAGCAATGAAGCAATCAAACAAGGTGGTTTAAAATAATTTCAAAATCAATGCATACACATATGCATGCATTCATAATTTTAATTAGAAAAGTTTTTGTTAATCCTAATTTTGATGATTAGAAATTGATGATCCAAGTTTAGTATTCTTGGGATGTTACATTGTGGCACTTTGAAGATGAGGGACTCCATGCTATATAGATATTTGTGCTGCATTGTAATGAGATAGCCAAATGAGCTATGTAAGATGTAATGAATTATTTTATTCCTGGTTATAAAGTTGTAATATGACCTTTGTTTCTTGATATTACATCTTAACACTACTAGGAAAATGGCCTTTAGTGGCGCACCTGGAAACATCATTCGTGGCGCACTAGCAGTGCGCCACGTGCCTTGCGCTATGGCTATCTCTCAGCCGTGGCGCACTGCTAGTGCGCCACGGTTGTGTAGAGACAGGCATAGCGCACCTGCTAGTGTGCCACAGATGTTTGGTCAGGTGCGCTACCCCTGGGATCTTCTGTGGCGCACTACCTAGTGCGCCACTAAGCTTCCATAGTGCGCTTTAGGTGTAGTGCGCCACATAAGGTAGACCATGTGCGCCACAGATGTATTTTTTGTTTTTTTTTAATTTCCGAGCCAGATTATATACAATACAGATTATATGCAATATTACAGCAGATATACACACACAGATACAAGATATACAATTATGTATATAAATACACAATATGAAAAACAAGATTGAAACAAATACATATAGATAAGTCTCATACATGAATACATAGTATAAGTTACATTGTTTCGATCAAGTTACAAAGTACTAGTTGGTGACATGCGAATACATGTGTCGATCGAACAAGTTAGAGCTCAGAAGCTCGCCTAGACATCTAAACTAGCTAGACACAAATGCGGGATAAATAACCAAAGAAGATAAGCATGATCACCGCCGCGACGAAGGTGTAGGTCTTCATCCGGTTCCTTGTCGTCCTAACTCCCGCTAGATAGCGCGTGTATCTAGCTTCCGCCTCCACCATAGTGTTGTACCCTTTGTAGCTATTGCCGCTGAAATGGTGCACCTGTCTCCGGCAGTCTTCCCAATCATCGTAGACTCCGCGAACCCGTCCCTTGTACACGACGTACCACGTCATCTATAAGTTGACAATAATAATTAACTGGTGATTGAAAAAACATGTATAATTAAAGTCGCATATGAAGATACACTTATAGAAAGTACTCCCAAATCAAAAAGAGCAAACTCAAAAAGCATGCCTCATATATAACTAGGTTGTTGGACACAGGAATATGCTACGATGGAACCATACGCCAAGTAGGATGCACAACTCCTGGACTTGTGCATAGCACAAGGCGGACAATCCCATCGTAGCACATTCACATATATAGTGTGCCACGACATTTCAAGCATCGGCATTATTCTCGAAAAAGACCAAAGTAGCTTGAAAAAATGCCTCATATATATACATAGGTCGTTGGACATAGGAATATGCTACGATGGAACCGTACGCCAAGTAGGATGCACAACACCTGGACTTGTGCATAGCACAAGGCGAACAATCCCATCGTAGCACATTCACATATATAGTGTGCCACGACATTTCAATCATCGGCATTATTCTCGAAAAAGACCAAAGTAGCTCGAAAAGAATGCCTCATATATAACTAGCTAGGTTGTTGGACACAGGAATATGCTATGACGGAACGGTTAGCCAAGTAGGATGCACAATTCCTGGACTTATGCATATCACAAGGCTAAATATCCCGTCATAGCACATTCACATATATATTGTGCCACGACATTTCAATCATCGGCAGATTCTCGAAAAAGACAAAAATAACTCGACAAGAATGCCTCATATATAACTAGCTAGGTCGTTGGACACAGGAATATGCTACGACGGAACAGTTAGCCAAGTAGGATGCACAATTCCTGGACTTGTGCATATCACAAGGCTAACTATCCCGTCGTAGCACATTCACATATATATTCTGCCACGACATTTCAATCATCAGCATTATTCTTGAAAAATTCAAAAATAACTCAAAAAGCATGCCTCATATATATACATAGGTCGTTGGACACAGGAATATGCTACGATGGAACCGTGAGCCAAGTAGGATGCACAAGACCTGGACTTGTGCATATCACAAGGCTCACAATCCCATCGTAGCACATTCACATATATAGTGTGCCACGACATTTCAATCATCGACATTATTCTCGAAAAAAGAGTAAGGAAAAAAAGAAGGACCAAAGTGAGCAAAGGACCAAAGAGTAAGCAAAAAAACCAAGCATTGATTGATATATAATAATAATAAGAAAAATAAGTAAGCAATGATTCATAGTTTGTCCACACACACAAAAAGGTCATCTATAGTTTGTAACTACAACTAGGCCAACATCAAGCCTTCTGGCTCGGCTTAGGGAACGGGAGGACGCCTTGTCTCGTCATAAACTTCCTATAGTCACCCTGCATCTCTAGGCGATCTTCTATGTCACGGTTATTCGGGACATTTCCTCCATAGAAGATCCCCCCCGAAGTCATGACATCACGAAAGATGATTGCCCCAAACTGCTGTTGGATGCGATACATCTCTTGTCTAATATCTGAATCATTGATCTTGGCCTTTGCTTCGGCCCACTGTTTGAGATGATCTAGCAGCGTAGAATTCTGCTGGTCAAGTAGGAACACCCTCATGTGATGGAGTGCGTAGTAGGCTTCCTTCTTACTGTTTCCCGGCTGCTTCACGCAGGGGAACTCCGTTACATGGTTGAAGACGTGCCTGCCGAACTTGACCTTCTTACGCACGAAGCTGGTGCCTTCCGTCGAGGCAAAGCCAGTGAGAGCATCATCCAGAACTTCCTTGATCTTGTCGTAGTTTTTCTTCTTTTCTAGACTCCCCGAGTCGAAATACGTGGCGTGGGAATGCTTCGACGATAGGGAGATGAGCGTGCAGTGTTCATCTTTGCGCAAAAATTTCAAATGGAATGTGTTGGAAAAAGAATGATGATGATCTAATAAAGCCAATCGACGGTGGCGAGTGAATAACGACTTACTCGGGAAAGTAAGGCACGAGAATGTATTCCTTTGTCTTGTTCGCCACGAGGATTCTTTTTAGGTACGAGGCCCCGATATGTCGTTCGACGGGGGAACCCAAGCAGCCGTCACGCATGTATTAGGGGTCCACTATAGCGATGCCCGGTGTGTTCTCTCTAATGATCTGCGTGGCCAGGCTGAGAGAAAAGAGACGGACCATGGTATAGTGCAGCGGGTATAGGTGGAACATATTGAAGATGTCCTCGAACCGCAGGAAGAACAGGTCCACAGGGGCAGTGTCGACGAAGCCCAAGCCTGGTGGCACCTTAACCACGAATACCGGGTGCGAGGGATCTTGCTCCGATAGAAGGCGTCTCTCTATCGTCAGCACGCCGTCATGCACACTCTGCAGTTCCGAACTGGCGAGCTTCCGCAAATTCTTAGGTAGCATGGGCTCACCCGCCACATGAATCCTCCACATAATACCCTCGGGTCTTGGTGGCCCGTCCCGAAACCTGATCGGATTCGCAGTTGTTGACGCCACCGGCTGGCTCAAGCTGCTAGATTTTCTTTTCCTGCCCTTTTTTCCTTTTGGAGGGCGGGCAGGCACCACAATATGAGCACCGGCCGCCCTATGTAGTGTGTCAGGGCTTAGAATAAAGGGCCGGTTGGTTGTATCAGCTGGCTCTGTAAAGGCGCAAGCTGGAGGCGTCTCCTGAGAACCAAACAGACACTTGGTGATAGTGGCTTTCTCTGTGGGGCGACCAGCTAGGTCTTCTTCGTTGCCAAACTGAGTGGTGAAGAAGTGATCATTCCAGTCTTCGTCGTCCTCGGCCGGATCCTGCGCCATGTGCATATCATCTGACCCACCGCGTGGAGGTGAAGGCGAGGGCGGTAAGGCCTTGCCACCGCTTGTCGCTGGCACGACAGGCGGTGCTGTTGTCTATGGCGTGATGGCCCCCGTCGTCCCCAAACGGATCATGCTCTTTGGCCATAGCAAGAATAAGCCGAAGCAAGTTCTGAGGACAGACGGCTCTTCTTCATCCGCTCCTGGGGGTTGAATGGGAGGTTCCAGGTCGTCGCAGCCCCTTAGCACCCGACTAATTTTAACCCTGTGCACGCTATCTGGCATCGGCTTTGAGTGGAACATGCACTGCAAGGGTTGAACGATGGTACCCTTGGCAACATCCCTCAGCTCGTTGTTCACGTATCATAAGAGAGTGCAAGGAACATCCGTCTGCGGAAAACATGTATGGCGTCATCAAAGCGAGATGCCATAAGAGTAATAGATGGCATGAAAGGCGGTAATTAAAGCAATTTGTTTACCGTGATGGCGTCGAGATCGGCTAATGTCGATGCACCGGATACGGCGACGGGCGTGCATGAGACGGAAGGGCTGCTTGACGGCGCGGTGCTGGCCGCCGGTGTATTCTCCCTACCGACGGGTGCTTGGAGCTCCGGTGCCGCCGCGACGATGGCAGGGGGGCACCAACATGTACTCCGGCGCCGCGATGATGGCAGGGGGAGTCACCAACACTTGCGGTGCCGCGGTGCTAGCGGGCGGAGTCACGAACACGTAGTTCGCCTGATTCGTCGGTGCCGCGTTGTTCGAGTGGCTGCTGACCATGCTTGGAATCGGGCACGGCCCTACTCGACCACCCGCACTCCAGTTCGCTATTGACTCCACCAAGGTAGGCAGGAAGGACGTGAGGGTGATTGCCAGGTTGTCTTGGACGATCTGCGGGATCCGCGCCACTTGTGCCTTAAGTTCTTGAACCTCGCGGTTTTCCTCCTCGCTCCTTCCCGACGGTGCCACATGCGTCCTCGGCGGTGGACCAAAATGATCCACCCAATTCTTACCCCTGAGGCCGGCCAGACGGCCAGCCGACGACGGCTTCTTCGTAACCGGATCTATTTTCTTGGCCCGGTTCATCGCCCTGTTAAAAGGGTTATCCACCAGATCCGAGATGGTGATGACCTATATTCATCGCCTGCAGCACCTTTCCCCGATTACTATTGGCCAGGGATCTTTCGGATTCACACCTCTCCTTGAACTCCCAGAACTGATCTTCGGTGATCTGTGGGTCAATCTTCTGGATCTCCTCGAGACTTTTGCCTTCTTTATAGATCTTCTTCTTTATCCGGGTTCTCCAGCTGGCCAGGGCGGTGCTCATCTTTGTGAGGGCGGATTTGTTTACTTCGTTCCCGTGATAATTTGTGTTCTGATAGTTAGTGGGGAACTTGTATCATGCGCGCAGCTTCTCAAAGAGGAGTGTGCGCAAGTGGCCATTATCTTTATGCCGGAGATTCTCGGTGTTGATCGAGATGGTTGTCCAGGTGATCGCCGCCACTTGCCCACCGTACCCTTTGACGACAAGGGCGGGCTCCAAAGGAACCCCGGATGGGCTCACTTCGGTAATTTCCTCCCTGACCGTGCCGACCGTGTTCTGGCGCCGGTCCTTCAGCTTCTTCTTCTTCTTCTTCTTCTTCTTAGGAGGGTTGCTATGCCCTCGCCGCCATCAGTGGTTTCATCGTCCGCCGTTCCTTCGGCTTCTTCCTCCGCGTCTTCCATCTCATCATCCTCGCTCTCCGAAGGATGGTATTCTTCATCGTCTTCTAGCCGCTGGGTCGCCTCCCAGAATGTCAATTGTTTATTCGGAGGTCTGAGTTCACCTTCAGCGCTGATGCGCTTAGAACATCCAGCCTCGTCGTTGTCACACATCTTTGCACTAATAAAAAACAAATAATTGGTTAAATGCACGGAAAAATCCGGCATGACCTTTGCTAATTTTCTTAAACTAGGAGTGCCTGATTTCTGCCGAAACGGAAGTTAATCAACATTCCGGCAAAAATCGGGACTCATTTCATACAAGAACCTGCATATATATGGCCAGCATAGCTAGCACACAATAAATGGCCATCATAGCCAGCACAACTAGCACACAATAAATGGCCAACACAGCCAGCACATAATCTGGTCACATAGGATAATCTGGCTAACTATAATGGCTACAAGCTAACTGCTATAATGCTGAATAAGAAGTTTCACATAGGTTTCAACAAGCATAAAATGGCTAACTATAATGCTGAATAAGAAGTTTCACATAGGATAAACAACAGTTTCAGGTTTGGACTTAGCAGCACATAAGAAGTCCTAAACTGATGTTCAGGTTTGGACAAATTACAAAAGCTAACTGATACAAGCTACAAGCTACTAAAGCTTAAGCAACTGAAACAAAATACAAAATACTAGGAATATGAACTAGTAATTTGCTTAGCTTTAGTGGTCTTAAGCATCAAGCATCTGAACCTTGCTACTCTGAACCTTTCTACTCTGAACCTTGCTACCGATCTGAACCTTTCTACTCTGAACCTTGCTACTGATCTGAACCTTGCTACTCTGAACCTTGCTACTGATCTGAACCCTAAGCTTACTCTGAACCCTTGCTACTCTGAACCCTAAGCTATCTACCAAGCTTACTCTGAACCCTAAGCTATGAACCAAGCTTACTCTTGACCTTGTCAACCAAGCTACACTAAATTTTCTATCAACCATACATCTTGCCAGACTACCACAACATAATGTGAGGCATAAAAGTTCGACAAATGCATCATAGCATAACAGACCGCAACTAGAACTACAACAATGACAATCCAACATCAGGACAATATATGAATATTTCAGAGGGGAGCTTTTCCATCAGTTATTTACAACAAATGCATATTGGATGCAACACTAAAAGCAGAACCACAGACCCCACATTGCATCAGTATCTGGACAAGGTACTATTATTAAGAATAAGAAGTATCACTGAGGAAGTAATAAAGGGAGAAACTGTGTAAGCAAAATAAACATAACAGAGGAAGTAACCAGTGATATGCATATAAGAAGAAATGAGGCCACACAATCAGTGTTTGCCTGTCATTTCTAATAATAGCATGCCAACAATACACAGAGATGAACAGGGATGTCATAACAACAGAACCTGGGAGTTGTGAACCATGAACCCTAGTCTCTAGTAATGGTAACAGAGATGAACCATGAACCCTAACTTCCTTCTAGTTCATACTCCTAGTTCATACTGCTGGAGACAGGGGGAGAGAGAGGGACAGAGGGAGAGAGAGGGACAAAGGGAGAGAGAGGGAGAGATAGGGGAGGGGCGACTCCGGAGTGTCTGAGGCCACCATACAGAGGGAGAGAGAGGGACAGAGGGAGAGAGAGGGATAGAGAGGGAGAGAGGGAGAGACAGGGGAGGGCGACGCTCACCTCTGACGGGCGGACGACGGGCGGACGACGGCAGGCGGACGACGGTGGCCTCCACCTCCTCGAGCGGTGCAAGATCCTCCTCCTCCACAAGCGGCGCGGGCCTCCTCCTCCTCCACGGATCGGCAGCGGCGCGGGCCTCCTCCTCCTCGAGAGCGCAGCACGGCGGTGGCGGATCGACAACGCAGGGCGGCGGTGGCAGATCGACAGCGCAGGGCGGCGGTGGCGGATCGAGAGCGCAGTGCGGCGGTGGTGGTGTTTGTGAGATGCGGGGATGAGAGAGGCGGGTCGACGTGGCATGCGCGGTTGATTAGTCCAACACACATAGGCGTAGCGCACCCTGGCCAAGTGCGCTACGGATAACCGTAGCGCACTTGGCCAGGGTGCGCTACGCCTATATGTGGGTTGGACTACCAGATAAGAGGGCAACCACCCCACTAGTTAACACTAGTACTCTCTTATCCCACGGGTTCTGCCCCTTAGCACTATTCTAAACTAAGAGCACCCAAGTTCGAATCCTGGTGCTCCACTTTTTTATTTTTATTTTAAAAATACTTTTAAATGTTCTAAAAAAATGCCCAAAAGTGGTGATATATGCCATACAAGTTTTGTTTTGTTTTTAAAATACTTTTAAATATTCCAAAAATGCCCAAAAGTGGTGATATATGTCATAAAAGTGTTACAAATATGATTCAAAGTATAACTAAATTTCATAATAATTTGTCCATGAATATTACAATCTTTTTCGACCACGCGTTTTACAATATTTTTTGAGCTAGCGTTTTACAATCTTTTTTCCCTTCTTTGTCGCGGTTGAATAATTTAGCCCCGACACTTTAATGTTTCTTCTTTCGAACGGGCTACCTTTTTTGGGTAGGGTTGTCCTTTTTCTTCTTGTGATGTATGTTGCTGCATCGTAGTCGTCGTCATCTTCAATCTTTGGATCGCCGTACTGGTCGAAGTCTTGCTCGTTGGCGACTCCATCCATTCCGATGATGTTTCTTTTTCCTATCCTCACGAAAACACGGCTAGGCTTTGTCGGGTCGGTAATGAAAAAACATTGGTCCACTTTGGTAGCCAGTACCCACGGTTCATTTTTCACGGTCACGTTTGCACCGGCGGCCTTGGATTTGGCTGCTTCGGGTATAACCATGGTTGTGAAATACTGGTCTTCTCTTTCGACGCTCTTTGCCCATCTGACACGGAACATCGGCACCTTTTCTCCACAGTAGTCGAGCTCCCAGATCTCCTCGATTCTTCCGTAGAATCTTTCCTTCACGTTGTCATCGGTGTAGAATTCCGACGTTACGCCTGAGTTCTGATAATCACACTTGTTGTCCTTTTCCTCCGTGTAGAATGTGTAGCCATTGATACCATACGCCTGATAGGTCACCAGGTTTTGCATCGGTCCCTGCGACAAGGTGAATATGATCTTTTCCGTGTCAGAAGAATGCGATCGCGGGGGATTATCAAGGAGCGTCTGCCTAAACCAACGCGTGAAATCTGAGTTGTGATCTTTGATTATTTCTCCCTGCATCCTCTATATGCCCCGGTCACTGTACTTCTTCTCAATTAACCTTTTGTGCTTCTGTACCCAAGGATCGACCAGTTCTAAATGCTGTAGCGCGACGAGGTTTGCTCGATCAAAGTCTGCGCGTCGAAAATTGAAGTCTGCATGCAGTATGCGACAACCCTCTCGGTGACCAGATCCGTCGAGCTTGCCAAGGTGCCTGTTGACGGGAAGACCGATAGGGTTCTCGATGTCTAGATAATTCGTGCAGAAAGAGATGCACTCTTCGGCCAGAAAGCACTTGGCTATGCTTCCATCTGGACGGGACCTGTTGCGAACGTATCCTTTGATGTGTCCGTTCATCCTTTCGAACGCCATCATGCTGCGGAGGAACATCGGCCCGAGTTGTACGATGTCCTCCACGACATGGACCAGCAGATGCACCATAATGTCGAAGAATGCGGGTGGGAACTAGACCTCAAGCTCACATAGTATCACCACGATCTCCTCCTGTAGCCTTCCGAGCTGATTCACGCCAATTGACTTCCTAGAGATGACGTCGAAAAACTTGCATAGGCCAAATAACGTTTCACGGACGTGCTCGTCCATTATCCCTCTTAGTGCGACCGGAAGTACCTGCGTCATTAGCACGGCACAGTCGTGAGACTTCATGCCACTGAACCTCTGCTTCGCCTCGTCTAGGTATCTGCTTATCTTGCTCGCGTAGCCATAAGGAAATTTGACTCCTAGAAGGCACTTGAAAAACTGTTTGATCTCATCCTGGCTTAGAGTGAAGCAAGAAGGAGGGCACTAATATTCGTTCTTCTTGAACTTTTTACCCTTCCGACGACCTTGTGTCTTCTCCGACTCATGATCATCGTCATCTTCCTGATCATCAGGAGTAGTGCGTCCTCCGTGAAGCTCCTTCCGGATACCCAAGCATATCAGGTCATGCCTTGCTTTCGGACCATCTTTTGTCCTATCTGGCATGTTGATTATGGTGGCGACCAGACTCTCGCACACGTTTTTCATGATATGCGTGATGTCGAGGCTATGAGGCGTGCGGAGAAACTTCCAGTATGGCAACTCCCAGAAAACAGACCTTGTTTTCCATACCTTCATCAGCGGCTTGTCTTGTTGCTGCCTCTTTCGCTTCTTTCCAGGCTTAGTACAATCTTTCCAGTTTTTCAGCAACTCTTCCACTTCTTCGCTGCTCCTACGCTCTGGGATTCCTCGGGTCTCTGATTTGCCATCGAACAGGTCTCCACGTTTTCTCCATGGATCATTCTTGTCGAGCCACCTCCGGTGCGCCATGAACACGGTTTTCGATGACCCTGGATCTTTCTCTAGTTGGAGATAGCTTGTGTTATCCATGCACCTAACGCATGCGCAGAATCCTTGGATAACCTGCCTCGAGATATACCCGCAACCTGGATAGTCTTGCACCGTAGTGACCAACGCGGCTCTCATAGTGAAATAATCTTGTGCGAAGGCGTCGTAAGTATTGGCTCCAGATTCCCATAACATGTCTAGCTCCTCTTTCAACAGCCCGAGATACAGATTGCTGTCGGTACCAGGTTGTTTCGGCCCTTGAATTAGCATACTCATTTGTATGTACTTCTTCTTCATCCACAACCATGGAGGGAGGTTGTACATCCATACAAACACGGGCCAAGTGCTGTGCGTGCTGCTCTGGCTACCGAACGGATTGAGTCCATTGGTGCTTGCACCAAGCCTGATGTTCCTCGAATCTCCACCGGATTCTGGGAATTCGAGGTCCAATGCTTTCCACTTGCTAGCATCTGAAGGGTGCGTCAGCAGCTCATCCTTTTCGGGGTCATCATCATCATCTCCTGGCTTCTTCCTTTCCGCATGCCATCGCATGAGCTTCGCTTCCTTAGGGTCCGTGAAATAGCGCTGCAGACGAGGAGTGATAGGAAAGTACCATACCACTTTTCGAGGTGCTTTCTTCCCTTTCTTGTATCGACTCACGCCGCACACCGGACATGTGGTTTTCTCCGCGTCCTCGCCCCGATAAATGATGCAATCGTTGATGCATACGTGATATCTAACGTGCGGTAGAACGAGAGGACAGACGATTTTCTTGGCATCCTCGATACTAGTTGGACATGTGTTCCCCTTCAGGAGACGATCGTGCCAGAATGCCATCATATCGTCGAAGCTTGCGTCGCTCAATTTGTGTTTTGCCTTCATCTCCATAGCCTTGAGCGTTACATTCAACCGGGTATCATCGGGCCTGCATCCTTCATACAATGGAGTAACCGCGTCTTTGTCAAGTTGCGCAAGCTTGGCTTTCTCTCTAGTGGCAGCCCTGGCGTTACTCGTCTGCTTGAGAAGCAGCTCTTGCACATAAGGGTCCTGCACCCAGCCTGACTTTGTTCCATCATCGTCTGCTCCTCCGGCATCTAGATCATCATCATCCCGGTCTGCTTCCGCACCTTCACCATCTCCAGGAGACTCTTCATCATCTCGCCCGTTCTCGCC
The DNA here is from genome assembly GCA_910589765.1 of Avena atlantica. Taxonomy (NCBI): domain Eukaryota; kingdom Viridiplantae; phylum Streptophyta; class Magnoliopsida; order Poales; family Poaceae; genus Avena; species Avena atlantica. Next base: position 305,385,754 of record OU342736.1, read on the forward strand.
GTGATGATGATCATCGTCATGTTGGCCACCTTCACCGTCTCCATCGTCTACGTCATCGCTTATCCAACGAGTGTATCCATCCATGAAACCATGGCGGAGCAGGTGCGCCTGCAGATTCCCGGAATCTGGGTCGATCACCCAGTTGAGTTTGCATCTTCTGCACGGACATCTTATATCTGTCTTGTTATTTCGTATCATGTCGGCCGTCGCACATTTCAAAAATCTAGCCACAATGCCTTCGCTCATTATACGGACCATTTTTGCCTGCACGGTGTACACAGTACAATTTTGAAGTCTATTCGAACCACATAATGAATGCATGCATGCAATGGTCGATAGAAAATTTCGGCATGACCTATCCTAAAATTAGGACCTTTGCGAAATGCCAAAGTTTTGCCAAAATGGAAATGAATCAACATTTTGGCAAAACAAATGGCAACTTGTTCACATACAAACACAAGAGAGAGAGAGACCGATCCATACACACATGAACATATCATTATCCTCTCCATACACACATGCATGAGCATCATCGATACTCTCCATATACACACACATATATGACCATCGATCCTCTCCATACACACATCATGAGCATCGATCATCTACATACATATGAGCACATCATCAACATACACATGAACACATCCTTACATGGACAACTTACCGAGATGAGAGACCGATCGCGAGAAAGATTGAAAGGAGAGGTGCGCGCATCGACCGGAGAAGGAGATGAGAGACCGGAGACCTTCCTCTATTACTTATGTAACATACAAAGCAAGTTTTACATGCTAAAAATGGTGAATGGGTGGAGAAATTGAGGTGGGAAGGAGAAGATCCCGACTAGATCTAAGGAGGAACAAGAAGGGGAAAGTGAAGTGTGGGGTGGTGGATGTGGTCACACATGTGCACATAAAGTGCTGTCCTAAAAAAATCGACACATCCGTGGCGCACACGGCCCTAGTGCGCCACAGGGAGTAGAAACATCCGTGACGCACTATGCCATGTGCGCCACAGATGTTCCTACTCCCTGTGGCGCACTAGGCAGAGTGCGCCACAGATGTTTTTGGCCGTTTCACAGCAGAGGGGGCATGCGCTTAGGCGTAGCGCCCCCCCCCATGTGCGCCACGGTTGACACTAACAACCGTGGCGCACATGACTATAGTGCGCTACAGATGTTTGGCGTGCGGCCAACAGGGCCCTGGCCCACACACATCTGTGGCTCACTATAGTCATGTGCGCCACGGTTGTTCTAGTTACTAGTAGGGCACTGCCCATAGGTGAGCCACGCCTATTTTAGCCGTGGGGCACTTCAACCATGTGAGCCACGGATGTGCTGATTACCTATAGCTATTTTCCTAGTAGTGTAACTATGGATGCTACCTATTGATCCACGGACTAGCATTGCAATCACGTGGACCTTTACCTTTATAAAGGTGGGGTCTTACAAATGGTATCAGAGCACTGTGTTGCCTGTAGGATTGTAACCCTAGGATTGGACAAAACCCCTTAGAAAAATAGGAGTTGTATTTGTTCCAAAACTTATTTACAAACAATCTTGTAAACTCTTTCCTCAACCTTTTGGTTTTGATTATACATCTCTTCCTTTTCAAACTTGATGGACAAAGCCTCAACATGAGCAAAGACTTCAACAAGAACAAAGACATCAACTTGAGCAAAGGACTTCACCAACTAAATGACTTCAACTTCAACAACATCAATGACTTCAACTTTAGTTTCATCAAGGACTTCAACCTAAACATCACTAAGGACTAAAAGTGAGACAAGAATGTTACTCAAGACTTGAAGACCTAGAAGGAACCATCATCACCTTTGAAGATTTATGACCAAGATGCAATAATTTTTCCAAGGAAGCCATGATCTTGTTCATGAAGAAACAACTAAGAAGAATGGAATGATCTCAAGAAAAACCATATAGTTGGACCACCATACTAATGATTAGTTTAAACCCACCAACTTATGTGGTGTAGCAAAAATATTTTGTTGCCTGAAAATGTGCTTGAACTTGTTGTTTGAGTGGAATGTTTGTTTGTGATTGCTTGCAAATTGCTTGTGTGAATTGTTGTGTGTGATTAGAATTTTTCCTTAGAAATCTTTGCTTATTCTAATCCCAATCCAACCCAAACAGATGACTACTCCAAGAAACTCCAACATCAAGAATGGTGACAACAACAACCAAGAGATGCACATGAGAGAACAACTACTAGTAAACCAAACCCATTTGAATCAGATGACAACTCAGTTTTTAGCCAACAACAATGAGTTAGACCTAACCTTGCAAAAGTTTTTGGAAATCCAATCCCAATTGTTGCAAGGGATGACCACTCAAATGATCAACATGAAGGATAACCATTCCCAAGGATTTTGTGACAACAATGATGTTAAGGATGATATTATAGAAGGAACTCAAGCTTGCAATATTTGTGGAGACATGGATCACACTTCCAAAGAGCATGAAGATCAATGCCCAAATTGTGAAGAGAAATATCCAACTAATCAATGCCCCACATCTCAAGTGACTTGTTTCCTATGTGAAGGAAATAATCATGTACCTATCCAATGCCCCATCTATTCTATAGTTCAACAAAGGAAACAAGGTGGAATGCATCAAAGTTTGGAAACCCCCATGAGGAAACAACTTCTACCAAGAAGGATGAAGACAAAGGAAAATCTCAGCTTGCACCTTCATGCATTATGACTCACCTTGATGGACAAAAGAGGAAACATAGGTATTATCCAAGGAAACGATTAAGGAACCAAGGAGACTTCCCACCTTTGAGGTCAGATATGAAGAGAATGAACTAGAAGAACTCCTAGCTTTAGAGAAACCCAAGAAGAAGAATAATAAGGAAATTAGCCAAGTGTGGTGCAACAACTGCAAAGAACTAGGCCATTATATATCAACTTGTCCACAGAAGATACATGAAGAACTCAACCTTGTCACATGTTACAATTGTGGTGACCAAGGACATTATGCAAGCAATTGTCCAGAAAAGATGAGGTACAAGACAAGCAAGCCTATGAGGGATCTCAGCCTTGTCACATGTTTCAAGTGTGGAAACAAAGGACACTATGCAGATGTCTGTCCAGAGAAGTTTCATCAAGATCCCAAGCAAGATAAGATGTAATCTAGTGGAAAACTTTTTAAGGGTGGTAGTACCCTAGTTGTTTTGAAGCCAACTTGTAACCTTTAGCTTTCCCAAATCTCGGGACAAGATTTCTTTTAAGAGTGGTAGCCTGTCACATCCCAAAATTTTCCAAATTTTGTAATGTGAAAAATAAATAAACAAAATAAATAATTGTTGAAATTTATGGTGAAAAGAAACTTTTTGTTTTAAAATGGAAACATCAAAACCCATCTTGAACAAATTTGAATAAAATGGAATCCAACAAAATTCAAATCAAGTGAAATGCATTCTTCATAAATGCATCTTCAAATTTAAACACTTGGAAAATAAACCAAAACCCTAAAACCCTAATGGAAGAAAATCATCCCAGGATTACTCTAAGACTATGGATTTGTTCCATATAAAATTTGTCAACAAACATTTATAAATTATCAAGATTGATAAATAAAAATATTATAAAACCATAGAAATTGATTTCATTTAATTTGGAACCATGGATAAAATCTTGTGAATTTAATAAGATAAAGAAATTAGATTTGAAAGCTAAAAAAACTCCTAGCTAAAATCCATACCAATTTGTGAGCAAAATAATCCTAAGTGATTTAAAAGGGTAAACAAATATTAAATAAAATTATACAAATTGGAATGACTAAGTTTGGATCTTTAAATAAAAAGATAGGGATTTTATAAGACAAAGAAAGAAATAAATAAATAAGGGATACTTAAAAGCCAAATTAAACCTTGGCCAAATCCATAAACAAATGAAACAAAGATCAATCAAATCCAAATGAAATAAAAGGATAAAGAATAATCAGATATAAATATGTGGGATTAAACCATATTCCAATTATATTTAAATGGGACAAAAACCCAAACGAAAATGATTAATTAAATCATGGGAAAATAATAATTGGAATTTTCCCAAGTGGAATAAAAGTTATTTAATTAACTTAAATGGAATCAAAGAATTATTTGAATAAAATTTATATTGATTTAAAACCATATTGGATTTTATTTAAAGAAAGACAATTGCTCAACTCAAATGATTAATAAACCATATTACAAATATTTCAAATAATTCAAAGTGAATTATTTAAGACCCTATTAAATAAATAAAACCTACTGAAAAAGGTTTAGTGAAAATTAGAACTTCAAATAAAGAGTTTGAAAATATATTTAATCTTATTTGAATAAAGGCAAGTGCTTATTTTAATAAAGAATAAAACCATAAAAAGAATAAAGAAATTATTCTAAAAATGGTCTTAAAAATACATGTTGAACAAAATAGAAACTTACTGAAAAGTTTGAAAATATTTGAAAAATAAAAGGGTTTGAAATCATTTGAATAAAATCAAAACAGAAAATCTAAATAGAAAAAGAAAAAGGATTCAGAATAAAAAAGGGAAAGAAACAAACTAACCCAACAGGCCCAGTCCATCCCATTTCCCAGCCCACCTTCCTCCCCGCACGAAGCGTTTTTCTACTCTAACTTAAACCCGCGCAGACGCTGACGCCTGGACCCCACCGTCTCCCTCCCTCACTCGCTGACAACTAGACCCCACACTGCCCCGTCGTCGTCTCCACCCTGCGACCCTTTCCTCGCCCATTTCAGCTTTGATTTCGCGGGATTAATTCACTTCAATGCCGTGAGTAATGTCTGTCAACAATCACACACGATAACTCGCCTCCCCCTTCTCTACCTTTCCCCTCAAACCTCTCTGCTAACGAGCCACCAGTCCGCACGAATTCACGCTCAAACCACCACCGTCTCCGACGAGCATCCGTGACGATTCCGGCGAACCACAACCCCCCTTGCCTCCTAGTCTCCACGAGGACATTCCCCATCGTATTGCACATCCGCCAGTAGCCTCCACTTGACCGCGCGTGCCCCCTAGCATCGGCAACCTCGACACCAGAACGCCTCCACCATTTGCCTCCACTCCGGCGACACCCCCAGGTAGCATCTGACCTCCCCTCTCCTTAACCTTCACACACGCGTACTCACCACGACTCTGCGCATCTAACAGTGCTTTCCTTTTTCTCTGGCGTGCATGGTAGCCTCGTCACCGTCTTCAATAGTGCGTGCCCGAGCCAGTGAGGATCTTCGGCGAGCAATCCACGTCGTCCCCAAGCTCCCCTTCGCCAACGAAGACTACCTTGAGCATCTACTCTTCACGTCGATCTCGGTGAGCCTTTCCCCTATCTCTCTTGCTTCCAGAATTGCCGGCAACTCCACTGTCTGACTGCGCCGCCGCCAGCGCCGCCCATCTTAGGTCATCATACTGTGAGCCGTAGGATCTTGATCTAGTTGTTGCGATAGAAACTTAACTGAAGGGGTATCCTTTGATCTGTGCCATGCGTAGTCATTTAGATCTGACGGCCCAGAAAGGTCGATCCAACCAAAGCGGTACCGCCCAATAAGATTGCTCCACATGTCTCAGACTTCATTTTAAAAACAGAAACATTTCTATTAGATATGTGATTTGGTAAAATTCATAACTTTAAATCTACATGTCCAAATTTTGCAAATTTTATATAAATGGAATCAGCAAAACAAGTACTTTCCAACCATGCACTTTTTTTAATGAATTGCTTCTGGAAAATTAGTTGTTTTTGCAGAAACTTGTGTAGGCATATTTTGTGTATAAAATTTATTCTAAAATTATTTTTAGGATAAAATCTTTTGTCAATGGTTTGTTTTGAACCTATTGACCATAGAAACCAACTTTTGGATTTAAAAACATATGTTGTGAGGCTAAGGAATTAAATCTTTGAATAAAAGCATTTCTAACTAAATAAAAATATTGATTTTGGTTTAAAAATGCTTTTTGACTAAAACCTTTGGAAAATGGTTTGAATTAAACTCTCTGTACCTAAACACCAAGTTTTAGGATTTAAAAATAAATTTGATGAACCCTATAAAATTATTACTTTGCTAAAAGGTATTTCCAACAACATAAAATATTGCTTTGTTATAAAAATGGTTTATAGGTAAAACTTTTGCAAATGGTTTTAATAATAAACACTTGACCTTAAAACACTAACATTTGTGTTTAAAAATATATTTGGCAAACACTAGAAATTACTACCTTGATTTAAATCAATTCTAGCAAAACAAAAATGATTTAAACTGGCCATTTTTCACTAACTTAATATCAAATGGTTTTGCTACTTTTATAAATGACCAATATATGTTTTATAATGTTTATAGCCTAAAAGAAACCACTTTTCCAAATAAAACAATCTTTGGCATGTTTGCATGCATTGCTTTGTTTTTATTATTCTATGTGATGAATTGCTTGAATGGTAGATTGATTTTGTGCCTTGATTGAATTGTAGTGGAATTTGAAGTGTGTGAATATTGCAAGATCAAGGAGTGAACTTATACTCTCTACCAAAAAGGCAAGTGGTGCTTCATACTTTTGTCCCAATATTTTCACTATGCATTAGTGATATTTCTAAGTAGGACTTGCATGGAATTTTTACTAAGGATGTTATGCCATGGAAAATCCTAGTAGATGAAACTTTAGTAGAATTTTCCTAAGTTAAGATTCCTACTACTATCTTGCTTAGCTTAGCTAGGAGAAAACAAGGGTGGATTATATTCATGCTATGAAATATTTCTAAGTCTATGACTTGTGTTTTGTTTAATAAAACAACAATGTGAATTAATAACCTGGGTGGAATGGTGAGAATGGTTTGTGTTGAGTGGTTACTCAGGGCCCATTTCAATGGACTACCCTGTTGTATCACACTTGTGGAATGCCACCCAGGAACAAAGAGATTTGAGATGTCAAATGTTGAGAAGCTTCAAGTGCAGCCACTTGGCATTATGGGCTCTGCCTGGATCATATAGGTTGCAATAACTTAGCTAAATGGACAGTTGGTGGTAGGGGATGATAGGTTTGGAGCGCGTCCATTCTGGTCTAAGGGAAGGCTTCCGAAATATCTTATCTCGATGCATGTCGAGTCTTGTGGGGAAAGTGCACCACCTCTCGAGACTGTAAAATCTAAGTACTTAGCCGTGTCCCCGGCAATGGACAATTTGAGCATCAAGACATGGAAGCTATCAAGAATCTCCTCATCCCAGTTTTCTAAGTCAAAACTTGTGGTTGAAAAAGGGTTAAAGGATCTTCAATCTTTGATTGGTATATGCCTTGGGTGATTTTGACAAACAAAAAAACTTAGTGTTTTCAAATGATAAGGAAAATCTATTTTGAGGAAAGCAAGCGTAAGCGCCACTTAGCCAAATGCATATAGATGATAGATACCACTACTATACCATAGTATCACTTGCCAATACAATTCAAATGTATTGACCCTTGTGGCTGTAACTTATTATTTTGCAGGTTTGTTTGATGTTAGTGAAGTGTGTTGATTAGGATTACAAGTCTACAACCAACATGATTGCCTTTGGCACTTTGAAGATGAAGGACTCTATGCTATATAGATATTTCTGCTGCATTGTAATGACATAGCCAAATGAGCTATGTATGATGCAATGAATTATTTTATTCCTGGTTATAAAGTTGTAATATGACCTTTGTTTCTTGATATTACATCTTAACTGTGGATGCTAGCTATTGATCCAGGGACTAGCATTGCAATCACAGGTACCTTTACCTTTATAATGGTGGGGTCTTACAGAATCAAAGTCAACATACTCCTCGATGCCAACTTCATCAGGGAAATCAAAGAAAGCGAGTGGCTGGCCAACACCGTGCTGGTCCCCAAAAAGGACACGGACATCCTACGGATGTGCGTGGACTTCATATAGCTTAACAAGCATTATCCCAAGTACGACTTCCCTCTACCAAGGATCGATCCAATCATCGATTCCACAGTAGGATGTGAGAAGCTCTCCTTCCTCAATGCCTACTCAGGCTACAACCAAATTCGACTGAAAGTCAAAGATCTGGAGAAAACGGCGTTCATCACGTCGTTTGGGGTGTTCTTCTACAACACAATGCCCTTCAGGCTGAAGAATGCAGGCGCCACCTACCAGAGGTGCATGCAAGCATGTCTGAAGGACCAAATCGGTCACAACATCCAGGTCTATGTCGATGAAATAGTAATCAAGACCAAGGAGGCCAGTACGCTCATCGACGACCTCCGCGAGACGTTTGATAACCTTGATCGCTACAAGATGAACCTGGACCCAGACAAGTGCGACTTCAGCGTCCTGTCTGACCAGTTACTTGGGTACTTCATCTCCCATCGTGGGATCGAGGCAAACCTGAAGAAAATCAGGGCTATACTAGCCATGGAGAAGCCAAAAAAAACTCAAGGGGGTCCAGCAGCTGGCCGGACGAATCACGGGGCTCATCAGGTTCATCAGTCGAATAGGTGAGAAGGACCTCCCCTTTTATCAACTGTTGCGCAAGACGGACAAATTCGAGTGGACATCCAAAGCAGACAATGCATTTGAGAACCTCAAACGGCTACTGTCCATATCCCCTGTCCTGGTCACACCGAAGGAACGGGAGTCTTTGCTGCTATACATAGCAGCCACACATCAGGTGGTTAGCACCGCACTCGTGGTCGAGTGAACTAAATATGGCAAGACCTACGGGGTCCGACGCCTAATCTACTACCTCACTGAGGTACTGACCCCGACAAAGCAGAGGTACCCTCATTACCAGAAGCTCGCCTATGGCGTATTCATGACGACCCGTCGGTTGAGCCATGTCACATCCCAAAATTTTCCAAATTTTGATATGTGAAAAATAAATAAACAAAATAAATAATTTTTGAAATTAGGGTGAAAAGAAACTTTTTGATTCCAAATGGAACTTAAAATCCCATATTGAACAAAGTTTGATTAATGTTTGAATCCAACTAAATTCAAATCAAGTGGAATGCTTCCTTCATAAAAGAATCTTGAAAATTTAAACACTTGGAAAATAAACCAAAACTCTAAAACCTTAATGGAATAAAATCATTTCCAAGATATCTCTAAGACCGTGGTTTTGATCCATATAAAATTTTGTCAACAAACATTTATAAATGATCAAGAATGACAAATAGAAATATTATAAAACCATATGAATTGGTTTCACTTAATTTGGAGCCATAGATAAAAACTTATGAATTTAATAAGATAAGGAAATTGAATTTCCAATGCTAATGAAGCACCTATCTAAAAATCCATACCAAATGGTGAGAAAATAATCCTAAAGAGATTTAAAAGGATAGATAAATATTAAATGAGATTTTACCAAATTCGAATCACCAATTTTGGATCTTTAAATAAAAAGTTATGGATTTTATAAGATAAAGAAAGAAATATTAAAAGAGGAATATTTAAAGACCAAATTAAATCTTGGCCTAATCCATAAGCAAATGGAATTAATATAATCCAAATCCAAATAAAATAAAAGGATAAAGAATTCTCCAAATAAAATAAAATGGCATTAACCAAATTCTATTTGAATAAAGACAAATCTCTAATAAGAATGATTAATTAAATCATGAAAAAATAGTATTTGGAATTTACCCAAGTGGACTAAAAGTCATTTAATTAACTTAATTGGAATCAAGGAAAATCACCTAAATGAAATTTATGGAATTAAAACCATAATTGATTTTGGAATAAAAACAAATACCCAATTTAAATGATTAATAGACCATATTAAAAATATTCCAAATAGTTCAAGGTGAATTATTTGACGCCTAATAAATGAATAAAACCCACTGAAAAGATTTGGAAAAATTTAGATTTCAAATGGAGTTAGAAAACATTATTAAATCTTATTTGAATAAATGCAAGGGCCTATTTTAAATAATTAAAAGACCCTAAAAAGAATAAAAGAAATATTCTAAATTTGACTTTAAAATGTATTAATAAATAGTATTTGAATATACACAAAGTTTGGTTGAAGTTTGAATTCAAATGGTTGTTTGAATTGATTAAACAAAATCAAAACAGATAAATAGAAAAAGAGAAGGGAAAAACAATCTGTACAAAAAAATGAAAGAAGCCAGCCCAACCTAACCTAGCCCAGTCCAGGCCCAGCTAGCCCATTTACTTCTTCCCCGCAGGAAAACGTTTCACACCAGAGAAATGACCCGCAGCCCCACTGACAACCGGACCCCACGCGCGACTACCTTACCTCGCTAACGCCTGGCCCCACCGCTATGCAGTCATTGTCATCCCCACGACCTGTTCATCCCGAGCGTTTCTGCGTTGAATTCGCGAGTTGAATTCACGATTAATGGCTTAGTGATTCTTGCCGTGACCATGCTCATTAAAGGCGCCTGTCTCCCCTCTCCACTTCCCCTCTCTCGCTCGCACCAGATCGCCACCAGGCCGCTCCGATTTTACCCAAAACCTCCCTCTGATCCGACGAGTTCGCCGTCCAAATTCCAGCAGCACCGCTACCCCCACTGCCCCTGGAGCACACGAGTGTGCTCGCCTTCACCAGGCGCACCTGACAGTAGCCATAGCTCGTTCACGCGCGCCCTAGAACATCGCCTCCGACGACGCCAATGCGCCACCGCCTTCGGCATCAACTCCGGCGATCTCCCTCGGTATGTCCTGACCGCCCCCTCCCCTCTCGTTGACACACGTATGATCTACTCTCCCATGCGCATCTAACGCCGCTTGTTTCGTGTCCTAGCGCGCTTCATAGCCTCGCCCCCGTCAACATCAGAGCATGCCCGACGCCATTGCAAACTCTGACGAGAGATTGAAGACGACCATGTGCGCCCCTGCTCTCCTACAACCATGTTGAGCATAAGAAAGCTCTTGCGGTTCTGGTAAACCCCTCCCCTTCTTCCCTCGCTTCCTGTAGTCGCCGCGACACTGTAGCCAGGGCGCGCGCCGCCTTCCACCGCCGCAAGCGCCACTGGTTCTTGGTCGAGGCGTGGAGGACCATTGGATCTTGATCTGACGAGTGTGAATAGATTTAACCCAAAGGGGTATGCGATGATTAGAGCCGCACATATCTCTTTTAATCCAACGGCCTGTATCTGTTGATCCACGTGAACCGTTTTTGCCCAATAGAATCACGCCACGTGGCCTAGCTTCTGTTTTAAAAACAGGAATGAAACTATTAGATGTATGATTTTGTAAAATTCATAACTTTCAATCCACACGTCCAAATTTTGCAAATTTTATATCAATGGAATCATCAAGACAAGTATTTTCCAACCATGCCCTTTATTTAGTAAATTGCTTCTATTAAAATGGTTGTTTTTGCAGAAACTTATGTAAGCATAATTTGAATATAAAATTCATTCTAAAATTATTTTTGTGATAAAACCTTTGGCAAATGGATTGTTTTGAACCTAATGATCATATAAATCAATTTGTGGACTCAAAAAATATTTTGTGAGGAAAATTAATAAATCTTGGAATTAAAGCATTTCTAGTCAAATAAAAATGTTGTTTATATGTTGGAAATACTTTTTGGAGAAAAACCTATGGGAAATGTTTTGATTTAAACTCTCTGACCCCCACAAAATTTTAGAATTAAAAATGTATTTGGTGAACCCTGTAAAGATTGTTGCTTTGCTAAAGGCATTTTCAACCACATAAAATATTGATTTGGTTTAAAAATTATTTATAAGTAAAATCTTTTGCAAATGGTTTTGCCACTTATATAAAATGACGAATAGGTGTTTTAGAATGTTTATAACCTATTAGAAACCACTTTTCCAAATAAAACAATCTTTGGCATGCTTGCATGCATTGCTTTGTTTCTATTATTTTATGTGATGTTTGCTTGAATGGTAGATTGAAATATTGCTTGCTTGATTGAATTGTAGTGATTTGAAGAGTGCGAGTATTGCAAGATCAAGGAGTGAACTTATATTCTCTACCAAAAAGGCAAGTGATGCTTCATACTTTGTCCCATTATTTTCACTATGCATTAGTGATATTTCTAAGTAGGACTCACATGGAATTTTTGCTAAGTATAAACTATGCCATGGGAAATCCTAGTAGATGAAACCTTAGTAGAAATTTCCTAAGTTAAGATTCCTACTACTATCATGCTTAGCTTAGCTAGTAGAAAACAAGGGTGGATTATATTCATGCTATGGAATATTTCTAAGTCAAGGACTTGTGTTTTGTTTAATAAAACAACTAAGTGAATGAATCACCTGGGTTGAATGGAAAGAATAGTTTGTGTTGAGTGGTTATGCAAGTACAGTATGCTGGGGAAAACTTGGGCATCACCAAGTCCAGTATACTGGGGAAAACTTGGTATCTCACTTGAGGAATGCCACCCAGGAACAAAGAGATTTGAGACGTCAAATGTTGAGAAGCTTCAAGTGCAGCCACTTGGCATTATGGGCTCTACCTAGATCATATAGGTTGCAATAACTTATCCAAATAGACAGTTGGTGGTAGGGGATGATAGGTTGGAACGCGTCCATTCTGGTCTAAGGGAAGGCTTCTAAAAGATCTTGTCTTGGTGAAACCAAGTCTTGTGGGGAAAGTGCACCACCTCTATGGAGTGTAAAATCTAAGTACTTAGAAATGGACCTGGCAAAGGACAATTTGAGCATCAAGACATGGAAGCTATCAAGAATATCTTCATCCCAATTTCTAAGTTAAAACTTGTGGTTGAACAAGGGTTGAAGGATCACCAATTTCTATTGGGAGATGCCTTGGGTGATTTTGTCAAAACAAAAACTTAGTGTTTTCAAATGATAAGGAAAATCTATTTTGAGCAAAGCAAGCCTAAGATCCACTTAGCCAAATGCATATAGATGATAGACTCCATTATATTACCATAGTATCACTTGCCAATACAATTCAAATGTATTGACCCTTGTGGCTGTAACTTATTCTGTTGCAGCTTTGTTTGATGTTAGTGAAGTGTGTTGATTAGGATTACAAGTCTACAACCAACATGTTTGCCTGTGGCACTTTGAAGATGAAGGACCCCATGCTATAGTTATTTCTGCTGCATTGTAATGAGATAGCCAAATGAGCTATGTAAGATGTAATAAATTATTTCATTCCTGGTTGTAAAGTTGTATTATGACCTTTGTTTCTTGATATTACATCTTAAATGTGGATGCTAGCTATTGATCCAGGGACTAGCATTGCAATCATAGGGATCTCTACCTTATTAAAGGTTGGGACCTCTACAAGCCACTACTTCCAGGAGCACCAGATCATGGTCGTCAATGATACCCCACTGTCGAACATCCTGAACAACCCTGAAGCCATGGGGCACATAGCCCTGTGGGGCATCAAGTTGTCTTCTCGAGACATCATCTATGAGCAGCGCACCGCCATCAAATCTTTGGTCCTTCCTCACTTCCTCGTCCAATGGATGGAGCTCCCGCTTTCGGATACTCCAGACATGTCGCAGCCCTATACGATGTACTTCGACGGCTCCAAGCGCGAGGATGGAGCAGGAGCCGGCATCATACTGACGTCCCCTCAAGGCGACAAGATGAAGTATATCCTTCGGATGAAATTCCATGCCTCCAACAGCGAGGCCGAATACGAGGCCCTCATTCACGGCATGAGGATGGCTAAGGTGTCCGGCACAACATGCCTTGTCATCTACGGTGATTTGAATCTCATCGTGTAGCAGACGATAAATGAGTGTGATGCCCATAGCACAAACATGATCGCATACCGTGTGCTCTACAATTCACTCGAAGGGGACTTTGACGGCTGCGAGCTTTGGCACGTCGGTAGGGAAAGCAATGAGGAGGCTGGCAAGTTCGCCAACATTGGCTCCACCTGTACCCGGGTGCCACCAGGAGTGTTCCTCGAACAAATATGCGTACCCTCCTGATACGTCGGAAACATATCTATAATTTTTGTTGTTCCATGCTTGTTTAGTATCTACTTTGCTTTGCTTTGTCTACACTTTGAGGTGCTTTTATATCTTTTCTGGAACTAACCTATTAACAAGTTGCCACAGTGCCAGTTGTCTGTTTTCTTCTATTTTTGGTTCCAGAAAGGCAGAAAATCAATATTCTCGGAATTGGACGGGACAAAAGCCAAATTCAATATTTTACCGTGAGGGACAAGAATCCAGAAGACGAGACAGAGACGCGCACCAGGGCAACCAGACCCCCCTAGGCGCGGGTGGGCCCTGCCCCGCTCTTGGGTAGGGTGTAGGGCCCCTGGCCGCCTCCCAGCCTCGCCTCTTCGCCTATAAGAAGCCCCCGATGCAGAAACCCTAAGTACCCGATCAAAACTCCATGAAACCTTTTGTAACTGCCGCCACTGTTGTCCCTAGATTGGCGGGGGGTCTGAAGTTCTTCCCAGCACCCTACGGGAGGGGAGATTATCCCAGAGGCCTTCTCTCCGATATGATGCGTGAGTAGTTCCACCTTGGACTATGGATCCATGTAGTAGCTAGATGGTTGTATCTCCTCCTTGTTCTTTCATGTATAGATCTTGTGAGCTCTGATCATGATCAAGATCTAATCTATTTGTAATCATGCATGTTGTGTTTGCGGGGATCCGATGGATAGTGAGATTACTATGTCAGATTGTTAATGGTTTTGTCTTTATGATTCTATCATGTCTGTGTTGTTTGTGATCTTTCATGCTCTCCGTTATTAGTAGGTATCTTGGCCGAGTAGTTGCTAGTGACTCCAATAGGGGGTATTTATGCTCGATAGTGGGTTCATGCCTCTAATTTCCAAGGGAAGTGACAGAAATCTCTTCGGTTGTAGATGTGTTGTTGCTACTAGCGAAAAAACAACGGTTTCTTGTTCATGCAACAAGTTCATTGTTTACCTTACACACTTTGCTTAAAGCAGTTGTCTGTTGCTTGCAACTTAATACTGGAGGGGGTCCGGATGATAACCTGAAGGTGGACTTCTAGTCATAGATGCAGTTGGATGGCGGTCTATGTATATTGTTGTATTGCCCAATTGAATCTCATAGGATCTTTTTGTCTAGTATTGCATTGTTATGCCATGCTCAGTTCCTGTCAATTGCCCTGCTGTAATTTTTCTACCCTTCATGCCATTTTGCTTATCTAAGGAGAGCACCTCTAGTGAACTATGGACCCCGGTCCAATCTTTAGCATTGATACATCTTCCACTGTTACCTGTTACTTGCTGCAATCCATTACCTTCCACACCATACGTTTAATCCTTTGTTATAGCAAACCGGTGATCTTGACAACCTCACTGATTCGTTGGGGGCAAAGTCTTGAGTTTGTGTTGTGCAGGTCTCCGCGTTGCTTGCAACACCTGTGTGACGTTTCCTTCCTCCTACTGGTTCGATAACCTCGGTTTCTTACTGAGGGAAAACTTGCTGTTGTGGTGCATCACACGTTGCTCTTGGGGTTTCCCGACGAAGCAGTGCACGTTAACGCAGTGCCATCAACAATTTTTTCCGGCGCCGTTGTCGGGGATCTACAGGACAGCTTCAACCTCTTCCTCCCCATCAAGCTCCATCAACTTTTTTGGCGCCGTTGCTAGGGAGGCTAAGGACGTCTTCACAAGGGGAGTCCTCCACTTCCTTTCTCTTTACTTTGTTTTTAGTTTGCTTGTTATCTTTTGCTTGGCTTTGTTTGCCTCTTTTCAAAAACTCCAAAAAAATTAGTTTAGTTTGGTTTTCTTCTTTATTCAAAAAACACAAAAAATAGTTCCTACTCTAGTTGTTGGTCTGTTGCCTTGCTTGGTCATGCTTTCTATCAATGGATGGTTTCTTTGAAACTAGTTCTTATTGCCAAGGTGGGTTCACGGAAGAACAAAAGTATTATTATAAGGAACACCATTTGTCAGAAAAAGGGAAACACTTATGGGAACAAATTTATTAGTTGAATACTATTGCTAGAGACGTGTGCTCTACTTATAATGTTACTTATTGCTTTGATAAAGCTTGTTGCCGCAGGAGGTATAAAAACCTACCTTTTCAATGTGAGTATAATGATAATGTTACCATATCTTATTATGTTAAAGGAAATTATGACTTTTATGATGTGGAACAAATTGAAAAATTCATTGCCTTCAAGGGTGCATGTGAACTTGCTAGTTTGTTTGAAAATATTGATGATGCACCTTATGAAAATGAGGTTTATGACATACTTAATTTTTTCTTTGACAATTATAAGGAAGAAAATGGCTATATTCTTGAATATTTTAATAGATGATTTCCACAAATGGAAGAGACTAATGCCTTGCAGGAGACTATGGAAGAAGAAATTGTTGAAACTGAAAGCTCATTAGATGAAAAAGAGGAGGAGAGTGATGGTCAATAGGAGGAAGAATGGATCTACCCATGCCTACCTTCTAATGAGAGTAACTCTTTACCTCTTACATTATTTTATTGTCCCCCATGCTTACCAAAGGAGGATGAATGTTATGTTCCAGTGGATCCTTTTGAAATATCTACTTTGGGTAAAACCTGTGAAGGTTTTAATCCCACTATTTTTGAGCTTGATAGAAATTATGTGTTTATAGATAATGAAAAGCATGCTTTATGTGATAGCTATATTGTTGAGTTTATTCATAATGCTACTGAAAATTATTATGAGAGAGGAAAGTATGGTTGTAGAAATTTTCATGGTACTGAAACACCTCTCTATGTGCTGAAAGTTTTGAAGTTACTCTTGTTTTATCTTCCTACGTTGTCACTTTGTTCTTTGTGAATTTATTTGTGTACAAGATTCCGACGCATATGAAGAGGGTTAGACTTAAATGTGTTTTAAATTTGCTTCTTGATGCTCTCTTTTACTTCAATTCATATTTCTTATGTGAGCATCTTCTCAAACTTTCTGTGCCTAACTTAAAGGTGTTAAAGAAAAGTACTTATTGGGAGATAACCCAAGAGTTTCCTTGAGTCTTGGAAGTTATTACTGTAGGGATATGGGTAGGCTACACTAGCGCAAATCAAAATTTTCTACCGCGTAAACCAGGATTTCTGTTGTCATAGATCACGGGATTACCACTAGACGCGCAGTTGCGGAACTTGATGAAGCGCGTCGAGGTAGTACAGACGATCTATGACTCCTCCCCGTTCTCATCCCACGAGCAGCTCCCGTTGCGGGGCTCGTCCAAACGCTACAGCTGCAGCGCCTCCGAGGTATCCACACGTACAGGGTGGAAGCGTCAGGCACCGGACTGCTAGGTCCGCGCGTGCAACACAGGCGTGAGGAGTGGCGGCTGGCTAGAATGGTCTAACCCTGGTCAGCTTGCCCCACCCTCTCTTATATAGGCGTCCCTAGTGGGATTCTACATTAGCAGCCCATTAGTAGCCTAAGCCTGGTCTAATTCGGATCTAATCTTCATTAGGCTTCCAGCCCCTTAAGTGTGTGACCCTATAGGTTCATATACGTATAGACATGACACGAATACACTTATTCTGCCAATAGTTGGTAGCGGCCTCTAGCAAGACATGCCAGCTCCTAAACGCATACAAAGATCATATCGGACGAACCATCACAAAGTTTAGTACAAGTCTTTCACTTTGCCTCAAGATATTTGTTATAGCTCCAAGCTGATCTCCCTTTCTCGATACTGTGATTCAGAATCCCTTTACTAGGTTAACTCTTAACCTTATGTAGCACAGCCATGCATTTCTGGATCCGATCACTCGAGGGGCCCAGAGATATCTATCTCAAGTAGAGAGGGGCAAATCCCATCTTTATTGACCAAGCCTTGCAGCATGCTTCAGGACAAACCCGAAAACTACCTTTATAACTACCTAGTTACGGAGTAGCGTTTGATAGCCCCAAAGTAGGTCGATCCACATCTCAAGTACATGCGACAACCTCAGGTCTAAGGACAAAACATACACGATGTGTAGAGAGAGAGCTGCAACTAATTGCCAGTCTCAAGTTGGGTCAGTCCAACCCCATGTTCATAACATGTGCCCACATTATTGGTTTGATATCTCCATGTCTATGACTTGCGAAACATAGTCATCAACCAATCGATGTGCTAGTATAATATTCACGTGTGTCTTCACATGAACTCCGACTAGGGACAACTCTTAAATAACCATACAAGTAAAGAGTTTCACAAACAATTCACAAAATTGCCAATCAATACAAGTTGCCTGATATGGATATTCAGGGAACATTACAATAACTCATGGATACATAAGAAATATAATCATCTCTATGATTGCCTCTAGGGAATATTTCCTCTAGTCTCCCACTTGCACTAGAGTCAAACTAAAATGTATCTAATACCAATTGCTCTTGTGTGCTCTTCATGCGCGGGCTGTGGGAGAGGCTTAGTCAAGGGATCAGCAACATTTGAGTCCGTATGTATTTTGCATATCATGACACTACCATCCTCAACGAACTCTCGAATCTGATGGTAACGCATGCGAATATGTTTGTTCTTGCGGTGCTGTCTAGGTTCCTTGGCCTGTGCAATAGCACCATTGTTGGCACAATAAACGTCGAAGGGATTGGATGCGCCCTGAACCACACCGAGAGCGATCAGGAAATTCCTAATCCAAACAGCTGCCTTTACAGCCTCCGAGGCAGCAATATATTCAGCTTCTGTTGAAGAGGAGGTCACCGTATCTTGCTTGGAAGTTTTCTAGCTCACAGCACCACCATTCAAGACAAACACATAAACTGATTGCGATTTCGAATCATCTGAGTCGTTAAGGTAACTCGCATCTATGTAACCCTTTACACTGAGTTCATCCTCACCTCCATAAACTAGGAACACATCCTTAGTCCTTTTCAAGTACTTAAGGATGTTCTTTTAACGTTGTCTAGTGACCTTCACCTGGATCAGCCTGGTATCTGCTCATAACACTTAGAGCATAGGAAACATCTGGGCGAGTACATATCATTGCATACATAATGGATCCAATAGCCTAAGAATATGGAACCCTGCTCATGCGCTCACACTCATCAATAGTCGAAGGACACTGAGTCTTGCTGAGTTTAATGCCGTGAGACATGGGCATGAACCCCTTCTTAGCCTCTTCCATGTTGAACCGTTTCAACACTTTGTCAATGTATGTACTCTAGCTTAATCCAATTAGCCTTCTTGATCTATCTCTATAGATCTTGATGCCCAGAATATATGCCGCTTCTCCTAAGTCCTTCATTGAAAAACTATTTTTCAATGAGGTCTTAACAGACTCGAGCATAGGAATGTCATTTCCAATCAGCAATATTTCATCTACATATAAGATTAGAAATACCAGCGCTCTCCCACTTTCCTTCTTGTAAACACAAGGTTCTTGTTCGTTTTTGATGAAGCCAAACTCCTTTACAACTTCATCAAATCGAATGTTTCAACTCCGAGATGCTTGCTTCAGCCCATAAACGGACTTTAGGAGTTTGCATACCTTTCCAGCATTGTTTGGAACGACAAAACCTTTGGGATGCATCATATACACGTCCTCAGTTAGAATTTCATTTAGGAAAGCCGTCTTGACATCCATCTGCCATATTTCATAGTCGAAATGTGCAGAAATGGCTAGAAAATCTGTATAGATTTAAGCATCGCTACGAGCGAGAAAGTCTCGTCATAGTCAACTCCTTGAACTTGTTGAAAACCTTTTGCAATAAGTCGAGCTTTATGGATGTGAACATTTCCATCCATATCAATCTTCTTCTTATAGATCCATTTGCACTCGATGGCTTTAAAACCATCAGGCAGGTCACCCAAGTTCCAAACTTGATTGTCTCCCATGGAATCTATCTTGGATCTCATGGCGATCAGCCATTTATCAGAGTCTGGGTCCACCATCGCTTCTGCATAGGTCGCAGGCTCATCATTGTCTAACAATAATAATTCTCGCGCTTCGCAGAGCCTCGCTGACCTTCGTGGTTGTGGTGCTTCTGTTGCCACGGGTTCCTCAACTTGTTCTGCTACAATAGCATCACTCGTCGAAGCATCTCCAACAGGCTCATCTTGAACTTCTTCAAGTTGCACCGACCTTCCACTTGTTCCCTTTGTGAGAAACTCTTTCTCTAGGAAAACACTGCTACGAGCGACAAACACTTTGCCCTCCTCTCGGTTGTAGAAGTAATACCCTAAGATTTCCCTCAGATATCCCACAAAAATGCACTTATCCGATTTGGGTGTTAGCTTGTCCGACTGAAGTCGCTTGACAAATGCATCACAACCCCAAATCTTTAGAAAAGACAAACTGGGATTCTTTCCAGTCCACATCTCATATGGTGTCTTAACTACGGATTTAGATGGTACCCTATTTAGTGTGAAAGCTGCCGTTTCTAGAGCGTAACCCCAAAATGACAATGGAAAATCCGACTGGCTCATCATCGATCGAACCATGTCCAACAAAGTTCGATTGCGTCGTTCAGAGACCTCGTTTCTTTGAGGCGTTCCGGGCGGCGTGAGTTGTGGAACAATTCCGCAACTCTTAAGATGATCGCTAAATTCGTGACTCAAATATTAACCTCCACGATCAGATCGCAAGGCCTTTATTTTCTTGCCACGTTGATTCTCTACCTCATTATGAAACTCCTTGAACTTTTCAAAAGTTTCAGACTTATGCCTCATCAAGTAGACATAACCATATCTACTGAAATCATCAGTGAAAGTAATGAAGTAGTGATATCCTCCTCTGGCTGTCGTGCTCATTGGTCCACATACATCAGTATGTATGAGTTCCAACAAGTCTGTCGCTCTCTCGGGTAAACCCAAAAAAGGCGACTTGGTCATCTTTCCAAGTAAACAAGCCTGACATGTCTCGTATGATTCAAAATCAAACGAAGATAAAACACCATCACCATGGAGCTTCTTCATGCGCTTTTCACTTACATGCCCCAAACGACAATGCCATAAATCGGTAGGACTCAAATCATTAGGCCGAAGCCTTTTAGCACTAACATTGTAAACAGATGCATCATCAAGATTTAAAATAAATAACCCATTCACAATGGGAGCATTAGCCATAAACATATCATTCTTAGAGATTACACAACCATTGTTTGCACTCGCGAATGAATAACCATCCCTCATCAAACATGAAGGTGATAAAATGTTTCGACCCATACTAGGAATGTAATAACAATTATTCAACTCCATAATAAATCCTGATGGAAGGTGAAGTTGCATGACACCGATGAACAATGCAGCAACCCTTGCTTTATTTCCGACGCGAAAATCCACTTCGCCTTTCTGCACTTCTCTAGTCCTTATTAGCCCCTGCATCGAATTGCAAATATGAGCAACCGATCCGGCATCAAATACCCAAGAGTTAACATAGGAATCAGCGAGAAGAATGTCCACAAAATTTACCACAAGCATACCTAAGTCGGAAGTACTCTTACTTCCACTCTTCTTCAAAGAAGCCTGGTACTTGCTACAGTTTCTCTTCAGTGGCCATGTTCATGACAAAAGAAGCACTTAGTGTCTTCTACAGGTCCAGCCTTTTGCTTGAGTGCAGGCTTAGGGATCGTATCCTTAGCCTTGCCCTTCTTCTTCCAAGAAGTACCCTTTTTATTGAAGCTAGGCTTGTTCTGCACAGCCATCACATGGCTATGCCCTGCACACTTCTTCAAGTCACTTTCTGCTGTTTTTAGCATCCCGCATAACTCATTAAGTCCCTTCTCCACCCCATGCATATGGTAGGTCGAAATGAACTGCCCATAGCTGGATGGAAGAGGCCAAAATGAAGTCAGTGGCCAACTCTTGGCCTAGTGGAAAACCAAGCTTTTCCAAAGTCTGACTGTAACCAACCATTTTGATCACATGGGGGCCTACAGTTGCTCCCTCCGCTAGCTTGCATTTGACAAAGGACTTGGCAACATTGTACCTCTTAGTCCTTGCCTGATCTTGGAACATGTCCTTAAGCGCCACGATCATATTGTACGCATCCTGATCCTCAAACTTCTTTTAGAGTTCAGGTTCCATGCATGCAAGCATAAGGCAGCTAACCTCAAGAGAATCATCACATGCTCTCTAGTAGGCATTCTTTAGGGCAGCAGATGCATTTTCAGCAGGTTCATCGGGGATTGGGGTATCCAGAACCGTTTCCTTTTTATCAGACCTGAGAACAATTCTCAGGTTACGGACCCATTCCGTATAGTTTGTTCCATTAAGTTTATCTTTGTCAAGAATTGAACATAATGAAAAAGGTGATGCAGTGTTTGGTGGCATTGATCAACAACAGGAAACATGCAAAATACTAAGCCATGTAACCATGAAAGAGTAAAACATATTAAACAATTTAATAGCATATAATCCCACTTAAATCATTATCCCTCTATTGATACTAAGTGATTCAAGATCCATAATTAACAAGTCGACTAGTGAGATTTAGCATCACTGCTAGAAGACAAGGTAAATCGGTAAGCAACACTTGCTAATCATATCACATATGACTCTTTTTGTTGGGTGACATCTCTATGTCAAAACTAGGCGCCCAACCTTTATGCCCCAAGATCTTTAACTGTTAAGATTACCTTGTCAAGCTCACCAACCCTTATGCGTGTAGGTATCCGATACAAACCCATCCAGCCAAGGAAAATCGTGGCACCCTAATTTCATAGGCCCACCAACGATTGTACAGGGCATAGGATGGTGCAAGTTTTGGTTGGGAGGGCATGGTTTAACTTAAAATTTCTGAGGGATCGTTCTACTTCTATCATCTAAGAATGCATAGTAGTAAAACACATAAGAATCACATTCACATAGATGTGACACAGTATGGCCCATTTTCTCATGGTGATCTCCATCGCCATAGAACCTGTCCACCATGATGATCTCCATCTTCATGTTCCATGTGAGCCATCCTCCAATTGATGAGTTCTCCAAGAACTAATACAAGCTATTACACCTAACAGCTAGTAATAAAAATTACATAGAATTGGGATCATCACAAGTTGGCACACATGCCATTACAATAAATGACAACACATATGGCTCCAGCCGTGTTGCCCTACTCACGACACGGAGGTCATGCAAATTTTCATACATGCATCACAAACATATATGGGCCATACTGATCACATACATCCTGCAAAAACAAGTTATGCATAGAATCGCATTCTACCGGATCATGTGACATCGCAGCACCTAGTTACCTTAACGAGATACAAAAGGGGCTGCGATTAAGGGGGATCTAGGGGGTCTTCCCCTACGGGGTTCGAAGGGGCAGCGGCCCTCGCGGTATCAAAATCGTGAAAAATGAGAGATCGAATCTTCACAATTTTCTTTAAGGATTTTGATCGGCAAATCAAATTTACCATAAACTGACTCCTGTCCCGATTCAATCAAACTCCTTTGATCACGGTACATCGATTTTAGATCTAGATTCCGATTCGATCAATCATATTGATCTTCGCGTGATTCAGTAGGATTTATGTGTCACTGTCTACCCCGATGGCGGAAACCGACCGGTAGGGGTAAGTCGTTCGACAACCTCAGAATCACGATCACGGAAAGCAAGATCATAGACCAATCCTGAACCACCGCAATATAAACAATCACATCATTCATATCAATCTGCATATCACCATATGCAAACATCCCGAACCTATAACTGAACAGCATCGGCTCTGATACCACTGTAGGGATACGGGTAGGCTAAACTAGTGAAAATCAAAATTTTCTACCGCGTAAACCAGGATTACTGTTGTCATAGATCACGGGATTACCTTTAGACGCGTAGTTGCGCAGCTTGATGAAGCGCGTAGAGGCAGTGTAGACGATCTACGACTCCTCCTCGTTCTCATCCCACGAGCAGCTCCCCTTGCGCGGCTCGTCCAAATACTACAGATGCAGCGCCTCCGAGGTATCCACACGTACAGGGTGGAAGCGTCAGATGGCGGACTGCTAGGTCCACGCGTGCAACACAGGCGTGAGGAGTGGCGGCTGGCTGGAATGGTCTAACCCTGGTTAGCTCGCCCCACCCTCTCTTATATAGGCATCCCTAGTGGGCTTCTACATTAGCAGCCCATTAGTAGCCTAAGCCTGGTCTAATTCAGATCTAATCCTCATTAGGCTTCTAGCCCCTTAAGTGTGTGACCTTATAGGTTCATATACGTATAGACATGACACGAATACACTTATTCTGCCAATAGTTGGTAGCGGCCTCTAGCAAGACGTGCCAACTCCTAAATGCATACAAAGATCATATAAGATGAACCATCACAAGGTTTAGTACATGTCTTTCCCTTTGACTCACGATATTTGGTCTAGCTCCAAGCTGACCTCCCTTTCTCGATAGTGTGATTCGGAATCCCTTTACTAGGTTAACTCTTAACCTTATGTAGCACGGCCATGCATTTCTAGATCCGATCACTCGAGGGGTCCAGAGATATCTCTCTCAAGTAGAGATGGGCAAATCCCATCTTGATTGACCATGCCTTGCAGTATGCTTTAGGACAAACCCAAAAACTACCTTTATAACTACCAGTTATGGAGTAGCGTCTGATAGCCCCAAAGTAGGTCGATCCACATCTCAAGTACATGCGACAACCTCAGATCTAAGGATAAAACGTACACGATGTGTAGAGAGAGATGTAACTAATTGTCAGTCTCAAGTTGGGTCAGTCCAACCCCATGTTCATAACATGTGTCCACATCATTGGTTTGACATCTCCATGTCTATGACTTGCGAAACATAGTCATCAACCAATCGATGTGCTAGTCTAATATTCAAGTGTGTCCTCACATGAACTCCGACTAGGGACAACTCTAAAATAACCATACAAGTAAAGGGTTCCACAAACAATTCACATAATTGCCAATCAATACAAGTTGCCTGATATGGATATTCAAGGAACATTACAATAACTCATGGATACATAAGAAATATAATCATCTCTATGATTGCCTTTAGGGCATATTTCCTTCAACTACTTCATTAATGACCTTTACTTATCCTTTTTTTTGCTTTTTATACCAAGAATGACCTCTAATGAGAGGGAAGTAAGATTTGGGAAGTTGCTGTCCCGAAACAGATTTCTATTTTCTACCAAACAAATTCGTGAGGAGTCTCTGTAACTCGGATTGAGATGAAAATTTACTAATAAATCCAACAGTATGTTAGCTAACTTTCGTTAGTTCAACACTTTTTGATTTGAGCAACATAAGGTGTTCAAAAAAATCGGTTTCTACCTGCTGGTCTGTTTTGACAGATTTCTGCCATTATTTGCATTTGCTTCTTATTGATTCCTTTTTGAGTTCTCTTTAGGTAAATTGAGATTTTGAAGGATTTACTACAGTACGTTGTGTTTGTAGTGAAAATACCTGCTGTTCCAAAGCTTTGCCAGAGGTCTAATATCTTTTGAATAAACTAATGTTGCTAATGAAGATTGTGTAAAGTTTTGTATGAAGGAAAAATTTCAGGTGTAGAGAGAGAATGATGTACTGAGATAAAGAATGGATAAAAGCTCAAGCTTGGTGATGCCACCCCAGTGTAACCCAAAGAAATATCAAAGAAGTACAAG
Organism: Avena atlantica; assembly: GCA_910589765.1. Lineage (NCBI taxonomy): Eukaryota > Viridiplantae > Streptophyta > Magnoliopsida > Poales > Poaceae > Avena > Avena atlantica. Next base: position 305,411,234 of record OU342736.1, read on the forward strand.
CGTCAAAGCTTGGGGATGCCCAAGGCATCCCCTTCTTCATCAATAAAAAGCTCAGGTATGTCTAGACACTTCGTTTTTATTATTTCATGCACAGTTGTGTTGTTCTTGGAGCGTCTTAGTTTTCGTTTGCTTTTCTTAGGTTGTTGGTTTGCTTGAATAAATTAGTTTGGACCCCCATTCTCGCTGTGTTGTTTTGCAAATAAGTTTCTTGGTGTTGGAAAGGAGTAGGAAGTTCCTGTTTCAAAGTGCAAGAGGAGCTTGCATTGACTGTGACTTTGTCGTGGGATTGCCGACGAGTTCGCCATGTAGGGTTCCTCACAGTGCATGTTTAGAGACGTGGGGTAAGGCGGATGGTTGACGGGTACGAGGTAACACAGCTTACCTAGGTTTAGATCCCACAACGGAGGCGGAATCCTACTCCTACTATAAATCACTATAATGACAATACGCTGAGTTACCGGGATCGATTCGCTGTGCAAGGTGTGTGTTGATCGATATAGACTTATGCCCTAAAGGCTCCCATAGGCCTGACTTATATAGTCGCCATGTCCTAGGGTTACAGGGAAAAGTCCTAGCCGAACAGGTTAAAGAGTCCTACACTGCATACAACTAGTCTAGCGTGTCTTGCACTCCAAGGCTCCGGGTACGTCGGTGACTCCTCTGTAGCCTTCCTTTATCCGACATGGGCGTCCCTTCTGGATCCATCTAACTAGGCCGCCCAGTAGGTCATGGGACATGCTACCAACTGTGGGCCACCCGGGTTATCCGGATAAGAGACATGCTATGAGGATACTCATATAGCATATCCCCAATAGTAGCCCCCGAAGAACTCCGAGATCTTACGCCGTCTTGCCTCTTCAGGTTGAATGCTCCGTTTAGATGGATTTCGGTAAATCGTCAAGCAATATCTTGTAGTCCTCCCATGAACCCTGCAATATTCTCCGTCTTCAACGTGTAAGTTAGAGAAATGATGAAGCTTCCATCGTACTCTTCTCGTAGCCAGACTGGATCCGTCCATGCCAGAATATTTTGATGTGATGGTTCACCTGCTAGTGATAACTAGGACGATGTAGAGATAGGTCAGCAACACCTCGTAACTGACATATGCAGAGAACACAATCATGTCCGTTTTCCCGTGCGAAGGATACGAACCGTTGGTGGCGACGGTTGGGATCGTGGCAAAATTTCCGCGCACACGCCCGCACACATCGTCCACATGCCGACCATTCGATCACTCTGCACGAATCTTGACGCCAGGGGTTATAAATTATGATTGTGGCAGATTTTACTTTTCACCTCATTCAACTCCTACATCATCTTCTTCCTCCAGCGAGCACTCCTCGAGCCTTCCGCGCGAACGCAAAACCCTAGCTTTCCAATCTCGCAATCACCTCCCCTTCCTTCATCAATGGCGAGCAGCAGCACCAGCGCATCCATGGCAGCGACAGGCGATGCCACGGTGAAGCCAGCGGGCTCTGTTCATGTGCCCCCAGAGGGCTTGCTGCTGCCCAAATACACGATGGTCGAATCCACCTGTGGCGACCAAATTCCAGCGGCGCTAGAGCTGCTGGAGGAAGAACGCGACTCCCACAAGGGAGATTGGCATGGCTCGGATATCACAAACAGTGATATCAAGGAGCTAGTCGTTGAAGGTTACCTTCCCTCGTCGAAGGTATTAGTCTGGCGGGCGGCGCCGGCCGACGACGTCACCCCTTCTCCCCAAGCCGGAGAGAAGGTGTACCTCAAAGCGCAACTGGTACGTGGCTTTTCCCTACCCATCTCCAATTTCTTCGTAGTTGTCCTCAACCATTACCGAGTTCAGCCTCAAAACCTCTCCCCCAATAGAATCCTCGTGCTTAGAAACTACGCGGCGCTTTGTGAGTGTTACTAAGGGATTAGGACTAGGCTAGATCTCTTTATTTATTTCTTCACCATCAAGAGGGAAGCCGGAGCCAGTAAGGACGAGCTTAGGAACTATGGCACAATTAGCTTTAAGATCCGGCCTGGTCGGCGGTTCCCCGACATAGTCCGGCATCAGTCATGTAAAAACTGGCAACAGACGTACTTCTACGGCCCAGATATCCCTTTGGCTGGCCGAGAAGCGACGTATCTAGACTTCGTCGATGGAGCTACCTCCGAAGCCTCAACATGGAGATACCAAGCCTCCCTACCCTCCGACATCGACGCTTTCCATGCTGTAAGGTGGATAGAGTGGTTCATAGAGACGGGTCTGACCGGATTGGACCTGGCCATGTGCTGGTTCGTCAGGCGGATCCAACCTCTGCAGCACCGTTCGAAGTTGATGCATGAGTATACCAACGAGAGGAAAGACAGCCTCCGCATCTCCGAGGACAACTTCTCGAGCGACTCCGTCAAGCTCCTCCTCAAGGACATCGTCAAGGTGAAGGATAGGAAGCGTGGCTTTACTATCACCTATGACATGTTCGAGGAGGGCAAGTGCCCACAGGTACCTGTTTATTTTCCGTGTATGACATTTTGCTCTAGTTCTTCCGTCTTGCCTTTGTCATCTAACACCTTATGATTTCACTTATCAGCTTAAGAGTCTAAAGGAGGATGACATGGCTGTCCAAATTTATGACCCAAAGATGAAGGAAGTCACTGTCGTGTCCGACGACGATGTCCCATTGGCGTGAAACCGGAAGAGCTCCACCTCTGATGCTGCTGATGGAGGCAAGAAGAAGAAGACGAAGGGTGGAGCCTCCAAGAAGTCCACTGCTGCCCTGGAGGCGGAGAAAAGAAAGATTACCGGGATCCCTTTTACCAAAGCACCCACGATCATGTAAGCTTCTTTTCCTCCGACATTGTCCATTGTTTGTCCTTTTCCTGTACTTATACTTTTGCATGTTTCAGGAGGAAAGCTGGATTGAGTTTGAAAAAGACCTCCAAAACATCGGGGGCTTCTAAAAACATCACAGATATGTTGCAGCATGATGTACCGCACCAAGCATCTCCCGCCATCGCCCCATCACTCCTAGCGTCCAACCTACACCTGCTCCGACAAGTTCTCAAGCGAAGGATGCATCTGGCCGTTCCGCCATGGAAGTGGACTCAGCTGCCTCTGTGGATCTTGTCGTTGCCGGCGAAGAGGCGGCGCAAGAAAGCACCGCAACCAAAATGTCTGAAGCTCCGGCTAAGTATGCCAACGATAGTGGTAAGGCGGTGATGGTGGGTGAAACGTCTATAGAAGGCAGTGCCTGTGCACCCAGGATAACCACAGAGCTCGCGAAGATAGTCTACCCGGTGCTTACGCCGAGTAGCTCCACTCTGGTTCCTGGTGCAGCACCGACGCCTCCAACCTGCGGTCTTGAGGATCTCCTTCGACAAGCAGATATCTTGCAAGGAAATATCCTTTCCTTCAACAAGTTGTTTGCCGAGAGCGCTACCAACGTTAAGATCATCGCACTTGTAAGTTTTATTTGCCTTCTGCATTTCATATGAGTATCTCACTTTAGCCCCCGAGGATTTAGATGGAAAACCTTAGGTCTTTGCATCTAAATGCTCTAAGAGTGACTAAGCTAGAAAACTTCTCACTGTAGCCCCCAAGTATTTAGTTTGAATGGATTATTCCGACTAGATACTTTCAGAGTAGCATACGCAGTGCTTGTAAATTTCGATATTGTAGCCCCCAAACCTCTAGTTGTAACTGAATTAGTTCCTACTAGATGCTTAAAGAAGGACTAAGCATATGACTGAGTAAAAAAAATTATACTGTAGCCCCCAAGCTTCTAGTTGAAAACTGAATGAGTTCCGACTAGATGTATAAAGAAAGACTAAAGCATACTGCCAAGTTTTAAAACCCTCACTGTAGCCCCCAAGCCTCTAGGTGGATAATTATCAGGCTAGATGCTCCAAATAGACTAAACATCTTCAATTCTTTTTTCCACGGAATGAGAATGCGCGGAGAGGTGTCGACAATGAGAAGTTCCACAAGATGCGTGCGGAGTTGGAAGCTGAAAAGGGTAAAACTGCCTTCTTGAAGGAACAAATCACCAAGAGAAAGAGTTTGTTTTTCCTTTCGTTTTCGTACTAAGGATTGGTCTTGTGCCACCATTCTCCGTCTACTCACTGTGTATTGTTCTTTCTCTGACTTGCAGAAGATATCGCCAAGGCCAAGGATATTGTTAAACAATCCAAGAACATTGAGTTGCTGGAAAGCGAAAACAAGATCCTTAAGCAGGAGAGAAAAGATATGCTGAAGATGCACGGATTCCATGAAGGTCCTGCAGCAGTCCGCCAACACGGAGATGAACCGCTTGAGGGAGGAGATTGCAATGATGAAAGAGCGGAAGAAGGCTGTCGATGAGAAAAATCAGCGCAATCTTGAAGCATACAAGATCCTCCGACAAGAACAGGACTCCATGGTGGAGACTCTCCAGCAGGCTGAGGCGAGCATCTTTGGTAAGTGATTCTCCATCTTCTACTTCTTTTTAGTCAGGTACTTTGAATTTTTGTGTTTATTGAACTCATGCGCTCCCTTGTCTGAATTGTAGCTCCTATTGGATTAACCCAATCGCCTCCTCCGCCTAAGGAATGCATGGTCCTCGCTGGCAACTTTATCAGCACGGCCATCAGGCAGATTAACATCAAACTGGTGGATTCCGTGATGAAGTTCTCGGAGATCCTGCGCCAAGCCCCCGAGCGTATTCTAAGCTAGAAATCTTCATGTACACGGGATGGTGCAAGGATGGCACTATCGATAGTCAAGGCGCATTATGAAGACGTCGACATCAACGTGGTAACCTCAGGTCTTCCTGACGTAGATGATGACGGCCAGAAGATTGACCATAAGTCTACCTGGGCATCTCTCGCGGGCTATGACACAAGGGTTGCCGAGTTGGTCGACCACAATGTCTTCGTGCCCTTAGAAACCATTGACGGCGCCCAACAAAACTCCTCTGAGTCCCTCAACACCACCAACTTCGAGGACGATGACTCTCCTGTTGTCTATGACGCTGCTTCCAAGTCTCCTGCGCCAGAGGAATGAAAAACAATATGTAATATTTTTTTCCTCTGGAATTTGTATGCGGAAAAAACTACTTGTTAACTTAAGGCGGAAAAACAATAGTTGTATTTTCCTGCTACTCAAGAACTGGTTCCAGCATGTAATTATTTTTTAAGCAAGTGCTGGCTTAGCCATTACCCTGGTTTTTATGCTTGACCTTTCGTGAGTTGGAAGACTCGTAGTCGGAACCATGCGCTCAGGTGATGATGCCCAATGGCACCATCAAAAACCTAAGTACAAAATAGCCGACATCGAGTGCCGAAATTCACTACTCCTGAATCCACATAAAAACAACAAAGAACGTGTAGACTAGAAAACTTAAGCTAACACCTGTAGGCGGAATTTTCACAAGGGCAAATGCAACCTTGCGCATAAAGGTTTTATACGATCCAAAAATGAACACTAAAGGAGGTAAAAGACTAAGTAATATGAGTGAACCAAAGAGCTTTATTTCATTGATCATATAATAGGTACACAGTAGATAAAAAATATGCTAAGTGTAGAAAGGACATAGCTGTGCTATGTTCCATCACCGATCAAGCTCTAGGTATCCATCATCTGGGTCACGTCGCTTATGCTTATGATCTTTGCTGGGTCTATCCTTAAGTTCACGATTGTCAAAAAGGTAGTAAGACCCATTGAGCAGCGCCTTGCTTATGATGAACGGTCCTTCCCATGGAGAGGATAATTTGTGTCACTTCTTCTTCTTCTTAAGTCGGAGCACTAGATCCCCCACTTTAAACGAGCGATGCCTAACGTGGCGACTATGGTAGCTACGTAGCTTCTGCTGGTCGATGGCAGATCTTTCGCATCCCAAAACTCACTCTTCCTCGAGAAGGTCCACATCTAGGCGTCTGGATTCCTCAGCATTATCTTCGTCGTAGGCAGCAACTCTTGGTGAATCGTGAAGGATGTCGGAAGGAAGGATGACTTCTTCTCCATATACCATGAAATAAGGGGTGTAGCCGGTAAATCTATTGGGTGTAGTTCGTAAACTCCACGGCACAGATGGTAATTTCTCCGCCCAGGCTCCAGCTGCTCTATGTAGCGGTGCCTCAAGACGTGGCTTGATTCCCTGCATAATTAACCCATTGTCTCGCTCAACTTGTCCGTTGGACTGTGGGTGTGCCACAGATGCAAGGTCAAGTCGGATGCCCTTCTCCCCACAATAAGCTTCCACTTCTCCGAGTGACAAGTTGCTGCCGTTGTCGGTGATAATTCTATGTGGGAGACCAAATCTCACCACTAGATCCCAGACAAACCTAAGGGCAGTTTCCCCATCAAACTTTCTATTGGGTTTAGCTTCTATCCATATGGTGAATTTATCAACTGCTACTAGCAGCTGTGTAAACCCACATGGTGCCGTCTGTAATGGACCAACCATGTCTAGCCCCAGACTGCAAATGGCCAAGTTATTGGTATATTCAGCTGGAACATGGGGTTGCCGGGCATAATACTGGCATCCCATGCATGTCTCAACCAACTTGTTGGCATCCGCCTTCACGGTCAGCTAGTAGAATCCTTGATGGAAGGCTTTGGAGATCAAAGATCGAGGAGAGGCGTGATGCCCGCAATCTCCGAGATGGATCTCATGTAGGATTTCAATACCTTCTTGCTGGGAAACACACTTAAGGTATACACCAGTGGTGCTTCTTTTGTAGAGCTGTCCATTGATTATGGTATAGCCCTTTGCTCGACGTACTATTTTCCTTCTTTCGGCTTCGTCGTCGGGAAAAGTTCCATGTACGAGATATTCCATGAACGGTTGTGTCCAAGCCGGAGGGACCTTTGTCACTGTGTGAACGAAAGAGTCAACTGTATTCGGGTTGTCGATGTCCGCTTCCTTCACAGATGGTGTCCGTAGATGCTCCAGGAAAATGCTAGGCGGAATTCGCTTGCGCTCTGATCCAAGCTTAGACAATAGATCAGCCGCCTTGTTTTGCTCCCTAGGCACATACATGACTTTGTAGCCTAAGAAGCTCTTGGATATCTCATCCACTTCTTCATGATATGCCGCCATCATAGGGTTCCACGCGTTCCAGGTGCCAGCCACCTGCTGGGCAACCAAGTCGGAATCTCCACAGCAAACTATGCGCTTGAAGCAAATATCCTTGGCTACATGTAGTTCATGCATGAGTGCTTCATACTCCACCATGTTGTTCGTAGCCTGAAGTGGATCTGCAGAACGTAGTGTAGTTTTTCCCTGGTTGGTGACTGCAACAGTACACCATCCCCCGAGCCATTGAGTAGCTTTGATTCATCAAAGTGCATTACCCAGTACTCTGGATCCGGAATTGGGGTAATATGTGGCATCCCCGTCCAATCTGCTATAAAATCCGCCAAGGCTTGTGACTTGATAACATCGCGTCTCTTGTAGGTGATCTCGAAGGCAGCAAGTTCAATGCCCCACTTCGCGACCCTTCCTGCAGTGGAGTCTTGATCACTACTGTGATAGAGTGCTCCTAGAAATAGTGCCTTAGCTTCCGAGAAGCAAGGAACACTCCATAAGCTATCTTCTGTTAGTGCGGGTAACGCTGCTTGGACTCCGTCAAGACCTCGCTTACGTAGTAAACTAGTCGTTGAACTCCGTACTCATGCCCTGGTTCTTGCCGCTCTACCACGACGACGATGTTGATTACCCGGTTAGTGGCCGCCATGTGGATTAACATAGGCTCCCTAGGCTCGAGTGCTGCATGGATAGGCACCGAAGATAATGTATCCTTTAGCTGCTTCAGTGCTGCATTTGCTTCGTCCGTCCATGTAAATTTATCCGCCTTATTTAGCAACTTGTATAGCGGCAGAACCTTCTCTCCAAGTCGGATGATGAACCGACTAACCGGTGCAACGCAACCTGTTAGCTGTTGTATATCCTTCAGGCATGTCGGACGGTTTATGTTTAGGATGGCCTTGATTTTCTCCGGGTTCACCTCGATTCCACGTTGGGAAACAATGAAGCCCAACAATTTGCCGCCTGGAACCCCGAAGACGCACTTCTTAGGGTTAAGCATCATGTTGTATTTTCGGAGATTATCAAAGGTTTCTTTTAAGTCGAGATTAAGTCGTTTGACTTTTAGACATCACCGCTATATTGTCCACATAGGCATGAACGTTCCGACCAATTTGATCGTGTAGGAAATGTTGCATTGTCCGCTGGTATGCAACACCTGCGTTTTTCATCCCAAAGGGCATCGTGACATAGCAAAACATGCCGTAGGGTGTGGTGAACGAAGTGGCCAATTGGTCTGACTTCCTCATCTTAATTTTGTGGTATCCTGAGTATGCATCGAGAAAACAAAAAAGTTCCGAGCCAGCCGTCGAGTCAATGACTTGGTCAATGCGAGGCAAAGCAAACGGATCTTTGGGACACGCTTTGTTCAAGCCGGTGTAGTCAACGCACATTCTTATTTCTTTGGTTCCCTTTTTGGGGACAAGTACAGGATTGGACACCTATCGGGTGTGAAGGACTTCTCGGATAAAACTAGCCTTAAGTAACCTAGCTATCTCCTTGCCTATGGCGCGTCTCTTCTCGTCTCCAAAGCGTCGTAGAGGTTGTTTCACCGGTTTGCATTTTGGATCAATATTCAAGCTGTGCTCGGCAAGTTCCCTAGGTACACCTTTCATGTCAGCAGGTTGCCAGGCAAAGATGTCCCTATTCTCATGGAGGAACTCGACAAGTGCGCTTTCCTATTTTGCGGTCCAGGTTCGTCCCAATGGCGGTGGTCTTGGAGGCATCTCCTACCACAAGTTCCACCGGCTTGGTTTTGATGGCGGCCTTGAAAGCTGGGGTGGAGTCAGAAATATGCTTCTTTGATGCCGGCATCTCCGAGTCATCGACCTTGCTCTGGATCTCCTTGAATTCTTCTCTGTAGAGGATAGCTTCCGCAAAGGTTGCTTCTCCAATCTCGCAGTCCCTTGCCTTGGTAAAGCTTCCGGATACGGTGATGACACCGTTTGGTCCAAGTATCTTGAGCTTGTTGTAGACAAAGCATGGCTTGGCCATGAAGGCGTGGATGATGTCACGGCCGAATATGACGTGGTACACGCTCTTGAAGGGGACCACCTCAAAGGTCATGTGTTCTTGGCGGTAATTATTAACATCGCCAAAAGCAACCTGTAGCGTGATGCACCCAAGGGACCGAGCCTCCCGACCAGGAACTATGCTGTGGAACATGGTGCTGGTCCACCTTAGGTTAGCCTCCGTCAAGTTCATCTTGTGCAGTGTATCCAGGTACATGATGTTGATGCTGCTTCCACTATCCACCATAAATTTGGTGAACTCATTGCCGTCAATCAGGGGGTTGATGACCATGGCGTACTGGTTCTCCGTAGGCATAAGGTCAGGGTGATCCTTCCTGTCCCAAGTGATTGGAATCTCCGACCAGCGCAGGTATTGGGGAACTGGGGGTAGAGTGGCCATCAGTATCCTCATAGAGGTCTTCTATTGTCGGACAGTGGGGGTGCCAAGGAAAGTGTGGAAAACAGCCGCCTTCTTCTCGAAGGGGTTCTTGCCCTTGCCATCACTCTTGGCGGCATGCTTGGGGTCAACATCCTCATCCATGTCACTTAAATCCTTGGACTCCTCTTCCTTCTTCTTCCCCTTGCCCTTTCCTTGTGGTCTGTTCTTCTGACTTTGCTTGTAGCCTCCGGGTCCTCCTTGAGATCATTGACGAACTTGCAATGGTGATTGGTGTGGGTGGCCTTGCCATTGGCGTCAAGGTGTACGAGGCACGACATATCACGATACTCCTCGTAGGTTTCACTGCCTCGCTGCTGCCCACGACCAGCTCCTCATCCTCGGCCATGCTGTCCGCCATCACCTCGTCCTGCAAATGTCATAGCGACCATGTCGGAGGTTTGCTTTTCTTCTAGCCGGGTCTTTCACTTGGTGCTTTTGTTCCTCTGAGCTCGAGTTGGAACGGCTGTGGCCGGCAGGGAGCCATGAGCATCACCGTCGGCAACCGCGAACTCACTGGCCAACTGAATCATTTTATTGAGATCTATCTTGTGATTGTCCTATAGGCGCTTCAACTTATGTCGGAGCAATGTGCCCCTTTCCAACCCATCAATGAAGGCAGCCATGGCGGTCTGAGCATGCACTCCTACGCAGGAATTCTTCAAATCCAGCCAGCGAGAGAGGTAGGAAGGAGATGTCTCGTCTTTCTCCTGCATGCACAACTGTAGATCGCCAACAGTATAGGGACGTTTGTACGTACCCTCGAAGTTCTTCGTGAATGCTTCTTGCATGTCCAACCAATTGCAGACGGATCTCTTCCGCGGGCTGTTCCTGCCAACATTAGTGGGAGGTACTTGACGGCGATGTTGGGGTTACCTCCGGAGATCTCCACCGTGTTGTCGTAGTCCTACAACCATGTAGCTGTCTTCGCGGTGCCGTCATAGGGCTTGATGGTCTTGTCAATCCGAAAACCTTTGGGGTAAGTTGCGGACCGTATCACATGTCCAAAGCAACGTGGTCCCAGGTATGGTCCTTCCCGGGCCTCGTGGATCTTGTCCAGCCGTCCACGTGCATCATATGGCTACGGGCTTCTTTTCTTCTTCTTTCCATCAAGGATGGGCTGCATAAACAACGCGGGCCTCCTCCGCCATGGTGGCTGCTGGGTGGCGACGGAGGCGGAGGTGGCGGTGGGTTAGCCTTATTGCTGTTACCCTCCTGCGACGCCTCACGCTTGTCGCGGTTCCTTGTCGGACACGGAGGGTCATGTCGTGACCTGCTCTTGTGTCCTTGGTTGCGCTCTCCGTCATGACGGTTCTGCTCCGTGTTGTCGCGAATGGTGATGCCGCTCTACCTTGGCGGAGGCATATCCATACGACGGTGAGCCTTGGTGTCTTTGTGATGTAGGGGCAAACGGGGCGGTGGAGAAGGGCGATGGGGCTAAGCCTTGCCTCCATGGTCGGAGGATATGGGGATAGCATCCTTCCTGTTGCACGCATCCCTCCGTCTTTGTTCTAACGAACCCGTCTGGGACCATACATCATGAGCAGATCTGTCCCTTGGTGGCTTATGCTGGCTAGACTGGTAGAACGCTGGGTCAGACTCAAGCCTCTGAGAGGTGGCCTTTTCCTGCTGTTTTACCGCCTTGGCCACTAGGTCATAGACCTGATCCACAGCTGCGGGTGATCTAACCTGCTCCAGAAGGGTCTTGGCGACGGCGAGGTTGAGGAGAGGAGTGGGCATCACCTGCCCGCCTTAACTGTCAATGTATGGCTTGGCCTGTGCCGGCTTCGAGGGATCCCATCCTAGCTTTCGCCGTACACCAGGATCATTGACGACGCGAGCTGGAGCTTTCTTAGCCTTCTGCTGCTGTAGCAGAGTCTTGTACTTGGCCTCCATTGCTCTAGCTTTGTCTATTGACTTCTGCGTGTTGGCCAGATCTCGATCTAGATTTGCGCCTTGTTCCGCGATGGCCTGCGCTTCCTCCAGTAGCTGCTGGCGCTTCTCGTCAAGCTGGACTACATTGCGAATATGAGCCACGGTCATGGGATTGACGAGGAGATTTCCGTACATCACTCTATCAGCTGGAGTGACTTGGGCAGCAGCAGATGTAGAAGCTAGAGGCGGCGGGTTTGCAGTGTTGTCGTTGCTCGAACCGGTGCCGAGTTCCTGCGGCTGCTGCACTGGGTTAGGCGGAGGGGGTATGCCCTTTGAGCGATCATTGTCGGCAGAAATAGGGGGTACCTTCCCCTTGTGGAGCGTTGTTGGTGGAGCTCGTTCGGGTGGGCCTTGTATTTTTATGATCTTTGTTGGCAAACTCCAAAGAGAGATCCGACACTGATCCTTTCGCGAACGTATCCTGCCCGTAGGCGGTCCGTGCGGGTCTTGATGCTCCTCCGACTCCCAGGGAACTAGTGCCCAAGTCGGTTTCGCCGATGAAGAGGTGGATATCTCTGATGGGGACGATTGAGCATCGAGTAGGGTCCATCTTCGTCGGGATCTAGAACTCGTCAGGAGGGACGATTGGAACGTTGTCGGAGAAGAAAACGCGACCGATGTCTACGGTTTCGCCGATTCCTGCAAAGATCTTGGACCTCGCCCGCTGTAGAGCCTGAAGCGCCTCTTACCCCACGGTGGGCGCCAACTGTCGTGGTATTGCCGACGAGTACGCCATCGAGGGGTCCTCACAGTGCGTGTTTAGAGACGTGGGGTAAGGCGAGCGGTTGACGGGTACGAGGTAACACAGCTTACCCAGGTTCAGATCCCACAACGGTGGCGGAATCCCACTCCTGCTATAAATCACTATAATGGCAATACGCCGAGTTACAGGGATCGGTTCGCTGTGCGAGGTGTGTGTTGATCGATATGACTTATACCCTAACGGCTCCCATAGGCCCGACTTATATAGTCGCCAGGTCCTAGGGTTACAGGGAAAAGTCCTAGCCGGACAGGTTATAGAGTCCTACACTGCATCCAAATAGTCTAGGCTCCAGTCCATTAGTCATTTGTTTTTATTCAAACCATTGATACAAGCCTCCATTTGATTTCAAATTTTCATCAAACCTTTTTAGTAGGTTTAAACAATTTAATATGGTGATTAAATAGTCCACTTGAATTATTTCAAAATAATCTCTTATGATTTATTATTTATTTAGATTAGGCATTTGCCTTATTTAAATGAATTTGAATATGGTTCCAAACAATATAATTTTGTTTAATTAATATTTTATTCTTTTCAATTTAATTAGATAACTTTTAATACATTTTGGCAATTTCAATTATTTTTTCCATGATTTAATTAATCATTTATATAAGGGATTTTGTTTTTATTCTAAACAAATATGGTTCAAGTCCATATAAGTTTTTATTCAAATAATCTTTAATCCTTTATTTTATTTGGATTATCTTTATTCCATTTGCTTATGTTTTTAATTTAAGATTTAAATTGTCTTCTAAATAATTTTCTTGGGATTTATTATTTAGTTTAGGAAATCTGTCTTTCTTTAAATAAAATTGAATATGGTTCAATCCATATGATTTTATTTAAATAACATTTTATTCCTTTTTATTATTCAATAAAATTTCACTCCATTTGTTCATGGATTTGGCCAAGATTTAATTTGGCTTTTAAATATTCCTTATTTATTTATTTATTTATTTATTTCTTTCCTTGTTCGTCTTATAAAATCCATATCTTTTATTTATAGATCCAAACTTGGTGATTCCAATTTGTATAATTTTGATTAATATTTGTTTATCTTTTTAAATCCCTTAAGATTAATTTGCTCACAATTTGGTATTGAGCTTTATTAGCTTTGGAAATTAATTCCTTTTATCTTATTAAATTCATAAGTTTTTATCCATGGCTCCAAATTAAATGAAACCAATTTCTATGGTTTTATAATATTTTTATTTATCATTTTTGATCATTTAAAAATGTTTGTTGCTGAATTTTTATATGGATCAAATCCATAGTATTAGAGAGATGTTGGAAATGATTTATTCCATTAGGGTTTTAGGGTTTTGGTTTATTTTTCCCAAGTGTTTAAATTTCAATATACATTCATTGATGAATGCATTTAACTTGATTGAAATTTTGTTGGATTCCCTTTTTATTCAAATTTTGTTCAAGAAGGGTTTTGAATGTTTCCATTTAGAAGAAAAAAGTTTCTTTTCACCCTAAATTTCAACAATTATTTCTTTTGTTTATTTATTTTTCACATTTCAAAATTTGGAAAATTTTGGGATGTGACAGGCTACCACCCTTAAAAGAAATCTCGTCTCGAGATTTGGGAAGGCTAGAGGTTACAAGTTGGCTTCAAGGCAACTAGAGTGCTACCACCCTTAAAATATTTTCAACTAGATTACATCTTGGATTACTTGAGGTCTTGATGTAACTTCTCTGGACAGTTTTTTGCATAATGGCCTAGCTCTTTGCATTTGAAACATGTGACAGTGTTGATGTCTCTCATAGGTTTGCTTGTCTTGTCTTTCTCCTCTTCTTGGGTCTCACTATTTCTTGTTTGATTCCTTGGCTCTTCTTCTTTTCTGGACATTCATTGGCATAGTGTCCCATCTCTTTGCAATTGTAACATTGCTCCTAGGTAATGTCTTTCTTTCTAGGGTTGGGGCATTTCTTCTTCTTGGGTCTCTCCAAAGCTAGGAGTTCTTGTAGTTCATGTTCTTCATACTTCACCTCAAAGGTGGGAAACCTTTCTATCTTCTTGGGGCAATCACTAGAGATGTGACCTTATTCTCCACATGAGTAGCAACACTTTGTGGTCACTTTGGATGTGGCCTTATGAGGAACGGTTCTGACTTTGCCTTTATCCTTCTTGGTAGAGGTTGTCCCTTCATGGAGTTTTCCAAACATTTGATGCATTGCATCTTGTTTCATTTGTTGAGCTATAGGATAGATGGGGCATTGGATAGGGACATGATCATTTCCTTCACGTAGGAAACATGTAACTTGGGATGTGGGGCATTATCTAGTTGGATGTTTCTCTTCATAATTAGGGAATTGGTCCACATGCTCTTTGTATGTGTGTTCTATGTCTCCACAAATATTGCAATCTTGAGTTCCTTCTATAATATCATCCTTGATATCATTGTTGTCACAATCTCCTTGGGAAAGGTTGTTTCTCATGTTGATCATTTTATTGGTCATTCTTTGCAACAATTGGGATTGGGTTTCCAAGAATTTTTGTATGGTTGGGTCTAACTCATTGTTGTTAGCTAAAAACTGAGTTTTCACTTGATTCAACTGGGCTTGGGTTGCTAGATGTTGTTCTCTCATGTGAGTCTCTTGGTTGGTGTTGTCACCATCCTTGATGTTGGAGTTGTGGTTCCTTGATGAAGTCATCTGTTTGGGTTGGATTGGGATTAGATTAGGCAAAAGATTCCTAGAGGAAGAATTCTACTCACGCACAACCATTCACACAAAGCAATGTGCAAGCAATCACAATCAAACATTCCACTCAAACAACAAGGCTCAAGCATGTTTTAGGCATCAAAATATTTTTCCTACACCACATAAGTTGGTGTGATTGATCTAAACTAAACACTAGTATGGTGGTCCAACTATGGTTATCACTTGAGATGAATCCATTATTCTTAGTTGTTTCTTCATGAACAAGATCATTGTATCCTTGGAAAAATTCTTGTATCTTGGTCACAAAACTTCAAAGGTGATGATGGTTCTTTCTAGGTTGTGTTTCCTTAGTCTTCAAGTCTTGAGTATTCTTCTTGTCTCACTTGTAGTCCTTAGTGATGTCCAATTTGAAGTCCTTGGTGAAACTAAAGTTGAAGTCATTGGTGATGTTGTAGTCTTTGTCCATCAAGTTGAAAAGAGGGGAGATGTAGAATCAAAACCAAAAAGGTTGAGTATAGAGTTTACAAGATTGTTTGTAAATATATTTGAACAAATACAACTCCTATTTTTCTAAGGGGTTTTGTCCAATCCTAGGGTTACAATCCTACAGGCAACGCAGTGCTCTGATACCATCTGTAAGACCCCACCTTTATAAGGTAAAGGATCCCTGTGATTGCAATGCTAGTCCGTCGATCAAATGCTAGCATCCACAGTTTAAGATGAAGTACACAGAAACAAAGGTCTTTATTACATCATCATTCTAGAGATAACATAGTCTTTTACAACTCCATAGCCAAAGGCTAGTACAAGAGTTCATAACATAAGTAAAATAAAGTAAAGTCTTCATCTTCATGTGCCACAGGCAAGCATGTTGAGTGTAGACTCATAACCCTAATCCTCGTCAAAGTAACCTGCAACATCGTAAGTTACAGCCACAGTGCGTCAATACGGTGGAATAGTATTGGCAAGTGATACCATAGTATAATAGTAGTTTCTAGCTTCTATATGAATTTGGCCAAGTGTAGATTAGGCTTGCTTTGCTCAAATAGGTTTTTCCTATCAGTTGAAAATACTAAGTTTTTGTTTAACAAAACTCCCAAGGAACACAAGTGTGATACCCAAGGTAGTCCAGTCACTGGGCCTTGTGTAATCACTTGTCCTTTGACCTTGTTCAACCACAAGTTTTTAACTTAGAAATTGGGATGAGGAGATCCTTGATAGCTTTAATGTCTTGATGCTCAAATTGTCCATTTCCGGGGACACGGCTAAGTGCTTAGATTTTTCCTTCTCGAGAGGTGGGGCACTTTCCCCACAATACTCGACATGCATCGAGACGAGATCTTCCAGAAGCCTTCCCTTAGACCAAATGGACGCGTTCCAAACCTATCACCCCTACCTATCCCTTAGATCAATGTTCACTCCTTGATCTTGCAATTGTCACACTCTTCAAAGTTCACTACAATTCAATATAGCAAGGCACAAATTCAAACTAGTATTCAAACAATTCATCACATAAAATAAAGAAAACAAAATAATGCATGCAAGCATGCATAAGATTGTTTTATTTGGAAATGTGGTTTCTAATAGTCTATAAACATTTTAAAACACCTATTGGTCATTTATATAAGTGGCAAAACCATTTAAAAACAAGTTAGTGAAATTGGCCATTTAAATCATTTTTGTCTTGCTAGAAATGCTTTTATCAAATGGAATAATTTCTAGTACTAGACAAATATGTTTTTAAACACAAATGTTAGTGTTTATGGTCAAAGTGTTTTAAAACAAATCTATTTGCAAAAGGTTTCACTCAAAATTATTTTTAAATCATAGCAACATTTTGTTTTACTAGAAATGCCTTTAATCAAAGTAATATTTTTCTAGTGTTAAGAAAATATATTTCTAAACCCAAAAGTTTTTGTTTCTGGTCAGTATGTTCAAAACAAATCATTTGCAAAAGATTTTACCCAAAAATCATTTTTAGAATAACTTTTATACTCAAAATAGGGCTAGAAATGTTTCTGCAAAAACTTCTAATTTTACAGAAGCAAAATACAAAAGTAAGGGTATGGTTGCAAAGTTTTCATTTTCCTGATTCCAATGATATAAAATTTGCAAATTTTGGACATGTAAAACAAAAGTTATTAATTTTTCAAATTCAATCATCTAATAGATCTAATTTCTGTTTTAAAACAAAGGCAGGACACGTGGCTGTTTTTTACTGGTCCATACCGGTTCGGCAGGATCGTGTGATGCGATGTGTTGGATCTAAGTTACAACATGCAGTGCATATCTAACATACCGCTTCGTTTAAGTGAATCTATCGCATCGCTTGGATCTAAATTCAACGACTCGCATCTACTGGTCACTAACTGGCGGCGCTGGCTCGACGGTGAGAAGCGGTGGCGCTCTGCTCGTGGTGGTCTAGCTATTCCAGGAAGCGAGGGAGAGGTAGGAGAGGTTCACTAGGTTCTCTGTGGAGTGGGGATGCTCGAGGTGGTCGTCGTCGACGAAGGGGCGCACGGAGTTGACGATAATCGCTCGCCGGAGTTCCTACTACCGTCGGGTGCGCTTGGGTCTTGTCGGAGATGAAGCTACAAGCCACGGGAAGACCAAAGGAGGGCAGTGTTAGACACACAAGAGAGAGGCGAAGGAGCGAGCGTCAAAGAGAGGGGGAGGCGCGGTCAAAAACTACCAGGGGAGGTCGTCGAAGTTGAAGCCAAAGACGGTGGCGCTCAGTCGATGTTGTTGCCGATGCTTTGGGAACGCGTGGCCAGGCAGGAGGTACTGGCGAATGCGTACGGGGCTGCTGGTCAAGCTCGTGTGCACTGGGGCAACGGGCGTGACCTAGGATCGCCGGATTTTACTCCGAAGCTCGTCGGAGAAGAGGTACATCATACATAGCTCATTTGGCTATCTCATTACAATGCAGCAGAAATAACTATAAAGCATGGAGTCCTTCATCTTCAAAGTGCCACATTTAATCATGTTGGTTGTAGACTTGTAATCCTATTTAACACACTTCACTAACATCAAACAAACCTGCAACATAATAAGTTACAGCCACACGGGTCAATACATTTGAATTGTATTGGCAAGTGATACTATGGTAGAATAGTGGTATCTATCATCTATATGCATTTGTCTAGGTGGAGCTTAGGCTTGCTTTGCTCAAAATAGATTTTCCTTATCATTTGAAAACACTAAGTTTTTTTTGTCAAATCACCCAAGGAACAACCAATAGAATTGGTTAACCTTTAACCCTTGTTCAACCACAAGCTTTTAACTTAGAAATTGGGATGAGGAGATCCTTGATAGCTTCCATGTCTTTATGCTCAAATTGTCCATTGCCGGTGGGACACGGCTAAGTACTTAGATTTTTACTTCTTGAGAGGTGGTGCACTTTCCCCATAAGACTCGACATGCATCGAGACAAGATCTTTCAGAAGCCTTCCCTTAGACCAAATGGACGCGCTCCATCCTGTTACCCCCTACCACCAAGTGTCCATATGGCTAAGTTATTGCAACCTATATGATCCAGGCAGATCCCATAATGCCATGTGGCTGCACTTGAAGCTTCTCAACATTTGACATCTCAAATATATTTGTTCCTGGGTGGCATTCCACAAGTGAGATACACAGGTTAGGCCATGAAAATGGGGCCCTGGTAACCACTCAACAAAAATCCTTCCAAGCAATTACCATTCCACCCAGGTGATTCATTTACTTAGTAGTTTTATTAAGCAAAAACATAAGTCAAAAGACTTAGCAAAATTTCCATAGTATGTGTATATATTCCACCCTTGTTTACTACTAGCTAAGCTAAGAATGATAGTAGTAAGGATCTTAACTTAGGGAAAATTATACTAAGGCATCATGTACTAGGATTTCCCAAGGCATAGCATACTTAGTAAATATTTCATGCAAGTCCTACTCAAAATATCACTAATGCATAGTGAAAATAATAGGACAAAATGTATGAAGCACCACTTGACTTTTTAGTAGAGAATATAGATACACTCCTTGATCTTGTAATGGTAACACTCTTCAAAGTTCACTACAATTCAATCAAGGCACAAATTCAAACTAGTATTCAAACAATTCACCACATAAACTAATAAAAACAAAGCAATGCATGCAAGCATGCAAAACATTGTTTTATTTGGAAAAGTGGTTTCTAATAAGCTATAAACATTTTAAAACACCTATTGGTCATTTATAAAAGTGGCAGAACCATTAAAAATCAAGTTAGTGAAAATGGCCATTTAAATCATTTTTGTTTTGCTAGAAATGATTTTAATCAAAGGAATAATTTATAGTGTTTGACAAATATATTTTTGCACACAACTGTTAGTGTTTATGGTAAAAGTTTTTTTAAAAAATCCATTTATGAAAGGTTTCACTTAAAATTCTTTTTAAAATAATAGCAACAATTTGTTTTACTAGAAATGATTTTTATTCAAGGAATAATTCCTTAGTGTCACAAAATATACTTTTAAATCCAAAAGATGGTTTTTATGGTCAATAGGTTCAAAACAAAACATTTGCAAAAGATTTTACTCAAAAATCATTTCTAGAATAATTTTTATACTCAAAATAAGCCTAGAAATGTTTCTATAAAACCAACCAATTTCTAGAAGCAAAATACTAAACTAAGGGCATGTTTGCAAATGTTTATTTTTCTGATTCAAATGATATAAAATTTGTAAATTTTGGACGTGTAGATCTAAAGTTATGAATTTTTCAAATCTAAATATCTAATAGAAATGTTTCTGTTTTTAAAACAAAAGACAGGCCACGTGGAGCGATCCTATTGGCTAATAACGGTTCGTGTGGATTACGCAGTGTGGGACGTTGGATTTAAATGACATCGCACGATGCAGATTAGATCGTACCGTTTCAGTTAAGTGATCAATCGTATCCCTACGATCTTGATCTGACGGCTATCAGCACAACGACCAGGAACTAGCGGCGCTGTGAAACGGCGAGCGGCGGCGACGCTCGGGCTGCGACATTCTGGTGAATTTAGGAAGAGAGAGAGAGAACGGAGAGGGTCACCATGCTCATAGGGTTGTCGCGGTTCTCAAGGTGGCCGTGAGAGGGACAGGGGCGCACGGTGTTGTTGCCAATTGCTCATTGGAGTTGGTCCAGGCGACGGGCACGTTCTATTGTTGTCAGAGTCGAGCTTGTAGGTCAGACATTTGGAGAGCACCTGGAGATTCACATGACATAGGTGAACCATATGGCATTAGTCACAGGTCGAGGCGCGCACTGGGTTGAAGGCTAGGACTCACCCGAGTTGTAGAAGAGAACAGTGACGAGTTGGCATCGTCGAATGCGACGTTCTGGGGCGCTCGCGAGCGTGCTACGGCTACTGGCAGGTGCGTTTAACATCCCAAAAATACAAAACAATGATCATCAAACTCTAATCACTAAAATTAGGGTTAACAAAAACTTTGATTAATTTAAATCATATGAGTGCATGTGTGTATGTTATGATTTGATAAATGCATGAATGATCTTGTGTGATTAACCTAAATAGCAAGAAATGGTTTAAAGATAAATAAAACATCATATAAAACAATTCCATGAAGAAAAAATAAAGAGAAAATAAAAAAAAATGCAAAAAAGGCAAATGGTCATTTTTGCCAATCTTGCTCACTAGGTCACTTTGAGTGTTTCTAGTCCAAGATTTCAAACAGAAACTTTTCCAATTCTTTTCACCCCTTGCTAGATCAAGTAAAAGTGAATCAAATCCCACCTTTCAAACTTGCAGAAACCTTTAGCAACCCCATTCAAATGACAATTCAAAATTGAATCTTTATCATATGTGAAGATCACCCATTTTCAAAACCCAACCAAACCAATGCCCCAAAGACTCCCTAGTATGTGCATAGCAAACCCATCAAGTTTGAATCCAAAATTCAAATTTGAATTTCTTTCGTCCATTTCATCAAACACCTTGCAAACACAAAACAAACAAACATCTAACACTATAGTGTGCAGTAATTTTGGCCAACCTTGTTCCCTCTCTAGCTCTCACTACACTCTCAGTAGATGAACTAAGCCAAATTAACAAGCCTTAGCACCACTGTGAGCTTGGCATAGCCATTAATGGTGACCATGCCGATCCCCCTTGCCACCCCAATGTGGACAGCAAGCTAGAGGAAGAACTAGCTGTGCCAACCTTGTCTGGCATGCTACCCATGCCTCACCGCCCCCTCTAGACCAGCCTTAGCTCGAAGATAGAGGCAGGAACCACCGGAAACGTCGTGCCCGCGCTGCTGTCGACCATGCTGATGCGCACCATCGTGCACTCGCCGTTCCCACTCAACCCGACCACCTCGAGCACTTGCCGCCCGCTAGCACGAACCCAACCGTCCCAGGAGACCACTAGACGTGCTCGTTTCCTCAACCGTACCCTGTAGCCGCCGCACGCCGTGAAGTTCACCGTTGGTACCGCTCAGAGCACCGCACGTTCCAGACCAAACCCCACCACCCTACGCCTCGCCTTTAAGCGAGAAACGATCACCAGGAGACCGCGCACCGTCCCCTAGCCTCAGCCATGCCGATAGCCGCCTGTACCGTCGCCTCCGACAACCTCTGCCCACGCCGTGCTGCCCTTCTCGCTCGCCTATAAAAGGATGCCTCCCCAGCTCGATTCCTCCAAACCATATCACTCCCCACCTCTCACTGATCCTTCCCACTTCTTCCCAGAGCAGGGCGAGCTCTCTCTCGCTGGAATTTGGCCGGAGCCCGCCGCTGCTGGAGGAGAAGGGAGCCGTTGATTGAAGCCGCCCCAGGAGGAGCCGCTGGTATGAGGAAAACCGTCGTTGTCGACTTCGTCATTCATCCCCAACACCAACCATCGCCTAAGCCCCGGTGAGCCGCCCCAGACCCCCACTGGTCGCTTTAGGGTTAGTTCCTCGCTGGAGTATCTCATCGTCAACGACAACCCTCAGCCGTAAGATTAGAATTAGATCGTAAGGCTCAGATTCATAGATACCGTTTTGCTTAGTTAGTTCTGCTGACGTATGGACCCCATCTGTCAGCATCCCGCGTGCGTGCTGTGCGTAGTGGGCTGGCCCAGTAACTCTCCCGCGTGACCCAACAATTCAAATTTAGTTTTTTTATTTAAACTCAAACCCTAGTTCTGTCAGTTGATTCAAAAATCAATTCAGAGAGTTTTGCTAAACCAAATAGCATGAAACCAATTTTGTCAGAAAGGTATTGAAAATTTTAATCCAAGACCGTTGGATTTAAACCATTTAGAATTATAGATCACCCATGGTAGAAATATCAAGGCAGAAGCTTTTCTGCATTCAAACATTTGTCAAAATTCAACCATAAGAGCTTTTGAGTTGATTCCAACTCTCAAAAATCACATTTAACCATACCTTTCAGAATATATCAAAATATATAGGTTTACTTACAGAAATAATGATCAAGTAATAAAATAATGCCACATAAGCATTTCTAGTTACTTTAGTAAAATAAAATAAAAAGGTAAAACCTTATTAAATTGTGACACCAATTTAAATCACATTCCCATGTACTGAAATATGTGGTGATGACATGTGTCAACATGATCCCATGTTTGAGTTGGAGAATATTAAATCTTAAGTAGTTTTCAATGAGTAGAAATAACTTTTCTAAAATAAAATAAATGGAACAGGTGTTTTAATCTTGTAATATTAGTGATGATGCTAGATCATCTAGTGTGAACCTTTGTGTGATGTTTGGAAATAGTTATGTATTGTTGGTGATTGTGTACCTCGTATTTATTTATATACGCTAGTACCAACCAAGGATACGAGGAGGAAGAAGGATACTACGAGGAAGAAGCCGAGGAAAACTTTAACCACTGCTCTGCACAAGGCAAGCTAACACTTGCAACTTAGCAAGCTACTATCCGAGCAAGCTAATATTTGCAAGCTTATACCAACATCCTAGCAAGCTAACACTTGCAAGATACCCTACATATGCAAGCCTAATAATAATAGTTGAATTAGCAATCTTACCCCACTTGACACCCCATCCTAGTTTTACTTGCAAGCTTAATATTTTATTTTCCTTACTCAAAGCTTTCTCTTAAAGTTTACTTAGTGACTTGTAGATTCTAGAAAGATAAATGAAGGTAGTATAAAGAGCATAAAACTTGGCCTAAGTTAGATAATCTTGATGTCATCATGAGGCATGAGATTTTAATTAGATAAGATACACTTGTTTACCGCCCCTCATGAGTATTTACCCCCACTTGTAGATGCTAGTGCTAAGCATAAAACTTGATCAAATTTAGATGGGAATACTTGGTAAAAATGGTTATGAAAACCTTAGAATGATGAGTCATTCTACTGAAATGTTTTGACATGTGTTTACGAACACCAGATGATTTTGATGATGAAAATGTTAAGGCATGAGCCTTAGCCCTTTATAAAACTGATGGTTGTCTGGATGCGATACCATTCCAATTTTACCGTACAACCACAATACCCGAAATTTGGGTAGGGCTTGACTGGAAATTTATATACCTTAGTATGGGTTCCCTTGCAGCCACGGTCTGAGATGAGGCTACCTTGTGAAGATTGTCCACCTGTGCAGTACCCAAGATGACAGTTGGTAATGGTTGGGAGGCCAAACTCACAGGAGAGGTGCCTATACTAGGGCGTGGAATTGAAAGGTTAGGATTGATTATCCGCATACTAAGTATGGTGAATTCAGGATTTGTTCCTGATGGATGTATCAAATGTTGTGGTGAAAGTGTACAATCTCTACAGAGTGTCAAACTATTCGAATAGCCGCGTCCGCGGTTATGGACAGTTGGAGTGGCCATACTGTTCCCCCGTCAGATGTTTTCCAAAAAGACTTGTGAAATGATTTGTGACTTGATTTGACCACAACAGAGTTGTGATATGAAATTCAAGTTCCCACTTAGGTGTTATAAAACTTTCAACTAGCTTTCTCTGCTTTTGAACTTAGTAGAGGTAAATCTGGTTTTTTTGCAAAACAACCCTAGAGCTTAGTCTCCTACTACAAAAAAACCCTGCACTTATTAGTATTAGTTTGCGAGTACTTAAAGAGTACTCATGCCTTTGTCCCTGGCTATTCCCATGGCCAGATTATGGAGAGGAGTACGAGGAAGAAGGAAAACAGGAAGGTTACGACAACTAGGATCATCTCCCATCGTCAGCATTGCCTGTGACCCTGAAGATGGAGCTTCGCCCACGCTATCGTTACTATTACGTTATTCCGCTGCTTGAGTTGTATTAAGAACTGGATAATGAGATCCTTATTTGTGTAAGACCTTATATATGGTTTGTAATGGATGATGTAGTGTGATATCCAAATCTGTTATGTCTCGCAAAAATGGTAATCCTGGGATTGCGATGTATGGCATAACAGGCATCTAGGATTAAAAATCCGGGTATTGACAGTGCGCCTGGTGCTGGCGAATAGGCCCATGGAAGCTAGGAGGTAGGAGGGGGTCTAGGTTGTCTGAAATCCTGGCCGGAGTGTCGTCGGAGCAGTGGTGGTGAGGTTCAAAATTTGAGCAGCCCTGGGGCGGAGAGGGTGTGGCGTCTGAGGGGACAGGTAGAGCGGAGAGGGGCGATTAAGTAAGCACGATCGCGGCGAGGATTGATCGCGGCATTGATGTGAATTGACGGCGAGAAATCAACATAGAAACAATGACGTAATTTGGGGAGGAACTAGTCGCGCGGGTGGAAGAAATGATGACGATGCAGTCAACGTCGCGTGGGGTCGATTCGTCACTGAGATGAGAGGGTACTGGTTCGAGTGAGAAAGAACAGCCAGGGAGAGAGAGATGCCGCGTGGGCTGGTTGCTGGGCATGCTAGGCTAGGTTTAGTGGGTTGGGTCCTTGGCTGTTTCCTTTTCTATTTTTTTCTTTCTATTTCCTTTTTCTTTTTCTTTCCTCATTTCTGTTTTAGTTCAAATCTTTTGATTTATGTTTCAGTTTAAATTCAAATATTTATCAAACCCTTTTAGTAGTTTTAGTACTGTTTATTTATGTGTTTGAAATTCCATTTTTAGGATATTTCAAATATTCTTTTATGTTTTATTATTTATTTAAATAGACATTTGTTTTTATTCAAACCATTTATTCAAGCCTCCATTTAAATTCAAATTTTCATCAAACATTTTTAGTAGGTTTTATTCACTTTGAATTATTTAAAATATTTTAACATGATTTAATATTCATTTAAGTTAGGCCTTTGTCTTTATTCAAATAAAAATGAAATATGGTTTCAAATCCATATAAGTTTTATTCAACGAATTCTTTTATTCCTTTTAAGTTAATTAGATAATTTTTATTCCACTTGGGCAAATTCCAATTTTTTTTTCATGATTTAATTAATCATTTACATTAGGGATTTTGTATCCATTTAAATATAATTAGAATGTGGTTTAATCTCAAATGCTTTTATTTGAATGTTCTTTATCCTTAATTTTATTTGGATTATTTTTATTCCATTTACTTATGGATTTAACTCAAGGTTTAAATTTTCTTCTAAATAATTCTTTTGATTTATTATATATTTAGTTTAGGTAGTTTGTCTTTATTTAAATAAAATTTGATATTGTTCAATCCTTTATGATTTTATTTAAATTATCTTTTACTGCTTTTAATTGTCCAATAACTTCCATTTGTTTATGGATTTGGCCAAGATTTAATTTGGCTTTTAAATATTCCTTATTTATTTCTTTCTTTTCCTTATAAAATCCATATCTTTTTATTTATAGATCTAAACTTGGTGATTCCAATTTGTAGAATTTTATTTAATATTTATTTATCTTTTTAAATCCTTTTAGGATTACTTTGCTCACAATTTGGTATGGATTTCGGTTAGGATCTTTATTAGCCTGGGAAATTATTTTCCTTTTATCTTATTAAAATCATAAGTTTTTGTCTATGGCTCCAAATTAAATGAAACCAATTTCTATGCTTTTATAATATTTTTGTTTAACATTTTTGATCATTTATAAATGTTTGTAGTTGAATTTTTATATGGATCAAATCCATAGTCTTAGAGAGATCTTGGAAATGATTTTTTCCCTTAGGGTTTTAGGGTTTTGGTTTAACTTTTCCAAATGTTTAAATTTCAAGATACATTCATTGATGAATGCATTTCACTTGGTTGAAATTTTGTTAGATTCCCTTTTCATTCAAAGTTTATTCAACAAGGGTTTTTATGTTTCCATTTAGAAACAAAAGTTTTCTTTTCACCCTAAATTTCAACAATTATTTCTTTTGTTCATTTATTTTTCACATTTCAAAATTTGGAAAATTTTGGGATGTGACATGGTTGCAGGGGGAAATTGGGGCAGCCCTGGGGCGGAGAGGATGTGGAGAGTGAGGGGAAAGAGAGGGGGAGGAGGCGCTTTAACGAGCTTGGTCGCTGGAAGGAATTAGCTTGACATTAACGTGAATTTGATGACGCAAAATCAACACATAAATGGTAGCGAGATTTGGGGAAGAACTAGTTGCGGGGTTGGGTGAGAACGACGAAGCACGCGTGGTAGTGGGGCTGGGAAGTCAGTTGTTGTGCGGGTGAGGTTGCGAGTGAGAAAGAAAACGAGCAGAGAGAGGGGAGGGTGGGCTTTAGTTGGGCCAGGGTTAGGCTAGGTTAGTTGGGCTACTTCCTTTTCTATTTTTTCTTTCTATTTTTTTCCTTTTCTGTTTCTGATTTCTATTTTTCATTTGAATCAAATGTTTCAACTTCTATTTGATTTCAATTTTTTGCAAAACCTTTTCAGTAAGTTTTATCTGTTTATCAATGTGTTTAAATATTCCATTTTAGAATAATTCTTATATTGTTTTATGGTTTATTATTTATTTAAATTAGTCATTTGTTTTTATTCAAACCGTTGATTCAAGCCTCCATTTCATTTCAACTTTTCATCAAACCTTTTTAGTAGGTTTAAACTATTTAATATGGTGATTAAATAGTCCACTTGAATTATTTCAAAATAATCTCTTATGATTTATTATTTATTTAGATTAGGCATTTGCCTTATTTAAATGAATTTGAATATTGTTCCAAACCATATAATTTTAGTTAATTAATATTTTATTCTTTTCAAGTTAATTAGATAACTTTTAATCCATTTTGGCAATTTCAATTATTTTTTCCATGATTTAATTAATCATTTATATTAGGGATTTTGTTTTTATTCTAAACAAATATGGTTCAAGTCCATATAAGTTTTTATTCAAATATTCTTTATTCCTTTATTTTATTTCGATTATATTTATTCCATTTGCTTATGGATTTAATTCAAGATTTAAATTGTCTTCTAAATAATTTTCTCGGGATTTATTATTTAGTTTAGGCAATTCGTCTTTATTTAAATAAAATTGAATATGGTTCAATCATATGATTTTATTTAAATAACCTTTTATTCCTTTTTATTATTCAATTAACTTTAACTCCATTTGTTCATGGATTTGGCCAATATTTAATTTGGCTTTTAAATATTCCTTATTTATTTATTTCTTTCTTTGTCTTATAAAATACATATCTTTTTATTTATAGGTCCAAACTTGGTGGTTCCAATTTGTATAATTTTATTTAATATTTGTTTAACTTTTTAAATCCCTTTAGGATTAATTTTCTCACAATTTTGTATTGATTTCTTTGGAGCTTTATTAGCTTTGGAAATTAATTCCTTTTATCTTATTAAATTCATAAGTTTTTATCCATGGCTCCAAATTAAATGAAACCAATTTCTATGGTTTTATAATATTTTTATTTATCATTTTTGATCATTTAAAAATGTTTGTTGCTGAATTTTTACATGGAACAATTCCATAGTCTTAGAGAGATCTTGGAAATGATTAATTCCATTAGGGTTTTAGGGTTTTGGTTTATTTTTCCCAAGTGTTTAAATTTCAAGATACATTCATTGATGAATGCATTTCACTTGATTGAAATTTTGTTGGATTCCCTTTTCATTCAAATTTTGTTCAAGAAGGGTTTTGAATGTTTCCATTTAGAAGCAAAAAGTTTCTTTTCACCCTAAATTTCAACAATTATTTCTTTTGTTTATTTATTTTTCACATTTCAAAATTTGGAAAATTTTGGGATGTGACAGGCTACCACCCTTAAAAGAAATCTCGTCCCGAGATTTGGGAAGGCTAGAGGTTACAAGTTGGCTTCAAGGCAACTAGAGTGCTACCAGCCTTAAAATATTTTCAAATAGATTACATATTGGCTTACTTGAGGTCTTGATGTAACTTCTTGTAACACCCTCAGAATCGGACCTATGCAAGTTTGGGCAAAATTCACCAAACCCGCATAGAAACGATTCAAAGGTGCCCACCAGGCACTTTCGTGCGGGTGGAAAACGAAGTAATAACATTACACAACAGTCCTCGATGGGACCCGCAGAACAGATATATACAACAGCGACTCAAAGAGTCAAGAATACAGATATAATATACAAAGATCCAAATCACCTTGAAAACGATAGAGCGTCCAGCTACGGAGGAAGGGCCGGGGCTGGTTGGACCGGGGGAGGGGATCGGGGGCGCGTGCGTGGGTTTCGTGTGTGTGGCGGGACCAGGTGGGGACGGGGTCCCTGGGGAGGGCGTGGCGTGTAGTGTGTGTGTGCGTGAGTTGTGTGTGCTGGCGTGGTGAGGAGAGAGGGTGGGGAGAGAAAAGGGAGAGGCCAAGTGGCAAGGAGGGATTGGGTGGGGGTTATCCAGGGGTGATGTGGCGCGTAGAGATAGGTGGGGGTGAGGTGGCCAGGGTTGTGGGTAGATAGTTGGGTAACTTAGGATTTAGGTGGGGCTGGGCGGTTGGGCCGATTGTTAAACTGGGGGTGGTCGTTCGGGTCGGGACGGCCCGTTCGACTGCCCCCGCTAAAATAATATAATACTTTTATTTAATTTAAATGCAACTTTGAAGACCGATAGCAACAAACAAAAATATTCCGGAGACCCGGTGTTTGGCGTTTGAATAAAAGGCGGGGCGTATCAGAAAACAAAAACGGGCTTTGCGAAATAGTTTTAGCAAACAATGCATGATGATGACGATGCGATGCACAAATTCAACGCGATTTTCTAGTAGTGGTTTTGCGGGATGCCACAATTCGACACCACTAACAAAGGATCTCGCCCTCGAGATCCGCCTCATGGTACCGGAAGGAAGGTCGGCGATCTGCGTCTTCTCACTTCGTGTAGATCTTCACGACACCACTAACAAAGGGTCGTTGCTCCTGATCGTCGAGAGAACACTCCGGAAACAAAAGGTCGAAGGTAGAGGTATCAACAAATAAAGTCACCCCTAACTTCCGTGGACGGAGTAAATTGCTGGATCCACTGATTCGACGTACAAGAGCGAATGATAAGAGCAGTGGTAGGGTAGCTACTCCATCCCACACTCAAACCATTATTCTGCACACGAATAAGCGGATTAAGCATCCAACTCTCGGAATTAGACTGAAGCTCTCGACAAGCGAGGTTCGGAAACAAGGGAGTGTTGCCAGCAGAAATCGTATGTAAGACACACTGATTAGGTTTCGCGGTGGTTCCATTGGCATGAACAACACATGCTCAAGGTTAACCCCAACTTCACCAAAGCTCGTCCTTCTCATATGTTTTTCAACGACACTGATATCCAGCAAGGAACACATATGGATAAAAGATCTCAAGAACAAAAGATCGGATGAAGGGCACAACAGACAAGTTGCAGATTGATGATCGTAGCACCTCCGTTACAAAAGGGGAAAGCGAAACCCTGAAGGTACGACGGAAACCCAACCACGAGAAATCCTGGACTCGAAGAAAGAGAAGAGAGCGGATTCAAAACACGTTGAGGTAAGGGGAGAACAGCAGAGGGGTAAGGAGTAAATCAGACCTAACCAGAACTATCCAACCGATTTGCAAAATAGTTTTGACACTTCTACTTCGGCCGTTAGCTAGGTTATCCTACAGGCTGGACTTGTGGGGTATCGCAACTGCTGAGCTCTGATACCACTCTGTAACACCCTCAGAATCGGACCTATGCAAGTTTGGGCAAAATTCACCAAACCCGCATAGAAACGATTCAAAGGTTCCCACCAGGCACTTTCGTGCGGGTGGAAAACGAAGTAATAACATTACACAACAGTCCTCGATGGGACCCACAGAACAGATATATATAACAGCGACTCCAAGAGTCAAGAATACAGATATAATATACAAGATCCAAATCACCTTGGAAAACAGTAGAGCGTCCGACTACGGACAAGAAGCAAATGGGGCTAAGAGCCCTGAAGAATAACCAATGGCGTCCATAACCCTGCCCAGGCCAAGCCGGAAGGGTAACCCTGCTAACGGCGTCGATCTCAAAACCTGCTTAAACAAAAAGGGGTGCCGACAAAGGGCAAAGGAAAAAGAGGAGCGTCAGTACTGAGGCCAGTACACGGCGAGGCTAGAATTCGGCGGTCCTCGCCTACATAGGTATGGTGGACTGAGAGGCAGCGGCAGCATGCACTAAACAACCTATAGAGACTCGAGACAACTGGCGGTAACCAGAGAGGGTAAGAGTGACCTATCCGGATCCAACCTGAAGCTATCACCAAACAAACCCATCCTGGTGTTTCCCCCTCGAAACCAACGAGGAAGTCAACCGAGGAACTCACGCGGTTGGCAGTTTTACTTATTCGGTTATAGTTGCGGCACTATACTAGTCAGGTTTAGGTAATCGTCCTGATAAAATAAGCAATGGGCACTTTTACTTAACCATTCCGTTATAGTTGCAACAATTACTAATCAGGTACAGATAGTATGAGATAAACCCAAAACCCAGCAGTTGTTGGTACTTTTATTCGGCCATTCCGTTGTAGTTGCAATACTTACTAGTCAGATACAATTGTCGCAAGCGACAACCAAACAAGCAATTGTGGGCAGTATTAATTAGCCATTCCGTTATAGTGAAGCTGATTACTAGTCATTATAAGTCAAATTTATAGCAGTAAACTTTAGTTATGCTTGTCTATGATCGAGAAATTGTGCTCCAAGTCGTCCATATCCGCGGACACGGCTTTCAGAAAGTTTTACCCGGCCGGGGTGCACCAATAGCAACACACACTCGATCAACCTCGGAAAAACCAAATCAAAACCCAACGAGGCTTTCACGACAAAGCAATCACAAGATTCAGAAATATTTCAGGGGGCCACCCCTTAAGTAGATCCCGCAACGGAGTAAGCAAGCTCCGAGACGGCCTCAAGGTCTGCGACAATGGCTGTAAACGACTGGGAACCCGAAAGTGTGGCTGGGCTTGTCGATACCGCGTAAACATTCCGCTTCCAAAACAGTACAGTGTGCAGTACCTCGCACAATCGTAAATAAAGCAGTAAAGCATGGCATAAGTACAGGATAGTAAATAAAACCTCAAACTAGTTTGTGGCCCCAAGAAATAAGACGGAATCAAGCTCTGGCTAAGTGGGGTCCCATATACCTCCCGGATGTGGATAGCGCGATAAATCAAGGAACAGGAATCAAGTACTCGGGGTCTTACGGGACACAAGTGGGCGTTCGGAAACCAAATATTATCTATCACCCACCGATGCCTCTGCTTATTCAATTTTAGTTGTTAAACAGAAATTAAAGTGACGATAAGTAAAACTATGATCATCTCCAACAACAACATGCGGCAATACATCAACAACTGTGGCACTTGACAACACGCAACAGCACTTGAGCAAGCGACTACGACGCGCAGGTCCAACTATCTACCAAGCAACAGGTAATAGGATGTGTCCAAGGCAATATAGGGCTGCACGGTATATCACAGGTACGGAAACTAAAGCATCGCAACACAGATAGCAAGAGATCAACAGGAGGGAAGTAAATACTATAAAAGTAAGATAGGTAGAAAGGGAGAGATGCTCGCCTGAAAACATTGTCGAAGGTTCAACCGAAGATCGGGGCGAAGCTCACATCAACTCAACGGCCTTATCCGCGAAGAACCAAAACACTAGAAGAAACACCGGATGCAATATTTAATACTAAGGCAAAAGATCGGCATGATGCATGCATGATGAATGACATGGCAAGGGTGCGATGCAATTAGGTCATATTAAGCGGAACCGGGGTCCCGACATTAATTAGGTGGTTCATGTTATTTATCTACCCCGCAATTTAACTGTTGTTTAGCAATACAACAGATGGAACCGGTTCGCTACACATGTTTGAATGAGGCCAATATGAGGCTAGATTTGCCCGCATATGGGCCCCATATTTAATTATTAGGTGAATCGGCATAAGGCCCCCAAACCACACAAATATGCATGCGAGATGAACAATTCAATATGCACAAGTTGTATTATGTTATAAAATAGGGTTTCGGAAAAGGGGTTCACACATTAGGGTTCTCGACGAACTTGGGGTTCCGGGGTTCGGGGTTCGATAGGGTCCAGGGTCCTGCCGGGGTCGTTCTCGGCCACGGGGCAGATCTTGTCGCTTCGGGGTCTCGATGTCCGGGGAGCAGTACTTGGGTCGGCGTCGGGGCGTGTCGAATTCTTCCGGGTCGGTGTCGTTCTTGTCGTCGCGTGGGCCTTGTCTGGTCCTCGAGGCGGGACGGTCTTGGCGTTCGGGGTGCAGTGCTTGTCGTACGGTGTCCGGGTAGGCAAGATTGTCGGTTCTGGCTTCGATTTCCAAGATGGAGATCTTGGGGTTCCTTGTAGATGACCTTCGGATCCTTGAGGGCGATTTGTCGTCGATGGAGAACTTGAAGCTAGGGTCAGGTCAACGGAAGTTCTTGACACCGGGAATGGTTCTTGTTAGTGGTCCTTCCGCTCAGCATCGTCGCCTTCTGGGGCGTTGTTGTTCTTCGTGCGACCCTATACCATATCCTCCCGGTTGTCACCAGGACTCCTCAAAAGAACACCAGGTACTAGCAGCCAACAGACAGCCTTGACGCGGAAAGGGAACGGGCAGGGACCTGCGGCGATGGAGCACCAGCCAGCAGGGCAGAGAGGCCCGTGCGCGAGCTTGCAGAGCCGGGCGGAGGTACTAGGGGATGCGACGCAGGCGGTGGAGGACGAGGCCGGAAGGAGGGCGCGGTCGCCGGCGACGGAGGTTGGGGCTCGCCCCGAGATGCGAGGAGAGGGCGCAGCAACCGCTGGGCGAGGAAGAGGCCGACGCGGACATGGCAGAGGCGGGGAGGCGGGGTCGCCGGCGCGGAGAGGAGCGGAGCTTGGAGGCCGGCAGCACGCCGCAGAGGTGTCCGGCGGCGAGGTTGCAGAGGCCCAGGGGAGGGGCGGCTGCGAGGTGAGCCGGCGACAGAGGGGGGCCGCGCGAGGAGGCGGTGGACGCGGGCCGGGGAGGCCAGAGAGAGAAGCGTGGGGAGGCGCTGCCGCGTAGGTTGGAGGAGGGCCGAAGGAGAAGGTGGGCTTGGCGGCGGCCGAGGGCGACGCGCGGGCCGGAGCGGGGAGGCATGGCCGGAGCAAGGCGGACGCTGGGGGCGGCTGGAGCTGGGTGGAGGGGAAAAAGGATGAGGGGTGGCGGGCGACGGCGGAGGCCTGAGCTGGGGGCGGCGCGCGAGAGACGTGGGGAGAGGGGAGCGATGAGGGCAGGGCGGCCGCGGCGGCGGGCCGGTCGCCGGAGGTGGAGGAGGAAGGGCGTCGGTGGCAGGGAGGAAGAGAGATGAAGGAGGCGGGGGTTGGGCGTCGCGTGCGTGGGGGAAGGGCCGGGGCTGGTTGGACCGGGGGAGGGGATCGGGGGCGCGTGCGTGGGTTTCGTGTGTGTGGCGGGACCAGGTGGGGACGGGGTCCCTGGGGAGGGCGTGGCGTGTAGTGTGTGTGTGCGTGAGTTGTGTGTGCTGGCGTGGTGAGGAGAGAGGGTGGGGAGAGAAAAGGGAGAGGCCAAGTGGCAAGGAGGGATTGGGTGGGGGTTATCCAGGGGTGATGTGGCGCGTAGAGATAGGTGGGGGTGAGGTGGCCAGGGTTGTGGGTAGATAGTTGGGTAACTTAGGATTTAGGTGGGGCTGGGCGGTTGGGCCGATTGTTAAACTGGGGGTGGTCGTTCGGGTCGGGACGGCCCGTTCGACTGCCCCCGCTAAAATAATATAATACTTTTATTTAATTTAAATGCAACTTTGAAGACCGATAGCAACAAACAAAAATATTCCGGAGACCCGGTGTTTGGCGTTTGAATAAAAGGCGGGGCGTATCAGAAAACAAAAACGGGCTTTGCGAAATAGTTTTAGCAAACAATGCATGATGATGACGATGCGATGCACAAATTCAACGCGATTTTCTAGTAGTGGTTTTGCGGGATGCCACAATTCGACACCACTAACAAAGGATCTCGCCCTCGAGATCCGCCTCATGGTACCGGAAGGAAGGTCGGCGATCTGCGTCTTGTCACTTCGTGTAGATCTTCACGACACCACTAACAAAGGGTCGTTGCTCCTGATCGTCGAGAGAACACTCCGGAAACAAAAGGTCGAAGGTAGAGGTATCAACAAATAAAGTCACCCCTAACTTCCGTGGACGGAGTAAATTGCTGGATCCACTGATTCGACGTACAAGAGCGAATGATAAGAGCAGTGGTAGGGTAGCTACTCCATCCCACACTCAAACCATTACTCTGCACACGAATAAGCGGATTAAGCATCCAACTCTCGGAATTAGACTGAAGCTCTCGACAAGCGAGGTTCGGAAACAAGGGAGTGTTGCCAGCAGAAATCGTATGTAAGACACACTGATTAGGTTTCGCGGTGGTTCCATTGGCATGAACAACACATGCTCAAGGTTAACCCCAACTTCACCAAAGCTCGTCCTTCTCATATGTTTTTCAACGACACTGATATCCAACAAGGAACACATATGGATAAAAGATCTCAAGAACAAAAGATCGGATGAAGGGCACAACAGACAAGTTGCAGATTGATGATCGTAGCACCTCCGTTACAAAAGGGGAAAGCGAAACCCTGAAGGTACGACGGAAACCCAACCACGAGAAATCCTGGACTCGAAGAAAGAGAAGAGAGCGGATTCAAAACACGTTGAGGTAAGGGGAGAACAGCAGAGGGGTAAGGAGTAAATCAGACCTAACCAGAACTATCCAACCGATTTGCAAAATAGTTTTGACACTTCTACTTCGGCCGTTAGCTAGGTTATCCTACAGGCTGGACTTGTGGGGTATCGCAACTGCTGAGCTCTGATACCACTCTGTAACACCCTCAGAATCGGACCTATGCAAGTTTGGGCAAAATTCACCAAACCCGCATAGAAACGATTCAAAGGTTCCCACCAGGCACTTTCGTGCGGGTGGAAAACGAAGTAATAACATTACACAACAGTCCTCGATGGGACCCACAGAACAGATATATATAACAGCGACTCCAAGAGTCAAGAATACAGATATAATATACAAGATCCAAATCACCTTGGAAAACAGTAGAGCGTCCGACTACGGACAAGAAGCAAATGGGGCTAAGAGCCCTGAAGAATAACCAATGGCGTCCATAACCCTGCCCAGGCCAAGCCGGAAGGGTAACCCTGCTAACGGCGTCGATCTCAAAACCTGCTTAAACAAAAAGGGGTGCCGACAAAGGGCAAAGGAAAAAGAGGAGCGTCAGTACTGAGGCCAGTACACAGCGAGGCTAGAATTCGGCGGTCCTCGCCTACATAGGTATGGTGGACTGAGCGGCAGCGGCAGCATGCACTAAACAACCTATAGAGACTCGAGACAACTGGCGGTAACCAGAGAGGGTAAGAGTGACCTATCCGGATCCAACCTGAAGCTATCACCAAACAAACCCATCCTGGTGTTTCCCCCTCGAAACCAACGAGGAAGTCAACCGAGGAACTCACGCGGTTGGCAGTTTTACTTATTCGGTTATAGTTGCGGCACTATACTAGTCAGGTTTAGGTAATCGTCCTGATAAAATAAGCAATGGGCACTTTTACTTAACCATTCCGTTATAGTTGCAACAATTACTATTCAGGTACAGATAGTATGAGATAAACCCAAAACCCAGCAGTTGTTGGTACTTTTATTCGGCCATTCCGTTGTAGTTGCAATACTTACTAGTCAGATACAATTGTCGCAAGCGACAACCAAACAAGCAATTGTGGGCAGTATTAATTAGCCATTCCGTTATAGTGAAGCTGATTACTAGTCATTATAAGTCAAATTTATAGCAGTAAACTTTAGTTATGCTTGTCTATGATCGAGAAACTGTGCTCCAAGTCGTCCATATCCGCGGACACGGCTTTCAGAAAGTTTTACCCGGCCGGGGTGCACCAATAGCAACACACACTCGATCAACCTCGGAAAAACCAAATCAAAACCCAACGAGGCCTTCACGACAAAGCAATCACAAGATTCAGAAATATTTCAGGGGGCCACCCCTTAAGTAGATCCCGCAACGGAGTAAGCAAGCTCCGAGACGGCCTCAAGGTCTGCGACAATGGCTGTAAACGACTGGGAACCCGAAAGTGTGGCTGGGCTTGTCGATACCGCGTAAACATTCCGCTTCCAAAACAGTACAGTGTGCAGTACCTCGCACAATCGTAAATAAAGCAGTAAAGCATGGCATAAGTACAGGATCGTAAATAAAACCTCAAACTAGTTTGTGGCCCCAAGAAATAAGACGGAATCAAGCTCTGGCTAAGGGGGGTCCCATATACCTCCCGGATGTGGATAGCGCGATAAATCAAGGAACAGGAATCAAGTACTCGGGGTCTTATGGGACACAAGTGGGCGTTCGGAAACCAAATATTATCTATCACCCACCGATGCCTCTGCTTATTCAATTTTAGTTGTTAAACAGAAATTAAAGTGACGATAATTAAAACTATGATCATCTCCAACAACAACATGCGGCAATACATCAACAACTGTGGCACTTGACAACACGCAACAGCACTTGAGCAAGCGACTACGACGCGCAGGTCCAACTATCTACCAAACAACAGGTAATAGGATGTGTCCAAGGCAATATAGGGCTGCACGGTATATCACAGGTACGGAAACTAAAGCATCGCAACACAGATAGCAATAGATCAACAGGAGGGAAGTAAATACTATAAAAGTAAGATAGGTAGAAAGGGAGAGATGCTCGCCTGAAAACATTGTCGAAGGTTCAACCGAAGATCGGGGCGAAGCTCACATCAACTCAACGGCCTTATCCGCGAAGAACCAAAACACTAGAAGAAA
Organism: Avena atlantica; assembly: GCA_910589765.1. NCBI lineage: Eukaryota > Viridiplantae > Streptophyta > Magnoliopsida > Poales > Poaceae > Avena > Avena atlantica. The sequence goes on from OU342736.1 coordinate 305,448,251, forward strand.
CACCGGATGCAATATTTAATACTAAGGCAAAAGATCGGCATGATGCATGCATGATGAATGACATGGCAAGGGTGCGATGCAATTAGGTCATATTAAGCGGAACCGGGGTCCCGACATTAATTAGGTGGTTCATGTTATTTATCTACCCCGCAATTTAACTGTTGTTTAGCAATACAACAGATGGAACCGGTTCGCTACACATGTTTGAATGAGGCCAATATGAGGCTAGATTTGCCCGCATATGGGCCCCATATTTAATTATTAGGTGAATCGGCATAAGGCCCCCAAACCACACAAATATGCATGCGAGATGAACAATTCAATATGCACAAGTTGTATTATGTTATAAAATAGGGTTTCGGAAAAGGGGTTCACACATTAGGGTTCTCGACGAACTTGGGGTTCCGGGGTTCGGGGTTCGATAGGGTCCAGGGTCCTGCCGGGGTCGTTCTCGGCCACGGGGCAGATCTTGTCGCTTCGGGGTCTCGATGTCCGGGGAGCAGTACTTGGGTCGGCGTCGTGGCGTGTCGAATTCTTCCGGGTCGGTGTCGTTCTTGTCGTCGCGTGGGCCCTGTCGGGTCCTCGAGGCGGGACGGTCTTGGCGTTCGGGGTGCAGTGCTTGTCGTACGGTGTCCGGGTAGGCAAGATTGTCGGTTCTGGCTTCGATTTCCAAGATGGAGATCTTGGGGTTCCTTGTAGATGACCTTCGGATCCTTGAGGGCGATTTGTCGTCGATGGAGAACTTGAAGCTAGGGTCAGGTCAACGGAAGTTCTTGACACCGGGAACGGTTCTTGTTAGTGGTCCTTCCGCTCAGCATCGTCGCCTTCTGGGGCGTTGTTGTTCTTCGTGCGACCCTATACCATATCCTCCCGGTTGTCACCAGGACTCCTCAAAAGAACACCAGGTACTAGCAGCCAACAGACAGCCTTGACGCGGAAAGGGAACGGGCAGGGACCTGCGGCGATGGAGCACCAGCCAGCAGGGCAGAGAGGCCCGTGCGCGAGCTTGCAGAGCCGGGCGGAGGTACTAGGGGATGCGACGCAGGCGGTGGAGGACGAGGCCGGAAGGAGGGCGCGGTCGCCGGCGACGGAGGTTGGGGCTCGCCCCGAGATGCGAGGAGAGGGCGCAGCAACCGCTGGGCGAGGAGGAGGCCGACGCGGACATGGCAGAGGCGGGGAGGCGGGGTCGCCGGCGCGGAGAGGAGCGGAGCTTGGAGGCCGGCAGCACGCCGCAGAGGTGGCCGGCGGCGAGGTTGCAGAGGCCCAGGGGAGGGGCGGCTGCGAGGTGAGCCGGCGACAGAGGGGGGCCGCGCGAGGAGGCGGTGGACGCGGGCCGGGGAGGCCAGAGAGAGAAGCGTGGGGAGGCGCTGCCGCGGAGGTTGGAGGAGGGCCGAAGGAGAAGGTGGGCTTGGCGGCGGCGGCCGAGGGCGACGCACGGGCCGGAGCGGGGAGGCATGGCCGGAGCAAGGCGGACGCTGGGGGCGGCTGGAGCTGGGTGGAGGGGAAAAAGGATGAGGGGTGGCGGGCGACGGCGGAGGCCTGAGCTGGGGGCGGCGCGCGGGAGACGTGGGGAGAGGGGAGCGATGAGGGCAGGGCGGCCGCGGCGGCGGGCCGGTCGCCGGAGGTGGAGGAGGAAGGGCGTCGGTGGCAGGGAGGAAGAGAGATGAAGGAGGCGGGGGTTGGGCGTCGCGTGCGTGGGGGAAGGGCCGGGGCTGGTTGGACCGGGGGAGGGGAGCGGGGGCGCGTGCGTGGGTTTCGTGTGTGTGGCGGGACCAGGTGGGGACGGGGTCCCTGGGGAGGGCGTGGCGTGTAGTGTGTGTGTGCGTGAGTTGTGTGTGCTGGCGTGGTGAGGAGAGAGGGTGGGGAGAGAAAAGGGAGAGGCCAAGTGGCAAGGAGGGATTGGGTGGGGGTTATCCAGGGGTGATGTGGCGCGTAGAGATAGGTGGGGGTGAGGTGGCCAGGGTTGTGGGTAGATAGTTGGGTAACTTAGGATTTAGGTGGGGCTGGGCGGTTGGGCCGATTGTTAAACTGGGGGTGGTCGTTCGGGTCGGGACGGCCCGTTCGACTGCCCCCGCTAAAATAATATAATACTTTTATTTAATTTAAATGCAACTTTGAAGACCGATAGCAACAAACAAAAATATTCCGGAGACCCGGTGTTTGGCGTTTGAATAAAAGGCGGGGCGTATCAGAAAACAAAAACGGGCTTTGCGAAATAGTTTTAGCAAACAATGCATGATGATGATGATGCGATGCACAAATTCAACGCGATTTTCTAGTAGTGGTTTTGCGGGATGCCACACTTCTCTGGACAGTTTTTTGCATAATGGCCTAGCTCTTTGCATTTGAAACATGTGACAGTGTTGATGTCTCTCATAGGTTTTCTTGTCTTGTCTTTCTCCTTTTCTGGACAATGTGATGCAGATGGCCTAGTTCCTTGCATTTTCGGCACATCACTTGGCTAATATCCTTCTTCTTCTTTGGTCTCACTATTGCTTGTTTGTTTCCTTGGCTCTTCTTCTTTTCTGGACATTCATTGGCACAGTGTCCCATCTCTTTGCAATTGTAACATTGCTCCTGGGTAATTTTTTTCTTGCTAGGGTTGGGGCATTTATTCTTCTTGGGTATCTCCAAAGCTTGGAGTTCTTATAGTTCATGTTCTTCATACTTCACCTCAAAGGTGGGAAACCTTTTTCTCTTCTTGGGGCAGTCACTAGAGATGTGAGCTTCTTATCCACATGAGTAGCAACACTTTGTGGTCACTTTGGATGTGGACTTATGAGGCACTGTTCTGACTTTGCCTTCATCCTTCTTGGTAGAGGTTGATCCTTCATTGAGTTTTCCAAACAATTAATGCATTCCATCTTGTTTCATTTGTTGAACTATAGGATAGATGGGGAATTGGATAGGGACATGATCATTTCCATCACATAGGAAACATGTAACTTGAGATGTGGGGCATTGTCTAGTTGGATGTTTCTCTTCACAATTAGGGCATTGATCCACATGCTCTTTGTAAGTGTGTTCTATGTCTCCACAAATATTGCAAGCTTGAGTTCCTTCTATAATATCATCCTTGATATCATTATTATCATAATCTCCTTGGGAAATGTTGTTTCTCATGTTGATCATTTGATTGGTCATCCTTTGCAACAATTGGGATTGGGTTTCCAAGAATTTTTGTATGGTTGGGTCTAACTCATTGTTGTTGGCTAAAAACTAAGTTGTCACTTGATTCAACTGGGCTTGGGTTGCTAGAAGTTGTTCTCTCATGTGCATCTCTTGGTTGTTGTTGTTGTTGTCACCATCCTTGATGTTGGAGTTGTGGTTCCTTGATGAAGTCATCTGTTTGGGTTGGATTGGGATTAGATTAACACTAGTAGAAAACAGGCCATCCGTTCGTGCCCCCTCAGAGCATTAGTCCCGGTTGCGCCACCAACCGAGACTAATGCTAGAACGCGTCCCGGTTCGAGCGGGCACGGGGCCCGGAGGCATGCGTCGCGGTTGGTAACGGGGAATACGTCCCGGTTGGAGCCAACAACCGGGACTAAAGGTTTGGCCACAGCCACGTGGCATGGCACACACCTTTAGTCCCGGTTGCTGGCTCCAACCGGGACGTATTCTCCCGCCCTCTATAAATGCAACGCCCCAGCCCCCTCTGCCTCCACTCTATTTTTTCTCTTGGTGGAAGGTGTGAGGGGTGTGCTAGTTTTTTCTCTTCTATGCATGCATTGAAGGTGTTTGATGAAATGTTTGAGTGAATAATCCCGTTCAATTCCCATAGAACAAAAATATAGAAGGTGTCCGAGACGCACTTGAGCTTTCTTATCGAGGTTAGCAATCTTATCTTTTCTCTGTCATTGATACAATGCATGTGTCGATGTGAATTGGTCATTTCACTATTTATGATGTCCTATTTTTTGATAAACTTACTTATATGATGCAGATGAACGGTCGGGAATGGATGGACGGTGACCAGCGCGTAGCCGGGTATATGAAAGGCGTGGATAAATTTATCGATGTGGCTACGGCAAACAAAGAGAATGGTTTTATATGGTGTCCATGTGTTCAATGTCGGAACAACAAGGAGTACTCTTCCTCGAAAATCATTAGCGGCCACCTAATTACTAAAGGTTTCATGCCCAACTATAATTGCTGGACCAAGCACGGGGAAAGAGGGGTTATGATGAAAGATGGTGAAGAAGAAGATGATGATAACAACTATCATCATATGTTTCCTGAATACAGTGATACTGCAATGGAAGACAATGGAGAGGAAAGAGGTGAAGAACGGGCATCAGATGAGCCGGCTGATGAACTTGGTAGGGTCATTTCTGATGCAAAGCGAGACTGTGAAACAGAAAATGAGAAGTTGAAGTTAGAGGGCATGTTAGAAGATTACAAGAAATTGTTGTACCCAAATTGTGAAGATGGCAGCACAAAGCTCGGTACCACACTGGAATTGTTGCGTTGGAAGGCAGAGTGTGGTCTAACTGACTCCTCATTTGAAAAGATGCTAAAAATAATGAAGCCGAAGTTTCCAAAACATAACGAACTTCCCGAGAGTACCTACGAAGCAAAGAAGACTCTCTATCCTCTGGGATTAGATGTGCAAAAGATACATGCATGCATTAATGACTGCATCCTCTACCGCGGTAAGGAGTATGAGAATTTAGATAAATGCCCGGTATGCAATGCGTTGCGGTATAAGATCAGACGAGATGACCCTGGTGATGTTGAGGGAGAGCCCCTCCGGAAGAGGGTTCCTACTAAGGTTATGTGGTATGCTCCTATAATACCAAGGTTGAAACGCATGTTTAGAAACAAAGAGCATGCCAGGTTGTTGCGATGGCACAGAGAAGACCGTAAGAAAGACAGGAAGTTGAGACACCCTGCTGATGGGTCACAGTGGAGAAAAATCGAGAGAGACTTCCCAGACTTTGCAGGTGACGCAAGGAACTTATGGTTTGGTCTAAGTACGGATGGCATGAATCCTTTTGGGGAGCAGAGCTGTAGTCACAGCACCTGGCCCGTGACTCTATGTATCTACAACCTGCCTCCTTGGTTGTGCATGAAGCGTAAGTTCATTATGATGCCAGTGCTCATCCAAGGCCTGAAGCAACCGGGCAACGACATTGATGTGTACCTTAGGCCATTAGTTGAAGAACTCTTACAGTTGTGGGGCAAACCAGGTGTGCGTGCGTGGGATGAGAACAAACAGGAGCCATTTGATCTACGAGGGTTTTTATTCGTAACCATCAATGATTGGCCTGCTCTTAGTAACCTTTTAGGACAGACAAACAAGGGATATAAGGCATGCACCCACTGTTTAGATAAGACTGAAGGTACATATTTGCATAAAGGCAAGAAGGTTGTGTACCTAGCGAATCGACGATTTCTTCCGACCAATCATCCCGTAAGAAAGAAAGGCAAGAATTTCAAAGGTGAGGCAGTTCACCGGAAGAAGCCTAAACTCCCTGCTGGTGATGATGTATTTGGTATGGTCAAGGACATAGAAGTAATCTTTGGAAAGGGTCCCGGCGGTCAATCAGTTCCGAACGACGTCGCTACAGGACACGCACCCATGTCGAAGAAGAAATCTATATTTTGGGAGCTGCCATATTGGAAAGTCCTGTGTGTCCGCTATTCAATCGACGTGATGCACGTGACGAAGAATATTTGCGTGAACCTTCTAGGATTCCTAGGAGTGTATGGGAAGACAAAAGATACACCAGAAGCACGGGAGGACCAACAAATTATGAAAGACCCAAAGAACATGCATACACATAACAAGACGGATAAAGGGCGTCACTTAAGTTGTGCCAGCTATGCTCTTACCAAAGCAGAGAAGGAAATCTTTTTTGAAGTCCTTTACAGTATCAAGGTGCCGTCGGGCTTCTCATCTAATAAAAAGGGGATAATAAATATGGCAGAGAAAAAGTTCCAAAACCTAAAGTCTCATGACTGTCACATGATTATGACGTAGTTGCTTCCGATTGCATTGAGGGGGATTCTACCGGAAAATGTTCGAGTACCCATTGTGAAGCTGTGTGCATTCCTCAATGCAATATCTCAGAAGGTAATCAATCCAGATATTCTGCCAAGGTTACAGAAGGATGTGGTACAATGTCTTGTTAGTTTTGAATTGGTGTTCCCACCATCCTTCTTCAATATTATGACGCATCTCCTGGTTCACCTAGTGGAAGAGATTGCCATTCTCGGTCCACTATTTCTGCATAATATGTTCCCCTTTGAGAGGTTCATGGGAGTCTTAAAGAAATATGGTCATAACCGTGCTAGACCAGAAGGAAGCATCTCCAAGGGATATGGAACAGAGGAGGTCATTGAGTTTTGTGTTGACTTTATTCCTGACCTTAAGCCGATTGGTGTTTCTGACTCGCGGCATGAGGGAAGACTAAGTGGAAAAGGCACGCTGGAAAAGAAAGCAAAGATATGTAGGGACGGGGATTCTTTCACTAAAGCACACTACACAGTTCTACATAATTCCACCTTGGCAGCTCCGTATATTGAGGAACACAAGAATATTGTACGCTCCAAAAACCCGGGGAAGCCTGAATCATGGATTACAGATGAACACATGAAGTCTTTCGGTGGTTGGATGCGGACACATCTCTTGAATGACACCACTGTTGGAGATCAGCTATACTTGTTGGCCGCGTCACCATCTTCTACTGTATTGAATTTCCAAGGGTACAGAATAAATGGGAATACATTCTACATGATTGCCCAAGATAAAAAGAGCACCAACCAAAATAGTGGTGTCCGCTTTGATGCAATAGACGAGAATGGACAAAAGGACATATATTATGGTTACATAGAGGAGATATGGGAACTAGACTATGGAGTCTCTTTTAAGGTCCCTTTGTTTCGCTGCAAATGGGTCAACCTGAATGGGGAAGGGGTAAAGATAGACCAGTTGTACGGAATGACAACAGTGGATCTCAACAATCTTGGTTATAGAGATGAACCATTCGTCCTAGCCAATGATGTGTCTCAGGTTTTCTATGTGAAGGACATGTCCTCCAGACCGAAAAAAAAGAAAAAATATGCAAACGAATACATCATATGATGAGCCAAAGCGTCACATAGTTCTTTCAGGGAAAAGAAACATCGTGGGAATCGAGGACAAGACAGACATGTCAGAAGATTATAATAAGTTTGATGAAATTCCGCCCTTCACAGTGAAAACTGACCCAAGCATTCTGTTAAGTAAAGAAGATGCTCCATGGTTATGTCTGAAGCGATCATAAGGAAGGACATATGCCAAAAGTTCATGCTCATATTATGTAACTCTAGTTCATGTCTTTCGCGGTTTGTGACTTGACCGAAGGATATCTTTCGCGGTTTGTGGCCTTTAGTCCCGGTTTTGTAGTCTCAGTTTTTAATATTAATAAATGTCTTGAGTGTTAGTCCCGTTTTATGGCTGGACCAGGACTATGAAGAAGTTGTCCCGATTCGTACTTACCATTAAGATCTGATCTCCAAACGCGCGCAGTCACATATTAGGGAGTGCCTCTATGACCAGTTTCTTGGAGATGCCGGAGGACTGGGATCCGGCGGCATCTCCCTGAAACTGGTCGTAGTGGTGTCCCTGCTCTCGAAAACCATCTTGCAGCTTGTAACTTCTCTAACTAGATTAATACGCCTCGGAGCTAACTAATTTCACATATTAGGGAGTGCCTCTATGACCAGTTTCTCGGAGATGCCGGAGGACTGGGCTCCGTTGGCATCTCCCTGAAACTGGCCGCAGTGGTGTCCCTGCTCTCGAAAACCATCTTGGAGATGCCTCAAACTGGCTAGAGGACTGGACTCGCAAGGATGCCTATTTATAGTACAAGCAGCTCGGCATAGTGTCGACACTTACGAAATAATGTCGACACTCACCCCTATCATTAGTGCTGACTCGTGTTTTGTCCCGGTTGGTGTCTCCAACCGGGACTACAGGTTGATCTTTAGTCCCGGTTGGTGACACCATCCGGGACAAGGTACACGCTGCACGACATAATGTCGACAGTCACCCCTATCATTAGTGCTGCCTGGCCCAGCCTGCCGAAATCGTCCATCCCGAGTAAAAAGGACAATGTTGCAGGAGGAAGTTTTCCTTTTTGTCGCACGGAAAAGCCCTTTTCCATTTTCCGAGCGCAAAAAACGGGTCGTTTTGTGAAGTAACCACCAAAATTCCATTTCAGAATGATACCGTCCCATTTTCCTAAAATACTAGACCACCTTACATGGACTATCTCCCAACCGAGACATCTCAAACCTTTTCGTCCATCTCGGGTAAAAAGGACAAATGTCTGCTGAATCGGCAGGAAGTGGGTCCGGTTTGTATTACAGGTACATGATCTATCGCCCGTGATTTTTTGAAAAAATCATTTTTAGACTCACAATATGTGGTTTCTTCAGAGATCCAATGCAAGTTCTAACGATGCTCGTCCCCTATCTTCATGCACACCGGTTCGACCACAGTTAGAAATTCAGATAATTCAAAACGGGCATCATAAATTCAAAAAAAATCCGAACAATGAAAATACTTCGCGTGGTGTCATATTATGTTACATAGTTGAAAGGAAAAATACCAGACTTGGTATATTGCACATCTCTAGACTCATATCTGCAACCTCATCACTCTTTCCCATGGCTTCCACCGTAGCACTAACTCCCAGGGAGGCGGAGGCGCTTTGCGCCTCGAACTACCCCTGCCTGCCGGGCTACTGTGTCCCCGTCGGCTGGATGCTGAGCGCCGGAGGCGTGCCGGTTCCTCCTGTCCCTATAGGTGTGGCGCGTCGGATGGCCATCACGAACCACTACTAATTAGAGCTCACGCCGGAGCAGAGGAGGAATCCTAGATGGCATCCCGACTATTTCCCAACTTGGGAAGCCTTCTTCGTGGATCGGCGTGAGAGGGCACTCGCCAGGCACGAGGAGGAGGGCCCACATCCTCCGAACTTCAATGAGGCCGGCCGTCGGCTGTGGTGGCGCGGACGGACTCTCCAGAGCGTCACGGCCTACGACACGGCCGCCGACTCTAGGCCCCGCCTGTGCTACCCTCAAGTCCATCCCACTCGTACTCAACCTTCAAGGTTCAACTACGGCGACCCCGACGATGATAGCGACGATGGCCACGGCGAGTACGACGACTACAGTGGCGAGTATTACAGGTGTAGGCAGGAGCATCACTGAATTATTCCAACATATTTTAAAACAAGTTCGGCCGATTGTGGCTTAATCTGGCCATATATCTTAATTTTTAGTTCTTCTATGTAACTTTCTGTTAGTTGTGTTATGTATTTTAATTCCAGTTCTATCCTAATCAAATTTTCTTTCCGCCCATTATTTTCCATCCTCTTTTTTACGCCCATTAAAAACAGAAAATGGTTTTGAATTACTTATTCAAATCAAACACTTTTTATGTTTAAATTTTTTCTAAATTCCAAATTGATATTAAAAAATATAAGTTAATTCATTTTTAATTGTAAATGGTTCATATTTTAAATGGTTACATTAATTATTTTTTAAAACAAAAATTGGTTTTGAATTATTTATTCAAATCCAAACACTTTTTATGTTTAAAGTTTTTCTAAATTCCAAATTAATATTCAAAAAATATAAGTTAATTCATTTTTATTTTTAAATGGTTACATTAATTATTTTTTAGAAATAGAAAATGGTTTTGGATTATTTATTCAAATCCATACACTTTTTATGTTTAAAGTTTTTCTAAATTCCAAATTGATATTTAAAAAATATAAGTTATTTCATTATTAATTTTAAATGGTTCATAGTTTAAATGGTTACATTAATTATTTTTAAAAACAGAAAATGGTTTCGAATTAGTTATTCAAATTCAAACACTTTTTATGTTTCAAGTTTTTCTAAATTCCAAAGTAATTATCATTTAAAAAACATTACAAATTTAAACCCCAAAATAAAAAATAAGACGGAAACAGAGAGAAAATACATGAAAAAATTTGAAAACAGGGGAATATGTCCCGCTTGGAGCCACCAACCGGGACTAAAGATCCCCTGCGCGCGCGCCCCTTCATCTGCTGAAAATTGGAGTATACATCCCGGTTGGTGGCTCCAACCGGGATGTATGACCCTTTAGTCCCGGTTGGAGCCACCAACTGGGACTAAAGGTCCTTTGGTTATAACTGACGCGCCTCCTCTTCTTCTTCCCCATCTCACTCTGCTTTTCACCGACGCGCACAGGAACCTCCCCCGACGCCGGCAGGCTGCCCGAGCTCGCAACCAGCCGACGCGCCGCAGGGGAGACGCTACCTCGTCCATCGCCGTCTCCGTCCATCGCCGCACGCGTCGCCTCCGTATGTCGACCAGCTCCGCCGGCGCCTCCACCTCCCCCGACCGCCACAGCGCCGCCCGCGCCCACCGCCGCCGCCGGTACCGTGCGTGCCCGCGCCTTCCCCCTCGCCTCGCTCGCCCGCTGGGGATCACCGCCACCACCCGCTGACCGCCTCCCTCCCTTTCCCCGCAGGCCCGACACCCGCAAGCCGCCGCCGTCGCCACCGATGCCGCCCGCCACTCCAGCCGCCGACCGCCGTCGCCTGCACACGCGCCTCCACCGCGAGGAGATCTGCCACCTCGCCCCCGATGCCGTCTCACCTTCCGCTGCCGCCGAGGACCGCCACCGCCGCCGCCCCGACCGTCGCCGCCGCCACCGTCGGCTGCTCCGGCGAGCTTCCCCTCGCTTGATTCCTCTGCCCTCCGATCAACATCCAATGGTCCAGATGGACCATTGACTAGTCAGCCTAGGGCGCTGACTGGTCAGCGCCACGTCAGCGCCACATCGGCGTGGTCAAACGGTCACGTTTGACTATTTACTTTAATTCGATTTATTTTGGCAGATTTTAGATGGAACTTGTAAAATTCATAGAAAATAATCTACTGGGCCAAAAATTGCAAATAAAATATGTATGGAATCAGTGTCTCACGTAGAATATTGCTGTATAGTTGTTTTATGATTTTGCTGCAAGGCTTTGTCTTGGTTAATTAAATAAGTTAATGTTCTTTTTAGAGTATTAAATCCATAGAAAAACTTATACAACTCCAAAAATTACAAATAAGATGTCCCTGGAATCAGTGGAACAAGAGGAATCTTACAGTGAATTAAAAGGGTAGACTTGGCTAGCTCTTTAGTTTTTTAGGTAGATTTAGGTTTGATTATTTTAGGTGTATTAGTTGTTAGATGATTTAGTTGTTAGATGATTTAGTTGTATTTAGTTTGATGAATTTTAGGTGTATGTGTAGAATATGATTTAGGTGTATATGATGTAGATGATTAGAAGAACATAGTAACCCCTCATAGGTGATTCCGGCGTTTCCCGAGTTAGGGTTTGCGCCCCTAGGAACCCCGTTTAATTTGTTGAGTGTGCTTTAGGGTTACTTTTCAATACAATTTAACTTGTCATATCATCATACTTGCTTGATCATTGCATCGATGCTTTAGGGTTTCCCTTTATTTTCGGTGTTTGGATTATTAGGTTTATTATTAGTTAGGTATTATTAGGTTTATTAATTAGTTTGGTATTATTAGTCTTCGGCCCCACTGGTCAGTCACTGTGGGTAGCCCCAGACCCGATTCACATTGTCAAACAACTTAAAAACCCTAAACCCTCATGTTCCGAGGTTTCCCTTATACCCACATTGTCACTGTGGGTTTCCCTTATACTCATGTTCCCCTCTCATATGCATCCGAGGTTTCTCCGAACTAGGTTTTACACCCCTCGGAACTCCGGAATATTGATTTTAGTTGATTTTAGCTAGAGTTACCTGATATCTACTACACGGTTTCCTTTTTGTAGCTAGGTTTAGGGTTTAGGGTATCTCTTCATTTTTATTATTGTGTATGTATATATTAGGGTTTCTCTGAATTAGGGTTTATATCTCTCAACACCATACCTAACTTTCTCCCTTAGCCGTTTTTCCACCTATGCAGAAAATATGGACCCACACGTCAGAGACGAAGAAAAGGAAGAGTTGATCCAAGGTATGATCCGTGGGGAAGAAAATTTAGACGTATCAACGTTTCTGAACAACTCCGGTGAGGGTGATCCTCTTTTTACCGGAATAGACGACTTGTTTGAGGTTGAAGGTGTTGCCTTCCGCGAGGGAGAAGGCGATGCCTTGTGTAATCGAGAAGACGACCGCTCCGGCGAGGTGCATGTAATATAATTAATTCATTAATTAATCATCTGCTATCTATATAGAAATAGTAACGACGATCTTTCTTCTTTTAGCCCTCCGGATCAAAGGAATCTACTGAAAAGAGCAGACGAGGCCCAACCAAAAAGTTGCAAGACCATGAGAGGTTCAGGATCGAAGATGTCGCTGAAGACGGCAAACCGACGGCTCCCGAAGTTGTCGCAAACAAATTTGTGGCACAATGTGGAGTAATCGTTAGGGACTTAATCTCGATCACCATTAGAAATTGGAATAGGCCTGTTAATGCGGATGAAGAGGGAACATGTTTATTTGTCCGTAACCACGCCAAAGATTTACTGTGGAAGAGGCTCATGGTTAAATTCAAACTACCGAAGATAGAGCTGGATCCAAATGCAGAGGATCCAGTTGAGGACGCCTTACAACATGGGAGAGCCATGGAGGCTAAGGTTAGGGAGTGGGCTTTGAAGAAGATGGCCCAGTGTTTCACCAATTGGAAGAAAAGATTGCACCTTGACTATGTCGTGAAAAAGAAGACTCCCGATTTCAAGAATATTCAGTTTGAGAAGATAAAACCATTCTAGGCTGAGTTTGTGGAGTACAAGACATCAGAAAAAGCTAAGAAAATGTCCGCAATGAATAAGCTGAATGCTGCTAACAAGAAGTATCACCATACTATGGGGCAAGGTGGCTACAGAGCTGGCATTCCTAAGTGGGAGAAACTTGAGAATGAACTGCGTGCTAAAAAGATCACCCCAGAGACAGACGATTGGGTAGAACGTGCAAGGAATTGGTTTTACGGGCATGGGGGCACGTTGGACTCGGAAGGGAGGTGTATATATAACATACGACATAAAGAAGACCCCTTGCCAATCGAGAGGATGAGAAAAGCAGTAAAGGCTGTTAAAGATGGGCACTTCATTCCCGATAGAGAGAATGATGAGCTCACACTCGCCCTTGGAAATAAGGAACATGATGGACGAACACGAGGCACAAGAGGCTCCCAACCATGTAGGACTGGGTTTCCCGAATAGAGGAAGAAATATCCTGATAGAAGACGTCAGATGAGAAAGGACAGGGCGGAAGTTGAAGCAGATAGTCAGAAAGAGCGAATGCGTTTAATTGAAGAACGATTAAAGCAACAACAAGATGAAATTAACGCACTTAAAGAGCAAAGTACTACCAGCCCATCTCAGCAGCACACTGCATTCGATGCTACCGGCCTATCGAATAATCGAAAAAGCAGTGGGGCTTCCACCGAGATCCCAGGTGATGACAATGGCGATGACGATGGTGCACCGACGATGGATCCTGTTGGCTACCCAGTGGATGATATCACAAAGATGACACACTGCGAGCTACATGTCAAAGTTTTGAACATATCAATGAAGGTGGCGGTCGGCTATGCCTTACCAATTGGACCCACACCAACTTACCACTGTCGTCTGGTTCCAGAGGGCTACGCTGTTGTCGGGGTGGATGAAATCATGCCCACCTTTGAAGTTTTGGATCTTCACTACCCTTCAGGTGAAGGGGATGTGACTGTACTGGGAGACGCAAAAAAGTCACCATTCTATGGCCAAAGGAATGTATCGTACTTCGAAATCACACGCCAAGGCCATCTTCGCCGCCGCCTCACCCGTCTCCAGCGAGGTCGTCGCCGCCGCGGCAGCCGTCTTCGTCGCCTCACCTGGCTCCGTCACCTCACCCGGCTCCGTCGCCTCACCAATCTCCGGCGCAGCCATCGCCGCGGGAGCCATCGCCGAAGCCTCAGGATAAAAAGCATAAGCGTACCGCTACTATGCATCATGGTAAGCGATCGCCTAAACGTAAACAAGAGCCTCTTCCAAAAGTACCAAAGGTTCCTCCCAAGAGAGCTTATGATTATACTGAAGAGGAGACTGCGGCGATCGTTGATGTGGAAACGACAGCGTTTTTCGCTAAGCTGAGGCGGCCGAAAGAGCCAGAGTTCCCTAGCACGAAAGAAGAAAAAGCCAAAGTGTTGAAAATGCTAAAGTCTCTTCATCAACCCGATCCAAAGCTATCATCAGACTATGAGCGTTCTATTCACAAGTCACATGCGGCACAAAAAGCCTCGAAGAGCAGTACTGATGCAAGCGAGAAATCTGTTGCCCAGCTCGGAGAACAAGCAAAACAGTCTTGCGCCCCTCTCAAGGTGATTTCCCACACCAATGTGGGGTCGAGCAAATACGGGGCCGAAGAGCAGTATGATCCAGAGGTAGTTGCACAATATGGAGAAGCTGCCGCTGCTCAAGGTATGATTATTGCCCAGTACTTATCCCAGTTAGATTACTTCCCCGTGAGTGAAGTAGCATACAAATACCAGTACGTCAAACCTGAGGAGGTAAATAATCTTCCAACAAAAATGCGAAGATTGCATAACTGGCACTTGCATGCCACAAAGGCCGGGGCTAACTGGATAGTGTTGAAGGTTACAAAAAAGAATTATGGGAAAGATATGGATGACATGATATCCATTGAATTTGATGAACTATTTCAATTATTCAATCAAGACGCCTTGGACAAATCGATCATCAGTGCCTATTGTCTATAAGTACTAATACTGTAATTAATTTAGTCTCCAGCTATCTCACCTTGTTTATTGCATGTATATAATCATACTGTAATATGCAGAATGAAGATTCTCGAATGCAGTAGAGGACAAATCTATGACATTGGCTTCATTGACCCATATTGGGTTCATCAAGCTAATCTCAAAACAAACCCCCAGGATACGGAGGATAATATAGTACACGCGTTAAGGTTTCAAGAAACCAAAAGGGAAATACTATTTCCTTACAACTTCGAGTGAGTGTTATTGTCTTGTATACAATTTCTATTTCGCTTACTCGATGTTAAGTATATAATTGATTAGTTATGCATTCGCAGCTACCACTATATTCTGTTAATCATTCAACTTGACAAAGGGTGTGTACTAGTCATGGACTCGAAACATAAACCCCTTGATACATGGAAGGACATGCAGATACTTCTCCAGCGGTAATTCTAATCATTACGACACTATATCGGCAACGTTCGTGAATTTTATGATATCAAGTACTTAATAACTTATTTTATTCGTTTTCTTCGCTGGGGAGTGCTTGGAAAAGGTTCACCAAAAAGGCTAGGGGTGTTTGGAAAGAGGAGCTTACATTTGAAGCACTAGATGTAAGCACCACTAGCTATATCCGCGCATCTCTTTGATTCTAGTTTTGATAGAGTTATTATCATGCTTGATTATTATTTTGATTGAACTATGTTCTCGTAAAGTGCCTGACGCAGGGACCATGTAACAATCTATGTGGATATTATGTTTGCGAGTTCATCCGGCAGACGTGCGATGAGAAGGGCAGAAATTTAGAGCAACTCCACGTACGTAAACAATTTCCATATTTTTTAATTACAATCAAATTGTGTTTAGTTTCATTCATATAGGCTGACTCCTTTTTTTAAAACAGATCGAACGTCTACGGGACGGTCTTCTGCCAAAGGATCGCGTACGAGCAATTCAGGAGGAATTGGCGGGATTCTTGGATGCAGAAGTCCTAGACCCAAAAGGGGAATACTATTCGACTGTATATAGACAATAGGGATTGTACAAAGAGCAACTTTTGCATGTAGTGCATGAACTCGATCCGTGTATCGAATGTAATATTGTCATGATGATCTTGTGTAATATAATGGTTCCTTCATTGATGAGTGCAAAACACTAAATAAACAATAAATCAACCTAAATGAATTCTCTGCCGCGGCACAAAAAGTGGCGAAAATGCTGCCGCGGCAACAAAATGTGCCAAAATGAATTCTCTGCCACGGCAGAGAAATGGGCCAAATCTCTGCCGTGGCAGAAGGTTATTTGTCCCGGTTCGTGCTACGAACCGGGACTAATGCTCCACCCCCCCTCGCGCTTTGACGCCGCCACGTGTGCCCCCATTTGTCCCGGTTGGTGGGGCAACCGGGACTAAAGGTTGGGGCTTTAGTCCCGATTGCCCCATCCCGGTTGGGCAATCGGGACTAAAGCCCCTTACCAACCGGGATGCATGCCCCGTTTTCTACCAGTGTAGGCAAAAGATTCCTAGAGCAAGAATTCTACTCACACACAACCATTCACACAAAGCAATGTGCAAGCAATCACAATCAAATATTCCACTCAAACAATAAGGTTCAAGCATGTTTTAGGCAACAAAATATTTTTCCTACACCACATAAGTTGGTGTGATTGATCTAAACTAAACACTAGTATGGTGGTCCAACTATGGTTATCAATTGAGATAAATCCATTCTTCTTAGTTGTTTATTCATGAACAAGAGCATTGTATCCTTGGAAAAATTCTTGTATCTTGGTCACAAAACTTCAAAGGTGATGATGGTTCCTTCTAGGTTGTGTTTCCTTAGTCTTCAGGTCTTGAGTATTCTTCTTGTCTCACTTGTAGTCCTTAGTGATGTCCAAGTTGAAGTCCTTGGTGAAACTAAATTTGAAGTCATTGGTGATGTTGAAGTCTTTGCTCATGGTGGAGGCTTTGTCCATCAAGTTTAAAAGAGGGGAGATGTAGAATCAAAACCAAAAAGATTGAGGAAAGAGTTTACAAGATTGTTTGTAAATATATTTGAACAAATACAACTCCTATTTTTCTAAGGGGTTTTGTCCAATCCTAGGGTTACAATCCTACATGCAACAAATTGCTCTGATACCATCTGTAAGGCCCCACCTTTATAAGGTAAAGGATCCCTGTGATTGCAATGCTAGTCCCTGGATCAAATGCTAGCATCCACAGTTTAAATTGAAGTACACAGAAACAAAGGTCTTTATTACATCATCATTCCAGATATAACATGGTCTTTTACAAATCCAAAGCCAAAGGCTAGTACAAGAGTTCATAACATAAGTAAAATAACTAAAGTCTTCATGTGCCACAGGCAAGCAAGTTGATTGTATACTCATAACCCTAATCCTCATCAGAGTAACCTGCAACATCATAAGTTACAGCCATAGTGGGTCAATACATTGGAATAGTATTGGCAAGTGATACCATAGTATAATAGTAGTTTGTAACTTCTATATGAATTTGTCCAAGTGTAGCTTCGGCTTTCTTTGCTCAAAATAGGTTTTTCCTATCAGTTGAAAACACTAAGTTTTTGTTTAACAAACCTCCCAAGGAACACAAGTGTGATACCCAAGGTAGTCTAGTCACTGGGCCTTGTGTAACCACTGGGCCTTTGCCCTTGTTCAACCACAAGGTTTTAACATAGAAATTGGGATGAGGAGATCCTTGATAGCTTCAATGTCGTGATGCTCAAATTGTCCATTTCCAGGGACACAGCTAAGTACTTAGATTCTTCCTTCTCGAGAGGTGGTGCACTTTCCCCACAAGATTCGACATGCATCGAGACGAGATCTTTCAGAAGCCTTCCCTTAGACCAAATGGACGCGTTCCAAACCTTTCACCCCTACCACCTTCTGTCCATCTGGCTAAGTTATTCCAACCTATATGATCCAGCCAGGGCCCATATGCCATGTGGCTGCACTAGAAGCTTCTCAACATTTGACATCTCAAATATCTTTGTTCCTAGGTGGCTTTCCACAAGTGAGATACACCAGGTGTTTCCCCTGGGTAACCACTCAACACAAGCCATTCTTTCCATTCCACCCAGGTGATTCATTCACATAGTTGTTTTATTAAACAAAACACAAGTCATAGACTTAGAAATATTTTATAGCATGAATATAATCCACCCTTGTTTTCTACTAGCTAGACTAAGCATACTAGTAGCATGAATCTTAACTTAGGGAAAATTCTACTAAGGCATCATCTTCTAGGATTTCCCAAGGCATAGCATACTTAGTAAAAATTCCATGCAAGTCCTACTCAAAATATCACTAATGCATAGTCCAAATATTAGGACAAAATGTATGAAGCACCACTTGCCTTTTTAGTAGATAATATAGGCTCACTCCTTGATCTTGCAATTGTCACGCTCTTCAAAGTTCACTACAATTCAATCAAGCAAGGCACAAATTCAAACTAGTATTCAAATAATTCATCACATAAAATAAAGAAAACAAAACAATGCATGCAAGCATGCATAAGATTTTTTTATTTGGAAATGTGGTTTCTAATAGGATATAAACATTTTAAAACACCTATTGGTCATTTATAAAAGTGGCAAAACCATTTAAAAACAAGTTAGTGAAAATGGCCATTTAAATCATTTTTGTCTTGCTAGAAATGCTTTTATCAAATGGAATAATTTCTATTACTATCCAAATATGTTTTTAAACACAAATGTTAGTGTTTATGGTCAAAGTGTTTTAAAACAAATCTATTTGCAAAAGGTTTCACTCAAAATTATTTTTAAATCATAGCAACATTTTGTTTTACTAGAAATGCTTTTAATCAAAGTAATATTTTTCTAGTGTTATAAAAATATATTTCTAAACCCAAAAGTTTGTGTTTCTGGTCAGTATGTTCAAAACAAATCATTTGCAAATGATTTTACCCAAAAATCATTTTTAGAATAACTTTTATACTCAAAATAGGCCTAGAAATGTTTCTGCAAAAACACCTAATTTTCTAGAAGAAAATACTAAACTAAGGGTATGGTTTCAATTGTTTCATTTTCCTGATTCCAATGATATAAAATTTGCAAATTTTGGACGTATAAAACAAAAGTTATGAATTTTTTGAATTCAATCATCTAATATATCTAATTTCTATTTTAAAACAACAGGCAGGACACGTGGCCGTTTCTTACTGGTCCATACCGGTTCGGCAGGATCGCACGATGCGGTGCGTTGGATCTAAGTTACAACGTGCGGTGCAGATCTAAAGTACCGCTTCGTTTAAGTGAATCTATCGCATCGCTTGGATTTAAATCCAACGGCTCGCATCTACTGGTCACTAACTGGCGGCGCTGGCTCGACGGTGAGCGGCGCTCTGATCGTAGTGGTCTGGCTATTCCAGGAAGCGAGGGAGAGGTAGGAGAGGTTCACCAGGTTCTCCGTGGAGTGGGGATGATCGAGGTGGTCGTCGTTAATGAAGGGGCACACGGAGTTGACGATAATCGCTCGTCGGAGTTCCTGCTACCGTCGGGTGCGCTTGGGTCTTGTCGGAGACGAATATATAAGCCGGGAAGACCAAAGGAGGGCGGCGTTAGACGCGCAAGAGAGAGGTGAAGGCGCGAGCGTCAAATAGAGGGGGATGCGTGGTGAGAAACTACCAGGGGAGGTCGTCGGAGTTGAAGCCGAAGATGGTGGCACTCAATCAATGTCGTTGTCGATGCTTTAGGGCACGCATGGCCAGGCAGGAGGTACTGGCGGATGCGTACGGGGTTTCTGGTCAAGCTCGTGTGCACTGGGGCAACGGGCGCGGCCTAGGCTCGCCGGATTTTACTCCGAAGCTCGTCGGAGTAGAGGTGGTTGCAGGGGGAAATTGGGGCATCCCTGGGGCAGAGAGGATGTGGAGAGTGAGGGGAAGAGAGCGGGGGAGGAGGCGCTTTAATGAGCTTGGACACTGGGAGGAATTGGCGTGGCATTAACATGAATTTGATGATGCAAAATCAACACAGAAACGACAGCGGGATTTGTGGAAGAACTGGTCGCGGGGTTGGGTGAGAACGATGATGCACGCGTGGCAGTGGGGCCGGGAATTTAGTGGCTATGCGGGTGAGGTTGCGAGTGAGAAAGAAAACGAGCTGAGATTGAAGGGGGAGCCGGTGTGCTTTAGTTGGGCCAGGGTTGGGCTAGGTTAGTTGGGCTGCTTCCTTTTCTATTTTTTCTTTCTGTTTTCTTTTTCTTTTTCTGTTTTTGATTTCTGTTTTTCATTTGAATCAAATGTTTCAACTTCTTTTTGATTTCAAATTTTTGCAAAACCTTTTCAGTAAGTTTTATCTGTTTATCATTGTGTTTAAATCATCCATTTTAGAATAATTCTTATATTCTTTTATGGTTTATATAAATTTAAATTAGTCATTTGTTTTATTCCAAACGATTGATTCAAGCCTCCATTTGATTTCAATTTTTCATCAAACCTTTTTAGTAGGTTTAAACTATTTAATATGGTGATTAAATAGTCCACTTGAATTATTTCAAAATAATCTCTTATGATTTATTATTTATTTAGATTAGGCATTTGCCTTATTTAAATGAATTTGAATATGGTTCCAAACCATATAATTTTATTTAATTAATATTTTATTCTTTTCAAGTTAATTAGATAACTTTTAATCCATTTTGGCAATTTCAATTATTTTTCCCATGATTTAATTAATCATTTATATTAGGGATTTTGTTTTTATTCTAAACAAATATGGTTCAAGTCCATATAAGTTTTTATTCAAATAATCTTTATTCCTTTATTTTATTTCGATTATATTTATTCCATTTGCTTATGGATTTAATTCAAGATTTAAATTGTCTTATAAATAATTTTCTTGGGATTTATTATTTAGTTTAGGCAATTTGTCTTTATTTAAATAAAATTGAATATGGTTCAATCCATATGATTTTATTTAAATAACCTTTTATTCCTTTTTATTATTCAATAAACTTTAACTCCAATTCTTCATGGATTTGGCCAAGATTTAATTTGGCTTTTAAATATTCCTTAACTATTTATTTATTTATTTCTTTGTCTTATAAAATCCATATCTTTTTATTTATAGATCCAAACTTGGTGATTCCAATTTGTATAATTTTATTTAATATTTGTTTATCTTTTTAAATCCCTTTAGGATTAATTTGCTCACAATTTGGTATTGATTTTTTGTTAGGAGCTTTATTAGCTTTGGAAATTAATTCCTTTTATCTTATTAAATTCATAAGTTTTTATCCATGGCTCGAAATTAAATGAAACCGATTTTTATGGTTTTATAATATTTTTATTTATCATTTATGATCATTTAAAAATGTTTGTTGCTAAATTTTTATATGTATCAAATCCATAGTCTTAGAGAGATCTTGGAAATGATTTATTCCATTAGGGTTTTAGGGTGTTGGTTTATTTTTCCCAAGTGTTTAAATTTCAAGATACATTCATTAATGAATGCATTTCACTTGATTGAAATTTTGTTGGATTCCCTTTTCATTCAAATTTTATTCCAGAAGGGTTTTGAATGTTTCCATTTAGAAGCAAAAAGTTTCTTTTCACCCTAAATTTCAACAATTATTTCTTTTATCTATTTATTTTTCACATTTCAAAATTTGGAAAATTTTGGGATGTGACATTCGGTGAATCCTCCATAGCCTTCCTTTATCCGGCATGGGCCTCCCTTCTGGATCCATCTAACTGGGCCGCCCAGCAGGCCATCGGCCATGCTACCAACTGTGGGTCACCCGGGTTATCCAGATAAGAGACATGCTATGAGGATACCCATATAGCATATCGCCAACAAACTTAGACTTTAGCAGGACATGCTAGGTGTTGTTTTGACCTTAGCTTAGTGATTATTGTTGTAGCATGTCTTGTTCCAAACAATTGGGATTGCTTAGTGTGCCTTGAAGAAATTATGCGTTTTTTTAGCATGCGAAAGCATAGTATTGTGGTATTATCTTTTGATGCTTTGTTTGGTTTGACTTGGCACATGTTCACACCATTTTATGACTATGACAAGTCACCATAGCCTCTATGATCATTTAGTCCTTGACTTGTAGTACCACTCTATGCTTTGATTAGTAATGCTTTGTTGCTCTACATGATTATGGCCATTATTGCTCTCCTTGTTGATTGCTCCCAGTCTTTTGCTAGCCTCCACTTGTATGAGTAAGCTCTACTCATGCTTCCAATATGAAAGAAACCAAGTTATTCCAAAGTGTCCACTATAAACTCCTATACATGGTGTGTTACACCATTCCAAGCATATTCTTGTTTTCAGCTATCTTCCAAATAAAAAGTATTTTGTTATGTGAAAACTTAGTGATTAAAAGCCCTCACAAGCTTGATGGAACATATTATATTCTTTGCCCCTAATAAACTTGAACCATTGTGTCATCTATGTTGTATATGCTTGCACTTATACGTTGGAATTAGCAGAACTGTGTTGTCACGGGGAACGTTTTCAACATTGCACTTGTACTTTGTACTCAGTTGATATCATGCTCTTTTGTCTATGGATGTCACCGGTGTGAAATAAAGAGGGAACTTGTAAGTACATGGAGTTTGTATTTTGTGTTATAGAAACGCCTGGGCCGCTAGACTAAGCCATGCCTAATCATGGTGGAAACTTGCAGCATCACCATAGTGAGCTATCTATGAAGCATCCTCAATAAAAAAGCTATGCATATAGTAAATAAAAAGATCACAGAGATTCTCATTGTCTGCTCGCCTTGTCATTTTGGTTATGGGATAGCTCATGTACCATGTGCAAGGGGTACCCTGCTGGCGGTTCTCTATGATACGCATGTACTTACAATGACAAGAACTTACAGGTGACTGAAGTTGAGTGGCATGAGGTGTGGCCCTCGTATTCAAGGGACTTGAGATTGCCAACTTATACTTTGTCAAGCATATACTCCATAGTTTGTTCACTTTAACCTTAATCACTTCAAGATGCTTATGATAGGAGCAATGAGGGCTGAAAGCTAACAAGTACCATAATTTTTGGAAGCTCTTTTTGAAACATGAAATCCCTGCTTCCCTTTATGAAGGGCCCTTCTTCCACTATTATATTGAGTCTCCACCTTCTACCTTTATGCACCATTAAGAGAGCATAGTTGTCATTCTGTGTGGAGTGTCCCAAAGCTTATTGATTTATGCATATTGTGATATTACTTGTTGTTGTGCTATTTGTTTCTAGTCACCCTTGTGAACTTTGAAGGTGTCCTATGCATTTATTTGATAATCTATGAGGGAAAATCTGATTGCCACTATGCTATGTTTTCTGTATGTGAAACAAACAAACGTTTTTCAATGCATGTTATTCATCATCTTTGTTTGTAGCCTTTCATGTTGCATGCATAGTTACTATGTCCAATTGTTAGAACTCCATCTTTCATGCACATGTTTAGAGTTCTTTGATCCCATCTGTCAATGCTTGCAAATGGTTTGATCTTGGTTTTGATGGTGCATGTCACCTAAAAAATTATTCCTTTTATCACTTACCTACTCGAGGATGAGTAGGAGTTAAGCTTGGGGATGCTTGATACGTCGGACACGTATCTATAATTTTTGATGTTCCATGCTTGTTTAGTGTCTACTTTGCTTTGCTTTTTCTATACTTTGAGGTGTTTTTATATGTTTTCTGGAACTAACCTATTAACAAGTTGCCACAGTCCCAGTTGCCTGTTTTCTTATGTTTTTGGTTCTAGAAAGGCAGAAAATCAATATTAATATATGTGGCGCACTATAGTCATGTGCGCCACGGTTGTTCTAGTTACTAGTAGGGCACTGCCCATAGGTGAGCCACGCCTGTTTTAGCCGAGGTGCACTTCAACCATGTGAGCCACGGATGTGCTGATTACCTACAGCCGTCTTCCTAGTAGTGATTCTCAGAATTGGACGGGACAAAAGACAAATTCAATATTTTACCGTGAGGGACAAGAATCAGAAGATGAGACGGAGACGCGAACCAAGAAGGCCAGACCCCCCTAGGCACGGGTGGGCCCTGCCCCACGACTTGGTAGGGTGTGGGGCCCCTGGCCGCCTCCCAGCCGTGCCTCTTCGCCTATAATAAGCCCCCGATGCAGAAACCCTAAGTAACCGATCATAACTCCGCGAAAACTTCTGTAGCCTCCGCCACCGTCGTCCCTAGATCGGGAGGATCTGAAGTTCTTACCAGCACCCTGCCAGAGGGGAGATCATCCCGGAGGCCTTCTCTCCAGTATGATCTGTGAGTAGTTCCACCTTGGACTATGGGTCCATGTAGTAGGTAGATGGTTGTATCTCCGCCTTGTGCTTTCATGTATAGATCTTGTGAGCTCCATTCATGATCAAGATCTAATCTATTTGTAATCATGCATGTTGTGTTTGCGGGGATCCGATGGATATTGAGATTACTATGTCAGATTGATTAATGGTTTTGTCTTTATGATTATATCATGTCTGTGTTGTTTGTGATCTTGCATTCTCTCTGTTGTTAGTAGCTATCTTGGCCGAGTAGTTGCTAGTGACTCCAATAGGGGGTATCTATGCTCGATAGTGGGTTCATGCCTCTAGTTTCCAAGGGAAGTGACATAAATCTCTTCGGTTGTAGATGTGTTGTAGCTACTAGGGACAAAACAACGGTCTCTTGTTCATGGAACAAGTTGATTGTTTACCTTACACACTTTGCTTAAAGAAGTTGCCTATTGCTTGCAACTTAATACTGAAGGGGGTTCGGATGATAACCTGAAGGTGGACTTCTAGTCATAGATGCAGTTGGATGGCGGTCTATGTATATTGGTGTATTTCTCAATCAAATCTCATAGAATCTTTTTATCTAGTATTGCATTGTTATGCCATGCTCAATTCCTGTCAATTGCCCTGTTGTAATTTGTTTACCCTTCATGCCATGTTGTTTATCTAAGGAGAGAACCTCTAGTGAACTATGGACCCCGGTCCAATCTTTACCATTGATACATCTTCCACTGTTACCTGTTACTTGCTGCAAACCATTACCTTCCACACCATACATTTAATCCTTTGTTATAGCAAACCGGTGAGTTTGACAACCTCACTGATTCGTTGGGGCAAAGTCTTGAGTTTGTGTTGTGCAGGTCTCTGCGTTGCTTGCAACACCTGTGTGACGTTTCCTTCCTCCTACTGGTTCGCTAACCTCGGTTTCTTACTGAGGGAAAACTTGCTGTTGTGCTGCATCACACCTTGCTCTTGGGGTTTCCCGATGAAGCACTGCACGTTGACGCAGTGCCACCACCTCCATCAAGAGGAAATTCCCAAAAGGCTAAGCCGAAGAAGCAGAGTACTCGGGGGCATTGCTACCTGTCGTGGTGGTGGCATTGCAGATGCCATGGGTAGGCTAAAGTATGGGACCAATGGATGCTAGAGGGATCTGGGGAGGGAAGATGTAGTTGATTCTACACACAGAAGACTAACGTAAAGATCTTTGTTTCTCCTTTCTTGGGCTACAAGTGCTCCTTAAGCTGTATACAAGTGGAGAAGAAGAACTTTACCAGCCTAACGGTACCAAATGAGTCGATGCCCTTCTCAGAGTCCAAGCCTCTCCTTATAAAGGGGAGCCTTGGCTCTTCTAGGGCTGATGTGGCAAGCATATTCGAGGAATATTCTTGTCCCAATATAGTAACTCGGCGGCCTCCTTTCCGTGTCGCCCTTCTAATGACGGCAAGGTTCCAGAGAACCCCACCTGCACGCCTCGGGCTCCAGGACTGTCACCTCCGTGACCTCCTTCTGCCCTTCTGTCGCTCTGCGCCTTCTCTTTTGTGTTTGGCTCTGCTCATATTCTTCCTAGCCTGTGACTAGAGTTTGACTATAGGCACCTCCTTATCCTACAAGCTTCATGTCATTCGGCCCTGTCTCGCTTAACTCGGCTTGGCCTTTACCTGCAATTATATTATTCGGACTGACCCGGCCGACTTACACAGTACATCGGTCGGGTAACGTATTGCCCCTCTCTTAAATGTCCTTCTCAGAGCTGAGGCCTATCCCAGTGGCATGGCCCTGCGCCTAGTGGGACCTCAACATGATTGGCAAACTGCCAAAGTCCTCGCCAGGGGGCACATCTTCCTCCTGGTCCCAGTCGACAAATTCTCCAAGTGGATCGAGGCCATGCCCGCCAGCAACCAAAGCGGCAAAACTGCCATCAAGTTTTTCGAGTCCATTGTCTACAGGTTCAGAGTGCCCCATATCATCATAACGGACAACGGCTTGAACTTCATCTTGAAGGAGTTCCGAGACTTCTGCGGGAACCTCGGCATCAACCTGTCATATGCCTCAGTGGCGCATCTATAGACCAATGGACATGTCGAAAAGGCCAATGGCCTCATCGGCAATGGAATCAAGAAGCGCCTGCTACACCCACTCAAAAGGCTTGCGGGAGCCTGGGCGTACGAGCTACCCTCCGTTCTCTGGAGCCTGCGTACAATGCCAAACAGCTCAACCGTATATACGCCCTTCTTCATGGTGCATGGAGCCGAAGCCATGCTAACTGCTGAGGTACACTACAAGGCCCCACGGGTCGTTGCTTACAGTGAGGCCAAATCATTGGCCACACTCGAAGACGCCGTCGATACGCTCGATGAGGCACATGACATCACCATGGCCCATTCAGCGGTCTATCAGCAGAGCCTCCGCAACTACCACAGCCATCGGCTGCGCCCAAGGTCCTTCGTCGAAGGAGACCTCGTCCTGCGACTCAAGCGAGAAGGGAAGAAGAAGCTCGATTCACCCTGGGAACGACCCTACATCGTCGCCAAAGTCATCCAAGATGGCTCCTACCGCCTCATGGACATCGCATCAGGAGTCGAATACTCCAATCCCTGGAACATCGCACGACTAGGAAGCTTCTACCCCTAGTTATCATTTACTTTCAATAAGGCTATTCAGCCAGGCTACTCAGCCGAACAATGTACCTCCTCATTTAAAATGAATAAAAGCTAAGTTCCTTGGCCCAAAAATCTTTTCTCCTTACATTATTTATCTCTAAACACGCTCGGGGGATGCGCCTCACCTTACGACTTCGTCAATTGACAAACAACGCATACAACCTGAGTAGCTGACCACGTAAGGCTAACGAAAAGGATATGCACATTATATAATCATACAACGCACTTCGTGCCAACACATACAAACTTTACAAAGGGCATTACAAGCCCACTCGAATAAATACAGACTCTACATTATCTCGTTTTCCTTTACATGACTTAATTGCGCTGGAGCAGAACGTTTGTTCACTCTTCAAACACATCTACAATCTCTTCAGTGTACTGCGCCACAGCTGCGTAATGTGGACACATATCCCACGCCATGACATCTATAGGAGGAGGTGGCCCAGCTTCTATCTCTGCAAGATTAGCATCGCGACGATGCAGTCGAACAAGAGATAGGGTTTCCTTCACGCCCGCAATCAGCTGATGGCGCATCAGCTCCTTCATGTGACCTACATCTCGAAAATTCCTGAGCAATCCTAGAAAGCTCGATGGTGCAGAGTCTAAAGGAAACATGGTGGCCCAAATGGCCGCAAGTGACGACCTCGTTCCCTTCAGCACCCGAAGAACTTGGTGTATGCGATCTTTAACCGTCGCAAGGACAATAGCTCGATCATGGTCCATCCAGAAGAAGACACCGGCCTCCAAGTCTTGTTGCGTCACGCAATTCATCCGAATTGCGACACGCTCCTTCTCTTTCTTCGGAAGAAGATTCACAACTACACCCAAAGCAGAGAATAAGCTCACAGAAAACAACTAATGCACTCGAAAAGACAACGAGTCTAGGTAACTCACATTGGAGTTGCTCGACCATTTGCCGCAATTCCTTGAGTATAAACTCTTCCCTGGAAATGGCTCGTTCGGCTTTGGATTTCCACACATCCGCCTGACCACGGATGCTGAGGACGTCCTTCTCCAAACTTCCAACGCGGTCACGCGGGAAAGGCAACTGCGAGGACTCGCTCAACAAAGGGTGAGGACCAGGAGCAGGAGAAGATGTGATCACTGGAGCCTCACCCGAAGGACCCTAAGGGTAAACAGGCAAAGACGAACATCATAAACATTTTTGACATCAGTTGAAAAGATGGATTCATACATATAAATAAATAAAGCCATTTCATGGCAAAGTGAAAATTGTTCATCCAAAAGGTGTTACAGATGCAGCAAAAGAAAGAGATAGACTAACTACAATGCATATGGGCCTAAGCGCCAGCACCCGGAGCAGCTTCGGAGCCAGAATGCCTACTCTTGGCCGCTCACTGCTGCTTTGCCGCATAGTTGGCGAGGATATCAACTAGCTTAGGCCCGAAATGCTTGCAGTAGGAGGCAAAGGTGTCAAAAGCTATGTCAGCCGCCACCGGTATCCTGGACATGACCTGCGTCAGATCCAGTTGGGCTCCAGACGCCAGCGCCATTGCCAGTCCCATGGCAGCGCCGACCCCCTTCCGTGCGCGCTTGTACTGGGCGGGAGCATCATCCGCCAAGGCCTCTGCAAGGGAATCGACGTCTTAGAGGGCATCAACCTTAGGGTTGACCTCCTTGTAGAAGCGCGCAAGTACCTTCTTGGCCCTGTCAAGAGAGCCCGCAGCAGAGGAGCAGCGATCCTCGATCGCTGCAATGACATCTACCAGGAGATCCCCGTGCTTCAGCGCGCTACGGTCAAACGCGGCGCCAGAAGCATCTGGCAAGAAAAGAAATAAAACATTCGACTAAGGAAGGAGAAATCGCACTTTCTCACAAAATAGAACACTCAAAAGAATGGCAAGGTGACGTACCAGAGATATCCTTGGCAGCAGCCATGAGCTTTTCAGCCATGGCCTTCTCCCGGGTGGCTGCGACTGCTGTTCGTGGTCTTCAGCCTCCTTTTGCTGGCATTGGAGGGCCTCTGCACCATCCTTCGCATGTTTCTATACTTTGCCGAGGCTCTTTTCGAGAGCGTTCAGCTTGTGGAGAGCATCGTTGTTCTCATCAGCAGCATGAAGCAACAAATGGTGAATACACGAGGAAACTTGGCGCACTCAAAACAAAGCAAAAGACATCCACGCACCTCAGAGCTACTTGAGCTCACCCTCCAGCGACTGATGCTGCTGCATGAGGAGGTTGGCGCTGTGGACAAAAGGCTACAAAGAAGCAAGCAAGCCTGATGAGTAAAGGGCTCGGGGGCTCCCTCTATGCAACGAAAGAGCAACACTTACGTGGTCTGGCATGGACCCCAAACGTTTACATATCGTCTTCCGCGTCACGAGTGCGCGAGCCTCCCGCCTCGTGGAGCTCGAACCCCAGTCCTCGGAGTTGGCCACCATCTTGGGAAACGAAGACGTCGGCTTCGATTCCGCGATCATCTCTTTGGTGTCCTCCTCAAGGGACTCCTCCAAAGGATTACTACTAGCACTTGCAAGAAACCAAGTCAAGAACAAGCTTATACTTAGCACATGAATAAAGTAACAAGACTCGAACAAAGCGACTTACGATGGTATATCTGACAAATTGAAGACAGGAGGATCCTTCTCCTTCTTCTTCTTCTTCTTCTTCTTCTTCTTCTTCTTCTTCTTCTTCTGCTTCTTCTTCTTCTTGGCTGGCAAATGCGGGGCCACCGCTCGAAGGGGCACAGCAGGAAAAGGTGCAGACGATGCACCCTCATCACCACCGTGCTGATAGAGGAAGGACGCACCCTTCGATGTTGATGGCGTCGCTCCACCCAAAGTTTTGCTCCGAGACCGCTTTGAGGTCTGCCCTTCGCTAGGCTCGGGGGCTTCCACAGAAGGAGACTACGCCTAAGGAAGCTCAGACTCTAACTCTGTCGCTTCATGATCCGATGCATCCGTGTACTTCTCAGGTAGAGGTGGCATCATCCCATCTACCTGAAGGTCCTACAAATCAAAGACAAAAAGACGCACAATTATCAGTACCAATAGCAAACAGCTCGCACTCAAAATAGCGGTACGTGCAACTACTAGTTTCACCTGAGGGACGGCCTACCGGGCACTAAAGGGGGCAGTCCAGGACTTCCCCGGGAGATCCTCATCGGCTTTGTACTTCAGTAGAGGCCAAAGAGCCTTATCAAGGTCACCTGAGGACATCTCCTCAGATAACACCCTTGTCGGGTCATTGGGGCTAGCATATAGAAACATCGGGTGCGCCCTCGCTTGGAGCGGCTGCACCCGACGCTTGAGGAAGGTGCGGATGATGTCGACACTATTGAACTCCTTGCCGGCCACCAGCTGGATAACCTCCATCCGTTTGTAGAGTTTCTCCACCTCTTCGGATTCACCCTTCAAGATGTCGTTTCCCCACGACCTCTTTTGGATGATCTCTTGGTTGGATTCGAAGAGAGCAAGCCCATAAAGCTGACCATCCAGTTTAACATCGCGGATGTAGAACCACTTCCTGCACCAGTACTGGACGGACTCGTAAATAGAGAAAGAGAAGAACTATACAGTGGAGCGGATAGAGATTCCGCAACCACCCAGTGGATAAACACCATCGGTGCCAGATTGCCTCTTCAAGGAGTAGAGTCTCCGGAAGAGGCCAAAGTGCGGCTCGATGCCAAGCCAGCACTCGCAAAGAGTGATGAAGTGAGCGATATGAAGGAGAGAGTTGGGAGACAGATGATGCAGCCAAATCCCGTAGAAAAAAAAGAAGCCCACGAAGGAATTCATGGGTGGGCAAAGAAAGACCCCTGATAACAAAGGCGTAAAACATCACCCGAAACCTTTCGGGTGGGCGAGGAATTACCTCTTGGCTCGGGAGGATGGTGTCGTATTTCTCCTTGGAGATTAACCTGGCATGGCGCAATTTGCGCAAACATTTTCGCGCATCTCTGTGTGCCACCACCCGTCGTCGGTGGTGTTTCTTGGAGCAACGGTCTTCTTTCCTGTGCCAGCGGAATTGGAACCCGCTGCCGTGGAGGAGGTCTTCTTGGGCTTTCCCATGGCGGAGCGGCGAGTGCAGCAATGTGAGCGAAGGAAAGAAGAAGGAAAAGTACGGAGGACATCCAGTTCGCAATGAGAACAGAGAGCTCAACAAATGGTGGCAATGGCGATGAGACACAAGCAAATGGCGACGAGTGAAAATCACTGTTTTCCCGACTGTATAAAAGGGCGAAGACGACGCAACAGAGTCGTTGATTGAGAAGCCCTAATGTGTGCCTCAAATCTTGTCGTCCACGTGTATGCACCAAACTGAACTGTCGCCAGTAGGCCGTCCACTACGCATGGAAATCAAGGAGACGCCATAACTTTCGCCACGCCTCCGTGTGATTAGTCAACATCAGGTCAGGCGGTGGGGCCAATGATCGTCCCGTCGCATCGTTTCTGCTGCCGCAGACGGTTGAACTCACCAATCGTCAGCAATGATGTCACCAAAGCAAAGCCAGCAATGGCTCGCAGATTTTGACTGAGCATCAAAGTACTTACTCGAGTCTACGACTCAACCAACTACTTGGGGGCTACTCCTATCAGGAGCTCTGTCTGCGCACCTGAGAGATTAAAAATACAAAACCACCTTGAAAATATCTTCGAGTCCTACGTCGAGTCTGCGACTCCACTATGGACTCGGGGGCTACTCCCAGAGGGAGCGCTGGTTGCACATTCGAAAAAATATGTCCTTCAGATTAATCATGGAAACAAGTGCAAATGGCTGAACTAAAGTCTCTGCTCGAGTCTACGACTCGAACAAACACTCGGGGGCTACTCCCATAGGGAGTGCTAGTCGCGCACCCTATGAATTATTCGAATGAGATCCTTCGGATCAAATACGACAAAATCTGTTGGCAACTTTGCCCAAACTAACGCAAAGAGAGAAGGAGTGACCTTGCCACCCGAAAGACCTCCACATGGATAAAATTTCGGATATTGTGTCTACGATGCAAAGATAAGCCCTACAAATATCATCTGATGGCTTGGTAACACACCCGACTGCGCACTGCCAGTAAATTCCCGTGTCAGCAGGCATGATGAAAATCCCGACAGATGCTTTGGGTACATCATTTGAAAAACACTTGGGTTCGACTCCTTTAAGACCTTAGCAGCCTGAGTCGAATCACCCAACATTCGTTCTGGATTCGAGTCCGGGGACTCGAATCTGATGAAGATCGTGTTGTTTTGTCCTATGAAAGTTAACTGGCCCTGATCCGTCGGTTGAGACAGGCACACGCATAAACAATCCCTATGAACTAAACATTTCTTCTTGAAAACAGGTTCAAATACCAAGCACCGGAAAGATTATAGAGTCTTCGGTCGAATCTGCGATTCGACTGAACACTCGAGGGCTACTAACATGGATATACCCTACGGGTGCATGACATTGGTATACACGAGGATTTGCAGACCAGGAAGATTTCGGGTGGCCCAAGCCCGTGGAGAATTCGACTCCTTGGAGGACAAGTCTAGATTAGATAGAATTTCAAAGGGTATCAACCCGAATCTATAACCGACTCGACCTATCCCATGATCTGGACTATCTATATAAAGGCCAGGAGGGTATGGCGAGAAGGATCTCAACACCTCATACACACGCCTCCACGCCAGATTGCATCTGCGCACCCCTATAACCTTCGGTTCTGCCGCAATCAAGAACATACAAGCAGGAGTAGGGTTTTCCCTTCAGGGGCCTGAACCTAGGTAAACCTCGTGTCCCCGTGTTGCTTGCCTGTTAACCGTTCCACGACTTCCAGCTTCCCCATCTTCTCCAAAACCCAAGTCCATAACAATGGGCATTGACGAGTCGAACCCTCATCACTTAGAAAGATTCCTAATCACTTCCGGGTTGCCTCCCAGGAAGCGCTTTCTTATAACCAAGTAGCCGGGCTTTTATACTCCACATTTATTCAGCAATGGAGGCAGCTATAGGAGTAGTTTTGATTACCTCCAAAGAGTGGTTTTAGGATTTATATCATATTTTTTTCTTCTAAGACGTAGCCGCTTGTGGTGCATCAGTATCTTGTAAGTGTTCCGTTGCCACGTGAGGATGCATGCACCAAGCGCGGTAAATATGTATTCCTTCCCTCCTGCATAGAGGGTGTTAAAGATTTATTTTCAAACTTTGGATCCAGTAGCTTGGTCTTTGTCATCGGAATTTCCTAAACCTCATTAGTAAAACAAAAGTCATAGAAAACAGGTATGGGAGGCACATAGGATTCCATCTTTGGCTCATCATAATTGATTTACCCGAAAAGAGTATTTAAACAAACACTTCTAGAATCATCAAAACATCTTCAGGGCAATTATCAGGGATTATAGAATAATTTAAGTCCTCATCATCACTAGAGTCACAAGAATAATAAAGATCAAGAATAGGTGGGGGAATGGGTGGGAGAGCTGCTTTGAATTTATTCCATTCCTTGATTTATTTTTCTTATTTCTCCTTGATGCGTATTTCATTTCTCCGATACTCTTCATAATTCCATTTCACTTCATCTGCAGGTGTCAGATATGCGGGATATTCAACACGAGGCTTCTTATTTTTATGTTTTCTGGTTTTAGGCTTCATGGATTTCCCTTTCTTTCCTGCTTCAATGATGCAACAAGTGGAAGATATGGGAGTAATAGTAGAGGGATGTTCTCCATCGTTGGTAGAAGCAGTTCTAATATGATTAAAATAATCAGCTCTGAAAGGCATTGCTTTAGAAAGAACATCTCTAACTAAGGTATCATCATAAGGAATTTTTCCTCTTCTATTTCCATCTTTCAGAAACTCATTGACCAATTTTTCTAGATCAGTAGGGAGAGGTTTTTCTTCAAGCACAATTTCACATTGCCATTGATGAAAATTATTATGTATATCTCTTAAGTGTTGACAAGCTTCTTCCAAAGTTTTTCCAAGGAATGCACCATCACACATCATGTATAGCTTATTCTTAGAAGAGTGATTTAAGTCTCCATAAAATTGATTCAACAATAACCAATCAGGTAAATTATGATGTGGACAATCATGCATCAATTTTGAGAACCTACTATAAGCTTATATTAAATCCTCATTGTTGCTTTGTTTGAAATTCAGGATATGAAGCCTACGCTCATAAGTTTGCTTTTATGAGAAATACTTACCGACAAAAGCTTTAGAAATATCTTTCCATGAGTTGAAGTGTCCCGCATGATGCGATTTTAGCCAATCTTTAGATTTTCCTTTCAGCGAGAACCGAAACAGATATTACTTCAGCTTGTCATTTGTCCATCCATTTGCCTTCACCGTAGAACACAATAAAGTAAATTTGTCAATATGCTCATATGGATCATTGTCCGGATCTCCTACAAAAGCTATTTCCATGATCATATTTATCCACATAGGATTAATCTCATATCCATCCACATCAATAGCGGGCTGAACAATAGGAGCATGTAAATGATCAACACTCGGAGAAGCATACTCCGAAAGACTTTTACTTTCCATAGTTCCTATGTTTTTGAATTTCCTATAAATAAAATAAATAACAAGACTACTAACAAAAGGTAAACTAATTTTTTTGTTCTTTTCAAATAATCAAAAGCAGTAAGATAAATAACAACAAACGGAAATAAACTATGTGTGAGTAGGAAGGTAATAACCGGACGCTTAGCTCCTCGTCAATGGCGCTAATTTGATGAATGGATTCCTGCACCAATAACAGGGTTATTGCAGTACCTGTAGCAGCAAATATTTAAGAGTTTGTCCCGATGGGAGATCGACAAAACGAAAACAACACGACCCCACAGCCACGTTGTCAATGCAGCCACATTTCGCAGCCAAACCATGGTTTGGAAATAGCCTATTCTATAAGTTACTAGAACAGCGATAACTGAGAGAGGTTTAAAGTATCTAATAACAAAGAACTTTTAATAAGAACAAAATAAACTAAGACGGAAATTAAACAAGCATATGAACTGAATTAAAGAGATTATAGTTGTAGGATTGAATGGAATGAGAGAGGGCTTCTAGGCTTTGGTCTCACTAGTACTAGATAGGCAAATATATGTCTGATCTATAAGAGATTACTTAGACAAATAAACGTTCCCCAATTGACTACCGGGTTGTCACTCTATGTGCACTATGCGTGATTATCGCGCATCACCGCAAGGCAAAGGGCACTTTTGGACCAAATGATCACATAAAATCATCTTAGATCACAATAAATTCTAACTTAGCGCACTAGATCATACCTCAACCTAGAATTCAATCAATCACTCACACATGGATGAATGTAAAACATATATAAATATATAATGATGTCACAACCTTGTTCAATCTTACAATTACTAAACACGAGAGAGAGAGAGAGAGAGAGAGAGAGAGAGGGAGAGGGAGATGGAGATGCTGATGGAGATGGAGATCGATGCATGGTGGTGGTGATGTCTTCCTTCTCCTCCTCTTCTTCTTCTTTCTTGGATGCCTTGATGGTGATGGTGTTAAGGGAGATTTAGATCTCGGAGGTGTGGTTGAGGCAGAGCTCCGCCGCTATGGAGATTGATGGGTGGCGGCGGCAGAGCTCCGCCCCTAGAGGGCTATGGGGTTGTGTCCTTGTTTCTTGACCCATCCCTCCTTTATATAGGCCTGGGGAAGGTTTTGGAGCTTTGGGAAGGTTCTGGAGCTTTTCTGGGGTGAAATCTATCATTTGCGACCTTTTTGGCAACTATTCGACGGCAGCTATATGGCCGGAATTATTGCTCCCGTCGTATAGTTGGTCGTCAAACCTTCTGTACCCTTTCATATTTTGGTCGCCATTTATTAATATGAACTCTATTTTGGGTGTTCTCGGGCTCATTGGATTCGTCTCGACGAGGGCTACAACCCAGTGTCCTTGGATATGAGAAGTTGGAAAATTTCACTTTTTCAACCTCTCAAATGGCTAAGTCTGGTCCCTACAGCTCCTCCATACCATGCTCTCTTTGTTCCTTTTGCCCTTGGTTCATCCATAATCATCATCAACACCTACACACATGTCAAAGACAAGGAAGAGGGATAAAATTCTACCTAAACTAATAAATTTGCAAAGCTCATATGAAAATGAATGAAAATAGAAACCATGCATATTTGGCATAGCTGTAGCTAGAAGAAACATGTTATGCGAGATAAATGGCACATTATATGGCTAAAAGAGGTGGTATTTCACAGCCATCAGTGTGTCTTCTTGTAGAAAACAATGTTGTCAGTGTGAGTTTCCAACTATCTAGAAAGAACATTCTCAATTTCCCAAGTGATGACGAGATTGTTCTTTTCCGTAAACAAAGTCTGAAGAAAATGGATCTCAATGCCACAGGCCCAGCTTCCAGACATATTAAGTGGACCAACATGTTGTAGTTAATTAAGATTTCCATGTTCTATGAGTTTTGAAACTCCCTATCTAACTCTGCCCACTTGATTGACTTCAAGTCAATTTAACAAAATTAGGTCAAAGTTGAACTGCGAGTAAATTGTAGGTTGCTTGGAAAGTTTTATGAAAAAGCTTTTGGAGGTACCCATTGGGGGGTTAATTAACATATCAGAAACTACCGAGAGTTATGACAACAGGTTCAACTTCTTGCTAAGACTATTCATCTTGACAATTTAACAAAATTAGGTCAAACTTGAGCTACAAGTAAGCACGAGAGATTGCTCTCGAATTAAATGTAATTTCAGAGCGGTAGATGGGTGCATCTTCTTGTAGTAAGAAATATCGTCGATGTGAGTTTCCAAATATCAGGAAATAACATTGTAATTTTTTGAGTGATGACGAGATTGTTTATTTCCGAAAAGAAAGTCTGAAGAATATGGATCTGAATGCCACAAGCCAAGTTTTCAGACATATATAGTGGACCGACATGTTGTACTTATGATTCCCATGTTTTATGAATTTTGAAACTTCGCCCGAGCTAACTCTGTCCACTTGAATTACAATTTACGTCTATTTATCAAATTAGATGAAAATTTTGAACCACAGGTAAATTATAGGTTGCTTTGAAAGTTTACAAAAAATCTTTTGGAGGTACCCATCAGGAAGTAAAAATTAATATATCAAAAGCCACCGATACTTTAGACGACAGGTCCAAATTCTTTCTAAGATTTTTCATCTTGAAAATTTAACGAAATTTTGTCAAACTTAAGCTATGCAAGTAAACGCGATATATTTCTCTTAAATTAAATGTATTTTCAGAGGTAAATGGGTGCATCTTCTTGCAGTAAACAATGTCATCGGTGTGAGTTTCGAACTATCAGGAAAGAATATTCAATTCTCAATTTTCTGGGTCATGACAAGATATTTTTTTTGGTAAAAAAATTCCAAAGAATAATTGATCTTAATGCCACGAGCCAAGTTTATAGACATATATAGTGGACCAACATATTGTACTTATTATTCCCATGAATTATGAGTTTTCAAACTTCCTAGCCAACTGAGCCCACTTGAATGAATTTATGTCTATTTATCGAAATTAGGTCAAATTTGAAACTACGAGTAAATTGTGGGTTGCTTTGGAAGTCTACAAAAATGCTTTTGGAGGTACCCATTGATACGTCATAAACGTATATATAATTTTTTATGTTCCATGCTTGTTTAGTATCAACTTTGCTATGCTTTGTTTACACTTTGAGGTATCTTTATACATTTTCTTGGACAAACCTATTAACAAGATGCCGCAGTGCCAGTTGCCTGTTTTCTGCTATTTTTGGTTTCAGAAAATCTAGTAAGGAAATATTCTAGGAATTGGACAGGACAAAAGCCAAAGTCAATATTTTACCGGAGAGAACACAGAGACCAAAGGGCAGCTGAAGGGGGGCCACGAGGTGGCCACACCCTAGGGACGCGCGGCCTAGGGGGGCCGCGACGCCACCTGGTGTGGGCCCCTCGGGCGCCCTCCTGCCTTGCCTCTTTGCCTATAATTTCACCCCGATACAGAAACCCTAAAAATCCGATCAGATCTCCACGAAATAGTCCGTAGGCACCGCCACCATCGTCCCTAGATCAGGGGGATCTGAAGCTCTTTCCAGCACCCTGCCGGAGGGGAGAGATCATCCCGGAGGCCTTCTTCATCACCATGCCATCCTTCGATATGATGCGTGAGTAGTTCACCTTTGGACTATGGGTCCATACAGTAGCTAGATGGTTGTTTCTCCTCCTTTGTGCTATCATGTTTAGATCTTGTGAGCTCCGTTCATGATCAAGATCATCTATTTGTAATCATACATGTTGTGTTTGCGGGGATCCAATCGATATTGAGATACTATGTCAGATTTACTATTGATTCTATCATGTCATATTGATTATTGATTCTACCATTTCTGTGTTGTTTGTGATCTTGCATGCTCTCCGTTGCTAGTAGCTATCTTGGACAAGTAGATGCTTGTGACTCCAAGAGAGAGTATTTATGCTCGATAGTAGGTTCATGCCTCTAGTAATCTGGGGAAGTGACAAGAATCTCTAAGGTTGTAGATGTGCTATTGCTACTAGGGAGAAAACAACAATATTTTGTTCATGGAACAATTGTATTGTTTACTTTACACACATTGCTTAATGTAATTATCCGTTTCTTGCAACTTAATACTGGAAGGGGTTCGGATGATAACCTGAAGGTGGATTATTAGTCATAGATGCAGTTGGATTACGGTCTATGTATATTGTTGTAATGCCTAATGAAATCTCATAGGAATCATGATGCCTATTATTTGCATTGTTATGCTTGCTCAGTCTGTCAATTGCCCCGCTATAATTTGTTCACCCAGCATGTTATCTATCTTAAGGAGAACACCTCTAGTGAATTGTGGACCCCGGTCCAATCTTTACCATTGATACATTATCTACTGTTAACTTTTACTTCCTACAAGCAACAACTATCTTCCACACTATACGTTTAATCCTTTGTTTTCGGCAAACCAGTGAGATTGGCAACCTCCCTGTAAGTTGGGGCAAATTCTTGAGTTTGTGTTGTGCAGGATTTCAAGTTGCTAGCAACACCTTGGAATTGTTTCCTTGCTCCTACTGGTTAGATAACCTTGGTTTCATAACTGAGGGAAAACTTGTTGTTGTGTTCATCACACCTTGCTCTTCGGGTATCCCAACGAGGCACTACAGTGATCTGAGCCCATCAAGATTTTCGGGCGCCGTTGCTAGGGAGTTAAGGACAGCTTTACAAGGGAAGTCTTTCACAACCATTCTCTTTACTTTGTTTTTGTTTTGCTTAGTTTATTTTGCTATGTTTTGCTTGCTTCTTTTTACCAAAAATTAAAAAATATTTTCGTTTGGTTTGATTTTTCTTATAAAAAACACACAAAAATTAGTTCCTACTCTAGTTGCTACTGTTGTCATCTTGCTTCACCTTTGCAAAAATGAACACGGATGAGAACACCAAGTTATGTGACTTCACTAGCACAACCAACAATGATTTCCTGTGTACACCTATTGCTCCACCTGCTCCTGATG
Organism: Avena atlantica; assembly: GCA_910589765.1. Taxonomy (NCBI): domain Eukaryota; kingdom Viridiplantae; phylum Streptophyta; class Magnoliopsida; order Poales; family Poaceae; genus Avena; species Avena atlantica. Next base: position 305,487,433 of record OU342736.1, read on the forward strand.
CTACCATTTATGAAATTAAACCTGCTTTGTTGAATCTTGTTATGGAAGAGCAATTTTCTGGTGCTAGTTTTGATGATGCTGCTGCCCACCTTAATAACTTTGTTGAACTTTGTGAGATGCAAAAATATAAGGATGTAGATGGAGATATTATTAATCTCAAATTGTTTCCTTTCTCCTTGAGAGGAAAAGCTAAAGGATGGTTGCTATCCTTGCCTAGAAATAGTATTGATTCTTTGGATTAAATGCAAAGATGCTTTTATTGGAAAATACTACCCTCTTGCTAATATTATATCTATGAGAAGTGAAAAACTGAAATTTAAACAACTTGATAATTAACATGTTGCTCAAGCTTGGGAAAGAATGAAATCTTTGGTAAAGAATTGTCCCACTCATGGACTGACTGCTTGGATGATTATCCAAACCTTTTATGCAGGACTAAATTTTTCTTCAAGAAATCTGTTGGATTCTGCTGCTAGAGATACCTTTATGACCATTACTTTGGGTGCTGCAACAAAGCTCCTTGATAATATGTTGGTTAATTATTCTGAATGGCACACTGAGAGAGCTCCACATGGTAGGAAGGTAAATTCTGTTGAAGAGACCTCCTCCTTGAGTGAAAATTGATGTTATCATGTCTATGCTTGTTAATGGAAAAGCTCATATCGATCCAAATAATGTTCCTTTAGCCTCTTTGGTTGCTCAAGAAGAGCAATTTGATGTGAACTTCATTAGAAATAACCATTTCAGCAACAATGCCTATAGGAATAATTTTGGTAACAATAATTATCGGCCATATCCTCCCAATAATGGTAATACTTATGGAAATTCCTATAATAACAATAGAAGTGCTCCCTCTAAACTTGAAGTCATGCTTAAAGACTTTATTAGCAAACAAACCACTTTCAACAAGACTATGGAGGAAAAGATTTTGAATGCTGAGAAAAATATTTCATCTTTATCTAAAGCACAATCCTCTTTGATTAATAAAATGGCTGCTAAATCTGAAACTATGGAAAGTACCTTTGCTGATACTCATGCCATACAAGTTAATATTGATGAAAATGTTAGAATGTTAGCTAAATTGCATGCTAAGTGGGAAAGAGAAGATGAAATTGCTAGAAACAATAGTATTTGTACTATTACTACCACAAATGCTAATGATACCAAACCACAATAAGCCCCCATTCCTTCTACAACAATGCCTAAACCCAATAAGAATGCTGAAATTTTTCGAACTAAGGGAAACAATAACTCTACTACCTGTGATGCTAAGTTTGATTTTGATCTTGATGGCTGCAATATTTCTGAAGTTATTATTTTCCTACAAAAGCTTGCTAGAAGTCCTAATGCTAGTGCTATGAATATGGCTTTTCCAAAACACATTACAAATGCTCTCATCAAAATTAAGGAGGAAAAATTGAAACATAAAACTTCTATTCCTAGGAATTTAGAAGATGGTTGGGAAGCTATTATTAATATGCAAGTTAATGATTTTGATCTCTAATCCTTATGTGACCTTGATTCTAGTGTCTATATTATGCCTATAAAGGTTTATGAAATGCTTGATTTGCCACCTTTGAAAGATTGCTATTTATATGTTCCACTTGATGATAATGCTAAAAAGAAACTCATGGGAGTGTTAATTATGTTCTTATTATGGTTAAAAATGCCTATATCCCTATTGATTTCTATGTTTTGGATGTTGAATGCAATGCTTCTTGTCCTATTACTTTGGGAAGACCTTTTCTTAGAACTATTGGTGCCATTATTGATATGAAAGAAGGTACCATTAAATATCAATTTCCATTCAAGAAAGGTATATAACACTTCCCTATAAGGAGAGAGAAGTTACCTTTTAATCCTCCTTTTAAAGCAAAATTTGATGTCAATGCTTCTTCATTTTAAAATACTTGATTCTTGCTTATTATGCCTAACTTAAAGGCGTTAAAGAAAAATACTTCTTGGGAGATAACCCAATAGTTTTATTGAGTCTTGGAAGTTATTACTTCTGTAATAACCTCTCTGTATCCTTTTTGTTTGATTTTTTGTGCCAAGAATAACCTCTAATGAGAGAGAAGTAAGATTTGTGGAAGTTGCTGCCCCGAAACAAATTTTTGTGATTCACTGTAAAAATTCGTGAAACATCTCTGTACGTCAGATTGAGCTGTATTTTTATGAGGAAATTCCCCAGGTTGTTATCTAACTTTCATTAGTTTAACACTTTTCGATTTGAGCAAAAGAAGTTCTTCGAAAAAATCGGTTTTTACCTGCTAGTCTGTTTTGACAGATTTCTGCCATTATTTGCATTTGCCTCTTTATCGGTTTATTTTTCAGTTCTTCTTGATCACTTGAGCTTTTTAAAGGAATTTCTACAGTAGCTTGTGTTTTAATGAAGGTTTTACTTGTGTCGAAACTAAACCCAAAGGTTTATTATCTTGAATGCACTAATGTTGCTAATGAAGATTGTGTGAAGTTTTGTATGAAGGAAATTTTCAAGTGTAGGGGAAGAATGATATGATGAGATGAAGAATGGAAAAAAGATCAAGCTTGGGGATTCCACCCCATGTCACCCAAAGAAATATTCAAGAGGTACAAGTGTCAAAGCTTGGGGATGCCCAAGGCATCCCCTTGTTCATCAATAAAAATCTCAGGTCTCTTTCTAGACACTTCGTTTTTATTATTTCATGCCCTGTTGTGTTGTTCTTGGAGCGTATTAGTTCTCATTTTTGGTTTTCATTTACTTAGTTTGCTTGAATAAATTAGTTGGACCCCCCACATTCGCTATGTTGTTTCGAATAAGTTGATTGGTGTTGGAAAAGAGTAGAAAGTTTCATGCTTATAGTGGTACAAAAGGGAGCTTGTTTTGACTGTGTCTTAGACTTTATCATGTCATGCTAGATGTTGTTTTGACCTTATGCTTAGTGATTATTTCTATAGAATGACTTGTTCCAAACTATTGAGATTACTTAATGTGCCTTGAAAGAATCATGCGTTGTTTTAGCATACAAAAGCATAATATTGTGGTATTCTTATTTGATGCTTTGTTTGTGTTGACTTGGCACATGATCACACCATGTTATGACTATGAACCAGTCAACTTAGCCTCTATGATCATTTATGTTTTGACTTGTGATACCACTTTATGCTTTGATTGACAATGTTTTGTCGCTCTGCATTATTATGGCCATTATTTCTCTCTTAGTTGGTCACTCCCAGTCTTCTGCTAGCCTCCACTTGTATTGAGTATGCTCTACTCATACATCCAACTCCCAAGAAACCAAGTTATTCCAAAGAGTCCACTATAAATTCCTATGCATGGTGTGTTACACCATTCCAAGTATATTCTTGTTTTATCTATCTTCCAAATTAAACTTGTTATGTGAAAAATAGTGATTAAAGCTCTCACAAACTTGATGGCACACTTTATTTATATTGCCCCTAATAAACTTGAACCAGTGTCATCTATGTTGTATATGCTTGCACCTATAAGTTGGGAATTAGCAGAACCATGATATCATGGGGAATGCTTTCAACACCTGTACATATTACCTAGTTGATATCATGATCTTTTGTTTATGGATGTTAGTGGTGTGAAATAAAAGGGGAGCCTGTAAGTTCATGTAGTATTATATATGTGTTAGAGAAACGCCTGGGCCACTAGCCTAATCCATGCCTAATCATGGTGGAAACTTGCAGAATCACCATAGTGAGAAATCCATGAAGCATCCTCAGAAAAAATATATTAAAAAAAGAGAGAAAAAAGAAAAAAATGCACCATGCTCATGGTAAATAAAAGGATTGTTGAAATGCTCACTGTCTGTTTCCTTGTCATTTTGATATGGGATAGCTCATGTGTCATGGGGAAAGGGGTTCCCCGTTGGCGATTCTCTATGATACACATATACTTACAATGACAAGAACTTGCTTGTGACTAAAGTTGAGTAGCATGAGGAACACTCCTCGTACTCAAGTGACATGAGATTGCCAACTTATGATTTGTCAAGAATATACTCCATACTTTGTTCACTTTAATCTTAATCACTTCAAGATGCTTATTATAGCGCAATGAGAGATGAAAGCTAGTAAGTACCATAATTTTTGGAAGATCTTTATGAAACTTGAAATCCCTGCTTACCTGTGAAGGGCCTTTCTTCCTACTTTTATATTGAGTCTACACCTTCTATCTTTATGTACCAACTAAGAGAGCATAGTTGTCATTCTTAGTTTTATGTGCATTATCCCAAAACTTATTGATTGCTTTATAATGTTCATATTGCTTGTTCTTGAACTATTTGTATCTAGTCACCCTTATGAACTTTGAAGGTGTCCTATGCATTTATGTTTTGCTACTCCATGAGGGACAAGCTGAATACCACTATGCTATGTTTTATATATGTGAAACAAACAAACGTTTTTCAATGCATTGTCATGATGTTTTTTGTATCCTTTCATGTTGCGACATAGTTGCTTTGTCTTATTGTTAGAACTACATATTTCATGCTCATGTTTAGAGTACTTTGATCCCAGCTTTCAATGCTTTGCAAATGGTTTGATCAAGATTGTGATGGTGCATGTCACCTCAAAAATTATTATTTTTATCACTTACCTACTTGAGGACGAGCAGGAGTTAAGCTTGGGGATGCTTGTACGTCGTAAACGTATCAATAATTTTTGATGTTCCATGATTGTTTAGTATCAACTTTGCTATGATTTGTCTACACTTTGAGGTATTTTTATACATTTTCTAGGAATAACCTATTAATAAGTGTTGCAGTGCTAGTTGCCCGTTTTCAACTATTTTTGGTTTCAGAAAAGCTAGTAAGGAAATATTCTCGGAATTGGACGGGACAAAAGCCAAAGTCAATATTTTACCGCAGAGAACACAGAGATAGAAGGGCAGCTGAAGGGGGGCCACAAGGTGGCCACACCCTAGGGCCGCGTGGCCCAAGGCGGCCCGCGCCGCCACCTGGTGTGGGCCCCTCGGGCGCGCTCCTGCCTTGCCTCTTCACCTATAAAGTTACCACGATATAGAAACCCTAAACACCCAATCAGATATCCTCAAAACAGTCTGTAGCCACCGCCACCATCATCCCTAGATTGAGGGGATCTGAAGCTCTTCCCGGCACCCTGCCGGAGGGGAGAGATCATCCCGATGGCCTTCTTCATCACCATGCCAGTCTTAGGTATGATGCGTGAGTAGTTCACCTTTGGACTATGGGTCCATACAGTAGCTAGATGGTTGTTTCTCCTCCTTTCTACTATCATGTTTAGATCTTGTGAGATCCGTTCATGATCAAGATCATCTATTTGTAATCATACATGTTGTGTTTGCGGGGATCCGATGGATATTGAGATACTATGTCATATTGATTATTGATTCTATCATGTCTATGTTGTTTGTGATCTTGCATGGTCCCGTTGCTAGTAGCTATCTTGGCCAAGTAGATGCTTGTGACTCCAAGAGGGACTATTTATGCTCGATAGTAGGTTCATGCCTCTATTAATCTGGGGAAGTGGCAGGAATCTCTAAGGTTGTAGATGTGTTGTTGCTACTAGGGAGAAAACAACAATCTTTTGTTCATGGAACAATTGTATTGTTTACTTTACACACATTGCTTACTGCAATTATCCTTTGCTTGCATCTTAATACTGGAAGGGGTTCAGATGATAACCTGAAGGTGGATTATTAGTCATAGATGCAGTTTGATTACGGTCTATGTATATTGTTGTAATACCCAATCAAATCTCATAGAAATCATGATGTCTAGTATTTGCATTGTTATGCTTGCTCAGTCTTTCAATTGCCCCATTGTAATTTGTTCACCCAGCATGTTATCTATCTTAATGAGAACACCTCTAGTGAACTTTGGACCCCGGTCCAATCTTTACCATTGATACATTATCTGTTGTTACTGTTTACTTACTACAAGCAACTACTATCTTCCACGCTATCGTTTAATCCTTTGTTTTCAGCAAACCAGTGAGATTGACGACCTCACTGTAAGTTGGGGCTTAGTATTGAGTTTGTGTTGTTCAGGATTCCAAGTTTCTAGCAACACCTTGGAGTTGTTTCCTTGCTCCTACTAGTTCGATAACCTTGGTTTCATAACTAAGGGAAAACTTGTTGTTGTGTTCACCACACCTTTCTCTTGGGGTATCCCAATGAGGCTCTACAGTGATCTGAGCCCATCACCCATCTGGGGGCATAATGAATATATCAAACCACTGAGAGTTTTGATGATAGGTTCCACTTCTTGCTAAGATTTTGCATCATAAAAAATTTAGCAAAAGAAGGTCAAATTTAAGATACCACTAAGCGCGATAGGTTGCTTTTAAATTAAATGTCTTTTAGAATTTAGATGGGTGCATCTTATTGTATTATACAATCACTAGTGCAAACCTCCCTATGTGTCCCGGCTGGTAAGGGGCTTTAGTCCCGGTTCCCCAACTGGGACGGGGCAATCGGGACTAAAGCCCCAACCTTTAGTCCTGGTTACCCCACCAACCGGGACAAAAGAGCATACACATGGCCGCTCCTCCGTGCGAGGGGGAGGGGGGAGCAACCGACCCTCTGCCGCGGCAGAGATTTGACACATTTCTCTGTCGCGACAGAGAATTCATTTTGGCAACCTTTTGTTGCCACGGCAGCATTTTGGCCACTTTTTGTGCCCCGATAGAGAATTCATTTATGTTGTTTTATTTTTTATTTTGTGTTTTGCACTCATCAATGAAGGAACCATTATATTACACAAGATCATCATGACAATATAGATCCAAGTGTCGAACATATTACATTCGATACACGGAGTTCATGCACTACATATATACAAAATAAGCTCTTTGTACAATCCCTATTGTATATACACACCCGAATAGTATTCTCCTTTTGGGTTTAGGACTTCTACATCCAAGAATCCCGCCAATTCCTCCTGAATTGCTCGTATGCGATCCTTTGGCAGAAGACCGTCCCGTAGACGTTCGATCTGATTTAAAAAAGGAGTCAACCTATATGAATGAAACTAAACACAATTTGATGGTAATTAAAAACTATAGAAATTGTTTACGTACGTGGAGTTTCTCTAAATTTCTGCCCTTCTCACAGCACGTCTGACGTATGAACTCGCAAACATAGTATCCACATAAATTGTTCCCTGGTCCCTGCGTCAGGCACTTTACGAGAATAGAGTTTAATCAAAAAAATAATCAAGCATGATAATAACGGTATCAAAACTAGAATCAAAGAGATGCGCCGATATAGCTAGTGGTGCTTACATCTAGTGGTTGAAATGTAATCTCCTCTTTCCAAACACCCCTAGCCTTGTTGGTGAACCATTTCCAAGCGCTGCCCGGCGAAGAAAACGAATAAAAGAAGTTATTAATTACTTGATATCATAAAATTCACGAACGTTGCTGATATAGTGTCGTAATAATTAGAATTACCGCTGGAGAATCATCTGCATGTCCTTCCACGACTCAAGGGTTTTATGTTTCGAGTCCATGACTAGTACACGCCCTTTGTCAGGTTGAATGATTAACAGAATATAGTGGAAGCTGCGCATGCATAACTAATCAATTATATACTTAATGTCAAGTAAGCGAAATAGAAAGTGTATACAAGACAATAACACTCACTCGAAGTTGTAAGGAAATAGTATTTCCCTTCTGGTTTCTTGATAACTTAACACGTGTACGATATTATCCTCCGTATCCCGGGGGTTTGTTTTGAGATTTGCTTCATGAACCAAATATGGGTCAATGAACCGAATGTCATAGATTTGTCCGCTGCTGCATTCAAGAATCTTCATTCTGCATATTATAGTATGATTATATACATGCAATAAACGAGGTGAGATAGCTAGAGACTAAATTAATTACAGAATTAGTACTTACAGAAAATAGGCATAGATGATCGATTTGTCCTAGGCGTCTTGATTGAATAATTGAAATAGTTCATCAAATTCAATGGATATCATGTCATCTATTTCTTTCCCATAATGCTTTTTTGTAACCCTCAGCATTATCTAGTTAGCCCCGGCCTTTGTGGAATGCATGTACCAGTTATGCAATCTTCGCATTTTTGTTGGAAGATTATTTACCTCCTTAGGTTTGACGAGAGGTTTGCCGTACTGATATTTTTATGCTACTTCACCCACGGGGAAGTACTATAACTGGGATAAGTAGTGCGCAATACTTATACCTTGAGCAGCGGCAGCTTCTCCGTATTGTTCAACTACATATGGATCATACTGCTCTTCGGCCGCATATTTGCTCGACCCCACATTGGTATGGGAAATCAGCTTGAGAGGGGCGCAAGACTGTTTTGCTTGTTCTCCGAGCTGGGCAACAGATTTCCCGCTTGCATCAGTACTGCTCTTCGAGGTTTGTTGTACCGCATGTGACTTGAGAATAGAGCGCTCATACTCTGATGATAGCTTTGGCTCGGGTTGATGAAGAGTCTTTAGCATTTTGAACACTCGGGCTTTTTCTTCTTTGGTGCTGGGGAACTCTGGCTCTTTCGGCTGCCTCAGCTTAGCGAAAAACGTTCTCGTTTCCGCATCAATGATAGCCGTAGTCTCCTCTTCAGTACAATCATAAGATCTCTTGGGAGGAACCTTTGGTACTTTTGGAAGAGTCTCTGGTTTATGTCTCGGCGATTACTTACCACTCCGCATAGTAGCAGTGGTACGCTTACGCTTTTTTCCTGAGGCGCCGGCGATGGCTGCCGCAGCGGTGATGGCTGCGCCGGAGACTGTTGAGGCGACGGAGACGGGTGAGGCGACAGAGCCGGGTGAGGCGACGGATATGGGTGAGGCGATGAAGACGGCTGTCGCGGCAGCGACGACCGCGCTGGATACGGGTGAGGCGGCGGCGAAGATGGCCTTGGCGTATGATTTCGAAGCACGATACATTCCTTTGGCCATAGAATGGTGATGCTTATTGCTTCTCGTAGTTCAGTCACGTCCCCTTCACCTGCAGGGTAGTCAAGCTTCAAAACTTCAAAGGTGGGCATGATTTCATCCACCCCGACAACAGAGTAGCCCTGTGAAACCGGACGACAATGGTAAGTTGGTGGAGGTTCAATTGGTAAGGCATAGCTGACTGCCACCTTCATTGATATGTTCACAACTTTGACATGTAGCTCGCAGTGTGTCATCTGTGTGATATCATCCACTGTGTAACCAACATGAGCCATCGTCGGTGCACCATCGTCATCGTCATTGTCATCACCCGGGACCTCGGTGGAAGCCACACTGCTTTTTCGATTATTCGATACGCCGGTACCATCGAATGCAGGTTCTACCACCATGTGATGCTGAGATGGGACGGTAGTACCTTGCTTGCTAAGTGCGTTAATTTGTTCTTATTGTTGCTTTATTCGTTCTTCAATTATACGCATTCGCTCTTTCTGAATATCTGCTTCAACTTCCGCCTTGTCCTTTCTCCTCTGACGGCTTCTATCAGGATATTTCTTCCTCTATTCAGGAAACCCAGTCCTCCATGGTTGGGAGCCTATTGTGCCTCGTGTCCATCCATCATGTTCCTTATTTCCAAGGGCGAGTGTGAGCTCATCATTCTCTCTATCGGGAATGAAGTCCCAATCTTTAAGAGCCTTTACTGCTTTTCTCAGCTTCTCGATTGGCAAGGGGTTTTCATTATGTCGTATGTTATATATACACTTCCCTTCCGAGTCCAACGTGCCCCCATGCCCGTACAACCAATTCTTTGCACATTCGATCCAATCGTCTGTCTCTGGGATGATCTTTTTAGCACACAGTTCATCCTGAAGTTTCTTCCACTTAGGAATGCTAGCCCTGTAGCCACCTTGCCCCATAGTATGGTGATACTTCTTGTTAGCAGCATTCAGCTTATTCGTTGCAGTCATTTTCTTAGCTTTTTCTGATGTCTTGTAATTCACAAACTCAGCCTAGAATGGTTTTATCTTCTCAAACTGAATCTTCTTGAAATCCGGAGTCTTCTCTTTCACGACATAGTCAAGGTGCAATATTTTCTTCCAGTTGGTGAAACACTGGGCCATCTTCTTCATAGCCCACTCCCTTACCTTAGCCTCCATGGCTCGCGCATGTTCTAAGGCGTCCTCAACTGGATCCTCCGCATTTGGATCCAGCTCTATCTTCGGTAGTTTTAAATTAACCATGATTCTCTTCCATATTAAATCTTTGGCCACGGTAGGGAGAAATAAAGATGTTCCCTCTTCATCCGCATCAGCAGACATATTCCAATTTTGAATGGTGATCGGGATGAAGTCCCTAATGATTACTCTGCATTGTGCCACAAATTTGTTTGCAACAACTTCGGGAGCAATCGGTTTGCCGTCTTCACCGCTATCTTCGATCCTGAACCTCTCATGGTCTTCCAACTTTTTGGTTGGGCCTCGTCCGCTCTTTTCAGTAGATTTCTTTGATCCGGAGGGCTAAAAGAAGAAAGATCGTCTTTACTATTTCTATATATATAGCAGATGATTAATTAATGAATTAATTATATTACATGCACCTCGCCGGAGCGATCGTCTTCACGATCACACAAGGCATCGCCTTCTCCCTCGCGGAAGGCATCACCTTTAACCTCAAACAAGTCGTCTCTTCCGGCAAAAAGAGGATCATCCTCACCAGAGTTGTTCAGAAACGTCGATACATCTAAATTTTCTTCCCCGTGGATCATACCTTGGATCAACTCTTCCTTTTCTTCGTCTCTGTCGTGTAGGTCCATATTTTCTGCATAGGTGGAAAAACGGATAAGTCAAAGCGGCTAAGGGAAAATGTTAGGTATGGTGTTGATAGATATAAATCCTAATTCGGAGAAACCCTAATATATACATACACAATAATAAAAATGAATTTACAATATCAAAATCCCTAATTCGGAGAAACCCTCGGGTTCGGATCCTATCGCGAAGAATCAATACCGAAAAGAAAGGCGGCAATCAATACATGGCATAATACAATGTACAATCAATATGTATGACATGTCAGATTTAGAGATCCTACACTAATCCTAGGTGCAACATCGATTTAAAAGGGTTCGGGATGCCCTAGCAAGGACACACCGGCGAAACCACATGCACATAAGGGGTGTCGATGTTTGTTTAACTAAACTAGGTTTTAAAGTTGCTTGATAATGTATTATGATTGCTTAGACACATAGCTCTCAATTTTCTGAACATTTTGACATATTATTTCTATTTTTATGACTTATAAATCATTAGTTATTGAATTTACAAGTTTATATCAATTTTTTAAAATATTAAACCATTTTAAAACAGTTACTACGTCACTTTACATCAGCACAGGGTGTTAGTTTTTCACCGGGTCTGGGGCTACCCACAGTGACTGACCAGTGGGGCCGAAGACTAATAATACCTAACTAATTAATAAACCTAATAATACCTAACTAATAATAAACCTAATAATCCAAACAAATAAACCTAATATGCTAGGAGCAGTGGATCAGGTAATATAAGATCAAATGGAGTAATGCAATAGATAGGACACTCTATCTATTGATAAAAGACCACAGTAGAATCGTATGCATCATGACAAGAATTGAAATGCTTTCGAAATCATAGGATTATATCATGGTGGGGCTATGCTTGCCTTTGCCTGTTGATAGCCGAAAGCAGAGCTTCAGGATCCTTGTACTTGACTTGATTACATTTGGTCAAGTATTTGTCTTCGAGCTTCGACGGTGTTGATCTCTGGCTTCGATCTCGATCTCAATATCGTATTCTACCAGGAAGAACAAAACACCGAAAAGAAAGGGAAACAATCAACACATGGCATCGATGCAATGCTCAAGCAAGTATGATGATATGACAAGTTGAATTGCATTGAAATGTAACCCTAAAGCATGCTCGACAACTAATCGGGGTTCCGAGCGGTGAAAACCCTAACTCGGAGAAACTCCGGAATCACCTGTGAGGGGTTACTATGTTCTTCTAATTAAACTTGTTATGAAAGTTGTTGAACAATGCATGATTATAGCTTTCTGAACATTTTGATATATTATACATATTTTTATGACTTATAATGAATTACTTATTGAATTTACAAGATTATAACATTTTCTGGAATTGTTTAATCAATTTAAATGGAATTATTGCATCAGTGTGACATCAGCACAGGGTTGAGGTCATTTGTCACCGGGGCAGGGGCTACCCCTAGCCACTAACGACTTGGCCCCATGGGATATTATTCTTATTCCAGAAAAGAATTACAGAAAAGATTTTAATAATAAAAAAGAGGTTATATTGCCTCATGCTGATGTCAGCATGACATCAGCAATGGGGATCCTCGGGTGGGCGATGCCAGTGCTGATTGCAGGCACGCGAGCAAGCGAGACTGCGCTCGTTCGATGCGGCTCATCGAGGGGGACCACAAATTGGCGGCGCCAGACCATTTGGTAGAGGGACTCGCCGGCGGCGAGCACAACTGCGGCGGCAGGGTGAGGCGTACGACGCGGGCTCGATACAGAGAGCAAGGAGGAGAACGGAGGGGTTCCTGAACACCAGAAGCGGTTCGGGAAGGCTTGGCGTGGTTCGAGGGCAGCCTAATCTACGCCGGCGAGCATGAACTGCGGCGGCGGAAAGCAACGCTCGACGCGGGCTCGAAACAGAGCGAGAGGGAGGACGGGAGAGGGTCCAGGAGGACGGAGAGCTCACCACAGTGCGCGGACATGACGAAGGCGGCCGGGGAGGCGGCGAGCTCGGGCAGCCTACGGGCGTTGGGGGCGGTTCCTGTGCGTGTGTCGGTGAGAAGCAGAGAAGTGAGATGGGGAAGAAGAAGAGGAGGTGCGCAGTTATAAACGAAGGGCCTTTTTTCCCTGTTGTTGGCTCCAACCAGGAATAAAGGGTCATACGTCCCGGTTGGAGCCACCAACCGGGACGTATACTCCACTTTTTTTCATCAGCCCAAGGGACATGCGCAGGGGTCTTTAGTCCCAGTTGGTGGCTCCAACCGGGACGTATGACTCTGTTTTCAATTTTTTTCAGGAATTTTCTCACTTTTCCCGCCTTATTTTTTATTTTGGGGTTTAAATTTGTAATGTTTTTTAAATGATAATTACTTTGGAATTTAGAAAAACTTTAAATATAAAAAGTGTTTGAATTTGAATAACTAATTCAAAACCATTTTCTAGTTTTTAAAAATAATTAATGTAACCATTTAAACTATGAACCATTTAAAATTAAAAATGAATTAACTTATATTTTTTCGAATATTAATTTGTAATTTAGAAAATCTTTAAACATAAAAAGTGTTTAGATTTGGATAACTAATTCAAAACCATTTTCTGTTTTTAAAAATAATTAATGTAACCATTTAAAATTAAAAATGAATTAACTTATATTTTTTGAATATTAATTTGGAATTTAGAAAAACGTTAAACATAAAAAGTGTTTGGATTTGAATAACTAATTCAAAACCATTTAAAAAAATTAATGTAACCATTTAAAATTAAAAATGAATTAACTTATATTTTTGGAATACTAATTTGGAATTTAGAAAAACTTTAAACATAAAAAGTGTTTGGATTTGAATAACAAATTCAAAACCATTTTTTGTTTTTAAAAATAATTAATGTAACCATTTAAAATTAAAAATGAATTAACTTATATTTTTGAATATTAATTTGGAATTTAGAAAAACTTTAAACATAAAAAGTGTTTGGATTTGAATAACTAATTCAAAACCATTTTCTGTTTTTAATTTGGATTTGAATTAACTTATATTTTTTATATATTAATGGGTGGCAAAAAAAGGATGGGAAATAATCGGCGGGAAGTAAATTTTATTTCGATAGAACTGGAATTGAAGTACATAACGCAACTAATACTAAGTTGCATAAAGCACGAATGAAGATTAAGATACATAGAAGAACTGAAAATTAAGATACATGGCCAGATTAAGTCACAATCGGCCGAACTTGTTTTGTAATGTTGGAGTTATTTAGTCATGCTCCTGCCTACACCTATAATACTCGCCACTATAGTCGTCGTACTCGCCGCGGCTGTCGTCGCTGTCGTCGTCGGGGTCGCCGTAGTTGAACCTTGAAGGCTGAGTACGAGTGGGCTGGACTTGAGGGTAGCGTAGGCGGGGGTTAGAGTCGGCGGCCGTGTCGTATGCCGTGACGCTCTGGAGAGTCCGGCCGCGACACCACAGCCGACGGCTGGCCTCGTTGAAGTTCGGAGGAGGTGGGATGTCCTCCTCGTGCATGGCGAGCGCCCTCTCACACCGATCCCCGAAGAAGGCTTCCCAAGTCGGGAAATAGTCGGGATGCCAGTTGGGATTCCTCCGCTGCTCCGGCGTGAGCTCGAAGTAGTAGTGGTTCGTGATGTCCATCCGGCGCACCACACCTAGAGGGACAGGAGGAACCGACACGACTACGGCGCTCAGCATCCAGCCGACGGAGACACAGTAGCCCGGCGGGCAGGGGTAGTTCGAGGCGCAAAGCGCCTTCGCCTCCCTGGGGGTTAGTCGTATGGTGGAAGCCATGGGAAAGAGTGATGAGGTTGCAGATATGAGTCTAGAGATGTGCAATGACAATGGAGGCCAATCCTACATATATGTACTGAGAAATGGCGGGAAGAAAACTGTGGGAAGAAATGGCGGGAAAAAAATTGCGGGAAGAAATGGCGGGAAGAAAAATGACGGGAAGAAATGGCGGGAAGAAACTTGGGTTTAGGGTTTAGAGTTTTGTGATGGTTTTTTAGAGCATCGTTAGAACTTGCATTGGATCTCTGAAGAAACCACATATTGCGAGTCTAAAAATGATTTTTTCAAAAAATCACGGGCATTAGATCATTTACCTGTAGTACAAACCGGACCCACTTCCTACCGATTCGGCAGAAATTTGTCCTTTTTACCTGGTATGGACGAAAAGGTTTGAGATGTCCCGGTTGGGAGATAGTCCATGTAAGGTGGTCTAGTATTTTAGAAAAATGGGACGGTAGCATTCTGAAACAGCATTTTGGTGGTTACTTCACAAAACGACCCGTTTTTTGCGCTCGGAAAATGGAAAATGGCTTTTCTGTACGACGAAAAGGAAAACTTCCTCCTGCAACATTATTCTCCATACCAATGTCCACATGAATGCATAATATGGGCACGGCATCATAAACTATGCCATGATTAAGCACATAACATCGGTCATTTGGACCGAAATCCATGATGATAGGTCATTTTGTGAAGGTTTTTTTGAGACATGATCAATATACCAAGTCTGGTATTTTTCCTTGAAACAACGTCACATACTATGACACTACGCGAAGGATTTATATTGTTTGGATTTTTTTTTGAATTTTTTATGGCCATTTTGAATTTACTGAATTTCTAACTATGGTCGAACCGGCGTCCATGAAGATAGGGGACGAGCATTGTTAGAACTTTCATTGGATCTCTAAAGAAACCACATGTTGCGAGTCTAAAAATTATTTTTTCAAAAAATCACGGGCGTTAGATCATGTACTTGTAGTACAAACCGGACCCACTTCCTACCGATTCACTAGACATTTGTCCTTTTTACTTGGGATGGACGAAAAGGTTTGAGATGTCCCGGTTGGGAGATAGTCCATGTAAGGTGGTCTAGTATTTTAGAAAAATGGGACTGTAGCATTCTGAAACAGCATTTTGGTGGTTACTTCACAAAACGATCCGTTTTTGGCGCTCAGAAAATGGAAAATGGCTTTTCCGTGCGACGAAAAGGAAAACTTCCTCCTGCAACATTGTTCTCCATACCAATGTACACATCCATGCATAATATGGGCACAACATCACAAACTATGCCACGATGCAGCACATATCATCGGTCATTTGGACCGAAAGCCGTGAAACCTCGAATATGATAGGTCATTTTGTGGAGGTTTTTTCGAGACATGATCAATGTACCAAGTCTGGTATTTTTCCTTGCAACTATGTCACATAATATGACACCACGCGAAGGATTTACATTGTTCGGATTTTTTTTTGAATTACTTATGCCCGTTTTGAATTTTTTGAATTTCTAACTATGGTCGAACCGGCGTGCATGAAGATAGGGGACGAGCATCGTTAGAACTTGCATTGGATCTCTGGAGAAACCACATATTGCGAGTCTAAAAATGATTTTTTCAAAAAATCACGGGCGTTAGATCATGTACCTGTAGTACAAAACGGACCCACTTCCTAGCGATTCGGCAGACATTTGTCCTTTTTACCTGAGATGGACGAAAAGGTTTGAGATGTCCCGTTTGAGAGATAGTACATGTAAGGTGGTCTAGTATTTTAGAAAAATGGTACGGTAGCATTCTGAAACAGCATTTTGGTGGTTACTTCACAAAACGACCCGTTTTTTGCGCTCAGAAAATGGAAAATGGCTTTTCCGTGCGACGAAAAGGAAAACTTCCTCATGCAACATTGTTCTCCATACCAATGTCCACATGCATGCATAATATGGGCACAACATCACAAACTATGTCGTGATTCAGCACATAACATCGGTCATTTGGACCGAAAGCCATGAAACCTCGAACATGATTGGTCATTTTGTGAAGGTTTTTTTGAGACATGATCAATATACCAAGTCTGGTATTTTTCCTTGCAACGATGTCACATAATATGACACCATGTGAAGGATTTACATTGTTCGCATTTTTTTTGAATTTCTTATGTCCGTTTTGAATTTTTTGAATTTGTAACTATGGTCGAACCGGCGTGCATGAAGATAGGGGACGAGCATCGTTAGAACTTGCATTGGATCTCTTAAGAAACCACATATTGCGAGTCTACAAATGATTTTTTTCAAAAAATCACGGGCGTTAGATCATGTACCTGTAGTACAAACCGGACCCACTTCCTACCGATTCGGCAGACATTTGTCCTTTTTACCCGGGATGGACGAAAAGGTTTGATATGTCCCAGTTGGGAGATAGTCCATGTAAGGTGGTCTAGTATTATAGAAAAATGGGACGGTAGCATTCTGAAACAGCATTTTGGTGGTTACTTCAGCTGGCACGACTTAAGTGACGCCCTTTATCCGTCTTGTTCTGTGTATGCATGTTCTTTGGGTATTTCATAATTTGTTGGTCCTCCCGTGCTTCTGGTGTATCTTTTGTCTTCCCATACATGCCTTGGAATCCTAGCAGGTTGACGCAAAGATTCTTCGTCACGTGGATCATGTCGATTGAAGAGCGGACACGTAGGACTTTCCAATATGGCAACTCCCAAAATATAGATTTCTTCTTCCACATGGGTGCATGTCCTGTAGCGACGTCGTTCGGAACTGATTGACCGCCGGGACCCTTACCAAAGATTACTTCTATGTCCTTGACCATACCAAATACATTATCACCAGCAGGGAGTTCAGGCTTCTTCCGGTGATCTGCCTCATCTTTCAAATGCTTGCCTTTCTTTCTTACGGGATGATTGGTCGGAACAAATCGTCGATTCGCTAGGTACACAAACTTCTTGCATTTATGCAAATATATACCTTTAGTCTTATCTAAACAGTGCATGCATGCCTTATATCCCTTGTTTGTTTGTCCTGAAACGTTACTAAGAGTAGGCCAATCATTGATGGTTACGAAAATCAACCCTCGTAGGTCAAATGGATCATGTTTGTTCTCATCCCATGCATGTACACCTGGTTTGCCCCACAGCTGTAAGAGTTCTTCAACTAATGGCCTAAGGTACACATCAATATCGTTGCCCGGTTGCTTTGGGCCTTGGATGAGCACTGGCATCATAATGAACTTACGCTTCATGCACAACCAAGGAGGAAGGTTGTAGATACATAGAGTCACGGGCCAGGTGTTGTGACTGCAGCTCTGCTCCCCAAAAGGATTCATGCCATCCGTACTTAGACCAAACCGTAAGTTCCTTGTGTCACCTTCAAAGTCCGGGAAGTCTCTCTCGATTTTTATCCACTGTGACCCATCAGCAGGGTGTCTCAACTTCCCGTCTTTCTTACGGTCTTCTTTGTGCCATCGCAACAACCTGGCATGCTCTTTGTTTCTGAACATGCGTTTCAACCTTGGTATTACAGGAGCATACCACATAACCTTAGCAGGGACCCTCTTCCGGAGGGGCTCTCCCTCAACATCACCAGGGTCATCTCGTCTGATCTTATACCGAAATGCATTGCATACCGAGCATTTATCTAAATTCTCATACTCCTTACCGCGGTAGAGGATGCAGTCATTAATGCATGCATGTATCTTCTGCACATCTAATCCTAGAGGACAGAGAGTCTTCTTTGCTTCGTAGGTACTCTCGGGAAGTTCGTTATGTTTTGGAAACTTTGGCTTCATTATTTTCAGCATCTTTTCAAATGAGGAGTCAGTTAGACCACACTCTGCCTTCCATCGCAGCAATTCCAGTGTGGTACCGAGCTTTGTGCTGCCATCTTCACAATTTGGGTACAACAATTTCTTGTGATCTTCTAACATGCCCTCTAACTTCAACTTCTCATTTTCTGTTTCACAGTCTCGCTTTGCATCAGAAATGACCCTACCAAGTTCATCACCGGCTCATTTGATGCCCGTTCTTCACCTCCTTCCTCTTCATTGTCTTCCGTTGCAGTATCATTGTATTCAAGAAACATATGATGACAGTTGTTATCATCATATTCTTCTTCACCGTCTTCCATCATAACCCCTCTTTCCCCGTGCTTGGTCAAGCAATTATAGTTGGGCATGAAACCTTTCATAACCAGGTGGCCACGAATGATTTTCGAGGAAGAGTACTCCTTGTTGTTCCGACATTGAACACATGGACAACGTATAAAACCATTCTCTTTGTTAGTCGTAGCCACATCGATAAATTTATCCACGCCTTTAATGTACCCGGGTACATGCCGGTCACCGTACATCCATTCCCGACCGTTCATCTGCATCATATAAGTAAGTTTAACAAAAACAGGATATCATAAATAGTGAAATGACCAATTCACATTGACACATGCATTGTATCAATGATAGATAAAAGATAAGATTTCTAACCTCGATCGAGGGAAATAAAGAGGAGAAAGCTCAAGTGCGTCTCGGACACCTTCTATATTTTTGTTCTGTGAGAAAATGAACGGGATCATTCACTCAAACATTTCATCAAACACCTTGAATGCATGCATAGGAAAAATTAAACTAGCACACCTCTCACACCTTCCACCAAGAAAAAACAGAGGGGAGGCAGAGGGCTGGGGCGTCGTATTTATAGAGGGCGGGATCATACGTCTCGGTTTGTAACACAAACCGGGACTAAAGGTGTGTGCCACGCCACGTGGCTGACGCCCAACCTTTAGTCCCGGTTTGTCTTGCAAACCAGGACGCATGACCCCTTATGAAACGGGACGCATGCCTCCGGCCACCGTGCCCGCTCGAACCGGGACGCGTGCTAGCATTAGTCCCGGTTCGTGGCGCAACCGGGACTAATGCTGTTAGGGGGCACGAACGGATAGCCTGTTTTCTACTAGTGTACCATCGAATGCAGGTTCTACCACCATGTGTTGATGATATGGGCCGGTACCTTGCTGGCTAAGTGCGTTAATTTGATCTTGTTGTTGTATTCGTTCTTCAATTTTATGCATCCTCTCTGCCTGAATATTTGCTTCAACTTCTGCCTTGTCCTTTCTCCTCTTACGGCTTCTATCAGGATATTTCTTCCTCTCTTCGGGAAACCCAGTGCTCCATGGTTTAGAGACTATTGTGCCTCGTGTTCGTCCATCGTGTTCCTTATTCCCAAGGGCGAGTGTGAGCTCGTCATTCTCTCTACCGGGAATAAAGTCCCCATCTTTAACAGCCTTTACTGCTTTTCTAATCTTCTCGATTGGCAAGGGGTCTTCTTTATGTCGTATGTTATATATAAACTTCCCTTCTGAGTCCAACGTGCCCCCATTCCCATAAAACCAATTCTTTGCACATTCGATCCAATCGTCAGTCTCTGGGATGATATTTTTAGCACGCAGTTCATCCTCAAGTTTCGTCCACTTAGGAATGCCAGCCCTGTAGCCACCTTGGCCCATAGTATGGTGATACTTCTTGTTAGCAGCATTCATCTTATTCGTTGCAGACATTTTCTTAGCTTTTTCTGATGTCTTGTAATTCACAAACTCAACCCAGAATGGTTTTAACTTCTGATACTGAGTCTTCTCAAAATTCGGAGTCTTCTCTTTCACGACATAGTCAAGGTGCAATCTTTTCTTCCAGTTGGTGAAACACTAGGCCATCTTCTTCAAAGCCCACTCCCTGACCTTGATCGCAATGGCTTTGGCATGTTGCTTGGCGTCCTCAACTGGATCCTCCGCATTTGGATCTAGCTCTACCTTTGGTAGGGTGAAATTAAGCATTAGCCTCCTCCACAGAAAATCTTTGGCCATGTTAGGGACATATAAACTTGTTCCCTCTCCTTCCGCACCAATAGGCCTATTCCAATTTCGTATGGTGATCGGGACAAAGTCCCTAACGATTACTCCGCATTATGCCACAAATTTGTTTGCGACAACAACGGGAGCCGTCGGTATGCTGTCTTCACCGATAACTTCGATCCTAAACTTCTCATGGTCTTCCAACTTTTTGGTTGGGCCTCGTCCGCTCTTTTCAGTAGATTTGTTCGATCCGGAGGGCTAAAAGAAGAAAGATCATTGTTACTATTTATATATAGACAGCAGATGATTAATTAATGAATTAATTATATTACATGCACCTCGCCGGAGCGGTCGTCTTCTCGATCATACAAGGAATCTCCTTCTCCCTCGCGGAAGGCATCACCTTCAACCTCAAACAAGTCGTGTATTCTGGCTTAAAGAGGATAACCCTCACATGAGTTGTTCAGAAATGTCGATACACCTAATTTTCTTCCCCACGGATCACACCTTGGATCAACTCTTCCTTTTCTTCGTCTCTATCGTGTGGGTCCATATTTTCTGCATAGGTGGAAAAACAAATAAGTCAAAGCGGCTAAGGGAGAATGTTAGGTAGGGTGTTGAGAGATATAAACCCTAATTCGGAGAAACCCAAATATACATATACACAATAATAAAAATGAAGAGAAACCCTAAACCCTAAACCTAGCTACAAAAAGGAAACTATGTAGTAGATAGGTAACTCTAGCTAAAATCAACTCAAATCAACATTCCGGAGTTCTGAGGGTGTAAAACCTAGTTTGGAGAAACCTCTGATGCATATGAGAGGGGAACATGAGTATAAGGCTACCAAAGGGAAACTATCCAGCAGATAGGTAACATTAGATACTGATAAAATACCATACTGGAATCGATTTAAGAGGGTTCAGAATGCCCTGGCGAACCCACATCGTCGAACCCACATGCACCTAAGGGGTATTGATGCTTCCTTATCTAAGCTAGGGTTTTTAAGTTGCTTGACAATGTATGATGATAGCTTAGATAGGTAGGTCTCAATTTTCATAACATTTTGATATATTATTCATATTTTCTGACTTATAATTAATAAGTTATTGATTTTATAAGATTTAATTCATTTCTGAAAATATTAACCAAATGGGAATTACTTTTTAAACACAGGCATCACCTAGCCGCAGTGGCTGACAGAGTGGCCCTAGAGCCACCTCAGCGTCCACGCGGGCAGGTGGGACCCTTGATGGGTTTGACCGGGTCAGACCGTGCGCGGCTGACGTCAACATGACATCAGTGCGACATCACGCCGATGGTGACAACAAATCGGCCGTGGGGACAGCGATAGTGGCCCATGGGACTGCACAGTTAAGTGGGTTCGATGCAGGGGAGGATGACGATCCTAAGGGTGGCGGCGCTGCTACCTGTAGGTCACCGGAGCACGGCCAGTGACGAGCTTCTGCGGAGGAGGGACCGGTCTCATGCGGCTAGGACGATACATGGCGAGAGGGAGGAAGGGGAAGGGTCCACGGGGACCAGCAGCTCACCGTGGATCGGACGGAGGACTCGGGGAGGCCACGCGAGTTCTACAGCGGCGGCGATGTCGACGCAGGGCCTGCAGGCGCACACGTACGGCAACGGCGGCGCGCCGATGCTGATGGTGGAGGACGGGACGACGGAAGTGCGATGGTGGTCGCGGACGGGCGACGCTCCTCTGCTTGCTTCGGACGACACGGCGGCGGGGGTGGCGTCTCCTGTGTGCGCATCGATGAGAAATCATATGGGGAAGAAGAACAGGCGAGCCATTTATAAAAGAAGGACCTTTTGTCCTGGTTGGTGGCTCCAACCGGGACTAAAGGGTCATACGTCCCGGTTGGTGGCACCAACCGGGACTTATACTCCACTTTTTTTTTTCATATTTTGGGCTGATCCCAAGCGGCACGCCCAGGGGTCCTTTAGTCCCGGTTGGTGGCTTCAACCAGGACGTATGACCCTGTTTTCAAAAAAATTCACGAATTTTCTCTCTGTTCCTGCCTTATTTTTTATTTTGGGGTTTAAATTTATAATGTTTTTTAAATGATAATTATTTTGAAATTTAGAAAAACTTTAAACATAAAAAGTGTTTGAATTTGAATAACTAATTCAAAACCATTTTCTGTTTTTAAAAAAAATTAATGTAACATTTTAAACTATGAACCATTTAAAATTAAAAATGAATTAACTTATATTTTTTATGTATTAATTTGGAATTTAGAAAAACTTTAAACATAAAAAGTGTTTGGATTTGAATAACTAATTCAATACCATTTTTTGTTTTTAAAAATAATTAATGTAACCATTTAAACTATGAACCATTTAAAATTAAAAATAAATTAACTTATATTTTTTATATATTAATTTGGAATTTAGAAAAACTTTAAACATAAAAAGTGTTTGGATTTGAATAACTAATTCAAAACCATTTTCTATTTTTAAAAATAATTAATGTAACCATTTAAACTATGAGCCATTTAAAATTAAAAATGAATTAACTTATATTTTTTGAATATTAATTTGGAATTTAGAAAAACTTTAAACATAAAAAGTGTTTGGATTTGAATAACTAATTGAAAACCATTTTCTGTTTTTTAAAAATAATTAATGTAACCATTTAAACTATGAACCATTTAAAATTAAAAATGAATTAACTTAAATTTTTTGAATATTAATTTGGAATTTAGAAAACTGTAAACATAAAAAGTGTTTGGATTTGAATAACTAATTAAAAACCATTTTATGTTTTTAAAAATAATTAATTGAACCATTTAAAATTAAAAATGAATTAAATTATATTTTTTGAATATTAATTTGGAATTTAGAAAAACTTCCTACCGATTCGGCAGACATTTGTCCTTTTTACCCGGGATGGACGAAAAGGTTTGAGATGTCTCGGTTGGGAGATAGTCCATGTAAGGTGGTCTAGTATTTTAGAAAAATGTGATGGTAGCATTCTGAAACAGCATTTTGGTGGTTACTTCACAAAACGACCCATTTTTTGCGCTCGGAAAATGGAAAATGGCTTGATCATTTGGAGCGAAAGCCATGAAACCTCGAACATGATAGGTTTATCTTTAGTCCCAGTTGGAGGGATTTTGATAGGCTGGGCCAGGTAGCACTAATGATAGGGGTGAGTGTCGACATTATGTCATGCGGCTTGTACCTTGTCCCGGATGGTGTCACCAACTAGGACTAAAGATGAACCTTTAGTCCCAGTTGGAGACACCAACCGGGACAAAACACGAGTCAGCACTAATAATAGGAGTGAGTGTCAACATTATTTCATGAGTGTCGACACTATGCCGAGATGTTTGTACTATAAATAGGCATCCTTGTGAGTCCAATCCTCCAGCCAGATTGAGGCATCTCCAATATGTTTTCGAGAGCAGGGACACCACTACGACCAGTTTTAGGGAGATGCCGCTGGATCCCAGTCCTCCGGCATCTCCAAGAAACTAGTCATAGAGGCACTCCCTAATATGTGAAATTAGTTAGCTCCTAGGTGTATTGATCTAGTTAGAGAAGTTACAAGCTGCAAGATGGTGTGCGAGAGCAGGGACACCACTACGGCCAGTTTGAGGGAGATGCCGTCGGAGCCCAGTCCTCCGGCATCTCCAACAAACTGGTCATAGAGGCACTCCCTAATATGTGACCACGCGCGTTTGGAGATCAGATCTTAATGGTAAGTACGAATCGGGACAACTTCATCATAGTTCGGGAAAGTCGTTCTACGAATCGGGACTAAAGGCCCCCTTTAGTCCCGGTCCAGCCACAAAACAGGACTAACACTCAAGACCTTTATTAATATTAAAAACCGAAACTACAAAACCAGGACTAAAGGCCCCCCTATATATAGTCCCGGTCAAGCCACAAACCGGGACTAACACTCAATACATTTATTGAACTTGGAAAATTGCAAACATCATAAAATATCCTTCACAAAATGAGCTATCATGTCTCATGGCATTTAGGTTCACAGTATGCAGCCGACCGGCCAGACATGAACTAGAGGTACACAATATGAGCATGAACTTCTTGGCGTATGTCCTTCCTTATGATCGCTTCAGACGTAACCATGGAGCATCTTCTTTACTTAATGGAATGCTTGGGTCAGTTCTCACTGTGAAGGGCGGAATTTAATCAAAATTATTATAATCTTCTGACATGTCTGTCTTGTCCTCAATTCCCACGTTGTTTCTTTTCCCTGAAAGAACTATGTGACACTTTGGCTCATCAAATGTATTCGTTTGCATATTTT
This sequence comes from Avena atlantica, assembly GCA_910589765.1. Classification (NCBI taxonomy): domain Eukaryota; kingdom Viridiplantae; phylum Streptophyta; class Magnoliopsida; order Poales; family Poaceae; genus Avena; species Avena atlantica. The sequence goes on from OU342736.1 coordinate 305,512,082, forward strand.
TTATTTTTTTCGGTCTGGAGGACATGTATTTCACATAGAAAACCTGAGACACATCATTGGCTAGGACGAATGGTTCATCTCTATAACCAAGATTGTTGAGATCCAGTGTTGTCATTCCGTACAAATGGTCTATCTTTACCCCTTCCCCATTCAGGTTGACCCATTTGCAGCATAACAAAGGGACCTTCAAAGAGACTCCATAGTCTAGTTCCCATATCTCCTCTATGTAACCATAGTATGTGTCCTTTTTCCCATTTTCGTCCGTTGCATCAAAGCGGACACCACTGTTTTGTTTGGTGCTCTTTTTATCTTGGGCGATCGTGTAGAATGTATTCCCATTTATTTCGTGCCCTTGGAAATTCAATATAGTAGAAGATGGTGATGCGGCCAACAAGTATAGCTGATCTCCAACAGCGGTGTCATTCAAGAGATGTGTCCGCATCCAACCACCAAAAGACTTCATGTGTTCATCTGTAATTCATGAGTCAGGCTTCCCCGGGTTTTTGGAGCGTACAATATTCTTGTGTTCCTCGATATACGGAGCTGCCAAGGTGGAATTATGTAGAACTGTGTAGTGTGCTTTAGTGAAAGAATCCCCGTCCCTACATATCATTGCTTTTTTTCCCAGCGTGCCTTTTCCACTTAGTCTTCCCTCATGCCGCGAGTCAGAAACACCAATCGGCTTAAGGTCAGGAATAAAGTCAACACAAAACTCAATGACCTCCTCTGTTCCATATCCCTTGGAGATGCTTCCTTCTGTTCTAGCACAGTTATGAACATATTTCTTGAAGACTCCCATGAACCTCTCAAAGGGGAACATATTGTGCAGAAATACAGGACCGAGAATGGCAATCTCTTCCACTAGGTGAACCAGGAGATGCGTCATAATATTGAAGAAGGATGGTGGGAACACCAACTCAAAACTAACAAGACATTGTACCACATCCTTCTGTAACCTTGGCAGAATATATGGATTGATTACCTTCTGAGATATTGCATTGAGGAATGCACACAGCGTCACAATGGGTACTCGAACATTTTCCGGTAGAAGCCCCCTCAATGCAATCGGAAGCAACTTCATAATAATCACGTGATAGTCATGCGACTTCAGGTTTTGGAACTTTTTCTCTGCCATATTTATTATCCCCTTTAAATTAGATGAGAAGACAGACGACACCTTGATACTGTAAAGGACTTAAAAAAGATTTCCTTCTCTGCTTTGGTAAGAGCATAGCTGCCACGACTTAAGTGATGCCCTTTATCCTTCTTGTTCTGTGTATGCATGTTCTTTGGGTCTTTCATAATTTGTTGGTCCTCCCTTGCTTCTGGTGTATCTTTTGTCTTCCCATACACGCCTAGGAATCCTATTAGGTTCATGCAAAGATTCTTCGTCACGTGCATCGCGTTGATTGAAGAGCAGACATGTAGGACTTTCCAATATGGCAGCTCCCAAAATATAGATTTCTTCTTCCACATGGGTGCGTGTCCTGTAGCGACGTCGTTCAGAACTGATTGACCGCCGGGACCCTTTCCAAAGATTGCCTATATGTCCTTGACCATACCAAATACATCATCACCAGTAGGGAGTTCAGGCTTCTTCCGGTGATCTTCCTCACCTTTGAAATGCTTGCCTTTCTTTCTTACGGGATGATTGGTCGGAACGAATCGTCGATTCGCCAGGTACACAACCTTCTTGCATTTATGCAAATATGTACCTTCAGTCTTATCTAAATAGTACGTGCATGCCTTATATCCCTTGTTTGTCTGTCCTGAAAGGTTACTAAGAGCAGGACAATCATTGATGGTTACGAAAAGCAACCCTCGTAGGTCAAATGGCTCCTGTTTGTTCTCATCCCACGCATGTACACCTAGTTTGCCCCACAACTGTAAGAGTTCTTTAACTAATGGCCTAAGGTATACATCAATGTCGTTGCCCGGTTGCTTCGGGCCTTGGATGAACACTGGCATCATAATGAACTTACGCTTCATGCACAACCAAGGAGTATGGTTTTAGATACATAGATGTGACACCCCCGGGATCAGGGCTAAACAAATCCCAAACCTCTCTCTGACATAAGCTTAACCTTGAGCTCAAGAATGTTTAGTGAAGAATCGGTAACACAGCAGTGACCCTACGACACAAAATTTATTACAGCAAGCTCATAACTGAGCAAAGAACCAAATTATTACAAGAAGAGGTCACTAACCATAAACATCAAACAACGGAAGGCAAATTATGCTATTAAGTATAGCAAACTTAACAAATGGCCTAAGAGGTCTGAAGCATAACGATGATGTCCTAGCCCATAGATTCCAGGCTGCCGGCCGGGAACCCCAAGCTATTCGTCGATGTCGATGTAGTACCGAACTCGTCTTCCGGGAACACTTACTCTGCCAAAAGTATCAACAAAGCAAGGGTGAGTATAGGGTGTACTCCGCAAGACTTATGGCTGGTGGAGTTGTTTTGCATAAAGCCACTTCTGTTTATAAAACAAGAGGGAGAAGAAGCTCGTCTATTCAGAGTATTTTAAAAGAGGATAAGAGAGCGACATCTCTGAAATATTGATCATCATCTTTTGATATCCACCAAGTCATCATCATCTGAACCCTATCTAGGATCACCCCCTCGTACCTGTGAGGAAGCATTCTTATGCACACGTTCCTCTACCAAGTTTTACGATTAGGTTATAGTTCTCTATGATCTTAGAATCTGGTCACCAAGCATTCATAACCGTGAACACGGCTTTTGGAAAATATTATTACCCTGCAGGGGTGTACAACTTTACCCACACATACCAACCGACTCTCAATGTCACAATGATTAGCCCTCTTCCTTGGAAGGCCGGCAGAGGGTGTGGTTGGACACGAACTTTACCTTGCTTTCGCCGAGACCATGAGTCACGCAATAAGTATGGTTCCGCCGTAACGGGTCAAATCCTGAAGCCGGTACTTAAATATGTGAGGCGAGGTTGGTTTACCAGGGGCGCTATCTACCCCAAGCAACCTTGGCCACGCTTACCTACCTGTTATGAATGCACCTCCTTCACCGCCTTCGAGAAGATCCAGAATGCATGTAAAATGGAACGCCCGAACTATGTGACTCATGGAATCTACTAGGCAAGTTAGTCAGTCATGAGGTTGTCCAGGCCCCATATGGTTGTACGCTCGTCTTGGTTCCAAAGGCAAGAACTCGGGTCCTAGTGGTGGCGAGCATGGGACTAGAAAAACCACATCCCACTGTGGCCTCCCATACAAGCTTTAGCATGTTTAACTTATATCACCCATCAATATATCTCGATCTCCTATCATACTAGATTCTCTGCATCTGATACATCATCTGGATGGACCAGAACTAACTGCTATGCATGGCTAAGCAAACACATATAAAAGCTCTAGCAGTGCACACAAGCCAAACCTAGTTATGCTAGGAGTAGTGGATCAGGTAATATAAGCTCAAAGGGAGTAATTCAACAGATAGGATACTCTATCTATCGTTAAAAGACCATAGTAGAATCGTATGCATCATGGCAAGAATTGAAATGCTTTCTAAATCATATGATTATATCATGGTTGGGCTATGCTTGCCTTTGCCAGTTGATAACAGATAAGCATATTTTCGGGAGCCTTGTACTTGAATTGATTATAATTGGTCAAGTATTGTTCGTCGATCTTTGAGCTTCGACGGTGTTGATCTCTGGCTTCGATCTCGATCTCGATCTCGTATTCTACCGGGAAGAAGCAAACACCAGAAATAAAGGGGAAACAATCAACACATGGCATCGATGCAATGCTCAAACAAGGATGATGATATGACAAGTTAAATTGTATCGAAATGTAACCCTAAAACATGCTCGACAATTTAAACGGGGTTCCGAGGGACGCAAACCCTAACTCGGGGAACTTCGGATGTATATGTGAGGGGTTACTATGTTTTTTAATTATACTTGTCATTTATGTTGTTGAACAATGCATTATTATAGATTAAAGAGGTATGTTTCATTTTTATGAACATTTTGGTATCTTATACACATTTTTCTGACTTATAAATAATTAGATATTGAATTTACAAGATTTAATCAAATTCTGGAATTATTTAAAGGGTTTATTGCATCAATATGATGTCACCAGAGGGGGAGGGTCGTTTCTCACTAGGGCTTAGGCTACCCACAGTGGCTGACAGAGGGGCCCGAGGCCACCTCAGCTACCATGCGGGCAGTCAATGGTCAGCACGGGGTCTGAGTTATTTCCACCGAGGCAGAGCTAGCCCCAGAGGCTGACTAGTGGGGCCTCAGGGCCATGAAGGACACACGTGGTCAGGAAGCACGTCAGCCCGCCGGAGAAGCACCAGACGGCGGCGCGGGACAGCGACAGAGGTGATGCGGGGCTGCGCGACTAGGCCTAGTCGAACCAGGGCACCACGGGCTACCTAATTGCGGCGGCACCGCTTGCTAATGGTCATCAGACCATGGCCGACGATGAGCTCACACGGCAGCGGACACTGGTCGACGATGACAAGAAGATACATAGCGAGAGAGGGAAGAAGGCGAGGTCTAGCAGGACCAGTGGCTCACCACGGTGCTCGAGGGCGAGACGGTGAGGCCGGACGAGGTCGCATTCCATGGCAACGACGGTTGACAGCGTCGGGGACAGAGGTTCCGATTAGAACGATTAGGACCATGACGGCTTGATCTACTAGGGGAAAAATGACGAGGTAGACGAGGCGGTCTCGGGAGCATGCTCGACGGAGTACGGGAGCAAGCAGTGCGACGGCGATTCAAGGCCGCATCGGAGCTAGGGTTCAGACAGAGAGAGGAATTGGGGTAAATGAGAGGATAGGGCTCGACGAGCGGTGGCACGGGGTACTTGTAGGCGCTAGGGGGCGGCGGCGGGTATCGCGACGGCAGCGCGCATCGTGGCGCACGACAACGGCCTCCGCTGCGCCAGACAGCTGCTTGTCGTCGAGGAAGAATGTCATGGTATTGCCGACGAGTACGCCATGGAGGGTTCCTCACAGTGCGTGATTAGATACGTGGGGGAAGGCAGACGGTTGAAGGGTCCGAGGTAACACAGCTTACCCAGGTTCAGATCCCATAACGGTGGCGGAATCCTACTCCTTCTATAAATCACTATAATGGCAATACACCGAGTTACAGGGATGGTTCGCTGTACGAGGTTATGTGAAGTTGTGTAAGTTATCGTGCCCTAAAGACTCCCATAGGCCCAACTTATATAGTCGCCAGGTCCTAGGGTTACAGGGAAAAGTCCTAGCCGGACAGGTTACAGAGTCGTACACCGTCTATTACTAGTCTTGCGTGTCTTGTACTCTAAGGCTCCGGGTATGTCGGTGACTCCAACCGTCGCCTTCCTTTATCCGGCATGGTCCTCCCTTCTGGATCCATCTAACTGGGCCGCCCAGCAGGCCATAGGCCATGCTACCAACTGTGGGCCACCCGGGTTATCCGGATAGGAGACATGTTATGAGGATACCTCTATAGCATATCCCCAACAATAGCCCTCGGAGAACTCCAAGATCTTGTGCCTTCTTGCCTCTTCACGTTGAATGCTCCGCCTAGATGGATGTCGGCAAATCGTCAAGCAATATCTTGTAGTCCTCCCAAAAAACCCTGCAAGGTTTTCTCCGTCTTCGATTAGTAAGCCGGAGAAATGTTGAATCCTTCATCGTACTCATCCGTAGCCGGACTGGATCCGTCCATGCCCGAATCTTCTGATGTGATGGCTCATCAGCCTATGACAGCTAGGGTGATGCAGACATAGGTCAGTGATGCCTCGTAACTCACATATGCAGAGAATGCAATCATGTCCGATTTTCCCGCCCGAGCGATACGAACCGTTGGCGGCGACGGTTGGGCACATGGCGAAATTTCCGTGCACGTCCGCGCACACATCGTCTACGCGATCAAGCTGCACGAATCTTGATGCTGGAGATCATAAATAGTAACTGCGGTGGAATTTTTACTTTTCACCTCATTCTCTCCTCGCATCGTCTTCTTCCTCCAGCGAGCGCCCCCTCGACCTCTCCGCTCAACCTTGTGAAAAAATCTAACTCCCAATCTCGCCAGTCAATTCCAAACTCGCGCAATGGCCAACAATAGCTCTACTCCCTCGACGGCGGTGTCGGGCGAAGCCGTGGCGAAACCGGCGAGCTTCGTCGTTGTGCCCCCAGAGGGCCTGGTCATCCCCATCTCCGCGGTGGTCGAGACCACCGGCGGCGACCACAATCCAGCGACGCTGGAGCCGTTGGAGGAAGAGCTTGATTCCCAGAAAGGCAATTGGCACGGTTCGGACATCACGGACCGTGACATCAAGGAGCTGATCGCCGAGGGCTACCTCCCTGCGACGGAGGGGCTCGTCTGGCGGGCTGCGCCGGCCGGCGAGGTCACACCTTCTCCCCAAGCCGGAGAAAAGGTGTACCTCAAAGCTCAATTGGTACGCGGCGTCTCCCTGCCCATCTCTAACTTCTTCCTTGCCGTCTTGAACCACTACCGAGTATAGCCCCAAAACCTTTCTCCCAATAGTATCCTAGCACTTAGCAATTACGCGGCGCTTTGCGATGGTTACCTAGGGATTAAGCCTAGGCTAGATCGCTTCGTGTATTTCTTCACCATCAAACACAAAGCCGGAGCCAGCAAGGATGAACTTAGAAATTGTGGCACCATAAGCTTCAAGATCCGTCCTGGCCGGCGGTTCCCCGACATCATCGGCCACGAGTCCTGCAAGAATTGGCAGCGTACTTACTTCTACGGCCCAGATATCCCTCTGGCTGGCCGAGAAGTAACGTACCCGGACTTCGTTGATGGAGCCGCCGCTGAAACTTCAACATGGAGATCCCAGGCCTCCCTTCCCTCCGATATCGATGCTTCCCGTGCCATAGGGCGGATAGAGTGGTTCATAGAGACAGGTTTGACCGGCTTGGTCCTAGCCATGTGCTGGTTCATCAGGCGAATTCAACCTCTGCAGCACCGCTCAAAGCTAATGCACGAGTATACCAGTGATAGAAGGGATAGCCTCCGCATCTCCATGGACAATTTCTCGAGCGACTCCATCAAGCTCCGTCTTAAGGACATCGTCAAGGTGAAGGACAAGAAGCATGGCTTCACCACCACCTACAACATATTCGTAGACAGCAAGTGCCCACAGGTAACTGTTTATTTTCCGTGTATGACATATACTCCAGTTCTTCCGTCTAGCCATTTCCATCTCATCTAACACGGTGACTTCTTACTTAATAGATTAGCGATCTAGAGGAGGATAGCATGGCTGTCCAAATCTATGATCCAAAGATGAAGGAAGCCACGGTCGTGTCCGACAATGATGTCCCGTTGTCGCGAAAGCGGAAGAGCTCCACCTCTGACGCTGGTGACGGAGGCAAGAAGAAGAAGACGGAGGGTGGATCCTCCAAAAAGACTATCGCCGCCCTGGAGGCAGAGAAAAGAAAGATTACCGGGATCCCCTTTGCCAAAGCACCCCCACTTGTGTAAGCTTCTTTCTCTCCGACATTGTCTATTTGTTTGTCTTATTATGTACTTATGCATTTTGCATGTTTCAGGAAGAAAGCCACGACCAGCTTGAAGAAGACCTCCAAAACATCGGGGGCTTCTAGAACAATCAAGGACATGCTGCATCGCGACGCATCTCCCTCCATCGCCCCTGTCACTCCCACCGTCAAGACTTCCTCCGCTCCGACAAGCTCACAAGTTAAGGAAGCATCTGGCCCTTCCGCCATGGAAGTGGACTCAGGTGCCTCTACCGAGATTGCTGTCGTCGGCGAGCAGGCGACGCAAGAGAGTGCCGCACACCAAATGGCTAAAGTTCCGGCTAAGGATGCCATCAGTAGCGGTAAGGAGGTGGTTGAAGCTGGTACTTCTGCCGAAGGAGGTGCCCCTACGCCCAAGAAAACCATAGAGTCTCTCCGACGTGTGGTCTAGAGGAGCTCCTCCGACAAGTAGAGATCTTGCAAGGAAACAGCATATCCTTTGGCAAGCTGCTGGCAGATAGTGCTACCAACCTCAAGATCATTGCACTTGTAAGTTTTATTTGCCTTTTGCATTTCATATGAGTATCCCACTGTAGCCCCCGAGGATTTAGACGGAAAACCATAGGTCTTTGCGTCTGAATGCTCTAAGAGTGACTAAAGTAGAAAACTTCTCACTGTATCCCCCAAGCATATAGGTGGAATGAATTATTCCGACTAAATGCTTTAAGAGTATCATACGCAGTGTTTATAAATTTCAATACTGTAGCCCCCAAGCCTCCAGTTGTAACTGAATTAGTTCCGACTAGATGCTTTAAAGAAAAGCTAAGCATACATCCGAGTTTAAAAACTTTATACTATAGCCCCCAAGCCTCTAATCGAGAACTGAGTTAGTTCTGACTAGATGCTTAAATAAAGACTAAGCATATTGCTAAGTTAAAAACTCTCGCTGTAGCCCCCGAGCGTCTAGGTGGAAATTTTCTGGCTAGATGCTCCAAGTAGACCAAACAACATTTAATTTTTGTTTTTTTCCATAGAAGAAGAATGCTCGGAGAGGCATGGACAACGACAAGTACCAGAATATGCGCGCGGACTTGGAAGACGAAAAGGGTAAAACTGCCTTCTTGAAGGAACAATCATCAAGAGCAAGCGTCTGTTTTTCGTTTCTTTTTCGTATTCCGACTTGAACTTGTGTATTCTTCGAGTAGTCAGTGTGTACTTTACTTTCTCCAGCTTGCAGAAACCATTGCCAAGGGCCAAGGATATTGTCGAGCAATCCAAGCACATTCAAGAGTTGGATAGCGAGAACAAAATCCTTAAGCAGGAGAGGAAGTACATGCTGAAAATGCATGAGGAGTCAATGAAAGTTCTGCAGGACTCCGCCACCGAGGAGATCAACCGCTTGACGGAGGATATCTCGATCTTAAGAGATCAGAAGAAACATGCCGACGAGCAGAATCAACGCCATCATGAGGCGTACAAGCTCCTCCAACAAGAACGGGACTCCTTGGCGGATACCCTCTGGCAGGCTGAGGCTAGCATCATCAGTAAGTAATTCTCCGTCTTGGATTTCTGTAAGATGGATACTTTGAATTTTTGAACTCATGTGCTCCTTGTCGGAATTTGCAGCTCCTATGGGTTTAACCCAGTCGTCTCCTCCAACAAAGGAATGCATGGTTCTTGCCGGCAACTTCATTAACACCACCATCGCGCAAGCCAAAAAGATTGCTAAGCCCCTACAGATCAAAATCAAGGCATTAGACTCTGTGGCGAAGTACTCGGAGATCTTGCGCCGAGCCCTCGAGCGTATCACAAGCTGGCAAGCTTCATGTGCACGGGCCGGTGCAAGGATCGCGTTGTCCGTGGTAAAGGCACACTATGAAGATGTCGACATCGACACGGTAACCTCTGGCATTCCCGACATGGATGACGATGTCAAAGAGATTAATTACGAATCTATCTTGTCGTCACTCGCGGGTAATGACACCAAAGTTGCTGAGTTAGTCGACATCAACGTCTTCGTGCCAATGAATACCATCGATGGAGGAAACCAAAGATCCTCCGAGTCTCTTTGCACTGCCGACTTCGAGGGTGATTCTCCTGCTGCCGATGACGCTGCTTCCAACTCGCCTACACCAAAGGAATGAAAAATAACTTGTAATATTTGTTTCATCTTTGATGCGGATGCGGAAAAAACTATGTATGAACTTAAGGCAGAAAACAATGATGTATGTCCTGCTACTCAAGAAATAGTTCCAGCATGTATATAATTTTAAGCAAGTGCTGGCTTATCCATTACTTTGGTTCTTATGCTTCACTTTTCGTGAGTCGTAAGATTCGTTGTCGGAACCATGCGCTCAGGTGATGATGCCCAATGGCACCCTCAATAACCTAAGAACAAAATCGCCGACAATAAGTGCCAAAACTCACTACTCCAGAATCCACATAAAAACGACAAAGAACGTTTAGACCAGAAAACTTAAGCTAACGCCCGTAGGCGGAATTTTCACAAGTGCAATCACAAAACTTGTCCATAAAGGTTTTATATGATCCAAAAATGAACACTAAAGGAGGTAAAAGACTTAGAAATATGAGTGAACTAGAGAGCTTTATTTCATTGATCATATAAGATGTACACAATTAGATAAAAAATGCTAAGTGTAAAAAGGACGTAGCTGTGCTATGTTCGATGGCCGATCAAGCTCCGGGTAGTCATCATCCGGGTCACGTCGCTTATGCTTATGGTCCTCGTTGGGTCTATCCTTCAGTTGACGATTGTCAATGAGGTAGTAAGAACCATTTAGTAGCGCCTTTCTTATGATGAACAGTCCTTCCCATGGTGGGGATAATTTGTGTGACTTCTTCTGCTTAAGTCGGAGAACCAAATCCCCTTCTTTAAAAGAGCGATGCTGAACGCGGCGACTATGGTAGCTGCGTAGCTTCTGCTGGTAGATGGCGGATCTTTGGCATGCCAAAACGTGCTCCTCCTCGAGAAGGTCCACATCTAGGCGTCTGGATTCATCAGCTTCATATTCGTCGTAGGCGGAAACCCTTGGTGCATCGTGAAGTATGTCGGAAGGTAGGATGGCTTCTGCTCCATATACCATGAAATAAGGGGTGTAGCCGGTGGATCTGTTGGGTGTAGTTTGTAAACTCCACAGCACAGATGGAAATTCTTGCGCCCAGGCTTCAGCTGCTCTATGTAGGGGTGCCTCAAGATGTGGCTTGATCCCCTGCAGAATTAATCCATTGGCTCGCTCAACCTGACCATTGGATTGTGGGTGTGCCAAAGATGCAAGGTCAAGTCGGATTCCCCTTCTCCCAACAATAAGCCTCCACTTCTCCGAGTGACAAGTTACTGCCATTGTCGGTGATAATGCTATGTGGGAGACCAAATCTCACCACGAGATCCCGGACAAACCTGAGGGCAGTTGCCCCATCAAGCTTTCTAATGGTTTTAGCTTCTACCCATTTAGTGAATTTATCAACTGCTACTAGTAGATGCGTAAACCCACATGGTGCCATTTGTAACGGTCCCACCATGTCTAGACCCCAGACTGCAAACGGCCAAGTTATTTGTATTGTTCGCAATTCTTCAGCAAGAACATGTGGTTGTCGGGCATAATACTAGCATCCCATGCATGTCTCAACCAGCTTGTCGGCGTCCGCCTTCGCGGTTAGCCAGTAGAATCCTTGCCGGAAGGCTTTCGTGACCAACGATCGAGGAGCGGCGTGATGCCCGCAATCTCCGAGATGGATTTCGCGTAGGATTTCAATACCTTCTAGCTGGGAAACACACTTTAGGTATAAACCAGTAGTGCTCCTTTTGTATAAATCAGAGTTGCCCATTGATTATGGTATAACCCTTTGCTCGCCGTACTATTTGTCGTGTTTCGACCTTGTCGTCGAGAAAATTTCCATGTTCGAGATATTCCATGAATGGTCTTGTCCAAGCTGGAGGAACCTTTGCCACCATGTGGACAAAAGAGTCAGCTCTATCCGGGTTGTCGATGTCATATCCCTTCACGGATAGTGTACGTAGATGCTCTAGGAAAACTCTTGCCGGAATTCATTTGCGCCCTGATCCAAGCTTAGATAGCAGATCAGCCGCCTCGTTTTGCTCCCTAGGCACATACTTGACTTCGTAGCCCAAGAAACTCTTGGCTATCTCGTCCACTTTGTCTCGATATGCCACCATCATAGGGTTCCGCGCATTCCAGGTGCCAGCCACCTGCTGGGCAACCAAGTTGGAATCTCCACATCAAACTATGCGTTGATGCCAATATCCTTGGATACACGTAGTCCGTGAATGAGTGCTTCATACTCTGTCATGTTGTTCGTAGCCTCGAAGTGGATCTGCAGAACGTAGTGTAGCTTGTCTCCTGTTGGTAACTGTAGCAATACACCAGCCCCCGAGCCGTTGAGCAGCTTTGATCCGTCAAAGTGCATCACCCAGTACTCTGGTTCCGGCAACGGAGTAGCATCTGGCATCTCCGTCCAATCTGCGATAAAATCCGCCAAGGCTTGTGACTTGATAGTGTCATGTATCTTGTAGGTGATCTCGAAGGCGGGAAGTTCAATGACCCACTTCGCGACCCTTCCCATAGCGTCACTGTTGTTGATAATGTCGGACAGTGGAGTCTTGCTCACCACTGTGATTGGGTGCTCCTAAAAGTAATGCCTCAGCTTCCGAGAAGCAAGGAATACTCCATAAGATATCTTCTGGTAGTGTGGGTAACGCTGCTTGGACTCCGTCAAGACATCGCTCACATAGTAAACTGGTCGTTGAACTCCGTGCTCATAGTCTGGTTCCTTCGGCTCTACCACGACGACGATGCTGATTACCCGGTTGGTTGCCGCCATGTAGATTAATAGGGGCTCTCCAGGCTCGGGTGCTGCAAGGATGGGCGCTGGGGAAAGAATCTCCTTGAGCTGCTTCAATGCTGCATCTGTTTCATCCATCCACGTGAATTTGTCCGCCTTCTTCAGCAACTTGTACAGTGGTAGGGCCTTCTCTCCAAGTCGGCTGACGAACCGACTAACTGCTGCAACACAACCTGTTAGTCGTTGAATGCCCTTTAGGCATGTCAGACGGTTTATGTTTAATATGGCCTTGATTTTCTCCAGTTTAACCTCGATTCCACGCTGGGAAACGATGAACCCCAACAATTTGCTGGTTGGAACCCCGAAGATGCACTTCTTAGGGTTAAGCATCATGTTGTATTTCCGGAGATTATCAAAGGTTTCTTTTAAGTCAGAGATTAAGTCATTTGACATTTTAGACATCACCACTATATCATCCACATAGGCGTGAACGTTCCGACCAATTTGATCGTGAAGGCAACGTTGCATTGTCCGCTGGTACGTAGCACCTGCGTTTTTCAGCCCGAAGGGCATCGTAACATAGCAAAGCATGCTGTATGGGGTAGTGAACGAAGTCCCCAATTGGTCCGACTTCCTCATCTTGATCTGGTGGTATCCTGAGTATGCATCGAGAAAACACAAAAGTTCCGAGCCAGCCGTCGAGTTAGTGACTTGGTCAATGCAAGGCAAAGCAAACGGATCTTTGGGGCAAGCCTTGTTCAAGTCGGTGTAATCAATGCACATTCTTAATTCTTTGGTTCCCTTTTTGGGGACAAGTACATGATTGGCCACCCATCGGGTGTGAAGTACTTCTCGGATAAATCTAGCCTTAAGTAACCTAGCTATCTCTTTGCCAATGGCGCGTCTCTTCTCGTCTTCGAAGCGTCGTAGAGGTTGTTTCACTGTTTTGCATTTTGGATCAATGTTTAAGCTGTGATCGGCAAGTTCCCTAGGTACACCTTTCATGTCGGCAGGTTGCCAGGCAAAGATGTCCCTATTCTCATGGAGGAACTCGACGAGCGCGCTTTCCTATTTGGGATCCAGGTTCGTCCCAATGGCGGTGGTCTTGGAGGCATCGCCTACCACAAGTTCCACCGGCTTGGTCTCGATGGCGGCCTTGAATGCAGGAGCAGAGTTGGAGATCTGCTTCTTTGACGTGGGCATCTCTGAGTCATCGACCTTGCTCTGGATCTCTTTGAATTCTTCGCTGTAGAGGACAGCTTCCGTGAAGGCTGCTTCATTAATCTCGCAGTCCCTTGCCTTGGTAAAGCTTCCGGATACGGTGATGACACCGTTTGGTCCGGGTATCTTGAGTTTGTTGTAGACGAAGCATGTCTTGGCCATGAAGGTGTGGAATATGTCGCGGCCAAATATGACGTGGTACACACTCTTGAAGGGGACTACCTCAAAGGTCATGCACTCTTGGCGGTAATTATTAACATCGCCAAAGGCAACCTAAAGTGTGATGCACCCAAGGGACCGAGCCTCCCGACCAGGAACTACGCCATGGAAGATGGTGTTGGTCCGCCTTAGGTTTGCCTCCGTCAAGTTCATCTTCTGCAGTGTATCCAGGTACATGATGTTGATGCTGCTTCCACTATCCACCATACACTTGGTGAACTCCACACCGTTAATCAAGGGGTTGATGACCATGGCGTATTGGTTCTCCGTAGGAATAAGGTCTGGGTGGTCCGTCCTGTCCCAAGTAATTGGAACCTCCGACTAGCGCAGGTACTGGGGGACTGGGGGTAGAGTAGCCATCAGGATCCTCATAGAGGTCTTCTATTGTCGGATGGTGGGGGTGCCAAGGAAAGTGTGGTAGACTGACGCCTTCTTCAAGAAGGGGTTCTCGCCCTTGTCGTCTCCCTTGGCGGCGTTCTTGGGGTCAACCTCCTCGTCCATGTCACTTGAATCCTTGGAATCCTCCTCCTTCTTCTTCCCCTTGCCCTTGCCTCGCGGCCTGTTCTTCTAACTTTGCTTGTAGCCGGACTCCGGGTCTTCCTTTAGGTCGTTGACGAACTTGAAGTGTCGATAGGTATGGGTGGCTTTGCCATTGACATCGAGGTGTACGAGGCACGGCATATCAAGGTACTCTTCGTATGTTTGGGGAACGCGGAGCGGTGCCGAGGTAGTTTCACTTCCTCGCTGCTGCCCACGACCAGCTCCCCGTCCTCGGCCACGTTGTCCGCCATCACCTCGTCCTACAAAGATCATGGCGACCATGTCGGGAGATTTCTTTTCTTCTGGAGTGGTTTTCCGCTTTGTGCTACTGTTGCTCCGAGCTTGAGTTGGAACGGCCATTGCCGGCAGAGAGCCACGAGCATCGTTGTCGACAGCTGCAAACTCACTAGCCAACTGAATCATCTGGTTCAAGTCAAGCTGGTGATTGTCTTGCAAGCGCTTCAGCTTATGTCGGAGCAACGTGCCCCTTTCCAACCCATCGATGAAGGCGGCCATGGCGGTCTGAGCATGCACTCCTGCGCAGGAATTCTTCATATCCAGCCAGCGGGAGAGGTAGGCGCGAGATATCTCGTCTTTCTCTTGCACGCACCGCTGTAGATCGCCAACAGTGCAGGGACGCTTGTACGTACCCTCGATGTTTTTGGTGAATGCTTCTTGCGTGTCCAACCAATTGCAGATGGATTTCTCCGACAAGTCGTCAATCCATTGACAGGCCGTGCCTGCCAACATCAAAGGGAGGTACTTGACAACAACGTTGGGGTTACCTCCGGCAATCTCCACTGCGTTGCCATAGTCCTGCAACCATGTGGCTGGCTTGGCGGTGCCGTCATAGGTCTTGATGGTCTTGTCAATCCGGAAACCTTTGGGGTAAGTTGCGGACCGTATCGCAGGTCCAAAGCAACATGGTCCCAGGTATGGTCCTTCCCGGGCCTCGTGGATCTTATCGATTCACGAACGTGCATCGTATGGCTCCGGGTTCTTCTTATTCTTGTCAACAGGGGATGGGCTGCGTGAACAACGCGGGCCTTCTCCGCCATGGTGAATGCTAGGTGACGACGGAGGCGGAGGTGGCGGTGGGTTAGCCTTCTTGCTATTTCCCTCCTGCGACATCTCACGCTTGTCGCGATTTCTTGCCGGACGCGGAGGGTCATGGCGCGACCTGCTCTTGTGTCCTTGGTTGCGCTCTCCGTCATGACGGTTCTGCTCCGTGTTGTCGCGCATGACAATGCCGCCCTGCCTTGGTGGGGGCATATCCGCATGATGGTGAGCTTTTGGGTCTTCGCGATGTCGGGGGGATTGGGGCGGTGGCGATGGGCGACGAGGTCAGGTCTTTTCTCCATGGTCGAAGGATATGGGAATAGCATCCTTCCTGTTGCGTGCATCCCTCCGTCTTTGTTCTGATGAACCCGTCTGTGACCCGACATCAAGAGGAGATCTGTCCCTCGCCGGGTTGTGCTGGCTAGATCGGCAAAACGCTGGGTCCGACTCCAGCCTCTGAGAGGTGGCCTTTTCCTGCTGTTTCACCGCCTTGGCTACTAGGTCATAGACCTGTTCCACTGCCTCGGGCGATCTATCCTGCTCCATAAGGGTCTTGGTGATGGCCAGGATGAGGAGTGGAGTGGGCATCACCTGTTTGCCTTCACTGTGAATGTATGGCTTGGCTTGTGCCGGCTTCGAGGGAGCCCATCCTAGGTTTCGCCGTACACCAGGATTGTTGATGATGCAAGACAGAGCTTTCTTGGCCTTCTGCTGCTGTAGCAGAGTCTTGTACTCGGCCTCCATTGCTCTAGCTTTCTCTATGGATTTCTGTGTGTTGAACAGATATCGATCTAGCTTAGCGCCTTGCTCCGCGATGGCCTGCGCTTCCTCCAGCAGCTGCTGGCGCTTCTCGTCAAGCTGAGTCACATTCCGGACATGAGCGACGGTCAGTGGCTCAACGAGGAGATTGTCGTACATCACTCTATCATCTGGAGTAACTTGGGCAGCAGCCGATGTAGATGCCGGAGGTGGCAAGTTCGCGGTGTTGTTGTTGCTCGGGCCGGTGCCGAGTTCCTGCGGCTGTTGCACTGGGTTAGGCGGAGGGGGCATGACCTTTGTGCGATCATCGTCAGCAGCAATAAGTGGCCCTTTCCCTTTTTTAGCGCTGCATGCGGGGCTCGTCCGGGTTGATCTTCATCCATCACCGTCCCAATGGTGACGAACAGCTCTCGAGACGTGACGGCATTGTTGGCTTGCTCGTCGTGCGTGTACTCCTCCTCCATCTCTTGCATGGCCGAGTCTAGTTCCTCTGGACTGAAATCTATCTCCTCTGAATCTGAACTGAAGTCGGCATAAAGCGCGTCAATCATAGAGTTAGAGGGTGCCAGGACTTCCTCGATGACGGGGGGTGGAGGTACGACAGTTGTGACAATGACTGGAGGTGGTGGCGCTACTGCGGCGATGGCGGCTGGAGGCGGTGGAGGCGGTGGAGGCGACTGCTGAGGCGGCGGCGCTCCGCCAATGAGCGCGAGATCCGCCTGAGCTGCCACTTCGGCCTCCACGTAGCTGTTGACGGTGTTCACCATGCTTTCGAAGGTGAGACGCCCTGAAGCCTGCTGCCGCCTTAGAGAATGCCGGAGAAGCGTTCCCTGGTCTAGTCCTTCCACAAAGTGATACATAGCATCATCGTTGGGGTAGTGGGCCAGATCGGCTCGTATACGGAGCCACCTGGCAAGGTAGTCGCGGGGGTTTTTGCCCTCTCTCTGAACGCAACGCACTAGATCGAAGATGGTAACCACGCCGACGAACTTGGATCTCTGCTGTCTAGACGCACGAGCGAAGCCGGCGGACTTGCAGCGATTTTCCACCATTATATCCTGCACAGGGGCGGTTTGGGTGGGCCTTGAATTTTTCCGATCTTTGCCTGCAAACTCCGAAGAGAGATCCGACATCGATCCTTCCGTGAACCTATCCTGCCCGTAGGCGGTCCGTCCGGGCCTTGATGCTCCTCCGACTCCCAGGGAACTAGTGCCCGAGTCGGTTTCGCCGATGAAGAGGTGGATGTCTCTGATAAGAACGATCGAACACCGCGTAGGGTTCGTCTTCGTCGGGATCCAGAACTCGTCCGGAGGGACGATCGGAATGTTTCCAGAGAAGAGAACACGACCGATGGCTACGGTTTCGCCGATTCCCGCGAAGATCTTGGTCCTCGCCCGCTGAAGAGCCTGAAGCGCCTCTTGCCCCATGGTGGGCGCCAACTATCGTGGTATTGCCGACGAGTACGCCATGGAGGGGTCCTCACAGTTCATGTTTAGAGACGTGGGGGAAGCCGGACGGTTGACGGGTATGAGGTAACACAGCTTACCTAGGTTCAGATCCCACAATGATGGCGGAATCCTACTTCTGCTATAAATCACTATAATGGCAATACGCCGAGTTATAGGGATTGGTTCGCTGTGCGAGGTTATGTGAAGTTGTGTAAGTTATCATGCCCTAAAGGCTCCCATAGGCCCGACTTATATAGTCGCCAGGTCCTAGGGTTATAGGGAAAAGTCCTAGCCGGACAGGTTATAGTGTCCTACACCGTCTATTACTAGTCTTGTGTGTCTTGTACTCCAAGGCTCCGGGTACGTCGGTGACTCCAACCGTAGCCTTCCTTTATCCGGCATGGGCCTCCCTTCTGGATCCATCTAACTGGGTTGCCCAGCAGGCCATAGGCTATGCCACCAACTGTGGGCCACCCGAGTTATCCGGATTGGAGACATGCTATGAGGATACCCCTATAGCATATCCCCAACAAAGACGACGACGGGGACAGCGTGAAGTGGTACCGGGCCAGATGGGCCAAGCTGGGCCAGCTGCGGGCTGCGGGAGTGATGCACGTGGGCGACAGGGAGAGGAAAGAGAGAAGTGGGTCGGCTAGGCTGCGGCCTGGGCTGCTCTACTGCTCTTTTTTTAGCAAATAAACCTTTTTCTTTTTGTGTAATTTATTTCTTTGTTTGTATTTTCAATTCAAAACTATTTTGAATAATTCAAAGATACTAGAGGCTTTTATAAGGTATATAAAATATTTATGAACCCTTTTTAATCCATTTGGGCTCCAATAATTTTGGTGGTTTTCAAAATTCAAACCATTTGAATGTGTTTCAAAGGGAGGGGAGAAAACTAGGGTTTAGAGTTTGATTTGTTTTCTCCAATGCACAATTTAAATGATGATGCTCATGATGCACAAAACAAACCCTCATATTGATTAAGTCAAACTGGGGTGTTACAATAGATTCACGGTCCAGGTGCTGTGACTGCAGCTTTGCTCCCCAAAAGGATTCATACCATCCGCACTTAGACCAAACCATAAGTTATATGCGTCACCTGCAAAGTCCGGGAAGTCTCTCTCGATTTTTCTCCACTATGACCCATCAGCAGGGTGTCTCAACTTCCCGTCTTTCTTATGGTCTTCTTTGTGCCATCGCAACAACTTGGCATGCTCTTTGTTTCTGAACATGCGTTTCAACCTTGGTATTATAGGATCATACCACATAACCTTAGCAGGAACCCTCTTCCGGAGGGGCTCTCCCTCAACATCACCAGGGTCATCTCGTCTGATCTTATACCACGATGCATTTCATACCAGGCATTTATCTAAATTCTCATACTCCTTACCGCGGTAGAGGATGTAGTCATTAATGCATGCATGTATCTTCTGCACATCTATTCCTAGAGAACAAAGAGTCTTCTTTGCTTCGTACGTACTCTCGTGAAGTTTGTTATGTTTTGGAAACTTCGGCTTCATTATTTTCAGCATCTTTTCAAATGAGGATTCAACTAGACCACACACTGCCTTCCATCGCAGTAATTCCAGTGTGGTACCGAGCTTTGTGCTTCCATCTTCGCAATTTGGGTACAATAATTTCTTGTGATCTTCTAACATGCCCTCTAACTTCAACTTCTCTTTTCTATTTCACAGTCTTGCTTTGCATCAGAAATGACCCTACCAAGTTCATCAGCGGGCTCATCTGATGCCCGTTCTTCACCTGCTTCCTCTTCATTGTCTTCCATTGCAGTATCACTATATTCAGGAAACATATGATGATAGTTGTTATCATCTTCTTCTTCTTCCCCGTCTTCCATCATAACCCCTCTTTCCTCATGCTTAGTCCAACAACTATAGTTGGGCATGAAACTTTTCATAACCAGGTGGTTGCGAATGATTTTCGAGGAAGAGTACTCCTTGTAGTTCCGACATTGAACACATGGACAACGTATAAAACCATTCTCTTTGTTTGCCATAGCCAAATCGATTAATTTATCCACGCCTTTAATGTACTCGGGTACACGCCGGTCACCGTACATCGATTCCCGACCGTTCATCTACATCATATAATTAAGTTTATCAAAAACAGGACATCATAAATAGTGAAATGACCAATTCACATCGACACATGCATTGTATCAATGACAAAGAAAAGATAAGATTGCTAACCTGGATCGAGGGAAATAAAGAGGAGAAAGCTGAAGTGCGTCTCGGGCACCTTTTATATTTTTGTTCTGTGAGAAATTGAACGGGATCATTCACTCAAAAATTTCATTAAACACCTTAAATGCATGCATAGGAAAAAAATAAACTAGCACACCTCTCACACCTTCCACCAATAAAAAACAAAGGGGAGGCAGAGGGCTGGGGCGTCGTATTTATAGAGGGCGCGATCATACGTCCTGGTTTGTAACACAAATCGGGACTAAAGGTGTGTGCCATGCCACGTGGCTGGTGTCCAACCTTTAGTCCCGGTTTGTGTTACAAACCGGGACGCATGCACCCCTACCAACCGGGGCGCATGCCTCCGGCCACCGTGCCCACTCGAACCAGGATGCCTGCCAGCATTAGTCCCGGTTCGTGGCGCAACCGGGACTAATGTTGTTAGGGGGCGCGAACGGATAGCCTGTTTTCTACTAGTGAATGCCTTCAATGTGAGTCTCTAACTATGAGAAAGAACATTCTCAATTTTCTGAGTGATGATGAGATAGATTGTTCTTTCCCATAAAGAACGTCTGAATAATATGGATCTGAATACCACAACCCAAGTTTTCAGACATATACAATGGACCAACATGTTGTACTTATGATTTCCCATATTTTATGAGTTTTCCAACTTCCTAGCTAACTCCTCCCACTTTAATGAATTTATGTCTATTTATCGAAATTAGGTCAGATTTGACTACTGCTAGTAAATCATAGGCTACTTTGAAAGTTTTGTGAAAAAGCGTTTGGAGGTTACCATCAGGCGGTCAATTAATATATCAGAAACCACCGAGAGTTTTGATGACTGGTTTGACTTCTAGCTAAGATTTTGCATCTTGACAATTTTGAACCCCTTTTAAAAATGATCACAAGAAATAAATAAAAATAAAAAACAAATTAAAAGATTTACGCATGACACGCCCTATCATATCATGTTCTCTACGTGCCATAAAAACGTTAACCATGGGATTTGATGAGTTTTGGAAAAAATAACTTCGCAGTATTGTCCTGCCATGTATAGACATTACTATGTTTCAACCCGAACGACCAAGGTTGTCAAAGCCATATCGATCAACATCATAGTTTACGACCTGATGGAGTTCCCACAGTAGATGGGTGCATCTTGGGCTAGTAAGAATTGTTAACCGTGAGACTTTTCAGACAAATAGTGGATCATGCTTCCTATCTAACTACATCAATTAAATGAATTTCATAAAAAATAGAGTCTAGTGCGGTAGAGATGGGAGTATAAAGCACGAGTGTCTAAGGCCATCTGTAATGTAGGACCCACTCGGCTTGTGGAAATTATCACAATGTATAAGGTCAGCATTTGCTACAAGGTAGGACCCACATAGCTTGTCATCACTACAACAAGAACCCCCATGTAGCAATACATAGTTTGCAACGCTTTAAGAATGTGTTGCAAAATATTGTGGTAGCCACGTATATTTGTGTTGGCATGTCCATCTATTGCTGGCTGCACTAACACTAACGGATACTTTGTGCTGCAGTCTATGCGCTGCAAAGTTGGAACTAATCTCAGTTGTATTGTTTACTAATAGCCAAGAACAAAATAATGTATAGAAAACCATAAACAATAATGATAAATAAAAGCACTATATTTTGTCCTAACAAAGCATGATAACTAGTGCGATTTGTGCCTGTCGAGAGGAAATGCCGCCACCTTCCGCCAATGCTAAGTGATATCACTCATTTCTATTTTTATAATAATTAATATATGAACTTTTAATGATATTCCAAGCCAGAATAAAGTGAACTGGTCATCGATCAAACCACGTTATTTCATTTATATTTGTAGACAGATAATCTTTTTTCTATTGTGAAAAATTGGACGAAAAAAATGCATGTTCCATCCATTTTATTTCATGAAAAAATAATTAAGAGATTCAAAGCTTCTCACCATTTTTGTTGCCTCGGTTGTACCGCTCCACCTCATTTCTTCCCTCCACTTTTTTATTCCCCTCAAATTCAATGTACTACGATTAATTGGATTCCCCATTTTTTAAATTTATGAACCTACGAAATTTGGTTCGGCGTGGTTTGGTGACCCCACCCCCATCTACCATAGGAAGTATTGTGTGAATTGGGTTATTTGAAAGTCAACAATAAAAAGAATAATTTAAGGTAACTCCTTATCAAAATCTCTGGATGTCACATGAGAAAAAAACCCTAGATCTCTCCCACGTCTATCTTAACAACCCACAAGTCGTGTGTTTGATCTCTTCTCCAACAACACCCCACGAAACCTTGGCTGGTAGATCCCTCATCTCGCTATCTTTGGCCGTCGGTTTCTACTCACGTCTATCGGTCCCCTGGATTGTGTCAACTCGATTGTACCACCATCCAAACGTGATGGGCTTCTTCACCACCATGGTCGGCCGGGGAGGTGGGTGTATGGACATGACTGGCCAATCACTTCCTCGCCTTGTCCTATGGCATCCCCATATAGAAGGCCACCATGTAAGGCTAGTCATAGTGGGAGTAACTTGAATAGTAACATAGCCCTAATTGTATTATCAACTAAGCATTTAGATGACATAACATTAGCTATGTTATCAACTAAGCATTTAGATGACATAACTTGTGGTAACTAGCTATGTTACCATAACATTACACATTTCAAGACAAAATGAGTCTACATTGTAATAAATAAGTCTTTGCATGACACCACACATATGTTATTTTCCACTATGGAGGTAGTAACTTAGACTAGTAACATATGCATGTTACTACTCTAAGTTACTCCCCACTATGACCAGCCTAATCAGTTTCCACCAGTAAGTTGTTGCTACTTTTGAAGATAGATGAATCCAATGATATAATTTTTGTGATATATTATAAAAAATTTATTAACCAAAATTATTGGTCAAAGTTGTTCTTGAATTATGTGCGTGCCTAATAAACCGGACAGGAGGGAGTAATTGTTTTGGTTCCCTCCTACAGCAGATATGACATGGAGTAAACTGCCGTGTTGTTCAATGCAGTTTTGATTACTACATACCTACGGCCCATATACTCTTTGTTTCCAAAGGTGCTCTCTGTAGTACTTAACTATATACATGCACATTTCTGTTAGAAGTTGTCTTCATTGATACAACATAGTTTATGGCTTTCTGAAACTTACAACATGTGCTCCTACTACTACTATATGCATGCATGATCTTGTGCACTTTTTGCTATCAATACATGCAAATAGTTTTGAAAAATATGCATATATGGTGAAGCAGCCATTCGAAATAAGTACTACATTGAGCAAAATGTAGTTAAGTGAATTGCCAAAGGAATTCCATTGTGGATTTCATGTAGTTCCTTGAAGGAAGATTATGTTTCTATAAAATTTCCGTTCCCCTTCACTAAAGTAATGAATTGTTCTTTTCCCTTTGAGACCAAGAAATAGACATAACAATACGCTTCAATGGTTAAAGGTTCCTCTTGAAAAATACGTCTCACCATATTTCTTCTTGTGTTGGGGTTCGCGGCAGGAAACAAAATTTGTGTAGCTATACAAACACGACAGCCAAGATCTATACTATGTAGATATAAGTAATGGAGAGGGAGGACGGTGTTCATACCCTTGAAGACCGTGGCATGCCTTACGCATGAAGGTGTATAGCAATGAATACAAGCGACCCAAGTGTTGTTCCTCGAAGCTCTACACACGTCCGGTGTAGGGACATCTCCTGGGCTCCGATCCAGCTGAGAGCAGCGGAAGAAGATGGAAGCCGGACCGTCCTGCGCACGACGGTAGTGCGGAGGTAGAGATCTAATCCAAATATCTAGATCCAATATAATGGAGAGAGCTCTAGGGTTTAGATGGAGAGGAGAGAACTTGTTGTTGTGCAAATAGAGGGCAGGGGGATCCTCTATTTATAGGTGGGAGAGGGGAGGGTCAAACCCTAGGGCAAGGGGGCACCCCAAGCTGCCACCGCCAGGGGGGAGCCGCCATCGGCCCTAGGCCCCACCCCGCAGGTAGGAAACCCTAGGGTTTCGGCTGGGCCACCTCTCCCCTATCTCCTTTGGCGCCTATCCCTATGAGCCCTTCTACCCAGAAGCGGACCAATAGGAAAATAGCTTCTCATAAATATAAAATAAAATATATTTTAATATTAATTTAAGTAATTAATATAAAACGCATATATTATCATATTTCATACCCCAGAACTCCTTCCGATCAACATCGGATGTTACCGGAACCTTTACGGTCTCTCTCTCTCTCTCTCTCTCTCTCTCTCTCTCTCTCTCTTATTTCTCCCGCGGTGCCAGTTTGATCCCAATGCGTCCCCACACTTAAGTGTTCCACCCTTCGGCTCGGAGATGCTACAGACATGACCAAGACCCTCTTGCGTCAATGTTCAATAGCGGGACCTAGATGCCAATAATGACCACCCATGCATTCCCGAATCTCATCAGTTGAACCATAACTGTGTAGTCCTATTCCCTTTGCCATATGATACCTAGGTCATCCGAGATTTGATCTCAAGCATTTCTATACTTGTGATCAATCTCATTGCCAATGAGCTTGTTTACTCGTTCTCGTGCCATTGCATTCCATGATCCAATCAGACACTTGCAAGATTTGTTAATGCAGCGTTGATGCGGCTCAGATCACTATAGAGCTTCGTTGGGATACCCCAAGAGGAAGGTGTGAAGAGCGCATCGTTAAGTTTTCCCTCAGTTATGAAACCAAGGTTATCGATCCAGTAGGAGGAAGGAAACAACTCCAAGGTGTTGCTAACAACTTGGAACTTGCACAACACAAACTCAAAACATTGCCCCAACGTACAGTGAGGTTGTCAATCTCACCGGTTTGCTGAAAACAAAGGACTAAACGTATAGTTTGTAAGATAAAAGTTGCTTGTAGAAAGTAAACAGTAACAGTAGATGATGTTTCAATGATAAAGGAATGGACCGGGGTCCACAGTTCACTAGAGGTGTTCTCCTTAAGATAGATAACATGCTGGGCAAAAAATTACAGCGGGGCAATTGAGAGATTGAGAAAGCATAACAATGCATATACTAGACATCATGACTCCTATGAGATTTGATTGGGAATTACAACAACATACATAGACTGTAATCCAACTACATCTATGACTAATAATCCACCTTCAGGTTATCATCCGAACCCCTTCCAGTATTAAGTTGCAAGCAATGGATAATTGCATGAAGCAATGTGTGTAAAGTAAACAATACAATTGTTCCATCAACAAATGATTGTTGTTTTCTCCCTAGTAGAAACAGCACATCTACAACCTTAGAGATTTCTGTCACTTCCCCAGATTACTAGAGGCATGAACCTACTATCGAGCATAAATACTCCCTCCTGGAGTCACAAGCATCTACTTGGCCAAGATAGCTACTAGCAACAGAGAGCAAGCAAGATCACAAATAACACAGACATGGTAGAATCAATAATCAATCTGACATAGTATGTCAATATCCATTGGATCCCTTCAAACACAACATGTATGGTTACAAATAGATGATCTTGATCATGAACGGAGCTCACAAGATCTAAACATGATAGCACAAAGGAGGAGAAACAACCATCTAGCTACTGTATGGACCCATAGTCCAAGGGTGAACTACTCACGCATCATACCGGAGGCTGGCATGGTAATGAAGAAGGCCTCCAGGATGATCTATCCTCTCCGGTAGGGTGCCGGGAAGAGCTTCAGATCCCCCGATCTAGGGACGATGGTGGTAGCGGCTATGGACTGTTTCATGGAGATTTGATCGGGTGCTTAGGGTTTCTGCATCGGGGTGACTTTATAGGCGAAGGGGCAAGGTTGGAGGGCACAAGAGGGACCCACACCTGGTGGCTTCGAGCCCCCCTAGGTCGCGCGGCCCTAGTGTGTGGCCACCTCGTCGCCCCCTTTTGGCTGCTCTTCGGTCTCTGTGTTCTCTCCGGTAAAATATTGACTTTGGCTTTTGTCCCGTCCAATTCCGAGAATATTTCCTTACTAGCTTTTCTGAAACCAAAAACAGCAGAAAACAGGCAACTAGCACTACGACATCTTGTTAATAGGTTAGTCTGAGAAAATGTATAAAAATACATCAAAGTGTAGAGAAAACATAGAAAATTTGATATTAAACAAGCATGGAACATCAAAAATTATAGATACTTTTACGATGTATCAAGCATCCCGAAGCTTAACTCTTGTTCGCCCTAGAGTAGGTAAGTGATAAAAAGAATAATTTTTTAGGTGACATGCACCATCACAATCTTGATCAAACCATTTGCAAAGCAATGAAAGCTGGGATCAAAGTACTTTAAACATGAGCATGAAAGATGTAGCTCTCACAATAATACATAGTAACTATGTTGTAACATGAAAAGGTAAAAACAAAGACCAGGAATAATAATGCATTGAAAGAAGTTTGTTTGTTTCACATATAGAAAACATAGCATGTGTGGTATTCACCTTGTCCCTCACGGAGTAGAAAAACATCAATGCATAGGACACCTTCAAAGTTCATAAGGGTGACTAGATACAAATAGTTCAAGAACAAGCAATATCAACATTATAAAGCAATCAACAAGTTTTGGGACAATGCACATAAAAATAAGAATGACAACTATGCCCTCTTAACTAGTGCATAAAGATAGAACGTGGAGACTCAGTAGAAAAGTAAGAAAGACCCTTCACAGAGGGAAGCAAGGATTTCAAGTTTCATAAAGAGCTTCCAAAAATTATGGTACTTACTAGCTTTCAGCTCTCATTGCCCTATCATAAGCATCTTGAAGTGATTAAGGTTAAAGTGAAACAAATATGGAGTATATGATTGAAAAATCATAAGTTTGCAATCTCATGTCACTTGAGTACGAGGGTCGCTCCTCATGCTACTCAACTTTAGTCACTAGCAGGTTCTTGTCATTGTAAGTATATGTGTATCATAGAAAACTGCCAATGGGGTACCCCTTTCCCCATGACAAAATGACAAGGCAACAGACAGTGAGCATCTCAGTGGTCCTTTTATTTACCATGAGCATGGTGCATATATTTTTTTCTCTTCTCTTTTTTTCTATATAATTTTTTCTGAGGATGCTTCATAGATTGCTCACTATGGTGATGCTGCAAGTTTCCACCATGATTAGGCATGGCTTAGGCTAGCCGCCCAGGCGTTTCTCTAACACATATATAATACTCCATGGACTTACAAGCTCCCCTTTTATTTCACACCGCCGACATCCATAAACAAAAGATCATGATATCAACAGGGTAATATGTATAGGTGTTGAAAGCGTTTCTCGTGACTGCACGGTTCTGCTAATTCCCAACTTATAAGTGCAAGCATATACAACATAGATGACACAATGGTTCAAGTTTATTAGAGTCAAGAAAAATAAAGTGTTCCATCAAGTTTGTGAGAGCTTTTAATCACTAATTTTCACATAACAAGTTTAATTTGGAAGATAGATAAAACGAGAATATACTTTGAATGGTGTAACACACCATGCATAGGAATTTATAGTGGACTCTTTGGAATAACTTGGTTTCTTGGGAGTTGGATGCATGAGTAGAGCTTACTCAGACAAGTGGAGACTAGCAAAAGACTGGGAGCGACCAACTAAGAGAGAAATAATGGCCATAATAATGCAGAGCAACAAAACATTATCAATCAAAGCATGAAGTGGTAGCACAAGTCAAAAACTAAATGATCATAGAGGCCAAGGTGACTGGTTCATAGTCATAACATGGTGTGAGCATGTGCCAAGTCAACCCAAACAAAGCATCAAAAGAGAATACCACAATATTATGCTTTTGTATGCTAAAACAATGCATGATTCTTTCAAGGCATGTTAAGCAATCTGAATTGTTTGGAACAAGTCATGCTACAACAATAATCACTAAGCATAAGGTCAAAGCAACATCTAGCATGACATGATAAATTCTAAGCCACGGTCAAAACAAGCTCCCTTTTCTACCACTATAAGCATGAAACTCTCTACTCTTTTCCAACATCAATCAACTTATTTGAAACAAAAGAGGGAATGCGGGGGTCCAACTAATTTATTCAGGCAAACTAAACAAACGAAAACTAAGACGCTCCAAGAACAACACAACAGTGCATGAAACAATAAAAACAAAGTGTCTAGAAAGAGACCTGGGATTTTTATTGATGAAGAAGGGGATGCCTTGGGTATCCCCAAGCTTTGAAGCTTGTACCTCTTCAATATTTCTTAGGGTGACACGGGGTGGCATCCCCAAGCTTGAGCTTTTGTCCATTCTTCATCTCATTATATCATTCTTCCCCTACACTTGAAAATTTCCTTCATACAAAACTTCACACAATCTTCATTATCAACATTAGTGTATTCAAAATAATAGGCCTTTGTGTTTAGTTTCAACACTAGTAAAACTTTCATTAAAACACAAGATATCATAGCAATTCCTTTAAAAAGCTCAAGTGATCAAGAACTCAAAAATAAACTGATTAAGAGGCAAATGAAAATAATGTTGCTCAAATCAAACTATGTTGAACTAACGAAAGTTAGATAAGAACCTAGGGCATAAGCTCAGAAAATTACAGCTCAATCCGACATACATAGATTTTTCAAGGATTTTTATATTGAGGCACAAAAATCTGTTTCGGTACAACAACTTCCCAAATCTTACTTCTCTTTCATTAGAGGTTATTCTTGGCACAAAAACCACACAAAAAGGATAAGGAGAGGTTATTACAGAAGTAATAACTTCCAAGACTCAACAACTTTTGGTTTATCTCCCAAGAAGTACTTTTCTTTAACTCCTTTAAGTTAGGCATAAGAAGCAAGAATCAAGTATTTTCAAATGAAGAAGCATTAACATCAAATTTTGCTTTAATAGGAGGAGGAAAAGGTAACTTCACCCTCCTTATAGGGAAGTGTTCTATACCTTTCTTGAATGGTAATTCATATTTAATGGTGCCTTCCTTCATACCAATAATGGCACCAACAATTCTAAGAAAAGGTTTTCCCAAAGTAATAGGACAAGAACCATTGCATGCAACATCCAAAACATAGAAATCAATAGCGACATAGGCATTGTTAACCATAATAAAAACATCATTAATGCTCCCCATAAGTTTCTTTTTAGCATTATCATTTTTTGAGGGTAAAACAGTAGGGTAAAGAACCCCACTGCAATTTTTATATATCATAGAGTGTTACAAAGAATATTTACAAGCTCAAGCCACCTCAAAAGAGGGATAACATTCTAAGCAGCTATCTCCTGTCTAAATTATTTTCAATCCAATCTTTGAGGCCCTGATAATTCTTTTTCTTAATTCTATACAGGACCCATCTTAATTCTTGAGCGACAATATCCCTCCATTCCTCAAGCGAAGCATGCTTATTGTTGAAGATTTCATTGTTTCTGCATTTCCAAATGCCCCAAGCTCCAAGCATAATAATTTCCATTGCAAAAGGGACTTGAAGATCTTTTTTAATACTGGCTAAAGCTTCAAAAATATTTTGATCAGTGACCTGGACATGTGAGATTTCAGCCAAGCAAGCTCTTGCAAAAGGACAGTCCCAAAATAAGTGTAGAATGGTTTCTTCACTGATGCAGCCATGAAACACACATTCATAAGAAGCCATAGAAAAACATTTCCTTTTCAGAAGGTTTCTTGTGTTTAGCCTATCAAGAAGCAAGAGCCAGAAGAAGAATTTGTGCTTTCGTTGACAAGAGGACTTCCACAACCAGGAGAAATGTGGCTGTACAGGTTGGCAACCAGATAAAGAATAATAAGCCTTTTGGACTGAAAAATTACTGCCCCAAATGTAACTCCAGTTGTCAGCTTCCCCCTGCATGCCAATATTAAGAATTTGCTCAAGGCTTTGATATTCCTGGTAAGCTTGCTGTGACAGAGGGAGGAAGAAATGATCTTGAGTATTATCTGTCTGTAGGAACTCATTGACAGAGATGTGTGGGTTTTTTGCATAGGAAAGGAGATGAGGAAGCTTATGATGCAGACAACCATCATTCCACATATCAGACCAGAGAAGGGTGGATTTTCCATATCCCACCGAGCACTTTGCAATTCCTTTAAAAATATCAATCAATTTCAGATGAGCTTTCCACGAAAAGGATCCCTCTAGACTTCTTCCAGGGAGTTTACCAGTACATTAATAAGTGTTCCATATAAGGTGAACCCATGGGATATCCTTGTGTTTGTAAAATTTATCCAAGTTCTTCAAAAGAAGTGCAGAGTTTTGAACATTAAGGTCAAGCACTCCCGATCCCCCATGGTTCTTGGGCCGACAAACTTTCTTCCATGCAACAAGAGCTTGACCTCTGGCTTGAACATCAGATGTTTTCTTTCTCCATAGACATTGTCTCATATACTTAATCAACTGTTCCTTAATTGTGACAGGAAGATCAAAACAACTCATGTAATATATGGGAAGGGAAGATAAAACAGATTTAACTAGCTGTAGTTTCCCCCCCATAATTAAGAACATCAGCAATCCCACACAACCTTTTCTCAACTCTCTGAACAATAGGCAGGAAGTGTTCCACTGCAGGCTTATTTATACTTAAAGGCAGACCAAGGTAGGTGAAAGGCAATGAGCCAGTGAGGCAAGAAAGTGGCAAAGTGCCCAAGCCTCACAGAGTCCATGTTAATTGGCATCATACTAGATTTAGAATAATTAACTTTGGGTGCAGTGGAGAGAGCAAAAGTATGAAGAAGAGCCTTGAGGCACAATAGTTGCTCGGAATCGGCCTTAAAGATTAATAAAGTGTCATCTGCATACTGCATCATAGGGAAATCAGGACAGAACACACCTTCAATGGGAAGGGAAAGAAGACCAAGATTCATTGCTTTATTGAGGATGCTTTGGAGAAGATCAGCAGCCAAGACAAACAGGAGAGGAGATAAAGGATCCCCTTATCTAACACCTCTTCTGCAATAATTTTTTTTCCAGGCACTCCATTTAAAAGAACAGAGGAGGAAGCTGAACCAAATATTAACTGAAACCAAGAAATCCATTTATCACCAAAACATTTGGCTTTGAGGATATTGATAATTGCAGAGTGCTCAATTCTATCAAAAGCCTTTTCAAAGTCAAGCATAAGAATTAAAATTTCTTCTTTGGACTTGTGACATTGATCAACGAATTCAAATGCCCAACCTAAACAATCTTGGATAGATCTTTGTTTGAGGAAACCATATTGATTCTTGTGGACAAGTTTAAGGATGACCTTCTGCAGTCTATTAGCCAGAATTTTGGTTATAATCTTGAAGACACTATTTAGCAGAGAAATAGGCCTAAAATCAGCAGGTGTCAGAGGATATGCAATTTTTGGAATGAGGGTGATAAAGGAGGCATTAATGCTTTCCAAGGAAGTTTGCCCCTCATAAAAATCCACAAGGAGTTGTTTCACATCATCCTTAATAATAGGCCAGCATTGTTTCATGAATTCATTATTAAAACCATCAGGGCCAGGGGATTTGTCATTTGGCAGATCTTTAATGACCTCTTCAATCTCCTCATCAGAGAAAGGTTTTTCCAAAGCATCCTTTTCCTCTTGCCTTAAGCATTCCCTAGCCAACTCATTAAGATTGAAGTGCATTTCAGGCTTATCAGAAGTACCCAATCTATCTTTAAAGGCATTCCATAGGAGATTTGCTTTGCCATCATGATCATAAATCTCATCATTAGAAATATCCTTAAGCATGGAAATGTAGTTATGCCTAAAACTTATGGTAGCTCTGGAATGAAAGAATTTTGTGTTTTCATCACCCAGCTTGACCCATTTAATTTTCCCCCTCTGCTTCCAATAGGTATTTTGTTCATGTAACAGAGAAATTATCAGATTTTTCAGGAGATCCCTGAGATTCCATTCTTGGACAGTAAGAGTTCTCATTTCCTCCATGACATCCAGAAGATCAATGGTGGCATTAACATTGCAGATTTGTGATTTCAGGCAGGGCAGATTTTTTGCCCAGAGCTTTAGCCCCCTTCTCACATTTTTGAATTTAGCATTGATTTTTTTTGCAGAATCCTGAAAGCCCACAGGAATATTCCAGGCATTTTGAACAATAGCTTTAAATTCCTTATGATGAATCCAATGATTTTCAAATCTGAACACCTAGGCTTTGGGAATCATTGTGCCAATGGAAATGACACAAGGAAAATGATCAGAGGTAGGTTTTGTAAGAGGAGCAACAAAAGTTGAGGGAAAACTCTAAGTCCAGGAAGCAGAAGTAAAAAACCAGTCCAACCTTTCCAAAAGGGGTTCTTTTTGCATGTTACTCCAAGTAAATTTTCTACCTTTAAGGGGTAGTTCTATGAGACCCAAATTATTAATGGCTTCATTGAAGAGAAGCATACCATTCACATCCCCACCCAATTTGTTTCTATTAGAAGGCTGTCTACAGAAGTTGAAGTCACCCACAATGAGCCAGTCCATATTATCAGGCATATGAATATTTCCAAACCAGTCCAAAAAGTCTGCCTTTTTTCAGGTAAGCATGGCCCATAAATATTGGTGAGGATCCAGGATTCATTGGACAAGAGAGATGTCAAGGTGATGGAGATGGAGAACTCATTGTGAAAGGAAAGATGCCCAGAGAACAGAGAACTATTCCAAATGGTGATCAAACCTCTAGAGGCTCCTCTAGAGGGAAGAAATTCAAAATTGGTAAATTTGGGGGGGGGGGGCAGAATTTTTTAATGTAAGAGCTATCAAAATCTTCTCTCTTAGTTTCTTGAAGACAAATAATGTCACAGCCAGACTCCTCAATTTTATTTCTGAGAGCAATCCATTTTTTTCAGAGTTAATACCCCTGATATTCCAATTCAAGATCTTCCAAATTCTTTTGTTATTCATTAAGAAACCAGATGTAAGTAGAGAGATGAGGTGATATAAGTAATGTAATCACCCAATTGTGGAAACAGCAGTCACATAGGCAAAAGGCAATCCATATCATAACACCACAGACAGATTCCACAACAAGTACCAAACACATGAAAAGATCACAAGAACAGGTCACAGGACAGGGAGTCAACAAGACTCCAGCAAAAGACTTAGTTTGATACAATAAAACACTTAAGAGGAGGGCTTCTTCTTGGCTTGCTATCCACAGGTACCATCAGCCCCAGTTTTCTTCTTGCCTCCAATGCTCAAGCCTGATGAACCAGTTCCTTTGATGCTGCCTTTTTGAGGAGCCTTTACTGCCACTTCAGTGGACTTCCCTTTCTTGAGCAACCTCTTCTCCAGGTCCCCATCCTTAACCTTGCAGAAGGAGACAGCAAGATTTTTAACCACTTTAGGATTCAAACATGGAGGAACAGCATTGCAAACCAGACAATCAGCAATTAAAC
Source organism: Avena atlantica (assembly GCA_910589765.1). Lineage (NCBI taxonomy): Eukaryota > Viridiplantae > Streptophyta > Magnoliopsida > Poales > Poaceae > Avena > Avena atlantica. Next base: position 305,545,229 of record OU342736.1, read on the forward strand.
AATTTAGGTGGCTTTTAAAGCCCCCATTCAGCTCAACAATTCTAGGGCTTCTTCTCACCTCAGTGTCAACAAGAGGCTCCTTGCCCTTTCTCTTTCTGGAAGGGGTGGAGGGAGAGCAGGAAGATTTATTAACTTCAATGCCCAAACAAGAAGGAGCCATCTGGGAAAAGCTCTCATTAGGGATGATGAAAGAAATGGAATTCTCCTCAGCAATAGGCTCTTTAATAATTTCCCATAAAGGAGAAGTAAGGAAGCTCTTGACCCAATTAAACTTCTCAGGGGTAGCAAGCATGAGTGTAATAAAGTTAAACCAACTTACAGGGATATCACACTTGAGAGAGCCCATTGAAGAAGTGTCCTTCTGAATATGGGGGGCAAAATAACTTTCCCAGAGCTCCAAGCCTTGTTGGGAAAAGCCCTGCTTTGCAATATGCACATCCGGAATGGAAACAAAAGTTCTCACCATTCCCACCTGGAGATGTGCCTCATTTGGAGAAAGAAGATGCTGATCCTCCAACATCCAATCTTCATTTTCAGCAGCCACTCTACTTGAATCCATGGGGCTCCCCACCCTCCCCTCAGCATCTGAATTTGCCTCATCATCATCAACCAAATAGTTTTGTAAAATATTCTGAAGGCCTTCACCAATGCCAACTCCTTGGGGTCCATCAGCCACACCCTGATCCTCAGCAACTATAGGCTCAGCATTGACAGACTCATCATCATCAGACTCCTAGTCTTGGACAATGATAGCACATGTAACCCCACTGTTAACATCCTGAGGTGGAAGATGTTGGTTGTCAACAGGCATGTCTTCACCAGGAGCAATGACAGGGCCTTGAACAGGAGCAGCAGCAGCTTCCTAGGGGGCCCAACCTTCATTATTGTCACCTTCAGGAGCAGGATCCTGCACAGGGGCCAACCACTGACTGCAACCACCCCCAGGAGCAGGGGGGAGGGGGATTTGGGGCCCAAAGACAGGAGCAGGATGTGGGTCCACATTATCATCTGGAAGTGGGTCCTCATCAGGTGCCCCCCCCAAGCAGGTCACTTTGCAACACTTCAACAGAAAAGGTCCAGGATTCAGACTCCACCAAGTCGCCAATGGTAAACCTTACACTCTTGGGGATTTCAACCAGGTCAGTAACACGAATCTTCGCTAGAATCCTACCTTTTTGGTCTGGGTCCCTCTCCCATAAAAGGACCTTCCCAATATCAGCAAAAACTGCATTCAGATCCTCAGTATGCCAGTGGTCTAAGGGAGGCCCAACTAGCATCACCCAACATTCATTATTGAATTGAGCCCTCCTCCAGTTATCCCCCTCATTGTGCTTAACGAAGGAAACATGCACATCTTGAAACGGAATGGGACTAGCCGCAGTGAGCCTATCCCGATCACTGACATGGTGAAACTGCACATAAGCAGACCCGAAGGGACAAGCCTGGACATCTCTAAAGTGAACACGGACCTCATTGTTGAGGAAATCAACCAGGACATCACGAATATTCAAGAACGGAACTGGACCAGGGGGAGGGGATTAATGGTAGAAATGGCATACTGTTCATGTGACCTCGACCTCCGCGGCACCACCACCCTTTTGACACGATTCCGCCCAGCCACCTGCATAATCTGGAAGCCATTCGGCAAGAAAGGAGCAGGATCAATCGGGATGTTCGCCATTACGACACTCTTCGCCGATGACGAGCAAGAGGGGAATGGGGTTTCAGCGGACGGGGGAGTTGAGGAGACAGGGGAAATGGCAGTTGTTTTTTGCAAAGAAATGGCGAACTCGTGAAAACTGTTGTGAATAATGGGCCGAGAATGGGTAATTTCCTGGGCCTTGAACCACCCCTTGTAAGAATTGTCGGGCCAAATACAATTTGGGAAAGAGGGTAATTTCAGAAAGGGAAGGAGACCAGGTAGTTTAAATGCCGCGCGATTGGCGCCTCCTGAAGACCCGACCGGCGTTACAACTGGTTTAATACCGCCATCAGCGAGCACCTGTGCATAGGATCTGTCTTGAATGCTTGATTTGAAATCACACTTAATATGTTCAGCAGACACAGGCGAAGAAACCGCAACATGTGTTGGAAATTTGAGCCGCTGGAAAACCGAAACACCTTTATTGGTAGGCTTCAACGAAGGAGATTTTTTGGAATTTTCCTTTTTGTACGTGACAACTTTCCACTCTCCAGCTGATTCTTTATAAAACTCTTTTTCTTCATGAATCCAATTTGGCCCCCCATTACCCCAAAGGTTGACATGAATCACAAAAGATGTACATGAACTTTGAAATATTGTAGATTTCAAAACCCACCGCTGTTGAAGCAACCGAGAAACGAAAAGTTCTATCTTGCAGAAGCTTCACCTGGAATTTAGAAGCCCGACCACCAAAGCAAGGTTGGAGTGCAAGACCAACCATATGAAAATCCAACTTAAAATTTGCTCTTCCAAAAGAACAAACCAGATAAAAAGGTCTTTTTCTGAAAACACCAAGGAAATTAACTTGATGCCTGAATTTATCAAAAATCTTCTTCTCAAAATCCCGCCCTAATGAAAAATCCAGGGCAGGCCGACTCAATGATACATCCTTGGAAGCACACACCGACGGGAGGTTCTCGGTGAAATCCAGTGATTTTGGCACTATCTTCTCAATATTGGTGGAAAACTTCTTAACCAAAGGGCTAGGCAAAATCTGAGCGCCGACGACAACCCTCTTCATCTGAAGATCAATAGAAATACCCGAGGCCACAACCTCACCTTGAATCAAGTATCTAGCATCAATCACTACCCCATTGTGGTTGAGAAGCACCAGCCTTTTAGAACTAGGAAAAAGCATCAAAAATCCTTTAGAAGGCTTAAGATCATCAGTCAGCAAAGAGGAGCAAAGGGCATGCCATTTAAAACCAGTGTCCTCATTTGTTCCAGAGATGGTAGGAGATCGACCAAGAAATCCAGATGAGGGATCCAAAGAATCATTAACACGAGAGAGATGAGAGGGGAACCTCAAAACAGATCCAATAGAGATCTTCTCCCCATTTTCCAAACATCTGCCCTCAAGGGGAGAGCCTTTGGTGTTGAGAAGAACCAGCCAAGAATCGGCCGAGAGAGCGAGAGAGCCTTCAAGAAACTTACCACCCATGGTCACACCAGAGTAGGTGATCTTCCAACAACCCCCTAAGGAATCCATGCAGAGCCTTTGCCGGTGAGACGCTGGCGAAAGCTGGAGGCCGACCAACGGTCACCTCAGAGGAGCCTCATGCCTCGGAAATCGTGCCCTTGTTGGTTGTTTGTTCGGCAGCATTTCAATGGTGTAGTACTTTCATCGTTCTTCGGGTGCGCGGCCAGCGCTCCTGATAGGAGTAGCCCCCGAGTAATTTGTCCTTAGCATTATCATCAAGTGGGACATCTAAATAGCAATCTTCCAAAGGTGGCAAATCAAGCATTTCATAAATCTCTCTAGGAATAATAGAGACACTAGAACCAAGATCACATAAAGCTTTGAGATCAAAATCATTCACTTTCATATTAATGATGGGTTCCCAACTATCTTCTAATTTCCTAGGAATAGAAGCTTTATGTTTCATTTTTTCTTCTTTAATTTTAATGAGAGCATCTGTAATATGTTTTGTAAAAGCCATATTCATAGCACTAGAATTACGACTTCTATCAAGCTTTTGTAGGAACATAATCACTTCAGAAATATTGCAACCATCAAGATCAAAATCAAACTTAGCATCACAGGTAGTAGACTTATTGTTTCCCATGGTTTGAAAAATTTCAGCATTCTTATTGGGTTTAGGCATTGTTGTAGAAGGAATGAGGACTTCTTGTGGTTTGCTAGCATCAACATTGGTGGTGGTAATAGTGCAAATACTATTGTTTCTAGCAATTTCATCCTATCTTTCCCACTTAGCATGCAATTTAGCTAACAGTATACATTTTCATCAATTGTAACTTATATAGCATTAGCAGCAGCAAAGGGATTTTCCATGGTTTCAGGTTTAGTAGTCATTTTATTAATCAATGAGGATTGTGCTTCAGACAAAGATGAAATATTTTTCTCAACATTCAAAAGCCTTTCCTCCATAGTTTTATTGAAAGTAGTTTGTTTACTAATAAAGTCTTTAAGCATGACTTCAAGTTCAGATGATGCACTTCTATTGTTGTTGTAGTAATTTCCATAAGTATTACCATTATTAGGAGGATAAGGCCTATAATTACTATTGCCAAAATTATTCCTATAGGCATTGTTGCTGAAATTGTTATTTCTAATGAAGTTCACATCAACTTGTTCTTCTTGAGCAACCAAATAGGCTAAAGGAACATTATTTGGATCAATATGAGCTTTTCCATTAACAAGCATAGACTTGATAACATCAATTTTACCACTCAAGGAGGAGGTTTTTTCAACAAAATTTACCTTCTTACCATGTGGGGCTCTCTCAGTGTGCCATTCATAATAGTTAACCATCATATTATCAAGGAGCTTTGTTGCAGAACTCAAAGTGAAATGGATCGTATGGGCACCTAGAGGGGGGGGGGTGAATAGGTGCTAACCAATTTTTAATACTTTTTCCAATTTTAGGCTTTACACAAAGTAAATTCTCTAGATATGCAACTACGAGAATTTCCCTATATGAAACCCTAACTACTAAGCACGTAAAGGAGGAGCGAGGAAACCGTAGTGGAGCACGCGGAGACACAGGGATTTGTTTTACCGCAGTTCCTTCCTTGTTACGGGAAGTACATCTGCGTTGGAGGGGTGGGCGGTTCTAAGACCACCACGCCACAATAGGCCTCACCCTATTCTCCGATGGATCTCGCCACGAGAGGCCTGATCCACCTTCTCCACTATTGGATCCCTTCGAGGCGGGAACCGGTGCCTTTTACAATACTATCGGGGCACACACCAACAACCGAATTGGGGGCTCCCGGGATGACAACAAGCTGTCACAAAAACAAGGTTTATCAATATAAACGAAAACAAGGATCTAGATCTTTGCAAGAAATACTAGATCGAAGGTTCTCCAAATGAATGGAGAGGAGATGAAGCGCTTGATTGCTGATGATGAAGGTCGAGTTCTCCTCCTTCGATTCCCAAAGGGATGGGGACTTTGGATGGATCTAGGTGGAGCACTCTTGTATGAACTTTTGAGATCTGATCTGTTCTTTTTCGAGATGAATCAAGAGTTCTGGCGGGAGGGGGATGGCTGGCTTAAATACCCCCTCCCCAGATCTGGCCGTTGCCCAACTTTGGGGGCGGATTATCCGCCCCCCACTTGGGGCGGATTATCCGCCCCCTGGGAAAATTCCGCCCCAAGGGCGGACTCTCCGGGGGAAACTCCGCCCCCTCTCTGGGGCTTGCGCCTTGGTGAAGCTTGGAGAAAATCTTGGGGGGCGGATAATCCGGCCCCCCTGAGGGGCGGATTATCCGGCGGGGCCGGAAAGTCCGGCCGAAACTCCGCCCCCCTCTCTGGGGCTTGCGCCTTGGCGATGAGCAGGAGGGGCGGATTATCCGCCCCCCTGAGGGGCGGATTATCCGGCCAGGCCGGAAAGTCCTGCCAATATTCCGCCCCCCTTCAGGGGCTTGTGCTTGCATGGGCAGAGGGAGGGGCGGATTATCCGCCCCTGGTGAGGCCGGATTATCCGCCCCCACAGGCAGAGTTCTGAGCTGCAACACTTCAACACACATTAAAAGATCCTTGGTATTGTTATCTAACACACAAAACACTAGGGATTAAGAAATGTTCTTTCAATCTCCCCCTTTTTGGTGTTAGATGACAATACTAGGATTTGCAATGAAACCGGCAAGTGCCACCTTAGATAATGAAAGACGCTCCCCCTAGATGTGTGCATATTTAAGATTTGCATTTGAATACAAATACACACACTAGGTAGAACACTACTTTAAGGTTTGGTGAAAGAAAGTCATACCACCGGAATATATAGCCAAGGCATACATAGATAATCCCATGAATCCATATGTCATCAAATATGCTCCATAATTCCAGAATTCCATGGGGTCCATGATAGATAAATCCAGAAATCCATGAATACCAAACTTAGTACCAAACTGTGGAGTACGACATAGTCTTACACAAACAACCACAAATAGCAAACAAGTTCACGCTAGAAAAGGCACAAGCAAGCAAATGAAAAACGACTAAAATCGAAAAAGCTTGTGCCCAACCCTTGCAAATCCACGAGACCTAATAGAACTACTTCTCCCCCTTTGGCATCGAAACGCCAAAAAGGAAGAAACAAACTGAGATGGTACTACGCACCCAAATTTGCAAGAATCAAATCAATCAAACGCCAAATTTGAGTGTGTTTTCCATAAGAACAAGAGGTATGCAAGAAAATCCAACGAGACCCATGAAAAACCAACTCTTCTGGAGGAAGAGGGCGGTGGCCGACGCCACCATGTTGGAGCGCATGGCATGACACCGCGAAGATGTATGTTGAGTTCAAAACCAATGCTCATCGATGACCCACATATCACAAAATGATATTAAGGGAAATGATTTTACTTGCTTTCGGCATTATGGGGGGAGGGTTGGCCCAATCAATTAGGACCACACTCCCCCTATGTCTATGCCCGCATCTAAACCAAATACATGAATAAGAGCAAGTGAGTGTGCAAGAATAGTCAAGCCAAGCTCCTTGAATCTATGATATTTAGCTCATTCCGCAAATAACAAAATCTTGCTTCATCGAGGGGCTTCGTGAAAATATCAGCAAGTTGGTTCTTCGTGCTCACAAAGGACAGAGCAATATCTCCACGAGCAACATGATCCCGAATAAAGTGGTTGCGAATCTCTATATGTTTTGTTCTTGTATGCTGCACAGGATTGTAAGCAATTTTGATAGCACTTTCATTGTCGCATAAAAGAGGCACTTTGTCACAATTGACACCATATTCCTTTAAAGTTTGCCTCATCCATAACAATTGAGTACAAGCACTTGCAGCAGCAACATATTCAGCTTCGGCGGTTGAGAGTGAAATACAATTCTGTTTCTTTGATGACCAACACACTAGAGACCTGCCCAAGAATTGGCATGCACCAGAGGTTGATTTCCTATCATCTTTGTCACCATCCCAATCTGAATCGGTGTAACCACGCAGAGAGAAACTTGAACCCTTGGGATACCATAACCCAAAATTTGGGGAATGAACCAAATATCGGAAGATTCGCTTGACCGCCACTAAGTGGCTTTCTTTAGGAGCGGCTTGGTACCTTGCACACACTCCTACACTTAACACGATATCGGGCCTAGATGCGCAGAGGTAAAGAAGAGAGCCGATCATGGATCGGTATACCTTTTGATCCACATCTTTACCCTTGGGATCGAGCTCAAGATGACACTTTGTTTGCATTGGGGTAGTAACGCCATTGAGATCCGTCATCTTGAACCTTTTGAGCATGTCTTGGATGTATTTAGCTTGATTAATAAAGATTCCCTCTCTAAGTTGTTTGATTTCAAAGCCAAGAAAGAATCTGAGCTCACCCATCATGGACATCTCAAACCTGTCAGTCATAAGCTTTGAAAATTCATCGTTAAAAGCTTGGTTAGTAGAGCCAAAAATAATGTCATCTACATAGAGTTGGCATACAAAAAGCTCCCCATTGACCTTCTTAGTAAAAAGAGTGGGATCGATTTGCCCAACTTCGAATCCACGGTCTATCAAAAGCTCTTTAAGGTGCTCATACCACGCACGTGGGGCTTGTTTAAGGCCATAGAGCGCCTTATCGAGTTTGTAGACATGGTTCGGAAATTTGGGGTCCTCAAACCCCGGGGGCTGCTTGACGTATACTAACTCATGTAGAGGACCATTAAGGAAAGCGCTCTTAACATCCATTTGTTGTAACTTAAAATTACGATGAGCTGCATATGCAAGAAGGATACGGATGGACTCAAGGCGAGCCACTGGAGCATATGTCTCGCCAAAATCAATTCCTTCTACTTGAGAGAATCCTTGAGCCACGAGTCGTGCTTTATTCCTCACAACAATGCCATTTTCATCGTGTTTGTTCTTGAAGATCCACTTGGTGCCGATAACATTGCGGCAATCCTTTGGCTTTTCTATGAGCTTCCACACTTTGTTGCGTTCGAAGTTGTTTAATTCTTCATGCATTGCAACAACCCAATCGGGGTCTTCAAGAGCATCAAAAACCTTCTTTGGTTCAACCATGGAAATGTGAGCTTGATGATCACAGAAGCTAGCAAGCTCTCTTCGAGTGGATACCCTTCGTCGTAGATCACCAACTACCTTGTCAAGAGTGTGACCTCTTAGTTCAAGGTTGCGATCCGCCCGAGCCTTGCGACAAGCCTCAATATCCTTATTATTTCTTGAAGGAGTGGATTCCATTGTTGTATCCTTGTCTTGATTACTGCAGTGCCCTTGATCTTGGTCACCAGAACTGCCAGAAGATTGTTGCTGAGCATTTTCTTCAGGCCCGGATAATCCGCCCCTTGGAGGGGCCGGACTATCCGGCCTGGGAGGTGAAGTACCAGAACCATCTTCCTGAGATTGAGAGCCATGGCCGGATAATCCGCCCCTGGGGGCCGGAGAATCCGGCCTGGGAGCTTCAGAGGTGTTGATTTCTCCTTCGGATCCCCTGGTGCAAGTTGGAGTGCCAGGGGCGGATTATCCGCCCCTTGGAGGGGGCGGATAATCCGGCCTGGGACTACCATCTTGACCAGGAGACTGATGATCTTCAGCAGGTTGCGGTGTTGGTGCAGAGTTTTCTCCAACAGTAGGAGCTTGTTGATCTTGTGAAGATGAGGGCTCCACTTGAGTGGAGCATTGTCCTTCCCGATCCGCCACAAGGGGTTCCTCAATGGGGCGGAAAAATCCCACGCCCATTCTTCTTATGGCATCTTGGGGTATTTCAACATCTGCATCACAAACATCAACTTGCCCTACAAAGGAGCCGTTATTTTCATCGAACTCCACACTACAAGATTCTACAACAATCCCAGTGAGCTTGTTGTAGACTCTATAAGTGTGGGATTCGGCACCGTAACCAACAAAAATGCCTTCTAAAGCCTTGGATTCAAATTTTGACAAACGGACACCTTTAATAAGAAAGAAACACTTACACCTGAATACCCTGAAGTATGAGATGTTGGGTTTGTTGCCGGTAAGTATTTCATATGGGGTCTTGTCCAAGATCTTCCGAAGGTAAAGCCGGTTTGATGAGTGACAAGCGGTGGATATGGCTTCAGCCCAAAAGTTATAAGGAGACTTAAATTCAGCTAGCATAGATCTTGCCATATCCATCAAAGTCCGGTTCTTCCTCTCGGCTACACCATTTTGTTGAGGGGTGTACGCAGCGGAATATTGGTGTCTAATCCCCTCTTCGCTAAGAAACTCGTTTAAAGTGTAGTTCTTGAATTCTGTGCCATTGTCACTTCTAATTGCCAATATGGGAACATTGTGTTGTCGTTGAACTTCATTGGCAAAGTCGATGACAGTTTGTTGAGTCTCACTTTTCAGCTTGAAGAAATATACCCATGTATATCTTGAGTAATCATCGACGATGACCAAGCAATATTTCTTCCCACCAAGACTTGCATGAGAAGGAGGTCCAAATAAGTCCACATGGAGTAATTCCAAGATCCTCTTTGATGACACAATAGTCTTCCTCTTGTGGGGAGAATCATGCATTTTTCCTTCAACACAGGCCCTACAAACACGATCTTTGGCAAAAGAGACATTGTCTTTTAGTCCAAGAATGTGGCCACCCTTTTGGAGACTTTGCAAAGTTCTCATGTTGACATGGGCTAAACGGCGATGCCATAGCCAGCCCACGTCGGCCTTTCCGAATAGACACATCGGACCCGAAGTGGTTTTCCCCGAGAAGTCCACCACATACAGGTCATTTTCGACGTATCCAACGAAAGCGACCTTTAGAGACTTGCTCCATAAGAGTACCACCAAATCATCATCGATAAAAACAGCAAAACCCATCTTGCCAAGGGCACGAACAGAAAGAAGATTATAGCCAAGGGTCTCAACAAGCATGACGTCCACGAGAGAGATATCGTGGGCAACCACAACCTTGCCAAGACCCAATACCTGAGATTTAGACTTATCACCATAGGAGACTGTGATATTATCAAGATTTGGACGCATCTCCGTGATGATCTCCTTGCTTCCGGTCATATGACTAGTGCAGCCACTATCCAGCACCCATTTCGACCCACCGGAAGCATAGCCCTGCAAGAAAATTACTTCTTGGTTTTAGGTACCCATTTTTCAATGGGTCCTTTCATGTTAGTAACAAGGGTCTTTGGGACCCAAATAGACCAAGCAATAAATTCATCAAAAGGACCAACATAATAAGCATAAACATTGCCATAATCATCACAAAAGAGTTCATAATTCGGATTGTGAGACCCTGCAAAACCAATATTATTAGTCTTGTCTTTTGTGACAACCTTCTCAGCCGTGCTTGTCTTTAATTGCACATTCTTGGTCTTGTTCTTCTTGGTTTTCTTCTTCTTGGACTTGGTGACATACCCAAGTCCCTCTCTACCATGATTTGACCTTTGCTTGTCAAGGACTTCATCAAGCACACCTTTGTCCATGGTTGAACCAAAGAAGGTTTTTGATGCTCTTGAAGACCCCGATTGGGTTGTTGCAAAGGATACAGATGCCAATTGAAAAGGATACAGATGCCGCCTAGAGGGGGGGTGAATAGGCGGTTTAAAACTTTTACGAGAATTTCCCTATATGAAACCCTAACTACTAAGCACGTAAAGGAGGAGCGAGGAAACCGTAGTGGAGCACGCGGAGACACAGGGATTTGTTTTACCGCAGTTCCTTCCTTGTTACGGGAAGTACATCTGCGTTGGAGGGGTGGGCGGTTCTAAGACCACCACGCCACAATAGGCCTCACCCTATTCTCCGATGGATCTCGCCACGAGAGGCCTGATCCACCTTCTCCACTATTGGATCCCTTCGAGGCGGGAATCGGTGCCTTTTACAATACTATCGGGGCACACACCCACAACCGAATTGGGGGCTCCCGGGATGACAACAAGCTGTCACAAAAACAAGGTTTATCAATATAAACGAAAACAAGGATCTAGATCTTTGCAAGAAATACTAGATCGAAGGTTCTCCAAATGAATGGAGAGGAGATGAAGCGCTTGATTGCTGATGATGAAGGTCGAGTTCTCCTCCTTCGATTCCCAAAGGGATGGGGCCTTTGGATGGATCTAGGTGGAGCACTCTTGTATGAACTTTTGAGATCTGATCTGTTCTTTTTCGAGATGAATCAAGAGTTCTGGCAGGAGGGGGATGGCTGGCTTAAATACCCCCTCCCCAGATCTGGCCGTTGCCCAACTTTGGGGGCGGATTATCCGCCCCCCACTTGGGGCGGATTATCCGCCCCCTGGGAAAATTCCGCCCCAAGGGCGGACTCTCCGGGGGAAACTCCGCCCCCTCTCTGGGGCTTGCGCCTTGGTGAAGCTTGGAGAAAATCTTGGGGGGCGGATAATCCGGCCCCCCTGAGGGGCGGATTATCCGGCGGGGCCGGAAAGTCCGGCCGAAACTCCGCCCCCCTCTCTGGGGCTTGCGCCTTGGCGATGAGCAGGAGGGGCGGATTATCCGGCCAGGCCGGAAAGTCCTGCCAATATTCCGCCCCCCTTCAGGGGCTTGCGCTTGCATGGGCAGAGGGAGGGGCGGATTATCCGCCCCTGGTGAGGCCGGATTATCCGCCCCCACAGGCAGAGTTCTGAGCTGCAACACTTCAACACACATTAAAAGATCCTTGGTATTGTTATCTAACACACAAAACACTAGGGATTAAGAAATGTTCTTTCACAAAGTAATGGTCATAAAGGTACCTCCAGCAGCAGAATCCAACAGATTAATTGAAAAAAAAATTAGTCCTGCATAAAAAGTTTGGATAATCATCCAAGCAGTCAGTCCATGAGTGGGACAATTTTTTACCAAAGATTTCATTCTTTCCCAAGATTGAGTAACATGTTCATTATCAAGTTGTTTAAATTTCATTATTTCACTTCTCATAGATATAATCTTAGCAGGAGGATAGTATTTCTGTTGGGGATATGCTATATGGGTATCCTCATAGCATGTCTCCTATCCGGCTAACCCGGGTGGCCCACAGTTGGTAGCATGTCCCATGGCCTGCTGGGCGTCCTAGTTATATGGATCCAGAAGGGAGGCCCTTGCCGGATAAAGGAAGGCTACGGAAGAGTCACCGACGTACCCGGAGCCTTGGAGTACAAGACACGCTAGACTAGTTGTAAGCAGTGTAGGACTCTGTAACATGTCCGGCTAGGACTTTGCCTGTAACCCTAGGACATGACGACTATATAATTCGGGCCTATGGGAGCATTTAGGACACGATAACTTAGACTTCCTAGTCACCTCGCACAGCGAACCGATCCCTGTAACTCGGCGTATTGTCATTATAGTGATTTATAGCAGGAGTAGGATTCTTCCACCGTTGTGGGATCTGAACCTGGGTAAGCTGTGTTACCTCGTACCCATCAACCGTCCGCCTTCCCCACGTCTCTAAACACGCACTGTGAGGACACCTCCATGGTGTACTCAACGGCAATACCACCACAGTTGGCGCCCACCGTGGGGCAAGAGGCACTTCAGGCTCTTAAGCGGGCGAGGACCAAGATCTTCGCAAGAATCAGCAAAATTGTAGCCATCGATCATGTTCTCTTCTCCGGCAATGTTCCGATCGTCCCTCCCGATGAGTTCTGGATCCCGGCGAAGACAAAGCCTAGGCGGTGCTCGATCGTCCCTGTCGGAGATATCCACCTCTTCACGGAAGGATCGATGTCGGATCTCTCCTCGGAGTTTGCCGGCAAAGATCAGAAAAATTCAAGGCCCACCCAAACCGCCCCTGTGCAGGATATAACGGTGGAAGATCGCTGCAGATCCGCCGACTCCGTCCGTGCATGAGGACAGCAGAGATCCAAGTTCGTCGGAGTGGTAACCATCTTCGATCTGGCATGTTGCATTCAGAGAGAGGACGAAAACCCCCGCGATTACCTCGCCCGGTGGCTCCGTATACGGTCCGATCTGGTGCATTACCCCAATGATGATGCCATGTATCACTTTGTGGAAGGACTGGACCAAGGTACGGTTCTCTGGCATTCACTAAGGCGGCAGCAGGCTTCAGGGCGTCTCACCTTCGAAAGCATGGTAAACACTTTCAATAGTTATGCAGAGGCCGAGGTGGCACCCCATGCAGCACCTGCGCTCATTGGTGGTGCACCTCCACCTCAGCCGCCGCCACCGCCGCCTCCGGTCGTCGTCTCCGCAGCTGCGCCACCACCTCCAGTCATCACACTGATGTTGCACCTCCACCCCCCGTCATCGAGGAAGACCTGACGCCCTCTGACTTTATGATTGACGCGCTTTACGCCGACTTCAGCGTAGACTCAGAGGAGATAGATTACAGCCCCGAGGAGCTAGATTCTGCCGTGCAGGAGATGGAGGAGGATAACAACCGCGATGATCAATCCAACAAAGCCGTCACGTCCCGAGAGGGTTTGTCGCCATTGGGACGGCAATGGATGAAGATCAACCCGGACGAGCTCCGCCTACAGTGCTAGACAAAGGGAAGGGACCACCTGTTGCTGCCGACGATGGTCGTGCAAAAGTCATGCCCCCTCCTCCTAACCTAGTGCAACAGCCGCAGGAACTCGGCACCGGTCCGAGCAACAACAACACCGCAAACCCGCCGCCTCCGGCCTCTACGTCTGCTGCTGCCCAAATTACTCCAGCCGATAGAGTGATGTATGGAAATCTCCTCGTCGAGCCTATGACCATGGCCCATATTCGCAATGTAGTCCAGCTTGACGAGAAGCGCCAGCAGCTGTTGGAGGAAGCGCAGGCCATCGTGGAGCAAGGCGCAAAGCTAGATCGAGATCTCGCCAACACGCAGAAGTCAATAGAGAAAGCGAGAGAAATGGAGGCCGAGTACAAGACTCTGCTACAGCAGCAGAAGGACAAGAAGGCTCTGACTCGCGTCATTAACGATCCTGGTGTACGACGAAACCTAGGATGGGTTCCCTTGAAGGCGGCACATTCCAAGCCATACATTGACAGTGAAGGCAAGCAGGTGATGCCCACTCCTCTCCTTAACCTCGCCGTCACCAAGACCCTTCTGGAGAAGGATAGATTACCCGAAGCAGTGGACGAGGTCTACGACCTAGTGGCTAAGGCGGTAAAACAATAGGAAAAGGACACCTCTCAGAGGCTTGAGTCTGACCCAGCGTTTTGCCAGTCTAGCTAGCACAAGTCGCCAAGGGACAGATCTCCTCTTGATGTCGGATCTCAAACAGGTTCGTCAGAGCGAAGACGGAGGGATGCGCGCAATAGGAAGGATGCTATCCCGATATCCTCCGATCACAAAGCCCATGCCCAACCTCGTCGCCCATCGCCACCACCCCGTTCCCCCCGATATCACGAAGATACCAAGGCTCACCGTCGTACGGATATGTCTCTGCCAAGGCAGAATGGAATCGTCATCTGCGACAACACGGATCGGACCCGTCATGACGGAGAGCGCAACCAAGGACACAAGAGCAGGTCGCGCCATGACCCTCCGCGTCCGACAAGCAACCGCGGCAAGCGTGAGGCATCGCAAGCAGGGGCGGATCTAGGATTTGAGCATAGGGGGGACGAACAGGGCGATGATGGAAATATCGATGTAACATAAGGATATATAGGTATTTTTAATACCCGTCAATATTAAATTGAAAAATATATGTTATGCTACTTAAAAGAGTTTGTATCTCGACTGGTCAGGGGCGGAGCTAGGTTTTTCATAATGGGTATTTGAAGTTACAAAAAACGTCTGCCTAACATTATGGAAGTCACAATAACAGAAATAAAACTTTAATACAATTCATAGTAGTGACAACAACTCCAATATCTAAGTTAGATTTCAAGAATAAAGGATTACTCACATTTTGCACCAGGCTTTCAACCTCACTAGACATGGGTCGTTGAGGTATTAGTTATCTTTGGTGTCTTCGAAGCTTTATCTACAGTTTTGTAGTTCTACTTTTTCTTCATTTTCTATCCCTACAAATAAATTAACTTACTAATTAAGGATCCTTTAACCTCAACTTAGAAAATCAGGTACAAAAAGATTGAAAAGCACTCACGTCTCATAAGTGTATCACTGTCTGAATTCTAAATCATTGAAGTCTGTACCTGCTCTCTGAATGAAGTCGGATTGTGGCAGGGGTGCCTGGTGCAGGTGCTGTGATTCTTCTTCTGCTACGGTGCCGAGCGCCGCCATTCCTTCCGGCTGCCGGAATAAAGATATTTTGCCCTGCTTGTCGTGCGCTTGGTTGTTGGCCGTCATGATAGCATGGCGGTGGCTATTTATGTGTAGCATCGATTAGCGATCTCATGTGCTCTGTATGTTGACGGCGGCTTTGGTATTTTGGTTGTGCGGCTGTGCTCTAGAGGCGGCAGGCGATGGAGATCGATCAAAGGGTAGGAAGACGATTATACGCCTGTATGTGTAGAAATAAATCAATTAGTCGTGGGCCTACATATAACATGGATCCATGGAGTTCCCAACCCATCTGCCATTGTGAGTTTGTGGGCTATTGCGGTGTGGAGCACCGCTTAGTTAGGCCTTATATGTGCTTATGCCTATTTTCATTAGTGAATACTGAATACGTCAATTAGTCCCCGCTAATTCCTATTGAGGGGGCCGATTCATAGGGGGGCCTGGCCCCCGCTCGCCCCCCCTTGGATCCGCCACTGGTCGCAAGTGGGTAACAGCAAGAAAGCAAACCCACCGCCACCTCCTTCTCCGTCGCCACCCAGCAGCCACCATGGCGGAGGATGGCCACATCGTTCACGCAGCCCATCCCATGATGGCAAGAAGAAGAAAATAAGCCCGAAGCCATACGACGCACGTTCACGTCTGGACAAGATCCACGAGGCTCGGGAAGGACCATACCTGGGACCACGTTGTTTTGGACATGTAATATGGTCCGCAACTTACCCTAAAGGTTTCCGGATTGACAAGACCATCAAGACCTATGATGGCACCGCCAAGCCAGCTAAATGGTTGCAGGACTACGACAACATGATCGAGATCACCAGGGGTAACCCCAACGTCGCCGTCAAGTACCTCCTATTGATGTTGGCGGGCACTGCCCGACAATGGATTAACAACTTGCCAGAAAGATCCATCTGCAATTGGTTGGACATGCAAGAAGAGTGCACCAAGAACTTCGAGGGTACGCACAAACGTCCCTACACTGTTGGAGACCTACAGCGGTGCGTGCAGGAGAAAGACGAGACCTCTCGCGCCTACCTCTCTCGCTGGCTAGATATGAAGAATTCCTGCGCGGGAGTGCACGCTCAGACCGCCATGGCCGCCTTCATCGATGGGTTGGAAAGGGGCACGTTGCTCTGACATAAGCTGAAGCGCCTGCATGACAATCAAAAGCTAGACTTGAACCAAATGATTCAGTTGGCCAGTGAGTTCGTGGCTGCCGACGATGATGCTCGCGGCTCTCTGCCAGCAACGGCCATTCCAACTCAAGCTCGGAGAAACAGCAGCGCAAAGTGGAAGACCCCGCCTAAAGAAAAGCAAACCCTCAACATGGTCGCTATGACTTTTGCAGGACGAGGAGATGGCGGACAGAGTGGCCGAGGACGGGGAGCTGGTCGTGGGTAGCAGCGAGGTAGTGAAACTACCTCGGCAGCGCTCCACGTTCCCCAGACCTACGAAGAGTACCGTGATATGCCGTGCCTCATACACCTCGACACCAGCGGCAAAGCCACCCACACCAATCGCCACTGCAAGTTCGTCAACGACCTCAAGGAGGACCCGGAGTCCGGCTACAAGCAAAGTCGGAAGAACAAACCGCAAGGCAAGGGCAAGGGGAAGAAGAAGGAGGATGAGTCCAAGGATTCAAGTGACATGGACGAGGATGTTGACCCCAAGCACGCCGCCAAGAGAGACGCCAAGGGCAAGAACCCCTTCGAGAAGAAGACGGAAGTTTTCCACACATTCCTTGGCACCCCCACCGTCCGACAACTTAAGACCTCCATGAGGATACTGATGGCTACTCTACCCCTAGTTCCCCAGTTCCTGCGCTGGTCGGAGATTCCAATTACTTGGGACAGGAAGGACCACCCAGACCTTATCCCTACGGAGAACCAATACGCCATGGTCATCAACCCACTGATTGCCGACAATGAGTTTACCAAATGTATGGTGGATAGTGGAAGCAGCATTAACATCATGTACCTGGATACATTGCAGAAGATGAACTTGACGGAGGCAAACCTAAGGCGGACCAATACCATCTTCCACGGTGTAGTTCCTGGTCGGGAGGATCAGTCCCTTGGGTGCATCACACTTCAGGTCGCTTTTGGCGATGTCAATAATTACCGCCAAGAACGCATGACCTTTGAGGTGGTCCCCTTCAAGAGCGTCTGTCACGTCATATTCGGCCGCGACATATTCCACACCTTTATGGCCAAGCCATGCTTCGTCTACAACAAGCTCAAGATACCCGGAACAAACAGTGTCATCATCGTATTCGGAAGCTTTGCCAAAGTAAGGGACTGCAAGATTGGAGAAGCAGCCTACGCAGAAGCTATCCTCTACAGCGAAGAATTCAAGGAGATCAAGATCAAGGTCGATGCCTTGGAGATGCCCGCGTCGAAGAAATAGATTTTTGACTCCTCCCCAGCATTCATGGCCGCCATCGAGACCAAGCCGGTGGAACTTGTGATAGGCCATGCCTCCAAGACCACCGCCATTGGGACAAACCTAGACCCTAAATAGGAAAGCACGCTCGTCGAGTTCCTCCGTGAGAATAAGGACATCTTTGCCTGGCAACCTGCCGACATGAAAGGTGTACCTAGGGAACTTGCCGAGCATAGTTTGAATATCGATCCAAAATGTAAACCAGGAAACAACCTCTACGACACTTCGGAGATGAGAAGAGACGCGCCATAGGCAAAGAGATAGCTAGGTTACTTAAGGCTAGATTTATCCGAGAAGTCCTTCACACCCGATGGGTGGCCAATCCTGTACTTGTCCCCAAAACGGGAACCAAAGAATTAAGAATGTGCGTTGATTACACCTGCTTGAACAAAGCGTGTCCCAAAGATCCGCTTTCCTTGCCTCGCATTGACCAAGTCATTGACTCGACGGCTGGCTCGGAGCATTTGTGTTTTATCGATGCATACTCAGGATACCACCAGATCAAAATGAGGAAGTCGAACGAATTGGCCACTTTGTTCACTACACCTTACGACACATTTTGCTATGTAACGATGCCCTTTGGGCTGAAAAACACAGGTGCTACGTACCAGTGGACAATGCAGCATTGCCTACGTACCAGTGGTCGGAACATTCACGCCTATGTGGACAATATAGCGGTGATCTGTAAAAAAATCAAACGATTTAATCTCCGACTTGAAAGAAACCTTTGATAATCTCCGGAAAAACAACATGATGCTTAACCCTAAGAAGTGCGTCTTCGGGGTTCCAGCCGGCAAATTGTTGGGCTTCATCTTTTCGCAGCGTGGAATCGAGGTCAACCCGGAGAAAATCAAGTCCCTCTTAAACATAAATCGTCCGACATGCCTAAAGGACATACAACGGTTAACAGGTTGCATTGCAGCAGTTATTTGGTTCATCAGCAGACTTGGAGAGAAGGCTCTGCCGCTGTACAAGTTGCTGAACAAGGCGGAAAAATTCACATGGATGGACGAGGCAGATGCAACATTGAAGCAGCTCAAGGAGATACTTTCCTCAGCGCCTATCCTTGCAGCACCCGAGCCTAGCGAGCCTATGTTAGTTTACATGGAGGCACCAACCGGGTAATCAGCATCGTCGTCGTGGTAGAGCGTAAGGAACCAGGGCATGTGTACGGAGTTCAACAACCAGTTTACTATGTAAGCAAGGTCTTGACGGAGTCCAAGCAGCGTTACCCGCACTACCATAAGCTAGCTTATGGAGTGTTCCTTGCTTCTCGGAAGCTAAGACACTACTTCCAGGAGCACCCTATCATAGTTGTGAGCAAAGCTCCACTGTCTGACATCATCAACAACAGCGACGCTACAGGAAGGGTCACAAAGTGGGGCATTGAACTTGCCGCCTTCGAGATCACTTATAAGAGGCACGACGCTATCAAGTCACAAGCCTTGGCGTATTTCATCGCAGACTGGACGGAGATGCCTGATGCTACCCCTATACCAGAGCCAGAATACTGGGTGATGCACTTTGACATATCAAAGCTACATAATGGCTTGGGGGCTGGTGTACTGCTATAATCACCAACCGGGGAAAAGCTACACTACGTTCTGCAGATCCATTTCGAGGCTACGAATAACATGGCGGAGTATGAAGCACTCATTCACGGACTACGCATAGCCAAGGATATTGGCATCAAGCGCATAGTTTGTTGTGGATATTCCGACTTGGTTGCCTAGCAGGTGGCTGGCACCTGGAACGCGCGGAACCCTATGATGGCGGCATATCAAGACGAAGTTGTAAGGTTCCCAACCTTTAATAAGGTAGATATCCCTGTGTTTACAATGCTAGTCCCTGGATCAATAGCTAGCATCCACAGTTAAGATGTAATATCAAGAAACAAAGGTCATAGTACAACTTTATAACCAGGAATAACATAAATTATTACATCTTACATAGATCATTTGGCTATCTCATTACAATGCAGCAGAAAATAACAATAGCATGGGGTCCTTCATCTTCAAAGTACCAAAGGCAGACATGTTGGTTGTAGACTTGTAATCCTAATCATTAAACTTCACTAATATCAATCAAACCTGCAACATAAGAAGTTACAGCCACAAGGGTGAGTACATTTGAATTGTATTGGCAAGTGATACTATGGTAGTATAGTGGAGTATATCATCTATATGCATTTGGCTAAGTGGAGCTTAGGCTTGCATTGCTCAAAATAGATTTTTCTTATCATTTGAAAAACACTAAGTTTTTTTCTTGACAAAAATCACCCAAGGCATCTCCCAATAGAAATTGGTGATCCTTCAACCCTTGTTCAACCAAAAGTTTTTAACTTGGAAATTTGGATGAGGAGATTCTTGATAGCTTCCATGTCTTGATGCTCAAATTGTCCTTTGCCAGGGACATGGCTAAGTACTTAGATTTTACACTCTGCAGAGGTGGTGCACTTTCCCCACAAGACTTGGTTTCACCAAGACAAGATCTTTCAGAAGCCTTCCCTTAGACCGGAATGGACACGTTCCAACCTATCATCCCGTGCCACCAACTGTCCATTTGGCTAAGTTATTGCAACCTATATGATCCAGGCAGAGCCCATAATGCCAAGTGGCTGCACTTGAAGCTTCTCAACATTTGACATCTCAAATCTCTTTGTTCCTGGGTGGCCATCCACAAGTGAGATATCAAGTTTCCCCCAGTATACTGGACTTGGTGATGCCCAAGTTTTCCCAAGCATACTGTACTTGCATAACCACTCAACACAAACCAATCTTTCCAATCCACCCAGGTGATTCATTCACTTAGTTGTTTTATTAAACAAAACACAAGTCCTAAGAAATATTCCATAGCATGAAATATAATCCACCCTTGTTTTATACTAGCTAAGCTAAGCATGATAGTAGTAGGAATCTTATCTTAGGAGAATTATACTAAGGTTTCATCTACTAGGTTTTCCCATGGCATAGTTTATACTTAGCAAAAATTCCATGCAAGTCTTACTTAGAAATATCACTAATGCATAGTGAAAATAATGGGATAAAAGTATGTAGCATCACTTGCCTTTTTGGTAGAGAATATAAGTTCACTCCTTGATCTTTGCAATATTCAAACTCTTCAATTCACTACAATTCAATCAAGCAAGCAATATTTTCAATCTACCATTCAAGTAACATCACATAAAATAATAGAAACAAAACAATGCATGCAAGCATGCCAAACTTTGTTTTATTTACAAAAGTTGTTTATAATAGGTTATAAACATTCTAAAACACTTTATTGGTCATTTTATAAAGT
The DNA here is from genome assembly GCA_910589765.1 of Avena atlantica. Taxonomy (NCBI): domain Eukaryota; kingdom Viridiplantae; phylum Streptophyta; class Magnoliopsida; order Poales; family Poaceae; genus Avena; species Avena atlantica. The sequence continues at coordinate 305,566,283 of OU342736.1, forward strand.
GGTAAAACTATTTGCAAAAGATTTTACTCACAAACCATTTTAAATCAAATCATTATTTTATGTGGTTGAAAAATGTCTTTAGCAATGTAATAATTTTTATAGGGTTCACCAAATACATTTTCAAATCATAAAACTTGGTGTTTAGGGTCAGAGAGTTTAAATCAAAACAATTCCCAAAAGGTTTCTTCCAAAAGCATTTTAAACAAATAAACAATATTTTTATTTGACTAGAAATGGTTTAAATCCAAGATTCATTCTTTTGCTTCACCAAATACATTTTTGAAACCACCAATTGATTTCTAGGATCAGTAGGTTCAAAACAAACCATTTTCCATAGGTTTCATCTCAAAAATCATTTTAGAACAAATTTTATATTCTAAACATGCATACACAAATTTCTGCAAAAACAATCAATTTAACAGAAGCATTTTACTAAACAAAGTGCATGGTCAGAAAGTACTTGTCTTGCTAATTCCATTGATATAAAATTTGCAAAATTTGGACGTGTGGTTTGAAAGTTATGAATTTTTCAAATTGGAACATCTAATAGACAAGTTTCTGTTTTTAAAACAGATTCCAGGCCACGTGTCGTGTTGCTATTTGCTGGTACCAGTTCGCATGGATCAAGCACTGAGAGGCGTTGGATCTAATGACAATCATGCGGCACAGATCTATCCATACCCTTTCGGTTAAGTGAGTCTTTCGCGTCACTCCGATCCGGATAGGGCGATGCACAACACACTTTCCATTGAGTGGCGGCGCTGGCGGTGGCAGGTGGTGGCGCTGGCTCTAGCTACGGCGTCGCCGGCGATGCAAGAAGCGAGAGAGTAAAAGGAGTGGCTCACCAGGTTCAGGAGTACATGGCGACGCTCAACGTGCTCGAGAGGTGGCAGGGGGCGCACGGATGCGGCGGGAATTCCTCGCCGAAGATGCTCCTGGCATCAGCACATTCGGGAGTCATCCGAGGCGAGGCTGCAGGCCACGCGTGAGTGATTGGCGAGGACCTAGAGATGTAAAAGACACAGACGAACCAAACGGCAAGATTCACTGGTCGAGGCGCGCACGGAGTCGAGTTCTAGAGCTCACCGGAGTTGCGGGGGTCGTCGGTGGCGTACTGGTGAAGACGTTGCCGACGTTCTGGCACGCGCGCGAGTGAGCTAGTGTTACTGGGTGGTTCGTAGGGATATGGGGAGCAATCCAGTGGGTACTTGGAGCGGAAGGGTGGACGGAGTTGTCGGAATTTGGCCGAGTAGTTCGTCGGGGCAGCGTGGTTGTAAACGGAATCAGGGACAGCCTAGAAGCAGAGGGGAAACGGGAGCAGAGGGGAATGGTAGAGGAGAGAGGGGCGACTAAATACACGCGGTCACGGCGAGCTTTTCGCATGGGATTGATGGAGATTTAACACCGGCATTCATCACCGGAGAAACGGCCAGAGGAGAGTGGTCTTCGCGCGGGTAAGGACGAAGATGAGCTGGCGGTGGGGCCGTTTCGTCAGCGAAGAGAGACAGGGGAGGTGGGGTCCACACGTCGGTGACTGTGCGGGTTCTATTCTGAGTGTATAACGTTTCACTGCAGGGGCGAGCAGGTGGGATGCTGATGGGCTTAGTGGGCTAGGTTAGTTGGGTTGCCTTGTTTCTTATTTTTTTTCTTCTCCTGTTATTTTTCTTTTTCCAATTTGATTTTTCTGTTTTGATTTTGTTTAGTCTATTCAAACATCTATTTGAATTCAAACTTATCTCAAATTTTGTGTGGATTCAAACACTGATTAATATTACATTCTGAAATCATTTTTAGAATAAATATATTAATATTTTAGTGTCTTTTAATTATCTAAAACAAGCCCTTGCTTTAATTCAAATAAGATCAAATAAATTTTTAATCCTTATTTAAATTTCATTTTTCCATAAAACCTTTTCAGTAAGTTTTATTCAATTACTAGGGTGTCAAATATTTCACCTTGACTTATTTGGAAAATGATTTATTAATCATTTTTAATTTGGTGCTTGTCCTTTATTCTCATGAAATTAAATATAGTTTTAATTCCATAAATTTTATTTGGAAGTTTTCTTTGATCTTATTTAGGTCGATTGATCCACTTTTATTCCACTTGGGTAATTCCAAATATCTTTTCCCATGATTTAATTAATCATTTCTAATAAAGATTTTGTCTTTATTCAAATGGAAATGAAATTTTGGTTAATGCCACTTTATTTTTATTTTGGAAATTTTTTTATCCATTTATTTTATTTGGAATTTGGATTATATTCATTCCATTTGCTTATGGATTTGGCCAAGATTTAATTTGGTCTTTAAATATTCCTTATTGAATAATTTCTTTCCTTTTCTTATAAAATCCATATCTTTTTATTTAGAGATCCAAACTTGGTGATTCCAATTTGTAAAATCTTATTTGATATTTATTTATCCTTTTAAATATCTTTAGGATTATTTGCTCACCATTTGGTATGGATTTTCAGATAGATGCTTTATTAGCTTTGGGAATTACTTTTCCTTATCTTATTAAATTCATAAGATTTTATCTATGGCTCCAAATTAAGTGAAACCAAATCATATGGTCTTATAACATTTCTATTTGTCTTTATTGATCATTTTTGAATGTTTGTTGACAAATTTTTATATGGATCAAATCCATAGGCTTGGGGATAACTTGGAAATGATTTTCCTCCATTAGGGTTTTAGGGTTTTGGTTTATTTCCATGTGTTTAAATTTTCTAGATGCATCTATGAGGAATGTATTTTACTTGATTTGAATTTAGTTGGATTCAAACTTTAACCAAAGTTTGTTCAAGATGGGATTTTAAGTTTCCATTTAGAAACAAAAGTTTCTTTTCACCCTGAATTTCAACATTTAATTATTTTGTTTATTTATTTTTCACATAACAAGATTTGGAAAATCTTGGGATGTGACAGGCTACCACCCTTAAAATAAATCTCGTCCCGAGATTTGGGGAAGCTAGGGGTTACAAGTTGGCTCAAAGCAATTAGGGTACTACCACCCTTAAAAATTTTCCAACTAGATTACTTCTTGGCTTGCTTGGAATCTTGGGGAAACTTCTCTAGGCAAACATCTGCATAGTGTCCTTTGTTTCCACATTTGAAACATGTGACAAGGCTGAGATCTTTCATAGGCTTTATCTTGTGCTTCATCTTTTCTGGACAATTGCTTGCATAATGTCCTTGGTTACCACAATTATAGCATGTGATAAGATTGAGTTCATCACATATCTTCTGTGGACAAGTTGCTACCTAATGGCCTAGCTCTTTGCAATTGTTGCACCATACTTGGTTAATCTCCTTATATTTTTGTTTCTTCTCAGGACATTGATTGGCATAGTGTCCCATCTCTTTGCAATGACAACATTGCACTTGGCTTTTGTCCTTCTTCTTCTTGGGTTTCTCCAAAGCTAGGAGTGATTCTAGTTCATGTTCTTCATATGTTATCTCAAAGGTAGGAAAAGTTCCTGGTCTCCTTGACCTTTTCCTTGGATAATACATATGTCTCCTCTTTGGTCCTTTAAATTGAGTCATATTGCTGGGAGGTACAAGCTGAGATTTTCCTTTGTCTTCATCCTTCTTGGTAGACTTTTCTCTCTCATGGTAGTCTGCAATCAGTTGTTGCACTCCACCTTGTTTCCTTTGTTGAACTATGGAATAGATGGGGCATTGAATAGGGACATGATTATTTTCTTCACATAGGAAACAAGTAGCTTGAGATGTGGGGCATTGGTTAGTTGGATGTTTCTCTTCACAACTGGGGCATTGATCTTCATGCTCCATGGAAGTGTAATCCTTGTCTCCACAAATATTGCAAGCTTGGGTTCCTTCTAGAATATCATCCTTGACATCCTTGTGGTCATAATCTCCTTCAGAAGAGTTGCCTCCCATGTTGATCATTTGAGTGGCCATCCCTTGGAACAATTGGGATTGAGTTTCCAAAAACTTTTGCATGGTTGGGTCTAACTCATTATTGTTGGCTAAAAACTGAGTTGTCACTTGGTTCAACTGAGTTTGGTTTGCTAGCAGTTGTTCTCTCATGTTGACCTCTGGGTTGTGGTTGTCACCATCCTTGATGTTGGAGTCTCTTGGAGTAGTCATCTGTTTGGGTTGGATTGGGATTAGAATAGGAAAAATATTTCTAAGGGAAACAATTCTAACCACACACATCACAATTCACTCAAGCAATGTGCAAGCAATCACAAACAAACACTCCACTCAAACAACAAAGTTCAAGCACATTTTTAGGCAAAAAAATATTTTGTTACACCACATAAGTTGGTGAATTTGGTTTGATCTAAATATGGTGGTCCAACTATATGGTTCACTTGAAATCATTCTATCCTTCTTGGTGGATTCTTCTTGAATGAGATCATGGTTTCCTTGGTAATTTTCTTGTGTCTTGGTCACAAAACTTCAAAGGTGATGATGATTCCTCCTAAGTTGTGTTTCCTTAGTCTTCAAGCCTTGAGCAACATTTCTTGTCTCACTTGTAGTACTTAGTGATATCCAAGGTTGATGTCCTTGTTGAGAATAAGGTTGAAATCACTTGAAGTTTTTGAAGTCATTAGAGTTGATGAAGTCCTTTGCACATGGTGAAGTCTTTGGCCATGGAGAAGGCTTTATCCATCAAGTTGAAACAGAAGAGATGTAGAGTTAAAACCAAAAATGGTTGAGGAAAGAATTTACAAGATTGTTTGTAAATAAGTTTTTGGAACAAATATAACTCCTATTTTTCTAAGGGGTTTTGTCCAATCCTAGGGTTACAAATCTACAGGCAACACAATGCTCTGATACCATCTGTAAGGTTCCCAACCTTTAATAAGGTAGAGATCCCTGTGTTTACAATGCTAGTCCCTGGATCAATAGCTAGCATCCATAGTTAAGATGTAATATCAAGAAACAAAGGTCATTGTACAACTTTATAACCAGGAATAACATAAATTATTACATCTTACATAGCTCATTTGGCTATCTCATTACAATGCAGCAGAAAATAACAATAGCATGGGGTCCTTCATCTTCAAAGTGCCACAGGCAGACATGTTGGTTGTAGACTTGTAATCCTAATCATTAAACTTCACTAATATCAAACAAACCTGCAACATAAGAAGTTACAGCCACAAGGGTCAATACATTTGAATTGTATTGGCAAGTGATACTATGGTAGTATAGTGGAGTCTATCATCTATATGCATTTGGCTAAGTGGAGCTTAGGCTTGCATTGCTCAAAATAGATTTTCCTTATCATTTGAAAAACACTAAGTTTTTTGCTTGACAAAAATCACCCAAGGCATCTCCCAATAGAAATTGGTGATCCTTCAACCCTTGTTCAACCACAAGATTTTAACTTAGAAATTTGGATGAGGAGATTCTTGATAGTTTCCATGTCTTGATGCTCAAATTGTCCTTTGCCAGGGACATGGCTAAGTACTTAGATTTTACACTGTGCAAAGGTGGTGCACTTTCTCCACAAGACTTGGTTTCACCAAGACAAGATCTTTCAGAAGCCTTCCCTTAGACTAGAATGGACGCGTTCCAACCTATCATCCCCTACCACCAACTGTCCATTTGGCTAAGTTATTGCAACCTATATGATCCAGGCAGAGCCCATAATGCCAAGTGGCTGCACTTGAAGCTTCTCAACATTTGACATCTCAAATCTCTTTGTTCCTGGGTGGCCATCCATAAGTGAGATATCAAGTTTCCCCCAGTATACTGGACTTGGTGATGCCCAAGTTTTCCCCAGCATACTGGACTTGCATAACCACTCAACACAAACCAATCTTTCCAATCCACCCAGGTGATTCATTCACTTAGTTGTTTTATTAAACAAAACACAAGTCCTTAGAAATATTCCATAGCATGAAATATAATCCACCCTTGTTTTCTACTAGCTAAGCTAAGCATGATAGTAGTAGGAATCTTATCTTAGGAGAATTCTACTAAGGTTTCATCTACTAGGTTTTCCCATGGCATAGTTTATACTTAGCAAAAATTCCATGCAAGTCTTACTTAGAAATATCACTAATGCATAGTGAAAATAATGGGACAAAAGTATGTAGCATCACTTGCCTTTTTGGTAGAGAATATAAGTTCACTCCTTGATCTTTGCAATATTCACACTCTTCAATTCACTACAATTCAATCAAGCAAGCAATATTTTTCAATCTACCATTCAAGCAACATCACATAAAATAATAGAAACAAAACAATGCATGCAAGCATGCCAAACTTTGTTTTATTTACAAAAGTGGTTTATAATAGGTTATAAACATTCTAAAACACTTTATTGGTCATTTTATAAAGTGGTAAAACTATTTGCAAAAGATTTTACTCACAAACCATTTTAAATCAAATCATTATTTTATGTGGTTGAAAAATGTCTTTAGCAATGTAATAATTTTTATAGGGTTCACCAAATACATTTTCAAATCATAAAACTTGGTGTTTAGGGTCAGAGAGTTTAAATCAAAACAATTCCCAAAAGGTTTCTTCCAAAAGCATTTTAAACAAATAAACAACATTTTTATTTGACTAGAAATGGTTTAAATCCAAGATTCATTATTTTTCTTCACCAAATACATTTTTGAAACCACCAATTGATTTCTAGGGTTACTAGGTTCAAAACAAACTATTTTCCAAAGGTTTCATCTCAAAAATCATTTTAGAACAAATTTTATATTCTAAACATGCATACACAAGTTTCTGCAAAAACAATCAATTTAACAGAAGCATTTTACTAAACAAAGTGCATGGTCAGAAAGTACTTGTCTTGCTGATTACATTGATATAAAATTTGCAAAATTTGGACATGTGGTTTGAAAGTTATGAATTTTTCAAATTGGAACATCTAATAGACAAGTTTCTGTTTTTAAAACAGATTCAGGCCACGTGTCGTGTTGCTATTTGCTGGTACCGGTTTGCACGGATCAAGCACTAAGAGGCGTTGGATCTAATGACAATCGTGTGACACAGATCTATCCATACCCTTTCGGTTAAGTGAGTCTATCGCGTCACTCCGATTCCGGATCGGACGGTGCACAACACACTTGCCATCGAGTGGCGGCGCTGGAGGTGGCAGGTGGTGGCGCTGGCTCTGGCTACGGCGTCGCCGGCGATGCAAGAAGCGAGAGAGTAAAAGGAGTGGCTCACCAGGTTCAGGAGTACATGGCGATGCTCAACGTGTTCGAGAGGTGACAGGGGCGCACAGATGCGGCGGGAATTCCTCACCGAAGATGCTCCTGGCGTCAGCACGTTCGGGAGTCATCGGAGGCGAGGCTGCAGGCCACGCGCGAGTGATTGGCGAGCACCTGGAGATGTAAAAGACATAGATGAACCAAACGGCATGATTCACTGGTCGAGGCGCGCACGGTCGTCGGTGGCGTACTGGTGAAGACGTTGCCGACGTTCTGGCACGCGCGCAATCCAGTGGGTACTGGGAGCGGAGGGGTGGACGGAGTTGTCGGAATTTGGCCGGAGTAGTTCGTCAGGGCAGAGTGGTTGTAAACGGAATCAGGTACAGCCTGGAAGCAGAGGGGAAACGGGATCAGAGGGGAATGGTAGAGGAGAGAGGGGCGACTAAATACACACGGTCGCGGCGAGCTTTTAGCACGGGATTGATGGAGATTTAACACCGGCATTCATCACCGGAGAAACGGCCATAGGAGCATGGTCTTCGCGCGGGTGAGGACGAAGATGAGCTGGCGGTGGGGCCGTTTCGTCGGCGAAGAGAGACAGGGGAGGTGGGGTCCACGCGTCGGCGATTGTGCGGGTTCTATTCTGAGTGTATAACATTTCACTGCGGGGGCGAGCAGGTGGGCTGCTGACGTGCTTAGTGGGCTAGGTTAGTTGGGTTGCCTTGTTTCTTATTTTTTTCTTCTCCTGTTATTTTTCTTTTTCCAATTTGATTTTTTTTTTGATTTTGTTTAGTCTATTCAAACATCTATTTGAATTCAACATTATCTCAAATTTTGTGTGGATTCAAACACTGATTAATATTACATTCTGAAATCATTTTTAGAATAAATATCTTAATCTTTGAGTGTCTTTTAATTATCTAAAACAAGCCCTTGCTTTAATTCAAATAAGATCAAATAAATTTTTAATCCTTATTTAAATTTCATTTTTCCATAAAACCTTTTCAGTAAGTTTTATTCAATTACTAGGGTGTCAAATATTTCACCTTGACTTATTTGGAAAATGATTTATTAATCATTTTTAATTTGTTGCTTGTCCTTTATTCTCATGAAATTAAATATTGTTTTAGTTCCATAAATTTTATTTGGAAGTTTTCTTTGATCTTATTTAGGTCAATTGATCCACTTTTATTCCACTTGGGTAATTCCAAATATCTTTTCCCATGATTTAATTAATCATTTCTAATAAAGATTTTGTCTTTATTCAAATGGAAATGAAATTTTGGTTAATGCCACTTTATTTTTATTTTGGAATATTCTTTATCCATTTATTTTATTTGGAATTTGGATTATATTCATTCCATTTGCTTATGGATTTGGCCAAGATTTAATTTGGTCTTTAAATATTCCTTATTGAATAATTTCTTTCCTTATATTATAAAATCCATATCTTTTTATTTAGAGATCCAAACTTGGTGATTCCAATTTATAAAATCTTATTTGATATTTATTTATCCTTTTAAATATCTTTAGGATTATTTGCTCACCATTTGGTATGGATTTTCAAATAGATGCTTTATTATCTTTGGGAATTACTTTTCCTTATCTTATTAAATTCATAAGATTTTATCTATGGCTCCAAATTAAGTGAAACCAAATCATATGGTCTTATAACATTTCTATTTGTCTTTCTTGATCATTTGTGAATGTTTGTTGACAAATTTTTATATGGATCAAATCCATAGGCTTGGGGATAACTTGGAAATGATTTTCTTCCATTAGGGTTTTAGGGTTTTGGTATATTTCCATGTGTTTAAATTTTCCAGATGCATTTATGAGGAATGCATTTTACTTGATTTGAATTTAGTTGGATTCAAACTTTAACCAAAGTTTGTTCAAGATGGGATTTTAAGTTTCCATTTAGAAACAAAAGTTTCTTTTCACCCTGAATTTCAACATTTAATTATTTTGTTTATTTATTTTTCACATAACAAGATTTGGAAAATCATGGGATGTGACAGAAGTGGACGAGATAGCCAAGAGCTTATTGGGATACGAGGTAAAGTATGTACCTAGGGAGCAAAACGAGGCGGCTGATCTACTGTCTAAGCTTGGATTAGGGCGCAAACAAATTCCGCCTGGCATTTTCTTGGAGCATCTACGGACACCATCCGTGAAGCGCATATAAGGACAACCTGGATAGAGCTGACTCTTTCGTTCACACAATGACAAAGGTCCCTCCAGCTTGGACAAAACTGTTCATGGAATATCACGTACACGAAACTTTGCCCGACGACGAGGTCAAAAGACGGTAAATAGTGCGTCGAGCAAAGGGCTATACCATAATCAATGGACAACTCTACCGAAGAAGCACCACTGGTGTATACCATAAGTGTGTTTCCTAGCAAGAAGGTATTGAAATCCTCCGTGAAATCCATATGGGAGATTGCGGGCATCACGCCGCTCCTCGATCGTTGGGTGCTATAGCTTTCCAGCAAGGATTCTACTGGCTGACCGCGAAGTCGGACGCCGACAAGCTGGTTGATACATGCATGGGATGCCAGTATTATGCCTGGCAACCGCATGTTCCAGCTAAAGAATTGCGAACAATTCCAATAACTTGGCCGTTTGCAGTCTGAGGGCTGGACATGGTTGGTCCGTTGCAGACGGCACCATGTGGGTTTACGCATCTGCTAGTAGTAGATGATAAATTCACCAAATGGATAGAAGCTAAACCCATTAGAAAGCTGGGGCAACTGCCCTTAGGTTTGTCCGAGATCTAATGGTAAGATTTGGTCTCCCACATAGAATTATCACCGACAACGACAGCAACTTATCACTCAGAGAAGTGGAAGCTTGTTGTTGGGAGAAGGGCATCTCACTTGACCTTGCATCTGTGGCACATCCACAGTCCAATGGTCAGGTTGAGCGACCGATGGATTAATTCTGCAGGGAATCAAGCCACGTCCGGAAGCACTGCTACATAGAGCAGCTAGAGCTTGGGCAGTAGAATTTCCATCTCTGCTGTGGAGTTTACGAACTACACCCAATAGATCCACCGGCTACACCCCTTACTTCATGGTATATGGAGCAAAAGCCATTCTGCCTTTCGACGTCATTCACGATTCACCAAGAGTTTCCGCCTATGATGAAGATGACGCTGAAGAATCCAGACGCCTAGATGTGGACCTTCTCGAGGAGGAGCGCGTATTGGCATGCCAAAGATCCGCCATCTAGCAGCTGAAGCTATGCAACTACCATAGTCGCCGCGTTTGGCATCGCTCGTTTAAAGAGGGGGACCTGGTGCTCCGACTTAAGCAGAAGAAGTCACACAAATTATCCCCGCCATGGGAAGGACCGTTCATCATATGCAAGGAGCTACTCAATGGGTCTTACTACCTCGTTGACAATCCTGAACTAGAGGATAGCCCAATGAGGATCATAAGCGTAAGCGATGTGACCCGGATGACGACTACCCGGTGCTTGATCGTCCATGGAACATAGCACAGCTACGTCCTTTTTACACTTAGTATTTTTATCTATTGTGTACCTCTTATATGATCAATGAAATAAAGCTCTCTGGTTCACTCATATTTCTGAGTCTTTTGCCTCCTTTAGTGTTCATTTTTTGATCGTATAAAACCTTTATGCACAAGCTTTGCGATTTCACTTGTGAAAATTCCACCTACGGGAGTTAGCTTAAGTTTTCTGGTCTACACGTTCTTTGTTGTTTTTATGTGGATTCTGGAGTAGTGACTTTTGGCACTTATTGTCGGCGATTTTGTGCTTAGGTTATTGACGGTGCCATTAGGCATCATCGCCTAAGAGCATAGTTCCGACAACGAGTCTTCCGACTCACGAAAAGTCAAGCATAAAAACCAAAGTAATGGATAAGCCAGCACTTGCTTAAAATATATACATGCTAGAACCAGTTCTTGAGTAGCAGGACATAACAATCATTGTTTTCTGCCTTAAGTTAACACATTGTTTTTTCCGCATACAAATTCCAGAGGAAACAAATATTACATATTGTCTTTCATTCCTCTGGCGCAGGCGACTTGGACGTAGCATCATCCGCAGCAGGAGAGTCATCTTCCTCGAAGTCGACGGTGTTGAGGGGCTCGGAGGAGCTTTGGCTGCCACCATCAATGGTTTTCATGGGCACAAAGACGTTCTAGTCGACCAACTCAGCGACTCTGGTGTCAAAACCCGTGAGTGACGTCAAGATGGCCTCATGATCTATATTTTGGCCATCGTCTTCCATGTCGGGGATAATGGAGGTCACCACGTCGATGTCGGCATTTTCGTAATGCGCCTTGACCATTGATATCGCCATTCTCGCGCTAGCCCGAGTACATGAAGCTTTCCAGCTTACAATACGCTCGGGGTCTTGGCGCAAGATCTCCGAGAACTTCGCCACTGAATCCACCGCCTTGATGTTAATCTGGAGTTGCCGGCAAGGACCATGCATTCTTTTGGCGGAGGAGGCGACTGAATCAAACCAATAGGAGCTACCAATTTCCGACAATGGAATGCATGAGTTCAATCAAACAAAAAATTCAGAATATCCAACTTACAGAAGTACAGGACGGAGAATCACTTACTGAAGATGCTAATTTCAGCCTGCTGGAGCGTTTCCGCCAGAGAATCCCGTTCTTGTCGGAGGATCTTGTATGCTTCAAGATTACGTTCATTTTGCTCATCGGCAGCTTTCTTCTGCTCTTTTAGCATCTCTTCTTTGGAGAATCCTGCAGGACTTTCATGGAGTCTTCATGCACCTTCAGCATATCCTTCCTCTCCTGCTTAAGGATCTTGTTTTCGCTATCCACATGATCAATATGCTTGGATTGCTCAACAATATCCTTAGCCTTGGCAATGGTTTCTGCAAGTCGGAGAAATAACAAATATATAGTGAGTACTCGGAGAATGTTGGCACAAGACCAAGCCAGATTATAAATTGAAAGGAAAAACAGACTCTTCCTCTTGGTGATCTGTTCCTTCAAGAAGGCAGTTTTACCCTTTTCAGTTTCCAAGTCCGCGCGCATCTTCTGTTACTTCTCGTTGGCCACGCCTCTCCGAGCATTCTCATTCTGTGGAAAGAAAATTTAGCGCTGTTTAGTCTACTTGGAGCATCTAGCTGGATAAATATCCACCTAGAGGCTTGGGGGTACAGTGAGAGTTTTTAACTTGGCAATATGCTTAGTCTTTCTTTAAGCATCTAGTCGGAACTGATTCAGTTTTCCACCAGAAGCTTGGGGGCTACAGTATAAAGTTTTTAACTCAGTCATATGCTTAGTCTTTCTTTAAGCATCTAGTTGGAACTAATTCAGTTTTCAACTAGAAGCTTGGGGGCTACAGTGTCAAAATTTACAAACACTGCGTATGATACTCTGAAAGCATCTAGTCGGAATAATTCATTCAAACTATATGCTTGGGGGCTACAGTGAGAAGCTTTCTAGCTTAGTCACTCTTAGAGCATTTAGATGCAAAGACCTATGATTTTCCGTCTAAGTCCTCGGGGGCTACAGTGGGATACTCATATGAAATGCAAAAGGCAGATAAAACTTACAAGTGCGATGATCTTGAGGTTGGTAGCACTTTCAGCAAGCAACTTGCCGAAGGAAAGGTTGTTTCCTCGCAAGATATCTGCCTGGCGGAGAAGCTCCTCAAGACTGAATGTTGGAGATGTCGGCGCTGCACCAGGAGCCAAAGCAGAGCTACTCGGCGTAAGTGTCGGGTAGACTATCTTCGGGAACTCTATGGCTGTCTTGGGTGCGGAGGCACCGCCTTCAGCAGATGTACCACCCTCCACCGCCGCCTTACCACTACCTATGGCATCATTAGCCGGATCTTTAGCCATATAAGTTGTGACACTCCCTGTGTTGCCTGTTCGCCCAAACCAGCATGCTCCGTGGAGGCACCTGAGTCCACTTCCATGGCGGAAGGGCCAGATGCATCTTTGGCCTGTGAGATTATTGAAGCTGGCGCAGGCTGAATGCTAGGAGTAACAGGGGCGATGGCGGGAGATGCGTGGTGGGACACGTCACGATGCAACATATCTTTGATATTTCTAGAAGCCCCCAGAGGTTTGGAGGTCTTCTTCAAACTGGTGGTAGCCTTCTTCCTGAAACGTGCAAAAAGTATAAGTACAGGAACGAGACAAGCAATGGGCAATGTCGGAGAGAAAGAAACTTACACAACAGGGGGTTCTTTGGCAAAGGGGATCCCGGTAATCTTTCTTTTCTCTGCCTCTAGGGCGGCAGTGGACTTCTTGGAGGCTCCACCCTCCGTATTCTTCTTCTTGCCTCCGTCGGCAGCGTCAGAGGTGGAGCTCTTCCGCTGCACCAGCGGGACATCGTCGTCATACATGACGATCTTATCGGAGCTGGCGCAGGCTGAACGCTGGGAGTAACAGGGGCGATGGCGGGAGATGCGTGGTGGGACACGTCACGGTGCAGGATATATTTGATATTTCTAGAAGCCCCAGAGGTTTGGAGGTCTTCTTCAAACTGGTGGTGGCCTTCTTCCTGAAACGTGCAAAAAGTATAAGTACAGGAATGAGACAAGCAATGGGAAATGTCGGAGAGAAAGAAGCTTACACAACAGGGGGTTCTTTGGCAAAGGGGATCCCGTTAATCTTTCTTTTCTCCGCCTCCAGGGAGGCAGTGGACTTCTTGGAGGCTCCACCCTCCGTCTTCTTCTTCTTGCCTCCGTCTGCAGCGTCAGAGGTGGAGCTCTTCTGGTTTCGCGCCAGCGGGACATCATCGTAGAACATGACGGTGAATTCCTTCATCTTTGGGTCATAGATTTGGACAACCATGCTATCCTCCTCTAGATTTCTAAGCTGTTAAGTGAAATCCCACGAGTGTTAGATGAAGATGGTAATGGTTAGACGGAAGAACTGGAGTATATGTCATACACGGAAAATAAACAGGTACCTTTGGGCACTTTCCCTCCTCGAACATGTCGTAGGTGATGGTCAAGCAACGCTTCCTATCCTTCACCTTGACGATGTCCTTGAGGCGGAGCTTGACGGAGTCGCTGGAGAAGTTGTCCTCGGAGATACGAAGGCTATCCTTCCTTTCCTTGGTATACTCATGCATCAACTTCTAGCGGTGCTGCAGAGGCTGGATCCGCCTGACGAACCAGCACATGGCCAGGTCCAATCCGGTCAGACTCGTCTCTACGAACCACTCTATCCGCCTTATAGCACGGGAAGCGTAGATGTCGGAGGGAAGGGAGGCCTAGGATCTCCATGTAGAGGCTTTGGCGGCAGCTCCATCGACAAAGTCCAGATACGTGGCTTCTCGGCCAGCCAGAGGGATGTCTGGGCTGTTGAAGTATGTCTGTTGCCAGGTTTTACATGACTCATGGCCGACAATGTCGGGGAACCGCCCGCCAGGCCGGATCTTAAAACTAATAGTGCCATAGTTCCTGCGCTCGTCCTAGCCGGCTCCAGGTTCCCACTTGACGGTGAAAAAGTAGATAAAGAGATCTAGCCTAGGCCGAATCCCTAAATAACCCTCGCAAAGCGCCGCGTAGTTGCTAAGCGCGAGGATGCTATTGGGGGAGAGGTTCTGAGACTGTACTCGGTAATGGTTGAGGACAACTAGGAAGAAATTGGAGATGGGCAGGGAGACGCCGCGTACCAGTTGTTCTTTGAGGTACACCTTCTCTCCGGCTTGGGGAGAAGGCGTGACCTTGCCGGCCGGCGCCGCCCGCCAGACGAGCCCCTCTGTCGCAGGGAGGTAGCCCTCGGCGAGTAGTTCCTTGATATCGCGGTCCGTGATATCTGAACCACCCCACCCCCTTATGGGAGTCATTTTCCTCCTCCAACAGCTCCAGCACCGCTAGATTGTGGTCGCCGCCGGTGATTTCGACCACCGCGGATTTGGGGATCACGAGACCTTCTGGAGGCACGATGATGGTGCTCGCCGGCTTCGCCGCGGCATCACCGAACGCCACCATAGAGGGAGCGGAGCTGCTGCTGGCCATTAGGGAGATTGGGGTGTGACTGGGAGGATTGAGGAGCTAGGGTTTTACGCGAAACACGTGGAGAGCTCGAGGAGGCGCTCGCTAGAGGATGAAGATGACGCAGGAGGAGAATGAGGTGAAAAGTAAAAATTCCACCGCAGTTACAATTTATAATCTCTGGCATCAAGATTCGTGCAAGACGATCGAATGGTTGACGCATGGGCGACGTGTGCGGGCGCGTGCGTGGAAATTTCTCCACGTTTCCAACCATCGCCGGCACCGGTTCGTATCGCTCGCGCGGGAAAAATAGACATGATTGTGTTCTCTACATGTGTGAGTTACCAGGCGGTGCTGACCTATGTCTACGCCACCCTAGCTGTCACTGGCAGGTGAACCATCACATTGGAATATTTCGACATAGACGAATACCGTCCGGCTACGAGAAGAGTACGTTGAAAGATTCAGCAATTCTCCGGCTTACAAGTCGAAGACGGAGAAACCTTGTAGGGTTTTTGGGAGGACTACAAGATATTGCTTGACGATTTGCCGACATCCATCTAGATGGATCATTCAACCTAAATAGGCAAGACGGCGCAAGATCTCAGAGTTCTCCGGGGGCTACTATTGGGGATATGCTATATGGGTATCCTTATAGCATGTCTCCTATCCGGCTAACCCGGGTGGCCCACAATTGGTAGCATGGCCCATGGCCTGTTGGGCGGCACAGTTAGATGGATCCAGAAGGGAGGCCCATGCCGGATAAAGGAAGGCTACCGAAGAGTCACCGACGTACCCGGAGCCTTGGAGTATAAGACACCCTAGACTAGTTGTAAGGAGTGTAGGACTCTGTAACCTGTCCGGCTAGGACTTTGCCTGTAACCCTAGGACCTCACGACTATATAAGTCGGGCCTATGGGAGCCTTTAGGACACGATAACTTAGACTTCCTAGTCACCTCGTACAGCGAACCGATCCCTGTAACTCGGCGTATTGCCATTATAGTGATTTATAGCAGGAGTAGGATTCCGCCACCATTGTGGGATCTGAACCTGGGTAAGCTGTGTTACCTCGTACCCATCAACCGTCCGCCTTCCCCCACGTCTCTAAGCACGCACTGTGAGGACCCCTCCATGGCGTACTCGTCGGCAATACCACGACAATTTCCCAATAAAAGCATCTTTGCATTTTATCCAAGAATCAATACTATTTATAGGCAAGGATAGCAACCATTCTTTAGCTTTTCCTCTCAAGGAGAAAGGAAACAATTTAAGCTTAATAATATCTCCATCTACATACTTATATTTTTGCATCTCACAAAGTTCAACAAAATTATTGAGGTGGGAAGCAACATCATCAGAACTAGCACCAGAAAATTGCTCTTTCATAACAAGATTCAACAAAGCAGGTTTAATTTCATAAAAGGTAGCATCAGGAGCAGGTGGAGCAATAGGTGTGCAAAGGAAATCATTGTTGTTTGTGCTAGTGAAGTCACACAACTTGGTGTTCCTAGGAGTGTTCATTTTTGCAAAAGTGAGGCAAGCCAATAGCAGTAGAAACTAAAGTACGAACTAATTTTTTTGTATTTCTGATAAGAAAACGCAAGCCAAATAAAACTAATTTTTTTGTATTTTTTTGAAAGAAAGAAACAAGAAAAACAAAAACAAAGTAAAGAGATTGGTTGTGAGAGACTCCCCTTGCGAGAATCTTCTTTCTCCCTAAAAGGTGAATGACGAGGAGGAAGAGATTCAAGCTGTCCTTAACTCCCCGGCAACGACACCAGAAAACGTCTTGGTGCGACTCATATCACTATAGAGCTTCATTGGGATACCCCAAGAGGAAGGTGTGAAGAGCACAACAGTTAGTTTTCCCTCGGTTATGAAACCAAGGTTATTGAACCAGTAGGAGGAAGGAAACAACTCCAAGGTGTTTCTAACAACTTGGAACCTGCACAACACAAACTCAAAACTTTGCCCCAACATATAGTGAGGTTGTCAATCTCACTGGTTTGCTGAAAATAAAGGATTAAACGTATAGTGTGGAAGATAATAGTTGCTTGTACAAAGTAAACGGTAAAAGTAGATGATGTATCAATGATAAAGGAATGGACCGGGGTCCATAGTTCACTGGAGATGTTATCCTTAAGATAGATAACATGATGGGTGAACAAATTACAACGGGGAAATTGAAAGATTGAGAAAGCATAACAATGCATATACTAGACATCATGACTCCTTTGAGATTTGATTGGGCATTACAACAATATACATGGACCGTAATCCAACTTCATGTATGACTAATAATCCACCTTCAGGTTATCATCCGAACCCCTTCCAGTATTAAGTTGCAAGAAACGGATAATTGCATTAAGCAATGTGTGTAAAGTAAATAATACAATTGTTCCAGGAACAAAAGATTGTTGTTTTCTCCCTAGTAGCAACAACACATCTACGACCTTAGAGATTTCTTTCACTTCCCCAGATTTCTAGAGGCATGAATCTACTATCGAGCATAAATACTCCCTCTTGGAGTCACAAGCATCTACTTGGCCAAGATATCTACTAGCAACAGAGAGCATGCAAGATCACAAATAATATAGATATCATAGAATCAATAATCAATCTGACATAGTATCTCAATATCCATCGGATCCCCACAAACACAACATGTAAGATTACAAATAGATGATCTTGATCATGAACAGAGCTCACAAGATATAAACATGATAGCACAAAGGTGAAGAAACAACCATCTAGCTACTGTATGGACCCATAGTCCAAGGGTGAACTACTCACGCATCATACCAGAGGCTGGCATGGTGATGAAGAAGGCCTCCGGGATGATCTATCCCCTTTGGCAGGGTGCCGGGAAGAGCTTCAGATCCCCCCGATCTAGGGATGATGGTGGCTGCGGCTACAGACTGTTTCGTGGACATTTGATCAGGTGCTTAGGGTTTCTGCATCAGGTGAATTTATAGGAGAAGGGGCAAGGTCGGAGGGTGCCCGAGGGGCCCACACCTGGGTGCGGCACCCCTTGGGCCGCGTGGCCCTAAGGTGTGGCCACCTCGTGGCCCCCCTTCGGCTACCCATCGGTCACCATGTTCTCTCCAGTAAAATATTGACTTTGGCTTTTGTCCTGTCCAATTCCGACAATATTTCCTTACTAGCTTTTCTGATACCAAAAATAGAAGAAAACAGGCAACTGGCACCATGGCATATTTTTAATAGGTTAGTCCCAGAAAATGTATAAAAATACCTCAAAGTGTAGAAAAAACATAGCAAAGTTGATACTAAACAAGCATGGAACATCAAAAATTATAGATACGTTTACGACGTATCAAGCGTCACCGAGTTTGCCCCATGTATCTATCCGTTACTTGGATTGGAAAATCTTGGTCTTGATAAAAACACCTCAACCCATTTCTTCGGGAAACCCAACGATACATTTATGATCCCCCTTTCACGGCTTGATACTTGATATCATCAAATTCACCTTCTAAAACAATGATTATGCATTGTCTCACAGTCGAAGGATATAGGCCACAGTGTTTATATGTTATCATCAATGAAGAACATTTAAGTAACTAGATCTCCTTGTGATTAACTTTGGTTGTATGTCTATCACATCATTCTACAATGATGTGACCTCATTGTCAATCGGCACTATCACCATGATCTTGAAACCATAAGATCATCACTTTCCCAATGAGCTAGTTTGCTAGAGGCAACTAGAGACCTGGTTGTTTACATACCACATGTGTATTAACATTTCGTATTAATACAATTATAGCATGGAAAGAAACGTATTATGAACAAGAGATACATCAAATAGAAACACTTTATTATTTTCCTCTAGGGCATATCTCCTTCATCTTGTACTTGAAGATGATGTTGGCTAGAACATTAAGATCCCAAAAGAGGTAGCGCGAGAAATATTCCTAATGTATAAAATATTGGGTTCGTTGCATGGAAAACAAAAAAATTATACCGCAAGAACGAACAAAACCAAGATCCAATCTATGGCAAGGCCAAGATCTAATCTATGAGATAGGTGTAACGGGATTGGGAACTAACACTCATAGATCCAAAGCATTTAAAGAGATCGGATCTCGTGGTTGATGTAGTCGATCACTTGCTGATCTCAAGATCGCGATGACGATCCTTCCGGCGTCGTGTTCCGGCAGCGCTTCCGCACTCAGTCACACGTACGGAGTCGATGAAGACCTTCCTCTCCCTATTTCGGCAGGCAGCGGAGGTATTAGATCCCCTCGGAAACCCAACAACACAACGGTGTGATGGTGGTGGTGGAGGAGGAGAGATTTTTACAGGGCTTTGCGTAAGTCGGAGCGGTAGATGGAGGAGAGAGGGGTGGTGGCACCTAGGGTTAGGAGGCGCAAGGACAAGGGCAAGGGGAGTGCGCCCCACCCCTCTTTATATAGAGGGGGTGATGACTGCAAGTGCACAAATCTTTTGTAGCTAGTTTCGAAATGAAGATATCGATCCCACAGGGAGCAGGACTCTGAAGTCTAATGGTTCTTAAATTAAATACTGGAAATAGATATGCTAAAATGAAGTTCTAAGTAACAAGATAAATGTGAGTGTTGTGTAGAAAGATGTTTTTGGGTTTTTGGTGCAAGAAAACAATAAGTAAAGTAAAGCAAACTAAATGCAAAAAATATGAATCGTGTATGTAAAAGAGTGAAAGGATAGAGAAGTCGCCTAGATGGGGGTGAATAGGCAATTTCAAAACTATTATGGTTTTGGCTTGATAGAATGCGGAATTCAAATAACATTTATTTTACAAGCACAAAACCTAAATACGCTAGGCTCAACTAAGTGCACCAACAACAAGTTAAGATAAGCAAGATATCACAAGATAAATATACCACAAGTGATAAGCAAGATATAATTAATTCAAGCTCGATGGCTATCACAAGGAAAGTAAGCTCGGGTATAGAGGTAACCGAGGCATGCAGAGACGAAGATCTATTCCCGTGTTCCCTTACAAGTAAGGTACGTCATGTTGGAGAGGTGTGGGATTCCACGAAGGATTTCCCAACGCCACGAAGGCTCATCTTCTTCTTTGAGTCTATCCCACGAAGGAATAGGCCCTTTCCTTATGGCTAGCTTTTCCTCCACTCCAGAGATGGCAAGCTCCACAACCACTTCATAAGCTCCACGAAGGAGAAGCCCAGGTCTCTTCACAATCTTCCACGAAGAGGACACCATGGCACCAACCGCCAAGCCAACTAGGAGGTCACCCTCCAAAATTAACAAGCTCATGATCTCTCACTCGAACAAATCGTAATGGAGATCTCAACACTTATGCAAGAATGCAAAGCATGACCACCAAGGGTGCCCAAATCCTTCACTCTCAAATCCCACCAAAGCAACAAGTGCTAGGGAGGAATTAGAGAGGATGAACAATGGTGGAAGTCAACAAATGACTCCAAGATCTAGATCCAATGGGTTCTCCTCACTTAGAGGAGGAATTGGTTGGTGGGGATTGTAGATCTAGATATCCTCTTCCAAAGCCCTCAAAAAGATGCAAGAATCATAGGAGGGAAGGGGAGGAAGAAAACTCAAGAGGTTCAACATTGGAGGTCAATTTCGTGGTCAAGAACACTTTAAAACGTTGGGGGAAGAACCCCCTTTTATGGTGGAAAGCAAATATGGCCGTTAGGAGAAAACTGTGCGAATCCGGTTGAAATTTCGGTTGGACCGGCTCCAGAACTGGATGGTTCGGTTCCTGGACCGGAAAACCGGATCTCAACCGGGATAAGGGTCAGTACACAGTCTCGGATAGACTTAGTATAGCAAAACCGAAAATCCCGGTTGAATCTCGGTTGAAACCCGGTTGAATCTCGGTTTTCCGGTGCTGGCACCGGACCACCAGGTCTGGGTGCCGGTTGAACCGGATCCACAACCGAGATGAAACTGACTTCACAGAAAACGCAATAACTTTTGCATCCGGACTCTGATTTCTTTGATCTTGGGTTTGTTCTGATGAGGACAACAAGCTCTACAAGATTGTATAGAGAAAGATCATAGCCCAATAAAGGATGATAGAACCAAATGAATAAAGGTAAGAAGCATCGCTAAATAAGAATCGATAAAACTTTCAAACTCGAAAATGCCATCGAAGATGCATACGAATTCCGTTTTAGATGAACTTGGGCTTATTGAAGAGCTAGCAACAAGATCAAGAACCTCACATGGAGAAACACCAATAAGCAACAAAATAGGAAGATGCAAAGTATGCAAAGGATTGAGCTCCCAATGACGATGTGATCAAGTTACACAACAGAAAGCCCCTCTTGATACTGCGGCTATCTATCCTATAACCCGGTCTCCCAACAACCACCTTGAGACAGGTAAAAGGAAAACCTAGAAAGGCCATACCTTTGCCTTGCGCATACCGCTTGATCTTGATGACAATACTTCAAGCTCCACGCAAGCCAGAATGCAACACTTGATCATTGTTGCTTCGTGAAGACTCCTAATTTGCTCCCCATACACCACTATGGGATAGCTTCATTAATACATGTCTTCACATGTACATTATCACCAATATGGACGGCAAGCTTGAAGCAAACGATCTTCTCGAGATGCTTATCTTGAACTTTCCCTTCTCAACCTTGATGATGATCACCACTTGATGTCGTCCTCTCATGGGCTATATAATATCTTCATTTTTGAAGCATGCCCATGGAAAGATACCTGCCCCATATAGAAAACGCAAAGGCAAATATATAATGGGTTAGTTCATGATGCATAATTGACAAGGCTTACCATACCATAAGACCATGTGGTACATTCTTTATGCTTCATGTGTTGAACAACTTGAAATCACTCTTCACTCTTTGTATTGGTCAACCAAGTATCTTCTCGCGCTCCATCTTAATATCTTGAGGTACATAAGGAACTCTTAATTTGATTACATGCTCTAAATCTTAGGGGCAATTACCCTTTCAATCTCCCCCATTTTGGTAATTGATGACAATCACAACAAGAGGGTTTATATAATGAATATTAGAAACAAGTACGCAACTTATCCGAGAATAAGTTGTATACAAGAGGTTGTAATTGATATGGTTAGGTAACACAAGGATACTAGCCCATATCAAAACCGATTCTACTCACATAAACTACAACTAATGCTGGAGATGTGAGTAGAACCAACATATTAGAGAAAACTCCCCCACAATATATGCACGTGTGATGATCTTGAATTTCATTGCATACATTGTTAAGCATAACCATTGGGAGAGTTTCCACTATATATACAACCATGCAAAACATAATAAAGATGAAATGCATGAAAGAAAAACACTTATGAACAAACCAATCTTAATTAGAAAACCATTTCCCTTAAAACCCTCTAAACTTCTCCCCCGTTGACAACAAGTGCCAAAATGGATAACAAGGTTAGAAGGACAATATAGTATGAGTTCCTACACAAGGTGTGCATTACTCGTAATATGAGTGAAATCACATGCACATATCCAATGACGAACACTTAGAGGAAATCAAACTATATTGTGATCAAGGATTGCTAAAAGGATAACAAGGTGAAGGAACTTCAACGGATGAAGCAAGCAATCGAAAGATCCAAATAATAAAATGGACAAATAGTGCTCTAAGTGAAATAAGGAAGCTCCCCAAGGTTCGTGCATAAATTGGTTGTTTCATTTGAATACAATATGCACAAACATGGAATCCTCACTCCCTCTATATTATTTAGAACACAACCAATATACAAGGATTAGATATAAACCAATACACTTGTTAAGACAATATTAAGTACAAAAGAAACCAAATATGAGATATGAGTGTGTGAAGATGCAATAAAAGTAAACCAATCACCCATAAAGCAAGACCTTACCAAAACCATTAAAAATCAAGAGGATAAGAGTGATGGTCGGAAAAGAGCGAGCATATCAAGGCGAGAGATTAACACTCTCGTGTATATAAGTTTCTAAGTGAAAAAAACATGAAAATAATCCACAAATAAACATCCACACATAATAGGTTAATAAAAATAATACATGATATCCAAGCGGAAGTCTTAAGATATACCAAAAAGGATATTTTTCTTAAGTGCATATATAGCCCATGGCTCTATTTTATCTTATGGTATATCAATGAACTTCACCAAATAAAAATGAAAAATATCAAAACCATCACAACTAACACTAAGGGAACTAATGCTAGTTGGGATACTTTGAGAAAGGCAACAAGTATCAAAAGGAATAATTCAATGCAATTTCAACAATATTGCACATGAGAGTACTTTGAGGAGTTGATATGCAATAAATTGCTAGAAGGCATATTTGGAATTGGTGAATCATGAACATGATTTTATATACTCCACATTATATGCATCATCTCAAATTACTCACATAAGCAATAAGGATACAGAAGTCTTTCAAATATAATTGCAAGAATCGAACATTTACAAAGAAATAAATTCATGCCAAGATGCAACCTACAAGAGATTGGATGGAAGAATAGTGTGCATGAATAAGATACTTGTTATCGAGATAGCAATGGTATGTTGTAGTAGATAAGAATTTTTTGGATCATCCTAGCTTGGCTCCAATTATTATGTGGTGACAACACTTTCCTTATAGACGAGAGAAGCATCCATTGCATCTTCAATGTACCTAAAACAACATTCAAGTACATCTTGGTCCCCAAACTTATTGGGTCCAAAGTGGTGGTTAGAATAACCACAACACATAGGATACACTCCATAAAAATATGTGCATATTTAGAGATAAAATTTGAATTTCATGCACATATTAGCCGTTTAAGGATATGATGGATTATACCCTATATATTGGATCAAAGAAAGTTAAACATGATATAAGATATACATTTAGTAAACATGCATCCACGAGACTTTCAAGATCCAACGAAGATATACTTTGGACAAATCAACAAAAATATTCAAGAAGGCATACAAGGTGTGACAAAACTCATTTCTTGTCCAAACTATATCAAAGAATCAAATCAACACAAGATTTGTTCAACAAAGTTCAACAAATGAACCGAAAAAAAATACTAAGCATGAAAGATGAAATAAAAACACAAATGCTCAAAGATTTAACTCATTCAAGAAAATAAATTAGAGAATAAAGAATGAGATAACAAACTCCCAAAAGAGCAAGGTTTCAACAAATAAACCAAACCCTTAACACTTTTCACAATGGCACAAGGTTCCGAGAAGAAAAGTTTTGTCTTCCACGAAAACACATTTGATAATAATCAAAAACATCATCAAAGAGATGTTCAAAAGACAAGGAAGACAATGGGATCCAAACCGAAGTTTTTGGAAAGAAAATAAGGAAATAAGAGGTTAACTCCAAAGTGAAGATGATCCAGAAATGCTACCACACACAAGTATATCAATTATCGAAGACAATGAGTGTATTGGAATAGATTTCCGGTGGTATATTGCACGGATATTAAAGATAAATCTTCACAATAAAAACCATAGGATAGAAATAAAAAGATTAAGCACTATGCAAAGATAGAGATTCTTGATAGCTTCAACTAGTCACACAATCATGCAAAGCAATGATTAGAATAACTTGAATCATATGATACCCCAAATAAGATATGGATATATGTATTTGAGAAAGACCGCACCAAGAATTTCTTACTCAAACAAAGACCAAAAAGACGAGCAATAAAAGCTTCTAACAGAAATATGACCTTGTTTGAGCCAACATGCCACCTAGAAACAAGATAATCAACAATATCAACTCTAAGTGGCACTACCTCATATGTTCACATTTCCTAGGATTGTGATATGCAAAAGAAGCATATTACTCCCCCATAATGTGATATTCATTTTTTATAAGAGGCAAAAGAACCTCAACTAGATATAATTAATGTACATTTAGAATTTGAATTTCTCATGAGTATGATACACCACATAGTGACTAGATAAGCTTGCAATATCAATACTAAGTGGTAGTACTCATGTACACATATTTTAAGGTTTGAGATATGCGCGAGGCATGTCACTCCCCCTAAATGGGATGTTCCATTAACCACTCTAAAAGAGCCAAATAAAATATCATCAAGATGCATTAGAGGCTCAAAATAAAACACATGAGTAAATGATGTGCCAAAGACCTAGACATACTTGTATACATAAAATAATCAATCATGAGTCATACCAAATACAAACACATACTTGGTACAAAACCAAAACATGTAAAGGGGCAAGTAACTTACAATAGAAATGAGTTAAGTACAAGTTACTGCGAAGAGGCACATTGGATATAAGATAGGGAAATGATAATACTTATAACTTGGCTTGATCAAATATAATATATGAAGATCCCTTAATTCTTCAAGAGTTAGTCAACTCTCCAATGCCCTCCATAAACATCTATTGATCAAGTTTGAGCTAGTTGGTCCCCAACCAATTTGGGTCCTAAGAGGTTAGTCACAATAGGCTTGGCAACCCAAATGGTTATTTTCTTGACACCACTTTGAGTTCTAACAAACTTGGCAAACACATTACCATCCTTATCCTTCCTAAGAGAATAATCATCATCAATCATGATAGGGTTAGATAAGGTATCGTTTGAACATGAAGAAGCAAAGTGACCCTTCACGCGACATATGTAGCAACAAGTGCTCCCCTTTCTCTTCTTCACTGATTTCTTGGCTTGGGGAGCATTACCTTGATTCTTCTTTGGAAGTGGCCTAACATCAACTTGGGCTTGACCTTGAACTTGTGTCCGCTCCCTTGTTGCTTCTCACTCAAGTGTTTTTTTTCAATGGACAAGATCTTACATGATGTCCTTCAACCTTGCACTTGAAGCAAACAATCTTGGCCAAATTCTTGACTTGGTCTTGGCCCTTCTTCTTGTTGCTCTTGAACTTGTTCTTTTTATTGGAGTTGAATCCAAGTCCACTTTTATCATTAGGGGATTGTTGCACACTCAATATATTATCGAGTGTGGATTTCCCTTCATGACTCTTTTCCAAGTCATTCCTTAAGGAAGTGACTTGGGCCTTGAGCTCTTTTATTTCCTCTATATGGTTACTAGAAATTCAATTACTAGAGGAAGTAGAAGCTTTGTTGTTAGAGCAACAAGGCAAAGCAATTAATCCAACACAAGGTTTATCAATAGTATGGCTAGATGGATTACTAGGACTAGCACATGGAAAAATAGCATTTTGACTAGAAGTTGTGCTAATGTCCAAAAGAGGCTCATAAGATGTTATCTTAGTAATACTTTCCTCACAAGCTAACTTTAGCCCATAATGGGAGATTAGAAGATCATTATGAGAGCCCGAGAGCTTTTCATGACTTTCTTCCAATTTCCTATACTTGCTCGTTAGTAACTCAAGTTGGGCCCTTAGCTCAACATTCTCATTTAGGGTAGATGCTTCACAAGAAGTAGAGTTAGTAGCACAAGCATCATTAATGGAATTTTCCTTTTCAGGATCACAAGATTCAATTTTTTGTGTGTGGAGACTATTAGTGTTCTTCTCCTCGACAAGATCTTACTTAAGGAGATTGAATCTCCGACTCTCATCATCAAGTTGGAAATCCAACGCCTCTATGGTACCCATTTGTTTAGTTATGGTGTCCATAAAGTGTTTGAGACAAGTAACGGCCTTATTATTACCACGAAGAGAGGTACAAAAAAAGTCAACTCAAGTAAGAGAGCACTAGTATCCTCATCAATGTCATCATCACTATCATCATTATCATTGCTATTATCTTTAGACGACATATTGGGATCCAAAGTAGGAGATACCTTCGATCCTCTTGCCATAAGGCACATGTGAGCACAGGAGGATGAAGATGAGCATATTCTTGAATCTTCATTCATGATCATGTCTTGCTCCATAGAATGTTTTATTTCCTCTACATTGTTAGATAAACAACTAGAGGAAATGGAAGCATTTTGTTCATGGGATAAGGCAAATCAAGCATATCATCTACACTAGTACTCAAATAATTTCTAGAAGATATGCAAGGACTAGCAACACAAGGGGATATAGCATCATTGTTGCAAGAAGTGCTTAAGTCCAAACTCTCTACAACATTACCATTTATAGAACAAGAATAGTTGGTGCAAAGAGAAACACTACCATCATAACATATGATTTTTCCACTCACCATGGCATTACCTTGTGACTTGTCACATGTATGTGAAGTGGGAAGAACTGAAATCTCATCGTGGCCGGAGATGGAAGCAACTTGGAGCTCTTCATGATGTGAGGGAGAAGAGAGCTCCTTGGAGATACCACCGACCCTTCGAGAAATGGACCCACCAAATATTTCTTTAAGCTTGGTCCACATCTCATGAGATGACTTGCGCTTTACAATGATCAAGAACGAATTAACTATGGGGCTCAAGGAGAAAATGATCTCATTAGATACTTGAGCTTCGATATGTAATTTTTTCTCATCCTCAAAAGATATATTTTGAGGATCCATAGGAGGAGAAAAACCTACATCTAGAAATCGCTCAATATTTGGACACAAGGTCCGAAGATTACAAAGCAAGCAATTTCTCCACAAAGCATAATTGGTGCCATCAAAGATAATTGTGTCATTGTGCACTCTACTACTAGCCGACATCTTTACACTCTAGGCGGTGAAGCCTAAACAAGGAGACCTTGCTCTGATACCAATTGAAAGGATAGAGATGTCGCCTAGAGGGGGGTGAATAGGCAATTTCAAAACTATTACGGTTTTGGCTTGATAGAATGCGGAATTAAACTAACGTTTATTTTACAAGCACAAAACCTAAATACACTAGGCTCAACTAATTGCACCAACAAAAAGTTAAGCTAAGAAAGATATCACAAGATAAATATACCACAAGTGATAAGCAAGATATAATTACTTCAAGCTCGATGGCTATCACAAGGAAAGTAAGCTCTGGTATAGAGGTAACCGAGGCACGTGGAGACGAAGATGTATTCCCGTGTTCCCTTACAAGTAAGGTACGTCACGTTGGAGAGGTGTGGGATTCCACGAAGGATTTCCCAACACCACGAAGGCTTACCTTCTTCTCCAACTCTATCCCATGAAGAAATAGGCCCTTTCCTTATGGCTAGCTTTTCCTCCACTCTGGAGATGCCAAGTGTAACATCCCTAAAATCATGTTTCAAAACTCATGCATATCATCCATGCATCCATGATCATGTAGAGTTTCATTTCAAAAATCAAATAAAAAACAGGAGCTTATGAGCTCATTACTTTATGTGATCAGCATTAAATCAGATGCCACTCTCCAATGAGAGATTGTTGTTCATGAGTCAAACCTTGTTACCCTCAGATTGTTTTGCTTGATTTCTAGAGCTTAAACCAAAAATTACAAAACAAATATGGATTTTGAAACCAAATTCAAAACTTGATCAAACCAAGTGCAATGTCACTGTTTATTTTATTTTGATCAAAAGAACCAAGTTTGTGCAGAGAGACCACATGGTTTTGTGCACAATTATATGAAGGTTGCACTTTACAAAAACACAGAAATGATTTGAATTTAAATGGGTTTGGTTTTATCTGATTTTGATTCTTGAAAATCAACCTAGAAAAAGAACAAGAAGTTTAAAACCCAGTTGGGCGTGGCGCCACCATTCCAGCCCAACTAGTGAAGCAGCCCACCCAGGATTCCCTCCTCTCCTCTGTTTCTCACCCACGCGAACACACCCCTCTCACTGACGCCCCGGACCTACTTGCCCCGTCAGCTTCGTCCCCAAACCTCGCCCACGACTGAGCCTCCGCCGTTTCCTCCTCCGCGTCACTGCCGTTGATTGCGCGAGTAAATGCCGTTGATTCGCCGAGTAACTCCACGCCCTGCTCCGGCTACTTAAACCTCTCCCCCTCGCGGCCATTTCCCCCAACAAAGCCATCCAGAAGCGCCTCCAGGCTGCCAGTATTTGCCCTTACCTCGCCGCAGACAGAACCCACTCCGGCGACCAATCCTGGTGAGATCCGTGCGCACCTTCCTCTCTGGTTCACACAAACTGCTTTGCAACCTTCTTGCGCTCCTACTGACATCCTTAGTTCGTCCTGTACTGCCCCAGGTCGTCGACTCCAACGAGCACCGCAAGTTCCCGACGCCGTCTCCGACTCCGGCGAGTGATTAAGGTAAAAGCCGAATGCCCCATGCCTTCCCTTTGACACTAACCTGTTTGCCTGATCGATGCGCACCCGCTGATACCCTCCGTTTGTGTTAGGACGGATCAGAACGTCGCCAACGTCGCCGTCCACCCGAGCCCGACGCTGTCCTATACTCTGACGAGCTTCCACGACCTCTACAGCACGCCCCCGCCCACGCCAACAGCACCTTGAGCTTCGTCGTGCTTCCGCGAGTCTGGTAAGCCATTGCTTGACCCTTAGCCCCCTCTAGAATCACCGGTGCGTCGCCGGCAGAAGCGCCGCCTCCGCCAGCGACCATTCACGCCGCTACTTCTTGGTCAAAGCATAGGCCACCGTTAGATCTGTATCGTAGGGCGTAGATTAGAACGGGAGCGAACTGTTTTCTTTAGATATGGCGCGTTGGATCTAACTTGATCCGACGGTGCGGAAGCGTGATCCTGAGCGAAGCGGTACCATCCAATTGGAAGCAGCCGTGTGGCACAGGTTTCGTTTTAAAAATTTGAATTAGATCTATTAGTTGTTTGATTTTGTTTTAATCATAACTTTTGATTGCCACGTCCAAATTTGACAAATTTTATATCAATGGAATCAGGAGAGAAAGCCCTTTCCATATATGCAATGTGTTTATTGTTTTGTTTCTGTTAAAATGGTTATTTTTACAGAAACATGTGTAGGCCTATTTTGAGTATATTAATTATTTGAAAAATGTTTTAATGTTCAAATAAAGGTTGATTGACAAGTTTTGAACTTGTTTATGAACCAGTACTGTGCACTTGTATTGTTTGGTGTAGAAAATCATCCCATGGCATTATGCATACATCCATATATTTTTGCTTGTATCTATTTTGTATGTGATTTTGGTGCTATGATTTTATGTGTAGATTTTTATGCAAATAGTTATTGTGATTGTGAGGATTGTAGCTACTCTCCAAACTACCAAGGCAAGTGGTGCTTCATAATATATTCCTATGTTTTCAAATTTGCATTAGAAATATTTTGCTAGACTTGCATGGATAATTTTTGGTTTATGTTGAGTGGTTACACAAGGCCCATTTCTATGGTTTACCTTGTGTATCTCACTTGTGGAAAGCCACCCAGGAACAAAGGGATTTGAGAGGCCAAATGTTAAGAAGCTTCTAGTGCAGCCACTTGGCAATATGGGCTCTGCCTGGATCATATAGGTTGCAATAACTTAGCCATTTGGACAGTTGGTGGTAGTGGGATGATAGGTTGGAGCACGTCCATTTGGTCTAAGGGAAGGTTTCTGAAAGGTCCTATCTTGGTGAAAATCAAGGCTTGTGGGGAAAGTGCACAACCTCTGCAGATGGAAGAATCTAAGTACTTAGCCATGTCCATGGTATTGGACAATTTGAGCATCAAGACATGGAAGCTATCAAGAATCTCCTCATCCCAATTTATAAGTAAAACTTGTGGTTGAACAAGGGTGAAGGACCCCAATGTCTATTGGTGGTTCCTTGGGAAAAGTTTTTGACAAAGAAAAACTTAGTGTTTTCAACTGATAGGTAAAACCTATTTTGAGAAAAGCAAGCCTAAGCTACACTTAGCCAAAATGCTTATAGTATTTAGTCCACCAATATTCTACTAAGGTATCACTTGCCAATACTATTCCAATGTATTGACCCACTGTGGCTGTAACTTGTGATGTTGCAGGTTATTCTGATGATGATTAGGAGTCATGAGTCTACACTCAACATGCTTTCCTGTGGCACATGAAGATGAAGACTTATTTATATATTTACATATTTAAACTTTTGTACTAGGCATGTGGCCATGGAGTTTGTAAAAGACTATGTTGTCTCTGGAATGACTGTAATAATGACCTTTGTTTCTGTGTACTTCATCTTAAACTGTGGATGCTAGCATTGATCCAAGGACTAGCATTGCAATCACAGGGATCTTTTTCCTTTATAAAGGAGGTATCTTACAGATGGTATCAGAGCACTGTGTTGCCTGTAGGATTATGACCCTAGGATTGGAAACCACTAAGGAAAAAATTTCAACAACTTCCACACTTGTCTTTTCTTCTCGTAAAATTTTCTAATCTTCTTTCTCATCTCTATTTGTAGATGAACTCCATCAACGAAGCCGTAAGGAAGGGACCACTCATGACAATGACTTTGGAATGTGAGACAGAATTTCCCAAGGCTCTCAAGGACCTCATGGTTGCAATGGGAATACATGGTGCAACTGTGTACAAAGGTTTTCTTGTGATGGATGAAGGAGTTGAGTACTGGTGGGTGCAACTTCACTTGTATAAAAACAAGGAAGACAAACACAAGGAATCAGGATTCTGCATGGTCACCAATTCAGTGGTGCACACTACATTCTTTGATTCAGCAAGGGATGCACCTTGGAAGGCCATCAAAGAACTTGGTGATAGGGGTCAAGTGCAGAATTCTCAACACCCAGAATGATCTAAAGGAAGAGAAGAAACATACCCAAGAGTTGGAGGCTACCAACCAAACCTTAAGGGAAGACATTATAGACTTAGTAATGGAGTCATGTGCTCTAGATAGACAGATTGCTTCTAGGAATATCCTGTTAACCAACTTGGCAAGTGAGTTGGGATTGTAACGTACTTCGTTAGTTGGACCACCACTTATCATCTTATTTTCCAAATTTTGCTTGAAATAAGTTGAACCTTGGATGTTTGTAAGGGTTTCATGTATGCCATGACTTGTGTGATTTGATTTCCAAAATTATGCATGTGTTGCTCTGTTTGTGATTCATCTCTATGTATGTGGATTCTAACTTTTTCTATCTTATAAATAGATGCCTAATGTTATTATCAGCACGGTTGATGAGTTCAAGGGAACTTGCTTTGGCACTCGTATTATTGAGCTCACTAGCCTTCTCAATCTCCCTCTTCCTACTATCATGATGCTTCCCCTTACCAAGTTTGAGAGGAAAGACCTTTGGGGCTTCAAGGTCAATCAGCTAGGACGCCAGACTAAGCCAGCCACGGAGGCCATCATCTTCAAGATCATGCATGATGACAAGGAGAGAGGCCTTGAGGTAGTCATGCAGGATTTGATAGGACGTCTACTAGGGAGACACTCTCGAGAGGTTAGAGGTACTCACTTCCACACCTTCGGTAGACGTGATGAGGATGGTGAGGCCATTGACTTCGAGGACGCTTCGAGGGAGACAGCAGAGCCGATTCGTCTATACCTCTAGGACTTAGAGGTTCTTCTTAGGCACGTGGACACTGATAGGACCAACGTCATGCTCAGCAATGACGAACTCCAGGTGCAACTTCGTGAGAAGGACAAGCTCTTCGTAGAGCAAGATGAGATAGTCAAGGAGATGGAGGCCAAGTTCGAGAGTCAGGACAGAAAGTTCAAGAGTCAAGAGAAGCGAGTCCAAGATAGGAACAAGAGGATGCGAGACATGACTGCAGAACTGGAGGCCAAGGACATCGAGCTCGAGCATCAGCAGACTGTGATTGAGAGGCTTCGTTCTCAGAAGAGGGCTCTCAAAGCCAAAGTAGAGACCTTGACCACCAATGTCGAGGAATACAAGACCGCTATGGAGAATGCAGGTCTTACATTTGTTGAGGAGGAGGTTGATGCCGAGGAGTAGTGATACTACTCATTTACCTTTATTTATCATACTTTTTATTTGAGTCACAATGATCATCCAACATGTGGATGGATTGCTATTGGTGTATTTACTTTTCCAAAACTTGTTGTCTTGTTGTTGAACTTTTATTACTTTGATGCATGTTTGTTTGTGGTTTGATGTGTGTTGTATTGTGCATGCTAGCATCTATGGGTATCTCATTCTTATCCTTATTGAAAACCACAGATGCCTCCCCGACGTGCCAATCCCAACAACAACAACAACAACAACATCACCCCTGAGATGCAGCAAATGATGACAGCTCAGACTCATCTGATGCAAATGATGACCACGTTCATCCAGAATCAGAACAACAACAACAACAACAATAACACCAATAAGAACAACCCATCGGGTTTTGACATGCTTACCAGGTTCTTGAGACTGAGGCCAGCAAAGTTCTCAGGAACTACTGATCCTATGGTGGCCAATGATTGGCTACGCTCTGTGAACAAGGACTTGGTAACAGTTGGCTGTACTGATGAAGAGAAAGTCAGATTTGCAGCTCACTTGTTGGAAGGACCAGCAGCTACATGGTGGGATAACTTCCAGATCACCACTCCCATTGCAGATGTGACATGGGCTACCTTTGAAGATGGTTTCCGTACTGCTCACATCTCATCCGGAGTGATGAGTTTGAAGAAGAAAGAGTTCCATAACTTGAAGCAACGTCACCGCAGCGTGGCTGAATATATTGAGGAGTTCAACAATCTGGCGCGATATGCATCGGATGAACTTGACACTTATGCTAAGAGGAAGGAAAAGTTCCTTGAAGGGTTGAATGATGAACTGAACCTGCAGTTAGCTGTGGCATATGTTCCCACTTACCAGTCTCTTTGTGATAAGGCTGCTATTTTGAAGAACAAGATGAAACAAGTTGAAAGTAGGAAGAGAAAGCACTCTGACAAGCACAGCTCGGGATCGTCTCACAAGCGTTCCCATTATGATGATAGTGGAAGCTCAGGATTCAACAAGCATGGGAAATTCAACAAGCACCACAACCACAACCGTCATCATGACAAGCATCACCGTAGTCATGACAATGACAAGTACAAGAATCACAAGGGTGGATATAAGAGCCACCACAGTGGTAGTGGAAGTGGCAGTGGAAGCCAGCCTGTCAAGAAGGATCTTAGTCAGGTTGAATGTTTCAAGTGCAAGAAGATGGGGCATTATGCAAATGAATGCTCAGAAAAGAAAGTTGAAGGACCCAACAAGCCCAACCCTTTTCAGAAGGGACAAGTAAACCACATCAATGTGGAGGAAATCTATGAAGAGCCAGATGCTGTTGCTGGTAAGTTCAATCTCAATTCTATTCCAGCACTTGTTCTTTTTAATACTGGAGCATCGCATTCATTCATATCAAAAGCATTTGTTGATAGAAATGGGTTTCCAACTGAAAACATTAGGTTTCCAATAAAAGTTAATTCTCTAGGTGGAGATATGATAGTAAGTCTTGAATGTTGGGATCTAGTGATAGAGTTTGGAAAGCATAAGTTTCCAGTGAGTCTGATAATCCTAGATTCCCAAGGACTGGATGTAATATTGGGAATGGATTGGATGACCAAGTATGAAGGAGTACTAGATTGTGCCAATCGTACTGTTGCACTCACAACCCCGGAGAAGAAACGGATTAGATTCAAGTCTAACTTTGAATCAAAAGGGAGTAAGCTAAATTCTCTTAAGGGGGTTAGCATAGACAGTGTGCAAATTGTGAGTGAATATCCGGATGTGTTTCTGGAAGAGTTATCGGGAATGCCAGCAGATAGAGATGTGGAGTTTCTTATTGATTTGCTACCAGGATCTGGACCAATAGCAAAAATACCATACAAGATGTCAGTTGATGAGTTGAAAGAACTCAAGAAGCAACTTGGAGAACAGTTGCAGAAAGGTTTTATCCAACCAAGTTCCTCATCTTGGGGAGCACCAGTTTTGTTTGTGGAAAAGAAAGATAGAAGTCAAAGGTTATGCATAGATTACCGTTCACTCAATGAGATGACTATCAAGAACAAGTACCCTTTGCCTAGAATCAATGACTTATTTGATCAGTTAGAAGGAGCTTGTGTGTTCTCAAAGATTGATCTCCGGTCAGGTTATTTCCAACTCAAGATAAGGGAACAAGACATACCTAAGACAACTTTTACCACAAGGTATGGATTGTATGAGTATACTGTGATGCCATTTGGTCTAACCAATGCTCCAGCATACTTCATGAATATGATGAACAAGGTGTTCATGGAGTTCCTTGATAAGTTTGTTGTTGTTTTCATCGATGACATTTTGATCTACTCCAAGAGCAAAGAAGAGCATGAAGGACATCTACATTTGATACTTGAGAAGCTTAGAGAACATAAGTTGTATGCCAAATTCAGCAAGTGTGAATTTTGGTTGAATGAAGTTGGATTTCTTGGACACGTTGTGTCAAGAGATGGTGTAGCAGTTGATCCTGCTAAAGTTTCAGCTGTGACTGAATGGGAATCACCTATGTCAGTAAAAGAAGTTCGTAGTTTCCTTGGCTTGGCAGGATACTACAGAAGGTTTATTGAGAATTTCTCCAAAGTAGCTAAGACTATGACTGAATTGCTAAAGAAAGACAAGAAATTTGCTTGGTCTGAAGGTTGTGAACTTAGTTTCCAAGAATTGAAGAAGAGACTAGTGACAGCACCAGTCTTATGTTTGCTAGATTTGGAGAAGGATTTCCAAGTTTATTGTGATGCATCTCATCATGGATTAGGTGCAGTACTTATGCAGGGAGGAAAATTTGTGGCTTATGCCTCGAGACAACTCAAAACTCATGAAGTAAATTATCCTACTCATGATTTAGAGTTAGCCTCTGTTGTCCATGCACTCAAAACATGGAGACATTATCTTTTGGGAAAGCGATGTGAAGTGTTCACAGATCACAAGAGTTTGAAGTATATCTTCACCCAGAAGGAAATTAACATGAGACAAAGGAGATGGCTAGAACTCATCAAGGACTATGACTTAAGTTTGCAATACCACCCCGGTAAAGCAAATGTTGTAGCGGATGCTCTAAGTCGTAAGATTTTTGTGAATGGCCTTACTAAAGGAGAATTGCCAGATGATCTGTGTGCCCAATTTAGAGATCTCAGATTGGAGACTGTGCCTGAAGGACATCTCATGTCTTTGGATGTTCAACCCACTTTGTTGGACAAGATCAAAGAAGCCCAGAAGACTGATAAGGAAATTGAAGAGATTAAAGAAAAGATTGGCAAGGGAAAAGCCAAAGGATTCCATGAAGACGAACAGGGTACTTTATGGCATGGAAAACGTATCTGTGTTCCACAAGATCCGGAGCTTCGGAAACTGATTTTACAAGAAGCCCACAACTCACCATACTCTATACATCCGGGTAACACCAAAATGTACATGGATATGAAGGAATGATTTTGGTGGAATAATCACAAGAAGGACATTGCCGAGCATATTGCTTTGTGTGATGTATGTAGCAGAGTGAAGGCGGAACACCAGAAACCAGCAAGATTGCTTCAACCACTACCTATTCCTGATTGGAAGTGGGACAAGATTGGTATGGATTTCATTATCGGATTGCCAAGGACCCGGTCAGGATATGATTCTATTTGGGTAGTAGTGGATCACCTAACTAAAGTGGCACATTTCATACCAGTGAAGACAACCTATACCAGTGCTAAGTTAGCCAAGATCTATATGAACAGAAATGTATGTCTACATGGGGTACCCAAGAGTATTGTGTCTGATAGAGGAACACAATTCACTTCTCATTTTTGGAGGCAATTACATGAATCGTTGGGAACGAGGTTGGAATTCAGCACCGATTTTCATCCTCAAACTGATGGACAGACAGAAAGGACTAATTAGATTCTTGAAGATATGTTGAGAGCATGTGCTCTAGACTATGGAGCCAGTTGGGATGAAAGTCTGCCTTACGCAGAATTTTCTTATAATAACAGCTATCAAGCCAGTATTGAGATGGCACCATTTGAGTTTATCTATGGGAGAAAGTGTACCACCCCATTGCTATGGAATGGTGTGGGAGAAAGAAGTTTGTTCGGACCAGAACTCATCAAAGAGGCTGAAGACAAAGTCAAACTGGTTAAGGACAAACTGAAGATAGCACAGTCCCGACAGAAGAGCTACGCAGATCCTAAGCGTAGAGAAGTCACCTATGAAGTAGGTGATAGAGCTTATCTTAGAGTGTCACCACTTCGTGGAGTGAAGAGTTTTGGAGTCAAAGGAAAGTTGGCCCCAAGATATGTTGGACCATTCAAGATTCTGAGTCGCAAAGGAGAAGTAGCCTATGAGATTGAATTGCCAGAGTCTTTGTCAGCTGTTTATAATGTGTTTCATGTGAGTCAGCTTAAGAAATGCCATCCAGAAATGGAAGAGACTTCTTTGAAGAATAATATACCTTTGGATGAGTTTCAATTGGAAAGTGATCTCACCTACGAAGAGAAACCTATAAAGATTCTTGAGACCACAGAAAGAGTTACTCGGACTAAGACCATCAATTTCTGCAAAGTTCAATGGAACCATCATTCTGAAGAAGAAGCAACTTGGGAAAGAGAAGATGATCTTCGGAAAGACCACCCTCACCTATTTGCTAGCCAACCCGAATCTCGAGGGCGAGATTCACCTTAAGGGGGTTAGATTTGTAACATCCCTAAAATCATGTTTCAAAACTCATGCATAGCATCCATGCATCCATGATAATGTAGAGTTTCATTTCAAAAATCAAATAAAAAACAGGAGCTTATGAGCTCATTATTTTATGTGATCAGCATTAAATCAGATGCTACTCTCCAATGAGAGATTGTTGTTCATGAGTCAAACCTTGTTACTCTCAGATTGTTTTGCTTGATGGCTAGAGCTTAAACCAAAAATTACAAAACAAATATGGATTTTGAAACCAAATTCAAAACTTGATCAAACTAAGTGCAATGTCACTGTTTATTTTATTTTGATCAAAAGAACCAAGTTTGTGCAGAGAGACCACATGGTTTTGTGCACAATTATATGAAGGTTGCACTTTACAAAACACAAAAATGATTGGAATTTAAATGGCTTTGGTTTTATTTGATTTTGATTCCTGAAAATCAACCTAGAAAAAGAAAAAGAAGTTTAAAACCCAGTTGGGCCTGGCGCCACCATTCCAGCCCAACTAGTGAAGCAGCCCACCCGGGATTCCCTCCTCTCCTCTGTTTCTCACCCGCGCAAACACACCCCTCTCATTGACGCCCTGGACCCACTTGCCCTATCAGCTTCGTCCCCAAACCTCGCCCACGACTGAGCCTCCGTGTCACTGTCGTTGATTGCACGAGCAAATGTCGTTGATTCGCCGAGTAACTCCACGCCCAGCTCCGACTACTTAAACCTCTCCCCCTCGCGGCCATTTCCCCCAACAAAGCCATCCAGAAGCGCCTACAGGCTGCCAGTATTTGCCCTTACCTCGCCGCAGACAGAACCCACTCCGGCGACCAATCCTGGTGAGCTCCGTGCCCGCCTTCCTCTCTGGTTCACGCGAACTGCTTTGCAACATTCTTGCGCTCCTACTGACATCCTTAGTTCGTCCTGTACTGCCCCAGGTCGTCGACTCCAACGAGCACCGCAAGTTCCCGACGCTGTCTCCGAGTCCGGCGAGCGATTAAGGTAAAAGCCGACCGCCCCGTGCCTTCCCTTCGACACTAACCTGTTTGCCTGATCGATGCGCACCCGCTGATGCCCTCCGTTTGTGTTAGGACGGATCTTAACATCGCCAACGTCGCCGTCCACCCAAGCCCGACGCTGTCCTCTACTCCGACGAGCTTCCACGGCCTCTGCAGCACGCCCCCGCCCACGCCAACAGCACCTTGAGCTTCGTCATGCTTCCGCGAGTCTGGTAAGCCATTGCTTGACCCTTAGCCCCCTCTAGAATCACCGGTGCGTCGCCGGCCGAAGCGCCACCGCCGCCAGCAACCATTCGCGCCGCCACTTCTTGGTCAAAGCATCGGCCACCGTTAGATCTGTATCATAGGGCGTAGATTAGAACGGGAGCGAACCGTTTTCTTTAGATCTGGCGCGTTGGATCTATCTTGATCCGACGGTGCGAAGCGTGATCCTGAGCGAAGCGGTACGAGCCAATTGGAAGCAGCCGCGTGGCACAGGTTTCGTTTTAAAAATTTGAATTAGATCTATTAGTTGTTTGATTTTGTTTTAATCATAACTTTTGATTGCCACGTCCAAATTTGACAAGTTTTATATCAATGGAATCAGGAGAGAAAGCCCTTTCCATATATGCAATGTGTTTAATGTTTTTTTTCTGTTAAAATGGTTATTTTTATAGAAACATGGGTAGGCCTATTTTGAGTATATTAATTATTTGAAAAATGTTTTAATGTTAAAATAAAGGTTTATTGGCAAGTTTTGAACTTGTTTATGAACCAGTACTGTGCACTTGTCTTGTTTGGTGTAGAAAATCATCCCATGGCATTATGCATACATCCATATATTTTTGCTTGTATCTATTTTGTATGTGATTTTGGTGATATGATTTTATGTGTAGATTTTGGTGCAAAGTGATTGTGATTGTGAGGATTGTAGCTACTCTCCAAACTACCAAGGCAAGTGGTGCTTCATAATTTATTCCTATGTTTTCAAATTTGCATTAGAAATATTTTGCTAGACTTGCATGGATAATTTTTGGTCTTTATATGCTATGCTTGGGAAATCCTAGTAGTTGTAGAATTGCTAGAAATTTCTAAGTTAAGATGATTATCTATGCCATTCTTAGCCTAGGTAGTATCAACCAAGGGTGGTGATATATTCATGCTATGATAAAATATTTCTAAGTCTTTGGACTTGTGTTTTGCTTAATAAAACAACTAAGTGAATGAAACACCTGGGTGGAATGGAAGGAATGGTTTATGTTGAGTGGTTGCACAAGGCCCATTTCTATGGTTTACCTTGTGTATCTCACTTGTGGAAAGCCACCCAGGAACAAAGGGATTTGAGAGTCCAAATGTTAAGAAGCTTCTAGTGCAGCCACTTGGCAATATGGGCTCTGCCTGGATCATTTAGGTTGCAATAACTTAGCCATTTGGACAGTTGGTGGTAGTAGGATGATAGGTTGGAGCGCGTGCATTTGGTCTAAGGGAAGGCTTCTGAAAGGTCCTGTCTTGGTGAAAATCAAGGCTTGTGGGGAAAGGCAGATGGAAGAATCTAAGTACTTAGCCATGTCCATGGTATTGGACAATTTGAGCATCAAGACATGGAAGCTATCAAGAATCTCCTCATCCCAATTTCTAAGTAAAACTTGTGGTTGAACAAGGCTGAAGGACCCCAATGTCTATTGGTGGTTCCTTGGGAAAAGTTTTTGACAAAGAAAAACTTAGTGTTTTCAACTGATAGGTAAAACCTATTTTGAGCAAAGCAAGCCTAAGCTACACTTAGCCAAAATGCATATAGTATTTAGTCCACCAATATTCTACTAAGGTATCACTTACCAATACTATTCCAATGTATTGACCCACTGTGGCTGTAACTTGTGATGTTGCAGGTTATTCTGATGATGATTAGGAGTCATGAGTCTACACTCAACATGCTTTCCTGTGGCACATGAAGATGAAGACTTATTTATCTATTTACATATTTAAACTCTTGTACTAGGCCTGTGGCCATGGAGTTTGTAAAAGACTATGTTGTCTCTGGAATGACTGTAATAATGACCTTTGTTTCTGTGTACTTCATCTTAAACTGTGGATGCTAGCATTGATCCAGGGACTAGCATTGCAATCACAGGGATCTCTTTCCTTTATAAAGGAGGGATCTTACACCAAGCTCCACAACCACTTCACAAGCTCCACGAAGGAGAAGCCCAGGTCTCTTCACAATCTTCCACGAATAGGACACCGTGGCACAAACCGCCAAGCCAACTCGGAGGTCACCCTCCAAAAGTAACAAGCTCACGATCTCTCACTCGAACAAATTGTAACGGAGAGCTCAACACTTATGGAAGAATGCAAAGCAAGACCACCAAGGGTGCCCAAATGCTTCACTCTCAAATCCCACCAAAGCAACAGGTGCTAGGGAGGAATTAGAGAGGAAGAACAATGGTGGAAGTCAACAAATGACTCCAAGATCTAGATCCAATGGGTTCCCCTCACTTGGAGGAGGAATTGGTTGGTGGGGATTGTAGATATAGATCTCCTCTTCCAAAGCCCTCAAAAAGATGCAAGAATCATAGGAGAGAAGGGGGAGGAAGCAAACTCAAGAGGTTCAACAATGGAGGTCAATTTCGTGGTCAAGAATGCTTTAAAACGTTGGGGGAAGAACCCCCTTTTATAGTGGAAAGCAAATATGGCCGTTAGGAGAAAACTGTGTGAATTCGGTTGAAAGTTTGGTTGGACCGGCTCCAGAACCGGATGGTTCGGTTCCTGGACCGGAAAACCGGATCTCAACCGGGATAAGGGCCAGTACACAGTCTTGGATAGACTCGGTATAGCAAAAACGAA
Organism: Avena atlantica; assembly: GCA_910589765.1. Classification (NCBI taxonomy): domain Eukaryota; kingdom Viridiplantae; phylum Streptophyta; class Magnoliopsida; order Poales; family Poaceae; genus Avena; species Avena atlantica. Next base: position 305,607,689 of record OU342736.1, read on the forward strand.
AATCCCGGTTGAATCTCGATTGAAACCCGATTGAATCTCGGTTTTCTGGTGTTGGCATCGGACCACCCGGTCTGGGAGCCGGTTGAACCGGATCCACAACCGGGATGAAACTGACTTCACGGAAAACACAATAACTTTTGCATTCGGACTCTAATTTCGATGATATTGGGCTTGTTTTGATGAGGACAACAAGCTCTACAAGATTGTACAAAGAAACATCATTTCCCAAGAAAGGAGGATAGAACCAAATGAATAAAGGTAAGAAGCCTCCCTAAATAAGAATCGATAAAACCTTCAAACTTGAAAATGCCATAGAAGATGCATACGAATTTCGTTTTCGATGAACTTGGGCTTATTGAAGAGCTAGCAACAAGCTCAAGAACCTCACAGGGAGAAACATCAAGAAGCAACAAAATAGGAAGATGCAAAGTATGAAAAAGATTGAGCTCCCTATGATGATGTGATCAAGTTACACAACCGAAAGCCCCTCTTGATAGTGCGGCTATCTATCATATAACTCGGTCTCCCAACAACCACCTTAAGACCGGTAAAAGGAAAACCTAGCAAGGCCATACCTTTTCCTTGTGCATACCGCTTGATCTTGATGACAACACTTCAAGCTCCACCCAAGCCAGAATGCAACACTTGATCATTGTTGCTTCGTGAAGACTCCTAATTTGCTCCCCATACACCACTACGAGATAGCTTCATTAATAAATGTCTTCACATGTCCATTATCACCAATATGGACGGCAAGCTTCAAGCAAATGATCTTCTCGAGATGCTTATCTTGAACTTGCCCTTCTCAACCTTGATGCGATCACCGCTTGATGTCATCCTCTCATGGGCTATATAATATCTTCATTTTTGAAGCATGCCCATGGAAAGATACATGTCCCATATAGAAAACATAAAGGCAAATATATAATGGGTTAGTTCATGATGCATAATTGACAAGGATTACCATACCATAAGACCATGTGGTACATTCTTTATGCTTCATGTGTTGACCAACTTGAAATTACTCTTCACTCTTTGTACTGGTCAACCAAGTATCTTCTCTTGCTCCATCTTAATATCTTGAGGTACATAAGAAACTCTTCATTTGATTACATGCTCTAAATCTTAGTCAACTATAGCTCAACTAATGAGGCTATCATGACGCTGACTTAGAGCCATATCTTGAATTATTCTATTGAGATCACACTCTCAAGATCTTGGTCATATCATATTCTTCTCTTCAACTCGATGATTTTGATGCCAATACTCAAGGTATATCTTTATCTTCATGGAATCCATAGTTGAATCCAACACATGGACTACAAGCATGACCTATGGAATATTCCTTCATATAAAACTCAGTGAAAACATTAGTCCATAGGGATTGTCATTAATCACCAAAACCACACATAGGCGCAATTACCCTTCCAGAGAGATTTGAAACTGCAATGGGAAAAAAGCATTTTTAGGGATTAGCGGATACACCACTATCATTATAAAGGGCTAAGGTAAAGATTATTATCATGAACATTATCAACTATGTATGTGTGGGAGGAACTCTGTATTTGGACAAATAGGTAGCAACCATTGCTCACATAATCCTCATAACCACAGCAGACAACAATCAACATCAATTGAATTATTGTGCTATTAAGGGAGTTAATCCTGCAAGACGTATTTCATGGCATTGATAGTGTTCCATGTGTTTCCTCGGTTCCCAAGTTGATACGTAAGGAGTGCCAACAGATTTATAGTCACTTTAAGTGCTAACACACCTCTGTCTACTAACAGGTAGTTCCCTCCATCAAGTCCCCACAAGAGGGCAAATATTGAGAGGTTTACTTCTCTCAATATCAAGATGAAGACAATCTAACACATGGTCACAATGATGAATATCATAATAAACTTTATCTTATTTCAATCTCATGCTAGGGTTTCTCCATCTCCCCTAGAACTAATGATCTACTCAGACATGGAGGCAATCAACATCATGGCAAAAACAATGGAATCTATCATAGATGAATAGTACTTGTTTAAATCCACAATGAGTACGAAAATTACAACAAGATCTAGACAAGATGTAGATGGGATGGATGGATGTGGTGGTGATGCAGGAGATGATGAAGATGATCGATGCCCTTGCCTCCTGGATCTGCGTAGGGAGAAGATTGATCCCCGGTGGATGAGTTTCCCCTCCATATGCCTTCCGGGGGTGAGGTTTCAGCGATTTCTGGTAGTTCTGTATGTTGTCTGTCTGATCCAGTTGCACGGGGTGAAACTATTTGAGGAGGCGGAGGAGGCTCCAACTATACAGCGGGAACTATACAGGCAGAAAATTTATTCCCGCTGTATAGTTTGTCGTTAAACCTTTTGTATGCTTTGTTCGCTTCGGGTTTTCTTCTGGTATTATAGATATTTCCCTAAATAAGCGATTTACATTGTTTTTTACTCCTTTTTACTCCTTTTCACTCCAGTACGACTTCTCCAAGAATTGTATCCATTGTGTCCATCATATGTCTTGATCCTGGTGAAAATAAACATAAAATGTCACATCCCAAAATTTTCCAAATTTTGAAATGTGAAAATTAAATAAACAAAATAAAACTTTGTTGAAATTCAGGGTGAGAAGAAACTTTTTGAATCCAATTGGAAACTTCAAACTTATTTTGATCAAATAAATCCTAAAGGTATTTAAAAGGATAAACATTTAATAAAGAAAATTTTGATAGTGGGAATTACTATTTTAGATCTTTTACTAAAAAGATTTGTTTTTCAAAAGAAAAAGGTAGAATTATAAATAAAGATTATTTCTTAAAGCCAAATTAAATCTTGGCCAAGCTTTTGAAATAAAACATTCCTATTTGATAAAAAGAGTAAAGGTTTAATTAAATAAAATAATGAGGATTTAATATCCAATTTTATTTAAGTAAAGGCTTTTCCCATTTTAAATAAACACTAAAACTTATTAATTTATTTTAAATAATTTTTCCAAGTGTTTTATATTTTCAAATAAAACCTACTGAAATGATTTTGGTATTATTTAGATTTCAAATGGAGTTTTTAATAAATCAAATCCTATTTGAATTAATAACTAAGGACTATTTTATTTAATTATTAAATAGATCCTAAAAGAATAAAAGTATTATTTTATTTTGGACTTTGGTTTGTGTTGTTAAAACAGAATTAAAAATTATACAAACTTTGGCAAAGGTTTGAATTTATTTGTTGTTTGAATTGCTTGTTTGAAAATCAAAACAGAAAATCAATTGGAAAAGGAAAAAAGATTCAGTACAAAAAAAAGAAACAAACAGCAACCAACTAAACAAGCCCAGCAGCCCAGCTCCAGCCCAACTAACCCCCCCCCCCCCACGCGCGAATCGTTTTTCACTTACACGCGCACCCGCAGAGTCACAGACAGGTGGCCCCCTCTCCCTCTCTCTCTCCCTCGCTGATAGGCAGGTCCCACAGCGCCAGCTAGGCGTCATCAACCTCGCGACCTCGTCGCCCTGCCGTTGTTGCCGAGTTACTGCCGGCACCAATACGCGTAAATGGCCGAATAATTCTTGCTGTGATCACGCGTACTTACTCGCCCCTGTCCCCTCTCTCTTTCCCCCCAAGCAGCTCCTCCCCTCCGCCCCGAGGCTGCCCCAATTCGCCCCCACACCAACACTGCTCCGACGACGTCTCCATGCGATTCCGGCCGAACCCTGCCACCCCTCACCTCCCTCTGCACGCTAGCACATTCCCCACCTCCTGGCGCATCTGCCCGTGTGCTTTGTTCACTCGCGCGCGCTCCAAAACGTCGACTTCGACTTCACCTGAGCACCGCCGCAACTGTCCTTCTCCGGCGACCTTCCCCTGGTAAGTCTCGACCGCCCCAGCACCTCCTGTTGATGCTCACAACATCCCCAGACCAGCCTACGTCTAACCGTGCACTTATTTTGCTTTGGAATGATCTACAGCCCCATCCCCGACGACACCTGAGTGTGCCCGACGCCGCCAGCGACTCCGGCGAGGAATTGCCGCCGTCCCTGAGCGCCCCTTGCCTCCTCGCGACCACATTGAGCCTCGCCACGATCCCCTGAGCACGGTGAGCTGTTTCCCCTCTTCCTTGCTTCCTGTATCGTCGCCAAGCTCGCCGCCAGCCGCCGCTAGCGCCGCCCAACCCTGGTCAGAGGAGTTGTGTCTATTAGATGTTGATCCTGCGGCTGAGATTAGAACTAGACGAAAGGGTACGAGTTGATCTGCGCCGTGCAATCTAAATAAAATCCTACGGTTCATAGAGGCCGATCCGCACAAAACGGTACCGGCCAATAAGGACACGCCGCGTGGCACTAGTTTGATTTAAAACAGAATTTGGAATCAGATTGATATGCAAACTTGTAAAATTCATAACTTTAAATCTACACGTCCGAATTTTGCAAATTTTATATCAATGGATTCAGTAGAACATTTACTTTGCAACCATGCACTTTGTTTAATGTTTTGCTTCTGGAAAATTGGTTGAAATTGCAGAAACTTGTGTAGGCTTATTTTGAATATAAAAATTGTTCTAGATAAAATTTTAATGTGAAATGTTTGCAAAATGGTTTGTTGTGAACTTACTGACCCTAGGAACCAACTCATGGATTTAAAAATGAATTTTGTGAAGTTTAGGAATAAATACTTGAATTAACTCATTTCTAGTCAAATAAGAATATTGATTTTGATATGGAAATGATTTTTGAGTAAAACCTTTGAGAAATGTTTTGATTCAAACCTTCTGACCCTAAACACCAAGTTTTGTGAATTAACAACTTATTTGGTGAACAATATAAAATTATTACTTTGCTAAAAGCATTTTTCAACCACATAAAATAATGAAATGACTTAAAAATGGTTTATAGATAAAACCTTTTGCAAATGGTTTTAACACTTTAGTAAATGACCACTTTGAACCTTATAATGTTTAGAGCCTAGTAGAAACCACCTTTGCAAATAAAACTATCTTTTGCATGCTTGCATGCATAACTTTGTTTCTATTATTTTATGTGTGATGAATTGTTTGAATATTGGTTGGAATGCTAGTTGAATCTATGTTTGATTGATTGATTTGTAGTGAAGTTAGAAGAGTGTGATATTAGCAAGATCAGGAAGTGAACCAACATTCTCTACCAAAAAGGCAAGTGACACTATCATCCAAGTCCTACTATTTTCATTACACTTAGTGGATTTTTGAAACATGCATGATAAGGTTTTCTATATTTTATGCTATGCTAAATCCTAATAGGATACCTCTATATATTCCTTAGTGAAAACATTGTAGTTGTAGTATGCTTATCCCTGCTATATATTTGGGATGGGATACATGTTATGATTATATGAAATATTGAAAAGACTTATGTTTTATATAATAAAACAAGTACTCAATGAACCACCTGGGTGGACAAGGATACTCAAGTTTTGGACAAGGTGGCAACAAAAGGAACCATGTTTATATGGCAATGTCTTTTGTTGTGCACTAGAAGGAAACCACCCAGGGACTTAGAGATTGAACCTGTTTCTCGTATAGTGGCTTCCGTGTACAGCCACATGCTAAATGGGCTCTGGCTTAGTCAACTACATATTGGAAGACCCATGCATTGGCATCTTCAGGTTAACTAGACTTGTGCTAGGGAACTTGAAACCCTACATTGGTGCCTGGTAGACAAGCTAGCATTGTGTATTGGGAGGACTTCTATGGAAAGACTTTGTCACAATCTCAATCTGCCAATACTGCATCTTGGTGAGTACTTATCCAGCAGCCACTGGTGGCATCAAGATGAGATTGTGTCATGTGGGTAAAGTGTACAACTTCTACAGAAGATCAAATTCTAAGTACTTAGCCGTGTCCCCGGTTATGGAAAATACTGAGCAACTAAGGCCTGAAGCTATGGAAGATCTCGACATTCCAATTTCTCAAAGTAAAACTTGATGGTCAACAAGGGATTTGAAGCACTTGGAGTTTTCCAAGAAGTTCAGAAAGATTTGACAAAAGATCAAAACTATTTTGAAAAGATAGGATAAAACTATATTGCTTTCTGGAAATGAGCCTAAACCCCACTTAGCCAAATATGCATGTAATGATAGGATCCACCTATTTCTACATAGTAGTGAAACTTGCCAATACAATTCAAATGTATTGACCCTTGTGGCTGCAACTTATTATGTTGCAGGTTTGTTTGAGGTTAGTGAAGTGTGATGATTAGGATTACAAGTCTACAACCAACATGAATGCCTGTGGCACTTTGAAGATGAAGGACCCCATGCTTATAGATATTCTGCTGCAATGTAATGTGATAGCCAAATGAGCTATGTAAGATGTAATGAATTATTTTATTCCTGGTTATAAAGTTGTATTATGACCTTTGTTTCTTGATATTACATCTTAACTGTGGATGCTAGCTATTGATCCAGGGACTAGCATTGTAAACACATGGATCTCTACCTTATTAAAGGTTGGGAACCTTACAAATGGTATCAGAGCACTGTGTTGCCTGTAGGATTGTAACCCTAGGATTGGACAAACCCCTTAGAAAAATAGGAGTTGTTTTTGTTCCAAAAACTTATTTACAAAAAATCTTGTAAACTCTTTCCTCAATCGTTTTGGTTTTGATTCTACATCTCTCCTATTTCAAACTTGATGGACAAAACCTACCCCATGGACAAGGACTTCACCATGAGCTAAGAACATCTTCAACTCTAATGACTTCAACATCTTCAACTCTAATGACTTCAACATCTTCAACTCTAATGACTTCAACATCTTCAACATTTTCACCAAGGACTTCAACCTTGGATATCACTAAGGACTACAAGTGAAAAACCAAGAGACATTAGATTGCCTACCAAAGATATTGATATCAAGTTAGAGTATGAATCATATTGACCTATGAGGTATGATTATACTAAGTTTTATATTTCAAGAAAACTTGTTGTTTACTTCAACTCATGAGTTAAGCTCATAAGTTGTTAAGTGGATAGTTGCTTGTTGATTGTTTGATGGTTTGATTGTTTGATTGAACTTGGTTGTTTTTCAGTTGTGTGCTAAAACTTCTTAAAAACCTGTCCACCAATACTTATCCCTATCAAACCAACAGATGCCTCCCCGTCGTGCCAACCCCAACCAAAACAACAACATCACCCCTGAGATGCAGCAGATGATGGCCGCTCAGACACAGTTGATGCAACAGATGACCACATATATACAGAATCAGAACAACAACAACAACAACAACAACAACAATCAGAATAATCCTCCAGCACTTGACATGCTCACCAAGTTTATGAAACTTAGGCCTGCAAGGTTCTCTGGAACAACTGACCCAATGGTAGCTGATGATTGGTTACGTTCAGTGAACAAAGACTTAGTGACTGTTGGCTGCACCGATGAAGAAAAAGTTAGGTTTGCAGCGTTTCTGCTTGAAGGACCAGCAGCAACATGGTGGGACAACTTTCAAATCACCACTCCCCTTGAAGATGTAACATGGGATATTTTTGAAGATGGATTTAGAACAACTCACATCTCACCTGGAATGATGTACTTGAAGAAAAAGGATTTTCACAATCTGAAAGAACGTCACCTCAGTGTGGCTGAGTATATTGAAGAATTCAACAATCTGGCACGCTATGCACCGGATGAAGTTGACACAGATGCTAAGAGAAAAGAAAAATTTCTGGAAGGACTTAATGATGAGTTGAACCTGCAGCTAGCTGTTGCCTATGTCCCAACTTATCAATCACTCTGTGACAAAGCCACCATTTTGGAAAACAAGATGAATCAAGTTGAGAATAGAAAAAGGAAGCATAAACTCAAGAATCACTCAGGATCATCAAAAAAGAAGCATTCATTCAAAAAGAGCAATGAAGATTCTGAACCACATCAAGATCACCACAACAACAATGTAAGTGAGAATAATGGAAATGATATTGCCAATGGAGATGACCTTGGTCAGAATCAACAAGACACCTTCAGGAAGAAAGACATTAGCCAGTTGCAATGCTATAACTGCAAGGAACTTGGACACTATGCATCAGACTGTCCTGAGAAGAAAAAGAAAAAGGATGCTAGAAATTCCAATGGAAGTGACTCCAATGTGACCTAGAAAGGACATGTGAACCACATTGACATGGATGGAAACTTTGAAGAGATAGAAGAAGTGGATGTCAAAAATTAATTAACTCAGTTGAGTCAAATAAGGATTCCTTGTCTCGATATTAAGTGTTGAACCCATAGTCAAGTGAACCATCAATGTAACCCTATGAGACTTTATTTTTAAGGGTGGTAGTACCCTAGTTGCCTTGAAGCCAACTTGTAACCTCTAGCCTTCCCAAATCTCGGGACGAGATTTATTTTAAGGGTGGTAGCCTATCACATACCAAAATTTTCCAAATTTTGAAATGTGAAAATTAAATAAACAAAATAAAACTTTGTTGAAATTCAGGGTGAGAAGAAACTTTTTGAATCCAATTGGAAACTTCAAACCTATTTTGATCAAATAAATCCTAAAGGGATTTAAAGGATAAATATTTAATAAAGAAAATTTTGATAGTGGCAATTACTATTTTAGATCTTTTAATAAAAAGATTTGTTTTTCAAAAGCAAAAGGTAGAATTATAAATAAAGATTATTTCTTAAAGCCAAATTAAATCTTGGCCAAGCTTTTGAAATAAAACATTCCTATTTGATAAAAAGAGTAAAGGTTTAATTAAATAAAATAATGAGGATTTAATATCCAATTTTATTTAAGTAAAGGCTTTTCCCATATTAAATAAACACTAAAACTTATTAATTTATTTTAAATAAGTTTTCCAAGTGTTTTATATTTTCAAATAAAACCTACTGAAATGATTTTGGTATTATTTAGATTTCAAATGGAGTTTTTAATAAATCAAATCCTATTTGAATTAATAACTAAGGACTATTTTATTTAATTATTAAATAGATCCTAAAAGAATAAAAGTATTATTTTATTTTGGACTTTGGTTTGTGTTGTTAAAACAGAATTAAAATTTATACAAACTTTGGCCAAGGTTTGAATTTATTTGTTGTTTGAATTGCTTGTTTGAAAATCAAAACAGAAAATCAATTGGAAAAGGAAAAAAGATTCAGTACAAAAAAATGAAACAAATAGCAACCAACTAAACAGGCCCAGCAGCCCAGCTCCAGCACAACTAAACCCCCCCACACGCGAATCGTTTTTCACTTACACGTGCACCCGCAGAGTCACAGACAGGTGGCCCCCTCTCCCTCTCTCTCTCCCTCGCTGACAGGCAGGTCCCACAGCGCCAGCTAGGCGTCATCAACCTCGCGACCTCGTCGCCCTGCCGTTGCCACCGAGTTACTGCCGGCATCAATACGCGTAAATAATCGAATAATTCTCGCTGTGATCACGCGTACTTACTCGCCCCTGTCCCCTCTCTCTTTCCCCCCAAGCAGCTCCTCCCCTCTGCCCCGAGGCTGCCCCAATTCGCCCACACACCAACACTGCTCCGACGACGTCTCCGTGCGATTCCGGCCACACCCTGCTACCCCTCACCTCCCTCTGCATGCTAGCACATTCCCCACCTCCTGGCTCATCTTCCCGTGTGCTTCGTTCACTCGCGCGCGCTCCAAAACGTCGACTTTGACTTCACCTGAGCACCGCCGCGACTGTCCTTCTCCGACGACCTTCCCCTGGTAAGCCTCGACCGCCCCAGCACCTCCTGTTGACGCTCACAACATCCCCATACCAGCCCGCGTCTAACTGTGCGCTTATTTTGCTTCGGAATGATCTACAACCCCATCCCCGACGACACTTGAGCGTGCCCGACGCCGCCAGCGACTCCGGCGAGGAATTGCCGCCGTCCCTGAGCGCCCCTTGCCTCCTCGCTACCACGTTGAGCATCGCCACGATCCCCTGAGCATGGTGAGCTATTTCCCCCTCTTCCTTGCTTCCTGTATCGTCGGCCAGCTCGCCGCCAGAGCGTGCGCCGCCGCTAGCGCCGCCCAACCCTAGCCAGAGGAGCTGTGTCCGTTAGATGTTGATCCTGTGGCTGAGATTAGAACTAGACCAAAGGGTACGAGTTGATCTGCGCCGTGTAATCTAAATAAAATCATTCGGTTCTCAGAGGCCGATCCGCATGAAACGGTACCGGCCAATAAGGACACGCCGCGTGGCACTAGTTTGATTTAAAACAGAATTTGGAATCAGATTGATATGCAAACTTGTAAAATTCATAACTTTAAATCTACACCTCCAAATTTTGCAAATTTTATTTCAATGGATTCAGTAGAACATGTACTTTGCAACCATGTACTTTGTTTAATGTTTTGCTTCTGGAAAATTGGTTGAAATTGCAGAAACTTTTGTAGGCTTATTTTGAATATAAAAATTGTTCTAGATAAAATTTTAATGTGAAATCTTTGCAAAATGGTTTGTTGTGAACTTACTGACCCTAGGAACCAACTTATGGATTTAAAAATGAATTTTTTGAAGTTTAGGAATAAATACTTGAATTAACTCATTTCTAGTCAAATAAAAATATTGATTTTGATATGGAAATGATTTTTGAGTAAAACCTTTGAGAAATGTTTTGATTCAAACCTTCTGACCCTAAACACCAAGTTTTGTGAATTAACAACTTATTTGGTGAACAATATAAAATTATTACTTTGCTAAAAGCATTTTTTAACCACATAAAATAATGAAATGACTTAAAAATGGTTTATAGATAAAACCTTTTGCAAATGGTTTTACCACTTTAGTAAATGACCACTTTGAACCTTATAATGTTTAGAGCCTAGTAGAAACCACCTTTGCAAATAAAACTATCTTTTGCATGCTTGCATGCATAACTTTGTTTCTATTATTTTTATGTGTGATGAATTGTTTGAATATTGGTTGGAATGCTAGTTGAATCTATGTTTGCTTGATTGATTTGTAGTGAAGTTAGAAGAGTGTGATATTAGCAAGATCAGGAAGTGAACCAACATTCTCTACCAAAAAGGCAAGTGACACTATCATCCAAGTCCTACTATTTTCATTACACTTAGTGGATTTTTGAAACATGCATGATAAGGTTTTCTATATTTTATGCTATGCTAAATCCTAATAGGATACCTCTATATATTCCTTAGTGAAAACATTGTAGTTGTAGTATGCTTAGCCCTGCTATATATTTGGGATGGGATACATGTTATGATTATATGAAATATTGAAAAGACTTATGTTTTATATAATAAAACAAGTACTCAATGAACCACCTGGGTGGACAAGGATACTCAAGTTTTGGACAAGGTGGCAACAAAAGGAACCATGTTTATATGGCAATGTATTTTGTTGTGCACTAGAAGGAAACCACCCAGGGACTTAGAGATTGAACCTGTTTCTCGTATAGTGGCTTCCGTGTACAGCCACATGCTAAATGGGCTTTGGCTTAGTCAACTACATAGTGGAAGACCCATGCATTGGCATCTTCAGGTTAACTAGACTTGTGCTAGGGAACTTGAAACCCTACATTGGTGCCTGGTAGACAAGCTAGCATTGTGTATTGGGATGACTCCTATGGAAAGACTTTGTCACAATCTCAGTCTGCCAGTACTCCATCTTGGTGAGTACTTATCCAGCGGCCACTGGTGGCATCAAGATGAGATTGTGTCATGTGGGTAAAGTGTACAACTTCTACAGAAGATAAAATTCTAAGTACTTAGCCATGTCCCCGGTTATGGACAATACTGAGCAACTAAGTCCTGAAGCTATGGAAGATCTCGACATTCCAATTTCTCAAAGTAAAACTTTATGGTCATCAAGGGATTTGAAGCACTTGGAGTTTTCCAAGAAGTTCAGAAAGATTTGACAAAAGATCAAAACTATGTTGAAAAGATAGGATAAAACTATATTGCTTTCTGCAAATGAGCCTAAACCCCACTTAGCCAAATATGCATGTAATGATAGGATCCACCTATTTCTACATAGTAGTGAAACTTTCCAATACAATTCAAATGTATTGACCCTTGTGGCTGCAACTTATTATGTTGCGGGTTTGTTTGAGGTTAGTGAAGTGTGATGATTAGGATTACAAGTCTACAACCAACATGACTGCCTGTGGCACTTTGAAGATGAAGGACCCCATGCTTATAGATATTCTGCTGCAATGTAATGTGATAGCCAAATGAGCTATATAATATGTAATGAATTATTTTATTCCTGGTTATAAAGTTGTATTATGACCTTTGTTTCTTGATATTACATCTTAACTGTGGATGCTAGCTATTGATCCAGGGAGTAGCATTGTAAACACAGGGATCTCTACCTTATTAAAGGTTGGGAATGTTACATAAAAGGTGCGTGCGAAGGCCGTAAAAAACCAAGATCCTATTACTACGATGCAAATTAATAATATAAAACATGATGCAAATATGCACTCATCAACTTCCCCAAGCTTAGACTCTTGCTCGTCCCGAGGAAGATTTGCTTAATGGATGTGATCCTCATATTAATGAAGTTGTGTCGATAAAATAAATGAGGTAGTTGCAGCATGTTTTTTATCATATATGATACATAAGAATAATTTCATGAGTAGTAACTTACTCGGACCATCCGAATAATATTAGCAGGCTTCCACACCTTAGCATTTAATAGTTCACAAAAAGATAAATATCAACATGATGTAAAAGTATTCGGTTTAACCGAATGAGTTAGCGTGGTAGTCCCAAGTGTTTTAGGATTAACACATTCACTTGGGATTCAAAATCTCAAACGTTCCTTTGTCTCACCACAAGACAATGGTATATGCCAACTTACTCTTTGCACATTCGCTCTTTTTTCTCTCTTTTCTTCTTTCTTTTTATATATATGCTCACACTTTTGTTTAAGTGTTGTGCAAAGGAGCTAGCCATACATTCCACTTTATGTAGGAATTCAAAGTTTAACGATTTCAATTACCAAATTCCAATTGTATATGAAGCATATTTGTGGCTTGAAGACTCTACCTAGACATGTTCTCACTCTAGTTTGATAACACTTTTTAATTTTTCTTTCTTCAAGGCTTCTTTCTCAACTTGTCTAGTCATATATATATTCTTTCTTTATAAATGAAACCATGAACTTACAACATAATGGCTAAATTATCTTTGTATGTTCCAATAATACCAATGGTGTGGAAGACTCCTATTGCTATCATCAAGTGCAAGTAAAATTATACTCAAGCCATTCATATATCTTATAAGACAAGCACAAACTCAATAATGCTCCATACATAATAATAAACTCGAAATCTCATAGAAGGGATCAACTATTTATGAAGGGAATTCTAATGATGCAAGCTTTAATTCTAAACTCGAACTAATGCAAAGCTAAAAATAATAATGTAAAACTTATAAAATAGATTATAAGGTCTTAAAGATCTCCCCAATCTTGGAAGCAAGCTAGGCGGGATCAAATAATCCCTCGCGATTATTTGATACCGTGATTATTGTAGATCACTGCGGCGCCATGGCATGTAGCACTACAGTGCACAGCTTCTTGTTGGTATCCTCCAGGGCAGTGATGCGGCTGTAGCACCTACGCATATCAGATTTCCATGTGTCCACCTTATCTGTGAGTTTAGTCACCAAGGGGAGAAGATCATCCTTCTTTTCTATCTCCTTGAGACGGTGACAAACTTCAACGCAATGCATTAGTTCCTGCTTCTGATATATTGATACGTCGGAAATGTATCTATAATTTTTGATGTTCCATGCTTGTTTATTATCTACTTTAATTTTCTTTGTCTAGACTTTGAGGTGTTTTTATATGTTTTTCTGGACTAACCTATTAACAACATGCCACAGTGCCAGTTGCATGTTTTCTTCTGTTTTTGTTCCAGAAAAGGCAGAAAATCAATATTCTTGGAATTGGACAGGACAAAACCCAAAGTCAATATTTACCGTGGGGTACGAGACGGAGGGGAGCCACCAGGGGGGCACACCCCTGCCTCACCTCTTCGCCTATAAAGACCCCCCGATACCAAAACCCTAAGGACCCGATCAATATTCCAAGAAACCATCTGTAGTCGCCGCCACCATCGTCCCTAGATCGAGGGGGTCTGAAGCTCTTCCCAGCACCCTGTCGGAGGGGAGATCATCCCGAAGGCCTTCTTCTTCATCATGACAGCCTCCGGTATGAAGCGTGAGTAGTTCCACCTTGGACTACGGGTCCATGAAGTAGCTAGATGGTTGTATATCCTCCTTTGGGCTACCATGTTTAGATCTTATGAGCTCCATTCCTGATCAAGATCATCTATTTTTAATCATGCATGTTGTGTTTGCAGGGATCTGATGGATATTGAGATTACTATGTAAGATTGATTAATTGTTTTGTCTTATTGATTCTATCATGTCCGTGTTGTTTGTGATCTTGCATGCTCTCTGTTTCTAGTAGCTATCTTGGCCAAGTAGATGCTAGTGACTCCAAGAGGGGGTATTTATGCTCGATAGTGGGTTCATGCCTCTATTTAATCTAAGGGAAGTGACAAAAATCTTTAAGGTTGTAGATGTGCTGTTGCTACTAGGGGGAAAACAATGGTCTCTTCTTCATGGAACAAGTGGATTGTTTACCTTACGCACTTTGCTTAAAGCAGTTATCCGTTGCTTGCAACTTAATACTAGAGGGGGTTTGAATGATAATCTGAGGTGTATTACTAGTCATTAATGCAGTTGGATGGCGGTCTATGTATCTTGTTGTATTGCCCAATCGAATCTCATAGGATCATGAATGTCTAGTATTGCATTTTTATGCCTTGCTCAGTCCTGTCAATTGCCCTGCTATAATTTATTTACCCATCATGCCATGTTTGTTTATCTTAAGGAGAACACCTCTAGTGAACTATGGACCTCGGTCCAATCTTTACCATTGATACATCTTCCACTGTTGTTGTTTACCTTTCTACAAACCAGTATTCCCTTCCACACCATACAGTTAACCCTTTGTTTTCCGCAAATAGGTGATATTGACAACCTTACTATTTGTTGGCACAAAGTCTTGAGTTTGTGTTGTGTAGGTTTCCAATTTTCTATCAACACCTTTGAGTCGTTTCCTTCCTCCTACTGGTTCGATAACCTTGGTTTAGTACTGAGGGAAAACTTGTTGTTGTGATCATCACACCTTCCTCTTGGGGTCTCCCAATGAAGCTCTATAGTGATCTGAACGCATCATGACTTTTCTGGCGTCGTTGCTGGGGAGGCTAAGGACGGCTTCACAAGGGGAGTCCTTCACAACCTTTCTCTTTACTTTGTTTTTGTTTTGCTTGGTTTTGTTTGCCTCTTTTTATCAAAAACTCCAAAAAAAATATTTTAGTTTGGTTTGCTTTTTCTTAGCAAAAACACAAAAAAATTAGTTCCTACTCTAGTTGTTGGTCTGTTATTGCCTTGCTTGGTCATGCTTTCTATCAATGGATGGTTACTTTGAAAATAGTTCTTATTGGCATGGTGGGTTCATGGAAGAACAAAAGTATCGTTATAAGGAACACCGTTTGTCACAAAAAGGGAAACACTTATGGGCACAAATTGATAAATTGAATACTATTGCTAGAGAGGTGTGCTCTACTTATAATGTTACTTATTGCTTTGATAAAGCTTGTTGCTGTAGGAGGTATAAACACCTCCCTTTTCAATGTGAGTATAATGATAATGTTACCATATCCTCTTATGTTAAAGGAAATTATGACCTTTATGAGGTGGAACAAATTGAAGAATTTATTGCTTGCAAGGGTGCATTTGAACTTGTCAGTTTGCTTGAAAATACTGATGATGCACCTTATGAATATGAGGTTTATGAGATACTTAAATTTTGCTTTAATAATTACAAGGAAGAAAATGGCTATATTCTTGAATATTTTAATAAGTGCTTTCGACAATGGAAGAGACTAATGCCTTGTAGAAGCCTATGAAAGAAGAAATTGCTGAAACAAGAAGCTCATTAGATGAAAAATAGGAGGATGAATGTTATGCTCCTGTGGATTGTTTTGAAATATCTACTATGGGTAAAACTTGTGATGATGTTCCTATGCCTGTTACCTATAGTACTGATCATGATTGGGAAAAGCACACTACTTTTGATATTGAAAATCTCTTTGGTACCAATTCTGAAAATTCTATTGTCTATGATGATACTTTACCTCCAATTTATGATGATTACAATGATGATTATGATATTTTCATGCCACCTACTATTGAGGATAAAATTTGTTGTGATTACAATATGCCTCCTATATTTGATGATTATGGTGATGAGAATAATAATGATAGCTATTTTGTTTATTTTGCTCCCACTATAATTAATAAGAATGACTATGCTTATGTTGAGAGTAATAATCATTTTATGCATGTGGCTCATGATAAGAATGCTTTATGTGATAGTTATATTATTAAATTTATTGGTGATTCTACTGAAAGTTATTATGAGAGAGGGAAACATGGTCTTATGTATCTCAACAATACTAAGTTTCCCCTCTTTATGTTGAAAATCTTGAAGTTGCACTTGTTTTGATTTACTATGCTTGTTTCTTTGTGCTTTCATGACTTGTTTCTTTACAAGATTCCTATGCATAGGAAGTGGGTTAGACTTAAATGTGTTTTCAATTTGCTTCTTGATGCTCTCTTTTACTTAAATTCATATTTCTTATGTGAGCATCTTCTCAAACTATCAAGCCTAACTTAAAGGCGTTAAAGAAAAGTACTTCTTGGGAGATATCCCAATAGTTTTCTTGAGTCTTGGAAGTTATTACTTCAGTAATGACTTCTCCTTATCCTTTTTATTTGATTTTTGTGCCAAGAATAACCTCTAATGAGAGGGAAGTAAAATTTGGGGAGTTGCTGTCCCGAAACAGATTTTTGTGCTCTACCATAAAAGTCGGGATTAAGCTGTAATTTTCTGATTAAATCCCCCTAGTTGTTAGCTAACTTTCGGTAGTTCAACACTTTTTTATTTGAGCAACAGAAGGTCTTCAAAAAAAATCAGTTTCTACCTGCTGGTCTATTTTGATAGATTTCTACCATTATTTGCATTTGCTTCTTGTGACACCCCCGGGATCAGAGCTAACCAAATCCCAGACCTCCGTCTAACATAAGCTTAACCTTGAGCTCGAGGATATCTAGTGAAGAATTGATAACACGACAGTGACCCTATGACAGAAAATTTATTACAGCAAGCTCATAACTGAGCAGAGAACCAAATTATTACAAGCAGAGGTCACTAACCACAAACATCAAACAACGGAAGGAAAATTATGCTATTAAGTATAGCAAACTTAACAAATGGCCTAAGAGGCCTGAAGCATAACGATGACGTCCCGGCCCATAGATTCCAGGCTACCAGCCTGGAACCCCAAGCTACTCGACGGTGTCGATGTAGTACCAAACTGATCTTCAGGGAACACTTACTCTGCCAAAAGTATCAACAAAACAAGGGTGAGTGCAGGGTGTACTCCGCAAGACTTATGGCTGGTGGAGTTGTTTTGCATAAACCATCTTTGTTTATAAAACCAGAGAGAGAAGAAGCTCGTCTAGTCAGAGTATTTTAAAAGGGGATAAGAGAGCGACATCTCCGAAGTATTGATCATCATGTTTTAAAATCCACCAAATCATCATCATCTCCTAAACTAGGATCACCCACTCGTACCCATGAGGAAGCATCCTTAAGCACACGTTGATCTGCCAAGTTTTATGATTAGGTTATAGTTCTCTATGATCTTAGAATCTGGTCACCAAGCGTTCATAACCGTGAACATGGCTTTTTGAAAAGATTTAACCCTGCAGGGGTGTACAACTTTACCCACACGTACTAACCTTCTCTTAATGCCACATGATTAGCCCTCTTCCTTGGAAGGCCAGTAGAGGGTGGTTAGACACGACCTTTACCTTGCTTTCGCTGAGACCATGAGTCACGCAGTAAGTATGGTGCCACCGTAACGAGTCAAATCCCGAAACCATACTTAAAGATGTGAGGCGAGGTTGGTTTACCAGGGGCGCTATCAACCACAAGCAACCCGGTCCACGCTTCCCTAGCTGTTATGAATGCACCATCACCCGACAAATCTTTCAAAAGATGCATATGTCAAATGGAACGTCCAAACTATGTGACTCATGGAATCTACTAGGAAAGTTAGTTGCTCTTGAGGTTTTCCAGGCCCCGTGTGGTTGTATGCTCGTCTCGGTTCCAAAGGCAAGAACTCGGTTCCTAGTGGTGGCGAGGATGGGACTAGAAAAACCACATCCCACTATGGCCTCCCATACAAGCCTTAGCATGTTTAATATCTTATCAACTCTGATCTCATCTCAACACGTTCTCCTGTCATACTAGATTCTCTGCATCTGATACATCACCTAGATGAACCAGCACTGACAGCTATGTAGGCTAAGCAAGACACAGATATAAACTCTAATAGTGTACACAGGCCTAACCTAGTTATGCTAGGAGCAGTGGATCAGGTAATATAAGCTCAAAGGGAGTAATGCAATAGATAGGATACTCTATCTATCAATAAAAGACCATAGTAGAATCGTATGCATTGTAGGATTATATCATGGTGGGGCTATGCTTTCCTTTGCCAGTTGATAACAGATAAGCATATCTTCGGGAGCCTTTTACTTGACTTTATTATAGTTGGTCAAGTATTGTTCGTCGATCTTCGATCTTCGACGGTCTTGGTCTCGGTCCTCGATCTCGATCTCGATCTCGATATCGTATTTTACCGAAGAAGAACCAAATCACCAGAAAGAAAGGGAAACAATCAACACATAGCATCGATGCAATTCTCAAGCAAGGATGATGATATGACAAGTTAAATTGTATTGAAATGTAACCCTAAGTCATGCTCAACAATTTAATCGGGGTTCCGAGGGGTGAAAACCCTAATTCGGAGAAACTCCAGAATCACCTGTGAGGGGTTACTAGGTTCTTCTAATTAAGCTTGATATGAAAGTTGTTGAACAATGCATGAATATAGCTTAGATAGGTAATTCTCATTTGTCTAAATATTTTGATATATTATTTGTATTTTTCTGACTTATAATGAATTAGTTATTGATTTTACAAGTTTAAACCATTTTCTAGAATTATTTAAATCAATTAAAATTGATTACTACGTCAGCACAAAGCAAGCTAACGTCACCAGAGGGGGTGGGGCGTTTCTCACCGAGGCAGAGGCACCCACTACGGCTGACAGGTGGGGCCGACGCCACGTCGACGCCACAGTGGCAGTCAAAGGTCAAAGAGGGCATACGGACCCATGCGGCTACATCAGCATGACGCAGGCGTGACGTCACGTCGCTGGCCACCTGTAGATGGTCACCGTCTCTGGCGTTTCCGAGCACGCGCGCGCGAGCTGGGCATATGGTTCTAACCGTATGGAGGCGGGGAGCAATAAAATGTCGGCGCCGCTCGAGCTGGGTCACCGGAGCACGGGTTATGACGACGAGCGGTGGCGGTGGTCACGGGTCTACGACACGGGCGTGGCACTGTGTGCTAGAGGGAGAAAGGAGGGGTCTGGGATGACCGCGGGCTCATCCTGAGTGCGCTTGTGGTGACGGCGAGGCTGGAGGAGGACTGAAACAATGGCAGGGTCGACGGTGGAGCTCATCGGACTCGGGGAAGAAGACGTCGATGGCGACGATACAAAGCACTCCGTGTCAATTCCGTTGGCGAGGATGGAGCTGGCATCACGGCGATGCTCGTGGTGGTCTCAAGTAGGCAAGGGGAGCACGGCAAACAGCGTGACGCCGGCAGCATCTGCAAGCTAGGGTTTGGTCTCGCTGGGGGAGAGAGGAAGAGAGCACGGGAGAGGATAAGGATGAGGCAGGAGAGTCGTGCGGGGCTGGTTCTTATCCTCGTCCAGAGAACGGCGCGGCGGGAGCATCCTTGCGCGGAATCATTCGGCGTTGGTGAGGACACGGAGCTTCGGTCCATCCTTCTGTCCAAAGGAAGAATAAAGGGAAAGAGGCGAGGGTACGGGCCGGAGTGGGCTGCTGCTGGGCCGCGGGGTGCTGTGCGCGGGTGGTACGGAGAGGGGAGAGAGGGAATGGGCTACGACCCAGTTAGGTTTAGGAAACAGTTTTTATTTCTGAACTCCTTTTCTTTTTCTATTTTCAAATTTCTGTTTTGTGTTTCCATTTGAAATCTGTTTTGGGTAATTTCAAAAATACCAAAGGCTTTATAAATTATATAAAACATTGTGGGTCCCTTTTATTCCTTTTGGGCTCCAATTGTTTTGGTAACTTTTCAAATTCAAAACCATTTGAATGTATTTCAGAGAGAGGGAAAAACTAGGGTTTAGGGTTTTGTATGTTTCCTTCTTGCATGCAAATTAGATATGATACTCATGAATGCACAAAGCAAACCCTAATTGATATTTACCGAAAACTGGGTGTTACAGCTCTATCCCCCTTACGAGAATATCGACCCGAGATTCCAAAGGTAGGAAGAGAGATAGAGAGAGAAATAAACAAGGCCACTCTAAATATAATAGGGGACACACTAATGACAAAGAGAGTATCTCATGGTCAACTCATGGATGGAGTGTTCAAAAACAACTCTGAGATGACGACACGAAAAACGTCAAGGTAATGGAGGAACAAGAAGAGAACATTTCAAATTGTTACGTAGATGGTATTCATAAGGATTGAGACCATGTAACTCATAGAAGTGTTTTGAAGCTTCTGAGAGGAAGGCTTCCAACAGAAAGAACATGACCACAGACTTCGATAGGGAACCTCTACTAAATGACTTAAGTAGAGATTTTAGGTTGCAAAGATATGGATCAAAAAAACCAAGCTGTTGAACTACTTTTGAAATAGAAGGGTCAGTCTTTCGTTCAACAGAAGGCCAAGACAGAAAGGTGTTTTTGTAGAGAGGACTCATAAGAGTCACAAGGAACATGTACCAAGAGAAACTACAGATTAACAAAATCATAGTCACCATTAAAACATGGTTGAGAACACGAAGGAAACTCTTTATTCATCCCAGTATATCAAAATCTTTGCCAAAGATCGTGATATCACTTTACACCACTGATATGATTGGTAAGAAGATTCCTGATGACACGAGAAGAAAGAAACTTTGTTCTCAGACTTCAACTACTTGGCACAACAAGACTTGCCAACATAATAGGGTCTGGAGGATCAGCCGAGAGACATTTAACAACACTACTTTAAATGTTCTCCTTGATGTTCAAGGAACTAAGCATCAAGTAAAGGTCGGGATTTGGATACGAAGGAACCATAAGAACAACTACTGTAATAAAATATAGGAGAAGCCTGATGAAGAGTAGTTGTTACTGCTGAATCAAGGGATATGACAAAGGGTCTTTTCGGCTAAGTGTGTCAACCATTACATCAATCTTGCCAGAATTACAAGGACACCTATATTTAAACCTTGAGGAACACCAACCATCATTGTTGCTTGAGATTCAGCTTTGGTTAACTGGAGTGATATTTCAGACTTAGCATGTCTGAATAGAAATTGTGTAACATTTACCACCAAGGTAAAGTTACTAGATTCTCAAGATATGGAATTTAGTGTAAAGCTCCAAAAGATGAGCTAGATTACTAGACCCATGTATTTTGCAACTTGTCAAAAGACAACTGCATACATATAAATTTCTAACAATAAGACACACATGTATCCTTAAGGAACGAAGATAACTCTACTCGAATCCACGTTGTCATCTTTCAACATTTGCACATGAACTAGAGAAGGTTACTTCTAACATCCAGAACACATAATTCAAGATGACTCGAAGATGGATCTCGAAAGTTTCCAACATTATTTCCAAATGTTCCATATGAATCCAATCTAACATGGAGAAGATAAGGATATTGTCGATGGCTCAACAACAAACTTATGGAGACACTCCAAGAAGATGGACGCATATGTCGTATGAACAAGGCAAAAGTATTGGTCATACTGATACGTCCAAAACATATCTACTTTCTCGAACACTTTGCTATTGTTTCTTCTCTAAACTTGTGTGATTTGGATACAACTAAATGGACTGACGCTGTTTTCAGCAGAATTACCTTGGTGTCTTGTTTTTGTGCAAAAAATGAACTATCAGGGAAAATCCAGGAAAATATGCCAAAAATTATATTTCACCAGAAGATCCACGGAGCCAGAAGGAGATACGATGATGCAGCCTGGGGATCCCACACCCACCCTAGGTGCGGGCCCACCACTAGCCACGCCTGGAGGGGGTGCAGCCACCTCAGGCACCCCCTCGGCCTCCCTCTACGCCTATAAGTTGCCTTTCGACCTAAAAACCGAGGGGGGTTCGATAGTTTTTCCAGAAAGAGTTCCGCTCCACCGCTGCCACCAGAAACCAAGATTCGGATCCAGAAACTATGTTCTGGCAACCTGTCGGGACAGGGAATTTGGAGAGGATCATCGCCATCGTCATCACCAACACATCTCCAGCAACCACCGATGTTTCCCTCATCCATGAGTGAGTAATCCCTCGCTGTAGGATTGGGTATGGTAGGAATTGGATGAGTTCTATCATGTAACCGAATAAGATCTGTTAGGGCTTAGTGCCTAGTATCTCTATTAGTACTATTTGACTTTGTTGCAACTTGTTGTGCTTAATGCTTGTCACTAGGGCCCGAGTGCCATGATATCAGATCTGAACTTATTATTGAATCATCATGATAGTATTGTTTGGAATCTTATCTGCAAGTTGTGTACACATATCATTGTCCGGATCCAAAGGCCCCAAAGTGACAATAATTGGGACAACCAGAGGGGATGGCTGTGGTGTGAGGATCACATGTGTTGATGGAGTGTTAATGCTTTGCTCTGGTGCTCTATTAAAAGGAGCACCTTAATTGCCAATAATTCCCTATAGGCCCCGCTGCCACGGGCTGGCTGAAAATAAGATGTTATGCAAGTTCTCATTGCGAGCACGTATGACTATATTTGGAGCACATGCCTAGGATTGTTTAGTACTTGGATGCTTGTTATTTTTTTATCTCCAATGCCCTATATCTTGAAGTTACATGTTTAGACTCGTCCATGCAATGCCCGTCCATCCATCCCTATGCCTACCTCACTCGAATCCTACTGTTACCATTACTATTACTATTGCTTCTGTTGTTGTTGCTATTGCTTTGCTGTTGCTACTACAAATTGTTACTACTCATAAACTTCTATGAGCAAGAACTATTTCTAGGTGCAGCTGAACTGACAACTCAGTTGTTAAGGCTTGCAAGTATTCTGTGGCTCCCCTTGTGTCGAATCAATAAATTGGGTAATACTACCCGCGAAGACTGTTGCGATCCTCTATACTTGTGGGTCATCAAGACTATTTTCTGGCGCCGTTGCCGGGGAGCATAGCTTTATTTGTAAGTTCATTTGGATCTATTATTGTTCACTGCTACTCATTTCATCATGGGGAAGTCTCGTGATGGAAAGTTTCGTATTTTACCATCCACTACAAGAAGAGGTACAGTCCTAAACACCTATGCTGCTCTTGATTCACCGTCTGTTATAAGTAAGCTTATCACACCACCACCATATACTCATGCTACATACACTGCTACTACTGCTGAGTCTGAAACTGCTTTTGATGCTCATGATGTTACTTCTACTGTGCTTGATGAGAGTGGTTTATTATGTCCTTTTCTAGATGCTACTATGTCTAGTCTAGGAAATACTGAAACTCCTAGTGAAGATACTGTTACACCTATTAGCTCGACCGAGTCTAGTGAGAGTTATGATATTAATGATGGTTACATTGAGTTCACTGATAATTTTGTTGAAGAGTGCCGAAACACACATGGTACTAGTGGTATTAAGAGTCTCCTTGCTAGACGTACTATTATTCCTAAGTTGTCCTATGATCCTAAGTTTGCCACTTCTCCCATAGATATTAAGGATGAAGATTATGATTTCTCTCTTGATTTATCTTATTTAGATATTGTTGAGAAAGAACCTTTTTGTGGGACTGAAAACGAGAGTGCTATGGCTCATATGAATGAGCTTTCTACTATGAGTGTTTTGTACTCTGATGATTTTAAGATGCGCAAGTACTTTGTTGCTAAGATCCTCCCTTCTTCACTAAAAGGAGAAGCTAGGGCTTGGTTTAATAGATTACCTCCTGGTTCCATTGATAGCCTTGATTGCTTCTTTCTTCTAGAAATATTTTCCTCCTAGTGCTAGACATGCTGCTTTGCAGAGAATTTTTGATTTTAAATAGGGAGAAGAAGAGAAATTGCCTAAGTCATGGACAAGGTTCTGTGCCTTGATTCATGCACATCCTGGATGTCCATTACCTAAGAATGAGCTTCTTGATATTTATTATAATGGACTAACTGATGATTCTAGGACATACCTAGATAGCTTTGTTGATTGTGTTTTTAGGAAAAGAACTCCTACAGATGCTGAAGAATTAATGGCTAAAATAAGAAAGAATTATGATGATTGGACTTCAACTGAGCTAAATACACCTGAGCCTATTACTCCTGAACCAGTTGTTCCTGAACCAATTCCATCACCAACAACAAAGAATAGGGGAGTTATTGCATTAAATGATGAAGTGATGAAGGAATCTAAGAAGTGTATAAAGGAGAAAGGTATTAGAGCTGAAGATGTGAAGAATCTACCTCCTATAGAAGAATTATGTAAGCCAATTCCCCACTTATCTACTATTGAGGCACACTCTCTCCAACACTTTGATGAAGGTGATATTCCTTATGGTAAGCCTCCTGATCAATGTTTACAGGAACTTGACATTTTTATTGTTAAACAAGGTCATTTTAATAAAAAAGTTTAGAATCATTTATTGGAAAACTCTAGAGTTATCCATGAGTTTAAGGATATTGTGGAAAGAACTTCTAATGATATTAAAATGCTTTGTAAACACTTTCAATTGGTTCAAACCCAACTTGATCAACTTGCTAAGGTACAAAAGGATATGCTAGTTAATTCTTCAGGAGATAAACATGCTTATGGAATTAGAACTAGGAGTGGTATAGCTACTCAAGATCCTTTATATCCTGAAGGACACCCTAAAAGAATTGAGCAGGATTCCCAACAAGGTGAGGATAGTGGTAGCCCTCGTAAGAGAAAGAAAAAGAAACATAAGAGAGTTGAGGAACCACTTGAACCTGCTGTTGATCCTAATAGTATATCGGTCTCTAATGCTGAAACTGAGAGTGGTAATGATAAAAATGAGTCTCCTGATAAGGAGGAAGGTGAGGAAGAACCTGAGAAGCACACTAAGAACACTAGGTACACAAAGGAGGATTTTATTGCTAATAAACATGGTAAAGAGAGAGAACCTTGGGTGCAGAAACCTATGACTTTTCTAGGTAAGAAACACAAGTCAAAGGAGGAAGAACACTAGAACAAGTTTTGTGAGTGGATGAAGCCTTTATTTTTGCAAATTCCTTTGACTGATGCTATTAAGTTGCCTCCTTATTCAAAGTATATGAAGGATATTGTCTCTAATAAAAGGAAGATTCCTAACGAGGAGATTTCTACTCTACTTGCTAATTATTCCTTAAATTTTAAGGTTCCAAAGAAACTTGGTGATCCAGGTATACCAACTATTCCTTGCTCCATTAAGAATAATTATGTTAGAACTCTTTATGTGATTTGGGAGCTGGGGTTAGTGTTATGCCTTTTTCTCTCTACAAGAGACTCTAGCTAGAAAAGTTGATACCAACTGATATTTCTTTGCAAATGGCTGATAAGTCAACTACTATTCTTGTTTGTATATGTGAGGATGTTCTTGTTCAAGTTGCTCATAATTGCATGGTCTTAACTGATTTTGTTGTGACTTGAAATGCCTGAAGATGATAATATGTCTATTATTCTTGGGAGACCTTTTCTTAATACTGCAGGTGCTGTCATCAATTGCAATCAAGGAAAAGTAACATTCAATATTAATGACAAAGAGCACACTGTTTATTTCCCCAAGAAGGTTGATAAGAGCTATTGCCTGAATTCCATTGAAAATATTGATAGCATCAAAGTTGGAGAAATATATTGTCCCATTCCACAAGAAAAATTTGAAACTATTATGATTGGGACCATTGCTATCAAGTATGAGGTAACATAATCACCTTGTGGAATGCAAAGTTTTGTTTCATATAAGATTTTTTCGGTAACAAGACTTGATCAACATTGTTAAAAAAAGGATTTTAATGAACAAAATAATGCTTCCACTGTGGTTATACTTGCTCACTTTTATTTTTCTCCTTTCAATCTTTGCTCTTCGTCGTGCCTAACTTAAAGGCGTTAAAGAAAAGTACTTGCTGGGAGATAACCCAAGAGTTTCCTTGAGACTTTAAAGCTATTACTTCAGTAATGACCTCTCCTTATCCTTTTTGTTTGCTTTTTGTGCCAAGAATGACCTCTAATGAGAGGGAATTAAGATTTGGGGAGTTGCTGTCCCGAAACAGATTTCTGTCCTCCACCATAAAAATTCGTTAGGAGACTCTGTACGTTGGATTGAGCTGGAAATTTACAAATAAATCCCCCAGTATGTTAGCTAACTTTCTTTAGTTCAACACTTTTTGATTGGAGCAACAGAAGGTCTTCGAAAAAATCGGTTTTTACCTGCTGGTCTGTTTTGACAGATTTCTGCCATTATGTGCATTTGCTTCTTATTGATTCCTTTTCGGGTTCTTTTTGGGAAATTGAGATTTTTGAGGGAATTTCTATAGTAGCTTGTGTATTTAGTGAAATTTCAGTTGTTTTAAAACTAAACCCCAAAGGTCTATTATCTTTTGAATGCACTAATGTTGCTAATGAAGATTGTGTGAAGTTTTGTATGAAGGAAAAATTTCAGGTGTAGAGAGAGGATGATGTAATGAGATGAAGAATGGAAAAAATCTCAAGCTTGGGGGGAG
This sequence comes from Avena atlantica, assembly GCA_910589765.1. Classification (NCBI taxonomy): domain Eukaryota; kingdom Viridiplantae; phylum Streptophyta; class Magnoliopsida; order Poales; family Poaceae; genus Avena; species Avena atlantica. Next base: position 305,634,570 of record OU342736.1, read on the forward strand.
CCACTCCGTGTCACCCCAAGAATTATTCAAGAGGTACAAGCGTCAAGCTTGGGAGTGCCCAAGGTATCCCCTTCTTCATCAATAAAAACCTTAGGTGTTTCTAGACACTTCGTTTTTATTGGTTCATACACAATTGTGTTGTTCTTGGAGCGTCTTAGTTTTTGTTTTTGGTTTTCTTTTGATTTGTTTGGTTTGATTGTTTTTGTTTGGTTTTTCTTTGTTTGCTTGTTTATAAAAATTTGAAAACACCAAAAATATTTGTTGTTCCTCTTTGGTTTTGTGAGTTCTTTGTAGGATTCAGCCGTCCTCAGTGGATTTTGGTTTCATGTTAATTATTCAAGTCACACAAGTGAAGGGAAATAATGAAGATTAAGACAACTCGAGGTGTGGTAAGAGGCTGGTAACAAACTCTACTTTGTTTCAATTTTGTACATATAATCATCATTGTGAGCATGCTTAGCCTGTTTATGTAAGGTGTATGTCATTATGGATGCTTAGTAGTTCTTGCTTGTCTATGATTAGCTCCAGCTTGGTAATAGTTTATAGCATATCATATGAATGTTTGCTTGCATTGTTTTATTCATACTTTGGTATGATATTGTGGTATCCTCCACTGACTGTTCATGTGAATCTGTCACATCCCAAAATTTTCCAAATTTTGTAATGTGAAAAATAAATAAACAAAATAAATAATTGTTGAAATTTAGGGTGAAAAGAAAATTTTTGATTTCAAATGGAAACATCAAAACCCATCTTGAATAAAATGGAATCCAACAAATTTCAATCAAGTGAAATGCATTCATCAAAGAATGTATCTTGAAATTTAAACTTGGGAACATAAGCCAAAACTCTAAAACCCTAATGAAAGAAAATCATATTCAAGATCTCTCAAAGACTATGGATTTGATCCATATAAAAGTTTAGCAACAAACATTTATAAATGAACAAGGATGATAAATAAAAATATTATAAAACCATAGAAATTGGTTTCATTTAATTTGGAGCCATAGATAAAATCTTATGAATTTAATAAGATAAGGAAATTAAATTTCCAAAGCTAATAAAATCTCCTATCTAAAATCCATACCAAAGTGTGAGCAAAATAATCCTAAGAGATTTAAAAAGATAAACAAATATTAAATAAAATTATACAAATTGGAATCACCAATTTTGGATCTTTAAATAAAAAGATATGGATTTTATAAGATAAAGAAAGAAAGAAATAAATAAGGAATGTTTAAAAGCCAAATTAAATCTTGACCAAATCCATGAGCAAATGAAATAAAGAGAAATCAAATAAAATAAAGGGATAAAGAATATTCAAATAAAATAATATGACATTAACCAAATTCTATTCTATTTGAATAAAGACAAAATCCCTAATAGAAATGATTAATTAAATCATGGGAAAATAATAAGGTGGAATTTCCCAAGGTGGTTATAAAATTTATTTAATTAACTTAAGTGGAATGAAAGAATCATTTAAATAAAATTATGGAATTAAAAACCATATTTGATTTTATTGGAATAAAGACAATTGCCCAATTTAAATAATTAATAAATCATATTAAAATATTTTAATTAATTCAAGTGAATTATTTGCACATTGGAATAAATAAAACCTACTGAAAAGGGTTTGGTTAAAATTAGAATTCAAATAGATTATGAAACTAAAGGAAATATGCCCTAGAGGAAATCATAGAGAAGATTATATTTCATATGTATCCATGGGTTATTGTAATGTTCCTTGAATATCCATATCATGCAACTTGTATTGACTAGCAATTATGTGAATTGTTTGTGAAACTCTTTACTTGTATGGTTAGTTAATAGTTGTCCCTAGTCCGAGTTCATGTGAGGACACACGTGAATATTAGACTAGCACATCGATTGGTTGATGACTATGTTTCCCAAGTCATAGACATGGAGATGTCAAAGCAATGATGTGGACACATGTTATGAATATGGGGTTGGACTGACCCAACTTGAGACTGGCAATTAGTTGCAGCTCTGCCTCTACACATCATGTACGTTTTGTCCTTTGACCTAAGATTGTCGCATGTACTTGAGATGTGGATCGACCTACTTTGGGGCTATCAAATGCTGCATCGTAACTGGGTAGTTATAAAGGTAGCTTTCGGGTTTATCCTGAAGCATGCTGCAAGGCATGGTCAATCAAGATGGGATTTGCCCCTCTCTACTTGAGAGAGATATCTCTGGGGCCCTCGAGTGATCGGATCTAGAAATGCATGGCCATGCTACATAAGTGTAACACCCTCAGATCGGCCCTATGCAAGTTTTAGCGCTTCCCGCCAAACCCGCATAGAAACGATTCAAAGGTGCCCACCAGGAACTTGCGTGCGGGTGGAAAACAAAGCAATATCATTACACAATAGTCCTTGATGGAACCCACAAAACATATATACAACAGCGACTCAATGAGTCAAGAATATAGATATACAGTACAAAAATCCAAATAACCTTGAAAACGATACCGCATCCGAGTACGGACAAGATGCAAATTGAGCTAAGAGCCCTGAAGAATAACCAATGGCGTCCATAACCCTGACCAGGCCAAGCCGAAAGGGTAACCCTACTAACGACATCGATCCCAAAACCTGCTAAAACAAAAGGGGTGCTGACAAAGGGAAAAGAAAAAAAAAGAGCAGTCAGTACTCAGGCTAGTACACGGCGGGACTAGAATTCGGCGGTCCTCGCCTACATAGGTATGGTGGGCTGAAGCGGCAGCGCAGCATGCACTAAATAGCCTATAGAGACTCGATATAACTGTCGGCTATCAGAGAGGGAGAAGAAAGACCTATTCGAAACCAACCTGCTACTACCACCAAACATACCCATCCTGGTGTTTCCCCCTCGAGACCAAACGAGGAAGTCAACCGAGGAACTCACAAGTTGGCATTTTTATTTATTCAGTTATCGTTGCAGCAATTACTAGTCAAGTATTGATAGTCATCCTGATATAATAAGCAGTGGGCACTTTTAGTTAACCATTCCGTTGTAGTTGCGACACTTACTAGTCAAATACAATTAGCATGAGATATCCCAAACCCAACAGTTGTTGGTACTTTTATTCAGCCATTCTGTTGTAGTGAAGCTGATTACAAGTCATATCGGATACAAGTCAAATTATAACAGTAAACTTTAGTTATAGTTGTCTATGATTGAGAACTGTGCTCCAAGTAGTCCATAACCGCGAACATGGCTTATCGAAAAGATTTAACCCTGCAGGGGTGCACCAAAGTTTCCACACGCACCTACACCCTTGTTGTCAGATCAGGTAGGTACAAGATCACAAAAGATACACCCAACGGTATGTCGACGGGGTTTCAGACACAACGTTTCTCAGACCCAAAGCAAGCACGGGGGGCCACCCCACTAAGCTACCCGTAACGAAGTCGGCCGGTCTCTGAGACGGACCCAGAGGTTTGTGACAATGGCTGTAAACGACTGGGAACCCAAAAGTGTGACTGGGCTTGTCTATACCGTGAAAACATTCCACATTGGTTCCAAAATAGTACAGGCGCTCCATGCGCAATCGTAAATAAAGCAGTAAAGCATGACATAAGTACATGATAGTAATAAAGCCCCAAACTACTTTGTGGCCCCCGGTATAGTACTTTGAAATCAGGTACTAATCGATGGGGGTGCCCACACACCCCACCTGTGGTTAGCGCGCTCGATCTCGGAACAGGTGTCAAGAACTCGGGGTCCTACGGGACACTAGTGAGCGGTTAAAAACCAAATATTGTCTATTATCCACCGGTGCCTCTGCATTTACCTACTTTCAATTTTAGTTATTAAACGGTAATTAAATCCATGATCATCTCCAACATTAAACATGCGGCATTACTCCAACAACTGTGGTACTTGGCGACACGCAAAAGCACTTGAGCAAGCGACTACGACTCGCAAGTACAACTATCTACCAAACAATAGGTAATAGGATGTGTCCAAGGCAATATAAGGCTGCAAGGGATATCACGGGTACGAAAACTAGAGCATCGCAACACAGATAGCAATAGATCAACAGGAGGAAATAAAGACTAGAAATGTAAAATAGGTAGAAAGGGGGGAATACTCACCTGAAAACATTGCTGAAGGTTCATCCGAAGATCGGGTTGACACTCGCATCAACTCATCGGCCTAATCCGTGAAGAAGCAAAGCACTAGAAGAAACACCGGATGCACTATTGATTACTACGGCAAAAGAGCGGGCATGATACATGTATGATGTATGGCATGGCAAAGATGCGATGCAATTAGGCCATATTAAGCGGAAACGGGGTCCCGACAATTAATTATATGGTTTATGTTGTCTAGATACCCACAAATTAATGTTGTATTAACAAGGCAAAATTATATCATCGGTTCGCTACACAAATTCAAATGGAGCCAATATTAGACTAGATTTGCCCGCATATAGTCTCCATATTAATTATTAGGTGAATCGGAAAAACCCCCAAACCGCATGATATGTGTGCAAGCATGAAAATTTAAATGCAACAAAGTATATATTTCAATTTATAAAATAGGGCTTGGAAAAGGGGTCACATTTTGAGGGGTTCGGCGATCTTGGTTACAAAAGGGGCTTCGGACTCCGGGAACGGGGCTTCGGGGTCTCGGTGTCCGTGTAGGAGTACTTGGAGTTCCGTGTTGGCGACCTTGGCGATCCGAGTTCGGGTGTCGAAGACGGACTTGAATTAGACTCCTCGAGGCAAAATTTGGCTTTTGATGAACCCCAAACGAGCAGCTTCGCTTTCCTCGAGCACCAAGGCGTGTGTTGTCTAGAGGTAGGTACATGACCAAAAGAAAAGAAGCACACATCCCGTGTACTTGCACAAGGCAGCGAGGCCTCCTGCCAGAAGGATGCGTCTGGGCCGGGAGACGAGCATGGGACAACAGTGCCACCCGTTACCGGTGGTGGAGGGCGAAGCCATGGCCACTACAGGGGAGGCCAGAGGTACTCGGGGCGGCAGGGCTGCGACCGGAGCGCAGGCTCGCTGGGGGAAGGGAGGGCAACGGCGGGCGCGAGGTCGGCCAGAGGAGGCGAATGAGGTCGAGGCCTACAGGGGGCCGACGGTGCTGCGACACGTGGCCGGTGCTCTAGGAGGTGAGCACCAGCGAGGCCAGCTCTGCTCAGGGACAGGGCCAGCCAGGCAAGGTCGGGCTGCGATGGAGAGGGAGCCCGCAGGAAGGTCGAGTTGCAGGGCGCGCCGGCCTGCGCCAGTTCTGCAACAAAGGAGGTGCGCGGTGGTGCTCGGTGATGGCCTAGGCAGAGAGAAGGTGGCGAGGAAGGAGGCGGGGTCGCTCTTCAAGGCTTTAGGGAGGAGGGGCCGACAGTGGTCGGTCGCGGCCTGGCGGAAGGGGACGAGCGGCGGGCGGCCGAGGCGGCGCACCGCAGAGAAGGACAATGGGGTTTGGTGAGGGGATCGAGAGGAAGAGGAGTCCTCGCGTGGGTTGCGGCATGGTTCAGAAGCGGGGATGGGATGCGGGTTCAGGTCCGGGTTGACCTAGCCCGGTCGGTGAGAGGGAGTGGACGAGGATCACTACGGGGTGGGGCCAGAGAGGATAGGGTGGACGGTTGAGTGAGGGATTTTTTGTAGCCGGCGGCGGGAGGTGGGAATAGGTAGGATCTGGTTAGGGTTTGGAATTTATATGGGGTAGTAGGTGGTCTGGCCGGTTGGGCCTTTGGGCCGGCCGGCTGGACTGCCTCCCCAAAGAAAATAGTTTTGTTATTTCTTTTGTTTTAAAATAAAGTTTTGTAAACAGTTTTAGATAAATAAAAGATTCGGCTAGACCGACGGTTTTGGTTTGAACAAAGAGGGGAGAATATTAATATGGAAAACAAAGTAGGTCTTTTAGCAAAGTAGTTTTAGTCAATTAGATGCATGCTAATGACAAGATGATGCACATAATAAAAACAACATCGATTTTCTAGTAGCGGTTTTACCCAGGGTGCTACAATAAGGTTAAGAGTTAACCTAGTAAAGGGATTCCGAGTTACGGTATCGAGAAAGAGAGGTTAGCTTGGAGCTAGAACAAATATCGTGAGGCAAAGGGAAAGACATGTACTATACCTTGTGATGGTTCGTCCGATATGATCTTTGTATGCATTTAGGAGTTGGCACGTCTTGCTAGAGGCCACTACCAACTATTGGCAGAATAAGTGTATTCGTGTCATGTCTATAAGTATATGAACCTATCGGGTCACACACTTAAGGGGCTGGACACCTAATGAGGCTTGGATCTGAATAAGACCAGGCTTAGGATACTAATGGGCTGCTAATGTAGAAGCCCACTAGGGACGTCTATATAAGAGAGGGTGGGGCAAGCTGACCAGGGTGAGACCATTCCACCCAGTCGTCACTCCCCACGCCTGTGTTGCACGCGCGGACCTAGCAGTCCGGCATCTGACGCTTCCACCCTGTACGTGTGGATACCTCGGAGGTGCTACATCTATGGAACTTGTACGAGCCATGCAAAGGGAGATTCTCGTGGGACGAGGAAGGGGAGGAGACGTGGAACGTCTGCACTGCCTCGACGCGCTTCATCAATTCCGCAACTGCGCGTCTAGTGGTAATCCCGTGATCTATGACAACAGTAATCATGGTTTATGCGGTAGAATTTTTTGATTTGCGCTAGTGTAGCCTACCCGTATCCCTTCAGTGGTATCAGAGCCGATGCTGTTCAGTTATAGGTTCGGGATGTTTGCATATGGTGATATGTAGATTGATATGAATGATGTGATTGTTTATATTGCGGTGGTTCAGGATTGATCTATGATCTTGCTTTCCGTGATCGTAATTCTGAGGTTGTCGAACGACTTACCCCTACCGGTCGGTTTCCGCCATCGGGGTAGACAGTGACACATAAATCCTATTGAATCATGCGAAGATCAATATGATTGATCGAATCGGAACCTAGATCTAAAATCGATGTACCGTGATCAAAGGAGTTTAATTGAATCGGGACACGAGTAGGTTTATGGTAAATTTGATTTGCCGATCAAAATCCTTAAAGAAAATTGTGAAGATTCAATCTGTCATATTTCACGATTTTGATACTGTGAGGGCCGCTGCCCCTTCGAACCCCACAGGGGGAGACCCCTTAGACCCCCCTTAATCGTAGCCTCTTTGAGTCTCGTTAAGGTAACTAGGTGCTGCGATGTCACATGATCCGGTAGAATGCGATTGTATGCATAACTTGTTTTTGTAGGGTGTATGTGATCAGTATGGCCCATATATGTATGTGATGCATGTATGAAATTTTGCATGACCTGCGTGTCGTGAGTAGGGCAACACGACTGGAGCCATATGTGTTGTCATTTATTGTAATGGCCTGCGTGCCAACTTGTGATGATCCCAATACCATGTAATTTTCATTACTATTTGTTAGGAGTAATAGCTTGTATTAGTTCGTGGAGGACTCATCACTTGGAAGATGCCTCACATGGAACATGAAGATGGAGATCATCATGGTGGACAGGTTCTATGGCGATGGAGATCACCATGAGAAAATGGGCCATAATGTGTCACATCTATGTGAATGCTATTCTTATGTGTTTTACTAATATTCATGCTTAGATGATAGAAGTAGAACAATCCCTCACGAAGTTTAAGTTAAACAGAAAACATTCCTATTAGATGTTTAAACTTTAAAAATTCATAACTTTTGATCCACACGTCCAAATTTTACAAATTTTATATCAATGGAATCAGCAAAAGGAGTACTTTACAACCATGCACTTTGTTTAATGACTTTCTTCTGGAAAATTAGTTGTTTTTGCAGAAACTTGTGTAGGCATAATTTGTATATAAAATTCATTCTAAAAATGTTTTTAGGATAAAATCTATTGTACATGGATTGTTTTGAACCTAATGACCATAAAAACCAACTTGTAGATTTAAAAGTATATTCTGTGAAGCTAAAGAATAAATCTTTGAATAAAAGCATTTCTAGTTAAATAAAAATATTATTTATGTTTTAAAAATGCTTTTTGAATAAAACCTTTGGGAAATGATTTTATTTAAACTCTTTGACCCTAAACATCAAGTTTTGAGATTTAAAAATATAATTGTCGAACCCTATAAAATTATGACCTTGCTTAAAGGCATTTCCTACAAAATAAAATATTGCTTTGGTATAAAAATGGTTTATAGGTAAAACCTTTTGCAAATGGTTTTAATATTAAACATTTGACCTTAAAAACACTAACATTTGTGTTTAAAAATATTTTTGTCAAACACTAGAAATTATTACTTTGATTTAAATCAATTCTAGCAAAACAAAAGGGGTTTAAAGTGGCCATTTTAACTAACTTAATATCAAATGGTTTTGCCACTTTTATAAATGACCAATAGGTGTTTTAAAATGTGTATAACATATTAGAAACCACTTTTCCAAATAAAACAATCTTTGGCATGCTTGCATGCATTGCTTAGTTTTTATTATTCTATGTGATGAATTGCTTGAATGGTAGATTGAATTTGTTCCTTGATTGAGTTGTAGTGGAATTTGAAGAGTGTGACTATTGCAAGATCAAGGAGTGAACCTATATTATCTACCAATATGGCAAGTGGTGCTTCATACTTTTGTCCCATTATTTGCACTATGAATTAGTGATTTTTTGAATAGGACTTGCATGGAATTTTCTAAGTGTTAACTATGCCATGGGAAATCCTAGTAGTTGATGCCTTAGCAGAATTTTCCCTAAGTTAGATTCCTACTACTATCATGCTTAGCCTAGATAGTAGCAAACAAGGGTGGTTTATATATACATGTTATGGAAATTTTGCGAAGTCTTTTAACTTATGTTTTTGCTTAATAAAGCTACTAAGTGAATGAATCACCTGGGTGGAATGGTAATTGCATGGATGGATTTTTGTTGAGTGGTTACCAGGGCCCATTTTCATGGCCTACCCTGTGTATCTCACTTGTGGAATGCCACCCACGAACAAACATATTTGAGATGTCAAATGTTGAGAAGCTTCAAGTGCAGCCACTTGGTATTATGGGCTCTGCCTGGATCATATAGGTTGCAATAACTTAGCCAAATGGACAGTTGATTGTTGGGGATGATAGGTTTGGAGCGCGTCCATTTTGGTCTAAGGGAAGGCTTCTGAAATATCTTGTCTCGATGCATGTCGATTCTTGTGGGAAAGTGCACCACCTCTCGAGAGAGGAAAATCTAAGTACTTAGCCGTGTCCCCGGCAATGGACAATTTGAGCATCAAGACATGGAAGCTATAAAGAATCTCCTCATCCCAATTTCTAAGTTAAAAACTTGTGGTTGGACAAGGGTAAAGGATCACCAATGTCTATTGGTAGATGCCTTGGGTAATTTTGACAAACAAAAACTTAGTGTTTTCAAATGATAAGGAAAATCTATTTTGAGCAAAGAAAGCCTAAGCTCCACTTAGCCAAATGCATATAGATGATAGTTACCACCATAGTATCACTTGCCAATACAATTCAAATGTATTGACCCTTGTGGCTGTAACTTATTATGTTGCAGGTTTATTTGATAATAGTGAAGTGGGTTGATTAGGATTACATGTCTACAACCAACATGATTGCCTGTGGCACCTTGAAGATGAAGGACTCCGTGCTATATAGTTATTTTTGTTGCATTGTAATGAGATAGCCAAATGAACTATGTAAGATGTAATGAATTATTTTATTCCTGGTTATAAAGTTGTATTATGACCTTTGTTTCTTGATATAACATATTAACTGTGGATGCTAGCTATTGATCCAGGGACTAGCATTGTAAACACAAGGATCTCTACCTTATAAAGGTTGGGACCTCTACAGATGGTATTAGAGCACTGTGTTGCCTGTAGGATTGTAACCCTAGGATTGGACAAAACCCCTTAGAAAAATAGGAGATGTATTTGTTCCAAAACTTATTTACAAACAATCTTGTAAACTCTTTCCTCAACAATTTGGTTTTTGATTCTACATGTCTTCCTTTTCAAACTTTATGGACAAGACCTCAAAATGAGGAAAGACTTCAACTTGAGCAAAGACTCCAACAACACCGATGACTTCAACTTTAGTTTCACCAAGGACTTCAACTTGGACATCACTAAGGACTACAAATGAGACAAGAAATATTACTCAAGACTTGAAGACTAAGGAAACACAACTTAGAAGGAACCATCATCACCTTTGAAGTTTTGTGACCAAGATGCAAGAATTTTTCCAAGGCAACCATGACCTTGTCCATGAAGAGAACAACTAAGAAGAATGGAATGATCTCAAGTGAACCATATAGTTGGACCACCATACTAATGATTAGTGTAAACACACCAACTTGTGTGGTGTAGAAAAAATATTTTGTTGCCTAAAAATGTGTTTGAACCTTGTTTTTGAGTGGAATGCTTGGTTGTGATTGCTTGCACATTGTTTATGAAAATTGTTGTGTTTGATTAGACTTCCTTCCTTGGAAATCTTTTGCCTATTCTAATCCCAATCCAACCCAAACAGATGACTTCTCCAAGAAACTCCAAAATCAAGAATGGTGACAACAACCAAGAGACTCACATGAGAGAATAACTATTGGCAAACCAAACCCAGTTGAATCAGATGACAACTCAGTTTTTAGCCAACAACAATGAGTTAGAACCAACCATACAAAAGTTTTTGGAAATCCAATCCCAATTGTTGCAAGGGATGACCACTCAAATGATCAACATGAAAGACAACCTTTCCCAAGGAGTTTGTGACAACAATGATGTCAAGGATGATATTATAGAAGGAACTCAAGATTGCAATATTTGTGGAGACATGGATCACACTTCCAAAGAGCATGAAGATCAATGCCCTAATTGTGAAGAGAAACATCCAACTAAATAATGCCCCACATCTCAAGTGACTTGTTTCCTATGTGAAGGAAATGATCATGTCCCTATCCAATGCCCCATCTATCCTATAGTTCAACAAATAAAGCAAGATGGAATGCATCAAATGTTTGGAGACCTCCATAAGGGAACAACTTCTACCAAGAAGGATGAAGGCAAACTCAGAACCATGCCTCATAATGCCAAATCCAAAGTGACCACAAAGTGTTACTACTCTTGTGAAGAAGAAGGACATATCTCTAGTAACTGCCCGAAGAAGAGAGAAAGATTTCCCACCTTTGTGGTGAAATATGAAGATCATGAACTAGAAGAACTCCTAGCCTTAGAGAGACCCAAGAAGAAGAAGAAATTCCCCAACCCTAGAAAGAAGGATATTACCCAAGAGCAATGTTACACTTGCAAAGAGATGGGACACTATGCCAATGAATGTCCAGAGAAGAAGAAGAACCAAGGAAATAAACAAGAGACAATGATATCAAAGAAGAAGAAGGATAATAGCCAAGTGATGTGCCACAAATGCATAGATCTAGGCCATTATGCAAACAAGTGTCCAAAGAAGATACATCAAGATCTCAAGTAAGACAAGATGTAATCTAGTTGAAAACCTTTTTAAGGGTGGAAGTACCCTAGTTGCCTTGAAGCCAATTGTAACCCTAGCCTCCCCAAATCTCAGGACGATATTTCTTTTAAGGGCGGTAGCCTGTCATGTCCCAAAATTTTCCAAATTTTGTAATGTGAAAAATAAATAAACAAAATAAATAATTTTTGAAATTTAGGGTGAAAAGAAACTTTTTGATTTCAAATGGAAACATCAAAACCCATCTTGAAAAAACTTTGAATAAAATGGAATCCAACAAATTTCAATCAAGTGAAATGCATTCATTAAAGAATGTATCTTGAAATTTAAACTTGGGAAAATAAACCAAAACTCTAAAACCCTAATGAAAGAAAATCATATTCAAGATCTCTCGAAGACTATGGATTTGATCCATATAAAATTTCAGCAACAAACATTTATAAATGAACAAGGATGAAAAATAAAAATATTATAAAACCATAGAAATTGGTTTCATTTAATTTGGATCCATAGATAAAATCTTATGAATTTAATAAGATAAGGATATTAAATTTCCAAAGATAATGAAAGATCCTATCTAAAATCCATACCAAAGTGTGAGCAAAATAATCCTAAGATATTTAAAAAGATAAACAATTATTAAATAAAATTATACAAATTGGAATCACCAATTTTGGATCTTTAAATAAAAAGATATGGATTTTATAAGATAAAGAAAGAAAGAAAGAATAAATAAATAAGGAATGTTTAAAAGCCAAATTAAATCTTGGCCAAATCCATGAGCAAATGAAATAAAGACAAATCAAATAAAATAAAGGGATAAAGAATATTCAAATAAAATAATATGACATTAACCAAATTCTATTCTATTTGAATAAAGACAAAATCCCTAATAGAAATGATTAATTAAATCATGGGAAAATAATAAGGTGGAATTTCCCAAGGTGGTTATAAAAGTTATTTAATTAACTTAAGTGGAATGAAAGAATCATTTAAATAAAATTATGGAATTAAAAACCATATTTGATTTTATTGGAATAAAGATAATTGCCCAATTTAAATAATTAATAAATCATATTAAAATATTTTAAATAATTAAAGTGAATTATTTGCACTTTGGAATAAATAAAACCTACTAAAAAGGGTTTGGTTAAAATTAGAATTCAAATAGAGTTTGAAACCATATTTAAACCCTATTTTAAAGTAAAGACAAATATCTATTTAAATAAATAATAACCCATGAAGGAATAAAATTACTTATTCTAAAATGAACTTTAAAACACATTTAAAACAGTATAAAACTACTGAAAAGTTTTGAAAAGATTTGATAAATAAATCTGTTTCAAATAAGAGTTTGAATTTGAAAACAGAAAATCAAAATGGAAAAAGAAAACAGAAGAGGAAAAAAAAGAAACCAGCCCAGCCCAGCTAGCCCATCTGGCCCAGCAAGCCCATTTCCCCTCTCCCCCGCAGAAAAACGGTGCACACCGCAAACCCTACCCCCGTAGACGCTGACATGCTGACCCCACTGGAAACCCTCTCTCTCGCTGGCAACACGACCCCATCTATCAGTCTTCGTTCTCACCCGCCCGCGACTGCTTCCTCCCTCTCGTTGTCGTTCTCTGTCAATCAAACCTCGAGTAAATTTGGGTCAATGCAGAGTTGATTCCGCCCAGTGATTGTGCCCTCTTAATTGCCCAGTCTCCTCCTCCTTTCCCCTCATTCGCCCATGCCAAAACGCCACAGGGCTGCTCGAATTCCCTCTCGCTCTACCACTGCTCCGACGAGCATATCTAGCCAATTCCGGCCAGACACCGTCGCCCCTTGCTCCCTGGCCTCCACGAGGACACTCCCTATCCTCTTGCGCATCTCCTAGTGCCGCCAGTTCAGTCGCGCGTGCCCTGTATCCTCGACTCCGTCTTCAATCGAGTAGCGGCATCGTTTGCCATTACTCCGTCGACCTCTCCCTGGTAATCCTGACCGCCCCTCCCCTCTTGTTGACACACGTATGATCTACTCTCCCGTGCGCATCTAACACCGCCTATTTCGTGTCCTAGCGTGCTTCGTAACCTCGCCCCCGTCATCATCGGTACGTGCCCGACGACAGAAGCTTCTCCGATGAGGAATTGCCAGCAGCTTCGTGCGCCCCTACCCTTCGACGACCACCTCGAGAATCAGCACATCACGGAGAGTCTGGTGAGCTATTTATCTCCCCCTCTCGCTTCTTGTAACACCGGCTCCGTCCTTGTCTGACCGCTCCACCGCCAGCCATCGCCGCCAGCGCCGCCCGTTTTTGGTTTATGCGATATAGGCCGTTAGATCTAGATCGGATGCGTGAGATTAGAAATAACCCGAAGGGGTACGAATCCATCTAAGCCGCATAGATATAATTAAATCCAACGCTCCACGTAGCACGATCCGTGCGAACCGGTACCGGCCAATGAAAACACGACACGTAGCCCAGCTCTCGTTTTAAAAACAGAAAACATTCCTATTAGATGTTTAAACTTGAAAGATTCATAACTTTTGATCCACATGTCCAAATTTTACAAATTTTATATCAATGGAATCAACAAAAGGAGTACTTTCCAACCATGTACTTTGTTTAATGATTTGCTTCTGGAAAATTAGTTGCTTTCACAGAAACATTTGTAGCATTATTTTGTGTATAAATTCATTCTAAAAATGTTTTTAGGATAAAATCTTTTGAAAATGGATTGTTTTGAACCTACTGACCATAAAAACCAACTTGTAGATTTAAAAGTGTATTTTATGAAGCTAAAGAATAAATCTTTGAATAAAAGCATTTCTAGTTAAATAAAAATATTATTTATGTTTTAAAAATGATTTTTGAATAAAACCTTTGGGAAATGATTTGATTTAAACTCTATGACTCTAAACACCAAGTTTTGAGATTTAAAAATATATTTGGAGAACCCTATAAAATTATTACCTTGCTTAAAGGCATTTCCAACAAAATAAAATATTGCTTTGGTATAAAAATGGTTTATAGGTAAAACCTTTTGCAAATGGTTTTAATATTAAACATTTGACCTTAAAAACACTAACATTTGTGTTTAAAAATATATTTTTCAAACACTAGAAATTATTACTTTGATTTAAATCAATTCTAGCAAAACAAAAGGGATTTAAAGTGGCCATTTTCACTAACTTAATATCAAATGGTTTTGCCACTTTTATAAATGACCAATAGGTGTTTTAAAATGTTTATAACATATTATAAACCACTTTTCCAAATAAAACAATCTTTGGGATGCTTGCATGCTGTCGGGGGGATAAACCCCGGTAGGATCACGAGAGGGGAAACATAGCGCAGGTGGGTTGGCTCCGAGTAAAGAAAGAACCAGGCCGGGTAAGAACGGACGGGTAAGATAAGCATGAAAGTCGACATACAAACTATGACGGACCGTATTGGACAAAGTTGTAACCCTTGCAGGAACCAACGAGCCGAGTCAACCGAGGAATGGCCGAGTCAAGGAGGACACGTGGCACCTTTCCGAGTAAGGTTCAGGAGGGACCATGGTAAAGCATGGTCAATAGAGAAGGGCGACGCCGGGTGACACAAAAGGAGCTGGGTGACGCCCAAAGAATGCGCTGACGTACAAAGTAACAGCATGACGCAAAAAAGAACAAAAAGCAGCATACCAGAAGACCGTTAGCTGTCAAGCTTTATGGACCGGGCCTCTGGGCTTAGGGCAAGCCCATGACCCGGCCCATATTATAGGGACCAAGATCCAAATAGTAAACTCTAGAACCCAAAGGGGTATAAGCTAGCTAGCACTGCCTATATAAGGGAGGGCATAGCAGTAGTATGAAGGGGGTTGGACCAAGTGGGGAACTAGTCCTGTGAACTCTAGCCTAAACAGCTCAAGGAGCACTTGTAATCTTTGGGGTATCAATCGAATTGCCAAGTCTGGGGAGTTCTTCTTGTTCTTCGTGCATGGCTCGACCGTGTACTCCCTCCCCGGTGACCACAAGCACCCATTCGGCCCCCAACTTAAGCCTACCCATGGCATCCGTTCTGCCACCACCACGACAGTTGGAGCCCACCGTGGGGCTGAAGCAGGTGCTTGATGGAGTCTTCATCTGGACGGGCAACATCATCGCCAAGACCGGCGAGCGCGTCTACTCCGGCCTCATCCCGAGGTTTGGAGCACTCAACTTTGTCAGCGACAACGCGGGCTGCTTCGGGACCAAGCCATTCCCTAGGGGTGGTCGCTTCATCAAGTTCGGCGAGCACCAGTTCTACATCGCGGTGCGCGTGGAGCGCGCATATCCTGAGCACGTCGTCCTGGCGCCGAATCCTCCAACGGCTCCTGTCGCGGGAAAACAATGTCAACTTGTCTCCATGGAGGTAATGATGACAGCCCCAAACCCTGCAGCTCCTCCAGTAGTTCCAGTGGTGAATGAGAACGCAGAGGGAGGAAATCATGAGGAAACGCCAAGGGCTGCAAGAATAGCAAAGGCGCCGCTAGAAAAACAGAGAACATAGCTAGGAGCAAGAGGGCTAAGGAGCTGCAGGAAGCGATAGACAAGTTGGCAGAGCCAGTGGCACATGCAACTGACCCGGCACGTGTGCAAGCCGAGTTGGAGGAAGCTAGGATAAAAGTCCTGGAGAAAGCCAAAGAGCTAGCACAGTTACAGCAGGACGTGGATATCATCATCCAAGAGCTTAACTCGGCAAATCGAGTCAAGGGCGCAAAGATCCGGCTTGATGCAACGAGATTGAGAGGAAGGAACCTCAATGAAGAGCTTGCAGATGCGACATCGAAGATAACACCGGCGAACAGCAATGAGACGGCCATGCGTCCAACGTACAACACAGCAGCAGCTAATCTGCGAGCAGCAGAAGCAGCAATGGCAGAATTACCCCACTTGGAGGGGGAAGCATAGAAAAGGCAGCAAGAATGAGTCAATGAGTTAGTAAAAGCAGCAAGCATGCTGAATGAGGCGTATTACAGAGCAAATCCGGGTATAGAAGGGAGGTCACGACTGGTTCACTCGGCGACTCCTGTCCCGACAAGATCGGTTGGGCACACAACATCCTCACCCGGAGCGGCGCCTAGGCCGAGAAAAGAAAAAAGTGTGGATTCTGGAAGAAACAAGCAGATGGTCGCCTATGATCCGACAGTGGTTCAAGGAAACCCGGCGCATGCGCAAGGGGCAAAAAGAAATAATCCCCGAGAAAATGAAAACCAGGAAAAAATTGGGCAGAGAAATGACAACGAAGGGCAAAATTTTGCGCCTCATGCTAGGCGCGGAACTCACTCGGCAGGAGGAAATCTAGCTCCTAATAACGCACCAGCTCAGCCGAAAAGAAGACAGCAAAGCACGGGAAAATCAGTTCAACAGCCTGCTGACCCGAATGCGAATAAGTATAATGATGGTTACTCGTCTATGGTAAATGACGGGTATGAACTGCCGGATCATGCATATCAAGCAATGGGAGCAAGATTCGGAGGCAGGAACCTTTAGCCGGATGATGCAAGGCTGAAGATTGACCGCATAAAAATGGCAGAGATAATTGAATCGCAAGGTCCACAGGGTCCACCGTGCTTTGGCCCAAGGATCATGAAGGATCCACCAGTGCCAAATTTCTAGCTAGCCAGAGGGACAAAAACGTATGATGGAAGCACAAAGCTAGAGGATTGGCTCATAGATTATGGAACCGCTGTGAAGATCGGGCAGGGAAACTTGAGATTGGCAGTTTACGTGCCACAGATGCTAAAAGGACCAGCTCGGGTATGGTTGAACAATTTTCCACCCGGAAGCATCAACAGTTGGATCGATTTTGACGACGCTTTCATGAGCAATTTCGAGAGAACTTACAAGAGGCCAAATCGCCCACAACAACTAGCAATGTGCAAGCAAAGACCGAATGAGACAGACAGGAAATTCCTCACAAGGTGGTGTACGATGCGTAACTCTTGTGAAGGGGTAATCGAGTCACAAGCAATCGCATGGTTTGCACAAGGATGTAGACATGGAAGTGTGTTGTGGCAAAGGTTACAAAGAGATATGCCGGCAAGCCTGGCAGAGACGATAAGAATCACTGACTCGTATGCGTTAGGAGATCCGACTCAGCCGCTACTCATGTCGGCCGACGAGATGACTGAGACTCAGATCTATGACGCTGTCGGGTCGCAAAGGCGACAGGAAAGATCCGAATACAGAAGCAAGAGAAGGGACGAAAGACCAGATTACAGATATGGTTCGACTCAAGTTGCGGCTGTGAGTCAGGATCATCCAGATGCTGGAAGCAGTCAGCGTCAAAGGACAAATGGTCAACAACAATGGGTGCCAAAGAATGACGGCAAAAGGCCATACGATCAGAGGAAGCAGTATCAGGTCCGACAAAAATACACCTATGAGATGATGCTGCATCAGCCATGTAAGTTTCACACGCCTAGTCCGAGTAAACCAGCCAATCACACGACGAGGCAATGCACTTGGTTTCAGAAGGGAGATAGAGTGGACTCACCAAATAAGCAGCTTCCACCACCTCCCCCTCCACCACTTACAGGAGGAAATGCTCAAGCAGTAGGAGCAGATAACAGATATGAAAATAGGAAGCCGATGTATCAGAATCAAGAAAGAAGAGAAGTTGTGCACCAGGTGCACAATCCAAGAGGTGACGATGCTCATGTTGGCCACGGAACCAGAAATGAGTACAGAGAACATCACCAGAGCTATGTTGTCTTTGTCACAGAGCCAAATGACAAGAAGAGCCAGCAGCGACGAATGATGGAAGTGAATGCCACGATGCCGGCAATTCCCAAGTACATGCATTGGTCTGAGCAAGAAATAACTTGGAGTATAAAAGATCACCCCAATATCATGCCAACCCCTGGAGGATACACTCTGGTTTTGGATCCAACATTCATGGGCCCAGATATCAACGTGACATTTTCAAAGGTATTAATCGATGCTGGCAGTAGCATCAACATCATGTACAAGGATACCAAGCTCAAGTTAGGAATTACCATGAACATGATGGAGCCAACTAAGACAACTTTCCACGGTATCGTGTCAGGACTGTCCTGTGAGCCAATTGGCAAGATCTGGGTCGACGTCTTATTCGGCAACAGAGAAAATTGTCGCACTGAAGCTATAGAGTTCGAGGTGGTAGATTTGGTCAGCTCATATCATGCCTTACTCGGTAGGCCGGCTATGGCAAAGTTCATGGCTACTCCTCACATCGCTTACTTGAAGATGAAGCTTCCAGGCCCATGTGGGGTGATCACAGTTGAAGGGGACTACAAAAGATCTATTGCTTGTGCCTCAGCCGGATCTTCACTGGCCAAGTCACTCGTCATAGCACAAGAGAAAAGTCAGATGTTGGAAGTGGCAGCATTCGCCAAAGCAGCACAAATGTCCATGCCGACACTCACCAACCCGCATGACAGTGTGTCATTTCAAGCTACCAAGGAAACCAAGAAGGTGCAGGTGGATGAAACTTTCCCAGAGCGCACATTTACCACTGGGGCTGGCTTTACAAACAAATAGGAAAGCGAGCTCACTAGCTTCCTCTGTGAGAATCGGGACATCTTTGCATGGTCCACTCAAGATCTACAAGGGGTTCCAAGGGAGCTGGCTGAGCACTCTCTTCATCTAAGGCCAGATGCAAAGCCGGTGAAGCAACCCCTCCGCCACTTTGCCAAAGATAGGAGGAAAGTAATAGCTGCCGAGATTGCAAGACTTTTAGCTGTTGGATTCATCATGGAAGTATTGCACCCGGACTGGTTGTCAAATCCAGTCTTGGTCGAGAAGAAAAAAGACGACCCGAACGTGGCAGTAGTATGGCGCATGTGTATTGATTACACGAACCTCAATAAGGCGTGTCCAAAAGATCCATTTCCTCTACCTCGGATCGATCAAGTCATAGATTCTACCACTGGGTGTGAGTTGTTGTCGTTTGTGGATGCGTATTCAGGATTCCATCAGATACCACTAAATCCAAATGGTCAAATAAATACAGCTTTTATCACCCCGTACGGGGCTTATTGCTATCGCACCATGCCATTCGGATTGAGAAATGCAGGCACATCATATCAAAGATGCATGCAAAAATGCTTGCAAGATCAATTGGAAAAAAATGTTCAAGTATACGTCGATGACGTGGTAATAAAAACCAAACAAAGTCATACTCTAATTGAGGACTTGCGTCAAACATTCAGAAACTTGAGAAGATTCCGGATGAATCTTAACCCGGAAAAATGTAAATTTGGTGTCCCGGCTGGCAAGTTACTCGGATTCCTTGTATCTAGCCGAGGAATCAAAGCTAAGCCGGCAAAGATCAGGGCCATCGAAAGAATGGAATTGCCAAAAACCCTCAATGACTTCCAGAAGTTTACTGGATGCCTGGCCTCGTTGAGCAGGTTTGTTAGTCGGCTACGTGAAAAATCCCTACCACTATATCAGTTGATCAAGAAATCAGACAAATTCACATGGACACAGCAAGATGATAGCGCTTTCCATGAATTAAATAAAATGTTGGCAACAACACCAATATTAGCGTCACCATTATCCAAGGAGCCGATGTTTCTCTATGTCGCCGCAACCAACAGAGTTGTAAGTGCAGTAATAGTGGTTGAACGTGAAGAAGGGGACAAATCAGTCCAAAGACCGGTGTATTACTTGAGCGAAGTGCTCTCTGTCTCGAAACAGAATTACCCGCATTATCAGAAGATGGCATATGGGGTATATATGGCAGCAAATAAGCGGAAACATTACTTTCAAGAACACCCAATCCGGGTAATATGCGAGGCACCTATCTCGGATATATTGGGCGGCAAACATGCCAGCGGTCGATTCGCCAAATGGGCCATCGAACTGGCACCATACACTCTACAATATGATAGACGAGATGCAATAAAATCTCAAGCTGTTGCAGATTTCTTTGTAGAATGGATGGAAATGCAGTACGAACCACCACTTCTAGATCCGAATTACTGGAAAATGCATTTTGACGGGTCCAAGACAAAAATAGGTCTGGGCGCCGGGATAGTGCTCACATCTCCAAAGAGGGATCAACTGAGATACGTGTTGCAGATTCATTTTGCTGCTTCTAACAACGTTGCCGAGTATGAAGCACTTGTCCATGGCATTAAAGTAGCCAAAGAAATTGTTATCAAAAGGATCATGTATTTTGGCGATTCAGATTTGGTGATTCAACAAGTGTCTAGACATTGGGATGCGCTGGATGCAAACATGGCATTATATCGTTTCCACGTGCAACAAATTTCGGGATATTTTGACGGTTGTAAATTTCATCACATTCCTAGAGCAGAAAATGAGGCAGCAGATGTATTATCCAAACTAGGATCATCTAGGCAAGCAATACCACCAGGGGTAGCGTTGGATCATCTCAGTAAGCCACCAATCAAGCCTTCACCGGAGTCCGAATCAATCAGGGTCATCCCGGCGAGTCAGGAATCAGAGGCAGTGCCAATGGACATCGACTCAGGGGTAGGTTTGAGTCACTCGGGGACTGATCCATTCAATTCAGGGATCACCGAATCACACTCGGGGACTCCTCAGGTTATGTCGGCAGAGCAAATGTCGGCGGAACCAATGGACATTGCTGTTGAAGCAGACCCGGAACCACTAATACCAACGTGGGCACAGCCAATATTCAGCTATTTGAAAGATGGGACCTTGCCGAGTGATAAAAATTGGTAAGGCAAACAACACGAAGGGCAAAATCGTACACCATAATCAAAAAGGAACTCTACAAACGAAGTGTCACAAGTGTACTGCCGTGTTGTATCAGCTTAGAGAAAGGCCAGGAGATCTTATTGGATATCCGTCAAGGAGAGTGCGGGCACCATGCGTCATCAAGAGAATTGGTAGCCAAGGCATTCCGACATGGATTCTACTTGCCAAGCGCATTGGCACAAGCACAAGAGTTAGTCGGAAGATGCGGTGGTTGTCAACACTATGCGTCCAAGTCGCATTTACCAGCGTCTGAATTGAAGACTATACCAATTACTTGGCCTTTTGCAGTATGGTGCCTAGATATGGTAGGACCATTCAAACCAGCAAGGGGAGGCATGACTCATATCTTGGTCATGATTGATAAGTTCACCAAGTGGATAGAAGTGAAACCAATCAAGAAATTGGACGGTAAAACAGCTGTTACATTCTTAAGGGGTATAATCCTCAGATACGGTTACCCAGACAGTGTGATCACTGAAAACGGCACGAACTTTGCCGAAGGAGCTTTTGCTCGCTTCTATGGGAAACACCGAATAAGACTCGATGTAGCAACAGTCGCCCATCCAGAATCAAATGGACAAGTTGAACGGGCTAATGGCTTAGTTCTGTTCGGGATAAAACCCCGCTTAATGGAACCACTCTAGAGATCACCTGGTTGTTGGATAGAGGAACTACCCTCAGTACTGTGGAGCCTAAGAACAACTCCGAATCGGTCAACTGGTATGATTCGAAACGTTTTTGCCGGACGTGTTTGTCGCCGGACGTGTTTGCCGGCTATGTGCTAATAATAAAATGGTATGATTCGAAAAATTGACTCGGGGACTACCCCTTAAGTTTTCCATTTCAATTATTTACGTCGGCTGGCGTGATACCCGAAATTTATCTTGGAACAAGTACTGTTTACTCGGAGGAAATCAACTCTTCGACTATGCTGTTGTCCGAAAACACGGCTTCATGGCAAGCAAGAGAAAAAGATGTAAGACGGGTAAACACGAACGCCGGATAAGTACAAAGGAGAAACACGACTTGGCTTTAGTTTTTGCCTAACTCTCTGCAGGTCACGTTATACTACGTGTCGAGTAATCTCGGCCAAGTTATCCAAGTTTCATACATGCTAGCTATATCCTTCATACTTTGAGACCCTAATGTCGAACACCGGAAAAGGTAGACAAGGGCCAAATGCAAGGAAAGGTGACACGGCAAAATGAAACTCGGGGACTTGCCTTGAATGATTCGCACTTAGAGCATAACGCAAACATATAAAGCTTATCAAAAGGCACATAATCAAACTTAAAATTGCAATGTATGTTACATATGTACCTGGCATACCGGGGGTCTGATCAAAGTTCGAGTGTTGGTTAGCCTAGGGAGCGGAAGAACTCGGAGGAGCATTCTCGGATCCAGGAGTGGTGCTTGGAGCATCGGACAGGTGAGGGGCATCTGTGGCTGGGTCATCTGGATCATCTGACTCGGTTGCTTTGCTGTTGCCACCCTCTTCATCAGCAACTTCGACGAGCGGGTCGTCAAGGTCGAGTAAGCTAGGCCCTTCACACCAAGCGTGCACCATGGTGTACTCGATCATGGCATAAGCTCGCTCCTGGTGCTTCTTGATCAGCTCTAGGTCATTCAGCCATTTTCCATCACCCCTTATGCGAGAAAGAACATCGAGGTTGATGTCCTTGTACCATGAAAGCACGAAGGAGAGAGCCTTATCCGCTGCAGCTCGGCCGGCCGACTCACACCATTGATCTAGCCGGTCCTCAGTAAGGAGCAATCTTTCGGCAAGTGGCTCGATGAGTTCGGGTGTGTCTTCATCCGGCTAGAGCATGCAAAACGCATGAATAGCCGACTTAAGAAGGTCCACTCCGCAAGACTTGAGAGTCTTGACCCGTTCCGACACAGCCTCGAGTAGCTCCTCCATGGACACCTCGCCGTCAGCAGGAGCACCAGCTTCGGCTCTCACTTTCTTCATGGCTCGGATGGCAAACATATTGGCCTCAGGAAAATTCTCTGCAAGCAAAAAGAGAAAGTTATCAAAATAACAAGAGAAGATGGCAGAAGTCCAGAATGACTTATACAGTGCAAAAAGAGTAAGGACTCACTACCGAGAAAGAAATTGATAGCGGCAAGCTTGCTGTGCCAAGTCTTGGTTTTGGTTTGGAGGGCATCGAGGTTAAGATTTGCTGACTCAACCAATGACTCGGCCTCGTCAAGAAGCCTCTTGGTCTTCTCGGCGCTGGCGGCCTGCTGCTCATTCTTCTCAGCAAGCTCTTCCTTCAGCCCTTTCACCTCAGCCAAGTGCTTCTGCTCCGTCTCGCCCATCAGTTTCTTCAGACGAGTCACCTCATCGCGCTCCTTCTGGAGTTCGGCTTGGCTCTTCTCTGCTTATTCAGAACAAATATTTGTCAGTACCAACAGAAAACTTTCAGCTATTGGCTTAGGGAGGCAAGAAATTTACTCTCGGCCTCGCTAATTTGCGAGTGAAGAGCATTGATGGTAGACTGAGCAGTGGCTGTGGAACAAGAGCGAGAGAAAAAATGAGCAAATGAACCAAGGAAAATTACAGCGAATAGAAAAAAAGGAAGAGCAAAGATATTAACTTGGCCGTGGGTGTCAGTCTGTAGCTTCTCATACGCAAGTTTGAGCTTGCGATGCGGCAGGACGAGAGCTTGGTGCACTTTGGTGCGCTCGTTATGCGTGAGCTAATCAAAGAAGACAGACAATAAGGAAGAGTCAAGTCAAGCACCCTGCCGAATCAAAAAGCTTTAGAGTTTACAGCCGAGTAAGTCCCTTACTCAACAGTAACCTCGAGGGCTAGGGATTAAATCTCTAACACATGAGTTTGGCTTAAGGAAATCAAAGAGCTTAAGAGCTTACAGCCGAGTAAGTTCCTTACTCGACAGTAACCTCGAGGGCTAGCAATCGAAGCTCTAACATACAAGCTTGGATTCAGTCTGTAGGTGACTATTGAAGAGTAAAAGATTTAAAGACTAAGTGACTATTGAAGAGCTTACAGCCGAATAAGTTTCTTACTCGGCTGCAACCTCGGGGACTAGGTGATATGTATAAAGGAATTACTCAATAATACAAAAGAGTAAGAAGTTAATTTACCTCGTTCACCTCGTCGGCGTGGGCCATCAAAGCAATGGCCTGCTGGGTCATGTCGGATATGGCCTTGGGGCCCAGCTTCAGCATCTTGCCGGCACGAGTGCTGACCTCCTATTCACCTGCTGCATTCCATGCCACGGCGTAAGGCTCAGCCGAACCTAGGCTCTTGCCACTGAGCGTCCGAGTGAGAACTCGACCCGTTTTCAGGGCGATTCCCACAGTGGCACGGGTCGCAGCAGTAGAAGTATGCAGGGTAACAGCCCTGGAGCCATCACCTGACCCAACAGCCGCATATTTGTCCCCCTTACCCATTGAAGCGATCATTGTCACCGACGTCGGAGGCCGGATCTGAGGAGCAGAACCCGGAGCGCAGACTAGCGTAGTTTGCTTGGAAAAGGTGGATTTTCCAGATGAGGGGCAAGTAGAACCAGAAGCCTTGGGCTGAGTTTGGCCCTTTGACAGAATTGGAGAGCGAGAAGAAGGATTTGGAGAAGAACGTGGAGCCGCCTGACTGGGCTCAGCAGTTTTGCTGGATCCAAGATCAGGAAGTTGTTCATTCACATCAGCTTGAGGGCTGATCCCAGAGGAACTGGTAGCAGAAGGTTTCTTGGTGCCAGATTTGCGGGCACCAAGATCAAGAATTTTCTCCTGGCCAGCGCCAGGGGCGTCAGCGGTATGACCCACCAGGTCTGACTGACACTGAGAGGCATGAGCCTCAATAGTGGGAGCTTCGACCCGGACAGTGCTCGGCACCGCCGAGTCAGTTGGAGGAAGCGCAGGCCTTAGCGGCGAGGCAATGCTAGACGCAGCCTGGCTTGCCGACAAAGGTGCGACGCTGAATACAACAAGAAATATATAAGAGAACATCAGTGATGAAAAAGAAAAGAACGGAGCAAGCAGAGTACAAAAAGCTTACCCGGTGATAACCGGGTCACGGACGACTCGGCGTGTGACTCGGCGCCGAGTAGCTTGGCGAGTCTCATCCAGGCTGGCAGCAGCAGAGGCAGCAGGAGTGGGCTTATTCTTCTTGGCCGGTTGAGTGTTGGAGGAGGCTCCGCGTCGCTTCGGTTTAGCGACGGGAATATTGCCGACTCCGCCCACGGCGAGAGGAGGAGTGTCATGACCTGGCCAGCTGCATAAGTAAATAATAGGCTTACTCGGATAAGCAAAGAGATTAAGGTCACAAGGAATATACCTCCAAAAGCGTACAATCATCATCCTCATCATCGTCAGACCAATCTTGTAAGGGATTGCGAGATTGACTCTTATCTGAAGCTGAAGCAGACGTAGTGTGCGGGATGGGCATGAAGCACTCCAGGTCATACTCGACCTCATCCGATTCGGAGCGGTCCCCATGATAACCAGTAGGAGGGACAGTACTGTCATCAACCTGGTGAAGGAGATTCTATGGAGGACAAATAGAATGAGAAACTAAAAACTAAACTAAGAGTGGCAAAAGAGCTAAAGCCTACTCGGTGAGAAAGTAATTCAGAAAACTTACCCAGGGGACAGGCCTGACCCGGCTAAACGGTGGGAAGCTCCAAGCCCAATCATCCGCCAAGTTCAATTTAAAGATTGAGCTTACTCAGTGGGCAATGGAGTCATGGGTGAGATCCTTAGTGGAGTGCTGAGTGGGATCATGAGAGCCACTCATGAAGCACATTTTGTGGCTCCTCGCTTGGATGGGGCTTACCCGGCGTGAGACGAAGGTGCACATGAGATCAGAGTCGGCAAGATGAAAGTTTTCATCCTGCGACAGCAACCTTTCCAGGATAGCGCTAGCCTCGTTTACCGCAGCGTCTTGGTCGCGCGCGTCAAGCTGCCAGTGCTTCTTGTGGGGGACCTCATCCGAGAAAGGGGGAAGCCGGATGTTATCAGTGGACCCGCTGTTTTTGACATAGAAAAAGGTTCTATGCCACTTCTTGCAAGAATCAAGCCCATCAACCCGAGGAAAGATGGAGTCTCTCCTGGGCATGATGCTAGCAGCACCGCACCGAGTTGGCTTCTTCTCGGCACGGGGAGCACCGGGCTGGGGAACAACTTGAACCCTAAATCTAAAATACTTGGCCCACAGAAGAACTATAGGACAAATCCCAAGGTAGGCTTCACAAGCATAGATGAAGCAAGAAAGAGAGCCAATCGCATTGGCAGGAAGATGGTGGGTTGGCAGATGGAAGGTAGAAAGAAATGAGGAGAAGAAGGTGCTCATAGGAAGAGCGAAACCGCGTTCAAAATGGGAAAGGAAAACCACCCGCTCGCCAGCTTGGGGCTTAGGAGATATCTCACCGGAGGGGAGACGGCAATCCACCTGCAGCGGAATGCGTCTAGTGGAGCGGAGCCACTCCACCTCCTCGATGGAGACCTCTAAGCCTTCTCAGCCTCCGCGCTCGCCGACGGGAATCTCCTGCTCCTCAGCACCATCAGCACCGTCGCGAGCGTCCATGAGATCAGCAGAGTCTGTCTCCTCCACGATAGGAAGAGGCTTGGAACAGCGTGGACCCGTACTGGAATGGAAAGAAGACAGGGGCAATCGCAACGTAAGCGCAGGAGGAAGAATGAACCGCAAAGGGGGCAGTTCGATTTTGCGGGCACGAGGAAGAAGAAAGGACAAGGGAAAACTGAACGGGCATGGGGGAAGTGGAAACCCCCAACCCTTACTTAAGGGCAGTAAAAATCCCGGTCATGGGATCCATCTGTGCCGTGCGGCCTGCGTGTGGCCGTGTACCAGGCCGGAGAAGCCAGTCAGCAAGCGCCACGTAGCCAAGGATACACGAAAAATCCCGTGCCACGTCATGACTAGAAGGACAAGACACGCAGGTCGATGGGACTGCCATAGTGACGGGGAATAACTACGCAGCCGTCACTATGCCGCCAGAGCTTGGAACAAAAATTGAGGCAAGTAATCATGATTACCATCTGTCAATGACTGAAGCGCGCCGAAAATGACTCGGAATTGGCCAAAGTAACTCGGCTCGAGGAAAAAATGAGACAAGAAGTCAAAGAGTCGACCCGAAATTGTCAGACTAACCGGGCAAGGTGCGAAATTGCGACAGATAAAGACAAAAACTAAGTTCCACTCACACAAAAGGAACCTGGAGACGCCTAACAGCTTGAACTGCTAGACCTCACCAGCTTCGGGGACTAATGTCGGGGGGATAACCCCCAGTAGGGTCACGAGAGGGGAACATAGCACAGCTGGGTTAGCTCCGAGTAAAGAAAGAACCAGGCCGGGTAAGAACGGCCGGGTAAGATAAGCATGAAAGCCGACATACAAACTATGACGGCCCGCATAGGACAAAGTTGTAACCCTTGCAGGAACCAACGAGCCGAGTCAACCGAGGAAGGGCCGAGTCAAGGAGGACACGTGGCACCTTTCTGAGTAAGGTTCAGGAGGGACCATGGTAAAGCATGGTCAAAAGAGAACGGCGACGCCGGGTGACACAAAAGGAGCCGGGTGACGCCCAATGCATGCGTTGACGTACAAAGTAACAGCGTGACGCCGAAAAGAACAAGAAGCAGCGAACCAGAAGACCGTTAGCTATCAAGCTTTATGGACCGGGCCTCTGGGCTTAGGGCAAGCCCATGACCCGACCCATATTGTAGGGACCAAGATCCAAACAGTAAGAACCGAAAGGGTATAAGCTAGCTAGCACTTACTATATAAGGTAGGGCATAACAGTAGTAGGAAGGGGGTTGGACCAAGTGGGGAACTAGTCTTGTGAACTCTAGCCTAAACAGCTCAAGGAGCACTTGTAATCTTTGGGGTATCAATCGAATTGCCAAGTCTGGGGAGTTCTTCTTGTTCTTCGTGCATGGCTCGACCGTGTACTCCCTCCACAGTGACCACAAGCACCCATTCGTCCCCCAACTTAATCCTACCCATGGCATCTGCCGTGCCACCACCACGACACATGCATTGCTTAGTTTTTATTATTCTATGTGATGAATTGCTTCAATGGTAGATTGAATTTGTGCCTTGATTGAATTGTAGTGGAATTTGAAGAGTGTGACTATTGCAAGATCAAGGAGTGAACCTATATTCTCTACCAATAAGGCAAGTGGTGCTTCATACTTTTGTCCCATTATTTTCACTATGAATTAGTGATGTTTTGAGTAGGACTTGCATGGAATTTTCT
Organism: Avena atlantica; assembly: GCA_910589765.1. NCBI lineage: Eukaryota > Viridiplantae > Streptophyta > Magnoliopsida > Poales > Poaceae > Avena > Avena atlantica. Next base: position 305,663,012 of record OU342736.1, read on the forward strand.
AAGTGTTAACTATGCCATGGGAAATCCTAGTAGTTGATGCCTTAGTAGAATTTTCCCTAAGTTAGATTCCTACTACTATCATGCTTAGCCTAGAAAGTAGCAAACAAGGGTGGTTTATATATACATGTTATGGAAATTTTGCTAAGTCTTTTGACTTATGTTTTTGCTTAATAAAGCTACTAAGTGAATGAATTACCTGGGTGGAATGGTAATTGCATGGATGGATTTTTGTTGAGTGGTTACCAGGGCCCATTTTCATGGCCTACCCTGTGTATCTCACTTGTGGAATGCCACCCAGGAACAAAGAGATTTGAGATGTCAAATGTTGAGAAGCTTCAAGTGCAGCCACTTGGCATTATGGGCTCTGCCTGGATCATATAGGTTGCAATAACTTAGCCAAATGGACAGTTGGTTGTAGGGGATGATAGGTTTGGAGCGCGTCCATTTTGGTCTAAGGGAAGGCTTCTGAAAGATCTTGTCTTGATGCATGTCGATTCTTGTGGGGAAAGTGCACCACCTCTCGAGAGAGTAAAATCTAAGTACTTAGCCGTGTCCCCGTCAATGGACAATTTGAGCATCAAGACATGGAAGCTATCAAGAATATCCTCATCCCAATTTCTAAGTTAAAAACTTGTGGTTGAACAAGGGTAAAGGATCACCAATGTCTATTTGTAGATGCCTTGGGTGATTTTGACAAACAAAAACTTAGTGTTTTCAAATGATAAGGAAAATCTATTTTGAGCAAAGCAAGCCTAAACTCCACTTAGCCAAATGCATATAGATGATAGTTACCACTATACTACCATAGTATCACTTGCCAATACAATTAAAATGTACTGACCCTTGTGGCTGTAACTTATTATGTTGCAGGTTTATTTGATAATAGTGAAGTGTGTTGATTAGGATTACATGTCTACAACCAACATGATTGCCTGTGGCACCTTGAAGATGAAGGACTCCATGCTATATAGTTATTCCTGCTGCACTGTAATGACATAGCCAAATGAACTATGTAAGATGTAATGAATTATTTTATTCCTGGTTATAAAGTTGTATTATGCCCTTTGTTTCTTGATATTACATCTTAACTGTGGATGCTAGCTATTGATCCAGGGACTAGCATTGTAAACACAGGGATCTCTACCTTATTAAAGGTTGGGACCTCTACAAATGCGACTTGGCACATGCTCAGGCATTCATATGACTAATCAATAGTCGGTAAGCCTCGATGATTTATTTTTCCTCAGAGTTCTTGTATCACTTTCATGCCATAGTTAGTCCTGTTTTGTTGCAAGCATGATTATGACAGCTATTGCTCTCTCGTTTGTTGCTCCCTCTCTATTGCTAGCCTTCACCTGCACTGAGTATGTGCTCTACCTATGCTTCCAACTCCCAAAACCAATATTTCCAACAGTGTCCACCATACCTACCTATTAGCATCATTTTTTATTTCAGTGCATATTCCATATGCCGTGTTTTCTTCCAAAATAAATGTTTGTCTGTTTTGAGGAAGTTAGTTATTAAAGCTATCACGAACATGATGGCACACTTTATTCCTTGTGCTTAATAATCCTGAACCATTGTGACTAGTCCATGAAAGTTATATGCTTGCTAATTATATACTAGGAGTCAGCAGAACCGTGCTGTCATGGGGAACGCTTTCAACACTTTTTGGATATCTCATCCATTTGATTCCTTGCTCTTTTGTTTACGGATGTCGACGATGTGAAATAAAAGGGGAGGTTGTGAGTTCATGGAGTTTATACATTGTGTTAGAGAAACGCCTGGGCCGCTAGACTAAGCCATGCTTCATTATGGTGGAAACTTGCAGCATCACCATAATGAGCATCTACGAAGCATCCTCAAGAAAAAGCTATGCATATGGTAAATAAAAAGATTGCTGAGATGCTCATTGTATGCTTGCCTTGTCATTTTGGTTATGGGAAAGCTCCTGTACCATGTGCAAGGGGTACCCCGTTGGTGGTTCTCGATGATATGCATGTATTTACAATGACAAGAACTTTTAGGTGACCAAAGTTGAGTAGCATGCGGAGCGGCCCTCGTACTCAAGGGACTTGGGATTTCCAGTCTATGGTCTGTCAAGCATATGATTCAGAGTGGACCTCACTTTCACCTTAACCACATGAAGATGCCTATGATAGGGGCAATGAGAGCTCAAAGCTAATGAGTACCTTCCTTTCATCATTGGGAAGCCTTTCAAACCTTTCAAAACCGTTTCACAACCTTGTTGAGTCGCCATTTATTCTATGAGCACCTTCTTGAGAGCACAGTTGTCATTTTTGTGTTTGTTCCAAAACTTGGTTAATTATGTCATGACTTTGATGCTTGTATCTCTAATATCTTTATATCTAGTCTTCATGTGAACTTCAGAGGTGCCTTGGAATTTATATTGTGATCTTCAAACAAAGGCAAGCGAGATAACACTCTATCATACCTTATTATGAGCATTGCAATGTTGCTTATGTTTATGTTTCATGCTACTTATTATTATTGTGTTGGTTTCTCTTCATAGCTTGCAATGACTATTGAGTAGACTTAGTTGCATACTCCTTATTATGAATTGTCTAAGCATCTACTCCTGTGCTGAGAATATTTACATCATATGAAGCAAAGTGTTCGTGAAAGTTCTTTTATCGCACTCAAGTTTCAACTGAATTGCTTGAGGACAAGCAATAAGCTAAGCTTGGGGGAGTTGATACGTCCAAAACGTATCTACTTTCTCGAACACTTTGCTATTGTTTCTTCTCTAAACTTGTGTTATTTGGATATAACTAACACGGACTGACGTTGTTTTCAGCAGAATTACCTTGGTGTCTTGTTTTTGTGCAGAAAATGAACTACCAGGAAAAATCCCGGAAAATATGCCAAAAATTATATTTCACCAGAAGATCCACGGAGCCAGAAGGAGAGACGGTGAGGCGGCCTGGGGGGCCACACTGTCACATCCCAAAATTTTCCAAATTTTGAAATGTGAAAAATAAATAAAATAAATAAATAATTGTTGAAATTTAGGGTGAAAAGAAACTTTTTGTTTCAAAGTGGAAACATCAAAAACCATCTTGAACAAACTTTGAATAAGATTTGAACACAACAAAAATTCAAATCAAGTAAAATGCATTCTCCATAAATGCATCTTGAAATTTAAACACTTGGAAAATAAACCAAAACCCTAAAACCCTAATGGGAGATTTCCAAGATATCTCTGAGACCATGGATTTGATCCATATAAATTTTTTGTCAACAAACATTTATAAATGATCAAGTTGATAAATAGAAATATTATAAAGCCATAGAAATTGGTTTCACTTAATTTGGAGCCATAGATAAAATCTTATGAGTTTAATAAGATAAGGAAATTGAATTTCCAAAGATATTGATGCCCTTGTATAAATCCATACCAAATGGTGAGAAAATAATCCTAGAGAGATTTAAAAGGATAAACAAATATTAAATAAGATTTTACAAATTGGAATCACCAAGTTTTTGGTCTTTAAATAAAAAGATATGGATTTTAAAAGACAAAGGAAGAAATAATAAATAAGGACTATTTTATAAGAGCCAAATTAAAACTTGGCCAAGCAAATAAAATAAAATATTTTGTTAAATAAAGAGTAAAAGATTATTTAAATAAAATCATGAGGATTTATTATTATCCAATTTCCATTTTAAATGAACATTAAAAGCATAATAAAGTATTTTTGATTAATAATTCAAAGTGATTTAATTAAAATAAAAACCTACTAAAAACGTTTGGAAAAATTTAGATTTCAAATAGAGTTTGAAAACAAATTAAAATCTTATTTGAAAAAAAACAAATGTCTATTTATTTTAATTAATAATAGACCCTAAAAGAATAAAAGAATTATTCTATTTTGGACTTTAGAATATGTTAATAAAGAGAATTAAAATATACACAAAGTTTGGTAGAGGTTTGAATTCAATTAGTGTTTGAAATATTTGAATAAAAATCAAAATAGAATAATAGAAAAGGAAAAGAAAAAGAATCAGAACAAAAAAAAGTAGCCAAACCAGCCCAGTCCAGCCCAGCATCAGCCCACTCCCTCTCTCCCCGTGAGAAAACGTTTCACACCAGAGAAAGAACCCGCAGAGTCACTGACTGCTGGCCCCCACCTCTCCTCTCTCTCTCTCACTGACCAGCCAGCCCCACCCTGTCAGCCTTCTTCCTCACCCCGCGACGACCACGCCTCCCTCGTCGGCCATTTCTGCTCGTTTTAACTCGCATCAATACGCGTCAATGCCTCGCTTAAACATCGCCGCGACCACGCTCGATTAAACGCCTGCTCCCCCTCTCCTTTCCCCCCAGAAACCACCCACCCTCTGCCACCAGGCCGCTCAAATTTTGCTCGGGAACGCCCACTGCTCCGGCGAGCATTTCCTTTGATTCCGGCCAGCCACCATCGCGCCTTGCCCCCTCGACCACCCGAGCCTGTTACCCATCTCCTAGCGGACCTCTCCATAGCGCCAACTCGCCCGCGCGTGCTCTGCATCATCGTCAAAGACAACACTGAGCGTCACCGTCGTCTGCCTCCGCTCCGTCGACCTCCCCCCGGTGAGTTCAGACCGCCCCTGTCCCTCTCATTGATGCTCCTGTGATCTACGCACTCGCCCGCATCTCACGACACCTTCCTCTTGCCTTCTGGTGATCTTTAGCTCCATCCCCACCGACAAACAGAAGCATCTGGCGCCGCCGCTAACTCTGACGAGCAATCGTCGCTACTCTAGTGCGCCCCTCGACAAATTGACCCCGCCTTGAGCTTCACTACAACCTCGCAAGCAAGGTGAGCATCCTCTCCCTTCCCCGTGCGACCTAGTCCCTCGTCAACCTCACCGTATGAGCGTGCGTTGTCGTCCGTCGCCACCAGCGCCACCAGTCCATGGTCAGGCTGCTGTGATCTGTTGGCTCTTGATCTAGTGGCTACGATAGATTCATTTAATCGAAGGGGTACGTTTGATCTGGGCCATGCAATGCATTTTAAATCCAACAGCACATAGAGCGCAATCCACCTGAAGCGGTATCATCCAGTAGGAAAGCGCCACATGGCCAGAGTTGATTTAAAACAGAAATTGTGATCTATTAGATATGCAAACTTGCAAAAAATCATAACTTTTAATCCACACGTCCAAATTTTGCAAATTTTATATCAATGTAATCAGCAAGACAAGTACTTTACAACCATGCACTTTTTTTAATGAATTGCTTCTAGAAAATTGGTTGTTTTTGTCGAAACATGTGTAGGTATATTTTGAATATAAAAATTATTTTAACAATATTTTTATGGTAAAATCTTTGGCAAATGGTTTGTTTTGAACCTACTGACCATACAAACCAACTAGTGTAATTAAAAGTGTATTTTGTGAAGTTAAAGAATAAATCTTTTAATTAAAGCATTTCTAGTTAAATAAAAATATTGTTTATGTGTTAAAAATGCCTTTTGAATAAAACCTTTGGAAAATGATTTGATTTAAACTCTGTGACCCTAAACACCAAGTTTAAGGATTTTAAAATATATTTGATGAACCCTATAAATTATTACTTTGCTAAAAAAGCATTTTCAACAACATAAAATATTGTTTTGGTATAAAAATGGTTTATAGGTGAAACCTTTTGCAAATGGTTTTAATATTAAACACTTGACCATAAAGCACTAAAATTTGTGTTTAAAATGTATTTATCAAACACTAGAAAATATTACTTTGATTTGAACCATTTCTAAGCAAAACAAAAATGATTTAAAGTGGCCATTTTTCACTAACTTAATATCAAATGGTTTTACCACTTTTGTAATGGCCAATATGTGTTTTCAAATGATTATAATCTATTAGAAACCACTTTTCCAAATAAAACAATCTTTGGCATATTTGCATGCATTGCCTTGTTTTTATTATTTTATGTGATGATTGCTTGAATGGTAGATTGAATATTTGCTTGCTTGATTGATTTGTAGTGGAATTTGAAGAGTGTGAATATTGCAAGATCAAGGAGTGAACTTATAATTCTCTACCAAAAGGTAAGTGATGCTTCATACTTTTGTCCTATTATTTTCGCTATGCATTAGTGATATTTCTAAGTAGGACTTGCATGGAAATTTTGCTAAGTATAAACTATGCCATGTGAAATCCTAGTAGATGAAACCTTAGTAGAATTATCCTAAGTTAAGATTCCTACTACTATCATGCTTAGCTTAGCTAGTAGAAAACAAGGGTGGATTATATTCATGCTATGGAATATTTCTTAGTCAAGGACTTGTGTTTTGTTTAATAAAACAACTAAGTGAATGAATCACCTAGGTGGAATGGAAAGAAAGGTTTGTGTTGAGTGGTTACACAAGTCCGGTATGCTGGGGAAAACTTGGGCATTACCAAGTCTAGTATAATGGGGAAAACTTGGTATCTCACTTGTGGATTGCCACCCAGGAACAAAGAGATTTGAGATGTCAAATGTTGAGAAGCTTAAAGTGCAGCCACTTGGCATTATGGGCTCTACCTGGATCATATAGGTTGCAATAACTTAGCCAAATGGACAGTTGGTGGTAGGGGAATGATAGGTTGGAACACGTCCATTATGGTCTAAGGGAAAGCTTATGAAAGATCTTGTCTTGGTGAGACCAAGTCTTGTGGGGAAAGTGCACCACCTCTGTAGAGTGTAAAATCTAAGTACTTAGCCATGTCCCTGGCAAAGGAAAATTTGAGCATCAAGATATGGAAGCTATCAAGAATCTCCTCATCCCAGTTTCTAAGTTAAAAACTTGTGGTTGAACAAGGGTTTAAGGTTCACCAATTTCTATTGGTGGTTCCTTGGGTGATTTTTGACAAACAAAAACTTAGTGTTTTCAAATGATAAGGAAACTCTATTTTGAGCAAAGCAAGCCTAAGCTCCACTTAGCCAAATGCATATAGATGATAGCTACCACTATCCATCCATAGTATCACTTGTCAATACAATTCAAATGTATTGACCCTTGTGGCTGTAACTTTTTATGTTACAGGTTTGTTTGATGTTAGTGAAGTGTGTTGATTAGGATTACAAGTCTACAACCAACATTATTTCCTGTGGCACTTTGAAGATGAAGGACTCCATGCTATAGTTATTTCTGCTGCATTGTAATGGAATAGCCAAATGAGCTATGTAATATGTAATGAATTATTTTATTCCTGGTTATAAGGTTGTATTATGACCTTTGTTTCTTGATATTAAATATTAACTGTGGATGCTAGCTATTGATCCAGGGACTAGCATTGTAAACATAGGGATCTCTACCTTATTAAAGGTTCGGACCTCTACACACCCACCCCAGGTGCGGGCCCACCACTGGCTGCGCCTGGAGGGGTGCAGCCAGCCCAGTCAACCCCTCGGCCTCCCTCTGCGCCTATAAGTTGCCTTTCGACCTAAAAACCGAGGGGGGTTTGATAGTTTTTCCAGAAAGAGTTCTTCTCCGCCACTGCCACCAGAAACCAAGATTCGGATCTAGAAACTCCGTTCTGGCACCCTGCTGGGACGGGGAATTTGGAGAGGATCATCGCCATCGTCGTCACCAACGCATCTCAATCAACCACCGATGTTTCCCTCCTCCATGAGTGAGTAATCCCCTGCTGTAGGCTTGGGGATGGTAGGGATTGGATGAGTTCTATCATGTAATCGAATAAGATCTATTAGGGCTTAGTGCCTAGTATCTCTATTAGTTCTATTTGACTTTGTTGCAACTTGTTGTGCTTAATGCTTGTCACTAGGGCCCGAGTGCCATGATCTCAAATCTGAACTTATTATTGAATCATTATGATAGTATTGTTTGTGATCTTATCTGCAAGTTGTGTACACATATCATGTGTTCACGGAGGGGATGACTATGGTGTGAGGATCACATGTGTTCACGGAGTGTTAATGCTTTGCTCCAGTGCTCTATTAAAAGAAGCACCTTAATTGTCAGTAGTTCCCTAGAGGTCCCGCTACCACGGGCTGGCTGGACAGAAGATGTTGTGCAAGTTCTCATTTAAGAGCACGTATGACTATATTTGGAGCACATGCATAAGATTGTTTAGTACTTGGATGCTTGTTATTTTTTATCTGCAATGCCCATCTTGAAGTTACATGTTTAGATTCGTCCATGCAACGACCGTCCATCCATCCCTATGCCTACCGCACTCGAATTCTACTATTACCGTTACTATTACTATTGCTCCTGTTGCTGTTGCTGTTGCTTTGTTGTTGCTACTACAAACTGTTACTACTGATAAACTTCTGTGAGCAAGAACTATTTCCAGGTGTAGCTGAACTAACAACTCAGTTGTTAAGGCTTGCAAGTATTCTTTGACTCCCCTTGTGTCGAATCAATAAATGGGGTAATACTACCCGCGAAGACTATTGCGATCCCCTATACTTGTGGGTCATCACATACCAAAAGACATGAAGATGTACTAAAGTGAAACATCACAGGTAGCAACACCATCAAGATAGTCCTTGGAACCGAGTTTGATTTGATGATATCCCAAATAAAATCAAAGGTAGGGGACGATAACATAGCCATAAAGTAAATACTATATTTCTTCAACACGAAAGAATCTAGACATCCCTTTACGAAAGAACAGAGTCGGATAGAACATTTGTCTTACAACTCTCCAAGTTGTTGTTTAGGCTCAACCAACTAGTTCAGGGCTATCCAGTATGAATCCTTGGAGAAAGGTGCAATTCGAAGAACTTGCTTGCTTAAGAACTTGACAACACGGTCATGTGGCAACATGGCAGTACTTCTAGTATACATCTAGAATATCGTGAACCACCGATATGTCACTTAGTCCGAGAGGGAACTTTCTTAGTAAGGCAAGAGGACATAGTATTAGAGGTTTGGCATGAGCCTAACTCTTTGACCGAAGAGAGTGCACCAGAATAACAGACTTGGTAGCACGATCAAACTTTTCTTAGTGATAGGATTAACCAATCATGCTAAGAATGACTTAAATGTCCTTGGAGATCAAAACAATAACAATTGCTAAGAATCTCGTATGACTGCATTATTATCCACACACATCACTCACGAGCGCGAAAGCTCGAGGAAGGGTGGGTAAAGATGTGTAAAAGCATCACTTCATTAAGGGGTTAGGAAACCTAGAATGACCTCTTAGTATAAAAGAGTGTGACACTTTAAGGTAGAACAGATAGAAGGTAATCAATGCCTATTGATCTGTGGATTACAACACTTTGACCTGGTCCTCGATATGATGAGGTACTGGATATTGTTTCTCCTGACATCCCGAAATGGTTTGTCATAATAGACCACAAGAGTATCTTGCATTGGAAGACACCGATGCACATTTACTACTTGTCTACCAACTGGTAGACAAAGGTCAAAAAACTACAAGGGAAAAAGAACGTGCTCAGGTGTAACATCCTAAAAATCATAAGTTTCAAAACTCATTCATATCATCTTTGCATCATTCATCCATTTAGAGTTTTCTCAAAATCATTTAGAAACAGAAGTTGGAACTATGATTTCATGTGGGCATTTGATTCCAAAATGACCATCACACTTTGAAATTTGGAAGCTTAAATACTTGATTGCTTGACTCCATTGTTGGAAAGATTATGTGAAGCTTTTTAACCAGGATTTAAAATTTGATTCCAAAATGACCATCACACTTTGAAATTTGGAAGCTTAAATACTTGATTGCTTGACTCCATTGTTGGAAAGATTATGTGAAGCTTTTTAACCAGGATTTAAAATTTAGAAATGATTTTCAAAACCCTAATTCAAATATTTGCCAACTAGAGCAACTCTCTGTTTATTTTGAAAAACCAAGCTTGACCCAGCCTTGCAGGATAAACACTCAGTGAGAATGAATATTTTTGAACCCATAAACCTTGCAAAAAGTTCCCAAAACAATTGAACTCCAAAAGGATTTGAATTCATATCAAATTCATTCCAGAAAATAGAGAAAGAAAAAGAAATGAAATAAACAATAGAAAAGGGCCGCGCGGCCAGAATCTGGCCCAGCAGCCAAGCAAGCCCAGCAAGCCCACCCGGGGACTTCTTTTTCTCCTCTCACGCGCGAGCGCATGCAAAAAGACGCTGACAGCCCGACCCCACCGAAATCCTGCGCGTTTCGCTGACAAGCGGGCCAACTCCACGCCTGCGTCGTCTCCACCCGCACGACCCGTTCATCCCCAAATCAACGCGGGCGTTTCTGGTTTTAATTCGCGGCGTAAATTCGAGTTATTGGCAGAGTGATTCTCGCTCGCAACCAGGCTATAAGAAACCCCTCTGTCCCCTCTCACTTTTCCCCAAAACCCCAAGCACAGAACGCCCCCAGGCTGCGCGCATTTCTCTCTGCAACCCCGCCGTCTCCGACGACTGCGCCGGCGAATTCCGGTGAGTCTCGAGTTCCCCCCAGTCTCGCGTTCACGCTATCTTGTTCAGGGAACCTCTGCGCATCTTCTGACACTCTCCGTTTGCTTTCGCATGACCCCTAGCGTTGGCAGCGTCGACGACTGGCCGCCACCGTCTCCTGCAAGAACTCCGGCGACCTCCCTCCGTAAGTAGCCACCGCCCCTTGCCCTCTGACTGATACGCCCAGAATCCACATCGTCTTGCGCATCTGACAGTACCCCTGTTTTGACTTAGCGCGACGAGGAACCTCGCCAACGTCGACAACTGACCGTGGCAGACGCATTCGCGAACTCCGGCGAGAAATCTCCGACGAACCCGTGCGCCCCTTCCCAAGCCATTGCCACCTTGAGCATCAGCAGCCTTCTGCGGTTCTGGTAAGCATCTCCTCCCTTCTCCGGGCGACCTAGAATGCTGGTACCGCCACTGACTGACGCGCCGCCGCCTGTCACCGCCGGCAGCGCCGCTCGTTTTTGGTTAGGAGAATTTTAGCCGTTAGATCTGAATCCTACGCATAGAAACACTTCACTTAACGAAGGGGTATGGACGGATCTGAGCCGTGCAATGTTAGTTAGATCCAACGGCACAGAAGGGTGATCCGACGCGAACCGGTACGCGCCAGTAATAACGCGACGCGTGGCAAGGTTAAATTAAAAACAGAATTTAAAACCTGATTTAGATTCAAACTTCAAATGCTTATAACTTTTGAATTCCACGTTGGATTTTTGCAAACTTTATACCGTTGGATTCAGTGAAACAAGGCCTTTCTGAATATTCACTTTGTTTAGCATATAGTAACAGTAAAAAAAAGATTTTATTTGTGGAACAAGTTTAGAGCTATTTTAGATATAGTTTTATTCTTGTTTATTATTTTGAGGCCAAATAAGTGTAGTTGGCAAACTTGTGACATATTAAGTTTCTGTACTCATGAACATACTTGGTATAATTTTCAAAAACCACCACATAGTAAATTCTTGCATGCATGCATTCATGTTATTTTTGATTGTATATAATTGTGTGTAATTGTATGTTATTATTTCTTGTGTAGAGTTTGCTAGTGATTGTGATTGTGAAGAGTGCTACTCTCCCCACTACCAAGGCAAGTGATATTTTCATGAGTTTCCTATCCTAAAGTTTGTACTTGCATTAGATATTTTGCTAAAGTAAATGCATGATATTTTGTTTAGTGCTAAGATGGGAAATCCTAAGTAGATTGAAATAGTAGAATTGCTAGGAAATTCCTAAGATAAGATACCATACTTTGCTTAGCCTAGCTTATAGTAAACAAGGGTGGTGAACATCTATTTAGTTTATGATAAAAATATTCTAAGTCAAAGGGACTTATATTTTCTTAACAAAACAACTAAGTCAAATGAACCTCCTGGGTGGAATGGAATGATTGGGTTATGTTGAGTGGTTACACAAGGCCATGGACTTGGGTTGTGTATCTCACTTGTGGAATGCCACCCAGGCACAAAGGGATTTGGAGGCCAAGTATGGAGAAAGCTTACAGTGCAACCACTTGGCAATATGGGCTCTGCCATGATCGTATAGGTTGCTAGAACTTAGTCATTTTGGACAGATGGTGGTAGTTGGGTTGATAGGTTGGAGCGCGTCCATTTTGACTAAGGAAAAGCTTCTGAAGGGTCCTGTCTTGGGAAACCAAGTCTGGTGGGGAAAGTGCACAACCTCTGCAGATGGAAAACCTAAGTACTTAGCCTTGTCCAAGGAAATGGACACTTTGAGCATCAAGACATGGAAGCTACAAGAATCTCATCACTCCAACTTCTAAATAAAAATTGATGGGTGAACAAGGGTGAAGGACCCCAATGTCTATTGGTGGTTCCTTGGGAATGACTTTCACAAAGAAGAACTTGATGTTTTCAACTAATAGGAAAAACCTATTTTCAAGCAAAGCAAGCCAAGCTACACATAGCCAAAATGCATATAGTTATATAGTCCACTTAAAATATACTAAGGTATCACTTGCCAATACTATTCCAAAGTATTGACCCTCTGTGGCTGTAACTTGTGATGTTGCAGGTTACTCCGATGATGATTAGGAGTCATGAGTCTACACTCAACATGCTTGCCTGTGGCACATGAAGATGAAGACTTATGTTTATTTACTTATTCCTTAAACTCTTGTATTAGGCCTATGGCCCTGAGTTGTAAAAGACTATGTTTTATCTCTGGAATGAATGTAATAAACGACCTTTGTATCTGTGTACTTCATCTTAAACTGTGGATGCTAGCATTGATCCAGGGACTAGCATTGCAATCACAGGGATCCTTTCCTTTACAAAGGAGGGGTCTAACAGATGGTATCAGAGCACTGTGTTGCCTGTAGGATTATGACCCTAGGATTGGAAAACCACTAAGGAAAAAGTTTTTCAACTACTCCTACACTTGTCTATTCTTCTCGTAAAACTTTTCTAATCTCTTTCAACTTCCTTTGTAGATGAACTCCATCAACGAAGCCGTGAAGAAGGGACCACTCATGACCATGACCTTGGAGTGTGAGACTGAGTTTCCCAACATTCTCAAGGACCTCATGGAGGCAAATGATGCACATGGTGAAGCCGTGTACAAGGGCTTTCCAGTGATGGATGAAGGAGTGGAGTATTGGTGGGTGCAACTTCACTTGTACAAAAACAAGGAAGACAACCACAAAGAAAGGGGATTCTGCATGTACACCAACACAACAATGCACACCACATTCTTTGAGTTAGCGAGGGATGCAGCTTGGAGGACTATCAAGGAACTAAGTGCTAGAGTCAAATGCAGAATGCTCAACCTCCAAAAGGACTTAGAAAAAGAGAAGGAGCTTACTCAAGAGTTGGAAGACAACAACCAAGAAATAAGGGGAGATGTTATAGACTTAGTGATTGAGTCCAGAGAGCAAGATTGGTGGATTGCCTCTAGGAACATTGTGTTTAATAATAGATCTCGTGAGATTGGACTGTAAGAAACATCGTTAGTTGGACCACCACCTATCACCTTATTTCCAAAATATATTTTAATTAAGTTTGGACCTTTGATTAATGTAATAGACTTATGTATGCATGATTTGTGTGATGAATGTATTCCATGGATATGTATGAATGTTTGTCTCGATTTACCTTGATTTGTGTTGTTCTAATTTTTTTTCATTCTTATAAATAGATGCCTATTGCCATCAGCACTATTGAGGAGTTTCGGGGTACTCGTTTTGGTTCCCGTATCATTGATCTTACCACTCTGCTTGATCTCCCTCTTCCTACCATTACGGTGTACCTACTCACCAAGTTCGAGAGGAAGGACCTTTGGGGTTTCAAAGTGAATCAGCCCGGACGCCAGACTGAGCCTACTACTGAGGCCATCGTCTTCAAGCTGATGCACGATGACAGGGAGAGAGGCATGGAGGTAGTCATGCAGGACCTGATAGGACGACTGTTAGGCCGTCACTCCAGACAGGTTAGGGGTACTCACTTTCACGTCTTTGGAAGACGTGATGTTGATGGAGAGTCCATCGACTTCGAGGACGACTCGAGGAGCACCGCGGAGCCGATACACCTTTATCTTCAGGACTTAGAGACTCTTCTCAGACACGTAGATACGGACAGGACGAACGTCATGCTAGGTAATGACGAGCTTCAGGTGCAGCTTCGCGAGAAGGACAAGCTTTTTGCGCAGCAGGATGAGATGATCAAGGAAATGGAGACAAAGTTCGAGGCCCAGGACCGCAAGTTCAAGAGTCAAGAGAAACGCGTCCAGGATAGGAACAAGAGGATCCGGAACATGACCGAGGAACTGAAGTCCAAGGACTTCGAGCTTGAGCAGCAGCAGATGGTTATTGAGAGGCTTCGCTCCCAGAAGAGGGCTCTCAAGACCAAGGTTGATTCTTTGACCACTACGATTGAGGAGAACAAGACCGCAATGGAGAACGCAGGTCTTACCTTCGTCGAGGAGGAGATAGATGCTGACGAGTAGACTTATTACTCGTTTTTACTTTCATATTCATACTTGTTGTTGCGAACTTATTATTGGACCATCCGACATGTGGATGGCTTGCCACTTGTGTGTTTTATTTCATGAGTTTGTTATGTGGATGTAGAACTTATATTCTTGTGTTGCTTATGATGTATTGTGCATGAAACATCTATGGGTATCTCATTCTTATCTATTTGATCAAACCACAGATGCCTCCCCGTCGCGCAAACCCCAACCCCAATAACATCACCCCGGAAATGCAACAGATGATGAATGCGCAAACACAACTTATGCAAATGATGACGACATTCATCTAGAATCAGAATAACAACAACAATAACAACCCCAACAACAACAATAACAACAACAACAACAACAACAACAACAACAACAACAACAACCCTCCGGGTTTCGATATGCTCACCAGATTTCTACGCCTGAGGCCAGCAAAGTTTTCGGGAACAACTGATCCCATGGTATCCAATGACTGGTTACGTTCTGTGAACAAAGACTTAGTGACCGTGGGCTGCACGGATGCTGAAAAAGTCAGGTTTGCAGCACATCTGTTGGAAGGACCAGCCGCCACATGGTGGGACAACTTCCAAATCACCACTCCTATTGATGAGGTGACTTGGGCTATCTTTGAAGATGGCTTTCGCACCGCTCATATCTCATCAGGAATGATGAGTCTGAAAAAGAAGGAGTTTCACAACCTGAAACAGCGCCACCGCAGCGTGGCAGAATACATAGAAGAGTTCAACAATCTGGCGCGCTACGCACCGAATGAGGTTGACACAGATGCCAAAAGAAAGGAAAAATTTCTGGAAGGCTTAAGTGATGAATTGAATCTACAGTTGGCTGTAGCATATGTTCCAACCTATCAGTCATTGTGTGACAAGGCTGCTATTTTGGAAAGTAAAATGAAGCAAGTCGAGAGTAGGAAGAGGAAACACTCCAACAAGCACAGCTCGGGATCGTCTCACAAACGATCTCACTATGATGACAGTGGCAGCTCAGGATCCCATAAAAATGGGAAATTCAGCAAGCACAATCACAACCGTCATGACAACAAACATCACCGCAGTCATGACAAGGACAAGTACAGGAACCACAAGGGTGGACATAAGAGCCACTATGGTGGAAATGTTAGTGGTAGTGGAGGCCAACCTCCTAAAAAGGACATCAGTCAGGTTGAGTGCTTCAAATGCAAAAAGCTAGGGCATTATGCAAATGAGTGCCCTGAAAAGAAAGTTGAAGGACCTAACAAGACAAATCCTTTCCAGAAAGGACAGGTTAACCACATAAATGTGGAGGAGGTCTATGAGGAGCCTGATGCCGTGGCTGGTAAGTTCAGACTCAATTCAATTTCAGCATTTGTACTCTTTGATACCGGTGCATCTCATTCATTCATATCCAAGGCATTTGTTGATAGAAATGGGTTTGTATCAGAAAACATTGGGTGTCCAATAAAAGTTAGTTCTCCGGGGGGAGACATGATAGTAAGCCTTGGATGCCGGGATCTCACCATAGAGTCTGGTAAACATAAATTTCCAGTAAGCCTGATAATTCTAGATTCCCAAGGACTAGACATAATTTTGGGAATGGACTGGATGGCTAAGTATGAAGGAGTATTAGATTGTGCCAATCGTACAGTTACGCTCACAACCCCAGAAGGAAAAAGAATAAAATTTAAGTCAAACTTTGAATCCAAAGGAAATAAGCTAAATTCTCTTAAGGGGGTTAGCATGGACAGTGTGCCAATTGTGTGTGAGTATCCGGATGTATTTCCGGAGGAATTACCAGGAATGCCACCGGATAGAGATGTGGAGTTTTTGATAGATTTGGTACCAGGTTCTGGACCAATAGCTAAGAGACCATACAAAATGTCAGTGGATGAACTGAAAGAACTCAAGAAACAACTAGGAGAACAGTTACAGAAAGGGTTTATACAACCAAGTTCTTCATCTTGGGGAGCCCCAGTATTGTTTGTGGAGAAGAAAGATAGAACACAAAGATTGTGTATTGACTACCGTTCTCTCAACGAGGTTACTATTAAGAACAAATATCCTTTGCCAAGAATCAACGACTTGTTTGATCAGTTAGAAGGAGCATGTGTATTCTCGAAGATTGATCTTCGGTCAGGATATTTTCAACTCAAGATACGAGAACAAGACATACCAAAAACAGCATTCACCACAAGATATGGATTGTATGAGTATACTGTGATGCCTTTTGGATTAACCAACGCTCCAGCATACTTCATGAATATGATGAACAAGGTGTTCATGGAATTCCTTGACAAGTTCGTTGTCGTTTTCATCGATGACATCTTGGTTTACTCCAAGAGCAAGGAAGAGCATGAGAGACACTTATGTTTGATATTGGAGAAACTAAGGGAACATAAGCTATATGCCAAGTTCAGCAAGTGTGAGTTCTGGTTAGAGAAAGTTGGTTTTCTTGGTCATGTAATGACAAAAGATGGTGTGGCAGTTGATCCTGCTAAAGTTTCAGCTGTGACAGATTGGGAATCACCTAAGAATGTAAAAGAGGTTCGTAGTTTCCTCGGTTTAGCAGGTTACTACAGAAGGTTTATTGAAAATTTCTCGAAAGTTGCTAAGCCTATGACAGAATTGCTAAAGAAGGACAAGAAGTTTGCCTGGTCTGAAGGTTGCGAAGTCAGTTTTCAGGAATTAAAGAAGAGACTTGTAACAGCACCAGTTCTATGTCTGCCAGATTTGGAAAAAGATTTCCAAGTGTATTGTGATGCTTCTCATCAAGGTTTGGGTGCCGTACTTATGCAAGATGGTAAAGTCGTAGCTTATGCTTCGAGACAACTCAAAACCATGAAGTAAACTATCCTACTCATGATTTGGAGTTAGCCTCTGTCGTCCATGCACTCAAAACATGGAGACATTACCTTTTGGGAAAGCGTTGTGAAGTGTTCACCGATCATAAGAGTTTGAAGTATATCTTCACCCAGAAGGAAATCAACATGAGACAAAGAAGATGGCTAGAACTTATCAAGGATTATGACTTGAGTTTGCAATACCACCCCGGTAAAGAAAATGTGGTAGCCGATGCTTTAAGTCGTAAGACGTTTGTAAATGGTCTGACCAAAGGAGAATTGCCAGAAGATCTGTGTAATCAATTCAAGGAACTCAAACTGGAGATTGTACCAGAAGGACATCTTATGTCATTAGATGTTCAACCCACTCTTTTGAACAAGATCCAAGAAGCTCAGAAGACCGATAAGGAAATTGAAAAGATCAAGGAAAATATTAGTCTAGGGAAGGCTAAGAGTTTCCGTATTGATGAACAAGGAACCTTATGGCACGGGAAACGTATATGTGTTCCACAAGACCCAGAGTTGCGGAAACTGATCTTACAAGAAGGTCACAACTCTCCATATTCTATTCACCCAGGAAACACCAAAATGTACATGGATATGAAAGAAAGATTTTGGTGGAACAATCTAAAAAGAGACATCGCCGAACATATTGCTTTGTGTGATGTGTGTAGCAGAGTCAAAGCGGAGCACCAAAAACCAGCAGGTTTGCTTCAACAACTGCCTATTCCTGAATGGAAGTGGGAAAATATTGGTATGGATTTCATTACCGGATTACCAAGGACCAGGTCAGGGTATGATTCCATATGGGTAGTAGTAGATCGCCTAACTAAAGTGGCTCATTTTATACCTGTGAAGACAACCTATACAAGTGCCAAGTTAGCTAAAATTTACATGAGCAGGATTGTATGCCTTCACGGTGTGCCAAAGAGTATTGTGTCAGATAGAGGAACCTAGTTCACATCTCACTTTTGGAGACAACTTCATGAATCCTTAGGAACGAGATTTGAATTTAGCACAGCTTTTCATCCTCAAACAGATGGACAAACAGAAAGGACCAACCAAATTCTTGAGGACATGTTGAGGGCCTGTGCTTTAGATTATGGAGCAAGTTGGGATGAAAGTTTGCCTTACGCGGAGTTCTCTTACAATAACAGCCATCAATCTAGTATTGGAATGGCACCGTTTGAGTTACTCTACGAAAGAAAGTGTACCACCCCATTATTATGGAATGGTGTGGGAGAAAGAAGCTTATTTGGACCTAATCTTATCAAGGACGCCGAAGAGAAAGTTAAAATGGTTAAGGACAGGTTGAAGATAGCACAATCCCGACAGAAAAGCTACGCGGATTCTAAGCGTAGAGAAGTCACGTACGAAGTTGGGGATAGAGCTTATCTCAGGGTATCACCACTTCGTGGAGTGAAAAGATTTGGAGTCAAAGGAAAATTGGCACCAAGATATGTTGGGCCATTCAAGATTCTAAGTCGCAAGGGAGAAGTTGCATATGAAGTTGAATTGCCAGAATCTCTATCAGCAGTCCATAACGTATTTCATGTGAGTCAACTTAAGAAATGTCACCCAGAAATGGAAGAGTCTTCTTTGAAGGATACCATACCTTTGGAAGAAGTTCAGCTAGAAAGTGATCTCACTTATGAGGAAAAGCCTGTCAAGATTCTAGAGACAGCAGAAAGAGTCACCAGGACCAAGACTATCAAGCTTTGTAAAGTGCAATGGAACCATCACTCCGAAGAGGAAGCAACATGGGAAAGAGAAGATGATCTTCGGAAGGACCACCCTCACCTATTTGCTAGCCAAACCGAGTCTCGAGGGCGAGATTCATCTTAAGGGGGTTAGATTTGTAACATCCTAAAAATCATAAGTTTCAAAACTCATTCATATCATCTTTGCATCATTCATCCATTTAGAGTTTTCTCAAAATCATTTAGAAACAGAAGTTGGAACTATGATTTCATGTGGGCATTTGATTCCAAAATGACCATCACACTTTGAAATTTGGAAGCTTAAATACTTGATTGCTTGACTCCATTGTTGGAAAGATTATGTGAAGCTTTTTAACCAGGATTTAAAATTTGATTCCAAAATGACCATCACACTTTGAAATTTGGAAGCTTAAATACTTGATTGCTTGACTCCATTGTTGGAAAGATTATGTGAAGCTTTTTAACCAGGATTTAAAATTTAGAAATGATTTTCAAAACCCTAATTCAAATATTTGCCAACTAGAGCAACTCTCTGTTTATTTTGAAAAACCAAGCTTGACCCAGCCTTGCAGGATAAACACTCAGTGAGAATGAATATTTTTGAACCCATAAACCTTGCAAAAAGTTCCCAAAACAATTGAACTCCAAAAGGATTTGAATTCATATCAAATTCATTCCAGAAAATAGAGAAAGAAAAAGAAATGAAATAAACAATAGAAAAGGGCCGCGCGGCCAGAATCTGGCCCAGCAGCCAAGCAAGCCCAGCAAGCCCACCCGGGGACTTCTTTTTCTCCTCTCACGCGCGAGCGCATGCAAAAAGACGCTGACAGCCCGACCCCACCGAAATCCTGCGCGTTTCGCTGACAAGCGGGCCAACTCCACGCCTGCGTCGTCTCCACCCGCACGACCCGTTCATCCCCAAATCAACGCAGGCGTTTCTGGTTTTAATTCGCGGCGTAAATTCGAGTTATTGGCAGAGTGATTCTCGCTCGCAACCAGGCTATAAGAAACCCCTCTGTCCCCTCTCACTTTTCCCCAAAACCCCAAGCACAGAACGCCCCCAGGCTGCGCGCATTTCTCTCTGCAACCCCGCCGTCTCCGACGACTGCGCCGGCGAATTCCGGTGAGTCTCGAGTTCCCCCCAGTCTCGCGTTCACGCTATCTTGTTCAGGGAACCTCTGCGCATCTTCTGACACTCTCCGTTTGCTTTCGCATGACCCCTAGCGTTGGCAGCGTCGACGACTGGCCGCCACCGTCTCCTGCAAGAACTCCGGCGACCTCCCTCCGTAAGTAGCCACCGCCCCTTGCCCTCTGACTGATACGCCCAGAATCCACATCGTCTTGCGCATCTGACAGTACCCCTGTTTTGACTTAGCGCGACGAGGAACCTCGCCAACGTCGACAACTGACCGTGGCAGACGCATTCGCGAACTCCGGCGAGAAATCTCCGACGAACCCGTGCGCCCCTTCCCAAGCCATTGCCACCTTGAGCATCAGCAGCCTTCTGCGGTTCTGGTAAGCATCTCCTCCCTTCTCCGGGCGACCTAGAATGCCGGTACCGCCACTGACTGACGCGCCGCCGCCTGTCACCGCCGGCAGCGCCGCTCGTTTTTGGTTAGGAGAATTTTAGCCGTTAGATCTGAATCCTACGCGTAGAAACACTTCACTTAACGAAGGGGTATGGACGGATCTGAGCCGCGCAATGTTAGTTAGATCCAACGGCACAGAAGGGTGATCCGGCGCGAACCGGTATGCGCCAGTAATAACGCGACGCGTGGCAAGGTTAAATTAAAAACAGAATTTAAAACCTGATTTAGATTCAAACTTCAAATGCTTATAACTTTTGAATTCCACGTTGGATTTTTGCAAACTTTATACCGTTGGATTCAGTGAAACAAGGCCTTTCTGAATATTCACTTTGTTTAGCATATAGTAATAGTAAAAAAAAGATTTTATTTGTGGAACAAGTTTAGAGCTATTTTAGATATAGTTTTATTCTTGTTTATTATTTTGAGGCCAAATAAGTGTAGTTGGCAAACTTGTGACATATTAAGTTTCTGTACTCATGAACATACTTGGTATAATTTTCAAAAACCACCACATAGTAAATTCTTGCATGCATGCATTCATGTTATTTTTGATTGTATATAATTGTGTGTAATTGTATGTTATTATTTCTTGTGTAGAGTTTGCTAGTGATTGTGATTGTGAAGAGTGCTACTCTCCCCACTACCAAGGCAAGTGATATATTCATGAGTTTCCTATCCTAAAGTTTGTACTTGCACTAGATATTTTGCTAAAGTAAATGCATGATATTTTGCTTAGTGCTAAGATGGGAAATCCTAAGTAGATTGAAATAGTAGAATTGCTAGGAAATTCCTAAGATAAGATACCATACTTTGCTTAGCCTAGCTTATAGTAAACAAGGGTGGTGAACATCTATTTAGTTTATGATAAAAATATTCTAAGTCAAAGGGACTTATATTTTCTTAACAAAACAACTAAGTCAAATGAACCTCCTGGGTGGAATGGAATGATTGGGTTATGTTGAGTGGTTACACAAGGCCATGGACTTGGGTTGTGTATCTCACTTGTGGAATGCCACCCAGGCACAAAGGGATTTGGAGGCCAAGTGTGGAGAAATCTTACAGTGCAACCACTTGGCAATATGGGCTCTGCCATGATCGTATAGGTTGCTAGAACTTAGTCATTTTGGACAGATGGTGGTAGTTGGGTTGATAGGTTGGAGCGCATCCATTTTGACTAAGGAAAAGCTTCTGAAGGGTCCTGTCTTGGGAAACCAAGTCTGGTGGGGAAAGTGCACAACCTCTGCAGATGGAAAACCTAAGTACTTAGCCTTGTCCAAGGAAATGGACACTTTGAGCATCAAGACATGGAAGCTACAAGAATCTCATCACTCCAACTTCTAAATAAAAATTGATGGGTGAACAAGGGTGAAGGACCCCAATGTCTATTGGTGGTTCCTTGGGAATGACTTTCACAAAGAAGAACTTGATGTTTTCAACTAATAGGAAAAACCTATTTTCAAGCAAAGCAAGCCAAGCTACACATAGCCAAAATGCATATAGTTATATAGTCCACTTAAAATATACTAAGGTATCACTTGCCAATACTATTCCAAAGTATTGACCCTCTGTGGCTGTAACTTGTGATGTTGCAGGTTACTCCGATGATGATTAGGAGTCATGAGTCTACACTCAACATGCTTGCCTGTGGCACATGAAGATGAAGACTTATGTTTATTTACTTATTCCTTAAACTCTTGTATTAGGCCTATGGCCCTGAGTTGTAAAAGACTATGTTTTATCTCTGGAATGAATGTAATAAACGACCTTTGTATCTGTGTACTTCATCTTAAACTGTGGATGCTAGCATTGATCCAGGGACTAGCATTGCAATCACAGGGATCCTTTCCTTTACAAAGGAGGGGTCTAACAGATGGTATCAGAGCACTGTGTTGCCTGTAGGATTATGACCCTAGGATTGGAAAACCACTAAGGAAAAAGTTTTTCAACTACTCCTACACTTGTCTATTCTTCTCGTAAAACTTTTCTAATCTCTTTCAACTTCCTTTGTAGATGAACTCCATCAACGAAGCCGTGAAGAAGGGACCACTCATGACCATGACCTTGGAGTGTGAGACTGAGTTTCCCAACATTCTCAAGGACCTCATGGAGGCAAATGATGCACATGGTGAAGCCGTGTACAAGGGCTTTCCAGTGATGGATGAAGGAGTGGAGTATTGGTGGGTGCAACTTCACTTGTACAAAAACAAGGAAGACAACCACAAAGAAAGGGGATTCTGCATGTACACCAACACAACAATGCACACCACATTCTTTGAGTTAGCCAGGGATGCAGCTTGGAGGACTATCAAGGAACTAAGTGCTAGAGTCAAATGCAGAATGCTCAACCTCCAAAAGGACTTAGAAAAAGAGAAGGAGCTTACTCAAGAGTTGGAAGACAATAACCAAGAAATAAGGGGAGATGTTATAGACTTAGTGATTGAGTCCAGAGAGCAAGATTGGTGGATTGCCTCTAGGAACATTGTGTTTAATAATAGATCTCGTGAGATTGGACTGTAAGAAACATCGTTAGTTGGACCACCACCTATCACCTTATTTCCAAAATATATTTTAATTAAGTTTGGACCTTTGATTAATGTAATAGACTTATGTATGCATGATTTGTGTGATGAATGTATTCCATGGATATGTATGAATGTTTGTCTCGATTTACCTTGATTTGTGTTGTTCTAATTTTTTTTCATTCTTATAAATAGATGCCTATTGCCATCAGCACTATTGAGGAGTTTCGGGGTACTCGTTTTGGTTCCCGTATCATTGAGCTTACCACTCTGCTTGATCTCCCTCTTCCTACCATTACGGTGTACCTACTCACCAAGTTCGAGAGGAAGGACCTTTGGGGTTTCAAAGTGAATCAGCCCGGACGCCAGACTGAGCCTACTACTGAGGCCATCGTCTTCAAGCTGATGCACGATGACAGGGAGAGAGGCATGGAGGTAGTCATGCAGGACCTGATAGGACGACTGTTAGGCCGTCACTCCAGACAGGTTAGGGGTACTCACTTTCACGTCTTTGGAAGACGTGATGTTGATGGAGAGTCCATCGACTTCGAGGACGACTCGAGGAGCACCGCGGAGCCGATACGCCTTTATCTTCAGGACTTAGAGACTCTTCTCAGACACGTAGATACGGACAGGACGAACATCATGCTAGGTAATGACGAGCTTCAGGTGCAGCTTCGCGAGAAGGACAAGCTTTTTGCGCAGCAGGATGAGATGATCAAGGAAATGGAGACAAAGTTCGAGGCCCAGGACCGCAAGTTCAAGAGTCAAGAGAAACGCGTCCAGGATAGGAACAAGAGGATCCGGAACATGACCGAGGAACTGAAGTCCAAGGACTTCGAGCTTGAGCAGCAGCAGATGGTTATTGAGAGGCTTCGCTCCCAGAAGAGGGCTCTCAAGACCAAGGTTGATTCTTTGACCACTACGATTGAGGAGAACAAGACCGCAATGGAGAACGCAGGTCTTACCTTCGTCGAGGAGGAGATAGATGCTGACGAGTAGACTTATTACTCGTTTTTACTTTCATATTCATACTTGTTGTTGCGAACTTATTATTGGACCATCCGACATGTGGATGGCTTGCCACTTGTGTGTTTTATTTCATGAGTTTGTTATGTGGATGTAGAACTTATATTCTTGTGTTGCTTATGATGTATTGTGCATGAAACATCTATGGGTATCTCATTCTTATCTATTTGATCAAACCACAGATGCCTCCCCGTCGCGCAAACCCCAACCCCAATAACATCACCCCGGAAATGCAACAGATGATGAATGCGCAAACACAACTTATGCAAATGATGACGACATTCATCCAGAATCAGAATAACAACAACAATAACAACCCCAACAACAACAATAACAACAACAACAACAACAACCCTCCGGGTTTCGATATGCTCACCAGATTTCTACGCCTGAGGCCAGCAAAGTTTTCGGGAACAACTGATCCCATGGTAGCCAATGACTGGTTACGTTCTGTGAACAAAGACTTAGTGACCGTGGGCTGCACGGATGCTGAAAAAGTCAGGTTTGCAGCACATCTGTTGGAAGGACCAGCCGCCACATGGTGGGACAACTTCCAAATCACCACTCCTATTGATGAGGTGACTTGGGCTATCTTTGAAGATGGCTTTCGCACCGCTCATATCTCATCAGGAATGATGAGTCTGAAAAAGAAGGAGTTTCACAACCTGAAACAGCGCCACCGCAGCGTGGCAGAATACATAGAAGAGTTCAACAATCTGGCGCGCTACGCACCGGATGAGGTTGACACAGATGCCAAAAGAAAGGAAAAATTTCTGGAAGGCTTAAGTGATGAATTGAATCTACAGTTGGCTGTAGCATATGTTCCAACCTATCAGTCATTGTGTGACAAGGCTGCTATTTTGGAAAGTAAAATGAAGCAAGTCGAGAGTAGGAAGAGGAAACACTCCGACAAGCACAGCTCGGGATCGTCTCACAAATGATCTCACTATGATGACAGTGGCAGCTCAGGATCCCATAAAAATGGGAAATTCAGCAAGCACAATCACAACCGTCATGACAACAAACATCACCGCAGTCATGACAAGGACAAGTACAGGAACCACAAGGGTGGACATAAGAGCCACTATGGTGGAAATGTTAGTGGTAGTGGAGGCCAACCTCCTAAAAAGGACATCAGTCAGGTTGAGTGCTTCAAATGCAAAAATCTAGGGCATTATGCAAATGAGTGCCCTGAAAAGAAAGTTGAAGGACCTAACAAGACAAATCCTTTCCAGAAAAGACAGGTTAACCACATAAATGTGGAGGAGGTCTATGAGGAGCCTGATTCCGTGGCTGGTAAGTTCAGACTCAATTCAATTTCAGCATTTGTACTCTTTGATACCGGTGCATCTCATTCATTCATATCCAAGGCATTTGTTGATAGAAATGGGTTTGCATCAGAAAACATTGGGTGTCCAATAAAAGTTAGTTCTCCGGGGGGAGACATGATAGTAAGCCTTGGATGCCGGGATCTCACCATAGAGTCTGGTAAACATAAATTTCCAGTAAGCCTGATAATTCTAGATTCCCAAGGACTAGACGTAATTTTGGGAATGGACTGGATGGCTAAGTATGAAGGAGTATTAGATTGTGCCAATCGTACAGTTACGCTCACAACCCCAGAAGGAAAAAGAATAAAATTTAAGTCAAACTTTGAATCCAAAGGAAATAAGCTAAATTCTCTTAAGGGGGTTAGCATGGACAGTGTGCCAATTGTGTGTGAGTATCCAGATGTATTTCCGGAGGAATTACCAGGAATGCCACCGGATAGAGATGTGGAGTTTTTGATAGATTTGGTACCAAGTTCTGGACCAATAGCTAAGAGACCATACAAAATGTCAATGGATGAACTGAAAGAACTCAAGAAACAACTAGGAGAACAGTTACAGAAAGGGTTTATACAACCAAGTTCTTCATCTTGGGGAGCCCCAGTATTGTTTGTGGAGAAGAAAGATAGAACACAAAGATTGTGTATTGACTACCGTTCTCTCAACGAGGTTACTATTAAGAACAAATATCCTTTGCCAAGAATCAACGACTTGTTTGATTAGTTAGAAGGAGCATGTGTATTCTCGAAGATTGATCTTCGGTCAGGATATTTTCAACTCAAGATACGAGAACAAGACATACCAAAAACAGCATTCACCACAAGATATGGATTGTATGAGTATACTGTGATGCCTTTTGGATTAACCAACGCTCCAGCATACTTGATGAATATGATGAACAAGGTGTTCATGGAATTCCTTGACAAGTTCGTTGTCGTTTTCATCGATGACATCTTGGTTTACTCCAAGAGCAAGGAAGAGCATGAGAGACACTTATGTTTGATATTGGAGAAACTAAGGGAACATAAGCTATATGCCAAGTTCAGCAAGTGTGAGTTCTGGTTAGAGAAAGTTGGTTTTCTTGGTCATGTAATGACAAAAGATGGTGTGGCAGTTGATCCTGCTAAAGTTTCAGCTGTGACAGATTGGGAATCACCTAAGAATGTAAAAGAGGTTCGTAGTTTCCTCGGTTTAGCAGGTTACTACAGAAGGTTTATTGAAAATTTCTCGAAAGTTGCTAAGCCTATGACAGAATTGCTAAAGAAGGACAAGAAGTTTGCCTGGTCTGAAGGTTGCGAAGTCAGTTTTCAGGAATTAAAGAAGAGACTTGTAACAGCACCAGTTCTATGTCTGCCAGATTTGGAAAAAGATTTCCAAGTGTATTGTGATGCTTCTCATCAAGGTTTGGGTGCCGTACTTATGCAAGATGGTAAAGTCGTAGCTTATGCTTCGAGACAACTCAAAACCATGAAGTAAACTATCCTACTCATGATTTGGAGTTAGCCTCTGTCGTCCATGCACTCAAAACATGGAGACATTACCTTTTGGGAAAGCGTTGTGAAGTGTTCACCGATCATAAGAGTTTGAAGTATATCTTCACCCAGAAGGAAATCAACATGAGACAAAGAAGATGGCTAGAACTTATCAAGGATTATGACTTGAGTTTGCAATACCACCCCGGTAAAGCAAATGTGGTAGCCGATGCTTTAAGTCGTAAGACGTTTGTAAATGGTCTGACCAAAGGAGAATTGCCAGAAGATCTGTGTAATCAATTCAAGGAACTCAAACTGGAGATTGTACCAGAAGGACATCTTATGTCATTAGATGTTCAACCCACTCTTTTGAACAAGATCCAAGAAGCTCAGAAGACCGATAAGGAAATTGAAAAGATCAAGGAAAATATTAGTCTAGGGAAGGCTAAGAGTTTCCGTATTGATGAACAAGGAACCTTATGGCACGGGAAACGTATATGTGTTCCACAAGACCCAGAGTTGCGGAAACTGATCTTACAAGAAGGTCACAACTCTCCATATTCTATTCACCCAGGAAACACCAAAATGTACATGGATATGAAAGAAAGATTTTGGTGGAACAATCTAAAAAGAGACATCGCCGAACATATTGCTTTGTGTGATGTGTGTAGCAGAGTCAAAGCGGAGCACCAAAAACCAGCAGGTTTGCTTCAACCACTGCCTATTCCTGAATGGAAGTGGGAAAATATTGGTATGGATTTCATTACCGGATTACCAAGGACCAGGTCAGGGTATGATTCCATATGGGTAGTAGTGGATCGCCTAACTAAAGTGGCTCATTTTATACCTGTGAAGACAACCTATACAAGTGCCAAGTTAGCTAAAATTTACATGAGCAGGATTGTATGCCTTCACGGTGTGCCAAAGAGTATTGTGTCAGATAGAGGAACCCAGTTCACATCTCACTTTTGGAGACAACTTCATGAATCCTTAGGAACGAGATTTGAATTTAGCACAGCTTTTCATCCTCAAACAGATGGACAAACAGAAAGGACCAACCAAATTCTTGAGGACATGTTGAGGGCCTGTGCTTTAGATTATGGAGCAAGTTGGGATGAAAGTTTGCCTTACGCGGAGTTCTCTTACAATAACAGCCATCAATCTAGTATTGGAATGGCACCGTTTGAGTTACTCTACGAAAGAAAGTGTACCACCCCATTATTATGGAATGGTGTGGGAGAAAGAAGCTTATTTGGACCTGATCTTATCAAGGACGCCGAAGAGAAAGTTAAAATGGTTAAGGACAGGTTGAAGATAGCACAATCCCGACAGAAAAGCTACGCGGATTCTAAGCGTAGAGAAGTCACGTACGAAGTTGGGGATAGAGCTTATCTCAGGGTATCACCACTTCGTGGAGTGAAAAGATTTGGAGTCAAAGGAAAATTGGCACCAAGATATGTTGGGCCATTCAAGATTCTAAGTCGCAAGGGAGAAGTTGCATATGAAGTTGAATTGCCAGAATCTCTATCAGCAGTCCATAATGTATTTCATGTGAGTCAACTTAAGAAATGTCACCCAGAAATGGAAGAGTCTTCTTTGAAGGATACCATACCTTTGGAAGAAGTTCAGCTAGAAAGTGATCTCACTTATGAGGAAAAGCCTGTCAAGATTCTAGAGACAGCAGAAAGAGTCACCAGGACCAAGACTATCAAGCTTTGTAAAGTGCAATGGAACCATCACTCCGAAGAGGAAGCAACATGGGAAAGAGAAGATGATCTTCGGAAGGACCACCCTCACCTATTTGCTAGCCAAACCGAATCTCGAGGGCGAGATTCATCTTAAGGGGGTTAGATTTGTAACATCCTAAAAATCATAAGTTTCAAAACTCATTCATATCATCTTTGCATCATTCATCCATTTAGAGTTTTCTCAAAATCATTTAGAAACAGAAGTTGGAACTATGATTTCATGTGGGCATTTGATTCCAAAATGACCATCACACTTTGAAATTTGGAAGCTTAAATACTTGATTGCTTGACTCCATTGTTGGAAAGATTATGTGAAGCTTTTTAACCAGGATTTAAAATTTGATTCCAAAATGACCATCACACTTTGAAATTTGGAAGCTTAAATACTTGATTGCTTGACTCCATTGTTGGAAAGATTATGTGAAGCTTTTTAACCAGGATTTAAAATTTAGAAATGATTTTCAAAACCCTAATTCAAATATTTGCCAACTAGAGCAACTCTCTGTTTATTTTGAAAAACCAAGCTTGACCCAGCCTTGCAGGATAAACACTCAGTGAGAATGAATGTTTTTGAACCCATAAACCTTGCAAAAAGTTCCCAAAACAATTGAACTCCAAAAGGATTTGAATTCATATCAAATTCATTCCAGAAAATAGAGAAAGAAAAAGAAATGAAATAAACAATAGAAAAGGGCCGCGCGGCCAGAATCTGGCCCAGCAGCCAAGCAAGCCCATCAAGCCCACCCGGGGACTTCTTTTTCTCCTCTCACGCGCGAGCGCACGCAAACAGACGCTGACAGCCCGACCCCACCGAAATCCTGCGCGTTTCACTGACAAGCGGGCCAACTCCACGCCTGCGTCGTCTCCACCCGCACGACCCGTTCATCCCCAAATCAACGCAGGCGTTTCTGGTTTTAATTCGCGGTGTCAATTCGAGTTATTGGCAGAGTGATTCTCGCTCGCAACCAGGCTATAAGAAACCCCTCTGTCCCCTCTCACTTTTCCCCAAAACCCCAAGCACAGAACGCCCCCAGGCTGCGCGCATTTCTCTCTGCAACCCCGCCGTCTTCGACGACTGCGCCGGCGAATTCCGGTGAGTCTCGAGTTCCCCCCAGTCTCGCGTTCACGCTATCTTGTTCAGGGAACCTCTGCGCATCTTCTGACACTCTCCGTTTGCTTTCGCATGACCCCTAGCATTGGCAGCGTCGACGACTGGCCGCCACCATCTCCTGCAAGAACTCCGGCGACCTCCCTCCATAAGTAGCCACCGCCCCTTGCCCTCTGACTGATACGCCCAGAATCCACATCGTCTTGCGCATCTGACAGTACCCCTGTTTTTACTTAGCGCGACGAGGAACCTCGCCAACGTCGACAACTGACCGTGGCAGACGCATTCGCGAACTCCGGCGAGAAATCTCCGGCGAACCCGTGCGCCCCTTCCCAAGCCATTGCCACCTTGAGCATCAGCAGCCTTCTGCGGTTCTGGTAAGCATCTCCTCCCTTCTCCGGGCTACCTAGAACGCCGGTACCGCCACTGACTGACGCGCCGCCGCCTGTCACCGCCGGCAGCGCCGCTCGTTTTTGGTTAGGAGAATTTTAGCCGTTAGATCTGAATCCTACGCGTAGAAACACTTCACTTAACGAAGGGGTATGGACGGATCTGAGCCGCGCAATGTTAGTTAGATCCAACGGCACAGAAGGGTGATCCGGCGCGAACCGGTACGCGCCAGTAATAACGCGACGCGTGGCAAGGTTAAATTAAAAACAGAATTTAAAACCTGATTTAGATTCAAACTTCAAATGCTTATAACTTTTGAATTCCACGTTGGATTTTTGCAAACTTTATACCGTTGGATTCAGTGAAACAAGGCCTTTCTGAATATTCACTTTGTTTAGCATATAGTAACAGTAAAAAAAAAGATTTTATTTGTGGAACAAGTTTAGAGCTATTTTAGATATAGTTTTATTCTTGTTTATTATTTTGAGGCCAAATAAGTGTAGTTGGCAAACTTGTGACATATTAAGTTTCTGTACTCATGAACATACTTGGTATAATTTTCAAAAACCACCACATAGTAAATTCTTGCATGCATGCATTCATGTTATTTTTGATTGTATATAATTGTGTGTAATTGTATGTTATTATTTCTTGTGTAGAGTTTGCTAGTGATTGTGATTGTGAAGAGTGCTACTCTCCCCACTACCAAGGCAAGTGATATTTTCATGAGTTTCCTATCCTAAAGTTTGTACTTGCACTAGATATTTTGCTAAAGTAAATGCATGATATTTTGCTTAGTGCTAAGATGGGAAATCCTAAGTAGATTGAAATAGTAGAATTGCTAGGAAATTCCTAAGATAAGATACCATACTTTGCTTAGCCTATCTTATAGTAAACAAGGGTGGTGAACATCTATTTAGTTTATGATAAAAATATTCTAAGTCAAAGGGACTTATATTTTCTTAACAAAACAACTAAGTCAAATGAACCTCCTGGGTGGAATGGAATGATTGGGTTATGTTGAGTGGTTACACAAGGCCATGGACTTGGGTTGTGTATCTCACTTGTGGAATGCCACCCAGGCACAAAGGGATTTGGAGGCCAAGTGTGGAGAAAGCTTACAGTGCAACCACTTGGCAATATGGGCTCTGCCATGATCGTATAGGTTGCTAGAACTTAGTCATTTTGGACAGATGGTGGTAGTTGGGTTGATAGGTTGGAGCACGTCCATTTTGACTAAGGAAAAGCTTCTGAAGGGTCCTGTCTTGGGAAACCAAGTCTGGTGGGGAAAGTGCACAACCTCTGCAGATGGAAAACCTAAGTACTTAGCCTTGTCCAAGGAAATGGACACTTTGAGCATCAAGACATGGAAGCTACAAGAATCTCATCACTCCAACTTCTAAATAAAAATTGATGGGTGAACAAGGGTGAAGGACCCCAATGTCTATTGGTGGTTCCTTGGGAATGACTTCCACAAAGAAGAACTTGATGTTTTCAACTAATAGGAAAAACCTATTTTCAAGCAAAGCAAGCCAAGCTACACATAGCCAAAATGCATATAGTTATATAGTCCACTTAAAATATACTAAGGTATCACTTGCCAATACTATTCCAAAGTATTGACCCTCTGTGGCTGTAACTTGTGATGTTGCAGGTTACTCCGATGATGATTAGGAGTCATGAGTCTACACTCAACATGCTTGCTTGTGGCACATGAAGATGAAGACTTATGTTTATTTACTTATTCCTTAAACTCTTGTATTAGGCCTATGGCCCTGAGTTGTAAAAGACTATGTTTTATCTCTGGAATGAGTGTAATAAACGACCTTTGTATCTGTGTACTTCATCTTAAACTGTGGATGCTAGCATTTATCCAGGGACTAGCATTGCAATCACAGGGATCCTTTCCTTTACAAAGGAGGGGTCTAACATCAGGGTATAATCCCGAGATGTGGATGCATAAGTCAACAATCTTCCGAAAACCAATGCAAAGAAGGGAAAAGGTGTGGCAGAGTCACGAGTACAAATGCGAGAATATCGATGAGTACTCTTGTCATGATCTATTTGGTTCCATTAAAGAACATCTGCCATAGCATGTGGTAGGGGAAGTCCATAATTGTAACGATTCATTCGCGACAATAACCACAAGCTTGAAGTCTGGAATTGTAGTACCAACCATCCTGATGTAATGTATGAGCATTAACGCCAGGGGTCAAAGCAATGGATCTTGGGTTAAAGGCCAGCTTCATGTAAAAGATTCACAACACTAGAATCTAGCACAATCCGGGATCTTAGATTCAAGTCCAAGGGTTAAAACCCGAGAAAAGAAGTTACTAATACTTGAGTGACATAGCGTACATTGCAAGGTAATGTTCACGAGGTAGCTTCCAAGAGAAGTAACAACTTCTGAAGTATCCACACAAACAAAAAGTAGGCACACGAGGCGAAAGGAAACCTCGAATCCTAGAGCAGAACACTGTGGATCATTATATTGTAGGATCCATAAAACAGAGAGATCACGATAGAAAGGAATCTCTCAGATGAATAGGAGCAAAGGGGAACAAGGAGTTCACAACAGACACAACTCTAGAGAACTCAACACTAGGTCAACTAGTTGAGAAACGACATGCCCAGAAGGCACCTAAGCTTTAAAAGACTAAAAGAGATATCAAAACTTTTCCAAAGTCAACACCAGATAAGAAGACCCAGAGTTAGAGAAAAAATGGATAAGGAGAAAAAGAAGCATACTAGAGTTTTTGCAAATACTTTTCATCTTTGAAATAGTTTTCACAAACACTAGACTCAACATTGACCAAGAGCAAGGTTTTCCTACGATCGGTACTGCTCTGATACCAAGACCTGTGACACCCCCAGTATCAGGGCTAAACAAATCCCAGACCTCCGTCTGACATAATATTAACCTTGAGCTCGAGGATATCCAGTGAAGAATTGATAATACGACAGTGACCCTACGACACAAAATTTATTACAGCAAACTCATAACTGAGCAGTGAACCAAATTATTACAAGCAGAGGTCACGAACCACAAACATCAAACAACGGAAGGAAAATTTTGCTATTAAGTATAGAAAACTTAAAAAATGGCCTAAGAGGCCTGAAGCATAACGATGACGTCCCAGTCCATAGATTCCAAGCTGCCGGCCGGGACCCCCATGCTACTCGTAGGTGTCGATATAGTACCAAACTAATCTTCAGGGAACACTTAATCTGCCAAAAGTACCAACAAAGCAAGGGTGAGTATAGGGTGTACTCCGCAAGACTTATGGCTGGTGGGGTTGTTTTGCATAAAACCATCTTTGTTTATAAAACCAGAGAGAGAAGAAGCTCGTCTATTTAGAGTATTTTAAAAGGGGATAAGAGAGCGACATCTCCGAAGTATTGATCATCATCTTTTGAAATCCACCAAATCATCATCATCTCCTGAACTAGGATCACCCCCTCGTATCGGTAAGACCCCACCTTTATAAGGTAAGGGATCCCTATGATTGCAATGCTAGTCCCTGGATCAAATGCTAGCATCCACAGTTTAAGATGAAGTACACAAAAACAAAGGTCTTTATTACATCGTCATTCTAGAGATAACATAGTCTTTTCAACTGCATAGCCAAAGGCTAGTACAAGAGTTCATAACCTAAGTAAAATAAATTAAAATCTTCATATTCATATGCCATAGACAAGCATGTTGAGTGTAGACTCATAACCCTAATCCTCATCAGAGTAACCTGCAACATCATAAGTTACAGCCATAGTGGGTCAATACATTGGAATAGTATTGGCAAGTGATACCATAGTAGAATAGTAGTTTCTAACTTCTATATGAATTTGCCCAAGTGTAGCTTAGGCTTGCTTTGCTCAAAATAGGTTTTTCCTGTCAGTTGAAAACACTAAGTTATTGTTTAACAGAACTCCCAAGGAACACAAGTGTGATACCCAAGGTAGTCTAGTCACATGGCCTTGTGTAACCACTGGTCATTTGCCCTTGTTCAACCACAAGTTTTTAACTTAGAAATTGGGATGAGGAGATCCTTGATAGCTTCAATGTCTTGATGCTCAAATTGTCCATTTCCGGGGACACGGCTAAGTACTTAAATTTTTCCTTCTCGAGAGGTGGTGTACTTTCCCCACAAGACTCGACATGCATCGACACGAGATATTTCATAAGCCTTCCCTTAGACCAAATGGACACATTCCATCCTATAACCCCCTACCACCTTCTATCGATCTAGCTAAGTTATTGCAACCTATATGATCAAGGTAGAGCCCATATGCCATGTGGCTGCACTAGAAGCTTCTAAACACTAAGTATCTCAAATCCCTTTGTTCCTGGGTGGCTTTCCACAAGTGTGATACACAAGGTTGCCAGTCACTGGTCCTTGTGTAACCACTCAACATATCCCAATCATACCATTCCACCCAGGTGATTCATTCACTTAGTAGTTTTATTAAGCAAAAACATAAGTCAAAAAGACTTATTAAAATTTCCATAGCATGTGTATATAAACCACCCTTGTTTGCTACTAGCTAGGCTAAGCATGATATCAACATGTATCTTAACTTAGAGAATAATTCTAACAAGCCTACAACTACTAGGATTTTCCATAGCATAGCATATAGATACTTAGCAAAAATTTCATGTATGCCCTATACAAAATATCACTAGTGCATAGTAAAAATAATGGGACAAACACATGAAGCACCACTTTCCTTGGTAGTTGGGGGAGTAGCAACAATCCTCACAATCACAATCCCAACTAGCACCAAACTCTACACATAAAATGATAGCACCAAATTTACATTCAAAATAATCAAGCAAAAATATATGAATGCATGCAAATGCCATGTGATGATTCTTCTAAACTAAACAAGACAAGTCAAACAGTACTGAACACAAAACCAATTAAATATATTCTAAATAAACTTAATTTGGCCTTATAAACATTTTCAAAATAATTTATATAGTCAAAATAAGCCTATATTTGTCTCTGCATAAAATTCCATTTGTACAGAAACAAAATACAAAACTAATCCCACTATAGTGTAGGATTTAATTTTGTGAATCCATTGATATCTTATTTGCATTTTTTGGTGTTGGGAATATGCCCTAGAGGCAATCATGTATGATGAGATTTCCTATTGTATTCATAAAGATATAAAGTTGTCCTTATATAAACATCTGATGTGTATCATTGAATATGTGATTCGGTTGTGGAACTATGCATTCATGTTGTTCGTACTAAATGTCCTTGGTCATTGAGGTTGTGCTGGACACACAAATTAGAACAATGTGAAAGTCGGCTTGATGACTCGGTTCCAGTTGTCATGGGCATGGTGATGCCATTCCGACTTACACAGACCCGGCTAAAGAGTTTAGAGAGTTGGATTAAACCATATTGAGGTACAACGAACAAGTAGTCATTTGTATATCTCAATCAATGTAATCCTTAGACCTGAGGTTGTTGCATAGTCTGAGTTGAGGATCATCGACTTAGGTTCTGTCAAACGCCGATCCGTAACTGGGCAGTTATAAAGGAAGATTTCGGGTCGACTGAGAATCAAGCTGTGTGATGTGAATAACCAAGATGGGATTTTTCCCCTCCACTCAGAGATATATTCTCTAGGCCCACTCGAAAGATATGATTCGGAAATCATGGCCATGCACGACTCGGTTAAGTGTTAACCGAGGCAGTCGACTAAGAGTTAGTCGGGTGAATCACTTATCTCGGATCGAGAAGAGAGTCGGACTATTTAAGGGATGACAAATATTCGCCTATAGTCTGACAAGGCATATCGTGAGGCAAAAGGGACTCGGACGTAAGTCGCATTAGAAAGGTAAGTCGACATGACTCTTCGGTACTTGGGAGTCGGCACGTTCTGCTAGGAGCCGCTACCGACTGATCGATAGAGAGTCAGACTCCAATAGTGTCCAAGTAACCATGAGCCTGCGGGGTCACACACTTTAGAGCGAGAGCAAGTTCGGATTGGATCTGAACCGGAAATCTGGTCGGGTTGGACCCAAGCCAAATTAGGACTAAGTCAGTGAATCGGACTCATGGTGACTAGTGTTATATGGGCTTTAGTGAATGAGCCACGAGAGTGGAGATCACGTTCACTCCCTATATATAGTGGAGCACCATAACCCAGAAAGGTTAATCGTTGATCAGTTAGGTCATTCCATGTGTTGGAAACCCTAGCTCCAGAGCAGTCCTGCCGTCGTAATGAACCTAGCAGTTCACCGCTGGTGCTCATCCTTGTATGCATGGATACCAGCAGAGGTGTTGTACGATCAGCACCAGGACGATCGGATTCCAAAGGACTGCACTGCATCAACTGACGTGCTTCATCAGTAATCCGCAACTGCGCGTCTAGTGGTAAACCTCGTGGCCTTCTACCTCGGCTAGATCTTGGGATCACCACGTTAGAATAAAAAAGTTGTTTTATCTCTGCGTGGCCCAACAGTGGTATCAGAGCGATAGCTTCTGATTTTAGGCTCGAGATCGCGCATATGTGATATGCGGTAGGCTGTAGATGAGATCTATGTGCTGTTTGGTGGTCGATCTATGAGATAGATCAGTTTTGTACGAGGTTTATTGGATCAACTGTACTCGGGGAATGGTAGATCTAATTTCCGTGATCATACTGCTTAGGTCGTGGAACGACATACCCCTACCGGTCGGCTTCCGCCATCAGGGTAGACTGTGACACGTAAATCTAGAAGCGGTGATCGAAGATCAAAGAGTTTGATCGAATCGGAATAATTGTCGGAATCCATGTCCGGATCATAGATGAGATCTACGTTTTCACAACGCAGGTAGATATTGTATCCCTGTCGTAGCACCTTAGATGTCGTTGCGAGTTTCACAATGCCGGTAGATATTGTATCTATGCATAACTTGTTTTTGTAGGAAGTTGTGAATGGTATGGTTCATGTGCATGTGATATATGTGTGTAATCCATACGTGATCTGCGAATCACGGTTTTTGTCAGCCGGCTGGAGCCTAGGTGCTATCATTTTATTGTATAACGACCTGCGTGTCGGACTCTCCATGTAATTTAATTTACTAAGCTAGTGTAGTTGTTTGGAGAATCCGAATGACATGCAAGGCGATGTACATGTCGGCGACATGGAGTAAGACGACAAGTGACAAGAGTTGGCACGAGTCGGATTACAGGCTTTGTGGAGATGGATATCGCCATGAAGGGAGCCATACCATTTCACATTATAATTGCTTTATTTTGTGTTATTGATATGTCTATGTTTACCTCTATTAGATATTCGGTAAAATTTAATCCCTCAAAGAAGGTCTAGTCGGTTTTCCCACCAGTGTTTGCACCATCACAAGTCGAACATTTTTGGTAGTGGGCTCATAAAATTGAGGTGCTGTCAATTCTTTTTGACTAGGTGGGTTTGAGTCGGACTCTTATAGTGGAAACACTCGGTAAGCTAGACGGGTCTATCACAACGGTTGTGGGGCTCGGGGAAAAGTCGGATGGGAGCCGGGGCATGTGATGCCACCCGTCCAACATGAGTCGTATGAGATGCGATTGAGAAGGGGTTGTCTACCTAGATCACTTGGCGCCTAGCGGTGATGCTAAAGCTCACTAGCCGACTTGCTTATTTAGGGTCCTAAATTACTAAGTAACCAGCGGAGGGGTGTTGGTTCTAGTGGGAGCATAAAATATTAAAATGTTTAATATGCTTGCTCTTTTATGAATACATGTCTTAAGTGTTTTGCATATTTTTTGTTGTAGATCATGGCACCAAGTAGCAGTCACTCTCAGATATCTGGTTTTGCGTTGAGAACCATTCTTGAGAAAGATAAACTGAACGACTCTAATTTTACCAACTGGTATCGAAATCTGAGAATTGTTCTCAAACAAGAAAAGAAGGACCATGTCCTAGACAACCCACTTCCAGATGAGCCGAATGAGAATGCGACTGTCGCTGCCACCAATTCCTAATGTCCGGATAAGGATGAGTCCACGGATATTAGTTGTCTTATGCTTGCTCACATGGAACCGGACTTGCAAAGGCAGTTCGAGAATGTTGAGGCCTAGGATATGATCGAAAGCCTCAAAAGTATGTTCCAGGCTCAGGCGAAGACTGAGAGGTATCAAGTCTCTCAGGCTTTGCTGAGTTGCAAGCTTAAGGATGGTGATCTACTGAGTCCACATGTGGTCAAAATGGTTGGTTACGTGTAGTCTCTGGAGAGGCTTGGCTACCCCATTAGCGAAGAGTTCGGTACGGATGTAATTCTGAACTCTCTTCCTAGTGCATATGAGCAGTTCATTTTGAACTACCACATGCATGGTATGGATAAGAAGCTCACTGAATTGCATGGGATGCTCAAGCAGGCAGAGGCGGATCTCAAGAAGGGCGCCAGTCAAGTGTTGATGGTACAGAATAAGGCTAAGTTCAAGAATAGTTCTTGGACTAAGAAGAAGGCTAAGTCAGGAGGAAAGCAGGCTCAGGACCCGGTCCCGAGCGCTTCCTCAGGGACTAAACCATCTCCTTCAGTCGGATCCACTTGCTTCTACTTCAAGGCAGATGGCCACTGGAAGAGGAACTGCAGCAAGTACTTGGCCAACAAAGCCAAGAGTGGAGGTATGACTTTCGACTCATGTACAATTGTTTGCAATGTTATAGACATATATATTGCTGATGTACCTAATAGTTCTTGGGTATATAATACCGGATCAGTTATTCACATCTACAACTCGTTGCAGGGACTGGTAAGAACTAGGAGCATAGCAAGAGGCGAGGTTGATATTCGAGTCGGCAACAAAGCAAGAGTTGCTGCATTGGAAGTCGGCACGATGCAGCTTCATTTACCTTCCGGATTCATTATGGAACTGAATAATTGTTATTATGTTCCAGTGCTTAGTCGAAGCATTATTTCTGCTTCATGTTTGATGACGCAAGGCTATGAGTCAAATATCAATAATAATGGTTCTTCTTTGTATTTGAATGATATGTTTCACGGCTTTGGACCCGTCCAGGACGGGTTATTTATTTGAATCTTGATGGTGAGTCGGTTTATAATATAAATGTTAAAAGGTTGAAAACAAATGATCTGAATATGACTTACTTTTGGCACTGTCGACTTGGTCATATAAGTTGGAAACGCATGAAGAAGCTCCATGATGATGGACTCCTAACTTCGTTCGACTTGGAGTCGTTCGAGACATGCGAATCTTGCCTACTCGGCAAAATGACCAAGACACCTTTTGCAAAGAGTTGTGAAAGGGCGCCCGACTTGTTGGGACTAGTACATAGTGATGTATGTGGACCAATGAGCACGACAGCCAGAGGTGGTTATGAGTACTTCATTACCTTCACTGATGATTTGAGTATGTATGGACATATCTACTTGATGAAACATAAGTCGGAAGCCTTTGAAAAGTTCAAAGAATTCCAGAATGAAGCACATAATCAACTCGGCAAGAAAATAAAGTTTCTTTGGTCGGACCGAGGAGGCGAGTACATGAGCCATGAGTTTGATGACCATCTGAAAAGTTATGGAATAGTTCCTCAACTTACTCTGCCTGGAACGCTGCAAAGGAACGGTGTTTCAGAAAGGCGGAATCGAACCTTGTTGGACATGGTACGATCAATGATGAGTCGGACAGATCTGCCTTTATCATTTTGGGGTTATTGTCTAGAAATAGCGGCGTTCACACTAAACAGAGTACCATCAAAATCGGTAGAGAAGACACCGCATGAGATGTGGACAGGCAAAAAGCCGAGTTTGTATTTTCTTAAGATTTGGGGTTGTGAAGCATTTGTCAAGCGACTTCAGTCGGACAAGCTTACGGCCAAGTCGGATAAGTGTATTTTCGTGGGATATTCGAGGGAAACCTTGGGTTACTACTTCTACAACCGAGAAGAGGGCAAAGTGTTTGTCGCTCGGAACGATGTCTTCCTTGAGAAAGAGTTTCTCAGTCGGGGAGTAAGTGGGAGCACGGTGCAACTCGAAGAAATTTGAGAGGAACCGGCTAGAAGCGAGTCGACAAAAACCTTGGAGGTTGAGCCAGTCGTGGTAGCTGAGCCGGCAGCAGCACCTATACTACGAATATCGGCGAT
Organism: Avena atlantica; assembly: GCA_910589765.1. NCBI lineage: Eukaryota > Viridiplantae > Streptophyta > Magnoliopsida > Poales > Poaceae > Avena > Avena atlantica. Next base: position 305,703,253 of record OU342736.1, read on the forward strand.
ATTGCAAAGTGTTCATGATGTATTACTGTTACACAGTGATGAGCCGCCAAATTATTCGGAAGCAATGGTGGGATCTGATTCCGAGTCTTGGCTTGGAGCCATGAGATCCGAGTTAAAGTCCATGGATGAAAATCAAGTTTGGAACTTGGTTGATCTGCCAGACGGTGCAAGACCCGTCGAGTGCAAATGGGTCTTTAAGAAGAAAACTGATATGGATGGAAATGTTTCCGTCTATAAAGCACGTCTTGTCGCGAAGGGGTTCCGACAAGTTCAGGGATTTGATTACGACGAGACTTTCTCGCCCGTAGTGATTCTCAAATCTGTTCGGATCATGTTAGCTATAGCAGCCTATTTCGACTATGAGATATGGCAGATGGATGTAAAAACGGCTTTCCTTAACAGAAATTTAACCGAGGACATGTATATGATACATCCCGAGGGTTTTGTCAATCCGGCTAATGCTGACAAGGTATGTAAACTTCAGAAATCCATTATGGGTTGAAGCAAGCATCTCGGAGTTGGAATATTCACTTTGATGAGGTAGTCAAATCGTTTGGCTTCATCAAGAGTGATCATGATTCTTGTTTATACAAGAAGTTTAGTGAGAGCAAAGTAAACTTTCTAATCTTATATGTGGATGACATATTACTGATTGGAAATGATGTCCAGATATTGCAAGAAACCAAGGAATCGTTGGAAAGGAGTTTCTCAATGAAAGACTTGGGTGAGGCAACATACATCCTCAAAATTTGGGTCTATAGAGATAGATCAAGGAAGCTCATTGGATTGAGTCAGAGTACTTATTTGGACAAAGTGTTGAAGAAGTTTAACATGGAATCGTCTCAGAAGGGGTTCTTACCGATGTCCCATGGTGTAGAACTTAGCAAGACTCAGTGTCCTTCGACAACTGATGAGAGAAGTCGGATGAGTGCGATTCCGTATGCTTCTGCAGTCGGATCCATCATGTACGCCATGATTTGTACTAGGCCGGATGTTTCATATGCTCTAAGTGTTGTGTGCAGATACGATGATCCTGAAGAGATCCACTAGACAGCGGCTAAAAATATCCTAAAGTACTTGAGAAGGACTAAGGATATGTTTTTGGTGTATGGTGGTGAAGATGAACTCAGTGTAAAGGGTTACATGGATGCGAGTTATCTTACCGACTCTGATGATTCTCATTCACAATCCGGATACATGTTTATTATAAATGGAGGTGCTGTGAGTTGGAAGAGTTCCAAGCAAGAGACTGTGTCTGCATCTACAATAGAGGCTGAGTATATTGCCGCCTCGGAGGCAGCAAAGGAAGATGTTTGGATGAGGAATTTCCTCATGGATCTTAGTGTGGTTCAGGGCTTGTCCAATCCGTTAGACGTGTATTGTGACAACAATGGTGCTATTGCACAAGCCAAGGAACCTAGACAACACCAGAAGAACAAGCACATACTCATGTGGTACCATCTGATTCGCCAGTTCATGGATCAGGGTGATATCAAGTTATGCAAGGCACACACGAATGCAAATATTGCGGATCCATTGACAAAGACGTTACCCCAGCCGAAGCATGAGGCGCACCTGAGATCCATGGGCATTAGATGCTTAGACATGTGATGTCGGAAGATTGACTCTAGTGCAAGTGGGAGACTGTTGGGAATATGCCCTAGAGGCAATCATGTACTATGAGATTTCCCATTGTATTCATAAAGATATAAAGTTGTCCTTATATAAACATCTGATATGTTGTCAAATCCCAAAATTTTCCAAATTTTGAAATGTGAAAAATAAATAAACAAAAAAAATAATTGATGAAATTTAGGGTGAAAATAAACTTTTTGGTTCCAAATGGAAACATCAAAACCTATTTTGATCAAATAGTATCCTAAAGGGATTTAAAAAGATAAAAAAATAACAAATAAAGTTATAAAAGTTGGAATCACCATTTTTGGTTCTTTAAATAAAAAGATATGGATTTTATAAGCAAAGAAAGAAATAATAAATAAGGACTATTTTAAAGAGCCAAATTAAAACTTGGCCAAGGAAATAAAATAAAATATTTTTGTTTAATAAGAAGAGTAAAGGTTTATTTAAATAAAATCATAAGGATTTATTAATATCCATTTTTATTTAAGCAAAGACTTTTCCCAAATATAAATGAACATTAAAACATATTAAAGTATTTTAAAATTATAATTCAAAATGAATTATTTTTAAATAAAACCTACTGAAAAGTTTTGGTAAAAATTTAGATTTCAAATGGAGTTTGAAAACAAATTAAAATCTTATTTGAAATAAAAACAAATGTCTATTTATTTTAATTAATAATAGACCCTAAAAGAATAAAAGAATTATTCTATTTTAGACTTTAGAATATGTTAATAAATAGACTTAAAATATACACAAAGTTTCGCAAAGGTTTGAATTTAAATGGAGTTTGAATTATTTAAATAGAAATCAAAACAGAAATTCAAAATAGAAAAAAAAAGATTCTGTATAAAAAAAGGGAATCAAAGCCAGCCCAGGAATCTGGCCTAGTCCAGCCCATCGAGCCCAACTCACCTCTCACCCGCACGAAAACGATTCACACTCTCAATCTCACCCACCTCAGTCACTGACGCTGCGACCCCACACCCAATCCCTCTCTCTCGCAGACAGCCAGGCCCCACGCTGTCAGTCTTCTCTCCCACTCGCCGCGACCTTTTCTCCCCCAACCCCGTCGCCGTTTCTGGTTTTAAAACCATCGCTTAATTCGCCATAATGCTGTAGTAATCCCTCGCTGCAACGACTCCATCTTAAACGCCTGGTCCCTCTCACATGTTTCCCCCAGACGCCGCCCACCCTCTGCCTCCAGGCTGCACGAATCGCAACCTCGAACCCCTGTACTCCGACAAGCTTCTCCGGTGAAATCCGGCGTTGTCCGACCACCCCTTGCCTCCCAGTGCACACGAGCGTGCTCCCCATCTTCTGGTGCTTATCCCTATACCACTAACTCGCTCACGCGCACTCTGAATCGTCGGCAAGGACCACCTCCGAGCGCCATCGTCGTCTGCCACTCCTTCGGCGAACTCCTCAGGTAGTTTCCGTCTGCCCCTGTCCCTCCCGTTGATGCTCCTATGATCTCCCCACTCGCCCGCGTCTAACGACACCTTCCTCTTGCCTTCTGGTATACTGTAGCTCCGCCCCCGTAGACGAACGGAGGCACCTGGCGCTGCCGCGAACTCCGGTGAGCAATCACCACTACCCCCGAGCGCCCCTCGACGAACTGACCCTACCTTGAGCTTCGCCGCACTCCTGCGAGTCTAGTGAGCATATTATCCCTCTCCCACGCTTCCTGGTTCATCGGCAACCTCACTGGCCGAGCAGGCGCCGCCGTCCGCCGCCGCCAGCGCCGCCAGTCCAAGCGCTGCGATAGTTTCATTTAGCGAAACGGTATGGAACGTTTTGTGCCGCACGATCTAATTAAAATCAAACGACCCATAGAGAGCGACCCGCGCGAACCGTTTCCAGCTAGTAAGAAAGCGCCACGTGGTCAGTGCTTTGTTTTAAAAACAGAAATGTGTCTAATAGATATTCAAACTTGCAAAATTCATAACTTTTAATCTACACGTCCAAATTTTACAAATTTTATATCAATGGAATCAGCAAAACAAGTACTTTCCAACCATGCACTTTGTTTAATAAATTGCTTCTGGTAAAATATTTGTTTTTGCAGAAACTTTTGTAGGCATAATTTAAATATAAAAATTGTTCTAGAAATATTATTAAGGTGAAATCTTTGCTAAGTGGTATGTTTTGAACCTAATGACCATAGAAACGAACTTATGGATTTAAAAATGTATTTTGTGAAGTTAAAGAATAAATCTTTGAATAAGAGCATTTCTAGTCAAATAAAAATATTGTTTATGTGTTAAAAATAATTTTTGAGTAAAATCTTTGGAAAATGATTTGAATTATACTCTCTGACCCTAAACACCAAGTTTTGAGATTTAAAAATATATTTGATGAACCCTATAAAATTATTACTTTGCTAAAAGGCATTTCCAACAACATAAAATATCACTTTGGTGTAAAATTGGTTTATGGGGTGAAACCTTTCGCAAATGGTTTTAAATATTAAACACTTGACCTTAAAACACTAACAGGTTGTGTTTAAAAATATTTTACAAACTCTAGGGATTATCATTTTGATTTAAATCATTTTAGCAAAACAAAAATGATTTAAATGGCCATTTTCACTAACTTGAATTCAAATGATTTTACCACTTTTGTAAATGACCAATATGATCTTTAAAATGTTTAGAGCCTAATAGAAACCACTTTTCCAAATAAAACCATCTTTTGCATGCTTGCATGCATTGCCTTGTTTTTGTTATTTTATGTGGTGAATGGTTTGAATGCTAGTTGAATATATGTTTGCTTGATTGAATTGTAGTGATATTAGAAGAGTGTGATATTTGCAAGATCAAGGAGTGAACCAATATTCTCTACTAAAAAGGCAAGTGACACTATCATCCATGTCCTACTATTTTCATTACACTTAGTGGATTTTTGTAACATGCATGATAGGACTACTATATTTCTATGCTATGCTATATCCTATTAGGATACCCTTATATCTTCCTTAGTGATAACATTGTAGTTGTAGTATGCTTAGCCCTGCTATATATTTGGGATGGGATACATGATATGATTATATGAAGTGTTGGAAAAATATATGTTTTATATAATAAAACAAGTACTCAATGAACCACCTGGGTGGAAAGAGGATACTCAAGTTTTGGACAAGGTGGCAACAAAGGGAACCATGTTTTTATGGCTATATTTTTGTATGTGCACTAGAAGGAAACCACCCAGGGACTTAGAGATTGAACATGTTTCTCGTACAGTGGCTTCCGTGTACAGCCACATGCTAAATGGGCTCTGGCTTAGTCAACTACATAGGGGAAGACCCATGCATTGGCATCTTCAGGTGAACTAGAATTGTGTAGGGAAATATATCCCTACATTGGTGCCTGGTAGACAAGCTAGCATTGTGTATTGGGAGGACTTCTATGGAAAGACTTTGTCACATTCTCGATCTGCCGGTACTCCATTTGGTGAGTACTTATCCAGCGGCCACTGGTGGCATCAAGACGAGATTGTGTCATTTAGGTAAAGTGTACAACTTCTGCAGAAGATCAAATTCTAAGTACTTAGTTGTGTCCCCGGTCATGGACAACTCTGAGAAACTAAGGCCTGAAGCTATGGAAGATCTCGACATTACAATTTCTCAAAGTAAAACTTGATGGTGACAACAAGGGAGTAGAAGAACTTGGAGTTTTCCAAGGGGTTCAGAAAGATTTGACAAAATATCAAAACTATTTTGAAAAGATAGGATAAAAACTATATTGCTTTCTGCAAATGAGCCTAAACCCTACTTATTCAAATATGCATGTAATGATAGGATCCACTTATTTCTACATAGTAGTGAAACTTGCCAATACAATTCAAATGTTTTAACCCTTGTGGCTGCAACTTATTATGTTGCAGGTTTTTTGATGTTAGTGAAGTGTGTTGAATAGGATTACAAGTCTACAACCAACATGATTGCCTGTGGCACTTTGAAGCTGAAGGACTCCATGATATAGTTATTTCTTCTGCATTGTAATGAGATAGCCAAATGAGCTATGTAAGATGTAATGAATTATTTTATTCCTAGTTATAACATTGTATTATGACCTTTGTTTCTTGATATTACGTCTTAACTGTGGATGCTAGCTTTTGATCCAGGGACTAGCATTGTAAACATAGGGATCTATACCTTATTAAATGTTGGGACCTCTACAGATGGTGTCAGAGCACTGTGTTGCCTGTAGGATTGTAACCCTAGGATTGGACAAAACCCCTTAGAAAAATAGCAGTTGTATTTGTTCCAAAACTTATTTACAAACAATCTTGTAAACTCTTTCCTCAACCTTTTGGTTTTTATTCTACATCTTTTCCTTTTCTACTTGATAGACAAAGCCTTCACCATGACCAAGGACTTCAACTTAGACATCACTAAGGACTACAAGTGAGAACCAAGAGACATTAGATTGCCTACCAAAAACATTAGTGTATGGATCAGATTAACCTATGAGGTATGACTATAGTAGGTTGATTGTTTCAAGAAAACTTGTTGTTTCCTTCAACTCATGAGTTAAGCTCATAAGTTGTTAAGTGAATAGTTGCTTGTTGATTGTTTGATTGAACTTGATTGTTTTGGGTGGTGTGTTAGAACTTCTTTAGATCTATCATTACTTATCCCTATCAAACCAACAGATGCTTCCCCGTTGTGCCAAACCCAACCAAAACAACAAAAACTACATCACTCCCGAGATGCAGCAGTTGATGACATCTCAAGCTCAAATAATGCAGATGATGACACAGTTTATGCAAAATCAGAATCAAAACAGCAATAACAACAACAACAACAACAACAACAACAATCAGAATAATCCTCCACCACTTGACATGCTCACTAGGTTTCTGAAGCTAAGGCCTGCAAGGTTCTCTGGAACAACTGATCCTATGGTAGCCAATGACTGGTTACATTCGGTGAATAAGGACTTAGTGACTGTTGGCTGCACCGACGAGGAAAAGGTTAGGTTTGCAGCATATCTGTTCGAAGGACCAGCAGCAACATGGTGGGACAACTTTCAGATCACCACTCCCCTTGAGGATGTGACTTGCTATTTTTGAGGATGACTTCCGTACAGCTCACATCTCATCTGGAGTGATGAACTTGAAGAAAAAAGGAGTTTCACAATCTAAAACAGCGTCACCTCAGTGTGGCTGAGTACATTGAAGTATTCAACAATCTGGCACGCTATGCACCGGATGAAGTCGATACAGATGCTAAGAGGAAGGAGAAATTCCTCGAAGGACTTAATGATGAGTTGAACCTGCAACTGTCTATTTCCTATGTCCCAACTTATCAATCACTCTGTGACAAAGCCACCATCTTGGAAAACAAGATGAATCAAGTTGAGAACAAAAAGAGGAAGCATAAACTCAAGTATCACTCAGGATCATCACAAAAGAAGCGTTCATACAAAAAGAGCAATGAAGATTCTGGACCACATCGGCATCACACAACAACAATGAAAGTGATAATAATGGAAATGATACCAACAATGGAGATGACCTTGGTCAGAACCAACATGACACTTTCAGGAAGAAAGACATTAGCTAGTTGCAGTGCTATAATTGTAAGGAACTTGGACACTATGCATCAGACTGTCCTGAGAAGAAAAAGAAAAATGATGCTAGAAAATCCAATGGAAATGACTCTAATGTGACCCAGAAAGGATATGTGAACCACATTGACATGGATGGGAACCTTGAAGAGATAGAGGATGTGGATGTCAGGAATTAGTTAACTCAGAAGAGTCAAATAAGGATTCCTTGTTTGGATATCAAGTATTGAACCCATAGTCAAGTGAACCATCAATGTAACCCTATAAGACTTTCTTTTAAGGGTGGTAGTACCCTACTTGTCTTCAAGCCAACTTGTAACCCTAGCCTTCCCAAATCTCGGGACGAGGTTTCTTTTAAGGGTGGTAGCCTATCACATCGCAAAATTTTCCAAATTTTGAAATGTGAAAAATAAATAAACAAAAAAAATAATTGATGAAATTTAGGGTGAAAAGAAACTTTTTGGTTCCAAATGGAAACATCAAAACCTATTTTGATCAAATAGTATCCTAAAGGGATTTAAAAAGATACACAAATAACAAATAAAGTTATAAAAGTTGGAATCACCATTTTTGGTTCTTTAAATAAAAAGATATGTATTTTATAAGCAAAGAAAGAAATAATAAATCAGGACTATTTTAAAGAGCCAAATTAAAACTTGGCCAAGGAAATAAAATAAAATATTTTTGTTTAATAAGAAGAGTAAAGGTTTATTTAAATAAAATCATAAGGATTTATTAATATCCATTTTTATTTAAGCAAAGACTTTTCCCAAATATAAATGAACATTAAAACATATTAAAGTATTTTAAAATTATAATTCAAAATGAATTATTTTTAAATAAAACCTACTGAAAAGGTTTGGTAAAAATTTAGATTTCAAATGGAGTTTGTAAACAAATTAAAATCTTATTTGAAATAAAAACAAATGTCTATTTATTTTAATTAATAATAGACCCTAGAAGAATAAAAGAATTATTCTATTTTGGACTTTAGAATATGTTAATAAACATACTTAAAATATACACAAAGTTTGGCAAAGGTTTGAATTTAAATGGAGTTTGAATTATTTGAATAGAAATCAAAACAGAAATTCAAAATAGAAAAAGAAAAAGATTCTGTATAAAAAGCCCAACTCACCTCTCACCCGCAGGAAAACGATTCACACTCTCAATATCACCCACCCCAGTCACTAACGCTGTGACCCCAGACCCACTTCCTCTCTCTCGCAGACAGCCAGGCCCCATGCTGTCAGTCTTCTCTCCCACCCGCCGCGACCTTTTCTCCCCCCACCCCATCGCCGTTTCTGGTTTTGAAACCACCGCTTAATTCGCCATAATGCTGCAGTAATCCCTCGCTGCAACGACTCCATCTTAAACGCCTGGTCCCTCTCTCCTGTTTCCCCTAGACGCCGCCCACCCTCTGCCTCCAGGCTGCACGAATCGCAACCTCGAACCCCTCTACTCTGACGAGCCTCTCCGGCGAAATCTGGCGTCGTCCGACCACCCCTTTCCTCCCAGTGCACACGAGCGTGCTCCCCATCTTCCACTCACTCGCTCCCTGTACCACTCACTCGCTCGCGCACGCTCCGAAACGTCGGCAAGGACCACCTCCGAGCGGCATCGTCGTCTGCCACTCCTCCGGCGAACTCCCCAGGTAGTTTCCGTCTGCCCCTGTCCCTCCCGTTGATGCTCCTGTGATCTCCGCACTCGCCCGCGTCTAACGACACCTTCCTCGTGCCTTCTGGTGGACTGTAGCTCCGCCCCCATCGATGAACGGAGGCACCTGGTGCCGCCGCGAACTCCGGTGAGCAATCACCACTACCCCAAGCGCCCCTCGACGAACTGACCCCACCTTGAGCTTCGCCGCACTCCTGCGAGTCTAGTGAGCATATTCTCCCTCTCCCACGCTTCCTGGTTCGTCGGCAACCTCACTGGCCGAGCACGCGCCGCCGTCCGCCGCCGCCAGCGCCGCCAGTTCTTGGCAGGAAGCTGTGAGCCCTCTGGTCTTGATCCAAGCGCTGCGATAGTTTCATTTAGCGAAACGGTATGGAACGTTCTGTGCTGCACGATCTAATTAAAATCCAACGACCCACAGAGAGCGATCCGCGTGAACCATTTTCAGCTAGTAAGAAAGCGCCACGTGGTCAGTGCTTTGTTTTAAAAACAGAAATGTGTCTAATAGATATTGAAACTTGCAAAATTCATAACTTTTAATCTACATGTCCAAATTTTACAAATTTTATATCAATGGAATCAGCACAACAAGTACTTTCCAACCATGCACTTTGTATAATAAATTGCTTCTAGTAAAATATTTGTTTTTGCAGAAACTTGTGTAGGCATAATTTGAATATAAAAAATGTTCTAGAAATATTTTTAAGGTGAAATCTTTGGTAAGTGGTTTGTTTTGAACCTACTGACCATAGAAACCAACTTATGGATTTAAAAATGAATTATGTGAAGTTAAAGAATAAATCTTTGAATAAGAGCATTTCTAGTCAAATAAAAATATTGTTTGTGTGTTAAAAATACTTTTTGAGTAAAATCTTTGGAAAAGGATTTGAATTAAACTCTCTGACCCTAAACACCAAGTTTTGAGATTTAAAAATATATTTGATGAACCCTATAAACTTATTACTTTGCTAAAAGGCATTTCCAACAACATAAAATATCACTTTGGAATAAATTGGTTTATGGGATGAAACCTTTTCCAAATGGTTTTAAGTATTAAACACTTGACCTTAAAACACTAACAGGTTGTGTTTAAAAATATTTTACAAACTCTAGGGATTATCATTTTGATTTAAATCATTTTAGCAAAACAAAAATGATTTAAATGGCCATTTTCACTAACTTGAATTCAAATGATTTTACCACTTTTGTAAATGACCAATATAACCTTAAAATGTTTAGAGCCCAATAGAAACCACTTTTCCAAATAAAACCATCTTTTGCATGCTTGCATGCATTGCCTTGTTTTTGTTATTTTATGTGGTGAATGGTTTGAATGCTAGTTGAATATATGTTTGCTTGATTGAATTGTAGTGATATTAGAAGAGTGTGATATTTGCAAGATCAAGGAGTGAACCAATATTCTCTACTAAAAAGGCAAGTGACACTATCATCCATGTCCTACTATTTTCATTACACTTAGTGGATTTTTGTAACATGCATGATAGGACTACTATATTTCTATGCTATGCTATATCCTATTAGGATACCCTTATATCTTCCTTAGTGATAACATTGTAGTTGTAGTATGCTTAGCCCTGCTATATATTTGGGATGGGATACATGATATGATTATATGAAGGGTTGGAAAAATATATGTTTTATATAATAAAACAAGTACTCAATGAACCACCTGGGTGGAAAGAGGATACTCAAGTTTTGGACAAGGTGGCAACAAAGGGAACCATGTTTTTATGGCTATATTTTTGTATGTGCACTAGAAGGAAACCACCCAGGGACTTAGAGATTGAACATGTTTCTCGTACAGTGGCTTCCGTGTACAGCCACATGCTAAATGGGCTCTGGCTTAGTCAACTACATAGGGGAAGACCCATGCATTGGCATCTTCAGGTGAACTAGAATTGTGTAGGGAAATATATCCCTACATTGGTGCCTAGTAGACAAGCTAGCATTGTGTATTGGGAGGACTTCTATGGAAAGACTTTGTCACATTCTCGATCTGCCGGTACTCCGTTTGGTGAGTACTTATCCAGCGACCACTAGTGGCATCAAGACGAGATTGTGTCATGTGGGTAAAGTGTACAACTTCTGCAGAAGATCAAATTCTAAGTACTTAGCTGTGTCCCCGGTTATGGACAACTCTGAGCAACTAAGGCCTGAAGCTATGCAAGATCTCGACATTCCAATTTCTCAAAGTAAAACTTGATGGTGACAACAAGGGATTAGAAGAACTTGGAGTTTTCCAAGGGGTTCAGAAAGATTTGACAAAATATCAAAACTATTTTGAAAAGATTGGATAAAAACTATATTGCTTTCTGCAAATGAGCCTAAACCCTACTTATCCAAATATGCATGTAATGATAGGATCCACTTATTTCTACATAGTAGTGAAACTTGCCAATACAATTCAAATGTTTTGACCCTTGTGGCTGCAACTTATTATGTTGCAGGTTTTTTTGATGTTAGTGAAGTGTGTTGAATAGGATTACAAGTCTACAACCAATATGATTGCCTGTGGCACTTTGAAGCTGAAGGACTCCATGATATAGTTATTTCTTCTGCATTGTAATGAGATAGCCAAATGAGCTATGTAAGATGTAATGAATTATTTTATTCCTAGTTATAAAATTGTACTATGACCTTTGTTTATTGATATTACGTCTTAACTGTGGATGCTACCTTTTGATCCAGGGACTAGCATTGTAAACACAGGGATCTATACCTTATTAAAGGTTGGGACCTCTACAGATGGTGTCAGAGCACTGTGTTGCCTGTAGGATTGTAACCCTAGGATTGGACAAAACCCCTTAGGAAAATAGCAGTTGTATTTGTTCCAAAACTTATTTACAAACAATCTTGTAAACTCTTTCCTCAACCTTTTGGTTTTTATTCTACATCTTTTCCTTTTGAACTTGATAGACAAAGCCTTCACCATGACCAAGGACTTCAACTTAGATATCACTAAGGACTACAAGTGAGAACCAAGAGACATTAGATTGCCTGCCAAAAACATTAGTGTATGGATCAGATTAAACTGTGAGGTATGACTATAGTAGGTTGATTGTTTCAAGAAAACTTGCTGTTTCCTTCAACTCATGAGTTAAGCTCATAAGTTGTTAAGTGAATAGTTGCTTGTTGATTGTTTGATTGAACTTGATTGTTTTGGGTGGTGTGTTAGAACTTCTTTAGATCTATCATTACTTATCCCTATCAAACCAACAGATGCCTCCCCGTCGTGCCAACCCCAACCAAAACAACAAAAACAACATCACTCCCGAGATGCAGCAGTTGATGACATCTCAAGCTCAAATAATGCACATGATGACACAGTTTATGCAAAATCAGAATCAGAACAACAATAACAACAACAACAATCAGAATAATCCTCTAGCACTTGACATGCTCACTAGGTTTCTGAAGCTAAGGCCTGCAAGGTTCTCTGGAACAACTGATCCAATGGTAGCCAATGACTGGTTACATTCGGTGAATAAGGACTTAGTGACTGTTGGCTGCACCGACGAGGAAAAGGTTAGGTTTGCAGCATATCTGCTCGAAGGACCAGCAGCAACATGGTGGGACAACTTTCAGATCACCACTCCTCTTGAGGATGTGACTTGGGCTATTTTTGAGGATGGCTTCCGTACATCTCACATCTCATCTGGAGTGATGAACTTGAAGAAAAAGGAGTTTCACAATCTGAAACAGCATCACCTCAGTGTGGCTGAGTATATTGAAGAATTCAACAATCTAGCACGCTATGCACCGGATGAAGTCGATACAAATGCTAAGAGGAAGGAGAAATTCCTCGAAGGACTTAATGATGAGTTGAACCTGCAACTGTCTATTGCCTATGTCCCAACTTATCAAACACTCTATGACAAAGCCACCATCTTGGAAAACAAGATGAATCAAGTTGAGAACAGAAAGAGGAAGCATAAACTCAAGTATCACTCAGGATCATCTCAAAAGAAGCATTCATACAAAAAGAGCAATGAAGATTCTGGACCACATCGGCATCACCATAACAACAATGAAAGTGATAATAATGGAAATGATACCAACAATGGAGATGACCTTGGTCAGAACCAACATGACACTTTCAGGAAGAAAGACATTAGCCAGTTGCAGTGCTATAATTGTAAGGAACTTGGACACTATGCATCAGACTGTCCTGAGAAGAAAAAGAAAAATGATGCTAGAAACTCCAATGGAAATGACTATAATGTGACCCATAAAGGACATGTGAACCACATTGACATGGATGGGAACCTTGAAGAGATAGAGGATGTGGATGTCAGGAATTAGTTAACTCAGAAGAGTCAAATAAGGATTCCTTGTTTGGATATCAAGTATTGAACCCATAGTCAAGTGAACCATCAATGTAACCCTATAAGACTTTCTTTTAAGGGTGGTAGTACCCTACTTGTCTTCAAGCCAACTTGTAACCCTAGCCTTCCCAAATCTCGAGACGAGATTTCTTTTAACGGTGGTAGCCTGTCACATCCCAAAATTTTCCAAATTTTGAAATGTGAAAAATAAATAAACAAAAAAAAATTGATGAAATTTAGGGTGAAAATAAACTTTTTGGTTCCAAATGGAAACATCAAAACCTATTTTGATCAAATAGTATCCTAAAGGGATTTAAAAAGATAAACAAATAACAAATAAAGTTATAAAAGTTGGAATCACCATTTTTGGTTCTTTAAATAAAAAGATATGGATTTTATAAGCAAAGAAAGAAATAATAAATAAGGACTATTTTAAAGAGCCAAATTAAAACTTGGCCAAGGAAATAAAATAAAATATTTTTGTTTAATAAGAAGAGTAAAGGTTTATTTAAATAAAATTATAAGGATTTATTAATATCCATTTTTATTTAAACAAAGACTTTTCCCAAATATAAATGAACATTAAAACATATTAAACTATTTTAAAATTATAATTCAAAATGAATTATTTTTAAATAAAACCTACTGAAAAGGTTTGGTAAAAATTTAGATTTCAAATGGAGTTTGAAAACAAATTAAAATCTTATTTGAAATAACAACAAATGTCTATTTATTTTAATTAATAATAGACCCTAAAAGAATAAAAGAATTATTCTATATTAGACTTTAGAATATGTTAGTAAATAGACTTAAAATATACACAAAGTTTCGCAAAGGTTTGAATTTAAATGGAGTTTGAATTATTTGAATAGAAATCAAAACAGAAATTCAAAATAGAAAAAGAAAAAGATTCTGTATAAAAAAATGGAATCAAAGCCAGCCCAGGAATCTGGCCTAGTCCAGCCCATCGAGCCCAACTCACCTCTCACCCGTAGGAAAACGATTCACACTCTCAATCTCACCCACCCCAGTCACTGACGCAGCGACCCCACACCCACTCCCTCTCTCTCGCAGACAGCCAGGCCCCACCCTGTTACTCTTCTCTCCCACCCGCCGCGACCTTTTCTCCCCCAACCCCGTCGCCGTTTCTGGTTTTGGAACCACCGCTTAATTTGCCATAATGCTGCAGTAATCCCTCGCTGCAACGACTCCATCTGAAACGCCAGGTCCCTCCCTCCCGTTTCCCCCAGACGCTGCCCACCCTCTACCTCCAGGCTACACGAATCGCAACCTCGAACCCCTCTGCTTCGACGAGCCTCTCCGGCGAAATCTGGCGTCGTCCGACCACCCCTTGCCTCCCAGTGCACACGAGCCTTCTCCCCATCTTCTGGTGCTTCTCCCTGTACCACTCACTCGCTCGCGCATGCTCCGAAACATCGGCAAGGACCACCTCCGAGCGCCGTCGTCGTCTGCCACTCCTCCGGCGAACTCCCCAGGTAGTTTCCGTCTGCCCCTGTCCCTCCTGTTGATGTTCCAGTGATCCCCGCACTCGCCCGCGTCTAACGACATCTTCCTCTTGCCTTCTGGTGGACTGTAGCTCCGCCCCCGTCGACGAACAGAGGCACCTGGCACCGCCGCGAACTCCAGTGAGCAATCATCGCTACCCCCGAGCGCCCCTCGACGAACTGACCCTACCTTGAGCTTCGCCGCACTCCTGTGAGTCTGGTGAGCATATTCTCCGTCACCCGCGCTTCCTGGTTCGTCGACAACCTCCCTGGACGAGCACGCGCCGCCGTCCGCCGCCGCCAGCGCCGCCAGTTCTTGGCAGGAAGCTGTGAGCCGTCCGATCTTGATCCAAGCGCTGCGATAGTTTCATTTAGCGAAACGGTATGGAACGTTCTGTGCCGCATGATCTAATTATAATCAAACGACTCACAGAAAGTGATCCGCGCGAACCGTTTTCAGCTAGTAAGAAAGCGACAGGTGGTCAGTGCTTTGCTTTAAAAACAGAAATGTGTCTAATTGATATTCAAACTTGCAAAATTCATAACTTTTAATATACACGTCCAAATTTTACAAATTTTATATAAATGAAATCAGCACAACAAGTACTTTCCAACCATGCACTTTGTATAATAAATTGCTTCTGGTAAAATAGTTGTTTTTACAGAAACTTGTGTAGGCATAATTTGAATATAAAAAATGTTCTAGAAATATTTTTAAGGAGAAATCTTTGCTAAGTGGTTTGTTTTGAACCTACTGACCATAGAAACCAACTTATGGATTTAAAAATGAATTATGTGAATTTAAAGAATAAATCTTTGAATAAGAGCATTTCTAGTCAAATAAAAATATTGTTTGTGTGTTAAAAATACTTTTTGAGTAAAATATTTGGAAAAGGATTTGAATTAAACTCTCTTACCCTAAACACCAAGTTTTGAGATTGAAAAATATATTTGATGAACCCTATAAAATTATTACTTTGCTAAAAGGCATTTCCAACAACATAAAATATCACTTTGGAATAAAATTGGTTTATGGGATGAAACCTTTTCCAAATGGTTTTAAATATTAAACACTTGACCTTAAAACACTAACAGGTTGTGTTTAAAAATATTTTACGAACTCTAGGGATTATCATTTTGATTTAAATCATTTTAGCAAAACAAAAATGATTTAAATGGCCATTTTCACTAACTTGAATTCAAATGATTTTACCACTTTTGTAAATGACCAATATAACCTTAAAATGTTTAGAGCCCAATAGAAACCACTTTTCCAAATAAAACCATCTTTTGCATGCTTGCATGCATTGCCTTGTTTTTGTTATTTTATGTGGTGAATGGTTTGAATGCTAGTTGAATATATGTTTGCTTGATTGAATTGTAGTGATATTAGAAGAGTTTGATATTTGCAAGATCAAGGAGTGAACCAATATTCTCTACTAAAAAGTCAAGTGACACTATCATCCATGTCCTACTATTTTCATTCACTTAGTGGATTTTTGTAACATGCATGATAGGACTACTATATTTCTATGCTCTACTATATCCTATTTGGATACCCTTATATCTTCCTTAGTGATAACATTGTAGTTGTAGTATGCTTAGCCCTGCTATATATTTGGGATGGGATACATGAAATGATGATATGAAGTGTTGGAACAATATATGTTTTATATAATAAAACAAGTACTCAATGAACCACCTGGGTGGAAAGAGGATACTCAAGTTTTGGACAAGGTGGCAACAAAGGGAACCATGTTTTTATGGCTATATTTTTGTATGTGCACTAGAAGGAAACCACCCAGGGACTTAGAGATTGAACTTGTTTCTCGTACAGTGGCTTCCGTGTACAACCACATGCTAAATGGGCTCTGGCTTAGTCAACTACATAGGGGAAGACCCATGCATTGGCATCTTCAGGTTAACTAGAATTGTGTAGGTAAATATATCCCTACATTGGTGCCTTGTAGACAAGCTAGGATTGTGTATTGGGAGGACTTCTATGGAAAGACTTTGTCACATTCTCGATCTGCCGGTACTCCATTTGGTGAGTACTTATCCAGCGGCCACTGGTGGCGTCAAGACGAGATTGTGTCATGTGGGTAAAGTATACACCTTCTGCAGAAGATCAAATCCTAAGTACTTAGCCGTGTCCCCGGTTATGGACAAATCTGAGCAACTAAGGCCTGAAGCTATGGAAGATCTCGACATTCCAATTTCTCAAAGTAAAACTTGATGGTGACAACGAGGGATTAGAAGCACTTGGAGTTTTCCAGGGAGTTCAGAAAGATTTGACAAAAGATCGAAACTATTTTGAAAAGATAGGATAAAAACTATATTGCTTTCTGCAAATGAGCCTAAACCGTACTTAGCCAAATATGCATGTAATGATAGGATCCACTTATTTCTACATAGTAGTGAAACTTGCCAATACAATTCCAATGTTTTGACCCTTGTGGCTGCAACTTATTATGTTGCAGGTTTGTTTGATGTTAGTGAAGTGTGTTGAATAGGATTACAAGTCTACAACCAACATGATTTCCTGTGGCACTTTGAAGATGAAGGATTCCATGCTATAGTTATTTCTGTTGCATTGTAATGAGATAGCCAAATGAGCTATGTAAGATGTAATGAATTATTTTATTCCTGGTTATAAAATTGTATTATGACCTTTGTTTCTTGATATTACCTCTTAACTGTGGATGCTAGCTTTTGATCTAGGGACTAGCATTGTAAACACAGGGATCTCTACCTTATTAAAGGTTGGGACCTCTACATGTGTATCATTGAATATGTGATTCGGTTGTGGAACTATGCATTCATGTTGTTTGTACTAAATGTCCTTGTCATTGAGGTTGTGCTGGACACACAACTTAGACCAACGTGAAAGTCGGCTTGACGACTCGGTTCCACTTGTCATGGGCATGGTGATGCCATTCTGACTTACAAAGACTCGGCTAAAGAGTTTAGCGAGTCAGATTGACCCATATTGAGGTATAACGAACAAGTAGTCATTTGTATATATCAAGCAATGTAATCCTTAGACCTGAGGTTGTTGCAAAGTCCGAGTTGAGGATCACCGACTTAGGTTCTGTCAAACGTTGATCCTAACTGGGCAGTTATAAAGGTAGAGTTCGGGTCGACTAAGAATCAAGCTGCGTGATGTGAATAACCAAGATGGATTTTTCCTCTCCACTCGGAGAGATATTCTGTGGGTCCACTCGGAAGATATGATTCGGAAAGCATGGCCATGCACGACTCGGTTAAGTGTTAACCAAGGCGGTCGACTAAGAGTTAGTCGGGTAATCACTTATCTCGGATCGAGAAGAGAGTCGGACTATTTAAGGGATGACAAATATTCGCCTATAGTCTAACAAGGCATATCGTGAGGCAAAAGGGACTCGGACGTAAGTCGCATTGGAAAGGCAAGTTGTTAACACCCAGATTTTGTAATCCCAGATGCCTATTATGCCATACATCAATCCTAGGATTACCATTTTTGCGAGACATAATAGATTTGGATATCACAGTACATAAGGTCTTACACAAATAAGGATCTCATGATCTAGTTCTTAATACAACTCAAGCAGCGGAATAATGTAATAATAAAGGTAGCGTAGGCAAGGCTCCATCTTCGGGGTCACAGGTAATGCTGGCGATGGGAGATGATCCTCGTTGTCATAACCTTCCTGCGGTCCATCATCCTGGTACTCCTATTCATAGTCTAGCCACAGGAATAGCCAGGGAGAAATCCATGAGTACTCTTTAAGTACTCGCAAACTAAAACTAACAAGTTAAGGGGATTTTTGTATTAGGACACTAAGCTCTAGGGTTGTTTTGCAAAAATCCAGATTTACCTCTACTAAGTTCAGAAGCAAAGAAAGCTAGTTGAAATTTTATAACACCTAAGTGGGAACTTGAATTTCATGTCACAACTCTGTTGTGGTCAAGTCAAAGTCTCAATTCATTTCACAAGTCATTTTGAAAACATCTGACGGGGGAACAGTATGGCCACTCCAACTGTCCATAACCGCGGACGCGGCTATTCGAATAGTTTGACACTCTGCAGAGATTGTACACTTTCACCACAACATTCGATCATCCATCAGGAACAAATCCTGAATTCACCATACTCAGTATCCGGATAATTAATCCTAACCTTTCAATTACACGCCCTAGTATAGGAACCTCTCCTATGAGTTTGGCCTCCCAACCATCACCAACTGTCATCTTGGGTACTGCACAGGTGGAAAATCTTCACAAGGTAGCCTCATCTCAGACCTTGGCCGTGAGGGAACCCATACTAAGGTATATAAGTTTCCAGTCAAGCCCTACCCAATTTTCGGGTATTGTTGTTGTACGGTAACATTGGAATGGTATCGCATCCAGACAACCATCAATTTTATAAAGGGCTAAGGCTCATGCCTCAACATTTTCATCATCAAATTCATCTGGTTTTTGGAAACACATGTCAAAACACTTCAGTAGAATGACTCATCATTCCAAGGTTTTCATAACCATTTTCACCAAGTATTCGCATCTAAAGTTGATCAAGTTTTATGCTTAGCACTAGCATCTACAAGTGGGGTAAGTACTAATGAGGGGTGGTAAACAAGTGGAGATTAATTAAGTTCAATCTCATGACTTAGGATGACATCAAGATTATCTAGCTTAGGCCAAATTTACTGCACACTATAGTGTTTGTGATTTGTTTGATTTGAATCTGCAAGCTGTTTGATGAAATGGCCACAAGAAACTTACTTTTGAATTTTGAAAATATTTTTGGTGGGTGTGCTAGGCATGTTTTGAGGATTCTGTGGGTGCTTGGGTTTTGAAAATTGAACTTGTTTGAGTGGTTTTTAAAATAGTGGGATCTTCCCATATGAGATAGATTCAATTTTAAACTATCATTTAAACTGAGCATTTGAATTTTTTGGAAGATCACAAAGTGGGCCTTGGTACCTTATTATGATTACTAACAAGGGGTGCAAATATGTACCAATGTTTCTGTTGAGTTTTGAAAACTAGAGATAGCCAAAGTAGGCATGGGAGTTAATTTGGCCAAAATGACCATTCACTTCATTTGTTTAGTTTGAGTTGTTTGTCTTTGGAAATAGTTTGGGGATTGTTTAGATGATGTTTATTTCACCTAAGAATCCTTTTACAAGTAAAGAAACACAGAACCATGGCAATTCAAAAGAATACAAATTTTGAATACACACACATATGAATGCTTTCATATTTTTAGTTGGAAAAGTTTTTGTTAACCCTAATTTTGATGATTAGAGTTTGATGATCCAAGTTTAATATTTTTGGGATGTTATAAACCTTCCCCCTTAAACAAAACCTCGTCCCAAGATTTGAAAAAGGACGAAAAAGATTACCTAGGATTTGAAAAGATCGGGAAACTCCGTCTTGATGTGATCCTCGCGCTCCCAGGTAGCTTCTTATTCTGTGTGGTTGCTCCATTGAATCTTGAGGAACTTGATGCTTCGGGTTCTGGTAGTTCTGAAAGCTTCTTCCAAAATACGGATGGGTACTTCAGGATAGGTCAGGTCATCGTTGATTTCTATGGTCCGGTGATCAATATTCTTGAACACCGCAGTCTTCTCCGGAACTTCGAGTCACTTGCAAAGTAATGAGATATGGAACACATTATGCACTGCTGACATCTCTTCTGGAAGTTCCAATTGATACGACACTTCTCCTCGATGGTTCAGAATCTTGAAGGGTCCGATATATCTAGGGGCTAACTTTCCTTTGAGTTGGAAACGCTGCATTCCTTTCAAAGGCGACACTTTGAGATGCACAAACTCTCCGATGTTGAAGGCGAGGTCTCGATGTCTCTTATCGGCGTAACTCTTCTGTCTTGACTGGGCTATCTTGAGGTGCTCACGAATCTTGTGAACTTTCTCTTTTGCTTCTCTTAGGATGTCGGCTCCAAAAATCTGACTCTCTCCTACTTCCGACCAGTTCAAAGGGGTGCGACACTTCCTTCCATACATGAACTCAAATGGAGCCATTTGCAAACTAGCTTGATAACTGTTGTTGTATGAAAATTCTGCGAATGGTAGACAGTCTTCCCATTTAGATCCATACTCTAACACACATGCTCTCAACATATCTTAGAGTATTTGATTTACTCGCTCCGTTTGTCCGTTGGTCTGAGGGTGATAAGCTGTGTTGAAATCTAGTCGGGTTACTAAACCTTCTTGGACTTTCTTCCAGAATCTCGAGGTAAACTGAGTTCCTCGATCAGATACGATGTTCTTGGGGACTCCGTGCAAACTGACGATTCTAGCGATGTATAACTCCGCTAGCTTTGAACTCTGATACGTGGTCTTGACTGGTAAGAAATGGGCGACTTTGGACAATCTGTCCACTATGACCCAGATAGAGTTATTTCCCCTACTAGAAGTAGGCAATCCGGTGATGAAGTCCATTCCAACGGAATCCCATTTCCATTCCGGAATCTGCAATGGTTGTAACAATCCAGCGGGTCTTTTATGTCCCGCCTTCACTCTCTGACATATATCACACTTGGCGATATAGCTTCTGATTTCTCTCTTCATCTTATGCCACCAAAATTGCTCTTTCAAATCTTGATACAACTTCGTTCCTCCGGGGTGGATAGAATAAAGAGTATCATGAGCTTCCTTCAGAATAACTTCTTTTAACTCAGAATCTGATGGTCCACAAAGGCGTCCTTTGTACCACAGAACTCCTTCTTTGTCTTCGGTAAATCTGGGTACTTTGCCTGTACAGATACGATGTTTGATTCCATCGATGCTAGCATTTCCTTTTTGTGCCTCTTTGATCTTACTGATCAAAGTGGGTTGAAGTTCTATGCTAGCCAAAAATCCTTCACTCACTAATTCCATTCGGAACTCATCCATCTCCTTGTGCAAGCTTGGTTGCTCCTTCAAAATCATGGAGTTCAAGCGACACGGCAATCTGCTAAGGGCATCTGCTACCATGTTGGCTTTACCGGGGTGATAGTGAATGTCCAGGTCGTAATCCTTGATTAGCTCAATCCATATTCTCTGTCTCATATTCATCTCCTTCTGAGTGAATATATACTTCAGGCTCTTGTGATCCGAATAAATCTCACAATGGTTTCCCATCAGGTAATGCCTCCATGTCTTCAGCTAGAACTACGGCTGCGAGCTCGAGGTCATGGGTTGGATAGTTCTGCTCATGTTGTTTCAGTTGTCGGGATAGATAGGATATAACTTTGCCTTCTTGCATTAGAACACATCCAAGACCGATCTTGGATGCTTCAGAATACACGTCAAAGGGCTTCGTGATATCCGACATGATTAAGATTGTGGCTGAAATCAATCTCCTCTTGAGTTCTTGAAAACTCGCTTCACATTTGTCCGTCCATTCAAACTTCTTGTCCTTCTTCAGCAATTGGGTCATGGGTTTGGCGATACTCGAGAATCCTTCTACGAACTTGCGGTAGTATCATGCCAATCCAAGAAATGCACGAACTTGATTTTGAGTGGTTGGGGCTTGCCAATCTTTGACATCTTTCACCTTTGCAGGGTCAACGGCAATTCCTCTGGCTGATACAATGTGACCGAGGAATCCTACCTCCTATAACCAGAATTCACATTTGCTAAACTTGGCATACAACTGATGCTCTCTAAGGGTTCCAAGAATGGTCCTTAGGTGTAGCTCATGATCTTCTTCTGATTTGGAATAAATCAGAATGTCATCGATGAAAACAACGAGAAACTTATCCAGGAAGTCCATAAAAATCTTATTCATGATATTCATGAAATAATCGGGGGCATTGGTTAATCCAAAAGACATGACAGTATACTCGTATAATCCATATCTGGTGGTAAAGGCAGTCTTGGGAATATCCTCTACGTGAATCTTGAGTTAATGATAGCCAGTTCTAAGATCAATCTTAGAAAACACTTTGGCACCAATCAACTGATCAAACAAATCTTCTATCTTGGGAAATGGGTACTTATTCTTGATAGTGACATCATTCAACTTCCTATAATCCGTACACAAACGGTTACCTCCATCTTTCTTGTCCACAAACAAGACAGGTGATCTCCATGGTGACGCACTAGGTTGAATTAATCCAATTTCCAACATGGCATCCAGTTGCTTCTTCAGTTCTGTTAGTTAAGACGGGTTCATACTATATGGTCTCTAGGCTATGGGTCCTGTTCCGGGGATTAGTTCAATGATAAACTCGATATCCCGATCTGGGGCATACCGGGCAAAACATCTGGAAAAACATGGGGGTATTCACAGACTATCCGGACTTGGTCAATGGTAGGTTGGGCTATACTCTTGTTGCACTTGAATTGACGAGGTAAGGTTTCGGATACATGCTCTACTGATATTCCAGCTGTACTGGTCATGGTTATGGCTTTCTTGGCACCGTCAATTAATCCTTTATGTTTGGACATCAAATCCATTCCTAGTACTACTTCCAAAACTTTAGTTCCGAGTACTATCAGATTAGCATAAAAATCTATGCCATGGATTCGGATAGGGACGGCTTTGCAAATTTGCCTAGCTTTGGTGGTTGAACCGGGGATTTGAACAATCATAACATGCTTCAGTTTGGTTGGTTGAATCTTACTAGTGCATGCAAATTCTTCGGTGACAAATGAGTGCGATGCACCAGAATCGAACAACACTCTAGCAAGTACTGAATTAACAGAAAACATACCCAGCACGACATCTGGCGCTTCCTGGGCTTCTTCAGCATGCATGAGAAAAAGACGGCCGTTGCGGTTGAGCAAATTCCCTGGGGCAAACCTTCTTCCGGGCTGAACATGATGCTGCTGCTGAGTTGGGGCATTTGCATTGGGGGCTGCGGCATTCTTCTTGGGACACTCATTGGAGTAGTGAACCTTATTTCCATAGTCATAACAAGTCACTTGCGACTTGTCCTTTGCTGCAACAGGACAACATTGCTTCCAGTCCTTGGGCAGTGTTGGTGCTGGCGGCAGCATTGTTGTTGTTGAACTTGGGTGGTGCACGGTTGAAATTGTTACAGTTGCTGGGGTTGTTGTGATTTCCTCCGGGCCTTGGGTTTCCACGATTGGGATAGGTCAGACGGTTCATCGGGGGTCTGTTGGTTCTCAGGGCAAATCCTGGAGATGGGTTGGGGCGATAGTTTGGGGTATGATGGGTTCCTGGCTGATGCATCATGCGGCGCTTGCGATTCTCATTGGCTTGGTTGATCTTTCCTTCCATCTGAATGGCAGAGTCGACAAGGGCATCAGTATCAGCAAAGGGGATATTGACCAACAATGTCTGCATCTCATCGTGTAGACCATTCAAGAATCTTTCTTTCCTCTTGGCTTCAGTTTCGATCTCATCCAGGGCATACCTAGCTAATGACAAGAATTTGCCACGGTATTCCACTACGGTCATCCTTCCTTGCTTCAGTTCTCTGAATTCATCTCTCATTCTCTTGATCAAACCCGGTGGCACATGGGTTATGCTGAACTTGACCTTGAATTCCTCCCATGTCATCATATGTCCTCCGGTCATTGCACGAACGCTGTTCCACCATGATCTTGCATCTCCGGCTAGATAGTGGGTGGCGAACAGAACTTTCTCGTTAGCTTCCACTCCGGCGACTTCCAGGTTGTTCTCCATGGTTTGCAGCCAATCATCTGCGTCTAAGGGCTCTTCCGACTTAGTGAAAACATGTGGGTTGGTGTTCTGGAAATTCTTGAGCTTAGATCCATGGTTGTCCTGATTTCCTTGGCCTTGATTGTTGTGGGCCAGCTGAGCTATCTGCTGAAGGGTGGCTAAGTTGGCTTGACGTTCGGCTCTTTTAGCTTCGCGGTCAGAAACCAACATTTGTAGGATCTACAACATCGGGTCCGGGGATGAACCACTTCCTCCGCGAGGCATCTGAAGATTGAGATAGATCATGAGAAAAGAGGGAAATTTCTAAGGTTCAGGGACTTTGAATAGTTTTTAAAGTTTGACTCAGATTTTCTAGAAACTTGGTTTTCATTCATTCATTCGTAGCACACGATACAACACACACCACAACAAAGGAAAAACAGATGATTTTAAGAACCATTCTAGAAACTACGATAGAGTGGGACCGAATACAACTCACTACTCTAGTGCTCAAGTGCTACTACTCCTTGGAGTCTGTGTAATCGTCATCCTCATCATCCTCATCGTCATCGATGAAGGCAAAATCCTCCTCATCGGTGAAGAAGTCCATGTCCTGATCCTCCAGAAAATCATCATCATCGCTGAGATAGGAGTAGGGGTCTGCACAAAGGTCTTATCTGACATTCTCCCTTTCTTCCAACTGCATGTCTCTCTCGTGGATGGTCTCCTCCAAATCCGAGATATGGTGGAAAAGACGGGCAATGATGTGCTCCTTGTCAAGCTGACGGCGGCGAGACTTGCGGTCCTTCGCTAGCATGGCGATGGTCTGATCCTTCGTCCTGATGATGGCGGACTTGTGGTTGGACTAGTCACGGGCATTGTCCAGTTCCTACTGACGATCATACATCATGAAGCTAAGGTGGTCCAACTGAGTCTTCAGCTCGTGGTGGTATGGGGCTTCCAGTGGCTGTTCCATAGCATCACGCCTTGGACAAAACTCAAAGCGGGTACCCTTGATCTGGTTGATACTTTGCCCACACAGACGGGCAAGAGCTTCCTGCATGGCCCTAGCAAGTCCATCGAGCCAGTTGTTCTATCTTAAGGTGAACTGAACTCCTTCGGCAGTGGGAGGTTCAATCTTTCTTCGGAGACTTGCAACAACTAGCCATTGCTGATCTTCTCCTTCCTGATCATTGAGCTGAGCTCCGAAGAACTCGGGGTGCGGACGCTCCAGAAGTTCCAAAAGCTGGTCCAAATCCCGCTCAAAGATGAGGTCTCCTCCATTCCCCAACTGATAAAACTTGATGTACTTCACATCCATCTATAAAAATATAGGATGTGTAAGTTAGTAGAGTGATCAAGTGTGTCAAATTTTATGTATTTTGCAAGATGTTTTGAGGAACATGAATTTTTATGAAAGAAACAAAGTGATAAGAATGGGAATAAGTTTTTGTAAATATTTGCTTCCTTTGGTTTTGAAACTAAGTTTTTGATTCAAACGTCCAGTATAACTAGGGTCTCCTATGGTCAGGATGGCTCTGATACCAACTTGTCAACACCCGGATTTTTAATCCCAGATGCCTGTTATTCCATACATCGCAATTCCAGGATTACCATTTTTGCGAGACATAACAGATTTGGATATCATAGTACATCAACCATTACAAACCATACATAAGGTCTTACACAAATAAGGATCCCATGATCCAGTTATTAATACGACTCAAGCAGCGGAATAACATAATAATAAAGGTAGCGTAGGCAAGGCTCCATCTTCGGGGTCACAGGCAATGCTGACGATGGGAGATTATCCTAGTTGTCATAACCTTCCTGCGGTCCATCATCCTGGTACTCCTATTCATATTCTGGCCACGGGAATAGCCAGGGACAAAGCCATGAGTACTCTTTAAGTACTCGGAAACTAAAAATAACAAGTTAAGGGGATTTTTGTATTAGGACACTAAGCTCTAGGGTTGTTTTGCAAAAATCCAGATTTACCTCTACTAAGTTCAGAAGCAAAGAAAGCTAGTTGAAATTTTATCACACCTAAGTGGGAACTTGAATTTCATGTCACAACTCTGTTGTGGTCAAGTCAAAGTCTCAATTCATTTCACAAGTCATTTTGAAAACATCTGACGGGGGAACAGTATGGCCACTCCAACTGTCCATAACCGTGGATGCGGCTATTCGAATAGGTTGACACTCTGTAGAGATTGTACACTTTCACCACAACATTTGATACATCCGTCAGGAACAAATCCTGAATTCACCATACTCAGTATGCGGATAATCAATCCTAACCTTTCAATTACACGCCCTAGTATAGGCACCTCTCCTGTGAGTTTGGCCTCCCAACCATGACCAACTGTCATCTTGGGTACTGCACAGGTGGAAAATCTTCACAAGGTAGCCTCAGCTTAGACCTTGGCCGTGAGGGAACCCATACTAAGGTATATAAGTTTCCATTCAAGCCCTACCCAATTTTCGGGTATTGTGGTTGTAGGGTAACATTGGAATGGTATCTTATTGAAGGGTTTCGCAGCATAGTAAATCAAAATTTTCTATGGAAGCGAACAGAAGGAAAGCCAAGATCTAATCTAGGAGATGCAAACAACGAGAGAGATTGGATTAGATCTTCATACCCTTGAAGATTCTCACAGCGGAACGTTCGTCGGAACGTGGGTAATGTAGTCGTACTCGCTTCTCCTCCTCGCGATCCGATCCGATCTAGCACCACAAGTGGCGGTGCCTCCGTGAGATGCACACGTGCAGCACCTCGACGTCTCCTCCTTCCTCGGACCAGCAAGTATGGTGGAGAGATGGATTGGATCTACAGCACGACGGCGTGGTGTATATGGTGGAGAATTTCTGCTGCAGGGCTTCGCCTACAAACAGTCGGGAGGGAGAGAGGAAGGCAGCAGGGCTACTAGGGCTTGGAGGGAGGTGTGGATTGGGGAGAGGGGGCGCACCAGCCCTCTATATATAGAGGGGGGTGCGACCAGCCCTTGCCCATCCTCCAAGCCTATCTCTAGTTTAAACGATTTAAACTTATCCCCTTATCTAGAAATTCTATCCCCAGATTTAAACGAGTTAAATCTATCTAGAATCGGCTGGGCCCTATGGGGCCTTGTGCCCCTGGCCCAATGCGGCCATGACACTCCCTCATAGGCCCATGCCCCCTCCCGGAAGGTGGGGCCACGTTGGTCCCCTTCCGGAAGGTTCTAGAAGCTTCCGGTACAATATCGATTAACCCGGAACAATTCCAAACTCCAAAAACTGCACTGCCTTATATGAATCTTATTCTCCGGACCACTCCGGAACCTCTCATGATGTCTCGGATCCCATCCGAGACTCCGAACAAAAACTCATAAACCAATTATCCAATCTATCCTAGCGTCGAGACACGTTAAGTGTGTGACCCTGCGGGTTCGAGAATATGCAGACATGATCTTCTATCAATAATCAACAGCGGGGTCTGGGCACCCATATTGACTCCCACACACTCATCGATGATCATATCGGATGAACCACGATGCCAGGATTCAATCAATCCCATATATATATTCCCTTCGTCTCGCGATATTTTACTTGCCCGAGATTCGATCGTCGGTATCGTCATACCTAGTTCAATCTCGTTCACAGCAAGTACTTTACTCGTTCCGTAATCCAATATCACTTTGTGATCAACTCCTTAACCACATGCTTGCAAGCGGTGTTGATATCGATTACCGAGTGGGCCCGAAGTATACCTCTCTGACTTGGGAGGGACAAATCCCATCTCGATACATACAACCCAACAGATACTTTCCGATCACCTGAGAGACACCTTTATGATCACCCTCTCATAGGATGACGTTTGATGACCTCAAAGCTTTCTTCCGATACCAGGGAGTTGCATTATCTCATGGTCTAAGGAATACAATATTT
Source organism: Avena atlantica (assembly GCA_910589765.1). Classification (NCBI taxonomy): domain Eukaryota; kingdom Viridiplantae; phylum Streptophyta; class Magnoliopsida; order Poales; family Poaceae; genus Avena; species Avena atlantica. The sequence continues at coordinate 305,731,534 of OU342736.1, forward strand.
TACATAAGAAAAGCTTCGCAAAGACGAACACGATGACGCGATATAATTGCTTCGCTTAGTTTGGGTCTGTCCATCATATCATTCTCCCAATGATATGATCTCATTATCAATTGACAACTCATGTCTATGGTTAGGAAACCTTAACCATCATTGATCAATGAGCTAGTCCATAGAGGCGTACTAGGGACACGGTGTTGTTCACAAACCACACAAGTATTAAAGTTTACGCTTAATACAATTCTAGCATGGAATATAAACTTTATCATGAACAAGAATTATAATAATAACATCTTTATTATTGCCTCTAGGGCATAATTCCAACAGTCTCCCACTTGCACTAGAGTCAATAATCTAGTTTACATTTGGCAACAATCTCACACCCATGGCACTGAGGTGCTGATCATGTTTTACACGTGGAAAGAGGTTTAGTCAATGGATCTGCGACATTCAGATCTGTATGTACTTTGCTGATCTTCAGATCTCCATCTGCTATATTATCTCGGATTATATGAAACTTGCGGTTGATATGCTTGGTCTTTGGATGATATCTTGATTCCTTAGCGAGTGCTATGGCGCCAGTGTTGTCACACAATATCTCAAGTGGGTCCAATGCACTTGGAACCACGCCCAGCTCAGTGATGAAGTTTCTGATCCAAACTCCTTCACTTGACGCTTCTGCAGCAGCCATGTATTCCGCTTCTACTGTAGATCCCGCGATCACGCTTTGCTTGCAGCTTCTCCAGCTCACAGCTCCTCCATTCAAAATATACACGTATCCTGTCTGAGATTTAGAATCATCCTTTTACGACGAGCTGTTCATCACCCCCATAGACTAAGAACATTTCTTTAGTCCTATTTAGGTACCTTAGGATGTTCTTCACGGCTGTCCAGTGTTCCACTCCTGGATCACTTTGATATCTGCTCGTCAAACTAAGAGCATTGGACACATCCGGTCTAGTACACAGCATGGCATACATGATGGAACCTATGGCCGAGGCATAAGGCACTTTGCTCATGGCTTCCCTATCATTTACCGTAGCTGGACACTGAGCCTTGCTCAATATCTTACCTGACAACATAGGCACTGAACCTTTCAATGCCTTATCCATTCTGAACCTTTTCAGAACTTTGTCTAGGTATGTACTCTGGCTTAAAGCTATCAGGCGTCTTTGTCTATCTCTATAGATTTTGATGCCCAATATATAAGCAACTTCACCTAGGTCTTTCATTGGAAAACACTTGTTCAAATAACTCTTCACATCGTTAAGCATGTTGATGTCATTTCCAATAATCAATATGTCATCCACATATAGTACCAGAAACGTCACCGAGCTCCCACTCACTTTCTTGTAGATGCAAGCTTCGTAGCAATTTGGAACAAATCCAAAGCTCTTGATCACTTGATCAAAACGAAGGTTCCAACTCCGAGATGCTTGCTTCAGTCCATAAATGGAACGCTGAAGTTTGCATACTTTATCAGCATCCTTAGGATCGACAAAACCTTCGGGTGCATCATATACAACTCTTCATCAATGTTGCCATTGAGGAAAGCAGTCTTGACATCCATTTGCCATATTTCATAATCATGAAACACATCAATTGCTAATAAAATCCGAATGGACTTAAACATCGCTACGGGAGAGAAAGTCTCATCGTAGTCAACACCTTGAACTTGTCGAAAACCTTTCGCAACAAGTCGTGCTTTATAGACGGTAACATTACCATCCGCGTCCGTTTTCTTCTTGAAGATCCATTTGCACTCAATGGCCTTTCGGTCGCTAGGAGGGTCCACCAAAGTCCATACTTGGTTTTCGCTCATGGATCCCAATTCGGATTTCATGGATTCTAGCCATTTCTCAGAGTCTGGGCTCATCATTGCTTCCTCATAGTTCGTAGGTTCACTGTCTTCTACTAACAAGACAGTCAAGACAGGGTTGCCGTACCACTCAGGAGGGGCACGCGACCTTGTCGACCTGCGACGTTCAGTAGCAGCATCGTCCGAAGCTTCATGATCCTTGTCATTAGCTTCCTCTATTGTTGGTGCAGGCGGCATTGGAACAATTTCAGGTGCTGCGCTACTCTCCAATTCAAGAGAAGGTTCAATAACCTCGTCTAGCTCTACTTTCCTCCCACTCACTTCTTTCGAGAGAAACTCCTTCTCAAGAAAGGAACCGTTCTTTGCGACAAACACTTTGCCTTCGGTTCTGTGATAGAAGGTATACCCAATAGTTTCCTTAGGGTATCCTATGAAGACGCATTTCTCCGCTTTGGGTTCGAGCTTGTCCGGCATCAACTTCTTGACGTAAGCTTCGCATCCCCAAACTTTAAGAAACGACAACTTAGGTTTAGCACCAAACCACAGTTCATACGGTGTCGTCTCAACGGATTTAGATGGAGCCCTATTTAAAGTGAATGCAGCGGTTTCTAATGCATAACCCCAAAATGATAACGGCAAATCAGTAAGAGACATCATCAATCGGACCATATCTAATAGGGTTCGATTCCGGCGTTCAGACACACCATTGCGCTGTGGTGTTCCGGGTGGCGTGAGTTGTGAAACGATTCCACTTGCTTTGAGACGCGTGAGAAAATCATAACTCAAATATTCGCCCCCACGATCAGATCGTAGAAACTTAATCTTTCGGTTACGATGGTTCTCCACTTCATTCTGAAATTCTTTGAACTTTTCAAACATTTCAGATTTATGTTTCATTAAATAGATATACCCATATCTACTTAAGTCATCGGTAAAAGTGAGAAAATAGCGATAACCACCGCGCGTCGAAACACTCATTGGTCCGCATACATCGGTATGTATGATTTCCAACAAGTCCGTTGCTCGCTCCATCATACCGGAGAACGGGGTTTTGATCATCTTGCCCATGAGGCATGGTTCGCATGTGTCAAATGATTCAAAAACAAGAGACTCCAAAAGTCCATCAGAATGGAGTTTCTTCATGCGCTTTACACCAATATGACCTAGACGACAGTGTCACAAATAAGTAGTATTATCACTATCTACTTTGCATCTCTTAGCCTCAATGTTATGGATGTGTGTTTCATCCCTTTCGAGATTTAGAAGAAATAAACCATTCACAAGAGGTGCATGACCATAAAAGATGTTACTCATATAAATAGAACAACCATTATTCTCCGATTTAAATGAATAACCGTCTTGCAATAAACACGATCCAGAAATAATGTTCATGCTCAACGCAGGCACATAATAACATTTATTAAAGTTAAAAACTAATACCGAAGGTAAAACTAAGGAGAGCGTGCCGACGGCCATCACATCAACTCTTGATCCGTTGCCAACGCGCATCGTCACCTCATCCCTCGCAAGCCGCCGTCTATTCCGTAGCTCCTGTTTCGAGTCACAAATATTAGCAACCGAACCAGTATCAAATACCCAGGCACTACAACGAGGGCTAGTAAGGAAAAAATCAATAACATGTATATCAAATATACCTTTGATGGTGCCAGCCTTCTTGTCCGCTAAGTACTTCGGGCAGTTGCGCTTCCAGTGACCCTTGTCCTTGCAATAGAAGCACTCAGTTTCCGGCTTGGGTCCAGACTTGAGCTTCTTCTCAGCAGGGGCAACGCGTTTGCCGCCTCCTTTCTTGAAGGGCTTCTTTGCACCTTTACCTTTCTTAAAGGAGGGCTTGTTGACCATCAACACATGATTATCCTTCTTGATGTCCACCTTCGCAGCCTTCAGCTTTGCGAAGAGCTCGGTGATCGTATCAGTGGAACCAATCTGATTATGAGTCACTACAAAACTTTTGTAGCTGGGAGGGAGTGATTGCAGAAACCTGTCAATCTTGAGCTCCTCTGGAATCTTGCAGTCCAGTTGCTCAAGGCGTTGAGTGTAGCCCGGCATCTTAATGGCGTGCTCACTAACGGAACTCCCTTCCTCCATCTTGCAGTTAAAGAACTTCTCAGAGATCTCATATCTCTCAGAACGGGCCTGAGTCTGAAACATGGTTTTCAACTCTTAGATAATCTCAAAGGGCCCGGGATAGTTTTCAAAACGATTTTGAAGCTCCGGTTCCATAGGAAACAACATGATGCTCTTAATCACACCATAATCATCTTTGCGCGACTGATAGACAGCTTTCTCATCAGCCGGCGCAGTTGCAGCAGGGGGGTTACCTAATGCTTTCTCAAGGACATAGTCCTTTTGTCCGCCAGACAGAATGATTCTTAGATTGCGGAACCAGTTGGTGAAGTTAGACCCATTGTTTCTAAGCTTTTCTTTCTCAGCAAAAACGTTGAAGTTGAAGTTGGACTTGGCCATTGGATCTACAGTATTTGCAAGTACAATATAGACTTATGTTCATGATAAATAGTTCAACTTAATCAAATTACTAGATGAAATCCCACTAAATTCAACATCCCTCAAGTTGTTTAGTGAACACGATCCAAATTCACCATACCTAATCCGATCATCACGAGAAGAGATGTGGTTTCAATGGTGGACAACGAAGTGTCGATCATATCATTCATATGACTCATGCTTAACCTTTCGGTTCATGTGTTCCGAGGCCATGTCTGTACATGCTAGGCTCGTCAAGTTAGACCCAAGTATTTCCGCGGGTGCAAAACTGGCTTGCACCCGTTGTATGTGAGCGTAGAGTCTATAGCACCCGATCATCACGTGATGCTTGGACACGACGAACTTTCGTAATGGTGCATACTTGGGGAGAACACAGTTTTTATCTTGATCTTTAAGTGAAGAATCATCTTATAATGCTACCGTCGCGATCTAAGCATAATAAGATACATAAAAGGATAAAAATCACATGCATATAACTTTATGTGACATGGTATAGCCAATCTTCGCGCAATGATCTCCATCTTGTGCGTTCCGGCATGATCTCCATCACTCCACCATGATTGCCTCCACCACGAATAGCAACTACAACTATTGCTAACTACTTAGCGATAAAGTAAAGCTATTACATGGCATATAAGAAGTTAACTCGCAGGTCATACACAATTATAAAGACAACCATATGGCTCCTGCCGGTTGTGTACTCATCGACATGCAAGTCGTGAAACATTACAAAACATGATCATCGCATACAATATACACATCACATCTTGGGCCATACCATATCACAGAAAACACTCCCTGCAAAAACAAGTTAGACGCCTCTACTTTGTTGTTGCATGTTTTACGTGGCTTATGGGAGTAGATGCTAAGAACGATTCTTACCTACGGAAAGCCACAACGGTGATATTATGGTTGCCAAACTCCGGTGTTAATCCCATGACAACTATAGTGAGAGAAACTGACATCCACCAGCCGCATGTGTGGTACAAGCCACACGTCAAGTGCGGAGCCGGTCTCGCGAACGACGTCGCGTAAGGTTGCCCTGGACCGCTTCAATCTCACTATCCCGCGTCATAAGAAGAACACAAACAAGAGGCTTGCAACAGAAAACATCAACGCCCGCAACAACCATGTTGCGTTCTACTCGTGAATCACATCTACGCATAGATCTAGCTCTGATACCACTGAAGGGTTTCGCAGCATAGTGAATCAAAATTTTCTACGGAAGCGAACAGAAGGAAAACCAAGATCTAATCTAGGAGATGCAAACAACGAGAGAGATTGGATTAGATCTTCATACCCTTGAAGATTCGCACAGCGGAACGTTCGTCGGAACGTGGGTGATGTAGTCGTACTCGCTTCTCCTCCTCGCGATCCGATCCGATCTAGCACCACAAGTGGCGGTGCCTCCGTGAGATGCACACGTGCAGCACCTCGACGTCTCCTCCTTCCTCAGACCAGCAAGTATGGTGGAGAGATGGATTGGATCTACAGCACGACGGCGTGGTGTATATGGTGGAGAATTTCTGCTGCAGGGCTTCGCCTACAAACAGTCGGGAGGGAGAGAGGAAGGCAGCAGGGCTACTAGGGCTTGGAGGGAGGTGTGGATTGGGGAGAGGGGGTGCACCATCCCTCTATATATAGAGGGGGGGGGTGCGGCCAGCCCTTGCCCATCCTCCAAGCCTATCTCTAGTTTAAACGAATTAAACTTATCCCCTTATCTAGAAATTCTATCCCTAGATTTAAACGAGTTAAATCTATCTAGAATCGGCTGGGCCCTATGGGGCCTTGTGCCCCTGGCCCAATGCGGCCAGGACACTCCCTCATAGGCCCATGCCCCCTCCCGGAAGGTGGGGCCACGTTGGTCCCCTTCCGGAAGGTTCTAGAAGCTTCCGGTACAATACCGATTAACCTGGAACAATTCCGAACTCCAAAAACTGCACTGCCTTATATGAATCTTATTCTCCGGACCACTCCGGAACCTCTCGTGATGTCCCGGATCCCATCCGAGACTCCGAACAAAAACTCATAAACCAATTATCCAATCTATCCTAGCGTCGAGACACGTTAAGTGTGTGACCCTGCGGGTTCGAGAATATGCAGACATGATCTTCTATCAATAATCAACAGCGGGGTCTGGGCACCCATATTGACTCCCACACATTCATCGATGATCATATCGGATGAACCACGATGCCAGGATTCAATCAATCCCATATATATATTCCCTTCGTCTCGCGATATTTTACTTGCCCGAGATTCGATCGTCGGTATCGTCATACCTAGTTCAATCTCGTTCACAGCAAGTACTTTACTCGTTCCGTAATCCAATATCACTTTGTGATCAACTCCTTAACCACATGCTTTCAAGCAGTGTTGATATCGATTACCTAGTGGGCCCGAAGTATACCTCTCCGACTTGGGAGGGACAAATCCCATCTCGATACATACAACCCAACAGATACTTTCCGATCACCTGAGAGACACCTTTATGATCACCCTCTCATAGGATGATGTTTGATGACCTCAAAGCTTTCTTCCGATACCAGGGAGTTGCATTATCTCATGGTCTAAGGAATACAATATTTGACATAAGAAAAGCTTCGCAAAGACGAACACGATGACACGATCTAATTGCTTCGCTTAGTTTGGGTCTGTCCATCATATCATTCTCCCAATGATATGATCTCATTATCAATTGACAACTCATGTCTATGGTTAGGAAACCTTAACCATCATTGATCAATGAGCTAGTCCATAGAGGCGTACTAGGGACATGGTGTTGTTCACAAACCACACAAGTATTAAAGTTTCCGCTTAATACAATTCTAGCATGGAATATAAACTTTATCATGAACAAGAATTATAATAATAACATCTTTATTATTGCCTCTAGGGCATAATTCCAACACTTATCCAGACAACCATCAGTTTTATAAAGGGCTAAGGCTCATGCCTCAACATTTTCATCATCAAAATCATCTGGTGTTCGGAAACACATGTCAAAACATCTCAGTAGAATGATCCATCATTCTAAGGTTTTCATAACCATTTTCACCAAGTATTCCCATCTAAACTTGATCAAGTTTTATGCTTAGCACTAGCATCTACAAGTGGGGTAAGTACTAATGAGGGGTGGTAAACAAGTGGAGATTAATTAAGTTCAATCTCATGCCTTAGGATGACATCAAGATTATCTAGCTTAGGCCAAATTTACTGCATACTATAGTGTTTGTGATTTGTTTGATTTGAATCTGTAAGCTGTTTGATGAAATGGCCACAAGAAACTTACTTTTGAATTTTGAAAAGATTTTTGGTGGGTGTGCTAGGCATGTTTTGAGGATTCTGTGGGTGCTTGGGTTTTGAAAATTGAACTCGTTTGAGTGGTTTTTGAAATAGTGGGATCTTCCCATATGAGATATATTCAATTTTAAACTATCATTTAAACTGAGCATTTGAATGTTTTTGGAAGATCACAAAGTGGACCTTGGTACCTTATTATGAGTACTAACAAGGGGTGCAAAGATCCACAAATGTTTCTGTTGAGTTTTGAAAACTAGAGATAGCCAAAGTAGGCATGGGAGTTAATTTGGCCAAAGTGACCATTCACTTCATTTGTTTATTTTGAGTTGTTTGTCTTTGGAAATAGTTTGTGGATTGTTTAGATGATGTTTATTTCACCTAAGAATCCTTTTACAAATAAAGAAACACAGAACCATGGCAATTCAAAAGAATCCAAATTTTGAATACACTCACATATGAATGCTTTCATATTTTTAGTTGGAAAAGTTTTTGTTAACCCTAATTTTGATGATTAGAGTTTGATGATCCAAGTTTAATATTTTTGGGATGTTACACAAGTCATCATGACTCTTTGGTACTTGGGAGTCGGCACGTTCTTCTAGGAGCCGCTACCGATTGATCGATTGAGAGTTGGACTCCAATCGTGTCGAAGTAACCATGAGCCTGCGGGGTCACACACTTAAGAGCAGGAGCAAGTTCGGATTGGATCTGAACAGGAAATCTGGTTGGGTTGGACCCGAGCCGGATTAGGACTGAGTCAGTGTGTCGGACTCATGGTGACTAGTGTTATATGGGCTTTAGTGAATGGGCCACGAGAGTGGAGCCCACGTTCACTCCCTATATATAGTGGAGCACCGTAACCCAGAAAGGTTAATCGTTGATCGGTTAGGTCATTCCATGTGTTTGAAACCCTAGCTCCACAACAGTCTTGCCGTCGTAACGAACCTAGCAGTTCGCTGCCGGTGCTCCTCCTTGTACGTGTGGATACCAGTAGAGGTGTTGTACGATCAGCACCAGGACGATCAGATCCAAAGGACTGCATTGCATCAACTGCCGTCCTTCATCAGTAATCCACAATTGTGCGTCTAGTGGTAAACCTCGTGGCCTTCTACCTCGGATTGATCTTGGGATCACCATGTTAGAAGAAAAAAGTTGTTTTATCTCTGCGTGGCCTAACATTTGGATAAACAGAACAAAAGTTATAGATTTTCTAAGTTTGATTCAATTTCTGGTTTTTAAATCAAAATTCGTGCCACGTGGCAGCGCCTGATTGGACGGTACCGCTTCGGGGTGGATCGCGCTTCCGCGTTGCTGGATCTGATCAGATCCAACGCACCAGATCGTAACTTACCCCTTTGTCAACTAACTAACCTACACCGCCAGATCTAAATCCTATGGCTCAAATCTACGCGTAATGGTTCGCTACTGATTCTAATCATCAAGTCGATCTCATCACTCTGGCCGCACACGGGCGGCGCGAATGGCCACCGCGGCGGCTGCACGTCGCACGGCGACGTTCCGGCGAGGCCAGAAGGTACATGAGGGAGTGAGGGTGCTTATTGAGATCACAGAGACGTGGTGATGCTTGACGTGTGTAACTACCTCGGTGAATTACGCTCCTAGTTACAAGCCTGGATGAGCGGAAATGGTTAAAATAGTACGGTGGGGCCCAAATGCCACTCACAGGTAGACCTTTCGGCCGTCCTAACCATTTCCAAACATCGGGACAAGAACGGGCGGCGTAATCAGCAGGCGAAGGGATCAACTACATACACAAATGAGTATGTATGCAAGCCACCATACAACAGTCCTCAGAGCCATTCCATCTAAAAGAAATAGAAATATTGCAACGCCATACGGCAAGATCCAAATATCCTAGATAGATATAATAGTTTAGGATATCTCCTCATACATCAAACATCAGAGTATCAAGCGGAAGCGGAAAACAAGATCCGAGTATGGATAAGAAGCAAATCGGCATAAGATGCCCCAGAAATAAACACATCCCGCCCACATATCTCACGGATCCCCATTCCCGGAATCTCTACACCGAGTGATCGTTGCCAACATCGTCCATCTCCTCCACCCAGTATCCATCTTGCGGGTTGACCTGTTCATCTGAATCAAATAATTTATCGTGTTAGACCCTAGGGGTACTCAGCAAGTCTTTATGCCTCTAAAGGGGACACAACCTGGGGTGACGCAAGTGCAGCAAAAGATAACACCTAACAATTCTATAGATACTCGCTAACCATCCGCCTAACCAGAGATAGACGGATGTCCGTGAAATAACAACAATTATAACAGTAATATCAACAGATCCATCCTCCTCCTCGCTTACCGACGAGGAAGCGGACGAACAACCCCCCCCCCCATCCGTTGGCAATTTTATTGTCCATTCCATGAGTGTTCCACTATTTACTAGTCAGGTTCTTGGTCAAGTTAAAAGCGGTACTTTAGTTATTCTTGTCTATGATCGAGAAACTGTGCTCCAAGTCGTCCATAACCGCGGACACGGCTTTCAGAAAGATTTACCCTGCAGGGGTGCACAAATAGCAACACACACTCGATCAACCTCGGAAAAACCAAATCAAAACCCAACAAGGCAGTCACGACAAAGCAATCACAGGATTCAGAAATATTTCAGGGGGCCACCCCATTAAGCTACCCGCAACGAAGCTGGCCGGCTACGAGACGGACTCAAGGTTTGTGTGGACGGCTGTAAACGACTGGGAACCCGAAAGTGTGACTGGGCTTGTCGATACAGCGAAAACGTGTCACGGCCCTAAACAGTACAGGTGCTCCACCCACAATCTTAAATAAAGCAGTAAAGCATGGCATAAGTACAGGATAGTAATAAAGCCCCAAACTAATTGTGGCCCCAAGAAATAAGAATGAATCAAGCTCTGGCTCAGGGGGGTCCATAAGGCCTCCCGGATGTGGATAGCACGAATATTCAAGGAACAGGAATCAAGTACTCGGGGTCCTACGGGACACAAGTGAGCATGAAAAACCAAATAGCAGATATTGCTCACCGGTGCCACTTTCATTAGTTATCCCATTACTACTCAGGTTAAGTTGTTTAGGTACCTCGTTATCCATCAGACACTCACATACCCTACACATGCTGTTCTACGACTCGCATGGCTCAAACAACTCCTGTAGTAATGGCTCATGGGATGGAGGGACAAGCTTTAGTGGGGTTTAAAAGTAAAGGCTATGCAATACTTGGGATTCAGTTTAATGCAATCGCGACTCAATGATGCAAGAATAAGATAGAGGCAATAGGTACTATATGTATGCAAGCATGTGGTAGTGCTTGCCTGGCAGCTCAGTTGAAGCGAGAGAAGGATCTGGGTAGTGCTCCTGGTTCTCTTGATATATCCCCTGCTCAGCGTCTATTCGGAGAAGAACCAAACAAACAAGGGCCAACATAAATAAAGTGCACAAGCATATGGATTAAAATGCGACAAGCAAACAATCATGCTATGATGAATGATGCACAATTTGCATGGCAATAAAGTAGCATGGCATGGGTGAGGTGTGGAATACAAGAATAAAGCCTTTTATTGAGTTTGGGTCACATTTTAACCTCAAATAAGTTGCTGTATACAATACATTTATATGATGCATGCTGCAATTCAGAACATGGAATGCATAAACAGAAAGGTCTCGTCGAGCTAATCATTTTAGACATATCATTTGTCAAATTCGGAGTTATAAAACTAAAGTTATTAATTAAATAAGGAAAAGGGCATTTTATTGTAATTTTAAACAACTTGAAAATTTAAAGTGTTCAAACATTATTTTGAAGGGCATAATTGAAATCCTCACATTTTTCTGATTTAAAAACATATATTATATGTTGAATTTGGATTTATGTTTTAAAAGATATTTAAAAACAGATTTAAATTTGAATTTAAATTAATTTGAAAAAGGTTTAATTTAAAACAGAAAACCTTTTCTTACTCAGCTTGTCCTAGCCCTAGACACTGACGGGTGGGGTCAAACGGAAAAGGGACCACGCGCGCAGAAAAAGCTTTTTACACCGCGGGTTAGCCTAGCTGCTGTAGTTGACAGGTGGGCCAGCGAGCTAGGGCCCATGCGTCAGCGGCCGAACGCGCAGAGACTGCCAGGCGGGGCCGAGCTGGAGTGCGGGTTACGGCCAGAGAAACAGAGGGACTTTTCTGCAAATATCTAGTGCGGCTGACAGTGGGTCCACGAGGTACCGCGGGTTAAGGCGAAACAAAAAAAGGGGGGCTAACTGTAAAACTACCATGGCCCAGTACTGTTCTTCGTCTCCACGGTCTGACGGAAACCCGCCCGCGATGCAGAGCGGGGAATCGAACGCGGGTCGCGGCCGTCCGCGCTGATGGGGCTAGCCAGTGCGGCTGGCTCGGGGAGGTTGCTAGGAGGGGGATGGGCGGCTAGAAGAGGCTCTCCGCGACGCGACGATGCAGAGGGCGCACGCGCACGCGACGCACCGAGAGCGCTCGACGGTTGGTCCGGCGACAACAGGGAGCCACGACGAGGACGGAGGTGTCAGGGAGAAGGAGGAGCTCCCCGGGAGTGGGTCGGTGGGGTTGGATCGGCTGGGGAACGTCGCAGCGGCGAGGATGCAGACGCCGGGCGGAGCTAGGGTTTGGCGATGGTGGCGGCGGTACCGGCGGTTCCAGAGCTTCTCCTCCTCGCTGGCGGGTACGGGGCGACGCAGGGGCAGGTCCACGGTCTCCTCGATCACCACCACGACGTGCTGAACGGCTAGATCGACGGGGGCGACGCGGTGCTGGCGGTGATCGGCGTCGGCTGCTGGTGACGTGAAGAAGAAGGGGGAAGGAGAGGGCAGGCTCTGGGGCGGATCTGGGAGATGCAGGAGAGGCCGAGGGGATGAGGCAAGCGAGGGAGAGGGGGAGATGGCGTGCGGGAGTGGGTAGGGATAAAGGTGGCTCGGGTGCCACCTTTCCCTCCTCCTTCACGTGCTCGGGCTGGGGTAGCTAGGGCATGGAGTGGCTGCAGGTGGGCCAGGAAGAGGGGGAGGCAGGCTCGGGTTGGAGGGCCCTCACGGCAGGGAGAGAAAAGAGAGGGAGAAAGAGAGAGCTAGGGTAGGAGGGAGGCTCGGGTTAGGGTTTAAAGAGGAGAGGTAGATGGGGTAGATAGGTAGCTCGGCCAGGGAAGTATGTGGCTAGGTGGGGCCTGCATGGTAGGGAAAAGGGGCACCTCGGCATGGTTGGAGGAGAGGGTGAGAAGAGAGGGGTGATGGTTGTAATTAGGGTTAGATAAGAGAGGGAACTAGGTTTAGGGTTTGGGTTAGCTAGAGAGGAGGCTTGGTTTAGGGTTTAGATGCTTGCATACATCTAGCTAGACCATACAAGAGAGGTGGAAGAGGTTTAGGGTTTTTAGCAAGAACCAACAAGATCAAGCATGAAGAGAGGTAGAGAGAGAGATGGAGATTCACCCAAAAATCCAAATAAAAACAAAGGAGGACCAAAGTTGGAGATGGTTGCATGGCCCATGCAAAATAATTAATGCCATGCTTAATTTTGTGAAAACAATATTATTAACATGGCATTATTCTTATGCATTCCCAAAAGATGGTTTAAGGCCAAGCTAAGGATTTGTGTAAGTAGATCCATCCTATCTCCCATGAGCTAGATTAAATGCCAAAAGAAATTAAAATACAAGCTCATGGAGATGGGGTGGTGGAATTATAAGGTGGTGAAAGAAAGGGGTGGTGGAGTGGAATAAAAGATATGCCCCCAACTCATCTTGGGCATTTAAAAAATATATCAAGAACCAAATACAATATCAAGAGGCAAATACAATTTACAATGCATATGAGAGAAGATCCAAAACAAAAAGGGTTTTATATGATGCTCAAATGCAAGGTGGCATGATGACATGAGCATGATATAATTATGATGCAACAATTATATGTAGGAAGTAGCCATTATATTACTAGACCAAGTAGCATTACAATTGTTAGACAATTGGGATGCTACAACGTGTTCGTGGACGGGGCGGGGGCGCACGGGCATAGCGTCGATTGCTCGTCGGAGTTGGCATCGGCGTCGGGCTCGCTCGAGAGTGGTCGTTGACAATGCTACAAAGCAATAAAACACGAGACAGAGGTGGCGTTAGACATGCACGAACATGGCGAGTGCACGCATATCAACTAGAGAGGAAAGGGTTGTCAGGGTTTACCGGGAAAGTTCGTCGAAGTAGCTCGAGACAGCGGCGGCGCGAGTTGAATTGTGGACATCCTGGTGGCGGAGAGAGGGCGCTGAGTGAGGGGAAAGGAGCAGAGAGGGGAGGGGGTTAAATAGCCTGTGAGGGGCGAGAAAATAACGCGGCCTTGATCGGAAATTAAGCCCGCTTCAATCACGGCAGTGATGGAGGCAACGGCGGCGACGACGGGGTCGGGGGTGCGGGGTTTGGGAATGATGACGACGTGGCGTCTGGGCCACTGGTCAGCGAGGGAGGGGTATGCGCATGTGGGTGAGAGAGAGGGGGGAGGGGAAATGGCTCGGTGGGCTGTTGGGCCTGATCTGGAGCTGGGCTCAAAGGGCAGCGCGCGTTTTATTTTTTTCTTTTTGCTTTTTCTTTTTCTATTTGAATTTTCAGAAATGGTTTTCAAACCCCTTTCAAACTTGTTTGATTTCAAAACTTTTCTAGATTTTTGTAGTGTAATATTTGCACCTAAATGTGTAATATTTGCACCTAAATGTTTAGTCAAATTCACTTTGACAGTTTGAAAATAAAAATAAAACCTTGCCTCTTTGATATATATAGATAATAGGCAATAAGATGGTTTTATTTTGAATTTTGTTTTGAGAACTTTTCTGCAAGCTTTGCATCCATTTTAAAACATCACTTTTCAAAAAAAAACACTCTGATACTTTGAAAATAAAACCATTGCCTTATTTTCATAAAAAAATAGGCATAACATGGTTTCTTATTTGAAATTTTGTTTGGAAAATTCTGTGCAGAACAAATGCTATGAATGCATGAATGAAATGCAAACTTTAACAAATCATGATTTTTGGGATGTTACAAATCTAACCCATTAAGATGAATCGCGCCCTCGAGATTCGGATTGGCTAGCAAATAGGTGAGGGTGATCTTTCCGAAGGTCATCTTCTCTTTCCCAAGTTGCTTCCTCTTTAGAATGATGGTTCCACTGAACTTTGCAGAATTTGATAGTCTTGGTTCGAGTAACTCTTTCTGCAGTCTCAAGAATCTTGATAGGTTTCTCCTCATAAGTGAGATCACTCACTAACTGATCCTCTTCCAAAGGTATAGTGTCCTTCAAAGAGGTTTCTTCCATCTCCAGATGGCATTTGTTCAACTAACTCACATGAAACACATTGTGTATGGTAGACAGTGATTCAGGCAATTCAATCTCATAAGCCACTTCTCCTTTGCGGATCAAAATCTTGAATGGTCCAATATACCTTGGATCTAACTTTCCTTTGATCCTGAATCTCTTCACACCACGGAGTGGTGAGACTCTAAGATAAGCTCTATCACCTACCTCATAGGTCACCTCTCTACACTTTGAATCCGCGTAGCTTTTCTATCGGGACAGTGCTATCTTCAATTTGTCCCTTACTAATCTGACTTTCTCTTCAACTTCCTTAATTAGTTCTGGTCCGAACAAATTTCTTTCTCCTACACCACTCCATAGAAATCGTGTAGTACACTTCCTTACATAGATAAATTCAAATGGTGCCATCTCAATACTGCCTTGATAGCTGTTATTGTAAGAGAATTCTGCGTATGGCAGACTTTGATCCCAACTAGCACCATAGTCTAGGGCACATGCCCTCAACATATCCTCTAGAATCTGGTTTGTCCTTTCTTTCTATCCATCAGTTTGAGGGTGAAAAGCAGTGCTGAACTCTAATCTCGTTCCCAATGACGCATGCAGTTGTCGCCAAAAATGCAAAGTGAACTAAGTTCCTCTATCAAACAAAATACTCTTGGGTACTCCATGCAGACATATAATCCTGTTCATATAGATCTTGGCCAACTTAGCACTTGTGTAGGTTGTCTTCACGGGAATGAAATGAGCCACCTTAGTTAGGCGATCTACAACAACATAGATATAATCATATCCTGATCTAGTCCTTGGCAGTCCGGTGATGAAATCCATACAATCTTGTCCCACTTCCAATCAGGAATAGGTAGTGGCTGCAGGTTTCTGATGTTCTGCTTTCACTCGACTACACACATCACACAAGGCAATATGTTCTGCGATGTCCCTTTTGAGATTATTCCACCAGAATCTTTCCTTCACATCCATGTACATTTTGGTGTTACCTGGATGAATGGAATATGGTGAGTTATGTGCTTCTTGACGAATCAGTTTTCGAAGTTCTGGATCTTGCGGAATACAAATACGTTTTCCATACCATAAATTACCTTGTTCTTCTTCATGGAAACCTTTAGCTTTCCCCTTTTTCATTAATCCTTTGATCTCATCAATTTCCTTGTCTATCTTTTGAGCTTCCCTGATCATGTCTAACAATGTAGGTTGAACATCCAATGACATGAGATGTCCTTCCGGTACTATCTCCAACCTAAGATCTTTGAATTGGGCACACAGATCATCTGGTAATTCTCCTTTAGTAAGGCCATTCACATAAACCTTACGGCTTAAAGCATACGCTACAACATTTGCTTTACCGGGGCAGTATTGCAAACTCAAGTCATAGTCCTTGATGAGTTCTAGCCATCTTCTTTGTCTCATGTTGATTTCTTTCTGAGTGAAGATATACTTCAAACTTTTGTGATCTATGAACACTTCACAACGCTTACCCAAAATATAATGCCTCCATGTCTTGAGTGCATGCACAACAAAGGCTAAATCTAAATCATGAGTAGGATATTTTACTTCATGGGTTTTGAGTTGTCTCGAGGCATAAGTTACAACTTTCCCTTCTTGCATCAAAACTACACCCAATCCTTGGTGAGATGCATCACAATATACATGGAAATCCTTTTCCAAATCTAGCAGACATAAGACTGGTGCTGTCACTAGTCTCTTCTTCAATTCCTGGAAGCTGAGCTCACATCCTTCAGTCCAGTAAAATGTCTTGTCTTTCTTAAGTAACTCCGTCATTGGCTTAGATACCTTTGACAAATTATCAATGAACCTTCTGTAGTATCCTGCCAAGCCAAGGAAACTACGAACTTCCTTCACTGACTTGGGAGATTCCCACTCAGTCACAATTGATACCTTTGTGGGATCGACAACTATACCATCTCCCGACACAATATGTCCAAGAAATCCAACTTCATTCATCCAGAATTCACACTTGTTGAACTTAGCATACAACTTGTGCTCCCTGAGCTTCTCAAGTATCAAACGCAAATGCTCTTCATTGCTCTTGGAGTAGATCAAAATGTCGTCGATGAATACGACAAAAAAATTGTCTAGAAACTCCATGAACACTTTGTTCATCATAAAGACCATACCTAGTTTTGAAAGCAGTCTTAGGCATGTCTTGCTCTCTAATCTTAAGCTGAAAATAGCCTGATCGGAGATCAATCTTTGAGAACACACGAGCTCCTTCTAAATGATCAAACAGATCGTTGATTCTAGGCAAAGGATATTTGTTCTTGATAGTCACCTCATTGAGTGAACGGTAATCTATCCATAAACTTTGACTTCTATATTTCGTCTCAACAAACATAACTGGTGTCGTGGGAATGACCACGACAGATGCTGCAATCGACAGCGACTAGTAGAATATGGGGCAAGGGCGGCCAGCCATCAGCGGTGCGAGATGAGGGCTGAAACACAAGGGTTTACCCAGGTTCGGCCCCCCGGAGGGTAAAGACCTACTCCTGCTAGATTGTATTATGGTGAGAGTACAATGGGGCGAGCTCGACGGCTAGGCGGCGAGTCGCTTGGGTGTATGATGGAACCCTCCTCTATGCGCCCTCTAGGGAGGTTTATATAGACTCACCTCCCTAGGGTTTACAAATCTCAACCGAATCAGTTAAGGATTCGGCGATACTATGACCTAATCCGAATGGGCCTATCTACGCTTCTGGGCCTTCAGCTTCTAGTCTCTTGAGTCCGCGCCAGATCTTGATCCAGTCGCCGTCCTGCAGGCCCACTCGCTGCCGCCTGGGCCAGTAGGAAACGTCCTGCTGAGTATACCCCGGTAGGCATATCCCCATCAGTAGTCCCCGAGGCCGTCGTTGATTGGTCGCAGGCGTTCGCTGGCAGTCGAAGTATGTGGGTCCAATGCGGGCGTCTAGTCAAATCGGCGTTGGACTCCTGAATAAAGGAAAAACTAGTTATTCCAGTCGCAATAACGGCGACCGATCGTGTCGCAGCTCGGCGAACGGGTCGGCGAATACTCAGTCACTGTCATAGTGATCGGGTCGGCGAATCATCGAGTCGCGTGGAGCGACGAGTCGAATGGATGAAGTTGGACCGTCAATTAAGGTCAAACTAGCCGTTGGGGTAATCCAAAGGTAACTTCGGCGTAATCACCGCATAGTAACGGCTCCCGAAATTGGAGGGCAGCAACCGCTATAAAAGGAGAATGACAAGCGAACAGGGAAAACTCCTTCTTTCTTCCTCCGATCTCGCTCATCTCCGTTACCCACTCCGCATAGCAATCCCACCAATCCAGAGAGCCCCGACCTCCACGAATCTTCCAACCAATGGCCCCCTCCACCAAACCATGGGGCAGGTCCAAGTGCACCAGGGCGCTACTAGCGTCCTTCGAGGAGGCCGGGATCCTGCGCGCCGGCAGATGGCGCATCCCCGTGGCCGGAGAAGTGACTCCGGACCCGCACGAGGGAGAATTCATCTGCTTCACCAGCCACCTGGAACGGGGGCTGGGGTTTCCCAATTCGCTCTTCTTTCGGCGCTTTTGCGCCTACTACGGGATCCAACTGTCAGACCTGGGTCCGCACAGCATCGAGCAGCTCGCCATCTTCGTGGCGTTCTGCGAGTGCTATCTAGGCTGCAGGCCCTACTTCCCTCTGTGGCAAGATCTGTTCCATGGGAGGATCAGCCGCGGAGAATCAGGCGGCCCAATGCTGGCCGTGGGTGGCCTAACATTCCAACTGAAGTCGAATGCGTCATTCTTCGACCTGATGCTACCCGCCAAAGAAGCAAACGAATGGAAGAAATCCTGGTTCTATGTCACCGAGTCGACTCCAGACGGCGGGGTGGCGCTTCCAAGGTACTCCGTCGACCGGGCCGAGCCGCGTCGACTTCAGGTCGGCAAGCTTCCGCTGGATCAGCGGATGGTTGTCGACGAAATGCTGCAAACCATCCGCGACCTGAAGAAGAAGAAGGGCCTCCAGACCATCAACCTCTACAACTGTTGGTTCGGGCGGCGACTCGTGCCCTTGGCACGCCGTGACCACTACATGTACGAGTACACGGGCAAGGAAGATCCGACGAAGTCCTCCTTCGCCGAATGGCATCTTGAAGACTAAACCCTGGCCCTGAAGAAAATCACCCAGGCAGTGTATCTGGACGCGAAGGTCGGGGTCACCCCCTTATACTGCAAGGTGCCTAGCTCCGACGGTAAGCCGTTATTTCGCCACCACTCGCAGTCGCAGATGATGCTTTCGCCACCACTCGCAGTCTCATGCTTTTTGTAGTTGTTCCAAGTGGTGGAAGGGTTGCTCCCACCCGCAGACGGCGAGAACTCGAGCTCGTCCGTCCAGAACGGGAGCGAGTAGCCATCCGCCAGAGGCGTCGTCGGGAGCGACGAGGGTGATGACAACGACGACGACGAAGACGAGCCCATGTAAGACGCCGCCCCAACAGTTTGCAAGACTCACGGGCAGCACCAGCGCGAGCTCGAAGCGAGTAGAAGCCTTGAGCCTCACGATGATGATGACGACGAGCTTCCCGAGCACACCTCGCATCGTGAAGCCACGCCGTCAAAGAAGAAGAAGAAGAAGAAGAAGAAGAAGAAGAAGAGGAAGAAGAAGAAGGAGAAGGACAAGAAGAAGGAGGCAAAGGCTCCGCCGAAGAGGAAGACGAAGCTGGCAAAACAGACGTCTCCGCCCCGATCTGCGACCAGTTCGGACGCCACCAGCTCGGCTAAGGGCGAAGCGGCACACGCGGCCGTGGAACCGGACATTGCTGCCCCCCTGGACGAGGTGCCTCTGGCATCGCTGCCACCTCCATTCGCCCCAGTCGCTGGTTTGGGCGATTCTCCGGTTGCAAGGGCCACGCCTCCGAGGGAGGCTCCCGCAGCGATTACCACGGAGGCTCCTGCCGTGGCCTCATCGACGAAGAAGCCATCGGTGTCTTGGGCACACAATGTGTTCGAGACGGGCCTCACTTGGAGATTGGGGCCCGAATTGGAAAACCCGGCTAGCATCCGCACCGGTCTGCGATTCATACCAGTCGCCAAGTAAGTGTCGTTCAGCTGCCTGTTTTTTGTTGTAGTCGGACAGTCTTATTCATATCGTTGTTTCACAGGACTGGTGCCAAAAAGATCGGCCATCCCTCCATTGCCAAGGTTCCACCAGTCGTCACCGAGGTGAACTCCTCGCGGAAGAGGAAGATCGACGAAGTCTCTGCTCCCGCCGAAGGTGTCAAGAAGGCGAAAGGCGATGACGTGGTCACAGTTTCTGACGACACGGCGGTTGCTCCGAGCGAACCTTCGACTGCGGCTAATGTGGCTTCAAAGACCAAGGAAACTGTTGCCTCACCCGACGTGGCCGAGTCGGCTCCAAGTGGCGCTGCGACATCAGCTGGAACTTTTCCTCGCTTCATGGCGAAGCCGGCCACGACGAGTGGCACAGCGCCAACGAGCCGGATGCCCGGGGTCACCGAGTGTAACACCACGGTTCTGAAAAGACCATAGCTTCTATGTGACATGCCAATCCCTGCATCGGTTCATTGGCCCACAATAGAATAAGATGAATAACATAGCAAAATATCCGTGTATCATAAATAACGAAGATCCAGAGTACCATTATTACAATGAAAGCTTAGCTCAAGGCTAGCTCAAATTATTCATGTAGCAACATAAATAAAGCAAATCCTCCATTCTTCAAATTGCCCACAAGTGAACAAGTGCCGAGTAGAGTACCGTGGCCTAAATCGATTACTCAGAATCGGAATATCCTGCAACATGAAACGTAGCAGCCCCGAAGGGTCAATACATAGAATGTATGGCAAGTAGAGCTATTAAAGGAGACAATAGTGCTAACATCTACATGCATATTTGGCAAGTGGAGCTGTGGCTAGCTTGCATTTGCAAATACCTTTGTCCTACTTTCATAAACAGTTTTTGTTTTTCTTTGAAAAGATCCCAATTAAGTTTTAACCCATCAACATTAAAGCAATTATGAAATTGGAATGAGCGAGAAACATGTCATGGAATCAATATCAAGCAACTCAGTCGTCCATAACCGGGGACATGGCTAATCGATTAGATTATACACCCTGCAGGGGTTAGTACACTTTACCCATGTGACTTGGCCAGCCCAACTCGTACCATCACTCTCATTTTGGGTGATGATAGGGAGAAGTCCAAGAAGAGACCGTTCAGGAAGTAGCTCCCCAATCCCGACGCGCACCGGTCCAATCTACCAAAATTCTACATCTCTGGATACGCGGGTTTGAGTTACCACAACCTACTGAGTCCAACCAACCGCCCATTTCATTATTGGCACATGGTTGTACACGTAAGCTACAAAATAAATAAGCCAATCATTTTCTCTTGATACCTGGGTGCCTTTACGCAATGATACCACCAAAAATTATCAATCCCATCACACCGAGGAGATTCATTGATTAAGTTGTTTTAGTTTTCACAAACCAACACATTTAGAAACAACTTTCAGTGATGTAACCCAGCCCTCGTTCATCATAGCATGGCTAAGCACATCTACCAACGGTGGTTCATCTACAAGGAAAACCCTACCACATAATAGGACATAGCATAGCAATAGTATCATCCTACACATGCATCTATAAAATACACGACAATGCATTGAAAATAGTAGGACAACATCATGAAAAAAGTATCATTTACTTTCCTTGGTTGTAGCGGTCGGAAGAACAATCAACACATGAGCAAGCGTTGCACTCGTCACAATCTACACGATACAATTGCAATCATAAACAAACCATCCACAATCATATGCAAACAAAGATGATACAAGATGCATGCATGACAAGTGGATCGATGCTACAGCGGCATCATATAATCTTATTCAGTATAGCTACTGTATGCATGCATGGAAATTATTTTTAGCGCAAGGAGAACAAGTATGCAATTTATAATGCTCAATAATAGAGCTAGAAACCAAATAATTCACCACTGCTGACATACTGTTTGTAAAATCTTGGGAAAATTTTACTGTGTAGGCAACTCTAAAAAGGAACAGTACCAATTGGAATTTCTCAAAAAGGATTTATATAACTCCCTGAGTAATTAAAATACTGCAGTAAGCTTTTAAATAGATTCTGCAAAATCTATTACTGTAAGCCTAACTTTTTATTTCACTTTGAGATTCCCCTTGTTCTACTGATTCCAGGGACATATTATTTGCAATTTTTGGAGTTGCAGAACTTATTCTACGAATTAATTACTCTAAAAAGGCCATTAAATCATTTAATTATTATGGACAAAATCTTGCTGTAAAAGTGTAAAACAATGGTACATCAAGATTTTACACAAGACACTGAATCTACACATATTTTATTTGTAATTTTTGGCCCAGTAGATTTCAATATATGAATTTTGCAAGTTTTGGTTAATTCTGCCAATTAAATAAATTTAGAAAATACCCAGTCAGCGTTGACGCGACACGCTGACCAGTCAGCGGTCGGCGTGACCAGTCAACGGCCCATCTAGGCCGTCCGCTGCAGATCGGAGGGCAGGGGGAAGGCGGCGAGGGAGCTCACCGGCGCTGGCGGCGGCGGGGCCGGGGGCGACGACAGCGGTGGTCCTCAGCGGCGGCGAAGTGGCGTACGGCATCAGCAGCGTGGCGGTGGAGCTTCTCAGCGTGGAGGCGGTGGCCGGCGCGTGAGGAGGCGACGGCGGCGGGCTGCCGGAGCTCGGTGGCGGTGTGGCGGGCACGTGCAGCGTCTGGCGGCGTCGTCCTGTGGCAGAGGAGGAGAGGGGGTCAGCGGCGGTGGGCGAGGTCGCGGGGAAGCTCGCGGGCGAGGGAGGGCGACGGCGCAGCGGTGAAGGCGCTTACTGTGAGCGGGGAAGGCGGCGGCGGCAGCTAGCTCCGGCGAGAAATCGCCGGAGTTTGAGGGCGAGAGAGAGGCGAGGGTTTAGGGGGTCGGGTAGAGGGGCGCCTAAGGTATAAGAGAGAGGGTCTCGGTGGCGCGTGCGTGGTCCTGGTCATGGCCGGGTCGGCCTCGACGTCCGTGCCCTGGCCGGCTCGCGCTGACGGGCGGCCCCAGCTGGCGGTGTCTGCGGCCGCGTGGGCGGCGCGATGCTACCTGCCGCGCGGGCGGCGGCGGCGGCTGCTGCGCGCGCGTGCGCTGCGCTGCACTGGCTGGGCCGCGGCGGGCCGGCTGGCTGCCGCGCTGCCGTTGCCTTTTTTTTGTTCTTTTTCTTTTCTATTTTCTGTTTTAGTATTTCTATTATAACTTTTTCCTACGAACTCCAAATTGAGTGAAATTTCTTTCTAAAATTTAGAAGATCAACCTAGGATCCTTTTGTACTCCTTCCTACTAGTTTTCAAATAGTGGATTATAATCCTTAGTATAACCCCTTGTAGGTGCATTTTAGCAATTCAAAATAGGCTTAGAAAATATTGTTTCGCCAAAATCTTTTCAAGCTGAAATTTTGCATGGATGATCATGATGCAATGACATGAATGATATGCAGTACCAAATCTAAAATTTGGGATGTGACACCGAGAAGGAGGTCGAGCAGCGTCGCGGCCACACTCCGGTCGTGCTTGCGTCTGTGGACGCGCTGGAGCTTCACGGCATGCTGGGCGCTGCCATCCAGGTATGTCCAGTCCCCGAGGATCGGGCCACTGAATTTCAGTGGTCGGATTCTTAATGTTTTTATATCGTCTAGTCCCCGAGTGTCGGTCGCTGACTTTCAGCGAGTGGGCACTTAGGATTTTCAATGTCCAGTCCCCGAGTGCCTGGTCGCTGAATTTCAGCGAGTGGGCACTTAGGATTTTCAATGTCCAGTCCCCGAGTGCCTGGTCGCTGAATTTCAGCGAGTGGGCACTTACGATTTTCAATGTCCAGTCCCCGAGTGCCTGGTCGCTGAATTTCAGTGAGTGGGCACTTAGGATTTCGTTGTTGTTGACGTTGTAGTTTGTGTGCAGCGTTTGCAACGTGAATCGGCCGATCGGCTTGTGGCGAAGTGTCGCATGGAGAAGGAACTCGCTGCCGTCCACGAGACGAACAAGGGGTTGCAAGCCGTTGCAGCCGAGGTGGAGGAGGTCCATTGAGGCCTTGTCCCGGCGGGTGACCTGATGGCGGCTCAATCTGCTTTGAGTGCGGCCAAGAAGTGAATCGCTGATCTGGAGCGTGAGCTCAAGGAGGCGAAGGCGGAGGGGCGAGCGAAAGCTGTTGTTACGTCTGCCGCTGAAGAGCGGAAAGTGTCTGACGCGCTCATTGCTGGGCTGTAGAACGACTTCTCCTCTCTTCAAAGCTTCATCACGGGCCTCTGCCGTCCGCTAATTGGTAAACTCTTCTTACTTTTTCCTCTACCTGCACAACTACGTTTGCGAAATCTTTGACGTGCTCATTGCCTGCTTTTGTCCCACAGGCCAGATTATTGACAATGAGGAGGAGGCGCAGTCATTCGACGCGTGGCAGTGTGTGACTACCCTGGTCGACTCGGCCGCGTTGTCCGTGACTTGCATTCGAGTGTACCTTCAGGAGATATCCCCACGGAGGTGATTCCCAACGACCTCGTCGAGGTATGGCGCTATCTTGATAAGGCTCCGTCAGTCGTCGAGTTCATGACGCGGTCGGCCTTCCGGCGCGGGGCGGCAACGGCGCTCAGCCTTGGGCTTGCCCATTTCCCGGAGGACTTCGACCTTGACGACGTGACGAGCGGCTACCCCTCATCCACGGGCTCTGTGGTGATTGCCGAGGTGCTGAAGCTGATGGACCGGGCCGCGGTGTATTCCGATCGTGTTTGGGCAATGGGAGACCTCCTCCCCTATCAAGAGACGGTTGTCGCCCCCAACGATCCCGAGCCGAAGCATCCGGACTTCAAGGTCGAGCAACCGTTTCGCGCGGCGATGGCGGGCGAATTGACGACGTACCCATCAAACCCATACGTGCCCTTCATTCGTAACCGCAGGGGTGGCGGTGACTCGGCGTCCAAACCTGCAGAGTAAAAGCGTTGTGCCCTGGGGCGTTAGGAACAATAACTATTGAACTTTCCTTGTAATTTGACACAACTTTGTGCTGCTATAAAGGAGATTCGTGTTGTTTTGTTATTTGCTTTGTGATTTTGGATTTTTGATTGAACGAGTCCCCAAGCGCGTCCGCCCTTGTTATGGGGTTTACCTCGTTTGTTATGTGTTCATAAATTTTTGGTGGATTTAGGTCGACTCGCCAGGGCTCGTAGAGCCAGTCGCAGGGCGACTCCCATGGGTGCTCTTTACTTGACCGTTTTCCCGTGCGCGAACGAGGCCGGGTAGCCGAGTCCCCGAGCGTGGTACTTGGTCGTTCTAGTCGCAGATCCAAGATAGGTGAGGACTAAGCGCGTTAGCGTAAGCGCGTCACTCCTTCCTGACCCGCAGGATCAGTTGCATGGCGAGTCCTGGGCACGCTCTCATACTTGGCGTTTTTCCCTAGTCGCTCGTGCTTGACTAGTCGTCAGTCCCCGAGTGTGGTATTTGGCCGTTCGAGTCGCTGTGCCGAGGATGTGGAGGACCTTGGTCGCTGTGAGGAGCGAGGGAAGTTGTCTTGGCTCGGTAAGCCAGACGAGCTAGGCGACTCCAATGGGGCTCCGGGTTGGCGTTTTTCGTGGACGTTACAAGTCCTGGGGTATCCCAGTGCCCTCGTAGCGCACTACTTGGCCGTGCCGGTCTCTTTACCAGAGGTTGACTTCTACGGCTAGCTTGACGCTGTTATTACGAGTGCGAGTGGCACAAGACACGGAGAGTAGACGCAATTTGCGGTAACTGGTCTGTTTTATTTCATAGTAGGGGGAGAGTACATGTATGGATTTCTAGGAGTAGAACTTCCGCAAGAGGTTTACATTCCAGGGCCGCTTGACGTCGAGTTTCCCGTCTCCTCGGACGTCTGTGAGGTAGTAGGCGTCATTGCCTAGGACTCACCCGATGGCGAATGGTCCCTCCCAAGGGGGGGAGAGTTTGTGCATGCCCTTCTTGTCCTGGATGAGGCGTAGTACCAGGTCGCCTTCCTAGAAAGCGTGAGTCCTTAATCGTCGGCTATGGTAGCAGCGGAGCCCTTGCTGGTAGATGGCAGTGCGGGAGCGAGCTAGGTCGCGTGCCTCGTCGAGCTGATCGACCCCATCTTGTCGTGCGAGTTCGTTTGCAGCCTCCGTGTAGTTGACCACCCTGGGCGAGTCGTGCTCTAGGTCAGTGGGCATGACTGCCTCAGCGCCGTACACCATGAAGAAGGGGGTGAACCCTGTCGACCTTAAAGGAGGTGCGGATGCCCCTGATGACGGAGGGTAGTTCCTCGACCCAGCATCCGGCGGTGCGCTCGAGTGGTACTTGGAGCCGTGGCTTCAGGCCATGGAGGATGCTCTGATTGGCGTGTTCCGCCTGGCCGTTGGATTCCGGGTGGGCGACTGAGGCGAGGTCGAGTCGAATGTGATGTTCCTCACAGAACTCGGCCATGGCTCCTTTGGCGAAGTTGGTGCCGTTGTCCGTGATGATGCTGTTTGGGAACCCGTAGCGATAGATGAGCTCGCGTAGGAACTTGGTGGCAGTCTTCCCATCGCATTTGCGGACTGGCTTGGCCTCCACCCATTTTGTGAATTTGTCGACTGCGACCAGGAGGTGGGTGAAGCCGGAGGGGGCCTTCTTGAAAGGGCCTACCATGTCCATACCCCACAAGGCACACGGCCAAGTGATGGGGATTGTCTTGAGCGCCAAGCTCGACACGTGGGTCTGGTTGGCGTATTTCTGGCACCCGACGCACTGCTGGACAATATCGACATCGTCTGCGTGTGCGGTGGGCCAGTAGAAGCCGTGTTGCATAGCCTTTGCGACCAGAGAGCGGGCGCCGGCGTGGTGGCCGCAGTCGCCGGAGTGGATGTCTTGGAGGATTTTGCGTCCTTCAGCGGGTTGAACGCAACGTTGGAACACGCTGGTAACGTTGTGCTTGTGGAGCTCGCAGTTGATGATGACGAAGGATTTGCAGCGGCGTGCTATCATCCGGGCGTCCGTTTCGTCTGCTGGCAAGGTGCCTCCCTCCAGGTAGGCGATGTATGGCGTGGTCCAGTCGTCTGGCTCGGCGATGAGTGCGACCAGGGCTGCCTCTGGTTGCAGCGGGATTCCGATGTCGATCTTTCTTGGGGTAGAGACGGAAGGCTTGGTGATGGTGTCGAGAAAGACGCTGGCGGGTGGTGCGAGTCGAGCCGAGCCGATGCGAGAGAGTGCGTCGGCCTCCTCGTTCTTCCGCCTGTCAATCCACTCGACGGAGTAGCCTGCAAAGTGTCCGCCCAGCTTGTCCACTGCTTGGCGGTATGCCGCCATGGTGGGGGAGACAGCGTCGCAGGTGCCAGCGACTTGCCCGGCGACGAGGTCGGAGTCTCCGTAGCAGCGTAGGCGGTTGACGTTCATCTCCTTGGCAGCTCGCATGCCGTGGAGTAGCGCCTCGTACTCGGCCATGTTGTTGGTGCAGGTGGTGAAGTCGAGGCAGAGGACGTAGCGGAGCTTGTCGCCCTTCGGAGAGGTTAGCACGATACCTGCTCCTGCACCGTCCGCATTCTTGGAGCCGTCATAGTGTAAACTCCAGTAATGGAGGTATGGCAGCTTTTCTGGTTGCTGGGCCTCCTCCCAGTCGGCGATGAAGTCCGCAAGGGCTTGTGACTTAATCGCCTTGCGCGGCTCGTACTTGATATTGTGGACGCCGATCTCAACGGCCCACTTGGCGACTCGCCCGGTTGCCTCACGGTTGCGAATGATGTCCTGCAACGGTGCTGAGGAGACGACCGTTATCGGGTGCTCCTGGAAGTAGTGTGGCAGTCGCCGCTGTGCTCTGAAGACCGCGTATACCAGTTTCTGGTATTGCGGGTAGCGCTGGTGTGATTCGGTGAGGACTTCGCTGATGTAGTACACTGGTCGCTGCACCGGGCGCTCCTTTCCTTCCTCTGGTCGTTCGACGACCATGACGGCGCTGACGACGCGCTCGGAAGCTGCGATGTAGACCAGCATGGGTTCCTTGTCAACGGGGGCGGCGAGTAGCGATGCTGCGAGTAGCACCTTCTTGAGGTCGCGGAGTGCATCATCCGCTTCCTTGTCCCACTCGAATGTGGGGTTCTTGCGCATCAGGCGGTAGGGGGGCATCGCCTTTTCGCCCAACCAAGGAATGAAGCGACTGAGAGCCGCGACTCGCCCGGCCAGCTTCTGGACGTCGCGCAGGCACTCAAGTTTGCCGAGTCGAGCGATCGTGTCGATCTTGGTGGGGTTCGCCTCAATCCCGCGCTTGGAGACAACGTACCCCAGTAGCTGCCCAGCTGGTACGCCAAAGGTGCATTTACCTGGGTTTAGCTTTATCTTGTATTTCCGCAGGTTGGCGAATGTTTCCGCCAGTTCAGCGAGTAGGTCGCTCTCGTGAGCGGACTTCACCACCACGTCGTCGATGTAGACGTGGATATTGCGGCCAACTTGGCTCGCAAGGCACTCCTGCATGCACCGCTGGTAGGTTGCCCCGACGTTCTTGAGGCCGAAGGTCATGGCTGTGTAGCAGAAGGCTCCGAATGGCGTGATGAACGCCGTCTTCTCTTCATCCTCGACGGCCATTTTGATCTGGTTTTACCCAGAGTAGGTGTCGAGTAAACATAGCGACTCCGAGCCTGTGGTGGAATCGATGATTTGGTCGATCCGCGGGAGGACGAATTGCTCCTTCGGGCAGGCGCTGTTTAAGTTTGTGTAATCGATACACATCCTCCAGGTCCCGTTTTTCTTCTCGACCAGGACTGGGTTTGCCAGCCACTTGGAGTACTTGATTGGACGGATGAAGCCTGCAACGAGTAGACGCTGCACCTCCTCGGCGATGGCTCGGCGGCGCTCTTCATTGAAGGGCCGCAGCGACTGCTTGACAGGTCACACTTTGGGGTCGGCGTTGAGTTTGTGCTAAGCGAGTTCCCTAGGGACACCGGGCATGTCGGATGGCTTCCGTGCGAAGATGTCCCTGTTCTCACGGAGGAACCCGATGAGCGCGCCTTCCTATGTTGGGCTCATGCCCATCCCGATCGTCACCGTCTGGCTGGAGTCGCCCGGGACCAGCTCGACGGTGCGGGTATGCGTCATTGCCTCGAAGGATGTGGGGTTGCCGCCCTCCGAGTTGGTCTTCTTGAGTATGGTGGGGTCGTCGTTGTTGACCCTGCTCGCGTACTTGGAGAGCTCGTCGGCGTGGTTAGCCTCTGCCGCGATGACGGCGTCGGCGAGTTCGGCTCCTTTGGCCTCGCACTCGGCGGCCATGTCGGGGTCGCCGTGGATGGTGATGACACCACACGGCCCGGGTAGCTTCATCGCGTTGTACGCGTAGTGGGGCGCTGCCATGAACTTGGCGACCGCCTGGCGCCCCAGGACGCAGTGGTAGGGGCTGTCGAAGGGCACCAGCTCGAAGACGATCCGCTCGGTGCGGAAGTTTGCCGGTGTGCCGAAGGTAACTGGCAGAGTCACCTTGCCGATCGGGTACGCCTTCCGACCGGGGACGATGCCGTGGAAAGTGGTGTAGGTCATCTTGATCATCGACTGCGGGAGACGCAGTCGCCTGAAGGTGTCTAGGTATAGAATATTGATGGAGCTGCCGCCGTCCATCAATGTCTTGGGGAGCCAGTAGTCCCCCCACCTTGGGCTTGACCACCAAGGCGACTTGGCCTGGGTACTTGATCCGTGGTGAGTGGTCTTGGCGGCTCCAAGTGATTGGCTGCTCAGACCAGTTGAGGAATTGGGGGACGTCCACCTGGGCCACCGCGTTGACGGCAATGGCGCGGGCGATGACCTTCTTCTCGCACTTCGTGTTGAAGCATGTGAAGGTGTGGAGCGAGCCGATGACGCTGCCGAATTTTCCGCCGTTTGGCGGGTTGTTGTCAGGGTCTTCTCGCGCGCACCGTGCCTTCTCGATCTCCTTGAGAGAGTGGCAGTCGGCGGTCGTGTGCGTAGCGGGCTTTCCTTCCCTGCTGTGAAATACACAAGGTTGGTTAAGAAGGGTCGCGGGGTCAAACCTCGGTTTCGCCTTGTAGTTGCCACCGTCGCGGCGTTGCCCCCCGTCGCGGCGGAAGATCTTGGGCTCGCGCTGCGCGTACCCAACATTGGCGAAGAAGTCGACTCGCTCGTCACTGCGGCGCTTGCCGGTGAGGCGAGTGTTGCTGTAGCGTAGGTCGGACCGTCTCCCGTTGTCGTGACCACTTGTGCGGCGTTGTCCTTCCGACTTGTCGTGGTGGTGGCACGGCAGATGCCATGGGTAGGCTAAAGTATGGGGCCAATGGATGCTAGTGGGATCTGGGGAGGGATGATGCAACTGATTCTACGCACAAGTGGTTAAGATCAAGATCTTTATTTCTCTTCTTCTGGGTTACAAGTGCTCCTCGAGCTGTATACAGGGAGAACATATGAATCTAACCAGCCTAACGGTACTGAAAAGACTCGATGCCCTTCTCAGGGTCCAAGCCTCCCCTTATAAAGGGGTGCCTTGGGTGCCCTTAGGGCTGACGAGGAAAGCATATTCGTGGAATATGCTTGTACCAAAATAGTAGTTCGGCGGCCTCCTTTCCCTGCTGCCCCTCTAAAGATGGCAAAGCTCCAGCGGCCCCCTCCTGCGTGCCTCGGGCTCCAGGACTGTCACCTCCGTGACCTCCTTCTGCTCCTCTGACCCTGCACATCCTTGTCTCTTGTGCTTGGCCCTGTTCAGATTCCTTCTAGCCTGCAGCTATAGTTTGACCCTGGGCTTCTCCTTCTCCTGCAAGCTTCGTATAACTCGATCTTACCTTGCGTTACTCGGCTCGTTCCTCACCTGCATGAATACCATTTGGGTAACCCGGCCGAGCTTCTTACTAACTCGGCCGGGTAACCACTTGATACCTGTAGACGAGCTTCTTGCCTCCGTTCATCGGCCGACATATCCATGATTCGGCCGACCTAGGCCGTAGCTCGGCAACCAGACGGGGACAGTATCTCTGTTTTTCCCCGTCTCTGACCTACCCGAGGTTAACCCCCCGACATTAGTCCCCGAAGCTGGTGTGGCCCTGTCAATTACTTTGGCCGGGTTATATCAGCTTCATCGCTTTCTTCAGTCCTGTCTCCGAGCTATGGCCTCGTCCGAGGCTTCCTCGTTCCTTCCATCATACGCTACGTCCTACGTGTCACCCTATCATTGCTTTTCTAGTTTTTAGGTCTTTCTACAGTGCTTACTGACAAGCTACAGTGAACCCTGTACCTGCTGCGCCGCCGCCACGACGCCTCGTGTGCCGCTCCCCTTGGGATCGTAACAATTTTTCTTCGTCTGTGGCCGTTGGTGTGGCTCCATTCTCCGTCGTGCGTTCGTGTTACTCCCACGATCTACACGGGTAACTGCCACACCCACGATCCCACTCCCCTATTCATTTCTTGCCTATAAAGTGGGGAAACGCGCCCGCAGGGCTCATCTTTCCCATTGTCGCTCGCGTCCGCTCTCCTTCTTCCCTTCGCCTGCGCGTCCTCTTGCCGCTCCGCCGCCGCTCACCAGCCAGAGCTTCCGCCGGCGAGGATTCCACCGCGTCGTTCGGCCTTTCTCGCCCGTGCTCTACGGCTGTGGCCCCGCCGCCGGTGAGTCCTCTCTGGCTATCTTTCCCTGTCCTTGCCCTAGATCGATCCACACTGTTTTCGTGCTCAGGCGACGGTTCCTCCTCTTTTCACCATTATTTTCGTACTAAGTTCCGACGGGGCCTTGTAGTTCTAAGCTCTCCTCCGCCGCCAGTTTTTCCTCCGGCGATCTCTCCGGCGGAACTATGTCTAGTTCGTTTAGCGGTGCTCTGGTTGAGGACGATGACGCTGGCTCCGGGCCCGAGCGTGGATCGTGGCAGGGTTCCTCAGTCACGCGCCGCGAGATTGAATGGCTCATCCGAACTCGGCGGATTCCTGCCGAGGTTTCCTGTCGTTTACCCGGCAGCGAATCCTCTCCTGTTCTCAGAGAGGGAGAGTATGTGGTCTTCATGTCCCACTTCGCCCGCGGCTTCGGTCTCCCTCTTAGCGATTTCGCTAGAGAATTTCTTGATTACTTCGGCCTTCAGCCGCATCACCTTCCTGCGAACGCCATAGCTTCTCTTTCCGCTTTCATCTCAGCTTCGGAGGGTTACTTCGGCCTGTGGCCATCAGTACATGTCTGGTCGAAGTTCTTCCAGATCCGCTCCAACGTTGTTCCCGACAAATCTCTGCATCCTTCCGAGAAGTTGCTCACCCAATGTGGGGCGGCATCTATTACACCTCGGAGGCAATCCGTGTTCCCCCGCGTCACCGGGTTTGAGTCGTGCAAGAAATGGCACAAGTCATTCTTCTACGTCAAGAACAGAGGGGCGGAAGACAAGATTCGGCTCCCTCCATTCTCAATTGGCCCACCTTCCAAAGTGAATTGGCTCTATAATCCGAAGAAAACTCACGCCCTGGCCGAGGCTTTCGAGATTCGGCTGAAGGAGTTGATTCGGGCCGGGTTGTGCGGCGAAGACCTGATGGCAACCTTCATCAGTAGCCGGATCTGCCCCTTCCAGCAACGGACCCACAAGCTGTGCTATATGAGTGGTCCTCTGGACCCTAACCGAGTCTCGACCGTGGAGTTGGACAATTACCTCATTCATAAGCGCGTTCGAGCTATCTTCAAGACTGAGATGCCTGAGGATTGGTCCTGGGGGTTAAAACCATTCACCCGCGACCATCCGCCCCCCGAGGTAAGCCTAATCTGCATTACTCTATTTTTCCCCAGTTTCTAGAGACTGGTTTACATGATTTTCCCTCCTTGTCATGCAGAGGTTCGCGGAGCAGAAGAGCGAGGATGCCGAAGTTCTGCAGCTCCCTTGGCCCGCAGATAGGAGTACCCTGGATACTGGTGAGCCGGACTCCGAGGAGTTCGTCCCTAAGTCGGATCCCGCTCCTGCTCGAGCTCGCGGCAAGGCTTCGACGCAAGAGGAAGAAGGTGATTCGGACGAGGTCCAAATTCTTGAGGTAGTTGCCGCTATGCCTATTTCTTATGCATTTCCGGCTTCTACTTTCCCAGCTAATCCGGCCGGCCAGGTTCATGACGTCGAACCTATTGCTTCCCGGCCTCCCGTTACCTCGGGGAAACGCGGGGCTCCTGCTAGTGCCTCAGAGGCAGTTCCTAAGAAGCGAGTAAAGAGATCCGCTCCGAATCCTCCCAGGCGCAAGATTATGCCCGGGGTTGCTGGGTAAGTTCTTTTGCCTATATTTCTTGTTTCTTTCTCTCTCTGTTTCTCATACCGACGAATCTTCTTTCTTATTTTTGCAGCGCTCCTCTGTCTGTTAAACCCGGCGGTCCTAGTATGACCAGCCGTTCGATTCGGCCTCCATCTCCTCCTCCCGCTGATGACACTAGAGTTCCTAGTCCCATTCGTCCTGCTTCTCCCCCTGCTCTGAATACTTCGCTTGTTCGCCGTGATGCC
Source organism: Avena atlantica (assembly GCA_910589765.1). Taxonomy (NCBI): domain Eukaryota; kingdom Viridiplantae; phylum Streptophyta; class Magnoliopsida; order Poales; family Poaceae; genus Avena; species Avena atlantica. Next base: position 305,764,960 of record OU342736.1, read on the forward strand.
CCTGAGATTTCTCCCATTGATCCGGATCCGATCCGGCCCTCCGATGTTTTCGTCGAGCCAGCTGTCCCTTCTATGGGCCCCAGCGTTACCATTGAGCCTCCATCTTCTCCGGCTGTTTCTACGGTCATCCCGACCTCTGCCGAGAAAGTCGTTGCCCCGGCGCCCTCTGCGAGCTTAACCTCCACTGATCCTAAGGACTCCGTCCCTACTTCGGAGGCGCAACTTCTTGCTGGTGCCTCTTCTAAGGAGAAAAGTGTTATTGCCGTCAAGACTTCTTCTCAGAAAGGTCTTGCCGGCACTTCCCAGCCGAGTATTGCAGAGGCGCTGCGCAAAGGAGCTGCATCTGCCAAAGTCACTGCTACCTCGGCCACCGGTAGCCAGCTTGCTCTTCATAAGAGCCCTGCGACTGCCATCGTCGGTCCGCCTGCCCGGGGTAAAGTTTTGACTCGGACAGCTAGCGGGAACAGCCTTGGAGCGCTGGTTGAATATGCCGACAACTGGAATGCTGCTGATCAGTTCGTCGGTAACCCGGCCAACCAGTCCTTTCAGCTTTCTGATATCAGCGGCCGTTTTGACCATGCCGCTAAGTTCATCATTGAAACCAACAAAATGAATGAGGTAATAATTTTTTCCTCTGAGTCTTGAATTATTCTGTCGATATTACCATATGCTCTAGTCCCCAAAACTTGCAAGGAAATAACTTGTTCTATACTTGGAAGTTTGATCTAATTTTATTTATAAGGTTTGATAATTCGGTTGTTTAGATTCGAGTTTAATCGTGTTTTATTCGGATCTAGCCTAGTCTTCAATATCCGGTCATCTAGATCCGAGTCAAGTTCTGCTTGACTCGGATTTGGTTTAGTTTTGAATTTCCAGCGACCTAAATCTTAGTTAAGTTCAGCTTAACTCGGATTTTGCTTGGTTTTGAATATCCAGCCACCTAGATCTGAGTTAAGTTCTGCTTAATTCGGATCTTGCTTGGTTTTGAATATCCAGCCACCTAGATCTGAGTTAAGTTCTGCTTAACTCGGATCTGGTTTGGTTTTGAATATCCAGCCACCTAGATCTGAGTTAAGTTTTGCTTAACTCGGATCTTGCTAGGTTTTGAATATCCAGCCACCTAGATCTGAGTTAAGTTCTGCTTAACTCGGATCTGGTTTGGTTTTGAATATCCAGCCACCTAGATCTGAGTTAAGTTTTGCTTAACTCGGATCTTGCTAGGTTTTGAATATCCAGCCACCTAGATCTGAGTTAAGTTCTGCTTAACTCGGATCTGGTTTGGTTTTGAATATCCAGCCACCTAGATCTGAGTTAAGTTTTGCTTAACTCGGATCTTGCTTGGTTTTGAATATCCAGCCACCTAGATCTGAGTTAAGTTCTGCTTAACTCGGATCTGGTTTGGTTTTGCTCGTTGACTTATCATTGTGCCTCGTTACTCAGGTTGCACATGACCGGCGAACTGCCGAGTTCCAGAGGTTGCTTTTTGCGCATCGCAAACTGGAAGAGAAATACGAGAAAGTCCTGCCCGTGGCAAAGAAGGCCGGTAAGTCGATAGTTTCTTTTCCTTATTCGCAAACTTCTCATATACTTGTCCGTGGAATGCCGGCTTACTTCTTGCTGAATAGGTAAAATCAACAACCTCAATATCCACCTTGAAAAGAAGATCAAGACCTTGGAAGGTTAGTTTCCTTTCTACTTTACTCCTTCTTTTAGTATCTATGCTAAGTTTCCTTATTGCGTTGGGTTGTGGTAAAGCCGAGTTGCAAGACTTTGCAGCGTCGCAACAAGATTGCGTGCCCATGCCTGACGTAATGCTTCACTTCTTAGAACAAACCTCAGCTCATTCGGCGCAACTACAAGAGAAGGATGATGAGATAGCTCGCCTGAGATCCGAGGTGAATACACTCAAGCTCTCTCAGAAATCCGAGCTAGAAAAGGTCGGCCAAGAATTTTCTTTGGAAAAGAGTCGGCTGACCCTGGATCTAGAGAAGAACAAAGAACTCCTCGAAGCTTCCGAACTTAAAACTCGTGGTTTGAGCGAGGAAATTGCTCGTTTCGAGAAGAGTAAAGCTGCTTGGGCCAAAGACCTTCAGATAATGATGAGCTATATTCATCGTAAGTTATTTGGCCTGGCCGAGCTAAAAATTTTCTTTGTCTTCGCTGCTATCCTTTGACCTGTTCATGTTTTGCGCAGATCACTTCCCCGAGGCCAAACCCGTGAGCTCTAAAGCTGTTCTTGCAGCTCGCGCTCGTCGAGGTGAACCTGATGCTGTTGACTTTGAATATTCAATGGAGGATTTTTTGGTTGCCGTTGGTGCTGCAGTTGGTCCGATGAAAGTCATGGGCCGGGACTTGGTGGAGGCCGCTATCAAAGCTTACCATGCGCTCTGGCCGAATACCTCCGGGACTCCCGATATCAACGAGGTTAAGTTATTGGTGACCAGGCTAATGGGATCTGAGAGACAGTTGAGTCTTTGGAGAGAATCTGCTGCGCGTGCTGGTGCCGACATGGCCCTTACTGTAATTATGTCATGGTATGAAGACATCTCTCTTGACATTCTGATGAATCTGCGCACTGGCTCCCGCTGGGTTGAAGATCCGACCTTTGTTGCACTCCGGCAAGCTCGGGCTTTCCAGCTCGTCGAGTATGCCGACGTGCACACTTGGAATGAAGGGCCGAGTTTTCTCCCAGATCCAGATCAGGAAGTCGCGGGTGATGATTCAACTGAGCGTGGGGAAAGTGAAGATGATTCGTCCACCTCCGATAGCTCCAGTTCAAGCTCGGATAACAACGGCGATGCGCGGTCTTCCTCCAAAGGCACCGGGCATTCTACCGCGCGCACTGACGCTCCTGAACAACCCCGTGATACTGCCGAAGTTACACCTGGGTCGGTGGAGGGCGAGGCAACCTCAGTCGAAGTTCCTCTTACTTCGGAGTGCCCCGCACCTGAGCAAGTGGTTGCCCCTCCAACGAACAACGCCTAGGTTATTCGCGATCCCTGGTATGCCGGGCGTACAATGTAGACGAAAAATTTGTCAACTCGTATGATTCGAGGTTCTTTTGCTATGCGTTGTTGAGATTCTTGGTTAAGTGGATGCTCGTCCGAATTCTTGCCTTGTTGGCTCGTAATTTCTTCATCTTTCAGGGTTCAATTTTTGCCGTTACTTTGATGATCTTATCCAGGCAATGTCGCTGAATATCTACGTTATGCTGATAGGATAATTACTCCGTTGTGGAAGTAAGTGACGATCGCTGGGTCGTCGTTTACTATCCAGAACTTCCTTTTACAAATTAAGTTTCGGATATGATTGCGTTTAGCGTAGGTTCGAAGTATCATACGGTAGTCTCCGAGTCGTTGGTTTAGATGCCGAAGTTTACGTGCCTACGAATTTGACAGATCCTATGATAATCCTTGAGTCAATGCTTTGGGCACCAAGGTGCATATTCGTAACATGAAATGAACACCACACATGGCATTCGCCGAGTCACTGCTCTGGTCTCCAATGTTCAAGTATGTAATGCGAAAGAGATAAATATACCATATGGCAGTCCCCGAGCTATTGCTCTGGATGCCGAGGTCTATACATATAACATCAAATAATCATTGCATATGGTAGTCCCCGAGTAACTGCTCTGAGTGCCGAGGTTCAAATATCAAGCATGAAATAACATCACATATGGCAGTCCCCGAGTAACTGCTCTGGGTGCCGAGGTTTGAATACATGATACGAAATAAATATAACCTACGGCAGTCCCCGAGTCACTACTCTGGGTGCCGAGGTGCAAATACATCACTAGTTTTTTGACCTTGAGATACAACCTTATGAGTAAAATGGCCGAAGTAAAGCCACATTCCAGGGGCGCTTCGTTTCTTCACCAGCTTTGCTTGCCTTGCCTTCTCCAGGGGATTGAGCATCAATCAAATAATATGCATCGTTGTGCAATGCTTTGCTCACGATAAATGGTCCTTCCCATGGGGGTGATAACTTGTGCATACCGGCCGTGCGCTGCACCAGCCGGAGGACTAAATCTCCTTCTTTGAATACTCTGGGATTCACTTTCCTGCTATGATACCGCCGTAAGTTCTGCTGATAAATGGCCGATCGCGATAATGTCAACTCTCTGGCTTCTTCCAACAGGTCTACGGCATCTTGCCTAGCTATTTCATTTGTTTCAGAGGTTGTGTACTGAGCGACTCTTGGCAAATCATATATTATGTCGGCTGGGAGTACGGCCTCTGCCCCGTATACCAGAAAGAATGGAGTATAACCTGTTGATCTATTCGGAGTAGTTCGAAGGCTCCATAACACGGCTGGGATTTCTTCGATCCAACATCCTGCCGACCGTTGCAAAGGTTCAACAAGTCGTGGTTTTATTCCTGATAACACCAGTCCATTAGATCTTTCAACTTGTCCATTGGATGCTGGGTGGGCCACCGAGGCAACATCTAGTCTTATGTGCTTCTCTTGGCAAAATCTAGCGAAGGCTCCTTCTGCAAAGTTCGTGCCATTATCCGTAATAATGCCATGTGGGTATCCGTACCTTAAGATGATATCCTTGAGGAATTTCACTGCTGTGTGCCCATCACACTTTTTGATTGGTTTTACTTCAATCCATTTTGTGAACTTGTCTACCATAACCAAGATGTGGGTCATTCCTCCTCTTGCCGGCCTGAAAGGTCCTACCATGTCTAAACCCCATACAGAAAATGGCCACGTGATGGGTATTGTTTTTAACTCGGCCGACGGCATATGTATTTTGGCTGCATATCTCTGACACCCATTGCACTTCTTAACTAATTCTTCTGCCTCTTTTAACGCCGTTGGCCAGTAAAACCCGTGCCGGAATGCCTTGGCTACTAAAGCGCGAGATGAGGCATGGTGCCCACATTCTCCTTGGTGTATATCTAGAAGGATTTCCTGACCTACTGTGGAACTCACGCATCTCTGCAATATGTTTGTTACGCTTCTCTTATATAACTCATTGTTTATGATTGTATAGGCCTTTGCTCTTCTGACGGTTTGTCTGGCTAATACTTCATTACTCGGCAGTACCGCGTCTTTCAGGTACGAAAATATGGGTTGTGCCCATATCGGTGTTGCTCTTTCTGCAGTGATTTCACTGTCTATCTCCATGTTTTCTGCCGACGTACATACCTCGGCTCTTTCCATGATTGCTATTACCTCGGCTGTCCCCATCTTCAGGGGTTCCGAATCTTTCTGTGGATCTACCTCCATCGGCGTATGATTCTCTGCAGAGCTTGCTGGGATAAAGATTGATTCGGACTCTGGTGATGGGTTTATTGATGGTTTCCTGAGGTGCTCCAGGTCTATACCTGGCGGAATTGATTGCCGAGTTGATCCTAATTTCGACAATGTGTCAGCAGCGTCATTTTCCGCTCGTGGTATGTGGTGGAATTCACATCCTTCAAAATATCCACTGATCTTTTGCACATGGAATCTGTATAAAGCCATATTAGCATCTAATGCGTCCCAAGTGCCCGACACTTGCTGTACTACTAGATCCGAGTCACCGTAACACAGGACTCGGCGTATTCCAATTTCTTTTGCCACCTTTAATCCATGGACTAGCGCCTCATATTCAGCTACATTGTTGGACGCGGCAAAATGTATTTGCAGTACATATTTCAATTGATCTTTTTTAGGCGAGGTCAGCACTATTCCTGCGCCTAAACCGTTCCTTAGTTTGGAACCATCAAAATGCATTGTCCAGTAATTTGGATCTGGCAATGGTGGTTCATATTGCACCTCGGCCCAATCTACGAGAAATTCGGCGACAGCCTGAGATTTGATTGCATCTCTTCTATCAAATTGTGGAGCATACGGTGATAACTCGATTGCCCATTTTGCTATTCGGCCACTTGCATATTTGTTGTTCAATATGTCGGCTATGGGTGCCTCACAGATTACTTTGATGGGGTGCTCCTCAAAGTAATGCTTAAGCTTTTTTGCCGACATATATACTCCATAGGCCATCTTCTGATAGTGCGGATAATTCTGCTTTGAAGTGGATAATACTTCACTTAAATAATATACTGGCCTTTGAACTGACTTACCCTCTTCGAGTCGTTCCACTACAACCACAGTACTAACTACTCGATTGGTAGCTGCTATATAAAGTAGCATAGGTTCTTTCGATAATGGAGAAGCTAAAATGGGTGCCGTAACTAGCATCTTTTTCAACTCGTGAAACGCAAGGTCGGCCTGGGGAGTCCAGCCGAATTTGTCCGACTTCCTCATCAGCTGATAAAGTGGCAGTGCCTTTTCTCCTAGCCGACATACAAATCGACTAAGTGAAGCCAGGCAGCCCGTGAATTTTTGTACATCGTTCAGACATCTCGGCAATTCCATTCTTTCTATTGCTCTTATCTTCGTTGGATTAGCCTCGATACCTCGGCTGGACACAAGGAACCCGAGTAGCTTTCCTGCCGGCACGCCAAACGTGCACTTTTCTGGATTAAGTTTCATTCGGAACCTTCTCAGGTTCGCGAAAGTTTGCCGTATATCTTCTAGCAAGGTTTTGCTTTCCTTAGTTTTGATGACTACGTCATCCACATATACTTGTACATTTTTTCCTATCTGATCATGCAGGCATTTTTGCATGCACCTTTGATACGTTGCTCCCGCATTTCTTAGGCCGAATGGCATTGTGCGATAACAATAAGCCCCGTACGGGGTAATAAATGCAGTTTTTATTTGATCGGCCGGATTTAACGGTATCTGGTGGAAACCAGAATACGCGTCTACAAATGATAACAGCTCACAGCCAGCGGTCGAGTCAATGACTTGGTCTATTCTAGGCAATGGAAAAGGATCTTTCGGACACGCCTTGTTCAGGTTAGTGTAGTCAATACACATTCGCCACACAATGGCTACATTGGGGTCATCTTTTTTCTTTTCTACTAGCACCGGATTTGATAACCAATCCGGGTAAAGCACCTCCATGATGAACCCGGCGGCGAGAAGCCGAGCTATCTCATCCCCTATTACTTTTCTCCTGTCTTCGGCGAAGCGGCGGAGAGGTTGCTTCACCGGCCGTGCTCCTGGCCTGACGTTTAATGAGTGCTCAGCCAACTCCCTCGGCACACCTTGCAGATCTTGTGTTGACCATGCAAATATGTCCCGATTCTCACGGAGGAAGTTGGTGAGCTCGCCTTCCTATTTAGCGTCAAGACCTGCACCAATAGTAACAGTACGCTCTGGGAATTGCTCATCAATCTGAAATTTCTTCGTCTCTTTGGTTGGTTGAAAAGAAACACTGCCATGAGGGTTGGCCAGCGCCGGCATGCTTAATTGTGCTGACTGTGCGAGGGCTGCTACCTCCTGAATCCTTTTCTTTTCTCTTGCTATAACCAATGACTCGGCCAGATTTGACCCGGCCGAGGCACACTCCATTGACTTCTTGTAATCCCCTGCGACTGTTATTACCCCTTGTGGTCCGGGTAACTTCATCTTTAGATAACCTATATGACAGCTGCTCATGAATTTGGCCAGTGCGGGCCGTCCGAGTAGAGCATGGTAACAGCTTTCCAGATCAACCACCTCAAATTCCAAATTTTCTGCTCTGCAGTTATCTCTTGTACCGAATAATACGTCCACTCGGACTTTACCGATGGGCTCACATGAAAGCCCTGGCACTATCCCATGGAAAGTTGTCCTCGTGGACTGCAGCATGTTCTGTGATATACCGAGTTTGTGCATGGTATCCTTGTACATGATGTTAATACTGCTTCCATTGTCGATGAGTACTTTTGAGAATTTCACATTGATGCTTGGTCCCACAAATGTTGGATCCAACACAAGTGCGTATGATCCTGGACTCGGCATTATTCTGGGGTGATCTTTCATGCTCCAAGTTATCTCCTGATCAGACCATGGCTGATATCTTGGCACTGCTGGTACAACTGCATTAACTTCCATATGCCGGCGCTGCACACTCTGCTTGTCCTGCTGTTCCGTTGTGAACACACAATAAGACTGGTGATGTTCCCTATAGTCATTACGTCCAGCATTTGCCGGATTTAACCTTCCGTCCTGCCCTTGGTTCATTACTTGATGCACTGCATCCCTTCGATCCGAGTTATCGTACCTCGGAGGAGGGGGCGGAAGCATCAGTTGCTGTGCATTTGCTCCAGTCAACTGCGGCTGATGCTGCTGTTGCATCTGATGGGGAGCCTGAATTCCTGCCGGGTTTCCCATCGCATTTTTCATCCAGGCGCATTGCCGGGTTGTATGATTGGCTGGTCTAGATGGGTTTGACGTGTGAAATTTACACGGCTGATCCAACATGGATTCAAACGTATACTTCGGCTTCTCTTGCCATTGCTTCTTTTGCTCTGGGGTCCATTGCCTCTTTCCATCATTTCTTGCGGTCCACTGTTGAGGTCCATTTTTCTGTCGTTGAGTTGCTCCGTGACTCGGCTGATCTTGCGCTATGGCCGCCACCTGGGCCGAATTATACCTATAATCCGGCCTCTCTTCTCTTCTTCTTCCTCTGAAATCACGCCTAGATGACCCGGCCAACTCTCTCGTGTACTGGTCCTGTTGCTCACGATGATCTGCCGACATTAACTCCGGTTGGGTTGGGTCACCCAGTGCATAGGAGTCTGCTATTCTGATAGTTTCTGCCAGTGTGGTCGGCATATCTCTCTGCAGGCGTTGCCACAGCACACTGCCGTAACGGCAGCCTTGCGCGAACCAAGCGATCGCTTGCGACTCAATAACTCCTTCACATGAGTTTCTCAGGTTACACCATCGAGTTAAAAACTCTCTATCTGTTTCATTCGGCCTCTGCTTGCACATGGCTAGTTGCTGTGGTCTATTCGGTCTCTTGTATGTGCTAGTAAAGTTGCTGACGAACATCTCTTCGAAATCTAACCAGCAATTGATGCTGCCTACTGGTTGATTATTCAACCATACCCTGGCTGGTCCTTCCAACATCTGTGGGACATACCGCACTGCCCATCTTAGGTTGCCACCTGCTATCTTTACTGCGGTGGCATAATCAATCAACCAGTCTTGTGGCTTGGTACTTCCATTGTACGTTTTTGTGCCTCTTGCCAATTGAAAATTTGGCACTGGTGGTTCGCCCATGATTCGTGGTCCAAAACATGCCGGACCTGGTGGACCCTGCTCTTCCAACAGCTCGGACCGGTATAACCGATCCAATTTTACTCTTGCATCGTTTGCTGGCAAATCTCTGTACAGGATTCTATCTTGCATCCCATAGTGATTATCGCCACCCTGGTTTGCGCATTCTACCTCGGAATACCCATCATTATACCTTTCATTCATCTGATTATAGCGAGCTGGCCTCACTTCTCTTTCCTGCCGAGGCTCATGTCTTGGTAGGGGGTGATGCGGCACTTCTCTCCTTATTTCGGCCGGGGCTTGGTTTTCATGATTGTCTCTTGCGGGTTCTTTCCTTCCTTGCTCGCCATTACCTCGGCCACCGCCATCCTTTTCCATACGGCCGTGGTTTCTCTCCCCACTATTACCTCGGCTTGCATTGCCTCTGTTCTCATTGGCCTTCCCAGCTATGGCCGGGTCATATGGAACAATTTGTTTGTTCCTCTTCCCTGAGGTTACTGCTTTTTCTTTTCTAGCATTGTTTCCGGGTGAAGATGCTGCTGCCGCAGATAATGCAGGTGCCGCCCCTGCCGAATGAACCATCCGTGAAGCCCCTGGTCTTGCCGGGTTAACTCTGAGCATTTCCTCATTTTGCTGGCTCGCGATGCGCACCAGTTCATTTACTCTTTCTTGTTGCTTCTGCCGAGCTTCCCCTGTTAACCCCTCTAGTTCCAATGCTGCGGCATTTGCCGCTCTTAGGTTCTTTGCCGGGGTACTATACTTCGGCAAACCCAAATCGCCTGATTCGGCTCTGTGAGCTTCATGCTCTTTGTTAATATCACTCATGAGGTTCTTTCCTCTTAATCTCAGTTCGTCCACCCGCTCGGGTGCGATATCAAGCTTATTAGCTTTTGCATATTCTCTCAGGGTCCTGTTCAAGGATTCCCGCAGAGCCGATACCTTTTTGGCCTCTACCAGCACCTTTTGCCTGGTTTCCTCTAACTCTGCCTGAGCATTTGCCGGATCAAGTATCGGCGCTACAGGCGTGGTTAAGTTCTCTATAGTTGTCTGAAGAATGTTCTCCGGTCTTTCCAGAGGTGGCCCCCTCACTCTTGGTGCTTTTGGGGTGGTGTCATGTTGCTCGGCCAGGTTTGTCACTGGCGGAATTACCTCGCTGGTCTGCAGTGTGATCTGCTTGGGCGGACCCTGGGTGCTTGCGGCGGGTTCTCTGCTTGATCCGGCCAATGCTGCTCCCGCTTGCGTCCCTGCTGCAACCATCACCTCGACGCTGCCTGCTAGATGCTCTCCTGATGGACAGCTCGCCGCGCTTCGAGGTGGTTCCCCTGCAACAACAACTTGGTGAGGATAAACGTCGGTGATGTCGACGCCGACGTAGACTCTGAGCTCGCCCAGGCCGATGAAGATCCCGTTGCGCGGGGGGGTTCTCCCCCTGAAGCTCCCTGCATTGTCTCTGACATAGTCACAGAGACCAAATCTCTGGACCAAGCCAGAAACAACGCGCTCGCCAGTGTTGATGAAGTTTCCCGTCCGGATCATGACTCCAGCTAGCACCGCTGCTGGCCCCACGGTGGGCGCCAACTGTCGTGGTGGTGGCACGGCAGATGCCATGGGTAGGCTAAAGTATGGGGCCAATGGATGCTAGTGGGATCTGGGGAGGGATGATGCAACTGATTCTACGCACAAGTGGTTAAGATCAAGATCTTTATTTCTCTTCTTCTGGGTTACAAGTGCTCCTCGAGCTGTATACAGGGAGAACAGATGAATCTAACCAGCCTAACGGTACTGAAAAGACTCGATGCCCTTCTCAGGGTCCAAGCCTCCCCTTATAAAGGGGTGCCTTGGGTGCCCTTAGGGCTGACGAGGCAAGCATATTCGTGGAATATGCTTGTCCCAAAATAGTAGTTCGGCGGCCTCCTTTCCCTGCTGCCCCTCTAAAGATGGCAAAGCTCCAGCGGCCCCCTCCTGCGTGCCTCGGGCTCCAGGACTGTCACCTCCGTGACCTCCTTCTGCTCCTCTGACCCTGCACATCCTTGTCTCTTGTGCTTGGCCCTGTTCAGATTCCTTCTAGCCTGCAGCTATAGTTTGACCCTGGGCTTCTCCTTCTCCTGCAAGCTTCGTATAACTCGATCTTACCTTGCGTTACTCGGCTCGTTCCTCACCTGCATGAATACCATTTCGGTAACCCGGCCGAGCTTCTTACTAACTCGGCCGGGTAACCACTTGATACCTGTAGACGAGCTTCTTGCCTCCGTTCATCGGCCGACATATCCATGATTCGGCCGACCTAGGCCGTAGCTCGGCAACCAGACGGGGACAGTATCTCTGTTTTTCCCCGTCTCTGACCTACCCGAGGTTAACCCCCCGACACGACTCGTCATCGTTTTCTTGGTTTAGGTCTTCCTCCGCGTATCTTTTTGCGATCTCCAGGAGATCCAGTGCGGTACGCTCGTTTGAGCTTGGCGACCAGGGGCTCGTAGCGACACGAGGTCTTGAAGCAGTGGATCGCGGTGTCTGGGTGGATGCCGACCGCGTTGTACCACAGATCTTGCCACCGTTGGACCCAGCTGCGGGTCAACTCGCGAGGTCCCTGGACGCACCGTTCCAGGTCCTCAATGGTGGTGGCGCGGGTGTATGAACCCTCGAAGTGCCCGACGAAGGCATCGCGCATCTCTTCCTAGGAGTCGATGCTATCCGCGGGGAGAGTGCTAATCCACTGCCTGCACGCCCCCTCCATCATCAGGGGAAGGTAACGGGCGGCTAGTAGATTGGTGTGGCCAGCGATCCCCATCGCCATGAGGTAGGTATCCAGCCACACGGAGGGATCGTACGAGGGGTCGTACTTCTCTATATCCTTCGGCGCTTTGAAGTTCGCTGGGTATCTCTCGCCTCGGATCATCGGTCCGAAGCACCGGGGCCCAAGTTGGCTTAGCAACCCCCTCGGCTCGCCGTCGTGGCGGTTGGTTAGGGTATGCCGCAGGTCGTCGGGCTGGCGTGCGCGCCAGCTCTGGTTGTTGATGATGTGGGTGCGGGCGTCGACGGATGACCGTTTGCAGCGACGAAGTTGGTCGCCGGCCAGGGGTTGTTGGTGGAGAGTGCAACGTTCGCGGGTTGGTGTTGGAGCTGCAGTGGTTCGAGTGGCGGGCAGTTGAGGGTGTTTGCCGCCATGGGGTGGACGCTTGAGGCCGCTTTGCTGCCCGATGAACACGAGTACATCCGACCCTGTCAGTCGACGCCTGCGTTTTGTTGCTCGACTGCTTTTGCGAGCAAGGCCTTGGCGTACTGGATCTGTAGGGCGTCGTCACCGGTGGCCGCGATGTTGTCGACTGCTGCTCGGCCCGCCGAGGTTGTCCATCGGGGTAGAGAACAGTGGGAGGCCATTCGCGACTCGCTCCCATGAGGAAACCACGATCCTTGGCTGGTCCCTGGGGGTGCGCGGTTGGATGGTGGTGGGGCGCCATTGGCCGTTGCTCCTGGCGGGGGCCGAGCGCTTCCTCCTGGTGGCGCGTTCTCGCGGACCGCGCGCTCGTTCGCGCGGGCCGGGTCGCTCTCGTCGTCGAAGTTCAGGGCGCGCCCCTTGACGGTGGGGTTCAGGCGCGACCTGATTCGGAGCTGGTGGTAGCACGACAGCTCCTGCGCTGTCACCTGCTCGAGGCGAAATTTTTCGCGCTCGGCTTGTTCCTTGTGGACTGCTTCCGCCAGCTTCAGGCGGAGTTCCTCGACCTCTGTTGCCATCGTGTTGGGAGGGATCGGTGTGGAGAATGGATCCTCCGGCGGGTCGGCGCCAGTCGCCATATAGGTCGCGGCGTGGCCGCCGGTTCCATCGCGGAGGTCGGCGGAGTTCTCTGACCCGCAGTCGAAGTCAAAGATCCCAAGGATAGAGGGATCCTCGAAGTCTCCGATGTTTGAGACCTGGGTGATGGAGCCCGCGGGTGACGTGACGATGATGGATCCGACGAGTGACGCCGGGGTCGCCGAGTCGGCGTCGTCGTTGAGGGCCGCGTCTTCCACGACTGTGGTGGTTTCGGCCACGTTGCTGTGGGCCGAGTCGTACTCGGAGGCGAGGCGGTGGATCGTGCGGACCTAACTCTCAGAGAGCCGAACGCGTGGCGGCGATTCGCGGATGCGAGCCGAGTCCTCCGAGACGATGACGTTAGTGAGGCTGAGGAAGAGGATGATCGTGCCAACCGGCAGGATCATGCTATGCGTGACGGGTTGCGCCGCTGGGACGTAGCTGCTCGGCAAGATCTGGAGCATCTCGCCGATCGCGATCGTGCGGCTGGTGGCGATCGACTTGTTGATGGGCAGATTGGATCTCACAGCAGAGCACCGGCCTGACTGGCCAGGCCCCATGGTGGGCGCCACTATCGTGGGAATGACCACATAAGATGCTGCAATAGGCAGCGAGTAGTAGAACATGGGGCAAGGGCGGCCAGCCATCTGCGGTACGAGATGAGGGCTGAGACACAAGGGTTTACCCAGATTCGCCCCCCCGGAGGGTAAAGACCTACTCCTGCTAGATTGTATTATGGTGAGAGTACAATAGGGCGAGCTCGACGGCTAGGCGGCGAGTCGCTTGGGTGTATGATGGAACCATCCTCTATGCGCCCTCTAGGGAGGTTTATATAGACACACCTCCCTAGGGTTTACAGATCTCAACCGAATCAGTTAAGGATTCGGCGATCCTATGACCTAATCCGACTGGGCCTATCTATGCTTCTGGGCCTTCAGCTTCCAATCGCTTGAGTCCACGCCAGATCTTGATACAGTCGCCGTCCTGCAGGCCCACTCGCTGCCGCCTAGGCCAGTAGGAAACGTGTAGCATCCCAATTGTCTAACAATTGCAATGCTACTAGCCTAGTCTATATAATGCTACCTTCCTATATATAATTGTTGCATCATAATTATATCATGCTCATGTCATCATGCCACCTTGCATTTGAGCATCATATAAAACCCTTTTTGTTTTGGTTCTTCTCTCATATGCATTGTAAATTGTATTTGCCTCTCGATATTGTATTTGGTTCTTGATATATTGTTTAATGCCCAAGTTGAGTTGGGGGCATATCTTTTATTCAACTCCATCACCTTTCTCTGTCACCACCTTATAATTCCACCATCCAACTAAATATGAGCCATTGCTTTTCTTTTGCTAGTTAAATCTAGCTCATATGTGTTGGTGTGGATCCATTCTATGTCTACATGCTCCACATATGATGTATGTTGTTTTCACAATATTAATTATGTGGAACCTCATGGCCACCTTTGAATGCCATGTGAGTGGAATCTTCCTTTTACCTTCCATATGGTTGTTTGGGCTAATTGAGCTTGTTTAAATATAATTGTGGCCAAATAATCTTTTAGTGGGATATACACACTATCATGGCCTATTATATTCAATCATGCTTGATTCTACCATTCCCATATATTCATCAAGCTTGTATCTAGTGGGTTGGAATTTATTCCAAATGGTGATGTGCATGCATGTAATAATTTCCCTTATGTACTCTAGTTGTTTTTACAACTAAAATAAGTGGCCTTTCACATTCATGCATGCCCCATGCAACATCACCATTCCCTTCTCCCTTACCATTCATGTGAGTTTGTTTGAGGTTTATTCATTTTTCTTGTGTGGATTTAATCACTTGGGCACCTCCATGCTAACAAGTGGATTATTTCCCTCCCTCTCTTTCTTTTGTTTGTTTCTTTCCAAATTTGTAACACAAATTGTGGCTTGGTAAGAATCAAACTTTGCAATTCTTCTTTTATTAAAATAAAACCAACTAAAAGAAACCTAGCTACACATGAATGCTCTAGTGTAGAGATGCATGCCACACCCCATCTACCCCTCCTCCTAGCAAACCTAACCCGAGCCCATCTACCCTAGCCCGAGCTACCCTCCCCCTCTCTTCTCCTCCCCCTCTCCTTGGTCCACCAACAGCCAACAACCAACACCACCACGTCACACCCCTCCTCTGCCCCACTTTTTTTTCTTTGGCTTCAAGACAAAGAGAGAAAGGAGGGAGAAGGAAGCCCACCCGAGCCCTCTTTTGCACCTCACCAAACCATGCGATCCTCTCCCTCTCTTCTTATCTGTAGCACCAGCTTCCCCAAGTGCCTTCTCCACAACCAGATCGGGATCTAGAAAACCCAGACCCCTCTCCTCCTCCCCACCACACCCTGGCCATGGCCATGGTTTCTCTAAACCCTAGCTCCGGCCTGCCTTGCTAGCCGACGTTCCCGAGCGCGCCAAGCTGTACAAGGAGAACGAGGAGCTTCGTCTGCTTCATCTACCTCACCCTGGACCGGCCACGCCTCGCCGGAGTCCTCTGCAGCTCCCCGGACACGCCGCAGCCACGGGATCCGAAGCTCACGGGACCTCTGCCTCTGCTCTGATCCGATCCACCTCAAGCTCCAGCGACCACACCGACGAGTTCCCGGTGAGCACCTCGATCCTCTAGACATCCCCTTCTCCTCTCTAGCTCGCCGCAACGTCGCCGCGCTCCGTCGAGCAGCCTCCACGCACCGCCGTGCGCCGCACTCTGTCCGACAGCAGCAGCAACTGCAGCATCCGCCGCCATGTTTCGCACCCTGCCCCGCGCGCTGTAGACCACCCCCGTGCTAGCTCTCTGAACGAAAGTTGTAGCCCGAAGTCCCCTTGTCGTTTTTCGTTTTTGCAGCTTGGCGAGATCCGCCGTCGTTTGGTTGCCATCGTCGTCCAAACTCCAGCCGATCCTCTGTACTCTGCAGATCGGCGCGCAGCAGCAGTCCGGCGACACCGTCGTTTTCGCAGTAAGCCCCCTGGCCTTTTTCCCGGCTCAACCCGCCGTCCCAGGAGCCCCACCTGTCTGCCTTGGTACCCTTTTGCAAGGAAACCCCCTGGAAAATCCTGGCCATCACGGACAGACCTGCCCTGCGCCCTGGGATCGCCCACGTGTCACGCCCCGGCTGGGCGACGCGTGCGCGTGGCCCCGTTGTACCCGGACCCACCTGTCATGGGTGCGGTTAGGAAAACCCTGGTGAGAAAAGCCCTGGGAAGCCACGTCGACCCACTTGTGGCTGAGTCAGCGCCTGGCCCACTCGTCAGTGGCTGTGGCTAAAACTCTCTGAGTATAAAAAGTATCTGTTGTTTTTCTGTTTAATCAAAATATTTTCAGAAATGTATTATATGATTATAAATTTTGAAATAATATATGTTTTGAAATCAGAAAAATGTGTGGAATTCAAATATGCCATCCAAAATATATTTTGAACATTTAAAAGTTCGAGTTGATTAAAATTACAATAAAATGCCCTTTCCCTTAATTAATTAATAACTTTTGTTTTATAAGTCCAAATTTAACAAATGATATGTCTAAAATGATCAGCTCGACGAGACCTTTCTGTTTATGCATTCCATGTTCTGTTTTGCAGCATGCATCATATAAATAAAAAGTATACAGCAACTTATTCGAGTATAAAATGTGACCAAAACTCAATAAAATGATTTATTCTTGTATTCCACACCTCACCCATGCCATGCTAATTTATTGACATGCAAATTGTGCATCATTCATCATGGCATGATTGTTTGCTTGTCGCATTTTATTCATATGCTTGTGCACTTTATTTATGTTGGCCCTTGTTTGTTTGGTTCTTCTTCGAATAGACGCTGAGCAGGGGATATATCAAGAGAACCAGGAGCACTACCCAGATCCTTCTCTCGCTTCAACTGAGCTGCCAGGCAAGCACTACCACATGATTGCATACATATAGTACCTATTGCCTCTATCTTATTCTTGCATCATTGAGTCGCGATTGCATTAATCTGAATCCCAAGTATTGCATAGCCTTTACTTTTAAACCCCATCGAAGCTTGTTCCTCCATCCCATGAGCCATTACTACAGGAGATGTTTGAGCCATGTGAGTCGTAGAACAGCATGTGTAGGGTATGTGAGTGTCTGATGGATAACGAGGTACCTAAACAACTTAACCTGAGTAGTAATGGGATAACTAATGAAAGTGGCACCAGTGAGCCATATTTGCTATTTGGTTTTTCAGGCTCACTTGTGTCCCGTAGGACCCCGAGTACTTGATTCCTGTTCCTTGAATATTCGCGCTATCCACATCCGGGAGGCTTATGTACCCCCCTGAGCCAGAGCTTGATTCATTCTTATTTCTTGGGGCCACAAACTAGTTTGAGGTTTTATTACTATTCTGTACTTATGCCATGCTTTACTGCTTAATTTAAGATTGTGCGAGGATGCACCTGTACTGTTTAGGTAAGCGGAGTGTTTTCACGGTATCGACAAGCCCAGTCACACTTTCGGGTTCCCAGTCGTTTACAGCCACTGACGCAAACCTTGAGTCCGTCTCGGAGTCGGCTAACTTCGTTGCGGGTAGCTTAATGGGGTGGCCCCCTGAAATATTTCTGAATCCTGTGATCGCTTTGTCGTGATTGCCTCGTTGGGTTTTGATTTGGTTTTTTCGAGGTTGATCGAGTGTGTGTTGCTATTTGTGCACCCCTGCAGGGTAAAACTTTCTGAAAGCCGAGTCCGCGGTTATGGACGACTTGGAGCATAGTTTCTCGATCATAGACAAGTATAACTAAAGTACCGCTTTTAATTTGACTAAGTACCTGACTAGTAAATAGTGCAACACCCATGGAATGGATAATAAAACTGCCAACGGATGGGGGGTTGTTCGTCCGCTCTCGTCGGTAAGCGAGGAGGAGGATGGATCGGTTGATATTACTGTTATAACTGTTGTTTTTAATTCACGGACATCCGTCTATCTCTGGTTAGGCGGATGGTTAGCGAGTATCTATAGAATTGTTAGGTATTATCTTTTGCTGCAATCGGTTCACCCCAGGTTGTGTCCCCTTTAGAGGCATAAAGACTTGCTGAGTACCCCTAGGGTCTCACACGATAAATTGTTTGATTCAGATGAACAGGTAAGCTCGCAAGATGGATACTGGGTGGAGGAGACGGACGATGTGGGCAACGATCATTCGGTGTAGAGATTCCGGGAACGGGGATCCGTGAGATCTGTGGGCGGGATGTGTTTATTTATGGGGTATCTTATGCCGATTTGCTTCTTATCCGTACTCGGATCTTGTTTTCCGCTTCCGCCTGATACTCTGATGTTTGATGTATGAGGAGATATCCTAAACTATTATATCTATCTAGGATATTTGGATCTTGCCATATGGCGTTGCAATATTTCTATTTCTTTTAGATGGAATGGCTCTGAGGACTGTTGTATGGTGGCTTGCATACATACTCATTTGTGTATGTAGTTGATCCCTTCGCCTGCCGATTACGCCGCCCGTTCTTGTCCCGATGTTTGGAAATGGTTAGGACGGCCGAAAGGTCTACCTGTGAGTGGCATTTGGGCCCCACCGTACTATTTTAACCATTTCCGCTCATCCAGGCTTGTAACTAGGAGCGTAATTCACCGAGGTAGTTACAATTGGTATCAGAGCCATCCCGCCCTTCAGGGTCTCAGCCAAATGGTCGTTGTCAGTCTAGCAAATATTTTTGGTAGCTATGTATACTAGGGAAAAAACGCGAGAGTAGGACTGCTTCCACTTTTCTTCTTACCCAACCACCACCCTTTTTCTGGTAAGGAAGTGTAACGTTATCAATCCTCTTCTTAAAAATTCAAACTAGGATTCACGTGTTCTGGGTTTCCGTAGTACCATAGAAAGTGTGTGAGTGTGTGTGAAATTCCTTGTCTATCTGTTGCATCCATTTTGTTATCACAATCTGCCTTTGGTTATCAACTGTTGGTACATTCCATACTGACAGGCTTTTGTAAACCGACGCGATCTATCTGACTCCTTGTTAACTGGTGCCATCTTCTTAAGGGTGTCCTTCCTTCTAGCAACTCCACATTCTGTGCAAGCATCTGTTGCTAATCTTTACCTGATAAGTGATTTTGCGCATCTATTGGTATTTTAATGCCGAAAAATGCGGAAAAATTTTCTTTGATACATCTGTGTTTCCACACTCCTTTCCAGTCGTGTGTGAAACATTATCTATCTTCCTATTATCAGCATGTCCATGCTAACTCATTCTTTTGTTACCGGCGCTTAATCCTGGAGTTTTCACTTCATCTTCAATTCTTCTGGACTAAATACATAACAGGTGTCGATCCGATGCTTGTGATCGTAATTTGGTTCTCGGCAAAGCTGTATGACACTTATCATGAGTGGAGTATGGTCAATTCTATCGACTCTATCCTCCAAATGGTGATGGTTATCTCCTGTGATTTTGAGTAGACCGTGATCATATCTGTGCATATTCAAGCATCTTTGGCAATCCGGAGTTTCTCAAGGCACTACGGCGGTCTATCATCTATCCATCATGCTGCACATCTTTTTGAACTCCATATCTGCAAAATTCTCTTTGAGACGAGGGAATTGCATCTTTTCGTCTCTGATAGCTTTGCGTAAGGTATGATCTATCATCTTTTCTTTATCCAAGATCTCTTTATCTTTGTAACCGGTGATCCGATCGACAATGTGAACCAGGTGGCATTTCCTGTTCTCTTCCGAAGGACCAGATAATCTATTCTGCCAGCACATCTTCTTCAACAGGAATCCTTACTCGTAACGTCGATCTTTCAAAGAGCGTTGAGCTCAGAAAGTGTTTCGAGCATTCGTTCGTTTCTCCCGCCTCTTGAACTTGATATTCTGGGAATATCCTGTTAATCCGTGGTGGTATATGTTGATAATATGCTTGCCTATTCGATATCAATGAAAGGACATGGAAGATCATCTGTGTCTCTTTCTCTCAAGCTTTGTGAGCACTGCCTGTGTGCAAAGTCTCGAAGTGAGAACTCTGAATTTTTGAAGTCACCTATCTTAGCCACGTCCTTCTGCTAAATAGATAGCTTCAATTCTGGAATCAGCAAGTTCATTGTTATTCCATCTTCCATCATCAATCAACCCGGAGTTTTCCTTGTTGGCGAGTTATCATCGTCGTTCCGCCGTAGTTTTCCTCAAAACTGCTAAATCTCTCTCAATCATTTCAAGAAGAACATGGAGTTCTTTCACCTCAGTCTCGTCAAGTGATCTTTTGAAACCCTCTTGTTCTATCATCTATGCTCAATCCACCGGAGGCCATGAAGATTTTTCAGATCTTTTGTAATCCTTATGTGCAAGTGGTGCTATGTTTTTCTTTATCTGTGGAATCTTGCAGTTGTCTCCGTGATCTTCCTTCATATCTTTCCGGTGGCTGGCTACTTATGATATGACGACAACATCATCACCCTTATCTATCTTGGATCCGGTGAATCGTTTGCATCAATCTTTGTTTTCTTACAGAGTTCCATGAGTTATTGTCAATACCTTCAGTCTGTTTCGGTAGTTGGGTTGCTTAGTTTTCTGATTCATGTGCGGAGTAATGCTTTGAGTGCGGGATGGAGTAGCTACCATACCACTACTCTTACCATTCGCTCTTGTACATTGAATTGGTGAATTAATGTGATTTCACTCATTCCACGGAAGTTAGAAGTGTCCTTTACCTCTTGATACTTTTACTTCCTTCCTTGTTTTTCCGGAGTGCTCTCTAGAAGAAAGTAATCAATAACCTCTTGTTGGTGGTCTGTCTATTCTAGATGGAGCAAAATCTTCAATTATCTGGTGGAAGCAGACGCAAACTCTTTTCGGTATTCTTCTTTCTACCGGTGCTCGACATCCTCAAACAAGATGAAAGGAAACTATCTCTCTCTATGTTTCATTGATTCTTTTCTGTGGTAAAGCCAATTATGGTTGATGCCATTAGCCGCAAATCTATTGCGTTAGCCTCAAGGCTAAAGAAAGCAATAAGTATCTCTACAATAAACTCCAGATCCTCCATATTCTTTGCTTCTCGGGATTCCACCAGGATCTGGCTTCACATCCGTCTCTGAAAGTTATATCCGCGCACCTCAATTGCGTGATCCTTTGGTTCTTACCGGTGCAACAAAAATCTAATCCGACGATGTCTAGCTAAATCTTTCTGTTGATATCAAGGGACTCTATTGTTTGAAGGCAATATTGTTTCCGTACTTCATTTCTCAAATCCGAGAGAAGATACGATGCTATTGTCATAGTGGTTCAAACATCTCCAATCTAGCTCTTTTCTTCCAGCGAGACAAAGATTTCATCATCTCTAGTATCGGTAAATCTTTAATCTTAACGGTATGTCTTTCTTTATTCACGATACATCATCTTTTCCTTTTCTTTCTCAAGTGGTTCTATTCTTTTATCTTGTTTCTCGAAAACCGGAGCTATGTCCATCCTATCCTTCTTGTCTCACGACAATCCTTCAACTCTTCTAACCCGTTGTTTCTCAAGCAAAACACAAGACTCGCAACAAGTCTAGCAGGTTTTGCAAGGTGTAGTGGTCGCACCATTCCGTTGTTTATCAACTTGGGAATGTGAGGGTCACCTTCGTTCGAACACCCGCCTCTTCTTGTGTTGTTTTCTTTTTCCTAGGAATCTCGGGGCGATATTCTTGTTTAGTGGGGGAGAGTTGTAGCATCCCAATTGTCTAACAATTGCAATGCTACTAGCCTAGTCTATATAATGCTACCTTCCTATATATAATTGTTGCATCATAATTATATCATGCTCATGTCATCATGCCACCTTGCATTTGAGCATCATATAAAACCCTTTTTGTTTTGGTTCTTCTCTCATATGCATTGTAAATTGTATTTGCCTCTCGATATTGTATTTGGTTCTTGATATATTGTTTAATGCCCAAGTTGAGTTGGGGGCATATGTTTTATTCAACTCCATCACCTTTCTCTGTCACCACCTTATAATTCCACCATCCAACTAAATATGAGCCATTGATTTTCTTTTGCTAGTTAAATCTAGCTCATATGTGTTGGTGTGGATCCATTCTATGTCTACATGCTCCACATATGATGTATGTTGTTTTCACAATATTAATTATGTGGAACCTCATGGCCACCTTTGAATGCCATGTGAGTGGAATCTTCCTTTTACCTTCCATATGGTTGTTTGGGCTAATTGAGCTTGTTTAAATATAATTGTGGCCAAATAATCTTTTAGTGGGATATACACACTATCATGGCCTATTATATTCAATCATGCTTGATTCTACCATTCCCATATATTCATCAAGCTTGTATCTAGTGGGTTGGAATTTATTCCAAATGGTGATGTGCATGCATGTAATAAGTTCCCTTATGTACTCTAGTTGTTTTTACAACTAAAAGAAGTGGCCTTTCACATTCATGCATGCCCCATGCAACATCACCATTCCCTTCTCCCTTACCATTCATGTGAGTTTGTTTGAGGTTTATTCATTTTTCTTGTGTGAATTTAATCACTTGGGCACCTCCATGCTAACAAGTGGATTATTTCCCTCCCTCTCTTTCTTTTGTTTGTTTCTTTCCAAATTTGTAACACAAATTGTGGCTTGGTAAGAATCAAAATTTGCAATTCTTCTTTTATTAAAATAAAACCAACTAAAAGAAACCTAGCTACACATGAATGCTCTAGTGTAGAGATGCATGCCACACCCCATCTACCCCTCCTCCTAGCAAACCTAACCCGAGCCCATCTACCCTAGCCCGAGCTACCCTCCCCCTCTCTTCTCCTCCCCCTATCCTTGGTCCACCAGCAGCCAACAACCAACACCACCACGTCACACCCCTCCTCTGCCCCAATTTTTTTTTCTTTGGCTTCAAGACAAAGAGAGAAAGGAGGGAGAAGGAAGCCCACCCGAGCCCTCTTTTGCACCTCACCAAACCATGCGATCCTCTCCCTCTCTTCTTATCTGTAGCACCAGCTTCCCCACGTGCCTTCTCCACAACCAGATCGGGATCTAGAAAACCCAGACCCCTCTCCTTCCTCCCCACCACACCCTGGCCATGGCCATGGTTTCTCTAAACCCTAGCTTCGGCCTGCCTTGCTAACCGACATTCCCGAGCGCGCCAAGTTGTACAAGGAGCACGAGGAGCTTCGTCTGCTTCATCTACCTCACCCTACAACGGCCACGCCTCGCCGGAGTCCTCTGCAGCTCCCCGGACACGCCGCAGCCACGGGATTCGAAGCTCACGGGACCTCTGCCTCTGCTCCGATCCGATCCACCTCAAGCTCCAGCGACCACACCGACGAGTTCCTGGTGAGCACCTCGATCCTCTAGACATCCCCTTCTCCTCTCTAGCTCGCCGCAACGTCGCCGCGCTCCGTCGAGCAGCCTCCACGCACCGCCGTGCGCCGCACTCTGTCCGACAGCAGCAGCAACTGCAGCATCCGGCGCCATGTTCCGCACCCTGCCCCGCGCGCTGTAGCCCGAAGTCCCCTTGTCGTTTTTCGTTTTTGCGGCTTGGCGAGATCCGCCGCCATGTCCAAACTCCGGCCGATCCTCTGTACTCTGTAGATCGGCGCGCAGCAGCAGTCCGGCGACGCCGTCGTTTTTGCAGTAAGCCCCCTGGCCTTTTTCCCGCCTCAACCCGCCGTCCCAGGAGCCCCACCTGTCTGCCTCGGTACCCTTTTGCAAGGAAACCCCCTGGAAAATCCTGGCCATCACGGACAGACCCGCCCCGCGCCCTGGGATCGCCCACGTGTCACGCCCCGGCTGGGCGACGCGTGCGCGTGGCCCCGCTGTACCCGGACCCACCTGTCATGGGTGCGGTTAGGAAAACCCTAGTGAGAAAAGCCCCGCGCAGCCACGTCGACCCACTTGTGGCTGAGTCAGCGCCTGGCCCACTCGTCAGCGGCTGTGGCTAAAACTCTCTGAGTATAAAAAGTATCTGTTGTTTTTCTGTTTAATCAAAATATTTTCAGAAATGTATTATATGATTATAAATTCTGTTTTGAATTAACTTTTCAGATATTATTCCAAATAATACAAATAATATATGTTTTGAAATCAGAAAAATGTGTGGAATTCAAATATGCCATCCAAAATATATTTTGAACATTTAAAATTTCGAGTTGATTAAAATTATAATAAAATGCCCTTTCCCTTAATTAATTAATAACTTTTGTTTTATAACTCCAAATTTAACAAATGATATGTCTAAAATGATCAGCTCGACGAGACCTTTCTGTTTATGCATTCCATGTTCTGTTTTGTAGCATGCATCATATAAATAAAAAGTATACAGCAACTTATTCGAGTATAAAATGTGACCAAAACTCAATAAAATGATTTATTCTTGTATTCCACACCTCACCCATGCCATGCTACTTTATTGCCATGCAAATTGTGCATCATTCATCATGGCATGATTGTTTGCTTGTCGCATTTTATTCATATGCTTGTGCACTTTATTTATGTTGGCCCTTGTTTGTTTGGTTCTTCTTCGAATAGACGCTGAGCAGGGGATATATCAAGAGAACCAGGAGCACTACCCAGATCCTTCTCTCGCTTCAACTGAGCTGCTAGGCAAGCACTACCACATGCTTGCATACATATAGTACCTATTGCCTCTATCTTATTCTTGCATCATTGAGTCGCGATTGCATTAATCTGAATCCCAAGTATTGCATAGCCTTTACTTTTAAACCCCACCGAAGCTTGTTCCTCCATCCCATGAGCCATTACTACAGGAGTTGTTTGAGCCATGCGAGTCGTAGAACAGCATGTGTAGGGTATGTGAGTGTATAATGGATAACGAGGTACCTAAACAACTTAACCTGAGTAGTAATGGGCTAACTAATGAAAGTGGCACCGGTGAGCCATATTTGCTATTTGGTTTTTCAGGCTCACTTGTGTCCCGTAGGACCCCGAGTACTTGATTACTGTTCCTTGAATATTCGCGCTATCCACATCCGGGAGGCTTATGAACCCCCCTGAGCCAGAGCTTGATTCATTCTTATTTCTTGGGGCCACAAACTAGTTTGAGGTTTTATTACTATTCTGTACTTATGCCATGCTTTACTGCTTAATTTAAGATTGTGCGAGGATGCACCTGTACTGTTTAGGTAAGCGGAGTGTTTTCGCGGTATCGACAAGCCCAGTCACACTTTCGGGTTCCCAGTCGTTTACAGCCACTGACGCAAACCTTGAGTCGGTCTCGGAGTTGGCTAACTTCGTTGCGGGTAGCTTAATGGGGTGGCCCCCTGAAATATTTCTGAATCCTGTGATCGCTTTGTCGTGATTGCCTCGTTGGGTTTTGATTTGGTTTTTCCGAGGTTGATCGAGTGTGTGTTGCTATTTGTGCACCCCTGCAGGGTAAAACTTTCTGAAAGCCGAGTCCGCGGTTATGGATGACTTGGAGCACAGTTTCTCGATCATAGACAAGTATAACTAAAGTACCGCTTTTAATTTGACTAAGTACCTGACTAGTAAATAGTGCAACACTCATGGAATGGATAATAAAACTGCCAACGGATGGGGGGTTGTTCGTCCGCTTCCTCGTCGGTAAGCGAGGAGGATGGATCGGTTGATATTACTGTTATAACTGTTGTTTTTAATTCACGGACATCCGTCTATCTCTGGTTAGGCGGATGGTTAGCGAGTATCTATAGAATTGTTAGGTATTATCTTTTGCTGCAATCGCGTCACCCCAGGTTGTGTCCCCTTTAGAGGCATAAAGACTTGTTGAGTACCCCTAGGGTCTCACACGATAAATTGTTTGATTCAGATGAACAGGTAAGCTCGCAAGATGGATACTGGGTGGAGGAGACGGACGATGTGGGCAACGATCATTCGGTGTAGAGATTCCGGGAACGGGGATCCGTGAGATCTGTGGGCGGGATGTGTTTATTTATGGGGCATCTTTTGCCGATTTGCTTCTTATCCGTACTCGGATCTTGTTTTCCGCTTCCGCCTGATACTCTGATGTTTGATGTATGAGGAGATATCCTAAACTATTATATCTATCTAGGATATTTGGATCTTGCCGTATGGCGTTGTAATATTTCTATTTCTTTTAGATGGAATGGCTCTGAGGACTGTTGTATGGTGGCATGCATACATACTCATTTGTGTATGTAGTTGATCCCTTCGCCTGCCGATTACGCCGCCCGTTCTTGTCCCGATGTTTGGAAATGGTTAGGACGGCCGAAAGGTCTACCGGTGAGTGGCATTTGGGCCCCACCGTACTATTTTAACTATTTCCGCTCATCCAGGCTTGTAAATAGGAGCGTAATTCACCGAGGTAGTTACAAAACGTCCTGCTGAGTATACCCCGGTAGGCATATCCCCATCAACTGGTGCACCCCAAGACGAAGAACTTGGTTGAATGAATCCTTTCTGCAACTGTTCTCCCAGCTATTTCTTGAGTTCTTTCAACTCATCAGCTGACATTTTGTAGGGTCTATTTGCTATTGTTCCAGATCCTGGCAGGAAGTCAATTAGAAACTCTACATCTCTATCTGGTGGCATTCCAGGAAATTCCTCCGGGAACACATCTGGATACTCTCTCAGAATTAGCACACTTTCTATGCTAACCCCCTTAAGAGAATTTAACTTACTCCCTTTATATTCAAAGTTGGACTTGAACCTAATCCGTTTCTTATCCGGGGTAGTGAGTGTGACGGTACGATTGGCACAATATAGTACTCCCTCATACTTAGTCATCCAATCCATTCCCAAAATTACATCCAATCCTTGGGAATCTAGGATTATCAAACTGACCGAAAACTTATACCTTCCAAACTCTATTACTAGATCATGACATCCAAGGTTCACTATCATCTCTCCACCGGGAGAGCTTACTTTTATAGGAAACCCAATGGTTTCAGTTGGAATTCCATTTTTATCAACAAATGCTTTTGATATGAATGAATGTGATGCGCCAGTATAAAAAAGAACAAGTGCTGGAAGAATTGAGCTTGAACTTACCAGCCACAGCATCAAACTCCTCGTAGATATCTTCCACACTTATGTGGTTCACTTGTCCCTTATGGAAAGGGTTGCTCCTTCAACTTTCTTTTCTGGGCACTCATTAGCATAATGCCCCATCTTCTTACACTTGTAGCACTCAACCTGACTAAGATCTTTCTTAACAGGCTGACTTCCGTTACCACTTCCACTATGGTGGCTCTTGTGTCTGCTCTTGTGGATCTTATACTTGTCATTATCATGACTGCGATGGTGCTTGTTTTCATGATGACGGTTGTGGTTGTGGTGGCTGTTGTATTTCCCATGCTTGTGGAATACAGAACTTCCACTATCATCATTACGGGAACGCTTGTGAGACGAACCCGAGCTGTGTTTATCAAAGTTATGTTTCCTCTTCCTGCCCTCAACCTGTTTCATCTTGTTTTCCAAGATGGTGGCCTTGTCACAGAGTGATTGATATGTTGGGACATAGGAAACAGCTAGCTGCAGGTTCAATTCATCATTCAATCCTTTGAGGAACTTCTCCTTCCTCTTAGCATCAGTATCAACTTCATTCGATGCATAGCACGCCAGATTGTTGAACTCCTCAATGTACTCTCCCACACTACGGTGACGCTGCTTCAGATTGTGGAACTCCTTCTTCAATTTCATAACTCTGGATGAGATGTGAGCTGTACGGAAACTGTCCTCAAAAATAGCCCAAGTCACATCCTCAAGGGGGGTGGTGATCTGAAAGTTGTCCCACGAGGTTGCTGCTGGTCCATCGAGCAGATGTGCTGCAAACCTGACTTTTTCCTCATCGGTGCAGCGAACAGTGACTAAGTCCTTGTTCACCAAATGTAACCAGTCATTGGCTACCATTGTATCAGTGGTTTTCGAGAACTTTGCAGGACTTAGTCTCAGAAATCTGGTGAGCATGTCAAATGTTGGAGGATTGTTCTGATTGTTGTTGTTTTTATTGTTGTTATGATTCTGATTTTGCATAAACTGCATCATCATCTGCATCAGTTGAGCTTGAGCTATCATCAACTGCTGCATCCTGGGAGTGACGTTATTGTTGTTGTTTTGGTTGGGGTTGGCATGACGGGGAGGCATCTGTGGTTTCAATAAGGATAAGAATGAGATACCCATATATGCTTAACATGCACAATACATCACATATAAAACAATCACAATAACCAAGCTCAAAATAACATAGGGTTTGAACGACATAAACAACAGGTTTTGAAAATGCAAACACACCATGGCAAGCCAACCACATGTTGGATGGTCATTGCGACTCAGTAATCAAAGTATGATAGATAAAAGATAGTCGAGTAGTCTACACTACTCCTCCATGTCGACCTCAACGTCAACAAGAGAAAGACCTGATTCTCCATGGCGATCTTGTACTCCTCTACACTAGTGGTTAAGGACTCGATCTTCGCACGAAGATCTCTCTTCTGTGAGCGCATCCTCTCGATCACTCCCTGCTGGTGCTCGAGCTCGAAGTCCTTGGCCTCTAATTCAGCCTTCATCTCCCTGATCTTCTTGTTTCTGTCTTGGACTCTTTTCTCCAGACTCTTGAACTTCTTGTCATGGTTCTCGAATCTGGCCTCCATTTCCTTGACGATCTATTCTTGCTCCGCGAAGAGCTTATCCTTCTCCCTCAACTGAACCTGGAGCATGACATTGGTCCTCTCCATGTCGAGGTGTCTAATAAGACCTTCTAGGTCCTGAAGGTATAGACGAACTGGCTCAATCGTCTCTCTAGTAGCATCATCATACTCTACATCCTCACCCTCCTCGTCGCGTCTCCCGAACGGGTGAAAGTAGAAGCCTCTAAGCTCGGTGGAGTGCCTCCCAACCAGGCATCCAAGTAACTCCTGCATGACTACATCTAAGCCCATCTCCATGTCGTCATGCATTAACTTGAAGGTGATGTCCTCCGTGGGTGGCTCCGTCTGGCGTCCCGGCTGTGTGACTCTGAAACCCCAAAGATCATTCCTCTCAAACTTGGTGAGATGGAGCATCGTGATACTAGGAAGTGGGAGGTTGAGCACACTAGTGAGCTCCACGAGACGAGAACCAAAACGAGTTCCCCTGAACTCCTCGGCAGTGCTGATAACAATGTTAGGCATCTATTGTATAAGATAGAGAAAGGTTAGAATCAATACAAGTAGAGAAAATCACAAGAAAATAAAACACAAGCACACTACCAACAATAAAACATACAAGTCATGGAATACACAAATTCAATACAAACACTAAGGTTCAACATAACTTAGACAAAAAAATCGAGAAAAACGACAAGTGTGGTGGTCCAACTAGCGGAGTACGTTACAATTCTGACTCATATGCTAAGTCTATGATATCATCCCTTAGACGTTTTATCGCGGTCTCTAAGTCTTGAGTATATTCCTCCTCGAGATCACTTTTAGTGGCATTCTACACTTGAGTCTTTCACCAAGCTCCTTGATAGCGTTCCAAGCTGCATTTCTTGCAGAGTCAAAGAATGTTGTATACATTTCTGAGTTGGTGCCCATGTAGAATCCCGACTCTTTGTGGTTGTCTCCCTTGTTTTTGTACAACTGAAGTTGCACCCACCAATATTCTTCTCCTTCATCCAATACTAGAAATCCTTTGTACATGGCCTCACCATGTATCCCCAAGCTGACCATAAGGGTCTTGAGTGCTTTGGGAAACTCCGTGTCGCATTCTAAAGTCATGGTCATGAGTGGTCCCTTCTTGACAGCTTCGTTGATGGCGGCCATCTACAAATAGAGATGATCAATAATATTAGGAAAGGTTTACGAGAAGAAAAGACAAGTGTGGAATTTGCAAATAGTTGCATTTTTTCCTTAGTGATTTTCTTAGTTTAATCCAACCTAGGGTCATAATCCTATAGGCAACACAGTGCTCTGATACCATCTATAATACCCCACCTTTATAAGGTAAAGGATCCCTGTGATTGCAATGCTAGTCCCTGGATCAAATGCTAGTATCCACAGTTTAAGATGAAGTACATAGAAACAAAGGTCTTTATTACATCGTCATTCCAGAGATAACATAGTATTTGTAGAGGTCCCAACCTGATAAGGTAGAGATACCTGTGTTCACAATGCTAGTCCCTGGATCAATAGCTAGCATCCACAGTTTAAGATGTAATATCAAGAAACAAAGGTCATAATACAACTTTATAACCAGGAATAAAATAATTCATTACATCTTACATGGCTCATTTGGCTATCTCATTACAATGCAGCAGAATAACTATATAGCATGGAGTTCTTCATCTTCAAAGTGCCACAGGCAATCATGTTGGTTGTAGACTTGTAATCCTATTCAACACACTTCACTAACATCAAACAAACCTGCAGCATAATAAGTTACAGCCACAAGGGTCAATACATTTGAATTGTATTGGCAAGTGATACTATGGTAGAGTAGTGGTATCTATCTTCTATATGCATTTGGCTAAGTTGAGCTTTGGCTTGCTTTGCTCAAAATAGATTTTCCTTATCATTTGAAAACACTAAGTTTTTGTTTTCAAAAATCACCCAAGGAATCTACCAATCAAAGATTGAAGATCCTTTAAACCTTGTTCAACCACAAGCTTTTAAC
Organism: Avena atlantica; assembly: GCA_910589765.1. Classification (NCBI taxonomy): domain Eukaryota; kingdom Viridiplantae; phylum Streptophyta; class Magnoliopsida; order Poales; family Poaceae; genus Avena; species Avena atlantica. The sequence continues at coordinate 305,795,470 of OU342736.1, forward strand.
TTAGAAATTGGGATGCGGAGATCCTTGATAGATTCCATGTCTTGATGCTCAAATTATCCATTACAGGGGACACGACTAAGTACTTAGATTTTACTCTCTCGAGAGGTGGTGCACTTTCCCCACAAGACTCGACATGCATCGAGACAAGATGTTTCAAAAGCCTTCCCTTAGACCAAATGGACTCGTTCCAAACCTATCACCCCCTACCACCTTCTGTCCATCTAGCTAAGTTATTGCATCCTATATGATCCAGGCAGAGCCCATAATGCCATGTGGATGCACTTGAAGCTTCTCAACATTTGACACCTCAAATCTCTTTGTTCCTAGGTGGAATTACACAATTGAGATACACACGGTAGGCCATGAAAATGGGGCTCTGGTAACCACTCAAAAAAATCCATCCAAGCAATTACCATTCCACCCAGGTGTTTCATTCACTTAGTAGTTTTATTAAGCAAAAACATAAGTCAAAATACTTAGCAAAATTTCCATAGCATGTATATAAATCACCCTTGTTTGCTACTAGCTGGGCTAATCATGATACTAGTAGGAATCTTAACTTAGGTAAAATTCTACTAAGGCATCATCTACTAGGATTTACCATGGCATAGTTAACACATAGAAAATTTCATGCAAGTCCTACTTAGAAATATCACTAATGCATAGTCAAAATAGTAGGACAAAATGTATGAAGCACCACTTGCCTTTTTGGTAGAGAAACTAAGTTCACTCCTTGATCTTGCAATTCTCACACTCTTCAAAGTTCACTACAATTCAATCAAGCAAGCACATACTCAAACTAGCATTCAAATAATTCATCCCATAAAACAATAAAAACAATAAAAGCAAAACAATGCATGCAAGCATGAAAAAGGTTTTTTTATTTGGAAAGGTGGTTTCTAATAGGCTATAAACATTTTAAAACATTTATTGGTCATTTATACGAGTGGAAAAACCATTTAAAATCAAGTTAGTGAAAATGTCCATTTAAATCATTCTTGTTTTGCTAGAAATGATTTAAATCAAAATAATAATTTCTAGTATTTGCCAAATATATTTTTAAACACAAATGTTAGTGTTTATGGTCAAGTTGTTTAAATAAAATCCATTTTCAAAAGGTTTCACTGAAAACCATTTTTAAATCAAAGCAACATTTTTATTTTGCTAGAAATTCTTTTTATTCAAAGGAGTAATTCCTTAGTGTCACAATTATACTTTTAAATCCAAAAGTTGGTTTTTATGGCAGTAGGTTCAAAACAAACCATTTGCAAAAGATTTTACCCTAAAAACATTTTAGAATAAATTTTATACTCAAAATAAGTCTAGAAATGTTTCTGCAAAAACAATCAATTTTACAGAAGAAAATAATAAACTAAGGGCATGGATGCAAAGGTTTTATTTTTTTGAATCCAGTGATATAAAATTTGTAAATTTTGGACGTGTGGATCTAAAGTTATGAATTTTACAAAATCTAACATCTAATAGAAATGTTTCTGTTTTAAAACAAAACATAGGCCACGTGTCTTAACCTCATTGGGCGATACCGCTTTGGTTGCATAGACTAACATGGGCTATTGGATCTAAAGTGAATCGCACGGCACATATCATTTTATACCCCTTCGTTAAGTGAATCTATCGCATCGCTTGGATCTGAATCCAATGGCTCGCATCTACCGGTCATTCACTAGAGGCGTTCGCAATGGCGGACGGCGGCGGCGTGCTTGGGCAGAAGTGTTCCATCCAAACTAGGAAGCGCGGGAGATGAAGGGGAGCAATACCAGGTTCGCCGTGGAGTGCTGATTCTCGAGGTGGTCGTCGAAGAGCAGGGGGCGTACTATGTTGTCGACAATTGCTCGCCGGGGCTAGCGACGGCATCAGGTGCGTCCTGTTGTCGACGGGGGCGAGGCTACAAGGCACGGGAGAGCGAGATAAAGGGTCCGTTAGATGCACGACAGATAGGAGAACATACGAGTGTCAACCAGAGGGGAAGGGGCGGTCTGTGCTTACGGGGAGAGGTCGCCGGATTGGGCACAATTGACGGAGGCGCTCTGTTGAAGATGAAGTCGAGTATCTGGATCGCGCGCGGGCAAGTGGATGGTATGGGTAGATGCGAGGGACACTGGGGAACACGCTCGTGGAGGCTAGGGGCAGTGGGGAGGTCTGGCATCGCCGGAATCGAAGTTTAAGGCTCGCCGGAGGCAGTGGAGTGAAGCAAGCAATTCGGGCAGCCTAGGGGCAGAGAGGGTGTGGCATCTGGGGGGAAGGTAGAGGAGAAATGAGCGTTTAGTAGGGTGTGGTCTCTGGAGAGATTAATGTCACCATTGATGCGAATTGACGAGGATTAAACATCGGCCGAAACGACTAAGAGGGAATGGGGGCGGGGTCAGCGGGTGGAGAAGATGATGACATGGCGATGGTGGGGTCAGCTGGGACTGATGGGCTGGGTTTAGTGGGTCTGGTCCTTTCCATTTTTTTTCTTCCTGATTCTTTTTCTTTTTTTGATTTCATTTTCAGTATTGTTTTGAATCAAATGATTTAAACTTTTATTTATTTTCCAAACTTTCCAGTATGTTTTAATATTGTTTAACAGAGTATTTTAAAGTCCAATTTTAGAATATTTCCTTGTATTCTCTTGGGCTTTATTATTTATTTAAACAGACATTTGTCTTTATTTTCAAGTAATATTTAGTGTGATTCAGAAGCTTATTTTTTATTCATATTTCTATCAAACCTTTTCAGTAGGTTTAATCTTAATTAATAATGTATTTAAATATTCCATTTTACAATATTTCTTATAATCTCATAGGGTTTAATATTTATTTAAAATAGACAATTGTCTTTATTTAAATATGGTTTTAAATATGTTTTCAAACATCCATTTGCATTCCACTTTTTACCAAACCTTTTTCATTAGGTTTTATGTATTCATTAGTGTGTTAAATAATTCACTTTGAATTATTTAAAATATTTTAATATTCATTTAAATTGGGCATTTGTCTTTATTCAAATAAAATCAAATATGGTTTTAAACCCATATAAATTTTATTCAAATAATTCTTTTAAAGTTAATTAGATAACTTTTTAATCCACTTTGGGAAATTCCAATTTATTATTTTCTCATGATTTAATTAATCATTTACCTTAGGGATTTGTCTCCATTAAATATAATTTATAATATGGTTTAATCCCATATACTTTTATTTGGATATTCTTTTTCCCTTTATTTTATTTGGATTTGGATTATATTTGTTCCATTTGCTTATGGAATTAATTCAAGGTTTAAATTTTCTTCTAAATAATTTTATTATTATTTAGTTTAGGCAATTTGTCTTTATTTAAATAAAATTGGATATTGTTCAATCCTTATAATTTTATTTAAATAATCTTTTTGTTCCTTTTTATTAATCAATAAACTTTCATTTATTTGTTTATGGATTTGGCCAAGATTTAATTTGGCTTTTAAATATTCCTTATTTATTTATTCTTTATCTCATAAAATCCATATCTTTTTATTTATAGATCCAAAATTGGTGATTCCAATTTGTATGATTTTATTTATTATTTGATTATCATTTTAAATCCTTTTAGGATTACCTTGCTCACAATTTGGTATGGATTTTTAGCTAGGAGCTTTATTAACTTTGGAATTTATTTTCTTTATCTTATTAAATTCATAAGTTCTTATCCATGGCTCCAAATTAAATGAAACCGATTTCTATGGTTTTATAATATTTTTACTTCTCATTTTTTATCATTTATAAATTTTTTTTGCTGAGTTTTTATATGGATAAAATCTATAGTGTTGGAGAGATCTTGGAATGATTTTTCTTTCATCAAGATTTGGGATTTTGATTTAACTTTTCAAAATGTTTAAATTTCAAGATATATTCATTAATGAATGCATTTCACTTGATTGAAATTTTGTTGGATTCTCTTTTCATTGAAATTTTATTCAAGAAGGGTTTTGATATTTCCATTTAGAAGCAAAAAGTTTCTTTTCACCCTAGATTTCAACAATTCTTTCTTTTGTTTATTTATTTTTCACATTTCAAATTTTGGATTTTTTTGGATGTGACAGTATTTTACAACTCCATAGCCAAAGGCTAGTACAAGAGTTCATAACATAAGTAAAATAAAGTAAAGTCTTCATCTTCATGTGCCACAGGCAAGCATGTTGAGTGTAGACTCATAACCCTAATCCTCATCAGAGTAACCTGCAACATCATAAGTTACAGCCACAGTGGGTCAATACATTGGAATAGTATTGGCAAGTGATACCATAGTAGAATAGTAGTTTCTAACTTCTATATGAATTTGGCCAAGTGTAGCTTAGGCTTGCTTTACTCAAAATAGGTTTTTCCTATCAGATGAAAACACTAAGTTTATTTTAACAAAACTCCCAAGGAACACAAGTGTGATACCCAAGGTAGTCCAGTCACTTGCCTTGTGTAACCACTGGTCCTTTTCCCTTAATCAACCACAAGTTTTTAACTTAGAAATTGGGATTAGGATATCCTTGATAGCTTCAATGTCTTGATGTTCAAATTGTCCATTTTCGGGGACATGGCTAAGTACTTAGATTTTTCCTTCTCGAGAGGTGGAGCACTTTCCCCACAAGACTCGACATGCATCGAGACGAGATCTTTCAGAAGCCTTCCCTTAGACCAAATGGACGCGTTCCATCCTATCACCCCCTACCACCTTATGTCCATCTGGCTAAGTTATTGCAACCTATATGATCAAGACAGAGCCCATATGCCATGTGGCTACACTAGAAGCTTCTAAATACTAAGTATCTCAAATCCCTTTGTTCCTGGGTGGCTTTCCACAGGTGTGATACACAAGGTTGCCAGTCACTGGGCCTTGTGTAACCACTCAACATATCCCAATCATACCATTCCACCCAGGTGATTCATTCACTTAGTAGTTTTATTAAGCAAAAAAAATAAGTCAAAAAGACTTAGTAAAATTTCCATATCATGTGTATATAAACCACCCTTTTTTGCTACTATCTAGGCTAAGCATGATATCAACATGTATCTTAACTTAGAGAATAATTCTACCAAGACTACAACTACTAGGATTTCCCATAGCATAGCATATAGATACTTAGAAAAAATTTCATGTAAGCCATATACAAAATATCACTAGTGCATAGTCAAAATAATGGGACAAACACATGAAGCACCACTTGACTTGGTAGTTGGGGGAGTAGCAACAATCCTCACAATCACAATCCCCACTAGCACCAAAATCTACACATAAAATGATAGCACCAAATTTACATTCAAAATAATCAAGCAAAAATATATGAATGCATGCAAATGCCATGTGATGATTTTTCTAAACTAAACAAGACAAGTCAAACAGTACTGAACACAAAAATAATTAAACATAGTCTAAATGAACTTAATTTGGCCTTAAACATTTTCAAAATAATTTATATAGTCAAAATAAGCCTATATTTGTCTCTGCATAAAATTCCATTTTTACAGAAACAAAACACAAAACTATGCTCACAGTAGTGTAGTATTTAATTTTGTGAATCCATTGATATCTTATTTGCATTTTTTGGATAAACAGAACAAAACTTTTAAATTTTCTAAGTTTGATTCAATTTCTGGTTTTTAAATCATAATTCGTGCCACGCGGCAGGGCCTGATTGGATGGTACCGCTTCGGGGTGGATTGCGCTTCCGTGCCGTTGGATCTGATCATATTCAGCGCACCAGATCATAACTTACCCCTTCGTCAACTAACTAACCTACACCACCAGATCTAAATCCTACGGCTTAGATCTACGCGTAACGGTTTGCTATTGATTTTAATCCTGACCGCTGGATCTAGATCCAGCGGATCTCATCGCTCTGACCACACACCGGCTGCGCTAATGTCCACCGCGGCGGCTGCGCGTTGTACGGCGATGTTTTGGCGAGGGCAGATGGTACGGGAGGGAGTGCGGGTGTTTACTGAGATCGCAGAGAGGCGGTGATGCTCGACGTGTTCGTGGATGGGGCGGGGGACGTGTTCGTGGATGGGGCGGGGGCGCACAGGCACGGCTTTGATTGCTCGTCGAAGTTGGCGTCAGCGTCAAGCTCGCTCGGGAGTGGTCGTTGACGATGCTACAAAGCATGAAAAGACGAGCCAGAGGTGGCGTTAGAACTGCACGAACATGGTGAGTGCACGCATATCAACTAGAGAGGAAAGGGCGGTCATGGTTTACCTAGAAAGTTCGTCCGACTATCTCGGGACAACGGCAGCGCAAGTTGAATTATGGACAGCATGGTGGCGAAGAGAGGGTGCTGAGTGAGGGGAAAGGAGCAAAGAGGGGAGGGGGTTAAATAGCCGGAAAGGGGCAAGGAAATCATGCGGCATTGATCGGCAATTAAGCCCGCTTCAATCATGGCAGTGATGGAGGTAACGACCGCGACGACGGGGTCGAGGGTACGGGGTTTGGGGACGATGATGACGTGGCGTCTGGGGCCACTGTTCAGCGAGGGAGGGGTATGCGCGCGGCTGAGAGAGATAGGGGAGGGGAAATGGCTCGGGTGGGCTGTTGGGCCTGATCTGGAGCTGGGCTCAAAGGGCACCGCGCGTTTTATTTTTTTCTTTTTGATTTTTCTTTTTTGTTTGAATTTTCAGAAATGGTTTTCAAACCCATTTGAAACTTGTTTGATTTCAAAACTTTTCTAGATTTTTGTAGTGTAATCTTTGCACCTAAATGTGTATAAAACACTATTGTTTAATCAAATTCACTTTGACACTTTGAAAAATAAAAATAAAACCTTGCCTCTTTGATATATATAGATAATAGGAAATAAGATGGTTTTATTTTGAATTTTGTTTTGACAATTTTTGTGCAAGATTTGCATCCATTTTAAAACATCACTGATCAAACAAAAGCACTCTAAAACTTTGAAAATAAAACCATTGCCTTATTTGCATAAAACAATAGGCATAACATGGTTTCTTATTTGAAATTTTGTTTGGAAAATTCTGTGCAGACCAAATGCTATGAATGCATGAATGAAATGCAAACTTTAACAAATCATGATTTTTGGGATGTTACAGTACCCATGAGGAAGCATCCTTAAGCACATGTTGATCTGCCAAGTTTTACGATTAGGTTATAGTTCTCTATGATCTTAGAATCTGGTCACCAAGCGTTCATAACCGTGAACACGGCTTTTCGAAAAGATTTAACCCTACAGGGGTGTACAACTTTACCCACACATACTAACCTTCTATTAATGCCACATGATTATCCCTCTTCCTTGGAAGGCCGACAGAGGGTGGTTAGACACGACCTTTACCTTGCTTTCTCCAAGACCATGAGTCACGCAATAAGTATGGTTCCGCCATAATGGGTCAAATCCCGAAGCCGGTACTTAAAGATGTGAGGCGAGGTTTGTTTACCACTGGCGCTATCAATCCCAAGCAACCCGGTCCATGCTTCCCTACATGTTATGAATGCACTGTCACCCGGCAAGTCTTTCAAAAGGTTTTCTATGCATATGTCAAATGTTACGTCCCAACTATGTGACTCATGGAATCTACTAGGCAAGTTAGATTCTCGTGAGGTTTTCCAGGCCCCGTGTGGTTGTATGCTCGCCTCGGTTCCAAAGGCAAGAACTCGGTTCCTAGTGGTGGCGAGCATGGGAATAGAAAAACCACATCCCACCGTGGCCTCCCATACAAGCCTTAGCATGTTTAATCTCTTATCACGTCTGATATCATCTCAACACGTTCTCCTATCATAATAGATTCTCTGCATCTGATACATCACCTAGATGAACCAACACTGACAGCTATGTAGGGCTAAGCAAGACACAGATATAAGCTCTAGCAGTGCACACAGGCCAAACCTAGTTATGCTAGGAGCAGTGGATTAGGTAATATAAGCTCAAAGGGAGTAATGCAATAGATAGGATACTCTATCTATCAATAAAAGACCACAGTAGAATCATATGCATCATGGCAAGAATTAAAATGCTTTTGAAATCATAGGATTATATCATGGTGGGGCTATGCTTGCCTTTGCTAGTTGATAACAAATAAGCAGATCTCAAGGAGCCTTGTACTTGACTTGATTATAGTTGGTCAAGTATTGTTCATCATCTTCGGTCTTCGACGGTCTTGGTCTCGGTCCTCGATATCGATCTCGATCTCGATATCGTATTCTACCGAAGAAGAACCAAATCACCGGAAAGAAAGGGAAACAATCAACACATGGCATCGATGCAATGCTCAAGTACAAATGATTATATGACAAGTTAAATTGTATTGAAATGTAACCCTAAGTCATGCTTGACAATTTAATCGGGGTTCCGAGGGGTGAAAACACTAATTCGGAGAAACTCCGGAATCACCTGTGAGGGGTTACTAGGTTCTTCTAATTGATACGTTGAAAACGTATCTATAATTTTTGATGCTCCATGCTTGTTTAGTATCTACTTTGCTTTACTTTTCCACACTTTGAGGTGCTTTTTACATGTTTTCTAGTACTAACCTACTAACAAGTTGCAACAATGCCAGATGCCAGTTTTTTGCTGTTTTTGGTTTCAGAAAAGTTAGTAAAGAAATATTATCGGAATTGGACGGGACAAACGTCAAAGTCAATTACTTTCCGTGGGGAACAAGAAGTCGAAAGGGGAGACAAGGAGGCATTCCAGGGCGGCTAAACCCCCCTAGCCGCGGGTGGTCCCTTCCCCGCGCTTGGGTAGGGTTTGCCCCCTCTGGCCACCGCCTCGGCCTCCCCCTTCGCCTATAAGAATCCCCCGATCCAGAAACCCTAAGCACCCGATCAAATCTCCCCGAAACCGTCTGTAGCCGCCGCCACCATCGTCCCTAGATCAGGTGGATCTGAAGTTCTTCCCGACACCCTGCCAGAGGGGAGATCATCCCGGAGGCCTTCTCTCCGGTATGATGCGTGAGTAGTTCCACCTTGGACTATGGGTCCATGTAGTAGCTAGATGGTTGTATCTCCTCCTTTGTGCTTTCATGTATAGATCTTGTGAGCTCCGTTCATGATCAAGATCTAATCTATTTGTAATCATGCATGTTGTGTTTGCGGGGATCCGATGGATATTGAGATTATTATGTTGGTTTGGTTAATGGTTTTGTCTTTATGATTCTATCATGTCTGTGTTGTTTGTGATCTTGCATGCTCTTCATTGTTAGTAGCATCTTGCCCAAGTAGTTGCTAGTGACTCCAAGAGCGGGTACTTATGCTCGATAGTGGGGTTCATGCCTCTAGTGTCCAAGGGAAGTGACAGAAATCTCTTCGGTTGTAGATGTGTTGTTTGCACTAGGGAGAAAACAACGGTCTCTTGTTCATGGAACATGTGGACTGTTTACCTTACACACTTTTCTTAAAGCAGTTGTGTATTGCTTGCAACTTAATACTGGAGCGGGTTCAGATGATAACTTGAAGGTGGACTTATAGTCATAGACGCAGTTGGATGGCGGTATATGTATCTTGTTGTATTTCCCAATCGAATCTCATATGATCTTTCTTACTAGTAATTGCATTTTTGTGCCTTGCTCAGTTCCTGTCAATTGCCCTGCTGTAATTTGTTTACCCTTCATGCCATGTTGTTTATCTAAGGAGGGCACCTCTAGTGAACTATGGACCCCGGTCCAATCTTTACCATTGATACATCTTCCACTGTTACTTGTTTACTTGCTGCAAACCATTATCTTCCACACCATACGTTTAATCCTTTGTTATAGCAACCGGTGAGATTGACAACCTCACTGGTAGTTGGGGCAAAGTCTTGAGTTTGTGTTGTGCAGGTCTCCGTGTTTCTTGTAACACCTGTGTGATGTTTCCTTCCTCCTACTGGTTCGATAACCTCGGTTTCTTACTGAGGGAAGACTTGCTGATGTACTGCTTCACACCCTGCTCTTGGGGTTCCCAACATGCTCCACATAAGCTGTGCAAGCCATCAAGCTTTCTAGCGCCGTTGTCGAGGATGCTAAGGACGTCTTCACTAGGGGAGTCCTTCACTTCCTTTCTCTTTTCTTTGTTTTTTGTTTATTTTGTTTGGTTTTGTTTGCCTCTTTCCAAAAAACCCAAAAAAATAAGTCTAGATTGGTTTGCTTGCTTTATTCAAAAACACAAAAAAATTAGTTCCTGCTATAGCTGCTGCTGCTTTTTTTGGCTTGCCCACCTTTGCCAAAATGAACTCTGCTGAAAACACCAAGTTTTGTGACTTCACTAGCACCAACAACAATGATTTCCTTAGCACACCTATTGCTTCACCTACTCCTGATGCTACCTTTTATGAAATTAAGCTTGCTTTGTTGACTCTTGTGATGAGAGAGCAATTTTCTAGTGCTGGTTCTGATGATCCTGCTGCCCATCTCAATAGCTTTGTTGAACTTTGTGAGATGCAAAAATATAAGGATGTAGATGTAGATATTATTAAGCTCAAGCTTTTTCTTTTCTCCTTGAGGGGAAAAGCTAAAGAATGGTTGCTTTCTTTGCCTAAAAATAGTATTGATTCTTGGAATAAGTGCAAATATGCTTTTATTGGAAAGTACTATCCTCCTGCTAAGATTATATCTATGAGAAGTGATATTATGAAATTTAAACAACTTGATAGTGAACATGTTGCTCCATCTTGGGAAAGAATGAAATCTTTGGTTAAAAATTGCCCTACTCATGGACTCACTGCTTGGATGATTACCCAGAATTTTTATGCAGGTTTGAACTTCTCCTCGAGAAATCTGTTGGATTCAGCCGCTGGAGGTACCTTTATGGGCCTCACTTTGGGTGCTGCAACACGGATCCTGATAATATTATGGTTAACTACTCTGAATGGCATGTTGAGAGAGCTCCACATGGTAAGAAGGTAAATTCTGTTAAAGAAACTTCCTCTCTGAGTGAAAAGATTGATGTCATTATGGCTATGCTTGTTAATAGGAAAGCTCCTTTAGATCCTAATAGTGTTCCCTTAGCCTCTTTGGTTGCTCAAGAAGAGCAAGTTGATGTGAACTTCATTAGAAACAACAATTTTGTCAACAATACTTATGGTAATTATAAGTCTTATCCTCCTAGTGGAAATGCTTATCATGGTAGATCTGGAATGCCTAGTGAAGAAAGGATTCTAGAAGTAGACAGATCCACTAAGAACCTTATGCAGATGCAATATGAGCAAAATAAGATTTTCACTAAAACAATGGAGGAACAGTCTATCATCTTGAAAAACATTAGCCATCAGCTTGAGAATTTGAATAGATAAGTTCCTAGTCTACAGTCAAAAAATTTGAGTGCTGAGAAAAATATATCCTCTTTGTCTGAAGCTTAGTCCTCCTTGATTGATAAAATTGTTGCTAAACTTGAAACTATGGAAAATAACTTTGCTACTGCTCATGCCATACAAGTTACTATTGATGAAAATGTTAGGCTGTTAGCTCAACTTGATGCTAAGTGGGAAAGGGAAGCTGAAATTGATAGAAACAATAGTGTGTGCACCATCACCACTAAACCACAAGTAGTCCCTATTCCTCCTCCTACTATGCCTAAGCCTATTTAGCCTACTACTAGTGATGCTAAGTTTGATTTTGATATTGATGGTTGCAATATTTCTGAAGTGATTATGTTCTTGCAAAAGCTTGCTAGAAGTCTTGATGCTGTGATATGCATGTTGCTTTCACCAAGCACATTACATATGCTCTTGTTAAGATTAAGGAAGAGAAGCTAAAACACAAAGCTTCTATTCCTAGGAAAGTAGAAGATAGTTGGGAACCCATTATTAATATGCAAGTGAATGACTTTCATATCAAACCTTCATGTGATCTTGGTTCTAGTGTCTCTATTATGCCTAGGAAGATTTATGAAATGCTTGATTTGCCACCATTGGAAGATTGTTATTTAGATGTCCCACTCAATGATAATGCTAAGAAGAAACTCAGGGGGAGTATTAATGATGTTATCATTATGGTTAATAATTCTTATGTCCCTACGGATTTCTATGTTTTGGATGTTGAATACAATGCTTCTTGTCCTATTACTTTGGGAAGACCTTTTCTTAGAACAATTGGTGCCATCATTGATATGAAAGAAGGCACCATTAAATATCATTTTCCATTCAAGAAAGGTATTGAACACTTCCCTATGAGGAGAGAGAAGTTACTTTTTGCTCCTCATTTGAAAGCAAGATTTGATATTAATGCTTCTTCATTTGAAAATACTTGATTCTTCTTTCTTCGTGTGCCTAACTTAAAGGTCTTAAAGAAAAGTACTTGTTGGGAGTTAACCCAAGAGTTTACTTGAGTATTGGAAGCTATTACTTCTGTAATGACCTCTCCTTATCCTTTTTGTTTGCTTTTTGTGCCAAGAATGACCTCTAATGAGAGGGAAGTAAGATTTCGGGAGTTGTTGTCCCGAAACAGATTTGTGTCCTACACCAAAAATATTCGTGAGGAGTCTCCGTAACTCGGATTGAGCTCCAAATTTATGAATAAATCGCGCAGTATGTTAGCTAACTTTCGTTAGTTCAACGCTTTTTTATTTGAGCAACAGAAGATGTTCGAAAAAATCAGTTTCTACCTGCTGGTCTGTTTTGATAGATTTCTGCCATTATTTGCATTTGCTTCTTATTGATTCCTTTTTGAGTTCTCTTTAGGCGAATTGAGATTTTTTAAGGAGTTACTATAGTATCTTGTGTTTTTAGTGAAAAGCCTTGTTGTTCCAAAGCTTTTCCAGAGGTCTAATATCTTTTGAATACACTAATGTTGCTAATGAAGATTGTGCGAAGTTTTGTATGAAGGAAAAATTTCAGGTGTAGAGAGAGAATGGTGCAATGAGATGAAGAATGGACAAAATCTCAAGCTTGGGGATGCCACCATGGTGTCACCCCAAGAAATATCCAAGAGGTACAAGCGTCAAAGCTTAGGGATGCCCAAGGCATCCCCTTCTTCATCAATAAAAAGCTCAGGTCTGTCTAGACACTTCATTTTTATTGTTTCATGCACAGTTCTGTTGTTCTTGGAGCGTCTTAGTTTTCGTTTGCTTTTCTTAGGTTGTTTAGTTTGCTTGAATAAAGTAGTTTTTACCCCCGTTCTCGCTGTGTTGTTTTACAAATAAGTTGTTTGGTGTTGGAAAGGAGTAGTAAGTTCTTGCTTGAAGTGCAAGAGGATCTTGCATTGACTGTGACTTAGACTTTAGCATGACATGATAGGTGTTGTTTTAGCATTATGCTTAGTGATTATTGATGTAGCATGTCTTATTCCTGAAGGAAATATGCCCTATAGGCAATCATACAGATGATTATATTTCATATGTATCCATGAGTTATTGTAATGTTCCTTGAATATCCATATCAGGCAACTTGTATTGATTGGCAATTATGTGAATTGTTTGTGAAACTCTTTACTTGTATGGTTATTTAATAGTTGTCCCTAGTCGCAGTTCATGTGAGGACACACGTGAATATTAGACTAGCACATCGATTGGTTGATGACTATGTTTCGCAAGTCATAGACATGGAGATGTCAAACCAATGATGTGGACACATGTTATGAACATGGGGTTAGAATGACCCAACTGGAGACTGGCAATTAGTTGCTGCTCTCTCTTTACACATCGTGTATGTTTTGTCCTTAGACCTGAGATTGTCGCATGTACTTGAGATGTGGATCGACCTACTTTGGGGCTATCAAACGCTGCACCGTAACAGGGTAGTTATAAAGGTAGCTTTCAGATTTGTCCTGAAGCATGCTGCAAGGCATGGTCAATCAAGATGGGATTTTCCCCTCTCAACTTGAGAGAGATATCTCTAGGGCCCTCGAATATCGGATCCAGAAATGCATGGTCGTGCTACATAAGGTTAAGAGTTAACCTAGTAAAGGGATTCTGAATCACAGTATCGAGAAAGGGAGGTCAGCTTGGAGCTAGACCAAATATCGTGAGGCAAAGGGAAAGACATGTACTAAACCTTGTGATGGTTCGTCCGATATGATCTTTGTATGCGTTTAGGAGTTAGCACGTCTTGCTAGGGAGCTGCTCGTGGGACAAGAACAAGGAGGAGTCGTAGATCATCTGCACTGCCTCGACGCGCTTCATCAAGTTCCGCAACTACGCGTCTAGTGGTAATCCCATGATCTATGACAACAGTAATCCTGGTATACACGGTAGAATTTTTTTGATTTGCGCTAGTGTAGCCTACCCGTATCCCTTTAGTGGTATCAGAGCCGATGCTGTTCAGTTATAGGTTCGGGATGTTTGCATATGGTGATATGCAAATTGATATGAATGATGTGATCGTTTATATGGCGGTGGTTCAGGATTGATCTATGATCTTGCTTTTCGTGATCGTGATTCTAAGGTTGTCGAACGACTTACCCCTACCGGTCGGTTTCCGCCATAGGGGTAGACAGTTACACATAAATCCTGTTGAATCACGCGAAGATCAATATGATTGATCGAACCGGAACCTAGATCTAAAATCGATGTACCATAATCAAAGGAAATTTGATTGAATCGGGATAGAAGTCTGTTTATAGTAATTTTGATTGCCAATCAAAATCCTTAAAGAAAATTGTGAAGATACCGCGAGGGGCGCTGCCCCTTCAAAGCCCGCAGGGGGAGACCCCCTAGACCCCCCGTAATTGTAGCCCCTTTTGTATCTCATTAAGGTAACTATGTGCTGTGATGTCACATGATCCGGTAGAATGCGATTCTATGCATAACTTGTTTTTGCAGGATGTATGTGATCAGTATGGCCCATATGTGTATGTGATGCATGTATGAAATTTTGCATGACCTACTTGTCGTGAGTAGGGCAACACGGCTGGAGCCATATGTGTTGTCATTTATTGTAATGGCATACGTGCCAACTTGTGATGATCCCAATACTATGTAATTTTGATTACTAGCTATTAGGAATAGCTTGTATTAGTTCTTGGAGGACTCATCACCTGGAAGATGGCTCACATGGAACATGAAGATGGAGATCATCATGTTGGACAGGTTCTATGGCGATGGAGATCACCATGAGAAAATGGGCCATACCGTGTCACATCTATGTGAATGCTATTCTTATGTGTTTTACTACTATGCATGCTTAGATGATAGAAGTAGAACGATCCCTCAGAAAGTTTAAGTTTAACCATGCCCCCCCAACCAAAACTTGCACCATCCTATGCCCTATACAATCGTTGGTGGGCCTATGAAATTAGGGTTCCGCGGTTTTCCATGGATGGATGGGTTTGTATCGGATACCTACACGCATAAGGGTTGGTGAGATTGACAATGTCATCTTAACAGTTAAGGACCTTGGGGCATAAAGGTTGGACGCCTAGTTTTGACATAGAGATGTCACCCAACAACAAGAGTCATATGTGATATGATTAGCAAGTGTTGCTTACCGATTTACCTTGTCTTCTAGCAGTGATGCTAAAGCTCACTAGTCGACTTGTTAATTGTGGATCTTGAATCACTTAGTATCAATAGAGGGATATTGATTTAAGTGGGAGTATATGCTATTAAATTGTTTAATATGTTTTACTCTTTCATGGTTAGATGGCTTAGTATTTTGCATGTTTTCTTTTGTAGATCAATGGCATCGAACACTACATCACATTTTTCTTTGCGTTCGATTCTTGACAAAGATAAACTAAATGGAACAAACTATATGGACTGGGTCTGTAACCTAAGAATTGTTCTCAGGTCTGATAAAAAGGAAACGGTTCTGGATACCCCAATCCCCGATGAACCTGCTGATAATGCATCTGCTGCCCTAAAGAATGCCTACAAGAGAGCATGTGATGATTCTCTTGAGGTTAGCTGCCTTATGCTTGCATGCATGGAACCTGAACTCCAAAATAAGTTTGAGGATCAGGAGGCGTACGATATGATCGTTGCGCTTAAGGACATGTTCCAAGATCAGGCAAGGACTGAGAGGTACAATGTTGCCAAGTCCTTTGTCGAATGCAAGCTGGCAGAGGGAGCAGTTGTAGGCCCCCATGTGATCAAAATGGTTGGTTACAGTCAGACTTTGGAAAAAATTGGTTTTCCACTAGGCCAATAGTTTGCAACTGACTTCATTTTGGCGTCTCTTCCATCCAGCAATGGGCAGTTCATTTCAAACTACCATATGCATGGGGTGGAGAAGGGTCTTAATGAATTATGTGGGATGCTTAAAAAAGCAGAAAGTGACATGAAGAAGTGTGCAGGGCATAGCCATGTGATGGTTGTGCAGAACAAGCCTAGCTTCAAGAAAAAGGGTACTTCTTGGAAGAAGAAGGGCAAGGCTAAGGATACGATCCCTTAGTCTACACCCAAGCAAAAGGCTGGACCTATAGAAGACACTGAGTGCTTCTTTTGTCATGAACATGGCCACTGGAAGAGAAACGGCAGCAAGTACTAGGCTTCTTAGAAGAAGAGTGGAAGTAAG
The DNA here is from genome assembly GCA_910589765.1 of Avena atlantica. Taxonomy (NCBI): domain Eukaryota; kingdom Viridiplantae; phylum Streptophyta; class Magnoliopsida; order Poales; family Poaceae; genus Avena; species Avena atlantica. The sequence continues at coordinate 305,811,872 of OU342736.1, forward strand.
ATTACTTCCCACTCAGGTACGCTTGTTGTAAATGTTGTGGACATTCTTCTTGCTGATTCCTATGTTAACTCTTGGGTATTTGATACCGGATTGGTTGCTCATATTTGCAATTCGATGCAGGGGCTAATAAGGACTAGAGAAGTGCAGAAAGGCGAAGTGGATTTTCGCGTCGGAAATAAAGCAAGGGTTGCTGCATTGTTCGTCGGCGTCATGCAACTTCACCTTCCGTCAGGATTTATTATGGAGTTGAATAATTGTTATTACATTCCTAGTATGGGTCGAAACATTTTATCACCTTCATGTTTGATGAGGTATGGTTATTCATTAGCGAGTGCAAACAATGGTTGTGTAATCTCTAAGAATGATATGTTTATGGCTAATGCTCCCATTGTGAATGGGTTATTTATTTTAAATCTTGATGATGCATCTGTTTAAAATGTTAGTGCTAAAAGGCTTCGGCCTAAAGATTTGAGTCCTACCTATTTATGGCATTGTCGTTTGGGGCATATAAGTGAAAAGTGCATGAAGAAGCTCCATGGTGATGGTCTTCTAACTTAGTTTGATTTTGAATCATACGAGACATGTCAAGCTTGTTTACTTGGAAAGATGACCAAGTTGCCTTTTTCGGGTTTACCCGAGAGAGCGATAGACTTGTTGGAACTCATACATACTGATGTATGTGGACCAATGAGCACGACAGCCAGAGGAGGATATCACTACTTCATTAATTTTACTGATGATTTCAATAGATATGGTTATGTCTACTTGATGAGGCATAAGTCTGAAACTTTTGAAAAGTTGAAGGAGTTTCAGAGTGAAGTAGAGAATCAACGTGGCAAGAAAATAAAGGCCTTGCGATCTGATCGTGGAGGTGAATATTTGAGTCACGAGTTTAGCGATCATCTTAAGAGTTGCGGAATTGTTCCACAACTTATGCTGACCGGAACGCCTCAAAGGAACGGGGTCTCCGAACGGCGTAATAGAACTTTGTTGGACATGGTTTGATCGATGATGAGCCATTCGGATTTGCCATTGTCATTTTGGGGTTACGCTCTAGAAACGGCAGCTTTCACACTTAATAGGGTACCATCTAAATCCGCAGTTAAGACACCATATGAGATGTGGACTGGAAAGAATCCCAGTTTGTCTTTTCTAAATATTTGGGGTTGTGATGCATTTGTCAAGTGACTTCAGTCGGACAAGCTAACACCCAAATCGGATAAGTGCATTTTCGTGGGATATCCGAGGGAAACCTTAGGGTATTACTTCTACAACCGAGAAGAGGGCAAAGTGTTTGTCGCTCGTAGCGGTGTTTTCCTAGAGAAAGAGTTTCTCACAAAGGGAACAAGTGGAAGGTCGATGCGACTTGAAGAAGTTAAAGATGAGCCAGTTGGGGATGCTTCTAAGAGTGATGCTGTTGTAGCAGAACAAGTTGAGGAACCCATGGCAACAGAAGCACCACAACCACGAAGGTCGGCGAGGCTCCGCGAAGCGCGGGAATTATTATTGTTAGACAATGATGAGCCCGCGACCTATGCAGAAGCGATGGTGGACCCAGACTCTGAGAAATGGCTGATCTCCATGTCTGAGATAGAGTCCATGGGAGACAAACAAGTTTGGAACTTGGTTGACCTGGCTGATGGTTTTAAAGCCATCGAGTGAAAATGGATCTATAAGAAGAAGATTGATATGGATGGAAATGTTCACATCCATAAAGATCGACTTGTTCAAACGGTTTTCGACAAGTTCAAGGAGTTGACTACGACGAGACTTTCTCGCCCGTAGCGATGCTTAAATCTATACGGATAATTCTAGCCATTGCTGCACATTTCGACTATGAAATATGGCAGATGGATGTCAAGACGGCTTTCCTAAATGGAATCCTAACTGAGGACGTGTATATGATGTAGCCCGAAGGTTTTGTCGCTCCAAACAATGCTGGAAAGGTATGCAAACTTCTGAAGTCCATTTATGGGCTGAAGCAAGCATCTCGGAGTTGGAACATTCGATTTGATGAAGTTATAAAGGAGTTTGGCTTCACCAAAAACGAACAAGAACCTTGTATTTACAAGAAGGAAAGTGGGAGAGCGCTGGTATTTCTAATCTTATATGTGTATGACATATTGCTGATTGGAAATGACATTCCTATGCTCGAGTCTGTTAAGACCTCATTGAAAAATAGTTTTTCGATGAAGGACTTGGGAGAAGCGGCATATATTCTGGGCATCAAGATCTATAGAGATAGATCAAGGAGGCTAATTGGATTAAGCCAGAGTACATACATTGACAAAGTGTTGAAATGGTTCAGCATGGAAGAGGCTAAGAAGGGGTTCTTGCCCATATCTCACGGCATAAAACTTAGCAAGACTCAGTGTCGTTCGACTACTGATGAGCGTGAGCGCATGAGCAGGGTTCCATATGCTTCGTCTATTGGATCCATCATATATGCAATGGTATGTACTCGCCCAGATGTTTCCTATGCTCTAAGTGTTACGAGCATATACCAGGCTAATCCAGGTGAAGGTCACTAGACAGTGGTAAAGAACATCCTTAAGTACTTGAAAAGGACTAAGGATGTGTTCCTAGTTTATGGAGGTGAGGATGAACTCGGTGTAAAGGGTTACACAGATGCGAGTTACCTTAACGACTCAGATAATTCGAAATCGCAATCAGGTTATGTGTTTGTCATGAATGGTGGTGCTGTGAGCTAGAAAAGTTCCAAGCAAGATACGGTGACCTCTTCTTCAACAGAAGCTGAATATATTGTTGCCTCGGAGGCCATAAAGGAATGTAAGAGGTCCCAACCTTTAATAAGGTAGAGATCCCTGTGTTTACAATGCTAGTCCCTGGATCAATAGCTAGCATCCACAGTTAAGATGTAATATCAAGAAACAAATGTCATAATACAATTTTATAACCAGGAATAAAATATTTCATTACATCTTACATAGATCATTTGGCTATTACATTACATTGCAGCAGAATGTCTATAAGCATGGGGTCCTTCATCTTCAAAATGCCACAGGCAAACATGTTGGTTGTAGACTTGTAATCGTAATCAATAAACTTCACTAACACCAAAGAAACCTGCAACATAAAAGTTACAGCCACAAGGGTCAATACATTTGAATTGTATTGGCATGTTTCACCACTATGTAGAAATATGTGGATCCTATCATTACATGCATATTTGGCAAAGTAGGGTTTTAGGATAATTTGCAGAAAGCAATATAATTTATCCTATCTTTTCAAAATAGTTTTGCTCTTTTGAAAATCTTTTGTCAAATCTTTCTGAACTCCCTTGGAATCCACCAAGTTCTTCAAGTCTCTTGTTGTCACTTTTAAGTTTTACTTTTAGAAATTGGAATGTCGGGATTTCCCATAGCTTCAGGCCTTAGTTGCTCAGTATTGTCCATAACCGGGGACACGGCTAAGTACTTAGAATTTTGATCTTCTGCAGAAGTTGTACACTTTACCCACATGACACAATCTCATCTTGTTGCCACCAGTGGCCGCTGGATAAGTACTCACCAAGATGGAGTACTGGCAGATTGAGATTGTGACGAAGTCTTTCCATAGGGTCCTCCCAATACACAATGCTAGCTTGTCTTCAGGCACCAATGTAGGGTTCCTAGTTCCCTCATTCCAGTTAACCTGAAGAGGCCAATGCATGGGTCTTCCACCATGTAGTTGACTAAGCCAGTGCCCATTTAGCATGTGGCTGTACACGGAAGCCACTGTACGAGAAACATGTTCAATCTCTAAGTCCCTGGGTGGTTTTCTTCTAGTGCACAACAAAAAGAGATTGCCATATAAACATGGTTCCTCTTGTTACCACCTTGTCCAAAACTTGAGTATCCTTGTCCACCCAGGTGGTTCATTGAGTACTTGTTTTATTATATAAAACACAAGTCTTTCCCAACTTCATATAATCTCAACATGTATCTCATCTCAATATATATAGCAGGGCTAAGCATATTACAACTACATTGTTTTCACTAAGGAATATATAGGGGTATCCTATTAGGATTTAGCATAGCAAAATATAGTAGTCCTTATCATGCATGTTTTAAAATCCACTAAGTGTAATGAAAATAATAGGACTTGGATGATAGTGTCACTTGCCTTTTTGGTAGAGAATGTTGGTTCACTTCTTGATCTTGCTATTATCACACTCTTCTAATTTCTCTACAAATCAATCAAGCAAACATAGATTCAACTAGCATTCCAACCAATATTCAAACAATTTAACACACATAAAATAATAGAAATAAAGTCATGCATGCAAGCATGCAAAAGATAGTTTTATTTGCAAAGGTGGTTTCTACTAAGTTCTACACATTGTAAGGTTCAAAGTGGTCATTTCTAAAGTGTCAAAACCATTTGCAAAAGGGTTTTATCTATAAACCATTTTTAAATCAAATCATTATTTCATGTGGTGAAAATGCTTTTGGTAAGGCAATAATTTTATATTGTTCACCAAATAAGTTGTTAATTCTCAAAACTTGGTGTTTAGGGTCAGTAGGTTTGAATCAAAACATTTTCCAAAGGTTTTACTCAAAAATCATTTCCATATCAAAATCAATGTTTTTCTTTGACAAGAAATGAGCTAACTCAAGTATTTATTCCCAAACTTCAAAAAATACATTTTTAAATCCATAAGTTGGTTCCTAAGGTCAGTAGGTTCACAACAAACCATTTTGCAAAGATTTCAACCCCAAATCATTTTGGAATAAATTTTATATCCTAAACAAGCATACACAAGTTTCTGCAAAAACAAACATTTTACCAGAAGATTTTTACTAAACAAAGTGCATGGTTGGCTAGGGCTTGTTTTTTGAATCCATTGATATAAAATTTGCAAATTTTTGACGTGTGGATCAAAAGTTATGCAAGTTACAAGTTTGCATATAAATTAGATTCAGAATTTTGTTTTAAATCAAACTAGTGCCACGCGGCGTGTTTCTACTGGTCGGTACCGGTTCACACGGATCGGCCTCTCTGGATCGTTGGATCTAAGTGTGATCGTGTGGCGCAGAGGCAACCATACCCATTCGTTTAAGTTTTCTTTCCTATCCACTAGATCGAGATCGAACGGCTACAATCGACTTGCCACTAACTGGCGGCGTGACGATGGTGGCGCGCGGCGGCGGCGCTCTGCTAGCGGTTGTGCGGTGGCTACAGGAAGTGAGAGGAGTGGGGGAGATGCTTACCAGATTTGTGGAGTCGCGGTGATGCTCGAAGTGCTCGCGAGAGTGCAAGGGGCGCACGGAGTTCATGGATATTGCTCACCGAAGTTCTTCCTATCGTCGGGTGCGCACGGTCGTGGTCGAGGACAAGCTCCTGGGACGCAAGCAAGCGAGGAGAAGTATCAGGAGGATGCGCACTATCTCAGGGGTTGTAGAGGTACTCACCAAAACGCGAGGGGCGCACGGGTTTGGCGTCAGTAGCTCGCCGGAGCTGGTGCAGTCGACAGCGGCGGGCGGTGGTTCTGTTTGATGACGGGGGCGACGTTGTGATTCACCCCAAAGCAAAACAAAGGCACAGTCAGATGCGTACAATCATGGGGATCTTAGGAGTATCAATAGGGAGGCTCGGGGTGGTCGGCTCTTACGAGGAAAGCTCGTCGGAGGCGAGACAGACGGTGGCGACGAGTTGAGCTTGTCCTTGCCGACACTCTGGGGCGAGCGCGGGCGAACGGGAGGCACTGACAGGTGAGCGCTGGTCTGAGGAGCAAGCTCGCGTGCTCGGAAAGGCGAGGCGAGGCTGGACGGCGCCGGAATTCACTGGAGAAGCTCGTCGGAGCAGTGGCGGTGTGGGGGTGAATTGGGGCAGCCTATGGGCAGAGGGGAGGAGCTGTCTGGGGGAAAAGAGAGAGAAGCCACGGGCAGTTAAATGTGCGTGGTTACTGGGAGGAATCAAGGCCTCCATCAACGCGTAATCAACGCCGGAGTTACTGGCTGCAACGGCAGGGGCGATGGGGTCGTGGTGGAGACGTTGAATAGGAGGGTGGGGCCTTGCTGTCAGCGAGAGATGGAAGTGCGAGTGGGGTCCTGTCGTCAGTGAGGGCGTGGGTACGTTTCGGGGTGCGAAACGTTTTCCTGCGGGGATAGAGCTAGTTGGGCTAGACCAGGCTTGCTGGGCTGAGCTCGATTCTATTTTTTTATTCTGATTGCTTTTTCCTTTTTCTGTTTGAATTTCCTGATTGATTTTCATTCAAACAAATGGATTCAAACTTTTGCTAAACTTTGGATTGATTTTAGTTCTGTTTATCAACACAAAACAAAGTCCAAAATAAAATAATATTTTTATTCTTTTTAGGGTCCATTAATAATTAAATAAATAGACATTGATTATTAATTCAAATAAGATTTGCTTTATTTAAAATCTCCATTTGAAATCTAAATAATATCAAAACCCTTTCAGTAGGTTTTATTTGAAAATATAAAACACTTGGAATCTTATTTAAAATAATTTAACAAGTTTTAGTGTTTAATTAAAATGGGGTAAAGTCTTTTCTTTAATAAAATTTGGTATCAATAAATCCTCATTATTTTATTTAAATAGACCTTTACACTTTTAATCAAAACAAAATATTTTATTTCAAAACTTGGCCAAGGTTTAATTTGGATCTATAAAAATAGTCCTTATTTATATTTCTACCTTTTCATTTGTAAACCAAATCTTTTTATTAAAAGATCCAAAAATAGTAATTTCACATATTTAATATTTTCTTTATTAATTGTTTATCTTTTCAAATCCCTTTAGGATTTGTTTGATCAAATAGGTTTGAAGGTTTCCAATTGGAATCAAAAAGTTTCTTCTCACCCTGAAAATCAACAAAGTTTTATTTTATTCATTTATTTTTCACATAACAAGATTTGGAAAATCTTGGGATGTGACAGGCTACCACCCTTAAAATAAATCTCGTCCCGAGATTTGGGAAGGCTAGGGTTACAAGTAGGCTCAAAGCATCTAGGGTACTACCACCCTTAAAAAAATTTCCAACTAGATCACATATTGGCTTGCTTGGGGTCTTGGGGAAACTTCTCTGGGCAAACATCTGCATAGTGTCCTTTGTTTCCACACTTGAAACATGTGACAAGGCTGAGATCCTTCATAGGCTTGTTTATCTTGTGCTTCATCTTTTCTGGACAGTTTCTTGCATAATGTCCTTGGTTACCACAATTGTAACATGTGATAAGTTTGAGTTCTTCACGTATCTCTTGTGGACAGGTTGCCACATAATGGCCTAGCTCTTTGCAGTTGTTGCACCATACTTGGCCAATCTCCTTCTACTTCTATTTCTCTGGACATTCACTGGCATAGTGTCCCATTTCTTTACAATGATTACATTGCACATGGCTTTTGTCCTTCTTTTTATTGGGTTTCTCCAAAGCTAGGAGTGCTTATAGTTCATGTTATTCATATGTTATCTCATAGGTAGGAATGTCTACTGGTTTCTTTGACCTTCTATTGCTCCTTGGATAATTCATATGCCTCTTCTTTGGTCCTTTAAATTGGGTTGTATTGCATGGAGGTATAAGTGGAGATTTTCCTTTGTCCTCATCCTTCTTGGTAGACTTAGCTCCCTCTTGATAGTCTGCAATCAGTTGTTGCACTCCACCTTGTTTCCTTTGTTCAACTATGGAATAGATGGGGCATTGGATAGGGACATGATTATTTCCTTCACATAGGTAACAAGTATCTTGAGAGGTGGGACATTGGCCCACTAGATGTTTCTCTTCACAGTTGGGGCATTAATCTCCATGCTCCTTGGAAGTGTGATCCTTGTCTCCACAAATATTGCAAGCTTTGGTTCCTTCTAGAATAACATCTTTGTCATCTTTGTTGTCACAAACTCCTTTGGAAGAGTTGCTTTCCATGTTGATCATTTGATCTATCACTTTATGCAACAATTGGGCTTGGGTTTCAAAGAAACTTTGCATGGTTGGATCTTCCCCACTGGTGTTGGCTATGAATTGAGCTGTCACTTGGTTCAACTGGTTTTGGGTTGCTATGAGTTCTCTCATGTTGTCCTCTTGGTTATTGTTGTCATCAACCTTGATGTTGGAGTCTCTTGGAGTAGTCATCTGTTTGGGTTGAATTGAGATTAGAATAGGCAAAAAGATCTCTAAGTAAGGATTCTAATCACACTCATCACAATTCACACAAGTAATGTGCAAGCATCCTCAAACAAACATTTCACTCAAACAACAAAGTTCAAGCACATTTTTAGGCAACAAAATACTTTTGTTACACCACATAAGTTGGTCGGTTGGACTTAAACAAAATATGGTGGTCCATCTATATGGTTCACTTGTGATTTTTCCATCCTTCTTGGTTGATTCTTCTTGAATGAGATCTTTTATTCTTGAGAAAATCCTTGGTCACAAAACTTCAAAGGTGATCATGGTTCCTTCTAAGTTGTATTTCCTTAGTCTTCAAGTCTTGGGCATGATTTCTTGTCTCACTTGTAGTCCTTAGTGATATCCAAGGTTGAAGTCCTTGGTGAAAATGCTGAAGATGTTGAAGTCATTAGAGTTGAAGATGTTGCAGTCATTAGAGTTGAAGATGTTGAAGTCATTAGAGTTGAAGATGTTGAAGTCATTAGAGTTGAAGATGTTGAAGTCATTAGAGTTGATGAAGTCCTTAACTCATGGTGAAGTCTTTGGCCATGGGGTAGGTTTGTCCATCAAGTTTGAAATAGAAGAGATGTGGAATCAAAACCAAAATGGTTGAGGAAAGAGTTTACAAGATTGTTTGTAAATAAGTTTTGGAACAAAAACAACTCCTATTTTTCTAAGAGGTTTTTTCCAATCCTAGGTTTACAAATCCTACAGGCAACACAATGCTCTGATACCATCTGTAAGAGGTCCCAACCTTTAATAAGGTAGAGATCCCTGTGTTTACAATGCTAGTCCCTGGATCAATAGCTAGCATCCACAGTTAAGATGTAATATCAAGAAACAAAGGTCATAATACAATTTTATAACAAGGAATAAAATATTTCATTGCATCTTACATAGCTCATTTGGCTATTACATTACATTGCAGCAGAATGTCTATAATCATGGGGTCCTTTATCTTCAAAATGCCATAGGCAAACATGTTGGTTGTAGACTTGTAATCCTAATCAATAAACTTCACTAACACCAAACAAACCTGCAACATAAAAGTTACAGCCACAAGGGTCAATACATTTGAATTGTATTGGCAAGTTTCACCACTATGTAGAAATATGTGGATCCTATCATTACATGCATATTTGGCTAAGTAGGGTTTTAGGCTCATTTGCACAAAGCAATATAATTTATCCTATATTTTCAAAATAGTTTTGCTCTTTTGAAAATCTTTTGTCAAATCTTTCTGAACTCCCTTGGAATCCACCAAGTGCTTCAAGTCTCTTGTTGTCGCTTTCAAGTTTTAATTTTAGAAATTGGAATGTCGAGATTTCCCATAGCTTCAGGCCTTAGTTGCTGAGTATTGTCCATAACCGGGGACACGGCTAAGTACTTAGAATTTTGATCTTCTGCAGAAGTTGTACACTTTACCCACATGACACAATCTCATCTTGTTTCCACCAGTGGCCGCTGGATAAGTACTCACTAAGATGGAGTACTGGCAGATTGAGATTGTGATGAAGTCTTACCATAGGGTCCTCCCAATACACAATGCTAGCTTGTCTTCAGGCACCAATGTAGGGTTCCTAGTTCCCTCATTCCAGTTAACCTGAAGAGGCCAATACATGGGTCTTCCACCATGTAGTTGACTAAGCCAGTGCGCATTTAGCATGTGGCTGTACACGGAAGCCACTATACGAGAAACATGTTCAATCTCTAAGTCCCTGGGTGGTTTTCTTCTAGTGCACAACAAAAAGAGATTGCCATATAAACATGGTTCCTCTTGTTGCCACCTTGTCCAAAACTTGTGTATCCTTGTCCACCCAGGTGGTTCATTGAGTACTTGTTTTATTATATAAAACACAAGTCTTTTCCCAACTTCATATAATCTCAACATGTATCTCATCTCAATATATATAGCAGGGCTAAGCATATTACAACTACATTGTTTTCACTAAGGAATATATAGGGGTATCCTATTAGGATTTAGCATAGAAAAATATAGTAGTCCTTATCATGCATGTTTCAAAGTCCACTAAGTGTAATGAAAATAATAGGACTTGGATGATAGTGTCACTTGCCTTTTTGGTAGAGAATGTTGGTTCACTTCTTGATCTTGATATTATCACACTCTTCTAATTTCACTACAAATCAATCAAGCAAACATAGATTCAACTAGCATTCCAACCAATATTCAAACAATTTAACACACATAAAATAATAGAAATAAAGTCATGCATGCAAGCATGCAAAAGATAGTTTTATTTGCAAAGGTGGTTTCTACTAAGCTCTACACATTGTAAGGTTCAAAGTGGTCATTTCTAAATTGGGAAAACCATTTGCAAAAGGGTTTTATCTATAAACCATTTTTAAATCAAATCATTATTTCATGTGGTGAAAATGCTTTTGTTAAGGCAATAATTTTATATTGTTCACCAAATAAGTTGTTAATTCTCAAAACTTGGTGTTTAGGGTCAGTAGGTTTGAATCAAAACATTTTCCAAAGGTTTTACTCAAAAATCATTTCTATATCAAAATCAATGTTTTTATTTGACTAGAAATGAGATAACTCAAGTATTTATTCCCAAACTTCACAAAATACATTTTTAAATCCATAATTTGGTTCCTAAGGTCAGTAGGTTCACAACAAACCATTTTGCAAAGATTTCAACCCCAAAATCATTTTGGAATAAATTTTATATCCTAAACAAGCATACACAAGTTTCTGCCAAAACAAACATTTTACCAGAAGCTTTTTACTAAACAAAGTGCATGGTTGGCTAGGGCTTGTTTTTCTGAATCCATTGATATAAAATTTGCAAATTTTTGACGTGTGGATCAAAAGTTATGCAAGTTACAAGTTTGCATATAAATCAGATTCAGAATTTTGTTTTAAATCAAACCAGTGCCACACGGCGTGTTTCTACTGGCCGGTACCGGTTCGCACGGATCGGACTCTCTATATCATTGGATCTAAGTGTGATTGTGTGGCGCAGAGGCAACCATACCCCTTCGTTTAAGTTTTTTTTCCTATCCACTAGATCGAGATCGAACGACTACAATCGACTTGCCACTAACTGGCGGCGCGACGATGGTGGCGCGCGACGGCGGCGCTCTGCTAGCGGTGGTGCGGTGGCTACAGGAAGTGAGAGGAGTGGGGGAGATGCTTACCAGATTCGCGGAGTCGCGGTGATGCTCGAGGTGCTCGCGAGAGTGCAAGGGGCGCACGGAGTTCACGGCTATTGCTCACCGGAGTTCTTCCTATCGTCGGGTGCGCACGGTCGTGGTCGAGGACGAGCTCCTGGGACGCAAGCAAGCGAGGAGAAGTATCAGGAGGATGCGCACTATCTCAGGGGTTGTAGAGGTACTCACCAAAACGCGAGGGGCGCACGGGTTTGGCGTCAGTAGCTCGACGGAGCTGGTGCAGTCGACAGCGGCGAGCGGTGGTTCTGTTTGATGACGAGGGCGACGTTGTGGTTCACCCCAAAGCAAAACAAAGGCACGGTCAGATGCGTACAATCCTGGGGATCTTAGGAGTATCAATAGGTAGGCTCGGGGTGGTCGGCTCTTACCAGGAAAGCTCGTCGGAGGCGAGACAGACGATGGCGGCGAGTTGAGCTTGTCCTTGCCGACACTCTGGGGCGAGCACGGGCGAACGGGAGGCACTGACAGGTGCGCGCTGGTTTGAGGAGCAAGCTCCCGTGCTCGGAAAGGCGAGGCGAGGCTGGACGGTGCCAGAATTCACTGGAGAAGCTCGTCGGAGCAGTGGCGGTGTGGGGGCGAATTGGGGCAGCCTACGGGCAGAGGGGAGGAGCTGTCTGGGGGAAAAGAGAGAGAATCCACGGGCGGTTAAATGTGCGTGGTTACTGGGAGGAATGAAGGCCTCCATCAACGCGTAATCAACGCCGGAGTTACTGGCTGCAACGGCAGGGACGACGGGGTCGTGGTGGAGACGATGAACAGGAGGGTGGGGCCTTGCTGTCAGCGAGAGATGGAAGTGCGAGTGGGGTCCTGTCGTCAGTGAGGGCGTGGGTAGGTTTCGGGGTGCGAAACGTTTTCCCGCGGGGAGAGAGCTAGTTGGGCTGGACCAGGATTGCTGGGCTGAGCTCGATTCTATTTTTTTATTCTGATTGCTTTTTCCTTTTTCTATTTGAATTTCCTGATTGATTTTCATTCAAACAATTCAAACAAATGGATTCAAACTTTTGCTAAACTTTGGATTGATTTTAGTTCTGTTTAACAACACAAAACAAAGTCCAAAATAAAATAATATTTTTATTCTTTTTAGGGTCCATTAATAATTAAATAAATAGACCTTGATTATTAATTCAAATAAGATTTGCTTTATTTAAAATCTCCATTTGAAATCTAAATAATATCAAAACCCTTTCAGTAGGTTTTATTTGAAAATATAAAACACTTGGAATCTTATTTAAAATAATTTAACAAGTTTTAGTGTTTAATTAAAATGGGGTAAAGTCTTTTCTTTAATAAAATTTGGTATCAATAAATCCTCATTATTTCATATAAATAGACCTTTACACTTTTAATCAAAACAAAATATTTTATTTCAAAACTTGGCCAAGGTTTAATTTGGCTCTATAAAAATAGTCCTTATTTATATTTCTACCTTTTCATTTGTAAACCAAATCTTTTTATTAAAAGATCCAAAAATAGTAATTTCACATATTTAATATTTTCTTTATTAATTGTTTATCTTTTCAAATCCCTTTAGAATTTTTTTGATCAAATAGGTTTGAAGGTTTCCAATTGGAATCAAAAGGTTTCTTCTCACCCTGAAAATCAACAAAGTTTTATTTTATTCATTTATTTTTCACATAACAAGATTTGGAGAATCTTGGGATGTGACAAGGAAGCTGTTTCGATTAGGAATTTCCTGATTGCTCTCGGTGTGGTTCAGGGCGTGTCCAATCCCTTGGACGTTTATTGTGACAACAATGGTGCTATTGCACAAGCCAAGGAACCTAGACAGCACCAGAAGAACAAACATATTCGCATGCGCTACCATCAGATTCGTGAGTTCGTTGAGGATGGTAGTGTCATGATATGCAAAATACATACGGACTCAAATGTTGCTAATCCCTTGACTAAGCCTCTCTCGCAGCCCGCGCATGAAGCGCACACAAGAGCAATTGGTATTAGATACATTTTAGATTGACTCTAGTGCAAGTGGGAGACTGAAGGAAATATGCCCTAGAGGCAATCATAGAGATGATTATATTTCATATGTATCCATGAGTATTGTAATGTTCCTTGAATATCCATATCAGGCAACTTGTATTGATTGGCAATTATGTGAATTGTTTGTGAAACTCTTTACTTGTATGGTTATTTAATAGTTGTCCCTAGTCGGAGTTCCTGTGAGGACACACGTGAATATTAGACTAGCACATTGATTGGTTGATGACTATGTTTCCCAAGTCATAGACATGGAGATGTCAAACCAATGATGTGGACACATGTTATGAACATGGGGTTGGACTGACCCGACCTGAGACTGGCAATTAGTTGCAGCTCTCTCTTTACACATCGTGTACGTTTTGTCCTTAGACCTGAGATTGTCGCATGTACTTGAAATGTGGATCGACCTACTCTGGGGCTATCAAACGCTACACCATAACAGGGTAGTTATAAAGGTAGCTTTTGGGTTTGTCCTGAAGCATGTTGCAAGGCATGGTCAATCAAGATGGGATTTGCCCCTCTCTACTTGAGAGAGATATCTCTGGGCCTCTCGAGTGATCGGATCCAGAAATGCATGGCCGTGCTACATAAGGTTAAGAGTTAACCTAGTAAAGGGATTCCGAATCACAGTATCGAGAAAGGGATGTCAGCTTGGAGCTAGACCAAATATCGTGAGGCAAAGGGAAAGACATGTACTAAACCTTGTGATGGTTCGTTCGATATGACCTTTGTATGCGTTTAGGAGTTGGCACGTCTTGCTAGAGTCCGCTACCAACTATTGGCAGAATAAGTGTATTCGTTTCATGTCTATACGTATATGAACCTATAGGGTCACACACTTAAGGGGCTGGAAGCCTAATGAGGATTGGATCCGAATTAGACCAGGATTAGGCTACTAATGGGCTGCTAATGTAGAAGCCCACTAGGGACGCCTATATAAGAGAGGGTGGGGCGAGCTGACCAGGGTGAGACCTCAGACCATTCCAGCCAGCCGCCACTCCTCATGCCTGTGTCGCGTGCGCGGACCTAGCCGTCCGACGTCTGACGCTTCCACCCTGTACGTGTGGATACCTCGGAGGCGCTGCATCTGTAGCGTTTGGACGATCCGTGCAATGGGAGCTGCTCATGGGACGAGAACGAGGAGGAGTCGTAGATCGTCTGCACTGCCTCGACGCGCTTCATCAAGTTCCGCAACTGTGCGTCTAGTGGTAATCCCGTGATCTATGAAACAGTAATCCTGGTATACACGGTATAAATTTTTTGATTTGCGCTAGTGTAGCCTACCCGTATCCCTTCAGTTCCAAACAATTAGGATTGCTTAGTGTGCCTTGAAAAAATTATGTGTTGTTTTAGCATGAAAAGGCATAGTATTGTGGTATTCTCCTTTGATGCTTTGCTTGGGTTGACTTGGCACATGCACACACCATGTTATTACTCTCACAAGTCACCATTATCCTCTATGATCATTTAGTCCTTGACTTGTAGTACCACTCTTTTCTTTGATTAGTATGCATTGTTGCACTACATGTTTATGGCCATTATGCTCTCTTAGTTGGTTGCTCCCAGTCTTTTGCTAGCCTCCAGTTGTATGAGTAAGTTCTACTCATGCCTCCAACTCCCAAAAAAAACCAAGTTATTCCAAAGTGTCCACTATAAACTCCTATGCATGGTGTGTTACACCATTACAAGTATATTCTTGTTTTCATCTATCTTCCAATTTAAAAACTATTTTGTTATCTGGAAACTTAGTGATTAAAGCCCCCATGAACTTGATGGCACACTTTATATTCTTTGCCCCTAATAAACTTGAACCATTGTGACAACTTTGTTGTATATGCTTGCACTTATAAGTTGGAATTAACAGAACCGTGTTGTCATGAGGAACATTTTCAACATTGCACTTGTACTTTTTACTCAGTTTATATCATGTTCTTTTGTCTATGGATATCACCGGTGTGAAATAAAGAGGGAACTTGTAAGTCCATGGAGTTTGTATCATGTGTTAGAGAAACACCTGGGCCGCTAGCCTAAGCCATGCCTAATCATGGTGGAAACTTGCAGTATCACCATAATGAGCTATCTATGAAGCATCCTCAATAGAAAGCTATGCATATGGTAAATAAAAAAGATTGCTGAGATGCTCATTGTCTGCTTGCCTTGTCATTTTGGTTATGTGAAAGCTCATGTACAATGTGCAAGGGGTACCCCGTTGGCGGTTCTCAATGATATGCAAATACTTACAACGACAAGAACTTACCTGGACCCAAAGTTGAGTATGCTTGAGGTGTGGCCCTCCTATTCAAGGGACTTGAGATTGCCAACTTATACTTCGTCAAGAATATACTCCACCTTTGCCACTTTAACCTTAACCACTTCAAGATGCTTATGATAGGGGCAATGAGGGCTAAAAGCTAACAAGTACCATAATTTTTGGAAGCTCTTTTTGAAACTTGTAATCCCTGCTTCCTTTACAAAAGGCCTTTCTTCGACCATTATTTGAGTCCCCACCTTCTACCTTTAGGCATCATTAAGAGAGCATAGTTGTCATTTTGTGTGCAGTGTTCCAAAGCTTATTAATTGATGCATATTGTGTTATTACTTGTTCTTGTGCTATTTGTTTCTAGTCACCCTTGTGAACTTTGAAGGTGTCCTTTGCATCTTTATTGTTACTCTATGAGGGACAAGCTGATTGCCACTATGCTATGTTTTTTGTATGTGAAACAAACAAACGTTTTTCAATGCATGTTATTCATGATCTTTGTTTGTAGCTTGTCATGTTGCATGCATAGTTACTATGTCCTATTGTTAGAACTCCATTTTTCATGCACATGTTTAGAGTTCTTTGATCCCAGCTTTCAATGCTTGCAAATGGTTGGATCTTTATTTTGAGTGTGCATGTCACCTCAAAAATTATTCTTTTTATCACTTACCTACTCGAGGACGAGCAGGAGTTAAGCTTGGGGATGTTCGATACGTTGGAAATGTATCTATAATTTTTGATGCTCCATGCTTGTTTATTATCTACTTTGCTTTACTTGTCCACACTTTGAGGTGCCTTTTACATGTTTTCTGGTACTAACCTACTAACAAGTTGCAACAGTGCCATATGCCTGTTTTTTGCTGTTTTTTGTTTCAGAAAAGTTAGTAAAGAAATATTCTCGGAATGGGACCGGACAAACGTCAAAGTCAATTACTTTCCGTGGGGAACAAGAAGTCCAGAGGGGAGACGAGGAGGCGTGCCAGGGCAGCTAAACCCCCCCTAGGCGTGGGTGGGCCCTAACCCTTGCCTGGGTTGGGTTTGGCCCCTCTGGCCACCGCCTCAGCCTCCCCCTTCGCCTATAAGAAGCCCCCGATGCAGAAACCCTAAGCACCCGATCAAATCTCCACGAAACCGTCTATAGCCGCCGCCACCATCGTCCCTAGATCAGGGAATATGAAGTTCTTCCCGGCACCGCACCGGAGGGAAGATCATCCTGCGGGCCTTTTCTCCGGTATAATGCGTGAGTAGTTCCATCTTGGACTATGGGTCCATGTAGTAGCTAGATGGTTGTATCTCCTCTTTTGTGCTTTCATGTATAGATCTTGTGAGCTCCGTTCATGATCAAGATCTAATCTATTTGTAAGCATGTATGTTGTGTTTGCGGAGATCCGATGGATATTGAGATTATTATGTTGGTTTGGTTAATGGTTTTGTATTTATGATTCTATCATGTCTGTGTTGTTTGTGATCTTGCATGCTCTCCGTTGTTAGTATCTACCTTGCCCAAGTAGTTGCTAGTGACTCCAAGAGGGGGTATTTATGCTCGATAGTGGGTTCATGCCTCTAGTTTCCAAGGGAAGTGACAGAAATCTCTTCGGTTGTAGATGTGTTGTTGCCACTAGGGAGAAAACAATGGTCTCTTTTTCATGGAACATGTGGACTATTTACCTTGCACACTTTGCTTAAAGCAGTTGTTTGTTGCTTGCAACTTAATACTGGAGGGGGTTCGGATGATAACTTGAAGGTGGAATTCTAGTCATAGATGCAGTTGGATGGCAGTCTATGTATCTTGTTGTATTGCCCAATCGAATCTCATAGGATCTTTCTGACTAGTAATTATATTGTTATGCCTTGCTCTGTTCCTGTCAATTTTCCTACTATAATTTGTTTACCCTTCATGCCATGTTGTTTATCTAAGGAGAGCACCTCTAGTGAACTATGGACCCCAGTCCAATTTTTACCATTGATACATCTTCCTCTATTACTTGTTTACTTGCTGCAAAACAATTATCTTCCACACCATACGTTTAATCCTTTGTTACAGCAACCGGTAAGATTGACAACCTCACTATTAGTTGGGGCAAAGTCTTGAGTTTGTGTTGTGCAGGTCTCCGTGTTGCTTGCAACACCTGTGTGACGTTTCCTTCCTCATACTAGTTCGATAAACTCGGTTTCTTACTGAGGTAAGACTTGCTGATGTACTGCTTCCCACCCTGCTCTTGGGGTTCTCAACAGGCTCCACATAAGCTGTGCAAGCCATCACTAATTAAACTTGATATGAAAGTTGTTGAACAATTCATGGATATAGCTTATATAGGTGGTTCTCATTTTTCTGAACATTTTGATATATTATTTGTATTTTTTTGACTTATAATGAATTAGTTATTGATTTTACAAGTTTAAACCATTTTCTGGAATTATTTAAATCAATTAAAAATGATTACTACGTGAGCACAAAAGCAAGCTGACGTCACTAGAGGGGGTGGGGCGTTTCTCACCGAGGCAGAGGCTACCCACTACGGCTGACAGGTGGGGTCGAGGCCAGGTCGACGCCACAGTGGCATTCAAAGGTCAAAGAAGGCAGACGGACCCACGCGGCTATGGCAGCATGACGCAGGCGTGATGGCACGTCGCCGGCCACCTGCAGATGGTCACCATCGCGGGCGTTTCTGAGCACACGCGCACGAGCTGGCCATATGGTTCGAACCGTATGGACGCGGGGAGCAATAAAATGGTGGCGCCACTCGTGCTGGGTCACCGGAGCACGGGTTACGACGTCAAGCGGAGGTAGTGGTCACGAGTCTACGACGCGGGCGGGGCACAGTGCGCTAGAGGGAGAAATGAGGGGTTTGGGATAACCGCGGGCTGACCTTGAGTGCACTTGTGGTGACGGCGAGGCTAGAGGAGACTGGAATGACGGCAGGGTCAACGGCGGAGCTCTTTGGACTTGGGGAAGAAGACGTCGATGGCGACGATACAGAGCACTTCGTGTCGATTTTGTTGGTGAGGAGGGAGCTGACATCACGGCGGTTCTCGTGGTGGTCTCAGGTAGGTGAGGGGAGCACAGCAACAGCGTGACACCGGCGGCATCTGCAAGCTAGGGTTCGGTCTCGCTGGGGGAGAGAGGAAGAGAGCATGGGATAGGATGAGGTTGAGGCAGGAGAGTCGTGCGGGGCTGGTTCTTATCCTCGTCTAGAGAGCGGCGCGGCGGCGAGCATCCTGGCGTGGAATCGAGCGGCGTTTGCGAGGACACGCAGGAGCTTCGCTCCATCCTTCTGTCCAGAGGAAGAAGAAAGGGAAAGAGGCGAAGGGGTATAGGCCGGAGTGGGCTGCTGCTGGGCCGCGGGGTGATGCACGCGGGCGGTAGGGAGAGGGGAGAGAGGGAATGAGCTACGACCCAGTTAGGTTTAGGAAACAGTTTTTATTTCTGAACTCCTTTTCTTTTTCAGTTTTGAAATTTCTGTTTTGTGTTTCCATTTGAAATCTGTTTTGGGTAATTCAAAAATACCAAAGGCTTTACAAAATATATAAAACATTGTGGGGCCCTTTTATTCCTTTTGGGCTCCAATTGTTTTGGTAACTTTTCAAATTCAAAACCATTTGATTGTATTTCAGAGAGAGGAAAAAACTAGGGTTTAGGGTTTTGTATGTTTCTTTCTTGCGTGCAAATTAGATATGATGCTCATGAATGCACAAAACAAACCCTAATTGATATTTACCTAAAAATGGGGTCTTACACTTCTTATTCATTCCTTTTGGGTTCTTTTTGGGAAATTGAGTTTTTTGAGGGAATTGCTACAGTAGCTTGTGTTTTTAGTGAAAGTTTTGATGTTCCAAAGCTAAACCCACAGGTCTATTGTAACATCCCAATTTCAGCAACCCTGATTAGCTGTCCCAAAAGGCAAAAATCAGGGGGAACAAAAACTTTTTATTGTTACATGTTGCAATGCTTCCTTACTTATTTGCTTGTGCTCATGCAATTGTTTGTGTATTAGGTACTGTACTCCTTAACTCAACACTATTTCACAAAAGCTATTTTACAAAAGAGATGTCTTGGCTCATTTTTCATATTCTCAAATGTTCTGGCATTTCAAAACCTGAGCCAAGATGACTTTGACCCAAAAAAATATTCTACAAGTCTATTGACAAAACTATGGAGACCTATATATAATCTCGTTATGTTTTCAAGACAGAACTCCCAGCTACTCTTACCCCTAGGTTTTCCAAAACCTTTATTAAAACCTTCTCATTCCAATCTTGGTAGAAATACCAAGATGGTCCTTATCTTAATTCAAATTATAACCTATTCAAAATACCCATCCTTACCTCAAGATAGGCTTGATGGTAACCATAGTAATAGTTGGATAAGTGATAAGATGAATTGCCTTGATCTATTGTCTGATGAATTGCCTTGATCTGCTGATTGCCTTGTTTTCTTAGGAACTAGAGTAAGATAATCTAGTAGCTCATACCTTAGGACCTAATCTCTGATTGTGATCATCAATCTCAAACAAAGCATCCAAATCTGGATCAACCCAAGCCACTTAAGTGACCATCTCATCTCCTAATCAGATCAATCCAGGGATAATCCCTCTTGATGGTTTCAAACATAGTGAACAACCAATCCAAGCATGGATCCCCTCCATTCAATCTATACCTCAACATCAACCACTTAATGGGAAGGATAAAACCTTGCCACCCTCTCAAATGCTTCCCTCTTGCAAACTAGTCAAAATCCCCAAATCTGCCAAAATGGCTAAGTCTGGATTTCTTATCTAGATTCAATATTTGGAGCTCTACCTTTTACACCCTATGTGCATTCTTGAGAATGTACTTGAAACATATTGTAGTAAATATTTAGTACTACCAAACCCACCCTTTCCCTTGGCTAAGCCATTCTAGCTCCCACTCATCCATGATGGTTTTGTAGCCAAGATAATAATCTTTTCTGCAAATCTTATCATCTTGCCTACTTTAGCAGAAGATCACGTCTATATTCTACATCCCTTTGAACAACTCTTGGCACGGTTATGCTCTACCAACCATAACCTATCAAACCCTACTTCACTTGTTTCCATTGGAACCTTGTGCACCTTAAACCCACTAGGTTTATATGGCATCATGACAATCCTGCTATGGCAGCCTTATTTTCAGCAAAGTTTGCCATCACTCCTACACCACCTCATATCCCACCAAGCCCAACTCTTGCTTCCCTGATCATCTATATAACTTGGTATAATCACCCACCTACCACTTGTATCAAGGTGAGCTCTGAGCTCCCTAATCTACCCATGTTTAGGTGGCATGAAAATATCAAACCCCTAGATTCCCCAAAAATCTAGTTTCCTCCAAATCCACCATATATCTTCAAAACTCAAGTGGAAATTACTGTATCAATCAAGTTTACAACATCTACCTTGAATATAACCATCGCCAAATAATTTTCATAATTATTTGGATCATCAAAATATTTAAATTCATTATCTTGCAAAATTCTCAAAACCTTTGTCTCTTAAAGAAAGTTTGTTTTTCTCCAAATAACCTTGCCAACTCAAGGAACATTTGATGCCTATTTATAATATCCCATCTTCCCAACTCAAGAATAATTATTTTTGAGATTCTTTATTATTTCTTTTTTCCTTTTTCTTAAATGGAAGAAACAAGAAATAATTGATTAAAAATACTTTCCCATCTCAGTAAATCCCAATAAAATCCTCCAATGTGTAATATGATATTTAGGACCATCTCACATCAAAAATACATCTTGTACAATGTAAAAATATCAAATGACCTTCTAGAAACTACTTCTGCACTTTTTGAATAATAGTGTAAATGATGAGCTAATGTATTTAGAAAATTCCCAAATAATTCTAGGAGATAACCCTTGACCATATCTATCTACCAGTACTCTCTCCTTACTTTTCCCAATGAAATTTTTTCAACTTCCTTCATAAGCATCCATTTGAGCAATATTTGCAATCCAAACAAATCTTGAGTCAAACCAACCTCAAACCACATCCACCCTGTGAAAGTACTCCACCATAGCTGTAGGGATACGGGTAGGCTACACTAGCGCAAATCAAAAAAAATCTACCGCATATACCAGGATTACTGTTGTCATAGATTATGGGATTACCACTAGACGCGCAGTTGCGGAATCGATGAAGCGCGTCGAGGCAGTGCAGACGTTCCACGTCTCCTCCTTGTCCTCGTCCCACGAGAAGATCCCTTGCGCGGCTCATCCAAACGCTACAGATGCAGCTCCTCCAAGGTATCCACATGTACAGGGTGGAAGCACCAGACGCCGGACTGCTAGGTCCGCGCGCGCGACACAGGCGTGAGGAGTGGCGGCTGGGTGGAATGATCTCTGGTCTAACCCTGGTCATCTCGCCCCATCCTCTCTTATATAGGCGTCCCTAGTGGGCTTCTACATTAGCATCCCATTAGTAGCCTAAGCCTGGTCTAATTCGGATCTAATCCTTATTAGGCTTCCAGCCCCTTAAGTGTGTGACCATATAGGTTCATATACGTGTAGACATGACACGAATACACTTATTCTATCAATAGTTGGTAGCGGCCTCTAGCAAGATGTGCCAACTCCTAAACGCATATAAATATCATATCGGACAAACCATCATAAAGTTTAGTACATGTCTTTCCCTTTGCCTCACGATATTTGGTCTAGCTCCAAGCTGACCTCTCCTTCCCGATACCGTAACTCGGATTCCCTTTACTAGGTTAACTCTTAACCTTATGTAGCACGGCCATGCATTTCTGGATCCGATCACTCGAGGGGCCTAGAGATATCTCTCTCAAATAGAGAGGGGAAAATCCCATCTTGATTGACCATGCCTTGCAGCATGCTTCAGGACAAACCCGAAAGCTACCTTTGTAACCACCCTGTTACGATGCAGTGTTTGATAGCCCCAAAGTAGGTCGATCCGCATCTCAAGTACATGCGACAATCTCAGGTCTAAGGACAAAACGTACACGATGTGTAGATAGAGCTGCAACTAATTGCCAGTCTCAAGTTGGGTCAGTCCAACCCCATGTTCATAACATGTGTCCACATCATTGGTTTGACATCTCCATGTCTATGACTTGCGAAACATAGTCATCAACCAATCGATGTGCTAGTCTAATATTCACGTGTGTACTCACATGAACTCCGACTAGGGACAACTCTTAAATAACCATACAAGTAATGAGTTTCACAAACAATTCACATAATTGCCAATCAATACAAGTTACCTGATATGGATATTCAAGGAACATTACAATAACTCATGGATACATATGAAATATAATCATCTCTATGATTGCCTCTAGGGCATATTTCCTTCAGTCTCCCACTTGCACTAGAGTCAATCTAAAATGTATCTAATACAAATTGCTCTTGTGTGTGCTTCATGCGCGGGCTGCGGGAGAGGCTTAGTCAAGGGATCAGCAACATTTGAGTCCGTATGTATTTTGCATATCATGACACTACCATCCTCAACGAACTCTCAAATCTGATGGTAATGCGTGCGAATATGTTTGTTCTTCTGGTGCTGTCTAGGTTCCTTGTCTTGTGCAATAGCACCATTGTTTTCACAATAAACATCAAGGGATTGGATGCGCCCTGAACCACACCGAGAGCGATCAGGAAATTCCTAATCCAAACAGCTTCCTTTACGGCCTCCGAGGCAGCAATATATTCAGCTTCTGTTGAAGAGGAGGTCACCGTATCTTGCCTGGAACTTTTCCAGCTCACAGCACCACCATTCATGAAAAACACATAACCTGATTGCGATTTTGAATCATCTGAGTCGTTAAGGTAACTCGCATTTGTGTAACCCTTTACACTGAGTTCATCCTCACCTCCATAAACTAGGAACACATCCTTAGTCCTTTTCAAGTACTTAAGGATGTTCTTTACCGTTGTCAAGTGACCTTCACCTGGATC
Source organism: Avena atlantica (assembly GCA_910589765.1). Classification (NCBI taxonomy): domain Eukaryota; kingdom Viridiplantae; phylum Streptophyta; class Magnoliopsida; order Poales; family Poaceae; genus Avena; species Avena atlantica. The sequence continues at coordinate 305,835,402 of OU342736.1, forward strand.
ATCCTGGTATCTGCTCATAACACTTAGAGCATAGGAAACATCTGGGCGAGTACATATCATTGCATACATGATGGATACAATAGCCGAAGCATATGGAACCCTACTCATGCGCTCACGCTCATCAGTAGTCGAAGGACACTGAGTCTTGCTGAGTTTAATGCCGTGAGACATGGGCAAGAACCCATTCTTAGCCTATTCCATGCTAAACCGTTTCAACACTTTGTCAATGTATGTACTCTATCTTAATCCAATTAGCCTCCTTGATCTATCTCTATAGATCTTGATGCCCAGAATATATGCCGCTTCTCCCAAGTCCTTCATCGAAAAACTATTTTTCAATGAGGTGTTAACAGACTCGAGCATCGGAATGTCATTTCCAATCAGCAATATGTCATCCACATATAAGATTAGAAATACCAGCACTCTCCTACTTTCCTTCTTGTAAACACAAGGTTCTTGTTCATTTTTGATGATGCCAAACTCCTTTACAACTTCATCAAATCGAATGTTCCAACTCTGAGATGCTTGCTTCAGCCCATAAATGGACTTCAGAAGTTTGCATACATTTCCAACATTGTTTGGATCGACAAAAACTTCGGGCTGCATCATATACACGTCCTCAGTTAGGATTCCATTTAGGAAAGACGTCTTGACATCCATCTGCCATATTTCATAGTCAAAATGTGCAACAATGGCTAGAACTATCCGTATATATTTAAGCATCACTATGGGCGAGAAAGTCTCGTCGTAGTCAACTCCTTGAACTTGTCGAAAACCTTTTGCAACAAGTCGAGCTTTACGGATGTGAACATTTCCATCCATATCAATCTTTTTCTTATAGATCCATTTGCACTCGATGGCTTTAAAACCATCAGGCAGGTCAACCAAGTTCCAAACTTGATTGTCTCCCATGGACTCTATCTCGGATCTCATGGCGATCAGCCATTTCTCAGAGTCTGGGTCCACCATCGCTTCTGCATAGGTCGCAGGCTCATCATTGTCTAACAATAATAATTCCCGCGCTTCGCGGAGCCTAGCCGACCTTCGTGGTTGTGGTGCTTCTGTTGCTACGGGTTCCTCAACTTGTTCTGCTACAATAGCATCACTCGTAGAAGCATCCCCAACTGGCTCATCTTGAACTTCTTCAAGTCGCACCGACCTTCCACTCGTTCCCTTTGTGAGAAACTCTTTCTCTAGGAAAACACCGCGACGAGCGACAAACACTTTGCCCTCCTCTCGGTTGTGGAAGTAATACCCTAAGGTTTCCCTTGGATATCCCACGAAAATGCACTTATCCGATTTGGGTGTTAGCTTGTCCGACTGAAGTTGCTTGACAAATGCATCACAACCCCAAATCTTTAGAAAAGACAAACTGGGATTCTTTCTAGTCCACATCTCATATGGTGTCTTAACTACGGACTTAGATGGTACCCTATTAAGTGTGAAAGCTGACGTTTCTAGAGCGTAACCCCAAAATGATAATGGTAAATCCGACTGGCTCACCATAGATCGAACCATGTCCAACAAAGTTCGATTACGCCGTGCGGAGACCCCGTTTCTTTGAGGCATTCCGGGCGGCGTAAGTTGTGGAACAATTCCGCAACTCTTAAGATGATCGCTAAATTCGTGACTCAAATATTCACCTCCACGATCAGATCGCAAGGCCTTTATTTTCTTGCCACGTTGATTCTCTACTTCACTCTGAAACTCCTTGAACTTTTCAAAAGTTTCAGACTTATGCATCATCAAGTAGACATAACCATATCTACTGAAATCATCAGTGAAAGTAATGAAGTATTGATATCCTCCTCTGGTTGTCGTGCTCATTGGTCCACATGCATCAGTATGTATGAGTTCCAACAAGTCTGTCGCTCTCTCGGGTAAACCCGAAAAAGGCGACTTGGTCATCTTTCCAAGTAAACAAGCCTGACATGTCTCATAAAATTCAAAATCAAACGAAGTTAGAAGACCATCACCATGGAGCTTCTTCATGCGCTTTTCACTTATATGCCCCAAACGATAATGCCATAAATAGGTAGGACTCTAATCATTAGGCCGGAGCCTTTTAGCACTAACATTGTAAATAGATGCATCATCAAGATTTAAAATAAATAACCCATTCACAATGGGAGTATTAGCCATAAACATAGCATTCTTAGAGATTACACAACCATTGTTTGCACTCGCGAATGAATAACCATCCCTCATCAAACATGAAGGTGATAAAATGTTTCGACCCATACTTGGAATGTAATAACAATTATTCAACTCCATAATAAATCCTGACGGAAGGTGAAGTTGCATGACGCCGACGAACAATGCAGCAACCCTTGCTTTATTTCTGACGCGAAAATCCACTTCGCGTTTCTGCACTTCTCTAGTCCTTATTAGCCCCTGCATCTAATGGCAAATATGAGCAACCGATCCGGTATCAAATATCCAAGAGTTAACATAGGAATCAGCGAGAAGAATGTCCACACCATTTACAACAAGCGTACCTGAGTGGGAAGTACTCTTACTTCCACTCTTCTTCAAAGAAGCCTGGTACTTGTTGTAGTTTCTCTTCCAGTGGCCATGTTCATGACAAAAGAAGCACTCAGTATCTTCTACAGGTCCAGCATTTTGCTTGGGTGCAGACTTAGGGGTCGTATCCTTAGCCTTGCCCTTCTTCTTCCGAGAAGTACCCTTTTTATTGAAGCTAGGCTTGTTCTGCACAGCCATCACATGGCTATGCCCTGCACACTTCTTCATGTCACTTTCTGTTGTTTTAAGCATCCCGCATAACTCATTAAGGCCCTTCTCCACCCCATGCATATGGTAGTTCGAAATGAACTGCCCATAGCTGGATGGAAGAGATGCCAAAATGAAGTCAGTGGCCAACTCCTGGGCTAGTGGAAAACCAAGCTTTTCCAAAGTCTGACTGTAACCAACCATTTTGATCACATGGGGTCCTACAGCTGCTCACTCTGCTAGCTTGCATTCGACAAAGGGCTTGGCAACATTGTACCTCTCAGTCCTTGCCTGATCTTGGAACATGTCCTTAAGCGCTACGATCATATCTTACGCTTCCTGATCCTCAAACTTCTATTGGAGTTCAAGTTCCATGCATGCAATCATAAGGCAGCTAACCTCAAGAAAATCATCACATGCTCTCTTGTAGGCATTCTTTAGGGCAGCAGATGCATTGTTAGCAGGTTCATCGGGGATTGGGGTATCCAGAACCATTTCCTTTTTATCAGACCTGAGAAGAATTCTCAGGTTACGGACCCAGTCTGAATAGTTTGTTCCATTTAGTTTATCTTTGTCAAGAATCAAACGCAAAGAAAAAGGTGATGTAGTGTTCAGTGCCATTGATCTACAACAGAAAACATGCAAAATACTTGTAGAGGTCCCAACATTTAATAAGGTAGAGATCCCTGTGTTTACAATGCTAGTCCCTGGATCAATAGCTAGCATCCACAGTTAAGATGTAATATCAAGAAACAAAGGTCATAATACAACTTTATAACCAGGAATAAAATAATTTATTACATCTTACATAGCTCATTTGGCTAACTCATTACAATGCAGCAGAATATAACAATAGCATGGGGTCCTTCATCTTGAAAGTGCCACAGGCAAACATGTTGGTTGTAGACTTGTAATCCTAATCATCACACTTTACTAACATCAAACAAACCTGCAACATAATAAGTTACAGCCACAAGGGTCAATACATTTGAATTGTATTGGCAAGTGATACTATGGTAAAATAGTGGAGTCTATCATCTATATGCATTTGGCTAAGTGGAGCTTAGGCTTGCTTTGCTCAAAATAGATTTTTCTTATCATTTGAAAACACTAAGTTTTTGCTTGACAAAATCACCCAAGGCATATCCCAATAGAAATTTGTGATCCTTCAACCCTTCTTCAACCGCAAGTTTTTAACTTAGAAATTTGGATGAGGAGATTCTTGATAGCTTCCATGTCTTGATGCTCAAATTGTCCTTTGCCAGGGACATGGCTAAGTACTTAGATTTTACACTCTGCAGAGGTTGTGCACTTTCCCCACAAGACTTGGTTTCACCAAGACAAGATCTTTCAGAAGCCTTCCCTTAGACCAGAATGGGCGCGCTCCAACCTATCAATCCCCTACCACCAACTGTCCATTTGGCTAAGTTATTGCAACCTATATGATCTAGGCAGAGCCCATAATGCCATGTGGCTGCACTTGAAGCTTCTCAACATTTGACATCTCAAATCTCTTTGTTCCTGGGTGTCCATCCACAAGTGAGATACACAAGGTAAACATAGAAATGGGCCTTGTGTAACCACTCAACACAAACCATTGGTTCCATTCCACCCAGGTGATTCATTCACTTAGTTGTTTTATTAAACAAAACACAAGTCCTTGACTTAGATATATTCCATAGTATGAATATAATCCACCCTTGTTTTCTACTAGCTAAGCTAAGCATGATAGTAGTAGGAATCTTATCTTAGGAAATTTCTACTAAGGTTTCATCTACTAGGATTTCCCATGGCATAGTTTATACTTAGCAAAAATTCCATGCAAGTCCTACTTTAGAAATATCACTAATGCATAGTGAAAATAATGGGTCAATAGTATGGAGCATCACTTGCCTTTTTGGTAGAGAATATGATTTCACTCCTTGATCTTGCAATGATCACACTCTTCAAATCACTACAATTCAATCAAGCAAGGCACCATTTCAATCTACCATTCCAGCAAACATCACATAAAATAATAGAAACAAAGCAATGCATGCAAGCATACAAAAGATTGTTTATTTGGAAAAGTGGTTTATAATAGGTTATAAACATTCTAAAACACCTATTGGTCATTTTATATAAGTGGCAAAATCATTTTCAAAAGATTTTTACTTATAAATCATTTTTAAACCAAAACAATGTTTTATGTGGTTGAAATTGTGATAGCAAAGAAATAATCTTTATAGGGTTCACCAAATACATTTTTAATTCTAAAACTTGGTGTTTGGGGTCAGAGAGTTTAAATCAAAACATTTCCCAAAGGTTTTTCTCCAAAAAGTATTTTCAACATATGAACAACATTTTTATTTAACTAGAAATGTTGTAATTCAAAGATTTATTATTTTGCTTCACAAAATATGTTTTTGAATCCACAAGTTGGTTTCTATGGTCAGTAGGTTCAAAATAATCCATTTGCCAAAAGTTTTAACACAAAAATAATTTTAGAATGAATTTTATATTCAAAATATGCCTACACAAGTTTCTGCAAAAACAACCATTTTAATAGAAACAATTTACTAAACAAAGTGTATGGTTGGAAATTACTTGTCTTGCTGATTCCATTGATATAAAATTTGCAAAATTTGGACGTGTGGTTTGAAAGTTATGAATTTTACAAAATCTAGCATTTAATAGATCAAATTTTCTAATTCAGATCAGACTCTGGCCACGTGTCTTGATTCTACTGGTCCATACCGTTTCGTGTGGATCGTCAGATACAGGTCGTCAGATCTAAAGTGGATCGTGCGGCACAGAGCACTACTTACCCCTTCGGTTAAGGTTCTATCGCAGCGCTTGGATCCAGATCCTACGGTGCATAGCACACTAGCCACTAACTGGCGGTGCTGGCGGCGGCGACTGGTGGCGGCGCGCTCTGGCGATGGCGTTGCCGACGGAATAGGAAGCACGGGAGGGGGAGAATATGCTCACCGTGTTCGCCGTGGAATACTGATGCTCAACATGGTCGTAGGAGAGCAGGGGGTGCACGGGGGTGACGGTGATTGCTCGCTGGAGGAGCTTCTGGCGACGGGTGCTCTTAGATGTTGACGAAGGCGACGCTACAGGTCACGCCAGAGAGAAAGAAAGGTGTGGTTAGTTGCGCAAGGTTGTGGTGAGTTCTCGTATGCGAAAGAGAGGAAGAGGGCGGTCAGACACTACCCGGGGAACTCGCCGGAGGAGGAGCAGACGGTGGCGATGCTCTGTTGTCGATGATGCCGATGTTGTGGGTCAAGCGCGAGCAAGCCGAGGCTACTGGGAGGTTCAGGGAGTGATGGGGATCATGTTCGCGGGGTTGAGGGGGCAAGGCACGGTGAGGTGTGGTCGGAATTACTGGCGAAGCTCGTCGGAGATAGAGATCTTGAAGCGAGAAATTCGAGTAGCCTTGTGGCCAAAAGGGAGGGGCGAGCGAGGGGAAATGGAGAGGAGTTATGGGCGTTTAAGGGGGCGTGGTCACAGCGAGGAGTAACCGCGGCGTTAAGGCGAATTAAGTCCGTGAATTTACAGCAGAAAACGACGAGGAGAGAAGGAAGAAGGGGTCGCGGCGGGTGGAGACGAGAACTGACAGGCGGGGTGTCGTTGTCAGCGAGAGAGAGAAAGAGGATATGGGGCCTGCTAGTTAGCGAGGCTGCGGGTCGCTTTTCTGGTATGAATCGTTTTCCTGTGGGGAAGAAGTAAATGGGCTAGCTGGGCCTGGACTGGGCTAGGTTAGGTTGGGCTAGTTTAGCTCTTTTTTTTGTACAGATTTGTTTTTCCTTTTCTTTTTCTATTTATCTGTTTTGATTTTGTTTAAACTTTTCAAACAACAATTTGATTTCAAACTTCAACCAAACTTTGTGTGTATTCAAATACTGATTTATAATACATTTTGAAGTCAAATTTAGAATAATATATTTATTCTTTTTAGGGTCTTTTAATTATTTAAAACAAAGCCCTTGCTTTGAATTCAATTAATATCAAATATATTTTTAACCCTTATTTAATTTAAATTTTCCACAAAACCTTTTCAGTAAGTTTTATTCATATATTAGGGTGTCAAATAATTCACTTTGAATTATTTGGAACATTTAATATGGCTTTATTAATCATTTAATTTGGGTATTTGTCTTTATTCCAAATGAAATCAATTATGGTTTTAAATTCCATAAATTTTATTTAGGTGATTTCCTTGGTTCCATTTAAGTTAATTAAATAACTTTTATACCACTTGGGTATAATCCAAATATTATTTTCCCATGATTTAATTAATCATTTCTAATAGGGATTTTATCTTTTATCAAAATAGAATAGGATTTGGTTAATGCCCTCTTAATTCATTTAAAAATTCCTTATCCATTATTTTATTTGGATTTGGATTATATTTATTCCATTTGCTTATGGATTAGGTCAAGAGTTAATTTGGCCTTTAAACATTCCTCATTTAATATTTCTATATTTATCTTATAAAATCCATATCTTTTTATTTATAGGTCCAAACTTGGTGATTCTAATTTGTAAATTCTTATTTAATATTTATTTATACTTTAAATATCTTTAGGATTATATGCTCACCATTTGGTATGGATTTATAGATATGTTCTTTATTAGCTTTGGAATTCAATTTCCTTATCTTACTAAATTCATAAGATTTTATCTATGGCTCCAAATTAAGTGAAACCAATTCATATGGTTTTATGATATTTTTATTTGTCATTCTTGACCATTCAAAAATATTTGTTGACAGATTTTATATGGATCCAATCCATGATCTTAGAGATAACTTGCAAATGTTTTTCTTCCATTAGGGTTTTAGGGTTTTGGTTTATTTTCCAAATGTTTAAATTTCAAGATGCATTTATGAAAAATGCATTCCACTTGATTTGAATTTAGTTGGATTCAAACATTAATCAAAGTTTGTTCAAGATGGGATTTTAAGTTTGCATTTAGAATCAAAAAGTTTCTTTTCACCCTAAATTTCAACAATTATTTATTTTGTTTATTTATTTTTCACATTACAAAATTTGGAAAATTTTGGGATGTGACAATAATAAGCCATGTAACAATGAAAGAGTAAAACGTATTAAACAATTTAATAGCATATACTCCCACTTAAATCAATATGCCTCTATTGATACTAAGTGATTCAAGATCCACAATTAACAAGTCGACTACTGAGCTTTAGCATCACCGCTAGAAGACAAGGTAAATCGGTAAGCAACACTTGCTAATCATATCACATATGACTCTTGTTGTTGGGTGACATCTCTATGTCAAAACTAGGCTCCCAACCTTTATGCCCCAAGGTCCTTAACTGTTAAGATGACCTTGTCAAGCTCACCAACCCTTATGTGTGTAGGTATCCGATACAAACCCATCCAGCCAAGGAAAACCACGGCACCTTAATTTCATAGGCCCACCAACGATTGTACAGGGCATAGGATGGTGCAAGGTTTGGTTGGGAGGGCATGGTTTAACTTAAACTTTTTGAGGGATCGTTCTACTTCTATCATCTAAGAATGCATATAAGTAAAACACATAAGAATAGCATTCACATAGATGTGACACAGTATGGCCCATTTTCTCATGGTGATCTCCATCGCCATAGAACCTGTCCACCATGATGATCTCCATCTTCATGTTCCATGTGAGACATCTTCCAAGTGATGAGTCCTCCAAGAACTAATACAAGCTATTACTCCTAACAGCTAGTAATCAAAATTACATAGTACTGGGATCATCACAAGTTGGAACGCATGCCATTACAATAAATGACAACACATATGGCTCCAGCCGTGTTTCCCTACTCACGACACGCATGTCATGCAAAATTTCATACATGCATCACATACACATATGGGCCATATTAATTACATACATCCTGCAAAAACAAGTTATGCATAGAATCGCATTCTACTGGATCATGTGACTTCGCAGCACCTAGTTACCTAAACGAGATACAAAAGGGGCTACAATTAAGGGGGGTCTAGGGGGTATCCCCCTGCGTGGTTCGAAGGGGCATCTCAAATTTTCTACACAATTTTCTTTAAGTATTTTGATCGGCAAATCAAATTTACCATAAACCGACTCCTGTCCCGATTCAATCAAACTCCTTCTATCACGATACATCAATTTTAGATCTAGGTTCCAATTCGATCAATCATATTGATCTTCGCGTGATTCAACAGGATTTATGTGTCACTGTCTACCCCGATGGCGGAAACTGATCGTTAGGGGTAAGTCGTTCGACAACCTCAGAATTACGATCACGGAAAGCAATATCATAGATCAATCCTGAACCACCGCCATATAAATGATCACATCATTCATATCAATCTGCATATCACCATATGCAAACATACCGAACCTATAACTGGATAGCATCGGCTCTGATACCACTGAAGGGATACGGGTAGGCTACACTAGCGCAAATAAAAAAATTTCTACCATGTATACCAGGATTACTGTTGTCATAGATCACGGGATTACCACTAAACGCGCAGTTGCGGAATCGATGAAGCGCGTCGAGGCAGTGGAGACGTTCCACGTTTCCTCCTTGTCCTCGTCCCACGAGAAGCTCCCTTGCGCGGCTCGTCGAAATGTTAGAGATGCAGTGCCTCTAAGGTATCCACACGTATAGGGTGGAAGCGTTAGACACCGGACTGCTAGGTCCGCGCGCGTGACACATGCGTGAGGAGTGGCGGCTGGGTGGAATGATCTTTGGTCTAACCCTGGTCAGCTCGCTCCATCCTCTCTTATATAGGCATCCCTAGTGGGCTTCTACATTAGCAGCCCATTAGTAGCCTAAGCCTGGTCTAATTCTGATCTAATCCTCATTAGGCTTCCAGCCCCTTAAGTGTGTGACCCTATAGGTTCATATACATGTAGACATGAGACGAATATACTTATTCTGTCAATAGTTGGTAGCGGCCTCTAGCAAGATGTGCCAACTCCTAAACGCATATAAAGATCATATCGGACGAACCATCACAAAGTTTAGTACATGTCTTTCCCTTTGCCTCACGATATTTGGTCTAGCTCCAAGCTGACCTCTCTTTCTTGATACCGTAACTCGGATTCCCTTTACTAGGTTAACTCTTAACCTTATGTAGCACGGCCATGCATTTCTGGATCCGATCACTCGAGGGGCCCAGAGATATCTCTCTCAAGTAGAGAGGGGCAAATCCCATCTTTATTGACCATGCCTTGCAGCATGCTTCAGGACAAACCCGAAAGCTACCTTTATAACCACCCTGCTACGGTGCAGTGTTTGATAGCCCCAAAGTAGGTCGATCCGCATCTCAAGTACATGCGACAATCTCAGGTCTAAGGACATAACGTACACGATGTGTAGATAGAGCTGCAACTAATTGCCAGTCTCAAGTTGGGTCATTCCAACCCCATGTTCATAACATGTGTCCACATCATTGGTTTGACATATCCATGTCTATGACTTGCGAAACATAGTCATCAACCAATCGATGTGCTAGTCTAATATTCACGTGTGTCCTCACATGAACTCTGACTAGGGACAACTCTTAAATAACCATTCAAGTAATGAGTTTCACAAACAATGCACATAATTTCCAATCAATACAAGTTTCCTGATATGGATATTTAAGGAACATTACAATAACTCATGGATACATATGAAATATAATCATCTCTATGATTGCCTCTAGGGCATTTTTCCTTCAATAGCACCCAACACACCCCTAGTCGACCAACACTATATCAAACTCCTAGCGTGTTCCTTTAGTGCTTGAAAGAGAGAGAGAGAGAGAGAGAGAGAGAGAGAGAGAGATGCCTCTTGAGGAAAATATCTTGGCTATTTAGTGCAGCAGCCAGCACCTCCCCACTTCGACAACTCCTTGCTCGACCCCAGTGCCCCACACCACTCTCTCCACCGCCCTTGAGGCCCAACCCTCGAGCAGCACCCCTCCTCCATGCTCAATATGGACTTAGACCACCATACACCCTCTCCTTCGGTTTATAAGCCAAGAGGCCAGAGCACACTTCCCCTTCCCTCTCATTTCACTCCCTCACCCCCACCTAGCTCACCCCGAGATCCTCCTCCCATATATCCCTCTCTACTGGCTAGAGGAGGAGAAATCCCCCCCCTTGGCCATGGAGAAGTTCGAGCTCGAGGAGGTCTCTCCCCTGCCCCCATCCCTCTGCATGTAGCCTAACCATGGCCCTCTGACCCTAATGTACCCTCCCCACACTCCCTAGCTCATCCCTAGCCCTGCATGCTCCGAGGGAAGGAGATCTACCCATTTTGGCCATTGACACGAATCTGAGCAATCACTCCTCTCATGAGCTCCCCTCACCTTGTATTTCACCTAGACATGGTTCCCTCTTCTCCCTGCAGCTAACCATGTTCTTTGTTCGGTGCAGGACCACATCTAGATGTATCCCCAACGAGCTCCTGAGGACCTCTCTCAGACGCTGTCACACGACGCCTCCCCCGACGTCAAGACCCATCGAGCCGACCATCCCCGTGGCCGCCGGAGCTCGCTGCATCGATCCCCCACCTTCCCGACGCCTCGTCATCGCCCCGTGAGCCTCCCCTCTCCTCCCCTGACGCTGCTAGGGTTTCCACCTGGCCTTCCCACGGAGGGAGGTAGGAGACGGCCAGGAGCCGTAGATCTTCACTAGACTTGCCGACCTAGGCCGCTCTCTACCCACTGGTTGGGCCTCTCTCGTTGACGGGCAGGGCCCTCCCTGCGTGTCGCCTATCCTCCCTCTCGCGCGTGCGTGCGCTCCTCTGCGGTGAGCCGGACCGGCCTTCCCTAAGCGGCCCACTGTGGTTGCACTATGGCCCGCTAACCACCCCTGCCCTTTTTCATTTCTTTTATGCTAAAATTCTAGATCTACTTTTAGCCCAGAGGTTTAAATCAAGATAAAAATGGAAAGTAACTATTTGTGGCCATATGATATTTTTACCTTAGACCCACATGTCTTCTCAATTTTGCAGAACCAGTTTCGCAACAAAACATTATCTCATTAGCCTCCCATAAATAAAATGCCAAGATGTGTCCTTTTAACCTATTAAGTAATTATGGGAGCTTGATACATCCAAATGGGGTAAACCCAAGTGCCTCTGCTAGGTATTGCAAGTACCTCCCTCTTTACCTTGACCTCGTACTAGTTTGCTTCCTAGTTTGTCAGTAGCAAAAATGACAAAAACAATCAATTTTGGACTTAGAAATTTCTCTAGGTCAAACTAAATGAGATTTTGACCTAATTCCAACTCCCTATACACCTATATATCAAAATATTCTAAACCTAGTAGCTCATAATTTTATGAACCACTGTTGAATTTTAGTGAATTAAACTATTCTGTGCATAGTTTATTCACTAATAAATCCACTACGGTAGTTCTGGAACCCTAAAAAGTGCGTTTCCAATTTCTACAGAAAGGTATTCCATGTACCTAACTTGTTTCCTTGGAAACACATAAAAATCTTATGTAGATTAAATATGATGAAAAAGACAAATATCATCCAGTACTGTCCTTGGGAATTTCTCAAGGACATTCTGATAATTATTTTGAGGTGATTCCAACTCCTCTTGAATCAGTCCACCAAGTACAACCTAATCGTCCAAGGAAATAATTTTTGGAACTCCAGATTTTGCCTGCTGAATTATTTCCTAAAACTAGAGTTTTATCTACTATAAATATCTTTATAAATCGATAGAAATTGATAAAATAGTGAAACCAATTTTGTTGGATTCATTTTATCAATACCTATCTGATGGTATCATTTTTATACAATGGTATCATACAGATAAAGACCTTGGTCCGAAACCCCTCTCTTAGGTAGTTCCTAAGCTTTAAATCCAAAAGGATCCCTTTTTCTAATGTCTCCAAATCTTCTCCCAATCCAATCAAATCAAACCTCCAACAACCTACTGATGTATATCATGTAATTATCCTTTGCTTGCTGTATGGTTTGATGTTTGTATGCCTTGTACTGAATGTGGTATTGCTCGTTTGCATGTATGCTCGATAACGGCGATAGTTGCATTTGTGAGACGCTAAGAAGAAGGAAGCATTGGGTTATCCTTATTATTATTGGTACTGGCACTATTGGTTTTCTGGTATTCTAAAGAAGTCACGGGACATCTTGCTAGTCACAGGCAAGCCGCCATTCCTGAACTCCTATATTAACCTACTCCTTTTTATCAATTGTTTTATATCTCATTTATGAATATCATGATTAAATGCATGGTTTGTTTCAAATAAAAGGCTTGAGTAACTTGGCTCCTCCAAGTTATGATGGAGTGTCCATTAGGACACTTACCCTCGTTGACACCCGCTTTTACCGTTTAGATCGAGGCTAAGATGCATAGCATCTTCCCTCTTGGAAATTACGGATTTTCAAAGATAAAACTATTTTTGGGTTTTACCCTACTACAAAGTTTTCAAAATAAAACCCTTGGAAAGAGGCATCGTTTCCGAGTGGAGGTTTTACTAAAGAAGATATGAGGAGGATAAAGAGAAAGTCAAGCAAGAGAAAGAGAAGGGATGTTCTACGCCAATATCCGGAACAATTTATCCGTGCAACAACACTACCCCAGTCGCTGGGGCTTAGCTCGTAGTTTGTTGTCTTTAGTCGGGCTGCTTGTACTTGCTTAATGGGCGAAATACCTGGAAGCCCGAGTGGACTCTACCATAGATCTACGGATCTGGGGCCCATCGCCTGCTACGGAAGAAGTGTCGGTGCAATAATTGGGTCTCCCGCAGACGGTATGCTTTAGGAGTCACTGAGGTTATTGTATATTGCCAAGTTGCGGGTTTGGGTATACGGAAGTGCAGAAGGGAGGACTATGGCGTTGGTCCACATACTCGTTGTCGGGGAGAACAAACCCAAAAGGAAAAGCCGCCTTTGCTAGGGATGGACAAATGAAAAGCTAGGTTTGATTATCTGAACCCCCGTCTACCATGTGTAGTGGGCCGTGGTTGTATCCCGGCGGATGTATTGATTCTTGTGGGTAAAGTGCACAAACTCTGCAGAGTCTAATCTATTCGAATAGCCGTGTCCATGGTCAAGGACGGTTGGAAAGGTAAGTGCTAGATGTACCCTTGGGATATGTTGAGAAAAATAAAAAGGATGTGACTTGGTCACGAAGGAAGATAAGAAGATAAGACGAGTTTGGTTTTGACCAGAGATGCTCGATGATGTTTTAAAAAGGGTTTTTCTATAAACCTATTTTCAAGGTTTTTAACAAGGATATGGGGATATCCAGACTTTCAAAAAGGAGGCATACTTTTCCACAAACTCTTTTTCAACAAAGATATAGAGATGCCAATGTTAGGCTTTTCAGAAACAACTATAGTGTAGAGCTATTTCGCCACAGCCCAATATGCATTATCTTGTTACCTTGTATCGGTGGTTTGCGAGTACATTCAAAGTACTCACCGACATTGTCTCTGGCTATTTACTTGTCTAGGTTGAAGATGTTAAGAAGTGACGAAGGTGCTGACATCTATGCGAGCTAGGTCGTCTTCCCAGTCAGTTGCATGTAGGTTAAGGCATGACATGGGATCTGCGCTTCAAGACTTCGGCTACTTGTGTTGTAATTGCCATAATGGCCACTTGTAAGTTTTGTAATAGTTACTTTCTGGATGATGTAATGATACTGGTCGGTTATGCTCACGGCTCACTGATCATGGGAACGTGAATTGTATGCATAACAGGTATTTTCGGACTGTAAATTCAGGGTGCCACAGACCTGGTATCAGAGCCATCCTAACTGTAGGAGACCTTAGTTAGCACGGACGTTAGATAGGACGACCTCTATTTTGGAAAAAAACCCGGCTTTCAAAAAAATATTTTCTCAAAAGTTTGTTGAAGGATTTCTTATCTCATCTTCTCTAACTTAAACAATTTGAAAATGGATTACTCTGTTCCGTTTTCAAAAACAAAGTCCGACTTGGAGACTATGGAGATGGAGATCCCGGAATGAATAGACCCCGAGACAAGAAAAACAAAAGGAGCTACCTACGACGAAAGACACTACAAGATCACCCTACCAACGGAGTCCTTCATCGCCCCCAAATCTATCAAGTACGACACCGACGGCAAAAGACAGACGGACAGAAGATAAGACCCCCGTAGCGTCCATACTAAGGATTAGCATCCCTAAAATACGATTCCCCTTATGACGTGTAGTCACCCCTTAGTACCTATGGTACGCTTTGTTTGCTTCTCATGGGCTCGTATGATGCTTGGAATGTGTTGCTTGTCTTCCTTGGATCATCCGATCCTAAAATTTTGACCACTTTGTTGGTGTACCCCGACACTAACCTTCGTACACCCATAGTCGGAAACCTCTCCTCAGCAGGATGTCCACATAAATAAGTCCCCGACAACTCCTACTCATGCCTTAGTTCCAAACGCCCCAAGAATCTCGAATATAAGGATGCCGAGGCCAAGGAGTCTACTCCGTCATCACTTATGAGCAACACAAAGAGTTTGAGTTAAGACAAACCCCTCTGAAGCTAACCTGCAACTATCTCGACTGAGGAACAAGAAGAAGCATTGCTAACCGCTAAAAATAACCAAGATAACGCTTACGGCTCCGTTACGTAACCAACATAGCATGGTAGTCGCAATAAGGCGTCACTCGAAGACCTCAACTCAAGTGTCACGCCGATGCCCCAAAACAAAGGACCTACCCCAACCTTGACGACCGCAAGTAAAGCTCTAAGGTGGAAAGACTACGTCTTTCCACTCAAATACCAAAAGACCACTCACGACAAGATATACAAGGATCCTCCACCCGCCTCCCCGAAGGCGAAGAAGAAGCCAAAGAGGATTCCCCTGATTCGTCCGCAAGCGCCTACTAGCCTAGGGTAGAACTACGTATCGTCCCAGAACCTTTTTTGTAAATCTATAAGTGCTTCGACGCCCTGTGGTACAGACCTGTTTTGTAACACCCTAAGTACCTCCTCCACCGACCGGCACGAACCTGCTAAATTTCTGGGTGATATGCAAGTGTGACATCTTTCTTTGCATGTTTTACCCACGATGTTGCATCAGACCAAACCTGGAGCGACCTCTTTCAAAGGACCTCGTTTCCTAGACCTCCAAACTCCAGTGGCATCCTCCAAACCATCGGACCCCTAGCTCAGAACTAATTACCCGTAAGCCAGTAGACGCCCTTTCTGATAGACCCTCCACCTCATGAAGCGGTTCCTACGATGTCAATAGAATATAATCACTCCGGACGAGAGGTGTAGCGCCATCCCCCAGTATCAGCATAAGGCTCCAATCAAGAAAGTTGGTGACTCCACCAAAAAACCCTAGTGTCCCTCTAAGGGGAAAAGATTGCGTCTTTCCTGCCTAAAACCCGATAGACCCCTAGAGTAGAACACTAGCTAGCGTTAAGTGATGACCACCCCTCCACACCTGAATCATCGACCCTGCAATAAGTATGACAATCGACACTTCTCCAGAATTAGAAGATACTTCACGAAAGTCCTCCACTCCAAGGTCGACCGTCTAGCCAACACCCCGGTTTATCAAGACCTTGAAGATAGAAAGCTGACTACCGTGGTGAAGGAATAAAGAAGGCTCAATTAGGCATCTCCCCACAAAAAGAAAGGACCCTATCGACGTAAAATCTACCTATACTCGTCCTAAGGGGAAAAGACTGGGTCTTTTCCATTTGTTTAAATATAAACCCTCGATCCGAAGCCACTTAGATCCGATCCATAACTAACCACGACGGGTATTTGTAAAACTTGTTAGCACCTAATAATTTTCCACTGCTGAAATATGGACTTAGACCACCATACACCCTCTCCTTCGGTTTATAATCCAAGAGACCAGAGCACACTTCCCCTTCCCTCTCATTTCACTCCCTCACCTCCATCTAGCTCACCCCGAGCTCCTTGTAACATCCCAAAACTACTAAGCTTGGATCATCAAACTCTAATCATCAAACTTAGGGTTAACAAAAACTTTTCTAAATAAATTTATGAATGCATGCATATTTGTATGCATTGATTTTGAATTCTTTTAAAACCACCTTGTTTGTGTGATCTATTGCTTGTAAAATGTTTCTTAGGTGAAATAAACATCATCTAAAACATTTCCCAAACTTTTCCTAAAGACAAGTAAATCAAAACACATATATGAAATGAATGGTCATTTTGGCCAATTTAACTCCCATGCCTACTTTGGCTGTCTCGAACTTTCAGAATCTAACAGAAACTTTTCTGGATCTTTGCACCCCTTCAATGTACTCATAACAAGGTATCAAGGCCCACTTTGTGATCATCCAGAAACTTTCAAATACATAGTTTAAATGACAATTCAAAATTGAATCTTTATCATATGGGAAGATCCCACTTTTTCAAAAACTACTTAAACAAGCTCAACTTTCAAAACCCAAGCATCTGCAGACTCACCAGCACCAATCTAGCAAACCCACCAAAAATCTTTTCAAAATTCAAAACTTGAGTTCATGCGGCCATTTCATCAAACAGGTTGCAGACACAAATTAAACAAACATCAAACACTATAGTATGTAGTAAAATTGGCCTAACTTGTTCCCTAGTTAGCTCACACACAGCTCAGTAGATCATCTAGGAAGTTTAACTAAGGACTAGCACCCCTGTGAGCTTGCCATTGCCATCAACGGTGAACAGCCGAGCACCCCCTTGTCACCCCATTGTGGACAGCATGCTAGAGGAAGAACTAGCCGTGCCAACCTTGTATGGGAGGCAGCCCACCGTCCACCTCCACTACCTGTCCTAGCCGCGAGCGTTGCCAAGCCCTGGACCACGCGCACAAGCCACGCCCAGACCGCCAGCGACCATGCCGAGCATGCGCCAGAGCATCACCCTCGACCATCACCCACAGACCACGTGCCGCCCTCGCCACGTGCATACACAATCCCCACCGACCCAGGAGACCGCCAGACATCCCCGTTTGCCGCCCCGTGCCGCACAGCCACCGCCCGCCGTCGAAGACGCCGCCTCTGCCGCGCAGAGCACCGCCCGTTCCAGACCAAACCACACCGCCCCATGCCTCGAGACCATGTCGTTGAGCATCGCCAGGAGACACCGCACCGTCCCCTACCCTTGCCCATTCCATTAGCCGCCTGTAACCTCGTCCCCGACGAGCTCACCGTGCGCCCCGACGGTCCCCTCGCTCGACTATAAATAGAGGCCACCCCCGCACGATTTCTTCACACCATCTCACTCCCCTCTCCTCACTGATCGTGCCACACCGTTCTCAGAGCAAGGCAAGCACCACCCCGCCGGAATTTCACCGGAGCCCGCCGCCTCTGGAGAAGAAGGGAGCCAGCGATTGGAGCCGCCCCAGGAGAAGCCACCGGTACCAGGAGATTCGCCGTCGTCGACTTCGTCGTTCGCCCGCCTCGCCGACCCTCGCCAGTACCCCGGTGAGCCCCCAGCAACCCTCACTGGCCGCGCTAGGTTTCGTTCTCGCCGGAGTTGTCTCGCGTCGATGATGACTCCCAACCGTTGGATTAGAACTAGATCGAACGATCCACGTCGCCTCATACCGCTTCGCCCAGCCCCGTGTCACTGACGAGTGGGGACACCCACTTAAGCAGCCCGCGGGAGCACTGCGCTTAGCAGGCCAGCCCAGTAACTTTTCCCGCGCAGCCCAGTTATTCAAATTAAACCGTTTTCTATTTCAATTCAAACACACTTCTGTACCCAACTTCAAAAATCAACCCAGATCGATTCAGTGCACCAAATTGAATGAAACCAATTTTGTTGGAAAGGTCTGTGAATGCGGAATCGAAGCCCTTTGGATTCAAGTCATTTGGATCTATAGATCACCCATGGTAAAAATAACAAGGCAGAAGCTTTTCTGCATTCAAACATTTTTCAAATTTAAACCATAATAGCTTTGAGTTGATTCCAACTCTCAAAAATCACATTTAACCATACCTTTCAGAATATATAAAAATATATAGGTTTACTTGCAGAAATAATTTTCAAGTAATAAAAGAATGCTACATAAGCATTTCTAGCCACTTTAATTAATTAAAATAAAAGGGTAAAACCTTATTAAATTGTGACACCACATTAAATCATATTCCCATGGACTAAAATATGTGGTGATGACATGTGTCAACATGATCCCATGTTTGGTTTGGAGAATATTAAATCTTAAGTAGTTTTTCAATGAGTAGAAATTACTTTTCTAAAAATAAAAGGAATTAAATCAAGCCTTAACCTTGTAATGTTAGAGATGATGCTAGATCATCTATAGGACCCTTGTGTGTGATGATTGCAAGTAGTTAAGTATTGTTTGGTGATTGTGTACCTCGTATTTATTAATAGACGCTAGTACTGACCAAGGATACGAGGAGGAAGGAGGATACTATGAAGAAGAAGCGGAGGAGAACTTCAACCACTGCTCTGCACAAGGCAAGCTTATACTGATATGTATGCAAGCTGATACTATACCTATGCAAGCTAACCCTTGCAAGATACCCTACTGATGCAACAAACCCATACTTGTTCTATGACTACTATATGCCTTAAGCATATGTGATCACACCCACTTGATAAACCAATCCTAGTTTTACTTACAAGCTTCTTACTTTATTTCTTTATCAAAGCTTACTGAGAGTTTACTTAAGTGACTTTTAGACACTAGAAAGATATTTGAAGGTTGCATAAATAGCATAAAATTTGGCCTAAGACAGAAACCTGGATATCAGCCTGAGACATAAGGTTATGCTTAGCTGAAACTCCACTGGTTACCACCCCTCATCAGTACTACCCCCACCTGTAGATGCTAGTGCTAAGCATAAAACTTGATCAACTTTAGATGGGAATACTTGGTGGAAAAATGGTTATGAAAACCTTGGAATTATGGATCATTCTATTGAAATGTTTTGGACATGTGTTTCCAAACACTTGATGATTTTGGTGATGAAATGTTGAGGCATGAGCCTTAGCCCTTTATAAAACGGATGGTTGTCTGGATGCGATACCATTCCAATTTTATCGTACAACCACAATACCCGAATATTGGGTAGGGCTTGACTGGAAACTTATATTCCTTAGTATTAGTTCCCTCCCGGCCAAGGTCTGAGTTGAGGCTACCTTGTGAAGATTGTCCACCTGTGCAGTACCCAAGATGACAGTTGGTCATGGTTGGGAGGCCAAACTCACAGGAGAGGTGCTTATACTAGGGCGTGTAATTGAAAGGTTAGGATTGATTATCCACATACTGAGTATGGTGAATTCAGGATTTGTTCCTGACGGATGTATCAAATGTTGTGGTGAAAGTGTACAATATCTGCAGAGTGTCAAACTATTCGAATAGCCGCGTCCGCGGTTATGGACAGTTGGAGTGGCCATACTGTTCCTCCGTCAGACTTTTCAAAATGACCTGTGAAATGAATTAAGATTTTGACTTGACCACAACAGAGTTGTGATATGAAATACAAGCTCCCACTTAGGAATTATAAAATTGTGACTAGCTTTGGAACCTAGTAGAGATAAATCTGGCTTTTGCAAAACAACCCTAGAGCCTAGTGTCCTATTATCCAAAAACCCCCCTTTTACCTGTTAGTATTAGTTTACGAGTACTTAAAGAGTACTCATGGATTTGTCCCTGGCTATTCCCATGGCCAGACTATGAAGAGGAGTACCTGGAAGATGGACCCCAGGAAGGTTACGACAACTAGGATCATCTCCCATCGTTATCATTGCCTGTGACCCCGAAGATGGAGCTTCGCCTACGCTACCGTTATTATTACATATTCCGCTACTTGATGTTGTATTAAGAACTGGATCATGAGATCCCTATTTGTGAGAACTTATGTATCATTTGTAATGGATGATGTACTATGGTATCCAATTCTGTTATGTCTCGCAAAAATGGTAATCCTGGGATTGCGATGTATGGCATAACAGGCATCTAGGATTGAAAAATCTGGGTGTTGACACTCCTCCTCCCATCTCTCCCTTTCTACTGGCCAGAGGAGGAGAAATCCCCCCTTCGGCCATGGACGAGTTCGAGCTTGAGGTGCTCTCTCCCCTGCCCCCATCCCTCTGCATGTAGCCTAACCATGACCCTCCGACCCTAATCTACCCTCCCCACACTCCCTAGCTCATCCTTGGCCCTGCATGCTCTGAGGGAAGGAGATCTACCCATTTCGGCCATTGCCACGAATCTGAGAAATCACTCGTCTCCTAAGCTCCCCTCCCCTTGTATTTCACTTAGCCATGGTTCCCTCCTCTCCCTACAGCTAGCCATGTGTTTTGTTTGGCTTGGGACCACATCTGTACGTCTCCCCGACGAGCTCCCGAGGAACTCTCTCAGTGGTGATCGCACAACGCCTCCCCCGATGTTAAGACCCATCGAGCCGACCATCCCCGTGGCCGTCGGAGCTCGCTGCGTTGATCCCCCACCTACCTGACGCCTCGTCGTCTCCTGATCACCCACAAGTATAGGGGTGTATCGAAGTACTTTCGATAAATATGAGTGTCGGTACCAACGAGGAGCAGAAGGTGTTGGCTAGTGGTATGGAGGAGGAAATCTCTGTAAATACTTAGCAAACGGATTTTTAGGGGTTTTCTGATAAATCAAAGAAACAAAGTGCAAGTAATAATGACAACGAACAAATGCAGAAAGTGGCCCAATCCTTTCTTAGAAAAGGACAAGCCGATGGAAATACTTTTAAGGACCAACCATTCTCGAGGACACATGAAAATTCTGTCAAGTGCTTTCGCTTCAAATAGCTGAGTACCCTTCTTTGATGTTGTAAGTGTTGTGTGGGTGAACCTGTGCTAATGTACCGACCTTACTTGGACTAATACATACTTGTGATTAACCCCCCTGCAAGCAACTGCAACTACAGGAAAGCAATTAAGATATTAACCTAACCACAGCCTTAAACTCTGAGATCCTACGCTCCCTTGTGCAAAGGTGTCCTAATGGGGGTTCAGGTTTCTGTCACTCCGGCAACCCGACAATAGTAGCCAAATACACAATGCATTACCCTAGTCCCATAAATGGTGAAGTATCATGTATTCGACGTTCACATGACACCACTAGAAGAATAGCACCACAACTTAAATACTAAACCATTGAATAATATCTCAACACAAATCCACTACTAACAACATGACTTCTCCCATGTCCTCAAGAACTAAACGAACTACTCACAAGACATCATATGGATCAAGATCAAAGATGATATGGTCATGGATAACAATCTGAACATAAACAATAATCCAATGGTTCCACTCACAAGCATCACGTGGAATAGTAATCAACACCGGGAAAGTTTCCCCTAAGAACTATGCTAGTATTCAACACGATTGTTACAACGGGATGGAGCGGTGATGATGGTTCTGGTGGAGATGATGGTGTGGATGATGATGATCCCGATGAAGTCTAGCTTGACGATGGTGTTGATGGCGACGATCTCCCCTCTCCGAGAAGAAATTTCCCTAGAAGAAATCTTTCTGCCGGAGAGCTCTTTCTCTCTCAGTGTTTTCCGCCACACAGAGGCGAATCTTTCTGTGGTCACTCCCCGTGTATTAGGGTTCCGAGGAGAAGATATAGGCAAGAGGGCGAAGCCGGAGGTGGGCCAGGTGGGCCACAACCCCTGTAGGCACGCCAGGGGTGGCCCGCGCCTAGGGGTGTGGGCCCCCTGTGGCCCATCTACGCCTCCCCTTCTATCTTTCTTCGTCTTCTAGGAAAATATAATTTTCGATGATTTTTCTGGTATTTTTCTGATCTTCGCATCAAAACAACTCTTTTTCCATCAGAATCCTGACTCCGGCAGTTCATCCTCCAAGAATCATCCAACATGCAAAAACAGATGAAAAGACATAAGTAACACCTCTTAATATGAAATATATCTACGAATAGAGGCAAATTATGATATAGAATGTTGATGCAAATTGGACGTATCAACTCCCCCAAGCTTAGACCTTCGCTTGTCCCCAAGCGAAAACTGACCTCAATAAACATGTCCACATGTTTATGTAGTGAAGTGTCAATAAAAGAATATGGACAAGAAGCATCACACTTACCATTACACAACTCATAGAAGAAAGCAACTCACCATTATATAACTTAGGTTGCAAAAAGTACAGGAGTCACAATAGATATGCATAAAGATAAATAATAATTGGAATTGGCATACTTTTTTTTATTGGTCAGAGAACAGCTGGCAAATAGTTTCACAAAAAGCTTTTGTAGAAGTTTTACAACAGGAGTACTCTTTGCTCAAACATAAAAGGTTTTTCACAATGATGGCTTTCAAAGTAATACTCAATAGATAAGAGTCTTGTGCAAACAAGGAAGATAAAGAACATGATTGAATAAATAATCATATGAATGCATGAAACACAACACCTCAAATGCTTGCTGGAGTTAGAGAGGAAGTAGGTTTACTGACTCAACTTAGAAATAGGAGAAAGGACCTTCATAGAGGGAAGCAGGGATTTCAAGTTCATAAAGAGCTTCCAAAAGATTATGGTACTTACTAGCTTTGATCTCTCATTTCCCCTATCATAAGCATCTTGAGGTGATTAAGGTTAAAGTGAACAAATATGGAGTATATGCTTGATGAAATATAAGTTGGCCATCTCATGTCCCTTGAGTATGAGGGCCGCTCCTCATGCTACTCAACTTTAGTCACCGGTAAGTTCTTTTCATTGTAAGTACATGTATATCATAAAGAACCGCCAATGGGGTACCCCTTCCACATGATACAGGACTATCCCATAATCAAAATGACAAGGCAAGCAGATAGTGAGCATCTCAGCGATCTTTTTATTTGCTATTTGCATAGGTTTTTATTGAGGATGCTTCATAGATTGATCACTATGGTTATGCTGCAAGTTTCCACCATGATTAGGCATGGCTTAGGCTAGCGGCCCAAGCGTTTCTCTAACACAGATACATAACTCCATGGACTTACAAGCTCCCCTTTTATTTCACACCGACGACATCCGCAAACAAAAGAGCATGATATCGACTGGATATGTATCCATAAGTGTTGAAAGCATTCCTCGTGACAACACGGCTCTACTAATACCAACGTATAGATGCAAGCATATACAACTTCAATGACACAATTGTTCAAGTTTATTAGGGGCAAGAAAATAAGGTGTGCCATCAAGTTCATGAGAGCTTTACTAACTAGTTTTCACATAATAAAATAATTTTTAATTCGAAAGATAGATGAATCTTGAGAATTTGCTTGGAATAGCAATAATGCTAATAGGTAGATATGGTGGACACAAATGGCACAGGTTTTGTTTCAAAGGGATTGTATGCATGAGAAGTATGCCTTGTCAAAACAGGTTTTTGGCTAGCAAGGCTAGGTACCAAGCAAAAGAGTTGAAAGAAACAATCAAACCTACAAGTGATAAATCCAAACATGCAATCTTCCTTGAAGTCACAAAAGATCTTAAATAAAGAATACTAAGTTTATGAGCCAATCAAGAAAAAAATAAATAATACAAAATACCTGTAAGCTTTTTCTCTTTTCCTTTCAAACCTCAAAAGGTGTTGCTATTGACCAGAGCTCGGTTGCCAAAACCAATTTAGATCTACTTGATGCTCCCAAAGTGATGCCAATACTAATAAACAAGATCAATCATATAATAGAGATTGGAAACTAAAATAAGAAGTGCAAAAAGTATAAGATGAAACTTCTCATTAATATTCCATAAAGGCACTCACACCAAGGGATACATAGATAATCAACTAAAGGAGAGATACTTCCACAATGCAAACCAACCTATAAGATCTACCAAATATATGAATCCACTAAAAAGGTAAAAGATAAAAGATAATGATGTGATATCGCGGCACTCCCCCAAGCTTGGAATAAGCCAAGGGGATGCCAAACCTGATGACGAATTACTCCTTTGGTGATGGTGGTGTTCTCTTGTAATCATCGAACCTCCAAGTCAAAGGTTCTCCATCAAAAAAGGATGTCTTGGTCTCCACAATCCTGAAACTAGCAGCAGAGCTTATGCGATTAAATCTAGCCTCATACTCATAGTTTTGATTTTGTATGTCGTAGAGTTGTGCTTGTAATTGGTTGGTGGCCTAATGGAGTGAGAGGATTTCATCTCGGAGCTCATCAACCTCCTCCTTGTGCTTGGTGATGAGTTCTAAACTTATCTTATGGGTGATATCCACTTCGCGTTCCGCCATCTTCTTGTACCTGAAAACTTCCTGTTCCAATGCTTCCATCTTGTCTTCCAGAATGCCTTCTCCTTTAGGGCCTTGAATTTCTTTCATATGCACCTTCCCATCCTTGAGAATAAACTCTTTGGGATGAATCTTCAACTCATACATGTACGGGTTGATAGCATCCGACGAGGAATCCTCTATGGGTGATCTAGAGGAAGACATTATAGCTCCAAAACTGAGAATCTGCCTGACAGAAACAGATCGAAACAAAAACACGAAGAGAACACGATACTCGAACCTCGGGGGATCTGGGGGTTATATATTACGAAGTTTCAAAGAATAAGGAAGGTACTGGTGCAAAAACGAGGCGGAGACGAAGCTCAGGGGGCTCCCACCCCCTCCAGGCGTGGCCAGCTGGGGCCCACGCCTAGGGCTCCGTTTCCTCCTCTGTTTCGTCTCGTAACCTTCTGTATGTAATAAAAACATCAAAAATATAAAATATTATGCTTTCACAAACCTTCTATTTTCACCACTTAACTCTGTAGATTCTGGTGTTTGGTTCTTGATAAATTCTTCCGAAGTCACCATTTGAATAATATCAACATCTTCATTATAAAAATCTCCAGAAATATAATGTTTAAGTGTTTGATCATTCACCACATGTGTGGTGTCGTCCTTCAAAGAAGATATTTTGATAGCACCTGAACGATATATACTTCCTTAATAACAAAAGGCCCTTCCCATTTTGAGAGTAGTTTGCCTACAAAAAATCTGAGACGATACCTATACAAAAGAACTTTCTCACCAACATGGAACTCCCTTTTGAGAATCTCCTATCATGCCATCTTTTTACTTTTTCCTTAAAGAGCCTAGCATGTTCATAAGCTTCACTTCTCCACTCATCTAAGGTACCCAAGTCAAGAAATCTTTTCTCACCAGCAAGTTTAAAATCTCTATTCAATTCTTCCACTTCCCAATAATATTTGTGTTCTAATTCTAAAGGCAAGTGACAGGCTTCCCCATAGACCATTGTGTAAGGAGACATCCCCATAGGATTTTTATAAGAAGTTCTATAAGCCCATAAAGCGTCATTCAACTTTTTAGCCCAATTTTTCCTAGATCTATTAACAGTCTTCTGCAAGATAGATTTAATTTCCTTATTGTAAAGTTCTACTTGCCCACTGGTTTGAGGGTGATAAGCTGAAGAAATTCTATGGTTAACATCATATTTAGCGAGAGTTTTCCTAAAACCACCATGAATAATATGAGAGCCTCCATCAGTCATGAGATATCTAGGCATACCAAACCTAGGAAAAATAACATCTTTAAGCATTTTTTAAAGAGGTCTTACCATCAGCACTATTTGTATGTATGGCCTCTACCCACTCTGTAACATAGTCAACATCAACAAGAATATGAGTATACCCTTTCGAAGGAGGAAAATGACCCATAAAGTCAAATCCCCAACAATCAAAAGGTTCAATAATAAGAGAATAATTCATAGGCATTTCATTGCGTCTAGAAATGTTACCAACTCTTTGACATTCATCACATGATAAGACAAACTTCCTTGCATCCTTGAAAAGGGTAGGCCAATAAAATCCAGATTGTAAAACCTTTTGTGCAGTCCTATTCCCAGCATGATGTCCTCCATAAGCACTGCCATGACATTTTCTCAATATCTCTTGTTGTTCAAATTCTGGAACACATCTTCGGATAATACCATCTACTCCTTCTTTATATAAATGTGGGTCATCCCAAAAGTAATGCCTTAGATCATATAAGAATTTTCTTCTTTGCTGGGCTGTAAAGGTTGGAGGCAAATACTTGGAAACAATAAAGTTAGCATAATCAGCATACCAAGGACTCTCATGCGGACTTACCCTTATTGCAGCCAACCGCTCATTTGGAAAACTATCATTAACAGGCAAAGGGTCAAAAGAAATGTTTTCCAAACGAGATAAATTGTCAGCAATAGGATTTTCGTCACCTTTCCTATCTACAATATGAAGATCAAACTCTTGTAAAAGCAACACCCATCTAATAAGCCTAGGATTAACATCCTTCTTTGTCATAAGGTACTTAATACCAGCATGATCAGTATGAATAGTAATCTTTGAATCAACAATATAGGGTCTAAACTTATTACAGGCAAAGATAAGAACTCTTTTTCAGTAGTAGCATAATTCTTTTGAGCAACATCTAGAGTCTTGCTAGCATAATGAATAGCATTCAACTTCTTATCAATACGTTGACCAAGTACAGCACCCACAGCAAAATCTCTAGCATCACACATAATTTCAAAAGGTAAACTCCAATCTGGTGGTTGAACAATAGGAGCAGTAGTCAAAGCTTTCTTCAAAGTTTCAAAAGCTTCCTTACAATCATCATGAAAACAAAAGGTACATCTTTTTGAAGAAGATTGGTATGGGGCTTTGAAATTTTGGAGAAATCTTTAATAAACCTCCTATAGAAACCAGCATGAATAAGGATACTATGAATACCTTTATACCTAGGGCAAGGCATCTTCTCAATTGCTTCAATTTTGGCTCTGTCAACTTCAATACCTCTTTCAGAAATTTTGTGTCCAGGAACAATCCCTTCATTAACCATGAAATGGCATTTCTCCCATTTAAGAACAAGGTTGGTTTCTTCACATCTCTGCAAAACTTTATCAAGGTTGTGCAAATAGTTGTCAAAAGAAGTTCCATAAACGGAGAAATCGTCCATGAAAACCTCCACAATTTCTTCACAAAAACCATGAAAAATAGCAGACATACATCTCCGAAAGGTAGAAGGAGCATTATATAAACCAAAAGGCATACGCCTATAAGTATAAGTGCCATAAGGACAAGTGAAAGTGGTTTTCTCTTGGTCTTGTGCTTTCATAGCGATTTGAGAAAACCAAGAATAACCATCAAGAAAGCAAAAGTGGGTCTTTTTAGACAACCTTTCTAGCATTTGATCAATAAAGGGCAAAGGATAATGATATTTCTTAGTACCTTTATTAATATTTCTAAAATCAATGCACATCCTATACCAAACCACTACTCTTTAGGGTATAAGCTCATTATTTTCATTAGGCACAACGGTAATTCCCCCCTTCTTTGGGACACAATGAACAGGGCTAACCCATTGACTATCAGCAATAGGGTAAATAATACCAGCATCAAGGAGTTTTAATACCTCATTTCTTACCACATCCTTCACCTTAGGATTTAGACGGCGTTGGTGCTCAACAACTGGTTTTGCATCAGGTTCTATATTAATAGCATGCTGACATATAGTAGGAGAAATTCCTTTTAAATCATCAAGAGTATAGCCCATAGCTCCTCGGTGTTTCTTCAGTATTTCCTATAACCTTTCTTCTTCCTTTCCTAAAAGTTTATAACTAATAATAACAGGATATACTTTCTTATCATCAAGATAAGCATATTTAAGATCATGAGGTAAAGGTTTTAATTCAAAAACAGGGTCCCCTTTAGGTGGTAGTGTGGTACCCAAATCTTCCACAGGTAGATTATGCTTAAGTAACTCAGGCTGAGGAAGAAACACCTCGTCAATCTCATTTCTTTCCTTCATTAAGACATCGCTTTCATGATCTTCCATAAACTACTACAAGGCATTGTTAGGATCAAGAGAAATAGCAGAAATTTGTTCAACCCTGAAATCCTCATTAGGCAGTTCATTTTCATAAGGAGTTTTAGCAAATTTGGAAAAATTAAACTCATAAGACTCTCCATCAAACTTAGTCAAAACTTTTTCCTTCCTACAATCTATGATAGCCCCACAAGTATTCAAGAAGGGTCTACCAAAGATAATAGGATAGGTTTTACTAGCTTCTTTACCAAGTACTAGAAAATCAGCAGGATATTTAATCTTACCATAAAGAACCTCAACATCTCTTACAATGCCAATGGGACAGAATGTCTCTCTATTAGCAAGGTGAATAACCACATTAATGCCCTCAAGCTCACAAGGACAAATTTCATGCATAATTTCCATGTAAAGCTCATAAGGTATAGCACTAGAACTAGCACCAATATCATATAAACCATAATAGCAATGATCACCAATTCTAACAAAAAGCTCAGGGACACTAGCTTTTTTAGGATGAGAAACAATATTAGAAGCGTCTTCACAGATACAATGTGCTCATCCTCTATATTTCTAGTGACAAGATCTTTCACAATAGCTACCATGGGTTCATTATTTGCTCATCGGGTTCCACAGTTTCTTTGTACTTTTGCTAACCACATGAGCTATAATAGAATGTTCCTTTACCTTAGCAGGAAAAGGGATTTTCTCAACATAAGGTTCAGGCAAAATAGGATCAATAGTATAAACTTATATGCTAGCAGGAACATGGGTAACAATGTCTTTATAAGGAGCATGGTACTTGTCCCACTCTTTTTTGGGAATTTCAATATAAGAGGCAAAGGCCTTAAAACATTTTGCAAGAACTTGAGAGTTAAGACCATACTCATTACTAATATCACGGAAGTTATCAGTTCCCATAAAGGATTTAATGCATTCATAATCATAGTTTATACTTGACTTTCTTCCTTTATCATCCTCCCAAGCTTCAATGTTCTCTTGAATACAGTCTAGGAGATCCCATTTAGCTTCTTCCTTCATACATGTGAATGATCCAGCAAAATAAGCATCTAGTAAATCTTTATCATGAAGAGAAAGCCTAGGATAAAAGTTATTGATAATAATATTTTTAGGGAGTTCATGAATAGGACATTTAAGTATTAGTAACTTCAATATCCCCCAAGCTTGAGTTGTACTCTCTCCATCACGAGGCCAAAAGTTATATATCAGATTCCTATCCTTATGAATTTCACTGGGAGGATAGAATTTAGAATAAAAGAGGGGTACTATTTCCTCCCATTCCATGGATTGTCCATTCTTCATCAGCTTATACCATTCTTCAGCTCTCCCTTTCAAGGATATAGAGAGTAACTTCTTCTTTACCTGTTTAGTTGTGATACCTTCACACTTAAACAACCCGCATAATTCATGGATAAAAAGAAAATGATCACCAGGGTGGACAGTTCCATCCCCTAAATAATAATTATCCATAACACGATCAACAATACTTGTAGGTATCTTAAAAGGATCTATCTCAACAGGTGGTGGTTCCTCTACTACCCTAACAGTGTAGTAGTTTTCCCGAACAGGAAACCAAGTGGGTTATCCATATTGGAAACAAAGTAGCAAACAAAAATAAAAAGCAGTACTCACAGTAGAAGTTTCTGACGAGGTTTAATCTCGTCAATGCCCATTGTTATGGACTTGGGTTTTGGAGAAGATGGGGATGCTGGAGATCGTGGCACGGTTAACAGACAAGCAACCAGGGGACACGAGATTTACCCAGGTTCAGGCCCCCAGAGGGAAAACCCTACTCCTGCTTGTCTGCTCTTTTATTACGGCGGAACCGAAGGTTACAGAGGTGCGTAGATTCGATCTGGCGTGGAGATGTGTAGGTCTATTGTGTACGGTGCCCTCCTCGTTGGACCCTCCTAGCCTTTATATATGGGGAGGCTAGGTCTCAGGTACCGATACGAGTAGGTTACAAGTTGTATTCAAACTCTAGTCTTGTTCTCCAAGGATCCGAAGGTGTCATGGGCCTGGACCACCCGAAAATCTTCATGGGCCAGCGTATGTCTGCCGTGGGCCTTCCTTGGGCTGGACTAGGTATGCCAAGGTCGTGTACCCGTAGGGTATAACCATGTCAGTATCCCCCGAGTGATCAGTCGAATCGTAGATTCGGCTGAGGACTCTTCAGTTTTTCGGGTGCAGCTCTGTCTTTCAAGAGAATGTGTAGGGATTGTTGATGCGTGTGCCTGACTCTCCCGATGGACCAGGGTCAGTTAATCGTCTTAGGACAAAACAACACGATCTTCTTCAGGTGCGAGTCCCTCGACTCGAACCCGGAACATATGCTGGCGTAATTCGACTCAGGCCGCGGAGGACTTATAGGAGTAGAATTCCAGTGATTTTAATTGGTGTACCCAACGCGTCCGTCGGGATTTTTCATCGTACCTGCTGGTACGGATTCATACTAGCAGAGCGCAGTCAGGTGCGTTGCCAGGCCATCAGATGATATCTGTAGGTCTTATCTTTGCGTCACAGACGCAGCATCCGAATGTTTATCACCGCGGAGGTGTTTCGGGTGGTCAAGGAGGTCATTGCTCACTTAACGTTAATTAGGGCAGAGTTGCCGAAAAAGTTTTGCATGCTGATCTGCAGGATCATAGTCGAAGAGTTCATAGGGTGCGCGACCAGCGCTCCCTATGGGAGTAGCCCCCAAGTGTCTGTTCGAGTCGTAGACTCAAACGGAGACTTTTAGTTCAGGCATTGTTTCAATCATTAAGTCCGCAGGACTCGAAAATTTTCGGATGCTTGAATCCATCCTCCCTATGGGAGTAGCCCCCGAGTGTCTGGCGGAGTCGTAGACTCGGGCAGAGACTCGAGTCTTGTGTCCTGTAACTGTAGTTGGAAATCTCGTGGGCATACCGCTGACCCGGAAGTTCATCGGGTGCGCGACCAGCGCTCCTGATAGGAGTAGCCCCCAAGTATTTAGTCGAATCGTAGATTCGAGTGAGTACTTTTAGCTGTGGAGCCGAAGTTGATGCTAGTATAGCTTTTGATGACGTTAGTGCTGACGATCGATGACCTCAAGCGTCTGCTACGCCAGAGGTGACTTGACTGGACGAAGCGTGGGTCCCACTTCCTGACTTTGAATTGACCGGTCAGGCGCGGCATGGAGATGATTACGGCGTCTCCTCGATTTCCGCGCGTAGTGGACGTCGTGGTAACGACGGTTCGTTTTGGTGCTGACACGTGTACGGCCAGATCTGCCGTTGGCGTTAGGTCTTCTCGATGGACGGCCAGCGTGCGTCGTCTTCGCTGTTATAATCCCTGGTGAATTCGTGGTTTGTTTTCACCGCACCAGTTCTTGCGTTTTACTGCCTCCTTGCGCTCGAGCGATTCTTGCTGCGTGCTGAGAGTTTTCTCCTCATTTCCTTTTTCTTCGTCGTTGGCAACGCCACCACCGTCGTAGCGCCATGGGGAAGCCAAAGAAATCCTCATCTGCAGTGGGGACCAGCGCCGCCGGAGGCAAGAAGGGTGCCACCGCTGCTCGTGTCACCGATGGTGGCTGGCGGCGATCAGAGACGTGGGAGAGCGATCTCCGCAAACTGCGCGAGCAGAGTCTGATTCCGCGAGACACGACGGCCGTGCAACTCCCCGGCAATGAGGTAATCCCCCGTCCCCCATCTGGGTTTCGGGTTATGTTTGTTGCCTTTGTGATTCGCGGGTTTTCTTTTCTGGTCCACGACTTCCTTCGTGGACTGCTCTTCTTCTATGGGGTTCAGCTCCATCATCTGTCTCCCAACTCCCTTCTCCACATTGCGTGTTTTATCACGCTCTGCAAGTGTTGGCTTGGCATTGAGCCGCACTTTGGCCTCTTCCGGAAGCTGTATTCCGTGAAGAGGCAGTCTGGTTCGGATGGTGTGTATCCTATTGGGGGTTTCATCATCTCTCTCAGTCCCAATGTGCAATTCTTTTCCTTTTCCATGTCCGAATCTGTCCAGTACTAGCGGAGGAAATGGTTTTACATCCGTGATTCCGTTCTGCCTGGGCAAGATTTTGGTCTTGTTCCTTTTGACCCCTCCCAGTTGATTGAGACGAAAAGATCCTGGAAAAACCAAATCTTAGATGGTGAGGTGGCGGAGATAGAGGCCCTGTACCGTCGGGTGGAGGAGCTCCAACTGATTCCTGAGAAGGAGGTGAACGGTGTTGACATCATCCGGACGTTTCTTGAGCGTCGGGTGCAGCCTCTCCAGGTGAGGGTGCACCCGATGTTCCTTTACTCTGGGCGCCGTGATCCGACGAGGGTTTTGAGTGAGAAGATCTCCGAGGTGGACCTTGACAAGGATCTTCGCGCGCTGTTGAAGTTCAAGGCCGACGAAAAAATCCCGGGGAAGTCGCTGACTCCTCCCTTTTCTTCGACGTTGGCCGTGCCACAGGTGTAGATTTATGCACGCAGTGCTTCCCCTTTTTTGTTGGGTGTGTATTTGTTTCCTTTGTTTGCTAACAGAGTTTCTTCTCATTTTGTAGAGCTTCAAAGTGCCAGGCATGGCACCACCATTGCCCGAAAGGTATCCGAAAGCCCCGGATAATGAAGTGGTGGATTTCGTGTCCGAGCTTCCGTCGGCGCAATCTCCGGCGGAGGATGTCGACGAGTCGAGTGAGGACCATACACGCGAGCGATCACGGAGCTCGAGCGAGTCTTCGGATGCTTCAACTCCTCCGACTCCCAGAAATCCTTTGGGCCTTGAGCGTCATGATGATGTTCAGGGGGGTTCTTCTTCTCCTATTCCTGCCATTCCTGTGCGGGCTGTTGCTCCGCACCCGCCGGCAAAGCGGAAGAAGGAAGAAAAGAAGGAAGAGAAGAAGGAAGAGAAAAAGGAGGAGAAGAGAGCCCGAAGGGCCTCTCCTATGTTCGACCTGAGCGCGTTGGGCTCGTAAGTGTTCTTGTGGGACTGTTGTCCTTTTCTTTTTATGATGTTTGCACCTGCGCTGATTGGCTTCGTATGCAGGCAATCTTCCGACGGCTCTAGTGATGGAGCACGCGAAATGATGGGGGAGTCGAACATTGTGTCGCCTCCTCCTCATACGGTGGCGACTTCGGGTGGCGCCGCTCCGGATCCTCCTGTGCAGGAGAGGTTGATGGTTGCGCCTCAGAATTTCGCAGGCGAGCCTGCGGGTTCGCCTTTGGAGCATGTAAGTTTTCTGCTTCATGTCACAGGGGGAGCCCCCGGGCATCTTCGTGTACTGATGTTGTGTTTCCTTCTTTGCTTTGGGCGTAGCCCCCAAGTCCTGTGCTTTACTGGTATTGCCTTTTTCTGCAGCCTTTTGTCCAAGAGGCCAAGCGGCTGGTGGAGGAGCGCCTGACGCTGGAGGCGAAACTGCGGCAGCTGCAAGGTATTCATCTGCCTTGTAGTACTCATATTTCTTTATCCTGGTCCTGTTCTTTGACACTTGCTTGTTGTAAATGCAGAGGAGCATAACGACTCTCTCCGTGAGGTCGATGCTCTGAAGAAGAGCCTTGGCCAACTGGAGCAGAAGGCCGAAACTGCCGCTCAGGCGAAAGAGCGCCTTGAGCTGGAGCTGACGAAGGCAGCCGAAGCGAAAAAGCGTCTGCAGCAGGAGGCCGCAGATCGTGAGGAGCAGCTGGCCACCCTTGCGGCTGCTCGTGAAAAGGGGGTGGCGGAGAAGCTCATGGCTGCTGCCAAGGCTATTTCAGGTGAGCGTTAGCTTTTGTACTTGCTCCTTTTTCTGCGGATCTTCTTCTATGTTGCCTTTCTTCATGTTGTCTTCTTTTGTCTCAGATGCCGCAGGCATCGAGTTTGACCGCGGTGCTCTGGAGCACGGGAGTGCTCTAGATGATGCCACTGTAGCGGTCGAAGTCCGCTGCAGCACCGTCGTCAACTCCCTCGCCAAGGCGAAAGAGGTCCTTGGTCGCTTCTACCAGGAGCTCTTCCCGAAGGGCGCATCCGTTGAAGACGTGGGTGCCCTGGCAGAGGCTCTGTCAGCCGAAGCGCCTGCAGCGTATAAGCGCAAGCAGAAGGGCATCGGCGCGTCCGTCGGGCTGGCGATGGCCATGGCGGCTGGGGCGGAGCTGGACCTGCCCCAGATTACTTCTCGGATGCCGACGGCTGCAGATGGATCCGAGGTAGCCTTCGCCGCCTACTCCGCTCGCTGCAGACGATATGGGCCCAAGCTCATTGACTTGCTATCTGAGTATGCACTGCGGCAGCAGGGCGAGGCCAAAGCTAGGCAGTCTGGTTCTGAGGCGACTCAGTGTCCTGCGCCTTAGGCGTAGTAGATGTAGGGTAGTATGTAGTTTACTTTTGCTGTAAATATCTTTTGTAGCACTATCCTTGTGCCACGCAGTGGCCTTATTTAATGAATTCCTCCGAGTTGAGCTCTATCCTTGGCTGAATGTCTAGTGCCTTCTTTTTTCTGCTGCTATAGGTTCCTTCGGGTGCTGACCTGGTTGACACTTCATCCGAAAGGCCCATGCGAGCATCATTGGATGGTTCCTCGCAGCTCGCTTTTCTTCGAGATCGCGTGCGCAGCTTGGAGAGAAACTTGCTTGGGTTACGCGGTCGCGCTGACGTTTGGAAATCCAAAGCAGACCGCGGTGCAGCCAGAGAGGAGTATTTGATGGCGGAGCTGGGTCGGCTGTCCGAGCAGCTGCAATGTAAGTTGATCCTTCTTTCGAGTTGTAGCTTAGTTCTTCGGGTGAGCCTGCTAGCCTTACTCTTGTTTTGTGCGGTGGTCGCAGGTGCCAATCTTGCTCTGAGGGAAGAAAAGGAGCGTATTGCTGTTCGAGTCAACTGCTTGACTCAACAGGACATGGAGGCCGGCGGCTTCTTCTGGATGGATCGTGATCGCGCCATAGTTCTGGCGACGGTGCAGGATCGTGTCTACCAGGTTTCGTGGGTGCTCCGCCAGGTGCAGACATCGCTTTCCTCGGTGCTGCACATCATGTTTCCGTTGGATGTTGTGCCAACGACCCTTGCAGGTCTTCTGACGAAGTTTCGGAGTGCCAGCAATGTCAAGGAGCTGGTGCGGCAGCAGCTCGTCGCAGGGGTGAAAGCTGCCTTGTCCCTTGTGAGGGTGCACCGCCCTGATGTAGATTTGGCTGTTGTGGCGACTGGGCCACCTCCTCGACCAGATGGTGGCGAGTGGAATATGTGCCCGCATTATGCGGCTGTAAGGCAGTATGCCGAACAGATTGTAGATTTGTTTGAGCAGCGTGCTCAAGTTATTCTTCAGAATAGGTAGGACATGAAAATGAACAGATAGATGTAAAATTTGTATATTGCGGTTGGGCGTATATGTGCCCTTTGTTGTAACGGTTTGCTTGTTTGCGAGCACGCAGTGCTTTGATTGAGTACGTGCCCTTTTCGTTTGCCTGACGTGGTCAGCTACTCAGGTGTACACGTTTTGTCCTCAGTCGATGAAATCGTGAGGTGGGGGGAGCCCCCGAGTGCTTTGA
Organism: Avena atlantica; assembly: GCA_910589765.1. Lineage (NCBI taxonomy): Eukaryota > Viridiplantae > Streptophyta > Magnoliopsida > Poales > Poaceae > Avena > Avena atlantica. The sequence goes on from OU342736.1 coordinate 305,871,393, forward strand.
TGTAGTACGTGTCCTTTTCATTTGCCTGACGTGGTCAGCTACTCAGGTGTACACGTTTTGTCCTCAGCCGATGAAATCGTGAGGTGGGGGGAGCCCCCGAGTGCTTTGATGTAGTACGTACCCTTTTCGTTTGCCTGACGTGGTCAGCTACTCAGGTGTACACGTTTTGTCCTCAGCCGATGAAATCATGAGGTGGGGGGAGCCCCCGAGTGCGTATGTAGAATGTAGTAAAGTTGCAGAGAAATAGTCAACCGAAGGTTGGGGCGAGACACTTAGCTTGATTTGTATCGTAATGGAGGAGGTACATGGTTCGGCTGAGTAGCCTTGGCCATAAGCCTTATTGAAAGTAAAAGGGGGTATATTGCCCATTGTTATGGGTAGAATCGTCGCAGGTGCAAGACGTTCCATGGGTTGGAGTATGCGACTCCAGACTCCACGTGCTTGAGGCGATAGGCGCCACCTGGGATGACTTCGGTGATGACATAGGGTCCTTCCCATGGTGACTCGAGTTTATTCGGTCGCTTTTGCTTGAGTCGCAAGATGAGGTCTCCTTCGACGAAGGACCTTGGGCGCAGCCGTCGGCTGTGGTAGTTGCGGAGACTTTGCTGGTACACCACGGATCTAGCTGCTGCTATATCCCGTGCTTCGTCGAGTGTGTCGACGGCATCTTCAAGTGCAGCCGTTGATTCGGCTTCGCTGTAAGCGACGACTCGTGGAGCCTGATGGCGTACTTCGGCTGGTAGCACTGCCTCGGCTCCGTGTACCATGAAGAATGGTGTGTAGCCGGTGGAGATGTTTGGCGTAGTCCGTAAGCTCCACAGGACAGACGGTAGCTCTTTCGTCCAGTTTCCAGCTTTGTGCTCGAGTGAGCTCATGAGGCGCTTCTTGATGCCGGCGCCGATTAGGCCGTTGGCCTTTTCCACTTACCCGTTTGTTTGCGGGTGTGCCACTGAGGCATACGTGATATTGATCCCGAGGCCTTCGCAGAAGTCCTGGAATTCTTCGGAGATGAAGTTCGATCCGTTGTCGGTGATGATGCTGTGCGGTACGCCAAATCTGTAGACAATAGATTCGAAGAATTTGACGGCGGTTTTTCCCTTCTGGTTGGTGACTGGCATGGCCTCGATCAACTTGGTGAATTTGTCGACTGCGACCAAGAGGAAGACGTGTCCTCCCTTTGAGGATTTTGGAAGTTTGCCGATCATGTCAAGGCCTCATTGAGCAAAAGGCCAGGCTATGGGTATGGGTCGAAGTTCGAAACCAGGTGCGTGCGGTTTGTCGGCGAACCGTTGGCACCCCTTGCATCTTCGGACGATGTCCTACGCGTCGCTCATGGCCGTTGGCCAGTAGAATCCTGCTCGTAGAGCTTTGGCAACAAGGGAGCGGCTGCCTGCGTGGTGGCCGCAGATGCCCTCGTTGATATCTTGGAGTATGGCTTTGCCGTCGTTGATGGTGACGCACCGTTGCAGTACGCCCGTAATGTTGCGTTTGTACAGCTCACCGTTGATGATGGTGAATGCGTTTGACCGACGAGATACGCGCCGGGCATCTATCGGGCTGTCTGGCAATTCTCCGTTTATCAGGAACTGGAGGTATGGACGTGTCCAAGTTTCTTCGACTGCCATGACCTGCATCAGGTTGACCATGGCGACTTCGGTATCCAGTTTTTCGGGTCCTTCATGACCTTCGGGTAGCGTAGTCCCCGAGTGTTCTGCTTATTCGGGTGATCCCTTGGGGAATTTCCACTTGATGGATGGCACGCAGATCTGTTCCAGGAACACACCTGGTGGTATATTTGCACAAGTGGAGCCGATGTTGGCGAGTCTATCGGCCTCCTCGTTGCTCTCTCTTCCAACGTGCCGAAGTTCGCAGCCGTCGAATTCTCCTTCGAGTGCGTTGTATAGCGCGCGGTACGCGATCATGTTTTCGGCGTGTGCGTCGCACTCATTCATCGTATGCTGCACGACAAGGTTGGAGTCACCGTAGATGACCAGGCGCGTTGCACCGCATATTTTTGCCATCTTCATGCCGTCGATGAGGGCTTCGTATTCGGCCTCGTTGTTGGAGGCTCTGAATTTCATCCGAAGGACGTACTTCATCTTGTCACCTTGCGGGGAGGTCAGTATGACTCCTGCCCCTGCTCCGGCTTCGCGTTTGGAGCCGTCAAAATGCATTGTCCAGGATTGCGACATGTCTGGGGTGTCAGGCAGCTGCAGCTCCATCCAGTGCACCAGGAAGTCCGGAAGGACTCGAGATTTGATTGTGTGTCGCTTCTCGTAGATGATGTCCAGGGGTGATAGTTCAATGCCCCACAGGGCCACGCGTCCTGTGGCCTCCGGGTTATTCAGGATGCTGTTTAGAGGTGCTTTGTTGACGACCATCACCTGATGCTCTTGGAAGTAGTGGCTCAGCCGCCGAGCCGTCATGAACACGCCGTAGGCCAGCTTCTGGTAGTGCGGGTACCGCTGTTTTGTTGGAGTGAGAACCTCGCTGAGGTAGTAAATTGGGCGTTGTATCCCGTGGGTCTTGCCTTCTTCCAGTCGTTCGACCACGAGTACTGTGCTGACCACCTGGTGTGTGGCTGCTATGTACAGCAAAAGGGGCTCGCGCTCTTTTGGCGTGACCAAAACGGGCGAGGTGGAGAGGAGCCGCTTGAGGTTTTTGAATGCGTCGTTGGCTTCTGGTGTCCATTCGAACTTGTCTGCCTTGCGCAACAGCTGGTAAAATGGTAGGGCCTTCTCGCCCATGCGGTTGATGAACCTGCTTAGTGCCGCTACTCGCCCTGCGAGCTGCTGAACGCCCTTGAGGTTTTTCGGCTTCTCCATTGTCATGATGGCTTTGATTTTCTTCGGGTTCGCTTCGATCCCTCGTTGAGAGATGAAGTACCCGAGCAGCTGACCCGAGGGGACGCCGAAGGCGCATTTTTCTGGATTGAGCTTGATCCTGTAGCGATCGAGGTTGTCGAACGTCTCGCAGAGATCATCGATAAGTGTTCTTGCTTCCTTGGTTTTTATGACTATGTCGTCAACATAGACTTGGATGTTGCGACCGATCTGGTCCTTGAGGCAGGCCTGCATGCATCGCTGGTACGTGGCACCCGCGTTCTTTAGCCCGAAAGGCATTGTGTTGTAGCAGTATACTCTGAACGGCGTGATGAACGCTGTTTTCTCTTGATCTTCGACCTTGAGTCGAATCTGGTTATAGCCTGAGTAGGCGTCGAGGAAGGAGAGTTTCTCACAACCTGCAGTCGAATCGATGATCTGGTCGATCCGAGGAAGAGGGAAGTGGTCCTTAGGGCAGTGTTTATTTAGTGACGTGAAGTCCACGCACATCCGCAGGATGTCTGTGTCCTTCTTCGGGACCATCACCGTGTTTGCCAGCCACTCGCTTTCCTTGATTTCCCGGATGAAGTCTGTTGCGAGTAATCTGTTGATCTCCTTGCCGATAGCTTCGGCTCGTGGCTCCGACAGTCGTCGGATGGACTGCTTGACTGGCTTGGTGTCTGGGAAGACATTGAGTGCATGCTCGGTGAATTCCCTAAGAACTCCTGGCATGTCCGCAGGACACCAGGCGAAGATTTCCCAGCGCTCACGGAGGAATTCGGCGAGCGCGCCTTCCTATGCGGTGCTGAGGTCATTGGCGATCAGCGCCGTCTTGGCGGCATCCGTTGGATGGACCTGCACTTTCTTGGTGTTGATGGTGGAGTCGAAGGACATGTCAGGTGCGTTCTGCTTTGTGACTTGGGGTAGCCCATTGTCCGTCACCTCGCGGAGCCTTACAAGCTCGTCTTGCATGCCGAAAGACTAGGAGATTTTGTTGAAATCCCTGTCGCATTGGTCCGATCGGGTGAAGCTCCCATGGACTGTGATGACGCCCCTTGGTCCTGGCATCTTGAGTAGTAGGTATGTGTAGTGTGGGACGGCCAGGAACCTTGCGAATGCTACACGTCCCAGGATGGCGTGGTATTGCGACGGCCAGTCCACCACTTCGAATTCTAGGCGCTCCTGCCGAAAGTTGTCCGGCGTCCCGAAGATGACGTCGAGCCCTATTTTGCCCAGGGGGAAGATGCCCTTCCCTGGGACAATGTCGTGGAACGTTGTGTCTGATTGTTCCAGGCTGCATTGCGAGATCCGCATAGCTGCGAGAGTGCTTGCGAACATTAGGTTGATGCCGCTGCCGCCGTCCATGAAGACGCGACTCATCTCGAAGCCTCCGATCTGCGCCTCCAGCACCAGGGCAGCATGACCTGGGCGAGGGATCTGGCAAGGGTGATCCGCGCGAGTGAATGTGATGCAGGACTCCGATCCGCTGAGGTACTCAGGGATTGCAGGCGGAGTTGTCACGGCCATATTGATTTGTCGGGTGATTTTCTTCTGCACCCTATTTGTGGGGCGTCCCTTCTGTATCATATTGAGTGCTCCTTTTGGTGGGGGGTATGCGACCCCGGCGTTGTTTTGTGCTGGTGCGACTGGTTGATGTGGGCCTCCAACATGCGGCGGTGGAGGAGCTCCGTGTGCTATTTCACCTGGCGCAGGTGTGTTTCCGAACGCAGGGATTGGAGCTTGTTGCCTCATCTGCATCATGCCTTCGCTAGTTTCTGGAACTCGCGGCAGTCCTTGAGCATGTGGCTAGCTTTCTTTTTGCCATCTTGTTTGTCGATGTAGAAGTGGATGGTGCATGGACCCGAAAGTTTGTCGAATGCTGAGGGTCCATTGTCGCGGTCGCGGCGTTGCCACGTCTGCGTTGGTCGTCCGTTGTCGCGGAAGTTTCCGCTGCGGTATCCTCCGCTGTTGCGGTTGCTGTCGTTACGGCGGTCGGCGTAGCCGGCTGCGACCATGTCGGGTCCGTCGCGGTCCTCGTAGACGCGCGGTCTCCTCTTGCTGCGGCGTTCGCGTCTTCGGCCGTAGTTGTCCTCTTCATCTGATTGCGCCCGCTGGATGCAATCTTCGCCATCTGCCCAGCTGTTGGCGATTTCCATGAGCTGGTCGAGTGTCTTGGGCTTTACACGTCCAAGTTTCTCCTTGAAGTCTAGGCGTTTGACGCCGTCCCTGAAGGCGTTGATGGCCCGCTCTTCGGAGATGTGTGCTGCGGAGTTCTTGGTCGTAGACCAGCGTAGTATGTACGAGCGAATAGATTCACCCGTTCTCTGAGTGCAGGCTCGCAGTTCTTCGATTGAGGCGGGCCTCTTGCTGGTGCCTTTGAAGTTTCGGATGAAGCTATAAGCGAGCTCCTCCCAGCTTCGGATGGATCCTGATGATAAGCTACTAAGCCAGACCCGCGCCGCGCCTGTCAGCTGCAGCTGAAGGCATTGCATGGCTGTTTCTTTGTTGCCTCCTTGAAGCTTGACGGATAACAGATGGTCGCTGAGCCAGGATTTTGGATCTTGTGTGCCGTTAAACTTCGGAGTATCCGAAGGAAGCTTGAAGTTGCGTGGCATCTGTGTTCGCCGAACGGATATGCTGAAGCATCGAGCCCCGCAGACTTCTCCTTCGTCTTCATCCATCTCAGATTCAGACGAACATGCGCGTTTGGCGCGTGCTTTGTCGATCTTACGTTGTGTAAGCTTGTCTCTGGCGTCGTAGTCGCGTTTATGGCGGTACGAGCTCTTCTTCCTTCGAGGAAGGTCGTGTTTCTCTTCATCTTCGGATGAGGGAGTGGGGCTCCGGTCGCGCCTGGCCGGAGCTTTCTTCTTCGGCTCCGTTTAGTCCTAGTCCGGTGAGTGCGGACCTATGCATGGCCCTTTTCGGGTCCCCCTCCAGAGGTGGGTGAGCCGCGAGATACGCAGTGGCTGCCATGATCGCAGCTTGTGGCGTCTTCGGGGTGATGTTGCCGTCGGCGTCCATATCCATGAACGATGTGTGGAGAGTTCGGGTCACGTCACGCCGCTCCTTCGGGTCCATGTTTTCCACCCGAGAGCGGTGCTTGTCTCCCTGGTTTCCGTTTGTGCTAGAGCCGGGTCCCATGGCGGAGAGCGCATCTCGTCGCGCACTGGACTCAGAGGCTGCTTTCTTGCGTTTGTCGAGCGTTTCCTGCATCTTGACTTGCTTCTTGTGCTCCTCGATGAGGAGGTAGTGGTATGCCATTAGCAGATCACGTGGGGAGTCCAGAGGTAGGACTATGTCGCCTGCGACGGCGCGGCGTGCTTCGGCCCATCCTTCTTTGCTAAGTTGGATGAGGTGACCCCTGTTTTCCCCGTTTGCGCCGTTTCCGTCCTGCGGGTTGGGGTTGGGCGGCGGGTTAGGCGTTTCCTCGTCGGTTTGGATGATTGCGGCGCACAGATAGCGCCTGCAGATTTTTGGCTGCTGCAGCAGCTTTCGGATCCGGAACCGTAGGTCCCTTCATCCGAAGGTGGATCGCACAGATCGGAGTTGCAGCTGCTGCCGCTGTAGAACTCATCTGTTGATGATGACGTGCGTAGCACGGGGTGTGGAGCCCACGAGGCGGGCCTGATCGATGGCACGGGCACCCGCTCAGGGAGGCGGAGGGTGCCAGTTTGTCCCACCTGGAAGCAGAAGCTCCCGAACAAAATTTCGAGTCCGTCGCCTACGGGCTCGAAATCTTTCATGGTATCCGGCGAGTGCGCGGTGAATTCGAAAGCGCCGAAGAGGAGGTGATTCTCCGTCGCCGCGGAGTTGTAGATCGATCGGGTCGGAACCGTCACGACCGCACAATCAGCAGCCCGAATTCCCACAGACGGCACCAATTGACGAGGTTTAATCTCGTCAATGCCCATTGTTATGGACTTGTGTTTTGGAGAAGATGGGGATGCTGGAGATCGTGGCACGGTTAACAGACAAGCAACCAGGGGACACGAGATTTACCCAGGTTCAGGCCCCCGGAGGGAAAACCCTACTCCTGCTTGTCTGCTCTTTTATTACAGCGGAACCGAAGGTTACAGAGGTGCGCAGATTCGATCTGGCGTGGAGATGTGTAGGTCTATTGCATACGGTGCCCTCCTCGTTGGACCCTCCTAGCCTTTATATATGGGGAGGCTAGGTCTCAGGTACCGATACGAGTAGGTTACAAGTTGTATTCAAACTCTAGTCTTGTTCTCCAAGGATCCGAAGGTGTCATGGGCCTGGACCACCCGAAAATCTTCATGGGCCAGCGTATGTCTGCCGTGGGCCTTCCTTGGGATGGACTAGGTATGCCAAGGTCGTGTACCCGTAGGGTATAACCATGTCAGTTTCCTTTACCAGTTCCACTCTTTAATAGCACTTCGCTCCCCGGCAACGACGCCAGAAAATAGTCTTGTTGACCAACAAGTATAGGGGGTGTATCGTAGTACTTTTGATAAATAGGAGTGTCGATCCCAACGAGGAGAAGAAGGTGTTGACTAGTGGTATGGAGCAGGAAATCTCTGTAAATACTTAGCAAACTGATTTTTAGGGGTTTTCTGATAAAGCAAAGAAATAAGTGCAAGTAATAAAGACAATGAACAAATGCAGCAAGTGGCCTAATACTTTCTTAGCAAAGGACAAGCCGGTGGAAATACTTATAAGGACCAAACATTCTCAAGGACACATGGGAATTCTGTCAAGTGCTTTCACTTCAAATAGCTGAGTACCCTTGTTTGGTGTTGTAAGTGTTGTGTGGGTGAACTTGTGCTAATGTACTGACCTTACTCGGACTAATACATACTTGTGATTTAACACCCTGCAAGCATCCGCAACTACAGGAAAGCAATTAAGATATAAACCTAACCACAACCTTAAACTTTGAGATCCTACGCTCCCTTGTGCAAAGGTGTCCTAATGGGGCTTCAGGTTTCTGTCACTCTGGCAACCCCATAATTAGTAGCCAAATACACAATGCATTTACCTAGGCCCATAAATGGTGAAGTATCATGTATTCAACGTTCACATGACACCACTAGAAGAATAGCACCACAACCTAAATACTAAACCATTGAATAATATCTCAACACAAATCCACTACTAACAACATGACTTCTCCCATGTCCTTAAGAACTAAACGAACTACTCACAAGACATCAGATGGATCAAGATCAAAGATGATATGGTGATGGATAACAATCTGAACATAAACAATAATCCAATGGTTCCACTCACAAGCATCAACTACAATAGTAATCAACACTGGAAAAGTTTCCCCTAAGAACTATGCAAGTATTCAACATGATTGTTACAGCGGGATGGAGTGGTGATGATTGTGCTGGTGGAGATGATGGTGTGGATGATGATGATGATGATCCCGATGAAGTCTATCTTGACGATGGTGTTGATGGCGACGATCTCCCCTCTTCTGGAAGGAATTTCCCCAGCAGAAATCTGTCTGCCGGAGAGCTCTTTCTCTCTCGGTGTTGTCTGCCCCACAGAGGCGGCGAAATCTTTCTGTGGTCGCTCCCCGTGTATTACGGTTCCGAGGAGAAGATATAGGCGAGAGGGCGAAGCTGGAGGTGGTCCAGGTGGGCCACACCCCCTGTATGCGTGGCCAGGGGGTGGCCCGCGCCTAGGGGTGTTGGGCCCCTGTGGCCCATCTATGCCTCCCCTTCTGGCTTTCTTCGTCTTCTGGGAAAATATAATTTTCTATGATTTTTCTGGTATTTTTCTGATCTTCGCAAAATTGCATCAAAACACCTCTTTTTTCCATCAGAATCCTAACTCCGGCAGTTCATCCTCCAAGAATCATCCAACATGCAAAAACAGATGAAAATACATAAGTAACACCTCTTAATATGAAATATATCAATGAATAGAGGCAAATTATGATATAGAATGGTGATGAAAATTGGACGCATTATCGCCCGGTGATCCTCCCCGCTCCTCCCCTGATGCTACTAGGGTTTCTACCCAGCCTTCCCACAGCGGGAGGTAGGAGACGGCCGGGAGCCGTAGATCTTCACTAGATCTGGCGGCCCAGGCCGCTCCGTACCCATTCGCTGGGCCTCTCCCACTGACGGGCGGGCCCCTCCCTGCGCGTCGCCTATCCTCCCTCCTGCGCGCGTGCACTCCTCTGCGGTGAGCCGGGCCGGCCTGCCCTGAGCGGCCCAATGTGGTTGCCACTACGGCCCGCTGACCACCCCTGCCCTTTTTCATTTCTTTTATGCTAAAATTCCAGATCTGCTTTTAACCCAGAGGTTTAAATCAAGATAAAAATGGAAACTACATATTTGTGGCTAGATGATATTTTTACCTTATACCCACATGTCTTCCCAATCTTGCAGAACCAGTTTTGCAACAAAACATTATCCCATTAGCCTCCCATAAATAAAATGCCAAGATGTGTCCTTTTAACCTATTAATTAATTTTGGGAGCTTGATACATCAAAATGGGGTAAACCGAAGGGCCTCTGCTAGGTATTTCATATACCTACCTATTGACCTTGACCTCATACTAGTTTTCTTCCTAGTTTGTGAGTACATTCAAAGTACTCACCGGCATTGAACCTGGCTATTTACTTGGCTAGGTTGCAGATATTAAGAAGTGACGAAGGCGCTTACGTATATGCGAGCTAGGTCTTCTTCCCAGTCAGTTGCCTGTAGGTTAAGGCATGACATGGGCTTTGCACTTCAAGACTTCTGCTACTTGTGTTGTAATTGCCATAATGGCCACTTTGTAAGTTTTGTAATTGTTACTTTCTGGATGATGTAATGATACTGGTTGGTTATGCTCACGGCTCACTGATCATGGGAACGTGAATTGTATGCATAACGGGTATTCTCGGACCATAAATCTGGGGTTCCACATCTATTATCTTTTGAATGCACTAATGTTGCTAATGAAAATTGTGTGAAGTTTTGTATGAAGGTAAAATTTCAGGTGTAAGGAAAGAATGATGTAATGAGATGAAGAATGTACAAAATCTCAAGCTTGGGGATGCCACCCCGTGTCACCCCAAGAAATATTCAAGAGGTACAAGCGTCAAATCTTGGGGATGCCCAAGGCATCCCCCTTCTTCATCAATAAAAATCTCAGGTCTTTCTAGACACTTCGTTTTTATTGTTTCATGCACTGTTGTGTTGTTCTTGGAGCGTCTTAGTTTTCATTTAGTTTGCTTGAATAAAGTAGTTTGTACCCCCGTTCTCGTTGTGTTGTTTCAAATAAGTTGATTGGTGTTGGAGAGGAGTAGAAAGTTCTTGCTTGAATAGTACAAGAGGAGCTTGCTTTGACTGTGACTTAGACTTTATCATGTCATGCTAGATGTTGTTTTGACCTTATGCTTACTAATTATTGCTGTAGCATGACTTTTCCAAACATTTAGATTGTTTAATGTGTTGTTTGTTTCAAATAAGTTGATTGTTTCAAATTAGAAGGAATCATGCCTTGTTTTAGCATACAAAAGCATAGTATTGTGGTATTCTCCTTTGATGCTTTGTTTGGGTTGAATTGTCACATGCTCACACCATGTTATGACTATGAACAAGTCACCATAGCCTCTATGATCATTTAGTCCTTGACTTGTAGTACCACTTTATGCTTTTATTAGTAATGTTTTGTCGCTCCCAGTCTTTTGCTAGCCTCCAATTGTATGAGTAAGCTCTACTCATGCATCCAACTCCCAAGAAACCAAGTTATTCCAAAGTGTCCACTATAAATTCCTATGCATGATGTGTTACACCATTCCAAGTATATACTTGTTTTCATCTATCTTCCAATTAAAAAGTATTTTTGTTATGTGAAACTTAGTGATTAAAGCTCTCACAAACTTGATGGCACACTTTATTTTTCTTGCCCCTAATAAAGTTGAACCATTGTGTCATATATGTTGTATATGCTTGCACTTATACGTTGGAATTAGCAGAACCGTGCTGTCACAGGGAATGCTTTCAACATTTCACTTGTACATTGTACACAGTTGATATCATGCTCTTTTGTTTATGGATGTTGTCGGTGTGAAATAAAAGGGGAGCTTGTAAGTCCATGGAGTTATGTATGTGTGTTAGAGAAACTCCTGGGACGCTAGACTAAGCCATGCCTAATCATGGTGGAAACTTGTAGCATCACCATAGTGAGCAATTTATGAAGCTTTCTTCTTATAAAAAAGAGACATATTGAAAAGAGGAAAGAGAGAAAAAGCACCATTTTCCCATGGTAATAAGAAGATTGCTGAGATGCTCATTGTCACCTTGCCTTGTCATTTTGATTATGGGATAGCTCATGTATCATGTGCAAGGGGTACCCTGTTGGCGGTTCTCTATGATACACATGTTACTTACTATGACAAGAACTTACAGGTGACTAAAGTTGAGTAGCATGAGGAGCGGCCCTCATATTCAAGGGACATGAGATTGCCAACTTATACTTTGTCAAGCATATACTTAATGTCTACACACTTCTATTCTTGTAGACAGTTGTTGGGCCTCCAAGTGCAGAGGTTTGCAGAATAGCAGGAAGTTTCCCTTAAGTGGATTACCCAAGGTTTATCGAACTCAGGGAGGAAGTGGTCAAAGGTATCCCTCTAAAGCAACCCTGCAATCAAGATACAAGAAGTCTCTTGTGTCGCCAACACACCCAATACACTTGTCAGGTGTATAGGTGCACTAGTTTAGCGAAGAGATAGTGAAATACAAGTGGTAACGGTGCCAGAAAATAGCTTGATGGTGAGGTAAAGACTAAAGGCAACAAGAAGGAAGCAAGCAAACATGCAACAGATCTAGTAGCAAACGGTGTTTCAATGCTTAGAAACACGGCCTAGGGATCATACTTTCACTAGTGAACACTCTCTCATATAAATATCCTCTCTTCATGATACTACTCTTAACTACTCTCCGGTTGGACACTCTAATCCATGGTAGGGCTATAACAACACACCTCAAAGTTTGCCTTCCCCAATCTAGATAACCCCCACACTGTCACTATGAGCGCTAGAAGGTTCCAACAAACACCACAATTTCATAGAGACATCCAACTCCAAATATAACTCATAACAAATATTCAATCTAGCCAAAGTTCCACACATGGTATGCCCGCTGTCACTTTCACACACGTGGGGAAAAGCATAGATCTATTAAACCACAAAGAGTATTTATGCAGACTCAAGCCTAAGTGCCAGCATGGCATGCACGCTGTCGCTTTCACACACATGGGGAGAGTAGAGATCTAATGAAGCACTTGAGTAGCAAGGTAGATCTACTTGATTACAAATCTCATGACCACAATATGATCATGCATAGAGAGAGAGAGAGATGAACACATAGCTACCGGTAGAGCCCTTAGCCTCGAGGAAGAACTACTCCCTCCTCATCATGGGAATCAGCAACAGTGATGGAGATGGCTCCGGGGCACTTCCCCGTCCGGTAGGTTGCCGGAACAAAGACTTTCTGTCCCCTGAATCTCCCCTTCAGTGGCGTCAGCGCTACAGAGGTTTCTCTGGAAGTATGATGGATGATTTAGGGTTTTCTCCCGGGGGCTTCTTATAGGCGACGGAGGCAAGGTCGGTGGGGGGCCAGGGGCCCACACCCCCTATAGGCGCCACCAGGGCTTGCTCGCTCCTGGGGGTGCAACCACCCTGGTGCCCTACTCCGTCTATGCTTCGTGGTTCCGTGTTGGTCTGGGAAAATAATGACTTTGCCTTTTGTCCTGTCCAATTCCAAAAATATTGATTTTCTGCCTTTCTGGAACTAAAAACAGAAGAAAACAAGCAACAGACACTGTTGCATCTTGTTAATAGGTTAGTATCAGAAAGTTTATAAAAATACCTCAAAGTGAAGACAAAACAAAGCAAAATAGATACTAAACAAGGATGGAGCATCAAAAAATTATAGATACGTTTCCGACGTATCAAGTGTAAGATACCTCCTTTATAAAGGAAAAGGATCCCTGTGATTGCAATGCTAGTCCCTGGATCAATGCTAGCATCCACAGTTTAAGATGAAGTACACAGAAACAAAGGTCATTATTACAGTCATTCCAGAGACAACATAGTCTTTACAACTCCATGGCCAAAGGCCTATTACAAGAGTTTAAATAAGTAAATAGATAAAAGTCTTCAACTTCATGTGCCACAGGCAAACATGTTGAGTGTAGACTCATGACTCCTAATCCTCATCAGAGTAACCTGCAACATCACAAGTTACAGCCACAGTGGGTCAATACATTGGAATAGTATTGGCAAGTGATACCTTAGTATAATTTTGGTGGACTAGATACTATATGCAATTTGGCTAAGTGTAGCTTAGGCTTGCTTTGCTCAAAATAGGTCTGCCTATTAGTTGAAAACACTATGTTTTTCTTTGTCAACACTTTTCCCGAGGAACCACCAATAGACATTGAGGTCCTTCACCCTTGTTCAACCACAAGTTTTACTTAGAAATTGGGATGAGGAGATTCTTGATAGCTTCCATGTCTTGATGCTCAAGTTGTCCATTACCATGGACTTGGCTAAGTACTTAGATTCTTCCATCTGCAGAGGTTGTGCACTTTCCCCACAAGCCTTGATTTTCACCAAGACAAGACCTTTCAGAAGCCTTCCCTTAGACCAAATGTACGCGCTCCAACCTATCATTCCCACTACCACCAACTGTCCAAATGGCTAAGTTCTAGCAACCTATGTGATCCAGGCAGAGCCCATATTGCCAAGTGGTTGCACTAGAAGCTTCTTAACATTTGGCCTCTAAAATCTCTTTGTTCCTGGGTGGCTTTCCACAAGTGAGATACACAAGGTAAACCATAGAAATGGGCCTTGTGTAACCACTCAACATAAACCATTCCTTCCATTCCACCTAGGTGTTTCATTTACTTAGTTGTTTTATTAGGCAAAACACAAGTCCAAAGACTTAGAAATATTTTATCATGGCATGTATATTTCACCACCCTTGGTTGCTACTAGCTAGGCTAAGCATGGCATAGATAAGCATCTTAACTCAGAAATTTCCTAGAAATTCTACAACTACTAGGATTTCCCAACATGGCATATAAGCAAAATATAACATGCAAGTCTAACAAAATATTTCTAATGCTTAGTAGAAAACATAAGGATAAAAATATCATGAAGCACCACTTGCCTTGGTAGTTTGGAGAGTAGTTACACTCCTCACAATCACAATCACTATTGGCAAAAAAATCTACACATAAAATCATAGCAACAATCACATACAAAAAATATACAAGCAAAAATATATGAATGCATGCAATATGATATGTGGTGAAATTTGAAACTCAACAAAGCAAGTGTACAGTACTGGTTCATAAACAAGTTCAAAACTTGCCAAACAACATTTATTTAAACCTTAAAACATTTCTTCAACAATTCATATACTCAAAATAGCCCTACACATGTTTCTATAAATAAAGCCATTTTAACAGAAGCAAAACATTAAACACATTGCATATTTAGAAAGGGATTGCTCTCCTAATTCCATTGATATAAAATTCATCAAATTTGGACGTGGGGATCAAAAGTTATGGCCAAAACAAATTCAAACATCTAATAGATTCAAATTCTGTTTTTAAACCTAAACTCTAGCCACCCGTCATAACCTAATTGGCGCGTACCGGTTCGCGTCGGATCGCGTCTGTGATCCGTTAGATCTACTTAATCTTCACGGTCCAGATCTACTCATAACGTTTCGATAAGTGTTCTAATTTCACACGCTGGATCCAGATCCAACGGTCCTGGATCAAACGACCACAGATGGGCGGCGCTGGCGGTGGCTACTGGCGGCGGCGTGCTCGGCCTACGGCGACACGGTGCTACAGGGGTTATAGGGTCGTCGGAGGCGCTTACCAGGTTCATAGCGATGCACTGATGCTCAACCTGGCGACGGCTTGGCAAGGGGCGCACGGACACGGCTGCACGGGCTCGTCGGAGTTGCTGTCAGCGTCGGGCTCGGGTGGACGATGACGTTGGCGATGCTCCTGGTCACCCTAGCATGAACAAACGGCATCAGGAGATGCGCAAGACTACGGCGAACACCATCGTGTGAATTAGAGGCAAAGGGGAACAAGGGGCTCACCGAATTTAATCGTCGGAGTTGAGGACGTCGTCGGAACCTTGTTGTGCTTGACGAAGACGACGACCTAGGGAGGTATAAAAGAAACCATTGGTGTCAGAAGGTGCGCAAGGAAGTGGCGAAGCTGTCTGCAAGAACCAGAGAAGAAGGGGCGCACAGGGCTCACCGGAATCGGTCGCCGGAGTGAGCTCTGTCTGCGGCGGTGCGAGGATGATTGCGGGCAGCCTGGGGACGCTCTGTGCTTGGAGTCTAGGGGGAAATGGAGAGGGGGAAGAGGGGGTTTAAGTAGGCGAGACGGGGGCGTGATTTACTCCTGCAATCAACGCGAATTGACGACGCGAATCAAGCAAGGAAACGCACGGCGTGATTTGGGGAAGAACACGTCGCGGAGGGTGGAGACGACGATGCCGTGTGGGCCACGGCTGTTAGCGAGAGAAACAGAGGGGGAGTGGGTCCTGTCTGTCAGTCACTCGGCGGGTTCGGGTGTGAGTGAATAAAAACGGTTCGCGGGGTGGTTTGCTGGGCTTAGTTGGGCCAGTTGGGCCGGATTCGCCTAAAAGCTTATTTTTTTCCTTTTAACCTTTTTCTTTTTCTGTTTGGTTTTTCTGAATTGATTTTCAACTCGAAATCAAATGAGTTTGAATTCAAATCTTTTCTAGGTTTTTACACTACAAACCTTGCACTCAAAAGTGTGTCAAACACTACTGTTTATTCAAAACACTTTGATCAAATGTAAATAAAAATAAAACCAAGCCTTTATGTGATATATACAATAGGCATAATATTGATTTTATTTACTCTTTTTGTTTTGAAAACTTTGCTCAAGCTTTTGAAGGTGCCTAAGTTTGAATTCAAACCTTACTGAACAAAACAAAGTACTCTTCTCATTGGAAGATAACATTAAGGCTAGAGCAAACTTACATGAAATAATAAGCATATATGCTTCTGTTTTGAAAAGATTTGTTTGGAATGAAATTGATATGATCATGGATGCATGGATGATATGCACGAGTTTGAAACATGATTTTAGGGATGTTACAAATCTAACCCCCCTGAAGGTGAATCTCGCCCTCGAGATTCGGATTGGCTAGCAAATAGGCGAGGGTGGTCTTTCCGAAGATCATCTTCTCTTTCCCATGTTGCTTCCTCTTCGGAATGATGGTTCCACTGAACTTTGCAAAACTTGATAGTCTTTGTCCGTGTGACTCTTTCTACAGTCTCAAGAATCTTGATAGGTTTCTCCTCATAAGTGAGGTCACTCTCCAACTGAACCTCTTCCAAAGGTATAGTATCCTTCAAAGAAGTTTCTTCCATTTTTGGATGGCATTTCTTAAGATGGCTCACATGAAACACATTATGGACAGCTGACAAAGACTCTGGCAATTCAATTTCATAAGCAACTTCTCCTTTACGACTCAGAATCTTGAATGGTCCAACATATCTTGGGGCAAACTTTCCTTTGACTCCGAACCTCTTCACTCCACGAAGTGGTGACACTCTAAGATAAGCTCTATCACCAACTTCGTAGGTGACTTCTCTACGCTTAGGATCTGCGTAGCTTTTCTGTCGGGACTGTGCTATCTTCAATTTGTCCTTAACCAACTTGACTTTCTCCTCGGCTTCCTTGATTAGTTCTGGTCCGAACAGACTTCTTTCTCCCACTCCATTCCATAGTAATGGGGTGGTACACTTTCTCCCATAGAGAAATTCAAATGGTGCCATCTCAATGCTGGCTTGATAGCTGTTGTTATAGGAAAATTCTGCGTAAGGCAGACTTTCATCCCAACTGGCTCCATAGTCTAGGGCACATGCCCTCAACATGTCTTCAAGAATCTGATTAGTCCTTTCTGTTTGTCCATCAGTTTGAGGATGAAAAGCGGTACTGAATTCCAACCTCGTTCCCAATGACTCATGTAGCTGTCTCCAAAAATGGGAAGTGAATTGAGTTCCCCTATCAGACACAATACTCTTGGGAACTCCATGCAGACACACAATTCTACTCATATAGATCTTGGCCAACTTAGCACTTGTATAGGTTGTCTTCACGGGTATGAAATGAGCCACTTTAGTTAGGCGATCCACTGCTACCCAAATAGAATCGTATCCTGACCGGGTCCTTGGTAATCCGGTAATGAAATCCATACCAACCTTGTCCCACTTCCAATCAGGAATAGGTAGTGGTTGAAGCAAACCTGCTGGTTTTTGATGTTCTGCTTTCACTCTACTACACACATCACACAAAGCAATATGTTCGGCGATGTCCTTCTTGAGATTATTCCACCAAAATCTTTCCTTCATATCCATGTACATTTTGGTGTTACCCAGATGAATGGAATACAGTGAGTTGTGTGCTTCTTGTAAAATCAGTTTCTGAAGCTCCGGGACCTGTGGAACACAGATACGTTTCCCATGCCATAAAGTACCCTGTTCGTCTTCATGGAATCCTTTGGCTTTTCCTTTACCAATATTTTCCTTAATTTCTTCAATTTCCTTATCAATCTTCTGGGCTTCTTTGATCTTGTCCAACAAAGTGGGTTGAACATCCAAAGACATGAGATGTCCTTCAGGCACTATCTCCAATCTGAGATCTCTAAATTGGGCACACAAATCATCTGGCAATTCTCCTTTAGTAAGGCCATTCACAAAAACCTTATGGCTTAGAGCATCTGCTACAACATTTGCTTTACCGGGGTTGTATTGCAAACTTAAGTCATAGTCCTTGATGAGTTCTAGCCATCTTATTTGTCTCATGTTCATTTCTTTCTAGGTGAAGATATACTTCAAACTCTTGTGATCTATGAACACTTCACAACGCTTTCCCAAAAGATAATGTCTCCATGTTTTGAGTGCATGGACAACAGAGGCTAACTCTAGATCATGAGTAGGGTAGTTCACTTCATGAGTTTTGAGTTGTCTCGAGGCATAAGCCACAACTTTCCCGTCTTGCATAAGTACTGCACCCAAACCATGATGAGATGCATCACAATATACTTGGAAATCTTTTTCCAAATCTGGCAAACACAAGACTAGTGCTATCACAAGTCTCTTCTTCAATTCCTGAAAGCTGAGTTCACAACCTTCAGACCAAGAAAATTTCTTGTCTTTCTTTAGCAATTATGTCATAGGCTTATCTACCTTGGAGAAATTCTCAATGAACCTTCTATAGTAACCTGCTAAGCCAAGGAAACTACGAACTTCTTTCACTGACTTGGGAGATTCCCATTCAGTTACAGCTGAAACTTTAGTAGGATCAACTGCTACACCATCTCCTGAACAAACGTGTCCAAGAAATCCAACTTCATTTAGCCAAAATTCACACTTGTTGAATTTGGCATACAGTTTATGCTCTCTAAGCTTCTCAAGTATCAAACGCAAATGTCCTTCATGCTGTCATCGATGAAAACGACAACAAACTTATCAAGGAATTTCATGAACACCTTGTTCATCATATTCATAAAGTATGTTGGAGCATTGGTCAAACCAAATGGCATCACGGTATACTCATACAATCCATACCTTGTGGTGAAAGCTGTCTTAGGTATGTCTTGTTCTCTTATCTTGAGTTGGAAATAACCTGACCGAAGATCAATCTTTGAGAACACACAAGCTCCTTCTAGCTGATCAAACAAGTCATTGATTCTAGGCAAAGGGTATTTGTTCTTGATAGTCACCTCATTGAGTGAACGGTAATCTATGCATAACCTTTGACTTCTATCTTTCTTTTCCACAAACAAAACTGGTGCTCCCCAAGATGAAGAACTTGGTTGAATAAATCCTTTCTGCAACTGCTCTCCAAGTTGTTTCTTGAGTTCTTTCAATTCATCAACTGACATCTTGTACGGTCTCTTTTCTATTGGTCCAGAGCCTGGTAGCAAATCAATAAGGAACTCCATATCTCTATTTGGTGGCATTCCCGGCAACTCTTCCGGAAACACATCCGGATATTCACTCACAATTGGCACACTGTCGATGCTAACCCCCTTAAGAGAATTTAGCTTACTCCCTTTTGTTTCAAAGTTAGACTTGAATTTAATCCGTTTTCTTTCCGGGGTTGTGAGTGCAACAGTACGATTAGCACAATCTAGTACTCCTTCATACTTAGCCATCCAATCCATTCCCAAAATTACATCCAGTCCTTGGGAATCTAGGATTATCAGGCTCACTGGGAATTTATGCTTTCCAAACTCTATCACTAGTTCCCGGCATCCAAGACTTACTATCATGTCTCCACCTGGAGAACTAACCTTTATTGGACATCCAATGTTTTCCGTTGGAAACCCATTTCTATCAACAAATGCTTTTGATATGAATGAATGCGATGCTCCAGTATCAAAAAGAACAAGTGCTGGAATAGAATTGAGTTTGAACTTACCAGCAACAGCATCTGGCTCTTCATAGATTTCCCCCACATTGATGTGGTTAACTTGCCCTTTCTGAAAAGGGTTGGGCTTGTTGGGTCCTTCAACTTTCTTTTCTGGGCATTCATTTGCATAATGCCCCATCTTCTTGCACTTGAAGCACTCAACCTGACTAATGTCCTTCTTGACAAGCTGGCTTCCACTGCCACTTCCACTACCACTGTGGTGGCTCTTATATCCACCCTTGTGGTTCTTGTACTTGTCATTGTCATGACTACGGTGATGCTTGTTGTCATGATGACGGTTGTGGTTGTGGTCCTTGTTGAATTTCCCATGCTTGTGGGATCCTGAGCTTCCACTATCATCATAATGAGAACGTTTGTGAGACGATCCCAAGTTGTGCTTGTCTGAATGCTTTCTCTTCCTGCTTTCAAATTGCTTCATTTTGTTCTCCAAAATAGCAGCCTTATCACAAAGAGACTGGTAGGTGGGAACATAGGCCACTGCTAGCTGCAGGTTCAGTTCATCATTCAGTCCTTCAAGGAATTTTTCCTTCCTCTTAGCATCAGTGTCAACCTCGTCCGATGCATAACGCGCCAGATTGTTGAACTCCTCAATATATTCAGCCACGCTGCGGTGGCGCTGCTTCAGATTATGGAACTCTTTCTTTTTCAGACTGATCACTCCAGATGAGATATGAGCAGTACGAAAGCCATCCTCAAAGATAGCCCATGTCACATCTTCTATGGGAGTGGTGATCTGAAAGTTATCCCACCAAGTGGCGGCTGGTCCTTCCAACAAATGCGTTGCAAATCTGACTTTTTCTGCATCAGTACAGCCCATAGTTACCAAGTCCTTGTTCACAGAGCGTAGACAATCATTGGCCACCATGGGATCAGTTGTTCCTGAGAACTTTGCTGGCCTCAATCTCAAGAACCTGGTAAGCATGTCAAAACCCGGTGGGTTGTTGTTGTTATTGTTGTTGTTGTTGTTGTTTTGATTCTGGATGAACGTCGTCATCATTTGCATCAGCTGAGTCTGAGCTGTCATCATTTGCTGCATCTCAGGAGTGATGTTGTTGTTGTTGTTGGGGTTGGGATTGGCACGACGGGGAGGCATCTGTGGTTTGTTCAATAGAGATAAGAATGAGATACCCATAGATGCTTTCATGCACAATACATCACATAAACAATCACAAAACATGCAACATAATAATAATAGTTCAACAACAAAAACGAAAAGTTTGCAAAGTAAACACACCAATAACAAGCCATCCACATGTTGGATGGTCATTGTGACACAAATAAAGTATGATAAATAAATGATAAATGAGTAGTCAACTCTACTCCTCGGCATCAACCTCCTCCTCAACAAAGGTAAGACCTGCATTCTCCATAGCGGTCTTGTATTCCTCGACATTGGCAGTCATGGTCTCTACTTTGGCTTTGAGAGCCCTCTTCTGAGAACGAAGCCTCTCAATCACCATCTGCTGATGCTCGAGCTCGAAGTCCTTGGCCTGCAGTTCTTCAGTCATGTCCCGAATCCTCTTGTTCCTATCCTGGACTCTCTTCTCCTGACTCTTGAACTTTCTGTCTTGGCTCTCAAACTTTGCCTCCATCTCTTTGACTATCTCATCTTGCTCCACGAAGAGCTTGTCCTTCTCACGAAGCTGCACATGGAGTTCATCATTGTTGAGCATGACGTTGGCCCTATCAGTGTCCACGTGCCTAATGAGAGCCTCTATGTCCTAGAGGTATAGATGAATCGGCTCTGCTGTCTCCCTCGAAGTGTCCTCGAAGTCGATGGCCTCTCCATCCTCATCACGTCTACCAAAGACGTGGAAGTGAGTACCTCTAACCTGTCGAGAGTGTCTCCCTAGCAGACGTCCAATCAAGTCCTGCATAACTACCTCTAGGCCTCTCTCCTTGTCATCGTGCATGAGCTTGAAGATGATAGCCTCCGTGGTAGGCTCAGTCTGGCGTCCGAGCTGATTGACCTTGAAACCCCAAAGGTCTTTCCTTTCAAACTTGGTGAGGGGAAGCACCATGATGGTAGGAAGAGGGAGATTGAGCAAACTAGTAAGCTCAATAATACGAGGGCCAAAGCGAGTTCCCTGGAACTCCTCAACAGTGCTGATGGTAACATTAGGCATCTATTTATAAGATAGAAAAAGTTAGAAACAACACAATTCAAGATAAAACACAAAGCAAAGCATCACATGCATATCTTTGGAAATCAAACACACATGGCATACATGAATCCATTACAACATCCAAGGTTCAACTTATTTTTAGGAACATTTGGAAAATAAGGTGATAAGTGGTGGTCCAACTAACGAAGTACGCTTACAATCCTATCTCACTAGATACGTTGGCTAACACAATATTTCTAGAAGCAATCACTCTATCTTGAGCACATGACTCCATCACTAAGTCTATAATGTCTCCTCTTAAGGTTTGGTTGGTAGCTTCCAACTCTTGGGTATGTTTCTTCTCTTCCTTCAGGTCATTCTGGATGTTGAGCATTCTGCACTTGACTCTATCACCAAGTTCTTTGATAGTCCTCCAAGATGCATCCCTTGCTGAATCAAAGAATGTAGTGTGCACCACTGAATTGGTGAACATGCAGAATCCTGATTCCTTGTGATTGTCTTCCTTGTTTTTATACAAGTGAAGTTGCACCCACCAGTACTCAACTCCTTCATCCATCACAGGAAAACCTTTGTACACAGCTGCACCATGTATTTCCATTGCAACCATGAGGTCCTTGAGAGCCTTGGGAAATTCTGTCTCACACTCCAAGGTCATTGTCATGAGTGGTCCTTTCCTTTCGGCTTCGTTGATGGAGTTCATCTACAAATAGAGATGAGAAAGAAGATTAGAAAAGTTTACGAGAAGAATAGACAAGTGTAGAAGTTGTTGAAAATGTGTCCTTAGTGGTTTCCAATCCTAGGGTCATAATCCTACAGGCAACACAGTGCTCTGATACCATCTGTAAGATCCCTCCTTTATAAAGGAAAAGGATCCCTGTGATTGCAATGCTAGTCCCTGGATCAATGCTAGCATCCACAGTTTAAGATGAATTACACAGAAACAAAGGTCATTATTACAGTCATTCCAGAGACAACATAGTCTTTACAACTCAATGGCCACAGGCCTATTACAAGAGTTTAAATAAGTAAATAGATAAAAGTCTTCATCTTCATGTGCCACAGGCAAACATGTTGAGTGTAGACTCATGACTCCTAATCCTCATCAGAGTAACCTGCAACATCACAAGTTACAGCCACAGTGGGTCAATACATTGGAATAGTATTGGCAAGTGATACCTTAGTATAATTTTGGTGGACTAGATACTATATGCAATTTGGCTAAGTGTAGCTTAGGCTTGCTTTGCTCAAAATAGGTTTGCCTATTAGTTGAAAACACTAAGTTTTCCTTTGTCAACACTTTTCCCAAGGAACCACCAATAGACATTGAGGTCCTTCACCCTTGTTCAACCACAAGTTTTACTTAGAAATTGGGATGAGGAGATTCTTGATAGCTTCCATGTCTTGATGCTCAAGTTGTCCATTACCATGGACTTGGCTAAGTACTTAGATTCTTCCATCTGCAGAGGTTGTGCACTTTCCCCACAAGCCTTGATTTTCACCAAGACAGGACCTTTCAGAAGCCTTCCCTTAGACCAAATGGACGCGCTCCAACCTATCATTCCCACTACCACCAACTTTCCAAATGGCTAAGTTCTAGCAACCTATGTGATCCAGGCAGAGCCCATATTGCCAAGTGGTTGCACTAGAAGCTTCTTAACAGTTGGCCTCTAAAATCTCTTTGTTCCTGGGTGGCTTTCCACAAGTGAGATACACAAGGTAAACCATAGAAATGGGCCTCGTGTAACCACTCAACATAAACCATTCCTTCCATTCCACCCAGGTGTTTCATTTACTTAGTTGTTTTATTAGGCAAAACACAAGTCCAAAGACTTAGAAATATTTTATCATAGCATGTATATTTCACCACCCTTGGTTGCTACTAGCTAGGCTAAGCATGGCATAGATAAGCATCTTAACTTAGAAATTTCCTAGCAATTCTACAACTACTAGGATTTCCCAACATGGCATATAAGCAAAATATAACATGCAAGTCTAACAAAATATTTCTAATGCTTAGTAGAAAACATAGGGATAAAAATATCATGAAGCACCACTTGCCTTGGTAGTTTGGAGAGTAGTTACACTCCTCACAATCACAATCACTATTGGCACCAAAATCTACACATAAAATCATAGCAACAATCACATACAAAATATATACAAGCAAAAATATATGAATGCATGCAATATGATATGTGGTGATTTTTAAAACTCAACAAAGCAAGTGTATAGTACTGGTTCATAAACAAGTTCAAAACTTTCCAAACAACATTTATTTAAACCTTAAAACATTTCTTAAACAATTCATATACTCAAAATAGCCCTACAAAGGTTTCTGTAAATAAAGCCATTTTAACAGAAGCAAAACATTAAACACATTGCATATTTATAAAGGGCTTTCTCTCCTGATTCCATTTATATAAAATTCATCAAATTTGGATGTGGGGATCAAAAGTTATGGCCAAAACAAATTCAAACATCTAATAGATTCAAATTCTGTTTTTAAACCTAAACTCTAGCCACGCGTCATAACCTGATTGGCGCGTACCGGTTCGTGTCGAATCGCGTCTGTGAGCCGTTAGATCTACTTAATCTGCACGGTCTAGATCTACTCATAACGTTTCGATAAGTGATCTAATTTCACGCGCTGGATCCAGATCCAACGGTCCTGGATCAAACGACCACAGATGGGCGGCGCTGGCGGTGGCTACTGGCAGAGGCGTGCTTGGCCTACGGAGGCACGGCGCTACAGGGGGTTCTAGGGTCGTCGGAGGCGCTTACCAGGTTCGTAGCGACGCACTGGTGCTCAACCTGGCGACGGCTTGGCAAGGGGCGCACGGACACAGCTGCACGGGCTCGTCGGAGTTGCTGTCAGCGTCGGGCTCGGGTGGACGACGACGTTGGCGACGCTCCTGGTCACCCTAGCATGAACAAACGGCATCAGGAGATGCGCAATACTACGGCGAACACCATCGTGTGAATCAGAGGCGAAGGGGAACAAGGGGCTCACCGAATTTAATCGCCGGAGTTGAGGACGTCGTCGGAACCTTGCTGTGCTTGACGAAGACGACGACCTGGGGTGGTATAAAAGGAACCAGTGGTGTCAGAAGGTGCGCAAGGAAGTGGCGAAGCTGTCTGCAAGAACTAGAGAAGAAGGGGCGCACGGGGCTCACCGGAATCGGTCGCCGGAGTGAGCTATGTCTGCGGCGGTGCGAGGATGATTGCGGGCAGCCTGGGGGCGCTCTGTGCTCGGAGTCTAGGGGAAATGGAGAGGGGGCAGAGGGGGTTTAAGTAGGCAAGACGGGGGCGTGATTTACTCCTGCAATCAACGCGAATTGACGACACGAATCAAGCCAGGAAACGCACGGCGTGATTTGGGGAAGAACACGTCGCGGAGGGTGGAGACGACGACGTCGTGTGGGCCGCGGCTGTCAGAGCGAGAAACAAATGGGGAGTGGGTCCTGTCTGTCAGTCACTCGGCGGGTGCATGTGTGAGTGAAGAAAAACGGTTCGCGGGGTGGTTTGTTGGGCTTAGTTGGGCCAGTTGGGCCGGATTCGCCTGAAAGCTTATTTTTTTCCTTTTAACCATTTTCTTTTTCTGTTTGGTTTTTCTGAATTGATTTTCAACTCCAAATCAAATGAGTTTGAATTCAAATCTTTTCTAGGTTTTTACACTACAAACCTTGCACTCAAAAGTGTGTCAAACACTACTGTTTATTCAAAACACTTTGATCAAATGTAAATAAAAATAAAACCAAGCCTTTATGTGATATATACAATAGGCATAATATTGATTTTATTTACTCTTTTTTTTAAAACTTTGCTCAAGCTTTTGAAGGTGCCTAAGTTTGAATTCAAACCTTACTGAACAAAACAAAGTACTCTTCTCATTGGAGATAGCATTAAGGCTAGAGCAAACTTACATGAAATAATAAGCATATATGCTTCTGTTTTGAAAAGATTTGTTTGGAATGAAATTCATATGATCATGGATGCATGGATGATATGCATGAGTTTGAAACATGATTTTAGGGATGAAACATGGCTTAGGCTAGCGGCCCAGGCGTTTATCTAACACAAAATACATAACTCCATGGACTTACAAGCTCCCTCTTTATTTCACACCGGTGACATCCATAGACAAAAGAGCATGATATCAATTGTGTACAGAGTACAAGTGCAATGTTGAAAATGTTCCCCATGACAGCATGGTTCTGCTAATTCCAACGTATAAGTGCAAGCATATATAATAGAGATGACACAATGGTTCAAGTTTATTAGGGGCAAGAGAAATAAAGTGTGCCATCAAGTTCATGAGAGCTTTAATCACTAAGTTTTCACATAACAAAATACTTTTTAATTGGAAGATAGATGAAAACAAGAATATACTTGGAATGGTGTAACACACCATGCATAGGAGTTTATAGTGGACACTTTGTAATAACTTGGTTTCTTGGGAGTTTGAAGCATGAGTAGAGCTTACTCATACAAGTGGAGTCTATCAAAAGACTGGGAGCAACCAACTAAGAGAGAAATAATGGACATAATCAAGCAGAGCAACAAAACATTACCAATCAAAGAATAAAGTGGTACCACAAGTCGAGGACTAAATGATCATAGAGGCTATGGTGACTTGTTCATAGTCATAACATGGTGTGATCATGTGCCAAGTCAACCCAAACAAAGCATCAAAGGAGAATACCACAATACTATGCTTTTGTATGCTAAAACAACGCATGATTCCTTCAAGGCACAATAAGCAACCCTAATTGTTTGTTACAAGTCATGCTACAAGAATAATCACTAAGCATAGGTCAAAACAAGATCTAGCATGACATGATAAAGTCTAAGCCACAGTCAGAACAAGCTCCCTTTTATACCACTTAAGCATGAAGCTTCCTACTCTTTTCCAACACCAA
Organism: Avena atlantica; assembly: GCA_910589765.1. Classification (NCBI taxonomy): domain Eukaryota; kingdom Viridiplantae; phylum Streptophyta; class Magnoliopsida; order Poales; family Poaceae; genus Avena; species Avena atlantica. The sequence goes on from OU342736.1 coordinate 305,897,737, forward strand.
ACAACTTATTTGAAACAACTCACAAAGATAATAATCAAGATCAGTGAGCTTGTTTAAAAAATCCACAAAGAATAACTAAAAAGTTCTAAGCTGAAAGTAGTGCTAGCAAAAGTGAACACTCACAAAACAATAAGAGTGAAAATTAGAGTGTTCTAGGCAATGGAAACAGCGTGTGTCTCTCTCTCCAAAAGAAGTGTGGTGTAACCAACCAACTTACTCAAGCAAACTAAGCAAATTAACACCAAAAATGAAAACTAAGACGCTCCAAGAACAACACAACAATTCATGAAACAATAAAAACGAAGTGTCTAGAAAGACCTGAGATTTTTATTGATGAAGAAGGGGATGCCTTGGACATCCCCAAGCTTGACGCTTATACCTCTTGGATATTTCTTGGGGTGACACCGGGGTGGCATCCCCACGCTTGATATTTTGTCCATTCTTCATCTCATTACATCATTCTCTCTCTATACCTGAAATTTTTCCTTCATACAAAACTTCACACAATCTTCATTAGCAACATTAGTGTATTCAAAAGATATTAGACCTCTGGCAAAGCTTTGGAACAGCAAGGCTTTTCACTAAAAACACAAGCTACTGTAGCAACTCCTTCAAAAATCTCAATTTCCCAAAAGATAACTCAAAATGAATCAATAAGAAGCAAATACAAATAATGGCAGAAATCTGTCAAAACGGACCAGCAGGTAGAAACCGATTTTTTTGAAAAATTTCTGTTGCTCAAATCAAAAAGTGTTGAACTAACGAAAGTTATCTGACATACTGGGGGATTCATTCATAACTTTTCAGCTCAATCCGAGTTACAGAGACTCCTCACGAATTTTTATGGTGGAGGACAAAAATCTGTTTCGGGACAACAACTCCCCAAATCTTACTTCCCTCTTATTAGAGGTCATTCTTGGCACAAAAAAGCAAACAAAAAGGATAAGGAGAGGTCATTGCAGAAGTAATAACTTCCAAGACTCAAGAAAACTCTTGGGTTATCTCCCAACAATTACTTTTATTTAACGCCTTTAAGTTAGGCTTGATAGTTTGAGAAGATGCTCACATAAGAAATATGAATTGTAGTAAAAGAGAGCATCAAGAAGCAAATTCAAGACACATTTAAGTCTAACCCACTTCCTATGCATAGGAATCTTGTAAAGAACCAAGTCATGAAAGCACAAAGCAACAAGCATAGGAAAGCAAAACAAGTGCAACTTCAAAACTTTCAACATAAAGAGGGGAAACTTAATATTATTGAGATGCATAAAACCATGTTTCCCTCTCTCATAATAACTTTAAGTAGAAACATGAATAAAATTGACAATATAACTATCACATAAAACATTTTTATCATGATCCACATGGATATAATAATTATTACTCTCCACATAAGAATAGTCATTCTTATCGCTATTATTCTCATCACCATAATCATCAAATATAGGAGGCATATTGTAACCACAATAAATTTTCTCCTCAATAGTAGGTGGACTGAAAATATCATATTCATCTTTGTAAACATCATAAATTGGAGGTATAGTATCATTAAAGAAAATTTTCTGCTCTATGCTTGCGGGACTAAAACGATCATTTTCATAAAAACTAGCTTCCCCAAGCTTAGATGTTTCCGTAGCATTAGCAATAATGGTGTTCAAAGAATTCATACTAATAACATTGCTATTACCATGCAAAGAAAGTTCCAAAGGTTTTTTAATTTTCTCTTCAAACACTTCATGTCCTAACTCAAGATAAATACTATAAAGCTCTCTAATTTTGTTGTTGTTTTCCATTAAGCCTAACTAGTAAAAACAAGAAACAAAAAGCCAAAATTGCAGAATCTAAAGGAAATAACTTCGAGCACTCACACCAGAGGATGTGAGTACCTTTTACCTTACCTCCCCGGCAACGGCACCAGAAAAGGGCTTTATGGCTTGCTGTTGCCGTGGGGTAACGTGTGTGAGTGCCTTTTACCTTTCCTCCCCAGCAATGGCGCCAAAAAAGATCTTGATGTCTACGCACTTCTATTCTTATAGATAGTTGTTGGTCCTCCAAGTGTAGAGGTTTGTAGAACAGCAGCAAGTTTCCCTTAAGTGGATTACCCAAGGTTTATCGAACTCAGGGAGGAAGTGGTCAAAGGTATCCCTCTCAAGCAACCCTATAATCAAGATACAAGAAGTCTCTTATGTCCCCAACACACCCAATACACTTGTCAAGTGTATAGGTGCACTAGTTTGGCGAAGAGATAGTGAAATACAAGTGGTAATGGTGCCACAAAATAGCTTAACGGTGAGGTAAAGACTAAAGGCAACAAGAAGGAAGCAAGCAAACATAAAACAGATCTAGTAGTAAACGGTGTTTCAATGCTTAGAACACAAGGCCTAGGGATCATACTTTCACTAGTGAACACTCTCTCATATAAATATCCTCTCTTCATGATACTACTCTTAACTACTCTCCGGTTGGACACTCTAATCCATGGTAGGGCTATAACAACACACCTCAAAGTCCGCCTTCCCCAATCTAGATAACCCCACAGTGTCACCTTGAGCGCTAGAAGGTTCCAACAAACACCACAATTTCATAGAGACATCCAACTCCAAATATAACTCATAACAAATATTCAATCTAGCCAAAGTTCCACACACGGTATGCCCACTGTCACTTTCACACACGTGGGGAAATGCATAGATCTATTAAAGCACAAAGAGTATTTATGTAGACTCAAGCCTAAGTGCCACCATGGCATGCACGCTGTCACTTTCACACACATGGGGAGAGAAGAGATCTAATGAAGCACTTGAGTATCAAGGTAGATATACTTGATTAAAAATCTCATGACCACAATATGATCATGCATAGAGAGAGAGATGAACACATAGCTACCGGTAGAGCCCTTAGCCTCGAGGAAGAACTACTCCCTCCTCATCATGGGAATCAGCAACGGTGATGGAGATGGTGGTGGAGATTGATGGAGATGGCTCCGGGGCACTTTCCCATCCCGGCAGGGTGCCAGAACAAAGACTTTCTGTCCCCGAATCTCCCCTTCAGTGGCGCGGCGCTACGGAGGTTTTTCTGGAAGTATGATGGATGATTTAGGATTTTCTCTCTGGGGGCTTCTTATAGGCGAAGGAGGAAAGTTCGGTGGGGGGCCAGGGGGCCCACACCCCCTGTAGGCGCCACCAGGGCTTGCCCGCTCCTGGGGGGTGCGGCTACCCTGGTGCCCTACTCCATCTCTTCTTCGTGGTTCCGTGTTTGTCTAGGAAAAATAATGACTTTGGCTTTTGTCCCGTCCAATTCCAAGAATATTGATTTTCTACCTTTCTAGAACCAAATAACAGAAGAAAACATGCAACAGGCATTGTGGCATCTTGTTAATAGGTTAGTACCAGAAAATGTATAAAACTACCTCAAAGTGAGGAAAAAACAAAGCAAAGAAGATACTAAACAAACATGGAGCATCAAAAAATTATAGATACGTTTCCGACGTATCAATACTCCATAGTTTGTTCACTTTAACCTTAAGCACTTCAAGATGCTTATGATAGGGGCAATGAGATCTGAAAGCTAACAAGTACCATAATTTTTGGAAGATCTTTATGAAACTTGAAATCCCTGCTTCTCTTTCAAGGTCCTTTCTTCCACCATTATATTGAGTCTCCACCTTCTATCCTTAGGAACCAATTAATAGATCATAGTGGCCATTCTTAGTTCTATGTGCATTGTCCCAAAACTTATTGATTGATGCATATTGTTGATATTACTCGTTCTTGTGGTATTTGTATCTAGTCACTCTTATGAACTTTGAAGGTGTCCTATGCATATATTTGCTACTCCATGAGGAACAAGCTGAATGCCACTATGCTATGTTTTATGTATGTGAAACAAACAAATGTATTTCAATGCACATTATTCATGATCTTTGTTTGTAGCCTTTCATGTTGCATGCATAGTTACTTTGTCTTACTGTTACAACTCCGTCTTTCATGCTCATGTTTTAGAGTTCTTTGATCCTAGATTTCAATGCTTGCAAATGGTTTGATCTTGATTTTGATGGTGCATGTCACCTCAAAAATTATTCTTTTTATCACTTACCTACTCGAGGACGAGCAGGAGTTAAGCTTGGGGATGCTTGATACGTCGGAAATGTATCTATAATTTTATATGTTCCATGCTTGTTTAGTATCTACTTTCCTTTTATTTGTCTACACTTTCAGGTGTTTTTATATGTTTTTCTGGACTAACCTATTAACAAGATGCCACAGTGCCAGTTGCCTGATTTATTCTGTTTTTCGTTCTAGAAAAGGCAGAAAATCAATATTCTCGGAATTGGACGGGACAAAAGCCAAAGTTGATATTTTACTTTGGGGAACACGAAGCCAGAGTACAAGACGGAGGGGAGCCACCAGGGGGCCACACCCCCTGGCCACGCGGCTAGGCCTAGCCCGCGCCTGGGGGGTGCGGCCGCCCTGGCTGCCCCCTGCCTCGCCTCTTCTCCTATAAAGACCCCCAGATACCAAAACCCTAAGGACCCGATCAATATTCAACGAAACCGTCTGTAGCCGCCTCCACCATCCTCCCTAGATCTGGGGGATCTAAGCTCTTCTCGGCACCCTGCCGGACGGGAGATCATCCCGGAGGCCTTCTTCTTCATCATGCCAGCCTCCGGTATGAAGCCTGAGTAGTTCCACCTTGGACTACGGGCCCATGTAGTAGCTAGATGGTTGTATCTCCTCCTTTGTTCTACCATTTTTAGATCTTGTGAGCTCCGTCATGATCAAGATCATCTATTTGTAATCATGCATGTTGTGTTTGTGGGGATCCGATGGATATTGAGATTAGTATGTCATATTGATTAATGGTTTTGTCTTATTGATTCTATCATGTCTGTGTTGTTTGTGATCTTGAATGCTCTCTGTTTCTAGTACCTATCTTGGGCAAGTAGATGCTAGTGAATCCAAGATGGGGTATTTATGCTTGATAGTGGGTTTGTGCCTCTATTTAATCTAAGGGAAGTGAGAGAAATCTCTAAGTTTATAGATGTGCTGTTGCTACTAGGGGGAAAACAACGGTCTCTTGTTCATGGAACAAGTGGATTATTTACCTTACATACTTTGCTTAAAGCAATTATCCGTTGCTTGCAACTTAATACTGGAGGGGGTTTGGATGATAAACTGAAGGTGGATTACTAGTCATAGATGCAGTTGGATGGCGGTCTATGTATCTTGTTGTATTTCTCAATCGAATCTCATAGGATCATGAATGTCTAGTATTGCATTGTTATGCCTTGCTCAATAATGTTAATTGCACTGCTGTAATTTGTTTACCCAGCATGCCATGTTTGTTTATCTTAAGGAGAACACCTCTAGTGAACTATGGACCCCGATCCAATCTTTACCATTGATACATCTTCCACTGTTACTGTTTACCTTTCTGCAAACCACTATTACCTTCCACACCATACAGTTAACCCTTTGTTTTTAGCAAGCTGATGAGATTGACAACCTCACTGTTCGTTGGGGCAAAGTCTTGAGTTTGTGTTGTGCAGGTTTCCAAGTTGCTAGCAACACCTTTGAGTCATTTCCTTCCTCCTACTGATTCGATAACCTTGGTTTCTTACCGAGGGAAAACTTGTTGTTGTGCTCATCACACCTTCCTCTTGGGGTCTCCCAACGAAGCTCTAAAGTGATCTGAGTGCATCATAGATCTCTAGAGCTTGCACACGGTCCTTGGTCCCGGGGACAACTTCTTCTTCCTCATCCATAATTGATGGATCAGGGAAGTAGAAATTGTTCCTCCACTCTTCTTGAGGCTTCACCCTCATTCGAGCGCCAGTGGTAGGCCTCGAGCGGGGGACCGTCGGTTCCTTGCTAGCACCTACAGCAATGTTAGGTATTTACTTATGGTTGGGCATCCTGGGGTCTGTGGTGATGAACTTGACTATCTCCACACGCTCTTATCCATGCGGCTTGTGACCTTCTCTATCTTGTTGAGCTCCGAGTGATCATAGACATAACGGCTGATGTAAATGTCGCTCCAAACTTCATCGGCCTCGCTATTGTAGAAGGTTGGCTCGACGTACTCGTTGTACCTCGGGCTCAATCACTCCACTTCCTTGTTTCCATCCTCCATGGACGGGTTGCAAGAGCTGTCCCTAGAAGGAGCAATGAGACCCAAGGGTTTACCACGGCCTGGGACGGGATAGATAATTGCTAGATTGGTTCCTGGTGATTATGATTAGAATAAAAACAATGGGAATATATTAGAGGGGTCAGAGGTCAGTAAAACTCACGAAAAACACCAAATTCATGCCCAAGAAAAGAATCTTAACGATCGCGGCCCGTATAGCTCCGGCCGTATAGTTGGTTCCAGGCAGATATTTCCAAATATCTCGAGTCTAGGTCGATTTAGTTACCGACTTGGAACCGACAAAACCCATTTTTAGATGAATAAAAATGGGAAAAAGGGTCAAACCATCCAGAAAGGTTAACGACCAACTATACGGTGAGAGGTTTTTCTCTGGCCGTATAGTTTCCAGAGGCCGAAAATTATTTTGTGAGGGGGTACTGTATCTTTAATGACCAACTATACGGCAGGAGATTTTTCTCTGGCCGTAAAGTTGCGCCCATATAGTTACAAAAACCCCTCAAAAACTTCAGAAAAACAATAGGAATTCAAAGGCAAAAAATTAGTAGTAAAAACTGTGAAAGCAGATCAGTTATTAGAGTAAGAAAACTTACCTTGCACTTACCATTTATTTATTCGGGTATGACAAGCTCCTCCAACAGCAAGGACTTTTTATCTTTTGGAGGGATTGACCTTAGTTCATCTAATAATTCTCGTAAACAAAAATCACTAGGACTAAAGTCCCTCTCAATAAGATTGGTGTCTTGCTGGGCAAATATGGACACTGCATCCAACATCTTTATTTCTTGCCTCTGCATAATCTGCAACTCAAAATCTTGAAGTAAAAGGATCCAACAGATCATTCTAGGCTTATGATTTTTTCTCTCAAGTAGTTCCTTTAAGCCATCACGATCCGTATGAACTCTTACTTTTGCATCAACTATATAAGAACGAAATTTATCGCAAGAGAAAAATATTAGCAAAAAGTTCTCTTTCTTCCTTAGGATAATTATTTTGAGCATTATTGAGAGTTCTACTAGCATGATGTATAATATTAAATCTGCGAACTATATGTTGTCCTAGAGTTACTCCTACAACATCATCACTAGCTTCACATATTAGATCAAAAGTCATATCCCAGATACGTGGTTTAATGATAGGAACACGAGATAAAGCATTTTTAAGTTTATCAAAGGCTACAAGGCATTTATCATCAAAATTAAATCTCACTCTCTTTTGTAATAGGTTAGTAAAAGGTTTAGAGATTCCAGAGAAATTCCTAATGAACCTTCTATAAAAGCCTACATGACCAAGAAAACTTCTTATACCTTTTATATCCCTTGGTTGTGGCATTCTCTCTATTGTTTCAACCTTAGCTCTATCTACTTCAATATCCTTACCTGATACATTATGTCCAAGAACTATGCCTTCTTTGACCATGAAATGGCACTTCTCCCAGTTTAGAACAAGATTAGTTTCTTCACAACGCTGCAAAACTCTTTTGATATTATCCAAACAACTAGTAAACGAAGTTCCATAGACATAAAAATCATCCATAAATACTTCCATTATTAGTTCCATAAAATCCACAAAAATATCATCCATGCATCTTTGAAAAGTAGTTGGAGCATTACATAAACCAAAAGGCATGCGTCGGTAAGGATGTTAACCATAAGAATAAAATGAAAGTTGTTTTAAGTTGGTCATCAGGATGAACATCTATTTGGGAAAATCCAGAGTATCCATCCAAGTACCAAAAATGAGTGTGGTTTGCTAACCTCTCTAAATTTTGATCTATGAAGGGTAAAGGATAGTGATGTTTCCTAGTTTCTTTATTCAATTTTCTGAAATCTATGCACATACTATGTCCAACAACAGTTCTAGTAGGTATCAATTCATTGTTTTAATTAGGAACAATAGTAAAACCGCCCTTCTTAGGAATACAATGAACAGCACTTACCCATTCACTTTCATTTACAGGATAGATTATACCTTGATACGTTTTGGATGTATCTACTTTCCCGAACACTTTTGCTATTGTTTCTCCTCTAACTTGTGTGATTTGGATACAACTAACCCAGAATAACGTTGTTTTTAGCAGAATTACCTTGGTGTCTAGTTTTTGTACAGAAAATCAACTATCAGGAAAAATCCTGGAAAATATGCCAAAATCCTATTTCACCAGAAGACTCAGGAGCTAGAATACAAGACGGAGTGGGGCCTTGGGGGGGGCAGGCCTGGCCGCGCCTGGAGGGGGTGTGGCCGCCCCAGGCACCCCCTCAGCCTCCCTCTTCGCCTATAAGTTGCCTTCTGACCTAACAACTCAGGGGGGTTCGACGTTTTTTCCAGAAAGAGTTCCGTTGCGCCGCCTCCACCAGAAACCGCGATTCAGAACCAGAAACTCTATTCTAGGACCCTGACGGGGCGGGGAATTTGGAGAGGATCATCGCCATCATCATCGACAACGCCTCTCCATCAACCATCCATGTTTCCCTCATCCATGAGTGAGTAATCCCCCTCTATAGGCTATGGGGATGGTAGGGATTGGATGAGTTCTATCATCTAACAGAATAAGATTGTTAGGGCATGGTTCCTAGTATCTCTATTAGTGCTATTTGACTTTGTTGCAACTTGTTGTGCTTAATGCTTGTCACTAGGGCCCGAGTGCCATGATCTTAGATCTGAACTTATTATTGATTCATTATGATAGTATTGTTTGTGATCTTATCTGCAAGTTGTGTACACATATCATTATCCGGATCCAAAGGCCTCGAAGTGACAGAAATTGGGACAGCCGGAGGGGATGGTTGTGATGTGAGGATCACATGTGTTCACGGAGTGTTAATGCTTTGATCTGGTGCTCTATTAAAAGGAGCACCTTAATTGCCAGTAGTTCCCTTGAGGCCTCGCTGCAACGGGCTGGCAGGACAAAATATGTTGTGCAAGTTCTCATTGTGAGCACGCATGACTTTATATGGAGCACATGCCTATGATTGTTTAGTACTTGGATGCTTATTCTTATTTATCTGCAATTTCCATAGATATTGAAGTTAAATGTTTAGACTCGTCCATGCAACGCCCATCCATCCATCTCTATGCCTACCGCACTCATATCCTACTGTTTGCTACTACTTCACTATTGCTACTACAAAACTGTTGCTACTAATAAACTACTATAAGCAAGAACTATTTCCAGGTGCAGCTGAATTGACAACTTAGTTGTTAAGGCTTGCAAGTATAGTTTGGATCCCCTTGTGTAGAATCAATAAATTGGGTAATAATACCCTCGAAGACTATTGCGATCCCCTATACTTGTGGGTCATCAAGACTATTTTCTGGCGTCGTTGCCAGGGAGCATAGCTTTATTTGTAAGTTCACTTGGATCTATTATTGTTCACTGTTATTCCTTTCATCATGGGTAAGTCTCGTGATGGAAAGTTTCCTATTTTACCATCCACTACAAGAAGAGATACGGTCCTAAACACCTCTACTACTCTTGATTCACCGTCTGTTATAAGTAAGCTTGTCACACAACCACCACATACAGATACTACACACACTGCTACTGCTGCCGAATCTGAAATTGCTTCTGATACTCATGATGTTACTTCTACTATGCTTGATGCGAGTGGTTCATTAGGTCCTTTCCTAGATGCTACAATTGATAGAACTATTTTGGGTAACACTGAAACTCCTTGTGCAGACACTGTTACACCTGTTAGCTCTCCTAAGTCTAGAGAGAAATTTGATATTAGTGATGGTTGTGGCACCCCGATTTATGGTCCGAGATTACCCATTATGCATATACTTCACGTTCCCATGATCAGTGAGCCGGGAGCATGTAACATCCCAAAAATACTAAACTTGGATCATCAATTTCTAATCATCAAAATTAGGATTAACAAAAACTTTTCTAATTAAAATTATGAATGCATGCATATGTGTATGCATTGATTTTTGAAATTCTTTTAAACCACCTTGTTTGATTGCTTCATTGCTTGTAAAATGTTTCTTAGGTGAAATAAACATCATCTAAAACATTTCCCACACTTTTCCTAAAGACAAGTAAACCAAAACAAATATATAAAAGGAATGGTCATTTTGACCAATTTAACTCCCATGCCTACTTTGGCTGTCTCAAACTTTCAAAACCTAACAGAAACTTTTCTGGATCTTTGCACCCCTTGAATGTACTCATAACAAAGTATCAAGGCCCACTTTGTGATCATCCAGAAACTTTCAAATGCATAGTTTAAATGAAAATTCAAAATTGAATCTTTATCATATGGGAAGATCCCACTTTTTCAAAAACCACTCAAACAAGCTCAACTTTCAAAACCCAAGCATCTGCAGACTCACCAGCACCAATCTAGCAAACCCACCAAAAATCATTTCAAAGTTCAAAACTTGATTTCATGTGGCCATTTCATCAAACAGGTTGCAGACACAAATCAAACAAACATCAAACACTATTGTGAGCAGTGATCCTAACTTGTTCCCTAGTTAGCTCACACCAAGCTCAGTAGATCATCTAGGAAGATTAACTAACAACTAGCACCACTGTGAGCTTGCCATTGCCATCAATGGTGAATAGCCGAGCACCCCCTTGTCACCCCAGTGTGGACAGCAGGCTAGAGGAAGAACTAGACATGCCAACCTTGTCTGGGAGATCACCCATGCCTCACCGCCCCCTCTCGACAAGCCCTGCCTCGCAGACAATGCCCAGAACCGCCAGGAACGCCACGCCCGTGCCGTTGTCGACCATGCCGAGCGTGCGCCAGAGCACCACCCTCGACCGAAGCCCACAGACCGCGGCCGCCCTCGCCGCGTGCATACATAATCCCCACCGACCTAGGAGACCGCCAGACATCCCCGTTCGCCGCCCCGTGACGCACAACCACCACTCGCCGTCGAAGACGCCGCCTCTGCCGCGCAGAGCATCGCCCGTTCCAGACCAAGCCGCACCGCCCCACGCCTCTAAACCATGTCGTTGAGCATCACCAGGAGACACCGCATCGCCCCCGACGAGCTCACCGTGCGCCCCGACGGTCCCCTCGCTCGACTATAAATAGAGGCCACCCCCGCTCGATTTCTTCACACCATCTCACTCCCCTCTCCTCACTGATCGTGCCACACCGTTCTTAGAGCAAGGCGAGCACCATCTCGCCGGAATTTCACCGGAGCCCGCCGCCTCTAGAGAAGAAGGGAGCCAGCAATTGGAGCCGCCCCTGGAGAAGCCACCGGTACCAGGAGATTCGCCGTCATCGACTTCGTCATTCGACCGCCTCGCCGACCCTCGCCAGCACCCCGGTGATCCCCCGGCACCCCTCACTGGTCGGCCCGTTAACCTTTCCCGCGTAGCCCAGCGATTTGAATTAGATCTTTTTCTTTTTAATTCAAACACACTTCTGTACCCATTTTCAAAAATCAATCCAGGTCGATTCAGTACACCAAATTGAATGAAACCAATTTTGTTGGAAAGGTCTGTGAATGCTGAATCCAAGCCCGTTGGATTCAAGTCATTTGGATCTGTAGATCACCCATGGTAAAAATAACAAGGTAGAAGCTTTTCTGCATTCAAAAGTTTTTCAAATTTAAACCATAATAGCTTTTGAGTTGATTCCAACTCTCAAAAATCACATTTAACCATACCTTTAAGAATATATAAAAATATATAGGTTTACTTGCAGAAATAATGTTCAAGTAATAAAAGAATGCTACATAAGCATTTCTAGCCACTTTAATTAATTAGAATAAAAGGGTAAAACCTTATTAAATTGTGACACCACTTTAAATCACATTCCCATGGACTACAATATGTGGTGATGACATGTGTCAACATGATCCCATGTTTGGTTTGGAGAATATTAAATCTTAAGTAGTTTTTCAATGAGTAGAAATTACTTTTCTAAAAGTAAAAGGAATTAAACCAAGCCTTAACCTTGTAATGTTAGAGATGATGCTAGATCATATATAGGACCCTTGTGTGTGATGATTGTAAGTAGTTAAGTATTGTTTGGTGATTGTGTACCTCGTATTTATTCATAGACGCTAGTACCGACCAAGGATACGAGGATGAAGGAGGATACTACGAAGAAGAAGCCGAGGAGAACTTAAACCACTGCTCTGCACAAGGCAAGCCTCATACTACTAGTTGATTGAGCAAGCCTTACTAATCAAGTTGACATATGCAAGCTGAGACTATACCTATGCAAGCTAACACTTGCAAGATACCCTACTGATGCCACAAACCCCTACTTGTTACCATGACCACTATATGCCTTAAGCATATGTGATCATACCCACTTGATAAACCAATCCTAGTTTTACTTGCAAGCTTCTTACTTTATTTCTTTATCAAAGCTTACTTAGAGTTTACTTAAGAGTTTGGTAGATATTAGAAAGTTATGTGAAGGTTGCATAAAGAGCATAAAATTTGGCCTAAGTTAGAAACCTTGATATCATCCTAAGATATAAGGTTGTACTTAGTTGAAACTCCACTAGTTACCACCCCTCATTAGTGCCTACCCCCACTTATAGATGCTAGTGCTAAGCATAAAACTAGATCAACTTTAGATGGGAATACTTGGTGAAAATGCTTATGAAAACCTTAGAATGATGGATCATTCATTGAAATGTTTTGGACATGTGTTTCCAAACACCAGATGATTTTGGTGATGAAAATGTTGAGGCATGAGCCTTAGCCCTTGTATAAAACTGATGGTTGTCTGGATGCGATACCATTCCAATTTTATCGTACAACCACAATACCCGAAGATTGGGTAGGGCTTGACTGGAAACTTATGTACCTTAGTATTAGTTCCCTCACGGCCAAGGTCTGAGCTGAGGCTGCCTTGTGAAGATTGTCCACCTATGCAGTACCCAAGATGACAGTTGGTCATGGTTGGGAGGCCAAACTCACAGGAGAGGTGCTTATACTAGGGCGTGTAATTGAAAGGTTAGGATTGATTATCCGCATACTGAGTATGGTGAATTCAGGATTTGTTCCTGACGGATGTATCGAATGTTGTGATGAAAGTGTACAATCTCTGCAGAGTGTCAAACTATTCGAATAGCCGCGTCCGCGGTTATGGACAGTTGGAGTGGCCATAATGTTCCCCCGTTAGACTTTTCAAAATGACTTGTGAAATGAATTGAGACTTTGACTTGAGCACAACAGAGTTGTGATATGATTTATAAGATCCCACTTAGGAGTTATAAAATTGTGACTAGCTTTGAGACTTAGTAGAGATAAATCTGGCTTTTGCAAAACAACCCTAGAGCCTAGTGTCCTATTATCCAAAAAAACCCTTACTTGTTAGTATTAGTTTGCGAGTACTTAAAGAGTACTCATGGCTTTGTCCCTGGCTATTCCCATGGCCAGACTATGAAGAGGAGTACCTGGAGGATGGACCCCAGGAAGGTTACGACAACTAGGATCATCTCCCATCGTCAGCATTGCCTGTGACCCTGAAGATGGAGCTTCGCCTACGCTACCGTTATTATTACGTATTCCACTGCTTGAAGTTGTATTAAGAACTGTATCATGAGATCCCTATTTGTGTAAGAACTTATGTATCGTTTGTAATGGATGATGTACGATGGTATCCAATTCTGTTATGTCTTGCAAAAATGGTAATCCTGGGACTGCGATGTATGGCATAACAGGCATCTAGGATTGAAAAATCCGGGTGTTGACAAGTTGGTATCAGAGCCATCCTGACCATAGGAGACCCTAGTTAGACTGGACGTTTGAACCCAAAAACTTATTTTCAAAACCAAAGAAAACAAATATTTACAAAAACTTATTCTCATTCTTATCTCTTTGATTCTTTCATAAAAATTCATGTTCCTAAAAAACTCTTGCAAAATACATAAAATTTGGACACACTGGATCACCCTGCTAACCTACTCATCCTCTATTTTTATAGATGGACGTGAAGTACAGCAAGTTTTACCAACTGGGGAATGGTGGAGACCTTATCTTTGAGAGGGATTTGGACCAGCTTTCGGAACTTCTGGAGCGTCCGCACCCCGAGTTCTTAGGAGCTCAGCTCAATGATCAAGGAGGAGAAGATCTGCAGTGGATAATTGTTGCAAGTCTCCGAGGAAAGATTGAACCTCGCACTACGGAGGGAATTCAGTTTACCTTGAGGGAAAACAACTGGCTCGATGGACTTGCCAGAGCAATGCAGGAAGCTCTTTCCCGTCTGTGTGGGCAGAGCATCAATCAGATCAAGGGTACTCGCTTTGAGTTTTGCCCAAGGCGTGATGCAAATGGACAACCACTGGAAGCCCCATACCACCCCGAGCTGAAGACTCAATTGGACCACCTTAGCTTCATGATGTACGATCGTCAGCAGGAGTTGGACAATTGCCGTGACTACTCCAACCACAAGTCTGCCATCATCAAGACGAAGGATCAGACCATCGCCATGCTAGCAAAGGATCGCAAGTCTCGCCGCCGTCAGCTCGACAAGAAGGAGCGCATTATTGCCCGTCTTCGCCACAGCATCTCATCTTTGGAGGAGACCATCCACGAGAGAGACATGCAGTTGGAGGAAAGGGAGAATGCAGGAGAGGATCTTCATGGAGACCCTTACTCCTATCTCAGCGATGACGATGATTTTATGGAGGATCAGGCCATGGACTTCTTCACCGATGAAGATGATTTCGCCTTCATCGATGATGATGAAGATGATGAAGCCACAGACTCCGAGGAGTAGTAGCACTTGAGCACTAGCATAGTGAGTAGTATTCGGTCCCACTGTATCGTAGTTTCCAGAATGGTTCTTTAAACCATCTGTTTTTCTTTGTTGTGGTGTGTGTTGTACTGTGTGCTATGAAGGAATGAATGAAAAAGCAAGTTGCTAGAAAAATCTGAGTCAAACCTTTAAAACTTTTCAAAGTCCCCGAAACCTTAGAACTTTCCCTCTTTTCTCATGATCTATCTCAATCTTCAGATGCCACGTGGAGGAAGTGGTTCAGCCCCGGACCCGATGTTGCAGATTCTGCAAATGTTGACTTCTGACCGCGAAGCTGAAAGAGCGGAACGTCAAGCCAACCTAGCCACTCTGCAACAAATAGCCCAGCTAGCCCACAACAACCAAGGCCACGGAAATCAGGACAACCATGGATCTAAGCTCAAGAATTTCCAGAATACCAACCCACCTGTTTTCACTAAGTCAGAAGAACCCCTAGATGCCGATGATTGGCTGCAAACCATGGAAAATAACTTAGAAGTCGCTGGAGTGGAAGCTAACGAGAAAGTCCTGTTCGCCACCCATTATCTAGCCGGAGATGCCAGGGCATGGTGGAACAGTGTTCGCGCAATGACCGGAGGCCAGATGATGACCTGGGAGGAATTCAAGGTCAAGTTTAGCAGAACCCATGTGCCACCGGGTTTGATCAAGAGAATGAGAGACGAGTTCAGAGAGCTGAAGCAAGGAAGGATGACCGTAGTGGAATACCGTGACAAATTTTTGTCATTAGCTAGGTATGCCCCGGATGAGATCGACACGGAGGCCAAGAAGAAAGAAAGATTCCTGAATGGTCTGCATGATGAGATGCAGACAGTGTTAGACAATATCCCCTTTGCTGATATTAAAGCCCTTGTCGACTCTGCTATCCAGATGGAAGGAAAGATCAACCAAGCCAATGAGAACCGCAAGCGTCGTATGATGCACCAACCAGGAACCCATCAGACCCCAAAGTATCGCCCCAACCCATCTCCAGGATTTGCCCCAAGAACCAACAGACCCCCGATGACCCGTCTAACCTATCCCAACCGTGGAAATCCTAGACCCGGAGGAAATCACAACAACCCCGGCAACTCTAGCCATTTCACCCGTGCCCCACCCAAGTTCAACACCAACAATGCTACCGCCAACACCAACACTGCCTCGAGGACTGGAAGCAATGCTGTGCTTGTCGCAGCCAAGGACATGTAGCAAGTGACCTGTTATGACTGTGGAAATAAAGGCCACTATTCCAACGAGTGCCCCAACAAGAAGAATGCTACAGCCCCCAATGCCAATGCCCCAGCTCAGCAACAGCGTCGTGTTTAGCCAGGGAGAAGATTTGCCCTAGGGAATTCACTCAACCGCAATGGCCGTCTTTTTCTCCTGCATGCTGAAGAAGCTCAGGAAGCGCCAGACGTCGTGCTGTTTTCTGTTAATTCAGTACTTGCAAGAGTGTTGTTTGACTCTAGTGCATCGCATTCATTTGTCACTGAAGAATTAGCCTGCACTAGTAAAATTCAACCAACTAAACTAAAGCATGTTATGATTGGTCAAATTCCCGGATTAACCACCAAGGCTAGGAAAATTTGCAAAGCCGTCCCTATCCGAATCCATGGCATAGATTTTTATGCTAATCTGATAGTACTCGGAACTAAAGGTTTGGAAGTAGTACTAGGAATGGATTGGATGTCCAAACATAAGGGATTGATTGATTGTGCTAAGAAAGCCATCACCATGACTAGTACAGTCGGAATATCAGTCGAGCATATATCTGAAACCTTACCTCGCCAATTCAAATGCAACAAGAGTATAGCCCAACCTACCATTGACCAAGTCCGGATAGTCTATGAATACCCCGATGTATTTCCAGATGTTTTGCCCGGTATGCCCCCAGATCGGGATATCGAGTCCATCATCGAACTAATCCCCGTAACAGGACCCATAGCCCAGAGACCCTATAGTATGAACCCGTCAGAGCTCGCAGAACTGAAGAAGCAACTGGATTGCATGTTGGAAATCGGATTGATTCAACCAAGTGCATCACCATGGAGATCACCTGTCTTATTTGTGGACAAGAAGGATGGAGGTAACCGTTTGTGTACGGATTATCGGAAATTGAATGATGTCACCATCAAGAACAAGTACCCCTTGCCCAAGATAGAAGATTTGTTTGATCAGTTGACCGGTGCCAAGGTGTTTTCTAAGATTGATCTTAGAACTGGTTATCATCAACTCAAGATTCGTGCAGAGGATATTCCAAAGACTACATTTACCACCAGATATGGATTGTATGAGTATACAGTCATGTCTTTTGGATTAACCAACGACCCCGCTTATTTCATGAACCTCATGAATAAGATTTTTATGGACTTCCTGGATAAGTTTGTCGTTGTTTTCATCGATGACATTCTGATTTATTCTAAATCAGAAGAAGAACATGAGCTATACCTAAGGACCATTTTTGGAACCCTTAGAGAGCATCAGTTGTATGCCAAGTTTAGCAAATGTGAATTCTGGTTACAGGAGGTAGGATTCCTCGGTCACATTGTATCATCCGGAGGAATTGCCGTTGACCCTGCCAAAGTAAAAGATGTAGAAGATTGGCAAGCCCCAACCACTCAAACCCAAGTTCGTGCTTTTCTCGGATTGGCGGGATATTACCGCAAATTCGTAGAAGGATTCTCTAGTATCGCCAGACCCATGACCCAATTGTTGAAGAAGGACAAGAAGTTTTAATGGACCGACAAATGTGAAGCGAGTTTTCAATAACTAAAAAGGAGATTGATTTCAGCCCCAATCTTGATCATGCCGGATATCACGAAGCCCTTCGATGTGTATTGTGACGCATCCAAGATAGGTCTCGGTGTGTGCTAATGCAAGAAGGAAAAGTTATATCTTATCTATCTCGACAATTGAAGCAACATGAGCAAAATTACCCAACCCATGACCTTGAACTCGCAGCCGTAGTTCTAGCCCTGAAGACATGGAGACATTACGTGATGGGAAATCGTTGTGAGATTTATTTGGATCACAAGAGCCTAAAGTATATATTCACTCAGAAGGAGTTGAATATGAGGTAGAGAAGATGGATTGAGCTAATCAAGGATTATGACTTGGACATTCACTATCACCCTGGTAAAGCCAACGTGGTAGCCGATGCCCTTAGCAGATTGCCGTGCCGCTTGAACTCCATGATTTTGAAGGAGCAACCAAGTTTGCACAAAGAGATGGGAGATTTTCGAATGGAATTAGTGAGCGAAGGAATTTTGGCTAGCATAGAACTTGAGCCCACTTTCATCAGTCAGATTAAAGAGGCGCAAAAGGGAAATACCAGTATCGATGGAATCAAGCGTCGTATTGGTATAGGCAAAGTACCCGGATTCACCGAGGACGAAGAAGGAGTTTTGTGGTACAAAGGACGCCTTTGTGTAGCAGCAGATTCTGAGTTGAAAGAAGTTATCTTGAAGGAGGCTCATGATACACTTTATTCTATCCATCTGGAGGAACTAAGATGTATCAAGATTGAAAGGAGCAATTTTGGTGGCATAAGATGAAGAGAGAAATCGGAAGCTATATCGCCAAGTGTGATATCTGTCAGCGAGTCAAGGCAGGACATCAAAGACCCGCTGGATTGTTGCAACCTTTGCAGATTTCGGAATGGAAATGGGATTCTGTAGGAATGGACTTTATCACTGGACTACCTACTTCTAGTAGGGGAAATGACTCTATCTGGGTCATAGTGGACAGATTTTCCAAAGTCACCCATTTCTTGCCCGTCAAAACCACCTATCAGAGTTCGAAACTAGCGGAGTTGTACATCGCTAGAATCGTCAGTTTGCACGGAGTCCCCAAGAACATAGTATCGGATCGAGGAACTCAGTTTACCTCGAGATTCTGGAAGAAAGTTCAAGAAGGTTTAGGAACCCGCCTAGATTTCAGTACCGCGTATCACCCTCATACCGATGGACAAACGGAGCGAGTAAATCAAATACTCGAAGATATGCTGAGAGCCTGTGTGTTAGAATATGGATCCAAGTGGAAAGACTGTCTGCCGTTTGCAGAATTTTCATACAACAACAGTTACCAAGCCAGCTTGCAAATGGCCCCATTTGAATTCATGTACAGAAGGAAGTGTCGCACCCCTTTGAACTGGTCGGAAGTAGGAGAGAGTCAGATTTTCGGACCCGACATCCTACGAGAAGCAGAAGAGAAGGTTCACAAGATTCGTGAGCACCTCAAGACCGCCCAATCCCGACAGAAGAGTTACGCCGACAGGAGACGTCGAGACCTCGCCTTCAACATAGGAGATTTTGTTTATCTAAAAGTGTCGCCATTGAAGGGAATGCAGCGTTTCCAACTCAAAGGAAAGTTAGCCCCCAGATATATCGGACCTTTCAAAATTCTGAACCGTCGAGGAGAAGTATCGTATCAATTGGAGCTACCAGAGGAGATGTCAGCCATGCACAATGTGTTCCATATCTCGTTACTTCGCAAGTGTCTCGAAGTCCCCGAGAAGACCAAAGTGTTCAATAATATCAACCATCGGACCATAGAGATCAACGATGACCTGACCTATCCCGAAGTACCCATCCGCATTTTGGAAGAAGCTTTTCGAACTACCCGAACCCGAAGCATCAAGTTTCTCAAGATTCAGTGGAGCAACCACACAGAAGAGGAAGCTACCTGGGAACGCGAAGATCACATCGGGACGGAGTTTCCCGATCTCTTCAAATCCTAGGTAATCTTTTCGTCCTTTTTCAAATCTCGGGGCAAGATTTTGTTTAAGGGGGGGAAGGTTTGTAACATCCCAAAAATACTAAACTTGGATCATCAATTTCTAATCATCAAAATTAGGATTAAC
This sequence comes from Avena atlantica, assembly GCA_910589765.1. Taxonomy (NCBI): domain Eukaryota; kingdom Viridiplantae; phylum Streptophyta; class Magnoliopsida; order Poales; family Poaceae; genus Avena; species Avena atlantica. The sequence continues at coordinate 305,917,465 of OU342736.1, forward strand.
AAAAACTTTTCTAATTAAAATTATGAATGCATGCATATGTGTATGCATTGATTTTTGAAATTCTTTTAAACCACCTTGTTTGATTGCTTCATTGCTTGTAAAATGTTTCTTAGGTGAAATAAACATCATCTAAAACATTTCCCACACTTTTCCTAAAGACAAGTAAATCAAAACAAATATATAAAAGGAATGGTCATTTTGACCAATTTAACTCCCATGCCTACTTTGGCTGTCTCAAACTTTCAAAACCTAACAGAAACTTTTCTGGATCTTTGCACCCCTTGAATGTACTCATAACAAAGTATCAAGGCCCACTTTGTGATCATCCAGAAACTTTCAAATGCATAGTTTAAATGACAATTCAAAATTGAATCTTTATCATATGGGAAGATCCCACTTTTTCAAAAACCACTCAAACAAGCTCAACTTTCAAAACCCAAGCATCTGCAGACTCACCAGCACCAATCTAGCAAACCCACAAAAAATCATTTCAAAATTCAAAACTTGATTTCATGCGGCCATTTCATTAAACAGGTTGCAGACACAAATCAGACAAACATCAAACACTATTGTCAGCAGTGATTCTTGCCTAACTTGTTCCCTAGTTAGCTCACACCCAGCTCAGTAGATCATCTAGGAAGATTAACTAAGAACTAGCACCACTGTGAGCTTGCCATTGCCATCAATGGTGAACAGCCGAGCACCCCCTTGTCACCCCAGTGTGGACAACAGGCTAGAGGAAGAACTAGTCGTGCCAACCTTGTCTGGGAGATCACCCATGCCTCACCGCCCCCTCTCGACCAGCCCTGCCTCGCAGAGAATGCCCAGAACTGCCAGGAACGCCGCGCCCGTGCCGCTGTCGACCATGCCGAGCGTGCGCCAGAGCACCACCCTCGACCGAAGCCCACAGACCGTGCGCCGCCCTTGCCGCGTGCACACATAATCCCCACCGACCCAGGAGACCGCCAGACATCCCCGTTCGCTGCCCCGTGACGCACAGCCACCACTCGCCGTCGAAGACGCCGCCTCTGCCGCGCAGAGCATCGCCCGTTCTAGACCAAGCTGCAGCGCCCCACGCCTCTAAACCATGTCGTTGAGCATCGCCAGGAGACACTGCACCGTCCCCTACCCTCTCCCATGCCAATAGCCGCATGTACCATCGCCCCCAACGAGCTCACCGTGCGCCCCGACGGTCCCCTCGCTCGACTATAAATAGAGGCCACCCCCGCTCGATTTCTTCACACCATCTCACTCCCCTCTCCTCACTGATCGTGCCACACCGTTCTCAGAGCAAGGCGAGCACCACCTCGCCGGAATTTCACCGGAGCTCGCCGCCTCTGGAGAAGAAGGGAGCCAGCAATTGGAGCCGTCCCAGGAAAAGCCACCGGTACCAGGAGATTCGCCGTCGTCAACTTCGTCGTTCGCCCTCCTCGCCGATCCTCGCCAGCACCCCGGTGAGCGCCCAGCACCCCTCACTGGCCGCGCTAGGTTTCATTCTCGCCGACGTTGTCTCGCGTCGACGATGACTCCCAGCCGTTGGATTAGAACTAGATCGAACGATCCACGTTGCCCCATACCACTTCGCCCAGCCTCGTGTCACTGACGAGTGGGGACACCCACTTAATCTGCCCGCGGGAGCACTGCGCTTAGCAGGCCGTCCCGTTAACCTTTCCCGTGCAGCCCAGCGATTTGAATTAGATCTTTTTCTTTTTAATTCAAACACACCTCTGTACCCATTTTCAAAAATCAATCCAGGTCGATTCAGTACACCAAATTGAATGAAACCAATTTTGTTGGAAAGGTCTGTGAATGCTGAATCCAAGCCCGTTGGATTCAAGTCATTTGGATCTGTAGATCACCCATGGTAAAAATAACAAGGCAGAAGCTTTTCTGCATTCAAACATTTTTCAAATTTAAACCATAATAGCTTTTGAGTTGATTCCAACTCTCAAAAATCACATTTAACCATACCTTTCAGAATATATAAAAATATATAGGTTTACATGCAGAAATAATCTTCAGGTAATAAAAGAATGCTACATAAGCATTTCTAGCCACTTTAATTAATTAGAATAAAAGGGTAAAATCTTATTAAATTGTGACACCACTTTAAATCACATTCCCATGGACTACAATATGTGGTGATGACATGTGTCAACATGATCCCATGTTTGGTTTGGAGAATATTAAATCTTAAGTAATTTTTCAAAGAGTAGAAATTACTTTTCTAAAAATAAAAGGAATTAAACCAAGCCTTAACCTTGTAATGTTAGAGATGATGCTAGATCATATATAGGACCCTTGTGTGTGATGATTGCAAGTAGTTAAGTATTGTTTGGTGATTGTGTACCTCGTATTTATTCATAGACGCTAGTACCGACCAAGGATACGAGGAGGAAGGAGGATACTACGAAGAAGAAGCCGAGGAGAACTTCAACCACTGCTCTGCACAAGGCAAGCCTAATACTACTAGTTGATTGAGCAAGCCTTACTAATCAAGTTGACCTATGCAAGCTTAGACTATACTTATGCAATCTAACACTTGCAAGATGCCCTACTGATGCCACAAACCCCTACTTGTTACCATGACCACTATATGCCTTAAGCATATGTGATCATACCCACTTGATAAACCAATCCTAGTTTTACTTGCAAGCCTCTTACTTTATTTCTTTATCAAAGCTTACTTAGAGTTTACTTAAGAGTTTGGTAAATATTAGAAAGTTATGAGAAGGTTGCATAAAGAGCATAAAATTTGGCCTAAGTTAGAAACCTTGATATCATCCTAAGATATAAGGTTGTACTTAGTTGAAACTCCACTAGTTACCACCCCTCATTAGTGCCTACCCCCACTTATAGATGCTAGTGCTAAGCATAAAACTTGATCAACTTTAGATGGGAATACTTGGTGAAAATGGTTATGAAAACCTTAGAATGATGGATCAGTCTATTGAAATGTTTTGGACATGTGTTTCCAAACACCGGATGATTTTGGTGATGAAAATGTTGAGGCATGAGCCTTAGCCCTTGTATAAAACTGATGGTTGTCTGGATGCGATACCATTCCAATTTTATCGTACAACCACAATACCCGAAGATTGGGTAGGGCTTGACTGGAAACTTATGTACCTTAGTATTAGTTCCCTCACGGCCAAGGTCTGAGCTGAGGCTACCTTGTGAAGATTGTCCACCTGTGCAGTACCCAAGATGACAGTTGGTCATGGTTGGGAGGCCAAACTCACAGGAGAGGTGCTTATACTAGGGCGTGTAATTGAAAGGTTAGGATTGATTATCCGCATACTGAGTATGGTGAATTCAGGATTTGTTCCTGACGGATGTATCGAATGTTGTGGTGAAAGTGTACAATCTCTGCAGAGTGTCAAACTATTCGAATAGCCGCGTCCGCGGTTATGGACAATTGGAGTGGCCATACTGTTCCCCCGTCAGACTTTTCAAAATGACTTGTGAAATGAATTGAGACTTTGACTTGACCACAACAGAGTTGTGATATCAGTTACAAGATCCCACTTAGGAGTTATAAAATTGTGACTAGCTTTGAGACGTAGTAGAGATAAATCTGGCTTTTGCAAAACAACCCTAGAGCCTAGTGTCCTATTATCCAAAACCCCCCTTACTTGTTAGTATTAGTTTGCGAGTACTTAAAGAGTACTCATGGCTTTGTCCCTGGCTATTCCCATGGCCAGACTATGAAGAGGAGTACTTGGAGGATGGACCCCAAGAAGGTTACGACAACTAGGATCATCTCCCATCGTCAGCATTGCCTGTGACCCCGAAGATGGAGCTTCGCCTACGCTACCGTTATTATTACGTATTCCGCTGCTTGAAGTTGTATTAAGAACTGGATCATGAGATCCCTATGTGTGTAAGAACTTATGTATCGTTTATAATGGATGATGTACTATGGTATCCAATTCTGTTATGTCTCACAAAAATGGTAATCCTGGGACTGCGATGTATGGCATAACAGGCATCTAGGATTGAAAAATCCGGGTGTTGACAGAGCATAACCGACAAGTATCATTACATCATCCATGTATTGACGAGTGCAACACTTACAAGGAGGCCTTTATGGAAAATACAACACAAGTAGCGGAAGTCTTCAGTGTAGATCCCGTGCCTTAACCTACGGGCAACTGACTGGCAAGATGGTCTAGCTCGCATAGACGTCAACACCTTCGTCGCTTCTTATCATCTGCAATCTGGCCAAGTAAATAGCCAGGGATAATGCCGGTGAGTACTTTGAATGTACTCGCAAACCACCGAGACAAGGGTAATAAGGAAATGCATATCTGGTTGTGGCGAGATAGCTCTAAACTATATTTGTTTTTGAAAGACCTAACAATGGCATCTCTATATCTTTGTTGAAAAAGAGTTTTTGGAAAAGTATGTCTCCTTTTTTAAAACTCGGACATCTTCACATCCTTGTTAAAAAGATTTGGAAAACGTTTTGTTGTAAAACCCATTTTAAAACCTTATCGACCATCGCTGGTCAAAACCAACTTATTCTTTATCTTTCCTTGTGACCAAGTCACATCCTTTATTTTATCACAACTTAACCGAAGGTACTCCTAGCTCTTGCCATTCCAACCGTCCTTGTCCATGGACATGGCTATTCGAATAGATTACACTCTGCAGAGATTGTGCACTTTACCCACAAGAATCAATAAATCTGTCGGGATAAACCACGGCCTGCTACACAGCGTAGATAGGGGCTCGGATAATCAAACTTACGCTTTTCATTTGTCGATCCCTAGCAACGGTGGCTTTTCCTTTTGGGTTTATCTCTCTGGTACGAGTATGGTGTACGACGACCCTAGTCCTTCCTCGCGTACTGACCCCTACCTCCAGACCGAAGCCTGACCGGTAGCAATAGTGACAATTCTTCCATCTGTACTACCTTAAAGCATACCGTCCACGAGAGACCCAATTTTTGCACCGGTACCTTACCCTACAGGTAGCCCGGACTTCAGGGGATTTCTCCCCCTTAGCGAGTAAGAGCAACCCCGGCTAATGACCACAAACTACGAGCTAAGCCCCAGCGACTGGTGTAATGTGGTTGCACGGATAAAATTGTTCCGGACATTGGCTTAGAACATCCCTTCCTTTCTCTTGCTTGGATTTCTCTTCATCCACCTCATCTTTTGTTTGGTAAAACTTCCACTCGGAAATGATGCCTCTTTCCAAGGGTTTTATTTTGAAAACTTTGTAGTAGGGTAAAAACCCAAAATAGTTTTATCATTGAAAAACCGTGGGTTCCAAGAGGAAAGATGCTAATCATCTTAGCCTCGTTCTACGGGGTAAAGATTGGTTTAAATACGGTAGCTATCCAATGGACACTCATTCATAACTTGGAGGAGACAAGTTACTCACGTCTTTTTATTTGAAACAAACCATGTTGGTTTTCATGCAATTTACAAACGAGATATAAAATAGTTGATAAACAGAAGTAGGGCAATATAGGAGTTCAGGAAAGGTGGCTTTCCTGTCACCAGCGGGAAGTCCCTTGACGGCGTTAGATAACCAGAAAACCAATAATTACAATAATAAAGATAACCCCGATGCTTCCTTCTTCTCGGTGTCACGCAATCGCAACTATTGTCGTTATCGAGCATACATGCAAACACACAATACACCAATCAATATAGCATACAAACATCAAACCAAACAGCAATCTAAGGGTGAATACATGATAAACATCACTAGGATGTTGGAGGTTGGATTTGATTGGATTGGGAGAAGATTTGGAGGCATTAGGGAAAAAGATCCCTTTGGAGTTAGAGTCTAGGGAACTACCTAGGGAAGGGTTTTTTATCAAGGACTTTATCTATATGATACCATTGTGTAAAAAAGGTACCATTAGATAGGTATTGATAAAATGAAGCCAACAAAAGTGGTTTCACTATTTTATCAATTTCCTTTGATTTATAATGGATTTTATAGTGGATAAAACTCTAGTTTAAGGAAATAATTCACCAGAACTTCTCTGGAGTTCAAAAATTATTTCCTTGGGTTATTAGGTATTATTAGATGGACCGAAACAAGAGGAGTTGGAATCTCCTCAAAACAATTACCAGAATGCCCTTGAGAAAACCTCAAAGGCAGAACTGGAATTTGTCTTTTTCATCGGATTTATTTTACAGAAGCTTTTTAGTTGATTCCAAGGACACATGCTAGGTACTGAGAGTACCTTTCTTTAGAAAATGGAATCAATCAATTTGGAGTTGTAGAGGTACTGCAGTGATTTTATTGGTGACTAAACCATGCATATAAGAGTTTAATTCACCAATATTTATCAGAGACTCATAAATTTATGAGCTGCTGGGTTTAGGAGGATAGGGTTATGTGTGATCTCTAGGAGTTGTAGTTAGGTTAAAACCTCATTTTGTTTGTCCTAAAGAATTTACTAAAGGCAGGTAGTAATTTATTTTGTTATTTTTGCTACCAGCCAACTGGGAAGCAAACTTAGGTGGTTCCAGTGGGAGTTGAGAGCTATGGTCAGTTCCTTCCAGAGACAATTGTGCTTACTCCATTTGGACTGGCTAAACTCTCTACAGAAATTTATTAGTGTTCTTGATAGATCTAGGTAGACTATTTATCATATTTAATCTATACATTATTTCGGTACAGATCTTGGTTTGCATGTTAGGGAAAACATCCAAGCACTTGAGGAATTTTAGATCTAGGGGTTTTGCAGGCTTTTACATTTTTATTTCGATTAAAACTACAGTGCTAATTTTAGACATGAAAATAAAAAGAAAAGGAGGAAGGCCTGGAGGCTCTTGGGCCAGATCCTGCGAGCAGTAGGCCGCACAGAGGCAGGCCGGCCCAGCCATGCTGGGTGCACGCGGGCGGTGCGTAACCAGCCGTGGCCCAGTGGCGGGCCTTCCTAAGTGGCTCAGGGCGAAGGGGTACCGAGCATCTGGGGCCGTCAGATATGGTGAGGATCGACAGTCCCCAGTCATCGTGCTCGCGGGGGCTTGCCGGCGGGGAGAAAACCATAGGGCTGGCTGGGGAGAGACGGGGGAGCTCACCGGGGGATCGGGAGAGGTCGGGGAGGCGATGGGGCAACGAGGTGCTAGACGGCGGTCCAGGGGATGGTCGGCGCGAGGGGTCTTGATGTCGGAATGAAGCTCGCGCGAGGGTGGCCGAGGAGGAGCACATCAGGGCTTGTCCTAGGCGACGCTGCAGGAAGTCCTGGGTAGAAATAAGAGCATGGCTAGATAGAGGAAGAGGAGGGGGTCACTGCAGGGGGACATGCAAGGAGAGGGGAGCTCGAGGGAGGGAGGTGTTCTTGCGGGAAGAAAATGGCCGAAGCTTCATGTTCTTATTCCCACGAGCAGAACAGAGCAAGGGAGAGGAGGGAGAACTCGTGAGGGAGGTGAGGGGAGTGCTCTGGGGGCAAATGAGCTGGATGGGCGAGCTGGGGTGGCATGTGGCCTTATAAACTCGAGAGGGGTGGTCCATGGTGGTCCTAGCTCATGGAGGAGCTAAGGCTTGGTCCATGGGCTTCCCATTGGTGGCCAGGGACGGTGGGGAGTGTGTGGGGTGATCTTTTGGTTGTGGGTTTAGCAAAGAGGGAGTTGGAGGCTGCAAGGAGTAAAGAATTGGTTTGGACAAGACATTGCCTTTGTCTCCCTCTTAAGTAGTCATGTGGGACAAGGGCTGTGGGGCCATGCTACAGTGCAGGTCGACCAGAGGGGTGGGTTCTGCTATGAAGAGTACACTTGACAAGTTTGGGGCTGGTGTGGTGGTGGTTTGTATCAAGATTTGATGGTTTTGGCAAATTTGATTGATTCGAGGCTTGTGAACAAAGTTGCAAACATTGCATTGGACAAAGTGTGGAAATGGTACTGGTACGTGGAGTAGGTCAAATAATCACTTCAAGATTTAAATAGGATTTTTCTAATCATTATTATCCCATTTAAATGCACTTCTTCAAAAAGTGCTGAAGTAGATTATGGAAGCAAAAAATGATATTTCTACATTGGGTAAGCTGGGTTTTTTATTTGATATGGTCCTAATTACCATAACACATTGGAGAATTGTTTTGGGATTTATTGAGGTGGAAAAGTATTTTTATGGAATTATTTCTTGTTTCTGCCATTTGAGAAAAATGGCAAAAAGAAATAATAAAGGATCTAAAAAATATTTATTTTTGAGTTTGGAAGGTAGGGTATGAGGAGTAGGCATCAAATGTTCCTTGAGTTGGTAAAATTATTTGGAGAAAACCAACTTGTCTTTGAAGACAAGGATTTTGAGGAAATTGCATGGTAAGGAAATAAAATAGTTTAATGATCCAAATAATTGGGGGAATTATTTGGGGATGCTTTAAATACAAGGTAGATGATGTAAACTTGATTTAGGCATCAAAGTTCACCTTGGTTTTGAAGAAAAATGGTGAAAAGGGTGGAGACTAGATGCTTGGAGGATCTAGGGTTTGATTAGTCGGATGCCATCTAAACAAGGTTGGATTAGGGAGCTCAGAGCTCACCTTGGTACAAGGGGTATATGGATGGATAGGTCATGTCATATGGATGATCATGGAAACAAGAGTTGGGCTTGGTTGCATTTGAGGTGATCTAGGAGAGATGGCAAACTTTGTTAAAAGTAAGGCTGTCATAACAGATACATCAGGTAGCCTCCTAAACCAGGTGGGTTTAAGAAGCACAAGGCTCCATTGGAAACAAGGGAAGTTGGAGTTGATAGACCATGATAAGTAGATCACAATCATGCAAAGAGTTGGTCATGGGGGAGGTGGCACATGGATCGAAGCTTCTGCCAAAGTAGGCAAGATGATAAGATTTGCAGAAAAGATTATTATCTTGACTACAAAACCATCATGGATGAGTGGAAAAATGGCTTAGACAGGGGAAAGAGTGGTCCTTGGTAGTACTAAAATGTACTACAAGGTGGTTCAAGTACATTCTCAAGAATGCACATAGTTTGGAAAAGGTAGAGTTCCAAAAATGGTATCCATATAAGAAATCCAGACTTAGCCATTTTGACAGATTTAGGTCTTTAGACTAGAGTGCAAGTGTAGATGATTTTGGGAGGAAGCTTGTGATACAAACTCATGATCAAGGAGATGATGTTGAGGTAATAACTAGGTAAATAGGATTCATGCTTAGATAGGGTCTCCACTAGGTTGGAAAGCATCAGGAGGGATTAGCCTTGGATTGAGGTAAGCATGAGATGAGATGATCACTAGAGTGACTTAGGATAGATCCAGACTTTCGATGCTTTCTTAGATATTGATGATCACAAGCAGGGATTGGGGTCCTAAGAGATGAGCTACTAGACTAGCTCAATCTAGTTCCTAAGCAAACAAGGCAATCAGCAGATCAAGGCAATTCATCAGACAACAGATCAAGGCAATTCATCAGTCAGAAGATCAAAGCAATTCATCTTTTCACGTATACAGTACTACTAGGGTTACCATCAAGCCTAGCTTGAGGTAAGGATGGGTATGTTGAAAGGGGTTTTGCTTTGAAGTAAGATAAGTACCATCTTGGTATCTCTACCAAGATTGAGATGAAAAGGTTTTGATAAGGTTTTGGAAAACTTGGAGATAAGAGTAGTTGAAGGTTCTGTCTTCAAAACATAAGGAGATAATATATATGTCTTCATAGTTTTGTTAACAGAGACTAGTCAAAGATTTGGTTGTGTCAAGGTCATCTTGGCTCAGGTTTTTGAAATGCCAGAACATTTGAGAATATGAAAGAGGAGCCAAGAAATCTCTTTTGTAAAATAGTTTTTGTAAATTAGTGTTGAGATGAGGAGTACACAACTAATACACAAACAGGTGCTTGAGCACAAGCAAACAAGTAAGCAAGCATAGTAGGAAAAAGTTTTTGTTCCCCCTGATTTTTGCCTTTTGGACATTTAATCAGGGTTGCTGAAATTGGGATGTTACAATGGTTACATTGAAATGACTGATGAATTTATTGAAGAGTGCCGAAACACACATGGTGCTAGTGCTAATAGGAGTATCCTTGAGAGACGCACCTTTATTCCTAAATTGTCCTATGATCCTAAGTTTGCCACTTCTCCCATAGATATTAAAGATGAATATTATGATTTCTCTCTTGATTTATACTATTTAGACATTGTTGAGAAATAACCTTTTTGTCGGACTAAAAATGAGAGTGTTGTAGCTCATATGAATGAGCTTTCCACTATGAGTGCCTTATTCTCCGATGATTTTAAGATGCGCAAGTACTTTGTTACTAAGATCTTCCCTTTTGCACTAAAAGGAGAAGCTAAGGCTTGGTTTAATAGATTACCTCCTGGATCCATTGATAGCCCTGATTGTTTGATTGCTTCTTTCTTCCAGAAATATTTTCCTCCCAGTGCTAGACATGATGCTTTGCAAAAACTTTTTGATTTTAAACAGGGAGAAGAAGAGAAATTTCCTGAGTCATGGAAAAGTATCTGTGCCTTGATTCATGCACGTCTTGGATGTCCGTTACCTAAAAATGAGCTTCTTGATATTTATTATAATGGACTAACCGATGATTCTAGGACATACCTAGATAGTTTTGCTGATTGTGTTTTCAGGAAAAGAACTCCAACAGATGCTGAATAATTAATGGCTAAAATAAGAAAGAATTATGATGATTGGACTTCAAATGAGCTAAATACACCTGAGCCTATGACTCCTGAACCAATTGTGCCTGAACCAGTTCCAACACCAACACCAAAGAAGAGGGGAGTGATTGCATTAAATGATGAAGTGATGAAAGAAGCTAAGAAATGTCTTATGGAGAAAGTTATTAGAGCTGAAGATGTGAAGAATCTACCTCCTATAGAAGAATTATGTAAGCCAATTCCCCACTCATATACTATTGAGGTACACTCTCTCCACTTTGATGAAGGTGGTATTCCCTATGGTAAGCCTCCTGATCAATGCTTAGATGAACTTGACACATTTATTGTTAAACAAGGTAATTTTAATAAACAAGTTCAGAATCATTTATTGGAAAACTCTAGAGCTATTAATGAGTTGAAAGATATTGTGGAAAGAACTACTAATGATGTTAAAATGCTTTGTAAACACTTTCAAATGGTTCAAACTCAAATTGATCAACTTGCTAAGGTACGAAAGGATATGCTAGTTAATGCTTCTGGAGATAAACATGCTTATGGAATTAGAACTAGGAGTGGTATAGCTACTCAAGATCCTTTATATCCTATAGGACACCCTAAAATAATTGAGCAGGACTCTCAACAAGGTGAAAGTAGTGGTAGTCCTCATAAGAGAAAGGAAAAGAAACATAAAATAGTTGAGGAACCCTCTAAACCTGCTGTAGATCCTAATAGTATATCAGTCTCTGATGCTAAAAATGAAAGTGGTGATAAAAATGATGCTCCTGACAAGGAGGAAGTTGAGGAAGAACCTGTGAAGCACACTAAAAACACTAGGTACACTAAGGAAGATTTTATTGCTAATAAACATAGTAGTGAGAGAGAACCTTGGGTGCAGAAACCTATGCCTTTTCCAAATAAGAAACACAAGTCAAAGGAGGAAGAACATTACAACAATTTTTGTGAGTGGATGAAACCTTTATTTTTGAAAATTCCTTTGACTGATGCCATAAAGTTGCCTCCTTATTCAAAGTATATGAAGGATATTATCTCTAACAAAAGGAAGATTCCTAATGGGGAAATTTCTACTTTGCTTGCTAATTATTCCTTCAATGGTAAGGTTCCAAAGAAACTTGGTGATCTAGGTATACCAACTATTCCTTGCTCTATTAAGAATAATTATGTTAGAACTGCTTTATGTGATTTGGGAGCTGGAGTTAGTGTTATGCCTTTCTCTCTCTACAAGAGACTCCAGCTAGAAAAGTTGATACCAACTAATATATCTTTGCAAATGGCCGATAAGTCAACTACTATTCATGTTGGTATATGTGAGGATGTTCCTGTTCAAGTAGCTCATAATTTCTTGGTTTTAACTGATTTTGTTTTGCTTGAAATGCCTGAAGATGATAATATGTCCATTATTCTTGGGAGACCTTTTCTTAATACTGCAGGTGCTGTCATAAATTGTAATCAAGGAAATGTAACATTTAATATTAATGACAAAGAGCATACTGTCTATTTCCCCAAGACGATTGATAAGAGCTATTGTCTGAATTCCATTGAAAATATTGAGAGCATCAAAGTTGGAGAGATATATTGTCCCATTCCACAAGAAACTTCTGAAATTATTATGATTGGGACCTTTGCTATCAAGTTTGAGGTAACATAATCACTTTGTGGAATGCAAAGTTTTGTTTCATATAAGATTGTTCTGGTAACAAGACTTGATCAACCCTGTTAACAAAGGAATTTTAATAAACAAAACAATGCTTTCATAGTGGTTATACTTGCTCCCTTTTATTTTTCTCCTTCCTAGTTTTTGCTCTTTCTCTTGTTAGCTTTAGTTTTGCTAGTTGTTTGCTTGTTAGAGTGTCTTAGAACTTCTGTAGTTTTGGTTTTTGTTTGCTTTTGCTTCTTCTAAAAAAATCTTTTCTACGAGAAAATCAATTTTCATACCCTGAAAATTGGTCAAAATAAAGTTTCCCGAAAAATCCCAGAAAATTCATATCAAATTTTTCCTCGAAAAAAGGGGCAGAGGGACACCTGGAGTGGCCTAGGGGGACCCACAAGGCCAGCACACCCCCTGGTGGCGCGGCCAGCCCCCAGGGCGCGCCTGGCTTGGGTGGGGCCCACTTGTGGACCTCCAAGATGCCTCCTTCTAGCCACTTCTTTCTCTCTCCCGAAAACACCGGAAAAATTTCTCAAGCTCGAGTTCCTACTGTTCTTGCTCCCGATTTTCGATCTCCTTGCTCAGCCCATCTTTGCTGCTGATTTTTGGAGGAGTTGCTCCTTGGTATGTGCCTCCTCCGCTTGTCCAATTAGATTTTTGATTGGCAGATTGTATCTTGAGTATTTTGCTGCTATAGGTATCAGGTTGTGTGAGCTTGATTGCTTGTTCTATGCTTAGAGATTTCATTTTGATGCATGTTTATCCCTCTAGCAAGTTCCTATAGTAGTTCCTCATTATTTATCAACTTGGAAATTACTTGGTTTGAGGTTTGTCTAAAATTTTAGAAAAAAGGGGTCCTGGACAACCACACCTTTGGAGAAATATTTGAGAGTGATGCACCTAGGAGGACAAGGCCTTCAAGATCATCCTACCGAGCTAGGCCATCATACAATGAGGATCTCATTACACCGCGTTTTGGCGACGAGGGAGATGAGGGGGATGCACACCCTTCTACCTTTCCTTGTCCTACCTTTTTGCGGGTTGCAGGGATTCTCAATGATTTCCTAACCTTGGCTAGGAGGGTTGGACTAACTAGTTATATGCAGGATGAGAGTGTGTAGTACGCTATGCTCACCAAAACCTTTGTGGAGAGTTTATCTTTTTCTAACAGCCCTTTCAAGCCAGATGTGTCGTTCAAAATCTATAATAGGCCTATCTCCATGACATTGAAGAAATTTTGTGAAATCTTGGGTATTGGCACAGCTGGGACGGTGAAGAAGATTCAAGCTCAACCCGCTAATTTGTTGGAGCTTTACCATGGGATAACTAATGATGATGACCACAGAGCCCAGCGTGGGAAGATAAGAAATATTCAACTCCCAGCTATCAGGTATTTTGCTTATTATCTTGTCACTAGTGTTCTTGGTAGGGAGAACACTAGCAATATTTCCAACAATCATTTGGCCTTCCTATCTGCTGCATTCAACAATGAAACCAGGTATAATCTTGGTTCTCTCATTACTCGTCGCTTAGCTGCTAAGGGACCCATTTATGTGGGAATTATTGATGCACGTGTTGTTGCTGCCTTAGACCTTTCTTTTGATCCAAATGATACAGTTTTGGCTCCTCAGAGGCTTGATCTTGCTACCATTAAAGCGCATCACTTTGTCGCTGCTAGCTCTACCTTTGATAATTTGGTTTATAGGATGATGTTTACTGATGGGGAAGAGAGAGAGAGAGAGATTCCTTTTCCCCTAACCACTTTGCTCAGCATTTGTCAGGGACCTTGGTCGCGCTCTAAGGAGGAGATGGACGAGCAGCTACGCATTCGTGGGTTCCACAGGCACTACCAGGGGGACACGCCCTCATATGACCCCTCTGTGCACTACACAGGGGCGTCCTCGAGCTCATACCAGGACGAAGGAGCCTCTTCGTCGTACTACGGAGGTGCACCTTCTTGGTCACCATGGAGTTGAGCCCCACTTAGGCCAAAAGCCTAAGCTTGGGGGAAGGTATACCGACATCACACTCATATATATATATCATGTTTTATCGGTTCTTTGTATATCCATGTTTTGCTTTCTTTTTGGTTTTTCTTTCTGCTTTCCCAAAACACAAAAATACCAAAAAAAAAATCTTTGTTTCTCTCAGTTTGTTTATTTGCTTTTTAGCTTTGGTTTGCCTTAAAGAAAATCCAAAAAGATTTTATTTGTTTATTTTCTTTGTGTGCTTTCTTTAAAAAATCGAAACACCAAAAATATTTGTTGTTCTTCTTTGGCTTTATGGAGTTCTTTGTAGTGTTTAGTAGTCCTCAGTGTAGTTTGGTTTCATGTTATTATTCAAGCCACACAAGTGAAGGGCAATAATGAAGATTAAGACAACTTGAGGTGTGGTAAGAGGCTGGTAACAAACTCTATTTGTTTTCATTTTGTACATATACTCATCATTGTGAGCATGCTTACTCTGTTCATGTAAGGTGTATGTTATTTATGGATGTTTAGTAGTTCTTGCTCTCTTGTGATTAGCTCCAGCCTGCTAATAGTTTGTAGCATGTCATATGAATGTTTGCTTGCATTGTTCTATTCATATTTTGGTATGATATTGTGGTATCCTCCTCTGAATGTTTCACGTGAATCGACTTGGCACATGCTCACGCATGCATATGACTAAATAATAGTCAGTAAGCCTCGATGATTTATTTTGTCTCAGAGCTCTTGTATCACTTTCATTCCATAACTAGTCCTATTTTGTTGCAAGCATGATTATGACAATTATTGCTCTCTCGTTTGTCGCTCCCTCTCTATTGCTAGCCTTCACTTGCACTGAGTATGAGCTCTACTTGTGCTTCTAACTCCCCAAAGCCAATATTTTCAACAGTGTCCACCATACCTACCTATTAGCATCATTTGCTAATTCCGTGCATATTTATTATGCCCTGTTTTCTTCCAAATAAAATGTTTGACTGTTTTGAGAAAGTTAGTTAGTAAAGCTCTCACGAACTTGATGGCACACTTTATTTCTTGCACTTAATAAACCTGAACCATTGTGACTGTCCATGAAAGTTATATGCTTGCAAATTATAGGTTGGGAGTTAGCAGAACCGTGCTGTCATGGGGAACGCTTTCAACACTTATGGATACATATCCAGTTGATACAATGCTCTTTTGTTTCCGGATGTCGTCGGTGCGAAATAAAAGGGGAGCTTGTAAGTTCATGGAGTTATATATATATGTGTTAGAGAAACGCCTGGGCCGCTAGCCTAAGCCATGCCTTATCATGGTGGAAACATGCAGCATAACCATAATGAGCAATATGTGAAGCATCCTCAATAAAAACCTATGCAAATAGCAAATAAAAAGATCGCTGAGATGCTCATTGTCTGCTTGCCTTGTCATTTTGATTATGGGATAGCTCTTGTATCATGTGCAAGGGGTATCCCATTGGCGGTTCTCTATGATACGCATGTATTTACGATGACAAGAACTTATAGGTAACAAAAGTTGAGTAGAATGAGGAGCGGCCCTCGTACTCAAGGGACATGAGATTTCCAGTTTATGGTTTGTCAAGCATATAACTCATATTGGACCTCACTTTCACCTTAACCATTTTAAAGATGCCTATGATAGGGGCAATGAGAGCTCAAAGCTAATGAGTACCTTACTTTCAGCATTTGGAAGCCTTTCAAACTTTTCAAAACCTTTTCACCTCCTTGTTGAGTCACCACTTATTGTATGAGCACCTTCTTGAGAGAATAATTGTCATTCTTAGTGTAATGTGCTTGTTTCAACACTTGGTTAATTATGTCATGACTTCTATGCTTGTATCTCTGATATCTTTACTTCTAGTCTTCACTTGAACTTCAGAGGTGCCTTGGTATTTATTTTGAGCTCTACAAACAAAGTTGAGTAGAATGAGAAGCTTTTCTGCATTCAAACATTTTTCAAATTTAAACCATAATAGCTTTTGAGTTGATTCCAACTCTCAAAAATCACATTTAACCATACCTTTCAGAATATATAAAAATATATAGGTTTACTTGCAGAAATAATGTTCAAGTAATAAAAGAATGCTACATAAGCATTTCTAGCCACTTTAATTAATTAAAATAAAAGGGTAAAACCTTATTAAATTGTGACACCACTTTAAATCACATTCCCATGGACTACAATATGTGGTGATGACATGTGTCAACATGATCCCATGTTGGGTTTGGAGAATATAAAATCTTAAGTAGTTTTTCAATGAGTAGAAATTACTTTTCTAAAAATAAAAAGATTTAAACCAAGCCTTAACCTTGTAATGTTAGGGATGATGCTAGATCATCCATAGGACCCTTGTGTGTGATGATTGCAAGTAGTTAAGTATTGTTTGGTGATTGTGTACCTCGTATTTATTCATAGACGCTAGTACCGACCAAGGATACGAGGAGGAAGGAGGATACTACGAAGAAGAAGCCGAGGAGAACTTCAACCACTGTTCTGCACAAGGCAAGCTAAAACTTGCAAGACACTCTACTTTAGCAAGATTATACTGATATTGATGCAAGTTGATACTATACCTATACAAGCCTTACTAATCAAGTTTTGACCTTTGAAAGCTAACCCTTGCAAGATACCCTACTGATGCAACAAACCCATACTTGTTCTATGACTACTATATGCCTTAAGCATATGTGATCATACCCACTTGATATACCAATCCTAGTTTTATGTGCAAGCTCCTTACGCTATTTCTTTATCAAAGCTTACTTAGAGTTTACTTAAGTGACTGGTAGATTTTGGAAAGATGCTGAAGGTTGCATAAAGAGCATAAAATTTGGCCTAAGTTAGAAACCTTGACATCAGCCTGAGACATGAGGTTGTACTTAGTTGAAACTCCACTAGTTACCACCCCTCATTAATACTACCCCCACCTGTAGATGCTAGTGCTAAGCATAAAACTTGATCAACTTTTAGATGGGAATACTTTGTGGAAAATGGTTATGAAAACCTAGGAATGATGGATCATTCTATTGAAATGTTTTGGACATGTGTTTCCAAACACTTGAGAATTTTGGTGATAAAAATGTTGAGGCATGAGCCTTAGCCCTTTATAAAACTGATGGTTGTCTGGATGCGATGCCATTCCAATTTTGTCGTACAACCACAGTACCCGAATATTGGGTAGGGCTTGACTGGAAACTTATGTACCTTAGTATTAGTTCCCTCACGACCAAGGTCTGAGCTGAGGCTACCTTGTGAAGATTGTCCACCTGTGTAGTACCCAAGATGACAGTTGGTCATGGTTGGGAGGCCAAACTCACAGGAGAGGTGCTTATACTAGGGCGTGTAATCGAAAGGTTAGGATTGATTATCCTCATACTGAGTATGGTGAATTCAAGATTTGTTCCTGACGGATGTATCGAATGTTGTGGTGAAAGTGTACAATCTCTGCAGAGTGTCAAACTATTCGAATAGCCGCGTCCGCGGTTATGGACAGTTGGAGTGGCCATACTGTTCCCCCGTCAGACTTTTCAAAATGACCTGTGAGATGAATTGAGACTTTGACTTGACCACAACAGAATTGTGATATGAAATACAAGTTCCCGCTTAGGAATTATAAAATTGTGACTAGCTTTGGAGATTAGTAGAGATAAATCTGGCTTTTGCAAAACAACCCTAGAGCCTAGTGTCCTATTATCCAAAAAAAACCTTTACCTATTAGTATTAGTTTGCGAGTACTTAAAGAGTACTCATGGCTTTGTCCCTGGCTATTCCCATGGCCAGACTATGAAGAGGAGTACCTGGAAGATGGACCCCAGGAAGGTTACGACAACTAGGATCATCTCCCATCGTCAGCATTGCCTGTGACCCCGAAGATGGAGCTTCGCCTACGCTACCGTTATTATTACGTATTCCGCTGCTTGATGTTGTATTAAGAACTGGATCATGAGATCCCTATTTGTGTAAGAACTTATGTATCGTTTGTAATGGATGATGTACTATGGTATCCAATTCTGTTATGTCTAGCAAAAATGGTAATCCTGGGATTGCGATGTATGGCATAACAGGCATCTAGGATTGAAAAATCTGGGTGTTGACAAGTTGGTATCAGAGCCATCCTGACCATAGGAGACCCTAGTTAGACTGGACGTTTGAATCAAAAACTTAGTTTCAAAACCAAAGAAAACAAATATTTACAAAAACTTATTCTCATTCTTATCTCTTTGATTCTTTCATAAAAATTCATGTTCCTCAAAAACTCTTGCAAAATACATAAAATTTTGACACACTTGATCACTCTGCTAATCTACTCATCCTCTATTTTTATAGATGGACGTGAAGTACAGCAAGTTTTACCAACTTGGGAATGGGAGAGACCTTATCTTTGAGAGGGATCTAGATCAGTTTTCGGAACTTCTGGAGCGTCCGCACCCCGAGTTCTTTGGAGCTCAACTCAATGATCAAGGAGGAGAAGATCTGCAGTGGCTAATTGTTGCAAGTCTCCGAGGAAAGATTGAACCTCCCACTGCGGAGGGAATTAAGTTTACCTTGAGGGAAAACAACTGGCTCGATGGACTTGCCAGAGCAATGCAGGAAGCTCTTTCCCGTCTGTGTGGGCGGAGCATCAATCAGATCAAGGGTACTCACTTTGAGTTTTGCCCAAGGCGTGATGCAAATGGACAACCACTGGAAGCCCCATACCACCCCGAGCTGAAGACTCAATTGGACCACCTTAGCTTCATGATGTATGATCGTCAGCAGGAGTTGGACAACTGTCGTGACTATTGTAACCACAAGTCTGCCATCATCAAGACGAAGGATCAGACCATCGCCATGCTAGCAAAGGATCGCAAGTCTCGCCGCCGTCAGCTCGACAAAAAGGAGGGCATTATTGCCCGTCTTCGCCACCGCATCTCATCTCTGGAGGAGACCATCCACGAGAGAGACATGCAATTGGAGGAAAGGGAGAATGTCGGAGTGGATCTTCGTGGAGACCCTTACTCCTATCTCAGGGATGACGATGATTTTCTGGAGGATCAGGCCATGGACTTCTTCACCGATGAGGATGATTTTGCCTTCATCGATGATGCTGAAGATGATGAAGCCACAGACTCCGAGGAGTAGTAGCACTGAGCACTAGCATAGTGAGTAGTAGTCGGTCCCACTGTATCGTAGTTTCCAGAATGGTTCTTAAAACCATCTGTTTTTCTTTGTTGTGGTGTGTGTTGTGCTGTGTGCTATGAGTGAATGAATGAAAAATCAAGTTGCCAGAAAAATCTGAGTCAAACATTTAAAACTTTTCAAAGACCCAAGACCTTAGAAATTTCCCTCTTTTCTCATGATCTATATCAATCTTCAGATACCACGTGGAGGAAGTGGTTCAGCCCCGGACCCGATGTTGTAGATCCTGCAAATGTTGACCTCTGACCGCGAAGCTGAAAGAGCGGAACGTCAAGCCAACCTAGCCACTCTGCAACAGATAGCCCAGCTAGCCCACAACAACCAAGGCCACAGAAATCAGGACAACCATGGATCTAAGCTCAAGAATTTCCATAATACTAACCCACCCGTTTTCACCAAGTCAGAAGAACCCCTAGATGCCGATGATTGGCTGCAAACCATGGAAAACAACCTAGAAGTCGCCGGAGTGGAACCAACGAGAAAGTCCTGTTCGCCACCCATTATCTAGCCGGAGATGCCAGGGCATGGTGGAACAGTGTTCGTGCAATGACCGGAGGCCAGATGATGACCTGGGAGGAATTCAAGGTCAAGTTTAGCAGAACCCATGTGCCACCAGGTTTGATCAAGAGAATGAGAGATGAGTTCAGAGAGCTGAAGCAAGGAAGGATGACTGTAGTGGAATACCGTGACAAAAAATTTCATTAGCTAGGTATGCCTCGGACGAGATAGACACCGAAGCCAAGAAGAAAGAAAGATTCCTGAATGGTCTGCATGACGAGATGCAGACAATGTTAGTCAATATCCCCTTTGCTGATATTGAAGCCCTTGTCGACTCTGCCATCCAGATGGAAGGAAAGATCAACCAAGCCAATGAGAACCGCAAGCGTCGCATGATGCATCAACCAGGAACCCATCAAACCCCAAAGTATCGCCCCAACCCATCTCCAGGATTTGCCCCAAGAACCAACAGACCCCCTATGACCCGTCCGACCTACCCCAACCGTGGAAACCCTAGACTTGGAGGAAATCACAACAACCCTAGCAACTCTAGCAATTTCACACGTGCCCCACCCAAGTTCAACACCAACAATGCTACCGCCAACACCAACACTGCCCCGAGGACTGGAAGCAATATTGTGCCTGTCGTAGCCAAGGACAAGTCACAAGTGACCTGTTATGACTGTGGGAATAAAGGCCACTATTCCAACGAGTGCCCCAACAAGAAGAATGCTACAGCCCCTAATGCCAATGCCCCAGCTCAGCAGCAGCGTCGTGTCCAGCCAGGGAGAAGATTTGCCCCAGGGAATTCACTCAACCGCAATGGCCGTCTTTTTCTCATGCATGCTGAAGAAGCTCAGGAAGCGCCAGACGTCGTGCTGGGTATGTTTTCTGTTAATTCAGTACTTGCAAGAGTGTTGTTTGACTCTGGTGCCTCGCATTCATTTGTCACCGAAGAATTTGCCTGCACTAGTAAAATTCAACCAACCAAACTGAAGCATGTTATGATTGTGCAAATTCCCGGATCAACCACCAAGGCTAGGCAAATTTGCAAAGCCGTCCCTATCCAAATCCATGGCATAGATTTTTATGCTAATCTAATAGTACTCGGAACTAAAGGTTTGGAAGTAGTACTAGGAATGGATTGGATGTCCAAACATAAGGGTTTGATTGACTGTGCTAAGAAAGCCATCACCATGACCAGTACCGCCGGAATAACAGTCGAGCATATCTCTGAAACCTTGCCTCGCCAATTCAACTGTAACAAGAGTCTAGCCCAACCTACCATTTACCAAGTCCGGATAGTCTGTGAATACCCCGATGTATTTCCCGATGTTTTGCCCGGTATGCCCCCAGATCGGGATATCGAGTTTATCATCGAACTAATCCCCGGAACAGGACCCATAGCCCAGAGACCATATAGTATGAACCCGTCGGAACTAGCAGAACTGAAGAAGCAACTGGATTCCATGCTAGAAATTGGATTGATTCAACCAAGTGCGTCACCATGGAGATCACATGTCTTATTTGTGGACAAGAAAGATGGAGGTAACCGTTTGTGTACGGATTATCGGAAGTTGAATGATGTCACCATCAAGAACAAGTACCCCTTGCCCAAGATAGAAGATTTGTTTGATCAGTTGACCGGTGCCCAGGTGTTTTCTAAGATTGATCTTAGAACTGGTTATCATCATTTCAAGATTTGTGCAGAGGATATTCCAAAGACTGCCTTTCCACCAGATATGGATTGTATGAGTATACAGTCATGTCTTTTGGATTAACCAATGCCCCCGCTTATTTCATGAACCTCATGAATAAGATTTTTATGGACTTCCTGGATAAGTTTGTCGTTGTTTTCATTGATGACATTCTGATTTATTCCAAATCAGAAGAAGAACATGAGCTACACCTAAGGACTATTCTTGGAACCCTTAGAGAGCATCAGCTGTATGCAAAGTTTAGCAAATGTGAATTCTGGTTACAGGAGGTAGGATTCCTCGGTCACATTGTATTAGCTGGAGGAATTGCCGTTGACCCTGCCAAAGTGAAAGATGTAGAATATTGGCAAGCCCCAACCACTCAAACCCAAGTTCGTGCTTTTCTCGGATTGGCGGGATATTACCGCAAATTCGTAGAAGAATTCTCGAGTATCGCCCGACCCATGACCCAATTGCTGAAGAAGGACAAGAAGTTTGAATGGACAGACAAGTGTGAAGCGAGTTTTCAAGAACTCAAGAGGAGATTGATATCAGCCCCAATCTTAATCATGCCGGATATCACGAAGCCCTTCGATGTGTATTGTGACGCATCCAAGATTGGTCTCGGATGTATGCTAATGCAAGAAGGCAAAGTTATATCTTATCTATCTCGACAATTGAAGCAACACGAGCAAAACTATCCAACACATGACCTCGAACTCGCAGCAGTAGTCCTAGCCCTGAAGACATGGATACATTACCTAATGGGAAACCGTTGTGAGATTTATTCGGATCACAAGAGCCTAAAGTATATATTCACTCAAAAGGAGTTGAATATGAGTCAGAGAAGATGGATTGAGCTAATCAAAGATTACGACATGGACATTCACTATCACCCTGGTAAAGCCAACGTGGTAGCCGATGCCCTTAGCAGATTGCCGTGCCGCTTGAACTCCATGATTTTGAAGGAGCAACCAAGTTTGCACAAGGAGATGGAAGATTTTCGAATGGAATTAAGAAGTGAAGGATTTTTGGCTAGCATAGAACTTCAGCCCACTTAGATCGGTCAGATTAAAGAGGCGCAGAAGGGAAATGCCAGTATCGACGGAATGAAGTGTCGTATCGGTACGGGCAAAGTACCCGGATTCACCGAGGACGAAGAAGGAGTTCTGTGGTACAAAGGACGCCCTTGTGTACCAACAGATTCGGAGTTGAAAGAAGTTATCTTGAAGGAGGCTCATGATACTTTTTATTCTATCCATCCAGGAGGAACTAAGATGTATCAAGATTTGAAAGAGCAATTTTGGTGGCATAAGATGAAGAGAGAAATCGGAAGCTATATCGCCAAGTGTGATATATGCCAGCGAGTCAAGGCAGGACATCAAAGACCTGCTAGATTGTTGCAACCTTTGCAAATTCCGGAATGGAAATGGGATTCTGTAGGAATGGACTTTATCACTGGACTACCTACTTCTAGTAGGGGAAATGACTCTATCTGGGTCATAGTGGACAGATTGTCCAAAGTCGCTCATTTCTTGCCCGTCAAAACCACCTATCAGAGTTCGAAGCTAGCAGAGTTATACATCGCTAGAATCGTCAGTTTGCACGGAGTCCCCAAGAATATAGTATCGGATCGAGGAACTCAGCTTACCTCGAGATTCTGGAAGAAAGTCCAAGAAGGTTTAGGAACCCGCCTAGATTTCAGTACCGCGTATCACCCTCAGACCGATGGACAAATGGAGCGAGTAAATCAAATACTCGAAGATATACTTAGAGCATGTGTGCTAGAATATGGATCCAAGTGGGAAGACTGTCTGCCGTTTGCAGAATTTTCCTACAACAATAGTTACCAAGCCAGTTTGCAAATGGCCCCATTTGAATTCATGTACGGAAGAAAGTGTCGCACCCCTTTGAACTGGTCGGAAGTAGGAGAGAGTCAGATTTTCGGACCCGACATCCTCGGAGAAGCAGAAGAGAAGGTTCACAAGATTCGTGAGTACCTCAAGACTGCCCAATCCCGACAGAAGAGTTACGCCGACAAGAGACGTCGAGACCTCGCCTTCAACATAGGATATTTTGTTTATCTGAAAGTGTCGCCATTGAAGGGAATGTAGCATTTCCAACTCAAAGGAAAGTTAGCCCCCAGATATATCGGACCTTTCAAAATTCTGAACCATCGAGGAGAAGTATCGTATCAATTGGAACTACCTGAAGAGATGTCAGCTGTGCACAATGTGTTCCATATCTCGTTACTTCGCAAATGTCTCGTTACTTCACAATGTGTTCCAACATCAATTGAATTACTGCGCTATTAAGGGACTTAATCTCGCAGGACGTATCTATTGGAGATATGCCCTAGAGGCAATAATAAAAGTGGTTATTATTATATGTTTGTGGTTATGATAAATGTTTACATTCATGCTATAACAGTATTATCCGAAAACATTAATACTTGTGTGATTTGTAAACTAAATTAGAGTCCCTAGTAAAGCCTCTTTAATAATACTAGCTTGTTGGTTAATAGATGATCGTGGTTTCTCAATCATGAACATTGAGATGTTATTAACAACAAGATCATATCATTAGGAGAATGGTATGATGGACATACTCCTATAGATAAGCGTAGCATAAATATCAAGTCATTTTAATAGTTCAATTGCTATAAGATTTCTGATACATAGTAACCTAATTCCGTCGACCATGAGATCATGCTAATCACCATCACCGGAAGGATTCTTTGATGACATCAAACACCACACCATAACTGGGTGGCTATAAAGGTGGCATTGAGTGTTCGGAAAGTATGGGTTAAGGCACATGGATCAAGAGTGGGATTTGTCCATCCATATGACGAATAGATATACTCTAGGCCCTCTAGGTGGAATGTGTAACATCCCAAAAATACTAAGCTTGGATCATCAAATTCTAATCATCAAAATTAGGGTTAACAAAAACTTTTCTAAATGAAATCATGAATGTTGAAATCCTTAAAAACCACCTTGTTTGTTTGTTCCATTGCTTGTAAAATGTTTCTTAGGTGAAATAAACATCATCTAAAACATTTCCCACACCTTTCCTAAAGACAAGTAAATCAAAACACATATATGAAATGAATGGTCATTTTGGCCAATTTAACTCTCATGCCTACTTTGGCTGTCTCAAACTTTCAGAACCTAACAGAAACTTTTCTGGATCTTTGCACCCCCTGAATGTACTCATAACAAAGTATCAAGGCCCACTTTGTGATCATCCAGAAACTTTCAAATGCATAGTTTAAATGACAATTCAAAATTGAATCTTTATCATATGGGAAGATCCCACTTTTTCAAAAACTACTCAAACAAGCTCAACTTTCAAAACCCAAGCATCTGTAGACTCACCAGCACCAATCTAGCAAACCCACCAAAAATCATTTCAAAATTCAAAACTTGATTTCATGCGGCCATTTCATCAAACAGGTTGCAGACACAAATCAAACAAACATCAAACACTATTGTGAGCAGTGATTCTTGCCTAACTGGTTCCCCATTTAGCTCACACACAACTCAGTAGATCATCTAGGAAGATTAGCCAGGCACTAGCACCACTGTGAGCTTGCCATTGTCATCAATGGTGAATAGCCGAGCACCCTCTTGCCACCCCATAGTCGACAGCAAGCTAGGAGCAGCAGCAAGCCTAGACAGCATGTCTGGAAGGCAGCCACCGTCCACCGCCATTCACTGTCCCAGCCGCGAGCATTGCCAAGCCCTGAACCACGCGCACAAGCCGCGCCCAGACCATGCTGAGCGTGCGCTAGAGCGCCACCCTCGACCATCACCCACAGACCGCGCGCCGCCCTCGCCGTGTGCATACACAATCCCCACCGACCCAGGAGACCGCCAGACATCCTCGTTTGCCGCCCCGTGCCGCCCAGCCACCGCCCGTCGTCGAAGACGCCGCCTCTGCCGCGCAGAGCACCGCTCGTTCTAGACCAAACCACACCGCCCCATGCCTCGAGACCATGTCGTTGAGCATCGCCAGGAGACACCGCACCGTCCCCTACCCTTGCCCATGCCTTTAGCCGCCTGTAACCTCGCCCCCGACGAGCTCACCGTGCGCCCCGACGGTCCCCTCGCTCGACTATAAATAGAGGCCACCCCCGCACGATTTATTCACACCATCTCACTCCCCTCTCCTCACTGATCGTGCCACACCATTCTCAGATCAAGGCGAGCACCACCTCGCCGGAATTTCACTGGAGCCTGCCGCTGCCGGAGAAGAAGGGAGCCAGCGATTGGAGCCGCCCCAGGAGCTGCAGCGACCACCCCTGAGTTCGCCATCGTCGACTTTGTTGTTTGCCCGCCACGTCGACCCTCGCCAGCACCCCGGTGAGCCCCCAGCGACCCTCACTGGCCGTGCTAGGTTTCGTTCTCGCCGGAGTTGTCTCGCATCGACGATGACTCCCAGCCGTTAGATTAGAACTAGATCGAACGATCCACGTCACCCCATACCGCTTCGCCCAGCCCCGGGTCACTGACGAGTGGGCACACCCACTTAAGCAGCCCGCGGGAGCACTGCGCTTAGCAGGCCGGCCCAGTAACTTTTCCCGCGCAGCCCAGTTATTCAAATTAAACCTTTTTCTATTTCAATTAAAACACACTTCTGTACCCAACTTCAAAAATCAACCCAGATCGATTCAGTGCACCAAATTGAATGAAACCAATTTTGTTGGAAAGGTCTGTGAATGCTGAATCCAAGTCCGTTCCATTCAAGTCATTTGGATCTATAGATCACCCATGGTAAAAATAACAAGGCAGAAGCTTTTCTGCATTCAAACATTTTTCAAATTTAAACCATAATAGCTTTTCAGTTGATTCCAACTCTCAAAATTCACATTTAACCATACCTTTCAGAATATATAAAAATATATAGGTTTACTTGCAGAAATAATGTTCAAGTAATAAAAGAATGCTACATAAGCATTTCTAGCCACTTTAATTAATTAAAATAAAAGGGTAAAACCTTATTAAATTGTGACACCACTTTAAATCACATTCCCATGGACTACAATATGTGGTGATGACATGTGTCAACATGATCCATGTTGGGTTTGGAGAATATAAAATCTTAAGTAGTTTTTCAATGAGTAGAAATTACTTTTCTAAAAATAAAAAGATTTAATCCAAGCCTTAACCTTGTAATGTTAGGGATGATGCTAGATCATCCATAGGACCCTTGTGTGTGATGATTGCAAGTAGTTAAGTATTGTTTGGTGATTGTGTACCTCGTATTTATTCATAGACGCTAGTGCTGACCAAGGATACGAGGAGGAAGGAGGATACTACGAAGAAGAAGCCGAGGAGAACTTCAACCACTGCTCTGCACAAGGCAAGCTAAAACTTGCAAGACACTCTACTTTAGCAAGCTTATACTGATATTGATGCAAGCTGATACTATACCTATGCAAGCCTTACTAATCAAGTTGACCTATGCAAGCTAACCCTTGCAAGATACCCTACTGATGCAACAAACCCATACTTGTTCTATGACTACTATATGCCTTAAGCATATGTGATCATACCCACTTGATAAACCAATCCTAGTTTTATGTGCAAGCTCCTTACGCTATTTTTTATCAAAGCTTACTTAGAGTTTACTTAAGTGACTGGTAGATTTTGGAAAGATGTTGAAGGTTGCATAAAGAGCATAAAATTTGGCCTAAGTTAGCAACCTTGACATCAGCCTGAGACATGAGGTTGTACTTAGTTGAAACTCTACTAGTACCACCCCTCATTAATACTACCCCCACCTGTAGATGCTAGTGCTAAGCATAAAACTTGATCAACTTTTAGATGGGAATACTTGGTGGAAAAATGGTTACGAAAACCTTGGAATGATGGATCATTCTATTGAAATGTTTTGGACATGTGTTTCCAAACACTTGAGAATTTTGGTGATAAAAATGTTGAGGCATGAGCCTTAGCCCTTTATAAAACTGATGGTTGTCTGGATTCGATACCATTCCAATTTTATCGTACAACCACAATACCTGAATATTGGGTAGGGATTGACTGGAAACTTATGTACCTTAGTATTAGTTCCCTCACGGCCAAGGTCTGAGCTGAGGCTACCTTGTGAAGATTATCCACCTATGCAGTACCCAAGATGACAGTTGGTCATGGTTGGGAGGCCAAACTCACAGGAGAGGTGCTTATACTAGGGCTTGTAATCGAAAGGTTAGGATTGATTATCCGCATACTGAGTATGGTGAATTCAGGATTTGTTCCTGACGGATGTATAGAATGTTGTGGTGAAAGTGTACAATCTCTGCAGAGTGTCAAACTATTCGAATAGCAGCGTCCGCGGTTATGGACAGTTGGAGTGGCCATACTGTTCCCCCGTCAGACTTTTCAAAATGACCTGTGAGATGAATTGAGACTTTGACTTGACCACAATAGAGCTGTGATATGAAATACAAGTTCCCGCTTAGGAATTATAAAATTGTGAATAGCTTTGGAGCTTAGTAGAGATAAATCTGGCTTTTGCAAAACAACCCTAGAGCCTAGTGTCCTATTATCCAAAAACCCCCTTTACCTATTAGTATTAGTTTGCGAGTACTTAAAGAGTACTCATGGATTTGTCCCTGGCTATTCCCATGGCCATACTATGAAGAGGAGTACCTGGAAGATGGACCCCAGGAAGGTTACGACAACTAGGATCATCTCCCATCGTCAGCATTGCCTGTGACCCCGAGGATGGAGCTTCGCCTATGCTACCGTTATTATTACGTATTCCGCTTCTTGATGTTGTATTAAGAACTGGATCATGAGATCCCTATTTGTGTAAGAACTTATGTATCGTTTGTAATGGATGATGTACTATGGTATCCAATTCTGTTATGTCTTGCAAAAATGGTAATCCTGGGATTGCGATGTATGGCATAACAGGCATCTAGGATTGAAAAATCCGGGTGTTGACAGAATGTCATCCAATTAGCTTGCAAGCATGTGACTGGCTCACAAGGGATCACATACCACGGGAACGAGAAAAGAGTACTTATCGGTAACGAGGTTGAACTAGGTATGCAGAGATACCGACTATCAAAACCTCGAATAAGTAAACTATCGTGAGACAAAGGGAAATTGGTATCTTATGTAAGTGGTTCATTCGATCGCAAAGTAATCGTAGAAATATGTGGGAGCCATATGAATTTCCAGATTCCTCTATTGGTTATTGATCGGAGAAGTGTCTCTATCATGTCCGCATAATTCACGAACCGTAGGGAGACACACTTAAGGATTCGATGTTGTTATGTAGTTATGGAATGATGTGTAAGAGACCGAATGTTGTTCGGAGTCTCGGATGGGACCTAGTCACATGCTTGCAAGCCAATTGGATGACACTCCACCGAGACGGCCCAGAGTATATCCATCCATCATATTGATGGACAAGTCCCACTCTTGATTATAAGGTTCCCAACCTTTAATAAGGTAGAGATCCCTGTGTTTACAATGCTAGTCCCTGGATCAATAGCTAGCATCCACAGTTAATATGTAATATCAAGAAACAAAGGTCATAATACAACTTTATAACCAGGAATAAAATAATTTATTACATCTTACATAGCTCATTTGGCTATCTCATTACAATGCAGCAGAATATAACAATAGCATGGGGTCCTTCATCTTCAAAGTGCCACAGGCAGACATGTTGGTTGTAGACTTGTAATCCAAAATCAATAACTTCTCTAACATCAAACAAACCTGCAACATAATAAGTTATAGCCACAAGGGTCAATACATTTGAATTGTATTGGCAAGTGATACTATGGTAGTATAGTGGAGTCTATCATCTATATGCATTTGGCTAAGTGGAGCTTAGACTCGCATTGCCCAAAATAGATTTTCCTTATCATTTGTAAACACTAAGTTTTTGCTTGTCAAAATCTTTCCCAAGGCATCTCCCAATAGAAATTGGTGATCCTTTCAACCCTTGTTCAGCCACAAGATTTTAACTTCAAAATTGGGATGAGGAGATTCTTGATAGCTTCCATGTCTTGATGCTCAAATTGTGCTTTGCCAGGTACATGGCTAAGTACTTAGATTCTTTCATCTA
Source organism: Avena atlantica (assembly GCA_910589765.1). Classification (NCBI taxonomy): domain Eukaryota; kingdom Viridiplantae; phylum Streptophyta; class Magnoliopsida; order Poales; family Poaceae; genus Avena; species Avena atlantica. The sequence goes on from OU342736.1 coordinate 305,947,191, forward strand.
CAGAGGTTGTGCACTTTCCCCACAAGACTTGGTTTCACCAAGATAAGATCTTTCAGAAGCCTTCCCTTAGACCAGAATGGACGCGTTCCAACCTATCAAACCCCTACCACCAACTGTAAATTTGGCTAAGTTATTGCAACTTATATGATGCAGGCAGAGCCCATAATGCCAAGTGGCTACACTTGAAGCTTCTCAACATTTGACATCTCAAATATCTTTGTTCCTGGGTGGCCATCCACAAGTGAGATACACAAGGTAAACCATATGAATGGGCCTTGTGAACCACTCAACACAAACCATTCCTTCCATTCCACCCAGGTGATTCATTCACTTAGTTGTTTTATTAAACAAAACACAAGTCCTTGACTTGGAAATACTCCATAGTATGAATATATATTCCACCCTTGTTTTCTATTAGCTAAGCTAAGCATGATAGTAGTAGGAATCTTAACTTAGGAAATTTCTACTAAGGTTTCATCTACTAGGATTTCCCATGGCATAGTTTACACTTAGCAAAATTCCATGCAAGTCCTACTTAGAAATATCACTAATGCATAGTGAAAATAATGGGACAAAAGTATGAAGCATCACTTGCCTTTTTGGTAGAGAATATAAGTTCACTCCTTATTTGCAATGATCACACTCTTCAAATCACTACAATTCATTCAACAAGCAATATTTCAATCTACCAATCAAGCAATTCATCACATAAAATGATAGAAACAAAACAATGCATGCAAACATGCAAAAGATTGTTTTTTTGTAAAAGTGGTTTCTAATAGGTTATAAACATTTGGAAACACCTATTGGTCATTTTATAAAGTGGCAAAACCATTTGCAAAAGATTTTACTTCATAAATCATTTTTAAATCAAGTCATTATTTTATGTGGTTGAAAATGCCTCTAGTAAAGCAATAATTTTTATAGGGTTCACAAAATATGTTTTCAAAACATAAAACTTGGTGTTTGGGGTCAGAGAGTTTAAATCAAAACATTTCCCAAAAAAATTTCTTCCAAAATTATTTTTAACCATAATCAACATTTTTAATTGGCTAGAAATGCTTTTATTCCAAGATTTGTACCTTTGCTTCACCAAATACATTTTTGAAACCACCAATTGATTCCTAGGATCAGTAGGTTCAAAACAAACCATTTTCCAAAGATTTTATCCCTAAAATAATTTTAGAACAAATTTTATATTCTAAACATGCATACACAAGTTTCTGCAAAAACAATCATTTTATCAGAAACAATTCACTAAACAAAGTGCATGGTCAGAAAGTACTTGTCTTGCTGATTCCATTGGTATAAAATTTGCAAAATTTGGACGTGTGGTTTGAAAGTTATGAATTTTTCCAATTAGAACATCTAATAGACAAGTTTCTGTTTTTTATAAACAGGCAGGGCCACGTGGCGCTTTCCTACTGGTGCGCACCGTTTCGCACGGATCAGCAAAAACCTACTGAAAAGATTGAGAAGGATTTAGAAATTAAATGGTGATTTTAAAATGTTATTAAATCATATTTGATTTAAAACAAGGATCTTTTAAATAATTAAAAGACCCCAAAATAATAAAACTTTATTCCAAAATTGACTTCAGATTATATTACTAATCAGTATTTAAACCTACACAAATCTTGGTTGAGGTTTGAATTCAAATTGATGTTTGAATTGTTTAATCAAAATCAAAACAGAATAAAAGAAATGGAAAAATAAAAAGAAGCAGGAACAAAAAAAATATGAAACAGACTCAGCCCAGCCCAGCTAAGCCAGTCCAGGCCCAGCAACCCAACTAGCCCTCTCCCCCGAAACGTTTTTCTCACCCCAGTCAGAACCCGCAAAGACACCGACGCGTGGACCCCACTCCCCCTCTCTCCCTCACGCTGAAAAACGGACCCCACAGCCACCTCACCATCGTCTTCACCCCGCTGACCCCACCCCTCACTTCGCCGGCCATTGCTGTCGATTAAAGCTCGGCTTAATTCGCGTTAACGCCGCAGTAAAATCACCCCGTGACCATGCCATCTTAAGCGCCTGCGTTTCCTCTCTCTTTCCCCTCTCTCGCCCGGCCCTCTCTGCCCCAGGGCTGCTTCAATTTGGTACCACACCGCCTCTGTCTCCGGCGAGCTTCGAGAGAAATTCCGGCAGCTCTGCATCGCCCCTTTCCCCCTCGACCACACACGCGTGCTCCACGGATCCTGGCGCACCTCCCAGTGGCCTTAGCTCGACCGCGCTCGCCTCAGAGCATCGGCAAGGACAATCACTGCCCACCGCCGTTGTCTGCTACCTCTCCGGCGAGCTACTGATGCCAAACCAGTGCGCCCCTCGTGTTCTGGTGAGTACCTCTACAACCCCCGAGACCGTGCGCATCCTCCTGATACTTTTCCTCGCTTGGTTGCATCCCAGGCGCTCGTCTTCGACCACGACCGTGCGCACCCGACGACGGCAAGAACTCCGGTGAGCGATTCCGATCAACCTCGTGCGCCCCTTCGACCAACGCAAGAAGGTTGAGCATCCCCGTGCCACGGCGATCTCGGTGAGCCACCCCTCTACCTTCCTTGCTTCCTCTATCGCCATCTCCGCCGCCGTCTGACGGCGCCACCGCTCAGTGACGCCTAGCGCCGCCCATCTGTGACCAAGCTATTGTGAGCCATAGGATCTTGATCAAAGGGTTGCGATAGAACGTGAACGAAAGGGTAAGTAGTGCCTCTGCGCCGTGCGATGCAACTTAAATCTAACGGCCCGTATTTGCTGATCCGCGCGAAACGGTGCGCACCAGTAGGAAAGCGCCACGTGGCCCTGCCTGTTTATAAAAAACAGAAACTTGTCTATTAGATGTTCTAATTGGAAAAATTCATAACTTTCAAACCACACGTCCAAATTTTGCAAATTTTATACCAATGGAATCAGCAAGACAAGTACTTTCTGACCATGCACTTTGTTTAGTGAATTGTTTCTAATAAAATGATTGTTTTTGCAGAAACTTGTGTATGCATGTTTAGAATATAAAATTTGTTCTAAAATGATTTTGGGGATAAAATCTTTGGAAAATGGTTTGTTTTGAACCTACTGATCCTAGGAATCAATTGGTGGTTTCAAAAATGTATTTGGTGAAGCAAAGTTACAAATCTTGGAATAAAAGCATTTCTAGCCAATTAAATATGTTGATTATGGTTAAAAATAATTTTGGAAGAAAACTTTTTAGGAAATGTTTTGATTTAAACTCTCTGACCCCAAACACCAAGTTTTATGTTTTGAAAACATATTTTGTGAACCCTATAAAAATTATTGCTTTACTAGAGGCATTTTCAACCACATAAAATAATGACTTGATTTAAAAATGGTTTATGAAGTAAAAACTTTTGCAAATGGTTTTGCCACTTTATAAAATGACCAATAGGTGTTTCCAAATGTTTATAACCTATTAGAAACCACTTTTACAAATAAAACAATCTTTTGCATGTTTGCATGCATTGTTTTGTTTCTATCATTTTATGTGATGAATTGCTTGATTGGTAGATTGAAATATTGCTTGTTGAATGAATTGTAGTGATTTGAAGAGTGTGATCATTGCAAAGAAGGAGTGAACTTATATTCTCTACCAAAAAGGCAAGTGATGCTTCATACTTTTGTCCCATTATTTTCACTATGCATTAGTGATATTTCTAAGTAGGACTTGCATGGAATTTTGCTAAGTGTAAACTATGCCATGGGAAATCCTAGTAGATGAAACCTTAGTAAAAATTTTCCAAAGTTAAGATTCCTACTACTATCATGCTTAGCTTAGCTAATAGAAAACAAGGGTGGAATATAAATTCATACTATGGAGTATTTCTAAGTCAAGGACTTGTGTTTTGTTTAATAAAACAACTAAGTGAATGAATCACCTAGGTGGAATGGAAGGAATGGTTTGTGTTGAGTGGTTCACAAGGCCCATTTCTATGGTTTACCTTGTGTATCTCACTTGTGGATGGCCACCCAGGAACAAAGAGATTTGAGATGTCAAATGTTGAGAAGCTTCAAGTGCAGCCACTTGGCATTATGGGCTCTGCCTGGATCATATAGGTTGCAATAACTTAGCCAAATGGACAGTTGGTGGTAGGGTTTTTATAGGTTGGAATGCGTCCATTCTGGTCTAAGGGAAGGCTTCTGAAAGATCCTGTCTTGGTGAAACCAAGTCTTGTGGGGAAAGTGTACAACCTCTGCAGATGGAAGAATCTATGTACTTAGCCATGTCCCTGGCAAAGGACAATTTGAGCATCAAGACATGGAAGCTATCAAGAATCTCCTCATCCCAATTTCTAAGTTAAAATCTTGTGGTTGAACAAGGGTTGAAAGGATCACCAATTTCTATTGGGAGATGCCTTGGGAAAGATTTTGACAAGCAAAAACTTAGTGTTTACAAATGATAAGGAAAATCTATTTTGGGCAATGCAAGTCTAAGCTCCACTTAGCCAAATGCATATAGATGATAGACTCTACTATACTACCATAGTATCACTTGCCAATACAATTCAAATGTATTGACCCTTGTGGCTATAACTTATTATGTTGCAGGTTTGTTTGATGTTAGAGAAGTTATTGATTTAGGATTACAAGTCTACAACCAACATGTCTGCCTGTGGCACTTTGAAGATGAAGGACCCCATGCTATTGTTATATTCTGCTGCATTGTAATGAGATAGCCAAATGAGCTATGTAAGATGTAATAAATTATTTTATTCCTGGTTATAAAGTTGTATTATGACCTTTGTTTCTTGATATTACATCTTAACTGTGGATGCTAGCTATTGATCCAGGGACTAGCATTGTAAACACAGGGATCTCTACCTTATTAAAGGTTGGAAACTTACAGATGGTATCAGAGCATTGTGTTGCCTGTAGGATTTGTAACCCTAGGATTGGACAAACCCCTTAGAAAAATAGGAGTTGTATTTGTTCCAAAACTTATTTACAAACAATCTTGTAAACTCTTTCCTCAACTATTTTTGATTTTGATTCTGCATCTCTTCTATTTCAAACTTGATGAACAAAGCCTACCCCATGGCCAAAGACTTCACCATGAGCAAAGAACTTCATCAACTCTAATGACTTCAACATCTTCAAGTGTTTTCAACCTTATTCTCAACAAGGACTTCAACCTTGGATACCACCAAGGACTACAAGTGAGACAAGAAATATTGCTCAAGAATTGAAGACTAAGGGAATACAACTTAGAAGGAACCATCATCACTTTAAAGTTTTGTGACCAAGAATTTTTCCAAAGAAACCATGATCTCGTGCAAGAAGAATCAACCAAGAAGGAAGGAAAGATCTCAAGTGAACCATATAGATGGACCACCATATTTAGTATAGATCAAACACACCAACTTATGTGGTGTAACAAAAATATTTTGTTGCCTAAAAATGTGCTTGAACTTTGTTGTTTGAGTGGAATGTTTGTTTGTGATTGCTTGCACATTGCTTGTGTGAATTGTGATGTGTGTGATTAGAATTCTTACTTAGAAATCTTTTTGCCCATTCTAATCCCAATCCAACCCAAACAGATGACTACTCCAAGAGACTCCAACATCAAGAATGATGACAACAACAACCAAGAGTCAACATGAGAGATCAACTACTAGCAAACCAAACTCAGTTGAACCAAGTGACAACTCAGTTTTTAGCCAACAACAATAAGTTAGACCCAACCATGCAAAAAAATTTGGAAACTCAATCCCAATTGTTGCAAGGGATGGCCACTCAAATGATCAACATGGGAGACAAACTCTTCCCAAGGAGTTTATGACAACAAGGATGACAAATATGATATTTTAGAAGGAACCCAAGCTTGCAATATTTGTGGAGACAAGGATCACACTTCCAGAGAACATGAAGATCAATGCCCCAATTGTGAAGAGAAACATCCAACTGACCAATGCCCCACATCTCAAGCTACTTGTTTCCTATGTGAAGGAAATAATCATGTCCCTATTCAATGCCCCATCTATTCCATAGTTCAACAAAGGAAACAAGGTGGAGTGCAACAACTGATTGAAGACTACCATGAGAGAGCAAAGTCTACCAAGGATGAAGACAAAGGAAAATCTCAGCTTACACCTCCATGCAATATGACTCAATTTAAAGGACCAAAGAGGAGACGTATGTATTATCCAAGGAAAAGGTCAAGGAGACCAGGAACTTTTCCTACCTTTGAGATAAAATATGAAGAACATGAACTAGAAGCACTCCTAGCTTCGGAGAAACCCAAGAAGAAGAAGTATAAGGAGATTAGCCAAGTGTGGTGCAACAACTACAAAGAGTTAGGCCATTATGTGTCAACTTGTCCACAGAAGATACGTGAAGAACTCAATCTTATCACATGTTACAATTGTGGTAACCAAGGACATTATGCAAGCAACTGTCCAGAAAAGATGAAGCACAAGATAAAGCCTATGAAGGATCTCAGCCTTGTCACATGTTTCAAATGTGGAAACAAAGGACACTATGCAGATGTTTGCCCAGAGAGATTCCAACAAGATCCCAAGAAAACCAAGATGTAATCTAGTTGGAAATTTTTTAAGGGTGGTAGTACCCTAGTTGCTTTTGAGCCAACTTGTAACCCTAGCCTCCCCAAATCTCGGGACGAGATTTATTTTAAGGGTGGTAGCCTGTCACATCCCAAGATTTTCCAAATCTTGTAATGTGAAAAATAAATAAACAAAATAAATTATTGTTGAAAATTAGGGTGAAAAGAAACTTTTTGTTTCTAAATGGAAACTTAAAAATCCCATCTTTAACAAACTTTAATTAAAGTTTGAAACCAACAAAATCCAAATCAAGAGAAATGCATTCCTCAATGAATGTATCTTGAAATTTAAACACTTGGAAAATAAATCCAAACCCTAAACCCTAATGGAATAAAAATCATTTCCAAGTTATTTCCAAGCCTATGGATTTGATCCATATAAAAATTGGTCAAACAAACATTTCAAAAGATCAAGAATGACAAATATAAATATTATAAAGCGATAGAAATTGGTTTCACTTAATTTGGAGCCATAGATAAAATTTTATGAATAGAATAAGATAAGGAAATTAAATTTCCAAAGCTAATAAAGAACCTATCTATAAATCCATACCAAATGGTGAGAAAATAATCCTAAAGGGATTTAAAAGGATAAACAAATATTAGACAAGATTTTACAAATTGGAATCACCAAGTTTGGATCTCTAAATAAAAAGATATGGATTTTATAAGATGAAGAAAGAAATATTAAGTAAGGAATATTTAAAGGCCAAATCCAATCTTGACCTAGTCCATAATCAAATGGAATGAATACAATACAAATCCAAATAAAATAAAAAGGATAAAGATTTCCCAAAATAAAATAAAATGGCATAAACCAAATTCTATTTGAATAAAGACAAGTCCAATTTTAAATGATTAATAAATCATATTAGAAACTTTTCCAAATAATTCAAGATGAATTATTTGACACCCAAATAATCAAATAAAAACCTACTGAAAAGATTGAGAAGGATTGAGAAATTAAATGGTGATTTGAAAATGTTATTAAATCTTATTTGATTTAAAACAAGGATCTTTTGAATAATTAAAAGACCCCAAAAAGAATAAAACTTTATTGCAAAATTGACTTCAGATTATATTACTAATCTATATTTTAACCTACACAAATCTTGGTTGAGGTTTGAATTCAAATTGATGTTTGAATTGTTTAATCAAAATCAAAACAGAATAAAAGAAATGGAAAACGAAAAAGAAACAGGAACAAAAAATATGAAACAGACTCAGCCCAGCCCAGCTAAGCCAGTCCAGGCCCAGCAGCCCAACTAGCCCTCTCCCCCGAAACGTTTTTCTCACCCCAGCCAGAACCCGCAAAGACACCTACGCGTGGACCCCACTCCCCCTCTCTCCCTCACGCTGACAACAAACCCCACAGCCACCTCACCATCGTCTTCACCCCGCTGACCCCGCCCCTCACTTCGCCGGCCGTTGCTGTCGATTAAAGCTCGGCTTAATTAGCGTTAACGCCACAGTAAAATCACCCCGCGACCATGCCATCTTAAGCGCCTGTGTTTCCTCTCTCTTTCCCCTCTCTCGCCCGGCCCTCTCTGCCCTAGGGCTGCTTCAATTTGGTACCACACCGCCTCTGTCTCCGGCGAGCTTCGAGAGAAATTCCGGCAGCTCTGCGTCGCCCCTTGCCCCCTCGACCACACACGCGTGCTCCACGGACCCTGGCACACCTCCCAGTGGCCTCAGCTCGACCGAGCTCGCCTCAGAGCGTCGGCAAGGACGATCACTGCCCGCCGCCGTCGTCTTCTACCTCTCCGGCGAGCTACTGACGCCAAACCAGTGCGCCCCTCGTGTTCTGGTGAGTACCTCTACAACCCCTGAGACCGTGCGCATCCTCCTGATAGTTTTCCTTGCTTGCTTGCATCCCAAGCGCTCGTCTTTGACCACGACCGTGCGCACCAGACGGCAGCAAGAACTCCGGTGAGCGATTCCGATCAACCTCGTGCGCCCCTTCGACCAACGCAAGAAGGTTGAGAATCCCCGTGCCACGGCAATCTCGGTGAGCCACCCCTCTACCTTCCTTGCTTCCTCTATCGCCAGCTCCGCCGCCGTCTGACCGCGCCACCGCTCACTGACGCCCAGCGTCGCCCATCTATGACCAAGCTATTGTGAGCCGTAGGATCTTGATCAAAGGGTTGCGATAGAACATGAACGAAAGGGTAAGTAGTGCCTCTGTGCCGTGCGATGCAACTTAAATCTAACGGCCCGTATTTATTTGATTATTTGGGTGTCAAATAATTCATCTTGAATTATTTGGAAAAGTTTTTAATCTGATTTATTAATCATTTAAAATTGGACTTGCCTTTATTCAAATAGAATTTGGTTTATGCCATTTTATTTTATTTTGGGAAAATCTTTATCCTTTTTATTTTATTTGGATTTGTATTGTATTCCTTCCATTTGATTATGGACTAGGTCAAGATTGGATTTGGCCTTTAACTATTCCTTATTTAATATTTCTTTCTTCATCTTATAAAATCCATATCTTTTTATTTAGAGATCCAAACTTGGTGATTCCAATTTGTAAAATCTTGTTTAATATTTGTTTATCCTTTTAAATCCCTTTAGGATTATTTGCTCACCATTTGGTATGGATTTATAGATAGGTTCTTTATTAGCTTTGGAAATTTAATTTCCTTATCTTATTATATTCATAAGATTTTATCTATGGCTCCAAATTAAGTGAAACCAATTTCTATGGCTTTATAATATTTTTATTTGTCATTCTTGATCTTTTGAAATGCTTGTTTGACCAATTTTTATATGGATCAAATCCATAGGCTTGGAAATAACTTGGAAATGATTTTTATTCCATTAGGGTTTATGGTTTGGATTTATTTTCCATGTGTTTAAATTTCAAGATACATTCATTGAGGAATGCATTTCTCTTGATTTGGATTTTGTTGGTTTCAAACTTTAATTAAAGTTTGTTCAAGATGGGATTTTAAGTTTCCATTTAGAAACAAAAAGTTTCTTTTCACCCTAATTTTCAACAATAATTTATTTTGTTTATTTATTTTTCACATTACAAGATTTGGAAAATCTTGGGATGTGACATTGATCCATGCGCTTCAACGCATACTTTCAGAATATCCAATGCCACCTTTATAACCACCCAGGTATGGAAGTGGCGTTTGGTGTCATCAAAGCACTCATCCAGTGATGGTGATTAACATGATCTCATGGTCGAAGGATTAGGTTACTATGTATCTGAAAGCTTGTAGCAAACAAACTTAATGACTTGATCTTATGCTATGCTTACTATGGGTTTGTGTCCATCACATAATTCTCCTAATGATATGACCTTGTTATTAATAATATCTAATGTCCATGATTAGAAAACCATGATCATCTATTAATCAACAAGCTAGCTTAACAAGAGTCTTACTAGGGACTCTTTTATGTTTACAAAACATACAAGTATTAATGTTTTCGGTTAATACAATTATAGAATGTGATGCAAACATTTATCATAAACATAAATATATAATAATAATCACTTTATTATTGCCTCTTGGTATATCTCCAACATAAAATTGAGACCGAGAATATAAAATTGAGTGTTTTAAACATGGAAATCAATTCTACATGGTGCAGAGTGATGCTACATTGGCAGTATTCTAATATTTTCATATGACAAATGTAAAGGGTGAAAATTATTCCTCGTGTAGGGAGAATAATAATGGAATGACCTTTAACCTTTGTATTTGCAGCTATTTGATATTGTACGACCTTATTAACTTAATATTTTGTCTCTCTCAGGATACTATACTGATCTCAAATTTTGTTGTTTTCGTAGATTACCGAAATAGCGAAGGATGTGTGCTGAGATGGTGATACCAAGCTGGAAAATAGTGCTATTATCATTTTCCATTATATTTTAGAATGTCAATTTGGCATAGAAATATCTTGTATTCCTTGGATATTGTTCGTTGTAACGCTACAAAGTTGATTTAGTATGTGAGGTTTTTGTCCACTATATTGCGTCCATGTCTATATTGTAACAACCCTAGTTTAATTAAATAGTAATTAGGGTTTGTATGTGCATTCATGAGCATTATCATTTTAAAATGTGTGGAAGAAATAATCATCAAAACACTAAACCCTAATTTCCTCCTTCTTTGAAATCAATTCAAAATGGTTTCTGAATTTTGAAAAACTACGGAAATAGTGGAACCCAAATTGATTACAAGGGTCCCTGCAATATTTCAATATTTGTAAAAGCTCTGGTATTTTTTAAATACTCAAAAAAGGTTTGAATTTAAAAATTCAAATAGAAAAATGCAAACAGAAAATGGAAAATCGTTCAGGAAATAAAAAACATAGCCAGCCGCAATCAGGCCCAGCCCAGCTAGCCCAGCTTCCTCTCCTCCCTTTCCCTGCTTCTCAGCGCACTCGCAGCCAGCCCAGCCGCAGCCAGCCCAGCCGCAGCCCATCTTGGCCCAACACGGCCCAATACCGCTTCACCCTGCCCCTATTGCCTTCCTCCCGCTGCCGAAGCAGCTTGGTGGCTCGCCGTCGGCCACCCTATGCTCTGTCGTGCGCCACGATGAACGCCGCCGCCCTCGGGCGTCTATAAGAGCTCTAGCGCCGCCGCCGGAGAACCCTAGCCCTTCACTTCTCACTTTCTCTTGCTCTGTCGCCCGCGTGCCCGAAACCCTAGCTCCTAGATCCTGTTCCTCCCCACCGTCTCTGGCGACCCCGCGCCATTCCGAGGGCACCGTCAGGACCGCCTCATCGTCCTCGTTCGCCTGGTCGAAGGAATCGACGCGTCTCGCCCGGAATCGATGATGTCATCCATCTCTTCTCCGCCTCTGTCGCAGCTCGCCGGTGACCGTGTCTTTGCTCTCGACCTCCCCTGGCCTCGATGACCACTCCATCGGCTTCCTGGTGAGCTCACGGTTCTAATGAACCCCTCCGCACTCTCCCTCTGTCTCTCTAGCTCCTCCTCGACGAGCACCACCACTCACTGCTGCTGTTCGTCGCCAATGTTGACACTCCGGCGACCATTCTTGGGCGGAGCCACCACTAACACGTTCAGCGCACAAGCCAGCATCGAGCACGCCCAGTCCCATAGCATCGCATTGCCCCTAGCGCCGTGCCCACGTCCGTCCTGAGAGCAGCTCCATGGATGACGTCAGCATGACATCACCATGAGTCAATAATACCTATTTCTTTTATTTAATGTTTTGTAAATTCATTTCTAGAATTAATATATACCCCTATGGGCCACCCCTGCCAGGATTTTAATAATTTTGGAAAATGTTTTTTGAAATGATTAAACTTATGACATGTGGGCCTAAGCTGGAAAATAATTTAATAAATCCCAAAAATGTTTAATTGTTTTAATAATGAATTAAAAATGGAGAAATTCATAACTAATTCATTTTAAATCAGAAAAATACAAATAATATATCAAAATGTTTAGAAAAATAAGATCTATCTCATAGTGTTATAATCATGCTTATCTAAGCAACTTTGATGACAAGTTTAATTAGAAGAACATAAAGACCCCTCTCATATGCCTCTGAAGTTTCCCCAAGTTAGGGTTTGCACCCCTCGGGACCCTGATTAAGTTGTCAAGCATGCATTAGGGGTTTATTTCAATGCTATTTAACTTGTCATATCATCAACCTTGCTTGATCATTGCATCGATGCCATGTGTTGATTGTTTCTCTTTCTTTCCGGTGTTTGGTTCTTCTCCGGTAGAATACGATATCGGAATCGATATCAAGGTCAAAGCCTGAGATCAACACCGTTGAAGCTTGATGTAGAGGTCCCAACCTGATAAAGTAGAGATCCCTGTGTTTACAATGCTAGTCCCTGGATCAATAGCTAGCATCCACAGTTTAAAACGTAATATCAAGAAACGAAGGTCATAATACAACTTTATCACCAGGAATAAAATAATTCATTACATCTTACATAGCTCATTTGGCTATCACATTACAATGTAGAAGAAATCTATATAGCATGGAGTCCTTCATATTCAAAGTGCCACAGGCAATCATGTTGGTTGTAGACTTGTAATCCTATTCAACACACTTCACTAACATCAAACAAACCTGTAACATAATAAGTTACAGCCACAAGGGTCAATACATTTGAATTGTATTGGCAAGTGATACTATGGTAGAATAGTGGTATCTATCATCTATATGCATTTGTCTAGGTGGAGCTTAGGATTGCTTTGCTCAAAATAGATTTTCCTTATCATTTGAAAACACTAAATTTTTTTTGTCAAATCACCCAAGGAACAACCAATAGAATTGGTTAACCTTTAACCCTTTTTCAACCACAAGCTTTTAACTTAGAAATTGGGATGAGGAGATCCTTGATAGCTTCCATGTCTTGATGCTCAAATTGTCCATTGCCGGTGGGACACGGCTAAGTACTTAGATTTTACTCTCTCGAAAGGTGGTGCACTTTCCCCACAAGACTCGACATGCATCGAGACAAGATCTTTCATAAGCCTTCCCTTAGACCGAATGGACGCGTTCCAAACCTATCACCCCCTACCACCTTATGTCCACCTGGCTAGGTTATTGCAACCTATATGATCTAGGAAGAGCCCATATTGCCATGTGGCTGCAGTTGAAGCTTCTCAACATTTGACATCTCAAATCTCTTTGTTCCTGGGTGGCATTCCACAAGTGAGATACACAGGGTAGGCCCTGAAAATGGGGCCCTGGTAACCACTCAACAAAAATCCATCCAAGCAATTACCATTCCACCCAGGTGATTCATTCACTTAGTAGTTTTATTAAGCAAAAACATAAGTCAAAAGACTTAGCAAAATTTCCATAGCATGTATATAACCCACCATTGTTTGCTATTAGCTAGGCTAAGGATGATAGTAGTAGAAAACTTAACTTAGGAAAAATTCTACTAAGGCATCATCTACTAGGATTTCCCATGGCATAGTTAACACATAGAAAATTTCATGCAAGTCCTACTTAGAAATATCACTAATGCATAGTGAAAATATTAGGACAAAAAGTATGAAGCACCACTTGCCTTTTTGGTAGAGAAACTAAGTTCACTCCTTGATCTTGCAATAGTCACACTCTTCAAAGTTCACTACAAATCAATCAAGCAAGGCACAAATTTAATCTAGCATTCAAACAATTCATCACACAAAATAAAGAAAACAAAACAATGCATGCAGGCATGCAAAAGATTGTTTTATTTGGAAAGGTGGTTTATAATAAGCTATAAACATATTAAAGCACATATTAGTTATTTATAAAAGTGGCAAAGTCATTTGAAAACAAGTTAGTGAAAATAGGCCATTTAAATCATTTTTGTTTTGCTAGAAATGATTTAAATCAAAGTAATAATTTCTAATGTTAGCCAAATTTGTTTTTAAACACAAATGTTAGTATTTATGGTCAAAGTTTTTAAAACTAATCCATTTGCTAAAGTTTTCACTCAAAAACCATTTTTAAATAAAGCACCATTTTTATATTTCTAGAAAAGCTTTTTATTCAAAGGAATAATTCCTTAGTGTCACAAAATATATTTTAAAATCCAAAAGTTGGTTTTTATGGTCAGTAGGTTCGAAACAAACCATTTACAAAAGATTTTACCCTAAAATCATTTTTAGAATAATTTTTATAACCAAAATAGGCCTAAACATGTTTCTGCAAAACAACTAATTTTCCAGAAGCAAAACACTATAATAAGGGCATGGTTGCAAAGGTTTCTTTTTCCTGATTCCAATGATATAAAGTTTGCAAATTTTGGACGTGTGGATCAAAAGTTATGAATTTTTCAAATCCAAACACTAAATAGAAATGTTTCTTTTTTAAAACGAAGTCTATGCCACACGCCACGTTCTTACTGGCCGATAACGGTTCGTGTGGATCATGTAGCTGCAGCCGATGGATCTAATTAGATATGTGCGGTTCAGATCATTGCGTACCCCTTCACTAGACGTTCTATCGCATCCATTAGATCAAAATCTAACGGCTCAGAGCGCTATGACCAAGTACTGGCGGCGTTGAGGAACGGTGAGGGCGGCAATGCTCGGCTGTGACGTTGAGGTAGCTACAGGAAGCGAGGGAGGAAGAGGGATGGATCACCGTGATCGCAGGAGAGTGGAGAAGCTCAATGTGGTCGTTGCAGTGACAGGGGCGCACGGTGTTGCTGGCGATTGCTCGCCATAGTTGTCGTCGGCGTCGGGCGCTTATGTTCGCCGTTGGCGAGGTTACGGGTCACGCCAAGGCAATAAAAAGGGCATGTCAGATGCACGAGAGATAGGAGGTTGTAGAGGTAGCAACCAGAGAGGAGGGGCGGTTTGTGCTTACGGGGAGAGGTCGCCAGAGTGGACACAGCTGACGGCGGCGCTCTGTTGAAGACGAAGTCAAGTATCTGGGGCGCGCGCGTGCAAGCGGGAGATACTGGCAGACGCGGGAGATGGTGGCGAACATGCTCGTGAGGGTTAGGGGCAGTGGGGCGGTGAGGGCTGGCCGGAATCGGCCGGAGTAGCTCGTCGGGGACAGTGGATTCACGCGAGAAATTTGTGTAGCCTAGTGGCTCCGAGGAAACGAGGACTAAGGGGAATGAGAGAGGGAAGCAAGGCGATTAAGTAGGGCGTGATCGCTGGCGGTTTAATAGCGGCATTGATGCGAATTTATCCCGCGGAATCAATGCAAAAACGGGCGAGGGAGGGGGGAGGAATTGGTCGCGGGTTGAAGACGATGCCAAGCTGGCGGTAGGGTCACGCTGTTAGCGAGGTGGAGGGTTACAAGTGGGGTCTCGCGTTCAGTGACTGAGCGCGCGCATATGCGAGTGAGAAAAGAAATGGTTCGGGGGAGAGAGATGGGCTCCTGCTGGGCTAGTTCGGCTGGTTGGGCTGGGTTGGTTATTTTCTTATTTTTTTCTTTCAGAATCTTTTTCTTTTTCTGATTTCATTTTTTGTTTTTATTTGAATCAAATATTTCAAGAACTCATTTTATTTCAAAACTTTTCCGAACTTTCAATAAGTTTTCAATACTGTTTAATAGTCCATTTTATAATATTTTCTCATATTCCCTTAGGGTTTATTATTTATTTAAATTAGACACTTGTCTTTATTTAATTAAGATTTTAAATATGTTTTCAAACTTATATTTGAATTCTAATTTTTACCAAACCTTTTTCATTAGGTTTTATTTATTCATTAGTCTATTAAATAATTCACTTTAAATTATTTAAAATATTTTAATATGATTTAATGTTCATTTAAATTGGGCATTTGTCTTTACTCAAATAAAATCAAATATGGTTTTAAACCCATATAAATTTTATTCAAATAATTATTTTTAAGTTAATTTGATAACTTTTTAATCCACTTTGGAAAATTCCAATTTATTATTTCTCATGATTTAAATAATCATTTACCTTAGGGATTTTTTCCCCATTTAAATATAATTAGAATATGGTTTAATCCCATATACTTTTATTTGAATATTCTTTATCCCTCTATTTTATTTGGGTTTGGATTAACTTTGTTCCATTTGCTTATGGATTTAATTCAAGGTTTAAATTATCTTCTAAATAATTTTATTATTATTTAGTTTAGGAAATTTGTCTTTATTTAAATAAAATTGGATATTGTTAAATCCATATGATTTTATTTAAATAGTCTTCTACTCCTTTTTATTATTCAAAAATCTTTCATTCTATTTGTTTATGGATTTGGCCAAGATTTAATTTGGCTTTTAAGTATTCCTTAATTATTTATTTCTTTCTTTATCTTATTAAATCCATATCTTTTTATTTAAAGATCCAAAATTGGTGATTTCAATTTGTATGATTTTATTTAATATTTGTTTATCTTCTTAAATACTTTTAGGATTATTTTGCTCATAATTTGGTATGGATTTAGATAGGAGCTTTATTAGCTTTTGAAATTATTTCCTTTTATCTTATTAAATTCATAAGTTTTCATCCATGATTCCAAATTGAATGAAACCAATTTCTATGGTGTTATAATATTGTTTTATCATTTTTGATCATTTATAAATGTTTGTTGCTGAATTTTTATATGTATCAAATCCATAGTCTTTGAGAGGTCCTGGAAATGTTTTCTTTCATTAAGATTTGGGATTTTGATTTAACTTTTCCATGTGTTTAAATTTCAAGATGCATTAATTGATGGATGCAATTCACTTCGTTGAAATTTTGTTCAAGAAGGTTTTTGATGTTTCCATTTAAAAGCAAAAAAGTTTCTTTTCACCCTAAATTTCAACAATTATTTCTTTTGTTTATTTATTTTTTCACATTTCAAAATTTGGAAAATTTTGGGATGTGGCACTTGAAGACCAATACTTGATCAACTGTAATCAAGTCAAGTACCAGATGTCCGAAGCTCTGCTTTCTGGATATCAACTGGCAAAGGCAAGCGAAGCCCCACACATGATATAATCCTATGTTTTCAAGCATTTCATTCTTGCCATGTGCATACGATTCCAAAGTAATTTATCGATAGATGGAGCAATCCTATCTAATGCATGTTACCTTTGAAGCCGAACCTAGTATGATAGG
Organism: Avena atlantica; assembly: GCA_910589765.1. Lineage (NCBI taxonomy): Eukaryota > Viridiplantae > Streptophyta > Magnoliopsida > Poales > Poaceae > Avena > Avena atlantica. The sequence goes on from OU342736.1 coordinate 305,964,298, forward strand.
ATGATGTGGTATGATCAGAAATGAAAGTTAAACATGTTAAGGCTTGTATGGGAGGCCACGGTGGGTTGTGGGTTTTGCAGTCTCATACTTGCCACTACTAGGACCTAAGTTCTTGCCTATGGTCCAAGATGAGAGTACAGCCACACGGGGGCCTGGAAACCTCCTCGACCAATTAACTTGTTGAGTAGATTCCATGAGTCACATATTTCGGGCGTTCCATTTGACATACGCATTCTGGCTCTTCTCGCAGGAGGTGAAGGAGGTGCATTCATACATGTAGGTAAGTATGGCAGGGAGCAAGAGATGTGTGGCATCCGTAATCTTGAACCCTATTCACATCATTAGTTACCGGCTTCGGGACTTGATCCGTTACGGCGGCATATCCCTAGTGCATGACTCATGGTCTCGGCGAAAGCAAGGTAAAGGTCGTGTCTAACCACCCTCGGACGGCCTTCCAGGGAAGATGGCTAATGTACTGGCATTAAGAGAAGGTTAGTACGTGTGAGTAAACTTGTACACCCCTGCAGGATTAAATCTTTTCGAAAAGTCCTGTCCACGGTTATGGACGAACTTGGAGACCAGATTCTATGATCATAGAGAACTTGAACCTAATCGTAAAACTTGACAAGTTAATTAATGTGTTCTTAAGGATGCTTCCTCAAGGATCGAGGGGGTGATCCTAGATAGGTTCAGCTGATGATGATTGGATGGATATCAAAATATGATCAATGCTAGAGATACCTGTCTCTTATCCCCTTTTAAAATATTCTGATTAGTCAAGATTCTTTTCCCTCTTGTATTACAAAACAAATATGGCTTTTGTAACATCCCAGAACTTTAATCCAAGTTAATCAAGATCCAAATCATCCAAATCAGGGTTAACAAAAACTTTTCCATATCAAAATATGAGAGCATTCATGAGTATGTGCATTTAAATTAGGAGTTCATTTGAATTGCCATGGTTATGTGATTCATTGCTTGTAAAATGATTCTTAGGTGAAATAAACATCATCTAAATCATTCCCAAACTTTTCCCAAAGAAAAACAACTCAAAATAAATAAATGAAGTGAATGGTTATTTTTGCCAAATTAACTATCATGCCTACTTTGGCTATTCCTAGTACTCAAAACTTAACAGAAACAATGGTGGATCTTTGCACCCCTTGATAGTACACATAATGAGGTACCAAGGCCCACTTTGTGATCTGCCAAAAACATTCAAGTGCTAAGTTGAAATAACATTTTAATATTGAATCTATTTCATATGGGAAGATCCCACTATTTCAAAAACCACTCGAACAAGCTCAATTTTCAAAACCCAAGCAACCATAGAGTCTCAAGCTTATTCCTAGCACACCCACCAAAAATCTTTTCAAAATTCAAACTTGAAGTTCTTTCGGCCATTTCATCAAATACCTTGCAAACACAAAACAAACAAACATCTAACACTATTGTGAGCAGTGATTTGGCCTAACTTGTCCCCTCTCTAGCTCACAGGAAACGTTTAGTAGATCATCTAGCTTAGTTAGTAACCTCTAGCACCACTGTGAGCTTGCCATTTCCATCAATGGTGAGCAGGCCAAGCCTCACCTTGCCACCCCAATGTGGACAGCAAGCTAGAAGAAGAACTAGCTGCGCCAACCTTGTCTGGCATGCTCCATGCCTCACCGCCCCCTCCAGACCAGCCCTAGCTCGAAGACAGAGACAGGAACCGCCGGAAACGCCATGCCCGCGCCGCTATCGACCATGCCGACGCACACCACCGTGCACTCGCCGTTCCCACTCAACCCGACCACCTCGAGACCTTGCCGCCCGCCAGTACGAACCCCACCGTCCCAGGAGACCACTAGACATGCTTGTTTCCTCGACCGGACCCCATAGCCACCGCACGCCGCGAAGTTCGCCGTCGGTACCGTGTAGAGCACCGCACGTTCCAGAGCAAACCCCACCGCCCCTAAGCGCTCATTAAAATCCTAGAGCATCGCCAGGAGACCGCGCGTCGATCACCACCCTCATCCATGCCGCTAGTAGCCCGTAGCCATGTTGCCACCGTCGCCTGCCCATCCCTCTCGGTCTCGCCATCGAGCCTATAAAAGGAGGGCACCCCCAGCCGTTTGCAGCACACCACTCCACTCCCCTCACCTCACTGATCATCCCACACCTCTAGCCAGAGCACGGGGAGCAGGAGCTCACCGGAATTGTACCGGAGAAGGCTGCCTCTGGACGAGAAGGGCGCCGCTGATTGCGACCACCCCCGGAGCTCGCCATCGACCACCAGTCTGTTTGCCCGCCTCGCCATCATCGCTGGAGCCCTGGTACGGCCCCTTTGCACCCTCACCGAGCCGCTAGGGTTAGAGCTCGCCGGCGACAGGTCCGTCGTCGACGACGATCCACAGCCGTTGATCCCCACTCTAATCCAACGTCACACACCGCCCCGTACCACTTCGCGCGTTATGAGCCAATGACTAGTGGATCCCCCTGTCAGCTGAGCCCTGCGCTACGGAGTGACACTGGGCCGGCCCGTTAGCGTCTCCCACGCAACCCAGCAGTTTAAATTTAGATTTTTCCATTTAATTTCAAACACAGTTCTGTACATAGATTCAAAAATCAAACCAGCTCGACTCACTAAACCAAAATGCATGAAACTAATTTTGTTAGAAAGGTACTGAAATGCTTAATCCAAGCCCGTTGGATTCAAACCCTTTGGAGTTATAGATCAACCTTGGTAAAAATAACAAGGCAGAAGCTTTTGTGCATTCAAACATTTTTCAAAATTCAACCATAAGAGATTTTGAGTTGATTCCAACTCTCAAAAATCATATTTAACCATACCTTTCAGAATATATAAAAATATATGCGTTTACTTATAGAAATAATGTTCAAGTAATAAAAGAATGCCACATAGGCATTTCTAGTCACTTTATTTATTTAAAATAAAAAGGTTAAACCTTATTAAATTGTGACACCACTTTAAATCACATTCCCATGTACTGAAATATATGGTGATGACATGTGTCAATATTATCCCATGTTTGAGTTGGAGAATATTAAATCTTAAGTAATTTTTCAATGAGTAGAAATTACTTTTCTCAAATTAAAATAAATAAGACAAATGCTTTAATTCTTGTAATGTTAGTGATGATGCTAGATCATCTATAGTGCACCTCGGTGTGATGATTGAAAGTACTTAGGTATTGTTTCGTGATTGTGTACCTCGTATTTATTTATAGACGCTAGTACTGACCAAGGATACGAGGAGGAATGAGGATACTATGAGGAAGAAGTCGAGGAGAACTTCAACCACTGCTCTGCACAAGGCAAGCTAACACTTGCAAGATACCCTACTTCAGCAAGCTTTATACTTTATTGCTTTATCAAAGCCTTCTCTTAAAGTTTACCACCCCTAAGGCATAAAACTTGTCCTAAGTTAGATAATCTTGATGTCATCCTAAGGCATGAGAATTGAACTTAGCAAATCCCCACTTATTTACCACCCCTCATTAGTAGTTACCACCCCTTAGATGCTAGTGTTAAGCATAAAACTTGATCAACTTTATATGGGAATACTTGGTGAAAATGGTTATGAAAACCTTAGGATGATGAGTCATTCTACTGAAATGTTTTTACATGTGTTTCCGAACACCAGATGATTTTGATGATGAAAATGTTGAGGCATGAGCTTTAACCCTTTAAAAAATTGATTGTTGTCTGGATGCGATACCATTCCAATTTTACCGTACAACCATAATACCCGAAATTTGGGTAGGGCTTGAATGGAAATTTATATACCTTAGTATGGGTTCCCTCATGGCCAAAGTCTGAGATGAGGCTACCTTGTGAAGATTGTCCACCTGTGCAGTACCCAAGATGACAGTTGGTCATGGTTGGGAGGCCAAACTCACAAGAGAGGTCCTATACTATGGCGTGTAATTGAAAGGTTAGGATTGATTATCCACATACTGAGTATGGTGAATTCAGGATTGTTCCTGACAGATGTATCGAATGTTGTGGTGAAAGTGTACAATCTCTGCAGAGTGTCAAACTATTCGAATAGCCGCGTTCGCGGTTATGGACAGTTGGAGTGGCCATACTGTTCCCTGTCAGATGTTTTCAAATGACTTATGAAATGAATTGTGACTTTGACTTGACCACAACAGAGTTGTGATATGAATTCAAGTTCCCACTTAGGTGTTATAAAACTTTCAACTAGCTTTCTTTGCTTTTGAACTTAGTAGAGTTAAATCTGGCTTTTTGCAAAACAACCCTAGAGCTTAGTATCCTACTACAAAAACCCCCCTTAACTTATTAGTATTAGTTTGCGAGTACTTAGAGAGTACTCATGGCTTTGTCCCTGGCTATTCACGTGGCCAGACTATGAAGAGGAGTACCAGGATGATGGACCGCAGGAAGGTTACGACAACTAGGATCATCTCCCATCGTCAACATTGCCTGTGACCCTAAAGATGGAGCTTCTCCTACGCTATCGTTACTATTACGTTATTCCGCTGCTTAAGTTGTATTAAGAACTGGATCATGAGATCCTTATTTGTGTAAGACCTTATGTATGGTTTGTAATGGATGATGTACTGTGATATCCAAATTTGTTATGTCTCCCAAAAATGGTAATCCTGGGATTGCGATGTATGGCATAACAGGCATCTGGGATTAAAAATCCAGGTGTTGACAGCTTTATGCAAAAATAACTCCACCAGTCATAAGTCTTGCGGAGTACACCCTGTACTCACCCTTGCTTCGTTGATACTTTTGCAGCAGAGTAAGTGTTACCATAGAAGATGAGTTCTTCACGGCATCAACATCGACGAGTAGTTTGGAGTTCCCAGTCGGCAGTCTGGGATTTATGGATTGGACGTCATTTCAGGCCTCTTAGGCCATTTGTTAAGTTTGTTATACTTAATAGCATAATTTGCCTTCCGTTGTTTGATGTTATGGTCAGTGACCTCTGCCTGTATTATTTTGGTTCTCTGCTTAGTTGTGAGATCGCTGTAATATTTTTGTGTGTCGTTAGGGTCACTTTTGTGTTACCGATTTTCTCTCTGTACGCTTTCGAGATTAGGTTAGGCTTATGTTCAGACGATAGTCTAGGATTTGTCTAGCCTTAATCCCGGGGTTGTCACAGGTTTTGGTATCAGAGTAGTACCGACTGTAGGAAACCTTTCTATTGGTCGATGTTGAGTCTAGTGTTTGTGAAAACTATTTTCAAAGATGAAAATTATGTGTGAAAACTCTGGTATGGTTATTTTTCTCCTTATCCAGTTCCGCTCTAACTCTGGGTTATCTTATTTTGTGTTGATTTGGAAAAGTTTTGCTATCTCGTCCAGTCTTTCAAAACTTAGGTGCCTCTTCAGGCATGTCGTTTCTCAACTAGTTGACCTAGTGTAGAGTTCTTTAGAGTTAGTTGTGTGTGTTCCTTGTTTCCCTTTGTTCTGTTTCTTCTGAGAAATTTCTTTCTATCATAATCTCTCTACCTTAAGGGTCCACAACGTTGTGTTGATGGTTCCACAATGTTTTGTACTAGGTCTCGAGGTTTCCTTTTGCCTCGTGTGCCTCCTTTTTATTTGTTCGGGTACTTCAAAAGTTGTTTCTTCTTTCAGAAGCTACCTTGTGATTACTATCTTGTAGTGTACGTTGTGTCACTCAAGTAGTATTTATTCCTTTCTTTGGGTTTTAACCCTCGGAGTTGAACCTAAGATCCCCGATTGTGTTGGATTCCGGTGTTGTGAATCTTGAACATGAAGCTAACCTTTAACCCAAGATCCATATTATTGACCCCTATGCTTAATGTTTACACATTACCTCAGGATGGCTAGTACCTTCTAGTATAGCCTTCAAGCTTGTGGATATTGTCGCTATTGAACAGTGACGATAAAGGACTTTCCCTACCACTAGCTATGGCAGATATTCCTAATGGAACCAAATAGATCACGACAAGAGTGCTCTTCGTGAGTTTCACTTCTATACTCGTGACTCTGCCATACCTTTCCTTCTCTACATTGGTCTTCAGAAGATTGTTGACTTATGCATCCACATCTCGGGATTCTACTCTGAGCATGTTCCTTTCCCTTGTTGCTTTCCGACCTTTGTCTACCAGTTGGTAGCCAAGCAGTAAATGTGCATTGGTATCTTCCAATGCAAGATACACTTGTGGTCCGTCAAGACAAACCATTTCGGGATGTCAGGAGAAACAAACTCTAGTACCTCATCATTTCTAAGACCAGGTCAAAGTGTTGTAATCTAGAGAATCAATAAGTGTTGATTAGCTTACGTTCTGTTCTACCTTAAAACATCACACCCTTTTATACTAAGAGATTGTGCTGAGATTCATGACCTCTTAATGAAGTGATGCTCTTACACATTTTACCCACCCTTCCACGGAGTTGTTCGCGCTCAAGAATGTTGTATGTGCATAATAATGTGGCCATCTAAGATTCTTAGAAATTATTATTGCTTCGAACTAAAAGGACATTAGTATCATTCTTAGTGTGATGGTTAACCCTATCACTAAGCGAAGTTTGATAGTGATACCAAGTCCGTTATTCTGGTGCACTCTCCTCAGTCAAAGAGTTAGGTTCATACCAAAACTCTGAGACTATGTCTTCTTGCCTTACCAAGCAAGTTTCCTCTCGAACTAAGTGACATATCGGTGGTTCGTGATATTCTGGATGTCTAATAGAAGTATCGCCATGTTATCACATGACCGTGTTATCAAGTTCTGGAGCAAGCAACTTCTCTGAACTGCTCTTTTCTCCAGGGATCCGTACTGGATACCCCTAAACTAGTTGGTTGAGCTTAAACAACAACTTGGAGAGTTGTAAGACGGAAGTTCTATCCAACTTTGTTCCTCTTTAAAGGGATGTCTAATTCTGTTAGTGTTGAAGCAGGATAATACGTCCTTTGTGGATATGTTATCTTCTCTGCCTTTGATTCCATTGGGAAATCGTCAAATCAAACTCAGTTCCAAGGAATATCCTGGTGGTGTATCTACTTGTGATGTTTCACTTAAGTACATCTTCATATCCTCTGGTCTGACCAGTATTTCTTCCTTGTTCATACAAAATTTGAGTCCGTCTTCTTGGAGTTTATAGATAAGTTTGTTATTGAGCCAATCAATGACATCCTTACCTTCTCCATGCTAGAAGAGATTCATGTGGAACAGTTGGCATTAATGTTGGAAACTTTTGCAAACCATCTTTGTGTTATCTCGAAGTACGTGTTCCGGATGTTAGAAGTAACCCTCTCTAGTTCACGCGCAAAATGTTGAAAGAAGTCACCGTGGATTCGAGTAGCATTATCTTTGTGTCCTCGGGAATCATTCCAAGTTAGTCAAGCATGTGCGAGGTATTCTTGATATGGTAGGTTGATACCTTCACATCTCGAGAAGATCCTCCAAGCACACCAAGCCACTGATTGATTTGTTCACGGAATATAAGAAGTCCAACAAAACTTCGATATCCTCCTAAATGTTTACTAAACAGGATTTAGTTGTGTTTCATTGCAAACAATTCATGTAGATGCAATTATGTTTTGATAACTTGCTATCACATGGGTTCCGCAATCTAGCTCATCTTTTAGAGCTTGACATTGAAGTACATGGCTTGAGAATCTAGTAACTTTACCTTGTGGTAAATGTTGCACACTTTCTATTCGGACATGCTGAGTCTGAAGTATCTCTCCACTTAATCAAAGCAGAATCTCACACAGCAATAATGGTTGGTTTTCCTCAAGGTTTTGACGTAGGTATCTTTGGAAATCTGGCAAGATTGATGTAATGGTTGGCACAATTAGCCGGAATACCTATTGTCACCTTCTCTTGAATCAGTAATAACAACCACTCTTCATGAGGCATCTTCTATGATTTATCATAGGAGTTGATCTTATGGTTTTCTTTGGATCCGAAGTCTGACCTTTACTTGATGACTGATTGAAGGCTTGTTAAAAGTTTGATTTCAGTATCTCGAACATCAAGGATAACATTTAAAGTAGAGTTGCTAAATGTCTCTCGGTCGATCCTCCAGAACCATTTACGTTGGCAAGTGCCTTGTTATGCCAAGTACTTGGAGACTGAGAATGAAGTTTCTTTCTTCTCGTGTCATCAGGAATCTTCTCAACTATTCATCTTGGTGGTGTAAAGCGGTATCAAGATCGTTGGAAAGGATTTTGATAGACCTGGATGAATAAAGAGTTTCTTCCCGCTTTCTTAAAACATGTTCGAAGAGCGACCATGATTTTGGTAATCAACAGTTTCTCTTGTTACATTTTCCTTGTGGCTCTTACGAGTCCTCTCCACCAAAACACCTTTCTGTCTTGGCCATCTGTTGAATGAAAGAGTGACTCTTCTATGTCAAAAGTAGTTCAACAGCTTGGTTTTGTTGGTATCTATCTTTTCCACCTGTAAATTTCTACTTAATTCTAGTAGAGGTTTACCTCTCGAAGTTGGTGGTCATGTTCTTTCTGTTGGAAGCTTCCTTCCATCTGAAGTCAAAACTGTTCTGCAAGCTCCATGGTCTCAATCCTTATGAATACCAGTTACCTATCACCTTGAAACCTTATCCTTTTGTTTTCCTCTACCTTGGCGTGTTTCATGTCGTTGACTCCAGAGATGTTCGTGAAACATCTATCCATAAGTTGACCATGAGATATTTAGTTTGTGGTTCCGTGTCATTCCCTCTCTTCCTTAGTGTGAGCAGCCACCTCGAAGATTATGAAGCGCTTTGTCCATTCTTCATGGTGGCATCGATCAACCTCTTCGAGAAGATCGTCGAAGTCTAAACCCTGTTCAATCTATCTTCCTACCTAGGAATCTCGGGACGAGATTCTTTTAAGGGGGATAGAATTGTAACAACCCTAGTTTTCTTAAATAGTAATTAGGGTTTGTATGTGCATTCATGAGCATCATCATTTTAAAATGCGTGGAAGAAATAATCATCAAAACACTAAACCCTAATTTCCTCCTTCTTTGAAATCAATTCAAAATGGTTTTTGAATTTTGAAAAACTACGGAAATAGTGGGACCCAAATTGGTTACAAGGGTCCCTGCCATATTTCAATATTTGTAAAAGCTCTGGTATTTTTGAAATACTCCAAACAAGTTTGAATTTAAAAATTCAAACAGAAAAATGCAACCAAAAAATGGAAAATCGTTCAGGAAATAAAAAAACAGAGCCAGCCATAATCAGGCCCAGCCCAGCTAGCCTAGCTTCCTCTCCTCCCTTTCCTTCCTGCTCAGCGCGCTCACAGCCAGCCTAGCCGTAGCCCAGCTCGGCCCAGCGTGGCCTAGTACCGCTTCACCCCGCCCTTGTCGTCTTCCTCCCACTAACCGAAGCAGCTCTGTGGCTCGCCGCCGGCCGCCCGATGCTCTGTTGTGCGCCGTGATGAACGTCGCCGCCCCCGAGCGTCTATAAGAGCTCTAGTGCCACCGCCGGAGAACCCTAGCCCTTCACTTCTCACTTTCCCTTGCTCTGTCGCCCGCGTGCCTGAAACCCTAGCTCCCAGATCCTCTTCCTCCCACCGTCTCCGGCGACCACACGTCGTTCCGAGGGCACTGTCAGGACCGCCTCATCGTCCTCATTCGCCTGGTCAAAGGAATCGACATGGCTCGCCCGGAATTGATGACACCATCCATCTCTTTTACGCATATGCCGCAGCTCGCCGGCCACCGTGTCGTTGCTCTCGACCTCCCCTGGCCATGCTGACCACTCCATCGGCTTCCTGATGAGCTCACGGTTCTAATGAACCCCTCCGCACTCTCCCTCTTGCTCTCTATCTCCTCCCCGACGAGCACCACCACTCACCGCCGTTGTTCTTCGTCGATGTCGACGCTTCGGTGACCATTCTTGGGCGGCGCCGCCACTAACACGTTCAGTGCACAAGCCCTCATCGAGCACACCCAGTCCCGTAGCCTCGCATCGCCCCTAGAACCGCGCCCGCGCCCGTCCTGAGAGCAGCTCCATGGATGACATCAGCATGACGTCACCATGAGGAAATAATACCTATTTCTTTTATTTAATGTTTTGTAAATTCATTTCTAGAATTAATATATACCCCTGTGGGCCACCCCTGTCAGGATTTTAATAATTTTGGAAAATGTTTTCTGAAATGATTAAACTTATGACATGTGGGCCCAAGCTAGAAAATATTTTAATAAATCCCAAAAAAATTAATTGTTTTAATAATGATTTAAAATGAATTAAAAATGGAGAAATTCATAACTAATTCATTTTAAATCAGAAAAATACAAATAATATATCAAAATGTTCAGAAAAATAAGATCTATCTCATAGCGTTATAATCATGCATAGATAAGCAACTTTGATGACAAGTTTAATTAGAAGAACATAAATACCCCTCTCATATGCCTCCGAAGTTTCCCCTAGTTAGGGTTTGCACCCCTCGGGACCCCGATTAAGTTGTCAAGCATGCCTTAGGGGTTTATTTCAATGCAATTTAACTTGTCATATCATCATCCTTGCTTGAGCATTCATCGATGACATGTGTTGATTGTTTCTCTTTCTTTCCGGTGTTTGGTTCTTCTCCGGTAGAATACGATATAGGAATCGAGATCAAGGTCAAAGCCCGAGATCAACACCGTCGAAGCTTGAAGACCAATACTTGATCAACTGTAATCAAGTCAAGTACCAGATGTCCGAAGCTCTGCTTTCTGGATATCAACTGGCAAAGGCAAGCGAAGCCCCACACATGATATAATCCTATGTTTTCAAGCATTTCATTCTTTCCATGTGCATACGATTCCAAAGTCTTTTATCCATAGATGGAGCAATCCTATCTGATGCATGTTACCTTTGAAGCCTATAATCCCTGATCCACTGCTCCTAGCATAACTAGGGTCTATCTTGTGAAGCATTGCTTGAGCTGTTACATCTGTTGTGCTTAGCCATGCTTAGATGTTACCACGAGTCCATTCGGTTGATGAATCAAATCTGCGAATGAACCTAGTATGACAGGATGACGTGGTATGTTCAGAAATGAAAGTTAAACATGCTAAGGCTTGTATGGGATGCTACGGTGAGTTATGGTTTCTGCAGTCCCATACTTGCCACTACTAGGACCTGAGTTCTTGCCTATGGTCCAAGATGAGCGTACAGCCACACGGGGGCCTGGAAACCCCCTCGACCAACTAACTTGCCGAGTAGATTCCATGAGTCACATAGTTGGGCGTTCCATTCGACATACGCTTGCTGGGTCTTCTCGAAGGAGGTGAAGGAGGTGCATTCATACAGTTAGGTAAGCATGGAGGGGAAGAAGAGATGCCCGGAACCGTAATCTTGAACCCTGTTCACATCATTAGGGACCGGCTTCGGGACTCGACCCATTACGGCGGCATCTCCCTAGTGTGTGACTCATGGTCTCGGCGAAAGCAAGGTAAAGGTCGTGTCTAACCACCCTCTATCGGCTTTCCAAGGAAGAGGGCTAATGTACTGGCATTAAGAGAAGTTTAGTACGTGTGGGTAAAGTTGTACACCCCTGCAGGGTTAAATCTTTTCGAAAAGCCGTGGCCACGATTATGGACGAACTTGGAGACCAGATTCTAAGATCATAGAGAAAGTGAACCTAATCTTAAAACTTGGCAAGTTAAGTAATGTGTTCTTAAGGATGCTTCCTCAAGGATCGAAGGGGTGATCCTAGATAGGTTCAGCTTAGGGGTGGGCAGAAAAACCGATAACCGAAAACCGAACCCGAAAAGACCGAGACCGAAAGGACCAATCAAAAAATTGGGTAGCAAATTTTGTAGACCGAATTTTGTTCGGTTAATTTGGCCATTAGTTCTTGGTAACCGAATAGACCGAACTAACCGAATTTTAGGTAAGAGTGGCGTAGTTCCAAAGCCCTAGTTGCTCATAACTATAGATTTATCTTTCTTGACTAAGCCAAATTTAGTATTATTGAATGTTAGTTTCCGCAAATTAATATGACTATTTGAAGTGTATTTGTTATTCAAATTACAACTTACATAGTACCAAATGGTTTACCAAATATTATCGAACTTTTGTATTTGATAATATCTAAAACACAATTTGGTCATAACCGGAACCGAACCCGAATTATCGGGTAACTGAATTTGTCGGTTAGTAAAAATAACAAGTAAATTTCGGTCTTTATTTTTTTGAAGACCGATTTCAAAATAGACCGATATGCAAAGACCGAATTTTCGGTCATGACCGAATGCCCACCCCTAGTTCAGCTGATGATGATTCGATGGATATCAAAAGATGATCAAAGCTAGAGATACCGCTCTCTTATCCCCTTTTAAAATATTCTGATTAGTCGAGATTCTTCTCCCTCTTGTCTTACAAAACAAAGATGGCTTTATGCAAAATAACTCCACTAGCCATAAGTATTGCGGAGTACATCCTGTACTCACCCTTGCTTCGTTGATACTTTTGCAGCAGAGTAAGTGTTACCATAGAAGATGAGTTCTTCACGGCATCGACATCGATGAGTAGTTTGGGGTTCCCAGTCGGCAGTCTAGGATTTATGGATTGGACGACATCGTTATGCTTCAGGCCTCTTAGGCCATTTGTTAAGTTTGTTATACTTAATAGCATAATTTGCCTTCTGTTGTTTGATGTTGTGGTTAGTGACCTCTGCCTGTATTATTTTGGTTCTCTGCTCAGTTATGAGCTCACTATAATATCTTTTTGTGTCGTAGGGTCACTGTTGTGTTACCGATTTTCTCTATGTACGCTTTTGATATTAGGTTAGGCTTATGTTCAGACAATGGTCTGGGATTTGTCTAGCCTTAATCCCGTGGGTGTCACATATATCAACATTATATAAAATTGATGTGGGCATCATATGAACTAACATTTTTTGTTGGAACTATCCAACAACTCTTCTAAGAGCCATAATGACCTATTTTGTCGATTTCAAAACCAATTCATGCAGATTAGCCACCAACGCATATGTGGTGTTGTTAGTCTCTATCTATATACGTTGCTATCTTGCAACGCTTCTTCGTGTGGATTACCAACGCAAAGATATACATTGTTGTAAACCCTTGCAACGCCACCAAAGGCAACTCATAATAGATCTGTTGGTGTTGACGTCACCAATGCTTATATGGACATCTAGAAACACATAAATTCATTGCTGAAGGGGGTTCATGTTGTAGTGCATATTGCTCCATGCAAGAGAGAGGATAGAGGGGAAATAATTTTATATTCTCTATGGGCAACCCACAAGCTTGAGCTACACCTTAAGATTAATGATAACTTTATTTTCTCCACAATATGACAAGGTGAACCTTAAGAAATGCCACATAGGTCTTAAGGTGTGCATTTTACAAATTGTGGATAAGGTCAACATTTGTCACAAGGTACGACCCACATAGCTTGGTCATATTGCTCCATGCAAGAGAGAGGAGGGAGGAGAAATGATTTTTCTATTCTCTATAGGCAACCCACAAGCTTGAGGTAACTTTATTTTCTCCACAATGTACTACTATACACCTTAAGGTGTGATTTTTGACACATTGTGGATGCCCTAAGGAAAAATAAAATAATGGGCCCACTTGGCAGTGTATGACCAAGATACAAAACTCCTATGCAAAAGTTAGCGTCTTCAGTTTAGTGGGTCCCATGAATCATATCGTTTAGACACTATCTAAATGGTGGAGCTTACTCATAGAAAAGTATTTCTTTGCTTAAGACATATGCTCACCTCTGTCCATGCACTGTACATGCAGAGAGAATAAAGCATAGGCAGGGGAAGGAAAAAGTGAAGAGAGAAGAGGAGTTGAAGGCGGTTCGATGTCAGAGCAAAATTTATGATGGGTTCCTGACATGAGGTACTCCTAACTCTACTAGTAGTAAATTTTAGGACCTATGCACGCAAAAAAAATGTGTGTGTTTCTCTCTCCTTTGCTGCATCTAATCTCTCCACCCCTCTCCCCTCGCGCACCGGCCCGGCTGAACTCTCCCTCATCCATAGCGTGGCGTTGCGCAAGTGTGCCTCGGTACGACGACTCTGTTTATTTTTTTGGGAGGGCAGCTCTATTTCTCTGGCATGCTTGGCAGCCATGTTGGTGTGGAGTAGGAGGAGTAAACAGTAAGGAAACCACTTTGGTCCTTAGCGGCAAAAAAATCAAACTTTTCCGGTGTCAAAATTCGAACATTGACTATTGGATCAAGATTGGCAATTCCAAATATTGCTAACCGTTGGATCTTCTTTTCCATTCTTAGCATCTAGAATATTCTATTAATAGTCTTTAGCACAATGAATGCTAGTGTGCGCAAACCTCAAAACACACTTCATTGCTTAGTTTCACGGACCTTGTGCTAAATGCATGGACATGGATGTAATTTTCATTTTTTATGAGGACCTTGATGTAATTTGTACTTCCACCGACCATGTTAACTAAATCACCTCGCTCCTACGGAACCTACCATAGTTATAATAAAATTCTGATGGGGTTCGTTACATAGAAAACAAACAAATTCCTATGGTTGCAACTGCCAAGATTATATCTAGGTGATGCTTGTAACGGTTATAGATGGACTCACCCTCGTGGACCATAAGCGGGATAACATTCCCTCAAACAAACGTGGTTGATGTAGATGTACACGGCCTTCATCAAGAATGTGCAGAAGATTAGCACCACAACAGGCAGCGGCTCCGTAATCGGTCACACATACGGTGCCCCAACGACTCCTGAACCCTCGCTCCAACCGGGCAGCGGAAGTAGCGGATCCTTGGAAACTCCAACAGAGCTACTCCATGGTAGTGGTAGTGGAGGGGAAGGTTTATAGCAGGGCTTCGCCGAGAACCTTTTCTAGTGGCAATGGACAAGGAAAGCAAGGGGAAGAAGATGCCAGCCAAAAGGCATATGAGAGGAGCAAGTGAGATTGGGATGAGAGGAGGAGAATAGGTAAGGGGCAACCCAAGGGGCCTAGGCACACAGCCATATGTCTTCCCCCACCTCTCCCCTAATAATGTGAGTGGACACTCCACTCATCCCCATTTATCTCCACTCATCTCCCATTCAATTTCCATTAAAAAACCAAAGGTCTTTCTATTAAAGCACTTTAATTCTCTTGCTTTAATGCAACTCAATTTAATAAACACTTCATTTAATGAGTACTTCATTTAATGAACACATTAACATTTCGATCCCTTGCTTTGTATCCATACCCCGAAACTATTTCGGCAGAACAATTTTCTGTAGCAGAACAATTTTCTACAATGTCCATTAACTTCCCATGTGTTTCCTATCTGCTTAAATGCATCGGTTTACCTTAAGTGTGTCTCCCTACGGGTTCGGGAACTATGTAGACATGATCGATACTTTCTGCGATCAATAATCATTAGTGGGACCTAGAGATCCATAATGACTCCCACTAGATCGTCGAAGATCTGATACGTCGAAAATGTATCTATAATTTTTTATGTTCCATGCTTGTTTAGTATCTACTTTGCTTTGCTTTGTCTACACTTTGATGTGTTTTTATATGTTTTCTGGTACTAACCTATTAACAAGATGCCACAGTGCCAGTTGCCTGTTTTCTTCTGTTTTTGGTTCCAGAAAAGGCAGAAAAATCAATATTCTCGGAACCGGATGGGACAAAAGCCAAAGTCAATATTTTACTGTGGGGAACACGAAGCCAGAGTACGAGACGGAGAAGATCCACCAGGGGGCCACACCCCCTGGCCACGTGGCCTGGGTGGGCCCACGCCTAGGTGGTGCGGCCGCCCTGGGTTCCCCCTGCCTCGCCTCTTCGCCTATAAAGACCCCCCGATACCAAAACCCTAAGTACCCGATCAATCTTCCGAGAAATAGTCCGTAGATACCGCCACCATCATCCCTAGATCGGGGGGATCTGAAATTCTTCCCGGCACCCTGTTGGAGGGGAGATCATCCCGGAGGCCTTCTTCATCATCATGCCAGCCTCTGGTATGAAGCATGAGTAGTTCTACCTTGGACTACAGGTCCATGTAGTAGCTAGATGGTTGTCTCTCCTCTCTTGTGATTGATACGCCCAATTTGCATCACCATTCTATATCATAATTTACCTCTATTCATTGATATTTGTCTTATTATGAGGTACTACTTATGGCTTTTCATCTGTTTATGCATGTTTGATGATTCTTGGAGGATGGACTATCGGAGTCTGGATTCTGATGGAAAAGAAGGCGTTTTGGTGCAATTTTGAAAAGATCAGAAAAATACCAAAAAAATATGGAAACATATTATTTTACCAGAAGACGAAGGAAGCCAGAAGGAGGGACGAAGAGGGGCCTCAGGGGGCCCACACCCCTAGGCACGGGCCCACCTAACCCCACGCCTAGGGCAGGTGTGGCACACCTGCCCGGCCTCCGACTCCACCCCTTCGCCTATATCTTCCCTTCGAAACCCTAAGGCTCGAGGGGCGACCAAAGATAGATTTCCGCCGCCTCTGGGGGTGGAAAACACCAAGAGGGAAAGATCTCTCCGGCAGACATATTTCTGCCGGGGTAATTCCTTCCCGGAGAGGGGAGACCGTCACCATCAACACCGTCATCAAGCTAGGCTTCATCAGGATCATCATCATCATCCACACCATCATCTCCACCAGCACCATCACCACCACTCCGTTCTGCTGTAACAATTGTGTTGGATATTGATTTAGTTCTTAGCGGAAACTTTCCTGATGTTGATTACTATTATAGTTGATGCTTGTGAGTGGAACCATTGGATTATTGTTTATGTTCAGATTGTTATCCATTACCATATGATTTTTGATCTTGATCCATATGATGTCTTGTGAGTAGTTCATTTAGTTCTTGAGTACATGGGAGAAGTCATGTTGTTAGTAGTGAATCTGTGATGAGTTATTATTCAATGGTTGAGTATTTAAGTTGTGGTGCTATTCTTCTAGTGGTGTCATGTGAACGTCGCCTACATGATACTTCACCATTTATGGGCCTAGGGGAATGCATTGTGTATTTTGCTACTAATTGTGGGGTTGCCGGAGTGACAGAAACCTGAACCCCCGTTAGGACACCTTTGCACAAGGGAGCGTAGGATCTCAGAGTTTAAGGCTGTAGTTAGATTTATATCTTAATTACTTTCCTGTAGTTACGGATGTTTGTAGGGGGTTTAATCACAAGTATGTATTAGTCCTAGGAAGGGAGGTATGTTAGCACAGGTTCAACCACACAACACTTACAAACACCAGAGAAGGGTACTCAGCCATTTGAAGCGAAAGCACTTGACAGAATTCCCATGTGTCCTCGAGAACGTCTGGTCCTTATAAGTATTTCCACTGGCTTGTCCTTTGCTAAGAAAGGATTGGGCCACTTGCTCCGTTTGTTAGTTACTTTTGTTACTTGCCCTTTGTTTTGTTGCCTTGACAGAAAACCACTAAAAATCTGTTTGCTAAATATTCATAGGGATTTCCTGCTCCATACCACTGTTTAGCACCTTCTGCTCCTCATTGGGATCGACACTCCTATTTATCGAAAATACTACGATACAAGTGGAACTGGTAAAGGAAACTTTATTGTGAGTATTGCTTTTGTTACTTCTTGCTACTTTGTTTCCAATATGGATAACCCACTTGGTTTTCTGTTTGGTAAAACTACTACCACTGCTAGGGTAGTAGATGAACCACCTCATGTTGAGATAGATCCTTTTTAAGATACCTACAAGTATTGTTAATCGTGTTATGGATTATTATTTTGGGGATGGAACTATCCATCCCGGTGATCCCTTGCTTTGTATCCATGAATTATGCGGGTTGTTTAAGTGTGCAGGTATCACAACTGAATAGGTGAAGAAGAAGTTACTCTCCATATCCTTGAAAGGGAGAGCTGAAGAATGGTATAAGCTGCTGAAGAATGGACAATCCATGGAATGGGAGGAGATGGCATCTCTCTTTTACTCTAAATTTTATCCTCCCAGTGAGATTCATAAGGATAGAAATATTATATATAACTTTTGGCCTCTTGATGGAGAGAGTATAGCTCAAGCTTGGGGGAGATTGAAGTTACTAATGCTTAAATGTCCTATTCATGAACTCCCTAACAATATTATTCTCAATAACTTTTATGCTAGGCTTTCTCTTCATGATAAAGATTTACTAGATGCTTTTTGTGCTGGATCATTCACACGTATGAAGGAAGAAGCTAAATGGGATCTTCTAGACCGTATTCAAGAGAACACTGAAGCTTGGGAGAATGACAAAGGAAGAAATTCAGGTATAAACTATGATTATGAATGCATTAAATCTTTTATGGGAACTGATGATTTCCGTGATATTAGTATGAGTTTGGTCTTTATCCTAAAGTTATTGTAAAATGTTTTAATGCCTTTGCCTCTTATATTGAAATTCCCAAGAAAGAGTGGGACAAGTACCATGCTCCTTATAAATACACTGTCACCCATGTTCCTGCTAGCATAGAGGTTTGTACTGTTGATCCTATTTTTCCTGAACCTTTTGTTGAGAAAATCCCTTTTCCCTCCAAGGTAAGGGAGCACTCTATTATGGCTAATGTGGTTAGCAAAAGCGCAAAGAAAACTGTAGGGTCCGACGAGCTTATTGATATTGAGCCTGTGGTAGCTATTGTGAAAGATCTTGTGACTATAAATATAGAGGATGAGCATATTGTCTTCTGTGAAGACGCTACTAATATTGTTTCTCATCCAAAGAAAGTTAGAAAAGCTAGTGTCCATGTGCTTTCTGTTAAAAATTGGTAGTCATAGCTACTATGGTTTATGTGATATTGCCATATTGGGTGCTAGTTCTAGTGCTATTCCTTATGAGCTTTACAGGGAAATTATGCATGAGATTGGTCCTTGTGAGCTTGAGGACAATGATGTGGTTATTCAGCTTGCTAATAGAGAGAAAGTTTGCCCCATTGGTATTGTAAGAGATGTGGAGGTCCTTTGTGGTAAGATTAAGTATCTTGCTGATTTTCTAGTACTTGGTAAAGAAGCTAGTAAAACCTATCCTATTATCTTGGTAGACCCTTTCTGAATACTTGTGAGGCTATCATAGATTGTAGGAAGGAAAACGTTTTGACTAAGTTTGCTGGAGAATCTTATGAGTTTAATTTTTCCAAATTAGCCAAAATTCCTTATGAAAATGAACTACCTGATGAGGATTTCAGGGTTGAACAACTTTCTGTTATTTCTTGCTCCTAACAATGCCTTACAGCAGTTTATGGAAGATAATGAAAGTGATGTCTTCATGAAGGAAAGAAATGAGATTGACAAGGCTTTCCTTCGTCGGCCGGAACAGCTTAAGCATAATCTACATGTGGAAGATTTGGGTACCACATTACCACCTAAAGGGGGACCTGTTTTCAAATTAAAACCTTTACCTGATGATCTTAAATATGCTTATCTTGATGATAATAAAGTATATCCTGTTATTATTAGTTCTAAACTTTCAGGAAATGAAGAAGGGAGGTTATTGGAGATATTGAAGAAACACCGCAGAGCTATGGGCTATACTCTTGATGATTTAAAGGGGATTTCTCCTACTATATGTCAGCATGCTATTAATATAGAGCCCGATACAAAACCAGTTGTTGAGCACCAACGTCATCTAAATCCTAAGATGAAGGATGTGGTAAGAAATGAGGTATTAAAACTCCTTGATGCTGGTATTATTTATCCTATTGCTGATAGTAAATGAGTTAGCCTTGTTCATTGTGTTCCCAAGAAAGGTGGAATAACTGTTGTGCCTAATGAGGATAATGAGCTTATACCCCAAAGAGTAGTCGTTGGGTATAGAATGTGCATTGATTTTATAAAGATTAATAAAGTTACTAAGAAAGATCACTATCCTTTGCCCTTTATTGATCAAATGCTTGAGAGGTTGTCCAAAAAGACTCACTTTTGTTTTCTCGATGGTTATTCTGGGTTTTCTCAAATTGCTGTGAAAGCACAGGACCAAGATAAAACTACTTTCACTTGTCCTTATGGTACTTATGCTTATAGGCGTATGCCTTTTGGTTTATGTAATGATCCTGCTACCTTTCAGAGATGTATGTCTGCTATCTTTCATGGTTTTTGTGAAGAAATTGTGGAGGTTTTCATGGACGATTTTTCCGTCTATGGGACTTCTTTTGATAACTGTTTACACAACCTTGATAAAGTTTTGCAGAGATGTGAAGAAACCAACCTTGTTCTTAATTGGGAGAAATGCCATTTCATGGTTAATGATGGGATTGTCCTTGGACACAAGATCTCTGAAAGAGGCATTGAAGTTGACAGAGCCAAAATTGAAGCAATTGAGAAGATGCCTTGTCCTAGAGATATCAAAGGTATTCGTAGTATCCTTGGTCATGTTGGTTTCTATAGGAGGTTTATTAAAGATTTCTCCAAAATTTCAAAGCCCCTTATGAATCTTCTTCAAACATATGTACCTTTTGTTTTTGATGATGATTGTAAGGAAGCTTTTGAAACTTCGAAGAAAGCTTTGACAACTTCCCCTATAGTCCAACCACCTGATTAGAGTTTACCTTTTGAAATCATGTGTGATGCTAGTGACTTTGTTGTGGGTGCTTTCCTTGGACAACATGTTGACAAGAAGTTGAATGTTATTCATTATGCTAGCAGGACTCTGGATGCTGCTCAAAAGAATTATGCTTCTACTGAAAAAGAGTTCTTAGCTATAATCTTTGCTTGTGATAAGTTTAGACCTTATATTGTTGATTCTAAGGTTACTATTCATACTGATCATGCATCTATTAAGTACCTTATGACAAAGAAGGACGCTAAGCCTAGTCTTATAAGGTGGGTGTTGCTTTTGCAAGAGTGTGATCTGCATATTATGTATAGGAAAGGTGCTGATAATCCTGTTGCTAATAATTTATCTCATTTGGAAAACATTTCTTTTGACCCTTTGCCTGTTAATGATAGTTTTTCAAAATGAGCAGTTAGCTGCAATAAGGGTAAGTCCGCGTGAGAGTCCTTGGTATGCTGATTATGCTAACTTTATTGTTTCCAAGTACTTGCCTCCAACCTTTACAGCTCAGCAAAGAAGGAAGTTCTTTTATGATCTAAGGCATTACTTTTGGGATGACCCACACTTATATAAAGAGGGAGTAGATGCTATTATGCGAAGATGTGTTCCAGAATTTGAACAACAAGAGATATTGAGAAAATATCATGGCAATGCTTATGGAGGACATCATGCTGGGGATAGGACTGCACAAAAGGTTTTAGAATCTAGATTTTATTGGCCTACCCTTTTTAAAGATGCAAGGAAGTTTGTCTTATCATGTGATGAATGCCAACGAGTAGGTAACATCTCTAGACACAATGAAATGCCTATGAATTATTCCCTTGCACTGTTCAAAAAATTGTCCGATATGCCGATTTATCGTCCGATTTATCGCTTATCACTGGGTGACCGATAAGTCGATTAATCAATATATCGCCCGATAAATCAATTTATCACCCGATAAATCGGCCGATACACCCAAAAATCACTATTTTCGAGCTAACCGAGAAGTTAACGATAAATGATATCCTCAACATTGTTCCCTTGTTATTGAACCTTTTGATTGTTGGGGATTTGACTTTATGGGGCCTTTTCCTCCTTCAAAAGGGTATACTCATATTCTTGTTGCTGATGACTATGTTACAAAGTGGGTAGAAGCCATACCTACAAATAGTGCTGATGGTAAGACCTCTTTGAAAATGCTTAAAGATGTCATTTTTCCTAGGTTCGGTGTGCCTAGATATCTCATGACTGATGGAGGCTCTCATTTTATTCATCGGGGTTTTAGAAAAACTCTCGCTAAGTATGATGTAAACCACAGAATAGCTTCAGCTTATCACCCCCAAACTAGTGGGCAAGTAGAACTTTCCAATAGGGAAATTAAATCTATCTTGCAGAAGACTGTCAATAGGTCTAGAAAAAATTGGGCTAAAAAGTTGAATGACGCTTTGTGGGCTTATAGAACTGCTTATATAAATCCTATGGCGATGTCTCCTTACAAAATGGTCTATGGGAAAGCTTATCACTTGCCTTTAGAATTAGAACACAAAGCTTATTGGGCAGTGAAAGAGTTGAATAGAGACTTTAGACTTGCTGGTGAGAAAAGACTACTCGACTTAAGTAATCTAGATGAGTGGAGATGTGAAGCTTATGAAAATGCTAGGCTCTTTACGAAAAAGGTGAAAACATGGCATGATAGGAGAATTCTCAAAAGGGAGTTCCATGTTGGTGAGAAAGTTCTTTTGTATAGGTCTCGTCTCAGATTTTTTGCAAGGAAACTACTCTCAAAATGGGAAGGACCTTTTGTTATCAAGGAAGTGTTCAGGTGCCATCAAAATTTCTTCTTTGAAGGATGACATAACACAAGTGGTGAATGGTCAAATACTAAAACATTATATTTCTAGAGATTCTTATAACGAAGATGTGGATGTTATTCAAATGATAACTCTAGAAGAATTTATCAGAAGCCAAACACCAGAAATTGCAGAGTTCGTCTTTGAATAGGTAAAAATGGTGAAAACAGAAGGTTCATGAAACTCCAATCTTTTTATATTTTTGATGTTTTTAATACATAACGGAAGTTATGAGACAGAACTGAAGAGGAAACGGAGCCCGGGTGGACAAACCCACCCCAGGCGCGAGGCCAGCCTAGTCGTGCTTGAGGGGGGTGTTCCACCTCCGATCTTCGACTCCGCCTTGTTTCTGTGTCAAAACATTCCTTATGCATTGAAACTTCGTAATATATAACCCCCAGGTTCCCCGAGGTTCTTGCATCGTGATCTTGTCGTGTTTTCGTTTCGATCTGTTTTTGTCAGGAAAATTCTCAGATTTGAAGCCTCAATGTCTTCCTCTGGATCAACCACGGAGGATTCCTCTGCGGACGTCCTCAACCCGTACATGTATGAGTTGAGGATTCATCCCAAAGAGTGGATCCTCAAAGAGGGAAAGGTACAGATGAAAGAAGTACAAGGCCCTAAAGGAGAGGGCAGTCTGGAAGACAGGATGGAAGTGTTGGAACAAGAAGTTTTCAGGCACAAGAGAATGGAGGAAAGCGAAGTGGATGTTATTCACAAGATAAGTTCAGAACTCATCACCAAGCACGAGGGATAAGTTGCTGACCTTCGAGAAGAGATCTTCTCACCCCGTCAGACCACCAATCAGTTGCAAGCACAACTCTATGACATACAGAATCAAAAATGTGAGTATGAGGCTAGATTTGATCGCATAAGCTCTGCTGCTAGTTTCAGGATTGCAGAGACAAGGACATCCTTTTTGGATGGGGAACCATTGCCTTGGAAGTTTTATGATGACAAGAGAAAACCACCACCACCGAAGGAGTAATTCGTCATCAGCTTTGGCATCCCCTTGGCTTGTTCCAAGCTTGGGGGAGTGCCGCGGTATCACCACCATTATCCTTTATCTTTTACCTTTTTAGTGGATTCATATCTGTGGTAGAGAGGTTATCTTATAGTTTGGTTTACATGTGGAAGTATCTCTCCTTTAGGATTATCTATGTATCCCTTGGTGTGAGTGCCTTTATTGAATATTAATGAGAAGTCTCATCTTTTACTTTTTGCACTTCTTATTTTGGTTTGCAGTATCTATTATATGATGGATCTTGTTGTTCAGTATTGGCACCACTTTGGGATCATCAATTGTATCTAAATTGGTTTTGGCATACCGAGTTCTGGTCAGTGGCATTAGTTTGAAAGAAAAAGAAAGAAAGAAAAAGCTTTCAGGTATTTTGTATCATTTGTTTTCTTTCTTGTTGGCTCATAAGCTTAGTATTCTTTATTTAAGATTCTTTTGTGTCTTCAAGGAAGATTGCATGTTTGGCTTTATTACTTGTATGTTTCCTTGTTTCTTTGAACTCTCTTGCTTGCTACCCAGCCTTGCTAGCCAAAAACCTGTTTTGAGAAGGCATACTTCTCATGTTTCCAAAATCCTTTGAACCCAAAACTTTTTCACCTGTGTCCACCATATCTACCTAGTAGCTTTTTCTATTCCAAGCAAATTCTCAAGCTTCATCTACCTTTCGAATTAAAAAGTATTTTGTTATGTGAAAACTAGTTAGTAAAGCTCTCACGAACTTGATGGCACACTTTATTTACTTGCCCCTAATATACTTGAACCATTGTGAACATTGAAGTTGTATATGATTGCATCTATACGTTTGAATTAGCAGAACCGTGCTGTCACGGGGAACGTTTTCAACATTGCACTTGTACTCTGTACACAGTTGATATCGTGCTCTTTTGTCTATGAATGTCAACGGTGTGAAATAAAAAGGGAACTTGTAAGTCCATGGAGTTTGTATCCTATGTTAGAGAAATGCCTGGGCTGCTAGCCTAAGCCATGCTTAATCATGGTGGAAACTTGCAGCATCACCATAGTGAGTCATCTATGAAGCATCCTCAATAAAAAGCTACACATAGTAAATAAAAAGATCGCCGAGATGCTCATTGTCTGCTTGCCTTGTCATTTTGGTTATGGGAAAGCTCATGTACCATGTGCAAGGGGTACCCTGTTGGCGGTTCTCAGTGATATGCAAATACATACAATGACAAGAACTTACCTGGGCCCAAAGTTGAGTATGCATGAGGAGGGCCCTCATATTCAAGGGACATGAGATTGCCAACTTATATTTTGTCAAGCATATACTCCATATTTGTTCACTTTAACCTTAATCATCTCAAGATGCTTGTGATAGGGGCAATGAGGGCTCAAAGCTAGTAAGTACCATAATCTTTTGGAAGCTCTTTATGACTTGTAATCCCTACTTCCCTCTAACAAGGGACCTTTCTCCCACTTCCAAGTTGAGTCAGTAAACCTACTTCCTCTCTATCTCCAGCAAGCTTTTGAGTTGTTGTGTTTCAAGCATTCATATGGTGATTTATTCAATCATGTTCTCTATCTTCCTTGTTTGCACAAAACTCTTATCTATTTAGTATTACTTTGAAAGCCTTCACTTGTGAAAAACCATAACAAAGAGTGTTCCTATTTTGAAACTTCTACAAAAAGCTTTTGTGAAACTGTTTGCTAGCTGTTCTCTGACCAAGAACAAGAGCTTGCCAATTCCAATTATGATTTATCTTTATGCATCTCTATTGTGACTGTTGTACTTGGTTGCAAGCTAAGTTATATAATGGTGAGTTTCTTTCGTCTATGAGTTGTGTAATGGTAAGTGTGATGCTTCTTATTCGTATTGTTTTATCGACACTTCACTCCATAAACCTGTGGACATGTTTACTGAGCTCAGTTTTCGCTTGGGGACAAGCGAAGTCTATGCTTGGAGGAGTTGATACGCCCAATTTGCATCACCATTCTATATCATAATTTACCTCTATTCATTGATATTTGTCTTATTATGAGGTACTACTTATGGCTTTTCATCTGTTTATGCATGTTGGATGATTCTTGGAGGATGGACTGCCGGAGTCTGGATTCTGATGGAAAAGAAGGCGTTTCGGTGCAATTTCGCAAAGATCGGAAAAATACCAGAAAAATATGGAAACATATTATTTTACCAGAAGACGAAGGAAGCCAGAAGGAGGGACGAAGAGGGGCCTCAGGGGGCCCACACCCTCTAGGCGCGGGCCCACCTGACCCCGCGCCTAGGGCAGGTGTGCCCACAAACAAATGTCACTATGTTATGTTTTCTATATGTGAAACAAACAAATGTCTTTCAATGCATTGTTATTCATGATCTTTGTTTGTAATCTTGCATGTTGCATGCATAGTTACTTTGTCTTGTTGATAGAACTCCATCTTCCATGCTCATGTTTAAAGTTCTTTGATCCCGGCTTTCAATGCTTGCAAATGGTTTGATCTTGATTTTGATGGTGCATGTCACCTTAAAAATTATTCTTTTTATCACTTACCTACTCGAGGACGAGCAGGAGTTAAGCTTGGGGATGCTTGATACTTCGGAAATGTATCTATATTTTTTGATGTTCCATGCTTGTTTAGTATCTACTTTGCTTTGCTTTGTCTACACTTTGAGGTGTTTTTATATGTTTTTTGGTACTAACCTATTAACAAGATGTCACAGTGTCAGTTTCATGTTTTCTTTTGTTTTTGGTTCTACAAAAGGCAGAAAATCAATATTCTCGGAATTGGACGGGACAAATACCAAAGTCAATATTTTACCGTGGGAAACATGAAGCCAGAGTACAAGATGGAGAAGAGCCACCAGGGGGCCACACCCCCTGGCCGCACGGCATGGGTGGGCCCACGCCTAGGGGTGCGGCCGCCCTGGGTGCCCCTACCTCGCCTCTTCGCCTATAAAGACCCCCTGATACCAAAACCCTAAGTACCCGATCAATCTTCCACGAAACAGTCCATAGCCATTGCCACCATCATCCCTACATCAGGAGGGATCTAAAGTTCTTCCCGGCACCCTGCCGGAGGGGAGATCATCCTGGAGGCCTTCTTCATCATCATGTCAGTCTCCGGTATGAAGCATGAGTAGTTCCACCTTGTACTATGGGTCCATGTAGTAGCTAGATGGTTGTCTCTCCTCTCCTGTGCTACCATGTTTAGATCTTGTGAGCTTCGTTCATGATCAAGATCATCTATTTGTAATCATGCATGTTGTGTTTGCGGGGATCCGATGGATATTGAGATTACTATGTCAGATTGGTTAATGGTTCTATCTTATTGATTCTATCATGTCTGTGTTGTTTGTGATCTTGCATGCTCTCCGTTTCTAGTAGCTATCTTGGCCAAGTAGATGCTAGTGACTCCAAGAGGGAGTATTTATGCTCGATAGTGGGTTCATGCCTCTATTTAATCTAAGGGAAGTGACATAAATCTCTAAGGTTGTAGATGTGCTGTTGCTACTAGGGATAAAACAACGGTCTCTTATTCATGGAACAAGTGTATTATTTACCTTACACACTTTGCTTAAAGCAGTTATACGTTGCTTGCAACTTAATACTGTAGGGGGTTTGGATGATAACCTGAAGGTGGATTACTATTCATAGATGAAGTTGGATGGCGGTCTATGTATCTTGTTGTACTGCCCAATCAAATCTCATAGGATCGTGAATGTCTAGTACTGCATTGTTATGCCTTGCTCTGTCCTGTCAATTGCCCCGCTGTAATTTGTTTACACAACATGCCATGTTTGTTTATCTTAAGGAGAACACCTCTAGTGAACTATGGACCCCGGTCCAATCTTTACCATTGATACATCTTCCACTGTTACTGTTTACTTCTTGCAAACCACCATTACCTTCCACACCATATAGTTAATCCTTTGTTTTCAGCAAACCGGTGAGATTGACAACCTCACTGTTCGTTGGGGCAAAGTCTTGAGTTTGTGTTGTGCAGTTTTTCAGTTGCTAGCAACACCTTTGAGTCGTTTCCTTCCTCCTATCGGTTCGATAACCTTGGTTTCTTACTGAGGGAAGAACTTGTCGTTGTGCTCATCATACCTTCCTCTTGGGGTCTCCCAATGAAACTCAACAATCAGCTGAGCCATCGTAAAGATCTCATTATCATGTGAACATCTTTTGCTGTAATCAAATTCCTTTTGTCTTGCGATATTTTACTTGTTCGAGATCTAATCACCTGGTATCAACCATACCTTGTTTAATCTCATTACCGACAAGTACTATTTTTCTCATTCCTGTGATATGGCATCCTAGTGATCAAATAACTTGCTTGCAAGCTATGTAATGTGATATCATTGAGAGGGCCCTAATCTTGATCCACGAGCCTCAACTAACACTTTCCAAATATCCGACGCCACCTTTATAATCACCCTGTTATAGCGTGACGTTTGATGTAATCAAAGTACTCTTCCGATAAAAGTGATTTTCATGATTTCATGTTATAAGGACATTGAGTTACTACGAATGTGATAGCAATATAAACTTTATAACATGATCATATTGCTACATCTACTACGATTGACTATTCATCATATCTTTCTCCAATGATATTACCCTGTCATTAACAACATCCAATGTTATGATCAAGAAACCTTTGATCATCTGTTAATCAACATGCTAGTATAAAGAGAGGCTTTACTAGGAACCTTTTCTTGTTTATAAATCACACATGTGTTAATGTTTCCTATTAACACAATTATAACATGATAAATAAACTTTTATCATAAAAATGGAATAAGATAATAACCACTTTATTATTGTCTCTCGGGCATATTCCTTTCAAATGCAACCCTCCCAATTATCACATAGTGGACCACAGTTTCTTATATAATTCCATTTTTCAAGCTTCCTAGCTAACTTCGCACACTTCACTGACTTCTTGTCGATTCAACGAAATTAGGTCAAACTTGAGCTACAAGTAAGCACGTTAGATTAATTGCTCTTAAATTAAATGTAATTTCAGAGATAGATGAGTGCGTCTTCTTGTAGCAAACAATGGTGTCGGTGTGAGTTTCCAACTATTTGGAAAGAACATTCTTAATTTCCCAACTGATGATGAGATTGTTTTTTTCCGTAAAGAAAGTCCGAAGAATATGGATCTGAATGACACAGGCCAAGATTTCAGACATATTAAGTGGACCAACATGTTGTACTTAATTAAGATTTCCATGTTTTATGAGTTTTCAAAATCCCTAGCTAACTCTTCCCACTTGATTGACTTTATGTCGATTTATCGAAATTAGGTCAAAGTTGAACTGCGAGTAAATTGTAGGTTGCTTTGAAAGTTTTACGAAAAAGCTTTTGGAGGTACCCATCGGGGGGTCAATTAACATATTAGAAACCACCGAGAGATTTGGCAACAGGTTCAACTTCTTGCTAAGACTATTCATCTTGATAATTTAACAAAATTAGGTCAAACTTGGGCTACAAGTAAGCGCGATAGATTGCTCTCGAATTAAATATAATTTTAGAGCGGTACATGGGTGTATCTTCTTGTAGCAAGCAATAACGTTGGTGTGAGTTTACAACTATTAGGAAATAATATTCTAAATTTTCTGAGTGATGACGAGATTTTTCATTTACGAAAAGAAAGTTTGAAGAATATGGATCTGAATGCCACAAGCCAAGTTTTTAGACATATATAGTGGACCGACATGTTGTACTTATGATTCCCATGTTTTATGAGTTTTCAAACTTTTCCCGAGCTAACTTTGTCCACTTGAATTACTATTTACGTCTATTTACCGAAATTAGGTGAAAATTTTGAACTATAAGTAAATTGTAGGTTGCTTTGAAAGTTTACAAAAATATTTTGGAGGTACCCATCTGGGAGTCACAATTAATATATCAGAAACCACCGAGATTTTAGACGACAGGTCCAACTTATTGCTAACATTTTTCATCTTGGCAATTTAATAAAATTTGGTCAAACTTAAGCTATACATGTAAGCATGATAGATTTATCTTAAATTAAATGTATTTTCAGAGGTAAATGGGTGTATCTTCTTGTAGTAAACAATGTCATCAGTGTGATTTTCGAACTATCAGGAAAGAACATTCAATTCTCAATTTTCTGAGTGATGACAAGATAGTTTTTTGGGTAAAGAAAAGTCCAAAGAATATTGGATATAAATTCCACGAGCCAAGTTTACAAACATATATAGTGGACCAACATGTTGTACTTATGATTCCCATGTTTTATGAGTTTTCAAACTTCCTAGCCAACTGAACCCACTTGAATGAATTTATGTCGATTTATCGAAATTAGGTCAATTTTGAAACTACCCGTAAATTGTGGGTTGCTTTGGAAGTCTACGAAAATGCTTTTGGAGGTACCCATCGGGGGGCATATATAATGAATATATCAAACCACCGAGAGTTTTGATGATATGTTGCACTTTTTGCTAAGATTTTGCATCATGACAATTTAGCGAAATAAGGTCAAACTTGAGCTACTAGTAAGTGTGATAGGTTGCTTTTGAATTAAATGTCTTCTCGAATTTAGATGAGTGCATCTTATTGTATTAAACAATGCCTTCAGTGTGAGTTTCCAACTATTAGGAAATAACGTTCTCAATTTTCCGAGTGATGACAAGATTGTTCTTTTCCGTAAAGAAAGTCCGAATAATATGAATCTGAATACCACAAGCCAAGTTTTCAGACATATACAGTAAACCAACATGTTGTACTTACGATTATCCATGTTTACCCATGTTTTATAAGTTCTCAAACTTCTTAGCTAACTCTGCCCACTTTAATGACTTTATGCTGATTTATTGAAATTAGGTCAGATTTGACTACTGCTAGTAAATCATAGGCTACTTTGAAAGTTTTGTGAAAAAGCGTTTGGAGGTTACCACCGGGTCATCAATTAATATACCAGAAACCACAGAGAGTTTTGACGACTGGTTTGACTTCTAGGTAAGATTTTGCATGTTGACAATTTTAAACCCCTTTTAAAAACGATCACATGAAATAAAGAAAAATAAAATTAAAATATTTACACATGACACACCCTATCATGTCGTGTGTGCTACGTGCCATGAAAACGTTAATCATGGGATTTGACGAGTTTTAGGAAAAACAACTTCGTAGTATTGTCCTACCATGTATAGACATTATTAGGTTTAAACCCGAACGACCAAGGTTGTCAAAGTCATATCGATCAACATCATAGTTTAAGACCTGATGGAGTTCCTATAGTATATGGGTGCATCTTGGAATAGTAAGCATTGTTGACCGTGAGAGTTTTCAGACATATAATAGACCATGCTTCCTATCTAACTACATCAGTTAAATGATTTTCACAAAAAGACGAGTCTAATGCATTAGAGATGGGAGTACAAAGCACGAGTGTCTAGGCATCCCGTAATATAGGACCCACCCGGCCTATGGAAATTATCACAATGTATAAGTTTAACATTTTCCACAAGATAAGACCCACATAGCTTGTCATACTTATTTTATGAGAGGGAGTACTTATGATCGACCCATACCCAAGTGGGGCAGTTTGGCCAAGAGCCCCACTGGTCAGCGACTCGGAGCGTCAAAGGGTCGAACCGCTAACTGTGACAAAGTCCATGATAGGGAATCTTTCGCACTGTCAGTGGCGGGTCCCACCTTCCAGGAATCTTTTTCGACATCCATTCCATGACCGAAAAGAATCAGGACGATGCGAATAGCAGATTTGGCCAAAACAATTAAGAGTATTTACTTCAATTGTTAACGCTTGAACCAAATCGAACTCAACCAACAAAACTATCGCCTTTCCTGTTTCCAAGAAAAAAAGTGTCATGCATACTATCTCTTGTAGAGATAGTGGTTCAGCACCACTTTCGCCGTAAACATGACCGATAGTAGGGTTGAAAACGGTAAAAAAAGCTTTTCATCTGTTTTCAAAGATAAAGAAAATAAAGAGCTAAAAAGGAAACAGAAACGATATTTTCCAAAAAAGGAAGGGAAACGGAAAAGGAAACGACGAAGCCATTTTAACGGAAACGGAAATGATAAGAAAATCCTGAATAAACAAATACAAAAAATTTCTAAAATTATAACCAGTCAAGCCATGTACGAAATATTACTCTTCATAAGTGATTTTCCTTGCTTTTGTCGTACGTGTAACTGGCATAATGTACATACTAATCAAATGAGTGTCTTACCATTTATGTAAACTTATGTACTTATTGAAGTGTTGAATTATATGTGTTACTTGATGTTCAATTCTCGTTTGTCGAAGTTTTAAGCTATTCTTTGTTTCTTATACATTTTTTCGTGTACAAACCACGATATTATGCTATTATTATATTCCGACAAATATTCATTTTCATATTATATCCGTTTCATATTAGTTCCTGAAGATCTTCGTTTCATTTCCGATTCCAAGGATATAAGGAAAAAAGATAAATTTTCGTCCATTTTCGTTTCGTTTTTAATCTAGTCCGCAGTACTTAGACGAGAAAGCCCAAAATTGCTACGAGCAAACAAACGCGTCCTAAAGAAAATAATAGGAAAAAAAAGCACCCTCGCACCCGCCCGCAGCCCACCCTCAGCCGAGATCTACCCGAACCTCCCACGCGTTTCTAGGTTTTGGTTCGAGAGGCCCGCCGCCGCCGGAAGCGACGACAGCGATGCGGTCCCGCATCTCCTCCGCGGTTACGGCGGCGATCTCCAGGTGTCGCGTATCGGCAGCTCCACCGCCGCGCGCATACACAATTTCTCGCCCCCCATCGACATCGTCTCCGGAAACTTCCGCTCTCCCGTCCCCATCCCCTTCCCTCACCCCGTCAGCGGTTACCCCTGGGATCTCCGGATGTCGCTCTTTATCCTGGCCATCTATCTCCCGTCCATTTTCTTCGGCGTTTACCCCGTCCCGTTCGCCGCTGTTCCTTTCACACTCTTGCCGATTCCCCAATCCGATGGTTACAATAGTTGGGCGGCGGTGCTTATCTAGCGCCTCCCCACCCACAAGCATCCCACCCCCGCCACCGGCGAGATCTACTCAGACCACCTACACGCCTACGTACGAATCCATTGACCAATATACAGGCCGATCCCCCTTGGTCATGGCTGTGCCAAATTCTAAGTCAATCTTTCCCGGCGCAGCAAAACTGTCCAGTAGGTGGTTCTGGAGGGATGAAGGGCAGGTTTTTGCCTACTCGATTGTGAAGTCTCTCAAAGACTTGCACAAGACCAAAAGATGTCTGGTCAAGCTCACCAAAGCCGTCTTTCATGTGAATCAAAAAGGATGGGTGGAGATCAAGCCTGGAGCTCAGCTGACAGAGCTTACTCCTGCAGGGGAGGCTGGTGACCTGACTGGGCTGCATAATCTCCTAACTAGTCTGTTACCTCCTACAGGTGAGCTGACTGAAGATATGTCTAATTTTCTCTCTCAGATTATCAACCCAAGGGCATCAGCATTGCCATTGGAGTGGCACACGACACTTATCCCCATTGGAAGATGGTTTGAAGCCATAATGTGTATCCATGATAACATGATAGTTGTTTACCCTTTCTCTAGCACCTCCTTGTTAGTTGCATCCAAAGTATCTTTCAACGAGGGCTGGCAGAGAAAGTTCTGGGTCAACCGTGTCCTACTTGAATTCATGCTGCGACGTGTGAAGACGATGCCTGGTGGAGGAGTGTTCAGAGACAATGCAAGGGGTCTTATTATATACTTACGAGTTATTTCCTGTCATCGAATGGACTTGATTCGCTGGAGGCAGTTTTATTATGCCAAGGATATCTTTATGATAATAAAGGATGTTTGCCCTATGCTTCTGCAAGAGTTCTTTGAGGCCTACGCCAAGGCGGGAAGACTTTGGAGCCTCCAAATCAAAGACCTTTATCCTTGATGTTGATTGCCGAATACCAACATTGAAATTGTAATTCCGGTGGTAGAAAAATTTGGGGTCTGCAATAGTGGTTGAGGTGTAATAGGCTGTGGAATGTGTAGGCTGTGTTCTGTGGTTAGAGCTGTTTGGTGGGTAAAAATGCAGGAGTTGACAAGAATGTGATGTGGATGACCTGACATGCTATCCATTCTTAATGTTGTAGTCTGTGCAAACCTGCTGTATGTACTGCTGTTTAGAGTTCTTATGCAGTCAGGCATTTGTTGTTATTTACTCCTGGGTTTTGTTGGGCTTATTGTTCATTTTTTTATGAGATTCTTGTTGCTTCTTTGTGGTTATTCTCCTCGACTCTTGCCTGTGTGTGGCTGCGAAGATGGAGCGCGTATGATGTGCTTGCAGTTCTGAGAAAGGAAGAAGATACTGCATTATTAGGTGTCACATTGCCAATGATCTTATGAACTGTGCATATATTATTAAAAACATCTAGACTAGATTTTTAATCATATTTAGCCAGAGCAACAAGCC
Organism: Avena atlantica; assembly: GCA_910589765.1. NCBI lineage: Eukaryota > Viridiplantae > Streptophyta > Magnoliopsida > Poales > Poaceae > Avena > Avena atlantica. The sequence goes on from OU342736.1 coordinate 305,998,033, forward strand.
AGCCAGCTACTAACCATGCCCTGTCGGACATGCATCATCAGTGCAAACTAGTCACAGAAAACATGGAAGGTTACTTGCTTGGGCAGGCTTGATTCGATCAATTTTCACTTGCCTTGATTGCACTGTAGATATCATGGTTTGCTGCAATTTTCACTTGCCTTGATTGCACTGTAGATATCATGGTTTGCTGTACGTAGACGTTCGAGAAGGTATGTCAAATGTATATTTACCGATTCTAGCATTTACAAACTATTATATTTTGGCACTTATACCATGTGGTTTTGTTGATATCATCTCGTGGGTATGTCCTTCTATGGTGCGAACAAAAATTTCGCTAAAACCACCCCGCTAACCATACACAGCTGAACCAAAACCACACTACCAGGCCCACTAATCAGATCTCGGGTGTATTTAGCGTTTTGTGGCGTCGGACGGAGAACTTATCCCGCGTCCCGTAGAGAAAAAAATCGGCACGCGTAGTCCGCCTCCGGAGAAACAGAAACGAGTCGAGACGAATTTCTCGCAGTCTTCGGGCGATCCGGATCTCAGCCGCCCCACCCTTCCAAAGCAATGCCTCATGCCCCACCACCGCTGCACAAGCCTGCCGCCGCCGACCGGCGCGAGAACCCTACCCACCGAGGCTCTACTGTACTGCCCCCGCCCCATGCGAGCCTACACGCGAGGTCCGCGCCCTGCACGCCGCCACACGACACTCTCGCCGCCCTGCATGGTGTGGCAGCCGCCGTAACGTCCCCTGCAGCGCGGGCCGCCTGCAGATCGACATCTTCGAAGACTGGATCTCATACTTTAGGTTCGACGTCATCCTCTTCCCCAGTTCATTCACTGTCGAGTTTTTTGGCAAGCAGCTCCCGGAAATAATCGGCGTTTTGGACTGTAGTTTCTGTGACTTTCTTCCGGTTGTTCTATCCAATTCGTGTACAACCCACCGTCAGTATATGGGTCAGCATCAGGTAATTAAGCCTAACAATTCAAAGTAATATTGAGTGGTAATTTACGCACTGAGTTCACATTATTCAGATCTGAAAATTTTATGGTAAGCAGCAAAAATCGACAATTTCTTGGATCTTGGTGATGCGTGTGGACGATAAGAACTTCAAAACAATGAGCGATGCTAATATCCTTGTTGTACATGAGTCTGAATTTTGGTTGTTCACTGGAAGCAGGAACCCTAATATCTTTTCACGATAGTGGCAGATTCTTTGACTCTTAGTTCATAAGGTGAGATTGTGTAAGCAGGACATTCGTCTCTTTGTTTTCTTAATAAGTGTTAGGTTTGGTCAATTTTGGCAGTATATAGGATACGCTAGATGCTTACATTGGACCAGCTATTTCTGCACCTCACTTACTTGACCGCTCTAGGAATTTTATCTTCACTACTATAGATGCAGAGGTTGTACTTAGAACTGTAGTGGCGTAATTGGAGCAATGGAATTGCTGTATGAATTTGCTAATCGGTATTTTCTTTTGAAAAAGGCCATGCTATTGAGTCACTAAAACTTCTATGACACAGTTCTTATATGAGCAAGGCACTACAGTTTCTTATTTGTGTCGGAGACATCTTGTCCAAGCTTTCGAATCAGCCATAACAAATAGAAGGTATGTGTGTTTTCTTTTGTGTCTTTATTACATCTATCTTGGAGGTAACAACACCTAGATAGCTTTTACATTTCTGAAATTGTTTCATATTGTTGTAATACTGGAGTTACTAACGCCTTGATAGATTTTACATTCATATATTTTGTGTCTTTTCTACTTTGTTTGAGAATGAATCAATATTTCTCACCAAGTTAACATGAATATGTGGAAAGTGTATTGTTTATGAAGACTACCATTAGTGTATTAGTTCTTCCATTTTATTGACCAAGGTTACTGCATTAGTGTTGTATCATGCTTGGTTTATTCAGAAGATGGATTTGTTTGTTATATATTGATGGTGTCCGGAGGAGAAAAACTAATACTATCTCTTTTGCTCTTTTTGTCTAGAGTCATGTAGTAGTTGGGTCTGTTACTATCCATTAGCTATGTTTCCTATGCTCCCAGATTGCGATTTCTGCTTTGCACGAAGATTTCAAGGCTACAAGAAAGAATGAGGTATTAATGTTGTTTTTATATACATACAAACTCCTTCTCTAAAGTTTGCTTTAACCACCCTGACAGTATGGCTATAGCAGAAGTTTTTGTATCTGCCTAGGGTCTTGGTGTGACACCGAGCATGCATCAGGTATAAATGTATGTATGCATCTGTTGGTATTGTACCGCAGTTTGTAGTGTGTTCCTTGCACGTAACTAAATCCATGGATTTTAGACATCTCATATAGCAAATTACATGGTTTTGGCGTACGCGATTTGATAAAAAGCACCACCACACGGCCTTGTGTGTGCTTGTATAGATACATGATGTTTCAGAATTCAGAGTATCACTCTATAATTTGGCCCATAGCATCATGATTTATCATAGGTGCTTCACAGGGTGCATGTCTATGAATGTATACGTTGGTGTTGTGAGGAAAGAAGATGTTGTTTTAGGAGCATTCACGACATAGGAGAAGCGCTTCTCTGGATCTCTGTTTATCCATTCCATAATTTGAGCCGCTGTAGCAACAACATTATTCTCATCAACTTCTTCAGTTATGTTAACTACTTATTATATTCATTTTTCCTGGAATGTTACTTTGAATCAGTAGGTCGCTTTGTCTATTAATTATTTTTGTTTCTATAACAATGAGTCAAAAATTTCTGATGTATAAATTATTAGTACAACATGTGGTGCATGAGGAAGGTGGAGCCGTCGTCAGTGGTGGTGCCACGGAGGATGATCAGGCTGCAAAGTGAGGAAGATTTCTGTCGAGGTTGCCTGCAGTGGCAAAAGTGCCCAGTTTACTTGGAGCTGCTGGAGTGCTTCACTGCGTGGCCATGTTCATAGTCCAAAATTCAAATGACACTACACATGGTTATGTGTATTTTATATGTTTTCTTAATGCTTCATATGAGAATTAAATTTATGTTAGTGTGTTGTTTTTACTGTCACTGGCCCATTTGTGGTCTTGCATGTGTTCGTTTCACGAAACAAACTCTGCAACCGACGCAGACACCACTTGATCGAAAAATTTGGGTAATTCTTGGACTACTTTTTTGACCATGGAAACTTGTCATATTTCTTTTTGTAACATGTAAACTTTTATATGCGCCGATTTGATGAAACAAACTCTGCAACCGACGCGGACACCAGTTGATTGAAAATTTCGGTCATTCCTGGACTACTATTTTTAACATGGAAACTTTTGCACGCGTTGATTTCTTTGGTATGTAATTCAATTTTTTCATATTGGAATGAACCTGAGCCAGTTTGTTGACACATTCATGAAACTGCTGTGAAACCTTGTATGGATCTATTTGAGTTGTTGTATCTTTCTGATACTGCTTAAAGTTTGTTTAATATGTTTGGGACTTGCTTGAAACATTGTGAAACTTGTCTAAATCTGTAAGAAAGTCGAAAGAATCTTGTTTCTTGTATAAAACTTGTGTGATTATGTACTGATTTTGTGAGGAACTTGTATGCATCATGTGTTTCTTGTATGATACTGTGTTGAAATTAATTTGGTTTCATCCAAAAATCAAACTCAGGGTACAGTGAGAACAAAAATATATCTTGTGAGATGTGAGATGAGAAAGAGAAATAAAGCAAAACGTGTAAAAAATGCCTGGAAACATAGGAGACGTTATATGGAAAATATGATGGACTTGAGAATTTGGATAGAACAAAGGTGTGAGGGCAGTATTGCAAAATTGTATAGCACGAATCTCTCGGTTTTTGCACGTTAGAGATAGTGCCAAGTTACACGGGAAATTGTGTTTCTTGGTTTTTACACGTTAGAGATAGTGCTGGGTGCAATGATGTGCATGATAGTGGTGAGTGCCAAGTTACATGGGGAAATTGTGTCTCTTCAAGATACGCGTAATTTCATGTCAATAAAGAAACTGAAATTTCAATTAAAATTTATTTTTACAGTATAATTTATAATTGATTGATGCGTGCATTGCACGTGCATACTTACTAGTATTAATGAATTTTGTAAAAGTGTCATGCAACTAGTGCATGCGGGATATGAAATAACTAGCTTGTGGTGCATCTCTTGTTCAATCTCCGGGGTGTTTTGACCATGTCAAATGAAATTTGTGTGAGAGAATTCCTTATTTGACACTACTTAAAATCTCGATTCCCTATTTGGTCCTGGAAAACGTTTTCTTCCCTATTTGACACTATGTGTAAATTTATTTCCTTATACGACACCGCCATCTATTCCGTTAGTCCCTACCTTCACTTTTGTTTTGCTTGGACCAAATTACCCTTGTATTCGGTCCATGTCTAGCTAGCAGCTTTGGCATATCTGAGGAAGACAGCTTAATCGTAGACGATGCTAATTTTGCTGAGACCTGGTTGTGATGCCAGAGCCGGAAAACCTTCTGCTTAATGATTATGGTCTACCTGTTGAAAACCCCATTATGATCCCAGACCAGCTTCGCCATAATATTATGTTCGAGCCCTGAAAATCAGACTTTGCAACCAATGATGCCTAACCAGCTGAAGACCCCATTGTGCCTGATGATCCTGTGGTCTTTGAACTGACGCCTATTCAACTCTACATTTGCTGAAGATCCCACTGTGCCTGTATTATGTATTTGAGATGAAACATTATCATTTTAGCTACCAAGGCATGTTCATTTACCGTGACACAAGTTATCCACCATGTATTAACAAACCTGAATCTTTATCCATGATGTAGAGAACATCCTATATGCTGAGATCGTATGTGCATGTGCTGTTTTATTTGTATCAAATTTTCATGATGATTCTCCACGTAGTATATATTAATTCTTATTCGTAGTTGGTTGCCTACTGATTGGGCCTGCAGTTTCGAAGGTACAGATTCAATATGCCTGATGTTATTTTAGCCTTTAGGCAAAATACGTTCAAACTAACTGTGGATTTTCGTTTTGCAGCCTCTCTTAGCATGTACAAGTTTTCTGTATGTGTCTAGTTTCTTTTTTTTTTGAGGTCAGTATGTGTCTAGTTTCAGTCACCCGTGAATTATGTGTTTATCGCTCTATTGTCTCTTACGGACGTCAGTGTCTATGATCTCTTCCTTAGGGCCTTTCTGAAACAATGTATTTACTCCTTGAATGTATGTATGTGTACTGTCTGTGGACTACTAAAGTAAAAATAGCTTGAGCACAATAGCATGTCCTCAATGCACATTATATAGCCAGACGTGATGCACGATTTCCTCTTGCCAACCTAATGATAAATCGGTCTGCATATTTCTGCCGTAGGCGGGGAAGTGCAAGGTCCTACCTAGTAGAAAGAAGAACGACAATACTCTGCACCTGCTTAAAGCCTGGTGAGCTTTTGTTCACCTCAACCATCGTTTTTATGTTCTAAAAAATGGAAACAAGTTGTGAAAAATTAAATCAAATGTATTTGCATTGATACAACGAATAAACTTAGAAAATTGAACACGATCATTGGAGGCAGGTGTTGGAAATATAAGCAATAATCCATATGATTTAATCCGAATAATAAATTGATAAAGCATGATCATATAAACGGTACTAAAACCAATTATGCAGATCAACAAAGTAGATGAACAGATTACATCTATAGAAGACAAACCTATCACATCTACACTAAATGCTAGAACTAGAAACTCTAGCATAATCCGAAAGAGAGAGATTGAGATCACATACGATGCAGTTGCGGCAGTAGCCGCGGCAGAGCTGTCACACATGTTGAGGTTGCCGAAGAGGTCGCTGACGTCCGGGAAGAAGTCGTCATTCGGGAACTCGTCGTCGGACGACGTCGTGGTTGCCAGTAGTCGCGCTTGAGCGCTTCCAAAAGACCTGATCGCCCCTCACCTGTAAGGTTCACGAGAGGCGGGGTTCCGGAGGCCTACTGTTCCGATCTGCGGTGCACGCCGCAAGCCGGGATGGGAAAGACGAAAGTGGCGGCGCAAGGTTCTGGAGGTAGGCGCGTGTGTGTATTGATTCACCGATTAGATTTAGCGCAGACGCTTATATAGTGCAGGTTAGGAAGATCGTGGACTCAGCCCACGTCCGAATTGGTAACAGTCATGTCCATAGAAACTGGAAACGGATGTAATTAACGCGTCCGTTAATGACTCATAGTTAGTTTTCCCAACCAGCAAAATAAAGCTCGGCTCGGCGAGATTCCCGCAACCCGCGGCGCGCGCGTCATGACGAGGCGAGGCGTGGCGAGGCGAGGCGGGCGGCGTCAGAGGAGGAGTGCGCGAGGACTACTCTTCTTGTCACACCTTAGTGAGTGGTACAACACTCTACTATATAAGGTGGTCCAACTCCCCTTCAACTAGCAACGTGGGACTAAACTTTAGCACCACTAGCATAGCCATATGCTGTCAGATACAAGTGGGCCAAAGAGAATTTCAGAATTTTCTAATGGGCCAACAGGCCAAAACTCACCAAATTCCAGCAATTCCCCACAAAGTCTTATTGGCACATCAGAACACTTTTTTTTCAGAATATTGTTTTATATACCGGTGTGTAGTGAAGACTGTTAAGTTGAACTTCCACGTTAAACTTCATGCTACGCTAGCTAGCAACTTGAATAGTGGACTATGCCTTGAACTACAAGTTTTCTGCGTGCTAGTTTCACATAAAATCTAGACCGGTACAGGGCTACCGTCGGCTTCCTCGCGGTTTGGAGCTTATGCGTCATACTCCAGGGTATTTCATGAGTTTATGAGAGAGCACCCAACTCTCATGGACTGCGACGTTTGACAGTCAGACTCATATAGGTGTGTTCCTCAAGAGATGTTCTGCAGGACAACATCTTCGCTTATAAAAAGCCACTTGGAACACATTAAGATAAATATCAACTTGCCATGCAGTTTAAGAGAGTATTGCATCTTTATGGAGATGTAAATATAATATGAGGATACTCTCCTCTCAGCTGACCAACAGCTTGTCTCCCAGCTCTAATTCACGGGATCTCCGATCACATAGAGTGGGTTGCCACTAGGATCAACTCATAGTGTTGGTCTCAAACCCATCTCCCTCGATGCATTATCTATCACATTGCGTGATAAACCCTTTGTGAAGGGATCTGCCAGGTTCTTAGATGTTTAGATATAATCCAACGCAATAACTCCGGAGTTTCTCAGTTTCCTGACAGAATTCAATCTCCTCTTCACATGCCTTTGTGACTTCATATTATCCTTAGAACTGTTTACTTTGACAATCACAGTTTGATTATCACAGTTCATCGGGATGGTGGGTATTGGTTTTTCAACCACAGGTAAGTCCATCAAGAGCTCACGAAGCCACTCTGCTTCAACAGTGGTTGTGTCTAACGCTGTGAGTTCCGCTTCCATTGTTGACCTCGTTAAGATGGTCTGCTTGCAAGACTTCCAGGAAACAGCGCCACCACCAAGTGTAAACAAATAACCACTTGTGGCCTTAATCTCACCAGCATCAGATATCCAGTTTGAATCACTATAACCCTCAAGTACCCGTGGATACCCAGTATAGTGAATACCATAACTCGCAGTGCCTTTCAAATAGCGCAAAACTCTTTCAAGAGCATGCCAATGATCACCTCCAGGATTTGACACAAATCGACTCAGTTTGCTTACAACAAAGGAGATGTCAGGTCTAGTAGTGCTAGATAAATACATGAGCGAGCCAATTATTTGAGAATATCTCAATTGATCTTTAGCATTCCTTCGATTCTTTCGAAGTAGCACACTTGGATCATAAGGAGTTGGAGAAGAATTGCAGTCGCTATACCCGAAGCGACTCAATATCTTTTCCACATAGTGAGATTGAAGCAATGTAATCTCACCATTGTCATCCTTTAGTAGCTTGATGTTTAAGATTACATCAGCCATTCCCAAGTCCTTCATCTCAAAGCAGCGAGATAGGAACTCTTTGACCTCCTTGATAACAGCTAGGTTGGTCCCGAATATCAATATGTCATCAACATAGAGACACATAATAACTCCCTCGCCCCCACCATGGCGATAGTACACACATTTGTCAGCTTCATTTACAACAAAGCCTTCAACAGTTAAAGTTCTTTCAAACTTCTCGTGCCACTGCTTAGGAGCTTGCTTAAGACCATACAAATACTTCACTAACTTACACACCTTTCCTTCTTGACCATCTACTACAAATCCGTTAGGCTGCTCCATATAAATTTCCTCATCTAGCTCTCCATTTAGAAAAGCTGTCTTAACGTCCATTTGATGAACGAAAAGACCATGTGAAGCAGCCAAGGAAAGTAGTACTCGAATAGTGGTCAATCTGGCTACAGGTGAGTAGGTATCGAAGAAGTCTTCACCTTCCTTTTGGGTATAACCCTTAGCCACAAGATGTGCCTTGTACTTTTCAATAGTACCATCAGGTCTAAGCTTTTTCTTGAACACCCATTTACATCCTACAGGTTTACACCCATAAGGACAATCAATGATTTCCCAAGTACCATTAGCTAAGATGGAGTCCGTCTCGCTTCGGACAGCTTCCTTCCAGTAGTCAGCATCTTGAGATGCATAGGCTTCTGAAATAGAAGTGGGAGTATCATCCACAAGGTACACAATGAAACCATCACCAAATGACTTTGCAGTCCTTTGTCTCTTGCTCCTTTTGGGAGCTTCATTGTCATCCTCCACAGGATCATCAGAGTGTTCTATCGGCATAGTGGGTTCAGGAATTATAGAAAATTCCTGACTAGATGAAATAATCATCTCCTGATTTGATGAGCTAGACATGCCTTTCATAGGAAAGATGTCCTCAAAGAAAGTTGCATCATTCGACTCCATAATTGTACCAACATGCATGTAGGATACCTCAGATTTTACTATCAAAAATCTGTAGCCAATGCCATGAAAAGCATATCCCAGAAAAACACAATCAACGGTTTTTGGTCCAAGCTTTCGCTTCTTGGGTATTGGAATATTGACTTTCGCCAAACAATCCCAAGTTCGTAAGTAAGAGAGTTTAAGCCTTTTCTTTTCCCATTCCTCAAATGGAGTCATGGTTTTATCTTTTACAGGAACACGGTTTAGGACATGACACGCAGTCATTAGCCATTCCTTGGAAAGACCCAATGTATCTAACATGGCGTTAACCAAATCAGTTAGAGTGTGGTTCTTTCTTTCGGCCACCCCATTTGACTGAGGTGAGTAGGGAGGCGTCCTCTCATGTATAATACCATGTTCCATACAGAATAAATTAAATTCGTTTGAAAAGTACTCTCCACCACGATCCGACCTTAGCCGCTTGATTTTAAGATCAAGTTGGTTTTCTGCCTCAGCTTTATAGATTTTGAAGTAGTTCAAACCTTCATCTTTAGATTTCAGGAGATAAACATAGCAGTATCTAGTGGAGTCATCAATCAACGTCATAAAGTATCTTTTTCCACCTTTTGTCAACACACCATTCATCTCACAAAGATCTGAATGTATAAGTTCTAGCGGTGCTAAGTTTCTAGGTTTTGCAGCCGTATGAGACTTGCGGGGTTGCTTTGCTTGCACACAAACTTGGCACTTAGAACCTTTGACAGTGGTAAATTTCAGAATTAAACTCATATTGGCTAGCCGCGTCATGCAACCAAAGTTAATATGACAGAGTCGTGAATGCCAAACATTGGACTCATTATCATTGCACACATGATTAATAACTTTAGTACATGAGTCTGACAAAGACAAGCGGAATAGACCTCCGCACTCATAACCCTTTCCAACAAATTGTACATATTTAGAAACTACAACTTATTGGACTCAAAAACCAACTTAAAGCCATCTCGACATAAAAGCGATCCGCTGACGAGATTCTTATTGATGGAGGGAACATGCTGCACATTCTTCAGCTGTACGGTCTTCCCCGAAGTAAACTTCAGACTACCGTACCAATACCATGAATAGAAGCACGTGAGCCGTTTCCCATCAGCACGGAAGAAGTCCTTGAGACCTGATAAGAGGAAAACATGGAAATATCAGAACATACATGTGTATTAGCACCCGTGTCTATCCACCAATTAGGAGAATGACATACTGAAAGGATAGTAGATAAAATACCGTACCCAGCATCCTTCATCTTAGTATCGCTAATAACAACATTAGCGGCATTGCCGCTGTTCCCATGTTGACGCTTGTCAAAGCGATTAGGGTAGCTAGGAGCCCAATGACCAGGATCACCACAGATGTGGCAAGAGCCTTTCCTCTTATCATTTTTCTTCTTGAAGTTGGTTGAGTGTGTAGCCTTGTTCTTGCCATCAAACTTCCCCTTTCCTTCAGTTTTGTTCTTATTCTTGAACTTGTGGGATTGTAAGTTTTTCCTCTGCACTAAATTGGCAGTAGAAATTCCCTCAAGTCCTCGAGCAATTTTATCCTTTGCTCTCGCCTTCTCTTCCATATGAAGAGACCCAATGAGATCCGTAACGGAAAACTCTTGTCTCTTATGTTTCAGAGAAGTAGCAAAGTTCCCCCACGAAGGAGGAAGCTTGGCAATAATGCCACCAACCACAAATTTGTCTAGTAAGGAACACTTGAACTGCTCAAGTTCTTTGGCAAGTGATTGTATCTCGTGAGCTTGCTCAACGATGGAGCGCTCATCAACCATCCTGTAGTCATAGAATTGCTCCATGACATACAGCTTAGTGCCAGCGTCCGAGACCCCAAACTTGGCCTCAAACGCTTCCCACGCGTCATTGCCATTATCAAATAACATATAAGGGTCAACAATGTTGTCCCTAAGGACACTGAAAAAAGCCGCCATAAACATGGTATCGGCTTTCTTAAAGTTCGCTTCCTGCTCAGCAGAAAGATCTCCTTCAGGCTTGCCAAGAGTGGCGCTATAGCAGTTTAGGTTTTCAAACCAGAGAACTGCTCTCTTGCACCATCTCTTATATTGCATGCCATCAAAAGGAGGCGGCCTAGTAGCCACGACTACACCAGTGGAATTCAGTTGCCTATAATCAGGTTTTTGGATTGTTGGAAATATAAGCAATAATCCATATGATTTAATCCGAATAATAAATTGATAAAGCATAATCATACAAACGGTACTAAAATCAATTATGCAGATCAACAAAGTAGATGAACAGATTAAATCTATAGGAGACAAACCTATCACATCTACGCTAAATGCTAGAACTAGAAACTCTAGCATAATCCGAAAGAGAGAGATTGAGATCACATACGATGCAGTTGCGGCAGTAGCCGCGGCAGAGCTGCCGCCCATGTAGAGGTTGCCGAAGAGGTCGCTGACGTCCGGGAAGAAGTCGTCGTTCGGGAACTCGTCGTCGGACTGTTGGAATTATGCCCTAGAGGCAATAATAAAGATGTTATTATTATAATTCGTGTTCATGATAAAGTTTATATTCCATGCTAGAATTGTATTAAGCGGAAACTTTAATACTTGTGTGGTTTATGAACAACACCGTGTCCCTAGTATGCCTCTATGGACTAGCTCATTGATTAATGATGGTTAAGTTTTCCTAACCATAGACATGAGTTGTCGATTAATAATGAGATCACATCATTGGGAGAATGGTATGATGGACAGACCCAAATCAAGCTGAGCAATTAGATCGTGTCATCGTGTTCATCTTTGCGAAGCTTTTTGTTATGTCAAATATTGTATTCCTTAGACCATGAGATAATGCAACTCCCTGGTATCAAAAGAAAGCTTTGAGGTCATCAAACGTCATCCTATGAGAGGGTGATCATAAAGGTGTCTCTCAGGTGATCGGAAAGTACTTGTTGGGTTGTATGTATCAAGATGGGATTTGTCCCTCCCAAGTCGGAGAGATATACTTCAGGCCCACTCGGTAATCGATATCAACACCGTTTGTAAGCACGTGGTTAAGAGTTAATCACAAAGTGATATCGGATTACGGAAAGAGTAAAGTACTTGTTGTGAACGAGATTGAACTAGGTATGCCGATGCCGACGATCGAATCTCGGGCAAGTAAAATATCGCGTGATGAAGGGAATATATATATGGGATTAATTGAATCCTGGCATCGTGGTTCATCCGATATGATCATCGATGAATGTGTGGGAGTCAATATGGGTTTCTAGACCCCGCTGTTGATTATTGATAGAAGATCATGTCTGCATATTCTCGAACCCGTAGGGTCACACACTTAACGTGTCTCGACGCTAGGATAGATTGGATAATTGGTTTATGAGTTTTTGTTCGGAGTCTCGGATGGGATCCGGGACATCACGAGAGGTTCCGTAATGGTCCGGAGAATAAGATTCATATAAGGCAAAGCAGTTTTTGGAGTTCGGAAGTATTTCGGATTGTTCGGTATTGTACCGGAAGCTTCTAGAACCTTCCGGAGTGGGACAAACGTGACACCACTTGTCGGGAGGGGGCGTGGGCCTACGAGGGAGTGTGCTGGCCGCATTGGGCCAGGGGCACAAGGCCCCATAGGCCCAGCCGGCCAAAACCCTAGGGAAACCCTAGGGAAACCTTCTAGAAGGAGGGTGAAAACTTGCCCCCCACTCCAACCCTTGGGGCCGCCGCCCTAGGGATTGGAGGAGGGGTCAAGGGGGTCGGCCAGCCCCCTATATATATAGGGCAGGGGCGCAGCCCTCCTTCCCCACTCCTTCAACCCTAGCCGCCATACTGCTGCCCTCCAGATCTCTCTCTCTCCCGACTGCGCGTAGGCGAAGCCCTGCCGCAGAAACTCTCCACCTTTGCACCACGCCGTCGTGTTGTAGATCCAATCTATCTCTCCACCCCACTTGCTGGACCGAGGAAGGAGGAGACATCGAGGTGCCGTACGTGTGCATCTCTCGGAGGCATCGCCACTTGCGGTGTTGGATCGGATCAGATCGCGAGGAGGAGAAGCGAGTACGACTACATCACCCACGTTCCGACGAACGTTCCGCTGTGCGAATCTTCAAGGGTATGAAGATCTAATCCAATCTCTCTCGTTTTTTGCATCTCCTAGATTAGATCTTGGCTACCCTCTGTTCGCATCCGTAGAAAATTTTGATTTACTATGCCGCGAATCCCTTAAGTGGTATCAGAGCTAGATCTATGCGTAGATGTGTTTCACGAGTAGAACGCAACATGGTTGTTGCGGGCTTTGATGTTTTCTGTTGCAAGCCTCTTGTTTGTGTTCTTCTTATGACGCGGGATAGTGAGATTGAAGCGGTCCAGGCCAACCTTACGCGACGTCGTTCGCGAGACCGGCTCTGCACTTGACGTGTGGCTTGTTCCACACATGCGGCTGGTGGATGCCAGTTTCTCTCACTATAGTTGTCATGGGACTTACACCGGAGTTTGGCAACCATAATATCACCGTTGTGGCTTTCCGTAGGTAAGAATCGTTCTTAGCTTGCTACTCCCATAAGCCACGTAAAACATGCAACAACAAAGTAGAGGCGTCTAACTTGTTTTTGCAGGGAGTGTTTTTCGTGATATGGTATGGCCCAAGATGTGATGTGTATAATGTATGCAATGATCATGTTTTGTAATGTTTCACGACTTGCATGTCGATGAGTACAAAACCGGTAGGAGCCATATGGTTGTCTTTATAATTGTGTATGACCTGTGTGTCAACTTCTTATACACATGTAATAGTTTCACTTTATCGCTAAGTAGTTACCAATAGTTGTAGTTGCTATTCGTGGTGGAGGCAATCATGGTGGAGTGATGGAGATCATGCTGGCACGCACAAGATGGAGATCATTGCGCGAAGATTGGCTATACCATGTCACATAAAGTTATATGCATGTGATCTTTATCCTTTTATATCTTATTATGCTTAGATCGCGACGGTAGCATTATAAGATGATTCCTCACTTAAAGACCAAGATAAAAACTGTGTTCTCCCCAAGTATGCACCGTTGCGAAAGTTCGTCGTGTCCAAGCATCACGTGATGATCGGGTGCTATAGACTCTACGTTCATATACAACGGGTGCAAGCCAGTTTTGCACACGCGGAAATACTTTGGTCTAACTTGACGAGCCTAGCATGTACATACATGGCCTCGGAACACATGAACCGAAAGGTTAAGCATGAGTCATATGAATGATATGATCGACACTTCGTTGTCCACCATTGAAACCACATCTCTTCTCGTGAAGATCGGATTAGGTGTGGTGAATTTGGATCATGTTCACTAAACAACTTGAGGGATGTTGAATTTAGTGGGAGTTCATCTAGTAATTTGATTAAAAGTTGAACTAGTTATCATGAACATAGTCTAATTTGTACTTGCAAATATTGTAGATCAAATGGCTAAGTCAAACTTCAACTTCAATGTTTTTGCTGAGAAGGAAAAGCTTAAAAACAATGGGTCTAACTTCACCAACTGGTTTCGCAATCTGAGAATCATTCTCTCTGGCGGTCAAAAGGACTATGTCCTTGAGAATGCGCTAGGTGACGCCCCTGCTGCTACTGCGTCGGCTGATGAGAAAGTTGTCTATCAGTCGCGCAAAGATGATTATGGTGTGATTAAGAGCACCATGTTGTTTGCTATGGAATCGGACCTTCAAAATCGTTTTGAAGACTATCCCGGGCCCTTTGAGATTCTCGAGGAGCTGAAAACCATGTTTCAGACTCAGACCCGTTCTGAGAGATATGAGATCTCTGAGAAGTTCTTTAACTGCAAGATGGAGGAAGGGAGTTCCGTTAGTGAGCACGCCATTAAGATGTCGGGCTACACTCAACGCCTTGAGCAAGTGGACTGCAAGATTCCAGAGGAGCTCAAGATTGACAGGGTTCTGCAATCACTCCCTCCCAGCTACAAAAGTTTTTTAGTGACTCACAATCAGATTGGTTCCACTGATACGATCACCGAGCTCTTCGCAAAGCTGAAGGCTGCGGAGGTGGACATCAAAAAGGATAATCATGTGTTGATGGTCAACAAGCCCCCACCTTCAAGAAAGGTAAGGGTGCAAAGAAGCCCTTCAAAAAGGCGGCGGCAAGCGCGTTGCCCCTGCTGAGAAGAAGCTCAGGTCTGGTCCTAAGCCGGACACTGAGTGCTTCTATTGCAAGGACAAGGGTCACTGGAAGCGCAACTGTCCGAAGTACTTAGCGGACAAGAAGGCTGGCACCATCAAAGGTATATTTGATATACATGTTATTGATGTTTTCCTTACTAGCCCTCATTGTAGTGTCTGGGTATTTGATACTGGTTCAGTTGCTAATATTTGTAACTCGAAACAGGAGCTACGGAATAGACTGCGGCTTGCGAGGGATGAGGTGACGATGCGCGTTGGCAATGGATCAAGAGTTGATGTGATGGCCGTCGGCACGCTCTCCTTAGTTTTACCTTCGGGATTAGTTTTAAACCTCAATAAATGTTATTATGTGCCTGCGTTGAGCATGAACATTATTTCTGGATCTTGTTTATTGCAAGACGGTTATTCATTTAAATTGGAGAATAATGTTTGTTCTATTTATATGAGTAAC
Source organism: Avena atlantica (assembly GCA_910589765.1). Taxonomy (NCBI): domain Eukaryota; kingdom Viridiplantae; phylum Streptophyta; class Magnoliopsida; order Poales; family Poaceae; genus Avena; species Avena atlantica. The sequence goes on from OU342736.1 coordinate 306,013,523, forward strand.
ATCTTTTATGGTCATGCACCTATTGTGAATGGTTTATTTCTTCTAAATCTCGAAAGGGATGAAACACACATCCATAACATTGAGGCTAAGAGATGCAAAGTAGATAGTGATAATACTACTTATTTTTGGCACTGTCGTCTAGGTCATATTGGTGTAAAACGCATGAAGAAACTCCATTCTGATGGACTTTTGGAGTCTCTTGATTTTGAATCATTTGACACATGCGAACCATGCCTCATGGGCAAGATGATCAAAACCCCGTTCTCCGGTATGATGGAGCGAGCAACGGACTTGTTGGAAATCATACATACCGATGTATGCGGACCGATGAGTGTTTCGACGCGCGTGGATATCGCTATTTTCTCACTTTTACCGATGACTTAAGTAGATATGGGTATATCTATTTAATGAAACATAAATCTGAAACATTTGAAAAGTTCAAGGAATTTCAGAATGAAGTGGAGAACCATCATAACAGAAAGATTAAGTTTCTACGATCCGATCGTGGAGGTGAATATTTGAGTTATGATTTTCTCACGCATCTTAAAGCAAGCGGATTCGTTTCGCAACTCACGCCACCCGGAACACCACGGCGCAATGGTGTGTCTGAACGCCGGAACCGAACCCTATTAGATATGGTCCGATCGATGATGTCTCTTACTGATTTGCCGTTATCATTTTGGGGTTATGCATTAGAAACCGCTGCATTCACTTTAAATAGGGCTCCATCTAAATCCGTTGAGATGACACCGTATGAACTGTGGTTTGGTGCTAAACCTAAGTTGTTGTTTCTTAAAGTTTGGGGATGCGAAGCTTACGTCAAGAAGTTGATGCCGGACAAGCTTGAACCCAAAGCGGAGAAATGCGTCTTCATAGGATACCCTAAGGAAACTATTGGGTATACCTTCTATCACAGAACCGAAGGCAAAGTGTTTGTCGCAAAGAACGGTTCCTTTCTTGAGAAGGAGTTTCTCTCGAAAGAAGTGAGTGGGAGGAAAGTAGAGCTAGACGAGGTTATTGAACCTTCTCTTGAGTTGGAGAGTAGCGCAGCACCTGAAATTGTTCCAGTGCCGCCTGCACCAACAATAGAGGAAGCTAATGACAAGGATCATGAAGCTTCGGACGATGCTGCTACTGAACGTCCCAGGTCGACAAGGTCGCGTGCCCCTCCTGAGTGGTACAGAAACCCTGTCTTGACTGTCTTGTTAGTAGAAGATAGTGAACCTACGAACTATGAGGAAGCGATGATGAGCCCAGACTCTGAGAAATGGCTAGAAGCCATGAAATCCGAACTGGGATCCATGAGCGAAAACCAAGTATGGACTTTGGTCGACCCTCCTAGCGACCGTAAGGCCGTTGAGTGCAAATGGATCTTCAAGAAGAAAACGGACGCGGATGGTAATGTTACCGTCTATAAGGCACGACTTGTCGCGAAAGGTTTTTGACAAGTTCAAGGTGTTGACTACGATGAGACTTTCTCTCCCGTAGCGATGTTTAAGTTCATTCGGATTTATTAGCAATTGCTGCGTTTCATGATTATGAAATATGGCAGATGGATGTCAATACTGCGTTCCTCAATGGAAACATTGATGAAGAGTTGTATATGATGCAACCCGAAGGTTTTGTCGATCCTAAGGATGCTGATAAAGTATGCAAACTTCAGCATTCCATTTATGGACTGAAGCAAGCATCTCGGAGTTGGAACCTTCGTTTTGATCAACTGATCAAGAGATTTGGATTTGTTCCAAATTGCCACGAAGCTTGCATCTACAAGAAAGTGAGTGGGAGCTCGGTGACATTTCTGGTACTATATGTGGATGACATATTGATTATTGGAAATGACATTAACATGCTTAACGATGTGAAGAGTTATTTGAACAAGTGTTTTTCAATGAAAGACCTAGGTGAAGCTGCTTATATATTGGACATCAAAATCTATAGAGATAGACAAAGACGCCTGATAGCTTTAAGCCAGAGTACATACCTAGACAAAGTTCTGAAAAGGTTCAGAATGGATAAGGCAAAGAAAGGTTCAGTGCCTATGTTGTCAGGTAAGATATTGAGCAAGGCTCAGTGTCCAGCTACGGTAAATGATAGGGAAGCTATGAGCAAAGTGCCTTATGCCTCAGCCATAGGTTCTATCATGTATGCCATGCTGTGTACTAGACCGGATGTGTCCAATGCTCTTAGTTTGACGAGCAGATATCAATGTGATCCAGGAGTGGAACACTGGACAGCCGTGAAGAACATCCTAAAGTACCTAAATAGGACTAAAGAAATGTTCTTAGTCTATGGGGGTGATGAACAACTCGTCGTAAAAGGTTACGTCGACGCTAGTTTCGACACCTACAAGGATGATTCTAAATCTCAGACAGGATACGTGTATATTTTGAATGGAGGTTGTGAGCTGGAGAAGCTGCAAGCAAAGCGTGATCACGGGATCTACAGTATAAGCGGAATACATGGCTGCTGCAGAAGCGTCAAGTGAAGGAGTTTGGATCAGGAACTTCATCACTGAGCTTGGCGTGGTTCCAAGTGCATTGGACCCACTGGAGATATTGTGTGACAACACTGGCGCCATAGCACTCGCTAAGGAACCAAGATATCATCGAAAGACCAAGCATATCAACCGCAAGTTTCATATAATCCGAGATTATATAACAGATGGAGATCTGAAGATTAGCAAAGTACATACAGATCTGAATGTCGCAGATCCATTGACTAAACCTCTTCCACGTGTAAAACATGATCAGCACCTCAGTGCCATGGGTGTGAGATTGTTACCAAATGTAAACTAGATTATTGACTAGTGCAAGTGGGAGACTGTTGGAATTATGCCCTAGAGGCAATAATAAAGATGTTATTATTATAATTCTTGTTCATGATAATGTTTATATTCCATGCTAGAATTGTATTAAGCGGAAACTTTAATACTTGTGTGGTTTTTGAACAACACCGTGTCCCTAGTACGCCTCTATGGACTAGTTCATTGATTAATGATGGTTAAGGTTTCCTAACCATGGGCATGAGTTGTCGATTAATAATGAGATCATATCATTGGGAGAATGATATGATGGACAAACCCAAACTAAGCGAAGCAATTAGATCGTGTCATAGTGTTCATCTTTGCGAAGCTTTTCTTATGTCAAATATTGTATTCCTTAGACCATGAGATAATACAACTCCCTGGCATCGGAAGAAAGCTTTGAGGTCATCAAACGTCATCCTATGAGAGGGTGATCATAAAGGTGTCTCTCAGTTGATCGGAAAGTATCTGTTGGGTTGTATGTATCGAGATGGGATTTGTCCCTCCCAAGTCGGAGAGATATACTTCGGGCCCACTCGGTAATCGATATCAACACCGCTTGCAAGCATGTGGTTAAGGAGTTAATCACAAAGTGATATCGGATTACGGAACGAGTAAAGTACTTGCTATGAATGAGATTGAACTAGGTATGACGGTACCGACGATCAAATCTCGGGCAAGTAAAATATCGCGAGACGAAGGGAATATATATGGGATTGATTGAATCCTGGCATCGTGGTTCATCCGATATGATCATCGATGAATGTGGGGAGTCAATATGGGTTTCCAGACCCCGCTGTGGATTATTGATAGAAGATCATGTCTACATATTCTCGAACCCGAAGGGTCACACACTTAACGTGTCTCGACGCTAGGATAGATTGGATAATTGGTTTATGAGTTTTTGTTCGGAGTCTCGGATGGGATCCGAGACATCACGAGAGGTTCCGGAATGGTCCGGAGAATAAGATTCATATAAGGCAGTGCAGTTTTTGGAGTTCAAAATTGTTCCGGGTTAATCGGTATTGTACCGGAAGCTTCTAGAACCTTCCGGAAGGGGGCCAACGTGGCCCCACCTTCCTGGAGGGGGCATGGGCCTATGAGGGAGTGCCCTGGCCGCATTGGGCCAGGGGCACAAGGCCCCATAGGGCCCAGCCGGCCAAGCAAGGGATAAACCCTAATTGGACCTTGTAGAAGGGGGGGTTTCCTTGCCCCCCACTCCTCCCTCCTTTGGCCGCCGGCCTAGGGCTTGGGGGAGGGGTTAGGGCTGGAGCCCACCCCTCTATATATAGAGGGCTGGGGCGCACCACCCCCCCACACCTTTCCCTCAAGCCTAGTCGCCCTGCTGCCCTCCTCTCTCTCTCCCTCCCGACTGCGTGTAGGCGAAGCCCTGCTGCAGAAACTCTCCACCAATTGCACCGCACCGCCACGTTGTAGATCCAACCCATCTCTCCACCATACTTGCTGGACCAAGGAAGGAGGAGACGTCGAGGTGCTGCACTTGTGCATCTCACGGAGGCATCGCCGCTTGTGGTGCTAGATCGGATCGGATCGCGAGGAGGAGAAGCGAGTACGACTACATCACCCACGTTCCGACGAACGTTCCGCTATGCAAATATTCAAGGGTATGAAGATCTAATCCAATCTCTCTTGTTGTTTGCATCTCCTAGATTAGATCTTGGCTTCCCTCTGTTCGCATCCGTAGAAATTTTTTATTTACTATGCCACGAATCCCTTCAGTAGATGCGCCGGCTGATGAGAAAGCTTTTTATCAGTCACGCAAGGATGATTATGGTGTGATTAAGAGCACCATGTTGTTTGCTATGGAATCGGACCTTCAAAATCGTTTTGAGGAGTTCCCTGGGCCCTTTGAGATTCTTGAGGAACTGAAAACTATGTTTCAGACTCAGGCCCGTTCTGAGAGATATGAGATCTCTGAGAAATTCTTTAACCGAAAGATGGAGGAAGGGAGTTCCGTTAGTGAGCACGCCATTAAGATGTCGGGCTACACTCAACGCCTTGAGCAACTGGACTGCAAGATTTGAGAGGAGCTCAAGATTGACAGAGTTCTGCAATCACTCCCTCCTAGCTACAAAGGTTTTGTAGTTACTCATAATCAGATTGGTTCCACTGATACGATCACTGAACTCTTCGCTAAGCTGAAAGCTGCGAAGGTGGACATCAAGAAAGATAATCATGTGTTGATGGTCAACCAGCCCCCCAGCTTTAAGAAAGGTAAGGGTGCAAAGAAGCCCTTCAGGAAAGGCGGCGGCAAGCGCGTTGCCCCTGCTGACAAGAAGCTCAAGTCTGGACCTAAGCCGGACACTGAGTGCTTCTATTGCAAGGACAAGGGTCACTGGAAGCGCAACTGTCCGAATTACTTAGCGGACAAGAAGGCTGGCACCATCAAAGATATATTTGATATACATGTTATTGATGTTTTCCTTACTAGCCCTCGTTGTAGTGCCTGGGTATTTGATACTGGTTCAGTTGCTAATATTTGTAACTCGAAACAGGAGCTACGGAATAGATGGCGGCTCGCGAGGGATGAGGTGACGATGTGCGTTGGCAACGGATCAAGAGTTGATGTGATGGCCGTCGGCACGCTCTCCTTAGTTTTACCTTCGGGATTAGTTTTAAACCTCAATAAATGTTATTATGTGCCTGCGTTGAGCATGAACATCATATCTGGATCGTGTTTATTGCAAGACGGTTATTCATTTAAATCGGAGAATAATGGTTGTTCAATTTATATGAGTAACATATTTTATGGTCATGCACCTGCTATGAATGGTTTATTTCTTCTGAATCTCGAAAGCAATGAAACACAAATCCATAACATTGAGGCTAAGAGATGCAAGGTAGATAGTGATAATACGACTTATTTGTGGCACTGCCGTCTAGGTCATATTGGTGTAAAACGCATGAATAAACTCCATTCTGATGGACTTTTGGAGTCTCTTGATTTTGAATCATTTGACACGTGCGAGCCATGCCTCATGGGCAAGATGATCAAAACCCCGTTCTCCGGAATAATGGAGCGAGCAACGGACTTGTTGGAAATCATACATACCGATGTATGCGGACCAATGAGTGTTTCGACGCGCGGTGGTTATCACTATTTTCTCACTTTTACTGATGAATTAAGTAGATATGGGTATATCTATTTAATGAAACATAAATCTGAAACATTTGAAAAGTTCAAAGAATTTCAGAACGAAGTGGAAAACCATCGTAACAGGAAAATTAAATTTCCAAGATCCGATTGTGGAGGTGAATATTTGAGTTATGATTTTCTCACGCATCTTAAAGCAAGTGGAATCGTTTCGCAACTCACGCCACCCGGAACACCACAGCGCAATGGTGTGTCTGAACGCCGGAATTGAACTCTATTAGATATGGTGCAATCAATGATGTCTCTTACTGATTTGCCGTTAGCATTTTGGGGTTATGCATTAGAAACCGCTGCATTCACTTTAAATAGGGCACCATCTAAATCCGTTGAGACGACACCGTATGAACTGTGGTTTGGTGCTAAACCTAAGTTGTCGTTTCTTAAAGTTTGGGGATGTGAAGCTTACGTCCAGAAGTTGATGCCGGACAAGCTCGAACCCAAAGCGGAGAAATGCGTCTTCATAGGATACCCTAAGGAAACTATTGGGTATACCTTCTATCACAGATCCGAAGGTAAAGTGTTTGTCGCAAAGAACGGATCCTTTCTTGAGAAGGAGTTTCTCTCGAAAGAAGTGAGTGGGAGGAAAGTAGAGCTATACGAGGTTATTGAACCTTCTCTTGAGTTGGAGAGTAGAGCAGCACCTGAAATTGTTCCAGTGCTGTCTGCACCAACAATAGAGTAAGCTAATGACAAGGATCATGAAGCTTCGGACGATGCTACTACTGAACGTCGCAGGTCGACAAGGTCGCGTGCCCCTCCTGAGTGGTACAGCAACCCTGTCTTAACTATCTTGTTAGTAGACAACAGTGAACCTGCGAACTATGAGGAAGCAATGATGAGCACAGACTCTGAGAAATGGCTAGAGGCCATGAAATCCGAATTTGGATCCATGAGCGAAAACCAAGTATGGACTTTGGTGGACCCTCCTAGCGACCGAAAGGCTGTTGAGTGCAAATGGATTTTCAAGAAGAAAACAGACGTGGATGGTAATGTTACTGTCTATAAAGCACGACTTGTCGCGAAAGGTTTTCGACAAGTTCAAGGTGTTGACTACGATGAGACTTTCTCTCCCGTAGCGATGTTTAAGTTCATTCGGATTTTATTAGCAATTCCTGCGTTTCACGATTATGAAATATGTCAGATGGATGTCAAGACTGCGTTCCTCAATGGCAACATTGATGAAGAGTTGTATATGATGCAACCCGAAGGTTTTGTCGATCCTAAGGATGCTGATAAGGTGTGCAAACTTCAGCGTTCCATTTAAGGACTGAAGCAAGCATCTCGGAGTTGGAACCTTCGTTTTGATCAAGTGATCAAGAGCTTTGGATTTGTTCCAAATTGCTACAAAGCTTGTATCTACAAGAAAGTAAGTGGGAGCTCAGTGACATTCCTAGTACTATATGTGGATGACATATTGATTATTGGAAATGACATTGACATGCTTAATGATGTGAAGAGTTATTTGAATAAATGTTTTTCAATGAAAGACCTAGGGGAAGCTGCTTATATATTGGGCATCAAAATCTATAGAGATAGACGAATACGCCTGATAGCTTTAAGCCAAAGTACATACCTAGACAAAGTTCTGAAAAGGTTCAGAATGGATAAGGCAAAGAAAGGTTAAGTGCCTATGTTTTCAGGTAAGATATTGAGCAAGGCTCAGTGTCCAGCTACGGTAAACGGTAGAGAAGCTATGAGCAAAGTGCCTTATGCCTCGGCCATAGGTTCTATCATGTATGCCATGCTGTGTATTAGACCGGATGTGTCCAATGCTCTTAGTTTGACGAGCAGATACCAAAGTGATCCAGGAGTGGAACACTGGACAGCCGTGAAGAACATCCTAAAGTACTTAAATAGGACTAAAGAAATGTTCTTAGTCTATGGAGATGATGAACAGCTCGTCGTAAAAGGGTACGTCGATACTAGTTTTGACACCGACAAGGATGATTCTAAATCTCAGACAGGATACGTTTATATTTTGAATGGAGGAGCTGTAAGCTAGAGAAGCTGCAAGCAAAGCGTGATCGCGGGATCTATAGTAGAAGCGGAATACATGGTTGCTGCAGAAGCGTCAAGTGAAGGAGTTTGGATCAAGAACTTCATCACTGAGCTTGGTGTGGTTCCAAGTGCCTTGGACCCACTAGAGATATTGTGTGACAACACTAGCGCCATAGCACTGGCTAAGGAACCAAGATATCATCCAAAGACCAAGCATATCAACCGCAAGTTTCATATAATTCGAGATTATATAACAGATGGAGATCTGAAGATTAGCAAAGTACATACGGATCTGAATGTCGCAGACCTGTTGACTAAACCTCTTCCACGAGCAAAACATGATCAGCACCTTAGTGCCATGGGTGTTAGATTGTTGCCAGATGTAAACTAGATTATTGACTCTAGTGCAAGTGGGAGACTGTTGGAATTATGCCCTAGAGGCAATAATAAAGATGTTATTATTATAATTCGTGTTCATGATAAAGTTTATATTCCATGCTAGAATTGTATTAAGCGGAAACTTTAATACTTGTGTGGTTTATGAACAACACCGTGTCCCTAGTACGCCTCTATGGACTAGCTCATTGATTAATGATGGTTAAGGTTTCCTAACCATAGACATGAGTTGCGATTAATAATGAGATCACATCATTGGGAGAATGGTATGATGGACAGACCCAAATCAAGCTGAGCAATTAGATCGTGTCATCGTGTTCATCTTTGCGAAGCTTTTTCTTATGTCAAATATTGTATTCCTTAGACCATGAGATAATGCAACTCCCTGGTATCAAAAGAAAGCTTTGAGGTCATCAAACGTCATCCTATGAGAGGGTGATCATAAAGGTGTCTCTCAGGTGATCGGAAAGTACTTGTTGGGTTGTATGTATCGAGATGGGATTTGTCCCTCCCAAGTCGGAGAGATATACTTCGGGCCCACTCGGTAATCGATATCAACACCTTTTGCAAGCACGTGGTTAAGGAGTTAATCACAAAGTGATATCGGATTACGGAACGAGTAAAGTACTTGCTGTGAACGAGATTGAACTAGGTATGCCGATGCCGATGATCGAATCTCGAGAAAGTAAAATATCGCGTGATGAAGGGAATATATATATGGGATTAATTGAATCCTGGCATCGTGGTTCATCCGATATGATCATCGATGAATGTGTGGGAGTCAATATGGGTTTCTAGACCCCGCTATTGATTATTGATAGAACATCATGTCTGCATATTCTCGAACCCGTAGGGTCACACACTTAACGTGTCTCGACGCTAGGATAGAATGTATAATTGGTTTATGAGTTTTTGTTCGGAGTCTCGGATGGGATCCGGGACATCACGAGAGGTTCCGGAATGGTCCGGAGAATAAGATTCATATAAGGCAAAGCAGTTTTTGGAGTTCGGAAGTATTTCGGATTGTTCGGTATTGTACCGGAAGCTTCTAGAACCTTCCGGAGTGGGACCAACGTGACCCCACTTGTCGGGAGGGGGCGTGGGCCTACGAGGGAGTGCGCTGGACGCATTGAGCCAGGGGCACAAGGCCCCATAGGCCCAGCCGGCCAAAACCCTAGGGAAACCCTAGGGAAACCTTCTAGAAGGAGGGTGAAAACTTGCCCCCCACTCCAACCCTTGGGGCCGCCGCCCTAGGGCTTGGAGGAGGGGCCAAGGGGGTCGGCCAGCCCCCTATATATATAGGGCAGGGGCGCAGCCCTCCTTCCTCACTCCTTCAACCCTAGCCGCCATACTGCTGCCCTCCAGATCTCTCTCTCTCTCCCGACTGCGCGTAGGCGAAGCCCTGCCGCAGAAACTCTCCACCTTTGCACCACGCCGTCGTGTTGTAGATCCAATCTATCTCTCCACCCCACTTGCTGGACCGAGGAAGGAGGAGACATCGAGGTGCCATACGTGTGCATCTCTCGGAGGCATCGCCACTTACGGTGTTGGATCGGATCGGATCGCGAGGAGGAGAAGCGAGTACGACTACATCACCCATGTTCCGACGAACGTTCCGTTGTGCGAATCTTCAAGGGTATGAAGATCTCATCTAATCTCTCTCGTTGTTTGCATCTCCTAGATTAGATCTTGGCTTTCTTGTTCGCATCCATAGAAATATTTTTATTTACTATGCTGCAAAACCCTTCATGGACGACGTCGTGGTTGCCAGTAGTCGCGCTTGAGCGCTCCCCAAAAACCTGATCGCCCCTCACCAGTACAGGTTCACGAGAGGCGGGGTTCTGGAGGCCTACTGTCCCGATCTGCGGTGCACGCCGCAAGCCAGAATGGGGAAGACGAAAGCGGCGGCGCAAGGTTCTGAAGGTAGGCGTGCGTGTGTATTGATTCACCAATTAGGTTTAGCGCAGACGCTTATATAGTGCAGGTTAGGAAGATCATGGGCTCAGCCCACGTCCGAGTCGGTAACAGCCACGTTCATAAAAACTGGAAACGGCTGTAATTAACGCGTCCGTTAATGACTAGTCAGTTTTCCCAACCAAGAAAAAAGCTCGGCTCGGCGAGATTCCCGCAACCCGCGACGCGCGCTTCGTGACGAGGCGAGGCGTGGCGTGGCGAGGCGAGGCAGGCGGCGTCAGAGGAGGAGTGCGCGAGGGCTACTCTTCTTGTCACACCTTAGTGAGTGGTATAACACTCTACTATATAAGGTGGTCCAACTCCTCTTCAACTAGCAATATGGGACTAAACTTTAGCACCACTAACACAGCCATATGTTGCCATATACAAGTGGGCCAAAGAGAATTTTAGAATTTGTCTAATGAGCCAACGGCCCAAAACTCACCAAATTTCAGGAGCAGGGATGCTATGATCTTAAATTTGACACGCTTGATGCATGGCATTTATAGATGCCTATTTTCCTTGCGGCTTGCGCTGCAAATTTTCTAAAATGGGGATGCTATGATCTTAAATTTGAGACGTTGGACCAATGGGATTTATAGATACATATTTTCCATGCGGATTGCGCTACCAATCTTAAAAAATAAATCTAAAATACACTACTAGAAGAAGGCCTTTCCATGGCGCACCTAGCCTCGCGCCACTACTAAATCTTAGCCGTGCCACACTACATGGTGCGCCACGGGTATAGTGCGCCACGGGTAAAAAAAAGTTAGCCGTGGCATACCAAACACCCTGATTTTGAAAAACAAAAGAAATTGTGACCGCCATCTCCTCGTCGTAGCTCCGGCGTGCAAGCCGTGGACGTGGCCGCGACCACAACCTACCACCGCAGGCAGGTGCAGGAGGTCGTGGCCATGCCGGTCCTCGTCGACGTCAAGATCGAGCAAGTGGAGGTCAGAGGTGGACGTTGGAGGAGCGCATGGCCAGAGGAGGAGAGGAGAAAGGAAAGGAGGAGGAGATGAGAAGGGGAGAAGGAGGAGGAAAGGAGAAGAAGGGGAGGAGGAGAGAAGGAGAAGGGAGGAAAGGAGAAGAAGGGGAGGAGAGGAGAGGAGGAGAAGAAGGGAGGAGGAGGAGAATGAGAAAGGTAGGTAAGGGAGGGGTAAGTGTGGCCGGCGGGGTTGAAATTTTGAATCCCGCCCAAACTTATTCGTGGCGCACCTCTGCGCCACGGGTATATGGGGCCCATTTTTAAAGGAAAAATATTTTATTTTTGATTTTTTTTTCAAATTTTGAGATTCTAAAAAAATCGCTAAATGAGATTGTTTCCGTCGGATGTAGAATATCATGCTTGCCGTTTTGATATATTAAAGGTTTTTTTTCAACGTATGTAAAAGTTATAGCTAGCCCCATAATATTTTTTTACAAAAAAGTCAAAATCCATATTTTTTTAATTTTTCTACAAACTAGATCACATAACCAAACTACATGTCAAAGGATTTTAGTTTTTGAAGTGTTTATTAATTTTTTTGCAAAACTAAAAAAGCGATCGGGTGTGGAAAGGGGGAAGGATTTGCTGTTTGCCACACTTAGCCGTGAGGCACCACATAGTGGCGCGCCACGGGTAAGTTTTATGCCCGTGGCCCACACTATATGGTGTCACATGGCTAAGTGGGTGCTCTCCTGGCTGCATGGCTAAAAAATAATGGTGGCGCACCTGGGAGCACATGCGCCACAGGTAAGTGATCTATCCGTGGGGTATCTCTAGCAGCCGCGCCACGACTATTTACCCATGGGGAACCATCTAATGCGTGCGCCACAGGTATGCGATGTATATTTTACTAATTAAATGAAAGCACATAGAGAGACACGAGTCATTCTCTAGCCCTCTCACTCGCTTTCCCCTGTCTTCTTCCCCATGGGATTGACTCGTTGACTGCTCCATCTACTTCTTAATGGAAATATACCCTAAAGACAATAATAAATGTATTATTATTTATATTTCTATTTCATAATAAGTTTATTGTTTTGCTATAATTGTATTGGTTTCGGATAAAGTGTATTTAGAGGAAAACACTGATACATGTGTGGAATAATAAACACGAATAAGACATCCCTGGTCTTTCCTCTGAGACTAGTTCATGTCTCAACGAGTTTCCTGGTTTCCTGACTATGGGCAAGATGACAAAGTGTTGTGGAGTTGCCAATGAACGAAATATGTCCGAGAGGCAATAATAAATTGGTTATTATCTTATTTCTTGTTTATGATAAATGTTTATTTTGTATGCTATAATTGTATTAATACGGAAACATTAATACATGTGTGTTTAATAAACAAAATAAAAGTTTCTAGTTATGCCTCTCTTATAAACTAGCTCGTTGACTGACAAGATGATCAAAGGTTTCCTGATCATGGACATTGGATGTCGTTAATAACAAGATCACAACATTGTTGGAATGATGTGATGAATATTCATCCGAAATATAGTATTACGATCAAAGTCATTGTGTTTATATTGCTGTAACATCATACAAAGTAATCCTAATCCTTAGACCATGAGATCATGCCAATCACTAACACTAGAAGAGTATCTTTATAACATCAAACGTCACACGTAAAATGGTGACTATAAAGATGGGTTCAGTGCTACGAAGGTGTTATGTAGAGGCTCATGGATCAAAAGTGGAATTTGTCCATCCCGATGACGGATAGATATACTCTAAGCCCTCTCGGTAATATCACATTAGTTAGCTTGCAAGCAAGTGATGTGATCACTAGAATGTTATATCACGGGAATAAGAAAAGAGTATATGTCGGTAACGTGATCAAACTATGTATGAAGATACCGATGATCGAATCTCGGGCATGTAATATATCGCGAGACAAAGGGATTGAGTTACATGCGTATAAGGTTCATACGATCACAGAAGTCATCGTTGAATATGTTGGAGTTAGTACGGATCTCCAGGTCCCGCTGCTGATTATTGATCAGAGAGGGATCTCAATCATGTCTGCATTATTCGCGAACCGTAGGGTGACACACTTAAGGTATCCGACACCATTTGGAGCAAATAAGATGCCAAAGAAAGAAAAAGAAAGCGTATGAATTTATTTCACTAGACACTGAAATTGTTTTGGTTGAAATTGCTGAAACTGGTTCTGCATGTGAAATTGAAATGTTGTAAGGGGTTTTATGTGAATGTTTGTTAATTAAAGTAATTAAAAAATTCTGAATAAATAAATAAAAGAGTTTTATTTAAATGAGAGCTTGCATTAAATTTGGTGGAAATTTAATGCATGTGAGTGAATTTTTTAGTGGAGGCATGTTTATGTGAGTGGAGGCTTTTCATTTTGAGTGGGAGCTCCACCCACATGAATGTGGAAGAGGTGGGGGAAGCCACCATGGCTGGGCGCCATGCCCCTTGGTTGCCTCCCCTCTCCCTATAAAATGCCCCCCTCTCCTCCTCTCACAACACAACTCCTCGCGAAGGATCTCTCTCCCCTTTAGAATTTCCCCATGGTCTCGGATCAGCGAGATACATGTTCCCGATGGCTTTTTCTGAAAGGATTTGTTGCTTCCGCTGCTTTGCTGGAGTGAGGGCGCGGAGGTTGTCAGGATACCCGAATGTGTGTGCGATCACGAATGCACCACTGCTTTGCAGTGTTGGACTTGATGGTGCTGGACCGGATGGAGTTCTTCTCGATCTTGAGATCGGCAAGCGTTCGACTACATCATCCACGAGTACAACCACGTTAAAGCTTTTCGGTCTTCGAGGGTATGTATTCTGTGGATCCATATCCACACGTTTCTTGTATCTAGTAAATAGATCTTGGTACTTAGTTGTTCCCATCATAGGCAATTTTTTGTTTCTATGCTGCGAACACTATAGTGGTATCAGAGTCGGATCTATGCGTAGATGATTTGCACGGGTAGTACACATGAGTATGTGGGCGCTGAAGGTCATGTTATTGCTTCTTGCTTGTATTTTGGATATTGGTGGCATAGTGGGATGAATCGGCCCGGATAAACTTTATATTTCCTCGCACATGAGACTTATTCCACGCTTGACATGCAACTAGTTTTGCATAAGTGGCTTGCGGGTGTCTGTCTCTCCTACTATAGTCAATATCTGATTTACAACGAGTTGTCAATAATTTGATTATCATTATTGTGGTTCCATGTTCGTAGGTAAGAACGATTCTATCTCTGAAAGCCCTCAGCCATGTAAAACATGCAAAAGATAAATTAGAGGCGTCTAGTTTTTGGTTTTGCCGGGCAAGTACTATGATATGGTAGTGTTATAATTTGTAGTATGGATTTATACTATTGAAAATTATAATATGACAAAGTGTAAGTTCTATAGACCTTGGACTTACACATATAGGAATGAGAAAGATCATTCCACGATGCACAAGATAGAGATCAAGTGCAAGAACCATATCATATCACTGTAGAATATGATGTTTGTTTGCATCTTATATTGCTTGTTTGGCGTGACTATGTTTTGCCGCTTCAAGACATCATGTGATGATCGGGTGTACTTGAACCCACGATCATACATCGGGTGAAAGACAGTTTTACACACGCGAATACTAAGGTTCTTACTTGGAGAGCCTAGCATGTATATACATGGCCTCGAAACACGGACCGAAAGGTTAAGCATGAGTCATATGTTTGATATGATGCCCATATAGATGCTCGCCTTTGAAGCTACACCGACTCACGTGATGATCGAACTTGGTGTAGTGGATTTGGTTTATGTAATCACCAAAAAGACATGAGGGATGTCGTTTTTGAGTGAGAGTTTATTTCTAATTTGGATTAGTAGAACTCAATTTATCATAAATTCAATCAAAGTGAATTTGCATAATTTTTTGTAGTCATTGGCATTCGTTCACCACCTTATAATAAGTTGTAATTGAGATAATAGAACTATAAAATTCTGGATATTTACTTTATGAACTGGTATCGTATTGTGTTGAGTGTCAATCTAAAGTTTAAAGTCCTATTGTAAACTTTCAGCAAACTCTATTTACTCCATAAAATTTCATAATTCCTATATAATCGAGAGTAATAATTCTAGTGTTAGTATCTAAAGTATCATGTTTGCCTCCATGATTCTTGATTGTTTTAAATATCAAGGTTATCTAGGAGCTGAAAGAATTGTTTCAGAAACCATCATGTGTGACAGATATAACGATATCTGAAACAATGTTTTTGTTTGCAATATGATAGAGTATAATATATGTTCTCATATTGGATGAAAATTTGCAAAGATTGGAAATGCTAGACATCCTAATCACCCAAAAAGGTTTTGGAAAGTAACATTATACTCACGATTCGCCTTTATAAGCTATATTAGCTTGATCATGAAAGTTGTCATGATAAGGATGAATAGAAGATGTAGGTAAAGTGTTTACTACACTAAAAGATTACTAAATAATGTTTTTTAAAGAACGCCAAACATTTGATGATGGTGATCTACTTCAAAGTGCAAGTCCAAAGGTATTAGTATTTTACTATACACGCTTTGGACTATGTGTCATGTATATGGCGCCACATTTGATGTTGATAGATTCTTTTAAAAGGAAAAGGAAATGCTGAAAGAGAATCTATAAAATATTTGGCAGAAAAAAGTAAAGACTGGAAACATCTAGCTAAGGTATATAAATGATATACATGTTATGGTTGTATTCTTTGCTTGTTAAAAAAATGTGGTTCTTGGGTATTGCATACTGAATTGGTTGGTATGAAATTCCATACAGAACGGCGCAATTCATGAACCATAATGTCCTAAGTCACTAGCAAGAGATGATGATGTTCATCGAAAACAAACAAGCTATTGTTTGTATTTCTCGTTGACATCAAAGATTTGTTTTAATAATTGTTATTTCAATCAAGTATTATGAGAACAAAGATTGTTCAAATAATTACCGTATTCCATAAAAGATGGATGATTTACAAATCTAGTTGGATAAATCACATCCATAAAACTAATGCTAAAATATCGCAAGACAAATGATTGAAATATCACTTACGAAGTGACATCGCCGTTTAAATTATATTGGAAACAAAACATGAAGAAACTCCATATTCATGGATTTTTGAAGTCTTTGAGTTGATCAAATGACGCTTGTGAGACTTTCCTCAGGATAATTAAAACTTCGTTTAAAGGCCAAAGAAGAACGATCGACTAAATTATTGGAATTTATACATATCGATGTATGTAGTCCATTATGTATAGTCGTAAGCGATAGATTTCAACTTCATATGCTTTCTCCGGAAATTTGAGTGAATATTCACTTAATGAGAAAGAAGTATGAAATATTTGAAAACGTTCAAAGACTTTCAATATGAAGTGGAAAATCATTGTAACAAGAAAATAAATAATTTATGATTTTATCATAACGAGATTTATTTGAGTTGCAAGTTTAGCAAAAAACACCTAGATTTGCATCTCCCGAAACACCATAGGAATATGGAGTGTTTGAGATTTGTAATGAAACCTTATTTGACATGGTTAGATAAAATGTGTTATTTATAAAACTGCCATTATATTTTAAAAGATTAAAGCTTTAGAGACTACCGCTTTTTCACTGAAAAGAGATCCATCTTGATCCATTGAAATGACACCATATAAGTTATGGTTTGGGGTAAAACCCAAGTTGTCCTTTCTTAAATTTTGGTATTCTAAGCATAAGTAAGATGTTTACAATCAAAGTCGGATGGGCATGTCTTTGTAGGTTATTTCGAATAACCATTGGGTATTCTTCCATAACATTGAGGACAAAAGAGTTTGTCGCTTGAAACGTGAAGTTTCTTGAAAAAGGAAATTTTCGCAAAAGTTAAGTGCGAGGACAATAGAACTTTAATAAGGTTAACGAACCTTAGCTATATGTGCTGAGTTGTGCAACGCCGGAAAATGCTCCGGAGACAGACACAATGCTCATGGATCACGTGTCTCAAAGGTTGCGGTCACGGAGGTCTAAGTTTGTATTAAACCAAGTAGGTCGGATAAACAATTAAATACTGAGATTTGAGAGTAAATCATTGTTGTTTGACAATGATGAACCGACTACATGCAAAGAAGCGATGATGGGCCCTAACTCCGTCAAATGGCTTGAAGCCATAAAATTTGTGATAGTTCCATACACGAGAAATCAAGTCTATTGAACTTGGAAGACCCTCCAGAAAGGTGTAAAAACCTATCGGTCATATTTGGATCTATAAAGAAACAGACATGGATGTTTCACATCTAT
This sequence comes from Avena atlantica, assembly GCA_910589765.1. Taxonomy (NCBI): domain Eukaryota; kingdom Viridiplantae; phylum Streptophyta; class Magnoliopsida; order Poales; family Poaceae; genus Avena; species Avena atlantica. Next base: position 306,031,112 of record OU342736.1, read on the forward strand.
GAAATAGTCGACATGTCGGTAAATATTTTACGATAATGTTCAAGGAGTTGACAATGACAAGATTTGATCTTTCATAGCGATATTTAGTCTGTACGAATTAATGTAGCAACCACTACATATAATTTGGTATATGGTAGTTCAACAAACAAAACAAAGTTCTTCTAATAGAATGGTTACCTAGGATGTGTACACGACATGGTCCAAAGGGTTTTGTTAATTCAAAGGATGCTAAAAAGGACATGCAAACTTCAATGGTTGAAGTAAGCATCACAGAATTGGAATGTTCACCGTGATGAAACTGTTAAAGAAGTTTAATTTCATCAGGAGATGATGAAGATGCTTGCATTTGCAAGAATTTAAGTGGGAGCACTGAGACATATTTCTAATACATTATGTGGAGGATATCTTGTTGATTGGAAATGATGTATCTTTATTGACAAAGGTTAAGAATTTCATTTCGATGAAAGACTTAGGCAAAACACGAATATTAGGCATGAATGTCTATATAGATAGACTGCGACGCTAATATGGTTGTGCCAAACGTACATATATGAGATATTGAAGGAGTTTAATATAGAAACAACGAGAAACGATTCTTGTCGCATGGAAAATAATTGAATTAAGATTCAAGTGTACACTTGATAAGTGAAACAAGATTAAAGTGCTTTGACACTTGATGAGTGCAATCACAAGAATGTTTTGATCAATCATACCGTGATATGTACACATCCAGATATGTTCTATGCTCTAAATGTTATGAGCATATACTAGAATGAATCATAAAATGATCATTGGATGATAGTAAGGATATTCTTATAATATTTTGGAAGAATTAAGAATATATTCTGTTTGTATAAGAGACAAATAGTTCATTATAAAATGACACTAGTTCTATCAAAAGATACAAATTAAGTTTATCTCAATTTAAACTATGGGTAGCACAATGTAATGGAAAGAAGTTTCCATGACAGATTTTGATGAATTCCAAAGTTAAGACATTGTGACGGATACTACAACAAAAGGCTAAGTATATGACTACTATAGTAGCAACAAAGGAGGGCATTTGTGTCAATGATACGTCCAATTTGCATCACCATTCTATATCATAATTTACCTCTATTCATTGATATATTTATATTAAGAGGTGTTACTTATGCCTTTTCATCTGTTTTTGCATGTTGGATGATTCTTGGAGGATGAGCTGCTGAAGTCAGGATTCTGATGGGAAAAGAGGTGTTTCGATGCAATTTCACGAAGATCAGAAAAAATACCAGAAAAACTATAAAAAATAATATTTTCCCAGAAGACGAAGGATGCCAGAAGGGGAGGCGGAGTTGGGCCATAGGGGGCCCAGACCCCTCCAAGGCGTGTGCCACCCTGGGTCGTGCCTACAGGGGGTGTGGCCACCCTGGTCCACCTCTGGCTCTGCCCTCTCGCCTATATCTTCTCCTCAAAACCTTAAAGTCAGGGTGGAGACCATAGAAAGATTCTGCCGCCTCCATGGGATGGAAAACACCGAGAGAGAAAGAGCTCTCCGACAGACATATTTCTGCCGAGGAAATTCCTTCCTGGAGAGGGGAGATCGCTGCCATCAACGCCGTCATCAAGCTAGACTTCATCGGGATCATCATCATCATAATCATCATCCACACCATCATCTCCACCAGCACCATCGTTACCACTCCATCCTGCTGTAACAGTTGTGTTGAATCTTGCATAGTTCTTATATTAGGGGAAACTTTCCTGGTGTTGATTACTATTTTAGTTGTTGCTTGTGAGTGGAACCATTGAATTATTGTTTATGTTCAGATTGTTATCCATCATTATATCATCTCTGATCTTGATCCATATGATGTCTCGTGAGTAGTTCATTTAGTTCTTGAGGACATGGGAGAAGTCATGTTGTTAGTAGTGGAGTTGTGTTGAGGTATTATTCAATGGTTTAATATTTAAGTTGTGGTGCTATTCTTCTATTGGTTGTCATGTGAATGTCGACTACATGATACTTCACCATTTATGGGCCTAGGGTAATGCATTGTGTATTTGGCTACTAATTGTGGGGTTGCCGGAGTGACAGAAACCTGAACCCCCATTAGGAAACCATTGCACAAGGGAGTGTAGGATCTCAGAGTTGGTTAGGTTTTTATCTTAATTGCTTTCTTGTAGTTGCAGATGCTCGCAAGGGGTTTAATCACAAGTATGTATTAGTCCAAGTAAGGTTGGTACATTAGCGCAGGTTCACCCACACAACACTTATAAAATCAAAGAAGATTAATCAGCTATACGAAACAAAAGCACTTGACAGTATTCCCATGTGTCCTCGAGAACGTTTGTTCCTCATTAGTATTCCCACCAGATTGTCCTTTGCTAAGAAAGGATTGGGCCACTTGCTACAATTATTTGCTGTCTTTATTTACTTGCACTTTATTTCCTTGCTTTATCAGAAAACCACTAAAAATCTGTTTGCTAAGTATTTACAGAGATTTCTTGCTCCATACCACTAGTCAACACCTTTTGCTCCTCATTGGGATTGACACTCCTATTTATCAAAAGTACTACGATACACCCCCTGTACTTGTGGGTCATCAAGACTATTTTCCACGCGCCGTTGCCGGGGAGTGAAGCGCTATTGATGAGTGGAACTACTAAAGGAAACTTCTACTGTGAGTATTGTTTTTATTTCTGTTTGTTGCTTTGTTGCCAATATGGACAACCCACTTGGTTTCCTGTTTGGTAAAACTACTACCACTATTAGGGTAGTAGATGAACCACCACCTATTGAGATAGATCCTTTTAAGATACCTACAAGTATTGTTGATCGTGTTATGGATAATTACTATTTTGGGGATGGAACTGTCCATCCTGGTGATCACTTGCTTTTTATCCATGAATTATGCGGGTTGTTTAAGTGTGCAGGTATCACAACTGGACAGGTGAAGAAGAAGTTACTCTCTATATCATTGAAAGGAAGAGCTGAAGAATGGTATAATATGCTCAAGAATGGACAATCTATGGAATGGGAGGAACTATTACCTCTCTTTTATTCTAAATTCTATCCTCCTAGTGAGATTCATAAGGATAGGAATCAAATATATAACTTTTGGCCTCGTGATGGAGAAAGTACATCCCAAGCTTGGGGGAGATTGAAGTTACTAATGCTTAAATGTCCTATTCATGAACTCCCTAACAATATTAATATCAATAACTTTTATGCAAGGCTTTCTCTTCATGATAAAGATTTATTAGATGCTTCTTGTGCTGGATCATTCACACGTATGAAATAAGAAGCTAAATGGGATCTCCTAGATCGTATTCAAGAGAACACTGAAGTTTGGGAGAATGACAAAGGAAGAAAGTCAGGTATAAATTATGATTATGAATGCATTAAATCCTTTAAGGGAACTGATGACTTCTGTGATATTAGTACTGAGTATGGTATTGATTCTCAAGTTCTTGCAAATTGTTTTAAGGACTTTGCTTCTTATATTGAAATTCCCAAGAAGGAGTGGGACAAGTACCATGTTCCTTATAAAGATATTGTTACCCATGTTCATGCTAGCATTGAAGTTTGTACTGTTAATCCTATTTTGCCTGAACCTTATGTTGAGAAAATCCCTTTTCCTGCTAAGGTAAAGGAACATTCTATCATAGCTAATGTGGTTAGCAAAGAAAATTGTGGAACCTGATGAACAAATGTATATTGAACATGTAGTAGCCATTGTGAAAGATCTTCTCACTAAAAATATAGAGGATGAGCACATTGTCTTCTATGAAGACGCTTCTAATATTGTCTCTCATCCTAGAAAAGCTAGAAAAACTAGTGCCCTTGTGCTTTCTGTTAGAATTAGTGATCATTGATATTATGGTTTATGTGATATTGGTGCTAGTTCTAGTGTTATTCCTTATGAGCTTTACAGGGAAATTATGCATGAAATTGGTCCTTGTGAACTTGAGGACATTAATGTGGTTATTCACCTTGCTAATAAAGAGATAGTCTGTCCAATTGGCATTGTAAGAGATTTGGAGGTTATTTGTGGTAAGATTAAATATCCTGCTGATTTCCTAGTACTTGGTTAAGAAGCTAGTAAAACCTGTCCTATTATATCTGGTAGACCTTTCTTGAATACTTGTGGGGCTATTATAGATTGTAAGAAGGAGAAAGTTTTAACTAAGTTTGATGGAGATTCTTATGAGTTTAACTTTTCCAAATTTGCTAAAGCTCCTTATGAAAACGAATTTCCTAATGAGGATTTCAGGGTTGAACAACTTTCTGCTATTTCTCTTGTTGCTAACAATGCCTTGCAGCATTTTATGGAAGATCATGAAAGCGAGGTCTTCATGAAGGAAAGAAATGAGATTGACGAGGTTTTCCTTCGTCAACCTGAGTTACTTACGCATAACTTACCTGTGGAAGATTTCGGTACCACACTACCACCTAAAGGGGATCCTGTTTTCGAATTAAAACCTCTACCTGATGATCTTAAATATGCTTATCTAGATGATAAGAAAATATATCTTGTTATTATTAGTTCTAAACTTTCAGGGAAGGAAGAGGAAAGATTATTGGAAATATTGAAGAAACACCGAGGAGCTATGGGATATACTCTTGATGATCTAAAAGGGATTTCTCCTACTATATGTCAGCATGCTATTAATATAGAACCTAATGCAAAACCAGTTGTTGAACATCAACGCCGTTTAAATCCTAAGATGAAGGATGTGGTAAGAAATGAGGTATTAAAACTCCTTGATGCTGGTATTATTTACCCTATTGCTGATAGTCAATGGGTTAGCCATGTTCATTGTGTCCCAAAGAAAGGGGGAATCACTGTTGTGCCTAATGAAACTAATGAGCTTATACCCCAAAGAGTAGTGGTTGGTTATAGGATGTGCATTGATTTTAGAAAGGTTAAGAAAGTTACTAAGAAAGATCATTATCCTCTGCCTTTTATTGATCAAATGCTAGAAAGGTTGTCTAAAAAGACTCACTTTTGTTTTCTTAATGGTTATTCTAGGTTCTCTAAAATTGCTGTGAGAGCACAAAACCAAGAGAAAACCACTTTCACTTGTTCGTATGGAACTTATGCTTATAGGCATAAGCCTTTTGGTTTATGTAATTCTCATGCTACCTTTCAGAGATGTATGTCTGCTATCTTTCATGGTTTTTGTGAAGAAATTGTGGAAGTTTTCATGGACGATTTCTCCGTCTATGGAACTTCTTTTGATGATTGTTTGCACAACCTTGATAAATTTTTGAAGAGATGCGAAGAAACTAATCTTGTTATTAATTGGGAGAAGTGCCACTTCATGGTTAATGAAGGGATTGTTCTCGGACACAAAATTTCTGAAAGAGGTATTGAAGTAGACAGAGCCAAAATTGAAGCAATTGAGAAAATTCCTTGCCCTAGAGATATAAAAGGTATTCATAGTATCCTTGGTCATGCTGGTTTTTATAGGAGGTTTATTAAATATTTCTCCAAAATTTCAAAGACCCTTACTAATCTTCTTCAAAAAGACGTACCTTTTGTTCTTGATGATAATTGTAAGGAAGCTTTTGAAACTTTGAAGAAAGTTTTGACTACTTCTCCTATTGTTCAACCACCTGATTGGAATTTACCCTTTGAAATTATGTGTGATTCTAGTGATTTTGCTATGGGTGTTGTTCTTGGACAACGAATAGATAAAAAGTTAATGTTATTCATTATGCTAGCAAGACTCTAGATGCTGCTCAAAAGAATTATGCTACTACTGAAAAGGAGTTCTTAGCTGTAATCTTTCCTTGTGATAAGTTTAGACCTTATATTGTTGATTCAAAGGTTACTATTCATACTGATCATGCTGCTATTAAGTACCTTATGACAAAGAAAGACGCTATGCCTAGGCTTATTAGATGGGTGCTGCTTTTACAAGAGTTTGATCTGCATATTGTGGATAGGAAAGGTGCCGAAAATCCCGTTGCTGATAATTTTTCTCGTTTGGAAAATATTTCTTTTGATCCTATGCTTGTTAATGATAGTTTTCCAAATGAATAGTTGGATGCAATAAGGGTAAGCCAGCATGAGAGTCCTTTGTATGCTGATTATGCTAACTTTATTGTTTCCAAGTACTTGCCTCCAACCTTTACAACTCAGCAAAGAAGAAAATTCTTTTATGATCTAAGGCATTACTTTTGGGATGACCCACATTTATATAAAGGAGTAGATGGTATTATGCGGAGGTGTGTCCCAGAATATGAACAACAAGAGATATTGAGAAAATGTCATGGTAGTGCTTATGGAGGACATCATGCTGGGGATAGGACCACACAAAAAGTTTTACAATTTAGTTTTTATTGGCCTACTCTTTTGAAGGATGCAAGGAAGTTTATTTTATCATGTGACGAATGGCAAAGAGTTGGTAACATTTCTAAATGCAATGCGATGCCTATGGATTATTCCCTTGTTATTGAACCTTTTGATTGTTGGGGATTTGACTTTATGGGTCCTTTTCCTTCTTAAAAAGGGTATACTCATATTCTTGTCATTGTTGATTATGTTACAAAGTGGGTAGAAGCCATACCTACAAACAGTGCTGATGGTAAGACCTCTTTAAAAATGCTTAAAGATGTTATTTTTCCTAGGTTTGGTGTGCCTAGATATCTCATGACTGATGGAGGTTCTCATTTTATTCATGGTATTTTTAGGAAGACTCTTGCTAAATATGATGTTAACCATAGAATTGCTTTAGCTTATCACCCCCAAACCAGTGGGCAAGTAGAACTTTCAAATAGAGAAATTAAATCTATCTTGCAAAAGACTGTTAATAGATCTAGGAAAAAATGGGCTAAAAAGTTGAATGACGCTTGATGGGCTTATAGAACTGCTTATAAAAATCCTATGGGAATTTCTCCTTAAAAATGGTTTACGGTAAAGCTTGTCACTTGCCTATAGAATTAGAACACCAAGCTTATTGGGTAGTGAAAGAACTAAATCGAGATTTTAAACTTGCTGGTGAGAAAAGATTGCTTGACTTAAGTACCTTAGATGAGTGGAGAAGTGAAGCTTATGAAAATGCTAGACTCTTTAAGGAAAAGTAAAAAGGTGGAATGATAGGAGAATTCTCAAAAGGGAGTTCCATGTTGGTGAGAAAGTTCTTTTGTATAGGTCTCATCTCATATTTTTTGGAGGAAAACTACTCTCACAATGGGAAGGACCTTTTGTTATTGAGGAGGTGTATCGTCCAGGGGCTATTAAAATATCTTCCTTGAAGGACAAGACTACACAGGTGGTGAATGGTCAAAGGCTCAAACATTATATTTCTAGAGATTCTTATAATGAAGATGTTGATATTATTCAAATGATGACTCTGGAAGAATTTATCAGAAACCAAACACCAAAATCTGCAGAGTCTGTCTTTGAATAGGTAAAAAGTGCTGCAAATAGAAGGTTCGTGAAAACATTATCTTTTTATATTTTTGATGTTTTTATTACATATGGAAGGTTACGAGACGAAACAGAGGAGGAAACGGAGCCCAGGTGGGCCACACCCACCAGTGGCGCGGGCCCCAGCTGGCCGTGCCACTAGGGGGTGTGAGCCCCCTGGAGTCCGTCTTCGCCTCGTTTTCGCACAATACCTTCCTTATGTCGTATAACTTCGTAATATATAACCCCCCGGATCCCCCGAGGTTCGTATATCATGTTCTCGTTGTGTTTTCGTTTCTATCTGTTTCTGGTAGGAAATATTCTCAAGTTTAGAGGCACCATGGTCTCCGCCAACGACAAGGGCAAGAAGCCCGTGGAAGATGATCCTCAAAACCCCAAGGAGGAGGAGATCTTGTGTCATGGTATTGCCGATGAGTACGCCATGGAGGGGTCCTCACAGTGCGTGTTTAAAGACGTGGGGGAAGGCGGACCATTGATGGGTACGAGGTATCACAGCTTACCCAGGTTCAAATCCCACAACGGTGGCGGAATCCTACTTCTGCTATAAATCACTATAAGGGCAATACGCCGAGTTACAGAGATAGTGAAAGGGCATGTATGCCCCCATGTGTGGTTTTGGTAATTAATGACAATCTCTATGGACTAATGTGTAAATTGAGTTTCACTTGTAGGTTTGTCCATTGGCATCGCTTGGGCCATGTGTTGGTCTCAAGGTTGGAAGATGAAGAAATGTCCAAGGGCTTTGTGCCCATTGGAATCATGAAGAAAGAAGGAGATTGAAGGTCGATCAAGGCATGTGCAAAGAGTTGCATCAAGATGGATCAACATCAAGTAGGGATGAAGAAGGGCGAGCTCAAGATGCACCATCTCTAGAAGATCTCATGCTTGAAGCTTGCCATCCTCGTGCTCATGGAATGATGAAGACAAGTTCAAAGAAGAGGTTTCCCCATGGAGTATGGGGGAGCAATTTGCAAGTCTTCATCTTCTTCAAGCAAGAGCATCCAAGAAAGGTGTTCCCACTATAGAAGAACAAGACAGTCTACATCAAGTTCAAGTGGGATGCTCAAGGCAAAGGTATGTTCTTGATAGGGCTTTTCTTTTGCCGGTCTTGTATTGTTAGTTGGGAGATGTAACATCCCTAAAATCATGTTTCAAACTCATGCATATCATCCATGCATCCATGATCATATGATCTTCATTTCAAACAAATCATTTCAAAACAGAAACATATATGCTTATTATTTCATGTAAGTTTGCTCTAGCCTTAATGCTATCTTCCAATGAGAAGAGTACTTTGTTTTGTTCAGTAAGGTTTGAATTCAAACTTAGGCACCTTCAAAAACTTGAGCAAAGTTTTCAAAACAAAAAAAGAGTAAATAAAACCAATATTATGCCTATTGTATATATCACATAAAGGCTTGGTTTTATTTTTATTTACATTTTATCAAAGTGTTTTGAATAAACAGTAGGGTTTGACACACATTTGAGTGCAAGGTTTGCAGTGTAAAAACCTAGAAAAGATTTGAATGCAAACCCATTTGATTTGGAGTTGAAAATCATTTCAGAAAAACCAAACAGAAAAAGAAAAAGGTTAAAAGGAAAAAAAATAAGCTTTCAGGCGAATCTGGCCCAACTAAGCCCAGCAAACCACCCCGCGAACCATTTTTCTTTACCCACACCCGCACCCGCCGAGTGACTGACAGACAGGACCCACCCCCTCTCTGTTTCTCTCGCTCACAGCCGTGGCCCACACGGCGTCGTCATCTCCACCCCGCGACGTGTTCTTCCCCAAATCACGCCGGCCGTTCCCTGTATTGATTCGCGGCGTCAATTCACGTTGAATGCCAGAGTAAATCTCACTCGCGACCATGCTATTTAAACCCCCTCTGCCCCCTCTCCATTTCCCCCCAGACTCCAAGCATAGAGCGCCCCCAGGCTGCCCGCAATCATCCTCGCACCGCCGCAGACAGAGCTCACTCCGGCGACCGATTCCGGTGAGCCCCGTGCGCGCCTTCTTCTCTGGTTCTTGCAGACAGCTTCGCCACTTCCTTGCGCACCTTCTGACACCGTTGGTTCCTTCTATACCGCCCCAGGTCGTTGTCTTCGTCAAGCACATCAAGGTTCCGACGACGTCCTCAACTCCGGCGATTAAATTTGGTGAGCCCCTTGTGCCCCTTTGCCTCTAATTCACACGATGGTGTTTGTCGTAGTCTTGCGCATCTCCTGATGCCGTTTGTTCATGCTAGGGTGACCAGGAGCATCGCCAACGTTGTCGTCCACCCGAGCCCGACGCTGACAGCAACTCCGACGAGCCCATGCAGTCGTGTTCGTGCGCCCCTTGCCAAGCCGACGCCACGTTGAGCATCAGTTCGTCGCTACGAACCTGGTAAGCGCCTCCGACGACCCTAGAACCCCCTGTAGCACTGCGCCACCGTAGGCCGAGCACGCCACCGCCAGTAGCCACCGCCAGCGCCGCCCATCTGTGGTCGTTTGATCCAGGACCATTGGATCTTGATCCAGCGCGTGAAATTAGATCACTTATCGAAACGTTATGAGTAGATCTAGACCGTGCAGATTAAGTATATCTAACGGCTCACAGACGCGATCCGACGCGAACCGGTACGTGCCAATCAGGTTATGACGCATGGCTAGAGTTTAGGTTTAAAAACAGAATTTTAATCTATTAGATGTTTGAATTTGTTTTGGCCATAACTTTTGATCCCCATGTTCAAATTTGACAAATTTTATATCAATGGAATCAGGAGAGCAAGCCCTTTCTAAATATGCAATGTGTTTAATGTTTTTCTTCTGTTAAAATGGATTTATTTACAGAAACTTGTGTAGGGCTATTTTGAGTATATGAATTGTTTAAGAAATGTTTTAAGGTTTAAATAAATGTTGTTTGGCAAGTTTTGAACTTGTTTATGAACTAGTACTGTACCCTTGCTTTGTTGAGTTTTAAAAATCATTACATATCATATTGCATGCATTCATATATTTTTGTTTGTATATATTTTGTATGTGATTGTTGCTATGATTTTATGTGTAGATTTGGGTTCCAATAGTGATTGTGATTGTGAGGAGTGTAGCTACTCTCCAAACTACCAAGGCAAGTGGTGCTTCATGTTATTTTTATCCCTATGTTTTCTACTAAGCATTAGAAATATTTTGTTAGACTTGCATGTTATATTTTGCTTATATGCCATGTTGGGAAATCCTAGTAGTTGTAGAATTGCTAGGAAATTTCTAAGTTAAGATGCTTATCTATGCCATGCTTAGCCTAGCTAGTAGGAACCAAGGGTGGTGAAATATACATGCTATGATAAAATATTTCTAAGTCTTTGGACTTGTGTTTTGCCTAATAAAACAACTAAGTAAATGAAACACCTGGGTGGAATGGAAGGAATGGTTTATGTTGAGTGGTTACACAAGGTCCATTTCTATGGTTTACCTTGTGTATCTCACTTGTGGAAAGCCACCCAGGAACAAAGACATTTTAGAGGCCAAATGTTAAGAAGCTTCTAGTGCAGCCACTTGGCAATATGGGCTCTGCCTGGATCACATAGGTTGCTAGAACTTAGACATTTGGACAGTTGGTGGTAGTGGGAATGATAGGTTGGAGCGCGTCCATTTGGTCTAAGGGAAGGCTTCTGAAAGGTCCTGTCTTGGTGAAAATCAAGGCTTGTGGGGAAAGTGCACAACCTCTGCAGATGGAAGAATCTAAGTACTTAGCCAAGTCCATGGAAATGGACAACTTGAGCATCAAGACATGGAAGCTATCAAGAATCTCCTCATCCCAATTTCTAAGTAAAAACTTGTGGGTGAACAAGGGTGAAGGACTCCAATGTCTATTGGTGGTTCCTTGGGAAAAGTTTTGACAAAGAAAAACTTAGTGTTTTCAACTAATAGGCAAAACCTATTTTGAGCAAAGCAAGCCTAAGCTACACTTAGACAAATTTCATATAGTATCTAGTCCACCAAAAATTATACTAAGGTATCACTTGCCAATACTATTCCAATGTATTGACCCACTGTGGCTGTAACTTGTGATGTTGCAGGTTACTCTGATGAGGATTAGGATTTATGAGTCTACACTCAACATGTTTGCCTGTGGCACATGAAGATGAAGACTTTTATCTATTTACTTATTCAAAATCTTGTAATAGGCCTGTGGCCATGGAGTTGTAAAGACTATGTTGTCTCTGGAATGACTGTAATAATGACCTTTGTTTCTGTGTACTTCATCTTAAACTATGGATGCTAGCATTGATCCAGGGACTAGCATTGCAATCACAGGGATCCTTTTCCTTTATAAAGGAGGGATCTTACAGATGGTATCAGAGCACTGTGTTGCCTGTAGGATTATGACCCTAGGATTGGAAACCACTAAGGAAAATTTTTCAACAACTTCTACACTTGTCTATTCTTCTCGTAAACTTTTCTAATCTTCTTTCTCATCTCTATTTGTAGATGAACTCCATCAACGAAGCCGTAAGGAAAGGACCACTCATGACAATGACCTTGGAGTGTGAGACAGAATTTCCCAAGGCTCTCAAGGACCTCATGGCTGCAATGGAAATACATGGTGCAGCTGTGTACAAAGGTTTTCCTGTGATGGATGAAGGAGTTGAGTACTGGTGGGTGCAACTTCACTTGTATAAAAACAAGGAAGACAACCACAAGGAATCAGGATTCTGCATGTTCACCAATTCTGTGGTGCACACCACATTCTTTGATTCAGCAAGGGATGCAGCTTGGAGGACTATCAAAGAACTTGGTGATAGAGTCAAGTGCAGAATGCTCAACATCCATAATGACCTAAAGGAGGAGAAGAAACATACCCAAGAGTTGGAGGCTACCAACCAAACCTTAAGAGGAGACATTATAGACTTAGTGATGGAGTCATGTGCTCAATATAGAGTGATTGCTTCTAGAAATATTGTGTTAGCCAACATATCTAGTGAGATAGGATTGTAAGCGTACTTCGTTAGTTGGACCACCACTTATCACCTTATTTTCCAAATGTTGCTAAAAATAAGTTGAACCTTGGATGTTGTAATGGATTCATGTATGCCATGACTTGTGTCATTTGATTTCCAAAGATATGCATGTGATGCTTTGCCTTGTGTTTTATCTTAAATTGCGTTGCTTCTAACTTTTTCTATCTTATAAATAGATGCCTAATGTTACCATCAACACTGTTGAGGAGTTCCAGGGAACTCGCTTTGGCCCTCGTATTATTGAGCTTACTAGTTTGCTTAATCTACCTCTTCCTACCATCATGGTGCTTACCCTCACCAAGTTTGAGAGGAAATACCTTTGGGGTTTCAAGGTCAATCAGCCCGGACGCCAGACTGAGCCTACCACGGAGGCTATCATCTTCAAGCTCATGCACGATGACAAGGAGAGAGGACTAGAGGTAGTTATGCAGGACTTGATTGGAAGTCTGCTAGGGAGACACTCTCGACAGGTTAGAGGTACTCACTTGTCACATCCCAAGATTTTCCAAATCTTGAAATGTGAAAATAAAAGAATAAAATAAAACTATGTTCAATTTTCAGAGCCAGAAGAAACTTTTTGAATTCAATTAGAACTTCAAACCCATTTGAATTAAATAAAACCTAAAGGTATTTAAGATGATAAACTTTTATTAAAGGAAAATAAAAATAATTAAAATATTAATTTGAAACTCTTAAATGAAAAGATTTGTTTCAAAATAGAAGTTCTGTAAATAAGGATTATTTAATAAAGCCAAATTAAACTTTGATCAAGCCTTGGAAATTAAAAACATTTAGTTTTTGAATAAAAATAAACAAAGGTTTATTTAAAATAAAATAATAAGGAATCAACATCAAAAATTTGTTCAAACAAAAAGGATGTACCATTTTAATTAAAACAATCAAAACTTGTTAAATTGTTTTAAATAGGTTTTCCAAGTATTTTATAATAAAACCTACTAAAGTGATTTGACTTTAATTTAGGATCAAAATAAATATCTCAAATAAACTAAATCCTATTTGAATTAATGAAGAAAGTCCATATTATTTAATTATTAATGGACCCTATAAAATGTTATTTATTTCTAACAAAGTATTACACATATCTTATATTCACAAATAAAAAAACCTACTGAATTGGTTTTTATAAATTTTTAGAATTCAAAATAGGAATTCTAATAATTAAACTAAACCATATTTTATTAATAAACCATAGCCCATTTGATTTAATTAATAAAAAGAACCTAGAAAAATTTAAAATATTATTTTATTTTGAAAACTGATTTATACTGCTAAACAGAACCAAAAACACAATGCAAGGTTTAATGAATGTTTGAAATTGTTTGAATGATTGAATAAATTGAATGAAATTTAAAACAGAAATTCAAAATAGAAAAGGAAAAATGACGCAGTACAAAAAAAAATGAAACAACAGCCAGCCCAGATGCTCAGCCCAGGAAGCCCACCAGCCCATCTGCCCCTATTTCCCGAACCGTTATTTTTCACCACTTAAACAACCCACTAAGAAACTGACAAGTAGACCCCTCCCTCCTTTCTTTTCCCACTGACCAGAGGACCCCACCATCCCTGTTCATCGTCCTCCCCGCGACTTCTTCTCCCCCTCACAGCGCGGCCGTTTCTGCCTAGATTTATCGCGTTTGAATTCTCCTTAATGCCGAGCCTTAACCTCGCTGCGACCACGCACCTTAAAACGCTCACCCCTCCTCTCTCGTTTCCCTCAGACCCCTACCTCAAGCACGCCCCCAGGCCGAAGAATTTTGCCAGACACTTCCCTATCTCCGACGACCTCCCTCGCCAAAATCCGACCAGCACACACCACCCCGAGCCCTCCCGAGCACCCTGGAAGCTTCCCCACTCCCATACCTTCCTCCCTGTACCAACCATTCATCCGCGGGTGTCCCAGGAAGTCGTCTTTGACCAAGCACAGAAGCGCCGCCGTCTGTCCTCTACTCCGGCAAAGCATACTGGTAAGAGCCGACCACCCCAAGCCCTATAGTTCACGCTCACAGCTCCGCCATGGTCTCCCGCGACTAACCATGCTCTCGGTTTGCCCTCTCAAGATCTACAGCGACGCCAGCGACGACGACCACGACGACCACCGTCTGCCTCCAACTCCGACAGCGTTTCCAGGTGAAATCCGACGCCCCTCCGCTCCTCGATCATGCGAGCATATTCGCCTCGGACCTACGCACCTAACCATATACCTGACTTGCCTTAGGGTGATCTGCAGCGTCGACTTCAACCAGAACCAGAGCCGCTCGACGCCGTTTCCAACTCCGGTGAGAAATTGCCGCAACCCTAGTGCGCCCCGAGCCACACCGACCACACGACGTGCTTCACCATAGCTCTGCGATCAAGGTGAGCATCCTCCCCTCTCTCCTAACGTTCTGTTTCGCCAAGCGCCGCCGCAATCTGACCGCCGCCGCCGCTAGCCACCGCCGGCGCCGCTCGCGAATGGTCGAGCGCGCGAACACCGTTGGATCCCTATCCAACGCCTGTGATAGAACACTTAAGCCGCGAAGGGGTACGTTATCTGGACCACCCGATCTGAATTAATCCAACGCCCCACAGCGTGATCCACCCCGAACTGGTACCGTCCAACCAGAGCGTGCCGCGTGTCACCTATCTCGTTTTAAAAGAAATTTGAATCTGATTTAATTACAAACTTCAAACCTCTATAACTTTTGATCCACACGTCCAAATTTGACAAATTTTATATCAATAAAATCAGGAGAACAAGCCCTAAACAACCATGGCCTTAGTTTGACAAATAGTATCTGATTGCTTGTTTGAAATTGCAGAAACGTTTGTGTACTTGTTTAGAGTATAAAATTGTTAAAAAATTGATTCTAGGATTAAATCTTTTCAAAATGGACTTGTGTGACCCTACTGACCCTAGGAACCAACTCATAGTGTTAAAAATAAATTTTGTGAAATTTAAGTTGAATAAACTAACTTAGTCATTTTCTAGCCGAATAAAACTCATTAAATCTTATTATGGAAAAGTTGTAGCAAGGAAAAGCTTGGGAAAATGATTATGGACCAAACCTACTGACCCAAAGCACCAAGCCTTACCAAGAGCAATTTACTTGGTGCTAACCTAAAGTTTTGCTTGGATAAGAATGATTTTCATCACATAAAATGATGAAGGAATTTTAAAATGGTCTTAAGATAAAAACCAATTACAAAAGACTTTGCCATTTTGGTAAATGACCAATGTAGACCTTACAAAATTTATAAACCTAGTAGAGACCAACTTTGCAATAGAACCCTCTTTCTTACAAGACTTAGGAACCATTGCTATGTGTATGTGAATTATTGTTGAATAGTGGAATGCTACTTGATACTATGCTTGTTTGATTGTAGTAAAATTAGCAAAGTGTGAGATTATCAAGATCAAGAAGTGACTATCATTCCCAAAACAAAAAGGCAAGTTACACTATCATACAAAAGACCTACTATTTTCTCTATACTTAGTAGATTTTGTAAACATGCATGAAAATGTTTTATACTTATGCTATGCTAATCCTAATAGGATTCCCTACACACTCCTTAGTAAAATATTGAAGTTGTACATGCTTATCCATGCTATGTTTTGAAAAGAGATACATGTTGAGATTTTACAAAGGTTGTGAAAAAGACTTGTGATTTATATAATAAAACAAGGACTCAATGAACCACCTAGGTGGTGGACACTTTATGTTTTGGAGAAGGTGGCAACAAAAGGGAACCATGTCTATGGTAATCACTTTGTGTTGTGCTCCAAATGAAAACCATCTAGGAAACTTAGAGATTGAACATGTTTCTCCAGTTGTGGCTTTCGTGTACAACCACATGCTATTATGGCTCTGGCTTAGTCAACTACGTTAGGAAGACCCATACATTGTCTTTAGTTACCGGACATGGGGATCTGGAATGCTTCATGGGGACTGAAGACAAGCTAGCAATGATGTATGGGAGGACCTTTTGGAAAGACTTCGTCACACTCTCAGTCTGCCGGTACTCCATCTTGGTGAGCACTAATCCAGTAGGCCACTGGTGGCAATAAGATGGGAATGTGTCATGTGGGTAAAGTGTACTCCTTCTGCAGAAGTTAATAAATCTAAGTACTTAGCCGTGTCCCCGGTTATGGACAATACTGAGCAACTAAAGTTTGAACTATGGGAGATCTCGACATTCCAACTTCTAATATAAAAAAAAACTTGATGCCCTTGTGTGTCTACCAAGGAATTCAAAGAGACTTTTGTAATGCTTGTTGCACTTGGGGTTACCAAGGTGCTCAAGAGCATGATGTACTTGGGGTTACCAAGGAACTCATGAGATTTTGATAAAAACTTGAAGCACTTGGAGTTACCAGGTAGCTCAAGGGATTTTGACAAGGACTTGAATACTTGAGTTTCTACCAAGGAGTTCAAGGAACTTGGAAAAGAGATTTGAAAAGAGATTTGACAAACCAATTTGTAAAAGATAGGATAAATGTTGCTTTATGCAAATAAGCCCTAAACCCTACTTAGCCAAATATGCATGTATGGATAGGATCCACTCATATTATACATAAAGTGAAACTTGCCAATACAATTCAAATGTATTGACCCTTGTGGCTGTAACTTGTAATGTTGCAGGTTGATTGTTTTGTTAAATGAAGATTGTTTGATTGACTAGGACTACAAAGTCTACAACCAACATCTGCCTGTGGCACTTTGAAGATGAAGGACCCATGACTATATTTATTCCGCTGCAATGTATTGTATTAGCCATATGAGCTATGTATGATGTAATAAAATTATATTATTCCTGGTTATAAAGTTATATTTTGACCTTGTTTCTTGATATTACATCTTACTGTGGATGCTAGCTATTGATCCAGGGACTAGCATTGTAAAACACAGGAGGGATCTACCATATTGGGTAGGAACCTCTACAGATGGTATCAGAGCATTGTGTTGCCTGTAGAATTTGTAAACCCTAGGATTGGACAAAAACCCTTAGAAAAATAGGAGTGTATTTGTTCCAAAAACTTATTTACAAAAACACTTGTAAACTCTTTCCTTAACCATCTTGGTTTCAACTCTACATCTCTTCTGCTTCAACTTGATGGAAAAACCTACCCCATGGCTAAAGATCACACCATGTGCAAAGGACTTCTTCAACTTCTTCAACTCTAATGACTTCAACATCTTCAGCATATTCCCCCAAGGACTTCCAACTTGAAAACTACTAAGGACCACAAGTAAAACAAGGAAGTTTTGCTCAAGAGTTAGAGACTGAGGGAATGCAAAAGTTAGAAAGAGCCTACATCACTTTAAGTTTTGAGACCAAGAAATTCTCCTAAGGAAGCCATGATCTCATATAGTAAGAAGCAACCAAGAAGGATGGAAAGATCTCAAGTGAACCATATAGATGGACCACCATAATTTAGTTAAGTCAGACCACCAACTTATGTGGTGTAACAAAAATATTTTGTTGCCTAAGAATGTGTTTGAACCTTGTTGTTTGAGTGCAAAGTTGTTGTGAATGTTGGTTTGTGATTGTATGCACATTGTTTGTGTGAATTGTAATGATTGTGATTAGAGACATTCCCTTAGAAATATCTTGCCTATTCTAATCTTCCTTCAAACCCAAACAGATGACTACCCCAAAGGACTCCAAGGTTGATGACATCAACACCAACCAAGCTGACAGCCTGGGAGAGCTCATAGCAACCCAACATCAGTTGAACCAATTGACAGCTCAGTTCCTAGCCAACAATAGTAATGAAGATCCAGCACTGCAAAAGTTTTTGGAGGAACAATCTCAATTAATGCTTAAGGTGACTAATCAAATGATTAGCATGGAAGAAAATTATCCTAGAAGAGAGTATGATAGCAAGGATGACAAGAATGTTGTTCTAGATGGAGCCCCAGCTTGCATTATTTGTGGAGACAAGGAACATACTTCCAAGGAGCATGAAGGACAATGCCCCAATTGTGAAGAAGATCATCCTGTTGGACAATGCCCCACCGATCAAGCTACTTGTTATCTTTGTGAAGGAAGTGACCATACTCCTGGCCTATGTCCTATCTATGCCATGGTAGAACAAAGGAAACAAGAAGGATCCAAGTCTACTAAAGGAAAAGGACCACTTATACCTCCAAGCAAGACAACTCAATTCAAGGGATCTAGGAAAATCAAGAAGCCCAAGCAAGACATGAGCCTTGTACAATGTCGTAAATGTAAGGAAATGGGACACTACTCCAGTGGATGCCCAGGGAACATAAGGAATAAAGGAATTGACCAAGTGTGGTGTAACAACTGTAATGAACCAGGCCACTATGTAGCAACATGCCCACAAGAGCAACGCAAAGAACTCAAGGACATTAATTGTTTCAACTGCAAGAATCCAGGACATTATGCAAGCAACTGTCCAGAAAGGATGAAAAACAAGTTGAACAAGCCTATGGAGAAACTCAATCTTGGCCCATGAGTCAAGTGTAGAAATAAAACAAAAGTTGCTTAGAGAAGTTTTCCAGGACCCAAGAAGGCCAATATGTAATTTTTGTTTGAAATTTTTTAAGGGTGGTAGAACCCTAGTTGTTTGAACTTGCTTGAAAACCTAGCCTTTCCAAAATCTCGGGACGAGATTTATTTTAAGGGTGGTAGCCTGTCACATCCCAAGATTTTCCAAATCTTGAAATGTGAAAATAAAAGAATAAAATAAAACTATGTTCAATTTTCAGAGCCAGAAGAAACTTTTTGAATTCAATTAGAACTTCAAACCC
Organism: Avena atlantica; assembly: GCA_910589765.1. Classification (NCBI taxonomy): domain Eukaryota; kingdom Viridiplantae; phylum Streptophyta; class Magnoliopsida; order Poales; family Poaceae; genus Avena; species Avena atlantica. The sequence continues at coordinate 306,050,309 of OU342736.1, forward strand.
ATTTGAATTAAATAAAACCTAAAGGTATTTAAGATGATAAACTTTTATTAAAGGAAAATAAAAATAATTAAAATATTAATTTGAAACTCTTAAATGAAAAGATTTGTTTCAAAATAGAAGTTCTGTAAATAAGGATTATTTAATAAAGCCAAATTAAACTTTGATCAAGCCTTGGAAATTAAAAACATTTAGTTTTTGAATAAAAATAAACAAAGGTTTATTTAAAATAAAATAATAAGGAATCAACATAAAAAATTTGTTCAAACAAAAAGGATGTACCATTTTAATTAAAACAATCAAAACTTGTTGAATTGTTTTAAATAGGTTTTCCAAGTATTTTATAATAAAACCTACTAAAGTGATTTGACTTTAATTTAGGATCAAAATAAATATCTCAAATAAACTAAATCCTATTTGAATTAATGAAGAAAGTCCATATTATTTAATTATTAATGGACCCTATAAAATGTTATTTATTTCTAACAAAGTATTACACATATCTTATATTCACAAATAAAAAAACCTACTGAATTGGTTTTTATAAATTTTTAGAATTCAAAATAGGAATTCTAATAATTAAACTAAACCATATTTTATTAATAAACCATAGCCCATTTGATTTAATTAATAAAAAGAACCTAGAAAAATTTAAAATATTATTTTATTTTGAAAACTGATTTATACTGCTAAACAGGACCAAAAACACAATGCAAGGTTTAATGAATGTTTGAAATTGTTTGAATGATTGAATAAATTGAATGAAATTTAAAACAGAAATTCAAAATAGAAAAGGAAAAATGACGCAGTACAAAAAAAAATGAAACAACAGCCAGCCCAGATGCTCAGCCCAGGAAGCCCACCAGCCCATCTGCCCCTATTTCCCGAACCGTTATTTTTCACCACTTAAACAACCCACTAAGAAACTGACAAGTAGACCCCTCCCTCCTTTCTTTTCCCACTGACCAGAGGACCCCACCATCCCTGTTCATCGTCCTCCCCGCGACTTCTTCTCCCCCTCACAGCGCGGCCGTTTCTGCCCAGATTTATCGCGTTTGAATTCTCCTTAATGCCGAGCCTTAACCTCGCTGCGACCACGCACCTTAAAACGCTCACCCCTCCTCTCTCGTTTCCCTCAGACCCCTACCTCAAGCACGCCCCCAGGCCGAAGAATTTTGCCAGACACTTCCCTATCTCCGACGACCTCCCTCGCCAAAATCCGACCAGCAGACACCACCCCGAGCCCTCCCGAGCACCCTGGAAGCTTCCCCACTCCCATACCTTCCTCCCTGTACCAACCATTCATCCGCGGGTGTCCCAGGAAGTCGTCTTTGACCAAGCACAGAAGCGCCGCCGTCTGTCCTCTACTCCGGCAAAGCATACTGGTAAGAGCCGACCACCCCAAGCCCTATAGTTCACGCTCACAGCTCCGCCATGGTCTCCCGCGACTAACCATGCTCTCGGTTTGCCCTCTCAAGATCTACAGCGACGCCAGCGACGACGACCACGACGACCACCGTCTGCCTCCAACTCCGACAGCGTTTCCAGGTGAAATCCGACGCCCCTCCGCTCCTCGATCATGCGAGCATATTCGCCTCGGACCTACGCACCTAACCATATACCTGACTTGCCTTAGGGTGATCTGCAGCGTCGACTTCAACCAGAACCAGAGCCGCTCGACGCCGTTTCCAACTCCGGTGAGAAATTGACGCAACCCTAGTGCGCCCCGAGCCACACCGACCACACGACGTGCTTCACCATAGCTCTGCGATCAAGGTGAGCATCCTCCCCTCTCTCCTAACGTTCCGTTTCGCCAAGCGCCGCCGCAATCTGACCGCCGCCGCCGCTAGCCACCGCCGGCGCCGCTCGCGAATGGTCGAGCGCGCGAACACCGTTGGATCCCTATCCAACGCCTGTGATAGAACACTTAAGCCGCGAAGGGGTACGTTATCTGGACCACCCGATCTGAATTAATCCAACGCCCCACAGCGTGATCCACCCCGAACCGGTACCGTCCAACCAGAGCGTGCCGCGTGTCACCTATCTCGTTTTAAAAGAAATTTGAATCTGATTTAATTACAAACTTCAAACCTCTATAACTTTTGATCCAGACGTCCAAATTTGACAAATTTTATATCAATAAAATCAGGAGAACAAGCCCTAAACAACCATGGCCTTAGTTTGACAAATAGTATCTGATTGCTTGTTTGAAATTGCAGAAACGTTTGTGTACTTGTTTAGAGTATAAAATTGTTAAAAAATTGATTCTAGGATTAAATCTTTTCAAAATGGACTTGTGTGACCCTACTGACCCTAGGAACCAACTCATAGTGTTAAAAATAAATTTTGTGAAATTTAAGTTGAATAAACTAACTTAGTCATTTTCTAGCCGAATAAAACTCATTAAATCTTATTATGGAAAAGTTGTAGCAAGGAAAAGCTTGGGAAAATGATTATGGACCAAACCTACTGACCCAAAGCACCAAGCCTTACCAAGAGCAATTTACTTGGTGCTAACCTAAAGTTTTGCTTGGATAAGAATGATTTTCATCACATAAAATGATGAAGGAATTTTAAAATGGTCTTAAGATAAAAACCAATTACAAAAGGCTTTGCCATTTTGGTAAATGACCAATGTAGACCTTACAAAATTTATAAACCTAGTAGAGACCAACTTTGCAATAGAACCCTCTTTCTTACAAGACTTAGGAACCATTGCTATGTGTATGTGAATTATTGTTGAATAGTGGAATGCTACTTGATACTATGCTTGTTTGATTGTAGTAAAATTAGCAAAGTGTGAGATTATCAAGATCAAGAAGTGACTATCATTCCCAAAACAAAAAGGCAAGTTACACTATCATACAAAAGACCTACTATTTTCTCTATACTTAGTAGATTTTGTAAACATGCATGAAAATGTTTTATACTTATGCTATGCTAATCCTAATAGGATTCCCTACACACTCCTTAGTAAAATATTGAAGTTGTACATGCTTATCCATGCTATGTTTTGAAAAGAGATACATGTTGAGATTTTACAAAGGTTGTGAAAAAGACTTGTGATTTATATAATACAACAAGGACTCAATGAACCACCTAGGTGGTGGACACTTTATGTTTTGGAGAAGGTGGCAACAAAAGGGAACCATGTCTATGGTAATCACTTTGTGTTGTGCTCCAAATGAAAACCATCTAGGAAACTTAGAGATTGAACATGTTTCTCCAGTTGTGGCTTTCGTGTACAACCACATGCTATTATGGCTCTGGCTTAGTCAACTACGTTAGGAAGACCCATACATTGTCTTTAGTTACCGGACATGGGGATCTGGAATGCTTCATGGGGACTGAAGACAAGCTAGCAATGATGTATGGGAGGACCTTTTGGAAAGACTTCGTCACACTCTCAGTCTGCCGGTACTCCATCTTGGTGAGCACTAATCCAGTAGGCCACTGGTGGCAATAAGATGGGAATGTGTCATGTGGGTAAAGTGTACTCCTTCTGCAGAAGTTAATAAATCTAAGTACTTAGCCGTGTCCCCGGTTATGGACAATACTGAGCAACTAAAGTTTGAACTATGGGAGATCTCGACATTCCAACTTCTAATATAAAAAAAACTTGATGCCCTTGTGTGTCTACCAAGGAATTCAAAGAGACTTTTGTAATGCTTGTTGCACTTGGGGTTACCAAGGTGCTCAAGAGCATGATGTACTTGGGGTTACCAAGGAACTCATGAGATTTTGATAAAAACTTGAAGCACTTGGAGTTACCAGGTAGCTCAAGGGATTTTGACAAGGACTTGAATACTTGAGTTTCTACCAAGGAGTTCAAGGAACTTGGAAAAGAGATTTGAAAAGAGATTTGACAAACCAATTTGTAAAAGATAGGATAAATGTTGCTTTATGCAAATAAGCCCTGAACCCCACTTAGCCAAATATGCATGTATGGATAGGATCCACTCATATTATACATAAAGTGAAACTTGCCAATACAATTCAAATGTATTGACCCTTGTGGCTGTAACTTGTAATGTTGCAGGTTGATTGTTTTGTTAAATGAAGATTGTTTGATTGACTAGGACAACAAAGTCTACAACCAACATCTGCCTGTGGCACTTTGAAGATGAAGGACCCATGACTATATTTATTCCGCTACAATGTATTGTATTAGCCATATGAGCTATGTATGATGTAATAAAATTATATTATTCCTGGTTATAAAGTTATATTTTGACCTTGTTTCTTGATATTACATCTTACTGTGGATGCTATCTATTGATCCAGGGACTAGCATTGTAAAACACAGGAGGGATCTACCATATTGGGTAGGAACCTCTACATCACTTCCACGTCTTCGGTAGACGTGATGAGGATGGAGAGGCCATCGACTTCGAGGACACTTCGAGGGAGACAGCGGAGCCGATTCGTCTATACCTCCAGGACTTAGAGGCTCTCATTAGGCAGGTGGACACTGATAGGACCAACGTCATTCTCAATGATGACGAACTCTAGGTGCAGCTTCGTGAGAAGGACAAGCTCTTCGCAGAGCAAGATGAGATAGTCAAGGAGATGGAGGCAAAGATAAAGATCTAGGACAGAAAGTTCAAGAGTCAAGAGAAGCGAGTCCAGGATAGGAACAAGAGGATTCGGGACATGACTGAAGAACTGCAGGCCAAGGACTTCGAGCTCGAGCATCAGCAGACGGTGATTGAGAGGCTTCGTTCTCAGAAGAGGGCTCTCAAAGCCAAAGTAGAGACCTTGACCGCCAATGTCGAGGAATACAAGACCGCTATGGAGAATGCAAGTCTTACCTTTGTTGAGGAGGAGGTTGATGCCGAGGAGTAGAGTTGACTACTCATTTATCATTTATTTATCATACTTTATTTGTGTCACAATGACCATCCAACATGTGGATGGCTTGTTATTGGTGTGTTTACTTTGCAAACTTGTCGTTTTTGTGTTGAACTATTATTATTATGTTGCATGTTTTGTGATTGTTTATGTGATGTATTGTGCATGAAAGCATCTATGGGTATCTCATTCTTATCTCTATTGAACAAACCACAGATGCCTCCCCGTCGTTCCAATCCCAACCCCAACAACAACAACATCACTCCGGAGATGCAGCAAATGATGACAGCTCACACTCAGCTGATGCAAATGATGACGACGTTCATCCAGAACCAAAACAACAACAATAACAACAACAACAACAACAACAACCCACCGGGTTTTGACATGCTTACCAGGTTCTTGAGATTGAGGCCAGCAAAGTTCTCTGGAACAACTGATCCCATGGTGGCCAATGATTGGCTACACTCTGTGAACAAGGACTTGGTAACTGTGGGTTGTACATATGCAGAAAAAGTCAGATTTGCAGTGCATTTGTTGGAAGGACCAGCCGCCACTTGGTGGGATAACTTCCAGATCACCACTCCCATAGAAGATGTGACATGGGCTATCTTTGAGGATGGCTTTCGTACTGCTCATATCTCATCTGGAGTGATGAGTCTGAAAAATAAAGAGTTCCATAATCTGAAGCAGCGCCACCGCAGTGTGGATGAATATATTGAGGAGTTCAACAATCTGGCGCGTTATGCACCGGACGAGGTTGACACTGATGCTAAGAGGAAGGAAAAGTTCCTTGAAGGTCTGAATGATGAACTGAACCTGCAGCTAGCAGTGGCCTATGTTCCCACCTACCAGTCTCTTTGTGATAAGGCTGCTATTTTGGAGAACAAAATGAAGCAAGTTGAAAGTAGGAAGAGAAAGCACTCGGACAAGCACAGCTCGGGATCGTCTCACAAACGTTCCCATTATGATGATAGTGGAAGCTCAGGATCCCACAAGCATGGGAAATTCAACAAGCACCACAACCACAACCGTCATCATGACAACAAGCATCACCGTAGTCATGATAATGACAGGTACAAGAACCACAAGGGTGGATATAAGAGCCACCACAGTGGTAGTGGAAGTGGCAGTGGAAGCCAGCCTGTCAAGAAGGACATTAGTCAGGTTGAGTGTTTCAAGTGCAATAAGATGGAGCATTATGCAAATGAATGCCCAGAAAAGAAAGTTGAAGGACCCAACAAGCCCAACCCTTTTCAGAAGGGACAAGTGAACCACATCAATGTGGAGGAAATCTATGACGAGCCTGATGCTGTTGCTGGTAAGTTCAAACTCAATTCTATTTCAGCACTTGTTCTTTTTGATACTGGAGCATCACATTCATTCATATCGAAAGCATTTGTTGATAGAAATGGGTTTCCAACGGAAAACATTGGGTGTCCAATAAAAGTTAGTTCTCCAGGTGGAGATATGATAGTAAGCCTTGGATGCCGGGATCTATTGATAGAGTTTGGAAAGCATAAGTTTCCAGTGAGCCTGATAATCCTAGATTCCCAGGGACTGGACGTAATTTTGGGAATGGATTGGATGGCTAAGTATGAAGGAGTACTAGATTGTGCTAATCATACTGTTGCACTCACAACCCCGTAGAAGAAACGGATTAGATTCAAGTCTAACTTTGAATCAAAAGGGAGTAAGCTAAATTCTCTTAAGGGGGTTAGCATAGACAGTGTGCCAATTGTGAGTGAATATCCGGATGTGTTTCCGGAAGAATTGCCGGGAATGCCACCAGATAGAGATGTGGAGTTTCTTATTGATTTGCTACCAGGATCTGGACCAATAGCAAAGAGACCATATAAGATGTCAGTTGATGAACTGAAAGAACTCAAGAAACAACTTGGAGAACAGTTGCAGAAAGGATTTATTCAACCAAGTTCTTCATCTTGGGGAGCACCAATTTTGTTTGTGGAAAAGAAAGATAGAAGTCAAAGGTTATGCATAGATTACCGTTCAATCAATGAGGTGACTATCAAGAACAAATACCCTTTGCGTAGAATCAATGACTTGTTTGATCAGCTAGAAGGAGCTTGTGTGTTCTCAAAGATTGATCTTCGGTCAGGTTATTTCCAACTCAAGAGAAGAGAAGAAGACACACCTAAGACAGCTTTCACCACAAGGTATGGATTGTATGAGTATACCGTGATGCCATTTGGTTTGACCAATGCTCCCGCATACTTTATGAATATGATGAACAAGGTGTTCATGGAATTCCTTGATAAGTTTGTTGTAGTTTTCATCGATGACATTTTAGTCTACTCCAAGAGAAAAGAAGAGCATGAAGGACATTTGCGTTTGATACTTGAGAAGCTTAGAGAGCATAAACTGTATGCCAAATTCAGCAAGTGTGAATTTTGGCTATATGAAGTTGGATTTCTTGGACACGTTGTGTCAGGAGATGGTGTAGCAGTTGATCCTGCTAAAGTTTTAGTTGTAACTGAATGGGAATCTCCCAAGTCAGTGAAAGAAGTTCGTAGTTTCCTTGGCTTAGCAGGTTACTACAGGAGGTTCATTGAGAATTTCTCCAAGGTAGCTAAGCCTATGACAAAATTGCTAAAGAAAGACAAGAAATTTGCTTGGTCTGAAGGTTGTGAACTCAGCTTTCAGGAATTGAAGAAGAGACTTGTGACAGCACCAGTCTTGTGTTTGCCAGATTTGGAAAAATATTTCCAAGTATATTGTGATGCATCTCATCATGGTTTGGGTGCAGTACTTATGCAAGACGGGAAAGTTGTGGCTTATGCCTCGAGACAACTCAAAACTCATGAAGGGAACTACCCTACTCATGATCTAGAGTTAGCCTCTGTTGTCCATGCACTCAAAACATGGAGACATTATCTTTTGGGAAAACGTTGTGAAGTGTTCACAGATCACAAGAGTTGGAAGTATATCTTCACCCAGAAAGAAATTAACATGAGACAAAGAAGATGGCTAGAACTCATCAAGGACTATGACTTAAGTTTGCAATACCACCCCGGTAAAGCAAATATTGTAGCAGATGCTCTAAGCCATAAGGTTTTTGTGAATGGCCTTACTAAAGGAGAATTGCTAGATGATTTGTGTGCCCAATTTAGAGATCTCAGATTGGAGATTGTGCCTGAAGGACATCTCATGTCTTTGGATGTTCAACCCACTTTGTTGGACAAGATCAAAGAAGCCCAGAAGATTGATAAGGAAATAGAAGAAATTAAGGAAAAGATTGGCAAAGGAAAAGCCAAAGGATTCCATGAAGACGAACAGGGTACTTTATGGCATGGGAAACGTATCTGTGTTCCACAAGACCCGGAGCTTCGGAAACTGATTTTACAAGAAGCACACAACTCACCGTATTCCATTCATCCGGGTAACACCAAAATGTACATGGATATGAAGGAAAGATTTTGGTGGAATACTCTCAAGAAGGACATCGCCGAACATATTGCTTTATGTGATGTGTGTAGTAGAGTGAAAGCGGAACATCAGAAACCAGTAGGTTTGCTTCAACCACTACCTATTCCTGATTGGAAGTGGGACAAGATTGGTATGGATTTCATTACCGGATTACCAAGGACCCGGTCAGGATATGATTCTATTTGGGTAGTAGTGGATCGCCTAACTAAAGTGGCTCATTTCATACCCGTGAAGACAACCTATACAAGTGCTAAGTTGGCCAAGATCTATATGAGTAGAATTGTGTGTCTACATGGAGTGCCCAAGAGTATCGTGTCTGATAGGGGAACTCAATTCACTTCCCATTTTTGGAGACAGCTACATGAGTCATTGGGAACGAGGTTGGAATTCGGTACTGCTTTTCATCCTCAAACTGATGGACAAACAGAAAGGACTAATCAGATTCTTGAAGACATGTTGAGGGCATGTGCCCTAGACTATGGAGCCAGTTGGGATGAAAGTCTGCCTTATGCAGAATTTTCTTATAACAACAGCTACCAAGCCAGCATTGAGATGACACCATTTGAGTTTCTCTACGGGAGGAAATGTACCACCCCATTGTTATGGAATGGTGTGGGAGAAAGAAGTTTGTTCGGACCAGAACTTATCAAAGAAGCCGAAGTGAAGGTCAAGTTGGTTAAGGACAGATTGAAGGTAGCACAGTCCCGACAGAAAAGCTACGCAGATCCTAAGCGTAGAGAAGTCACCTATGAAGTTGGTGATAGAGCTTATCTTAGAGTATCACCACTTCGTGGAGTGAAGAGGTTTGGAGTCAAAGGGAAGTTGGCCCCAAGATATGTTGGACCATTCAAGATTCTGAGTCGTAAGGGAGAAGTTGCTTATGAAATTGAATTGCCAGAGTCTTTGTCAGCTGTTCATAATGTGTTTCATATGAGTCAGCTTAAGAAATGTCATCCAGAAATGGAAGAAACTTCTTTGAAGGATACTATACATTTGGAAGAGGTTCAGTTGGAGAGTGACCTCACTTATGAGGAGAAACCTATCAAGATTCTTGAGACTACAGAAAGAGTCACACGGACTAAGACTATCAAGTTCTGCAAGGTTCAATGGAACCACCATTCTGAAGAAGAAGCAACTTGGGAAAGAGAAGATGATCTTAGGAAAGACCACCCTCACCTATTTGCTAGCCAATCCGAATCTCGAGGGCAAGATTCACCTTAAGGGGGTTAGATTTGTAACATCCCTAAAATCATGTTTCAAACTCATGCATATCATCCATGCATCCATGATCATCTGATCTTCATTTCAAAACAGAAGCATATATGCTTATTATTTCATGTAAGTTTGCTCTAGCCTTAATGCTATCTTCCAATGAGAAGAGTACTTTGTTTTGTTCAGTAAGGTTTGAATTCAAACTTAGGCACCTTCAAAAACTTGAGCAAACTTTTCAAAACAAAAAAAGAGTAAATAAAACCAATATTATGCCTATTGTATATATCACATAAAGGCTTGGTTTTATTTTTATTTACATTTTATCAAAGTGTTTTGAATAAACAGTAGGGTTTGACACACATTTGAGTGCAAGGTTTGCAGTGTAAAAACCTAGAAAAGATTTGAATTCAAACCCATTTGATTTGGAGTTGAAAATCATTTCAGAAAAACCAAACAGAAAAAGAAAAAGGTTAAAAGGAAAAAAAATAAGCTTTCAGGCGAATCTGGCCCAAATAAGCCCAGCAAACCACCCCGCAAACCGTTTTTCTTTACCAACACCCGCACCCGCCGAGTGACTGACAGACAGGACCCACCCCCTCTCTGTTTCTCTCGTTGACAGCCGCGGCCCACACGGCATCGTCGTCTCCACCCCGCGATGTGTTCTTCCCCAAATCACGCCGACCGTTCCCTGTATTGATTCGCGGCGTCAATTCACGTTGAATGCCGGAGTAAATCTCGCTCACGACCATGCTATTTAAGCCCCCTCTGCCCCCTCTCCATTTCCCCCCAGACTCCGAGCACAGAGCGCCCCCAGGCTGCCCGCAATCATCCTCGCACCACCGCAGACAGAGCTCACTCCGGCGACCGATTCCGGTGAGCCCTGTGCGCCCCTTCTTCTCTGGTTCTTGCAGACAGCTTCGCCACTTCCTTGCGCACCTTCTGACACCGTTGGTTCCTTCTATACCGCCCCAGGTCGTCGTCTTCGTCAAGCACAGCAAGGTTCCGACGACGTCCTCAACTCCGGCGATTAAATTCGGTGAGCCCCTTGTGCCCCTTCGCCTCTGATTCACACGATGGTGTTCGTCGTAGTCTTTCGCATATCCTGATGTCGTTTGTTCATGCTAGGGTGACCAGGAGCATCGCCAACATCGTCGTCCACCCGAGCCCGACGCTGACAACAACTCCGACAAGCCCGTGCAGCCGTGTCCGTGCGCCCCTTGCCAAGCCGACGCCAGGTTGAGCAGCAGTGCATCGCTACGAACCTGGTAAGCGCCTCCGATGACCCTAGAACCCCCTGTAGCGCCGCGCTGCCGTAGGCCGATCACGCCGCCGCCAGTAGCCACCGCCAGTAGCCACCGCCAGCGCCGCCCATCTGTGGTCGTTTGATCTAGGACCGTTGGATCTGGATCCAGCGCGTGAAATTAGATCACTTATCGAAACGTTATGAGTAGATCTGGACCATGCAGATTAAGTAGATCTAACGGCTCACAGACACGATCCGACGCGAACCGGTATGCGCCAATCAGGTTATGACGCGTGGCTAGAGTTTAGGTTTAAAAATAGAATTTGAATCTATTAGATGTTTGAATTTGTTTTGGCCATAACTTTTGATACCCACGTTCAAATTTGACAAATTTTATATCAATGGAATCAGGAGAGAAAGCCCTTTCTAAATATGCAATGTGTTTAATGTTTTGCTTCTGTTAAAATGGCTTTATTTACAGAAACTTGTGTAGGGCTATTTTGAGTATATGAATTGTTTAAGAAATGTTTTAAGGTTTAAATAAATGTTGTTTGGCAAGTTTTGAACTTGTTTATGAACCAGTACTGTACCCTTTCTTTGTTGAATTTTAAAAATCATTACATATCATATTGCATGCATTCATATATTTTTGTTTGTATATATTTTGTATGTGATTGTTGCTATGATTTTATGTGTAGATTTTGGTGCCAATACTGATTGTGATTGTGAGGAGTGTAGCTACTCTCCAAACTACCAAGGCAAGTGGTGATTCATGTTATTTGTATCCCTATGTTTTCTACTAAGCATTAGAAATATTTTGTTAGACTTGCATGTTATATTTTGCTTATATGCCATGTTGGGAAATCCTAGTAGTTGTAGAATTGCTAGGAAATTTCTAAGTTAAGATGCTTATCTATGCCATGCTTAGCCTAGCTAGTAGCAACCAAGGGTGGTGAAATATACATGCTATGATAAAATATTTCTAAGTCTTTGGACTTATGTTTTGCCTAATAAAACAACTAAGTAAATGAAACACCTGGGTGGAATGGAAGGAATGGTTTATGTTGAGTGGTTACACAAGGCCCATTTATATGGTTTACCTTGTGTATCTCACTTGTGGAAAGCCACCCAGGAACAAAGAGATTTTAGAGGCCAAATGTTAAGAAGCTTCTAGTGCAGCCACTTGGCAATATGGGCTCTGCCTGGATCACATAGGTTGCTAGAACTTATCCATTTGGACAGTTGGTGGTAGTGGGAATGATAGGTTGTAGCGCGTCCATTTGGTCTAAGGGAAGGCTTCTGAAAGGTCCTGTCTTGGTGAAAATCAAGGCTTTTGGGGAAAGTGCACAACCTCTGCAGATGGAAGAATCTAAGTACTTAGCCAAGTCCATGGAAATGGACAACTTGAGCATCAAGACATGGAAGCTATCAAGAATCTCCTCATCCCAATTTCTAAGTAAAAACTTGTGGGTGAACAAGGGTGAAGGACTCCAATGTCTATTGGTGGTTCCTTGGGAAAAGTTTTGACAAAGAAAAACTTAGTGTTTTCAACTAATAGGCAAAACCTATTTTGAGAAAAGCAAGCCTAAGCTACACTTAGCCAAATTGCATATAGTATCTAGTCCACCAAAAATTATACTAAGGTATCACTTGCCAATACTATTCCAATGTATTGACCCACTGTGGCTGTAACTTGTGATGTTGCAGGTTACTCTGATGAGGATTAGGAGTCATGAGTCTACACTCAACATGTTTGCCTGTGGCACATGAAGATGAAGACTTTTATCTATTTACTTATTCAAACTCTTGTAATAGGCCTGTGGCCATGGAGTTGTAAAGACTATGTTGTCTCTGGAATGACTGTAATAATGACCTTTGTTTCTGTGTACTTCATCTTAAACTATGGATGCTAGCATTGATCCAGGGACTAGCATTGCAATCACAGCAATCCTTTTCCTTTATAAAGGAGGGATCTTACAGGAGACCGGGTTTAGGATAGATAGCCGTGCTATCAAGAGGGGCTCTCAAGCGGGTGTATCGTCTACATCGTTCGGAGAGAGCTCAAACCTTTGCATTCATAGCATCATCTTTCTTGGTTGTTATTTGGTTCTTGTCCATGAGAGGATCTAGAGCTTGTGGTCACCATCATAACAATCTCTAGTTCATCATCTAAGGATTTCACTTACATATCTTATTGCAGTTTTTGATCTTGCGAGTTTTCCGGTTCCACACCTTGGGGGATACTTCACATATATATTCATGATATTTTCTCCCGAGGTGATACTTTACATATCTATTCGTTTTTATCTTTCCAACAAAATTGGTTTCATCCCGTTTGGAGTTCGGATGCAAAAGTTATTGCGTTTCTGGTTTTCTGGTTTCTGGAATTTCCCTAACCGGAAGTTCCGGCTTCCCACCGGAAGTTCCGCTAGGGCATCTTTGCCGCTGAAAGTTCCGATGGAAGTTCCGGGTCTTGTTCCGCTCACCTTCAGTAACCTTCTGTTTTGAATATGTCTATTTGACGGAACTTCTGTCGGAACTTCCACCGGAAGTTTCGCTCCCACCGGAAGTTCCGGTGAACCGGCGGAAGTTCCGACCAGGATTCGCTTTTTCAGTTTATCGCTCCGCAGTTTTTGACCGTTGGCTGTGTGCCACCGGAACTTCCGGACTCCCACCAGAAGTTCCGGCCTGGAGTCGCGAATGCCCATAACGGGCAGATCTGGGAGCCCTTTAAAAGGGGCTCCTCTTCCCCTTCGTGGGCACTAGCTTTTCTTCTTGGTTCTTGGCTTTCTCTCTCTCCTCCATTGTCAACCTTGAAGAAGCTTTCCCTCTCCCTTTACCCTCCTATGATTCTTGCATCTTTTTGAGGGATTTGAGAGAGGAGATCTAGATCTACAATCCCCCCAAGCTAAATCCCTTCTTTGTGAAGGAATCATTGGGATCTAGATCTTGGAGAGTTTTGTGTTCTCCTTTTGTGTTCTTCCTCCCTTATTCCCCCAATAGCTTTTGTAGCTTTGTTGGAATTTGGGAGAGAAGGACTTTCCCTTGCATTTGGTGCATAGGTTTGAGTTCTCCTCGGAAATTCGGCGAGTTCAAGCTTGTGAGCTTGTTTCTCTTGGGTTCCTTGGAACCCTAGACGGTTGTGTGGTTGGATTGTTGACCTTTTGTGGTCTTGTTGACCTTTTGTGGTCTTGTAGACTTTTGTGGCGTTGTTGGCCTTTTGTGGCATTGTTGGCCTTTTGTGGCTTTGTTGTTGGGAGCCTCCAATTGATTTGTGGAGTTAGCTCCAATCTTGTACGGGTTTGGTGACCTCCCTCAAGCGTCCCATAGTGGAGCAAGTGCCCGCCTTTTGTGGTGCGCACTTGGGAGAATAGGGTGAGCCTTTTGTGGCATCGGTGAGTTGCGTGCTTCCGCATCCGGGGTGAGGCCTTGTGTGGCGTTGGGTGAGCATCGAGCCACCACACCTCGAGGTGAGCCATTTGTGGCGTTCGGAGAGCATTGCACAATCGCACCTCTCCAACGGAGACGTAGCTTCTTTGGAAGTGAACTTCGGGAAACAAATCTTCGTCTCCGCGTCCATCGGTTATCTCTCAACCAAACCCTTTACTTATGCACTTTACATTGTGATAGCCATCGTGCATGAAGTATTTATACCTTGCTATCACCTTGTTGCTTGTATTGCTTAGCATAGGTTGTTGGTGCACCTAGGTGAACTTAGTGGCTAGGTTTTGTGCTCAATAAATTAAATGTTAGTTTTATTCCGCATTTACTTGAGCCTAAACCATAATAATTTTAAAAGCCTATTCACCCCCCTCTAGGCGACTTCCTTTGTACTTTCAGATAGGTTCGCTGTGCAAGGTGTGTGCTAATCGCTACTTGATCGTCTGAGATTGTGCCCTAAAGGCTCCCATATTCCCGACTTATATAGTCGCCAGGTCCTAGGGTTACAAGGAAAAGTCCTAGCCGGACAGGTTACAGAGTCCTACACTGACTATGACTACTCTAGCTTGTCTTGTGCTCCAAGGCTCCGGGTACGTTGGTGACTCCAACCGTAGCCTTCCTTTATCCGGCATGGGCCTCCCTTCTGCATCCATCTAACTGGGCCGCCCAGCAGGCCATGGGCCATGCTACCAACTGTGGGCCACCCGGGTTATCCGGATAGGAGACATGCTATGAGGATACCCATATAGCATATCCCCAACATCTTGGTTGGGGATGAAGAGGACGTGAAGGAGGATGAGCACCTGGACACCCGCGCTACCGTCGCAAGCATTGGAGTGGTGGCAAACGCTATCAAGCTTAGGAGGAAAGCACAGATGTCTATAGGAGGGAAAACTCCGCGTCATATCCTCTCTCCACGTGCACTTCCTCCATGCACCAAGACCCCTTCCATACTCTTATACATGAGCAACAATACCAAAAGTTGCACAAAGGGAAGTTGCCCTCTGTTTGGGATTTTCCTCGCTCTAACCATGCAGGGAAGGAACACCACTCTAAGGAAGAGTGGGGAAAGAACAACAAGGACTGGGATTCTCGGTCCAACACAATTATAAACCGCATTGAGCATAATTCGGAGTTGATTCGTACTTTAACCTTCGAGATTGAGGATTTGAGGGAACTGATTGAAAATCTTATCAAGAGAACAACACCTCCACTGAAGGAGTAATTTGTCATTAAGTTTGGCATCCCCTTGGCTTGTTCAAAGCTTGGGGGAGTGCCAAGGTATCACATCATTAACTTTTATTTTTTTACTTTTTAGTAGAGCTTTATCTTGGCTAGAGAAGTTATCTTATATGATGGTTTGCATTGTGGAAGTATCTCTCCTTTAGTTGGTTATCTATGTATCCCTTAGTGTGAGTGCCTTTATGGAATATTAATGAGAAGTTCCATCTTTTACTTTTTGCACTTCTTATTTTAGTTTGCAATCTCTATTATATGATTGATCTTGTTGATCAGTATTGGTATCACTTTGGGAGCATCAAGTAGATCTAAATTGGTTTTGGCAAACCGAGCTCTGGTCAGTAGCAACACTTTTTGAGATTTGAAAGGAAAAAGGTAAAGCACTTACAAGTATTTTGTATCATTTATCTTCTTTCTTGATTGGCTCATAAGCTTAGTATTCTTTATTTAAGATCTTTTGTGTCATCAAGGAAGATTGCATGTTTGGATTTATTACTTGTATGTT
Source organism: Avena atlantica (assembly GCA_910589765.1). Lineage (NCBI taxonomy): Eukaryota > Viridiplantae > Streptophyta > Magnoliopsida > Poales > Poaceae > Avena > Avena atlantica. The sequence goes on from OU342736.1 coordinate 306,066,244, forward strand.
TTCTTATTTCCTTTAACTCTTTTGCTTGCTACCCACCCTTTCTAGCCAAAAACCTGTGCTGAGAGGGAACATTTCTCATGCATCCAATCCTTTAAACCAAAACCTATGCCATTTGTGTCCACCATATCTACCTATTAGCATTATTGCTATTCCAAGTAAATTCTCAAGCTTCATCTATCTTTCGAATTAAAAATTATTTTGTTATGAGAAAACTAGTTAGTAAAGATCTCACGAACTTGATGGCACACCTTATTTTCTTGCCCCTAATAAACTTGAACCATTGTGTCATCGAAGTTGTATATGCTTTCACCTATACGTTGGGATTAGCAGAACCGTGTTTTCACGGGGAACGCTTTCAACATTGCACCTGTACATTGTACACATTTGATATCATGATATTTTGTTTGAGGATGTCGTTGGTGTGAAATAAAAGGGGAGCTTGTAAGTCCATGGAGTTATGTATGTGTGTTAGATAAATGCTTGGGCCGCTAGCCTAAGCCATGCCTAATCATGGTGGAAACTTGTAGCATAACCATAGTGAGGTATCTGTGAAGCATCCTCAATAAAAACCTATGCAAATAGCAAATAAAAAGATCGTTGAGATGCTCACTGTCTGCTTGCCTTGTCATTTTGATATGGGATAGCTCCTGTCTCATGTGCAAGGGGTACCCCATTGGAGGTTCTCTATGATACACATGTACTTACAATGACAAGAACTTATCGGTAACTAAAGTTGAGTAGCATGAGGAGGGGCCCTTGTACTCAAGGGACATGAGATTGCCAACTTATATATCATCAAGAATATACTCCATCCTTGTTCACTTTAAACTTAATCACCTCAACCTCAAAATGCTTATGATAGGGGCAATGAGAGCTCAAAGCTAGTAAGTACCATAATCTTTTGAAAGCTCTTTATGATCTTGAAATACCTGCTTCCCTCTATGAAGGTCCTTTCTTCTACTTCTAAGTTGAGTCAGTAAACCTACTCCTCTCTATCTCTAGCAAGCATTTGAGTTGTTGTGTTTCAAGCATTCATATGATGATTTATTCAATCATGTTCTTTATCTTCCTTGTTTGCACAAGGCTCTTATCTAAATGAGTATTACTTTGAAAGCCATCTTTGTGAAAAGCCTTTTATGTTTGAGCAAAGAGGACTCCTGTTATAAACTTCTTTACAAAAGCTTTGCTTGAAAACTGTTTACCAACTATTCTCTGACCAAGAACAAAGTTCACCAATCCCAATTATGTTTTATCTTTATGCATCTTTATTGTGAATCCCATACTTGTTGCAATGTAAGTTATATAATGGTGAGTTGCTTTATTCTATGAGTTGTGTATTGGTAAGTGTGATGCTTCTTGTTCGTATTCGACACTTCACTCCATAAACCTGTGGACATGTTTACTCAGCTCAGTTTTCTCTTGGGGACAAGCTAGGTCCAATCTTGGGGGAGTTGATACGTCCAATTTGCATCACCATTCTATATCATAATTTACCTCTATTCATTGATATATTTCATATTAAGAGGTGTTACTTATGCCTTTTCATCTGTTTTTGCATGTTGGATGATTCTTGGAGAATGAACTGCTGGAGTCAGGATTCTGATGGAAAAAGAGGTGTTTTGATGCAATTTCGCGAAGATTAGAAAAATACCAGAAAAACTACAGAAAATAATATTTTCCTAAGACGAACGATGCCAGAAGGGGAGGCGAAGTTGGGCCACAAGGGGCCCACACCCCTCTCAGCCGCGGGCCACCCTGGGCCGCGCCTATAGGGGGTGTGGCCACCCTGGCCCACCTATGGCTCCGCCCTCTCGTCTATATCTTATCCTCGAAACCCTAAATTCAGGGGGCGGCCACAGAAAGATTCTGCCGCCTCTGCGGGGCAGAAAACACCGAGAGAGAAAGAGCTCTCTGGCGGATAGATTTCTGTCAGGGAAATTCCTTCTCGAAGAGGGGAGATCATCGCCATAAACACCATCATCAAGCTAGACTTCATCGGTATCATCATCATCATCATCCACACCATCATCTCCACCAGCACCATTGTCACCACTCCATCCCGATGTAACAATTGTGTTGAATCTTGCATAGTTCTTAGGGGAAACTTTCTCGGTGTTGATTACTATTGTAGTTGATGCTTGTGAGTGGAACCATTGGATTATTGTTTATGTTCAGATTATTATCCATCATTATATTATCTCTGATCTTGATCCATGTGATGTCTCGTGATTAGTTCGTTTAGTTCTTGAGGACATGGGAGAAGTCATGTTGTTAGTAGTGGAATTGTGTTGAGGTATTATTCAATGGTTTAATATTTAAGTTGTGGTGCTATTCTTCTAGTCGTGTCATGTGAACATCGACTACATGATACTTCACCATTTATGGGCCTAGGGGAATGCATTGTGTATTTGGCTACTAATTGTGGGGTTGTCGGAGTGACAAAAACCAGAACCGCCATTAGGAAACCATTGCACAAGGGAGTGTAGGATCTTAGAGTTTAAGGTTGTGATTAGGTTTTTATCTTAATTGGTTTCTTGTAGTTGCGGATGCTTGCAAGGGGTTTAATCACAAGTATGTATTATTCCAAGTAAGGTTGGTACATTAGCACAGGTTCACCCACACAACGCTTATAAAACCAAAAAAGATTAATCAGCTATATGAAACGAAAGCACTCGACAGTATTCCCATGTGTCCTCGAGAATGTTTGGTCCTCATTAGTGTTCCCACCGGCTTGTCCTTTGCTAAGAAAGGACTGGGCCACTTGCTGCAATTATTTGCTGCCTTTATTTACTTGCACTTTATTTCCTTGCTTTATCAGAAAACCACTAAAAATCCGTTTGCTAAGTATTTACAGAGATTTTCTGCTCCATACCACTAGTCAACACCTTCTGATCCTCGTTGGGATCGACACTCCTATTTATCGAAAGTACTAAGATACACCCCCTATACTTGTGGGTCATCAGTCAAGTAGTTTCTTATCAAACTAAGGTATGGTTCACAACGCGCTAACACTAAAGATATATTGTACAACAATAGTATCAACATGATTTATCCCCAAGGAACTAAAGGTCTCACCAAAAGACCAAATTTATACAATGCCATCTCATTAGAGAATGAGTGATGCGTGAAGACGCAAATACATGAAAATACACGCGAACCTAAAAGCGTCAAATCCGTAGATTATGTTAACGACTTGCAATCGTGTATATGGAACACCAGAAAGCCATAGGTGTTTAATACGCAAAAAGTTTTCAAACTACATTATTGACTCTATGATACGCCCAATTTGCATCACCATTCTATATCATAATTTACCTCTATTCATTGATATTTGTCTTATTATGAGGTATTACTTATGGCTTTTCTTATGTTTATGCATCTTGGATGATTCTTGGAGGATGGACTGCTGGAGTCTGGATTCTGATGGAAAATAAGGCATTTCGGTGCAATTTCGCAAAGATCAGAAAAATACCAGAAAAATATGGAAACATATTATTTTACCAGAAGACGAAGAAATCCTGAAGGAGGGACAAAGAGGGGCCTCAGGGGGCCCACACCCCTAGGTGCGAGCCCACCTGACCCCGCGCCTAGGGCAGGTGTGGCCCACCTGCCCGGCCTCCGACTCTGCCCTTCTCCTATATCTTCCCTTCGAAACCCTAAGGCTCGGGGAGAGACCAAAGATAGATTTCCGCCGCCTCTGGGGGCAGAAAACACCGAGAATGGGGGCAGAAATCTCCGGCAGACAGATTTCTGCCGGGGGAATTCCTTCCCGGAGAGGGAAGACCGTCGCCATCAACACCGTCATCAAGCTAGGATTCATCAGGATCATCATCATCCACACCATCATCTCCACCAGCACCATCACCACCACCCCGTCCCGCTGTAACAATTGTGTTGGATATTGTTTTAGTTCTTAGGGGAAACTTTCCCGGTGTTGATTACTATTGTAGTTGATGCTTGTGAGTGGAACCATTGGATTATTGTTTATGTTCAGATTGTTATCCATTATCATATTATCTTTGATCTTGATCCATATGATGTCTTGTGAGTAGTTCGTTTAGTTCTTGAGGACATGGGAGAAGTCATGTTGTTAGTAGTGAATATGTGATGAGTTATTATTCAATGGTTTAGTATTTAAGTTGTGGTGCTATTCTTCTAGTGGTGTCATGTGAACATCGACTATATGATACTTCACCATTTATGGGCCTAGGGGAATGCATTGTGTATTTGGCTACTAATTATGGGGTTGCCAGAGTGACAGAAACCTGAACCCCCATTAATAATTGTGGGCCTATATGATCAAAGGTTTCCTGATCATGGGCATTGGATGTCGTTAATAACGAGCTCACAACATTGTTGGAATGATGTGATGAACATTCATCCGAATTATAGCATTACAATCAAAGTCATTGTGTTTATATTGCTATAACATCATACGAAGTAATCCTAATCCTTAGACCATGAGATCATGTCAATCACTAACACTGGAAGAGTATCTTGATAACATCAAACGTCACACCATAAAGGGTGACTATAAAGATGGGTTCAGTGCTACGAAGGTGTTATGTAGAGGCTCATGGATCAAGAGTGGAATTTGTCCATCCCGATGACAGATAGATATACTTTGGGCCCTCTCGGTGATATCACATTAGTTAGCTTGCAAGCAAGTGATGTGATTACTAGAATGTTATATCACGGGAACGAGAAAAGAGTACATGTCGGTAGCGATATAAAACTAGGTATGGAGATACCGATGATCGAATCTCGGACATGTAATATATCGTGAGACAAAGGGATTGAGTTACATGCGTATAAGGTTCACACAATCACAGAAGTCATCATTGAATATGTGGGAGTCAGTACGGATCTCTAGGTCCCGTTGCTGATTATTGATCGAAGAGGGTTCTCGATCATGTCTGCATTATTCGTGAACTGTAGGGTGACACACTTAAGGGATACCGACACCATTTGGAGCAAATAAGATGCCAAACAAAGAAAAAGAAAGCACATGAATTTATTTCAGTAGACACTGAAATTGTTTCGGATGAAATTGCTGAAACTGGTTCTGCATGTAAAATTGAAATATTGTAAGGGATTTTATGTGAATGTTTGTTAATTAAAGTAATTAAAAAAATTATGAATAAATAAATAAAATAGTTTTATTTAAATGAGAGCTTGCATTAAATTTGGTGGAAATTTAATGCACGTGAGTGGATTTTTGAGTGGAGGCATGTTTATGTGAGTGAAGGATTTTCATTTTGAGTGGGAGCTCCACTCACATGAATGTGGAAGAGGTGGGGGAAGCTACCATGTCTAGGAGCCATGCCCCTTGTTTTCCTCCCCTCTCCCTATAAAAGGCCCCCCTCTCCTCCTCTAACAACACACCTCCTCGCGAAGGACCTATCTCCCCTTTAGAATTTCCCCATGGTCTCGGATCAACGAGATACATATTCCTGGTGGATTTTTCTAGAAGGATTTGTTGCTTCCGCTGCTTCGCTGGAGCGAGGGGGCAGAGGTTGTCGGGATACCCGAACGTGTGTGCGATCACAGATGCACCACTGCTTTGCAGTGCTGGACTTGATGATGCTGGACCTGCTGGACCGGATGGACTTCTTCTTGATCTTGATATCGGCAAGCGTTCGACTATATTATCCACAAGTACAACCTTGTTAAAGCTTTTCGGTATTCGAGGATATATATTCATAGAATATATATCCACCTGTTGCTTGTATCTAGTAGATAGATCTTGGTACTTAGTTGTTCCCATCGTAGGAATTTTTTGTTTTCTATGTTGAGAACCCTACAGTCAATGCTATATGAGATCAAAGGTGTTGGTAGAACAAACGGTGATGGGTAGACCTAACATGATATACTGTGAAACGCATCGTCAATATATGTTATCGGTAGTTGATGGTGACTCCTTGACGGCTTGTGGAGTCTGTTGGGAACCCCAAGAGCAAGGTGTGAAGCAGCACAACAGCAAGTTTTCCCTCAGTAAGAAACCGAGGTTATCGAACCAGTAGGAGGAAGAAAATGTCACACAGGTTTTGCAAGCAACGCGGAGACCTGCACAACACAAACTCAAGATTTTGCCCCAAGGAAACAGTGAGGTTGTCAAGCTCACCGGTTTGCTGTAACAAAGGATTAAACGTATGGTGTAGAAGGTAATGGTTTGCAGCAAGTAAACAAGTAACAGTGAAGGATGTATCAATGGTAAAGATTGCACCGGGGTCCATAGTTCACTAGAGGTGCTCTCCTTAGATAAACAACATGGCATGAAGGGTAAAAAAATTACAGCAGGGCAATTGACAGGAACTGAGCAAGGCATAACAATGCAATACTAGTCAAAAAGATCCAATGAGATTCGATTGGGGAATACAACAATATACATAGACCGCCATACAACTACATCTATGACTCAATTCACCTAAGAGAACTCAAAAAGGAATCAATAAGAAGCAAATGCAAATAATGGTAGAAATATGTCAAAACAGATCATCAGGTAGAAACCGATTTTTTCGAACATATTATGTTGCTCAAATAAAAAAGTGTCGAACTAACAAAAGTTAGCTAACATACTGGGGGATTTATTCGTAAATTTTCAGCGCAATTCGAGTAACAGAGACTCCTCAAGATTGTTTTTGGTGGAGGACATAAATCTGTTTCGGGACAGCAACTCCCCAAATCTTACTTCCCTCTCATTAGAGGTCATTCTTGGCACGCAAACAAAAAAGGATAAAGAGAGGTCATTAATGAAGTAATAACTTCCAAGACTCAAGGAAACTCTTGGGTTATTTCCCAACAAGTATCTTTTTAACGCCTTTAAGTTAGGCACAAGAAGCAAGAAGAATCAAGTATTTTCTAATGAGGAAGCATTCACATCAAACCTTGCTTTCAAAGGAGGAGCAAAAAGCAACTTCTCTCTCCTCATAGGGAAGTATTCAATACCTTTCTTAAATGGAAAATGATATTTAATGGTGCCTTCTTTCATATCAATGATGGCACCAACTGTTCTAAGAAAAGGTCTTCCCAAAGTAATAGGACAAGAAGCATTGTATCCAACATCCAAAATATAGAAATCCACAGGGACATAAGCATTGTTAACCATAATGAGAACATCACTAATACTCCCCATGAGTTTCTTCTTAGCATTATCATTAAGTGGTACATCCAAATAGCAATCTTCTAAAGGTGGCAAATCAAAGATTTCATAAATCTTCCTAGGCATAATATAGACACTAGAACCAAGATCACATGAAGCTTTGAGATCAAAGTCATTCACTTTCATATTAATAATGGGTTCCAACTATCTTCTACTTTCCTAGGAATAGAAGCTTTGTGTTTTATCTTCTCTTCCTTAATTTTCACAAGAGCATCTGTAATATGTTTTGTGAAAGCAACATGCATATCACTAGCATCAGGACTTCTAGCAAGCTTTCGTAGGAACATAATCACTTCAGAAATATTGCAACCATCAATATCAAAATAAAACTTAGCATCACTAGTAGTAGGCTCAATAGGCTTAGGCATAGTAGGAGGAGGAACAGAGACTACTTGTGGTTTAGTGGTGATGGTGCACACACTATTGTTTCTATCAATTTTAGCTTCCCTTTCCCACCTAGCATGAAGTTGAGCTAACAGCCTAACATTTTCATCAATAGTAACTTGTATGTCATGAGTAGCAGCAAAAGTACTTTCCATGGTTTCAAGTTTAGCAGCCATTTTATTAATCAAGGAGGACTGAGCTTCAGACAGAGAGGATATATTTTTCTCAGCACTCAAATTTTTTGACTGTAAACTAGGAATTTCTCTATTTAGATTCTCAAGCTGATGTCTAATGTTTTTCAATATAATAGATTGTTCCTCCATATTTTTAGTGAAAATATTATTTTTCTCATATTGCATCTGCATAAAATTCTTAGTGGATCTCTCTACTTCTAGAATCCTTTCTTCACTAGGCATTCTAGATCTACCATGATAAACATTTCCACTAGGAGGATAAGGCCTATAATTACCATAAGTATTGTTGCCAAAATTGTTGTTTCTAATGAAGTTCACATCAACTTGCTCTTCTTGAGCAACCAAAGAGGCTAAGGGAACACTATTAGGATCTAAAGGAGCTTTCCCATTAATAAGCATAGCTATAATAACATCAATCTTATCACTCAAAGAGGAAGTTTCCTCAAAATAATTTACCTTCTTACCATGTGGATCTCTCTCAGTGTGCCATTCAGAGTAGTTAACGATCATATTATCAAGGAGTCTAGTTGCAGCACCCGAACCTCCAGCAGCTGAATCCAACAGGTTTCTTGAGGAGAAATTCAAACCTGCATAAAAAGTCTGGATAATCATCCAAGCAGTGAGTCCATGAGTGGGACAATTCTTAACCAAAGATTTCATTCTTTCCCAAGCTTGAAGAACATGTTCATTATCAAGTTGTTTAAATTTCATAATGTCACTTCTCATAGATATAATCTTAGCAGGAGGATAGTACTTTCCAATAAAAGCATCTTTGCACTTAGTCCAAGAATCAATACTATTTTTAGGCAAAGATAGCAACCATTCTTTAGCTTTTCCTCTCAAAGATAAAGGAAAAAGCTTGAGCTTAATAATATCTCCATCTACATCCTTATACTTCTGCATCTCACAAAGTTCAACAAAGCTATTGAGATGGGAAGCAGCATCATCGGAACTAGCACCAGAAAATTGCTCTCTCATCACAAGATTCAACAAAGCAGGCTTAATTTCATAAAAGGTAGCATCAGGAGCAGGTGGAGCAATAGGTGTGCTAAGGAAATCATCATTGTTTGTGCTAGTGAAGTCACACAGCTTGGTGTTCTCAGGAGAGTTCATTTTAGCAAAGGTGGGCAAGCCAAAAACAGCAGCAGCTGCTAGAGCAGGAACTAATTTTTTGTGTTTTTGAATAAAGCAAGCAAACCAAACTAGACTATTTTTTGGGTTTTTTTTTGAAAAGAGGCAAACAAAACCAAGAAAAAGAAACAAAGCAAACTAAAAACAAATTAAAGAGAAAAAAGTGAAGGACTCCCCTAATGAAGACGTCCTTAGCCTCCCCGGCAAAGGCGCCAGAAAAATCTTGATGGTGACTCCTTGACGGCTTGTGGAGTCTGTTGGGAACCCTAAGAGCAAGGTGTGAAGTAGCACAAAAGCAAGTTTTGCCTCAATAAGAAACCGAGGTTATCGAACCAGTAGGAGGAAGGAAACGTCACACAGGTTTTGCAAGCAACGCGGAGACCTGCACAACACAAACTCAAGACTTTTCCCCAACGAAACAGTGAGGTTGTCAAGCTTACCGGTTTGCTGTAACAAAGGATTAAACGTATGGTGTGGAAGGTAATGGTTTGCAGCAAGTAAAAAAGTAACAGTGGAGGATGTATCAATGGTAAAGATTGGACCGGGGTCCATAGTTCACTAGAGGTGCTCTCCTTAGATAAACAACATGGCATGAAGCGTAAAAAATTTACAGCAGGGCAATTGACAGGAACTGAGCAAGGCATAACAATGCAATACTAGTCAAAAAGATCCAATGAGATTCGATTGGGGAATACAACAATATACATAGACCGCCATCCAACTGCATGGAGCATCAAAAGTTATAGATACGTTTCCGACGTATCAGTAGTTGATACGTTGGAAACGTATCTATAATTTTTGATGTTCCATGCTTGTTTAGTATCTACTTTGCTTTGCTTTGTCTACACTTTGAGGTATTTTTATATGTTTTTCTGGACTAACCTATTAATAAGATGCCACAATGCCAGTTGCCTGTTTTCTTCTGCTTTTAGTTCTAGAAAAGGCAGAAAATCGATATTCTCGGAATTGGACGGGACAAAAGCCAAAGTCAATATTTTACCGTGGGGAACACGAAGCTAGAGTACGAGACGAAGGGGAGCCACCAGGGGGCCACACCCCATGGCCGCGCGGCTGGGACCATCCCGCGCCTGGGGGGTGCGACCGCCCTGGCTGCCCCCTTGCCTCACCTCTTCGCCTATAAAGACCCCCCGATACCAAAATCCTAAGTACCCAATCAATATTCCATGAAACTGTGTGTAGCCGCCGCCACCATCGTCCCTAGATCGGGGGGATTTGTAGCTCTTGCCGGCACACTTCTGGAGGGGTGATCATCTCGGAGGCCTTCTTCTTCATCATGACAGCCTCCGGTATAAAGCGTGAGTAGTTCCACCTTGGACTACGGGTCCATCTAGTAGCTAGATGGTTGTATCTCCTCCTTTGTGCTACCATGTTTAGATCTTGTGAGCTCCGTTCATTATCAATATCATCTATTTGTAATCATGCATGTTGTGTTTGTGGGGATCCGATGGATATTGAGATTACTATGTCATATTGGTTAATGGTTTTGTCTTATTGATTCTATCATGTCTATGTTGTTTGTGATCTTGCATGCTCTCCGTTTCTAGTATGTATCTTGGCCAAGTAGATGCTAGTGACTCCAAGAGGGAGTATTTATGCTCGATAGTGGGTTCATGCCTCTATTTAATCTAAGGGAAGTGAAAAAAATCTCTAAGGTTGTAGATGTGTTGTTGCTACTAGGGAGAAAACAACGGTCTCTTGTTCATGGAACAAGTGGATTGTTTACCTTACACACTTTGCTTAAAGCAGTTATCTGTTGCTTGCAACTTAATGCTGGAGGGGGTTCAGATGATAACCTAAAGGTGGATTACTAGTCATAGATGCAGTTGGATGGCGGTCTATTATCTAGTTGTATTGCCCAATCGAATCTCATAGGATCATGAGTGTCTAGTATTGCATTGTTATGCCTTGCTTAGTCTTGTCAATTGCCCTGCTGTAATTTGTTTACCTAGCATGCCATGTTTGTTTATCTTAAGGAGAACACCTCTAGTGAATTATGGACCCAGTCCATTTTTTACCATTGATACATCTTCCACTGTTACTGTTTACTTTTCTGCAAACCAATATTACCTTCCACACCATACAGTTAACCCTTTGTTTTTAGCAAACCGATGAGATTGACAACCTCACTGTTCGTTGGGGCAAAGTCTTGAGTTTGTGTTGTGCAGGTTTCCAAGTTACTAGCAACACCTTTGAGTCGTTTCCTTCCTCCTACCGGTTCGATAACCTTGGTTTCTTACTGAGGGAAAACTTGTTGTTGTGCTCATCACACCTTCCTCTTGGGGTCTCCCAACGAATCTCTACAGTGATCTAAGCGCATCAAAGACTTTTCTGGTGCCGTTGCCGGGGAGGCTAAGGACGTCTTCACAAGGGTAGTCCTTCACAACCTTTCTCTTTACTTTTTCCTTGTTTTGCTTAGTTTCTTTTGCTTGGTTTTTTTTGCATATTTTTATCAAAAAACTCCAAAAAAAATTAGTTTGGTTTGCTCTCTCTTATCAAAAACACACAAAAATTAGTTCCTGCTCTAGTTGCTACCATGTCTGGTTTTGGTCCAATCAATGTGTCACCTATGGAAAGGATCTTTACTTTCAAGCAAGAAAGTGAAGAGAGTTTCAAAGAAGCTTTGTCTAGAATCTCTGATTTACAAAGGAAAACTGAGCCAAAGATGAGTCTTAGCTTGGTTATTAATAGTTTCTACAGTGGTCTTGCTCTTTGTTATAGATATGCTTTGGATGTTGTAGCTGAGAAATATATATTTTGATGTACTGAGGATGAAGCTTTGGATGCCATAAAGAAGTTGATTATAATTTATAATATGCCTAGCAAGTTTGATTCTTCCCTTATAAACATTTATGCTAGGTTGAACACTCTTGTGACCAGTACAGTTGCATTGAAAGATTGCTATAACATGCTTAGAGAGCACCATGATTATGTTCCAATAAATTATGATCCTTCAAAATGGTTTCCTACAATAAAAGTTGCTATAACTAGTAAAACTTTTGATGCTCGTTGTGATATCATGTCTGAATTTTGCCTTATGCCTAAAGATATCTATGAGTCTTTGAATCTTTGGGGACTTTCTGAAGGAGGAGAAGAAATATCTCTTACCAATAATGCAACTTTATTACCTATTGGAAAAGCTGAAGGTGTGTTTACAAAAATCTCAAGGAAAGTGGTGTCTACTGATTATCTTGTTATTGAATGTGTAGGAAAGGACAAATTACACTTGGAATATCCCTACTGAAACACCTTGGAGCAATAGTAGATGTGTAAAAAGGCATTATGCATTTTGCTTCTCCAATAAGCAATCATATATTCCCTAAAGAGAAGAAGAGAGGTAAGAAAGGTAGGAGCAAGAGAGTTGGTGTTAATGCTTCTTCATTTGAAAATACTTGATTCTTGCTTCTTGTGCCTAACTTAAAGGCGTTAAAGAAAAGTATTTATTGGGAGATAACCCAAAAGTTTTCTTGAGTCTTGGAAGTTATTACTTCATTAATGACCTCTCCTTATCCTTTTTATTTGCTTTTTGAGCCAAGAATAACCTCTAATGAGAGGGAAGTAAGATTTGGGGAGTTGCTTCCCTGAAACAGATTTTTGTGCTCCACCGTAAAAATTCGTGTAAAATCTCTGTAAGTCGGATTGAGCTGATATTTTCTGAAAAAATCCCCCTGTATGTTATCACTTTCGTTAGTTTAACACTTTTTGATTTGAGCAATAGAAGGTCTTCGAAAAAATCGGTTTCTACCTGCTGGTCTGTTTTGACAAATTTCTGCCATTATTTGCATTTGCTTCTTATTGATTCCTTTTTGTGTTCTTTTTGGGAAATTGAGCTTTTTGAGGGAATTTCTACAGTAGCTTGTGTTTTTAGTGAAAGTTTTGTTGTACTAAAGCTAAACCCAAAGGTCTATTATCTTCTGAATGCACTAATGTTGCTAATGAAAATTGTGTGAAGTTTTGTATGAAGGAAAATTTTCAGGTGTAAGGAAAGAATGATGTAATGAGATGAAGAATGGACAAAAGCTCAAGCTTGGGGATGCCACCCTGTGTCACCCCGAGAAATATTCAACAAGTACAAGCGTCAAAGCTTGGGGATGCCCAAGGCATCCCCGTTCTTCATCAATAAAAATCTCAAGTCTTTCTAGACACTTCATTTTTATTGTTTCATGCACTGTTGTGCTGTTCCTTGAGCGTCTTAGTTTTCATTTAGTTTGCTTGAATAAAGTAGTTTGGACCCCCGGTCTCGCTGTTTTGTTTCAAATAAGTTGATTGGTGTTGGATAGGAGTAGAAAGTTCTTGCTTGAATAGTATAAGAGGAGCTTGCTTTGACTGTGATTTAGACTTTATCATGTCATGCTAGATGTTGTTTTGACCTTATTCTTAGTGATTATTGTTGTAGCATGAGTTGTTCCAAACAATTAGGATTGCTTAATGTGCCTTGAAGGAATCATGTGTTGTTTTAGCATACAAAAGCATAATATTGTGATATTCCCCTTTGATTCTTTGTTTGGGTTGACTTGGCACATGCTCACACCATGTTATGACTGTGAACAAGTCACCATAGCCTCTATGATAATTTAGTCATTGACTTGTAGTACCACATTATGCTTTGATTAGTAATGTTTGGTCGCCCTGCATGATTATGGCCATTATTTCTCTCTTAGTTGGTCGCTCCCAGTCTTTTGCTAGCCTCCACTTGTATGAGTAAGCCCTACTCATGCATCCAACTCCCAAGAAACCAAGTTATTCCAAAGTGTCCACTATAAATTCCTATGCATGGTGTGTTACACCATTCCAAGTATATTCTTGTTTTCATCTATCTTCCAATTAAAAAGTCTTTTTGTTATGTGAAAACTCAGTGATTAAATCTCTCACGAACTTGATGGCACACTTTATTTTTCTTGCCCCTAATAAACTTGAACCATTGTGTCATCTATGTTGTATATGCTTGCACTTATACGTTGGAATTAGCAGAACCGTGTTGTCAACGGGAACACTTTGAACATTTTACTTATAATTTGTACACAGTTGATATCATGCTCTTTTGTTTATGGATGTCGTCGGTGTGAAATAAAATGGGAGCTTGTAAGTCCGTGGAGTTATGTATGTGTGTTAGAGAAACGCCTGGGCCACTAGCCTAAGCCATGCCTAATCATGGTGGAAACTTGCAGCATTACCATAGTGAGCAATCTATGAAGCTTTCTTCTTATAAAAAAGGAGACATATTGAAAAGAGGAAAGAGAGAAAAAATCACCATTTTCCCATGGTAAATAAGAAGATTGCTGATATGATCATTGTCTGCTTGCCTTGTCATTTTTATTATGTGATAGCTCATGTATGATGTGCAAGGGGTATCCCGTTGGCGGTTCTCTATGATACACATGTACTTACTATGGCAAGAAATTATAGGTAACTAAAGTTGAGTAGCATGAGGAGAAGCCCTCGTATTCAAGGGACATGAGATTGCCAACTTATACTTTGTCAAGCATATACTCCATAGTTTGTTCACTTTAACCTTAATCATTTCAAGATGCTTATGATAGGGGCAATGAGAGCTGAAAGTTAACAAATACCATAATTTTTGGAAGCTCTTTTTGAGACTTGAAATCCTCGCTTCCCCTTTATGAAGGGACTTTCTTCCACCATTATATTGAGTCTCCACCTTCTATCCTTAGGCACCAATTAAGAGAGCATAGTTGCATTTCTTAGTTCTATGTGCATTGTCCCAAAACTTATTGATTGATGCATATTGCTGATATTACTTGTTCTTGTGATATTTGTATCTAGTCACTCTTATGAACTTTGAAGGTGTCCTATGCATCTATTTGCTGCTCCATGAGGGACAAGATGAATGCCACTATGCTATGTTTTCTGTATGTAAAACAAACAAACGTCTTTCAATGCATGTTATTCATGATCTTTGTTTGTAACCTTTCATGTTGCATGCATAGTTACTTTGTCTTACTGTTAGAACTCCATCTTTAATGCTCATATTTAAAGTTCTTTGATCCTAGCTTTTAATGCTTGCAAATGGTTTGATCTTGATTTTGATGGTGCATGTCACCTCAAAAATTATTCTTTTTATCACTTACCTACTCGAGGACGAGCAGTAGTTAAGCTTGGGGATGCTTGATACGATGGAAACGTATCTATAATTTTTGATGTTCCATGCTTGTTTAATATCTACTTTGCTTTGCTTTGTCTACACTTTGAGGTGTTTTTATATGTTTTCTGGTACTAACCTATTAACAAGATGCCACAGTGCCAGTTGCCTATTTTCTTCTGTTTTTGGTTCTAGAAAAGGCAGAAAATCAGTATTCTCGGAATCGGACGGGACAAAAGCCAAAGTAAATATTTTACCGTGGGGAACACGAAGCCAGAGTACGAGACGGAGAAGAGCCACCAGGGGGCCACACCCCCTGGCCACATGGCCTGGGTGGGCCCACGCCTGGGGGTGCAGCCGCCCTAGGTGCCCCTGCCTCGCCTCTTCACCTATAAAGACCCCCTGGTACCAAAATCCTAAGTACCCGATCAATCTTCCATGAAACAGTCCATAGTCGATGCCACCATCGTCCCTAGATCGGGAGAGATCTTAAGTTCTTCCTGACACCCTGCCGGAGGGAAGATCATCCCGGAGGCCTTCTTCATCATCATGCCAGCCTCCGGTATGAAGCATGAGTAGTTCCACCTTGTACTATGGGTCCATGTAGTAGCTAGATGGTTATCTCTCCTCTCCTGTGCTACCATGTTTAGATCTTGTGAGCTTCATTCATGATCAAAATCATCTATTTGTAATCATGCATGTTGTGTTTGCGGGGATCCGATGGATATTGAGATTACTATGTTAGATTGGTTAATGGTTCTATCTTATTGATTCTATCATGTCTGTGTTGTTTGTCATCATGCATGCTCTCCGTTTCTAGTAGCTATCTTGGCCAAGTAGATGCTAGTGACTCCAAGAGGGAGTATTTATGCTCGATAGTGGGTTCATGCCTCTATTTAATCTAAGGGAAGTGACAGAAATCTCTAAGGTTGTAGATGTGCTGTTGCTACTAGGGACAAAACAACGGTCTCTTATTCATGGAACAAGTGAATTGTTTACCTTACACACTTTGCTTAAAGCAGTTATCCGTTGCTTGCAACTTAATACTAGAGGGGGTTCGGATGATAACCTGAAGGTGGATTACTAGTCATAGATGTAGTTGGATGGCGGTCTATGTATCTTGTTGTATTTCCCAATCGAATCTCATAGGATCATGAATGTCTAGTATTGCATTGTTATGCCTTGCTCAGTCCTGTTAATTTCCCTGCTATAATTTATTTACCCAGCATGCCATGTTTGTTTATCTTAAGGAGAACACCTCTAGTGAACTATGGACCCCGATCCAATCTTTACCATTGATACATCTTCCACTGTTACTGTTTACCTTTATGCAAACCACTATTACCTTCCACACCATACAGTTAACCCTTTGTTTTCAGCAAACTGGTGAGATTGACAACCTCACTGTTTGTTGGGACAAAGTCTTGAGTTTGTGTTGTGTAGGTTTCCAAGTTTCTAGCAACACCTTTGAGTCGTTTCCTTCCTCCTACTGGTTCGATAACCTTGGTTTATTACTGAGGGAAAACTTGCTGCTGTGCTCATCACACCTTCCTCTTGGGGTCTCCCAACGAAGCTCTAAAGTGATCTGAGCGCATCAGTAGTTTTTCATAGACAATGTATTGCCTTTGCTAAAGTTCATTTGATCACGAGACACATGCGAAATTGGGTACAATATGGATGTGGCATGATTCTTCAAATGTTGCTCCAAACATGAGTAATAATAAATTCGGTCTTTGCTCTTACCGGATAGTTCGCTAATTATTCACATGGTGTGTTTGCGGGAATTGCTACTCCTGATGATGGAGAGATACACTCTGGACCCACTCATGCACTATGATGTTCGTCATCGGCTGGCCCGACACGTGAACAAGTTGTTGACCACATGGACATCGATAGTATGATATAAGTAAAGAGTACATGCCAGGTAACAAGGATAACCTAGTGTTTCATCTCCGGCCACGGTCATAAAGGCTGTCAAATTGCCGACTTAGATCCAGCAAAGCCATAGACATAAGAGATTGCCGAATTAAGGTCTTAGAGCCTCTCATATCACGGGCGTTTAGGACATCGAGTCGTGTAACCCAGCGAAACATCCGTGAAGGCAAAGTTGATGTCAAGCCCCCGGGTTTCGCTAGACGGATTTTTCACCGTCTTGAAAGTTTCTTGACATAACCATATGTAGCCTCCGAGCATTGAGTCGGCTTCGTCGAAGGTGGCTCGATGCTCAAAAGAACATGCATAATTGTACATCAAACGATTGTAGCCCTCGAGCGCTAAGTCGGAGTTTCAAAAGAAATTCGACTTGGTACTCTCAGAGTAGCTTTAGAGAAAATGTGAATAGTGTAGCCCCCGAGTGTCAAGTCGGAAGTAATTTTGGCTTGGTGCTCCAGAGAGAACTTCACAAAAAATTCAGCATCGGTGTAGCCCCCGAGCGTCAAGGTGGAATTCACATGAATTTTCCGGCTTGATGCTCAAAGAGAACTAAACCATGTCTTGGAGATCATCGTACTGTAGCCCCCGAGGTTTGTTCTGGCTTGGACGCAAGGCGGGACAAAGCTCTTAAGTTAGATATGTCAAGCCTCCAAGTGTCGATCCGACTTTCTCAAAGGAGGCTCAAGTCTTGGTCAACAATTGCGATTGCAGCCCCCGAGGTGTCAAGCCTGGTGAAAATCCGGCTCAAAACACCTTAATCCGAGGAACGCGGCAATGTCCAAGCGTCATGCACCTGAAACATAAACATAAAGCATACAATTGTATTAAATTGTTCCTTTAATCGTGTCCAACAAACAAATATAAGGCGGAACAAATATGGCCTTTGAACAAATGCTTTAAAACTGAAACAATGCAGCAGCTGGACAACATAAAATTGTTTAGGAGGAAAAAACTCAACTAATTTAAACAGTTTATGCAAAATTTTGTTTAAGCAAGTGCTGGCTTATCCGTTATTCTGGTTTTTATGCTTGACCTTTCATGAGATGGAAGACTCGCAGCACAGAACTATGTCCTTAGGTGATGATGCCTAATGGCACCGTCCAGAACCCAAGAACAAAACGTCGGCTTTGAGTGCCAAAAAGTCACTACTCTGGAATCCACATAAAACAACAGAAAACGTGTATCCAGAAAACTTAAGCTAACGTCCGAAGACGGGTTTTTTGCATGATACTGGGGCCTTAAACGGCAAGCCAGCAAAAAAGTTATACTCACGAGCCCAAGGCAAATCGTGGAAAAAGTATGACAAAAAATGAAAACGGTAAAAAACTAAGAATATGAGTGAACCAATCTTAATCTGATAATCATAAACAATTAAAATATTATAAAATAAATAGGTACTTAGCTGTTTGAGCGGAGGCGTTGTTGTTTGCGACAAAGACGAATCTAGCTTAGACGAAGCCGGAAAATCCACGGTATATCCAAGTCGGCTTCCCAGCTAGCGGTGTAAGCCGGCGGGACACACGGTCTTCCAAACCTTGCCAGCCAGAGATTGTTAGAATAGAATCACATAGATGGTCGTGTTGCCGAAGGAATCCATGTCAATTACGACATCGGTATACGGACACGCAGCGCGTACGCGATCTATCTTTGCCTTGGAATTTGCTTCGAAGAAAAAAATCATCGATTACTTTTGGAATCGCTTCATCTGGTCCACGTGTGTACCAGTACGCAATGGCCATACACAACTAGTTCCAGGGATTGACTAGTATCACGTAAATATGCATGTAATTAGCAACTAGTCCGCAAAATCCATGCAACATGCTTATTTACGTGACACTTCGAATAGTTTTTGCACAACACTTCCGTGGTGGCGGATCATGATCAGAAGCGAAATTGGCCAGCTAGCCGGCCATGGTCAGCAATTTTTCTGGACGATCGACGTCAATTCTGATCTGATCTGCCATACGTGAGAGCCCAATGTTAATATCGACTCACGAGTACACATGCACTTCAGTGGGATCGAAGAAAAGGTTGATGAAGATTTCCGTGATGCCGCCGACTTAGCCACACGCACGAGAGGAGAGACAATAAATCGTCCTCATACTCTCAAGAGCGATGACGAAGTCGGCGCTTTCGACGGAGATGCGATTTGACCGCCTTCGAAGACAGCGAGGGATCCCGTCCGGATCCTTGTTGTAAGCGCCTTTTGCTTCACTGTGGGCGCCAACTGTCATGGTATTGCCGACACGTACGCCATAGGGGTATCCCAACGGCGAGTTTAGAGACATGGGGGAAAGACGGAGAGCGTCCGGGTCGGCTTGACACAGTTTACCCAGGTTCAGATCTCACGACGGTGACGAGATCCTACTCCTGCTACAAATCACTATAATAGCAATACGCCGAGTTATAGGATTGGGGGTTCGCTGTGTGCGAGTAGTGCTATGCACTTGTCTATGAGATTGTGTCTCTGCCCTAAAGGTTCCCGTAGGCCAGCTTATAAGGACGCCAGGGCCTAGGGTTACATGGAGAGTTCCAGCCGGATACGGTTACAGAGTCCTAGATCAACACTAACTAGTCTTCGTGTCCTCCAAGGATCCGGCTTCCATCTATGGCGGTGGCACGTCGCCTTCCTTTATCCCTGCTGGACCTCTGTCTTGTCTATTAGCAACTGGGCCGCCCGGTTATGCCATAGGCCTAACCATCAACTATGGGCCACCCGGGCTTGCCGGTATGAGACTATGCCGTAGGTATACCCATTTGGTATATCCACAACATAAGTATCGGATATAATACTATAGTTCACATAATTTAGATCTTCGTGTTATTCAGAGGGATTACCACGTGTATCAAGACGCTAATAGTAATCATTATTGCGGAAGGAGTTCTAGACATGTCCGTGAATATTCGAACCCACATAGTCACACACTTAAGACGTTATCGACATTTAGAATGTGAGTGCGATTATGATAGTTGAATGAAGTAATCCTGAAAGGAAGTTTCGAAATGTCTCGGAATATTCTGGAGGTGTCCGAGATATCACCGAGAATGGACGAAATCGTTCCAGACATGTTATGGAAGACATCAGAAATATTTTAGGAAGGTTCCATAAAAAATTCGAATGAGTTCAAAAAATTTAAGCTTCAGAATAAATATTTATAATTAAAAGTAATTATCGGCACCATGGGCTGGAGGGGTCCCATGGGCCCCATCGGGCCGCACACGCAAAGGAGGGGGGAGAAACCCTGGACGAGTCGGCCAGGGCCTCTCCTAGGACGGTGGGTGGAGGAGAGGCGGTGGGGAGGGAGGAATCCTTCTGGGACTCATACTCCCTCCCATAGTCGAGTTGGAGGAGGAAGGAGTCCTTCCGGAACACAAAGTCCTACTTTTACTCTCTATGTATGTGTGGAGGAAAGGAAGAAGAAGTCCTACTAGGACTTGGATTCCTACTTCTACTCTCTCTCTCTAGGCGAGAGGCTAGCCGCACATATATACTGGGACATGTCCAAAGGCAAGGACACACATTTTTGGAGAACCACGCACCAGCCCTGCCCCCACCCTGCCGCCGCCGTGCAACCACACCATCGCGCCGCCGCCAGTCGTTGCCGCCTTGGTGTATCAGAGTCCGTATTCCACCTATTCTTTCCGTTGACGTTGTCTTTCGCGGGGAACTTCTTTTTCATGTCGGAGTGTCGTTCGTCTACTACCTCCGTCTAGATCTAATCTAAACGGACGACGAAGTGCTGCCGGGTATTTATTGACACGTTCCCGCTTGGTCCATGAGCTTGATCTCACTTCTACGCGGTATCGTTCTCGTTGCACGTGTGGATACCGGTGGAGGTGCAATGCTTGGAGCACTTGATCGTTGGAGCCATCTGTGGGATAATACATCTCCTCGCGACTCGCTAAGGCCGGTTACAGGGATCGACACACGACCAACTTCGTCATCGACAAACTTTCGCTAGTTCGATTTTCGAGGGTATGATCAGTTACCTTCTTCCTCACATTGGATCTTGGTTATGCGCTAAAAAAATTATTTTGGCGTAGAGGGTTCCCCAACACTTCTCCCCCAGGCCCCAGCTGTGGCAGCCTCCTACTCTTCTCGGCGCCCATGGCCTCGCCCGGTCGCGCCCCACCACGTGCTCTTCCCTGCAACGCCTCGGCTGCGGTCGGCGCAGGACAATTCGAGTTCGAAGGCTGTGGAGGCGCCAGGTGTAGTGGCGGCAGAGGGGACGCTATGCTGTTTTGGGGGTATCAGATGTGTGCTGGAGGTATCGTGGTTGAGATTTCTCCTTCTTATGGTGACTAAAGGAGGTCTAGAGAGTTGTTTACCACGGCAAGCATACTGTAGCGTCACACCGAAGGTAGATTACCAATTTACCAAGGTTTGATGTTTGCGTATGTTGTCATGCCAACTTGCCAAGGATGCCTACTAAATTTTGTGTTATATCAAGTAAAAAAGATTGATTTGTTGGGCCCCAAGTATTTGGAAAATAAAATTATGACAGGTTATTTTTTGATAATAGTATAGTTGTTGGAGTCTTCCCAGCTTTCCACACAATTGCATGTTCATGCTCAGGAAGAGCAAAAGGGCTAAAAGCCATTAAATAAGAAATATAAAGTTTGACTTCATGTTACTTACCTGGCTTGCTTGACACATCAGCAAAACCCTTGTGCATCAGTGGAAGCATTGCCTGCCCACTTTATCCAAACTAGATCTGCTGGAGTGTCTAATGATGTTCGTTCCTTGTTGTTTTCCTAATTGTTGTGTCTACTATTTAAGACAACACGCCTCATGTTACAGATGGAAGAATGTGCATCTGTAAAGTTTCATTTAAATAAAAGGGAATTATCATCTCCACGTGTTACTGCATGTATCTGTTATTGAATTTGTCATCTACATGCTTTTCCCTGACTAATCTATCCCAGAGTTGAGAATTGAACAATTGCTGTGAAGCATGAATCATCAGTAGACACTGCAACCTGTCAATTTTGGTGGAACGATCGTATCCTCTCGGGCCGTCGGTTGCTTGTTATATAGTGTAGGGAAAAGCCCCCTACGTGGCAGTATAAGGAGAGAACGTATACGATCGGAGTACTACTCCGTATCGTATACGTAGACATATTACATACGCTAACATCCCTCCTTTAATCTAAACCACGCGAGAGGTTTAGATTATGCCTAAACTCATGTAGACTCTTAACAGGCAGAGCTTTAGTAAAACCATCAGCAATCTGATCTTTTGTAGAGATGAACTTAATAGCAAGTTGATTATTAGCAACCCGCTCACGAACAAAATGGTAATCAATCTCAATGTGTTTTGTGCGAGCATGAAAAACCGGATTAGCTGACAAGAATGTAGCACCCAGGTTATCACACCAAAGACAAGGCTTCTCACGGAGTTGGATGCCAAGTTCATGGAGGAGAGCTTCAACCCAAATGAGTTCAGTGGTGGCATTCGCGATGGCTTTATATTCAGCCTCAGTGCTTGACCTGGAGACAGTAGCTTGTTTTCTGGCAATCCAAGAAACCAGATTGGGGCCAATGAAGATGGCAAACCCACCTGTAGAACGACGATCTTCAAGACAACCTGCCCAATCTGCATCAGAAAAAGCATTAATAAGAGTAGATGGTGACTGTCAAATAGTGATACCGAGATTAGTAGTATCCTTAACATATCGCAGAATGCGCTTGGCAGCTGTCCAGTGAGTTGTTGTTGGAGCATAAAGATACTGACAGACCTTGTTAACTGAGTATGAAAGATCCGGGTGAGTAAGAGTAAGGTACTGAAGAGCACCAACAATGCTGCGATACTGTGTAATATCATCAGAGCCAAGAGGTGTACCATCATGGAGAGACAAGGACTCAGACGAAGACAGAGGTGTTGGAGCAGATTTGCAGTCAAGCATGCCAACTTTGGCGAGAAGATCATGAGCATATTTTTCCTGAGTAAGAAGCAAACCATCAGAGCATCGTTTGACTTCAATACCAAGAAAGAAGTGAAGATCTCCCATATCCTTGATAGCAAAGTGTGCATTGAGGTCCTTGAGCAAAGCAGAGATGGCATGATCTGAAGAACTTGTCAAAATAATATCATCAACATAAATTAACATGAATATAGTGACACCAGAGTGATTGTAAAGAAACAGAGATGTGTCAGCCCTTGGATGTTAAAAAACCAAATTCTTGGAGTTTTGTACTGAGACGAGAGTACCACGCTCGAGGAGCCTGTTTGAGTCCATATAGAGCTTTGTCAAGTATGCATATGTGGTGAGGGGCATCAGGATGCACAAAACCAGGTGGTTGTTGTTGGAATTATGCCCTAGAGGCAATAATAAAGATGTTATTATTATAATTCTTGTTCATGATAGTGTTTATATTCCATGCTAGAATTGTATTAAGCGGAAACTTTAATACTTGTGTGGTTTGTGAACAACACCGTGTCCCTAGTACGCCTCTATGGACTAGCTCATTGATTAATGATGGTTAAGGTTTCCTAACCATGGACATGAATTGTCGATTAATAATGAGATCATATCATTGGGAGAATGATGTGATGGACAGACCCAAACTAAGCGAAGCAATTAGATTGTGTCATCGTGTTCATCTTTGCGAAGCTTTTCCTATGTAAAATATTGTATTCCTTAGACCATGAGATAATACAACTCCCTGGTATCGGAAGAAAGCTTTGAGGTCATCAAACGTCATCCTATGAGAGGGTGATCATAAAGGTGTCTCTCAGGTGATCGGAAAGTATCTGTTGGGTTGTATGTATCGAGATGGGATTTGTCCCTCCCAAGTTGGAGAGATATACTTCGGGCCCACTCGGTAATCGATATCAACACCGCTTGCAATCATGTGGTTAAGGAGTTAATCACAAAGTGATATCGGATTACGGAACGAGTAAAGTACTTGCTGTGAACGAGATTGAACTAGGTATGACGGTACCGACGATCAAATCTCGGGCAAGTAAAATATCGCGAGACGAAGGGAATATATATATGGGATTGACTGAATCCTGGCATCGTGGTTCATCCGATATGATCATCGATGAATGTGTGGGAGTCAATATGGGTTTCCAGACCCCGCTGTTGATTATTGATATAAGATGATGTTTGCATATTCTCGAACCCGAAGGGTCACACACTTAACGTGTCTCGACGCTAGGATAGATTGGATAATTGGTTTATGAGTTTTTGTTCGGAGTCTCGGATGGGATCCGGGATATCACGAGAGGTTCCGGAGTGGTCCGGAGAATAAGATTCATATAAGGCAGTGCAGTTTTTGGAGTTCGGAATTGTTCCGGGTTAATCGGTATTGTACCGGAAGCTTCTAGAACCTTCCGGAAGGGGACCAACGTGGCCCCACCTTCCGGGAGGGGGCATGGGCCTATGAGGGAGTGCCCTGGCCGCATTGGGCCAGGGGCACAACGCCCTATAGGGCCCAAATGGCCAAACAAGGGGAAACCCTAGTTTGGAGTTTCTAGAAGGAGGGGGTTGCCTTGCCCCCCACTCCTCCCTCCTTTGGCCGCCGGCCTAGGCTTGGGGGAGGGGCTAGGGCTGGCGCCCACCCCTCTGTATATAGAGGGCTGGGGCGCACCACCCCCCCACACCTACCCCTCAAGCCTAGTCGCCTTGCTGCCCTCCTCTCTCTCTCCCTCCCGACTGCGTGTAGGCGAAGCCCTGCTGCAGAAACTCTCCACCACTTGCACCGCGCCGTCGCGTTGTAGATCCAATCCGTCTCTCCACCATACTTTCTGGACCAAGGAAAGAGGAGACGCCGAGGTGCCGCACGTGTGCATCTCTCGGAGGCATCGCCACTTGCGGTGTTAGATCGGAGCGGATCGCGAGGAGGAGAAGCGAGTACGACTACATCACCCACGTTCCGACGAACGTTCCGCTGTGCGAATCTTCAAGGGTATGAAGATCTAATCCAATCTCTCTCGTTGTTTGCATCTTCTAGATTAGATCTTGGCTTCCCTCTGTTCGCATCCGTAGAAAATTTTGATTTACTATGCCGCGAAACCCTTCAGTGGTATCAGAGCTAGATCTATGCGTAGATGTGTTTCACGAGTAGAACGCAACATGGTTGTTGCGGGCGTTGATGTTTTCTGTTGCAAGCCTCTTGTTTGTGTTCTTCTTATGACGCGGGATAGTGAGATTGAAGCGGTCCAGGCCAGCCTTACGCGACGTCGTTCGCGAGACCGGCTCCGCACTTGACGTGTGGTTTGTTCCACACATGCGGCTGGTGGATGCCAGTTTCTCTCACTATAGTTGTCATGGGATTAACACCGGAGTTTGGCAACCATAATATCACCGTTGTGGCTTTCCGTAGGTAAGAATCGTTCTTAGCATGCTACTCCCATAAGCCACGTAAAACATGCAACAACAAAGTAGAGGCATCTAACTTGTTTATGCAGGGAGTGTTTTCTGTGATATGGTATGGCCCAAGATGTGATGTGTATGTTGTATGCAATGATCATGTTTTGTAATGTTTCACGACTTGCATGTCGATGAGTACACAACCGGCAGGAGCCATATGGTTGTCTTTATAATTGTGTATGACCTGTGTGTCAACTTCTTATGCGCCATGTAATAGCTTTACTTCATCACTAAGTAGTTAGCAATAGTTGTAGTTGCTATTCGTGGTGGAGGCAATCATGGTGGAGTGATGGAGATCATACCGGCACACACAAGATGGAGATCATTGCGCGAAGATTGGCTATACCATGTCACATAAAGTTATATGCATGTGATGTTTATCCTTTTATGTATCTTATTATGCTTAGATCGCGACGGTAGCATTATAAGATGATTCCTCACTTAAAGATCAAGATAAAACTGTGTTCTCCCCATGTATGCACCGTTGCGAAAGTTCGTCGTGTCCAAGCATCACGTGATGATCGGGTGCTATAGACTATACGTTCACATACAACGGGTGCAAGCCAGTTTTGCACACGCGGAAATACTTGGGTCTAAATTGACGAGCCTAGCATGTACAGACATGGCCTCGGAACACATGAACCTAAAGGTTAAACATGAGTCATATGAATGATATGATCGACACTTCGTTGTCCACCATTGAAACCACATCTCTTCTCGTGAAGATCGGATTAGGTGTGGTGAATTTGGATCATGTTCACTAAACAACTTGAGGGATGTTGAATTTAGTGGGAGTTCATCTAGTAATTTGATTAAAAGTTGAACTAGTTATCATGAACATAGTCTAATTTGTACTTGCAAATATTGTAGATCAAATGGCTAAGTCCAACTTCAACTTCAACGTTTTTGCTGAGAAGGAAAAGCTTAAAAACAATGGGTCTAACTTCACCAACTGGTTCCGCAATCTGAGAATCATTCTCTCTGGCGGTCAAAAGGACTATGTCCTTGAAAGTGCGTTAGGTGACGCCCCTGCTGCAAATGCGCCGACTGATGAGAAAGCTGTCTTTCAGTCGCGCAAAGATGATTATGGTGTGATTAAGATCACCATGTTGTTTGCTATGGAATCGGACCTTCAAAATCGTTTTGAAGACTATCCCGGGCCCTTTGAGATTCTCGAGGAGCTGAAAACCATGTTTCAGACTCAGGCCCGTTCTGAGAGATATGAGATATCTGAGAAATTCTTTAACTGCAAGATGGAGGAAGGGAGTTCCGTTAGTGAGCACGCCATTAAGATGTCGGGCTACACTCAACGCCTTGAGCAACTGGACTGCAAGATTCCAGAGGAGCTCAAGATTGACATGGTTCTGCAATCACTCCCTCCCAGCTACAAAAGTTTTGTAGTGACTCATAATCAGATTGGTTCCACTGATACGATCACCGAGCTCTTCGCAAAGTTGAAGGCTGCGGAGGTGGACATTAAAAAGGATAATCATGTGTTGATGGTCAACAAGCCCTCCACCTTCAAGAAAGGTAAGGGTGCAAAGAAGCCCTTCAAGAAAGGAGGCGGCAAGCGCGTTGCTCCTGCTGAGAAGAAGCTCAAGTCTGGTCCCAAGCCGGACACTGAGTGCTTCTATTGCAAGGACAAGGGTCACTGGAAGCGCAACTGTCCGAAGTACTTAGCGGACAAGAAGGCTGGCACCATCAAAGGTATATTTGATATACATGTTATTGATGTTTTCCTTACTAGCCCTCGTTGTAGTGCCTGGGTATTTGATACTGGTTCAGTTGCTAATATTTGTAACTCGAAACAGGAGCTACGGAATAGACGGCGACTTGCGAGGGATGAGGTGACGATGCGCGTTGGAAACGGATCAAGAGTTGATGTGATGGCCATCGGCACGCTCTCCTTAGTTTTACCTTCGGGATTAGTTTTAAACCTTAATAAATGTTATTATGTGCCTGCGTTGAGCATGAACATTATTTCTGGATCTTGTTTATTGCAAGACAGTTATTCATTTAAATCGGAGAATAATGGTTGTTCTATTTATATGAGTAATATCTTTTATGGTCATGCACCTGCTGTAAATGGTTTATTTCTTCTAAATCTCGAGAGGGATGAAACACACATCCATAACATTGAGGCTAAGTGATGCAAAGTAGATAGTGATAATACTACTTATTTGTGGCACTGTCGTCTTGGTCATATTGGTGAAAAGCGCATGAAGAAACTCCATTCTGATGGACTTTTGGAGTCTCTTGATTTTGAATCATTTGACACGTGCGAACCATGCCTCATGGGCAAGATGATCAAAACCCCGTTCTCCGGATGATGGAGCGAGCAACGGACTTGTTGGAAATCATACATACCGATGTATGCGGACCGATGAGAGTTTCGATGCGCGGTGGATATCGCTATTTTCTCACTTTTACCGATGACTTAAGTAGATATGGGTATATCTATTTAATGAAACATAAATCTGAAACATTTGAAAAGTTCAAAGAATTTCAGAATGAAGTGGAGAACCATCGTAACAGAAAGATTAAGTTTCTACGATCCGATCGTGGAGGTGAATATTTGAGTTATGAATTTCTCACGCATCTTAAAGCAAGCGGAATCGTTTCGCAACTCACGCCACCCGGAACACCACAGCGTAATGGTGTGTTTGAACGCCGGAATCGAACCCTATTAGATATGGTCTGATCAATGATGTCTCTTACTGATTTGCCGTTATCATTTTGGGGTTATGCATTAGAAACCGCTGCATTCACTTTAAATAGGGCACCATCTAAATCCGTTGAGACGACACCGTATGAATTGTGGTTTGGTGCTAAACCTAAGTTGTCGTTTCTTAAAGTTTGGGGATGCGAAGCTTACGTCAAGAAGTTGATGCCAGACAAGCTCGAACCCAAAGTGGAGAAATACGTCTTCATAGGATACCCTAAGGAAACTATTGGGTATACCTTCTATCACAGAACCGAAGGCAAAGTGTTTGTCGCAAAGAACGGTTCCTTTCTTGAGAAGGAGTTTCTCTCGAAAGAAGTGAGTGGGAGGAAAGTAGAGCTAGACGAGGTTGTTGAACCTTCTCTTGAGTTGGAGAGTAGCGCAGCACCTGAAATTGTTCCCGTGCCGCCTGCACCAACAATAGAGGAAGCTAATGACAAGGATCATGAAGCTTCGGACGATGCTGCTACTGAACGTCGCAGGTCGACAAGGTCGCGTGCCCCTCCTGAGTGGTACGGCAACCCTGTCCTAACTGTCTTGTTAGTAGATGACAGTGAACCTGCGAACTATGAGGAAGCGATGATGAGCCCAGACTCTGAGAAATGGCTAGAAGCCATGAAATCCGAATTGGGATCCATGAGTGAAAACCAAGTATGGACTTTGGTGGACCCTCCTAGCGACCGAAAGGTCGTTGAGTGCAAATGAATCTTCAAGAAGAAAACGGACGCGGATGGTAATATTACCGTCTATAAAGCACAGCTTGTCGCGAAAGGTTGTCGACAAGTTCAAGGTGTTGACTACGATGAGACTTTCTCTCCCGTAGCGATGTTTAAGTCCATTCGGATTTTATTAGCAATTGCTGCGTTTCATGATTATGAAATATGGCAGATGGATGTCAAGACTGCGTTCCTCAATGGCAACATTGATGAAGAGTTGTATATGATGCAACCCGAAGGTTTTGTCGATCCTAAGGATGCTGATAAAGTATGCAAGCTTGAGCGTTCCATTTATGGACTGAAGCAAGCATCTCGGAGTTGGAACCTTCGTTTTGATCAAGTGATCAAGAGCTTTGGATTTGTTCCAAATTGCTACGAAGCTTGCATCTACAAGAAAGTGAGTGGGAGCTCAGTGACATTTCTGGTACTATATGTGGATGACATATTGATTATTGGAAATGACATTAACATGCTTAACGATGTGAAGAGTTATTTGAACAAGTGTTTTTCAATGAAAGACCTAGGTGAAGCTGCTTATATATTGGGCATCAAAATCTATAGAGATAGACAAAGACGCTTGATAGCTTTAAGCCAGAGTACATACCTAGACAAAGTTCTGAAAAGGTTCAGAATGGATAAGGCAAAGAAAGGTTCAGTGCCTATGTTGTCAGGTAAGATATTGAGCAAGGCTCGGTGTCCAGCTACGGTAATTGATAGGGAAGCTATGAGCAAAGTGCCTTATGCCTCGGCCATAGGTTCTATCATGTATGCCATGTTGTGTACTAGACCGAATGTGTCCAATGCTCTTAGTTTGACGAGCAGATATCAAAGTGATCCAGGAGTGGAACACTGGACAGCCGTAAAGAACATCCTAAAGTACCTAAATAGGACTAAAGAAATGTTCTTAGTCTATGGGGGTGATGAACAGCTCGTCGTAAAAGGTTATGTCGACGCTAGTTTCAACACCGACAAGGATGATTCTAAATCTCAGACAGGATACGTTTATAGTTTGAATGGAGGAGCTATGAGCTGGAGAAGCTGCAAGCAAAGTGTGATCACGGGATCTACAGTAGAAGCGGAATACATGGCTGCTGCAGAAGCGTCAAGTGAAGGAGTTTGGATCAGGAACTTCATCACTGAGCTTGGCGTGGTTCCAAGTGCATTGGACCCACTGGAGATATTGTGTGACAACACTGGCGCCATAGCACTCGCTAAGGAACCAAGATATCATCCAAAGACCAAGCATATCAACTGCAAGTTTCATATAATCCGAGATTATATAGCAGATGGAGATCTGAAGATTAGCAAAGTACATACAGATCTGAATGTGGCAGATCCATTGACAAAACCTCTTCCACGTGTAAAACATGATCAGCACCTCAGTGCCATGGGTGTGAGATTGTTGCCAAATGTAAACTAGATTATTGACTCTAGTGCAAGTGGGAGACTGTTGGAATTATGCCCTATAGGCAATAATAAAGATGTTATTATTATAATTCTTGTTCATGATAATGTTTATATTCCATGCTAGAATTGTATTAAGCGGAAACTTTAATACTTGTGTGGTTTGTGAACAACACCGTGTCCCTAGTACGCCTCTATGGACTAGCTCATTGATTAATGATGGTTAAGGTTTCCTAACCATGGACATGAGTTGTCGATTAATAATGAGATCATATCATTGGGAGAATGATGTGATGGACAGACCCAAACTAAGCGAAGCAATTAGATCGTGTCATCGTGTTCATCTTTGCAAAGCTTTTCCTATATCAAATATTGTATTCCTTAGACCATGAGATAATACAACTCCCTGGTATCGGAAGAAAGCTTTGAGGTCATCAAACGTCATCCTATGAGAGGGTGATCATAAAGGTGTCTCTCAGGTGATCGGAAAGTATCTGTTGGGTTGTATGTATCGAGATGGGATTTGTCCCTCCCAAGTCGGAGAGATACACTTCGGGCCCACTCGGTAATCGATATCAACACCGCTTGCAAGCATGTGGTTAAGGAGTTAATCACAAAGTGATATCGTATTACAGAACGAGTAAAGTACTTGCTGTGAACGAGATTGAACTAGGTATGACGGTACCGATGATCAAATCTCGGGCAAGTAAAATATCGCGAGACGAAGGGAATATATATATGGGATTGATTGAATCCTGGCATCGTGGTTCATCCAATATGATCATCGATGAATGTGTGGGAGTCAATATGGGTTTCCAGACCCCGCTGTTGATTATTGATATAAGATCATGTCTGCATATTCTCGAACCCAAAGGGTCACACACTTAACGTGTCTCGACGCTAGGATAGATTGGATAATTGGTTTATGAGTTTTTGTTCGGGGTCTCGGATGGGATCCGGGATATCACGAGAGGTTCCGGAGTGGTCCGGAGAAAAAGATTCATATAAGGCAGTGCAGTTTTTGGAGTTCGGAATTGTTCCGGGTTAATCGGTATTGTACCGGAAGCTTCTAGAACCTTCCGAAAGGGGACCAACGTGGCCCCACCTTCTGGGAGGGGGCATGGGCCTATGAGGGAGTGCCCTGGCTGCATTGGGCCAGGGGCACAAGGCCCCATAGGGCCCAACCGGCCAAACAAGGGGAAACCCTAGTTTGGAGTTTCTAGAGGGGGGGGTTTCCTTGCCCCCCACTCCTCCCTCCTTTGGCCGCCGGCCTAGGCTTGGGGGAGGGGCTAGGGCTGGTGCCCACCCCTCTATATATAGAGGGCTGGGGCGCACCACCCCCCCACACCTTCCCCTCAAGCCTAGTCGCCCTACTGCCCTCCTCTCTCTCTCCCTACCGACTGCGTGTAGGCGAAGCCCTGCTGCAGAAACTCTCCACCACTTGCACCGCGCCATCGCATTGTAGATCCAATCCGTCTCTCCACCATACTTGCTGGACCAAGGAAGGAGGAGACGCCGAGGTGCCGCACGTGTGCATCTCTCGGAGGCATCGCACTTGCGGTGTTAGATCGGAGCGGATCACGAGGAGGAGAAGCGAGTATGACTACATCACCCACGTTCCGACGAACGTTCCGCTGTGTGAATCTTCAAGGGTATGAAGATCTAATCCAATCTCTCTCGTTGTTTGCATCTTCTAGATTAGATCTTAGCTTCCCTCTGTTCGCATCCGTAGAAAATTTTGATTTACTATGCCGCGAAACCCTTCAGTTGTTTCATATAGACTTCCTCTTCCAGAACACCATGTAAGAACGCGTTCTTGACATCTAGCTGTCGTAAACTCCATCCACGAGATACAGAAATAGAGAGAACAATGCGAATGGTTGCCATTTAAACGACAGGACTAAAAGTGTCTTCATAATCAATGCCATACCTTTGCTTGAACCCTTTTGCAACTAACCGTGCTTTGTAGCGATCAATTGTACCGCCAGCACGTCGCTTGATACGATAGACCCACTTATAGTCAATAATGTTTTTGTTTGTACTAGAAGGAAAAAGAGTCCATGTGGCGTTTGTCATCAGAGCATCATACTCTTCCTGCATGGCAGTGCGCCAATGTGTGTTACTGAGGGCATCTGATAAATTCCGAGGCCCTGTGGAAGACAACAGACCATACCGTATAGTACCATCAGTGTAAACTTTAGGTTGTCGGATACCTTTCTGTAGGCGAGTACGAGGCGCGGGAGGCAGCGATTGTGTTGGGGGAGGCATAGCATTTTCGGACGCAGAAGATCTGGTAGCCATGGGAGAGGCTGCAGAGTTCGTGGCTGCAGAGGATCCCGCTGGACTGACGCCAGGCGTGTCGGGACCAGAGGAGGCAGGGCGGGACCCACCGACGCGTGGCGAGGACGGAGTGGCGGGGGAGGCAGCACCGTGGGAGGGCGCGACGCTCGACGACGCCTGGCGCGCGCGCGAGGAGGTGGGCGTATGCGGTGCATCATCCAAGGAGGGGGCGGGAGAATCTGCATCGGATCATGCCCCCTCGGGATCAGCGTCAGCAGAAGAGGGCCCCGACGAATCTGCATGGTTTTCAGCGCTGTTTTCGTCACTTTGCGAGTTGTCTTCAGCAGATGATTCCGGATCAGCAGAAGCACCATTGAACATAGTATTTTCACCAGCGTGTTCATCATCCTGTGGATCATCATTAGGGGGAATAGTAACACGCACAATAGTATGTATATAGTCATTATGGTCAGCATCCCCAAAAGAAGTATTAGAGGAAGGAAGAAGCAATATTTCTTCACGAAGTCTGGAGCCTGCATTTGGATGGAGATCCGCAAAAGGAAAAACACTTTCATCAAAAACAACATCCCGAGAGATATAAACCTGGCCAGTTTGAAGATCGAGGCATTTAACCCCTTTGTGAAGAGGGCTATATCCTAAAAATACGCATTTCTTAGAACGAAAATCAAGTTTACGAGTGTTATAAGAACGAAGATTTGGCCAACAGGCACAACCAAAAATGTGGAGAGCATCATAGTTCGGTTTAACTTGTAACAAACCCTCAGTAGGAGATTCAAAATTTAGGACTTTACTGGGAAGAAGATTAATGAGAAAGGTGGCAGTGAGAAAAGCTTCATCCCAGAATTTGAGGGGCATAGAGGCATATGCAAGCAAGGAGAGCCCAACCTCAACAATGTGATGATGTTTGCGTTCAGCGGATCCATTTTGTTGGTGAGCATGGGGACAGGAGACATGATGTGTAATGCCAAGTTTTTGAAAGAAGCCATGGAGCTTTTCATACTCACCTCCCCAGTCAGTTTGCATGGTGATAATTTTCCTAGCAAACTTGCGTTCAACATACTTTTGGAAATTTTGAAAAACTTGATAAACATCAGAACTCTCTTTCAGCAAATAAATCCAGGTGAACTTGCTAAAATCATCAATAAAGCTTACATAATATAAATGTTTGCTAACAGAAGCAGGTGCAGGACCCCACACATCAGAGAACACTTGTTCCAAAGGAACAGTGGAGACACTGGTGGAGACAGGGTATGTACCTCGGTGAATTACGCTCCTAGATACAAGCCTGGATGAGTGGTAGTGGTTGAAATAGTACGGTGGGGCCCCAAAAGCCACTCACTGGTAGTCCTTTCAGACGTCTCAACCACTACCCTCTCAACGGGACCTGTACGGGCGGCGTAATCGGCAGGCGAAGGGATCAACTACGTACACAAGTGGGTATGTACGCAAGCCACCATACAAGAGTACATCAGAGCCATACCATCTAGAAAGAAAGGAAATATAGCAACGCCATACGGCAAGATTCAAATGACCTAGATAGATCTATATTTTAGGATACTTCCTCATACAACACACATCAGAGTATCATGCGGAAGCGGCAAACAAAATCCGAGTACGGATAAGAAGCAAATCGGCATAAGATGCCATAGAAATAAGCACATCCCAACTACAGGTCTCACGGATCCCCGTTCCCGGAATCTCTACACCGAACGATCGTTGCCCATGTCCTCGGCTTCTTCCACCCAGTATCCGTCCTGCGAGGGTACCTGTCCATCTGAACCAATAATTTATCGTGTGAGACCCTAAGGGTACTCAGCAAGTCTTAATGCCTCTAAAGGGGACACAACCTGGGGGACGCAATTGCAGCGAAAGATAAACCCTAGCAGTTCTACAGATAAACGCTAACCATCCGCCTAACCAACGATAGACGGATGTCCGTGAATTAAGATCAGCAGCTAAATGGTAATCTCATCAGATCCATCCTCCTCCCTGCTCACCAACAAGGAAGCGGACGAACAACCCCCCATCCGTTGGCAATTTTATTAACCATTCCATGAGTGTTGCACTATTTACTAGTCAAGTTACTTAGTCAGATTAAAGCGGTACTTTAGTTATGCTTGTCTATGATCGAGAAACTATGCTCCAAGTCGTCCATATCCGCGGACACGGCTTTCAGAAAGTTTTACCCGGCCGGGGTGCACCAATAGCAACACACGCTCGATCAACCTCGGAAAAACCAAATCAAAACCCAACGAGGCTTTCACGACTGAACAATCACAGAATTCAGAAATATTTCAGGGGGCCACCCCTTGAAGTACACCCGCAACGAAGTAAGCAAGCTCCGAGACGGACTCAAGGTTTGGGTGGACGGCTGTGAACGACTGGGAACCCAAAACTGGGCTTGTCGACACCGCGGAATCGTGTCCCGATCCTAAACAGTGCAGTGTGCTCCTCGCACAATCGTAAATACAGAAAGTAGCATGGCATAAGTGCAGGATCGTAAATAAAACCTCAAACTAGTTTGTGGCCCCAAGAAATAAGACGGAATCAAGCTCTGGCTCAGGGGGGTCCCATATACCTCCCGGATGTGGATAGCGCGATAAATCAAGGAACGGGAATCAAGTACTCGGGGTCTTACGGGACACAAGTGAGCAGGAAAAACCAAATAGCAGATGTTGCTCACCGGTGCCACTTTCTTTAGTTATCCCACTACTACTCAGGTTAAGTTGTTTAGGTACCCCATTATTCAACAGACTCTCACATACCCTACACATGCTGTTCTACGACTCGCATGGCCCAAACAACTCCTATAGTAGTGGCTCATGGGATGGAGGAACAAGCTTGGTGGGGTTTAAAAGTAAAGGCTATGCATACTTGGGATTCAATTTAATGCAATCGCGACTCGATGATGCAGGAATAAGATAGAGGCAATAGGTACTGTATGTATGCAAGCATGTGGAAGTGCTTGCCTGATATCTCAGTTGAAGCAAGGGACGGATCTGGGTAGTGCTCCTGGTTCTCTTGATATAACCCCTGCTCAGTGTCTATCCGAGAAAAACCAAACAAACAAGGCCAACATGAATATAGAGCACAAGCATATGAATAAGATGCGTCAAGCAAACAATCATGCCATGATGAATGATGCACAATTTACATGGCAATAAGGTAGCATGGCATGGTGAGGTGTGGAAGACAAGTAATAACATTTTAATGGGGTTTTGGAATCACATTTGTTGCCATAACAGTTGCTGTACCCTATATTTTTATATGATGCATGCTGCAATTGAGGTCATAGATAGCATAAACAGAAAGGTCTCGTCGAGCTGATCATTTTAGACATATCATTTGCTAAATTTGGAATTATAAATCAAAAGTTATTGATTATTTAAATTCTAGTGGCAATTGGTGTAATTTAAATAAACTTGGAATTTAAATGTGCAAAAGGCAATTTGAATGTCATATTTGAAATCCTGGCATTTTTCTGATCTCCAAACATATATCATTTGTGTTATTTGGAATTACAAAGGAAAAGTTATTTAAAATCTGAATGGAAATTTGAATTTGAAATATTTTAAACTAGATTCGAATTTAAACAGGCTCTGGAAGTTTTATACTCAGCCTATTCTAGCTCTGGTCACTGACAGGTGGGCCAGGTGCTTACTGACCCACACGCCAGCGCCTGGGAAAAGAGGGACCGCGGGTTAATTTGGAAAAAGATAGGGATCCTTTTTATAAAACGGCGACGGTCACTGACGGTGGGCCGGCTGGACCGCGGGTTGGAAAAAAGGTTTGGGAGGGGGTTTTTCGCAAAAGACCAAGGTGTACTGTTTTTCTTCCCCTGAAACCTGACGGGCGCGCGACAGTCGCTCGCGCGACGCGCGCGGCGCGGTGGGGGATCGAACTCGCGCTCTCTGGCTCGCGCAGGGGTCTGTCGCCACTGGGGTAGGCTAGGTTAGTTGACGGTGAGAAGGGCGCGTGCTGGATATGGTGTTCGCGACTGGGAGCTAGCAGAAACAAACACGGCGCCGGCGCACAGAGACCGTTCGACGGAAAGTCCGCCGCGTCCAGGAAGCGACGGAGCGGGAGAGGATGTCTAGGAGACGGGGGTGCTCACCGCGAGTTCGGTGGCGTGCTTGGATCGGGTCGGGGCGGTCGTGAACGGCGGCGGGGCTGACGCCGGCGTAGCTAGGGTTTTCCGACGGAGCGGCGTCGGTCCTGGCGCTCCGATTCTTCTCCTCCTTGCTGGCCCGTACTGATCTGCTGCAGAGGACCGCCTCGCCCTCTTCGATCACTCCCACGACGATCTTGACGGCCGGAGCGACGTGGATGGCAGGGTGCTGGCGGCGGCCGGCGTTGGCTGATGGTGGACGGAGAGGAAGAAGGAGGAGGGGTAGATGGCGCGGCCTGATCTGGGCGAGGCTAGAGGAGGCGTGGGGAAGGGGATATGGCAGAGAGGGAGGAAGGGGTGGCGTGGAGGAGGCGGTGTAGATAAGGGTGGCCTCGGCCACCTTTATCCCTCCCTTCACGTGCTCGGTTCGGCCAGGGCAGGGCAAGGCAGGGCAGGTGGGGTGGCTTCCAGGTGGGTCCAGGGCGAGGCCAAGGGGTAGGGCAGCTCGGTGGGGCTTCTAGGCAGAGAGAGAACAGAGGGAAGGGAGGTACTCGAGCTAGCTGGTTAGGGGCTGGCTCGGGCCAGGGTTTGCCTTAGGGCTGGTTGGGGTAGCTAGGTGGTTCCAGCAGGTAGAGAGAGGTGGGTGGCGAGCTGGGGCAGGGTTTTGGTGTGACCAAGCTAGGAAGTAGGGAAGAGGAGGGGTAGTTAGGGTTTTGTTTAGGGGAGGTGTAGATTAGGGTTTTGTTTAGGTAGGATGGGGAAGATGGCAAGGGGTAGATTTTAGGGTTAGCTAAGAGAGGGGTATGGATAGAGGGAGGTGGTACTTTACATGATCATGCATGCTTGGACAAGATCACACAAAAACAAAACAAGGAAAAGGGAGAGAGATGTGGTGATGGGGTTGTCCTTATGCTTACACATGATCACATGTGTATGCATGGAGATGGGGATAGAGGTTTAGATGATATGGTGAAGAATACTACAAGCCAACACAAGATTTAAACAAAGGAGAGGTGATCCACTTAGAATTCAAGTAAAAACCAAATACTAGAAAAGGTGGCACTTGCATGGCCCATGCAAAATAATTAATGCCAAATTTATCCTTGTGAAAACAATAATATTAACATGGCATTATTCATATGCATTCCCAAAAGGTGGGCAAGGCCAAGCAAAGATTATGGGTGGAATCCAACCAACCAACATGAGCTAGAGATAACCCAAATTAAAATGCCAAGCTAATATTAATTGGATGGTGGAATATAAGGTGGTGAAAGAGAGGTGGTGGAGTTTAGAAGAGATATGCCCCCAACTCAACTTGGGCATTTAACAATATATCAAGAGCCAAATACAATATCAAGAAGCAAATACAATTAATAGTGCACATGAGATAAGAACCAAACAAGAATAGGTTTTATAAGATGCTCAAATGCAAGGTGACATGATGACATGAGCATGATATGATGATGATGCAATAATTATATGTTGGAAGTGGCCCTTTTTATTATTATAACATGTAGCATTACAGGTGTTAGACAACTGGGATGCTACAACTCTCCCCCACTAAACAGGAATCTCGCCCCGAGATTCTAGGAAGAAGAAGAAGATACAAAGAGAGAAGGATGGTTGGCACGGAGTTCATCTTCACGCTCCCATGTGGCTTCATCAACAGAATGGTGTGACCACTGCACCTTGCAAAACTTGATGGACTTGTTACGCGTCCTTCGTTCTGCGGTCTCAAGGATTTTGGTGGGGTGTTCTTGATAAGACAGATCTTCTTTGAGGTCGATTAGCTCATGATCCACGGTCCTGCCGGGATCTTTGAAGCAGTTCTTGAGCTGAGAGATGTGGAAAACATCATGGACTTTGAGTTTTTCCGGGAGCTCCAGGGCATAAGCAACTTCTCCTCTTCTGCCACGTATCTTGAAAGGACCGATGTATCTAGGGGCCAACTTTCCTTTGATACCGAAGCGGTGTGTTCCTCTCATGGGCGTGACACGAAGGTACACGAGATCACCAGGGGCATATACCATATCCGTGTGCTTCCTGTCATAGTTGCTCTGCTGACGACTCTGAGCAATCTTCAGGTTCTCCAGAATGATATGCACCTTCTCCTCTGCTTGGGTCACAATGTCAGGGCCAAACCAGATTCTTTCTCCTGCACCTGACCAACCAATCGGAGTTCTGCACTTGCGTCCATAGAGAGCCTCGAATGGTGCCATCTTCAGACTCTTCTGGAAGCTGTTGTTGTAGGGGAATTCAGCATATGGAAGACATTCCTCCCACTTCATGCCAAAAGAGATGACGCAAGCTCTAAGCATATCCTCCAGAATCTGATTGATCCTCTCCACTTGTCCTTGCGACTGAGGGTGGTAAGCAGTGCTGAAGTTCAACTTTGTTCCCAAAGCTTTTTGGAAACTCTCCCAGAACTTTGAGGTGAAGATGCTCCCACGGTCTGAACTGATTTCAAGTGGAACCCCATACAGAGAGACAATTCTGTTGATATAGAGCTCAGCCAACTGAATTCCAGAAATTGTTTCTTTGACTGGGAAGAAATGAGCCACTTTAGAAAGCCTGTCGATGACAACAAAAATTGCATTGTTGCCCTTCTGCGACCTTGGAAAGCCAGTGATGAAGTCCATCTCTACTTTCTCCCATTTCCATTCCGGATGTTTCAGTGGCTGTAGAAGACCAAATGGTTTCTGATGGACAGCCTTCACCCTGCGGCAGACATCACATTCTGAGACGTACTTAGCGCAATACTGTTTCAACCCAGGCCACCAGTATTGTGTTTTCAAGTCCATGTACATCTTTGTGCTGCCAGGATGGATAGAAAGAACCGAATCATGGGCCTCCTTGAGAACTTGGTCTCTCAGACCCGGGTAGTTTGGAACAAACATCCGGTGTTCAAAGAAGAGCGTGCCTTGATCATCAACATGGAAGGACTCATACTTCGGAAGGTCAAGCTTAGAGATGAGCTTTTTGGTGTGCGGATCACCAAGCTGAGGAGAGCGAATCTGTTCTTCCAAGAGAGGAGTAGCCAGAAGGTTCAGGAGATGCCCTTGTTCCACAATTTCCAGGTTGAGCTGACGGAATTCCTCGCACAAGAGAGGCTGTTGCTCTTCTACCATGAGGTTGTTGACATAAGCTTTACGGCTAAGCGCATCTGCCATGACATTTGCTTTGCCCGGGGTGTAGTTGATGGTCACATCAAAGTCATTGATTGCTTCAATCCATCTCCTCTGCCGAAGGTTGAGATCAGGCTGAGTGAAGATATACTTCAAACTCTTGTGGTCCGAGAAGATCTCACAACGGTTACCAAGCAAGTAGTGCCTCCATAGCTTCAAAGCAAAGACAACTGCTGCTAGCTCGAGGTCATGTGTGGGATAGTTGATCTCATGCGTCTTCAACTGACGAGAGGCATAAGCAACCACCTGTTTCTCTTGCATAAGGACCGCACCCAATCCTTGCAAAGAGGCGTCGCAGAATATCTGGAAAGGCTTAGATGTGTCTGGAGGAACCAAGACTGGCGTGGAAGTGAGCTTCTCTTTGAGTGTCTCAAAACTTTCTTGACAAGCAGGAGTCCACAGGTACTTCTTGCCTTTCTTGAGGAGATCGGTAAGAGGCTTTGCTATCTTCGAGAAGTTCTGAACAAAGCGACGGCAATAGCTAGCCAAGCCGAGAAAACTCCGCACTTCCTTGACATTAGCAGGAGGAAGCCATTCAACTATTGTCTTCACGGTTTCCGGGTTGACTGCAATGCCCTTGGCAGAGATAACATGACCCAGGTATGTTACTTCAGGCAGCCAAAACTCACACTTAGAGAACTTTGCATACAAGCGGTTCTCACGAAGCTTGTTCAGGACACACCGCAGGTGTTCTTCATGCTCCTCCTTAGACTTGGAATAAACCAGAATGTCATCCAGATATACCACCACAAACTTATCAAGGTACTCCATGATATCAGAGTATGTCTCAGAATCGCCTTGACTCTTCTCTTGGCACAATACTGCTTATCAAGGTACTCTTGCGCCGCTCACCTCGCCGTCCGCATCCCGCACGCATCCCCTCCCACACGCGCGGCTCCACCGCTCTCCTTCCTCTTCCCTCGCCGGAGCCGCGCCCTCCCGCGCCGGCCCCGCTCCACCGCCGTCGACCTCGCTCTCCCCCTCTCTCTCCGACCTCGCTCGCAGCACCCTCGCCTCCACCCCCTCTCCTCGCATGCGCCGCCGTCTGCCCCGCCCGCCGGCGAGCTTCCCCCTCCTCGTTGGCCTGGGTTGAAACGGTATTGTGCCAAGTATGTCTCAGAATGTGATGTCTGTCGCAGAGTCAAGGCTGTCCATCAGAAACCATTTGGTCTTCTACAGCCATTGAAACCTCCGGAATGGAAATGGGAGAAAGTAGAGATGGACTTCATCACTGGCTTTCCAAGGTCGCAGAAGGGCAACAATGCAATTTTTGTTGTCATCGACAGGCTTTCTAAAGTGGCTCATTTCTTCCCAGTCAAAGAAACAATTTCTGGAATTCAGTTGGCTGAGCTCTATATCAACAGAATTGTCTCTCTGTATGGGGTTCCACTTGAAATCAGTTCAGACCGTGGGAGCATCTTCACCTCAAAGTTCTGGGAGAGTTTCCAAAAAGCTTTGGGAACAAAGTTGAACTTCAGCACTGCTTACCACCCTCAGTCTCAAGGACAAGTGGAAAGAATCAATCAGATTCTGGAGGATATGCTTAGAGCTTGCGTCATCTCGTTTGGCATGAAGTTGGAGGAATGTCTTCCATATGCTGAATTCTCCTACAACAACAGCTTCCAGAAGAGTCTGAAGATGGCACCATTCGAGGCTCTCTATGGACGCAAGTGCAGAACTCCGATTGGTTGGTCAGGTGCAGGAGAAAGAATCTGGTTTGGCCCTGACATTGTAACCCAAGCAGAGGAGAAGGTGCATATCATTCTGGAGAACCTGAAGATTGCTCAGAGTCGTCAGCAGAGCAACTATGACAGGAAGCACACGGATATGGTATATGCCCCTGGTGATCTCGTCTACCTTCGTGTCACTCCCATGAGAGGAACACACCGCTTCGGTATCAAAGGAAAGTTGGCTCCTAGATACATCGGTCCTTTCAAGATACGTGGTAGAAGAGGAGAAGTTGCTTATGCACTTGAGCTTCCGGAAAAACTCAAAGTCCATGATGTTTTCCACATTTCTCAGCTCAAGAAGTGCTTCAAAGACCCCGGCAAGACCGTGGATCATGAGCTAATCGACCTCCAAGAAGATCTGTCTTATCAAGAACACCCCACCAAAATCCTTGAGACCGCAGAACGAAGGACTCGCAACAAGTCCATCAAGTTCTGCAAGGTGCAGTGGTCACACCATTCTGTGGATGAAGCCACATGGGAGCGTGAAGATGAACTCCGTTCCAACCATCCTTCTCTTTTTGTATCTTCTTCTTCTTCCTAGAAT
Source organism: Avena atlantica (assembly GCA_910589765.1). NCBI lineage: Eukaryota > Viridiplantae > Streptophyta > Magnoliopsida > Poales > Poaceae > Avena > Avena atlantica. The sequence continues at coordinate 306,108,254 of OU342736.1, forward strand.
CTCGGGGCGAGATTCCTGTTTAGTGGGGGAGAGTTGTAGCATCCCAGTTGTCTAACTCCTGTAATGCTACATGTTATAATAATAAAAAGAGCCAATTCCAACATATAATTGTTGCATCATTATCATATCATGCTCATGTCATCATGTCACCTTGCATTTGAGCATCATATAAAACCCTTCCTTGTTTGGTTCTTATCTCATGTGCATGATTAATTGTAGCTGCCTCTTGATATTGTATTTGGCTCTTGTTATATTGTTAAATGCCCAAGTTGAGTTGAGGGCATCTCTCTTATTGACTCCACCACCTTTTCTTTCACCACCTTATAATTCCACCATCCAATTAATATGAGCTTGGCATTTTAATTTGAGTTATCTCTAGCTCATGTTGTTGGTTGGATTCCACCCATAATCTATGCTTGGCCTTGCCCACCTTTTGGGAATGCATATGAATAATGCCATGTTAATATTATTGTTTTCACAAGGATAATTTTGGCATTAATTATCTTGCATGGGCCATGCAAGTGCCACCTTTTCTAGTATTTGGTTTTTACTTGAATTCTAAGTGGATCATCTTTCCTTTGCTTAAATCTTGAGTTGGCTTGTAGTTTTTCTTCACCATATCATCTATCTCTATCTCCCTTAGCTAAACCCCTATCCCCATCTATATGCCTACACATGTGATCATGTGCAAGCATAAGGATAGCCCCATCACCACATCTCTTCCTTGTCCTTGTTTTGTTTGGTGTGATCTTGTCCAAGCTTGCTTGATCAACTAAACCACCATCTCCCTTTATCCATATCTCCCCCTCTTAGCTAACCCTAAAACCTACCCTTGCCATCTATCCTTCCTAGCTAAACAAAATCCTAAGCTACACCTTCCCTAAACAAAACCCTAGCTAACCCTCCTCTTCCCCTACCTAGCATGATCGCCATGCCTCTACCCTAGCTGCCCCTATTCCCCTCTCCCTCGGCCTCCCCTCTCCCTGCATGAGGGCCCCACCAACCACCACCTCCCTGCCGAGCTACCCTCCCCTCCTATCTAACCCTAGCTTCCACCCCGAGCCCCTTTCTCCCCTTTTTCCTCCCTGCCTCAGCAGCCCCACCCTGAGCCACCACCTCTCTGTCCTCCCTCTACCCCACATGCCAGCCTCCCCCTCTCCTCCCCAGCTCTGCCGCGCCACCCTGGCCCCCATGCTGGGCACGTGAGGGAGGTGCAAAAGTGGCCGAGCCGACCTGCCCCTCCCCCACGCAAGCCCCCACCTCGCCCTCGTTCTTATCCTCCCCCTTCCCCTCCTAGCCTCTCCCAGATCCACCCCCAGAGGCCCTGCCTCGCCCTTTCTCCCTTCACACCTGCAACCACCGTCGTCGGCCACCACCGTTGGCCCCCTCCGTCTTCAGAGATCCAGGAAGCGTAGGCGAGCAGGAGCGTGTCTGCAAGGCCGAGGCCGCTCCCCTGCAACGCCCTGTACTCGCGGACGAGGAGGAGAAGGCCAGCCCCGCTGGACACTGACGGTGCCGCCCCCGAAACCCTAGCTCCTGGTGCGCCTGCTACACCGTCGCACGGCTGCTCCCCGCCCCGATCCAAGCCCTCCAACGACCTCACGGTGAGCCTACCTACCTCCCAGACAACCTCGTCGTCGCCGCCTTGCCCTGTTCGAGCAGATCATTGTGTCGAGCGCTCTCTGTGCGTCGCCGCTCTCTGGTGTCTGTCCGCCCCGTGACGCGCATAGCCCCTTCTAGCAGCCCAGCTCAACCCTGTTAACCAACCTAGCCCGGCCCAGTGGTTGCCGCCTCCGCGCGCGCACCCCTGGTCCCTGGTTCGACCCCGCCTCGCCGCGCGTTTTCTCTGGTTTTTCTTTTCGTCAGAGGCAGAGCTAGGAGAAGTACAGTACGCGTGGCAGCTTTGCACAAAACCCCCTGGCCCCCTTTTTGCCCCAACCCGCGGTCCTCGGAGCCCTCTGTCAGCGTCAGATGTTGTTTTATAAAAAGGGTCCCGTGTTTTGCAGATATCAACCCGCGGTCCTTCCCCCTCCTAGCCGCTGACATGTGGGTCCAGGTGCGCCTGTCCCCACCTGTCAGTGACCAGGGCTAGAATAGGTTGGGTGTAAAAAGTTTGTCTGGGTCTGTTTATTTATTCAAATCTTTTCTGAGTATTTAAAATTCAAATAAATTTCAGATTCAAACAACTTTTCATATATTAGTCCAAATAATACAAACAATATATGTTTCTGAACCAGAAAATGCCAGGATTTCAAATATGACATCCAATTTGCCTTTTGCACAATTAAAATTCCAAGTTTATTTAAATTACACCAATTGCCACTAGAATTTAAATAATCAATAACTTTTGATTTATAATTCCAAATTTAGCAAATGATATGTCTAAAATGTTCAGCTCGACGAGACCTTTCTGTTTATGCTATCCTTGACTTCAATTGCAGCATGCATCATATAAAAATATAGGTTACAGCAATGTTATGACAACAAAATGTGAACCAAAACTCCACTAAAATGTTGCTATTTGTTTTCCACACCTCACCATGCCATGCTACCTTCTTGCCATGTAAATTGTGCATCATTCATCATGGCATGATTGTTTGCTTGACGCATCTTATTCCTATGCTTGTGTTTTATATTCATGTTGGCCTTGTTTGTTTGGTTTTTCTCGGATAGACACTGAGCAGGGGCTATATCAAGAGAACCAGGAGCACTACCCAGATCCGTCCCTCGCATCAACTGAGTTATCAGGCAAGCACTTCCACATGCTTGCATACATACAGTACCTATTGCCTCTATCTTATTCTTGCATCATTGAGTCGCGATTGCATTAAATTGAATCCCAAGTATGCATAGCCTTTACTTTTAAACCCCACCAAGCTTGTTCCCCCACCCCATGAGCCATTATTATAGGAGTTGGTTGAGCCATGCGAGTCGTAGAACAGCATGTGTAGGGTATGTGAGCGTCTGTTGGATAATGAGGTACCTAAACAACTTAACCTGAGTAGTTCTGGGATAACTAAAGAAAGTGGCACCGGTGAGCAACATCTGCTATTTGGTTTTTCCTGCTCACTTGTGTCCCGTAAGACCCCGAGTACTTGATTCATGTTCCTTGATTTATCGCGCTATCCACATCCGGGAGGTATATGGGACCCCCCCTGAGCCAGAGCTTGATTCCGTCTTATTTCTTGGGGCCACAAACTAGTTTGAGGTTTTATTTACTATCCTGTACTTATGCCATGCTACTTTCTGTATTTAAATTGTGCGAGGAGCACACTGTACTGTTTAGGATCGGGACACGATTCCGCGGTGTCGACAAGCCCAGTTTTGGGTTCCCAGTCGTTCACAGCCGTCCACCCAAACCTTGAGTCCGTCTCGGAGCTTGCTTACTTCGTTGCGGGTGTACTTCAAGGGGTGGCCCCCTGAAATATTTCTGAATTCTGTGATTGTTCAGTCGTGAAAGCCTCGTTGGGTTTTGATTTGGTTTTTCCGAGGTTGATCGAGCGTGTGTTGCTATTGGTGCACCCCGGCCGGGTAAAACTTTCTGAAAGCCGTGTCCGCGGATATGGACGACTTGGAGCACAGTTTCTTGATCATAGACAAGCATAACTAAAGTACCGCCTTAACCTGACTAAGTAACTTGACTAGTAAATAGTGCAACACTCATGGAATGGTTAATAAAATTGCCAACGGATGGGGGGTTGTTCGTCCGCTTCCTTGTTGGTAAGCAGGGAGGAGGATGGATCGGATGAGATTACCATTATAACTGTTGTACTTAATTCACGGACATCCGTCTATCATTGGTTAGGCGGATGGTTAGCGTATATCTGTAGAACTGCTAGGGTTTATCTTTCGCTGCAATTGCGTCACCCCAGGTTGTGTCCCCTTTAGAGGCATTAAGACTTGCTGAGTACCCTTAGGGTCTCACACGATAAATTATTGGTTCAGATGGACAGGTACCCTCGCAGGACGGATACTGGGTGGAAGAAGCCGAAGATGTGGGCAACGATCGTTCGGTGTAGAGATTCCGGGAACGGGGATCCGTGAGACCTGTAGTTGGGATGTGCTTATTTCTATGGCATCTTATGCCGATTTGCTTCTTATCCGTACTCGGATTTTGTTTGCCGCTTCCGCATGATACTCTGATGTGTGTTGTATGAGGAAGTATCCTAAAATATAGATCTATCTAGGTCATTTGAATCTTGTCGTATGGCGTTGCTATATTTCCTTTCTTTCTAGATGGTATGGCTCTGATGTACTCTTGTATGGTGGCTTGCGTACATACCCACTTGTGTACGTAGTTGATCCCTTCGCCTGCCGATTACGCCACCCGTACAGGTCCCGTTGAGAGGGTAGTGGTTGGGACGTCTGAAAGGACTACCAGTGAGTGGCTTTTGGGGCCCCACCGTACTATTTCAACCACTACCACTCATCCAGGCTTGTATCTAGGAGCGTAATTCACCGAGGTAGTTACAAAGCGTCCAGCTACGGACAAGATGCAAATGGGGCTAAGAGCCCTGAAGAATAACCAATGGCGTCCATAACCCTGCCCAGGCCAAGCCGGAAGGGTAACCCTGCTAACGACGTCGATCGCAAAACCTGCTTAAACAAAAGGGGTGCCGACAAAGGGCAAAGGAAAAAGAGGAGCGTCAGTACTGAGGCCAGTACACGGCGAGGCTAGAATTCGGCGGTCCTCGCCTACATAGGTATGGTGGACTGAGCGGCAGCGGCAGCATGCACTAAACAACCTATAGAGACTCGATACAACTGGCGGTTATCAGAGAGGGATAAGAGGGACCTATTCGGATCCAACCTGATACTACCATCAAACAAACCCATCCTGGTGTTTCCCCCTCGAGACCAAACGAGGAAGTCAACCGAGGAACTCACACAGTTGGCAGTTTTACTTATTCAGTTATTGTTGCAGCAATTACTAGTCAGGTTTTAGATAATCATCCTGATAAAGTAAGCAGTGGGCACTTTTAGTTCACCATTCCGTTGTAGTTGCAACAATTACTAATCAGATACAGATAGTATGAGATAAACCCAAAACCCAGCAGTTGTTGGCACTTTTATTCAGCCATTCCGTTGTAGTTGCCATACTTACTAGTCAGGTACAATGGTCGCAAGCGACAATCCAAACAAGCAATTGTGGGCAGTATTATTAACCATTCCGTTATAGTGAAGCTGATTACTAGTCATTATAAGTCAAATTTATAGCAATAAACTTTAGTTATGCTTGTCTATGATCGAGATACTGTGCTCCAAGTCGTCCATATCCGCGGACACGGCTTTCAGAAAGTTTTACCCGGCCGGGGTGCACCAATAGCAACACACGCTCGATCAACCTCGGAAAAACCAACTCAAAACCCAACGAGGCTTTCACGACTGAACAATCACAGGATTCAGAAATATTTCAGGGGGCCACCCCTTGGAGTCTACCCGCAACGAAGTAAGCAAGCTCCGAGACGGACTCAAGGTTTGGGTGGACGGCTGTGAACGACTGGGAACCCAAAACTGGGCTTGTCGACACCGCGGAATCGTGTCCCGATCCTAAACAGTACAGTGTGCTCCTCGCACAATTTAAATACAGAAAGTAGCATGGCATAAGTACAGGATCGTAAATAAAACCTCAAACTAGTTTGTGGCCCCAAGAAATAAGACTGAATCAAGCTCTGGCTCAGGGGGGTCCCATATACCTCCCGGATGTGGATAGCGCGATAAATCAAGGAACAGGTATCAAGTACTCGGGGTCTTACGGGACACAAGTGGGCGTTCGGAAACCAAATATTTTCTATCACCCACCGATGCCTCTGCTTATTCAATTTTAGTTGTTAAACAGAAATTAAAGTGACGATAAGTAAAACTAGCATCATCTCCAACATCAACATGCGGCAATACATCGGCAACTGTGGCATATGACGACACACATCAGCACTTGAGCAAGCAACTACGACGCGCAAGTCCAACTATCTACCAAACAACAGGTAATAGGGTGTGTCCAAGGCAATATAAGGCTGCAAGGGATATCACGGGTACGAAAACTAGAGCAACGCAACACAGATAGCAATAGATCAACCGGAGGGAATAAAGACTATAAAAGTAAGATAGGTAGAAAGAGGGAGATGCTCGCCTGAAAACATTGTCGAAGGTTCAACCGGAGATCGGGGCGAAGCTCACATCAACTCAACGGCCTTATCGGCGAAGAAGCAAAACGCTAGAACAAACACCGGATGCAATATTTAATACAACGGCAGAAGATCGGCATGATGCATGTATGATGCATGACATGGCAAAGGTGCGATGCAATTAGGTCATATTAAGCGGAACCGGGGTCCCGACAATTAGTTAGGTGGTTCAAGTTGTTTATCTTCCCCGCAATTTTAAATGTTGTTTAACAAGGAAGGAGATAGCACCGGGTTCGCTACGCCAATTTAAATGAGGCCAATATAAGGCTAGATTTGCCCGCATATGGGCCCCATATTTAATTATGCAGTGAATCGGCACAGTGCCCCCAAACCACAAACAAGGATGCATGCATGAACAATTATTATGCGACAAGTTGTTATTATGTTATAAAATAGGGTTTCGGGAAAGGGTTCACACATTAGGGTTCGGCAGATCTTGAGGTTCCGGGGTTCGGGGTCGGTCTCAGGGTCCAGGGTTCGACGGGAACGGTCTCGACAGAAGCGTTCTTGGATTACTGGGGTCGTTCTTGTTGTTCGGGATGAAGCACTTGTCGCACCGGGGAGCCGGACTTGGTTCGGCGTTGGGGGCGCATCGGGTTCTTCCGGGTCGGTGTCGTTCTTGTCGTTGCGAAGCTCGTGTCGGGTCCTCGGTGTCAGGTGAAGATCTTGGCGTTCGGGAAGGAGTACTTGTCGCGTCGGGGTCTCGGCGTCCGTGTGGCGGTCTTGTCGTCTCGTGTAGGCGTTCTCGAGGTCGATAGCGAACTTGTCCGGTACCGGGGTTCGGTCTGCGGGGTTCGACGGTGTCTTGTCGTCCCCTAACGAAGATCATGGCGAGCCCTCGGGTTTGGCCTTCGGGGGTTTTTGGTAGATGGCCCCATGTAGTCGGTCATGGCGAGCTTGGCGCGACACCGGGTTCGGGTCTACCTTCGGCTCCGGGGAACGGCTTGCGGTCCGCGCAGATCTTGGGGTTCGGCCTCCAAACGCCGGGGTCGGCTTCGGGGTTTCGGAGTTGGGGACTTCGGATCCTCGAGGCGATCTTGACCAGGGATGCAACATCACCACAGTACAATCATCCAAAGGCATACATCAACACACACATCGTATTAACGTCGTCTATTGGCTGCACTTAACTTCACCGAGGAGGCCTGGTGCGTCGCTGCAGAATCCCGAGGCATCGCTGGGCTGTCTCCGGGCCCGTCGAACACGCACGAGCCTAGTCGACGGTTACCGAGAGCATGCGGTGCGGCGAGGTCGACACGAGCGGCCGGCCAGAGGGTCGATGCGGGCAGAACGGGAGCGAGCTTGGGGAGGCCGTGGTCGTCGGGGTCGACGTCGGCGGCGCGGCGACGCGGCCGGGCTCGGGGAAAGCGAGATGAGCAGGGTGCGGCGGGGCGAGGCGGACGGAGCGGCGGGACCGGCGGGCGACTCCGGCGAGCGGCGGCGCGTCGCGGGAGGAGGCGGAGCCCGGGACGGAGGCGAGGTGGCGCGGGAGGTGCGGCGGCGGGGAAGAGATGCCCCAGCGAGGCAGGGCGGAGGCGCGGGAGCGGGCTCGGCTGGCGGAGCGCGGCGCGGCAGAGGCGGCCCGCTGCGGCGCGGCAGAGCCGGCGGAGGGGACGCGTCTGGCGGAGGTGGTCGGCGCGAGGACGGCGGAGGGTGAGCCGGGGCGAGCGCGGGTGCGGGCTCCGGCCAGAGGGCGGCGGCGGGCGCTGCCGGAGCTCGCGGAGAGGGGGGTTCCGGCGAGGTTGCTTGGGCGCGGGAGCGGGGCGGCGCCGGAGGGGGAAGGCTCGGGTGGCCGCGGACTCGGCGCCACGGCGGGCGACGGAGGTGAGGGAGCGGGGCTTGGGGTGCTGCGCCGCGGAGGGGAGGAGGGCGCCTGAGCGGCGGCGACGGCGCGCCGGAGAAGAGGCGACGGGGCGCGCGCGGGAGGGCGAGGTGAGGCGGTCGCTGGCGAGCTGATGCGGGGAGGCGAGGCAGGGAGGTCGCGGTGAGCGCGGAGGGAGGAAGAGGAGAGAGGAGGGAAGGTGCCGAGCGGGGACAGGGGCCAAGGTGGGTCCCTTGTGGGTCCAGGGAAGTTGGGGGAAGGTGGGGCGCGTGTGGCCGGCTGTGGTTGGGCCAGAGGGGTGGGAGGGCCCCAGCGGTCAGGGGCTGAGCGGTTGGGGAGCGTGTGTGGGTGTGCTGCTGCGCGCTGTGTGCGTGTGCGTGTGTTGTGTTTGGTGGGTGGAAAGGGTGAGAGAGAGGAGGGGGTGAGAGAGGAGGGGTGAGGGGTGACGTGTCAGCGTCTGATTGGAGGGGGTGAGGGAAGAGGTGAGGTGGCGCACACTGGTTGGGTGGGATGATGTGGCCAAAGGGGTGTGGGTAGAAAAATGGGTAGGTTTAGGATTATGGGTGGGACTGTTTGGACCGATTCAAAAATCCTGGGGTGGTCGTTCGGGTCGATCTGGCCCGTTCGACTGCCCCCACTAAAAAATAATATAGTTTTTATTTGTTTTAAACGGGCCGTATGCAAACCGATAGAGGCCAAAACAACATATTCCGGGGACCCGGTTTTGATGTTTGAATAAAGAGGGCGTTTAGAAAACAACACGGGCTTTGCAAACATAGTTTTATGCAAACAATGCATGATGATGACGATGCAATGCACAAATTTCAACGCGATTTTCTAGTAGTGGTTTTGCGGGATGCCACAATTCGACACCACTAACAATGGATCTCGCCCTCGAGATCCGCCTCATGGTACCGGAAAGAAGGTCGGTGATCTGCGTCTTCTCGCTTCGTGTAGATCCTCGCGACACCACTAACAAGGGTTCATCTTCCAACTTGAAAACGGCGACTCCACCAACAAAGGTTCGTTGTTCCTGATCGTCGAGAGATCACTCCGGAGAAACAAAGGACGAAGATAGAGGCATCAAACGATAAGGCCACCTCTAACTTCCATAAGAAGAGGGAAAAGTTACATTGATCCACCCGTTCGACGTACAGAGCGAACAGTAAGAGTCGGGTAGGGTGATCAGTCCATCCCGGACCCAAACTATCAACTCTATACATGGGTAGGGGAATCAGGCAACTCAACTCTCGAGATTTAGACTGAAGATCTTCATAGGCGGTATCCGGAACAAAGGGATGATGCCAGCAAAAATCGTATGAAAGACACAATGATTAGGTTCCGCGATGGTTCCATTGGCATGAACAACACATGCTCAAGGTATACTCCAACTTCACCAATGCTCGTCCTTCTCATATGTTTTTCAACGACACTGATATCCAGCAAGGAACACATATGGATAAAGAGCTCAAGAACAAGAGATCGGATGAAGGGCACAACAGACCAGCTGCAGATTGATGATCGAAACACCTCCGTTACAAAAAGGGAGAAAGCGAAACCCTGAAGGTACGACGGAAACCCAACCACGAGAAATCCTGGACTCGAATAAAAGATAAGAGAGTAGGTTCAAAACACGTCGAGATAAGAGGAGAATAGCAGAGGGGTAAGGAGTAAAATCAGACCTAATCAGAACTATCCACCCGATTTTCAAAAATAGTTTTGACACTCTACTTCGGCCGTTAGCTAGGTTATCCTACAGGCTGGACTTGTGGGGTATCGTAACTGCTGCGCTCTGATACCACTCTGTAACACCCTCAGAATCGGACCTATGCAAGTTTGAGCAAAATTCGCCAAACCCGCATAGAAACGATTCAAAGGTGCCCACCAGGCACTTTCGTGCGGGTGTAAAACGAAGTAATAACATTACACAACAGTCCTCGATGGGACCCGCAGAACAGATATATACAACAGCGACTCAAAGAGTCAAGAATACAGATATAATATACAAAGATCCAAATCACCTTGAAAACGATAGAGCGTCCAGCTACGGACAAGATGCAAATGGGGCTAAGAGCCCTGAAGAATAACCAATGGCGTCCATAACCCTGCCCAGGCCAAGCCGGAAGGGTAACCCTGCTAACGACGTCGATCGCAAAACCTGCTTAAACAAAAGGGGTGCCGACAAAGGGCAAAGGAAAAAGAGGAGCGTCAGTACTGAGGCCAGTACACGGCGAGGCTAGAATTCGGCGGTCCTCGCCTACATAGGTATGGTGGACTGAGCGGCAGCGGCAGCATGCACTAAACAACCTATAGAGACTCGATACAACTGGCGGTTATCAGAGAGGGATAAGAGGGACCTATTCGGATCCAACCTGATACTACCATCAAACAAACCCATCCTGGTGTTTCCCCCTCGAGACCAAACGAGGAAGTCAACCGAGGAACTCACACAGTTGGCAGTTTTACTTATTCAGTTATTGTTGCAGCAATTACTAGTCAGGTTTTAGATAATCATCCTGATAAAGTAAGCAGTGGGCACTTTTAGTTCACCATTCCGTTGTAGTTGCAACAATTACTAATCAGATACAGATAGTATGAGATAAACCCAAAACCCAGCAGTTGTTGGCACTTTTATTCAGCCATTCCGTTGTAGTTGCCATACTTACTAGTCAGGTACAATGGTCGCAAGCGATAATCCAAACAAGCAATTGTGGGCAGTATTATTAACCATTCCGTTATAGTGAAGCTGATTACTAGTCATTATAAGTCAAATTTATAGCAATAAACTTTAGTTATGCTTGTCTATGATCGAGATACTGTGCTCCAAGTCGTCCATATCCGCGGACACGGCTTTCAGAAAGTTTTACCCGGCCGGGGTGCACCAATAGCAACACACGCTCGATCAACCTCGGAAAAACCAACTCAAAACCCAACGAGGCTTTCACGACTGAACAATCACAGGATTCAGAAATATTTCAGGGGGCCACCCCTTGGAGTCTACCCGCAACGAAGTAAGCAAGCTCCGAGACGGACTCAAGGTTTGGGTGGACGGCTGTGAACGACTGGGAACCCAAAACTGGGCTTGTCGACACCGCGGAATCGTGTCCCGATCCTAAACAGTACAGTGTGCTCCTCGCACAATTTAAATACAGAAAGTAGCATGGCATAAGTACAGGATCGTAAATAAAACCTCAAACTAGTTTGTGGCCCCAAGAAATAAGACTGAATCAAGCTCTGGCTCAGGGGGGTCCCATATACCTCCCGGATGTGGATAGCGCGATAAATCAAGGAACAGGTATCAAGTACTCGGGGTCTTACGGGACACAAGTGGGCGTTCGGAAACCAAATATTTTCTATCACCCACCGATGCCTCTGCTTATTCAATTTTAGTTGTTAAACAGAAATTAAAGTGACGATAAGTAAAACTAGCATCATCTCCAACATCAACATGCGGCAATACATCGGCAACTGTGGCATATGACGACACACATCAGCACTTGAGCAAGCAACTACGACGCGCAAGTCCAACTATCTACCAAACAACAGGTAATAGGGTGTGTCCAAGGCAATATAAGGCTGCAAGGGATATCACGGGTACGAAAACTAGAGCAACGCAACACAGATAGCAATAGATCAACCGGAGGGAATAAAGACTATAAAAGTAAGATAGGTAGAAAGAGGGAGATGCTCGCCTGAAAACATTGTCGAAGGTTCAACCGGAGATCGGGGCGAAGCTCACATCAACTCAACGGCCTTATCCGCGAAGAAGCAAAACGCTAGAACAAACACCGGATGCAATATTTAATACAACGGCAGAAGATCGGCATGATGCATGTATGATGCATGACATGGCAAAGGTGCGATGCAATTAGGTCATATTAAGCGGAACCGGGGTCCCGACAATTAGTTAGGTGGTTCAAGTTGTTTATCTTCCCCGCAATTTTAAATGTTGTTTAACAAGGAAGGAGATAGCACCGGGTTCGCTACGCCAATTTAAATGAGGCCAATATAAGGCTAGATTTGCCCGCATATGGGCCCCATATTTAATTATGCAGTGAATCGGCACAGTGCCCCCAAACCACAAACAAGGATGCATGCATGAACAATTATTATGCGACAAGTTGTTATTATGTTATAAAATAGGGTTTCGGGAAAGGGTTCACACATTAGGGTTCGGCAGATCTTGAGGTTCCGGGGTTCGGGGTCGGTCTCAGGGTCCAGGGTTCGACGGGAACGGTCTCGACAGAAGCGTTCTTGGATTACTGGGGTCGTTCTTGTTGTTCGGGATGAAGCACTTGTCGCACCGGGGAGCCGGACTTGGTTCGGCGTTGGGGGCGCATCGGGTTCTTCCGGGTCGGTGTCGTTCTTGTCGTTGCGAAGCTCGTGTCGGGTCCTCGGTGTCGGGTGAAGATCTTGGCGTTCGAGAAGGAGTACTTGTCGCGTCGGGGTCTCGGCGTCCGTGTGGCGGTCTTGTCGTCTCGTGTAGGCGTTCTCGAGGTCGATAGCGAACTTGTCCAGTACCGGGGTTCGGTCTGCGGGGTTCGACGGTGTCTTGTCGTCCCCTAACGAAGATCATGGCGAGCCCTCGGGTTTGGCCTTCGGGGGTTTTTGGTAGATGGCCCCATGTAGTCGGTCATGGCGAGCTTGGCGCGACACCGGGTTCGGGTCTACCTTCGGCTCCGGGGAACGGCTTGCGGTCCGCGCAGATCTTGGGGTTCGGCCTCCAAACGCCGGGGTCGGCTTCGGGGTTTCGGAGTTGGGGACTTCGGATCCTCGAGGCGATCTTGACCAGGGATGCAACATCACCACAGTACAATCATCCAAAGACATACATCAACACACACATCGTATTAACGTCGTCTATTGGCTGCACTTAACTTCACCGAGGAGGCCTGGTGCGTCGCTGCAGAATCCCGAGGCATCGCTGGGCTGTCTCCGGGCCCATCGAACACGCACGAGCCAAGTCGACGGTTACCGAGAGCATGCGGTGCGGCGAGGTCGACACGAGCGGCCGGCCAGAGGGTCGATGCGGGCAGAAAGGGAGCGAGCTTGGGGAGGCCATGGTCGTCGGGGTCGACGTCGGCGGCGCGGCGACGCGGCCGGGCTCAGGGAAAGCGAGATGAGCAGGGTGCGGCGGGGCGAGGCGGACGGAGCGGCGGGACCGGCGGGCGACTCCGGCGAGCGGCGGCGCGTCGCGGGAGGAGGCGGAGCCCGGGACGGAGGCGAGGTGGCGCGGGAGGTGCGGCGGCGGGGAAGAGAGGCCCCAGCGAGGCAGGGCGGAGGCGCGGGAGCGGGCTCGGCTGGCGGAGCGCGGCGCGGCAGAGGCGGCCCGCTGCGGCGCGGCAGAGCCGGCGGAGGGGACGCGTCTGGCGGAGGTGGTCGGCGCGAGGACGGCGGAGGGTGAGCCGGGGCGAGCGCGGGTGCGGGCTCCGGCCAGAGGGCGGCGGCGGGCGCTGCCGGAGCTCGCGGAGAGGGGGGTTCCGGCGAGGTTGCTTGGGCGCGGGAGCGGGGCGGCGCCGGAGGACGCGCGGGCGGCGCCGGAGGGGGAAGGCTCGGGTGGCCGCGGACTCGGTGCGACGGCGGGCGACGGAGGTGAGGGAGCGGGGCTTGGGGTGCTGCGCCGCGGAGGGGAGGAGGGCGCCTGAGCGGCGGCGACGGCGCGCCGGAGAAGAGGCGACGGGGCGCGCGCGGGAGGGCGAGGTGAGGCGGTCGCTGGCGAGCTGATGCAGGGAGGCGAGGCAGGGAGGTCGCGGTGAGCGCGGAGGGAGGAAGATGAGAGAGGAGGGAAGGTGCCGAGCGGGGACAGGGGCTAGGGTGGGTCCCGCGTGGGTCCAGGGAAGGTGGGGGAAGGTGGGGCGCGTGTGGCCGGCTGTGGTTGGGCCATAGGGGTGGGAGGGCCCCAGCGGTTAGGGGCTGAGCGGTTGGGGAGCGTGTGTGGGTGTGCTGCTGCGCGCTGTGTGCGTGTGCGTGTGTTGTGTTTGGTGGGTGGAAAGGGTGAGAGAGAGAGGAGGGGGTGAGAGAGGAGGGGTGAGGGGTGACGTGTCAGCGTCTGATTGGAGGGGGTGAGGGAAGAGTTGAGGTGGCGCACACTGGTTGGGTGGGATGATGTGGCCAAAGGGGTGTGGGTAGAAAAATGGGTAGGTTTAGGATTATGGGTGGGACTGGTTGGACCGATTCAAAAATCCTGGGGTGGTCGTTCGGGTCGATCTGGCCCGTTCGACTGCCCCCACTAAAAAATAATATAGTTTTTATTTGTTTTAAACGGGCCATATGCAAACCGATAGCGGCCAAAACAACATATTCCGGGGACCCGGTTTTGATGTTTGAATAAAGAGGGCGTTTAGAAAACAACACGGGCTTTGCAAACATAGTTTTATGCAAACAATGCATGATGATGACGATGCAATGCACAAATTTCAACGCGATTTTCTAGTAGTGGTTTTGCGGGATGCCACAGTATGGCAACTGGTGGTTCTTGGCAAGTTGACAAGAGTCACATACATAAGGAGTTATTTCAGGAGAATAAGAAAGCTTGTGTTTCCTAAGAATTTGCTGAACGACAAATGAAGATGGATGTCCTAGACGTCGATGCCAAGTAGAGGATGACGGCTTTATTGTAATGAAAGCATGCTTGGAGAGACCATTTGACACGGGCACATGTGGATAGAGACCACCATGGCATGGTCCTCTAAATAGAGTCCTCCGAGTGGCGCGGTCCTTTATCAAGAAAAAGAATGGGTGAAATTTAAGATAAATGTCGTTGTCAAGGGTAAAATTATGAACGGATAAAAGATTTTTGGAGGCTTGTGGAACATGAAGAATGTTTTTGAGACGAAAGGAGACATTTGGGGTGCTTAAAGTAGAATGACCAATATGACTAATATGTATACCATTACCGTTTGCCGTGTGGACTTGATCACGCCCCTGGTACTTGTCATGCGTAGTGAGCTTGCTTAATTCTCTGGCAACATGATCAGTGGCACCAGTATCAGGGTACCAATTTGTGTCAACACCATAGAACGCCATGTTGGAGCTCTTGGTTCCTCGATCACCGGCATCATCACGGTCATCCTGATAGCGCCACCAGCAGTCACGCGCGGGATGCCCATACTTCTTGCATATTTGACAGGTGGTATCAACAAACGGAGTGGGTACCCGATCACGACGGCGACCACCATCATCACGCCATCCACGATCATCATCATAACGACGACGATTGTCTTGATATCTGTTCCCATCACGTCGATCATCATCATAGCGGCGGCGGTCTTGGTATCCGCCACCATCACGTCGATCACCGCGATAGTCCTGGCGACCGCGGTAGTCTGGGCGGCGGTCATCCTGGTGACCACGGCTGTCCTAGCGAGGGCGATCATCATAGGGCTGGCGAGGGCGATCAGAAGCGCGCGAGGGAGGGCGCGAGTCACCACCGCCACGGCGAGCAACGTTCACAGAGGATGTAAATTCAAAGTCTGATGGCTTGTGCATCTTGTCAAAAGACTGAATCTGTCCAAGGAGATCTGAGAGTGCAGTACCAGGATTTGCATTGACAGCGGTAACGAGATTATTGTAGGAGCTGCCAAGACCATGGAGAATATACCAGATCAATTCGTCGTCATCGAGAGGTTTGCCAGCAGCGGCGAGCTCCGACGCAAAGCACTTCATCTTGGCAAAGTATTTGTCTACAGGGAGATCGTCCTTCCTAGTGTCATTGAGAGCAGATCGGAGTTGCTGGATGCGACTCTTGGATTTGGAGGAGACATGAGCATTAAGAGCCGCCCACACTTCAGCCGAGGTTTCAAGACCAATGACATGGGCGAGAACGTCTGGCGACAGGGCGTTGAGCAGATAGCGCAGGACTTGTTGGTTGCGGGCAACCCAATTTGTGTACTCGGGGTTTTCCACAGATATCTTGTTGCCCTTCGGATCTTCAGCTTCCAGGAGTTCGACTGGCGCCTTTTCATGACCCTCAACGAGGTTGAGGACACGGGCGCCGCGAAGGGAAGGGACGATCAGCGCCTTCCAGACTAGAGCATTCTCACGTGTGAGCAGCTGCGAGGGAGGAGCCCCAAGAGCAGCGGTCAGAGCAGTAGCAGATCCTCCGGTTGATGAGGACCCCATCATGAGATTTGTTGACGCGGCGGCGGCGATTTGTGGCTTGTGTTGTTGGGTTGTTTAGGATTGTAGATGCGGCGGCAACACGGATCGGTGTGGCGGCGGGAGGGTTTTGGCGGCGGCAACACGGATCGGTGTGGCGGCGGCAGGGTTTGTAGGGTTTGTGGGTTTTGTAGGCGGCGGCGGCGGCGATAGAGGCGACTGGAGCACGAGGCAACTCCGGCGAGATCTGTGGCGGCGGCGGCGACTTGGTTTAGGGTTTTGTTGTACGGCGGCTAGAGCACGGAAGAGGCCTGCTCTGATACCATGTCAATTTTGGTGGAAAGATCGTACCCTCTCGGGCCGTCGGTTGCGTGTTATATAGTGTAGGGAAAAGCCCCTACGTGGCAGTACAAGGAGAGAACGTATACGATCGAAGTACTACTCCGTATCGTATACGTAGACATATTACATACGCTAACACAACCATTGGTGGCCTATTCAAACATCTGAAAAATAGACTGGAACCGATAGCCGCAGAAGTCCTAGGGAAATGGACTGTTATATTTTAGATTCACTCATTGCTCTGCCATTTCTCCATATGAACTTCAAAAAATGCCCAAGCAGTTTATAAAATCAGTAAGTGAAGTTGATTTCTATGCTCTGGATAAAATTGTGTTAATAAATCATGTTACTTACTTATATCCTTATTTGTTTTAGGAAATATGCCCGCACCAAGATCCCCTCAGACAGCAGGGACGTCGCTGGTACTTCTTCAAGCTCCCCCTCGCCGATAGAGGTGACCACTTTGGCCCTCTCCCTTCCGTTCCCGCCTGCTGAAGGATACTCCAGTTTAAGATGCTATACCAACTTATTGATCGATGATGACCTGAAGGCTAGTTGGGATGCATGTTTCATATAAACATGTTTCTGATTTGATTCCAACAAATGGAGTGATAATGTGTGCATTAAACCTGCTGGACATATGGAACGATATAGCTCTTATTAGGGCTCTGCCTACGGCTGACACAATATTGAAATTTAAAAGGCCTGTTCAAGCTGTAGACATGGAATTATTTGGAATAGCAAACATTTTCAGTTTAACTAGTGTATTACCATATCAGTTTTGTTTCTAGTTAGTCAGTTTTTTCCATTTATGTTTATTTGTTCAGGTTGCTTCCCGGTCTGTTGTGAAACGTACTATGGAGGGAATAAATGGTACTAGATTTAGGAGTGCGCCGTTATGGAGCTGTTAGACCTTGATATATAAGTTTTTATTAATAATGTTATTTAAGTTTTTATTATTAGTGTGTCAGAGATGTTAGACCGTGATCTAATACACAAGGCTGGTAGCACGAGTAGAAAGTTCCAACATAATATTAGGTAAATATCTAAGAGAGTAGCACCTTAGGTCATAACAGAACCACCAGTTTACAGAACCTCAGAGTTTCTTGCAAACATACATAAAACACAAAGACACAATTTTACTAAACGCAGCAGACACGCGGCGGTTTTACCTGATTGTTGGCCACTGGTCTTCTCGCTCAATCCATGCGTTCAGTAGAGCACGGTGATCTTTCGCAAGGATCATGTCAGAGAGACAAACTCCATGTAGATGTAGGGGTGTGCCTCGGCACGGCCCGATTGCTCTCGCACTTGTTTATATTATGTATAACACTATTAGAAATAGGAAGGAAATTAATAATGTATTTATGGTTTGTATTTCTTGTTTAACAAAATGACAATGATCAATATTGACCTAGGCAGTTAAGTTTGTGTGTTTGTGTGTCAGCTGTCTACATGCATCTCGAACAGGCTTCCATGCTCGCCTGCTACGAAACCAATAGCTAGGAGGGAAATGAACGGTATCTTAGGGCGACCGTGATGGATAACTCCGTTGCCAGCTCGGTGAGAGATCAGGCAGGACGCTTAGTTATGGCCGTCGATCAATAAGCCACAACAACGTTATAGCTCAGCGGGAGGCAGCTGTCGCTGTTCCCCAGGCAATGGTGATCATCAGGTAGTAGGAGGTAGAGTCGAGATGAACCTAGAGACTGGAGCGCTCCTTGCCGCGTTCCCAAAAATTAAACGGCTTGTAAAATGTTGTAGGGAACGGCTATAGAAATCGATCATAGGCAAGGAAAAAATGAACAATAAACAACTATCCATTTCTCAAGCTTCTTATACGATTAATGATTCCTACCGCTCACATTCTCGACAGTCTGGTTCATCTCAAAACACTGTGTACAACATGTGAAGCATTCACCTAAAATTCTTAGCAAATACAGGAAAATAATATATTCTCAATTTCAAACATGGAAAGATCACATGGTATCCTTGGATTCATTTAACACCTCACCGTTCTGGTACTTGGGTATAGTTCATTTCAATTCTCCCTTTTTAAATGAAAAGAAACGCAAAGGTCCTCAAAGGCCATAGTAGTTGTCCTTGGATTCTTAGCCTCTGCTGCTAATTAGAAAATGAAATGAAAACGGTAAATTTTTGTATTACAGCTATACCTGAAACAACATTTGTACTGTAGTGGCAACACTGAAACTATTGATTTCTCCTATGCATTTTGCATCACATGGAACAAAAAGAGGTATGCAAACAACTTTGTCCCGATAACATGCAATTGGAGACATCCTCGAGATGTCCTACAGCGGCCTAAACATCAGAACATGAACATCTATCAGACATTTATCCCGACGGAAAAATGCAAATGGGACTAACGATAGCATGTGGTGGAACACTGGCTATCTGTGACAGCTGGTATTTAAGAATGGTCTAGCCATAAACATAATCAAACTGGAATCCTACACAGAAAAAATCCCATAAGAAGTGGTCCAAGAATAGTTTTTAGAAAAGACCGAGATGCAAAATTTATCTTGTAACGTGTAAATAGAAAAGCAACCCTTTCAAATAAAAAAAGGTTATGAATAAGCTCTCGCGATATTGATAGTCTGAACTATCCTCTTAATTTTACTGCTAGCTTAACAACCGTGCATAGCCAAGGAAGCGAAGAAGGGACACTAAGTGTCCAGTGTTACCTGGTACTACTCTCGTCGGAGTGGGTATCAAGCTGGAGCACGGGGCTTGATGAGGCAAGCGAGATGGCACAAAAGTGTGTGTTATTTGTTATGTACTCACGATCCGTTGCCAAATTCAGTTAGCTAATTGCTCTTGTAGATGATCTGACCCACAAATCTCAAGCTGAACCTGCAGAAATACCAGGTGTCGAGTATTAGGTGTAACTTGCACCATGATGAAATACCACATATATCTCACTGGGAATCATCAAATTTATATCATTTTGTTTCCAAAAGAGGATAAGGTATTATTCTTTCTTGAGAGTTATTTTCCTGTATTTATTATTTTCTCATTGCCAAAGCAACCCTCGGTTTGGACCACATATGTTACTTCAAAAATAAATTGAACTACAAATCTCCGTCTAAACTGCATGTTTATGTATTTCACAAAGCAAAAAATTATGCAAAGTTAATCTACTGATATGAACTATCACATATAAGATTACCAAAACGATTACCAATTCTACACCAACGCAATAAAATAATTATGAAAAATATACAAATAAAAACACGGATTTGAATGGGTACTATTAGCAAAAATGATCCCAATAGACTGTTGAAGGGTGATAAAATCTGCAGATTCAGAAAATAAAAAAAATGCTTAAAACTCCATATTAAGAAAATCAAGTAAATCCTCTAGATTCTACATCATTATTGAGTAGTTGTAACTTAAATATTTTCCATAAGGAAGTCCTACTATGACTAAGTCTTGGCTCTACAGTTACAACATTTTCTTGTACAATGTCTTAGTACCATTTTCTACCCTTGATACATTAATCATAAATCATCACTAAGTTAGCTGGAGTAATTTGTTGGTACATGTTCTAAACGCCCATGTTGGCTCTGCTCTCCCTTTTGGAGAAAACAAAGTAGTTTCGGCAAACTATATTAGAAACCAGTAGCATAAGTACCATATTTTCAGAAAGAGGCAAAAAATGTAACATGCTTTTTTTTGTTTTCTGAAAATCCACATGAATATAGCTAGATTAGAAATTATTTAGTGACCAAATATAATAAGATACTTCTATGTTCTTATTTAGCTAAGGTTCAGGTACCAAGCTCATGCATCGAATATAACTGAATGGAAACCGGGAGGGGAATGACTAATGCATAAATATAACCCTCCATGGGAAATCATGAAGGTACATCCCCAACATCGCTGGATTTCTCTAGTGCTTGCCACACCCATTTTAGTTATATGTGCCATCGTGAAAGAGAAACAAGACATAAATAAGTGGGGAAGGGACAAAACTTATTCATGATCAATAACTATAATGACTTCCAAACATAGTTACCATTATGGACAGTTTAATGCCTCAAAAGATTCACAGATCGGTAAACCACAATAATAAGTATAGTTGTTGGCTGCTTGCACAGGAAATAAAGACACAACTGGTATATGTCAAGCAACCGTCTCACAACACAAAATTTACTACATGGACCATTTATACATAAATAGAAGCTACAAAATTTACAATACATGAAAGTGATATACCTCTTTAATAGTCATCCACTGATATTGGCATTAGTATGTCTGCATTTGGTTCAGAAGTGCCTAATTTAGCTCCATCCTAACCTTCTTCCCAATATTTGGATTCAACTTAATCATGTACATGTTATCTAATTAAATGATTTATCCAGTGGTTGATTTTTAAGAGCAAAATAGAAAATAGACAATACTCAAATCCATCGGATTAAATTACTTAGACAAGCTATGAACTTACACTAAACTGATCATGCTTTCTAGTTCACATGACTGAGTGCAGTTTCCTGCATCAAAACGAAAATCATTTCAGTGGTCCAACACAGAAAAAGACCAATCTTATACCTAGAAATTCCACCATCAGCTCACCTGCAAGTGGTTCACCAGCGTCTCTATGGAGGGCGGCTTGCTGCCCTAGTCTTGTAGGACCTAATGGAGAAGTTTTGCCCTAGTATTGTAGGACCTAATGTACCAACGAACATGTAGGGCCAGGAAATTTATTTCAGAATGAATCAACAATACAAATTTAAAACTGCTTTTAGCACTTATCGTCCAACCAATAAAATTGGAAGTTCGGCATAGAAATAGTACCCATAGCTCATTTCCTATCCAGATTTTGAGCAGAAGAACACAAGGAAAATCACCTTTGGAGAAAATGTTGGAATGGTACATCCGTGCGTACCATTCCACAAGCTTTATATATCATCGATAATGTTGAAAATTGTTGATCTTTTTTGAAAGGTTGTCTATACTCATTCCTTCCCTGATAAAAAATAATATCACCACTAAGATTTGGAATAGTATGAACACATATAAAGTGCCTCTCTTTGTGTGTATACACGTGATAGAAAGATCAGTTCAAGCTCATGCCAAACCGCATCACAATCCATATGCTAGCAGAATGAAAAACTGGAATCAAAATGAGAGAGTGCTTTGACCTCATGAAGAACATCTGAAAAAGCACGATAACTTTCAATTATTTTCATCCCTTATCTAATTTCTTCTCCTGGCATTTTAGTTGTATCTGTTCAAAAACATCAATTAGAAGAAATCACGTACATCTTCGTAATGTGTTATATGCCTACATAACTGACCGAAATTTAGCATGTGACCACGGTGAAAAACAAGGTATGGCAGCCAACATCATGTTTATCACATAGTATAGTAAAACAATATAGAGTGAAAAGAGGACACAATGTTATAAAACATAAAATACTTGTGGCATCGATGTAGCCCCGTTCTGTAAATTGTTTAACAGAGAGAAAACCAAAGTGAAAACCAGCCCAAGATATTATCCACATCAGTCTTATTGATAAAACGATGGCCTGAAAATCACTAAAAGAGCACCAACAAGAAAAGGCCATCAGAAACAATGTTAGTGGATTACAATGAAGCGTAAAAAGAAGAGT
This sequence comes from Avena atlantica, assembly GCA_910589765.1. NCBI lineage: Eukaryota > Viridiplantae > Streptophyta > Magnoliopsida > Poales > Poaceae > Avena > Avena atlantica. The sequence goes on from OU342736.1 coordinate 306,130,336, forward strand.
ACAGCCTTGACAGAGGCCAGACGATACAAAAAATACAACAAATAAAAAGATGCAAGGGAATGGACAAGAAAAGTGCACTACACTGAGATTGCCGGCACGATTGATTTGTCTTCCAAAATGAGCTTAGAGTACCAAAGCTAGACTGGAATTTGTGTACCTGCACCATGAACTTCGTCATGGTAGAGAAGAAAAACGGCGCACGGTTCCAAAATCAGTTCTTCAGATGGAGTTTTTCGCATGAGAAACTAAGTTGTCAAACTTTTCGTAGCAATCTCCATAGACATTTCAAGAAAATTCATTGGCTGGCATGATTATCTCCATCTGTCATGTATAAGAGAGAGGAGAAAGCTAGACTGGTCTCGCCATATCGTCTCCAACTACAGAAAGCTGACACCACAAGAGATGTGGCTTACATTTAAAATCTACAAAGTAGTATAAAACAGACTGGACCACCAAACCTGGAAATTTATTTTGTCGAGTTGGAAGAAACAGTACCATCTCAACCAGAAAATAAAAAACACCTAACATTTAAGCCACTCCAATCATTGCAATTATCCAATTTACTGATCGGTGTATATGAGACCTGCATTGATTTAAGAGACGAACATTACTGTGACATATAATTCTAAATTGAAGATTTCCACTTATGTGAAAAACAGTTCAGCAAAGAGATAGAAACCAATTGTGCACCATCCAATGCTGAAAACAAATCAATCATTTTTATTAGCTAAAACAATCATCGTCCATAGTTTAGCAAACCATTCAAGCCAGCACCATGAACAGCGACGATGTCCATGAGATAATGAGAAGAATACCTTGCAGATCCTCACACTCCTGCTGCAGTCCTCCTCCAGATTCTCTCATGGACCACATCACCACCTCATCTTAAGTCACCACATGCTCCATTTTCTTCTGCTCAAATATCACATAACAAAAACAGCCGGATCTGTACAAAAAAAAAGAATGAGATCTTTACTGCTCCTTCGTGAGCATGAACAACCAAGTAGAGAGAATAGGTGTCTGATGGCAAGCCATGAAACCAGAGACGGCACCTGTAGGTGCCCCTCCAGCCATGGCGCCTTGCAGCACTTCACCTCACCCTGCTGCATGTCACTTCACCGAACCCCGCGTTGATCCGCAACTTTCCGGCGTCGGCGACCATGGGGATCTCCTGTGCGGCTGTGCGGCGCGGCCGCGCAGCCGGCGTCAGTGGAATTAGATTCTATACTACATATTCATGAGCGGTTGCAGAAAGAAGATTAGAGAGAGAGAGAGAGAGAGATGGACCTGGAGGTTGGAGGAGACCGAATCCCCATCGCTACATCCTGCAGGAGGGGACCGAACCCCGCGTTGATCTGCAGCTTTCCGGCGTCAGCGGCCATGGGACTCTCCTGTGCGGCGCGGCGGCGCAGCTGTGCGGTGGTGGTGGCGGCGGCTCGGGATGGATCATATGGGGAAGGGATCGGCGAGGAGGAGCAGGACCAGTGGAGGCGGCGCCTAGGGTTTGAGCAGGCACGAGAGGAAGGAGAGAGAGAGCACGGCGCCAGCGGGACATTGATGCCCATGTGCATCTCCTCGCGCGACCAGTGCCGCTCACGCGCACACCTCTCACACCCCCACGTGACCCACCCAGCGACTGAGAGGTGGGCCGTTCAAAGCGCGGGACCCAACGGCAGCGAGGCACACTACCAGGCGGGTAGACCAGAGCCAGTCCATTACGTAGAGTCGGGTAGCGGGGCAGATCTGAGCCGTTGTTTCCGCATCGTACGGCCGAAAAAAACGGATTTATGTGGAACGTCGTACTACCCCCTCCATCTATAGGTTAAATGTTGCTTTCACTTATGTAGGTTATGTTACCTACAAAGTTAATGCACGACAATTTCAACAATGATAAAAGGGGACCTCGATTGTACTGACATAAGGAAAGCATTTTTGAAACGGAGGGAGTAGTCAACTGACAAGCAGTTTTTGTCTCTAAAAGGAAATATACAATCTCGCTAGGTGATTGTATCTGTTGAAGGGTAGAGGGAGAGAGAGATTGCGGAATATGATGGTTGTATTATTGAGCCTCTCGGGCGAGTATATATAGGCGTACAGGGACCAACTTGGAGTACAAGACAAGTAACCTACTTGGAGTACAAGACAAGTAACCTAGTCTATCCCTAACAGATACGTATACTCTAACATCCCCCCGCAGTCGTAGCGGTAGCATCGTGAACAACTGGAACGTCGCGAACGGTCAGACTGGAGAGCCGAAGTAGACCAGTGTGCTGACATCCCCCCGCAGTGGTAGTGGGAACGTCGTGGACGGTGTCACGTCGCAGAAGCTTGAACCGTAGAGGATGCTGGTGAGGAGCCCAGGCGAGGTGGTAGCCCTTGTGCCGGTGTCGAGTGAGCCGAGAGCGGTGGGTGCTGCAACCTTGGTCGAGGTAGCCGCGCGAGGGGTCGTCGTGGTCGATGTCGTGGTCGGGGTTGCCTGTGTCGAGGTAGCCGCATATTAAGCCGCGTGCACATAGTGCAGCCAGTAGAAGGACGGAGACGCGTCAGGGCAGTCGTCGGAGAGAGCGATGCCGAAGCCGATGCAGTCCGAGCCGTCGAGGACGAGGTGCGGCCATGGCTTTGCCAAAACCAGGAGCACGTCGGGGACGAAGGCATACTCTGGTTGTGCCAAAACCGAGTATGCAAAGACGAAGTCGGTGTGATGCAGTCGAGGCAGACGTAGAGGAGGTAGTCGATGCCGATGAAGACCTTGTCGAAGCCGATGAAGACGAGGCGCTACAACCGAGCTTGCCAGACTCGGAAACGCGTCGGGGACGAAGGCACGCACCGGTGTTGCCAGTACCGGGCATGCGAAGAACGGGACCAGTAGAAACAACTTCACGCCATGTCAGAGAGGAGACTAGCAGAGGAGGACTCTACGACGGTTGCGTTGCGCAGATCGGCGAGGTGCTGATGCAGGCCGCAGTAGTCGGAGTAGACGAGTAGGTGTGGTCGAGGACGAGGCGAGGATGATGGCGACGAAGTCGTGCTGGACGAAGACGTAGAAGGCGGCGAACTAGCGACGACCAGGAGTGGTCAGACTGGATGCCTAGACGGAGGGGTAGTCGGCGGGACCTACGACAGCCAGGAGTGGCCATGCAGGCTACCTGTGGAGATGCGGCGGCGGTGCTCGAAGTAGGCGAGGAAGAAGCCGGCGACGTGACGAAGACCATGCGCGGACGGCGGCGACCCGCGCCGAGGGAGGTGGCGCGGTGGAAGCCTGCGACGTCCTTGCGGGGTGACGGCGATGACCGCGTGCAGCGATGCTACTGCCCGATGGGGCGGCGTAGCTGCAGGGCGCGAGTTGGTGCAGCGGTGTGAGAACCACCAGTGACGAACACGCCTGAGAAAGCGCGTTGGTAGCCGGCGGCGGGGACCAAGGCGGCGACGCTACGGCCCGAAGGGGGCGACGCAGCGGTAGCCCGATGCTCGATCGGTGGTAGGCGCGTGCTCGGGGACGTACTCGGCGGAGACGAGCGCCAGATCGGTTGATCAGACCGACGGCGGCGCTGTACGCGCCAAGTCCGTGACGACGGCAGATCGGAATCCGCGACGTCGTTGTCGGTGCAATCCCGGACGATGACGGCGAAGACAATCCGAAGGGGGGTCGGCCGCGGCAGCCTCCCGAGGAAGCCGCAGCAGCCGGCCGCGGTGCGCGGCAGCCTGTCATAAGGCCGCGACGGCCTACCGAGGAAGGCATAGCGGCACAAGTGACAGGCGCACGGGCGCGGTGTAGATCGTCGATGCCGATGGTCGGAGTAGAGGCGCGGCGATGACGCCGGCGATGGGCGACGCAATCCGATCTAAGATCGGTAAACCAAAAAAGAAAACCGATCAAGAGATCAGAAAAAAAAGACTTGCAGGGCAGCCGATCACGGATCGGCGGACGAACCCTGCGTACGGGTTGCGCGGCCCCCGGTGGAGATCATAGAGATCGACCTCCCCGAGGGCGGCGCGGCGGAAGCGGAGGCGGCGGCTAGGTCAAGGGCCGTGCTGCTCTGATACCATGTTGAAGGGTAGAGGGAGAGAGAGATTGCGGAATATGATGGTTGTATTATTGAGCCTCTCGGGCGAGTATATATAGGCGTACAGGGACCAACTTGGAGTACAAGACAAGTAACCTACTTGGAGTACAAGACAAGTAACCTAGTCTATCCCTAACAAATACGTATACTCTAACAGTATCTATCATAAGGAAAGAATTTTTAGCGTTGCCTTTACCGATGGAGTGTGCTAAGTTTGAATCATGCTTAAACAGCTGCCTTAGAACATCTTTAGCAGATACTGCATCCCGCGGTACCACAAAACACGGATGCGGTAATCTGAAAACCTAGTTTTCAGTGCGAGATAGTGCGGGGCGGATCAGATGCCGCATATTTAACCGCAAAATAGAATATTCCATTTTAAGGTTCAGATATGTTGTATCTGTTCCGCCCCATACAGAAATTTAAAAGTTTTTACAACACCGCGCCGTTAAACAACACGAACAAACGGGAAATAAACATGCTAGGCTTGCTGATGATTGGCTTCACCATTCGTAGTAGCACTTGCAGCAGCTCTGCGACCTTTGCGCGCCTCGAGAATCTCCCTCCTTTGATCTTCGCACCACTCTTTTATGATCGGATCCATCTTCTCGGGGTCCATGGTCATAACTAGAGTTTCGTCGGCGATCACAGCTGCCCTAGCTTTTTCCTCTTCGACACGGATCCTTCTCTCGATCCTCTACAATATTTCTTTCGGGATTGGACAGCATCCATGGACACACCTTCCTCTAGTTCATCGTCGCACACTCATCGGTCTCAGGCATTCCTTGCTCCCCTCCACCCTTCCCTTCAATAGGCTCGTCAGGCAGGTGTGCACCTCCGTTGAGGTTCACCGCCGCGTCGTTCATCATGTCAACGAACGAACACGGAACCGACAAAATATCCTCACTACGCAAAATTAGCGATTTTGATGGAATCAAATTCTACGCGAGGTGTGCGACAAATTTGGGGGGATTTCGACTGAAATCAGATCATCACGGGATCATACCTTCTAGGAACAGGGGCGAATTAGGTGGGCGGACGCGGGGGAGCCGCCGCGACCGGATGGGCCGCCAACACAGATTCCGCCGTGGAATCGGTCGACTGAGGCTGGGGAGTCTCCATGACGGCGGTGGTGGGCGGCGGCGCGGCGGGGAGAGGCCACAAGCGTGAGGACGACTAGATCGGAAAATGGCGGCAGGGGTGAGAGCGGAAATGTCCCTCGCGCCAAGCGAAAGTAAGGATGCAGGGTACCGCATCCGGAACCCTCGGTATGGGGAATATGCGACACCGAAGCGACGATATGCGGAAACCGTAAAAAAATTTAGGATGCGGTATGATTTAGGGTATTTGGAATGGCCATTTTTTCCGTCTGGTATCGCAAACTGGCGGTTATTTTGCAGTAGGGGATATGTGTATCTGCTAATCTGCTAGAGATGCTCTTAGAACATGAATCTGCTATACTATGTGCTTGATTGTCTAGAAATTTGACTTCTTTATGCCCCCTGGAGTATTTGTGATAATAACCCTGTCCTAATGAATTAGGAACTACTACTAATATCTAAACTTATGTGAAATTTAAATGAGAAAACTTAAGCTGGATTGGTATGCTACGCGCTAACATCTCAGTCTGTGAATGTACAAAATGTGAGTTAGCTTCGTCATTCTACCATTGATAAACTACCTCCGGTGAAGATCAAATGGGTGTTCTACCATGAAAAGGTTCAAGTTCAGACAATCGGAGGGATAGATTCTTATTTCTTAATTTTCCGATGAAATGGATCGCAGCTCCATGTTCAGAGATCACCATGTAATATGTCATCGACATAGCACACTATATCTCTCAAAAAAAAAACTCTCTCCGTTTAGAAATATAAGACATTTTAGTTTTATGAAATAAATATACCTAGAAGCCTTTTAGCGTATAGGTTCACTCCAAACCTTTATAAACATATACACTAAAACACGTCTAAATACATTCGATTCATATAGATAAAACGTTCTGTATTTCTAAATGGAGGGAATAACACGCAATAAAGTATGGTTTGGAATTGTTGAAGAAAGGTGTTGTCTGGCGCATTGGTAATGATGCAAATATTGTATTCTCTTCATCTTGAAAAGTATGTCGCAAGTTTATTCAAATTTGAGCGAATTCCACTTTTTACCTCTACTCATGCATTTATGACACTAATTACCCTATGTAGTGAAAATTTATCTAAATTACCATGTTTGGAAACTTTAAACCCTCATTTTCTACTGCATATCTATTGGGCAAGGTGTGAGGTGACGATTGAACTTCAAAATTATCGAGATGCCAACAAAGAATAGAACATTTGGTGCAGAGAAGGGTATATATGATCGACGACGACGTCCTCCGACCTTGACATATTTTATGGCGGCACATCGTCCTAACATGTCATCCTTATCCAAGAACAAGTGTTGAATGCTACAACGAGACAAAATCTTGCTTAGAATTTTCTTAAATAGGACATTTGGGTACAACTTCTACTAAATAGGGTAATTAGTGTCTCAAATGCACAAATAGAGGGTAAAAAGTAGAATTCACTCTTCAAATTTAGATAAATCTATATACAAAATAGTGTCAAGATTTATTTAAATTTAAACAAATTTAAACATATTTCCTCCAGTTCATGATATAAGATGTTTTACGTTTTTCCAACAGCACCTAAATTTGCGGCAACTTTTAAGGTACCTTTTACTACTCTTAAAATATGACTAGTATAATCCGATCTAACGGCTGAGCTAAATTTAGCCCAACAAGCCCACTTAATAATTTATTTAGGTAGATGATTAATAATTTATTAGTCTGAATTGATCTGCGTACGAATCTTGGTGTCCGATGTGCCTACGACACCAAGTCCTAACCTAGTTCTTATCCCGACGCCGCCCGCAGCTGTTCTCTACCCCCCGGACGCCGCCCTCCGCCTGCCGCCCGCAGCCGCAGCTGTCTCCCGCCGCCGCAGCTGTACTCTATCCCCCGGACGCCGCCCTCCGCCTGCCGCCCGCCGTCTCTGTCCCCGGGACGCCCGCCGCCGCAGCTGTCCTCGGTCGAGAGCAGCCGCTCTCCCTCGGACGAACGCCGCCTCTCCCCCCCAGACGTGCTCCGCAGACGCAGCTCGATCCCCAGGTTTGCACCGCTGCCCCTCTCCATTCTCTGATGCAGGTCGGTTCCCGTTTAGGAATTTGGACTGAATCAAATTTTAGCTATTCCTATACATTGTCCTGTACCATCAGCATATGCTGCATGTGCAGATTTCTAGCAAACCATACTTGATAGCTGAAATTCCAATGTTTGTATCTTAGTAATAGATTACACCTATGCCCAAAATTTGTATCTTAGTCTGTGTAAGAAGAAATGTTACGTAATGCCGCAATTAGAAATAAATAGATTTTACTGTTAGGCATAATAAGATTAAGACCGTAATAAATCTTTCGCAGGTAGAAAATGTAGTCTAAGCCCAGAGCTAAAGTCATCATGTGTACATCAAATGTCGATGATTATTTCTAGTAATTTTGAAAAGGTACTGTTAAAGAGGTCCTTTATGTTAGAATCAGATTTACATGTCAATGACTATTTCTAGCAATTTTGTTCAAAGAATCAGATGCTATATACTTAGAACCTATCTTTTTCTTAGAAAATACAGATGCCTATCTGCGGTCAGCTGTTGCATGTTTTCTGCTATCCATGCTCTGCTTTGGCCTGAGTTGCACATGCAAATGTCTAGTCTATAGCTTTAGTTGCTTTTCAATACTATTTGATTGTGTACCACACTATGGGGATTGCTTTGTGTGTTCAGTTCATGTATTTCTTCCTGCTATTATGGTGTATGTTGACATGCTTTCCAACTTTTATTTTCTGATTTGCACGTGATCCATAGGTGAATGCTAGCCAGATGCTTTTGTTATACATGATTTACGGACTGCTGACATGAATGTTACTTTGATGATGACTGTTTTCAGACATGGATGGCAGTGGCGGAGCTTGAACAAGAATCAAGGGCGGGCCAGCCTAAAAAAAACACAAAAAGTTGTTCTGAAACACACCCTTTCACTAGACATTAGTCATAAATCAAATTTTACTAAAGTATTTGATGCTATTCCAATTTATGCAAGGGCAAATAATCATTTCAGGATGCTGAAGGATCTTCTTTAACTTCACCTTTTTTCAAAACACACACACATTTTTCTTAAGTGGACTTTTCCATCGCTGCTCGCATGTTGCAGTTTGCAAATTTGAAGAATAAATTTGGTACTCCCTTCGACCCATATTAGTTGACTCAAAATTGTCTAGATTTGAATGGATCTAACAATATTTAGTATATAAGTTTATTCAAATTATGACAATCTAAATCAACTAATATGGACCAGAGGAAGTAAAAATTATCCCGTGCTACCAAAGTGAACCAAGAAATTAGCGACAAAAAGAAAAGCACCTAAGCAGGGAAATTGGAGAAGAGAGGGCTCAATTCGGTCAGAGTCGCTCACCGACTGCTCCATATCCGGCCTATGTGGCGGTGCGGCCGTACCTGCAGGATGGAGCTGCGGCGGTCCCCTGCCCCTGGCCGGTCCTGCTGTGGGCGGCGGCGCAGCCCTGCTGCCTTCTGTGCTCTCCATGAATTTTCTCTGATTCCCCGTATCTACTGTTTAAATTGCTACCTAGCTAGCTGCAGCAGCCGCCCCATCTCTTTGGCCGCTGTTTCTGTTCGTCAGTCAACGGAACCAGGCTAGCAGAGTCGAGCCAACAAGGCAGCAAACCTCCTGGTAGGCTGGGCCTTAGATGCATACGGGCAGAAGTGGTTTTTGCCAAAAACCTGGGCGGGCCATGGCCCGGTTTGGCCCCAACGAAGCTCCGCCAGTGATGGATGGTGACTGCGGTAGCTTGGAGCTGGAGGAGCTTGACGAGTATCAGCGCGTGGTTAGTAAGACCTTCAGAAGCGAGGAGGAAGGATTTCTGTTTTATAATGACTATGCTAAGGTCAAATGGTTTAGTGTTAGAAAGGAAGAGGTGAAGTACTTGCCAGGCACCAGGACAAGGTTCAGGCGGCTGTACACGTGCTTTAAAGGACACCGTACATTGGCGAACTTCGAAAGACCTAACCCCAAAAGAACTCCAAAGGCTCTTACTCGTTGTGGATGCTCGGCTCATTTAGAGATCGAACTGAGTGCAGCTACTGGAGAATGGTTTGTGAAGAAGTTTGAGGACAAACATAATCATCCACTCGCTAAGGAAGACGATTCTGCTTACTTATACTCTCACCGCAAGATGACAGATGGTCAGAAGGCTGATATAGTTGGGTATGGGATTGGTGGCATCCGCACACACAAGATAATGGACGTAATGGAACATCAGGCCGGTGGTCCTGACAAGGTCGGGTTTATATCCCGAGATTTGTATAACTTTGTCGCGGAATACAAAAAGAAAAGGATTGAAGTTAGAGATGCTGAATACATGCTGAACTACATGGAGTCACAGAAAGACAAGGATGCAGATTTTTTTTATAGACACAGCTCTGACAAAGATGGCCATCTAAGGAACCTATTCTGGGCAGATGGACAGTCTCGGATGGACTACGATGCATTTGACGGTGTCCTAATCTTTGACAACACTTACCGTGTGAACTGCTATAACCTGCCATTTGTTCCTTTCGTTGGGGTGAACCACCATCGCAGCACCACTGTGTTTGGGTTTGCTGTCCTATCCGATGAGACGACTAAAACTTATATCTGGTTGCTTGAGACATTTCTCATGGCAATGCGTCAGAAGCATCCTAAGTCGCTAATCACTGATGGGGACTACGCAATGGCTAGAGCAATCTATGTTGTAATGCCAGAAGCATTTCATCGGTTGTGCAGCTGGCACATAGAGCAAAACATGATTAGGCACATTCGCAAGGAAAAGCTCAAGGACTTCAGGAAATTAGTTTACGAGAGGATGGAAGTTGATGAGTTCGAGGAGAGATGGGATGAGTTTAGGGAGCAGTATGGGTTTTCTGAAAAGGACTCATGGTTTTCGAGGATGTATGAGCTCAGAGAGAAATGGTCTGCAGCGTACACAAAAGGTGGATATTTCCTTGGAATGAGGAGCAACCAGAGGAGTGAAAGTCTCAACTCAGGGCTCCATAACCATTTAGACAGGAAGATGTCACTTGTCGATTTGCTCGAGCACTCGCAGTACTATCATTCACGTCTCCGACGGAACGAGGCGGAGTTGGATGCCAAAGCTTCGCAGTCGGTGCCTTTCACTAAAATATCCGATCACCCTCTTTTGAAAAGCGCTGCGCGTATTTATACTCCTGCCATGTTCAAGATGGTGAAGGCCCAGTTCACAAAATCAGCCGGATGGGATATAGGTGAGATGACCCAGGAAGAAGGCAGTTCGGTCAGGTTTATTGTATCCAGTGATTATGGCGATCATGATGTGACTTGTGTCAATTCTGGGACGACTCTGGAGAGTGTGAACTGCCATTGTCGGAAGATGCAGCGTGAGGATATCCCATGTGCTCATGTGTTTCGTGTTCTAACACAATTGGGCATTTCTGACATGCCCCCTTGTTGTGTTGCCGTTAGATGGACCATGCAAGGTAAAGATACATTTGAACCTGAGAGGAACGTCAGTAGACATATTTGGACTGGGCAGATGGATCGGTACCGCGACATGCGCAACAAGGCTAATTCAGTTTTGTTTAAAGCTTCAATGAGCATGGAGAAATTGTATCCAGTGATTATGGCGAGCATGATGTGACTTGTGTCAATTCTGGGACGACTCTGGAGAGTGTGAACTGCCATTGTCGGAAGATGCAGCGTGAGGATATCCCATGTGCTCATGTGTTTCGTGTTCTAACACAATTGGGCATTTCTGACATGCCCCCTTGTTGTGTTGCTGTTAGATGGACCATGCAAGTTAAAGATACATTTGAACCTGAGAGGAACGTCAGTAGACATATTTGGACTGAGCAGATGGATCGGTACCGCGACATGCGCAACAAGGCTAATTCAGTTTTGTTTAAAGCTTCAATGAGCATGGAGAAATCACATAGAGTGCTTGAGTTTTTTAAGAGTCTTTCAGACGACGACGTGGCTGAGGATGCTGATTATGGCGAGAGTGACGACGGAAGGGAGACGGGAACATTTGGTCCTTTGCCTGCATATTTTTCGGGGTCGAAACAAGCTTTCAAGGGCAAAGTCAAGGATCCAATACCGATAAAACCGAGAGGTGCTCCATCTAAGAAGAGGCCGAAGGCATTTTACGAGAAATTCAGTTCCAGGAACAAAGGTAACTGCATGAAAATATTTATTAGTTTGCCTCAAAAAATATTAATATGTACACTGTTCTCCAATGCCATTATTTACTGTCTTTGTTTTTCCAATAGCAGGCGACATTTGATTCGAGGAAACAAATTATTAAGTCTGGTATACTTCATTTTTGGGTGAGTTAAAAAGCCATAAGATTTTGATGGGGACCAGCTGATCATGTTATTTTCTGTACTGCACTTAAATTTGATTGTGAACTACATTTTAACCAGTCATGTGCTTCTCTGCAGATGAAAACCATGTTAATAAGGAGATGAAAAGATCTTCTGTGACCAGCAGATTCCAAGCTCTTTTAGCACTGTCATGTCCCTTGTGTGTTGGATTGATGCAGCGAGTTTCTATAGGTGTTTATATTGTTTTGGCTCTATGGAATATCTGTGAAAGACACGTACCAAAGAAATATTTATTTCTATAGGTGTTTATATTGCTTTGGCTCTATGGATTATCTGTGAACATTCATCTTTACTTATAGCATACGGCAGGTCACATATCTGTTTGAAAAAAAACAAGAAACAGAAGGAGACATCCCAGCAAGAGATATAATTGTTCGCGAGATCAAAAATTCATGTCTGCTGCCTTCCATCTCAAATTCTGATGTATTTCTATGCAAAGATGCATACAATTGTATAGCAACGCACACAAGCAGAGCACATTCAATACTCTCTTTTTAAACCGTCGGAAATATTGTTCGAGCTATATACAACGCAACCATTAACCAGAATAGTGAATAGTATTTCCTAAAAAGTTGTGCACATGTATAGTCAAGTTTGCTCTCTAATTCTAAAATTTGTTGTTCCTTCTCATTGAGTAAGTAGACCGATGAAACCAATGCATCTTGTAGACTACTATTTGAAGCAGTTCTGCAGTAGTTGACCGTCTCTTCATCATACTTGTTGAGAAGGTCCTCCCGGATCGACAAATCACAACCCTGTGTACAGTAATAACATTTAATCGAGAGTGGTGTCGATGAATGTTGTATGATCGAGAGTGGTGTCGATGAGTCTGGATGATCGAGAGTGGTGTCGATGAGTCTGGATGATCGAGAGTGGTGTCGATGGGTCTGGATGTTCGAGAGTGGTGTCGACGGGTGTGTATGATCGAGAGTGGTGTCAACGGGTGTGTATGATCGAGAGTGGTGTCGATGGGTCTGGATGATCGAGAGTGGTGTCGATGGGTCTGGATGATCGAGAGTGGTGTCGATGAATGTTGTATTATCGAGAGTGGTGTCAATGAATGTTGTATTATCGAGAGTGGTGTCGATGAGTCTGGATGATCGAGAGTGGTGTCGATGGGTCTGGATGTTCGAGAGTGGTGTCGATGAGTGTTGTACGATCGAGAGTGGTGTCGATGGGTCTGGATGATCGAGAGTGGTGTCGATGGGTCTGGATGTTCGAGAGTGGTGTCGATGAGTGTTGTACGATCGAGAGTGGTGTCGATGGGTCTGGATGTTCGAGTGGTGTCGATGAGTGTTGTACGATCGAGAGTGGTGTCGATGGGTCTGGATGATCGAGAGTGGTGTCGATGGGTCTGGATGATCGAGAGTGGTGTCGATGAATGTTGTATTATCGAGAGTGGTGTCGATGAATGTTGTATTATCGAGAGTGGTGTCGATGAGTCTGGATGATCGAGAGTGGTGTCGATGGGTCTGGATGTTCGAGAGTGGTGTCGATGAGTGTTGTACGATCGAGAGTGGTGTCGATGGGTCTGGATGATCGAGAGTGGTGTCGATGGGTCTGGATGATCGAGAGTGGTGTCGATGAATGTTGTATTATCGAGAGTGGTGTCGATGTGTCTGGATGATCGAGAGTGGTGTCGATGAGTGTTGTACGATCGAGAGTGGTGTCGATGGGTCTGGATGATCGAGAGTGTTGTCGATGGGTCTAGATGATCGAGAGTGGTGTCGATGGGTCTGGATGATCGAGAGTGGTGTCGATGAATGTTGTATTATCGAGAGTGGTGTCGATGAATGTTGTATTATCGAGAGTGGTGTCGATGTGTCTGGATGATCGAGAGTGGTGTCGATGAATGTTGTATTATTGAGAGTGGTGTCGATGAGTCTGGATGATCGAGAGTGGTGTCGATGGGTCGGATGTTCGAGAGTGGTGTCGATGAGTGTTGTACGATCGAGAGTGGTGTTGATGGGTCTGGATGATCGAGAGTGGTGTCGATGGGTCTGGATGATCGAGAGTGGTGTCGATGGGTCTGGACGATCGAGAGTGGTGTCGATGAATGTTGTATTATCGAGAGTGGTGTCGATGTGTCTGGATGATCGAGAGTGGTGTCGATGAGTTTTGTACTCCCTCTGATCCATATTAGTTGAATTGGAGTTGCAGAAATTTTGATGAACCTATATACTAAATAGTGTCTAGATTCATTCAATCTCGACTAATTTAAGTCAACTAATATAGATTAGAGGGAATATATTCAAAATTATAAATCGTGCCATAGTCCAAGTCTTTGTCGTACAATTGTTATTATTTCGAAACCATTATTACTTGAGAAAAAAGAAAGACCTAGGCGAAAAGGGACGTAAGAGATGACAGCATCCTTTTTATTGAGAGGGCCCTTAACACTATGGCGCTGGAAAATGATGGACGAAAGAATGCAGAAGTGCGCCTGCGTATGGGCAGATCCCGAAAAGGGATAGATTACATTACTCATAGACTGGTAAGTGTTATTTAATTTTGTAAATAGTTTTTTACTATTTAAAATGAGATTCAACTATTTGAATGCTCAACAATTGTTCTACAGATATTTCTCCCTATACATATGAAAACTAGGCAGCACTGGTTTTTGGTGTCGATAAATACCAATACCCAAACAATCCAGATCCTAAATTCAATAAAGCATGAGCTTATTGAAGATGAAGCAACACGCGAGTACTTGCTCAACACGGTGATTGCTCAGCTCTCATACAGCAGTGTCTTAATATCTCTGTTAGTGCTGTATTTAACTCCCAGTAATTATGCATTTCTGACTTGCAGCTAAAAGGTATGGAAAGCCATATAAAGTTTGCCATACAGCAATATGGAGAGGCCAATTGCGTGTGGAAGCGCCGTGGAAGAAACTACAATGTCTCAACCTGGCGCCAAGAAGTGATTGAAGGCATACCTTTACAGGAAGATAGGTTGGTGGTCAAACCGTAACAGCTTTTATGTTTTATATGCCTACTACCACGGTATTAAGCACTTTATTTGTGTTTCAGCACATCCTGTGGTCTCTTCTTAATCATGAACATGCTGAACTGGAACGGGAGAAGTCTCGAACAACAGTTTGACCAGGTAAATTGTACATTCTTTTCTTTCACAAGTTAAAGCTACTTCATCTATATAACAATACTAAGTTTCTACTTATGGCAGGAGACAATCAACAAATTTCGCCCCAAGTTGGCGGTGACTCTCGTCAAATCACCACACAACAAGGAGAAACGCCCCAGGTTGGATTGAAGTGATGGTTCATGCGGCCTTCGGATGCGGCTTTCGGATGGGGCTTCGGATTCGGCCTTCATATCTCTATTTAGTGTTTTTCAGAATTTGATAAACTTCCATGGATTGGCTATGTAATAATCAGTACTTTTAAGTCTGCGTGTGAACTCAAGTCTGTGTGTGTGAACTCAGGTTTTCGTCAACTATGTTGGTATCCATTACTTATCTGGTTTTGTGGGTTTAATTAGAATATTTTATTGCAGTTCTACTAGTTATTGTTCTGAATTCTTATACTCCCTCCGTCCTAAAATAGATGTCTTAGGTTTTTCAAAATTTGGATGAATCTATATACTAAATAGTGGCTAGATTCATCTAATTTTAACAAATTTGAGACATCTATTTTGAGAGGGAGGGAGTACTTGTTAGCCTTCCAAGTAGGAATGGATCTTTCCGGCAAAATAAGTCTTAAGTGGATTTTTTGCTATATGTTCATGCACATGATTATTGCGTATGAGCACAGACTATTAGCTGTTTTTGCATTAATTGCGACTTCCTCAGTCCTGGTAATTGATGTACCCCATCTTCTCTTAGTTTTTTGTTACCACTGGAAGTTCTTTCTTCCTTTTATTGTACAAGGCCCATTGAGGTACAAACTGAGAAAAATCTGAATATCTCATTCGTTTGTAGGGGGAGATATGGGTCTAAATTCCCAGTTGGCGAAGTGACCTGTCTAGATGCTACAGACCTCCCATTACTAGTGCTTGCTTAATTGAGTAGTATTATCTTTATTGTTGAGGGCAAAGTCAAAAGGGTTTTAGATATATTCTAGTATCTGCATTCTGTAAAAGAGATAGGATTTAGTATTTGTGATGCAATGATGCCTATACATTGCTGATTCAACAGCTCGCCATATGGGACTTCTAAACCAGGAGGTTTATCACCCGAGGTGATTATTATTGAGTTTTGCCGTATTTTGGAGTCCGACAGGACTCCAGACCATGGCATGGATGAGTACAGTGTTCTTGTGCTTGAAAGAAAGGGTTTGCATTCATCTTGTGTAATTTTCAGTCAGTTCGATGAATATGCTCATGAAAAAAAGATTTCTCACGTACTTTTCAATTGTTGCATTTTCAGTGTAAAATTCGAAACGCAACTGTCAAATTATTTGTGTCTGTTCATTGTTGTCTCATAGACAAGCCATCATTACTTCAACATAACAGGCCAATTTTCTTTAGTAGTAGAATGTAGTTTCAGAAGACAAAATTTCAGTATCTTGTTTATTCAGGAACATGATGTAACAAGGATGATAGCACACAAAGCAACTAATCCAGTACAATAAATCCACTACTGCCGCTTTAAGCAAGAACTTGACAGCTAGTATTCCACTTCGGAAGCCACAGAAAAGTGTCGAACACAGGACAGAACTCACCGCAACGCCCTCAGGGCACCTCCGCAAAGCTGGACACCTCCTCATCGCCGTCAATGCTGCCCTCCATTACCAGCCTCCTTAGACGGCACCCTCATCCATTCCCACCTCACATACTGCCCCGCCCTCCATTCTCCACCACGCCGACATTGATGTCGTCCTCCAGGACCCGGAGGGTCAAACCTGCCACACTGGCACCCACGACAACACCAGCGGCAGCATCAGCCTGGACACCACTAGCGGCACCTTCGGTCACCGCACTCGAGAGGAGCGTGCACACAACGGAGCCAGAGCAGGCCAAGCCACCATCCGCACCTCTGGGCATGCGTGGCGCGCCAAGCGGGCCATGGCATGCCGGACTCCACGACCCTCTCATCCGCAGTCGCCCCTCCAGGTCGGCCTCGAACCTCCTCCTTGCGTGCACCAGCATTCAGACTCCTCCGAGACATCAGACAGCGGCCGCGTATCCTCGATCCCCCGTTCCCGGCACCGTGACGACCTCGGACGCCATGTACTAGACCTCCCTCCAATCACTGCATCCTTTCCTCTTGATCCGCCGCCATGGCCGCGCGTGCCGTCGTCGATGTGGTGCGCACCTCCCTCGAACCCCGCGGCATGGACAAGACTCTATCCACCACCGGCGCCCACCACACAGCCGCCGCAGATTCTCTCTGATGCGGGCGCCCCCCCATGCTTCCGGCACCCACCACACAGCCGCCGCGGACTCTCTCTGCTGCCGGCGACCTCCCTGCTGCCGGCGCCCACCACAGAATCTCTTTGCTGCCGGCGCCCTCCATGCTTCCGGCGCCCTCCCTGCTTCCGGCGGCCACCACATGCACAGACGCCGCAGACTCTCTCCACCGCCTCGCCGCCCGCGCTGTCCAGATAGGCCATCCCCATCGATGGAGGAGGTCGGCGCCGTGGGATCTGGGATGGGAGGGTACGAGGACGGAGGAGGTAGTTCCGTAGCAGGTGCCGGCAGAACGGCCCGACGTGGCGGCGGCAGCGACGGCGGGGCGTTCGGCGATGGGCAGGGGAGGCGGCCGTCGCGATTAATGGGCGATCGGCGATGGGCAGAGTTAGGGTTTTTTTCCCGAGAAAATGACGAGAGATAAACTGAGTGGATCGATATCACTACGCCGACCAGTTGGGCTTTATTGGGCCGGGGCCTTCTACGGCCTATCTTCAGTTCGATGGGGACCTAGTGCTGTTTTTGACACTAGTATAAAATGTCGTACGCCATTGGATGGAAGAAAATAAAGGGATATTATTTATTTGGGGTACTGTAAAACATCTCTTTGCGCACATGTACAAAAAATACCCCCTGAAATTGTCCGAACCAGACCACGCAGCCCAGCCGCCAGGGCACGTGTTGCCCAAATCCGTGATCATCGCGACGGGAATCAATCCCCGGGATCCTCGTGCGTCTCCCAGCTCATCGGCAGCTGCACTTTAAATCGACCCCCTCCCCTAATCAATGCAGGAAAATCGCCGACATGTCGGCCGTCACCCAGCAGCTCGCCGGCCTCTCCCGCCCAGCTCATCGGCCATCGAGAGTCCTCCACGCTGGGGGAACCTCCTTTGATCGCCAACATGTCGGCCTCCACCCAGTAGCTCCCTGGCCTCCCCCACCCAGCAGGCCAGGGAAGGCTAGCGAGAGTGCTCTAGGCTCCTCCCTTGATCGCCAGCAGCAGGAGCAGAGCAGATCATGGGCCGGTCAGGTCACCGGCACAGTCGCCTTCTCGCCTAGCTCTTCCTCTCGATCACCAGTGCGTCGATGCCTAGGTGCTCCTCACACAGAGATCAGTAGCAGCAGACATCATCACTTATACCGAACAAAGAGCAGCATCAACAGCCCCATACCTGAACAAGCTGCAGATCACAGCAGCAGCAACCCCATACCTAAACAAAGAGCCCAGACGCCGATAAGGTCCTCAGCTGTCGGCACCTGTCAACCCCATACTAGTGAATACAGTTGCAAATTTAGCTAGTGCAGATTTATGTGTATGTGTAGATTTACGGAAAATCATGATGAGGAAGATGCAACAGGTAATTGGAAGTTCAATGTTATAAGCACAAGAAACGGAACATATGTTACACTGCCAAAGAACAGACCACACAAACAAGAACTCCTAATCTGGAATGCTCATTTGTGTAACCAATTCTTTATCTACTTCTACAGCACACACTTATGCAAGTACGGTAATGACAAACTCAGTTGTGTAACCCACTCCTTATCTACTATATACGCTTTTAGTCCCACATCTTGCGGCGTGGGAACGTTTTAGTCTCACATCTTGCAAAATGAGCACTACTAGTCCCACAACTTGCATCCCTGAAACATTTTAGTCCAATTTAATTAGACTTCATCGAGTTTGACTGATTTTGACCAAATTCATCAACACTATAGCGACACAATTTTTTCAAATGATCCTTATATATTTTTACAAAATAAATAAAAATATAATAAAGAAGGGAATTGAACTCGTGACCTCTGCATTTGCTAATCATCTCCTCAAACCATTAGGTTGAATAACGCTGATTGTTACACAAAAGGATCTTAACACTTTTATACAATATAAACACGCGCACACTTAAAAATGCTCACGTTCAAGGGGCGGAACTAGTGATCTTTATTGATTAAGTGTGTATATCCGGGCTATATCTAAGCATTTATTTTGGATATTCAAAAAATACATATTCTTACGTTGAAAATTTTATAAAAGAAATATATATTTTCAATCTGAAATAATTTGTGCTCTGGGCTCCGTAGAAAAGACAAAATTAGAGATCCGGTTTTGCAAGTGGTGCACCTTCAAAACTTGTTAGAATTTTCTTTTTTTTTTGGCCCTCAAACAAATCAATCCGGGCTAAAATTTTGCACAGTAAAATCTTATATCATTGTCTACATGTACGTAATTTTTAAGGTGATTTTGATACTTAGAATTGCATTTTTCAAATTTTCAAATAAAAGACACAACTTAGCCTGAGTTTTAAAATAAAGACCTTCACAGATGACATATAAGATTATGCTAACAACGGATGTGAGCATTTTTACATGTGGGCGTTTATATTGGATAAAAAGATTCCACAGTTTGTAGAACCAGATAGCATTGCTTAGTGTAGTGGCTTAAAGAGGTGAATAGGAACTCAAAGATCATGAGTTCAATTCACTTGCTTGCCACATTTTTATCTATTTTGTATGTCCGCTGTAAGAAAAATGTGATACCACAAATTGACGAATTTGGTCAAAATCAGTTAAACTCAATAAAGTTTAATAAAATTAGACTAAAATGTTCTTAGGATGATAGTAGTGCTCACTTTGCAAGATGTGGGACTAAAATGCCCTATGCCACAAGATATGGGACTAAAAGTGTATATAGCTCCCTTATCTACTCCTTCAGTACTACTCTTAGGCGGGGATCACGCGCGTTCCATCCCCCGCTTTCACTACTAGTAAAACAAGTTATAGATAGATAAAATTTCTGTGACGCATGTGTTTTGCCATGCGTCACAAAAAAATAACAGTAACGCATTACAACAAATGTGCCAGAGAACCCTTCACTGTTTTGTGGCGCATGCACAAGGACGATGTGCCACAGAAGTTTGGTGAGACCCACCACCGGGGTTGGGCACCCGGCTTTCTGTGGCGCATATAGCCATATGGACCACATGAGTTAAAACTTCTATGGCGCATATGACCATATGCTGTAATGCGCCACTATTGTGCGCCACGGAAAGCCCGGGTGGGCCCTACCATATGCGCCATAGAACAGATGATTCTGTGGCGTATATAGAGGTATGCGCCATAAAATTGGAGTAGGAAAAACAGATTCCCAGTGAATCGCCTTTTCATTTTTGTAACAAAATAAACAAAAATGATAAAAAAATCAGAAAAATCATTTGAGAGGTAGTTATATTTTGGGTTATAGTTGTAGAAAACATGAATTTCGATGTATTTTGCAAAAAAAGTCATGGCACGGTAAAATGGCCATAACTTTTGCATACGATATAAAAAAAGTATAATATACCAAAATGACGAGAACGAAATTTCACATCCGCTCGCAACGACCTCCGGTCATTTAGCGATTTTTTAGATTTTTAAAATTTGAAAAGAGTAAAAAGTTAAGGTCAAAAGATCGTTTTTTCCTGCAAAAAAAGGGGGACAAACTTCTATGGCACATTTCTCCCATATGTGTCACATAAGTCTTGGACGGGATTCAAAATTTGAATCCCGCCGGCGCCCCTTATCCCTCTCTTTTCTCCTCTTCCGCTCCTCCACACTTCTCCCTCCACTTCTCCTCACCTTATCCTCCCCTTCTTTCTCACCTTCTCCTCCTCCTCCCTCCTCCTCCACCCCGATGAGCTCCTCCTCCCTCCTCCTCGACCCGACAAGCTCCTCCTCCTTCTCCCTCCTTCCTCCTCTCCTTCACCCCGGTGAGCTCCTCCTCCTCCTCCTCCTCCGACAACCCCCTCCTCCACCCCGGTGAGCTCCTCCTCCTACTACTCCGACGACCTCCTCCTCCTGAGGCGATCCCCTCCTCCAATAGCGACCTCCTCCTACTCTGGTAACCTCCTCCTCCGACGAGCCCCTCCTCCATCAGCATCCTCCTCCGGCCACCACCGGCCTCCTTCTCCTCCACTGACCCCCTCCTCCACCCACCTCCGGCGACCCCCACCTTCGGCCAGATCTGGACAGCTTTTTTTTGAAATTTGAAAAAAAGAACTATGGCGCATAATGGTAATATGCGCCACGGAAGTTTTAGATCTAGCCCGCCTTTTTTTTTGAAATTTGAAAAAAACTTCTGTGGCGCATATAGGCAATATGCACCACTGAACTTTGAAACTTTTGTAAAAATTATTGTTTAGTGGCGTGATAATAGTGACGCATCCCATATGCGCCACACAAGTCGAAATGGTGCGCCACTGATCAGCTTTTTCCTAGTAGTGCTTCTTCCACGCGACGTGTCCCAGTGAACCCTACCAGACGAAGTCTACCTTATCTCTTCCCGAACGTGTCTCGTGCGATTAGTTCCCTCACCTTCCACGCATCCTTCTCCACCTCCGCACGAGCACGCCGTGCCCCTGGCCTCCACCTGCGAGAGTATGCCCGCACCTCCGGCCTCCATATCCTAGAGCACGACCGCGCCGCCGGCTTTCACCTTCGCGAGCACGCCCGCGTTGGCCTCCACCTTCGAGAGCACGCCCGTGCCGCCGTCCTTCACCTCTACGACCACGCCCGCGCCGCCGGCCTCCACCTCCACGACCACGCACACGGCGCGCTTGGCCCTGATCTACTTCCTCCGCCGGCGAGCCCTGTCGCCAGCCCACCTCTGTCATCTGCGAGTCACCCATGACCTGCTTCCTCTATTAGGCCAGGGCGATGGTGCGTCTGAAGGATCCCGACGGTGCTTCCACAAGCAGACAGTGTTGCTACCAGTGCATGTCATAGATGCTCTTGTAGGTGGTCGCCGATGCTCCCATCAGACAACGGTGGTTGGTGATGCTGCCGAGCAGGTTAGAGTTTGCTCCCAATGGTGATCGGAGGTGCTCCCAGTCGTGGTCGGTGATGTTGCTACCTGCTAGCCACTAGCGGAGGTTCCGCCATCCAAAGCCGAGGATGCTACAATATTATATGTATTTTGCTACAATTGTTCTCTGTTTTTGCTAATATAGTATGAATTGTTCACTACCATGTCTTTAGCGATGTCTTCGGCGAACTGATTTTTTGCTACAATTGTTCTCTATTTTTGGTAATATAGTACAAATTGTTTTGCTACCATGTCTCTGATGAACTGATTTTTGCTACAATTGTTCTGCATTTTTGCTATAATAGTACAAAATTATTGCTACAAGGTCTCCGGCGAGAATCTCTGGTAAAATCAATTTTTGCTACAATTGTTACATGTTTTTTCTATAATCGAACAAAATTATTGATACCAGATCTTCGGCGAGAATCTCCTCATTGATGTCTTCGACAAGATTGGTTTTTGCTACAATAACACAATTGTTTTGCTACCATATCTCCGGCGAGGTCTCCGGTGAGATCTCTGGCGAGGACTATGTTTTCTTTTATTTTAGAAGTGGACCGTTGTTTGCTACAATCGGGATCAGTTTTGCTACGTTATCTGTTTATGGAAGCAAAAGTGGAAATTAGAAAGAAAAAAAAGAAAGGGGGACATGTGCCAACAGTTCCACCCGGGGGATTTATTATGTCAGTTGGGCACAAACAAAAGCAATACTCACAATAACTGATAAAGATTCCTTTACCATCTTCCTGATAAAGATTTACGATACAAGTGGAAGATAGTATTGCTTTCTCTAGTAAATATTTATCATGAAGAGAAAGCCTAGCATAAAAGTTATTGAGATGCTATAACCAACTGTGGAAATGAAGCCTGACGCGGTTTACCTTAAGTAACATTTATTACTTGTTATTATTTACTAGACTGTAATATGAACTAAACTGACTATTTGTAGCCTCCCATGTCGGGACAACATGGCCATCGAGAAATATATTGCTGATAAGCAAACCCTAGTTTCCTCTCTATTCTTAGTTATTTTAGAAAAATCCCCAGTATTGATCGATTGGGTCTCCATTATCGGGAGTTAAGTTGGATCTCGACTAGCGGAATCCGACAAATTGGTATCAGAGTCTTTGATTCTTCGGCTAAAATTTTTTCTGACCAAGATCTCGAGTGTTTTCGTTCCAGTTCCACGGAGGCGACTCGATGTAGAAGACGGGGTGGTTGGGACCTCTCGTAAAATCCCACCCTCCTCTCCCTGATCGTGGCGGCTGGGTGCAGTCGACGACAGCGTTGGCGGCGGTGACGTCCATCTTGACGTGGTCGACGGCGGCGACACAGCTCGGGCACAAACCAAGGATCGATCAAGGTTGTCGGGGAACATCTCCTCCGGTGGTAAAATTCATGTGACTCTCCTGGTTCGTGTGCTTTTCGTGGATATTTAGATGGCGGCGGTAGAATCGACTTCATCTTCCTCACCTGATGGGGAAATCCAAGACTACAGGAAGTCCCAAAGACGCTGAACTGGTAGCGCTGAAACTCCACATGGAGCATGCCAACACCCACACGGAAGAAATTGGCTCTAAGGTAGATGGAGTAGAGAGCAAAGTCACCACCTTGTTTGAGAAATTGTCTCGGCTGGAGGCGTTACTGACCCATCGCTCAATAGCTCCTGTCGAAGAGGCACATGCAGAAGGATCCTTCCACAATGACATGGATATGCCCTATGGATACTCGATATTGGTATACCCGGTCTAGCCCAGTGAAGGCCTACGCAAAGACTTGCTGCCTAAGGAGACTCCGGATGGCCCAAAGCTCAATAGAAGTTTGACTCCTTGGAGAACACGGCCAAGCTGTAGATAGAATATTCAAGGCTGAAACCCTAATTTGTAACCGACTTGACCTACCCCTAGGACCTGGCCTATCTATATAAAGGCCAGGAGGGCACGACGAGGAGGCTCTCTCCCAACTCATACACGCACCTCACGCCAGATTGCATCTGCGCACCCCCTGCAACCTTCGGTTCCGCCATGAATCAACAACAAATAGGCAGGAGTAGGGTTTTCCCTCCGGGGGCCTGAACCTGGCTAAACCTTGTGTCTCTTTGCTGCGTGTCTATTAACCGTTTGGCGATCTCCAGCATCCGCATCTTCTCCAAACCCAAGTCATAAACAATAGGCATTGACGAGTCGAACCCTCGTCAATTGGCGCCGTCTGTGGGAACTGGGGACGCTGATCGTACGATCGTGACGGTTCCATCCAGAGCGATCTTTGATTCATATGAAATAGAGAATCACCTCCTCTTTGGCGCTCTTGACTTCACCTCCCACTCCCCTGCCACCCGCAAGGATTTTGAGTCCGTAGGCGACGGATTCAATATGCTATTCGGGAGCTTCTGCTTCCAGGTGGAACAGATCGGCACCCTCTGCCTGCCAGAGCGGGTGTCGCCTCCATCGATCAGGCCCGCCTCATGGGCACCACCAATCGGTGTCCTGGACACACCGGCCCCGACGTACACTTCGGATGATAGCAACAACTCCAACTCCGATCTGTGTGATCCCCCCACCGATGAAGGAACCTATGGTTCTGGATCTGAAAGTTGTGGGAGCAATGACCTCCCTCATCGCTACGTATGTGCAATCATCCATGATGGTAACGTTGGCGACGACACCGACCTGCCAAATCCCCTCCCCAACCCACATGCTCCTAATGCCGCGAACGGAGGAAACGGACCACCCCCGCCTAATCCCAATGGGAACAGGGCAACCAACAATGCTAAAGGCATCAACCACGTCCGTCACGATATCAACCTCAACGATGCCGAGTGGGAAAGGGTGCGTGAAGCTGTACGAGGCACCAACCCTCTGCCAGTCGACGCCCCTCGCGACATGCTGGTGGGTTACCACTGGCTCCTCATCGAGGAGCACAATCGACAAATCAAGCAGCAAGACGAGCTCGAGCGGCGCAGGCGCGCGGCTGGCGAGTCAAGCATGCGGCGAGCTACGCTCTCCTCCGCTGGAGGATCCTCCTCGAAAGGCTACGACGGCCGCAAGTATCGCTCTCGCTTGGAGCGCATGGATCCTGCCGCATGACGTGAGGCCACCAAGGCACTCGACATGTCCTTCATGACGATGGACTTGCAGGGCAATATCATGCCCAAAACGCCGCAGGCTGCGGTGATGGTGGCCACCACCTACTTGGCATCAAAACCGGCACCGGCAGGAGACCCACGGTACACAATCCACAAATCTGCGATTGTAGGTCTCGGACTCGTCGGAGTTGCGCTCCATGACGAGGTAGCCGCGGAGCCGAAGAAAAAGGCCGCGCTAAAGTTCACTCAAAACCGCACACCCTCATTCGACGAGGAAGAACATGACCTGACGCGGCGCCGTCGTAGCCCACGGCGCAGGAGCAACAACTACGACACTCGTAGCGAGCTCGTGCAACACAAGATTAATAAGTCACGCACAAAGCGCGCATGCTCCATGGAGTCTGAAGACGAGGACACAGATCTGTGCAGCGCCAGGTGCTTCAGCAGGGCCGTGCAGCAATCACGGATGCCCAAGGGCTTCAAACTCCCTTCGGACAACCAAAAATTCGACTGCGCGCAAGAGCCAAAGATTTGGATCGATGACCATCTGTCGTCAGTCAAACTCCATGGCAGGAGTAAAAACACAACCATGCAATGCCTTCAGCTGTAGCTGACGGGCGCAGCTAGAGCCTGGCTCAACAGCCTCCCTTCCGGATTCATCCGCAGTTGGGAAGAGCTAGCATACTGGTTCAACTGCAACTTCAAGGGCACCAGCAAGAGACTAGCTTCAATCGAGGAGCTACGCGCCTGCTGCCAGCGGTCCAACGAGTCTATCCGCTCGTACATACTGTGTTGGTCCATCATCAAAAACTCCACCACGAACATCTCGGAGGAAAGGGCAATCAACGCCTTCAACGATGGTGTCAGGCGCTGTGAATTCAAAGAGGAGATCGGACGCGTCAAGCCAAAACCATCGATCACTTGATGGACATCGCCAACCGCTGGGCCGATGGCGAAGATGCCATCAACCGATCACGTTCGGATGATGAGGAAGACTTCGGTTGTAGGCGCGACCACCGAGGAAAAAGAAGAACGCGCGTCTATGATGAACGCGGATAAGTCGATATGGTTGCGGCAGGCTACGCCGACCGCCGCGATGATGGAAACCACAACAACGGGTACCGGAGCGCCAACTACCACGATGGTGGAAGGCCAACGCAAACATGGCAGCGCCGCAACTACGACGATGATCCATCTGCATTTGAAAAGTTGTTGGATCCCTACACCATCCACTTCTACATCGACAAGCAGGATGGCAAAACAAAGGCTAGCAACATGCTCAAGGACTATAGGGAGTTCTAGAAAATCCATGAGGGATTCGCCCAAATGCGTCGTCAGGTGGTGAATCCCGGATTTGCCCCTTCCCCAGGAGCCGTCGCACATGGAGACCCACCTCCGCTGCCCGGAGCACCCGCGTAGCCTACGGCTGCGCCGGCCTAGAACAACAGGGCAGATGCATACCCGCCACCGCTGGGAGCCCTAATGA
This sequence comes from Avena atlantica, assembly GCA_910589765.1. NCBI lineage: Eukaryota > Viridiplantae > Streptophyta > Magnoliopsida > Poales > Poaceae > Avena > Avena atlantica. The sequence continues at coordinate 306,156,682 of OU342736.1, forward strand.
TACAAAAGGGGCGCCCAACCAATAGGGTGCAGAAGAAGATCACCCGCCAGGTTAACTTTGTCGTGACGGCTTCGCCAGCCATACCTGAGTACATCAGCGGCCCGGAATCATGCATCACATTCGATCGTTCTGATCACCCGCGCCAGATACCTCGCCCAGGTCATTCTGCCCTCGTGCTCGAGACCCAGATCGGAGAATTCGAGATGAGCCGTGTCTTCATGGACGGCGACAGCGACATCAACCTGATGTTTTCCAGCACACTCGCAGCTATGCGGATCCCGCTAAGCAGCCTGGAGGCGTCGGACACGACGTTCCACGACATCGTCCCAGGGAAGGGAATATACCCTCTGGGCAAAATATGGCTTGACATCATCTTCGGCACCCCCAACAACTTCAGGCATGAGCGGCTCGAGTTCAAGGTGGTGGACTGGCCCTCGCAGTACCACGCAATACTTGGTCGGGCGGCATTCACAAGATTCCTGGCAGTGCGACACTACGCATACCTTCTGCTGAAGATGCCATGACCCAATGGTGTCATCACTGTCCCGAGAAGCTTCACCAAGTCAGACAGTTGCGACAGGAACTTCAATAAAATCTCCTAGTCGTTCGGCATGCATTAGGAGCTTGCAAGACTAGAAGAGGTCACGGACAACGGTCTTCCCCCAGTCACCAGGCAGAACGCACCCGATATGTCGTTTGACTCCACAGTCAACACCCAAAAGGTGCGTTCCACCCGACAGAGCCCTCCAAGACGGCATTGATCTCCAACGACCTGAGTCCTGATACGTCGGAAACGTATCTATAATTTTTGATGTTCCATGCTTGTTTAGTATCTACTTTGCTTTGCTTTATCTACACTTTGAGGTGTTTTTATATTGTTTCTGGAACTTAACAAGTTGCCACAGTGCCAGTTGCCTGTTTTCTTCCGTTTTTGGTTCCAGAAAGGCAGAAAATCAATATTCTCGGAATTGGACGGGACAAAAGCCAAAGTCAATATTTTATCGTGAGGGACATGAATCCAGAAGACGAGACGGAGAAGAGAACCAGGGCAGCCAGACTCCCCTAGGCACGGGTGGGCCCACCCTGTGCCTGGGTAGGGTGTAGGGCCCCTGGCCACCTCCCAGCCTTGCCTCTTCGCCTATAAGAAGCCCCCGATGCAGAAACCCTGGGTATCCGATCAAAAATCCATGAAACCGTCTGTAGCCGCCGCCACCATCGTCCCTAGATTGGGGGATCTGAAGTTCTTCCCAGCACCCTGCCGGAGGGGAGATCATCCCGGAGGCCTTCTTCTCTGGTATGATGCGTGAGTCGTTCCTATAGGGGTTCGTAGCATGGAAAACAAAAAAATTCTACCGCATGCACACAAACAAGACAAGATCTATCTACTAGATTGTAGCAACGAGTCGATAGAGGAACTCACCCTCGAAGATTCCAAAGCGGTTAACGAGAGCAGATTCTCGTGGGTGATGTAGTCGTACTCTTGCCGATCTCAAGATCGCGTAGACGATCCTTCCGGTGCTGCGTTCCGGCAACGCTTCCATAGTCGGTCACACGTTCGGTACTCGATGAAGACCTTCCTAACCCTTGTTCCAGCAGGCAGCGGAGGTTGTAGCACTCTCCTCGCGATTCCGGCAGCACGACGGCGTGGTGTCGGAAGTAGAGGGGAGATCTCGCAGGGCTTCGCCTTAAGCCTGAGCGAGTATGGTGGAGTATGAGAGAGGCCTTGGTGATCTAGGGTTTAGAGGGCACCAAGGGGAGGGTGTGGCCGGCGGCTAGGGCTTGGGGAAGCCCCAAGTCGCCGACTTGGGAGGAACCCTAGGCGGCGGCAGCACTTGGAGGTGGTTGCGCGCAGGAGCTAGGGGTTTTGAGTGTGAGGGTAGGGGGCAGCCCTACCCCTCCTTATATAGGTGGGAGGGAGGCGGTTGGGAGGAGGGAGTCCTCCTCCAACTCCCCCTCTTTGGCCAGTGGGTGGAGGGAGTGGGACTTCCTCCCCAAGTAGGTTTCCTACTCTCCTTCCACCAAGCAAACTTCAGATTTGACTTTTCAAATTGGCGTTTAACTTTCAAACTTCGATTTGATTTCTCTCTTTATATTTCCCAGACAAGTGACCTAGTACATGATGCAACCATTCCACATTTTCATGACACATCAATGTACCCTTCCCCTCCGGAGTGCCGGACCTTCTAGACCCTTCTAGAACATTCCTAGTGAAAACACCGGAATCATTCCCGAACTCCGAAACAGGACTTTCCTTATATGAATCTTATTCTCCAAACCATTAAGGGTCTCCTCGTGATATCCCGGATCCCATCCGAGACTCCGAACAACATTCGGTCTCTTACTCATCATTCCATAACTACACAACAACATCGAATCCTTAAGTGTGTCTCCCTACGGTTCGTGAATTATGCGGACATGACCGAGACACCTCTCCGATCAATAACCAATAGAGGAATCTAGAAATTCATATGGCTCCCACATATTTTTATGATTACTTTGCGATCGAATAAACCACTTACATACGATACCAATTTCCCTTTGTCTCACGATAGTATACTTATCCGAGGTTTTGATCGTCGGTATCTCTGCATACCTAGTTCAACCTCGTTACCGATAAGTACTCTTTTCTCATTCCCATGGTATGTGATCCCTTGTGAGCCAGTCACATGCTTGCAAGATAATTGGATGACATTCCACCAAGAGGTCCCAGAGTATATCTATCCATCATATGGATGGACAAATCCCACTCTTGATCCATGTGCCTCAACCCATACTTTCCGAACACTCAATGCCACCTTTATAGCCACCCAGTTACGGTGTGGTGTTTGATTTCATCAAAGCATCCTTCCGGTTATGGTGATTAGCATGATCTCATGGTTGAAGGAATTTAGGTTACTATGTATCAGAAAGCTTATAGCAATTGAACTATTAAAATGACTTGATCTTTATGCTACGCTTATCTATAGGAGTATGTCCATCATACCATTCTCCTAATGATATGATCTTGTTGTTAATAACATCTCATTGTTCATGATTGGGAATCCACGATCATCTATTAACCAACAAGCTAGTATTATAAAAGAGGCTTTACTAGGGACTCTAATTTAGTTTACAAATCACACAAGTATTAATGTTTCCGGTTAATACTGTTATAGCATGAATGTAAAAATTTATCATAAACACAAAGATATAATAATAAGTACATTTATTATTGCCTCTAGGGCATATCTCCAACAGTCTCCCACTTGCACTAGAGTCAACTAATCTAGATTACATGGTAATATACCGAACACCCATGGTAGTTTAGTGTTGGTCATGTTTTGCCCTCGGGAGAGGTTTAGTCAATGGATCTACCACATTCAGATCTGTGTGTACTTTGCAAATCTTTATGTCACGATCTTGGACATGTTCTCGAATAGCGTGAAAACGTAGCTTGATATGCTTCAGCTTCTTGTGTGACCTTGGTTCTTGCGCATTGGCTATGGCACCCATGTTATCACAGTAGATAGACATTGGGTCCAGCACACTTGGAACCACACCGAGCTCTGTAATGAACTCTTTCATCCATATCGTCTCTTGTGAAGCCTCCTAAGCAGCTATGTATTCCGATTCAGTTGAAGGTCTCGCCACAATGATTTGCTTTGCACTCCTCCATCTAACTGCTGCACCATTCAAAGTAAATAGTATCCAAATTGAGATTTAGAATCATCTGGATCGGTGTTCCAACTAGCATCGGTGTAACCATTAACAACGAGCTGTTCATCACCTCCATAAGAAAGAACCATATCCTTAGTTCTTCTCAAGTACTTAAGGATGTTTTTGACCACTGTCCAATGATCCACTCCTAGATCACTTTGATATCTGATAGTCAAACTAACAGCATATGCAATGTCGGGTCTAGTACATAGCATGGCATGCATTAGAGATCCTATGGCTGAGGCATAGGGAGTCTTACTCATCCTTTCTCTATCTTCTGCCATTGTAGGACTTTGAGTTTTACTCAAGGTCGTATTGGGCAACATGGGCAAGAACCCTTTCTTGCTATCTTCCATTCCAAACCTCTTTAGAACTTTGTCCAAATATTTACTTTGTGACAATGATATTAGGCGTCTTGATCAATCTCTATAAATCTTTATGCCTAATATGTAAGATGCTTCGCCAAGATCTTTCATTGAAAAACTATTATTCAAATAATCCTTGACACTATTAAGAAGGTCTACATCATTCCCAATCAACAATATGTCATCTACATATAATATTAAGAATGCTACAGAGCTCCCACTCACTTTCTTGTAAATACAAGCTTCTCCATAAGTTTGTATAAAACCAAAACTTTTGATTACCTTATCAAAATGTTGATTCCAACTTCGGGATGCTTGCTTTAATCCATATATGGACCGTTGAAGTTTGCATACCTTGTTAGCATCTTTAGGATTGACAAAACCTTTGGGTTGCACCATATACAACTCTTCATCAATGTCTCCATTGAGGAACACCGTTTTGAAATCCATCTGCCATATCTCATAATCATAATATGCAGCGATTGCTAACATAATCCTCATAGACTTTAGCTTCGCTACCGGTGAGAAAGTCTCATCCTAGTCAACTCCTTGAATTTGTCGAAACCCTTTTGCGACAAGTCGAGCTTTATAGACAGTAACATTACCATCAGCATCTGTTTTCTTCTTAAAAATCCATTTGTTCTCGACAGCCTTCCGGCCATCCGGTAAGTCCACCAACGTCCATACTTGGTTTTCGTACATGGATCCAATCTCGGATTTCATGGCTTCTTGCCATTTATTGGAATCTAGGCTCATCATCGCTTCTTCATATGTCACAGGGTCATCGGTGTTGTCCACCAACATGACACTCATAACGAGATCATACCAATCAGGAGTGGTACGAGTTCTTGTTGACCTGCGAGGTTTTGTAGTAACTTCAACCGAAGTTTCATGATCATCATCATTAGCTTCCTCTCTTATTGGTGTAGGCGCCACAGGAACTACTTCCGGTGCTGCGCTACTCGCAAGTTCGAGATAAGGTTCAACAACCTCGTCGAGTTCTACTTTCCTTCCAGTCACTTCTTTCGAGAGAAATTCTTTCTCTAGAAAGGATCCATTCTTGGCAACGAAGATTTTGCCTTCGGATCTATGATAGAAGGTATACCCAATAGTTTCCTTCGAGTATCCTATGAAGACGCATTTTTCCGCTTTGGGTTCAAGCTTGTCCGGCTGTAACTTCTTTACATAGGCTTCGCAACCCCAAACTTTAAGGAACGACAATTTAGGTTTCTTCCCAAACCATAATTCATACGGTGTCGTTTCAACGGATTTAGGTGGTGCCCTATTTAAAGTGAATGCGGCTGTTTTTAATGCATAACCCCAAAATGATAGCGGTAAATCTATAAGTGACATCATAGAACGAACCATATCTAAGAGAGTTCGATTACGACGTTCGGACACACCATTACGCTGTGGTTTTCCTGGTGGTGTCAATTGTGAAAGTATTCCGCATTTTTTCAAATGCTCGCCAAACTCGTAACTTAGATATTCACCTCCACGATCAGATCATAGAAATTTAATCTTCTTGTTACGTTGATTCTCTACCTCACTTTGAAATTCCTTAAACTTCTCGAATGTTTCGGACTTATGTTTCATGAAATAGATATACCCATATCTACTCAAGTCATCTGTGAAGGTAAGAACATAACGATAACCACCACGCGATGCTACACTCATTGGACCACACACATCGGTATGTATGATTTCCAATAAGTCTGTAGCTCGCTCCATCATACCATAAAATGGAGTCTTGGTCATTTTACCCATCAGACATTCTTCGCATCTCTCAAGTGATTCGAAATCAAGTGATTCAAGAAGTCCATCGGAATGGAGTTTCTTCATACGCTTCACTCCAATGTGACCAAGATGACAGTGCCACATATAGGTCGAGTTATCGCTCAATTTCAAACGTTTAGCTTCAATATTATTAATGTGTGTATTACCATAATCGAGATTCAATAAGAATAGACCATCTATCAAAGGTGCATGTGCATAAAACATATTACTCATATAAATCGAACAACCATTATTCTCTGACTTAAAAAAGTAACCGTCTTGCAATAAACATGATCCAGATATAATGTTCATGCTCAACGCAGGCACCAAATAACAATTATTTAAGTATAAAACTAATCCCGATGGTAGATGAAGTGGTAGCGTGCCGACCGCGATCACATCAACCTTTGATCCATTTCCAACGCGCAACATCACCTCGTTCTTCACTAGCTTCCGTTTATTCTGCAGCACCTATTTCGAGTTACAAATATGAGCAACCGAACCAGTATCAAATACCCAGGCACTACTACGAGTACTAGTGAGATACACATCAATAACATGTATATCGGATATACCTTTCTTCTTGATGTTGCTGTTCTTCAAATCCGCGAAGTACTTTGGGCAATTCCGCTTCCAGTGACCTTCTCCCTTGCAGTAAAAACACTCAGTATCAGGCTTAGGTCCAGCCTTGGTCTTCTTCGCCGGCGCGGCAACTTTCTTACCGCCCTTCTTGAAGTTTCCCTTTTTCTTAGACTGGCCTTGCTTCTTGAATTTGGTGGTCTTATTGACCAACAACACTTGGTGCTCTTTCTTGATCTCCACTTCTGCAGATTTCAACATGGAGAAGAGTTCTGACAACGTCTTGTCCATGTTTTGCATATTGTAGTTCATCACAAAGTTCTTGTAACTTGGTGGCAGTGATTGAAGGACACGGTGAATCCCCAAAGAATTAGGAATCACTATACCCAAACTTTGGAGTTTGTTTGCGTGCCTAGACATCTTAAGCACGTGCTCACTGACGGAGCTGCCCTCTTCCATCTTGCAGTTAAAGAACTTTTCAGAAGCTTCATAACTCTCAACTGTCGCGTGAGCCTCAAATATCATTTTGAGTTCACGGACAATATCATGTGGGTCATGATTCTCAAACCTTTTCTGAAGCTCCGATTCCAAACCATACAAGATAACACACTGAACTGTGGAGTACTGATTCTTTTGAGTGAGGTAAACATTCTTTACTTCATCGGTAGCAGTAGCTGCAGGCGGGTCACCCAGCGGTGCATCCAACACATAGGTCAAATTACCAGCATTGAGGACAATCCTCAAATTGCGGAACCAATCCGCGAAGTTGCTTCCATTGTTTTTCAACTTTTCTTTCTCTAGGAACGCATTAAAATTGATGGTAGGGTCCGCCATTGATCTACAACATATTTGCAATAGTTTAGACTAAGTTTATGACAAATTGAGTTCTAATTAATAGTTAAATTAATCTAGGTGAACTCCCACTCAAAACAATATCCCTCACATTGTTTTAGTGATCACACGAACCAAATCCACCACATCAAAACCAATCATCACGAGAGTTGATGTAGCTTCAATGGCGAACAATCAACATGTTCATCATATCTACTATATGACTCATGCTTTACCTTTTGGTGATCTGTGTTCCGAGACCATGTTTTTACATGCTAGGCTCGTCAATATTAAACCTTAGCTTCCGCATGAGCAAATCTGGCTTGCTCACGTTGTATACACTCGCAGAATCTAGCACACCCGATCATCACGTGGTGCTTCGAAACAACGAGCTTTAGCAATGGTGCTTACTAAGGATGAACACTTTAAAACTTGAAATTGTGTGCTTGAGGGATCATCTTATAATGCTACTATCGTTAATTAAGAAATACATGATGCATAAAAGGATTAACATCACATGCAATTCATAATATGTGATATTATAGGGCCTTTTTCTTGTGCTTCCGATCTCCATCTTCAAGCACAAACATGATCTCCATCATCACCGGTATGGCGTCAAGGTCAATGGTGCCGTTTCATGGTTGTCGTCCACCAGCTTCAACTATTACAACTACTTTGAATAGACACGCATGTCTTAACGGAATTTAAATACAACCATATGGCTCCTTTCGGTTGCCAACTTACAATAAGGAACATTGCATACATCAAATATAATAACTATCATGGCCATATCACATCATGGCACACCCCTTCAAAACAAAGTTAGACGCCTCTAATTTTCTTTGCATATTTTACGTGGTTTGGGGCTTTCAATAAGTGTCGTTCTAACTTACGAACAAGAACCACAACCTTGATGCTTGAACTATCAAGTGCCCGTTGTAAATTGAATCTATACTATGATGGGAGAGACACACACCCGCAAAGCCACTTATGCAATACAAGTTGCATGTTGAGCGTGGAGCAAGTCTCAAAAACGATGTCATGTAAGGTTATCCCGGGTCGCTTCATCCCATCATACCGCAAGATGCAAAGTACACAAAAGCAATTGATAATAAAAGCACCACTGCCCACAATGACCATTGTGTTCTACTCGTGCAACAGATCTACATATAGACACGACTCTGATACCACTGTAGGGGTTCGTAGCATGGAAAACAAAAAATTTCTACCGCATGCACACAAACAAGCCAAGATCTATCTACTAGATTGTAGCAACGAGTCGATAGAGGAACTCACCCTCGAAGATTCCAAAGCGGTTAACGAGAGCAGATTCTCGTGGGTGATGTAGTCGTACTCTTGCCAATCTCAAGATCGCGTAGACGATCCTTTCGGCGCTGCGTTCCAGCAGCGCTTCCACAGTCGGTCACACGTTTAGTACTCGATGAAGACCTTACTCTCCCTTGTTCCAGCAGGCAGCGGAGGTTGTAGCACTCTCCTCGCGATTCCAGCAGCACGACGACGTGGTGTCGGAAGTAGAGGGGAGATCTCGCAGGGCTTTGCCTTAAGCCGGAGCGAGTATGGTGGAGTATGAGAGAGGCCTTGGTGATCTAGGGTTTAGAGGGCACCAAGGGGAGGGTGTGTATAGCACCCCGGTTAAATCCGGTACTAGAAATTGCTGTTGTTTTGTATTATGTGCATCATCATGACATTAGCATGCATCGATCTGTCTAAAACTATTTTACTAAAAGCCATTTTTCATTTTCTACAAATATCCCTCTCTTTATTCAAATGCGAAACCTCGGTCTTTTCTGGATCTTGTATTTATCTAAAACTATATTTCAAATGTTTTGTTTTATAAAATTAATAAAACAATTTTTACCAGGGGAGGCCGCCACCGTCCAGGCCCAAAAGGCCCAACTGGCAGCAGCCTACTACCCCATCGAATCTTGGCCCTTGATCAAACCTAGATCTATCCAGAAACCCTAATCCCCACCCAAACCCTAACCTACCAGCTACACCCCACCACCCATCTCTACCGCCGCCATCTCCCCAGGCCCGGTCAAACCCCACTGCCTGTCCGTCTGACCCCACACGCCCCACACCCCGCGGGCTCGACCCCCTCATCCTCGCGTGGTCGCTCCCCTCCTTCCCTAGCAACCGCCACCGCCACCAGTTTTCCCTCTGCCCGCACACCCTCTCTCCTCAACCTCGTGCCGCCGCCTCCTCCCAGGCATCGCCGCCTCTCCCTCCGTTGTCCGCTCGCCGCTAGGTTCCTCTCCCTAGCTCGTGAGCCACCGGCCTCGTCACCCCTCTCCACCAGCCGCTGCCGGCGCCTCCATGCCGCGTCTCCTTTGCTGCGGGCCAACCGCCCCTGCAGCTCGGCCTTGCTGGCCCACCTCTGGCCTGCGATAAGGCACCGCGCGCCTCCCTCGTCCTCTTCCTGGCCGCCCGCCCGGGACGCCCTGCCTCTTCCGGCCGCCTTCCGCCTCCTCGCTCGCTCCCCGGAATCACGCCACCGCCGTTCCAGGTTCGGCCGCCGGCCTCTGCTCACCTTCCGCGTCGCGCGGGCCTTCCCGTCCCCGCTCGCCGGAGGCCGCCCTCCACCGCCCTGGAAACACGTCGCCGTCGTCCCACGTCGTGCAACCGCCGCGGTCACCTTCCCGCGCCGTCACCTCTGCCCCGACCTGCCCTCGTCGACACCATCTCCTTCCTAAGAGCACGCATGCGTCCATAATACTCCCGCTGAATCCTTGTTGTACTGGTGTATGCATCGCCCGCGTGGTCGTGACCGTGTCCGTCAAAGTTTCTGTCTGTTGGCTTCGTGGGACACCAAGTCAGCAACACCGACAAGATCTTCCAAAGCCGCCCCATTCCTGTGTCCCCACCGACTCGAAGATCAGCCGTGTGGCTCCCTTCTTTTGTTTTGTTTCGCCACAAGTTAGCTGAACGCATGAGGCCATGAACCCTTCAAGATATTTGTGACATCAAGCTCGACACCGACAATCGAGTGGAACCCCAATTACTTCGTCATGTAAACCAGGGGCGATGACGCCGAATCGATAAGATCGCCGAAGATCGAGCCCTGGCGCGTTCTCCTTCCTCTTCGAAGACTGATCCGGCCGAGACCGACCCCATCAAACCCCTACCCAAGATCGCCAAAACCAATGTGTGACCCCTATCCGAGACCCCTCATATTTTTATAATATATGATATTGATCTTGTTGCATATTAAATGAACATGTTTGCATACATATTGTGGGTGTTTGAGGGTATCTAGATGATTCACCTAAATTAAATATGGAGACCATATGCAGGCGAATCTAGTCTAATATTGATCCCATTTAAATTTGTGCATTGAACCGGTGAAATATTTTGCCTTGATAAGACAACATTTAAATTGCGAGGCATATAAACAACTTGAACCATCTAATTAATTGTCGGGACCCCGGTTCCGCTCAATATGACCTAATTGCACCGCACCTTTGTCATGTCATACATCATACATGCATCATGCCCGATCTTCTGCCGTAGTATTAAATATTGCATCCGGTGTTTCTGCTAGTGCTTTGCTTCTTCACGGATTAGGCCGATGAGTTGATGCGAGTGTCGACCTGATCTTCGGATGAACCTTCCGCAATGTTTTCAGGCGAGCATTCTCCCCCTTTCTACCTATTTTACTTGTATAGTCTTTATTTCCTCCTGTTGATCTATTGCTATCTATGTTGCGATGCTCTAGTTTTCGTACCCGGGATATCCCTTGCAGCCTTATATTGCCTTGGACACATCCTATTACCTGTTGTTTGGTAGATAGTTGGACTTGCGTGTCGTAGTCGCTTGCTCAAGTGCTGTTGCGTGTCGTCAAGTACCACAGTTGTTGGAGTATTTCCGTATGTTTAATGTTGGAGATGATCATGGCTTTAATTATTCTTTAATAACTAAAATTGAAGTAGGTAAATGCAGAGGCACCGGTGGGTAATAGACAATATTTGGTTTTTAACCGCTCACTGGTGTCCCGTAGGACCCCGAGTTCTTGACACCTGTTCCGAGATCGAGCGCGCTAACCACAGGTGGGGTGTGTGGGCACCCCCATCGATTAGTATCTGATTTCAAAGTACTGTACCGGGGGCCACAAAGTAGTTTGGGGCTTTATTACTATCCCGTACTTATGCCATGCTTTACTGCTTTTTTTACGATTGCGCGTGGAGCGCCTGTACTGTTTTGGATCGCGGCACGATTTCGTGGTATCGACAAGCCCAGTCACACTTTCGGGTTCCCAGTCGTTTACAGCCGGTCTCGCAAACCCTGGGTCCGTCTCGGAGACCGTCCGACTTCATTACGGGTAGCGTAGTGGGGTGGCCCCCCATGTGCTTGCTTTGGGTCTGGGAAACGTCGTTTCCGAAACCCCGTCGACATACTGTTGGGTGTATGTTTTGTGATCTTGTACCTACCTGATCTGACAACAAGGGTGTAGGTGCGTGTGGAAACTTTGGTGCACCCCTGCAGGGTTAAATCTTTTGGAGAAGCCGTGTCTGCGGTTATGGACGACTTGGAGCACAGTTCTCGATCATAGACAACTATAACTAAAGTTTACTGTTATAATTTGACTTGTATCCGATATGACTAGTAATCAGCTTCACTACGACGGAATGGCTAAATAAAAGTACCAACAACTGCTGGGTTTGGGGTATCTCATGCTAATTGTATCTGACTAGTAAGTGTTGCAACTACAATGGAATGGTTAACTAAAAGTGCCCACTGCTTATTATATCAGGATGACTATCTATACCTGACTAGTAATTGCTGCAACGATAACTGAATAAATAAAACTACCAACTGTGTGAGTTCCTCGGTTGACTTCCTCGTTTTGTCTCGAGGGGGAAATACCAGGATGGGTATGTTTGGTGGTAGTATCAGGTTGGTTCCGAATAGGTCTTTCTTATCCCTCTCTGATAGTCGACAGTTATATCGAGTCTCTATAGGTTGTTTAGTGCATGCTGTGCTGCCGCTTCAGTCCACCATACCTATGTAGGCGAGGACCGCCGAATTCTAGTCTCGCCGTGTACTGGCTCAATACTGACCGCTCTCTTTTTCCTTTGCCCTTTGTCGGCATCCCTTTTGTTTTTAGCAGGTTTGAGATCGACGTTGTTAGCAGGGTTACCCTTCCGGCTTGGCTTGGGCAGGGTTATGGACGCCATTGGTTATTCTTCAGGGCTCTTAGCCCCATTTGCATCTTCAGGGCTCTCAGACCTCCTCCAACTCCCCCTCCTTGGCCGGCGGGTGGAGGGAGTGGGACTTCCTCCCCAAGTAGGTTTCCTACTCTCCCTCCACCAAGCAAACTTCAGATTTGACTTTTCAAATTGGCGTTTGACTTTCAAACTTCGATATGATTTCTCTCTTTATATTGCCCAGACAAGTGACCTAGTACATGATGCAACCATTCCACATTGTCATGACACATCAATGTACCCTTCCCCTCCGGAGGGCCGGACCTTCCAGACCCTTCTAGAACATTCCTGGTGAAAACACCGGAATCATTCCTGAACTCCGAAACAGGACTTTCCTTATATGAATCCTATTCTCCGGACCATCCGGATCTCCTCGTGATATCCCAGATCCAATCCGAGACTCCGAACAACATTCAGTCTCTTACTCATCATTCCATAACTACAGAACAACATCGAATCCTTAAGTGTGTCTCCCTACGGTTCGTGAATTATGCGGACATGACCGAGACACCTCTCCGATCAATAACCAATAGAGGAATCTGGAAATTCATATGGCTCCCACATATTTTTACGATTACTTTGCAATTGAATGAACCACTTATATACGATACCAATTTCCCTTTGTCTCACGATAGTTTACTTATCCGAGGTTTTGATCGTCGGTATCTCTACATACCTAGTTCAACCTCGTTACCGATAAGTACTCTTTTCTCGTTCCCATGGTATGTGATCCCTTGTGAGCCAGTCACATGCTTGCAAGCTAATTGGATGACATTCCACCGAGAGGGCCCAGAGTATATCTATCCATCATATGGATGGACAAATCCCACTCTTGATCCCTGTGCCTCAACCCATACTTTCCGAACACTCAATGCCACCTTTATAGCCACCCAATTACAGTGTGGTGTTTGATGTCATCAAAGCATCCTTCCGGTGATGGTGATTAGCATGATCTCATGGTCGAAGGAATTTAGGTTACTATGTATTCGAAAGCTTATAGCAATTGAACTATTAAAATGACTTGATCTTGATGCTATGCTTATCTATAGGAGTATGTCCATCATACCATTCTCCTAATGATACGATCTTGTTGTTAATAACATCTCAATGTTCATGATCGGGAAACCACGATCATCTATTAACCAGCAAGCTAGTATTATAAAAGAGGCTTTACTAGGGACTCTAATTTAGTTTACAAATCACACAAGTATTGATGTTTCCGGTTAATACTGTTATAGCATGAATGTAAACATTTATCATAAACACAAAGATATAATAATAACTACATTTATTATTGCCTCTAGGGCATATCTCCAACAGTTCCACCTTGGACTATGGGTCCATGTAGTAGCTAGATGGTTGTATCTCCTCCTTGTGCTTTCATGTATAGATCTTGTGAGCTCCGTTCATGATCAAGATCTAATCTATTTGTAATCATGCATGTTTTGTTTACGGGGATCCGATGGATATTGAGATTACTATGTCAGATTGATTAATGGTTTTGTCTTGATGATTCTGTCATGTCTATGTTGTTTGTGATCTTGCATGTTCTCCGTTGTTAGTAGCTATCTTGGCCAAGTAGTTGCTACTGATTCCAAGAGGGGGTATTTATGCTCGATAGTGGGTTCATGCCTCTAGTTTACAAGGGAAGTGACAAAAATATCTTCGGTCGTAGATGTGATGTTGCTACTAGGGAGAAAACAACGGTCTCTTGTTCATAGAACAAGTGGATTGTTTATCTTACACACTTTTCTTAAAGCAGTTGTTTGTTGATTGCAACTTAATACTGGAGGGGGTTCGGATGATAACCCAAAGGTGGACTTCTAGTCATAGATGCAATTGGATGGCGGTCTATGTATCTTGTTGTATTGCCTAATCGAATCTCATAGGATCTTTTTGTCTGGTATTGCATTGTTATTCCTTGCTCAGTTCTTGTCAATTGCCCTGCTGTAATTTGTTTACCCTTCATGCCATGCTGTTTATCTGAGAAGAGCACCTCTAGTGAACTATGGACCCCGGTCCAATCTTTACCATTGATACATCTTGCACTGTTACTTGTTTACTTGCTGCAAACCATTACCTTCCACACCATACGTTTAATACTTTGTTACAACAAACTGCTGAGCTTGACAACCTCACTGATTCGTTGGGGCGAAGTCTTGAGTCTATGTTGTGCAGGTTTCCACGTTGCTTGCAACACCTGTGTGACATTTCCTTCCTCCTGCTGGTTCGATAACCTCGGTTTCTTACTGAGGGAAAACTGGCTGCTGTGCTTCTTCACACCCTGCTCTTAGGGTTCTCAACAGGCTTCACGTTAGCCATCAAGCTTTTTCTGGCGCCGTTGCCAGGGAGGCCAAGGATGTCTTCAAAAGGGGAGTCCTCCACTTCCTTTCTCTTTATTTTATTTTTAGTTTGCTTAGTTTCTTTTGCTTGGTTTTGTTTGCCTCTTTCCAAAAATTCCAAAAAAATTAGTCTAGTTTGGTTTGCTTGCTTTATTCAATAACACAAAAAAATTAGTTCCTGCTCTAGCTGCTGCTGCTATTTTTGGCTTGCCCACCTTTGCCAAAATGAACTCTGCTGAGAACACCAAGTTGTGTGACTTAACTAGCACAAACAACAATGATTTCCTTAGCACTCCTATTGCTCCACCTGCTCCTGATGTTACCTTTTATGAAATTAAGCCTGCCTTGTTGAATCTTGTGATGAGAGAGCAATTTTCTGGTGCTAGTTCTGATGATGCTACTGCCCATCGCAATAACTTTGTTGAACTTTGTGAGATGCAAAAGTATAAAGATGTAGATGGTTGCAATATTTTTGAAGTGATTATGTTCTTGCAAAAGCTTGCTAGAAGTCCTGATGCTAGTGATATGCATGTTGCTTTCAGTAAACACATTACAGATGCTCTTGTTAAGATTAAGGAAGAGAAGCTAAAACAAAAAGCTTCTATCCCTAGGAAAGTAGAAGATAGTTGGGTACCCATTATTAATGTGCAAGTGAATGACTTTGATCTCAAAGCTTCATGTGATCTTGGTTCTAGTGTCTCTATTGTGCCCAGGAAGATTTATGAAATGCTTGATTTGCCACCTTTGGAAGATTGGTATTTGGATGTCCCACTCAATGATAATGCTAAAAGGAAACTCATGGGGAGTATCAATGATGTTCTCATTATGGTTAACAATGCTTATGTCCCTGTGGATTTCTATGTTTTGGATGTTGAATACAATGCTTCTTGTCCAATTACTTTGGGAAGACCTTTTCTTAGAACTGTTGGTGCCATCATTGATATGAAAGAAGGCACCATTAAATATCATTTTCCATTCAAGAAAGGTATTGAACACTTCCCTATGAGGAGAGAGAAGTTGCTTTTTTCTCCTCCTTTGAAAGCAAGATTTGATGTTAATGCTTCCTCATTTGAAAATACTTGATTCTTCTTGCTTCTTGTGCCTAACTTAAAGGCGTTAAAAAAGTACTTGTTGGGAGATAACCCAAGAGTTTCCTTGAGTCTTGGAAGTTATTACTTCAGTAATGACCTCTCCTTATCCTTTTTGTTTGATTTTTGTGCCAAGAATTACATCTAATGAGAGGGAAGTAAGATTTGGGGAATTGCTGTCTCGAAATAGATTTCTGTCCTCCACCATAAAAATTTGTGAGGAGTCTCTGTAACTCGGATTGAGCTCAAAATTTACGAATAAATCCCCCAGTATGTTAGATAACTTTCGTTAGTTCAACACTTTTTGATTTGAGCAACATAAGATTTTCGACAAAATCGGTTTCTACCTGTTGGTCTGTTTTTACAGATTTCTGCCATTATTTGCATTTGCTTCTTATTGATTCCTTTTTTGAGTTCTCTTTTGGGGAATTGAGATTTTTTAAGGAGTTGCTACAGTAGCTTGTGTTTTTGGTGAACTTTTTTGCTGTTCCAAAGCTTTGCCTAAGGTCTAATATCTTTTGAATAAACTAATGTTGCTAATGAAGATTGTGTGAAGGAAAATTTTCAGGTGTAGAGAGAGAATGATGTAATGAGATGAAGAATGGACAAAATATCAAGCTTGGGGATGCCACCATGGTGTCACCCCAAGAAATATCCAAGAGGTACAAGAGTCAAAGCTTGGGATGCCCAAGGCATCCCCTTCTTCATCAATAAAAAGCTCAGGTCTTTCTAGACACTTCGTTTTTTATTGTTTCATGCACTATTGTGTTGTTCTTGGATCATCTTAGTTTTCGTTTGATTTGCTTAGCTTTGTTTAGTTTTCTTGAATAAAGTAGTTTGGACCCCCGTTCTTGCTGTGTTGTTTCAAATAAGTTGCTTGGTGTTGGACATGAGTAGGAAGTTCCTTCTTTAAAGTGCAAGAGGAGCTTGCATTGACTATGACTTAGACTTTAGCATGAGATGCTAGGTGTTGTTTTGACCTTATGCTTAGTGATTATTGCTGTAGCATGTCTTGTTCCAAACAATTGGGATTTCTTAGTGTGCCTTGAAGAAATTATTCATTGTTTTAGCATGCAAAAGCATAGTATTGTGGTATTCTCCTTTGATGCTTTGTTTGGGTTGACTTGGCACATGCTCACACCATGTTATGACTATGACAAGTCACCATAGCTCCCAGTCTTTTGCTAGCCTCCACTTGTATGAGTAAGCTCTACTCATGCTTCCAACTCCCAAGAAACCAAGTTATTCCAAAGTGTCTTTATAAACTCCTATGCGTGGTGTGTTACACCATTCCAAGCATATTCTTGTTTTCAGCTATCTTTCAATTAAAAACTATTTTTTATGTGAAAACTTAGTGATTAAAGCCCTCACAAACTTGATGGCACACTTTATATTCTTTGCCCCTAGTAAACTTGAACCATTGTGTCGTCTATATTGTATATGATTGCACTTATACGTTGGAATTAGCAGAACCATGCTGTCATGGGGAACGTTTTCAACATTTCCCTTGTACTTTGTACTAAATTGATATCATGCTCTTTTGTCTATGGATGTCACCGGTGTGAAATAAAGAGGGAACTTGTAAGTCCATGGAGTTTGTATTTTGTGTTAGAGAAATGCCTGGTCCGCTAGCCTAAGCCATGCCTAATCATGGTGGAAACTTGCAGCATCACCATAGTGAGATATCTATGAAGCATCCTCAATAAAAAGCTATGCACATAGTAAATAAAAAGATCACTGAGATGCTCATTGTCTGCTTGCCTTGTCATTTTGGTTATGGGATAGCTCTTGTACCATGTGAAAGGGGTACCCCATTGGCGGTCCTCTATGACACGCATGTACTTATAATGACAAGAACTTACAGGTGACTGAAGTTGAGTAGCATGAGGTGTGGCCCTCGTATTCAAGGGATTTAAATTGCCAACTTATACTTTGTCAAGCATATACTCCATAGTTTGTTCACTTTAACCTTAACCACTTCAAGATTCTTATGATAGGGGCAATGAGGGCCGAAAGCTAACAAGTATCATAATTGTTTGAAGCTCTTTTTGAAACTTGAAATCCCTGCTTCCCTTTATGAAGGGCCTTTCTTCCACTACTATTGAGTCTCCACCTTCTACCTTTAGGCACCATTAAGAGAGCATAGTTCTCATTCTGTGTGCAGTGTCCCAAAACTTATTGATTGATGCATATTGTGATATTACTTGTTATTGTGCTACTTGTTTCTAGTCACCCTTGTGAACTTTGAAGTTGTCCTATGCATCTATTTGGTACTATATGAGGGATAAGTTGATTGCCACTATGCCATGTTTTCTGTATGTGAAACAAACAAACGTTTTTCAATGCATGTTATTCATGACCTTTGTTTGTAGCCTTTCATGTTGCATGCATAGTTACTTTGTCTTATTGTTAGAACTCCATCTTTCATGCACATGTCTAGAGTTCTTTGTTCCCAGCTTTCAATGCTTGCAAATGGTTTGATCTTTCTTTTGATGGTGCATGTCACCTCAAAAATTATTCTTTTTATCAGTTACCTACTCGAGGACGAGTAGGAGTTAAGCTTGGGGATGCTTGATACGTCGGAAATATATCTATAATTTTTGATGTTCCATGCTTGTTTAGTATCTACTTTGCTTTGTCTACACTTTGAGGTGTTTTTATATCTTTTCTGGAACTAACCTATTAACAAGTTGCCACAGTGCCAGTTGCTTGTTTTCTTCTGTTTTTGGTTCCAGAAAGGCAGAAAATCAATATTCTCGAAATTGGACGGGACAAAAGCCAAAGTCAATATTTTACCGCGGGGGACACGAATCCAGAAGACAAGACGGAGAAGCGAACCAGGGCAGCTAGACCCCCCTAGGCACGGGTGGTCCCACCCCACGCGTAGGTAGGGTGTGGAGCCCCTGGACGCCTCCCAGCCTCGCCTCTTCGCCTATAAGAAGCCCCCGATGCAGAAACCCTAGGGTACCCGATCAAAACTCCACGAAACTGTCTGTAGCTGCTGCCACCATTGTCCCTAGATCAGGGGATCTGAAGTTCTTCCTGGCACCCTGTGAGAGGGGAGATCATCCCGGAGGCCTTCTTCTCCGGTATGATGCGTGAGTAGTTCCACCTTGGACTATGGGTCCATGTAGTAGCTAGATGGTTGCATCTCCTCCTTGTACTTTCATGTATAGATCTTGTGAGCTTCGTTCATGATCAAGATCTAATCTATTTGTAATCATGCATGTTGTGTTTGCGAGGATCTGATGGATATTGAGATTACTATGTCAGATTGATTAATGGTTTTGTCTTTATGATTCTATCATGTCTGTGTTGTTTGTGATCTTGCATGCTCTCCATTGTTAGTAGCTATCTTGGCCAAGTAGTTGCTAGTGACTCCAAGAGGGGGTATTTATGCTCGATAGTGGGTTCATGCCTCTAGTTCCAAGGGAAGTGACAGAAATCTCTTCGGTTGTAGATGTGATGTTGCTACTAGGGAGAAAATAATGGTCTCTTGTTCATAGAACAAGTGGATTATTTACCTTACACACTTTGCTTAAAGCAGTTGTCTGTTGCTTGCAACTTAATACTGGAGGGGGTTCGGATGATAACCCAAAGGTGGACTTCTAGTCACAGATGCAGTTGGATGGCGGTCTATGTATCTTGTTGTATTGCCCAATCGAATCTCATAGGATCTTTTTGTCTGGTATTGCATTGTTATGCCTTGCTCAACTGTCAATTTCCCTGCTGTAATTTGTTTACCCTTCATACCATGTTGTTTATCTCAGGAGAGTACCTCTAGTGAACTATGGACCTCGGTCCAATCTTTACCATTGATACATATTCCACTGTTACTTGTTTACTTGCTACAAACCATTACCTTCCACACCATACATTTAATCCTTTGTTACAGCAAACCGGTGAGCTTGACAACCTCACTGATTCATTGGGGCAAAGTCTTGAGTCTATGTTGTGCTGGTTTCCGCGTTGCTTGCAACACCTGTGTGACATTTCCTTCCTCCTGCTAGTTCGATAACCTCGCTTTCTTACTGTGGGAAAACTTGCTACTGTGCTTCTTCACACCCTACTCTTGGGGTTCCCAACAGGTTTCACGTTAGCCATCAAGTGCCGCATAGGAACTCGCGCTCATCGAATTCCTCCGTGAGCATTGAGAAATCTTCGCCTGGTGTCCTGCAGACATGCTAGGAGTTCCCACGTAATTCGCCAAGCATGCACTCAATGTGTTTCCGGATGATAAACTAGTAAAGCAGTCGATGCGTCGACTGTCCGAGAAAAGAGCTGAAGCAATCGGCATCGAAGTCAACTGACTCCTCGACCCCAACTTTATTCGGGAGATTAAGGAAAGAACATGGGTAGCTAATCCCGTGCTGCTCCCCCAAAAGGACACGGACATCCTCCGGATGTGCATGGACTTCATGTCGCTTAACAAGCACTGTCCCAAGGACCACTTACCTCTACCAAGGATCGACCAAATCATCGACTCCACTGCAGGATGCGAGAGACTCTCCTTCCTCGACGCCTACTCAGGCTATAATCAAATTCGACTGAAGGTCGAAGATCAGGAGAAAACGACGTTCATCACGCTGTTCGGGGTGTTCTTCTACAACACTATGTCCTTCAGGCTGAAGAACATGGGCGCCACCTACCAGAGGTGCATGCAGGCGTGCCTAAAGAGCTAGATCGTTCGCAACATCCAGGTCTATGTCGATGACATAGTAATCAAGACAAAGGAGGCCAGAACACTCATTGACGATCTCCGCGAGACGTTTGACAACCCCGATCATTACAAGATCAAGCTGAACCCAAATAAGTGCGCCTTCGGCGTCCCATCTGGGCAACTACTCAGGTACTTCATCTCTCAATGAGGCATCAAGGACAACCCGAAGAAAATCAGGGCTATACTAGCCATGGAGAAGCCTAAGAATGTCAAAGGGGTCCAACAACTAGCTAGATGAATCACGGCGCTCAGCAGATTCATCAGCCGCATTGGGCAAAAAGGCTCTCCTGTTCTACCAACTGCCACGCAAGGCCGAGAAGTTCGAGTGGACGGCTGAAGCCGATGAGGCATTCGGAGACCTCAAGCGCCTACTTGATGAGTGCATAATTTCATCATGTTTTATATTATTATTTTGCATTGTAGTGGTAGGATCTTGGTATTTTACGGTGTTCGCACACACCGTTTATGTTTATTTCACCAAGATTAGGACAGATGATGGATCCGATGAACATAATTCTTGGACCAGTTATATTGGAGTGAAAAGGAGCCAAAACAACATAAATCTCTTATTTGGGAAATATTAATAACGCCAGAAGAAAACCTGAAGCAATTGGAGGATATAGAAGGGTTAACGACCAACTATACGGCGGGAGTATTTTCTCCGTCCGTATAGTTGGCGCCGACACCGCCTCCTCAAATAGTTTCACCCCGTGCAACTCGATTAGAGAGACGACATACAAAACACCCAGAAATCGCCGAAAACCTCACCTCCGGAAGGGATCTGGAGGGGGAACTTACCCTAGGGATCCATCTTCGCCCTAAGCAGATCTGGGAGGAAAGGGCATCGATCTCCATCTTCATCAACCGCTGCATCACCATCATCATCATCTCCATCCATCCCATCTAGATATTGTTGTAATTCTTGCACTAGTTGTGGATTTATACAAGAACTATTCATCCATAATTGTTTCCATTACCATTTCCATGATGATGTTTGCCTCCATGTCTGAGTAGACCATTAGTTCTTGGGGAGATAGAGAAACCCTAGTATATGACTGAGATGAAATAGAGATTATTATGTTATACATCATTATATGTATGAGTTAATTGTCTTCATCTTGATGTTGGGAGTTGCGCACCTCCTTAATATTTGCCTCTTACGAGGACTTGATGAAGGGGATTATTTGTTGGTAGACAGAGGGATGGTAGCACTTACTGTGACTATAAAGTTGTTGTCATCCTTTACGTACTAACTTGGGAAAGCAAGGAGAACTTATTAAGCCATGTGCATGCCGCGGGAGAAATCCCTTAATAGCGGGATAATACGATTGATGTCATTTATCTGTCACCTGTGGTTATGAAGGATGATATGTGCAGTGGTTGCTGCCTAATCATCCATATATGGAGCTCCTCCCACATACATGCATATCATGAGAATATTCGTTATAATAATCTTGATCACTTAGTCTAAATTACTAGCGGTGTATCCACCAGTCCCCGAGAACGCCTTTTTTTTCCTATTGCAGTTTCAATCTTTCTTACACATGCGATTACTATTTTCTGCATTAATTTTTGTTTCACGTTACTTTATTGCTTCGCTCAACCAAAAACCCAAAAATAATTCTACTTTTCCTGCAGCTTAGAATTATTCCTTAAGTAATTCGTTTATTTTTAGTTAAAAGCATTTTAGTCTTTCGCCTACTGCTCTCTGTGGGATCGATATCTTTATTTCGAAACTAGCTACAAACGATCTGTGCACGTGTAGTCATCAAGCTATTTTCTAGCTCCGTTGCCAGGGAAATTTAGCGCTATAAGTCACTTTACTTTGAGTTATTTACTTTCGTAGCACTAATTTTTGATTTGAGTTGCAGTACCGTAACAATGGACAACACTCAACATTTAATCCAGCTTGAGGCTGTAAGGAATATGGGTTCACCCATGGACGCTTTTATAACTGTGAATAAGAGCATAAACCCCGATGGTATTGAGATCCATCCCTTATTATTTGAATTACTCAACTCAAAGAAGTTTGTAGGGACCAATGAAGAGAGTCCATATGGACACTTACAATTCTTTCAAGATGTTTTTGGTTCTTTTATATTTGATGATTGTGACCTTGATAATGTTTAAATCCAGTTGTTCAGACAAAATCTCTCCAATAATGTTTGCAACTGGTATAGATTCTTTTGTGCACAAGCACCAAGGACGTGGACAGATTTGACAACTAATTTTCTATCAAAATATTACTTAGAAAGCAAATCTCACAGGATGAGAGGTATTATTATCAGTTTCAAAAATAATGCTAATGAGAGTTTATTTGAAGGTTATCTAAGGTATAAAATCTATCTAGACAATTGCCCCATCACCGTTTGCATGATTGGTTAATCACTCATACTTTCTATGGAGGGATTAATAATAAAAATAGAACGAGCCTAGATACCGCTTCTAACGGTAGTTTTCTATCTTATACCTATGATGAAGCCTGGAAATTAATAATGAAAATGAGGGAGATAACAGAAAGTTATGAAAATGAGGAGAGTAATATGAATATTTTCTCTGAATATACTTGTGTTAATGACTTTCTTGCAGATGAAAGGACTTGTGTGATGATTAAAACCCTCAGCATTGATTCTTATTCGGTAAAAAGAATTATTGAGAATTATGCAGGGTATCTACAGGTACCTACATGATGGGAACCTTATAAACCCCTCGAAAAAAAGAAGCAAGCAAGAGAAGACGCATCATTGGTAAATTTTTTCCTCTAAACCTATTCAAGAGAATATTAAGAAAAAGTGCAGGGAGGAAGAACGTATAAGGAGAAGATCAAAGAAACCAGAGAAGAACCCCGATGCTACCAATGTAAATATTGTTATATTTAAAGATCTTATGGAGGCACGAATCATGGAAAATGAAGTAGTTATGCTAGACTCTGAAACTTCAGACTTCATCACATGTAAGATACAAGGTAGAGAAACTTCTAAACCTATGACTCCTATATATACTGCGGAGAAACTTCCTTATACGGAATTTGTGAGCCGATTTACACTATAAATATTATGCCTTCATGACTTTATGAGGAACTTCGCTAAAATTTAAATAATCTAGATATGGAACCGGTAGACACTATTATTAAATTGTCTAATAGAACTAATGTAAAACCAGAAGGTGTTATTAGAAATGTCTATGTATTTATTGGATCGCTCATGTACCCTCTTGATTTTCATGTAGTTGATATGCCTCAAGATACTTTTTGTCCTATTCTGTTAGGCAGGACTTTTGTCTCTATAACCAAAGATCGAATTGATAATAAGAAAGAGACTATTTCAATGATGTTTGGAGAAGAGGAAATGACATTCCACTTCCCCAAACTAAAGAACAGGCCATATGAAGTGGAAGATATCAAGGAGGAGAAAACAATTGACAAGCTAGCCGCAATTCATTTCAGCAATCCCCAAAATGAATTAGAAAGGGGCTTAGTTAATTGGGAAGAGGCACCAGATGATGAGGAAAGGGAAGACATGGATGAAAGGTTCCCAACCTTTAATAAGGTAGAGATCCCTGTGTTTACAATGCTATTCCCTGGATCAATAGCTAGCATCCACAGTTAAGATGTAATATCAACAAACAAAGGTCATAATACAACTTTATAACCAGGAATAAAATAATTTATTACATCTTACATAGCTCATTTGGCTATCTCATTACAATGCAGCAGAATATAACAATGGCATGGGGTCCTTCATCTTCAAAGTGCCACAGGCAGACATGTTGGTTGTAGACTTGGAATCCTAATCAATAACTTCACTAATATCAATCAAACCTGCAACATAACAAGTTACAGCCACAAGGGTCAATACATTTGAATTGTATTGGCAAGTGATACTATGGTGGTATAGTGGAGTCTATCATCTATATGCTTTTGGCTAAGTGGAGCTTTAGGCTTGCATTGCTCAAAATAGATTTTCCTTATCATTTGAAAACACTAAGTTTTTACTTTGACAAAATCACCCAAGGAACCACCAATAGAAATTGGTGAACCTTAAACCCTTGTTCAACCACAAGTTTTTAACTTAGAAATTTGGATGATGAGATTCTTGATTGCTTCCATGTCTTGATGCTCAGATTGTCCTTTACCAGGGACATGGCTAAGTACTTAGATTTTACACTCTGCAGAGGTGGTGCACTTTCCCCACAAGACTTGGTTTCACCAAGACAAGATCTTTCAGAAGCCTTCCCTTAGACCAAAATGGACGCGTTCCAACCTATCATTCCCCTACCACCAACTGTCCATTTGGCTAAGTTCTTGCAACCTATATGATCTAGGCAGAGCCCATAATGCCATGTGGTTGCACTTGAAGCTTCTCAACATTTGACATCTGAAATCTCTTTGTTCCTGGGTGGCCATCCACAAGTGAGACACCAAGTTTTCCCCAGCATACTGGACTTGGTGATGCCCAAGTTTTCCCCAGCATACTGGACCTGCATGACCACTCAACACAAACCATTCCTTCCATTCCACCCAGGTGATTCATTCACTTAGTTGTTTTATTAAACAAAACACAAGTCCTCAGACTTAGAAATTTTTCCATAGTATGAATATATATTCCACCCTTGTTTTCTATTAGCTAAGCTAAGCATGATAGTAGTAGGAATCTTAACTTAGGAAAATTTCACTAAGGTTTCATCTACTAGGATTTCCCATAGCATGGTTTATACTTAGCAAAAATTCCATGCAAGTCCTACTTAGAAATATCACTAATGCATAGTGAAAATAATGGGACAAAAGTATGAAGCATCACTTGCCTTTTTGGTAGAGAGTATAAGTTCACTTCCTTGTTCTTTGCAATTGTCACTCACTTCAAATCACTACAATTCAATCAAGCAAACAATATTTCATTCAAGCAATTCATCACATAAAATAATAGTGACAAGACAATGCATGCAAGCATGCTAAAGATTGTTTTATTTGTAAAAGTGGTTTCTAATGGTTCATAAACATTTGAAAACACCTAATGGTCATTTTATAAAGTGGCAAAATCATTTGTATAAGATTTTACTTCATAAACCATTTTTAGATCAAGTCATTATTTTATGTGGTGTAGAAATGCTTTTATTAAGGCAAAATTCTATAGGTTTCACAAAATATGTTTTCAAACCATATAACCTTGTGTTTAGGGTCAGAGAGTTTATTTCTAAAACATTTCTCAAAGGTTTTCTTCCAAAATCATTTTTAATAATCAAACCATATTTTTATTTGACTAAAAATGGTTTAAATCCAAAGTTTATTCTTTTGATTCACCAAATACATTTTTGAAACCACCATTTGTTTCCTATGGTCAGTAGGTTCAAAACACACCAATTGCCAAAGATTTTATCCCCAAAATCATTTTTGAACAATTTTTGTATCCTAAACAAGCACTCACAAGTTTCTGCAAAAACAAACAATTTAACAGAAGCTTTTTACTAAACAAAGTGTATGGTTGGATAGGGCTTGACTTGCTGAATCCATTGATATAAAGTTTTCAAAAATTGGACGTGTAGATTAAAAGTTATAGATTTTCCAAAATCTAGCATCTAATAGATCAAATCTGTTTTAATTCAAATCAATAGAGACACGTGTCTAGTTTTTATTCGCCCGTACCGCTTCGGTTGGATCGAGCGATGGCAGCCGTTGGATTTAAGTCGGATCACACGGCTCAGATGCTAGCGTACCATTTCAGTTAGTTTCTATCGCGAGCGTCGGATTCAGATCGAACGGTTCACATGAGCTTGTCAAGGATGGGCGGCGGCTGGTGGTGGCGGAGCGGTCAGACGGCGGCGGAGTCGACGCTACAGGAAGCGAGGGAGGAAGGGGAGATGCTCACCGTGTTCGCCGAAGCTTGGGGAAGCTCAAGGTGGTACTGGCTGGCGAAGGGGCGCACGAGATTGTCCTTAATCGCTCACCGGAGTTGAGTTGTGCCTCGGGTGCGGTCAGACGTCGACGGGGGCGGGGCTACAAGGCGTGCCAAAGCAAGGTAAAGGGTGTGTTAGACGCGCACGGTACCAGGAAATATGCGAGCATCAATGAATAGCACCGGGGCGGTCCGAGCTTACCAGGAAATCTCGCCGGAGGAAATGGCAGGCGGTGGCGCTACTGTTCGTCGTTGTTGTCGATGCTGTAGAGCACGCGCGGGCGAGCTAACGTTATGGGGGAATTCGCCAGGATGTGGGGATCAGGTGAGGGTGGTCGACGGGGCAAGGGGCGGTCAGAGGTTGCCGGAATCGTCGTCGGAGAGTCGTCGGACAGAGAAGAATTGGGCGGCCTGGGGGCACGCTAGGGTGAGGCGACTGGGGGAAATGGAGAGGAGACGTGGGCGGTTAAGAGGGCGTCGTCAGGGGGAGGTTTAACTGTGCCATTAACGCAAATTAAGCCGAGCGTTAATCGCCCGCAACGACCGGCGAGGTGAGGGGCGGGGTCTCTGCGGGGAGGAAGAAGATGACGTGGTCGCGTGGCCCGTTTGTTAGTGAGTGGAAGAGAGGGGAAGGTGGGTCCTGGCGTTCAGTGGCCGTGTGGGTTCGAACGTGGGTGCGAATCGTTTTCTGCGGAAGAGGAGCAGTGGGTTGGCTAGGCTTAGTTGGGCCAGGTTAGTTGGGCTGGGTTCTTTACATATTTTTTTGTTCTGTTTTCTTTTTCTTTTTCCTTTCTTAATATTCTATTTTGATTTCAAATAAGTAATTAAATCACTCATTTGAATTCAAACCTTTGTCAAATTTTGTGTAGGTTTAAATATTGATTAATGAAACATTCTGAACTCATTTTAGAATAGTTTGTTTATTCTTTTTAAGGTCTTTTAATTATTCAAAATAGGCTCTAGTTTTAATTCAAATGAGATTTAATAATATTTCAAACACCATTTAAATTTTCTAAATCCTTCCAAATCTTTTTAGTAGGTTTTTATTTGATTAATAGGGTGTCAAAATAATTCATCTTGAATTATTTGGAGAATATTTAATATGATTCATTAATCATTTAAGATTGGGTATTTGTTTTAGTTCCAAAGGGATTAAATATAGTTTTAATTCCCTAAAGTTTATTTGGAAGATTTATTTTATTTAAGTTGATTAAACAACTTTTGTTTCACTTGGGTAAATTCCAAATATCCTTTCCTCATGATTTAAATGTTTATTCTTATTAGAGATTTGCCTTTCTCAAAATAGGGATAGAATGGTTTAATGCCATTTTATTTTATTTTGGAAAGTCTTTATCCTTTTATTTTATTTGATTTGGATTATATTCATTCCATTTGCTTAAAGGATTGGGCCAAGATTTAGTTTGGTCTTTGAATGTTCCTTATTTAATATTTCTTTCTTCATCTTATAAAATCCATATTCTTTTATTTAGAGATCCAAACTTGGTGATTCCAATTTGTGAAATCTTATTTGATATTTTAATTAACACTTTAAATCTTTTTAGGATTATTTGCTCACTATTTGATATGGATTTATAGATAGGTTCTTTATTAACTTTGGAAATTCAATTTCCTTGTCTTATTAGATTCATAAGGTTTTATCTATGGCTCCAATTTGAGTGAAACCAATTTATATGGCTTCTATAATATTTCCATTTGTCTTTCTTGATCATTTGTAAATGTTTGTTGACAAGATCTTATATGGATCAAATCCATAGACTTGGAGATACTTGGAAATAATTTTTATTCCATTAGGATTTAGGGTTTGGATTTATTTTCCAAGTGTTTGAATTTCCAGATGTATTTTTAAGAGGAATGCATTTCTCTTGATTTGGATTTTGTTGAATGTAAAATTTAATTAAAGTTTGTTCAAGCTGGTATTTTAAATTTCCATTTAAAACAAAAGTTACTTTTCACCCTGATTTTCAACAAAAATTTATTTTGTTTATTTTATTTTTCACATTACAAGATTTGGAAAATCTTGGGATGTGACAATGGATGATTACCTTGACTCTACTCCGAAAGCACAAAACCCACATGACTATGAAGAACTGGTAAGAAAAGGATACGAAGAACCTCCGCCAATTGAATTGAAATGACTTCCAGATAACATGCGGTATGGACTTTTAGATAATGAAAATAAATTTCCTGTCATTATTAGTAAAAAATTATCAGAAAATGAAAAAATAAACTTATTTCGGTTTTGATCAAACATCGTGAAGAATTCGGGTATACTCTAAGTGACATTAAAGGAATAGACCCATCCATTATGACACATAAGATTACCATGCTTGAATATGATGTACCTATAGTTGACACACAAAGAAGGCTCAATCCGAAAATGAAAGAAGTAGTAAGAAAAGAAGTTATACGCTTATCAGATGTCGGCATAATATATCCTATTTCTGACATTAAATGGGTTAGCCCAGCTCATTGCATACCAAGACATGGGGGTATTGATGCTGATATGAATAAGGATGGTGATCTAGTCCCTTTAAGACCTATTGTTGGGTATCGCATGTGCATCAATTTTACAAAACTAAACCGTGAAACATAGAAAAATTATAAACCTATACCGTTCATGGATAGAATTTTAGAAAGACTAAGCAATAATTCTTATTTTTGTTTTCTTGATGTTTATTCCGGTTATTCTCAAATTGCTATACAACCCGAAGATCAAGAGAAAACAACTTTCACATGTCCTTATGGTACTTATGCTTATAGATTAATTCCGTTTGTCTGATGTAACACAGCTGCAACTTTTCAAGAATTTGTTTTAAAAATCTTTTATGATCTTGTTGAGAAGACTATGGAAGTTCTAACAAATGATTTCGTTGTTTGTGGAATAACATTTGATAATCGTCTCTACAATTTAACCAAGGTTTTGTAGAGATGCAGACAATCAAATTTAGTTTTGAATTGGGAGAAATGTCGATTCATCGAAAGAGAAGGTAAAGTTTTTGGACATAAGGTTTCAAAAAAAGATATAGAAATAGATAAGACCAATATAAGTGCTATATAAAATCTTCCCATACCTCAAGAAATTAAAACTTAAAAATATTTTTAGGACATGCAGGTTTTTACAAGCATTTTATAAAAGCTTTTGCTAAAACAGCTATGCCTCTCACTAACCTTCTTGATAAAGAAACTCCCTTCTACTTAGACCATGACTGCATTGTAACTTTTTAAAATCTTAAAAACAAATTAGTTTCAGCACCTATCATGCAATCTCCAAAATGGGATGAACCTTTTGAAATCATTTGTGATGCTAGTGACTATGCTTTAGGAGCTGTATTAGGGTAGTGAGACAGAAAGAATTTAAATGTTATTCATTACTCTAGTAGGACTCTTAATAAGATTCAGAAAAATTATGATACTACAGAGAAAGAGTTCCTGGCTAAATTTTTTGCATGCGACAAATTTGGATCTGACATTATTAATTCTAAAGTAATAATTCATACATATCACCAAGCTTTGCGTCACCTTATTGTGAAAAATGATGCAAAGCCCAGATTGATTAGGTGGGTGTTATTACTACAAGAATATGATTTGCAAATAGTAGATAGGAGGGGTAAGGATAATCCAGTAGCAGATCATCTCTCTAGGATGGAGGGAATAATTACCGAACCCGTACCTATAAATAAGTCATTTCCGGGAGAATACTTAGCAAGTGTTGAAGTCGCTGATCCTTGGTATGCAGATTATGCTAATTATCTTGTATTAAAATTTGTACCTCTAGCATGACAAGAAATAAAAGAATGAAATTCTTTAATGATCTTAAATACTACTTTTGGGATGATCCATTTCTTTATCATCATGGACCTGATGGAATGATTCGAAAGTGTGTTTCTAATCATGCAATGAATGCAATTCTGCAAGCTTGTCGTGACAGCCCGTATGAGGATATCATGCATGCAAGCGAACTACAGAAAAGGTACTTCAATCCAGATTCTATTGGCCCACCTTGTTCAAGGATGCACACAGGTATGTGGAATATTATGATGCTTGCTAGAGAAGAGGTTGTATAGGCAGAAGAAAAGAGATGGCAATGAATTATAGTCTTATAATTGAACCATTTGATGTGTGGGGAATTGATTACATGGGACCCTTTATAGAATCAAATGGCTACACTCATATTCTTATTGTTGTCAATTATGTTACTAAATGGGTTGAAGATATTCCAACTAACCATGTAGATGCAGCTACCTCCGTGAAGATGATCAAGGAAGTCATATTTCCCAGGTTTGGAGTCCCTAGATTTTTAATTACTGACGATGGTTCTCATTTTATGAAAGGAACTTTCAGGAAGATCCTCTGCAAATATGGAGTAACTCACCGTGTTGCTTCGTCATATCATCCTCAAACGATTGGTCAAGTGGAACTATCTAATAGAGAACTAAAGACCATACTCAAGAAGACGGTGCATAAATCAATAAAATATTGGTCATACAAGCTAAATGACACTCTTTGGGCATACCGAACTGCATTTAAAAATCCGATGGGTATGACACCATATAAGATGGTATATGGTAAGGCATGCCATCTACCTTTAGAATTGGAACATAGAGCCTTTTGGGCAATCAAGAATTTAAACTATGATCTTAAAGCAGAAGGAGAAAAACGTTTATTAGACATTCATGCTTCAGATGAGTTTAGGAGTGGGGCTTATGAAAGTGCTAGATTGTTTAAGGAAAAAGTAAAAATATGGCATGATAGAAAATAGAGAATAAGGTATTTAAAAGTGGAGATAAGGTTTTTCTCTATAATTCTCGTCTTAAATTGTTTCCGGGAAAACTTAGATCAAAGTGGGAAGGCCCCTATATAGGTGAAGAATCTTATGCATCGGGAGAAGTGAAGCTCCAAGGTAAAACACCCTCTCTTTCATGGGTGGTGAATGGACAACGCTTGAAGAATTTCCGAGAAAAATAAGATATAAGTGCAATCACCTTACGAGTAATTACCCCAGAAGAATTGATTGAGCAAAAGTATGGAAGGAACGGTAACTGGAAGAAGGATAAGATCGAGACGAAGTGAGCAACACTATGGTCAAGCTATAGACCATAAAAGAGCGCTTCATGGGAGGCAACCCATGTGAAATAAAGGGACAAGTAAGTAAATTTTCAATTAAGTTTTAGTTAAGCTTGAGATTGAATGAAGGAACACTTGAAGCTCTAGTGAAATAGAAGAAAACTGGTTATGATAAAAATCTAGTTTAGTGAATGGTAATGTTGGTCAAAAATTTAAGCTGTCCTTTTTCTGTTAAAACTTGGTATTTCATTAAGTTTTAGATTAATAAAGAATTCCCAGAGAAACATATAAATTTTGATAAATACTGTAGCTTTAACGACCAACTATATAGTGGGAATTAAATTTCCAGCCGTATAGTTATTCATCGCATCTCCAAATTTTTATGCCAAGGTACATAAAGTTTAACGACCAACTATATGGAAGGAAGAAATTTCCCGGCCGTATAGTTGGCACCGCCATAGATAAAAAATCTGTAGTTGCTAAATAACTATACTGTAGGATCTATACGGGCTGCACCCGTATAGTTGCTCGTTATGAAAGACAGCTAGGGTTTTCGACCTCTCCTTTTAAAGCTGATCGCATCTAACCTTTTTCATTAAGATTTTGCAGAGCTACAGCCTCCAGCCTCAAAAAATCATCTCCATCTCCATACAAGCCCCTTCTAACAACATCCGTGCAGCGGAGCCATGCAGCCTTTCCATGCCAACAAGATTTGGAGGAAGAAGGAAGAGAAGCCCGTGAAGAGGATCGAGGAAGTAGAACCAAAAGAAGCATCTTTGTTATCCAGCTTGGAGATCAAGCCTCTACCGAATTGGGAGGACATGTTCACGCAAAGGATGGATATGATGAGGCAAGCGGATCAAATAAGGAGCAAGGATGAGTATCTCCCTAATCCTTACCATCACAACATAGGATCTTATTATAAACCTTCTCTTAGTTTGCCACATCTTAAACCCAAGAAGGTGCGGCAAGATGAGATTCATGATAAGATCGACCAATTGGAAAAAGCTTCAAAGGCATGTGTTGAAACTATTGGAGAAGGGATTGCCTCCTACTGGACGATGAGCAAAGATCTACAGAAAAAGGTCAATGAAATCGATGGTAGAGTTGGTTTCTTAATTAAAACTGTTTTTGAGTTGACACATGAGAAGATATTCCTCCAGAGGAAAAATTTGAAGATCCAGTATGTAACATCCCAGCATTAGAGCTTAGAAATAAGCCGAACCCAGATGTGTGCATTTCATTCATGCATAGAAAATCCGAATAATTTTCGCGCTTTTGAACAAAACTTGTCAAAGTGACTGAAGCTTCTCTTAGGTAGATGGAATTGAAGTAGATCATCAAGTTGACCACGATAAGTTTCAATAAGACCTTTGCTAAAGCTTTATTTTTGGTAAGGGAGATTTGATCTAAGGGTAGATCAAATGTACTAAAAGTTAAACCTTCATACAAAGTGATTAATGCTTCATCATTAGGTGATCATATTACAGTATTCATTATAATCACTCATGAGTACCAAGTTAGAGGATATAACACCAAATATGAATTTAACAACTATATCTTAATATCATCTGCATATACCCTGAGTATCACGGTAAGGTCTAACCCTACTTCTTAAGCAAGATTGAGTAGGAAAGAAACTGAGTTTAGATCATCCACCCTATATCTTTCTTTCCATATCAATCCTTATCATCTCTATTGAGTTATATTTCAATATCTGTTGTTCATTAATGTTGAAGGATCAACTATTGATTCACCAGATCTCAATCTATCAACTCTTGACCATATCATAGTTTACACTTAAAGTGCCTGTATAGAAACAATTAAGAAAAGAGGCAAATAGTGATGTTAGCTTTAGAAATCATATAAAGGATGGGAATGCTTGAAAAGAATTCAATTAATGTGATAATAGAAGGAGTGGTTCTATTGGATCAAGTAGGTATAGTCAATGAATTATATCTCTTAATCCAATAGAGATAAACAGAAGATAATTGTTATACAACTGCAATGTTGCATGGATGGAAGCCTTGATTAGCCAACTGGAAACCTAAACCATAAAGGATCAAAAGATTATAATGATCAAGCCTTATTCACCAAGATTGAGTACTTATGTCATGTATAAGTGGTATTGGTGGATAAGACATGATTGAAAACCTAGTAGAGGTAAGTTATCCTAAAGTAGTCATTACAAACCACATAAATATGATTTAGGGTTGGAGTGTGAGTTATTGGAGTAAATTGAATCTAAGATGATATTATTCAATTAAAGCTCGTATAGCATAAAGTTATAGAAGTAGTGTTATTCATCTTAAAGGATAGTCAACTTTAGAGAAAGGTAGTTGGATGCATACAACTATTAGAGAAATATTAGTGATGGATGATTAAGGAAGATTGTGAGTAGAGTTTGAAGGAACTACTTGTTGGATGGAAGATTATCAACAGTAGAATAGTAAATACAACCAAGCAAGGATAGGAGAAAACTATGAAATACCTGTGTATCAAACTCATTGGATTCATCCATGAGTTTAGAAGAATAAAAGGTGAATAAGAATATTTTGTGAAGTAAAGCTCATCATGTTAATCATGATGATGGATAGGAAGAGGTAGTATATCTAGGAAAGGAATTCCTTATTTAAAGATCCAGAATTGTGAATTATGGAAAATAGACATTCTTGGTAAATAACCAACTCTAAATCTCAAATCAAACATAATATTCATCTCATTCTATTGATCCATCATCTGATGTCTATAACACTTTATAGGAATATTTCCCTATAGCAAATCACATAAGCACATCTCTATCAATTCCATCCATCATAATTATATGTGCTTAGGAGTATTTTTATCCATTCCTTTTTATAAAACATTCTAATTATAAATTTCTATTATAAAAGGTGATGTCATCAAATATCACAAATAGAAGACAAAATGCTTAGTTATTAAATCTTTACTCATATCCATAAAAGAATCTAAGTATATTAAAAAGCCTAAACCCTAGGATAAATACTCATAATTCAAAACCTTAAACTTCTTTGTTTATCATAATAGAATATATACATTTTCACTTTCCAAATCAATGGAAGTAGTAATAACCATATCAATGTCTTTTATATTTCATGCATCAAATAATGGTATAGGATCATTATACATATAAAAATTTCTATTCAAACTATGAGCCAACTAGAGGTAAGTTTATGAACAAATAAGAATATGTCATTTAGAAATCCATAACTAAAAGAGGAGAGTAAAATAATAAGAAAAGTTTCTACAAATTATTAAAAAGGGATTCATATAAAGCAAATAAAAGAAATATAAAAAGATTATATAATAAAAGTTCACAAATGATACCAAATATATTTTAGTATTATTGCAAATATCCAGCAAAGAAATCCTACAAAGAAAAGTTCAAAACATAAATCAAATTCAAATCTGAATAGTAAAATAGAAAATAGAAAAAAAGCAAAACAAATAAAAACATTACCTGGCCGTGGCCCAACACCCTGTACTTATCTGGCGCCATATGCAGTCCACAAAAGCCCAGTACCGAGCCCAGCTCGTTTCCATCTGTGACTGACAAGTGGGGTCAGGAGAGGACCGCAGGTTGAGCTGAAAGAATTGCCAGGGGGTTATCCGCAAAACAGCCGTCGTCCTCATCCTCACGCACACAGACAGCTCGCTGGCGGAGCTCGCCGCTGCCCGATGCCATCATCGTCGTCGTTGCGCCAAGATCAACGCCGCCGTCACCAGGAGAGGATAAGAAGGCCACCGTGACAACCCTGCTCGTCCTCATCCTCAATCTCGCTCTCCAGACTCACTTCTTTTCCTCACTCGAAAACCTAACTCGTCGGAGTTCATCGTTTCGGCCAACTCCGACCACCCCTCACCTCGTGGTAGCCACCGTTGGACGCGCCATCGTGGACTGAACAAACTAGGACCAAGCACGGAGGCCCGCTCGCCGGGAATCATGTGAAATCGAGCATTCCTTTTTCTTGGCCGCTGTGGCCATTACCTTCGATTCGCCGTCGTCACGCCTCCCCAAGCCTCCTCGATCGCTCTATCGTCATCAGGGTAAGCTTATGCATCTCTGGACCCTAATTTCGCTTGCTAAATCTCACCGTAGGTCTAGTTTCGTTGAGCATCACCGATGGTCGCCGCAGAAGCTCATCGCCGATAACCCTCCGATGACCAATAAATAGCGGCGACACCATCAATAGGATCGCCTCGATCTCCTCTGTCCAACGAACCTAGCCACAGCCCCGCGCTTGCACTAGATCGATCGATTGATCCTCAACCAGTGAGGATCAACTCGAGTGACATCATGCTCACCTCAGGATCGAACCACGTCAGCTCATTTGACTAGTCTTTGTCTCGCGTGGCAAGTGACATGGCCTAGGGCCCATCTGTCATTGACTGGGGGTAGCTAACCAATTGGTAACAAATGCAATTTCTTTAACCTGAGAGCTAAGGTGGACAATGGCCCACTGGTCTGTGACTGAGGCTAGCTCTGAGTGCGGTGTAAAAAGTATTTCCTGTTTAAGAAATAAAAAAATGTTATAAACCAAATTAACAATATTCCAGAAATCAAATAAAGGATTAAATCTTGTTTAATTAATAACTTTTGATCTATAAATCAGAAGAATGTGTATAAAATCTACAACTTAAACTTATTATCCAAAATTATTATGATGATTATTTAAATAAATATTATTTATTAAAGGTTTTATAAGTAATAAAACTTTGATAATTCATATTTTAATAATGATAAATGTTAATAATACAAATAAAATACCAAAAATCTTAGAAAAATAAAAATTATAATTTGAAACCATAATCATGTATTATTATTTCACTTAATTAAATATTTATTGTTTATTAAGTAATTATAAAATAATAAGAATTATAAAAATCATATCTTATTATTTATAAATCACAAAAATAAATATAATATACCAAAATGATCACAAAAATAATATCTATAGGATAAAAATAAAATATTCCACTTTTGAGTTAAATAAAAAATTCAACTATTTTAATAACTCAAATTTAAACTTATTTACTTAGTTTAAAATTCATATAAGTGTAAATAACACTTATTAATATTTCTAAAATTAGTCAATTTAATTTAATAAATAGTATTAGTTTTGAGTATTAATTATATAATCCATAATGGTTTAAAACATTACTAGTACCTTAGTATTAAAGTATCTTCTACTTTAAGTAAGAATTATATTCTAATGAGATTTCCACTTATGAAATCAACCTTAAAGAGCAACTTATAAATACACCAAATCCTTTCCATCTATGTTAACTACCAAATTACAAGAACCACCACAACACTATAGAAAGTTCAAAAGTAGTTAAGTGACAATATATCTTGGTTTATAAACTATACTCACACATGTATAAAAGGTAAATGATACTACTCCATTATGGAATCAAGAAACCACTACACCAAGTAAAAGGATAACCAATCTTAAGTAACCTAAAGGAAACATTCCAGATACACAAGATACAAATGTTATAAGTATGATACTTTTAAAAATATCTATATTTTAAAGTTAACTTTAGTCTCCAAAAATCTAAATATAATACAATAAACATTACGATATATTTTATAGTTAACTTTGGTCTGAAGTAGTTAAATTATAAAAACATCTCAACCCAAACCATTTGAGCAAACATAAATAACAGCTACCCAGCTCAACTAACCCCAAAGCTTGTTTAAACCTTAGAAGAGAAACCTTTTCTTCGAAGGTTATTCTTTTTGCCACTTGAAACAAGAACTCTTATATAAGCAATTTTGACTAGCATTTCATAGGTGTATATTTTATTGCTACATAAATATGTGATGCTCACACACACTCACAAGCCCTCATAAAAGCACAAATGTTAAACTTATCTAAAAGGACCACATATTTTAAAGTAACCATTTCCAAAATCCAAACCCTAGGACAATGTTATTTCCGGGATTCGCGTTTAGAACGTGCATCACATTACTTATGCATAAAAGCATGTTGCTTCTTTAAACATTAGTCCTTATCAGACCAATGATGCTGATTTCAGATTTTGGATCTTATACTGACTCGAAGACCGTGAGTGCATAATCTTGCAATCACAAAAGGCAAGTTCACACTTGCTCATGTCCTTTGTTTATTTTCTGTAAAGTATTTTACAAATCCAGTGTTGTTATCACCTGCATTTTAAAAAGGTATTAAAACACTATTTTTGATAATAATGTGAACTATTGGTTACTGATCCAGGGTGATAAGCTAATCTATTAAATCTGATAGTTGGAATACCACTGTTCAGAACTATATCACCTAGGACTTAAAACCAATGTCGCCAGTGATTCTTGCGCCGTATATTACGCGTTGAACATGAGATTTGGAATGGGACGGAGAAGTCAGCTGTATCTTCTTCCTCTCGCATGAAGCCGGATGTGCAGGTCGTGGCTGTTATCCTCGTAGCGTGCATATTAATTGGTAATTCGTAGAGGATATGCAGCATATGGGTGGGAACCCTCATCGTCCCACGATAGTTCTGGCATCTAACGGTTCATACAAACCATAGCCGTAATCCAATATGTGGGCATGTTGTACACCAAGGAGGCATGCGAGGTCGCGAAAGGGGCAGTGATTGGCTTGGATCATCTTCTGGGCCCCACATCATGGAATTGTGGACGGGAATAAGCTGTCCGGTTGTGCAACAAAGAGTTGATCTCTCATGGGTAAAGTAACGCACCTCTGTAGAGTGTAAGAACTGTAACTTGTTACTCCCTGCTCCGGGAAGGAGCTGCGAATGCGGCGGGAAAGGAACTCCATGAAAGTTCTGGTAAACCCGTGAAGGCTGACGAACATAGCTTTTCAGAATAAAAGCAACCTTTGAAGAAATGTTTATGAAAACTTGCATTGCCTATGACCTACGGTCTATGGCTATAGTTATAGTGCATCAAACACTCCTTTTCTAGTGAATTTGTTGAGTACGCTCGTACTCAAAGTATCTTCTTAACCCTTGCTAGATTCTGAAGCCATTAAGATGATGTCTACATCAAGTTATGCTCCAGGACTTATCATGCCAGCTAAATCTTTTCAATGAAGACAAGGAAGTCAACATATACCTCAACTCAAGTGAGGATGAAGTTACTGATTATATAGGAATATAATCTCTAGCCAAAGAACCTATTTCTGTAGTGCGTTGCAATAGCAGTAATGCCAACCTCTTAGCCGGCATACTAGACTTAATAGTATAATCGTTCTTGCATTATTTATATTTGATTCTTCTCCGTAAGAAGTTCTTTCTCTCTCTCTTTAACCTATAGTGTTCTTTGGATCTTGTGTAAAGAGTGAGTTGTAACCTTTAGCCATGTATTGGACCCGCTGTGTTTCTGTTGTGCCATTCTGAGGGATGTAATACTAGTGAACGGTGTTTCATTGGTGTTATGTCAATGACTATAGTATACTACATCATGCAATGGTATGCTGGGTCACCGCACAGTATGACATGGCCAAGCTCAGCATCTGCCTTGCAAGCATAGCTAAAGTTAGCAACACAGGAGAAGAATGCAATACTCTTCCTACCCAAGAAGAGGAATAGGTACCGGCAAGGAGTTATTTGATCCCGCATGGCTTGATTCCAAGGTTTGGGAGATCTTTGAAACCTTTTAATCAATCTTATAGGTTTACTATTTTTAGTCGTGCATTAGTTTGATTTTATAAATAAATATTGCATCATTAGAATTCGTCTCATGAATAGTCGATCCCATTTATGAAATTCTAAGTCTATTATAATATATGGAGCATTATTGAGTTTGAGTTTGTCTTATTGGATATATGAATGGCTTGAGTATAGTTTTACTTTAACTTGATGATAGCAATAGGAGTCTTCCACACCATTAGCATTAACGGAACATATAAAGATAATTTGATCAATATGTTGTAGGTCAATGGTTTGATTTACAAGAGGAGAAATTATCTAATTAGTCTAGATGAAAAAGAAAGATCTTGAACAAAGGAAAATAAAAAGTGCTATCAAATTAGA
The DNA here is from genome assembly GCA_910589765.1 of Avena atlantica. Taxonomy (NCBI): domain Eukaryota; kingdom Viridiplantae; phylum Streptophyta; class Magnoliopsida; order Poales; family Poaceae; genus Avena; species Avena atlantica. The sequence goes on from OU342736.1 coordinate 306,196,317, forward strand.
GTGAGAAAAAGTTGAGGTAAAGTCTTCAAGCCCCAAAGATGCTTCTTATACAATTGGAATTTGGTAACTGAGATCATTAAATTTGCACCCCCACATGGAAGTGGATTGTATGGCTAGCTCCTTTGCATAGCACTTAAACAAAAGTGTGAGCATATATATGAAAAAAAGTGAAGCAGAGAAAGAAGAAAAAGAGCGAAGGTGCAAACAACAAGTAGGCATACACCATTGTCTTGTGGTAAGACAAAGAAACGTTTGAGGTTTTGAATCCCAAGTGAATATGTTAATCCTAAAACACTTGGGACTATCTCTCTAACTCATTCGGTCGAACCGAATACATTTACATCATGTTGAGAATAATATTTTGTAAACTTTTAATTACTAAGGTGTGGAAGCCTATTATTATTCAGATGGTTTGAGTAAGGTACTATTCATGAACTTATTTATATGTACCCTTTATGATAAACACATGCTGCAACTGCCTCATTTATTTTATCGACTCAGCTTCATGAATTTGAGGATCACATCCATTAAGCTAAACTTGCTCGGGACAAGCAAGAGTCTAAGCTTGGGGAAGTTAATGAGTGCATAATTGCATCATGTTTTATATTATTATTTTGCATTATAGTGGTAGGATCTTGGTATTTTACGGCGTTCGCATGCACCTTTCATGTTTATTTTCACCAAGATCAGGACAAAATGATGGATCCGATGGACACAATTCTTGGACCATTTATATTGGAGTGAAAAGGAGCCAAAAAACATAAATAGCTTATTTGGGAAATATTAATAACACCAGAATAAAATGCGAAGCAATTGGAGGATAAAAAATGGTTAACTACCAACTATACGGTGGGAGTATTTACTCCGTCAGTATAGTTCCCTTCGTATAGTTGGCGCCGACACCGCCTCCTCAAATAGTTTCACCCCGTGCAACTCGATCAGAGAGACGACATACAAAACACCCAGAAATCGCCGAAAACCTCACCTCCGGAAGGGATCTGGAGGGGGAACTTACCCTAGGGATCCATCTTCGCCCTAAGCAGATCTGGGAGGCAAGGGCATCGATCTCCATCTTCATCAACCGCTGCATCACCATCATCATCTCCATCCATCCCATCTAGATATTGTTGTAATTCTTGCACTAGTTGTGGATTTATACAAGAACTATTCATCCATAATTGTTTCCATTACCATTTCCATGATGATGTTTGCCTCCATGTCTGAGTAGACCATTAGTTCTTGGGGAGATAGAGAAACCCTAGTATATGACTGAGATGAAATAGAGATTATTATGTTATACATCATTATATGTATGAGTTAATTGTCTTCATCCTGATGTTGGGAGTTGTGCACCTCTTTAATATATGCCTCTTACGAGGACTTGATGAAGGGGATTATTTGTTGGTAGATGGAGGGATGGTAGCACTTAATGTGACTATAACGTTTTTTTCATCCTTTACATACTAACTTGGGGAATCAAGGAGAACTCATTAATCCATGTCCATGCCATGGGAGAAATCCCTTAATAGCGGGATAATACGATTGATGTCGTTTATCTGTCAGCTGTGGTTATGAAGGATGATGTGTGCAGTGATTTCTGCCTAATCGTCCATATACAGAGCTCCTCCCACATACATGCATATCATGAGAATATTCGTTATAATAATCTTGATCACTTAGTCTAAATTACTAGCGGTTTATCCACCAGTCCCCAAGAACGCCTTTTTCCCTATTACAGTTTCAATCTTTCTTATACATGCGATTACTATTTTCTACATTAAGTTTTATTTCACCTTACTTTATTGCTTCGCTCAACCAAAACCCCAAAAACAATTCTACTTTTCTTGTAGCTTAGAATTATTCCTTAATTACTTCGTTTAGTTTTAGTTAAAAGCATTTTAGTCTTTCACCTACTGCTCCCTGTGGGATCGATATCTTTATTTCGAAACTAGCTACAAACGACCTGTGCACTTGCAGTCATCACTACTCTCCACATCTCTAGTACTGGTCACACCAAAGGAGAGGGAACACATGCTGCTATACATTGCAGCCACGCATTAGGTGGTGAGCACTGCCCTCATGGTCAAACGACCCGAAGACGGCAAGATCCACGGGGTACAACGCCCAGTCTATTACCTCAGCGAGGTACTAACACCAACAAAGCAAAGGTATCCCCACAACCAAAAGCTCGCCTATGGCGTATTCATGACGGCGCATCGACTGTGCCACTACTTTCAGGAGCATCAGATCGTGGTCATCAACGATGCACCACTATCGAACATCCTAAACAACCCCGAAGCTATAGGGCAAGTGCCTTGTGGGGCATCGAGCTGTCCCAGCAGGACATCATCTACGAGCATCGCACAATGATCAAGTCTTAGGTGCTCCCCGACTTCTTCGTCCACTGGATGGAGCTCCAGCTACCGGACACTCCAGACATGTCGTAGTCCTAGACAATGCATTTCGACGGCTCCAAACGCGAGGCTGGAGGAGGAGGCGAAGTGATACTGACGTCCCCCCAAGGGGACAAGATGAAATACGTCATTCAGATGAAGTTCCGTGCATCCAACAATGAGGCCGAGTACGAGGCACTCCTACACGGAATGCGGATGGCCAAAGTGTGTGGCGCCACGCGCCTTGTCATCTATGGTGACTCCAACCTCTTCGTCCAGCAGACGATGAATGAACGCGACACCCATAGCGCCAATATAATCACATATCGTGTGATTTAAAACTCACTCGAAGGAGACTTTGACGGCTCCAAACCCCGGCACATTGGTAGGGAAAGCAATGAAGATGCTGACAAGCTCACCAACATCGGCTCCACCTGCGCCCTAGTGCCACCAAGTGTGTTCCTTGCGCAAATCTATGTGCCCTCTATCAAGCGAAAATTCCCGAAGGACACAGCCGAAGCTATGGGACACTCGGGGGCTGCGCCACCCGAGAAAGCCGAATGACCCGAAGAGCTCGACACGGTGATCGAACTAGTGAGCCTCATGCTGGTCCTGGCAGTCTGTAGCACCCCAGGTAAAACCACTACTTGAAAATCGCTGGATGTTTTTGTTTTGTGCATCATCATGAACGCATGCTCATGTCATCATGCCGCATTGCATTTGAGCATCCTCATGTCTACATGCATCTATTTGCCAAAACTATTTTTACAAAGTCTATTTTGTTTTCCCAGATACCCCCGTCCTATTTCATATCAGAATCCCGGACTCTTCCTGATATGTTGTTTTGTCTACAAACCTATTTAAAAATGCTTTGTTTTAAACAAAGTAACTAAATAAATAATAAACTCCCAGTTTTATAAATTCCCGAGGGAGGCCACCGTCGGCCAGGCCCAACGGCCCAACTAGCAGCAGCCTACAACACCAAACCCTAAAACTAACCAAACGCTAACCCTAGACCAAACCCATCCCCACCTGATCCCTCTCCCCGCCGCCACCCCTGCCAGCTCACCTCACCACACACCCACCACTTCCGCTGGACACACACATGCACCCAGTGCACCCAGAGAACCACCCCACCCTGCACCATACGAACCTGCGTGTAGCGCACGCGTACACGCAATGTACCACACACACAGCCGCCCGTGCCCACTCCACTTCTTGTTGCTAACCACCGCACCCCAGCCCCACCATGTTCTCCTCGCTCTCCCTCCCCTCTCCCTCCCCGCGAGCCTCTCTCTCCCTAAGAGAAAACCACCGCCTCCCTCTACTCTTCCCGTCTCTCTCAGCTCATCCTCTGTCTCTCCCTCCTCCTACCCCACTCGCCCTATTCTAGTGCCGTCGACGACCCTCCCTTCCTCGCTCGCCGCACCCTGCAGTGCTGTGCCCCTCCTCTTCCTTGTGGATAATGGCCTGCGACCGCCTCGACCCCGCCCCTGTCGAGCTCTTCCCGAGCGCCTCCTTGCCCGACCTCCGCCCAGCGAGCGCCGCCGTCGTTAGGCGTACCCACGTACCCCCATCCCGCCCGTCCCCGTCGCCTCTCCCTCTCGTACCGCCGCCCTGCTTCCCTCCTTGCCAGAGACCATGGCCAGCGCGCTCTGCCGTCAGCGCTGTGCCTCTGCCGCAGCGAGCCTCACCAAGAGCCATCGCCGCCGCGGGACGAGCTTGCCTCTGTGCCAAGCTCCTTCCTCCCTAGCATCCAGCGCGTATGCCCATGTCAACTCCTACACAACCGGTCTCCCTTGCAGCAGATGCATCAACATCAGCACTGCCCGTCTACTCCTTTTTGGTTGTCATTCCGTGTCGCAGGTTCCACTTATTTATTTTTGTGTCCGTGGCTGCATGCCCGTCTTTTGTTCGACGATATGACCGGTAGAGATCCAATATCATTTCTACTACAACACTTTGATATGAGACACGACCGATGGGATCTTTTTTTCCATACTTCATCACACCGCATTGAAACCAATGTTTGTCGCTGACACCTCTCTGATACAGTCTTCTGTGACATCGACTACTTTCGGTAGTTCAACAATGATCCGGTGACCGCCTCTCGGCCTCTTTGATCCAACCGTGATACCTGCGCCTCACGACACTCGCCTCTTCCCGATTCCAATACCTTCCCGCCGACAAAATTTTCACCAAGGTCGTCTCGTCATTGCGAAGTTGGACATAACATGGATCCTGATAACAAGATCGACTCTGTCAGGTACCCGCTATCACAAGATCTTCTGGAGTATTTGTCACTCGAAGGCTACCGATGCAAGTTCCACTTCCTGGAACGCCATGAACATCTTCACGGATCCAAAGGTGTTGAGAACCTGATCCCAAAGACCCGATCTTGGCGCACCCGAACCCGAACCCTTGGAGAACCCCCAAGATCATCGATACCTTAAAGTGTGATCCTTTTCTGAGACCCCTATTTTCTAAATTGTTATCTATGTATCTTGTGCATTTAAATTGTTCATGCTTGCATACATATGTTGTGGTTTGGGGGCATTATGCTGATTCACCTCATAATTAATATGGAGACCATATGTGGGCTTTTCTAGTCTTATAATGTCTCCATTTGCGTAGTGAACTGATGCTATGTTTTTTCCTTGTTAAGACAACATTTAAAATGCAGGGTATCTAAACAACATGAACCGTCTAATTAATTGTCGGGACCCCGGTTCCTCTTAATATTTCCTAATTGCATCGCATATTTGGCATGTAATGCATCATGCCCGATATTTTTCCGTAGTATTAAATAGTGCATCCAGTGTTTCTTCTAGTGTTTTGCTTCTTCACGGATTACACTGATGAGTTGATGCGAGTGTCAAACCGATCTTTGGATGAACCTTCGACAATGTTTTCAGGCGAGCATTCTCCCTCTTTCTACCTATTTTATATTTCTAGTCTTTATTTCCTCCTGTTGATCTATTGCTATCTGTGTTGCAATGTTATAGATTCCGTACCTCTTTATACTTTCCTACAGCCTCTAAATTACCATGGACCCCTCCTATTACCTGTTGTTTGGTAGATAGTTGGCCTTGCGAGTCGTAGTTGCTTGCTGAGGTGCTGCTTCGCATCGTCGATGTTCTACCGTTGTTGGGTGGTTGGCACATGCTTAATGGTGGAGATGACCATGGCTTTAATTACCATTTAATAACTAAAATTGAAAGTAGGTAAATAATGTAGAGGCACCGGTGGGTAATAGATAATATTTGGTTTTTAACCACCCACTTGTGTCCCGTAGGACCCCGAGTTCTTGACACCTGTTCCAAGATTGAGCGCGCTAACCACGGGTGGGGTGTGTGGGCACCCCCATCGATTTAGTACCTGATTTCAAAGAACTATACCGGGGGCCACAAACTAGTTTGCAGAGTTATTGCTGTCCTGTACTTATGACATGCTTTACTGCTTTATTTACTATTGCGCGTGGAGCGCCTGTACTGTTTTGGATCGCGGCACGATTTCGCGGTATCGACAAGCCCAGTCACACTTTTGGGTTCCCAGTCGTTTATAGTCGTTCTCACAAACAATGGGTCCATCTCGGAGACCAGATGACTTTGTTACGGGTAGCTTAGTGGGGTGGCCCCATGTGCTTGCTTTGGGTCTGGAAAACGTCGTGTCCGAAACACCGTCATCATACCGTTGGGTGTATGTTTTGTGATATTGTACCTACATGATCTGACAACAAGGGTGTAGGTGCATGTGGAAACTTTGGTGCACCCCTGCAGGGTTAAATCTTGTCGAGAAGTCGTGTTCGCGGTTATGGACGACTTGGAGCACAGTTCTGGATCATAGACAACTATAACTAAAGTTTACTGCGATAATTTGACTTGTTATGATATTACTAGTAAGTTGGATAACCACCACAGAAAGAATGAATAAAACTGCCAATCGTGTGAGTTTCCTCGGCAGGACTTCCTCATTTGGTCTCGAGGGGGGAAATGTCAGGATGGGTATGTTTGGTGGTATTATCAGGTTGGTTTCGAATAGGTCTTCCTTATCCCTCTCTGATAGCTGACAGTTGTATGAAGTCTCTATAGGTTGTTTAGTGTATGCTTCGCTGCCGCTTCAGTCAACCTTACCTATGTAGGAGAGGATCGCTGAATTCTAAGACTCGCCGTGTACTGGCCTCAGTACTGACCGCTCTCTCTTTTTTATTTTCCCTTTGTCGGCACCCATTTTTTAGCAGGTTGAGATCGACGTCGTTAGCAGGGTTACCCTTCAGCTTGGCCTGGGAAGGGTTGTGGATGCCATTGGTTATTATTCAGGGCTCTTAGCTCAATTTGCATCTTGTCTGTACTCGGACGCTATATCGTTTCAAGGTGATTTGGACCTTTGTACTGTATATTTGTATTCTTGACTCTTGGATTCGTTGTTGTATATGTCTGTTCTGTGGGTTCCATCGAGGACTATTGTGTAATGATATTACTTCATTTTCCACCCCCACGAAAGTGCCTGGTGGGCACCTTTGAATCGTTTCTATGTGGGTTTGGCGGGAATCACTAAAACTTGCATAGGCGATCCGAGAGTGTTAAAGAGTGGTATCAGAGCTCAGCAGTTACAATACCCTACTGGTCCAGCCTGTAGGATAACCTAGCTAACAGACATCGTAGAGTGTCAAAACTATTTTGAAAATTGGTTGGATAGATGTAATTAGGTCTGCTTTTACTCCTCACCCCTCTGTTATTCTCCTCTTACCTCAACATGTTTGAATCTACCCCCTTATATTTTATTCAAGTCTAGGAATTCTCGTGGTTGGGTTTCCATCTTACCTTCAGGGTTTCGCTTCTTCCTCTTGTAACAGTGCTTCTACATCCGGTCTTCATGCTATCTGAGGAATTTTCCTCTGTTGTACCCTTAAGTGGACTGAAAATTCACTAAAATTTCTCTTTGTATCCTTTGGTGTTTTCCGATATGACGAAGTCATCTACATCAGATCTGATGAGAACCTGCATCCCTTCTTTGTTTCCGAACCTGGCTTGTCGAGATCTACAATCTGAATTCCAAGAGTTGGTTGCATAATTTACTATTCATGTATAGATTAATGCTTTGGGTGCGCGATGGACTAATCACCATCCGACTACTCTTATCATTCGCTCTAGTACATTGAATCGGTGGATCAAGCAATTTTACTCCTCCCATGGAAGTTAGACATGGCCTTATCTTTTAAGACCTTTATCTTCGTCCTTTGTTTTCCAGAGTGTTCTCTCAACGAACGTGAGAAACAATCCTTGTTGGTGGTGTTGCCTATTTCAAGATGGAGAAAGAATTTTTTTTAGTGGTGTCATGAGGACCTACACGAAGCTAGAAGATTCGGACCGTCGGCCTTCTTCCCCGTATCATGAGTCGGATCTCGAGGGAGAGATCCATTGTTAGTGGTGTCGAATTGTAGCACCCCGGGTAAAACCACTACTAGAAAGTCGCTGTTGTTTTTATTATGTGCATCATCATGACATCAACATGCATATTTTTGCCTAAAACTTTTTTGATAAAAGCCCTATTTCGTTTCCTAAATATCTTTCTGTTTATTTCAAATATAAAACCCAGTCTTTTCGGATATCTTATTTTTACCTAAAAACTATTTTCTAAAGTATCTTAAAAAGAAACTAAATAAAATTAAAACTATTTTGTATCGGAGAGGCAGCCGCAGGCCAGGCCCAAAAGCCCAGCCCGCAGCCACCTACTACCCGATAAAACCCTAACCCTAGACACACACAACCGCCGCCTCCAGCGCCTCCTCTCTATGCCTCGTCCCCTGCCCGCCCCTCTCTCTCCCATAGAGCCCCACCGGCCTTCACCAGCCGCCACCTGCTGTACCCCACCCGCGAGCACCGCCATGGGCGAGCGCCCGCCTCCGCGCCTCCCCGTCCCCAGCCCGAGCTCTCAGCATCACCTAGCCCCGTCTCTGGCCGTCCTCTGCCCGATACCGCCTCTGGCCAACCACCTCGCCACCAAGCCCTGCTTGTCTCACCGTGGCCATGCAAGTTCCGTGGCCGCCCGATCGAGCCCTCTTCCGCGCCGTCACCTGTCGGGGCCGCCATCTTCCACGTTGTCCCGTCTCTCTCCGGCCGCATGGTGCCCCGCCGCCAGGAGCTCTGCGAGCCGCCGCCCCCTCCTGCGCGGTCCCCCGTTTCCCAACTTCTGCCACCCCGTCTGCGAAGGCCTCCGCTGCTAGGGGTCCTGCCGCCATGGCCCACCCCTTGTCGCCTCCTCCTGCAGGCGAGCACTCCTCACCCCGCCATCGGGCCATCCTCCGTGGCGCCTCCTTGTCTATGTCGCGTCCTGCCTCCATCCTCGCCTCTGCCCGTCGGTGGTAGTTTGTATCTTCAGTGAGACCTCTGCCCTCATCTGCGGGCACGTGAGTTGTTTTTATGCCTATGTTTGTTTGGGTGCCGATGCAAGTTTTGTCCGTGTTCTTTGTTGAACATAAGATCTTGGTTGCAGTGACCGAATTCGCGAGGGACCGAGACTAAAGTCGGCACAGATAGATGATTTCATTCGGAGACCATCGAAGCCAACATAAGACCACCACCGACAATTGAAGTCAGAACTTGATGAACACCGCCACTGATCCAAAGATTGCTTCCTCTGTATTCGGACCCCAAGATCGTCAACATGGAACAACAAAACCGACGAATCGGTGCAAGATCTACTTCACGAAACGCCAAGCCCCCACCCTCGGATCCGAAGCCTCGAGCCTGTCAAACCCCGAAACACCGAGTTTGCCGAACCCCAATGTGTGACCCCTTTTTGCCGAGACCCTATCTTTATAAATGATATATACTTGTTGCATATGAATCATCCATACTCTGCATGCATATTGTGTGGTTTGGGGCCTTATGCCGATTGACCCAATAATTAAATATGAAGACCATATGTGGGTTATTCTAGTCTTAGTTTGTCTTCATTTAAATTTGTGTTGCTAACCGATGTCATGTTTTGCCTTGTTAAGCCAACATTTAAATTACGGGGTATCTAAACAACATGAATCATCTAATTAATTATCGGGACCCCGGTTTTCGCTTAATATTGTCTAATTGCATCACATCCTTGCCATGCCATACATCATATACGCATCATGCCCGATATTTTGCCGTAGTATTAAATAGTGCATCTGGTGTTTCTTCTAGTGTTTTGCTTCTTCACGGATTAGACTGATGAGTTGATACGAGTGTCGACCCGATATTCGGATGAACCTTCGACAATGTTTTCAGGCGAGCATTCTCCCTCTTTCTACCTATTTTATATTTCTAGTCTTTATTTCCTCCTGTTGATCTATTGCTATCTGTGTTGCAATGCTATAGATTCTATACCTCTTTATACTTCCATGCAACCTCTAAATTGCCATGGACCCCTCCTATTACCTATTGTTTGGTACATAGTTGGCCTTGCGAGTTGTAGTTGCTTGCTCAGGTCCTTCTTCGTGTCATCGATGTTCCACCATTGTTGGGTGGTTGGTAAATGCTTAATGGTGGAGATGATCATGGCTTTAATTACCGTTTAATTACTAAAATTGAAAGTAGGTAAATAATGCAGAGGCACCGATGGGTAATAGACAATATTTGGTTTTTAACCGCCCACTTGTGTCCCGTAGGACCCCGAGTTCTTGACACCTGTTCCGAGATCGAGCGTGCTAACGGTGGGGTGTGTGGGCACCCCCATCAATTTAGTACCTGATTGCAAAGTACTATACCGGGGGCCACAAACTAATTTGCGGCGTTATTACTATCCTGTACTTATGACATGCTTTACTGCTTTATTTACTATTGCGTGTGGAGAGCCTGTACTGTTTTGGATCATGGCACGATTTCGCGGTATCGACAAGCCTAGTAACACTTTGGGGTTCCTAGTCGTTTACAGCCGTTCTCGCAAACCCTGGGTCCGTCTCGTAGACCGGCCGACTTGGTTATGGGTAGCCTAGTGGGGTGGCCCCATGTAATAGATTTAGGTCTGGAAAACATCGTGTCCGAAACCCCATCGACATACCGTTGGGTGTATGTTTTGTGATCTTGTACCTACCTGATCTGACAACAAGGGTGTAGGTGCATGTGGAAACTTTGGTGCACCCCTGCAGGGTTTAATCTTTTCGAGAATCCGTGTCCGCGGTTATGGACGACTTGGAGCATAGTTCTCACTCATAGACAATTATAACTAAAGTTTACTATTATAATTTGACTTGTATACGATATGACTAGTAAGTTGGATAACCACCACGGAAAGAATGAATAAAACTGCCAACCGTGTGAGCTTCCTCGGCAGGACTTCCTTGTTTGGTCTCGAGGGGGAAATGTCAAGATGGTTATGTTTGGTGGTATTATCGGGTTGATTTCGAATAGGTCTTCCTTATCCCTCTCTGATAGCCGACAGTTGTATCAAGTCTCTATAGGTTGTTTAGTGCATGCTTCGCTACCATTTCAGTCCACCTTACCTATGTAGGCAATGACCGCCGAATTCTAAGACTCGCCATGTACTGGCCTCAGTACTGACCGCTCTCTCTTTTTCATTTGCCCTTTGCCGGCACCCCTTTTTTTTGCAGGTTGAGATCGAAGTCGTTAGCAGGGTTACCGTTCAAGTTGTCTGGGCAGGGTTATGGACGCCATTGGTTATTCTTCAGGGCTCTTAGCTCAATTTGCATCTTGTCCGTACTCGGACGCTGTATCGTTTCAAGGTGATTTGGATCTTTGTACTGTATATTTGTATTCTTGACTCTTGGAGTCGTTGTTGTATATGTCTGTTCTGTGGGTTCTATCAAGGACTATTGTGTAATGATATTACTTCGTTTTCCACCTGCACGAAAGTGCCCGGTGGGCAACTTTGAATCGTTTCTATGCGGGTTTGGCGGGAATCGCTAAAACTTGCATAGGGCCGATCCGAGAGTGTTACAATAGCTACTAGAAATGGAGAGCATGCAAGATCACAAACAACACAGACATGATAGAATAAATAAGACAAAACCATTAATCAATCTAACATAGTAATCTCAATATCCATCGGATCCCCGCAAACACAACATGCATGATTACAAATAGATGATCTTGATCATGAACGGAGCTCACAAGAGGAGATACAACCATCTAGCTACTTCATGGACCTGTAGTCCAAGGTGGAACTACTCACGCTTCATACCGAAGGATGGCATGATGAAGAAGAAGGCCTCCGGGATGATATACCCTCTGGTAGGGCGCCAGGAAGAGCTTCAGATCCCTCCCGATCTAGGGACGATGGTGGCGGCGGCTACGGACTATTTCGTGGAAGATTGATCGGGTACTTAGGGTTTTGGTATAGGGGGATCTTTATAGGCGAAGAGGCGATGCAGGAAGCACCCAGGGCAGCTGCACACCCCAGGCACAGGCCCAGCCTAGCCGCGCAGCCAGGGGGTGTGGCCCTCTGGTGGCTCTTCTCCGTCTCGTACTCTGGCTTCGTGTTCCCCACGGTAAAATATTTACTTTGGGTTTTGTCCCGTCCAATTCCGGGAATATTGATTTTCTTCCTTTTTGGAACCAAAAACAGAAGAAAATAGGCAACTGGCACTGTGGCATCTTTTTAATAGGTTAGTACCAGAAAACATGTAAAAATACCTCAAAGTGTAGACAAAGCAAAGCAAAGTAGATACTAAACAAGCATGGACCATCAATGTAAGGTTCCCAACCTTTAATAAGGTAGAGATCCCTGTGTTTACAATGCTAGTCCCTGGATCAATAGCTAGCATCCACAGTTAAGATATAATATCAAGAAACAAAGGTCATAATACAACTTTATAACCAGGAATAAAATAATTTATTACATCTTACATAGCTCATTTGGCTATCTCATTACAATGCAGCAGAATATAACAATAGCATGGGGTCCTTCATCTTCAAAGTGCCACATGCAGACATGTTGGTTGTAGACTTGTAATCCTAATCATTACACTTCACTATTATCAAACAAACCTGCAACATACCAAGTTACAGCCACAAGGGTCAATACATTTGAATTGTATTGGCAAGTGATACTATGGTAGTATAGTGGAGTCTATCATCTATATGCATTTGGCTAAGTGGAGCTTAGGCTTGCTTTGCTCAAAATAGATTTTCCTTATCATTTGAAAACACTAAGTTTTTGCTTGACAAAAATAATCTTTCCCAAGGAATCTCCTAATAGAAATTGGTGATCCTTCAACCCTTGTTCACCCACAAGATTTTAACTTAGAAATTGGGATGAGGAGATTCTTGATAGCTTCCATGTCTTGATGCTCAAATTGTCCTTTGCCAGGGACATGGCTAAGTACTTAGATTTTACACTCTGCAGAGGTGGTGCACTTTCCCCACAAGACTTGGTTTCACCAAGACAAGATCTTTCAGAAGCCTTCCCTTAGACCAAAATGGACGCGTCCAACCTATCAAACCCCTACCACCAACTGTCCATTTGGCTAAGTTCTTGCAACCTATATGATCCAGGCAGAGCCCATAATGCCAAGTGGCTACACTTGAAGCTTCTCAACATTTGACATCTCAAATCTCTTTGTTCCTGGGTGGCCATCCACAAGTGAGATACACAAGGTAAACCATAGAAATGGGCCTTGTGAACCACTCAACACAAACCATTCCTTCCATTCCACCCAGGTGATTCATTCACTTAGTTGTTTTATTAAACAAAACATAAGTTCTCAGACTTAGAAATATTTCATAGCATGGATATATATTCCACCCTTGTTTTCTACTAGCTAGGCTAAGCATGATGGTAGTAGGAATCTTAACTTAGGGAATTTCTACTAAGGTTTCATCTACTAGGATTTCTCATGGCATAGTTTACACTTAGCAAAAATCCATGCAAGTCCTACTTAGAAATATCACTAATGCATAGTAAAAATAATGGGACAAAAGTATGAAGCATCACTTGCCTTTTTGGTAGAGTATAAGTTCACTCCTTGATCTTTGCAATGTTCACACACTTCAAGTCACTACAATTCAATCAAGAAAACAACATTTCAAACTACCATTCAAGCAATTCATCACATAAAATAATAGAAACAAAACAATGCATGCAAGAGATTGTTTTATTTGGAAAAGTGGTTTCTAAAGGTTCACAAACATTTGAAAACACCTAATGGTCATTTGCAAAAGGTTTCACTTTATAAACCATTTTTAAACTAAGTCATTATTTTATGTGGTGAGGAATTACTTTTAATAAGGCAAAATTCTATAGGTTTCACAAAATATGTTTTCAAACCATATAACTTTGTGTTTTTAGGGTCAGAGAGTTTAAAACAAAGCATTGCCCAAAGGTTTTCTTCCAAAACTATTTTTTTATAAATAAACCACATTTTTATTTGACTAGAATTGGTTTTAAATCAAAGAATCATTATTTTCTTCACCAATTATATTTTTGAAACCACAAAGTGATTCCTAGGGTCAGTAGGTTCAAAACAAACCATTTGCCAAAGATTTTATCCCCCAAATCATTTTGGAATAATTTTTATAACCTAAACAAGCATACAAAAGTTTCTGCAAAAACAAACATTTTACCAGAACCTTTTTACTAAACAAATTGCATGGTTGGCTAGGGCTTGTTTTTCTGAATCCATTGATATAAAGTTTGAAAATTTTGGACATGTAGATTTAAAGTTGTGATTTTTTACAAGTTTGCATATAAATCTGGTTCAAAATTCTGTTTTAAATCAACTAGTGCCACGCGGCTGTTTCTCATTGGACGATAACGGTTCGTGCGGATCAAGCGTTGCGAGGCGTTGGATTAAAATGAGATCGTGCGGCACAGAATGCTCCATACCTATTCGCTAAATGAAACTATCGCAGCGCTTGGATCAAGATCAGACAGCTCACAGTAGCTTGACCAGTAACTGGCGGCGCTGCGCGGCGGCGACTGGTGGCGCGGTTCTTCTCGCGGTGGTTCTGGGGAAGCAGGAAGGAAGGGAGGGAGAGGAGATGCTCACAGGGTTCGCAGGGCTGCGCTGATTCTCGACGTGGTCGCCACAGGGACAAGGGCGCATGGTGTTCTCGGCTATTGCTCGCAGGAGTTCTTGTCCGCGTCAGGTGGGCTCGGACGACGTTGGAGGCGAGGCTACGGTTCACTAGGGGACAAACGGGAAGCACGGTTAGACGGCAAGGTCATGGCGATGATGCGTGCGTGAAGGAGAAGGAGAGGCGCGTCCAGAAACTACCTGTGGAGCTCGTCGGAGTTGGAGCAGACGGCGACGTCGTTCAGTCGAAGACGGAGTCGATGCTACAGGGCACTCGCGGGAAAGCTGAGGCCACAGAGAGATGCGCCAGGGTCTGGGGAACTTGCCTGCGTGCTCGGGGAGGCAAGGGGTGGCACGAGGCTGCCGGAATCGCTCGGTGAGCTCGCCGGAGACAGCGGCAGTGCAACGCAAAATGGGAGCAGCCTGGTGGCTCACTGGCAGCGGGGTTTGAGGGGAATGAAAGAGGAGAGGGAGGTGATTTAACTGGCATGGTCGCGGGGATTAAACGTCGAGCAGTTACCGGTAATTTACTCCGAGGAGTTAACGGCAGGAAACGGCCGGGGGAGGGCGCAGTCCTCGCGTGGGTGGAGAAGATGGTGAGGTGGCAGTGGGGGTCGGCGTCAGCGAGTGAGAGAGAGTGGGGTGGGGTCCGTCTGTCATTCGCCGTGCGGGTTAATTCGTGAGTGAGAGAAAACGCTTCGGGGAAGGGGGATAGGTGGGCTGGTTGTTGGGCCTGCTGGGCTGCCGAGCTGGGCTGGGTCCTTTTCTTATTTTTTTTGTTCTGTTTATTTTCTCTTTTTCCTTTTCTTTTATTCTGTTTTGGTTTTGTATAATCAATTCAAATCTAAATTTGATATCAAACCTTTGCCAAAATTTGTGAAGATTTAAATATTGATTATTAAAACATTCTGGAATCGTTTTAGAATAAATTATTTATTCTTTTTAAGGTCTTTTGATTATTCCAAATAGGCTCTAGTTTTTAAATCATATATGATTAAATAATATTTTTCAAACACCATTTAAATTCAAACTTTTGCCAGATTTTGGGTAGGTTTAAACACTGATTAGTATTGTGTTCTGATGTCAATTTTTGAATAAAAGCTTATTCATTTTGGGGTCTTTTATTTATTCAAATAAGCCCTTGTTTTAAATCAAATAAGGTTTAATAATATTTTCAAACTCCATTTAAGTTTCTAAAACTTTCCAAATCTTTTCAGTAGGTTTTTATTTGATTATTTGGGTGGCAAACAATTTATCTTGAAATATTTGGAAGTATTTAATATGATTTTTAAATCATTTGAATTGAGTTTTCATTTTAATTCCAATGGAATTAAATATAGTCTTAATTCCCTAAATTTTATTTGGAAGATTCATTTCATTTAAGTTGAATTAAAACAACTTTTATTCCACTTGGGTAAATTCCAAAATACTATTTTCTCCTGAATTATATAATTATTCTTATTAGAGATTTTGTCTTTATTAAAATAGGGATAGAATGGTTAATGCCATTTTATTTTATTTTGAAGATTCTTTATTCTTTATTTTATTTGGATTTGTATTGTATTCATTTCATTTGATTATGGATTAGGCCAAGATTAATTTGGTCTTTAAATATTCCTTATTTAATATTTCTTTCCTTATCTTATAAAATTCATATCTTTTTATTTAGAGGTCCAAACTTGGTGATTCCAATTTGTAAAATCTTGTTTAATATTTGTTTATCTTTTAAATGTCTTTAGGATTATTTGTTCACCATTTGGTATGTATTTTAGATAAGGGCTTGGTTAGCTTTGGGAATTGAATTCCTTGTCTTAATTAAATTCATAAGATTTTATCTATGGTTCCAAATTAGGTGAAACCAATTTATATGGTTTAAAATATTTCCATTTGTCTTTCTTGATCATTTGTGAATGTTTGTTGACAAATTTTATATGGATCAAATGCATAGGCTTGGGAATAACTTGGAAATGATTTTTATTCCATTAGGGTTTTAGGGTTTGGATTTATTTCCAAGTGTTTAAATTTCCAGATACATTCATTGAGGAATGCATTTCTCTTGATTTAGATTTTGTTGAATTCAATTTTTTACCAAAGTTTGTTCTAAATGGGATTTTAAGTTTCCATTTAAAAACAAAAGTTTCTTTTCACCCTGATTTTCGACAAAAATATTTTTTGTTTATTTTTTTTCACATAACAAGATTTGGAAAATCTTGGGATGTGACAATCAAAAATTATAGATACGTTTCCGACATATCAAGCATCCCCGAGCTTAACTCCTGTTCGTCCTCGAGTAGGTAAGTGATAAAAAGAATAATTTTTGAGGTGAGATGCACCATCAAAATCAAGATCAAACCATTTGCAAGCATTGAAAGCTGGGATCAAAGAACTCTAAACATGAGCATGAAAGATGGAGTAATAATAGTAAGACAAAGTAACTATGCATGCAACATGAAAAAGGTTACAAACAAAGATCATGAATAACAATGCATTGAAAGACGTCTGTTTGTTTCACATACAGAAAACATGGCATATTGGCATTCAGTTTGTCCCTCATAGAGTAGCAAATAGATGCATAGGACACCTTCAAAGTTCATAAGAGTGACTAGATACAAATAGCACAAGAACAAGTAATAGCAACAATATGCATCAATCAATAAGTTCTGGGACAATGCACAGAGAACTAAGAATAGCAACTATGATCCCTTAACTGGTTCCTAAATATAGAAGTTGGAGACTCAACATAATGGTGGAAGAAAGGCCTTTCATCAAGGGAAGCAAGGATTTCAAGTCTCAAAAAGAGCTTCCAAAAATTATGGTACTTGTTAGCTTTCAGCTCTTATTGACCCTATCATAAGAATCTTGAAGTGATTAAGGTGAAAACGAACAAACTATGGAGTATATGCTTGACAAAGTATAAGTTGGCAATCTCACGTCCCTTGAATACGAGGGCCGCTCCTCATGCTACTCAACTTTAGTCAACTATAAGTTCTTGTCATAGTAAGTACATGTGTATCATAGAGAACCGCCAACGGGGTACCCCTTGCACATGATACATGAGCTATCCCATAAAAAATGACAAGGCAAGCATACAATGAGCATATAAGCAATCTTCTTATTTACCATGGGAAAATGGTGCTTTTTTATAAGAAGAAAGCTTGATAGATTGCTCACTATGGTGATGCTGCAAGTTTCCACCATGATTAGGCATGGCTTAGGCTAGAGGCCCACGAGTTTCTCTAACACACATACATAACTCCATGAACTTACAAGCCCCCCTTTTATTTCACACCGATGACATCCATAAACAAAAGAGCATGATATCAACTATGTACAAATTACAAGTGCAATGTTGAAAGCGTTCCCCGCGACATCACGGTTCTGCTAATTCCAACGTATAAGTGCAAGCATATACAACATAGATGACACAATGGTTCAAGTTTAGTAGGGGCAAGAAAAATAAATTGTGCCATCAAGTTTGTGAGAGCTTTAATCACTAAGTTTTCACATAACAAAAAGACTTTTTGATTGGAAGGTAGATGAGAACAAGAATATACTTGGAATGGTGTAACGCACCATGCATAGGAATTTATTGTGGACACTTTGGAATAACTTGGTTTCTTGGGAGTTGTATGCATGAGTAGAGCTTACTCATACAAGTGGAGGCTAGCAAAAGACTGGGAGCGACCAACTAAGAGTGCAAAAGTGGCCATAATCCTGTAGAGCGACAAAACATTACTAATCAAAGCATAAAGTGGTACTACAAGTCAAGGACTAAATGATCATAGAGGCTATGTTGACTTGTTTATAGTCATAACATGGTGTGAGCATGAGCCAAATCGACCCAAACAAAGCATCAAAGGAGAATACCACAATACTATGCTTTTGTATGCTAAAACAACGCATGATTCCTTCAAGACACATTAAGCAATCCCAATTGTTTGGAACAAGTCATGCTACAGCAATAATCACTAAGCATAAGGTCAAAACATCTAGCATGACATGATAAAGTCTAAGTCACAATCAAAGCAAGCTCCTTTTATACTATTCAAGCAAGAACTTTCTACTCCTCTCCAACACCAATCAATTTATTTGAAACAACACAGTGAGAACGGGGGTCCAAACTACTTTATTCAAGAAAACTAAAAACAAAAACAAAAACTAAGACACTCCAAGAACAACACAACTTGTGCATGAAACACTAAAAACGAAGTGTCTAGAAAGACCCGAGGTTTGTATTGATGAAGAAGGGGATGCCTTGGGCATCCACAAGCTTTGACGCTTGTACCTCTTGAATATTTCTTGGGTGACACGGGGTGGCATCCCCAAGCTTGAGCTTTTGTACATTCTTTATTTCCTTACATCATTCTTTCTCTACACCTGGAAATTTTCTTTATACAAAACTTCACACAATCTTCATTAGCAGCATTAGTGTATTCAAAAGATAATAGACCCTTGGATTTTAGTTTTATAACATAAAATATTTCACTAAAAACACAATCTACTGTAGCTATTCCCTCAAAAAGCTCAATTTCCCAAAAAGAACCCAAAAAGGAATCAATAAGTAGCAAATGCAAATAATGGCAGAAATTTGTCAAAACAGATCAGTAGGTAGAAACCAATATTTTCGAAGACCTTATGTTGCTCAAATAAACAAGTTAGTTAACATACTGGGGGATTTATTCAGACAATATCAGCTCAATCCGATTTACAGATATTTTACACGAATTTTTATGGTGGAGCACAAAAATCTGTTTTGGGACAGCAAATCCCCAAATCTTACTTCCCTCTCATTACGGTTATTTTTGACACAAAAAGCAAATAAAAAGGATAAGGATAGGTCCTTACAGAGGTAATAACTTCCAAGACTCAAGATTTTTTTTGGGTTATCCCCCAATAAGTACTTTTCTTTAACGCCTTTAAGTCAGGCACAAGAAGCAAGAATCAAGTATTTTCAAATGAAGAAGCATTAATATCAATACTCGAAATATCTTCAACTAGGAAAGGTATCTCATCAAAATGAGTTTTAGAGGATCCTTTCTCGTCTCTCTTAGGTTCACGACTTTCATCAAATGGGTTTTCAGGAACAATCCAATCAAAATTATTTTCTAAGGGTTCATGCATTCCTACAAGTTTAAAAGGTATGGGTATCTTAATTTCCTCCCTGGGTTTGGTTTTATCTGAAGTACCCATAACATCTACACATGAGCCTAGCATATTAAAACATTCAAAGACCTTTTTGGCTTCCGTAGCAACATCATTGAACTCTTTTAGTAAAGTTTCTAGGATAAATTCTCTCTTTTCAGCATCCTCTTCTTCTTTTAGTTTAAGAAACAAAATTTGCATCATGGGGTTAAGGTTAACAAACCTAGCCTCCAACATATGAACTAAAGAAGCTGCAGCAATTTCATAATTAGGAGAAAGTTCTGCTAAGGATCTATCCTCAATATCCTCATGTTTGTAACATGATTAAAGAATTCTTCAATATTTTCCTTCCCAATTATAGAGCCACTATCTATTGAAAGGTCTTTCAGGGTGAACTTGGGGATCAACATGGTGAGCTAGAGCAAGGCGACAACTAGAGTAGGAACTAATTTTTTTGTGTTTTTGATAAGAGAAAGCAAACCAAACTAAACTAATTTTTTTGGAGTTTTTGATAAAAACAGGCAAACAAAACCAAGCAAAAGAAACTAAGCAAAACAAAACAAAGTAAAGAGAAAGGTTGTGAAGGACTCCCCTTGTGAAGCCGTCCTTAGCCTCCCCGACAACGGTGCCAGGAAATCTTGATGGTGGCTCAGATCAATGTAGAGCTTCGTTGGGAGTCCCTAAGAGGATGGTGTGATGAGAACAGCAACAAGTCTTTCCTCAGTAAGAAACCAAGGTTATCAAACCAGTAGGAGGAAGGAAACGACTCAAAGGTGTTGCTAGAAACTTGGAAACCTGCTCAACACAAACTCAAGACTTTGCCCCAACGAACAGTGAGGTTGTCAATCTCACCGGTTTGCTGAAAACAAACGATTAACTGTATGGTGTGGTAGGTAATGGTGGTTTGCAAAAAGGTAAAAAATAACAGTGGAAGATGTATCAATGGTAAATATTGGACCAGGGTCCATATTTCACTAGAGTTGTTCTCCTTAAGATAAACAAACATGGCATGCTGGGTAAACAAATTACAGCAGGGCAATTGACAGGACTAAGCAAGGCATAACAATGCAATACTAGACATTCATGATCCTATGAGATTCGATTGGGCAATACAACAAGATACATAGACCGCCATCCAACTGCATCTATGACTAGTAATCCACCTTTAGGTTATCATCCGAACTCCCTATAGATTAAGTTGCAAGCAACAGATAACTGCTTTAAGAAAAGTGTGTAAGGTAAACAATCCACTTGTTCCATGAACAAGAGACCGCTGTTTTCTCCCTAGTAGCAACAACACATCTACAACCTTAGAGATTTCTATCACTTCCCTTAGATTAAATAGAGGCATGAACCCACTATCGAGCATAAATACCCCCTCTTGGAGTCACTAGCATCTACTTGGCCAAGATAGATACTAGAAATGGAGAGCATGCAAGATCACAAACAACACATACATGATAGAATCAATAAGGCAAAACCATTAATCAATCTCACATAGTAATCTCAATATCCATCGGATCCCCACAAACACAACATGCATGATTACAAATAGATGATCTTGATCATGAACGGAGCTCACAAGATCTAAACATGGTAGCACAAAGGAAGATATACAACCATATAGCTATTACATGGACCTATAGTCCAAGGTGGAACTACTCATGCTTCATACCGGAGGTTGGCATGATGAAGAAGAAGGCCTCCGGGATGATCTCCCCTCCGACAGAGTGCTGAGAAGAGGTTTAGATCCCTCCTGATCTAGGGCCGATGGTGGCAACGACTACGAACTGTTTCGTGGAAGATTGATCGGGTACTTAGGGTTTTGGTATCGAGGGCTCTTTATAGGCAAAGAGGCGATGTAGGGGGGAACCCAGGGCAGCCGCACCCCCTAGGCGTGGGCCCAGTTTGGCCGCGTGGCCAGGGGGTGTGACCCCCTGGTGGCTCTTCTTTGTCTCGTAATATAGCTTCGTGTTCCCCACGGTAAAATATTGACTTTGGCTTTTGTCCCGTCCAATTCCAAAAATATTGATTTTCTGCCTTTTCTGGAACCAAAAACAGAATAAAACAGGCAATTGGCACTGTAGCATCTTGTTAATAGGTTAGTACCAGAAAACATATAAAAATACCTCAAAGTGTATACAAATCAAAGCAAAGTAGATACTAAACAAGCATGTAACATCAAAAATTATGGATACGTTTACGACGTACCAGGAGGCGAACAGAGCAAAAGCTACCTCGGTGCCATCTGCTGCTGTCGGCATCTTGGAGGTGATCTGCTGAAGATCCAGCTGCACTCCAGACGCCACTGCCATCGCCAGCACCATGGCAGCACCCACCCCCTTATGCGCCCTCTTGTAGCTCGTAGGGTCATCACCCACCAAGGCTTCCACTAGGGAGTCAACATCATCAAGGGCGATGCCCTTCGGGTTGATCTCCTTGTAGAAGCTGATACGTCAGAAACGTATCTATAATTTTTGATGTTCCATGCTTATTTAGTATCTACTTTTCTTAGCTTTATCCACACTTTCAGGTGCTTTTTATATGTTTTCTGGTACTAACCTATTAACAAGTTGCCACAGTGCCAGTTGCCTGTTTTCTGCTGTTTTTGGTTCCAAAAAGGCTAGTAAGGAAATATTCTCGGAATTGGACGGGACAAAAGCTAAAGTCAATATTTCACCGAGGAGAACACGAAGTCCAGAGGATAGACGGAGGGGCGCCACAGGGCGGCCGCAGCCCCCAGGCGCGAGCCCACCCTAGGCCGCGCCTGGGCAGGGTGTGGGCCCCCGAGCAGCCTCCTAGCCTTGCCTCTTAGCCTATAAGAAGCCCTCGATGCCTAAACCCTAAGGACCCGATCAATATTCCACGAAACCATCTATAGCCGCCGCCACCATCGTCCCTAGATCGGGGGGATCCGAAGCTCTTCTCGGCACCCTGCCGGAGAGGAGATCATCCTGGAGGCCTTCTTCTTCATCATGCCAGCCTCCGGTATGAAGCGTGAGTAGTTCCACCTTGTACTACGGGTCCATGTAGTAGCTAGATGGTTGTATCTCCTCCTTTGTGCTTTCATGTCTAGATCATGTGAGCTCCATTCATGATCAAGATCTCATCTATTTGTAATCATGCATGTTGTGTTTGCGGGGATCTGATGGATATTGAGATTACTATGTCATATTGATTAATGGTTTTCTCTTATTGATTCTATCATGGCTGTGTTGTTTGCGATCTTGCATGCTCTCTGTTATTAGTAGCTATCTTGGCCAAGTAGGTGCTAGTGACTCCAAGAGGGGGTATTTATGCTCGATAGTGGGTTCATGCCTCTATTTAATCTAAGGGAAGTGACAGAAATCTCTAAGGTTGTAGATGTGTTGTTGGCACTAGGGAGAAAACAACGGTCTCTTGTTCATGGAACAAGTGGATTGTTTACCTTACACACTTTGCTTAAAGCAGTTGTCTGTTGCTTGCAACTTAATATCAGAGGGGGTTCGAATGATAACCCAAAGGTGGACTTCTAGTCATAGATGAAGTTGGATGGAGGTCTATGTATCTTGTTGTATTGCCCAATCGAAACTCATAGGATCTTTATATCTAGTATTGCATTGTTATGCCTTGCTCAGTCCTCTCAATTGCCCTGCTGTAGTTTGTTTACCCTGCATGCCATGTTAGTTTATCTAAGTAGAACACATCTAGTGAACTATGTACCCCGGTACAATCTTTACCATTGATACATCTTCCACTGTTACTGTTTACTTGCTGCAAACCATCATCACCTTCCACACCATACAGTTAATTCTTTGTTACAGCAACCGGTGAGATTGAAAACCTCACTGTTAGTTGGGGCAAAGTTTTGAGTTTGTGTTGTGCAGGTTTCCACGTTGCTTGCAACACCTTTGAGCTGTTTCCTTCCTCCTACTGGTTCGATAACCTCGGTTTCTTACTAAGGGAAGACTTGCTGCTATGCTGCATCATACCTTGCTATTGGGGTTTCCCGAAGAAGCGCTCCACGTTGACGCAACGACATCAGAAGCGGCCGAGGACCTCCTTGGCCTCTGCTGCAACGGCATCCTCCATGGGATCCCCATGCTCCAAAACGTCGCGGTCAAATGCGATGCCAGTAGCATCTACAAGATGCGCACTACAAGCAATGTGGTAATTTTTGAACCTCCAAATTGGTCACTAGATGGTCATTGTTCTTCATTTGTGACCTTCTTATGACCATAAATAGATGGTCAAAAGCTGAGAGTCACTGATGGACAATAAAACCTTTCCCATGCATTGGTCATAAACTACTATGACCAATTTAGATGGTTTGATCACCGGCTATCAAGCATGTCCACGTAAGCCAATCCTACATGGCAATGCTTGTAAATCGAATTCAGCCCAATCCAACGAGGTGCTCTACATGGGCCAAGCCCAACAATTCTAGCATTTTTATTTTACAAATTTGGCATTTACAATGTAATCATTCATTAGGCCAAGCCCAAAAATTCAGCCCAGCCGTGGAACTTTTTGGCCCAACATTTCTATCCATTTTTTATTTTTTAATTGATTCCATGATGGCCCCATCTATTATGGGTCCCGTTTGTCCATTTTTGTCCCATGGCCATTTTAGAGATCAATTAGCGTTCCAGGCAGTAAATAAAGAATAATTCATAAATTGAGCCCAAATATGATGGCTCAGTTGATGTGGAGCCTGTTGGGAACCCCAAGAGCAAGGTGTGAAGAAACATAGAAGCAAGTCTTCCCTAAGTAATAAACTGAGGTTATCGAACCAGTAGGAGGAAGGAAACATCACACAGGTGTTGCAAGCAACACGGAGACCTGCACAACACAAACTCAAGACTGTGCCCCAACTAATAGTGAGGTTGTCAATCTCACCGGTTGCTGTAACAAAGGATTAACTATATGGTGTGGAAGGTGATGGTGGTTTGCAGCAAGTAAACAGTAATAGTGGAAGAATGTATCAATGGTAAAGATTGGACCGGGGTCCATAGTTCACTAGAGGTGCTCTCCTTTGATAAACGACATGGCATGAAGGGTAAACAAATTACAGCAGGGAAATTGACAGGAACTGAGCAAGGCATAACAATGCAATACCAAATAAAAAAATCCTATGAGATTCGATTGTGCAATACAACAAGATACATAGACCACCATCCAACTGCATCTATGACTAGTAGTCCACCTTTGGGTTATCATCCGAACCCCCTCTAGTATTAAGTTGCAAGCAACATACAACTGCTTTAAGCAAAGTGTGTAAGGTAAACAATCCACTTGCTCCATGAACAAGAGACCATTGTTTTCTCCCTATTAGCAATATCACATCTACAACCGAAGAGATTTCTGTCACTTCCCTTGGAAACTAGAGGCAGGAACCCAATATCGAGCATAAATAACCCCTCTTGGAGTCACTAGCAACTACTTGGCCAAGATAGCTACTAACAACGGAGAGCATGCAAGATCACAAACAACATAAAAAAGATAGAATCATAAGACAAAACCATTAATCAATCTAACATAGTAATCTCAATATCCATCGGATCCCCGCAAACACAACATGCATGAATACAAATAGATTAGATCTTAATCATGAATGGAGCTCACAAGATCTATACATGAAAGCACAAGGAGGAGATACAACTATCTAGCTACTACATGGACCCATAGTCCAAGGTGGAACTACTCACGCATCATACCGGAGAAGAAGGCCTCCGGGATGATCTCCCCTCCGGCAGGGTTCCGGGAAGAACTTCAGATCCCCCCGATCTAGGGACGATGGTGGCGGCGGCTACAGACGGGTTCGTGGAGTTTTGATCGGGTCCCGAGGGTTTATTCATCGGGGGCTTCTTATAGGCGAAGAGGCGAGGCTGGGAGGCGACCAGGGCAGCCACACCCTGCCTAGGCGTGGGCCACCCTAGCCGCGCCTAGGGGTTCTGGCCGCCCTGGCTTGCCTCTCCGTCTCTCCTCTAGACTTCATGTTGCCCACGGTAAAATATTGACTTTGGATTTTGTCCCGTCCAATTCCGAGAATAATGATTTTCTGCCTTCCTGGAATAAAAACAGAAGAAAACAGGCAACTAGCACTATGGCAACTTGTTAATAGGTTAATTCCAGAAAAGATATAAAAACACCTCAAAGTGTAGACAAAGCAAAGCAAAGTAGATACTAAACAAGCATGGAACATAAAAAATTATAGATACGTTTCCAACGTATCAAGCATCCCCAAGATTACTCCTGCTCGTCCTCGAGTAGGTAAGTGATAAAAGAATAATTTTTGAGGTGACATGCACCTTCACAATAAAGATCAAACCGTTTGCAAGAATTGAAAGCTGGGATCAAAGAACTCTAAACATGTGCATGAAAGATGGAGTTCTAACAATAAGTCAAAGTAACTATGCATGCAACATGAAAGCCTACAAACAAAGATCATGAATAACATGCATTGAAAAATGTTTGTTTGTTTCACATACAGAAAAAATGGCATAGTGGCGAACAGATTGTCCCTCATAGAGTAGCAAATAGATGCATAGGACACCTTCAAATTTTAAAAGAGTGGCTAGATACAAGTAGCACAAGAACAAGTAATATCACATTATGCATAAATCAATATGTTTTGGGACACTGCACATAGAACTAAGAATGGAAACTATGCTCTCTTATTGGTGCCTAAGGGTAGAAGGTGGAGACTCAATATAGTAGTGGAAGAAAGGCCCTTTGTGGCATCCCGCAAAACCACTACTAGAAAATCGCGTTGATTTTGTGCATTGCATCATCATGACCGCATGCTCATGTCATCATGCCACATTGCATTTGAGCATCGTCATCATCTTGCATTTGCTTGCATAAAACTATTTTCGGAAAAACCTATTTTGTGTTTTCTAAAATGCCCCGTCTTTGTTCAAACGCAAAATCCGGGTCGCCGGAATATTTTGTTTTGTCTGCTATCGGTTTGCAAAAGCCCGGTTTGAAATAAATAATATAGTTAATTATTTTTAGTGGGGCAGTCGAACGGGCCGATTCGACCCGAACGACCACCCCCAGAATAAAATCGGTCCAGCTTAGACCCCACACCAAATCTTTTCTTACCCCAGTCCTATCTACCCACCCTCCAGCCACCTCACTCCCTCCAATCGGCTCTCGCCACGTCACCCTCTCCCTTCCCCCTAACCTATCCCAGGCCGCCACCTAATTCTAACCCCAACCCCCCTTCCCTGGTCAAACCCACCAGCACACACACCCCAACCCGCTGCCAACCTGGCCCCACCCGCAGGCCCGCAGGAGCCCCACCCGCCTTGACTCTCCCCCCGGCCCCACCTCTCTGGCCCACCCGACCCCGCCTGCTCCCTCCTCTCCCCTTCCTCCTGCACCCTCCCTCTGTCTCCCGCGCGCCGCCCCACCGTCCTCCCCCGACCTCGCCCTTCTTCCCCCTCCTCTCTGCAGCCGGACGCGGCCTTCCCTCTGCCGGCTCGCTCCGCCGTTCGCCACCCAGCGCCGTCATTCGCCGTCTCTCCTCTGGCGCCCAGGCCGCCGCCCCCGCTCGGCCTCACCCCGCCGGAGACCGCCTCCCCGTCGCCTTCTCCCCCACCTCGTCCTCCCGCGCGCCCGCCCTCGTCGGCCCCGCCTCCGTCGAGCCGCGCTCGCCGCCTTCTCCGCCTCGAGCCTCGCCGCGTGGGTCCCGTCCGCCGCCAGCGCCCTTCGCCGTCTCCGGCGTTCTGCGCGCGCCCTCCGGCCGAGCGGCCGTCCGCGCTCGTCACCCCGACCCAACCCGCGACGCCCCGGCTCGCCCCCGTCCCCGCAGAAGCTTCCCCGAGCGGCCGTCCGCGACCACCTCGGCCCGCCTCCTTGCCGCGGCGTGTCGACGCCGGCCGACCTCGCCGTCAGCGCCTCTGGCCCGTCTGTCCGTCTCGCGCCCAAGCCCCCGTCGTCTGCAGCCAGGCTGACGCCAGCGACCACCCTCGCCGCCCTGGAGCCCGTTGGCCCCTTCCCGCAGCGGAGCTCGACGTCCCCGCGTGGATGCCAGGCACCGCCTCCGTTCTCCTCGGTGGCGCTCTATACCAGGACAAACAATCGAACATGGAGGGCAAGGATAAGGCATCAAGTTCCCCTTGTCGACAAGATCGGCTCGATGCTGTTGGATTAGAAGAATGTACTAGGTGGAAAGCGAAGGCCCTGACGCAGGTCCCCAAGCTCGCCACCGGTGAACAAGATGGTACCCAAGGTCGTCGACATAGAAAACCCCAAGATCTCTTTCATGGACTCGAAGCCGAACCCGGAGACCTCCGTCATGGATCATCGAGCACTTCTACATGGACCCACGAGATGACATGTTCTTCACCCAAGGGCGACAAGGCTCTCTTCACGGATTTCGAGACCCCGACATCGAAACGACAAGGTCATCGTCATAGAACCCGAAGACCACATGTGCGACAAGTACTCCCTCGAGGACGCCGAGTGCTTCGCCCCAGACGCCAAGGTCGCCGACGCAGCATGCCAAGTACTTCACCCCAGATGAGACAAGTACTACTTCCCGGTACGCGGACCGACAAGATCTTCGCAACGACAAGATCGACACCGACCAGGGCGAGTCCGATGCGCCCCGACGCCGAACCAAGACCTCCTCCCGGAACGCCAAGATCTACCTCCGTTATCCGAGAACGATCCCGCCGAGGCCGAACCCCAGATCCGGACCCTGAGACCGACCCCGAACCCCGGAACCCCAAGCTCGCCGAACCCTAATGTGTGAACCTTTTTCCCGAGCCCCTATTTTATAAATGTTATATATAAAACTTGTTGCATATAAACTTGCCATGCTTGCATACATATTGTCATGTGGGTTGGGGGCCTTATGCCGATTCACCATATAATTAAATATGGGGCCCATATGCGGGCAAATCTAGTCGTATATTGTTCCCATTTAAATTTGTGTAGTGAACCGGTGCTATCTTTTGTCTTGATAATGCAACATTTAATTTGCGGGGTAGATAAATAACTTGAACCGTTTAATTAATTGTCGGGACCCCGGTTCCGCTTAATATTGCTCAATTGGATCGCACCTTTGCCATGTCATACATCATACATGCATCATGCCCGATCTTTTGCCGTAGTATTAAATAGTGCATCCGGTGTTTATTCTAGTGTTTTGCTTCTTCGCGGATAAGGCCGTTGAGTTGATGTGAGCCTCGCCCCAATCTTCGGATGAACCCTCGGCAATGTTTTCAGGCGAGCATCTCCCCCTTTCTACCTATCTTACTTTTATAGTATTTATTCCCTCCTGTTGATCTCTTGCTATCTGTGTTGCGATGCTCTAGTTTTCGTACCCGTAATATCCCTTGCAGCCTTATATTGCCCTGGACACCTCCTATTACCTGTTGTTTGGTAGATAGTTGGACTTGCACGTCGTAGTCGCTTGCTCAAGTGCTGTTGCGTGTTGTCAAGTGCCACAGTTGTTGGAGTTTGGCCGCATGTTGATGTTGGAGATGATCTTGGCTATATTTATCGTTAACTTTAATTACTGTTTAATAACTAAAATTGAAGTAGGTAAGCAGAGGCATAGGTGGGCAATAGATGTTATTTGGTTGTTAACCGTCCACTTGTGTCCCGTAGGACCCCGAGTACTTGATACCTGTTCCTTGAATATTCGCGCTATCCACATCCGGGAGGCTTATGGACCCCCCTGAGCCAGAGCTTGATTCATTCTTATTTCTTGGGGCCACAAACTAGTTTGAGGTTTTATTTACTATCCTGTACTTATGCCATGCTTTACTGCTTTATTTAAATTGTGCGAGGTACTGCACTCTGTACTGTTTAGGATCGTGGCCCGATTTCGCTGTATCGACAAGCCCAGCCACACTTTCGGGTTCCCAGTCGTTTACAACCGCCTCCACAACCTTAAGCCCGTTTCGGAGCCGGCCGGCTTCGTTGCGGGATCTACTTAAAGGGGTGGCCCCCTGAAATATTTCTGAATCCTGTAATTGCTTTGTCGTGACTGTCTCGTTGGGTTTTGATTTGGTTTTTCCGAGGCATATCGAGTGTGTGTTGCTATTTGTGCACCCCGGCCGGGTTAAAACTTTCTGAAAGCCGTGTCCGCGGTTATGGACGACTTGGAGCACAGTATCTCGATCATAGACAACTATAACTAAAGTAGTGCTATAAATTTGACTCTATAATGACTAGTAATTAGCTTCACTACAATGGAATGGCTAAATAAAACTGCCAACAATTGCTTGTTTGTGAGGTCACTTGCGACCCTTGTACCTGACTAGTAAGTATTGCAACTACAACGGAATGGCTAAATAAAAGTACCAACAACTGCTGGGTTTTGGGATATCTCATGCTATCTGTATCTGACTAGTAAGTATTACAACCACAAGAATGGTTAACTAAAGGTGCCCACTGCTTATTTTATCAGGATGACTATCTACACCTGACTAGTAATTGCTGCAACGATAACTGAATAAATAAAACTGCCAACTGTGTGAGTTCCTCGGTTGACTTCCTCGTTGGTCTCGAGGGGGAATACCAGGATGGGATTGTTTGGTGTTAGTACCAGGTTGGTTCCGAATAGGTCTTTCTTATCCCTCTCTGATAGCCGACAGTTGTATCGAGTCTCTATAGGTTGTTTAGTGCATGCTGCCGCTGCCGCTTCAGTCCACCATACCTATGTAGGCGAGGACCGCCGAATTCTAGTCTCGCCGTGTACTGGCCTCAGTACTGACCGCTCTCTCTTTTTCCTTTGCCCTTTGTCGGCACCCCTTTTTGTTTAAGCAGGTTTTGAGATCGACGTCGTTAGCAGGGTTACCCATCCGGCTTGGCCTGGGCAGGGTTATGGACGCCATTGGTTATTCTTCAGGGCTCTTAGCCCCATTTGCATCTTGTCCGTAGTCGGACGCTCTATCGTTTTCAAGGTGATTTGGATCTTTGTACTGAATATCTGTATTCTTGACTCGTTGAGTTGCCGTTGTATATATATCTGTTCTGTGGGTCCCATCGAGGGCTGTTGTGTAATGTTATTACTTCGTTTTCCACCCGCACGAAAGTGCCTGGTGGGCACCTTTGAATCGTTTCTATGCGGGTTTGGCGGGTTTCGCTAAAACTTGCATAGGTCCGATTCTGAGGGTGTTACAGAGTGGTATCAGAGCTCAGCAGTTGCGATACCCCACAAGTCCAGCCTGTAGGATAACCTAGCTAACGGCCGAAGTAGAGTGTCAAAACTATTTTTGCAAAATCGGTTGAATAGTTCTGATTAGGTCTAAATTTTACTCCTTATCCCTCTGCTGCTCTCCCCTCACCTCTGCGTGTTTTGGATCCGCTCTCTTCTCTCTCTTCGAGTCCAGGATTTCTCGTGGTTGGGTTCCGTCGTACCTTTAGGGTTTCGCTTCCTCTTTTGGTAACGGTGTTTTCCGACGCGACGACATCATCTACGCCAGATCCGATGCAGAGTCTGCATCACTCCTTTGTTTCCGAACCTCGCTTGTCAAGATCTTCAGTCTGATTCCGAGAGTTGGTTGCATAATCCGCCTATTCGTGTGCAGAGTAATGGTTTGGGTGCGCGATGGACTGATCACCATCCGACTACTCTTATCATTCTCTCTTGTACGTCGAATCAGTGGATCCAGCAGTTTTACTCCGTCCATGGAAGTTAGAGGTGGCTTTATTTGTGGATACCTCTACCTTCGACCTTTTGTTCCGGAGTGTTCTCTCGACGATCGCGGACAACGACCTCTTGTTAGTGGTGTCGCGGGGATCTACGCGAAGCGAGAAGATGCAGATCGCCGACCTCCCTTCCGGTACCATGAGGCGGATCTCGAGGGCGAGATCCATTGTTAGTGGTGTCGAATTGTTGCATCCCGCAAAACCACTACTAGAAAATCGCGTTGATTTTGTGCATTGCATCATCATGACCGCATGCTCATGTCATCATGCCACATTGCATTTGAGCATCATCATCATCTTGCATTTGCTTGCATAAAACTATTTTCGGAAAAACCTATTTTGTGTTTTCTAAAATGCCCCGTCTTTGTTCAAACGCAAAATCCGGGTCGCCGGAATATTTTGTTTTGTCTGCTATCGGTTTGCAAAAGCCCGGTTTGAAATAAATAATATAGTTAATTATTTTTAGTGGGGCAGTCGAACGGGCCGATTCGACCCGAACGACCACCCCCAGAATAAAATCGGTCCAGCTTAGACCCACACCAAATCTTTTCTTACCCCAGTCCTATCTACCCACCCTCCAGCCACCTCACTCCCTCCAATCGGCTCTCGCCACGTCACCCTCTCCCTTCCCCCTAACCTATCCCAGGCCGCCACCTAATTCTAACCCCAACCCCCCTTCCCTGGTCAAACCCACCAGCACACACACCCCAACCCGCTGCCAACCTGGCCCCACCCGCAGGCCCGCAGCAGCCCCACCCGCCTTGCCTCTCCCCCCGGCCCCACCTCTCTGGCCCACCCGACCCCGCCTGCTCCCTCCTCTCCCCTTCCTCCCGCACCCTCCCTCTGTCTCCCGCGCGCCGCCCCACCGTCCTCCCCCGACCTCGCCCTTCTTCCCCCTCCTCTCTGCAGCCGGACGCGGCCTTCCCTCTGCCGGCTCGCTCCGCCGTTCGCCACCCAGCGCCGTCGTTCGCCGTCTCTCCTCTGGCGCCCAGGCCGCCGCCCCCGCTCGGCCTCACCCCGCCGGAGACCGCCTCCCC
Organism: Avena atlantica; assembly: GCA_910589765.1. NCBI lineage: Eukaryota > Viridiplantae > Streptophyta > Magnoliopsida > Poales > Poaceae > Avena > Avena atlantica. The sequence goes on from OU342736.1 coordinate 306,228,551, forward strand.
GTCGCCTTCTCCCCCACCTCGTCCTCCCGCGCGCCCGCCCTCATCGGCCCCGCCTCCGTCGAGCCGCGCTCGCCGCCTTCTCCGCCTCGAGCCTCGCCGCGCGGGTCCCGTCCGCCGCCAGCGCCCTTCGCCGTCTCCGGCGTTCTGCGCGCGCCCTCCGGCCGAGCGGCCGTCCGCGCTCGTCGCCCCGCCCCATCCCGCGACGCCCCGGCTCGCCCCCGTCCCCGCAGAAGCTTCCCCGAGTGGCCGTCCGCGACCACCTCGGCCCGCCTCCTTGCCGCGGCGTGTCGACGCCGGCCGACCTCGCCGTCAGCGCCTCTGGCCCGTCTGTCCGTCTCGCGCCCAAGCCCCCGTCGTCTGCAGCCAGGCTGACGCCAGCGACCACCCTCGCCGCCCTGGAGCCCGTTGGCCCCTTCCCGCAGCGGAGCTCGACGTCCCCGCGTGGATGCCAGGCACCGCCTCCGTTCTCCTCGGTGGCGCTCTATACCAGGACAAACAATCGAACATGGAGGGCAAGGATAAGGCGTCAAGTTCCCCTTGTCGACAAGATCGACTCGATGCTGTTGGATTAGAAGAATGTACTAGGTGGAAAGCGAAGGCCCTAACGCAGGTCCCCAAGCTCGCCACCGGTGAACAAGATGGTACCCAAGGTCGTCGACATAGAAAACCCCAAGATCTCTTTCATGGACTCGAAGCCGAACCCGGAGACCTCCGTCATGGATCATCGAGCACTTCTACACGGACCCACGGGATGACATGTTCTTCACCCAAGGGCGACAAGGCTCTCTTCACGGATTTCGAGACCCCGACATCGAAACGACAAGGTCATCGTCATAGAACCCGAAGACCACATGTGCGACAAGTACTCCCTCGAGGACGCCGAGTGCTTCGCCCCAGACGCCAAGGTCGCCGACGCAGCATGCCAAGTACTTCACCCCAGATGAGACAAGTACTACTTCCCGGTACGCGGACCGACAAGATCTTCGCAACGACAAGATCGACACCGACCAGGGCGAGTCCGATGCGCCCCGACGCCGAACCAAGACCTCCTCCCGGAACGCCAAGATCTACCTCCGTTATCCGAGAACGATCCCGCCGAGGCCGAACCCCAGATCCGGACCCTGAGACCGACCCCGAACCCCAGAACCCCAAGCTCGCCGAACCCTAATGTGTGAACCTTTTTCCCGAGCCCCTATTTTATAAATGTTATATATAAAACTTGTTGCATATAAACTTGCCATGCTTGCATACATATTGTCATGTGGGTTGGGGGCCTTATGCCGATTCACCATATAATTAAATATGGGGCCCATATGCGGGCAAATCTAGTCGTATATTGGTCCCATTTAAATTTGTGTAGTGAACCGGTGCTATCTTTTGTCTTGATAATGCAACATTTAATTTGCGGGGTAGATAAATAACTTGAACCGTTTAATTAATTGTCGGGACCCCGGTTCCGCTTAATATTGCTCAATTGGATCGCACCTTTGCCATGTCATACATCATACATGCATCATGCCCGATCTTTTGCCGTAGTATTAAATAGTGCATCCGGTGTTTATTCTAGTGTTTTGCTTCTTCGCGGATAAGGCCGTTGAGTTGATGTGAGCCTCGCCCTGATCTTCGGATGAACCCTCGGCAATGTTTTCAGGCGAGCATCTCCCTCTTTCTACCTATCTTACTTTTATAGTATTTATTCCCTCCTGTTGATCTCTTGCTATCTGTGTTGTGATGCTCTAGTTTTCGTACCCGTGATATCCCTTGCAGCCTTATATTGCCCTGGACACCTCCTATTACCTGTTGTTTGGTAGATAGTTGGACTTGCGCGTCGTAGTCGCTTGCTCAAGTGCCGTTGCGTGTTGTCAAGTGCCATAGTTGTTGGAGTTTGGCCGCATGTTGATGTTGGAGATGATCTTGGCTATATTTATCGTTAACTTTAATTACTGTTTAATAACTAAAATTGAAGTAGGTAAGCAGAGGCACAGGTGGGCAATAGATGTTATTTGGTTGTTAACCGTCCACTTGTGTCCCGTAGGACCCCGAGTACTTGATACCTGTTCCTTGAATATTCGCGCTATCCACATCCGGGAGGCTTATGGACCCCCCTGAGCCAGAGCTTGATTCATTCTTATTTCTTGGGGCCACAAACTAGTTTGAGGTTTTATTTACTATCCTGTACTTATGCCATGCTTTACTGCTTTATTTAAATTGTGCGAGGTACTGCACTCTGTACTGTTTAGGATCGTGGCCCGATTTCGCTGTATCGACAAGCCCAGCCACACTTTCGGGTTCCCAGTCGTTTACAGCCGCCTCCACAACCTTAAGCCCGTTTCGGAGCCGGCCGGCTTCGTTGCGGGATCTACTTAAAGGGGTGGCCCCCAGAAATATTTCTGAATCCTGTAATTGCTTTGTCGTGACTGTCTCGTTGGGTTTTGATTTGGTTTTTCCGAGGCATATCGAGTGTGTGTTGCTATTTGTGCACCCCGGCCGGGTTAAAACTTTCTGAAAGCCGTGTCCGCGGTTATGGACGACTTGGAGCACAGTATCTCGATCATAGACAACTATAACTAAAGTAGTGCTATAAATTTGACTCTATAATGACTAGTAATTAGCTTCACTACAATGGAATGGCTAAATAAAACTGTCAACAATTGCTTGTTTGTGAGGTCACTTGCGACCCTTGTACCTGACTAGTAAGTATTGCAACTACAACGGAATGGCTAAATAAAAGTACCAACAACTGCTGGGTTTTGGGATATCTCATGCTATCTGTATCTGACTAGTAAGTATTACAACCACAACGGAATGGTTAACTAAAGGTGCCCACTGCTTATTTTATCAGGATGACTATCTACACCTGACTAGTAATTGCTGCAACGATAACTGAATAAATAAAACTGCCAACTGTGTGAGTTCCTCGGTTGACTTCCTCGTTGGTCTCGAGGGGGAATACCAGGATGGGATTGTTTGGTGTTAGTACCAGGTTGGTTCCGAATAGGTCTTTCTTATCCCTCTCTGATAGCCGACAGTTGTATCGAGTCTCTATAGGTTGTTTAGTGCATGCTGCCACTGCCGCTTCAGTCCACCATACCTATGTAGGCGAGGACCGCCGAATTCTAGTCTCACCGTGTACTGGCCTCAGTACTGACCGCTCTCTCTTTTTCCTTTGCCCTTTGTCGGCACCCCTCTTTGTTTAAGCAGGTTTTGAGATCGACGTCGTTAGCAGGGTTACCCATCCGGCTTGGCCTGGGCAGGGTTATGGACGCCATTGGTTATTCTTCAGGGCTCTTAGCCCCATTTGCATCTTGTCCGTAGTCGGACGCTCCATCGTTTTCAAGGTGATTTGGATCTTTGTACTGAATATCTGTATTCTTGACTCGTTGAGTTGCCGTTGTATATATATCTGTTCTGTGGGTCCCATCGAGGGCTGTTGTGTAATGTTATTACTTCGTTTTCCACCCGCACGAAAGTGCCTGGTGGGCACCTTTGAATCGTTTCTATGCGGGTTTGGCGGGTTTCGCTAAAACTTGCATAGGTCCGATTCTGAGGGTGTTACAGAGTGGTATCAGAGCTCAGCAGTTGCGATACCCCACAAGTCCAGCCTGTAGGATAACCTAGCTAACGGCCGAAGTAGAGTGTCAAAACTATTTTTGCAAAATCGGTTGAATAGTTCTGATTAGGTCTAAATTTTACTCCTTATCCCTCTGCTGCTCTCCCCTCACCTCTGCGTGTTTTGGATCCGCTCTCTTCTCTCTCTTCGAGTCCAGGATTTCTCGTGGTTGGGTTCCGTCGTACCTTTAGGGTTTCGCTTCCTCTTTTGGTAACGGTGTTTTCCGACGCGACGACATCATCTACGCCAGATCCGATGCAGAGTCTGCATCACTCCTTTGTTTCCGAACCTCGCTTGTCAAGATCTTCAGTCTGATTCTGAGAGTTGGTTGCATAATCCGCCTATTCGTGTGCAGAGTAATGGTTTGGGTGCGCGATGGACTGATCACCATCCGACTACTCTTATCATTCGCTCTTGTACGTCGAATCAGTGGATCCAGCGGTTTTACTCCGTCCATGGAAGTTAGAGGTGGCTTTATTTGTGGATACCTCTACCTTCGACCTTTTGTTCCGGAGTGTTCTCTCGACGATCGCGGACAACGACCTCTTGTTAGTGGTGTCGCGGGGATCTACGCGAAGCGAGAAGATGCCGATCGCCGACCTCCCTTCCGGTACCATGAGGCGGATCTCGAGGGCGAGATCCATTGTTAGTGGTGTCGAATTATGGCATCCCGCAAAACCACTACTAGAAAATCGCGTTGATTTTGTGCATTGCATCATCATGACCGCATGCTCATGTCATCATGCCACATTGCATTTGAGCATCGTCATCATCTTGCATTTGCTTGCATAAAACTATTTTCGGAAAAACCTATTTTGTGTTTTCTAAAATGCCCCGTCTTTGTTCAAACGCAAAATCCGGGTCGCCGGAATATTTTGTTTTGTCTGCTATCGGTTTGCAAAAGCCCGGTTTGAAATAAATAATATAGTTAATTATTTTTAGTGGGGCAGTCGAACGGGCCGATTCGACCCGAACGACCACCCCCAGAATAAAATCGGTCCAGCTTAGACCCACACCAAATCTTTTCTTACCCCAGTCCTATCTACCCACCCTCCAGCCACCTCACTCCCTCCAATCGGCTCTCGCCACGTCACCCTCTCCCTTCCCCCTAACCTATCCCAGGCCGCCACCTAATTCTAACCCCAACCCCCCTTCCCTGGTCAAACCCACCAGCACACACACGCCAACCCGCTGCCAACCTGGCCCCACCCGCAGGCCCGCAGCAGCCCCACCCGCCTTGCCTCTCCCCCCGGCCCCACCTCTCTGGCCCACCCGACCCCGCCTGCTCCCTCCTCTCCCCTTCCTCCCGCACCCTCCCTCTGTCTCCCGCGCGCCGCCCCACCGTCCTCCCCCGACCTCGCCCTTCTTCCCCCTCCTCTCTGCAGCCGGACGCGGCCTTCCCTCTGCCGGCTCGCTCCACCGTTCGCCACCCAGCGCCGTCGTTCGCCGTCTCTCCTCTGGCGCCCAGGCCGCCGCCCCCGCTCGGCCTCACCCCGCCGGAGACCGCCTCCCCGTCGCCTTCTCCCCCACCTCGTCCTTCCGCGCGCCCGCCCTCGTCGGCCCCGCCTCCGTCGAGCCGCGCTCGCCGCCTTCTCCGCCTCGAGCCTCGCCGCGTGGGTCCCGTCCACCGCCAGCGCCCTTCGCCGTCTCCGGCGTTCTGCGCGCGCCCTCCGGCCGAGCGGCCGTCCGCGCTCGTCGCCCCTCCCCAACCCGCGACGCCCCGGCTCGCCCCCGTCCCCGCAGAAGCTTCCCCGAGCGGCCGTCCGCGACCACCTCGGCCCGCCTCCTTGCCGCACCGTGTCGACGCCGGCCGACCTCGCCGTCAGCGCCTCTGGCCCGTCTGTCCGTCTCGCGCCCAAGCCCCCGTCGTCTGCAGCCAGGCTGACGCCAGCGACCACCCTCGCCGCCCTGGAGCCCGTTGGCCCCTTCCCGCAGCGGAGCTCGACGTCCCCGCGTGGATGCCAGGCACCGCCTCCGTTCTCCTCGGTGGCGCTCTATACCAGGACAAACAATCGAACATGGAGGGCAAGGATAAGGCGTCAAGTTCCCCTTGTCGACAAGATCGGCTCGATGCTGTTGGATTAGAAGAATGTACTAGGTGGAAAGCGAAGGCCCTGACGCAGGTCCCCAAGCTCGCCACCGGTGAACAAGATGGTACCCAAGGTCGTCGACATAGAAAACCCCAAGATCTCTTTCATGGACTCGAAGCCGAACCCGGAGACCTCCGTCATGGATCATCGAGCACTTCTACACGGACCCACGGGATGACATGTTCTTCACCCAAGGGCGACAAGGCTCTCTTCACGGATTTCGAGACCCCGACATCGAAACGACAAGGTCATCGTCATAGAACCCGAAGACCACATGTGCGACAAGTACTCCCTCGAGGACGCCGAGTGCTTCGCCCCAGACGCCAAGGTCGCCGACGCAGCATGCCAAGTACTTCACCCCAGATGAGACAAGTACTACTTCCCGGTACGCGGACCGACAAGATCTTCGCAACGACAAGATCGACACCGACCAGGGCGAGTCCGATGCGTCCCGACGCCGAACCAAGACCTCCTCCCGGAACGCCAAGATCTACCTCCGTTATCCGAGAACGATCCCGCCGAGGCCGAACCCCAGATCCGGACCCTGAGACCGACCCCGAACCCCGGAACCCCAAGCTCGCCGAACCCTAATGTGTGAACCTTTTTCCCGAGCCCCTATTTTATAAATGTTATATATAAAACTTGTTGCATATAAACTTGCCATGCTTGCATACATATTGTCATGTGGGTTGGGGGCCTTATGCCGATTCACCATATAATTAAATATGGGGCCCATATGCGGGCAAATCTAGTCGTATATTGGTCCCATTTAAATTTGTGTAGTGAACCGGTGCTATCTTTTGTCTTGATAATGCAACATTTAATTTGCGGGGTAGATAAATAACTTGAACCGTTTAATTAATTGTCGGGACCCCGGTTCCGCTTAATATTGCTCAATTGCATCGCACCTTTGCCATGTCATACATCATACATGCATCATGCCCGATCTTTTGCCATAGTATTAAATAGTGCATCCGGTGTTTATTCTAGTGTTTTGCTTCTTCGCGGATAAGGCCGTTGAGTTGATGTGAGCCTCGCCCTGATCTTCGGATGAACCCTCGGCAATGTTTTCAGGCGAGCATCTCCCCCTTTCTACCTATCTTACTTTTATAGTATTTATTCCCTCCTGTTGATCTCTTGCTATCTGTGTTGCGATGCTCTAGTTTTCGTACCCGTGATATCCCTTGCAGCCTTATATTGCCCTGGACACCTCCTATTACCTGTTGTTTGGTAGATAGTTGGACTTGCGCGTCGTAGTCGCTTGCTCAAGTGCTGTTGCGTGTTGTCAAGTGCCACAGTTTTTGGAGTTTGGCCGCATGTTGATGTTGGAGATGATCTTGGCTATATTTATCGTTAACTTTAATTACTGTTTAATAACTAAAATTGAAGTAGGTAAGCAGAGGCATAGGTGGGCAATAGATGTTATTTGGTTGTTAACCGTCCACTTGTGTCCCGTAGGACCCCGAGTACTTGATACCTGTTCCTTGAATATTCGCGCTATCCACATCCGGGAGGCTTATGGACCCCCCTGAGCCAGAGCTTGATTCATTCTTATTTCTTGGGGCCACAAACTAGTTTGAGGTTTTATTTACTATCCTGTACTTATGCCATGCTTTACTGCTTTATTTAAATTGTGCGAGGTACTGCACTCTGTACTGTTTAGGATCGTGGCCCGATTTCGCTGTATCGACAAGCCCAGCCACACTTTCGGGTTCCCAGTCGTTTACAACCGCCTCCACAACCTTAAGCCCGTTTCGGAGCCGGCCGGCTTCGTTGCGGGATCTACTTAAAGGGGTGGCCCCCTGAAATATTTCTGAATCCTGTAATTGCTTTGTCGTGACTGTCTCGTTGGGTTTTGATTTGGTTTTTCCGAGGCATATCGAGTGTGTGTTGCTATTTGTGCACCCCGGCCGGGTTAAAACTTTCTGAAAGCCGTGTCCGCGGTTATGGACGACTTGGAGCACAGTATCTCGATCATAGACAACTATAACTAAAGTAGTGCTATAAATTTGACTCTATAATGACTAGTAATTAGCTTCACTACAATGGAATGGCTAAATAAAACTGCCAACAATTGCTTGTTTGTGAGGTCACTTGCGACCCTTGTACCTGACTAGTAAGTATTGCAACTACAACGGAATGGCTAAATAAAAGTACCAACAACTGCTGGGTTTTGGGATATCTCATGCTATCTGTATCTGACTAGTAAGTATTACAACCACAACGGAATGGTTAACTAAAGGTGCCCACTGCTTATTTTATCAGGATGACTATCTACACCTGACTAGTAATTGCTGCAACGATAACTGAATAAATAAAACTGCCAACTGTGTGAGTTCCTCGGTTGACTTCCTCGTTGGTCTCGAGGGGGAATACCAGGATGGGATTGTTTGGTGTTAGTACCAGGTTGGTTCCGAATAGGTCTTTCTTATCCCTCTCTGATAGCCGACAGTTGTATCGAGTCTCTATAGGTTGTTTAGTGCATGCTGCCGCTGCCGCTTCAGTCCACCATACCTATGTAGGCGAGGACCGCCGAATTCTAGTCTCGCCGTGTACTGGCCTCAGTACTGACCGCTCTCTCTTTTTCCTTTGCCCTTTGTCGGCACCCCTTTTTGTTTAAGCAGGTTTTGAGATCGACGTCGTTAGCAGGGTTACCCATCCGGCTTGGCCTGGGCAGGGTTATGGACGCCATTGGTTATTCTTCAGGGCTCTTAGCCCCATTTGCATCTTGTCCGTAGTCGGACGCTCTATCGTTTTCAAGGTGATTTGGATCTTTGTACTGAATATCTGTATTCTTGACTCGTTGAGTTGCCGTTGTATATATATCTGTTCTGTGGGTCCCATCGAGGGCTGTTGTGTAATGTTATTACTTCGTTTTCCACCCGCACGAAAGTGCCTGGTGGGCACCTTTGAATCGTTTCTATGCGGGTTTGGCGGGTTTCGCTAAAACTTGCATAGGTCCGATTCTGAGGGTGTTACACCCTTCATAAAGAGAAGCAGGGATTTCAAGTTTCAAAAAGAGCTTCCAAAAATTATGTAACTTGTTAGCTTTCAGCCCTCATTGCCCCTATCATAAGCATCTTGAAGTGATTAAGGTTAAAGTGAACAAACTATGGAGTATATGCTTAACAAAGTATAAGTTGGCAATCTCAAGTTCCTTGAATACGAGGGCCACACCTCATGCTACTCAACTTTAGTCACCTGTAAGTTCTTGTCATTGTAAGTACATGCGTATCATAGAGAACCGCCAACAGGGTACCCCTTGCACATGGTACATGAGCTTTCCGATAACCAAAATGACAAGGCAAGGAGACAATGAGCATCTCAGCGATCTTTTTATTTACGATATGCATAGCTTTTTATTGAGGATGCTTCATAGATAGCTCACTATGGTGATGCTGCAAGTTTCCACCATGATTAGGCATGGCTTAGGCTAGCGGCCCAGGCGTTTCTCTAACACAAAATACATAACTCGATGGACTTACAAGATCCCTCTTTATTTCACACCGGTGATATCCATAGACAAAGGAGCATGGTATCAACTGAGTACAAAGTACAAGTGCAATGTTGAAAAAGTTCCCAATGACAGCATGGTTCTGCTAATTCTAATGTATAAGTCACTACTAGGAAAATGCCTGTTTGTGGCGCACATGGAATGGCCATCCGTGGCGCACTCGCAGTGCGCCACTAGCCTCGCGCTGCGGCTATCTCCTAGCCGTGGCGCACTGCCTGGTGCGCCACAGTTGTGTCGAGATAGGCGTAGCGCACCTGCTAGTGCGCCACGGCTATGTGGGCAGGTGCGCTACGCGTTGGATCTTCTGTGGCGCATGTTGCAGTGCGCCACTAAGCTGCGCAGGTGCACTTTAGATGTACTGTGCCACAAAAGCTAGGTCATGTGCGCCACGGGTGTTTTTTTTTGTTTTTTTTAATTTCAGAGCCAGATGATATACAATACATATTATATACAATATTACAGGAAGATATACACACACAGATACAAGATATACAATTATATATATGGATACACAATTTGCAAAACAAGATTGAAACAAATACATATAGATAAGTCTCATACATGAATACATAGTATAAGTTACATTGTTTCGATCAAGTTACAAAGTAGTTGGTGACATGCAAATACATGTGTCTCGAACAAGTTAGAGCTCGGAAGCTCTCCTAGACATCTAAACTAGCTAGACACAAACGCGGGATAAACAACCAAAGACGATAAGCATGATCACCGCGATGAAGGTGTAGGTCTTCATCCAGTTCCTCATCCTAACTCCTGCTAGATAGCGCGTGTATCTAGCTTTCGCCTCCGCCATAGTGTTGTACCCTTTGTAGCTAATGCCGCTGAAACGGTGCACCTGTCTCCGGCAGTCTTCCCAATCATCGTAGAATCCGGGAACCCGTCCCTTGTACACGACGTACCACGTCATCTACAAGTTGACAATAATAATTAACCGGTGATTGAAAAAAACATGTATAATTAAATTCGCATATGAAGATACACTTATAGAAAGTACTCCTAAATCAAAAAGACCAAACTCAAAAAGCATGCCTCACATATAACTAGGTTGTTCGACACAGGAATATGCTATGATGGAACCGTCTGCCAAGTAGGATGCACAACACCTAGACCTGTGCATAGCACAAGGCGGACAATCCCATCGCAACACATTCATATATATAGTGTGCCACGACATTTCAATCATCGGCATTATTCTCAAAAAAGAGAAAAGTAACTCGAAAAGAATGCCTCATATATAACTAGCTAGGTCGTTGGACACATGAATATGCTACGATGAAACTGTTCGCCAAGTAGGATGCACAACACCTGGACCTGTGCATAGCACAAGGCGAACAATCCCATCGCAGCACATTCACATATATAGTGTTCCACGACATTTCAATCATCGGCATTATTCTCGAAAAGGACCAAAGTAAATCAAAAAGAATGTCTCATATATAACTAGCTAGGTCGTTGGACACAGGAATATGCTATGATGGAACCGTAAGCCAAGTAGGATGCACAACATCTGGACTTGTGCATAACATAAGGCTTACAATCCCATCACAGCACATTCACATATATAGTGTGCCACGACATTTCAATCATCGGCATTATTCTCTAAAAAGACCAAAGTAAATCAAAAAGAATGCCTCATATATATACATAGGTCGTTGGACACAGGAATATGCTACGACGGAATAGTGAGCCAAGTAGGATGCACAACACTTGGACTTGTGCATATCACAAGGCTCACAATCCCGTCGTAGCACATTCACATATATATTGTGCCACGACATTTCAATCATCGGCATTATTCTTGAAAAAAGACTAATAAAGTAAGGAAAAAAAAGAAGGACCAAAATGAGCAAAGGACCAAAGGGTAAGCAAAAAACCAAGAATTGATTGATATATAATAATAATAAGCAAAAGAAGTAAGCGATGATTCATAAACCTAATAAGATAAGTATAGTAGCATGTACACTTGTCCACATACACACAAAGGTCATCTATAGTTTGTAACTACAACTAGGAAAACATCAAGCCTTCTGGCTCGGCTTAGGGAACGGGAGGACGCCTTGTCTCGTCATGAACTTCCTATAGTCACCTTGTATCTCTAGGCGATCTTCTATGTCACGGTTATTCGGGATATTTCCTCCGTAGAAGATCCCCCCCCCCGAAGTCATGACATCATGAAAGATGATTGCCCCAAACTGCTGCTGGATGCGATACATCTCTTGTCTAATATCTGAATCAGTGATCTTGGCCTTTGCTTCGGACCACTGTTTGAGATGATCTGGCAGCGTAGAATTCTGCTGGTCAAGTAGGAACACCCTCATGTGATGGAGTGCATAGTAGGCTTCCTTCTTACTGTTTTCCGGCTGCTTCACGCAGGGGAACTCCGTTATGTGGTTGAAGACATGCCTGCCGAACTTGAACTTCGTACGCATGAAGGTGGTGCCTTCCATCGAGGCATAGCCAATGAGAGCATCATCCAGAACTTCCTTGATCTTGTCGTAGTTTTTCTTCTTTTAGAGACTCCCCGAGTCGAAATACGTGGCGTGGGAATGCTTCGGCGATAAGGAGATGAGTGTGCAGTGTTCATCTCTACGCAAAAAATTCAAATGGAATGTGTTGGAAAAAGAATGATGATAATCTAATAAAGCCAATCGACGGTGGTGAGTGATCATCATGAGTAGTGCGTCCTCCATGAAGCTCCTTCCGGATACCCATGAATATCAGGTCGTTCCTTGCTTTCAGACCATCTTTCGTCCTATCTGGCATGTTGATTATGGTGGCGACCAGACTCTCGCACACATTTTTCGTGATATGCATGATGTCGAGGCTATGAGGCGTGCGGAGAAACTTCCAGTATGGCAACTCCCAGAAAACAGACCTTGTTTTCCATACCTTCATCAGCGGCTTGTCTTGCTGCCTCTTTCGCTTCTTTCCAGGCTTAGGACAATCTTTCCAGTTTTTCAGCAACTCTTCCACTTCTTCGCTGCTCCTACGCTCTGGGATTCCTCGGGTCTCGGATTTGCCATCGAACAGGTCTCCACATTTTCTCCATGGATCATTCTTGCCGAGCCACCTCCGGTGCGCCATGAACACGGTTTTCGAAGACCCTAGATCTTTCTCTAGTTGGACATAGCTTGTGTTATCCATGCACCTAACGCATGTGCAGAATCCTTGGATAACCTGCCCCGAGATATACCCGCAACCTGGATAGTCTTGCACCGTAGTGACCAACGCGGCTCTCATAGTGAAATAATCTTGTGCGGCGGCGTCATAAGTATTGGCTCCAGATTCCCATAACGTGGCTAGCTCCTCTTTCAACAGCCCGAGATACAGATTGATGTCGGTACCAGGTTGTTTTGGCCCTTGAATTAGCATAATCATTTGTATGTACTTCTTCTTCATGCACAACCATGGAGGGAGGTTGTACATCCATACAAACACGGGCCAAGTGCTGTGCGTGCTGCTTTGGCTACCGAACGGATTGAGTCCATCGGTGCTCGCACCAAGCCTAATGTTCCTCGAATCTCCACCAAATTCTGGGAATTCTAGGTCCAATGCTTTCCACTCGCTAGCATCTGAAGGGTGCGTCAGCAGCTCATCCTTTTCAGGGTCATCATCGTCATCTCCTGGCTTCTTCCTTTCTGCATGCCATCGAGCTTCGCTTCCTTAGGGTCCACGAAATAGCGCTGCAGATGAGGAGTGATAGGAAAGTACCATACCACTTTTCGAGGTGCTTTCTTCCCTTTCTTGTATAAACTCACACCGCACACCGGACATGTGGTTTTCTCCGCATCCTCGCCCCGATAAATGATGCAATCGTTGATGCATACGTGATATCTAATGTGCGGTAGATGAGAGGACAGACGATTTTCTTGGCGTCCTCGATACTAGTTGGACATGTGTTCCCCTCCGGGAGACGATCGTGCCAGAATGCCATCATATCGTCGAAGCTTGCGTCGCTAAATTTGTGTTTTGCCTTCATCTCCATAGCCTTGAGCGTTACATTCAACCGGGTATCATCGGGCCTGCATCCTTCATACAATGGAGTAACCGCGGCTTTCTCAAGTTGCGCAAGCTTGGCTTTCTCTCTAGCGGCAGCCCTGGCGTTACTCGTCTGCTTGAGAAGCAACTCTTGTGCATAAGGGTCCCGCACCCAGCCTGACGTTGTTCCATCATCGTCTGCTCCTCCGGCATCTAGATCATCATCATCCCGGTCTTCTTTCGCACCTTCACCATCTCCAGGAGACTCTTCATCATCTCGCCCGTTCTCGCCGTGATGATCATCGTCATGTTGCCCACCTTCAGCGTCTCCATCGTCTTCGTCATCGCTTATCCAATGCGTGTATCCATCCATGAAACCATGGCAGAGCAGGTGCGCCTGCAGATTCCCGGAATCTGGGTCGATCACCCAGTTGAGTTTGCATCTTCTGCACGGACATCTTATCTCCGTCTTGTTATTTCGTATCATGTCGGCCGTCGCACATTTCAAAAATCTAGCCACAATGTCTTCGCTCATTATGAGCACCATTTTTGCCTGCACTGTGTACACGGTACAATTACAAGTCTATTAGAACCACATAATCAATGCATGCAATGGTCAATAGAAAATCTCGGCATGACCTATCCTAAAATTAGGACCTTTGCGAAATTCCAAAGTCTTGCCAAAATGGAAATGAATCAACATTTTGGCAAAACAAATGGCAACTTGTTCACATACAAACACAAGAGAGAGAGACCGATCCATACACACATGAACATATCATTATCCTCTCCATACACACATGCATGAGCATCATCGATACTCTCCATATACACACACATGACCATCGATCCTCTCCATACACACATCATGAGCATCGATTATCTACATACATATGGGCATATCATCCATATACACATGAACACATCCTTTCATGGACAACTTACGAGATGAGAGACCGATCACGAGAGGATGGAAAGGAGAGGTGCGCGCGCGAGACCGGAGAAGGAGATGAGAGATTGAAGAGCTTCCTCTATTACGTATGTAACATCCAAGGCAAGTTCTACATGCTAAAAATGGTGAATGAGTGGAGAAATTGAGGTGGGAAGGAGAAGGATCCCGACTAGATCTAAGGAGGAAGAAGAAGGGGAAAGTGAAGTGTGGGGTGGTGGATGATCACACATGTGCACAAAGTGGAGCTGCCAAAAAAGGGTCGCCACATCCGTGGCGCACGTGGCCCCAGTGCGCCACAGGTAATAATAACATCCGTGGCAAACATGCCATAGTGCGCCACGGATGTGTCTGCCCGTTTTACAGAGCAGAGGGGCATGCGCTTAGGCGTAGCGCACCCCCCCACGTGCGCCACGGTTAACACTAACAAGCGTAGCACACCTACCCTATGTGCGCTACGGATATCTGGCGTGCGGCCAGTAGGGCCCTGGCCCACACATATCTGTGGCGCACTATGACCATGTGCGCCACGGTTGTTCTAGTTACTAGTAGGTCACTGCCCATAGGTGAGCCACGCCTGTCTTAGCCGTGGGGCACTTCAACCATGTGAGCCACAGATGTGCTGATTACCTATAGCCATTTTCCTAGTAGTGAGTGCAAGCATATACAACATAGACGACACAATGGTTCAAGTTTATTAAGCGCAAAGAATATAATGTGTGCTATCAAGTTTGTGAGGGCTTTAATCACTAAGTTTTCACATAACAAAATAGTTTTTAATTGGAAGATAGCTGAAAACAAGAATATACTTGGAATGGTGTAACACACCATGCATAGGAGTTTATAGTGGACACTTTGGAATAACTTGGTTTGTTGGGAGTTGGAAGCATGAGTAGAGCTTACTCATACAAGTGGAGGCTAGCAAAAGACTGGGAGCAACCAACTAAGAGAGCAATAATGGCTATAAAACATTACTAATAAAAACATACAATGGTACTACAACTCAAGTACTAAATGATCATATAGGCTATAGTGAATTGTCATAGTCATAACATGGTGTGAGCATGTGTCAAGTCAACCCAAACAAAGCATCAAAGGAGAATACCACAATACTATGCTTTTACATGCTAAAACAACGCATAATTCTTTCAAGGCACACTAAGCAACCCCAACTGTTTGGAACAAGACATGCTACAACAATAATCACTAAGCATAAGGTCAAAACAACACCTAGCTGTCATGCTAAAGTCTAAGTCACAGTCAATGCAAGATCCTCTTGCACTTTCAAGCAGGAACTTCCTACTCCTTTCCAACACCAATTGACTTATTTGAAAAAACACAGCGAGACCGGGGGTCTAAACTAGTTTATTCAAGCAAAATAAACAAACTAATAAAAAACTTCATCTCATTACATCATTCTCTCTCTAGACATGAAATTTTTCCTTCATACAAAACTTCACACAATCTTCATTAGCAACATTAGTGTATTCAAAAGATAATATACCTTTAGAAAAAGCTTTGGAACAGCAAAACTTTTCACTAAAAACACAATCTACTGTAGTAACTTCTTCAGAAAGCTCAATTCCCCAAAATAGAACTCAAAAAGGAATCAATAAGAAGCAAATGCAAATAATGGCAGAAATCTGTCAAAATAGATCAGCAGGTAGAAACCGATTTTTTCAAAACTCGTCTATTGCTCAAATAAAAAAGTGTTGAACTAATAAAGTTATCTAACATAATGGGTGATTTATTCATAAATTTTCAGCTCAATCCGACTTATAGACTCCTCACGAATATTTATGGTAGAGGACACAAATCTGTTTCGGGACAGCAACTCCCCAAATCTTACTTCCCTCTCATTAGAGGTCATTCTTGGCACAAAAAGCAAACAAAAAGGATAAAGAGAGGTCATTACTGAAGTAATAACTTCCAATACTCAAGGAAACTCTTGGGTTATCTCCTAACAAGTACTTTTCTTTAACGCCTTTAAGTTAGGCACAAGAAGCAAGAAGAATCAAGTATTTTCAAATGAGGCATTAACCCTCTTGTGCTTTCCTTTCTTACTTTTCTTCTTCTCTTTAGGGAAAATATGGTTGCTTACTGGAGGAGCAAAATTCCTAATGCCTTTTGCCACATCTATTATTGCTCCAAGGTGTTTCAGTAGGGATCTTCCAAGTGTAATATGTCCTTTGCCTACACATTCAATAACAATATAATCAGTAGACACCATTTTCTCTAAGATTTTTGTAAACACACCTTCAAATATTCCAATGGTTAATAAAGTGGCATTATTAGTAAGAGAGATTTCCTCTCCTCCTTCAGAAAGCCCCCAAAAACTCAAAGACTCATAAATATCTTTAGGTATAAGAAAAAATTCAAACATGATATCACAACGAGCATCAAAAAGTGTAGTATTTATAGAGACTTTGACTGTGGGAAACCACTTTGAAGGATCATAATTTATTGGAACATAATCATGGTAAGACCTAAGCGTGTGATAGCAATTATTCATAGCAGCAATACTGGTCTCAAGAGTGTTCAACCTAGCAAAAATATTTGTGAAAGAGGAATCAGACTTACCAGGTGTACTATAAATTATAATCAATTTCTTTATAACATCAAAAGCTTCATCCTCAGTACATAGCAAAATATCTTTCTCAGCCACAGCATCCAAAGCATATCTATAACGAAGAGCAATACCGCGTTAGAAACTATCAATAACCAAGCTAAGACTCATCTTAAGTTCAGTTTCCCTCTATAAAGCAGAGATTCTAGACCAAGCTTCTTTAAAACTCTCTTAAATATTTTGCTTAAAAGTAGAGATCTCTTCCATAGGTGAAATAAAGATTGGTCCAAAACCACACATGGTAGCAACTAGGGTAGGAACTAATTTTTTTTGTTTTTGAATAGGGAAAACAAACCTAACTAAACTAATTTTTTTGGAGTTTTTGAAAAGAGAAAAACAAAACCAAGCAAAATTAACTAAGCAAACTCAAAAAACAAAGTAAAGGGAAATGAAGTGGAGGACTCCCCTTGTGAAGACGTCCTTAGCCTCCCTGGCAACGGCGCCAAAAAACTTGTTGATGGCTCAGTTGATGTGGAGCTTGTTGGGAACCCCAAGAGCAAGGTGTGAAGCAGCACATCAGCAAGTCTTCCCTCAGTAAGAAACCAAGGTTATCAAACTAGTAGGAGGAAGGAAACGTCACACAGGTGTTGCAAGCAACACAGAGACCTGCAAAACACAAACTCAAGACTTTTCCCCAACTAACAATGAGGTTGTCAATCTCACCGGTTGCTGTAACAAAGGATTAATTGTATGGTGTGGAAGGTGATGGTGGTTTACAACAAGTAAACAGTAACAGTGGAAGAATGTATCAATGGTAAAGATTGGACCGGGGTCCATAGTTCACTAGAGGTGCTCTCCTTAGATAAACAACATGTCATGGAGGGTAAACAAATTACAGCAGGGCAATTGAAAGGAACTGAGCAAGGAATAACAATGCAATACCAGACAAAAAGATCCTATGAGATTCGATTAGGCGATACAACAAGATACATAGACCGCCATCCAACTGCATCTATGATTAGAAGTCCACCTTTGGGTTATCATCCGAACCCCCTCCAGTATTAAGTTGCAAGCAACAAACAACTGCTTTA
The DNA here is from genome assembly GCA_910589765.1 of Avena atlantica. NCBI lineage: Eukaryota > Viridiplantae > Streptophyta > Magnoliopsida > Poales > Poaceae > Avena > Avena atlantica. The sequence goes on from OU342736.1 coordinate 306,246,367, forward strand.
AGAAAAGTGTGTAAGGTAAACAATCCACTTGTTCTATGAACAAGAGACCGTTGTTTTCTCCCTAGTAGCAACAACACATCTACAACCGAAGAGATTTCTGTCACTTCCCTTGGAAACTAGAGGCATGAACCCACTATCGAGCATAAATACCCCCACTTGGAGTCACTAGCAACTACTTGGCCAAGATAGCTACTAACAATGGAGAGCATGCAAGATCACAAACAACACAGACATGATAGAATCATAAGACAAAACCATTAATCAATCTGACATAGTAATCTCAATATCCATCGGATCCCCGCAAACACAACATGCATGATTACAAATAGATTAGATCTTGATCATGAACGGAGATCACAAGATCTATACATGAAAGCACAAGGAGGAGATACAACCATCTAGATACTACATGGACCCATAGTCCAAGGTGGAACTACTCACGCATCATACCAGAGAAGTAGGCCTCCGGGATGATCTCCCCTCCGTCAGGGTGCCGGGAAGAACTTCAGATCCCCCTCCCGATCTAGGGACGATGGTGGCAGCAGTTATAGATGGTTTCATGGAGTTTTGATCGGGTGCCTAGGTTTCTGCATCGGGGGCTTCTTATAGGCAAAGAGGCGAGGCTGGGAGGCGACCAAGGGGGCCATACCCTGCCCAAGCGCGGGCTCACCCTAGCCGCGCCTACGGGGAGGGGTCTGGACGCCCTGGCTTGCCTCTCCGTCTCTCCTCTAGACTTCATGTCGCCCATGGTTGTCGGGGGGATAACCCCCGGTAGGGTCACAAGGGGTAAAACACAGCCTAGCTTGGCTTACGCCGAAGTGAAGAATGAACCAGGCCGGGTAAGAGGATCGCGTAAGGCCAACATAGAAATCATGCCAGCCCGTATAAGACAAAGATATTAACATTGCAGGAACCAAAGAGCCAAGTCTTACGAGGAGGAGCCGAGTCTTATAGGACGCGTGGCACCTTTCCGAGTAAGATTTAGGAGGGACCAAGGTAAAGCATGGTCAAAAGATAAGGGCGACGCTAGGTGACATAAAAGGAGCCGGGTGATGCCTAAAGCAAGGACTGACATACAAAGTTACTGCGTGACGCCAAATGGAACAGGAGGCGACGTATAGGAAGACCGTTAGCTGTCAAGCTTCATGGATTGGGCCACTAGGCTTAGGGCAAGCCCATAACCCATCCCACATCATAGGGACCAAGATCCAAATAGTAAACGCTAGAACCCAAAGGGGTATAAGCTAGCTAGCACTGCCTATATAAGGAGGGGCATAGCTGCAGTAGAAGGAGGTTGGCCACTAGGGAAAACAACTCAAGGAGCACTTGTAAACTAGAAGATTGAATACAAATCATAAGTGTGAAGAGTTCTTCGTGTTCTTTGTGCATGGCTGGACCATGTACACCCTCCCCGGTGACCACAAGCATCCATTCGGCCCCTAACCTAAGCCTACCCATGGCATCTGCCATGACACCACCACGACAGTTGGCGCCCACCATGGGGCAGAAGAAGGTGCTTGATGGAGTCTTCATCCGGACGGGCAACATCATCGCCAAGACCGGTGAGCGCGTCTACTCCGGCCTCATCCAGAGGTTTGGGGTGCTCAACTTCGTCAGCGACAACGCGGGGTGCTTCAGGACCAAGCCGTTCCCAAGGCACGGTTGCTGCATCAAGTTAGGCGATCACCAGGTCTACGTCGTGATGCGCATGGAACACGCATACCCAAAGCGCATCGTCCTGGAACCGGATCCACCTGCGGTTCCTGCCGTAGGAAAACTCCACCAGCTCGTCTCTGTTGAGGTAATGATGACAACTCCTAATCCAACGGTACCTCCGGTGATTCCAGCGGTGAATGAGGATCCGAGGGAGATAATTATGAGGAAACGCCAAGGGTTGCAAGAACAGCAAAGACACCCCTAGAAAAGCCAGAAAACATAGCTAGAAGTAAGAGAGCTAAAGAATTGCAGGAGGCAATAGATAAGTTAGCTCAGCCAGTAGCGCAAGCGGCTGACCCGGCACGAGTGCAGGCCGAGTTGGAGGAAGCCAGAATAAAGGTCCTAGAAAAAGCAAAGGAACTGGCTCAATTGCAGCAAGATGTAGATATTACGATATGAGAGCTCAACTTGGCAAATCGAGTCAAGGGCGCAAAGACCCAGCTTGATGCAACAAGATTGAGAGGAAGAAATCTCAATGAGGAGCTAGAGGATGTAACGTCAAAAATAATACCTGAAAACAGCAATGAAACAGCCATGCGGTCTACATACAATACGGCAACAGAAAATTTGAGAGCCGTAGAAGCATCAGTGGCAGAGCTACCCCACTTAATGGGTGAAGCAAAGAAAATACAACAAGAACGAGTCAATGAACTGGTAAGAGCATCACGAATGCTTAATGAAGCATATTACAAGGCAAATCCGGGTATAGCAGGGAGGTCCCAGTTAGTCCATTCGGCAACTCCTATCCTGGCAAGCTCAGCAGGTCATACGGCATCCTCACCCGGAGTAGTGCCAAGGAAGAAAAAATAAAAAAGTGTGGATTCTGGGAGGAACAAGCAAATAATCACTTATGACCCGACAATGGCTCAGGGAAACCCTGTAATGGCATAGGGAACAAGAATAAATAACGTTCAAGGAAATGAAAACCAGGAAAACGTTGGCCGAGAAAGGCAAGCAGGTCAAATAAATGACAATGGAGGACAAAATTTCATGCCTCAACCTAGGTGTGGAGCTCATTCGACAGGAGGAGGAAATCCAGCTCCGAATAATGCTCTAGCTCAACCCGAAAGAAGACAACAAAGCGCAGGAAAAGCAGTGCAGCAGCCTGCTGACCCAAACGCGAACAGATATAATGATGGTTGCTCGGCAATGGTGAACGACGGGTATGAAATGCTGGATCATGTATACCAGGCGATGGGAGCTAGACTCGGAGGAAGAAACCTTCAGCCGGATGATGCAAGGCTAAAACTTGATTGAATAAAAATGGCAGAACTGATTGAATCGCAAGGTCCACAGGGTCCACCGTGTTTTGGCCCAAGGATGATGAAGGAGCCTCCAGTACCAAATTTTCAGCTGGACAGAGGTACAAAAAATTATGATGGAAGTATGAAGCCAGAGTATTGGCTCATAGATTATGGAACTGCCGTGAAAATCATGCAATGAAATCTAAGATGGGTAGTGTGATATGTGCCGCAAATGCTGAAAGGACCAACACGGGTCTGGCTGAATAATTTTCCACCTGGAAGCATCAACAACTGGATCGATTTTCATGACGCTTTTTTGTGAGCAATTTCACAAGCACATACAAGAGGACGAATCGCCCACAATAACTAGCAATGTGCAAGCAAAGGCCCAATGAGACAGACAGAGAGTTCCTCACAAGATGGTGCACAATGCGCAACTCTTGTGAAGGGGTAATCGAGTCACAAGCGATTGCTTGGTTTGCAGAAGGATGTAGACACGGAAGTGTGTTGTGGCAAAGGTTACAGAGGGATATGCCAGCAACCTTGGCAGAAACGATAAGGATTGCTGTCTCGTACGCATTAGGAGATCTGACTCAGCCGTTGCTTATGTCGGCAGACGGGATGACTGAGACTCAGATCTATGATGTTGTCGGGTCGTAGAGGCGCCATGAAAGAGCCGAATATAGAAGCAAAAGAAGAGATGAAAGAACAGATTATAGATATGGTTCAACTCAGGTTGCGGCCATGAGCCAGGATCATCCAGAGGCAGGAAGTATCCAGCATCAAAGGACAAATGGACAACAACAGTGGGTACCGAAGAATGACAGCAAAAAGCCATATGAACAAAGAAAGCAGTATCAGGACAGACAGAAATATACTTATGAGATGATGCTGGACCAACCGTGTAAATTTCACATGCCTAGTCCGAGTAAGCCAGCAAATCACACAACAAGACAATGCACTTGGTTTCAGAAAGGAGAAAGAGTGGATTCGCCGAATAAGAAACTACCACCGCCACCCTCTCCACCACTCACTGGAGGAAATGCTCAAGCTGTTGGAACTGATAACAGATATGAAAATAGGCAGCCAAGGTACCATAATCACGAAAGAAGGGAAGCTGTGCATCAGGTGCACAACCCAAGAGGTGACGACGATCATGTTGGCCATGGAACAAGAAATGAGTACAGAGAACATCACCAGAGCTATGTCGTTTTTGTCACAGAGCCGAATGACAAAAAGAGTTAGCAGAGACGGATGATGGAAGTAAACGCCACAATGCCTGCAATTCCAAAGTACATGCATTGGTCCGAGCAAGAAATAACTTGGAGCATAAAGGATCACCCCAAGATCATGCCAACCCCAGGAGGTTATGCTCTAGTCCTAGATCCAACTTTCATGGGTCCTGATATCAATATGAAATTCTCCAAGGTACTGATCGATGATGGTAGGAGCATCAACATCATGTACAAGGACACCATGCTGAAGTTGGACATTACCATGAACATGCTGGAGCCGACTAAGACAACTTTCCATGGCATTGTGCCGGGATTGTCCTGTGAGCCAATTGGCAAAATCTAGGTCGACGTCTTATTTGGCAAAAGAGAAAATTGCCGAACTGAAGCAATAGAATTTGAGGTGCTTGACTTGGTCAGTTCCTATCATGCCTTACTCGGTAGGCCGGCTATGGCAAAGTTTATGGCTACTCCTCACATTGCTTACTTGAAGATGAAGCTGCCAGGTCCATGTGGAGTGATCACAGTTGAAGGAGATTACAAGAGATCTATCACTTGTGCCACAGCCGGATCTTCATTAGCCGAGTTACTGGCCATAGCACAAGAAAAGAATCAAATGTTGGAAGTGGCAGCATTGGCCAAGGTAGCGCAAATGTCCATGCTAGCACTCTCTAATCCACATGGCAGCGTATCATTTCAAGCCACCAAATTGACCAAGAAAATACAAGTGGACGAGACTTTCCCAGAGCGCACAGTTACCATTGGGGCTAGGCTAACTGACAAATAGGAAAGCGAGCTCACCAGCTTCCTCCGTGAGAATCGGGATATTTTTGCATGGTCCACACAGGATTTGCAAGGACTTCCGAGGGAGTTGGCTGAGCACTATCTTCATGTAAGGCCAAATGCCAAGTCGGTGAAGCAAACCCTCCGCCGCTTCGCCGAAGACATGAGGAAAGTGATTGATGCTGAGATAGCCAGGCTCTTAGACGCCGGATTCATCATGGAAGTACTGCACCCAGATTGGTTATCAAATCCAGTCTTGGTCGAAAAGAAAAAAGATGACCCGAACGTGGCAGTTGTGTGGCGCATGTGTATTGATTACACGAACCTCAATAAGGCGTGTCCAAAAGATCCATTCCCCCTGCCACGGATCGATCAAGTCATAGATTCTACTGCCAGGTGTGAGTTGTTGTCATTTGTGGACGCGTATTCTGGTTTCCACCAGATACCACTGAATCCGAATGATCAAATAAAGACAGCTTTCATCACCCCGTACGGGGCTTATTGCTATCGCATAACGTAAGGTTCCCCAACCTTTAATAAGGTAGAGATCCCTGTGTTTACAATGCTAGTCCCTGGATCAATAGCTAGCATCCACAGTTAAGATGTAATATCAAGAAACAATGGTCATAATACAACTTTATAACCAGGAATAAAATAAATTATTACATCTTACATAGCTTATTTGGCTATTACATTACATTGCAGCAGAATATCTATAAGCATGGGGTCCTTCATCTTCAAAGTGCCACAGGCAGACATGTTGGTTGTAGACTTGTAATCCTAATCATTAAACCTCACTAATATCAAACCTGCAACATAACAAGTTACATCCACAAGGGTCAATACATTTGAATTGTATTGGCAAGTGATACTATGGTAGTATAGTGGAGTCTATCATCTATATGCACTTGGCTAAGTGGAGCTTAGGCTTGCTTTGCTCAAATAGATTTTTCCTTATCATTTGAAAACACTAAGTTTTTGCTTGACAAAAATATCACCCAAGGAACCACCAATAGAAATTGGTGAACCTTAAACCCTTGTTCAACCACAAGTTTTTAACTTAGAAATTTGGATGATGAGATTCTTGATAGCTTCCATGTCTTGATGCTCAAATTGTCCTTTGCCAGGGACATGGCTAAGTACTTAGATTTTACACTCTGCAGAGGTGGTGCACTTTCCCCACAAGACTTGGTTTCACCAAGACAAGATCTTTCAGAAGTCTTTCCTTAGACCAGAATGGACGTGTTCCAACCTATCATCCCCTACCACCAACTGTCCATTTGGCTAAGTTCTTGCAACCTATATGATCCAGGCAGAGCCCATAATGCCAAGTGGCTGCACTTGAAGCTTCTCAACATTTGACATCTCAAATCTCTTTGTTCCTGGGTGGCCATCCACAAGTGAGATACACAAGGTAAACCATAGAAATGGGCCTTGTGTAACCACTCAACACAAACCATTCCTTCCATTCCACCCAGGTGATTCATTCACTTAGTTGTTTTATTAAACAAAACACAAGTCCTTGACTTAGAAATATTCCATAGCATGAATATAATCCACCCTTGTTTTCTACAAGCTAAGCTAAGCATGATAGTAGTAGGAGTCTTAACTTAGGAAATTTCTACTAAGGTTTCATCTACTAGGATTTCCCATGGCATAGTTTATACTTAGCAAAAATTCCATGCAAGTCCTACTTAGAAATATCACTAATGCATAGTGAAAATATTGGGACAAAAGTATGAAGCATCACTTGCCTTTTTGGTAGAGAATATAAGTTCACTCCTTGATCTTGCAATATTCACACTCTTCAATTTCCACTACAATTCAATCAAGCAAGCAAGAATTCAATCTACCATTCAAGCAATTCATCACATAAAATAATAGACACAAAGCAATGCATGCAAACATGCCAAAGATTGTTTTATTTGTAAAAGTGGTTTATAGTAGGTTTTAAACATCCTAAAACACATATTGGTCATTTTATAAAAGTGGCAAAATCATATTGCAAAAGATTTTACTTATAAACCCTTTTTAAACCAAGTCAATATTTTATGTGGTTGAAAATGCTTTTAGCAAACAATAATATTTATAGGGTTCACCAAATATATTTTTAAATCATAAAACTTTGTGTTTAGGGTCAGAGAGTTTAATCCAAATCATTTCCCAAAGATTTTTCCCCCAAAAAGTGTTTTCAACAAATAAAAAATATTTTTATTTGACTAGAAATGCTTTTATTCAAAGGAATAATTCCTTGTGTTAACAAAATATATTTTTAAACTCAAAAGTTATTTTTTATGGTCAGAGAGTTCAAATTAAACCCATTTGCACAAAGGTTTTACTCAAAATTCATTTTTAAAATAATTTTTATATCCAAAATAGTCCTAAACATGTTTCTGCAAAAACACCTAATTTTTCAGACACAAAATACTAAACTAAGGCCATGGTTGCAAAGATTTCATTTTTCTGAATCCATTGATATAAAATTTATAATTTTTGTCCAAGCAGAATAAAAGTTATGAATTTTTCAAACTCAAACACTAATAGATCAATTTTCTGTTTTAAAACCAGAGTCTTGCTACGTGTCATAATCTTATTGGACGATACCGCTTCGTCTGGATTGAGCAACGTAGGCCGCAGAATTTAAAGGAAATCGCACGGCACGGAATATTAATAGTCTATCACATAAATCACTAGCAGTAAACCATATAGAGAACTAATATAAAAAGAAATTATACTAAAAATATAAACAAAGGTAACAAAGCATTACTAACATGCTATGGAATATCAAGTAAAACAAAGAATGACTTTTTTAGCAATAAAATAAATCCTAGCAAATTACACCAGTAAGCACGATGAGAAAATTGAACCAATTCAGGTATATAAACATCCTGACATTTTCTACCGACAAAAACAAAACTAATTAATAGAATAGGAAACATATGAGTAACAACTTATTTAAGTCTAGCAATTTCAACTATAGCTAGACACGTGAACTCAAATGGAAAAGCTAGGACTGAACTTGACAATCGGTGAATACAATAGCAGCAGTACACAAGAGAAATGTCATCGTGACAAACACAATTCAGCTATCATTTTAGAATAGATTAATAAAACATTGAAGATATTCATATATAACTACACAGGTGGGTTCCTAGAGATATTTGGCACATCTTCTAAGTTGGGACCAAGATCATCCGACGTATGCATGGTGGTCTAAAATGGCAATGCCACCGAATGGCATTCGGTTCATCGGCAACACGGTAAACTACAAAACTGCAGCCGGAAACCATGTCTAGAAGGTAGATACAATCTAATCTAACACGTGTGCGCAAGGAAATTCGTGGATTCTCACCGAGTGCGGCGTAATCGTTCGACGAAGATGATGAGCCGAGGTGAACAGGTGGCGTCTTACGTGCTGGATGATCAGCGTCTCTGGTGTCTAGTCCAGTGGATCAATCCTTCTCCTCCTCGTGATTCTGATAGTCCAGCAGCTCCGTCTCTAGTTGTCGGAATTGTTGGAAACCCAAGAGACGCCCCGCGCAGCTCTCGTGAAATTGGATAAAGGTTTGAGCCTAGGCTCGTATGGCTGTGCATGTTGGAAAAGAAGACGTATGGTGTCTATTTGGGACTATATAGAAAGTTAAATGGTGCGCTCTTGTTGATGGGATTAAAGAGAAAAATAAATGTGAGGTATTATGGAGCAGTTTCTAGTTTGAGCTAGCATTTTAGTCTAGCTATTGCCCTGTTGTTTGCGCGTGCGTGCATGAGGGACATGAAGAAAAACGGTGCGGCTCGTGATTAAAGTGAAGAATTAATACAAGGTAACGGTAGAGCGGTTTCTACTTCAAGGCTAAGAAGTAGTAACGCTTCAGCTGGCTCGGTTGGACACGGTGGGTTGAGCGTTTCTTGCCTGATTGTTGTTCGCGTGTGCATCCGAAAATAAAAAGAGCAGCATGACTCCTTGGCTGGTTGGACTGCTGGGTCTGGGTGTGGTTGATTTCCCTCGTACATGTCAGATACCAGGTGTGTGGAGTGTGGTCAGCTCGCCTTCGCGATGCAAGCAGCCCGATGATTGAGGTTCACAGGAAATGAAAGAAATAGGACAGAGACACAATCGGGTGCAACACGCATAGAAGAAAGGAACTAAAAAAAATGAGAAAAGAATCTAGCTATCTTCCATGCATGTATGATCGACTTGTATATGTATATATGTGTCTAGATAGAATAAGAGGAGAGAAAATATGATAGGTCTCAGGTATATAACGTATATGGCACACTAGTGTTAGAGTCTATCCTTGAGCCTGACATGTATGTGTATGTACCCAATAGTATATATTTGAACCGAATAAAAAGCAAATTGACAATTTAGAAGCGGATCCAATTATGAAATTAATACCTTCATTCAAATGAATTTAAAAACATTTTGAAATTAGTTTTAACAAATCTAAACAAAATATTTATTTTTATTTGACTACGTTGCAACATATCTTTTGATTTAGAGCTCCAAAAAGGTTCAAACCAATTTTCCAGAAGTTTAACATGCAAGTGCTTAATGATGATGATGCATGACATGCATTTGACTTTCTTGAAAACTTGTTTGTAACTTTCTCATTCAAAATTGTTTTAAGTAAGGTTTTGATGTTTCCAATTAGAAGCAAAAAGTTTCTTTTCCCCATAAATTTCAACAATTGTTTATTTTGTTTGTTTATTTTTCACATTTCAAAATTTGGAGAAATTTTGGGATGTGACAGGCTACCACCCTTAAAATAAATCTCGTCCCGAGATTTGGGGAGGCGAGGGGTTACAAGTTGGCTCAAAACAACTAGGGTACTACCACCCTTAAAATTTTTCCAACTAGATTACATATTGGCCTTCTTGGGATCCTGTTGAAACCTCTCTAGGCAAACATCTGCATAGTGTCCTTTGTTTCCACACTTGAAACATGTGACAAGGCTGAGATCCTTCATAGGCTTGTTTATCTTGTGCTTCATCTTTTCTGAACAGTTGCTTGCATAATGTCCTTGGTTACCACAATTGTAACATGTGATAAGTTTGAGTTCATCACGTATCTTCTGGGGACAAGTTGCTACATAATGGCCTAGCTCTTTACAGTTGTTGCACCACACTTGGCCAATCTCCTTATACTTCTGCTTCTCTGGACATTCACTGGCATAGTGTCCCATTTCTTTGCAATGACCACATTGCACATGGCTTTTGTCCTTCTTTTTCTTGGGTTTCTCCAAAGCTAAGAGTGCTTCTAGTTCATGTTCTTCATATCTCACCTCAAAGGTGGGAAAGTCTCCTGGTCTCCTTAATCTTTTCCTTGGATAATACATATGTTTCCTCTTTGGTCCATCAAATTGAGTCATATTGCATGGAGGTGCAAGCTGAGATTTTCCGTTGTCTTCATCCTTCTTGGTAGAAGTTGTTCCCTCCTGAGGGTTTACAATCTGTTGATGCACTCCACCTTGTTTCCTTTGTTGAACTATGGAATAGATGGGGCATTGGATAGGGACATGATTATTTCCTTCACATAGGAAACAAGTAGCTTGAGATGTGGGGCATTGATTAGTTGGATGTTTCTCTTCACAATTAGGGCATTGATCTTCATGTTCTTTGGAAGTGTGATCCTTGTCTCCACAAACATTGCAAGCTTGGGTTCCTTCTAGAATATCATCCTTGACATCCTTGTTGTCACAAACTCCTTGAAAAGAGTTATCTCCCATGTAGATCATTTGATTTGTCACCTTTTGCATCAATTGAGTTTGGGTTTCCAAAAACCTTTGCATGGTTGGGTCTAACTCATTGTTGTTGGCCAAAAATTGAGTTGTCACTTGGTTCAACTGGGTTTGGGTTACTATGAGTTCTCTCATGTTGATCCCTTGGTTGTTGTTGTCACCATCCTTGATGTTGGAGTTTCTTGGAGTGGTCATCTGTTTGGGTTGGATTGGGATTAGAATAGGCAAGATATTTCTAAGGAAATAATTCTAATCACACACAACAATTTCACACAAGCAATGTGCAAGCAATCAAAAACAAACATTCCAATCAAACAACAAAGTTTCAAGCACATTTTTAAGCAACAAAATATTTTTGCTACACCACATAAGTTGGTGGGTTCAATTTAAACTAAACATGGTGGTACAACTATATGGTTCACTTGAGATCATTCCATCCTTCTTAGTTGATTCTTCTTGAATGATATCATGGTTTCCTTAAGAAAATTCTTGGGTCTTGGTCACAAAACTTCAAAGGTGATGATGGTTCCTTCTAAGTTGTGTTTCCTTAGTCTTCAAGTCTTGAGCAATATTTCTTGTCTCACTTGTAGTCCTTAGTGATATCCAATTTGAAGTCCTTGGTGCAAATAAAGTTGAAGTCTTTGATGATGTTGAAGTTGAAGTCATTTGATTTGGTGAAGCCCTTTGCTCATCAGTTGAAATAGAAGAGATGTAGAATCAAAACCGAAATGGTTGAGGAAAGAGTTTACAAGATTGTTTGCAAATAAGTTTTGGAACAAAACAACTCCTACTTTTCTAAGGGGTTTTGTCCAATCCTAGGGTTACAATCCTACAGGCAACACAATGCTCTGATACCATCTGTAAGGTTCCCCAACCTTTAATAAGGTAGAGATCCATGTGTTTACAATGCTAGTCCCTGGATCAATAGCTAGCATCCACAGTTAAGATGTAATATCAAGAAACAATGGTCATAATACAACTTTATAACCAGGAATAAAATAAATTATTACATCTTACATAGCTCATTTGGCTATTACATTACATTGCAGCAGAATATCTATAAGCATGGGGTCCTTCATCTTCAAAGTGCCACAGGCAGACATGTTGGTTGTAGACTTGTAATCCTAATCATTAAACCTCACTAATATCAAACAAACCTGCAACATAACAAGTTACATCCACAAGGGTCAATACATTTGAATTGTATTGGCAAGTGATACTATGGTAGTATAGTGGAGTCTATCATCTATATGCACTTGGCTAAATGGAGCTTAGGCTTGCTTTGCTCAAATAGATTTTTCCTTATCATTTGAAAACACTAAGTTTTTGCTTGACAAAAATATCACCCAAGGAACCACCAATAGAAATTGGTGAACCTTAAACCCTTGTTCAACCACAAGTTTTTAACTTAGAAATTTGGATGATGAGATTCTTGATAGCTTCCATGTCTTGATGCTCAAATTGTCCTTTGCCAGGGACATGGCTAAGTACTTAGATTTTACACTCTGCAGAGGTGGTGCACTTTCCCCACAAGACTTGGTTTCACCAAGACAAGATCTTTCAGAAGCCTTCCCTTAGACCAGAATGGATGCGTTCCAACCTATCATCCCCTACCACCAACTGTCCATTTGGCTAAGTTATTGCAACCTATATGATCCAGGCAGAGCCCATAATGCCAAGTGGCTGCACTTGAAGCTTCTCAACATTTGACATCTCAAATCTCTTTGTTCCTGGGTGGCCATCCACAAGTGAGATACACAAGGTAAATCATAGAAATGGGCCTTGTGTAACCACTCAACACAAACCATTCCTTCCATTCCACCCAGGTGATTCATTCACTTAGTTGTTTTATTAAACAAAACACAAGTCCTTGACTTAGAAATATTCCATAGCATGAATATAATCCACCCTTGTTTTCTACAAGCTAAGCTAAGCATGATAGTAGTAGGAGTCTTAACTTAGGAAATTTCTACTAAGGTTTCATCTACTAGGATTTCCCATGGCATAGTTTATACTTAGCAAAAATTCCATGCAAGTCCTACTTAGAAATATCACTAATGCATAGTGAAAATATTGGGACAAAAGTATGAAGCATCACTTGCCTTTTTGGTAGAGAATATAAGTTCACTCCTTGATCTTGCAATATTCACACTCTTCAATTTCCACTACAATTCAATCAAGCAAGCAAGAATTCAATCTACCATTCAAGCAATTCATCACATAAAATAATAGACACAAAGCAATGCATGCAAACATGCCAAAGATTGTTTTATTTGTAAAAGTGGTTTATAGTAGGTTTTAAACATCCTAAAACACATATTGGTCATTTTATAAAAGTGGCAAAATCATATTGCAAAAGATTTTACTTATAAACCCTTTTTAAACCAAGTCAATATTTTATGTGGTTGAAAATGCTTTTAGCAAACAATAATATTTATAGGGTTCACCAAATATATTTTTAAATCATAAAACTTTGTGTTTAGGGTCAGAGAGTTTAATCCAAATCATTTCCCAAAGATTTTTCCTCCAAAAAGTGTTTTCAACAAATAAACAATATTTTTATTTGACTAGAAATGCTTTTATTCAAAGGAATAATTCCTTGTGTTAACAAAATGTATTTTTAAACTCAAAAGTTAGTTTTTATGGTCAGAGAGTTCAAATTAAACCCATTTGCAAAAAGGTTTTACTCAAAATTCATTTTTAAAATAATTTTTATATCCAAAATAGTCCTAAATGTGTTTCTGCAAAAACACCTAATTTTTCAGACGCAAAATACTAAACTAAGGCCATGGTTGCAAAGATTTCATTTTTCTGAATCCATTGATATAAAATTTGTAATTTTTGGCCAAGCAGAATAAAAGTTATGAATTTTTCAAACTCAAACACTAATAGATCAATTTTCTGTTTTAAAACCAGAGTCTTGCTACGTGTCATAATCTTATTGGACGATACCGCTTCGTCTGGATTGAGCAACGTAGGCCGCAGGATTTAAAGGAAATCGCACGACACGGAATATTAATAGTCTATCACATGAATCACTAGCAGTAAACCATATAGAGAACTAATATAAAAAGAAATTATACTAAAAATATAAACAGAGGTAACAAAGCATTACTAACATGCTATGGAATATCAAGTAAAACAAAGAATGACTTTTTAGCAATAAAATAAATCCTAGCAAATTACACCAGTAAGCACGATGAGAAAATTGAACCAATTCAGGTATATAAACATCCTGACATTTTCTACCGACAAAAACAAAACTAATTAATAGAATAGGAAACATATGAGTAACAACTTATTTAAGTCTAGCAATTTCAACTATAGCTAGACACGTGAACTCAAATGGAAAAGCTAGGACTGAACTTGACAATCGGTGAATACAATAGCAGCAGTACACAAGAGAAATGTCATCGTGACAAACACAATTCAGCTATCATTTTAGAATAGATTAATAAAACATTGAAGATATTCACATATAACTACACAGGTGGGTTCCTAGAGGTATTTGGCACATCTTCTAAGTTGGGACCAAGATCATCCGACGTATGCATGGTGGTCTAAAATGGCAATGCCATCGAATGGCATTCGGTTCATCGGCAACACGGTAAACTACAAAACTGCAGCTGGAAACCATGTCTAGAAGGTAGATACACTCTAATCTAACACGTGTGCGCAAGGAAATTCGTGGATTCTCACCGAGTGCGGCGTAATCGTTCGACGAAGATGATGAGCCGACGTGAACAGGTGGCGTCGTACGTGTTGGATGATCAGCGTCTCTGGTGTCTAGTCCCGTGAATCAATCCTTCCCCTCCTCGTGATTCTGATAGTCCAGCAGCTCCACCTCTAGTTGTCGGAATTGTTGGAAACCCAAGAGACGCCCCGCGCAGCTCTCGTGAAATTGGATAAAGGTTTGAGCCTAGGCTCGTTTGGCTGTGAAAGTTGGAAAAGAAGACGTATGGTGTCTATTTGGGACTATATAGAAAGTTAAATGGTGCGCTCTTGTTGATGGGATTAAAGAGAAAAATAAATATGAGGTATTATGGAGCAGTTTCTAGTTTGAGCTAGCATTTTAGTCTAGCTATTGCCCTGTTGTTTGCGCGTGCGTGCATGAGGGACATGAAGAAAAACGGTGCGGCTCGTGATTAAAGTGAAGAATTAGAGCGGTTTCTACTTCAAGGCTAAGAAGTAGTAACGCTTCAGCTGGCTCGGTTGGACACGGTGGGTTGAGTGTTTCTTGCTTGATTGTTGTTCGTGTGTGCATCCGAAAATAAAAAGAGCAGCATGACTCCTTGGCTGGTTGGACTGCTGGGTCTGGGTGTGGTTGATTTCCCTCGTACATCTCAGATACCAGGTGTGTGGAGTGTGGTCAGCTCGCCTTCGCGATGCAAGCAGGCCGATGATTGAGGTTCACAGGAAATGAAAGAAATAGGAGAGAGACACAATCGGGTGCAACACGCATAGAAGAAAGGAAATAAAAAGAATGAGAAAAGAATCTAGCTATCTTCCATGCATGTATGATCGACTTGTATATGTATATATGTGTCTAGATAGAATAAGAGGAGAGAAAATATGATAGGTCTCAGGTATATAACGTATATGGCACACTAGTGTTAGAGTCTAGCCTTAAGCCTGACATGTATGTGTATGTACCCAATAGTATATATATTTGAACCGAATAAAAAGCAAATTGACAATTTATAAGCAGATCCAATTATGAAATTAATACCTTCATTCAAATGAATTTAAAAACATTTTGAAATTAGTTTTAACAAATCCAAACAAAATATTTATTTTTATTTGACTATGTTGCAACAAAACTTTTGATTTAGAGCTCCAAAAAGGTTCAAACCAATTTTCCAGAAGTTTAACATGCAAGTGCTTAATGATGATGATGCATGACATGCATTTGACTTTCTTGGAAACTTGTTTGTAACTTTCTCATTCAAAATTGTTTTAAGTAAGGTTTTGATGTTTCCAATTAGAAGCAAAAAGTTTCTTTTCCCCATAAATTTCAATAATTGTTTATTTTGTTTGTTTATTTTTCACATTTCAAAATTTGGAGAAATTTTGGGATGTGACACATAATGCCATTTGGCTTAAGAAATGCAAGTATAACATATCAAAGATGCATGCAAAAATGCTTGCAAGATCAATTGGACAAAAATGTTCAAGTATACGTTGATGAAGTGGTGATAAAAACCAAGCAAAGTTGTACTCTAATTAAGGACTTGCGTCAAACCTTCGTAAACTTAACGAGATTCCGGATGAAACTCAACCCGGAAAAATGCACATTTAGTGTCCCGGCTGGCAAGTTACTCGGATTTCTTGTATCCAGCCGAGGTATTGAGGCTAACCTGACAAAAATAAGGGCCATCGAAAGAATGGAATTGCCAAAAACCCTTAACGACGTCTAGAAGTTCACAGGATGCCTGGCTTCATTGAGTAGATTTATTAGTAGGCTAGGGTAAAAAGCCCTACCACTATATCAACTGATGAAAAAATCAGACAAATTCATATGGACACAGCAAGCTGATAGCGCTTTCCATGAACTCAAGAAAATGTTGGCAACAACACCAATATTAGCATCACCATTATCCAAGGAGCCAATGCTACTTTATGTCACCGCAACCAACAGAGTCGTAAGTGCAGTAATAGTGGTCGAACGAGAAGAAGAGGGCAAATCAGTCCAAAGGCCAGTTTATTACTGAGCGAAGTGCTCTCTATATCAAAGCAAAATTACCCACATTACCAAAAAATGACGTATGGGGTATATATGGCAGCAGAAAAGCTGAAGCATTATTTTCAAGAACACCCAATACGGGTCATATGTGAGTCACCTATCTCGGATATATTAGGCAGCAAAGACGCCAGTGGCCGAGTCACAAAATGGGACATAGAGCTAGCACCTTATACTCCGCAATATGATAGGCGATATGCAATTAAATCTCAAGCCGTGGAATATTTTTTCGTTGACTGGATGGAAATGCAATATGAACCACCACTGTCAGATCCAAATTATTGGAAAATGCATTTTGACGGATCCAAGACAAAAATGGGTTTGGGTGCCGGGATAGTGCTCACTTCGCCAAAGAGGGATTAGCTCAAATATGTGTTACAGATTCACTTCGCGACATCCAACAATGTTGCCGAGTATGAAGCACTAGTTCATGGCATCAAAGTGGCCAAGGAAATTGGCATCAAACGGATCATGTGCTTTGGCGACTCGGATTTAGTGATCCAGCAAGTATATGGGCATTGGGACGCATTAGATGCAAACATGTCACTGTATCATTTCCACGTGCAACAGATTTAAGGATACTTTGATGGGTATGAGTTCCATCACGTACCCAGAGCGGAGAATGAGGCAGCGGATGTGCTATCCAAATTAGGATCATATCGTCAAGCAATCCCACCAGGTGTAGCATTGGAGCATCTCAAGAAACCATCAATCAAGCCATCACCAGAGTCTGAATCGATATTTGTCCCAATAACACAGGAGTCAGACCCTATACCAATGGAGATTGACTGAGGTGCAGGTGCGAGTCACTCGGGGACTGATTCACTCATCTCAGGGATAGCCGAATAACCATCGGGGCTCCTCAAGTCATGTCGGCAGAGCATATGTCAGCTGAACCAATGGAAATTGATAGGGAGACAGACCCGACACCAACGATACCAACATGGGCACATCAAATATTCAACTACTTAAGAGATGGAACTTTGCCAAGTGATGAGATACTAGCCAGGCAAACAGAAAGAAGGGCAGAAGCGTACACCATAATCAACAAAGAACTATACAAGAGGAGTGTGACAAGTGTATTGTAACGTTGCATAAGCTCAGAGAAAGGCCAAGAAATCTTGTTAGATATTCATCAAGGGGAATGTGGGCACCATGCGTCATCAAGGGCATTGGTGGTTAAGACATTTTGACATGGATTCTATTGGCCAAGTGCATTAGAAGAGGCGCAAGAGCTAGTCGGAAAATGCAGCAGTTGCCATCATTATGCGTCCAAGTCACACTTACCAGCATCTGAACTAAAAACTATACTAATCACTTGGCCATTTGCGGTATGGTTCCTAGACATGGTAGGACCATTCAAGCCAGCAAGGCGCTCATATATTGGTAATGATTGATAAGTTCACCAAATGGTTAGAGGTGAAACCAATCAAGAAATTAGACGGCAAAACAGTTATCATGTTCCTAAGGGACATAATCCTGAGATATTGTTACCCACATAGTGTAATCACAGATAATGGCACGAACTTTGCCGAAGGTGATTTTGCTAAATTTTGCCGGAAGAACCGAATAAGACTCGACGTAGCGTCATTCGCTCATCCAGAATCAAATGGATAGGTGGAACGAGCTAATGGCTTAGTTCTATCTGGAATGAAACCCCGCTTGATGGAACCACTCCAGAGATCACCCGGTTGCTGGATAGAGGAACTACCCTCAGTGCTATGGAGCCTAAGAACAACTCCAAATCGATCAACAGGCTATACGCCATTTTTTCTTGTCTACGGGGCAGAAGCAGTCTTGCCTGCCGACATAGAATTTTACTCGCCAAGAGTAAGGTAATACACGGAAGCCGAAGTAAAAGAGGCCCGAGAGGATGGAGTCGACTTACTCAAAGAAGCAAGGGAATTGGCATTGTCCAGATCCGCTATATATCAACGAAATCTCTGACGCTATCACATCCGGAAAGTGCAACCTCGTGTATTTCGAGAAGGGGATATGGTGCTCAGACTGGTGCAACGCACAGCTAGAATGCACAAGTTATCACCCCCATGGGAAGGTCCATTCATTGTGAGCAAAGCACTGCTCAATGATTCATATTATCTAATATATGCTTGTGAAGCACAATAGAATAAGGCAGACAGATCAGGTGATGAGACCAAAAGGCCATGGAATGTGGCACTGCTTCGCCCTTCTACACTTAGGAGAAGTAGTGCATGTATGACTCGAACTCTCATATGTCGGATATTCATGCCGACTATGTGCTGATAATAAAATGGTATGATTCGAAAAACTAACTCGAGGACTCCCCCTTACGTTTATCCTTTAAATTACTCTATGTCGGCTGGCGTAACACCGAAGGCTTATCTCGGAACAAGTAATGTTTACTCAGAAACAATCAACTCTTCGACTATGCTATTGTCCGAAAACACGGCTTCATGGAAAGCAAGAGGAAAGGATAAAGGATGGGTAAACATTAACGCCGGATAAGCAAGAGGGGAGACGTGAGTCAACTCTTTGATTTTAACTAACCCATTGTAGGTTATATCGTATTGTATGTTGATTTATCCTCGGCCAAGTTATCCAAGTATCATACCCGCTAGCTAAATCCTTAGTACTTTGAGACTCTAATGTCGAACGCCAAAAAAGGTAGACAAGAGCCAAAGGAAAGGAAAAGTGAAACGGCAAAATGAGACTCGGGGACTTGCCCTTGTGTGATTCACATTCAAGATATAACACAAATATTTTACCCTTATCAAAAGGCACACAATAAACATAAGTGCAATAAATATTACATCTGTACCCGGCATACCGGGGATCTAATCAAAAGTTCCAGTGTTTTCCTAAGGAGCAGCAGGACTCGGAGGCACGATCGTGGAACCAGAGGCTTCATCCGGAGCAGTAAGAGAGGCCGAGTCAGGAGAATCTTCTGGGTTGTCTGATTCGGTGGCCTCGCTGTCAGCACCCTCTTCATCACCAACCTCGACGAGTGGGTCGCCAAGATCAAGTAAGCTGGGCCCGTCGCACCAAGCATGTACCATGGTCTACTCGATCATGGCGTAGGCTCGCTCCTGGCGCCGCTTGATCAGCTCAGGGTCATTCAGCCACTTTCCTTCCCCCCTTATGCGAGCAAGAACGTCAAGATTGATGTCCTCGTACCATGAAAGCACGAAGGAGAGGGCCTTGTCGGCTGCGGCTCGGCCGGCTGACTCACGCCACTGATCCAGCCTATCTTCATTATGAAGCAATCTTTCGGCAAGGGGCTCGATGAGTTCGGGTGCAACCTCATCCGGCCAGAGCATGCGAAACGCATGAATAGCCGATCTGAGCAAGTCTACACCACAAGATTTGAGGGTTTTGATGCGCTCCCACAATGCTTCGAGATGCTCATCATTGGTCACCTCACCATTAGCTGCAGCACCAGACTCAGATCTCAGCTTCTTCATGGCCGGAATAGCGAACAAATTTGCTTCGAGAAAATTCTCTGAAAGCAAAAGAGAATCTTAGCAAAGTGACAAACAAAGATGACAAAGTCAAGAACAAGAAAGCACAGTGCAAAAAAAGAGTAAGAACTCACTACCAAGAAAAGAGTTGATGGTGCCGAGTCTGGCTTGCCAAGCCTTATCCTTAGCTTGGAGGGCATCCAGGTTCAGGTTCGCCGACTCAATCGCCAATTCAGACTCGTTGAGCAGCCTCTTGGTCTTCTCGGCGCTGGTGGACTGTTGGTCGTCTTTCTCGGCCAGCTCCTCCTTCAACCCCTTCACCTCGGCCTAGTGCTTCTGCTCCATGTCGGCCATCAGCTTCTTAAGACGAGTCACCTTAATCGCGCTCCTTCTGGAGTTCGGCCTGGTGCTTCTCTGCTTATTCGAAACAAATTACTCGTCAGCCGAATGGCACAATCACAAAACAGAAGAGCAAGGATAAGAATTTACTTTCCATCTCGCTGATCTGCGAGTGGAGCGCGTCGATGGTGGACTGGGCAGAAGTTATGGAAAAACAATGGAAAAATATTGAGAAAATGAAGCGAAGGAAAAATAAGTCGGACAGAGGATATGGCGAGTAAGCAAATTACCTTGACCTGTAGTCTCCATTTGCTGCTTCTCATAAGCAAGTTCGAGCTTACGATGCTCCAGAATGAGAGCTTGATGCACCTTGGTGCGCTCGTTATGCGTAAGCTGCACAAAGGAAAAGAACAGTAAGAAAATGGAAAAGTCAAGCTCCGAGCCGGATGAAGGATGGCTCCTATCTTAGAGCTTACGGCCAAATAATTTTCTTATTCGGCAGTAACCTCGGGGACTAGAGATTGAAAATTTAACATGCAAATCGGGTGCAAGAAAACAAAGGCTAAGTTATTGCTTAGAGCTTCCAGCCGAATAAGTTCCTCATTCGGCAGTAACCTCGGGGACTAGGGATCGAAGCTCTAGCATGCAAGCTTGGCGCAAAAATTTAAGGACTAAGTGATTATTGAGAGCTTACGGCCGACTAAGTTCCTTACTCGGCAGTAACCTCGGGGACTAGGTGATATGTATAAATGAAATACTCATCAACACAAAAGAGTAAGAAGTTAATTTACCTCGTTCACTTCGTCCACGCGAGCCATTAAGGTGATAGCCTGCTGGGCCATGTTGGAGACAGCCTTGGGGCCCAGCTTCATCTTCTTGCCAGTGCGGATGGTGATCTCTTGCTCGCCAGCTGCATTCCAAGCTACAGCATAAGGCTCAGAAAAACCAAGATCCTTCCCTCTAAGCGTCCGAGTGAGAACTTTCCCGCTCTTCAGGGTAGTTCCCACGTTGGCGCGGGTCGCAGCAGCACTGTCATGAAGAGTGACAGCTAAAGAGCCATCGCCAGACCCGACCGTCCGCAGAACCACTTGGCTTACCCACTGGGACGAGAGTGGTTGTCGGGGCCGTGGGCCGGATCTGAGGAGCAGAACCCGGAGCATAGACCAAGGTTGTCTGCTTAGTGGTGGTCTTGCCGGATGAGGGGCGAGCCGAACCAGCAACCTTAGGCTGAGTTTGGTTCTTTGACAGAGATGGAGAGTGAGCAGTTTTGTTAGGAGAAAAAAGAGGAGCCCCCTGACTGGGCTCAGCTATTTTCCTGGCACCAAGATCAGGAAGTTGTTCGTGTGCACCAGCTTGAGGGCTGGCGCCAGAGGAACTGGGGGTGAAGGTCTTCTCGACACCAGCATTGCTGGCACCAAGATAATTAAGTTGTTCCTGCCAGGGGGACTGGGCCGGGTGAAATGGATCGTATGGGCACCTAGAGGGGGGGTGAATAGGTGCTAACCAATTTTTAATACTTTTTCAATTTTAGGCTTGACACAAAGTAAATTCTCTAGATATGCAACTACGAGAATTTCCCTATATGCAACCCTAACTACTAATCACGTAAAAAGAGGAGCGAGGAAACCGTAGTGGAGCACGCGGAGACACAGGGATTTGTTTTACCGCAGTTCCTTCCTTGTTAAGGGAAGTACATCTGCGTTGGAGGGGTGGGCGGTTCTAAGACCACCACGCCACAATAGGCATCACCCTATTCTCCGATGGATCTCGCCACGAGAGACCTGATCCACCTTCTCCACTATTGGATCCCTTTAAGGCGGGAACCGGTGCCTTTTACAACACTATCGAGGCACACACCCACAACCGAATGGGGGGCTCCCGAGATGACAACAAGCTTCCACAAGAACAAGGTTTATCAATATAAACAAAAACAAGGATCTAGGTATTTGCAAGAAATACTAGATCGGGGGTTCTCCAAATGAATGGAGAGGAGATGAAGCGCTTGATTGCTGATGAAGATCGAGTTCTCCTCCTTCGATTCCCCAAGGGATGGGGCCTTTGGGTGGATCTAGGTGGAGCTCTCTTGGATGAAGCTTTCAGATCTGATCTGGTCTTTTTCGAATGAATCAAGAGTTCTGGCAGGAGGGGGAATGCTGGCTTAAATACCCCCTCCCTAGATCTGGCCGTTGCACAACTTTGGGGGCGGATTATCCGCCCCTGGGAAAACTCTGCCCCCAAGGGCGGATTCTCCGGGGGAAACTCCGCCCCCTATCTGGGGCTGGAGCCTGCGAAACTTGGTGAAGATCTTGGGGGAGGGGGGATAATCCGGCCCCCCTGAGGGGCAGATTATCCGGCCAGACCGGAAAGTCCGGCCAACACTCCGCCCCCTCTATGGGGCTTGCGCCTTGGCGATGAGCAGGGGGGCAGACTATCCGGCCCCCTAGGGGCGGATTATCCGGCGGGGTCGGAAAATACGGCCAAAACTCCGCCCCCCTTCTGGGGCTTGCGCCTACTTGGGAATAGGGATGGGAGAATTATCTGCCCCTGGTGGGGGCGGATTATCCCCCCCCCCCCCAAAGCAGAATCCTTTTCCCTTTTTCTCATAGATAGCTGTAACACTTCAACACACATTAAATAATCCTTGATATTGTTATCTAACACACAAAACACTAGGGATTATAAAATGTTCTTTCAATCTCCCCCTTTTTGGTGTTAGATGACAATATTAGGATTTGCAATGAAACCGGCTAATGCTACCTTAAATAATGGAAGACGCTCCCCCTAGATGTGTGCATATTTAAAATTTGTATTTGAATACAAGTACACACACTAGAGAGAACACAACTTCCATAATAAAGATAATTGAAACAAGGTGGTTTGGGAAACAAGGTCATACCACCGGGATGAGAATATAGCCAAAGAATATAGTTTGTTTGATAGCCTCCAAACACATCCCAATCATACCAGCAATATTGAGGCATACATTAGATAGGCCCATGATTCCATATGCCATGAAATATGCCTCCATAGATAAATCCAGAATTCCATGAGATCCACAATAGATAAATAAATCCAGAAGTCCATGAGATCCACAATAGATAAATCCATGAATACCGCACAACGTACCAAACTTAGTGAATCATGACAAAGTCTTACAGAATCAAACGCAAATAGCAAATGAGTTCACGCTAAAAAAGGCACATGCAAGCAAATAAAATGACTGAAAGAAGGATGCTTGCGCCCGACCCTTGCAAATCCACGATACCTAATAGAATTACTTCTCCCCCTTTGACATCGAAACGCCAAAAAGGAAGAAGAGCGATGCTAACGCCCCTGGAGATCACTCCTCCTCATCCTCGTCGTAGTCATTCCCTTCCCCTTCCTCTTCATCATACTCATCATCATCGTCATCAGCTGGAGGAGTGGGTGCCCTCGGTGGGGGAGGAAAGAGACAACTCTCGAGCTTGCCATAGTTGATCCCTGAGGTGTTCCACTGAGCATATGGATCCGGAGCAGTGAGAGGAGGTGGATGGCCAGTGGCACCTGAGACATGGTGGAGAATAAGCTGCTGCGTGTGATCCCTCTCATGATCCCTGCGGTACGCCTCATATTGGCCCTTGTGAGTGTCAATGCCCATGCAAAGAATGTGCCGCTGGAACCAAGTGAGCTGCTTAACCTCGCGTGCCATTGGGGACACCGTGGAACGACGACCACTAGCACGAGCATCACGCATGAAGGACTCCCGGGCAGTGGAAGGATGATGGGTCTTCTGAGCCTTGTTGTAGATTTTCTTGGGCTTGTGAATTCCATCCAGAGCAGAGCCAAAATCCTCATGTGGCAACATATGCTTGACGAGCATCATTATGAAAGGAGCATAAGGAATAGAGAGCCTGTTGATCATAGCATCCGTCATCTCATGATAAATATAGTCCATGACATCCAGTTTGTAACCTGTGGCTGATCCAGAGTTAGTGGCACACTCGTGAGCAAAAGCAAGCAGTGGAACCAGGTGGCCACGGATCCTGTCATTGTTGCCACCACTAGGAGCGATGCAGTCCCTAAATATTCCAACAAGGGCTGCATACAAGGGAGAGAGACCAACGAAAGTGCCAGCAACACCATCAGAGGAAAGGCAAGAAGCAAGTGCAGTATCCTTGGATGGCTTCAGAGGAGAAATGATACGGTGGCCCGATGGAGTGTCACGGCCATGGAATACATAACCAAGAACCTGCCCAAAGGTGCGAAAGTCCGACTGAATCATGGTGCTCCCTGTCATCCACTTCATAGTACGGCGCTCATTACCGCAAATCACTAGAGTTGAGAAGAACTGCCACACCACAGAGGAATCATAGTTGCATTGGATAGTCATGAGGTGGTGCAGCCCCATCTTGTTGGTCACATCTAGTGCCTCAATGAGCCTTGTCTTGGATTGAGCCTCAGTCAAATTGATGGGACGCATGGGGCGAAGCTTGAGAGTAGCATAGACATCATCATGAATATCCCGAAAGTGGGCATTCCAAAACATAGAGTCCTCGGGGGGACCATCACTGTCAGCCTCATCATAGTAATCAGTTTGGCGAATGGTGGCATACTGAAGACTGTCCATAGCCTTGTAATTGGGCCGAGACTGTTTGCCCTTGCGAGATGCGGTCCTCTTAGTTTTCTTACTTGCCTCTGCCATCCGTTCAGCCTCTCTTGCTGCTCTGCTGACCTCGGTCTCGTCAATGAACTTCCCTTCTGCAGTAGGCTTGAGATAATGGGCATGGGAACGACGGACGAAGGTCTTGGTCGGCTTGGAACCACCTGTGAAAAGCATTAGAGGGATAGCATGGAGATAAGCATACACACAAGTCCAGAAGAAAAACATGGAAAAAGAGTAGCAATGCAACCCATAACCAATGATGTGTATTTGCAGAAGCAGAACCAAAACAGACCAGATTTTAATCTCCAGGACGGATTATCCGGCCCTGGCAGGGGCGGATAATCCGCCCCCTGCATAAATTTTCTGGATTGGCTCAGATCTACCATGGCAAAAGAGATCGGGTACTAGGGTTGCAATTCTACTAATTCTAGCATGTAAGGAACAACACCAAGGACCTTCTACAACGAGATTTCCACCAAATAAAATACATCCCATACAAAAGGAGAGAGATGAGGGAGTTACCCTCACTCATTGGAGGAAAATCGCGGAGGAGAAGATACCCGGAGGCGAGGTGAAGAAGATGCGGGGAGAGCCCGGAGAATCCGGTGGTCGAATCGACTCCGGGAGAGGCGGATGCTCTGGCGGCGGCTGGGGGGCAGAGGTAGGGTTGGGGGAGGACTGGCTGCTCTGTTTGAGCTTGCCCTCCCCGACCCAGCCTATAAGGGGCCGATTTCGCCCGGGGCGGATAATCCGCCCCCCACTTAAGGCGGATAATCCGCCCCCCCTGAAATTCTGTAAATTACAGATGCAGGCCAGAGTAACCTAGCAAACCTCTCGATGGTGTTTTAGAGGACTTGTGTGCAAGAATAGATGGTTCAAGGAGGGAGAGAAAGGCTTGGGTTGAGAGCATCAAACTGAGATGGTACTACACACCCAAATTTGCAAGAATCAAATCAATCAAAAGCCAAATTTGAGTGTGTTTTCCATAAGAACATGAGATATGCAAGAAAATCCAACGAGACCCATGAGAAACTAGCTCTTCTCGATTAAGAGGGCGGTGGCCGAAGCCACCATGTTGGAGCGCATGGCATGACACCGCGAAGATGTATCTTGAGTTCAAAACCAATGCTCATCGATGACCCACATATCACAAAATGATATTAAGGGAAATGATTTTACTTGCTTTCGGTATTATGGGGGGAGGGTTGGCCCAATCAATTAGGACCACACTCCCCCTATGTCTATGCCCGCATCTAAACCAAATACATGAATAAGAGCAAGTGAGTGTGCAAGGGCAGTCAAGCCAAGCTCCTTGAATCTATGATATTTAGCTCATTCCTCAAATAAAAAAATCTTGCTTCATCAAGAGGCTTCGTGAAAATATCAGCAAGTTGGTTCTTCGTGCTCACAAAGGATAGGGCAATATCACCACGAGCAACATGATCCCGAATAAAGTGGTTGCGAATCTCTATATGTTTTGTTCTTGTATGCTGCACGGGATTGTAAGCAATTTTGATAGCACTTTCATTGTCGCATAATAGAGGCACTTTGTCACAATTGACACCATATTCCTTTAAAGTTTGCCTCATCCATAAAAATTGTGTACAAGCACTTGCAGCAGCAACATATTCAGCTTCGGCGGTTGAGAGTGAAATACAATTCTGTTTCTTTGATGACCAACACACTAGAGACCTGCCCAAGAATTGACATGCACTAGAGGTTGATTTCCTATTATCTTTGTCACCATCCCAATCTGAATCAGCGTAACCACATAGAGAGAAACTTGAACCCTTGGATACCATAACCCAAAATTTGGGGAATGAACCAAATATCGGAAGATTCGCTTGACCGCCACTAAGTGGCTTTCTTTAGGAGCGGCTTGGTACCTTGCACACACTCCTACACTTAACACGATATCGGGCCTAGATGCGCAGAGGTAAAGGAGAGAGCCGATCATGGATCGGTATACCTTTTTATCCACGTCTTTACCCTTGGGATTGAGCTCAAGATGAAACTTTGTTTGCATTGGGGTAGCAACGCCATTGAGATCCGTCATCTTGAACCTTTTGAGCATGTCTTGGATGTACTTAGCTTGATTAATAAAGGTTCCCTCTCTAAGTTGTTTGATCTCAAATCCAAGAAAGAACCTCAGCTCACCCATCATGGACATCTCAAACCTGTCAGTCATAAGCTTTGAAAAATCATCTTTAAAAGCTTGGTTAGTAGAGCCAAAAATAATGTCATCTACATAAAGTTGGCATACAAAAAGCTCCCCATTAACCTTCTTAGTAAAAAGAGTGGGATCGATTTGCCCAACTTCGAATCCACGGTCTAGCAAAAGCTCTTTAAGGTGCTCATACCACGCACGTGGGGCTTGTTTAAGGCCAAAGAGCGCCTTATCGAGTTTGTAGACATGGTTCAGAAATTTAGGGTCCTCAAACCCCGGGGGCTGCTTGACGTATACTAACTCATGTAGAGGACCATTAAGGAAAGCGCTCTTAACATCCATTTGTTGTAATTTAAAATTATGATGAGCTGCATATGCAAGAAGGATACGGATGGACTCAAGACGAGCCACATGAGCATAAGTCTCGCCAAAATCAATTCCTTCCACTTGAGAGAATCCTTGAGCCACGAGTCATGCTTTATTCCTCACAACAATGCCATTTTCATCTTGTTTGTTCTTGAAGATCCACTTGGTGCCGATAACATTGCGACAATCCTTTGGTTTCCCTACGAGCTTCCAAACTTTGTTGCGTTCGAAGTTATTTAATTCTTCATGCATTGCAACAACCCAATCGGGGTCTTAAAGTGCATCAAAAACCTTCTTCGGTTCAACCATGGAAATGTGAGCTTGATGATCACAAAAGCTTGCAAGTTCTCTTCTAGTGGATACCCTTCGTCATAGATCACCAACAACCTTGTCAAGAGTGTGACCTCTTAGTTCAAGGTTCTGATCAGCACGAGCCTTGCGACGAGCCTCAATGTCCTTATTGTTTCTAGAAGGAGTTGATTCAGTATTTGTATCCTTGTCTTGATTACTGCCCTGCCCTTGATCTTGGTCTGTGTTAACACTAGAAGATTGCTGCTAAGTTTGTTCCTCAGGGCCGGATAATCCGCCCCTTGGAGGGGCCGGACTATCCGGCCTGGGAGGTGAAGTACCAGAGTCTTCTTCCTGTGAGTGCCTGACAGGAGTTGGAGACCTAGGGCCGGATAATCCGCCCTCGAGGGCCGGAGAATCCGGCCTGGGAGCTTCAGAGTTGTTGACTTCTCCTCCGTATCCTCTGGAACGAGTTGGAGTGCCAGCGGCGGATTGTCCGCCCCTTGGAGGGGGCGGATAGTCCGGCCTGGGACTACCAACTTGTCCAGGGGACAGATGATCTTCAGCAGATTGCGGTGTTGGTGCAGGATTTTCTCCAACAGTAGGAGATTGTTGATATTGTGTAGATGAGGGCTCCACATGTGTGGAGCATTGTCCTTCCCGATCCGCCACAAGGGGTTCCTCAATGGGGAGGAAAAATCCCACGCCCATTCTTCTTATGGCATCTTGGGGTATTTCAACATCTGCATCACAAACATCAACTTGCCCTACAAAGGAGCCGTTATTTTCATCGAACTCCACACTACAAGATTCTACAACAATCCCAGTGAGTTTGTTGTAGACTCTATAAGTGTGGGATTCGGCACCGTAACCAAAAAAAAACCTTCTAAAGCCTTGGACTCAAATTTTGACAAACGGACACCTTTAATAAGAAAGAAACACTTACACCCGAATACCCTGAAGTATGAGATGTTGGGCTTGTTACCGGTAAGTATTTCATATGGAGTCTTGTCCAAAATCTTTCGAAGGTAGAGCCGGTTTGATGAGTGACAAGCAGTGGATATGGCTTCAGCCCAAAAATTATAAGGAGACTTGAATTCAGCCAACATAGATCTTGCCATATCCATCAAAATCCGGTTCTTCCTATCGGCTACACCATTTTGTTGAGGGGTGTACGCAGCGGAATATTGATGTCTAATCCCCTCTTCGCTTAGAAACTCATTCAAAGTGTAGTTCTTGAATTCGGAGCCGTTGTCACTTCTAATTGCCAAGATAGGAACATTGTGTTGCCGTTAAACTTCATTGGCAAAGTCAATGACGGTTTGTTGAGTCTCACTTTTCAGCTTGAAGAAATAGACCCATGTATATCTTGAGTAATCATCGACAATGACCAAGCAATATTTCTTCCCACCAAGACTTGCATGAGAAGGAGGACCAAATAAATCCACATGAAGTAATTCCAAGATCCTCTTTGATGACACAATAGTCTTCCTCTTGTGGGGAGAGTCATGCATTTTTCCTTCTACACAAGCCCTGCAAACACGATCTTTGGCAAAAGAGACATTGTCTTTTAGTCCAAGGATGTGGCCACCCTTCTAGAGACTTTGCAAAGTTCTCATGTTGACATGGGCTAAATGGCGATGCCATAGCCAGCCCACGTCGGCCTTTCCGAATAGACACATCGGACCCGAAGTGGTTTTCCCCGAGAAGTCCACCACATACTGGTCATTTTCGACGTATCCAACGAAAGCGACCTTTAGAGACTTGCTCCACAAGAGTACCACCAAATCATCATCGATAAAAACAGCAAAACCCATCTTGCCATGGGCACGAACAGAAAGAAGGTTGTAACCGAGGGTCTCAACAAGCATGATGTCCACGAGAGAGATATCGTGGGCAACCACAACCTTGCCAAGACCCAATACCTGAGATTTAGACTTATCACCATAGGAGACTATGATATTATCATGATTTGGATACATCTCCGTGATGATCTCCTTGCTTCCGGTCATATGACTAGTGCAGCCACTATCCAGCACCCATTTCGACCCACCGGAAGCATACCCCTGCAAGAAAATTACTTCTTGGTTTTAGGTACCCATTTTTCAATGGGTCCTTTCATGTTAGTAACAAGGGTCTTTGGGACCCAAATAGACCAAGCAATATATTCATCAAAGAGACCGACATAATAAGCATAAACATTGCCATAGTCATCACAAAAGAGTTCATAGTTCGGATTGTGAGACCCTGCAAAACCAATATTATTAGTCTTGTCTTTTGTGACATTCTTCTCAGCGGTGCTTATCTTTGATTGCACATTCTTGGTCTTGTTCTTCTTGGTTTTCTTCTTCTTGGACTTCGTGACATACCCAAGTCCCTCTTTACCATGATTTGACCTTTGCTTGCCAAGGACTTCATCAAGCACACCTTTGTCCTTGGTAGTGATGTCTTTGATCACTTCTTTTTCCACACTAGCATTTTCCTTGTTACTATATGTTGAGTTGGACGAGCTAGGAGTATCATATTTGGCCAATCGACTTTGAAGCTGATCATGTGACTCATTGAGAATAGAGAATTCGTTTTTCAACGCCTTGTGAGCATTGTCAAGTTTCTCCAATTCCTCGGAGAGTCTATCATGAGCAGCCCCAAAGTCAATCCTTTCCTTCTTTAACTTCTTTGCTTTGGTGACATCATTGTCACGTTCCTTAATAAGTTTAGTCACAATTTCATCATGTGACTCTTCAATAGATTCAAGCCTCTCTTCAAGAGAGACCGAGCCTCTTCCTCCTCTTCAAGAGAATTTTTAAGGATGCAATTTCCATTGCATCCTCCCTTTCAATTATGCCCTTTTCCTCAAGGAGAGCTTCGTTTTGGGCCAGCTGATCCATAAGAGATTCAAAACAAACTTTGTGCTCACCTTGCAAGTTAGTGTAGAAATAATCCAAAGCAATAATCTCTTCTTTAACCTTAAGACTAGTAGGATCATCCATGTCAATCATAGCCTTAGGAAAAGAAGAGTTAGAAGAAGTTACCTTGGAGCTTCTTGCCATGAGGCAAGTAGCATTCTTGTTGATGATGTTTTCGTTTGGAGAGTCGAAGAGAGATGTTGATGTAGATGTGGTGACTATAGCAGCCACCTCTTGAGAGCTATCGTCCTTGTCCTCATCTTCACTCCCCGATGAATATTCTTCTTGAGACACTAGAACAATCTTTGGTTGCTTCTTGAAAGGAGCATTCTTCTTTACAAACTGTTTCTTACGTGGAGCTTTTGATTTGTCCTTGAAAATGAGTCTTCTTCCATTATCCTCCCTACTTTGATATGGCCACTCAGCTACGAAGTGCAGCCGGTCACCACAGTTGAAACAAGTTCTCAGCTTGGGACCATTTTCTTTTATTCCATAAGCTCCACTCTTGCGTTGAAGTTCAGCTTTAGCCTTGGCTTGATCTTTCCAGAAGTTTCTAGCATAAAGAGCCAAGTATTGTCCATGAATCCTTTTTATATCCTCAGGACAGTCCAGACCTTCTAGGGCATATTCATCATGATCAATCACACTAGTCTTCAAGGCCACGTTGACCC
The DNA here is from genome assembly GCA_910589765.1 of Avena atlantica. Taxonomy (NCBI): domain Eukaryota; kingdom Viridiplantae; phylum Streptophyta; class Magnoliopsida; order Poales; family Poaceae; genus Avena; species Avena atlantica. The sequence goes on from OU342736.1 coordinate 306,277,639, forward strand.
CTTTTTGCATCCCCATAGCTCGAGCACGAGCATCTTCGGCATTCTTGGCAGCCACTTTGAAGGCGGCCATTTCTTGCATTACCTCATTGGATGTCATGAGGTGATAGTTATGCCTACCTTGGAGACTTTTCAAATCTGTGGGCTCAAACAACATAAGTGCACTGACATATTTGCGCTTGATCCATGCATCATCAACATGAGCGCCACCATGATTTCTGAAGTTTGTGTCTATAGCCTTAAGCCTCCTATACATGTCTTCATGGTCTTCTCCATCCAACATATAGAATCCTTCAGCTTCGTTGCTCAATGCATCATATCTATTCCTCTTCATACTTTCATTTCCGATGAAGAGCTCGGTGAGAGCATCCCAAGCTTCCTTCGTTGTACTAAGATGCTGAATGTGTGGCATATCTTTGTCACCCACACCAAGCTGTATCATGTGCAGAGTTGTAGCGTTGAGTTGGCTATCGACCACTTCTCTTCTTGTGAGATTGTTGGGGTTTCCAACATGAAGACCATTTTCGATGATCTTCGACAACTCTATGGAGGAACTGCACACATGAGATTTCATCAAAAATTGCCATTGAGTAAAAGTAGATGCAGAAAGTTTGGTTGGATCACCCCTATTATGTATATGTGGGTGAGGGATAGGTGGATTAGGGGAATACACATGAGAAACCTCATTGTATCCATCCTTACCGCTATCCTTTTTCGAGGAGGAGCTCTTGCTAGTATCATCACCAACCACTTCGTTATCTTTGGAAACAGTTTTACCCGTTTCCTTGGATTGCGGAGTGGTATCCTCAGAGTTAGATGGAGGTGATGCTGCGGATGTGGAGAGACGCATTATCAATTGACGCATCTCTTCCATCTTAGCCTCCATTGAACTTACCAAGGTTGTTTCCAATGTCTTGAGATCGTTCATGGTGACTACCTCCGGAGCATCACTCCCATCTACCTTGGAACCCATACTTCTCTTAGGCGGTTAAGCCCGAAAAAAGAGCCGAGGCTTTGATACCAATTGAAATGGATCGTATGGGCACCTAGAGGGGGGTGAATAGGTGCTAACCAATTTTTAATACTTTTTCAATTTTAGGCTTGACACAAAGTAAATTCTCTAGATATGCAACTACGAGAATTTCCCTATATGCAACCCTAACTACTAAGGACGTAAAAAGAGGAGCGAGGAAACCGTAGTGGAGCACGCGGAGACACAGGGATTTGTTTTACCGCAGTTCCTTCCTTGTTAAGGGAAGTACATCTGCGTTGGAGGGGTGGATGGTTCTAAGACCACCACGCCACAATATGCCTCACCCTATTCTCCGATGGATCTCTCCACGAGAGGCCTGATCCACCTTCTCCACTATTGGATCCCTTTAAGGCGGGAACCGGTGCCTTTTACAACACTATCGGGGCACACACCCACAACCGAATTGGGGGCTCCCGAGATGACAACAAGATGCCACAAGAACAAGGTTTATCAATATAAACAAAAACAAGGATCTAGGTATTTGCAAGAAATACTAGATCGGGGGTTCTCCAAATGAATGGAGAGGAGATGAAGCGCTTGATTGCTGATGATGAAGATCGATTTCTCCTCCTTCGATTCCCCAAGGGATGGGGCCTTTGGGTGGATCTAGGTGGAGCTCTCTTGGATGAAGCTTTCAGATCTGATCTGGTCTTTTTCGAATGAATCAAGAGTTCTGGCAGGAGGGGGAAGGCTGGCTTAAATACCCCCTCCCCAGATCTGGCCGTTGCACAACTTTGGGGGCGGATTATCCGCCCCTGGGAAAACTCCACCCCAATGGTGTATTCTCTGGGGGAAACTCCGCCCCCTCTCTGGGGCTGGTGCCTACGAAACTTGGTGAAGATCTTGGGGGGGGGGGGGGGATAATCCGCCCCCCCTGAGGGGCGGATTATCTGGCCAGACCGGAAAGTCCGGCCAATACTCCGCCCCCTCTCTGGGGCTTGCGCCTTGGCGATGAGCAGGGGGGCAGACTATCCGCCCCCCTAGGGGCGGATTATCCGGCGGGGCCGGAAAATCTGGCCAAAACTCCGCCCCCCTTCTGGGGCTTGCGCCTACTTGGGAATAGGGAGGGGCGGATTATCCGCCCCTGGTGGGGGCGGATTATCCGCCCCCCAAAAGCAGAATCCTTTTCCCTTTTTCTCATAGATAGCTGCAACACTTCAACACACATTAAATAATCCTTGATATTGTTATCTAACACACAAAACACTAGGGATTATAAAATGTTCTTTCACCGGGTCACTTCCGTCGGGTGATCCACCGGTTCTGAATGACACCGAGAAGCGTCAACCTCAATAGTCGGAGCCTCGACTCGGACGGGACTCGGCACCATCGAATCTGTTGGAGGAGGCACAGGCCTTAGCGGCGAGGCAATGCTAGAAGCAGCCTGACTGACCGACAAAGGTGCAGCACTGAAAACAATAAAACACGCATAAGAGGACAACTGTGGCGAATAAGAAGGAAAATGTAATGGAAACAGAGTACATGACTTACTCGATGACAATCGGGTCGCGAGGTGCGCGACACGTGACTCGGTGCTCAGCGGCCTTCCGAGTCTCGGCCAGCGTGGCAGCAGCAGCTGCCGGAGTGTCCTTGCTCTTCTTTGCTGGCTGAGTGCTGGAGGAGGCCCCGTGTCGCTTATTCGGCTTGGAGACGGGAATTTTGCCGACTCCACCCACAACGAGCGGGGGAGTGTCGTGTACCTGGCCAGCTGCATAAGTAAATGACAGGCTTACTCGGATAAGTCGGCGAGCTAAGATATGGAAAGCAAGTACCTCTAGGAGTTCGAGATCATCATCATCATCATCGTCTGACCAGTCCTGTAAAGGGTTACGAGTGTGACTCTTACCCGTAGTGGAAGCAGCAGCAGCTGCGTGCGGGATCGACATGAAGCACTCCAGGTCGAACTCGAATTCATCGGAGTCGAAGCGATGCTCGTTGTAGCCGCATGGGGGGACAGTACTGTCATCAACCTGGTGAACAAGATTCTGTGAAAGATAAATAGAATAAGTCTCAAAAACTAGACTGAGAGTAGCAAATAAGCTAAAGCTGCATCAGAGGGAAAAGTTACTCGTAAACTTACCCAGGGGACAGGCCTGACCCGGCTAAACGGAGGGCAGCTCCAAGCCCAATCATCGGCCAAGTTCAGTTTAAAGATTGAGTTCACTCGGCGAGCCACGGAATCGTGGGTAAGCTCCTTGGTGGAGTGCCGAGTAGGGTCATGGGAGCCACTCATGAAGCACATTTTGTGGCTAGTAGATTGGATGGGGCTTACCCGGCGTGCCACAAAGGTGCACATAAGGTCTGAGTCGGTGAGATGGAAATTCTCATCAGGCGACATCAACCTCTCCAGGATCCCATTGGCTTCATTCACCGCAGTGTCTTGGTCGCACAGGTCAAGCTGCTAGTGCTTCTTGCTGGGGACCTCGTCCGAGAAAGGGGGAGTCGGATGTTATCGGTGGACCCGCTGTTTCTGACATAGAAAAAAGTTCTATGCCATTTCTTGCATGAGTCAAGGCCGGTAACCCGAGGAAAGATGGAGTCTCTCCTGGGAGTGATGCTAGCGGCACCGCATCGAGTCGGCCTTTTCTCGGCACAAGGAGCACCGGGCTAGGGAACAACTTGAACCCTAGAGCTAAAATATTATGTCCTAAGAAGAACTGTAGGCCAAATCGCGAGGTAAGCCTCGCAAGCGGAAATAAAGCAAGAAAGCGAGCCAATCGCGTTGGCGGGAAGATGATGAGTCTGCAGATGGAAGGTGGAGAGAAACGAGGAAAAGAAGGTTCTCACTGGAAGAGCAAGACCCCTCTCAAAGTGAGAAAGGAAAACTACCCATTTGTTGGGCTCGGGTTTAGGGGAGATCTCACCGATGGGGAGGCGGCAGTCGACCTGCAGCGGGATGCATCTGGTGGAGCGGAGCCATTCGAGCTCCTTGACAGATACCTCCGAACCCTCCCAACCACCGCGCTCGCCGGCGGCAACCTCCTGTTCCTTGGCCCCATCGGCACCGTCACGAGCGTCCATGATTCTCCTAGATTCAGTCTCCTCCGCCGTGGGAAGAGGTTTAGAAGAACAAGGACCCGTAGTGGAATGAGAAGAGGAGAAGGGCAATTGCAAGGCAAGAGTAGAAGGAAAGAAGAACCGCAAAGAGGGAGGTTTGATTTTGGAGGCGCAAGGAAGAGGAAGAGGCAATGGGATCAATAGGCGTGCGGGGGAAGTTGTAATCCCCACACCCCTACTTAAGGGCAGTAAAACCCCAATTGTGGGATCGCTTGCACGGTGCGGCCAGCGTGTGGCCGTGTATCCGGCCGAGTAAGCCAACCAGAGAGCGCCACGTGGCAACAATACACGAAAAATCCTCTGCCACGTCATGAAAGGAAGGACAAGGGGCACATACATATGGGACAGCCACAATGACAGGGAATAAGTGCGCAGCCGTCACTGTGCAGTCAGAGCTTGGAAAAAAATTTGAGGCAAGTTACCATGATTACCAGCTGTCAATGACTGAGGGACGCCGAAAATGACTCGGAATTGGCCAAAATGACCCAACACGAGGCGAAGCGGGGCCAAGAAGTCAATGATTGGAATCAAAAACTATCAGATAGACTCGGCAAGATGCAAGTTTACACCAAACAATGCGTCCTGACCGACAAATAAAGAAAAAAAGTAAGTTCCAATTATGCTAAAGGAACCTGGAGACACCTAACAGCAAGAACTGCTAGGCGTCACCAGCTTCGGGGACTAATGTCGGGGGGATAACCCCTGGTAGGGTCACAAGGGGTAAAACACAACCCAGCTTTTTACGCCGAAGTGAAGAATGAACTAGGCTGGGTAAGAACGGCCGGGTAAGAGGATCACGTGAGGCCGACATAGAAATCATGTCGGCTCGTATAAGATAAAGATATTAACATTGCAGGAACCAACGAGCCAAGTCTTATAGGACGCGGGGCACCTTTCCGAGTAAGATTCAGGAGGGACCAAGGTAAAGCATGGTCAAAAGAGAAGGGCGACACCGGGTGACATAAAAGGAGTCGGGTGACGCCTAAAGCAAGGACTGACGTACAAAGTTACTGCGTGACGCCAAAAGGAACAGGAGGCGACGTACAGGAAGACCGTTAGCTGTCAAGCTTCGTGGACTGGGCCACTGGGATTAGGGCAAGCCCATAATCCGGCCCACATCATAGGGACCAAGATCCAAAAAGTAAACCCTAGAACCCAAAGGGGTATAATCTAGCTAGAATTGCCTATATAAGGAGGGGCATAGCTGCAGTAGAAGGAGGTTGGCCACTAGGGAAAACAGCTCAAGGAGCACTTGTAAACCAGTAGCTTGAATACAAATCATAAGTATCGAGAGTTCTTCGTGTTCTTCGCGCATGGCTGGACCATGCACACCCTCCCCGGTGACCACAAGCATCCATTCGGCCCCCAACTTAAGCCTACCCATGGCATCTGCCGTGACACCACCACGACAACGGTAAAATATTGACTTTGGCTTTTGTCCCGTCCAATTCCGAGAATAATGATTTTCTGCCTTTCTAGAACCAAAAACAGAAGAAAACAGGCAACTGGCACTGTGGCAACTTGTTAATAGGTTAGTTCCAGAAAATATATAAAAACACCTCAAAGTGTAGACAAAGCAAAGCAAAGTAGATACTAAACAAGCATGGAACATCAAAAATTATAGATACGTTTCCGACGTATCAAAATCACATTCAATTTCACAATGGAAACTAAGATTAAAACATATCTTACAATCAGGATAGTTTTCCTTGTTTATGAATCAGGACATAGTTCACAATACAATCAGGACATAGTCCACAACTCGTCCAGAGAACACTAAACATCCAACAACATATCCTAGAGAACTCATAACATCTAGGTAGAAACTATCAAAAAAAGGTAAATCATCTTGCGAAGACATTCCATGTAGCATTAACACAAGGATTTACATATTCACTAAACATTCCATACGCCACAGTTTCAGTTCAGGTGTGCTCACAACTATATACACCAACATCTGATCCCTGAGTATGATCTTATTAAAAAATGAAGTGTAAAGTTTAATTACAGTGAGAAGCCGCAGATCCAAATAACACAGTAATTTACTTCAAGATACTAAAACATGTTCTCATCTAGACAGCAAGAAGAAAAATGGCCATGGGAACCTTGATAAACAACCAAACTATCCATGCTACCAAGTCAAAGCAAAATCAGTCAGGGGGACACAAAAAACATGAATGACACTGTATATGGACAAGTATGGAAGCATATTATACCAAAACTAAATTAGTTTAACAACCAAGGTTCATCTCACACATTAACAATAATAACAATGATAATGTATCCAACAAATATAAGGACACGCTGTTCCAGTAATATAATCAAGTTTTTTTCCTGAGGAAGCCATTGTAGGATGAAAAGCTAAATGACCAAGCAAATAATACTAGTAGGAACCAAAGCACTCACATATAGCAAGTGTCGAAAGAAGATGAAAAAGAGAAATGTTGCATTAGCAGTTGATCCATATGTCAATGATAAACAAAAGTGAGGAACCAAACCTCACATTCCACATAGACAAGGACAGGGTCAATTGACAACACAGATGCATAGATTCGTTGGACGCGGGGCGGTGGACAAGCCAGATGGCGGGCACCTTTTGCGTGTCGGCCTGCCACTCCGCCGTCGCGCTAATGCCATTTCCATGACCGGGAGAGCGTCGGATCTCCCGTGCATAGGTATTCCTCGGCCAGCCCGCCGACAGGAGAGATCGACGGTGCAAGTCCAGCTCCTTTCCAATCCCTACAACAAAAAATGAGTTAAGAACTGGTAAAAAATACCCAACTTGTAACATGAAAGCACCTGAGGAATTAAAGCCCAACATCAGTCTAAATCATCAATCATGACCGAAACATAGTATCAAGCCCCATCTAGTGTTACAGCCTAAACCAGAATGAAATCGACAGCAGCTATGTACTGAGTACTACTAATTACAGAAATTGACAGAAGCTATGTGCAGATTTAGTTACTTATTCAGACACTTCCCTTATTCTATTAATCTAGCAAACATTTATTTTGAGAAAACGTAATGACATTGCGTTTTATTTCATTAGAAAGGTAGAGTTTTGGTACCATACATGTTGTGCTCACCGGAAACTTGCTACCATACAGGTAGTAGTGCATATGTTCTTACTACTAGTAGTGCTTAGAACAAGCAACAACATATGTTCTTACTAGTAGAATTACTTTAAAACAGGTTTTACTCCACTCCCAATATAGAAAGTAGTAATAAATAGATAGTGGTAGTACTTGGAATAAGCAAAATCATATGTTCTTACTAGTAACACTATAATAGCAGTACTTGAAATGCAATATGGATGACAGGATTGGCGTGCGAGGAGTAACTACTACATCATGGTCATCATAACTCAGATATAATGCATCTGAAACGCCCCAACGAGCATATATTCTAGACTTCTACCAGCATCTGTGGTGTGTTAACACCAAAGGCTATAGAGTGCACTAAAACTATAACTAGAATTTCTAGCACCAGTACATTATTTGATTCAGAATTTCTCTAAAATGAATATGGATTTTGTGAAAATTGTCTAATTTGATAACCAATCAAGAGAGTCAACTAAATGTGGTGGCATTTCATTTTTGACTTGCATTCCTAATATCCTGAAGCGTCACAAGATTGATGTTCAAATCAGAGACTTCAATGCTGAACTTGAGAAGATTTGAAAGATATGTGAAAGGTTTTTAATGCCTCAGTATACAAAACATAAATCATATATTCTAGAAGTGAAGTAGAATATGCAGCAAGGCAGCATTGTGGAGCCTGATCTCATGGGAAAGGAAATTATAAGTTCTTGTAAAAACATGGTGGAGGGATAGCCAGATCAAACCTTGGCGAGCGTAGGGTTGAAGATGATGCGGGTGCGGTTCTATGGCGTCAGCTGCCGGTCATCCCTGGCTTTCTCGTGTCTGTCTCGATGGTGGCGCCCTCTCTCGTCGGTGTGGACGACTTCATGCAGATCCATGCCCACCTATTTCTCATCGTTGAGGGGGTCAATTGATGTCTATGCACTTCTATTCTTGTAGACAGTTGTTGGGCCTCCAAGTGCAAAGGTTTGTAGAACAGCATCAAGTTTTCCTTAAGTGGATTACCCAATGTTTATCGAACTCAGGGAGGAAGTGGTCAAAGGTATCCCTCTCAAGAAACTCTGCAATCAAGATACAATAAGTCTTTTGTGTCCCCAACACACCCAATACACTTGTCAGGTGTATAGGTGCACTAGTTCGGCGAAGAGATAGTAAAATACAAGTGGTATGGATGATTATAAGTGGTAACGTTGCTAGAAACGAGCTTTTGACGGGGAGGAAAAGACTAAAGGAAAAAAGATGGAAGCAAGCAAACATGTAACAAATCTAGTTGCAAATGGTGTTTCAATGTTTAGAAATAAGGCTTAGGGATCATACTTTCACTAGTGAACAATCTCAATAAATATTTTCTCTTCATGATACTACCCAGAACTACTCTCCGATTGGACACTCTAATCCATGGTAGGGCTATAACAGCACTCCTCAAAGTCTGCCTTCCCCATCTAGATAACCCCACACTGTCACCTTGAGCGCTAGATGGTTCTAACAAACACCACAATTTCATAAATACATCTAACTCCAAAAATAACTCATGATATATATAATCTATCTTAAGTGCCACACACAATGCGCACGTGATGGCGCCTAAAAGCGCTTCGTCGGGAAACCCCAAGAGCAAGGTGTGATGCAGCACAGCATCAAGTCTTCCCTCAGTAAGAAACCGAGGTTATCGAACTAGTAGGAGGAAGGAAACGTCTCAAAGGTGTTGCAAGCAACTTGGAAACCTTCACAACACAAACTCAAGACTTTGCCCCAACGAACAGTGAGGTTGTCAATATCACAGGTTGCTGTAACAAAGGATTAACTGTATGGTGTGGAAGGTGATGGTGGTTTGTAGAAAGTAAATAGTAATAGTGTAAGATGTATCAATGGTAAAGATTGGACAGGGGTCCATAATTCACTAGAGGTGTTCTCCTTAGATAAACAAACATGCCATGCTAGGTAAACAAATTACAGCAAGGCAATTGTAGCACCCCCGGGGTTAGGGTTAAACTAACCTCAGATCACCATCTAAGATAAGTTCAACTCCAAACACGGAAGATCACAGTATGATTCGGTAACATTACAGAACACAAGGATTCAACATCATAAGTTTAAACTCTTAACAGAGTAAGATATTAGAGTTAATACAAACCAGAGGTCATAGACCAAACATTACATCACACAGCGAAAGCAAATTATGTTGTTCTACACAACAACTTAGGGCCTAAGAGGTCTTAAACATAAGCGACGTTCATCCCATAGTCCTCAAGCTGCTACCTAGGACTCCCAACTACTCTTCGATGTCAACGTAGAAGCCACCTTCAGACGCAACTAGATAATCTATAGAAAAACAACAATGGCGCAAGGCTGAGTACAAGAATGTACCCCGCAAGACTTAGATAACCTAGTATCTACATGCTTTGGCTAGAGAGGCTTTCTCTGGATTTACTTTTGCGAAAAGCAATCTTTATTTGTAAACAAGAGAGAGAAGAGGCTCGTCTACTCATAATATTTTAAAGGCATAAGATAACGACTTCTTCATCTTGTTCATCGCATCTTGATAACCACCACCTTCATCAGAGCCTCCTATCTAGGATCACCCCCTCGACCGGGAGGAAGCATCCTTAAGCACACGTGGATCAACAAGTTTTATATTGGTTAATGTTATCTATGATCTTAGAATCTGGTCACCAAGCGTTCATAACCGTGAACACGGATTTTCGAAAAGATTTAACCCTGCAGGGGTGTACAACTTTACCCACACGTACCAATCGACTCTTAATGCCAAATATTATTAGCCCTCTTCCTTGGAAGACCGGCAGAGGGTGGTTGACCATGACCTTTACCTTGCTTTCGCCGAGACCATGAGTCACGCCCTAGGGATGGTTGCGTCGTAATGGGTCAAGTCCCAAAGCCGGTCCCTAAAGATGTGAGGCGAGGTTGGTTCACCAGGGGCTCCATCCACCCCAAGCAACCGCGGCCATGATTCCCTACCTGTTATGATGCACCTCCATCACCTCCTCTTTCAAAAATGTTTTCAATGCGTATGACAAATGGAAAGCCCGAACTATGTGACTCATGGAATCTACTAAGCAAGTTAGTTGCTCGTGGGGTTTTCCAGGCCCCGTGTGGTTGTACGCTCGTCTCGGTTCCAAAGGCAAGAACTCAGTTCCTAGAGGTGGCGAGCATGGGACTACAAAAACCACACCCAACGTGGCCTCCCATACAAGCCTTAGCATGATTAGTTAACTCCTTCGATGATGTCACCATCTCCTACCTTTATAGATTCTCCGGCATCTCTGATTCATCATTCGGACAGATCAGACATTGTTACTATGCATGGCTAAGATGTCGATCTCAGAGGCTCTAGCAACGCTCAAATGCCAGACCTAGGTATGCTAGGAGCAGTGGATCAGGAGTATAAGGCTACAAAAGGGAAACTGTGTAGCAGATAGGTAACACTAGCTACTGATAAAAGACCACTTTGGAATCGTGTGCATCATAGCGAGAAAGTAATATACTTTGAAAAAGTAGGTTTGGAATGAGAGGTTATTCCTTCCTTGTCCTTCAGTAGACAGATATGGATCTTCGGTGTTGTTGACTTCAGCCTCTGGCTCGGATCCTATCGTGCAGAACCAATACTGGAAAGAAAGGAGACAATCAAGACATGGCATCGATGCAATGCTCAAGCATGTATGATTATATGGCAAGTTAAATTACATTTAAATGAAACCCTAAGGCATGCTTGACAGTTTAAACAAGGTTCCGAGTGGTGAAAACCCTAACTCGGGGAAACTCCGGAATCACCTGTGAGGGGATACTATGTTGCTCTAATTAAACTTATCATGAGAGTTGATTAGCAATGCATGATCATAGTGTAATTAGATAGATCTCATTTTCTGAACATTTTGATATATTGTACATATTTTTCTGACTTATGAATAATTAGTTATTGATTTTAAAATATATAAACCTTTTCTGAAATTATTAAAACAATTTAAATTGAGTTATTGCATCAGGCTGACATCAGCACAAGCACCAGACATTTTTTACACACGGGCTGACCCTAGCGAGTGAGACTGACAGAGGGGCCCGAGGCCACTTCAACAGCCACGTTGGCCAGGTGGGGTCGGCGCTAGGGTGGGCTGATTTTCACCAAGGCAAAGCCTAGCCCTAGAGGCTGACGGGTGGGGTCTGGTCACGTCGGCAAGCCACGCGGCTCCACGTTGATGACACATGGGCTCGCCGAAGACATGTCAGTTGACGGCGAGGGATAGCGCTAAGGGCTGATCAAGGGATCGAGGTAGCGCGCGTTCAAATCAGCGGAGCGACACGAAGACGATAGAGGCGGCACCACCCTTTTTGGGTCACAGGAGAAGCAAGCACGGCGAGGAGGAGCGGTAGTGGCGACAGAGCGACGACAACCTACGGCTACATGCTACACGCAGGCAAACGAGGGGCACAGGGAGGACCGTGAGCTCACCCTTGATGCATTAGGAGGCTCGGGGAGGACAGGCGAGGCCGGGATCGATGGTGAGGTGCTCGATGGACCTCGTCGGTGTTGAGGAAGACGGTGCCAACGGTGACAATTCAGGGCACCCCTCTTTGATTCCTTCTGCAGGGAGGTAGAGTGAAGCGAGGTGGAGATCGAGGTGCTCTCAGATGGCCTCGGGGTGGTCGGGAGTGTCAAGGCAACGGCGACCCCGTCAGCTAGGGTTCGGCCATTCGAGGGGAAGAACGCGGGCGAGAGAGGCACGAGGGGGAAGTGGGAGGATAGGGTTGAGAGGGGATGCAAGCGGCGATCTTATCCTCGTCTAGGGCTTGTCAGACGGCGCAGGAGTGGCGGTGGAGATCGATGGTGGCGGCGACGGCATGCACCTGCTTGCTGTCGTCGACGAAGATGACGACGAGGGGAAAGGCCGAACTGGTATGGGCCAGGGGTGGGCTGACATGGGCCGAAGCTGGGCTGCGGGAGTGCACGCTGGGCAGCAGGGAAAGGAGGGAAAGGAGGGAAAGAAGCTGTGCCGGCCTGGGCTGCGGCCTGGTTGGCTCTGACTCTATTTTTTTTTAGAACTGGAGCTTTTCTATTTCTGAAATACTTTTCTCTCTTTTGTTTAATGAGTTGAATATTGTTTTGGATAATTCTAAATACCAGGATTTTGTAAATATGTTGAGAACAATGTGGGGGCCCTCTTTTTCCATTTGGGCTCCATAAATTCTGATAGTTTTCAAAATATCAAAACTATTTGAATGTGTTTCAAAGAGAGGGAAGAACTAGGGTTTAGGGTTTTTTTCTTATATTTTGGTTCACACACTTGATCACATGCAAATATTTTATTGTGTTTAACACATGCATGCAATGCTTAAGTACTAGTTACATATATTACAAACTTGGGATGTTACAGCTCTACCCCCTTACAAGAATCTCGACCCGAGATTCCTAAGTTTTAGAAAAAAGGCAGGGTACTCAGATCATAGACGATCTTCTCGTTCCCAGGTTGCTTCATCCTCAGAGTGATGAGACCACTAAATTTTCAGGAACTTGCGCTCTATTTCATCAAGGATACGAACATGATACTCACAATAAGTCAGATCCTTCTAGATATCAAGAGTTTGGTGATCAACACCATGGACAGGGTCTTTGAAGCAACGCTTGAGTTGAGACACATGAAAGATGTCATGCACCTCAGGAAAGTTGGCGGGTAGGTCCAACTGATATGCGAGTTTACCTTGCTTGGAAAGAACACGAAAAGGACCAACATAGCGAGGAGCCAGTTTGCCTTTGATGCCAAAACGATGGACACCCTTTAAAGGAGTGACCCAAAGATAAGCTTGATCACCAACTTCATATTCAACATGTTGATGGTGACGATCATGATAACTTTTCTGGCGAGACTGAGTAGTTTTCAAACGATCTCGAATAATATGAACTAGATCTTCTACTTCCTAGATCATATCCGGACCAAAGAACTTTCTTTCGCCGGTTTCTGACCAGTTCAAAGGAGTACGACAGGTTCTTACATATAAGAACTAGAAAGGTGCCATTTCTATACTGCACTGATAACTGTTGTTGTAGGAGAATTCAGGAAAAGGAAGGCATTTCTCCCAGTCCTTACCAAAATATATGACACACGCTCTTAGCATGTCTTCAAGGATTTGATTCACTCTTTCGGTCTAGCCACCGGTACTAGGATGGTAAGATGTACTGAAGGAAAGACGGGTTCCCATAGCTTGTTGGAAACTTGTCCAGAACCTTGAGGTGAACAAACTCCCTCGGTCAGAGACAATTTTCTTCGGTACCCCATGAAGAAAAACTATTTGAGAGATATATAGATCTGCTAACTGACTAGCATTGATACTCTCGCGAACAGGTAGAAAGTGAGCAACCTTTGACAGATAGTCAACGATTACCCAGATGGCATCATTTCCTTTCTGAGTCTTAGGAAGACTAGTGATGAAATCCATACCAACTTCATCCCATTTCCACTCAGGGATTTTATGTGGTTGCAGGAGACCAACGGGTCTTTGGTGCTCAGCCTTGACACGGCGGCAAACGTCACATTCTGCAACGAAACAAGCAATATCCTTCTTCATACCAGACCACCAGAATCTTTGACGAAGATCCCAATACATCTTGGTACGTCCAGGGTGGATAGAAAGAGGTGATTCATGAGCCTCTCGGAGAATTAAATCCCTCAACTTTGTCCTCTTTGGCACTACCAGACGGTTACCAAAGTAGACGATACCTTGATTATCAATAGAGAAACACTTAGCAACCTCGCTAGCAATGTTCCCTTTGATCTCAGCAACTTCAAAATCATTCTTCTGAGCAAGCTTGATTTCATACTCTATAGAAGACTTCACTTCAAGGGTATAAAGGAATCCACGAGGAACTACTTCAAGATTCAGTCGAGCAAATTCCTCATGAAGAGAAGGTTGAGACTGTTTGATTATCAGGGTGTTGCAATAAGATTTAAGGCTTAGCGCATCAGCAACAACATTGTCTTTGCCAGGATGATAGTTGAGACCCAAATCATAGTCTTTGGTGAGTTCCAACCATCTTCTTTGCCTGAGATTCAGATTAGGTTGTGTGAAAAGATACTTCAGACTCTGATGATCCGAGTATAACTCGCAACGACTACCAAGGTAATGTCGCCATTGCTTAAGAGAACGAACAACAGCTGCAAGCTCAAGATCATGAGTTGGGTAGTTGTTCTCATGTGGTTTTAGCTGACGGGAGGCATAAGACACCACATGCCCATCTTGCATCAACACGCATCCGAGACCTTGGTGGCAAGCATCTCAGAAGATAACAAAGTCTTTGCTAGTGTCTGGAAGAACCAGCACTGGAGCAGTTGTTAACTTGGTTTTCAACATCTGGAAGCTTTCTTCAGCCTTATCAGACCATTCGAACTTCTTATCCTTCTTAAGAAGATCAGTCATCGGCTTTGCAATCCTGGAGAAGTTCTCGATGAATCAATGGTAATAACCAGCCATCCCGAGAAAACTTTGAACATCGTTAACGGATTTAGGAGACTCCCAGTAAAGGATAGTTTGGACCTTATCGGGGATAACAGCAACCCCTTGGGCGGATACAACATGAGCAAGGAATACGAGCTCTTGTAACCAAAACTCACATTTGGAGAACTTGGCATAGAGACGATGTTCTTGGAGTTTTGTCAACACCAAACGAAGATGTTCGGCGTGCTCTTCTTCAGTCTTGGAATAGACCAGAATATCATCGATGTAGACCACGACGAACTTGTCAAGATACTCCATGAAGACAGAGTTCATAAGCCGCATAAAAGTGGCTAGAGCATTGGTAAGACCAAATGACATGACTTTATACTCGTAAAGACTATAATGAGTGGTGAAAGCAGTCTTTGGGATATCTTCCTTACAGATCTTTATATGGTGATACCCTGACCTTAACTCCATTTTGGAAACTACAGTGGCACCACTTAACTGATCAAAGAGATCATTGATCCTAGGGAGGGGATACTTATTCTTGATAGTCGTAGCATTGAGTGGGCGATAATCCACAACCAGACGCGGTATATTGGTATCCTGCTTCTTAACAAAGATGGTCGGACATCCCCAAGAAGATGTGCTGGGCTGAATGTACTCTTTTCCTTCTAACTCCTCTAGTTGCTTCTTCAACTCCACAAGCTCATGAGGAGGCATACGATAGGGTCTTTTAGAAACAGGAGCAGTTCCAGGAACTAACTCTATGACAAACTCCACACTTCGATCTAGTGGCATGCCAGGAACTCCTCAGGAAAAACATCCGAGAATTCACAGACCACGGAAACATCTTGGATCTCTAATGGAGGTGTAACTTCAAGAGCATACAACTCCGCTTGAGGAAAAGAAACAGCTGAAGGAGATAGTGACCCTACGGTCCAGTACTTGACGGTTATGCTAGCAGGACTAGTCAGAGTCACAGACTTGGTTGTACAATCGAGGATAGCTTGATAACGAGTCAACCAGTCCATGCCTAAAATGATGTCAACGTCAGTTGCCTTGAGGGCAATCAAAGAAGTGGGGAAAAGTTGAAATGCAACTTCGATTAGATTCCCATGAAAAACCATGGTGGAACGCCAACTAGAACTAGGAGATTGAACCCATAGAGGAACGGACAACCCCTCAAAACTTATCCCATGCATTTGAGAAAAAGCTTGTGACAGGAATGAATGCGATGCTCCAGAATTAAAGGAAACTTTAGCTGGAATTTGATTGAAACAAAGGGTACCCATGATGACGCTTGGATCTTCCTGAGCCTCCTCAGTGGAGATATGGTTCAGGCGACCTCTTCCAACACCTTGGTACTTATCATTCTTCTTTGGTGGTGGTGCCTTCTCAGCGGCATTTGAGGACACTCCTTTGCATAGTGGACAGGCTGGCGGCAGTTGAAACATATAAAACCTGATGCATTGCCAGTAGTAGGATAATTTGATCCACCAGCATTGTTTGGAGCAGCATTCAGATGGGGAGCATATCCAGAATACCTTGAGGTGTAAGGAGCATGTGGCATAGCACTGTAAGGCACGAAGACACGGTGCTTCTTATTGCTAGAACCATCCTTGTTGTACCTCTCCTAAGGACGCTTACGGGTTTCTTCTGTCACATCCCAAAATTTTCCAAATTTTGAAATGTGAAAAATAAATAAACAAAATAAACAATTGTTGATTTTTAGGGTGAGAAGAAACTTTTTGATTCCAATTGGAAATATCAAAACCTATTTTGATCCAATAGAATCCTAAAGGGATTTAAAAAGATAATTAAATAATAAAGTTATAATAGTTGGAATCACTATTTTTGGATCTTTTAATAAAAAGATTTGGTTTTCAAAAGCAAAGGTAGAATTATAAATAAGGATTTATTAATATCCAATTTTATTTAAGTAAAGGCTTTTTCCATTTAAAGTAGACACTAAAACTTATTAAAGTTTTTAAATAAAAATTCCAAGTGTTTTGTTTTTCAAATGAAACCTACTGAAAAGGTTTTGGTATTATTTAGATTTCAAATAGAGTTTTAAAAATAAATTAAATCCTATTTGAAATAAAGACTAAAGGTATATTTATTTAATTATTAATAGATCCTAAAAGAATTATTTTGTTTTGGACTTTGGAATATGTTGTTAAACAGAATTAAAATCAACACAAAGTTTGGTGGTGGTTTGATTTGATTTGGAGTTTGAATTGTTTGAAATAAAATCAAAACAGAAATTCCAAATAGAAAAAGAAAAAGCCTTCAGTATAAAAAAATGAAACAAAGCAGACCCAACCCATCTGGCCCAACTAAGCCCAGTCTAGCCCAGCTAACTCACCCCGTAGTGAACCTTTTTCACTGAGTAACGCACCCGCTGAGTCACAAACAAGTGGACCCCACTCTTTCTCTCCCTCTCTCGTAAACAACTAGAACCCACTTACCTGTTCATCGTCATCAACCCCGCGCCGGCCGTTTTCCCCCCTCCTCGCCGTTTACTGCCGCGATTAATTTCTCTTGAATTCACGTTGATGTATGCGTTAATCCTAGTCATGACCACGCACACATAAACGCCACACCCCCTCTCTCTTTTCCTCCAAACTCCAGCCCCTCTCTGCCACCGGGCTGAGCGAATTGCGAGCTCAAGCCTCTCTGCTCCGACGAGCTTCTCCGGTCAATTCCGGCGCAGACCAGCCGCCCCTCGCCTCCCACTGCATGCGAGCCTGCTTCCCATCTCCTGGTGCACCTGCCCGTGTGCTCCACTCACCCGCGCGTGTCCCCTAGCGTCGGCAACCTCGACACCTGAGCGTGCGCCGCCGTCTGCCATCACTCCGACGAACCCCTGGTAAGCTCAAGACTGCCCCAACACCTCCTGTTGATGCTCCCATGATCCCCAGGACAGTACGCGTCTAACCATGTGCTCCGTTTGCCTTAGCGCGCTCACAAACTTTGCCCCCGACTACCTCCAGACGAACCCGACGCCGCTGCAAGCTCCGACGAGCAATCGTCGCCTCTCCGGTGCGCCCCTCGACAAACAGACCGCACCTCGAGCTTCAACTCGACCACGCGAACACAGTGAGTTACTCCCCTGTCTCCCTTGCGTCTTGTATCGCTAGCTCCGCCGTAGCCAGAGCGTGCGCCGCCGCTAGCCGCCGCTATCACCGCCAGTTCGTGGTCAAACGCGCTGAGTCCGTTGGATCCTAATCCTACGGCTAAGATTAGATTTAATCGAAGAGGTATCGTTACTTCTGTGCCGCATGATTCCACTTAAATCCTACGGCCAGTATTGCTTGATCCGTGCGAACCGGTACCGTCCAGTTAAATTGAGCCACATGTCCAGAGACTGATTTAAAAAACAGAAATTTGTTCTATTAGATTTCCAAACTTGTAAATTCATAACTTTAGTTCTACACGTCCAAATTTTGCAAATTTTATATCAATGGAATCAGCAAGACAAATCCTACCCAACCATGCACTTTGTTTAATATTTTGCTTCTGGAAAATTGGTTGAATTTGCAGAAACTTGTGTAGGCATAATTTGAATATAAAAATTGTTCTAGATAAATTTTTAAGATAAAATCTTTGCAAAATGGATTTTTTTGAACCTACTGACCATAGGAACCAACTTATGGATTTAAAAATTTATTTTGTGAAGTTAAGGGATAAATATTTGAATTAGCACATTTCTAGTCACATAAAAATATTGATTTTGGTTTAGAAATGAATTTTGAGTAAAACCCTTGGGAAATGATGTGATTCAAACCTTCTGACCCTAAACACCAAGTTTTGTGAATTAAAAACTTATTTGATGAACCTTATAAAATCATTACTTTGCTAAAATATATTTTCAACTACATAAAATATCACCTCAGCATAATATATGGTTTATGGGATAAAACCTTTTGCAAATGGTTTTACCACTTTTGTAAATGACCAATGTGAGCTTGTAAATGTTAGAGCCTAGTATAAACCACTTTTGCAAATAAAACTATCTTTGACATGCTTGCATGCATTGCCTTGTTTCCTTTATTTTATGTGTGATAAATTGTTTGAATGCTAGTTGAATTTGTGTTGCTTGATTGAATTGTAGTGAAGTTAGAAGAGTGTGATATTTGCAAGATCAAGAAGTGAACCAACATTCTCTACTAAAAAGGCAAGTGACACTATCATCCAAGTCCTACTATTTTCACTACACTTAGTGGTATTCTTGTAATATGCATGATAGGGCTACTATGTTATTATGGTATGCTATGTCCTATTAGGAAATCCATCTTCCTTAGTGAAAACATCATAGTTGTAGTATGCTTAGGCCTACTATGGACTTGGGATGGAATACATGATATGATTATATGAAGTGTTGGAAAAGTATATGTTTTATATAATAAAACAAGTACTCAATGAACCACCTGGGTGGAATGAGGATACTCAATTTTGGATAAGGTGGCAACAAAGGAAACCATGTTTATATGGCTATCTTTTTGTATGTGCACTAGAAGAAGACCACCCAGGGACTTAGATATTGAACATGTTTCTCGTACAGTGGCTTCTGTGTACAGCCACATGCTAAATAGGCTCTGTCTTAGTCAACTACATAGTGGAAGACCCATGCATTTGCATCTTCAGGTTAACTAGAATTGTGTATGGAAATATATCCCTACATTGGTGCCTGGTAGACAAGCTAGCATTGTGTATTGGGAGGACTTCTATGGAAAGACTTTGTCACATTCTCGATCTGCCGGTAATCCATTTGGTGAGTACTTATCCAGCGGCCACTGGTGGCGTCAAGACGAGATTGTGGCATGTGGGTAAAGTGTACAACTTCTGCAAAAGATCAAATTCTAAGTACTTAGCCGTGTCCCCGGTTATGGACAACTCTGAGCAACTAAGGCCTGAAGCTATGGAAGATCTCGACATTCCAATTTCTCAAAGTTAAAACTTGATAGTGATAACAAGGGATTAGAAGCACTTGGAGTTTTCCAAGTAGTTCAGAAAGATTTGACAAAAGATCAAAACTATTTTGAAAAGATAGGATAAAACTATATTGCTTTCTGCAAAAGAGCCTAAACCCTATTGAGCCAAATATGCATGTAATGATAGGATCCACTTACTTCTACATAATAGTGAAATTTGCCAATACAATTCAAATGTATTGACCCTTGTGGCTGCAACTTATTATGTTGCAGGTTTGTTTGATGTTAGTGAAGTGTGTTGAATAGGATTACAAGTCTACAACCAACATGACTGCATGTGGCACTTTGAAGATGAAGGACTCCATGCTATATAGATATTCTGCTGCATTGTAATGAGATGGCCAAATGGGCTATGTAAGATGTAATGAATTATTTTATTCATGGTTATAAAGTTGTAATATGACCTTTGTTTATTGATATTACATCTTAATTGTGGATGCTAGCTATTGATCCAGGGACTAGCATTGTAAACATAGGGATCTCGGCCTTATTAAAGGTTGGGAACCTTACATCTTCCTACTCCACTTTTCCACTCTCGGCCTTCATAGCCTTGTTCACAATATCTTGGATGTTACCAAACTCCATGAGGTGGATATCACGGCGAACCTCAGGATCCAGTCCCTTGCGGAACAGTGCTTACTTCTTAGCATTAGTCGATACCTCTTCAATAGCATAGAAGGCAAGACGATTAAGGTTGCGCTGGTAATCACACACGGAACCAGTGCCATGCTTAAGATTGAGGAACTCCTCTCTCTTTTGATCAATCAAACCCTCCGGAATATGATAAGATCGGAAGGCTTCAGTGAACTCTTGCCATGTAACAACATGTTGAGCTTCTTGCATAGCCAAGAAATTTTCCCACCAGGAGTTAGCTGCTCCCTCCAGATGATAGGCAGCAAAAGTCACCCAATTAGCTTGAGCAACATGACAAACCCGAAGTTTGCGCTCCATAGTGCAAAGCCAGTAGTCCGCATCAAGTGGCTCAGTGGAATAGCTAAAAACTGGCGGAGTGAGACGTGTGAAGTCCTTGATACCAACTTGATTGTTCTGGCGTTGAGCGGTATTGCGCTCAATCCTGTCAAGGAGCCTCATGTTGTTAGCACGGTTGGTTTCGTACATGGCCATGAGTTGAACCATGGATGGCTGTGGAGGAAGGTTGGAATGTTCCCCCTCATTTGCAGCACCACGAGCACTGGCACGAGTACGAGCACGAGAGGTGTCACCCATCCTGGAAGAACGAAAGGAGTTAGAGAAGGGATTCAAATGAGCAAGACAGAAGGATGATCAAATAGTACTTGATATAGAAGTATCATCTTATCAAGCATGGTATTATCAAAGCATACTAAGGTATACACTAACCAGCTGACTTACAAACCATGACAATGGAATGCCAAGATGTTACAAACCAACCAGAACTGAGATATATTGAAACTCTGGGAATAGCAACCAGGTACAGAGTACATAGAAAAACAACCCCAAAACCACAATCCTAAAAGTTTTTAGATATAAGATAAGGAATGAAAACCTTTTCAAACCAAATAGGGTAAGAAAAACTCCAACTTCAGAATCACACCAGAGAAGGAGTAAAAAGAATTCTAGTCAAAGTTTTTGCAAATAAATTTTTAACTTTCAAATAGTTTTGTCAACTTCTAGACTCAACATTGACCAATAAAAGGGTTTCCTACAGGTAGTCCGACTCTGATACCAAAACCTGTAGCACCCCGGGGTTAGGGTTAAACTAACCTCAGATCACCATCTAAGATAAGTTCAACTCCAAACACGGAAGATCACAGTATGATTCGGTAACATTACAGAACACAGGGATTCAACAACATAAGTTTAAACTCTTAACAGAGTAAGATATTAGAGTTATTACAAACCAGAGGTCATAGACCCAACATTACATCACACAGCGAAAGAAAATTATGTTGTTCTACGCAACAACTTATCAAAGGGCCTAAGAGGCCTTAAACAGAAGCGTCGTTCATCCCATAGTCCTTAGGCTGCTACCTGGGACCCCCAACTACTCGTCGATGTCAACGTAGAAGCCAGCTTCAGACGCAACTAGATCATCTGTAGAAAAACAATAATGGAGCAAGGCTGAGTACAAGAATGTACTCCGCAAGACTTAGATAACCTAGTATCTACATGCTTTGGCTAGAGAGGCTTTCTCTGGATTTACTTTTGCAAAAGCAATCTTTATTTGTAAACAAGAGAGAGAAGAGGCTAGTCTACTCAGAATCTTTTAAAAGGGATAAGATAACGACTTCTTGATCTTGTTCATCACATCTTGATAACCACCAGCTTCATCAGAGCCTCCTATCTAGGATCACCCCCTCGACCGAGAGGAAGCATCCTTAAGCACACGTGGAACAATAAGTTTTATATTCGTTAATGTTATCTATGATCTTAGAATCTGGTCACCAAGCATTCATAACCGTGAACACGGCTTTTCGAAAAGATTTAACCCTGCAGGGGTGTACAACTTTACCCACACGTACCAACTGACTCTTTATGCCAAATATTATTAGCCCTCTTCCTTGGAAGGCCGGCAGAGGGTGGTTGACCACGACCTTTACCTTGCTTTCGCCCTAGGGATGGTTCTGCCGTAACGGGTCAAGTCCCGAAGTCGGTCCCTAAATATGTGAGGCGAGGTTGGTTCACCAGGGGATCCATCGACCCCAAGCAACCAAAGCCACGCTTCCCTACCTGTTCTGATGCACCTCCATCACCTCCTCTTTCGAAAACGTTTTCAATGCGTATGCCAAATGCAAAGCCCGAACTATGTGACTCATGGAATCTACTAGGCAAGTTAGTTGCTCGTGGGGTTTTCCAGGCCTCATGTGGTTGTACGCTCGTCTCGGTTCCAAAGGCAAGAACTTAGTTCCTAGAGGTGGCGAGCATGGGACTAAAAAAACCACACCCAACGTGGCCTCCCATACAAGCCTTAGCATGATTAGTTAACTCCTTTGATGATGTCACCATCTCCTACCTTTCTAGATTCTCCGGCATCTCTGATTCATCATTCAGACAGATCAGACGTTGTTACTATGCATGGCTAAGTTGTCGATCTCAGAAGCTCTAGCAACGCTCAAATGCCAGACCTAGGTATGCTAGGAGCAGTGGATCAGGAGTATAAGGCTACAAAAGGGAAACTGTGCAGCAGATAGGTAACACTAGCTACTGACAAAAGACCACATTGGAATCAAGTCCATCATAGCGAGAAAGTAATATACTTTGCAAAAGTAGGTTCAGAATGATAGGCTATGCTTGCCTTGTCCTTTAGTAGACATATATGGATCTTCGGTGTTGTTGACTTCAGCCTCGGGCTCTGATCCTATCGCGAAGAACCAATACCAGAAAGAAAGGCGACAATCAAGACATGGCATCGATGCAATTCTCAAGCATGGATGATGATATGACAAGTTAAATTACATTGAAATGAAACCCTAAGGCATGCTTGACAGTTTAAATGGCGTTCCGAGGGGTGAAAACCCTAACTCGGGGAAACTCCAGAATCACCTGTGAGGGGTTACTATGTTGCTCTAATTAAACTTATCATGAGAGTTGATTAGAAATGCATGATCATAGTGTAATTAGATAGATCTCATTTTTCTGAACATTTTGATATATTATACATATTTTTCTGACTTATGAATAATTAGTTATTGATTTTACAATATTTAAACCTTTTCTCAAATTATTAAAACAATTTAAATTGAGTTATTGCGTCAGGCTGACATCAGCACAAGCACCAGACATTTTTTTACACACGGGCTGACCCTAGCCAGTGAGACTGACAGAGGGGCCCAAGGCCACCTCAACAGCCATGTTGGCCAAGCGGGGTCGGCGCTAGGGTGGGCTGATTTTCACCAGGGCAAAGCCTAGCCCCAGAGGATGACGGGTGGGGTCGGGTCACGTTGGCAAGCCACGCGGCTCCATGTCGATGCCACATGGGCTCACCGGAGACACGTCGATTGACGGCGAGGGATGGCGCTGGGGTATGATATAGGACCAAGGGAGCGTGCGTTCGAATCAGCGGCGCGACACAAACACGATAGAGGCGACGCCACCCTTTTTGGGTCATCGGAGAAGCAAGCACGGCAAGAAGGAGCAGCAGCGGTGATAGAGCGACAGGAAACTACGGCTACAGGCTACACGCAGGCAAACGAGGGGCACAGGGAGGACCGTGATCTCACCCTTGATGCGTTAGGAGGCTCGAGGAGGACATGCGAGGCCGGAATCAACGGCGAGGTCCTCGGCGGACCTCGTCGGTGTTGAGGAAGACGGCATCGATGGCAACGATTCAGGGCACCCCTCTTCGATTCCTTCTGCAGGGAGGTAGAGTGAAGCGAGGCGGAGCTCGAGGTGGTCTTAGATGGCCTCGGGGTGGTCGGGAGCGGCAAGGAAACGGAGACCCCGTCGGCTAGGGTTCGGCCATGCGAGGCAAAGAACACGGGCGAGAGAGGCACGAGGGGGAAGTGGGAGGATAGGGATGAGAGGGGACGCAAGCGGTGATCTTATCCTCGTCTAGGGATCGTCAGACGGCATAGGAGTGGCGGTGGAGATCGAGAACGGCGGCGACGGCACGCAGCTGCTTGCTATCGTCGACGAAGACGATGACGAGGGGAAAGGCCGAACCGGTATCGGCCAGGGGTGGGCTGACATGGGCCGAAGCTGGGCTACGGGAGTGCGCGCTGGGCAGCAGGGAAAGGAGGAAAAGAAGCCGGGCTGGCCTGGGCTCCGGCCTGGTTGGGCCCTGGCTCTATTTTTTTAGAACTGAAGCTTTTCTATTTCTGAAATCCTTTTCTCTCTTTTGTTTAATGAGTTGAATACTGTTTTGGATAAGTCAAAATACCAGGATTTTGTAAATATGCTGAGAACAATGTGGGGGCCCTCCTAGTCCATTTGGGCTCCATAAATTCCGATAGTTTTCAAAATATCAAAACTATTTGAATGTTTTTCAAAGAGAGGGAAGAACTAGGGTTTAGGGTTTTGTTCTTATATTTTGGTTCACACACTTGATCACATGCAAATATTTTATTGAGTTTAACACATGCATGCAATGCTTAAGTACTAGTTACACATATTACAAACTTGGGTTGTTACATCAATTGACAGGACTGAGCAAGGCATAACAATGCAATAATAGACAGCAAGATCCTATGAGATTCGATTGGGCAATACAACAAGATACATAGACCGCCATCCACTTGCATTTATGACTAGAAGTCCACCTTTGGGTTATCATCCGAACCCCCTCCAATATTAAGTTGCAAGCAATAGACAACTGCTTTAAGAAAAGTGTGTAAGTTAAACAATCCACTTGTTCCATGAACAAGAGACCGTTGTTTTCTCCCTAGTAGCAACAATACATCTACAACCTTAGAGATTTCTGTCACTTCCCTTATATTAAATACAGGCATGAACCCACTATTGAGCATAAATACCCCCTCTTGGAGTCACTAGCAACTACTTGGCCTAGATAGCTACTAACAACGGAGAGCATGCAAGATCACAAACAACATAGACATGATAGAATCAATAAGACAAAACCATTAATCAATCTGACATAGTAATCTCAATATCCATCGGATCCCTGCAAACACAACATGCATGATTACAAATAGATGAGATCTTGATCATGAACGGAGCTCGCAAGATCTAGACATGAAAGCACAAAGGAGGAGATACAACCATCTAGCTACTACATGGACCCGTAGTCTAAGGTGGAACTACTCACGCTTCATACCGGAGGCTGGCATGATGAAGAAGAAGGCCTCCGGGATGATCTCCCCTCTGGCAGGGTGCCGGGAAGAGCTTCAGATCTCCCGATTCAGGGACGATGGCGGCGGCTACAGACGGTTTCATGGAATATTGATCGGGTCTTTAGGGTTTAGGCATCGGGGGATTCTTATAGGCGAAGATGCAAGGCTGGGAGGCGGCTAGGGGGCCCACACCCTGCCCAGTCACGGCCTAGGGCGGGCCCACTCCTGGGGTGTGAGGCGGCCATGTGGATCCCCTCCGTATCTCCTCCGGACTCCGTGGTCTCCTCGGTGAAATATTAACTTTGGATTTTGTACCGACCAATTCCGAGAATATTTTTGTACTAGATTTTCTGGAACCAAAAACAGCAGAAAACAACAACTGGCACTGTGGCAACTTGTTAATAGTTTAGTACCAGAAAACATATAAAAACTCCTCAAAGTGTGGACAAAGCAAAGCAAAGTAGATACTAAACAAGCATGGAACATAAAAAATTATAGATACGTTTCCGACATATCAAGCATCCCCAAGCTTAACTCCTGCTCGTCCTCGAGTAGGTAAGTGATAAAAAGAATAATTTTTGAGGTGACATGCACCATCAAAACCAAGATCACACCATTTGCAAGCATTGAAATCTAGGATCAAAGAACTCTAAACATGTGCATGAAAGATGGAGTTCTAACAATAAGACAAAGTAACTATGCATGCAACATGAAGGGCTACAAACAAAGATCATGAATAACATGCATTGAAAAACCTTTGTTTGTTTCACATACAGAAAACATGGCATAGTGGTGAATAGATTGTCCCTCATAGAGTAGCAAATAGAGGCATATGACACCTTCAAAGTTCATAAGAGTGACTAGATACAAGTAGCACAAGAACAAATAATATCACAATATACATAAATCAATATGTTTTGGGACACTACACATAGAACTAAGAATGGCAACTATGCTCTCTTATTGGTGCCTAAGGGTAGAAGGTGGAGACTCAATATAGTAGTGGAAGAAAGGCCCTTCATAAAGGGAAGCAGTGATTTCAAGTTTCAAAAAGAGCTTCCAAAAATTATGGTACTTGTTAGCTTTCAGCCCTCATTGCTATGGGGTATATGCTTGACAAAGTATAAGTTGGCAATCTCAAGTCCCTTAAATACGAGGGCCACACCTCATGCTACTCCACTTCAGTCACCTGTAAGTTCTTGTCATTGTAAGTACATGCGTATCATAGAGAACCGCCAACGGGGTACTCCTTGCACATGGTACAGGAGCTTTCCCATAACCAAAATGACAAGGCAAGCAGACAATGAGCATCCCAGTGATCTTTTTATTTACTATATGCATAGCTTTTTATTGAGGATGCTTCATAGATAGCTCACTATGGTGATGCTGCAAGTTTCCACCATGATTAGGCATGGCTTAGGCTAGCGGCCCAGGCGTTTATCTAACACAAAATACGTAACTCCATGGACTTACAAGCTCCCCTTTTATTTCACACCAACGACATTCATAGACAAAATAGCATGATAACAACTGTGTACAAAGTACAGGTGCAATGTTGAAAGCGTTCCCCGTGACAGCACGGTTCTGCTAATTTCAACGTATAAGTGCAAGCATATACAACATAGATGACACAATGGTTCAAGTTTATTAGGGGCAAGAAATATAAAATGTGCCATCAAGTTTGTGAGAGCTTTAATCACTAATTTTTCACATAACAAAATACTTTTTAATTGGAAGATAGATGAAAACAAGAATATACTTGGAATAGTGTAACACACCATGCATAGGAATTTATAGTGGACACTTAGGAATAACTTGGTTTATTGGGAGTTGGAAGAATGAGTAGATCTTACTCATACAATTGGAGGCTAGCAAAAGACTGGGAACAACCAACTAAGAGAGCAATAATGGCCATAATCATGCAGAGCGACAAAACATTACTAATGAAAGCATAGAGTGGTACTGCAAGTCAAGGACTAAATGATCATAGAGGCTATGGTGACTTGTTCATAGTCATAACATGGTGTGAGCATGTGCCAAGTCAACCCAAACAAAACATCAAAGGAGAATACCACAATACTATGCTTTTGCATGCTAAAACAATGCATGATTCCTTCAAGGCACACTAAGAAATCCCAATTGTATGGAACAAGTCATGCTACAGCAATAATCACTAAGAATAAGGTCAAAACAACACCTGGCATGACATGCTAAAGTCTAAGTCACAGTCAAAGCAAACTCCTCTTGCACTATTCAAGTAAGAACTTTCTACTCCTTTCCAACACCAATCAACTTATTTGAAACAACACAGCGAGAACGGGGGTCCAAACTACTTTATTCAAGCAAACTAAACAAACGAAGCAAAGCAAACGAAAACTAAGACGCTCCAAGAACAACACAATAGTGCATGAAACAATAAAAACGAAGTGTCTAGAAAGACCTGAGCTTTTATTGATGAAGAAGGTGATGTTGGACATCCCCAAGATTTGACGCTTGTACCTCTTGGATATTTCTTGGGGTGACACCGGGGTGGAATCCCCAAGCTTGAGCTTTTGTCCATTCTTCATCTCATTACATCATTCTATCTCTACACCTGAATTTTTTCCTTCATACAAAACTTCACACAATCTTCATTAGCAACATTACTGTATTCAAAAGATAATAGACCCTTGGGTTTATCTTTAGAATAGGGAAACTTTCACTAAAAACACAAGCTACTGTAGTAGTTCCCTCAAAAAGATCAATTTCCCAAAAAGAACCCAAAAATGAATCAATAAGAAGCAAATGCAAATAATGGCAGAAATCTGTCAAAACAGACGAGCAGGTAGAAACCGATTTTTTCGAAGACCATATGTTGCTCAAATCAAAAAGTGTTGAACAAAAG
Source organism: Avena atlantica (assembly GCA_910589765.1). Classification (NCBI taxonomy): domain Eukaryota; kingdom Viridiplantae; phylum Streptophyta; class Magnoliopsida; order Poales; family Poaceae; genus Avena; species Avena atlantica. The sequence goes on from OU342736.1 coordinate 306,305,920, forward strand.
GATGTTTGTAACATACTGGGGGATTTATTCGTAAATTTTCAGCTCAATCCGACTTACAGAGACTCCTCGCGAATTTTTATGGTGGAGCACAAAAATCTGTTTCGGGACAGCAACACCCCAAATCTTACTTCCCTCTCATTAGAGGTCATTCTTGGCACAAAAAGAAAACAAAAAGGATAAGGTGAGGTCATTACTGAAGTAATAACTTCCAAGACTCAAGAAAACTCTTGGATTATCTCCGAACAAGTACTTTTCTTTAAGGCCTTTAAGTTAGGCACAAGAAGCAAGAATCAAGTATTTTCAAATGAAGAAGCATTAACATCAAACCTTGCTTTCAAAGGAGGAGAAAAAACAACTTCTCTCTCCTCATAGGGAAGTGTTCAATACCTCTCTTGAATGGAAATTGACATTTAATGGTGCCTTGTTTCATATCAATGATGGCACCAACAGTTCTAAGAAAAGGTCTTCCCAAAGTACTAGGACAGGAAGCATTGTATTCAACATCCAAAACATAGAAATCAACAGGGACATAAGTTATTTTTAACCATAATGAGACCGTCATTAACACTTCCCATGAGTTTCTTCTTAGCATTATCATTAAGTGGGACATCCAAATAACAATCTTCCAAAGGTGTCAAATCAAGCATTTCATAAATCTTCCTAGGCATAATAGAGATACTAGAACCAAGATCATATGAAGCTTTGAGATCAAAGTCATTCACTTGCACATTAATAATGGGTTCCCAACTATCTTCTACTTTCCTAGGAATAGAAGCTTTGTGTTTCAACTTCTCTTCCTTAATTTTAACAAGAGCATTTGTAATGTGTTTGGTAAAAGCTATATGCATATCACTAGCATAAAAAATTCTAGCAAGATTTTGCAGGAACATAATCACTTCTGAAATATTGCAACCACTAGTAGAAAACAGGCTATCCGTTCGTGCCCCCTAATAGCATTAGTCCCGGTTGCACCACGAACCGGGACTAATGCTGGCACGCGTCCCGGTTCGAGCGGGTACGGTGGCCTGTGGCATGCGTCCCGGTTGGTAAGGGGTCATGCGTCCCGGTTTGTAACACAAACCAGGACTAAAGGTTGGGCATCAGCCACGTGGCGTGGCACACACCTTTAGTCCCGGTTTGTGTTACAAACCGCGACGTATGATCCCGCCCTCTATAAATACGACGCCCTAGCCCTCTGCCTCCCCTCTGTTTTTTCTTGGTGGAAGGTGTGAGAGGTGTGCTAGTTTATTTTTTTCCTATGCATGCATTCAAGGTGTTTGATGAAATGTTTGGGTGAATGATCCCGTTCAATTTCTCACAGAACAAAAATATAGAAGGTGTTCGAGACGCACTTGAGCTTTCTCCTCTTTATTTCCCTCGATCAAAGTTAGCAATTTTATCTTTTCTCTGTCATTGATACAATGCATATGTCAATGTGAATTGGTCATTTCACTATTTATGATGTCCTGTTTTTGATAAACTTACCGATATGATGTAGATGAACTGTCGGGAATGGATGTACGGTGACCGGCGTGTACCCGGGTACATTAAAGGCGTGGATAAATTTATCGATGTGGCTACATCAAGCAAAGAGAATGGTTTTATACGTTGTCCATGTGTTCAATGTCGGAACAACAAGGAGTACTCTTCCTCGAAAATCATTCGTGGCCACCTGGTAATGAAAGGTTTCATGCCCAACTATAATTGTTGGACCAAGCACAGGGAAAGAGGGATTATGATGGAAGACGGTGAAGAAGAAGATGATGATAACAACTATCATCATATGTTTCCTGAATACAGTGATGCTGCGATGGAAGAAAATGAATAGGAAGGAGGTGAAGAACGGGCATCAGATGAGCCTGCTGATGAACTTGGTAGGGTCATTTCTGATGCAAAGCGAGACTGTGAAATAGAAAATGAGAAGTTGAAGTTAGAGGGCATGTTAGAAGATCACAAGAAATTGTTGTACCCAAATTGTGAAGATGGCAGCACAAAGCTCGGTACCACACTGGAATTGCTGCGATGGAAGGCAGAGTGTGGTCTAAGTGACTCCTCATTTGAAAATATGCTGAAAATAATCAAGCCGAAGTTTCCAAAACATAATGAACTTCTCGAGAGTACCTACGAAGCAAAGAAGACTCTCTGTCCTCTAGGATTAGATGTGCAAAAGATACATGCATGCATTAATGACAGCATCCTCTACCGCGGTAAGGAGTATGAGAATTTCGATAAATGCCCAGTATGCAATGCATTGCGGTATAAGATCATATGAGATGACCCTGGTGATGTTGAGGGAGAGCCCCTCCGGAAGAGGGTTCCTGCTAAGGTTATGTGGTATGCTCCTATAATACCAAGGTTGAAACGCATGTTTAGAAACAAAGAGCATGCCAGGTTGTTGCGATGGCACAAAGAAGACCGTAAGAAAGACGGGAAGTTGAGACACCCTGCTGATGGGTCATAGTGGAGAAAAATCGAGAGAGACTTACCGAACTTTGCAGGTGACGCAAGGAACTTATGGTTTGGTCTAAGTACGGATGGCATGAATCCTTTTGGGGAGCAGAGCTATAGTCACAGCACCTGTCCTGTGACTCTATGTATCACAACCTTCCTCCTTGGTTGTGCATGAAGCCTAAGTTCATTATGATGCGAGTGCTCATCCAAGGCCCGAAGCAACCGGGCAACAACATTGATGTGTACCTTAGGCCATTAGTTGAAGAACTCTTACAACTGTGGGGAAAACTAGGTGTACATGCATGGGATGAGAACAAACAGGAGCCATTTGATCTACGGGGGTTACTTTTCGTAACCATCAATGATTGGCCTACTCTTAGTAACCTTTCAGGACAGACAAACAAGGGATATAAGGCATGCACACATTGTTTAGATAGGACTGAAGGTACATATTTGCATAAATGCAAGAAGGTTGTGTACCTGGTGAATCGACGGTTTCTTCCGACCAATAATCCCGTAAGAAAGAAAGGCTATCTCATTAGCTATCATCCATAGTTAAGATGTAATATCAAGAAACAAAGGTCATAATACAACTTTATAACCAGGAATAAAATAATTCATTACATCTTACATAGCTCATTTGGCTATCTCATTACAATGCAGCAGAAATAACTATAGCATGGGGTCCTTCATCTTCAAAGTGCCACAGGCAATCATGTTGGTTGTAGACTTGTAATCCTAATCAACACACTTCACTAACATCAAACAAACATGCACCATTATAAGTTACAGCCACAAGGGTCAATACATTTGAATTGTATTGGCAAGTTTCACTATTATGTAGAAGTAAGTGGATCCTATCATTACATGCATATTTGGCTAAGTAGGGTTTAGGCTCTTTTGCAGAAAGCAATATAGTTTTATCTTATCTTTTCAAAATAGTTTTGATCTTTTGTCAAAATCTTTCTGAACTCCTTGGAAAACTCCAAGTGCTTATAATCCCTTGTTGACACCATCAAGTTTTACTTTGAGAAATTGGAATGTCGATATCTTCCATAGCATTAGGCCTTAGTTGCTCAGAGTTGTCCGTAACCGGGGACACAGCTAAGTACTTAGAATTTGATCTTCTGCGGAAGTTGTACACTTTACCCACATGACACAATCTCGTCTTGATGTCACCAGTGGCCGCTGGATAAGTACTCACCAAAATGGAGTACTGGCAGATCGAGAATGTGACAAAGTCTTTCCATAGGAGTCCTCCCAATACACAATGCTAGCTTGACTACCAGGCACCAATGTAGGGATATATTTCCCATACACAATTCTAGTTAACCTGAAGATGCCAATGCATGGGTCTTCCACTATGTAGTTGACTAAGCCAGAGCCCATTTAGCATGTGGCTGCACACAAAAGCCACTGTACGAGAAACATGTTCAATATCTAAGTCCCTGGGTGGTTTCCTTCTAGTGCACATCCAAAAAGATAGCCATGTAAACATGGTTCCCTTTGTCGCCACCTTGTCCAAAATTTGAGTATCCTCTTTCCACCTAGGTGGTTCATTGAGTACTTGTTTTATTATATAAAACATATATTTTTCCAACACTTCATATAATCATATCATGTATCCCATCCCAAATATATAGCAGGGCTAAGCTTACTACAACTACAATGTTTCCACTAAGGAAGATATAAGGGTATCCTATTAGGATTTAGCATAGCATAAAATATAGTAGTCTTTATCATGCATGTTACAAAAATCCACTAAGTGTAATGAAAATAGTAGGACTTGGATGATAGTGTCACTTGCCTTTTTAGTAGAGAATATTGGTTCACTTCTTGATCTTGCAAATATCACACTCTTCTAGCTTCACTACAATTCAATCAAGCAAACACATATTCAACTAGCATTCAAACAATTTATCAAACATAAAATAATAGAAACAAGGCAATGCATGCAAGCATGCAAAAGATGGTTTTATTTAGAAAAGTGGTTTCTATTAGGCTCTAATCATTTTAAAGCTCAAAGTGGTCATTTACTAAAGTGGTAAAACCATTTGCAAAAGGTTTCATCTCATAACCCAAATATTATGCTAAGGTGATATTTTATGTTATTGAAAATATCTTTTGCAAAGCAATAACTTTAATAGGGTTCATCAAATATGTTTTTAAATCTCAAAACTTGGTGTTTAGGGTCAGAAGGGTTGAATCACATCATTTCCCAAAGGCTTTACTCAAAAATCAATTCTAAACCATAAACAATATTTTTATTTGACTAGAAATGCTCTAATTCAAATATTTATTCCTTAGCTTCACAAAATACAATTTTAACTTCATAAGTTGGTTCCTATGGTCAGTAGGTTCAAAACAAACCATTTAGCAAAGATTTCACCTTAAAATTATTTCTAGAACAATTTTTATATTCAAATTATGCCTACACAAGTTTCTGCAATTTCAACCAATTTTCCGGACGCAAAACATAAACAAAGCGCATGGTTGCAAAGTATTTGTTCTGCTGATTCCATTGATATAAAATTTGCAAAATTTGGACGTGTAGATATGAATTTTACAAGTTTGGATATCTAATAGATTCTAATTTCTGTTTTAAATCAAACCTTGTCCACATGTCTTAATATAACTGGCTGAAAACGGTTCGCGCAGATCGCTCTCTGTGAGTCGTTGGATTTAACTAAGATCGAGCGGCACTGATCAACTCATACCCCTTCGTCTAAATCTAATCTCAGTCAGACGATTTGCATCCTACGGATCACAGCGGCCAAACCATATCTGGGCGGCACTAGCGGTGGCGGATGGCGGCGCACGCTCGGGCGGTGGCGTTGGCGATGATTCAGTAAGTGAGGGAGAGGGAGGGGTAGCTCACCGTGCTCGTGAGAGTGCGGAGAAGCTCGGGGTGTGGTCGGCTTGTCGAGGGGCGCACCGGAGCAGGGTGGATTGCTCGCCGGAGTCAGTGGTGGCGTCGGGTGTCTCTGGTTGTCGTCGGGGGCGAGGATTGAGAGCGCGCTAAGACAAATGGAGCATGCAGTTAGACGCGGGTGAGTGTGGGGATTACAAGAGCATCATCGGGAGGGTTCGGGGCGGTCTGTGCTTACCAGGGAGTTCGTCGGAGCGATGGCAGACGCGGCGGAGCTCAGGTGAGTTTGTTGCCGATGTTGTGGAGTGGGCGCGGCCAAGCGGTTGGCACTGAGAGATGCACCAAGAGATGGGGAGTAGGCTTGCGTGCAGTGGGAGGCAAGGTGTGGTTGGACGACGCTGGAATTGGCCGAAGAAGTTCGTCGGGGCAGAGGGTTCGTGCTCGCAATTTGCGCAGCCTGGAGGCAGAGAGGAGATGCTGCTTGGGGGGAATGGGAGAGGAGAGCGTGGCGTTTAAAGGCGCGTGGTTGCTGGCGAGATTTACTCGCGGTGTTATGCCAATTCAATGGCATTCGTCGCCGGTAGAAACAGCGAGGGGGAACGGTCGAGGTGGAGACGACGACTGACGACGTGGGACTGTGCTGTCTGCGCGCGAGAGAGAAGAAAGGTGGGGGTCCACTGATCAGCGACAGGGCGGGTGCGCTTCTGGGTGAAAAAGTTTCGCTAGAGGGGGTTTAGTTGGGCTGCGCTGCTGGGCTTGCTGGGCTGGGCCAGATGGGTTGGGTTAGTTTCATTTTTTTATACTGAATGCTTTTATTTTTCTGTTTTGATTTTATTTCAAACAATTCAAACTCCATTTGAATTCAAACCACCACTAAACTTATGGGTATAATTCAATTCTGTTTATCAACATATTCCAAAGTCCAAAATTGAACAATTATTTTTAGGTTTTTATTATTTATTAGAAATAAATAAATAGACTTTAGTCTTTCTAAATAGGATTCAAATATGTTTAAAACTCTATTTGACTTTCTAAATTTTACCAAAACCTTTTTAGCAGGTTTTATTTGAAAACTAAAACAATTGAAATTTTTATTTAAAATACTTTAACAAGTTTTAGTGTTTATTTAAAATGGAAAAGCCTTTACTTAAATAAAATTGGATATTAATAAATCCTTATTATTTTATTTAAATAATCCTTTACTCTATTTTGTCAAATGAAACTATTTTATTTCATTTGCTTGGCTAAGATTAAATTTGACTCTTTAAAATAGTCCTTATTTATTATTTCTACTTTGTTTATGAAAACCATATCTTTTTATTTAAAGATCCAAAAATGGTGATTCCAACTATTATAACTTTATTTATTATTTGTTTATATTTCTAAATCCCTTTAGGATTCTATTTGATCAAAATAGGTGTTGATGTTTCCATTTGGAATCAAAAAGTTTCTTCTCACCTTAAATTTCAACAATTATTTATTTTGTTTATTTATTTTTCACATTTCAAAATTTGGAAAATTTTGGGATGTGACAGGCTACCACCCTTAAAAGAAATCTCGTCCCGAGATTTGGGAAGGCTAGGGTTACAAGTTGGCTTCAAGGAAATTAGGGTACTACCACCCTTAAAAGAAAGTCTCATAGGGTTACATTGTTGGTTCACTTGACTATGGGTTCAACACTTGATATCCAGACAAGGAATCCTTATTTGACTCAACTGAGTTAACTAATTCCTGACATCCACTTCTTCTATCTCTTCAAAGTTCCCATCCATGTCAATGTGGTTCACATGTCCTTTCTGGGTCACATTGGAGTCATTTCCATTGGATCTTCTAGCATCCTTTTTCTTTTTCTTCTCAGGACAGTCTGATGCATAGTGTCCAAGTTCCTTACAATTATAGCACTGCAACTGGCTAATGTCTTTCTTCCTAAAATTGTCATGTTAGTTCTGACCAAGGTCATCTCCATTGTCAGTATCATTTCCATTATTATCACTTCCATTGTTGTTGTGGCGATGCTGATGTGGTTCAGAATCTTCATTGTTCTTTTTGAATGAACGCTTCTTTTGTGATGATCCTGAGTGATACTTGAGTTTATGCTTCCTCTTTCTGTTCTCAACTTGATTCATCTTGTTTTCCAAAATGGTGGCTTTGTCACAGAGTGTTTGATAAGTTGGGACATAGGCAACAGATAGTTGCAGGTTCAACTCATCATTGAGTCCTTCAAGAAATTTCTCCTTTCTCTTAGCATCTGTGTCAACTTCATCCGGTGCATAGCGTGCCTGATTGTTGAATTCTTCAATATACTCAGCCACACTGAGGTGACGCTGTTTCAGATTGTAAAACTCCTTTTTCTTCAAGTTCATCACTCCAGATGAGATGTGAGCTGTATGGAAACCATCCTCAAAAATAGCCCAAGTCACATCCTCAAGGGGAGTGGTGATCTGAAAGTTGTCCCACCATGTTGCTGCTGGTCCTTCAATCAGAAATGCTGCAAACCTAACTTTTTCTTCGTCGGTGCAGCCAACAGTCACTAAGTCCTTATTCATCGAACGTAACCAATCATTGGCTACCATTGCGTCAGTTGTCCCAGAGAACCTTGCAGGCCTTAGTTTCAGAAACCTGGTGAGCATGTCATGTGCTGGAGGATTATTCCGATTGTTGTTGTTGTTGTTGTTCTGATTCTGATTTTGCATAAACTATGTCATCATCTGCATTATTTGAGCTTGAGCTATCATCAACTATTGCATCTCGGGAGTGACATTGTTGTTGTTGTTTTGGTTGGGGTTGGCACGACGGGGAGGCATCTGTTGGTTTGATAGGGATAAGTAATGACAGATAGGCACAAGGGAGTTCTAACACACAACCCAAAACAACCAAGTTCAATCAAACAATCAAGCATCCAACAAGCAACCATTCACTTAACAACTTATGAGCTTAACTCATGAGTTGAAGGAAACAACAAGTTTTATTGAAATAATTAACTTAGTATAGTCATACCTCATAGGTCAATATGATCCATAAAATAACATGATATCAATGTTTTTTGGTAGGCAATCTAATGTCTCTTGGTTTTTTCACTTGTAGTCCTTAGTGATGTCTAAGTTGAAGTCCTTGGTGAAACTAAAGTTGAAGTCATTGCTCATGGTAGAGGCTTTGTCCATCAAGTTGAAAAAGGAAGAGATGTAGAATCAAAACCAAAAGGTTGAGGAAAGAGTTTACAAGATTGTTTGTAAATAAGTTTTGGAACAAATACAACTCCTATTTTTAAGGGGTTTTGTCTAATCCTAGGGTTACAATCCTACAGGCAACACAGTGCTCTGATACCATCTGTAAGGTTCCCAACCTTTAATAAGGTAGAGATCCCTGTGTTTACAATGCTAGTCCCTGGATCAATAGCTAGCATCCATAGTTAAGATGTAATATCAAGAAACAAAGGTCATAATACAACTTTATAACCAGGAATAAAATAATTCATTACATCTTACATAGATCATTTGGCTATCTCATTACAATGCAGCAGAAATAAATATAGCATGGGGTCCTTCATCTTCAAAGTGCCACAGGCAATCATGTTGGTTGTAGACTTGTAATCCTAATCAACACACTTCACTAACATCAAACAAACATGCAACATTATAAGTTACAACCACAAGGGTCAATACATTTGAATTGTATTGGAAAGTTTCACTATTATGTAGAAGTAAGTGGATCCTATCATTACATGCATATTTGGCTAAGTAGGGTTTAGGCTCTTTTGCAGAAAGCAATATAGTTTTATCTTATCTTTTCAAAATAGTTTTGATCTTTTGTCAAAATCTTTCTGAACTCCTTGGAAAACTCCAAGTGCTTATAATCCCTTGTTGACACCATCAAGTTTTACTTTGAGAAATTGGAATGTCGAGATCTTCCATAGCTTCAGGCCTTAGTTGCTCAGAGTTGTCCGTAACCGGGGACACAGCTAAGTCCTTAGAATTTGATCTTCTGCAGAAGTTGTACACTTAACCCACATGACACAATCTCGTCTTGATGTCACCAGTGGCCGCTGGATACGTACTCACCAAAATGGAGTACTGGCAGATCGAGAATGTGACAAAGTCTTTCCATAGGAGTCCTCCCAATACACAATGCTAGCTTGTCTACCAGGCACCAATGTAGGGATATATTTCCCATACACAATTCAAGTTAACCTGAAGATGCCAATGCATGGGTCTTCCACTATGTAGTTGACTAAGCCAGAGCCAATTTAGCATGTGGCTGCACACAAAAGCCACTGTACGAGAAACATGTTTAATCTCTAAGTCCCTGGGTGGTTTCCTTCTAGTGCACATCCAAAAATATAGCCATGTAAACATGTTTCCCTTTGTTGCCACCTTGTCCAAAATTTGAGTATCCTCTTTCCACCTAGGTGGTTCATTGAGTACTTGTTTTATTACATAAAACATATATTTTTCCAACACTTCATATACTCATATCATGTAGGGCTAAGCTTACTACAACTACAATGTTTCCACTAAGGAAGATATAAGGGTATCCTATTAGGATTTAGCATAGCATAAAATATAGTAGTCTTTATCATGCATGTTACAAAAATCCACTAAGTGTAATGAAAATAGTAGGACTTGGATGATAGTGTCACTTGCCTTTTTAGTAGAGAATATTGGTTCACTTCTTGATCTTGCAAATATCACACTCTTCTAACTTCACTACAATTCAATCAAGCAAACACATATTCAACTAGCATTCAAACAATTTATCACACATAAAATAATAGAAACAAGGCAATGCATGCAAGCATGCAAAAGATGGTTTTATTTAGAAAAGTGGTTTCTATTAGGATCTAAACATTTTAAAGCTCAAAGTGGTCATTTACTAAAGTGGTAAAACCATTTGCAAAAGGTTTCATCTCATAACCCAAATATTATGCTAAGGTGATATTTTATGTTATTGAAAATATCTTTTGCAAAGCAATAACTTTAATAGGGTTCATCAAATATGTTTTTAAATCTCAAAACTTGGTGTTTAGGGTCAGAAGGGTTGACTCACATCATTTCCCAAAGGCTTTACTCAAAAATCAATTCTAAACCATAAACAATATTTTTATTTGACTAGAAATGCTATAATTCAAATATTTATTCCTTAGCTTCACAAAATACAATTTTAACTTCATAAGTTGGTTCCTATGGTCAGTAGGTTCAAAACAAACCATTTAGCAAAGATTTCACCTTAAAATTATTTCTAGAACAATTTTTATATTCAAATTATGCCTACACAAGTTTCTGCAATTTCAACCAATTTTCCAGACGCAAAACATAAACAAAGCGCATGGTTGCAAAGTATTTGTTCTGCTGATTCCATTGATATAAAATTTGCAAAATTTGGACGTGTAGAATTAAGGTTATGAATTTTACAAGTTTGCATATCTAATAGATTATAATTTCTGTTTTAAATCAAACCTTGTCCACGTGTCTTAATATAACTGGAAAACGGTTCGCGCGGATCGCTCTTTTTGAGTCATTGGATTTAACTAAGATCGAGCGGCACTGATCAACTCATACCCCTTCGTATAAATCTAATCTCAGCCAGACGATTTGCATCCTACGGATCACAGCAGCCAGACCATATCTGGGCGGCGCTAGCGGCGGCGGACGGCGGCGCACACTCGGGCGGTGGCATTGGCGATGATTCAGGAAGCGAGGGAGAGGGAGGGGTATCTCACCGTGCTCGTGGGAGTGCGGAGAAGCTCGAGGTGTGGTCGGCTTGTCGAGGGGCGCACCGGAGCAGGGTGGATTGCTCGCCGGAGTCAGTGGCGGCGTCAGGTGTCTCTGGTTGTCATCGGGGGCGAGGCTTGAGAGCGCGATAAGACAAAGGAGCATGCAGTTAGACGCGGGCGACTGTGGGGATTACAGGAGCATCATCGGGAGGGTTCGGGGCGGTCTGTGCTTACCAGGGAGTTCGTTGGAGCGATGGTAGATGCGGCGGCGCTCAGGTGAGTTTGTTGCCGACGTTGTGGAGCGGGCGCGGCCAAGCGGTTGGCACTGGGAGATGCACCAGGAGATGGGGAGTAGGCTTGCGTGTAGTGGGAGGCGAGGAGTGGTCGGACGGCACCGGAATTGGCCGGAGAAGTTCGTCGGGGCAGAGAGTTCAAGCTCGCAATTTGCGCAGCCTGGAGGCAGAGAGGAGATGCTTCTTGGGGGGAATGGGAGAGGAGAGCGTGACGTTTAAAGGCGCGTGCTTGCTGGCGAGATTTACTCGCGGTGTTATGCCAATTCAATGGCATTCATCGTCGGCAGAAACGACGAGGGGGAAGGGTCGAGGTGGAGCTGACGACTGACGACGTGGGACCGTGTTGTCTGCGAGAAAGAGAGGAGAAAGGTGGGGGTCCACTGATCAGCGACGGGGCGGGTGCGCTTCTGGGTGAAAAACGTTTCGCCGGAGGGGGTTTAGTTGGCCTGCGCTACTAGGCTTGCTGGGCTGGGCCAGATGGGTTGGGTTAGTTTCATTTTTTTATACTGAATGCTTTTCTTTTTCTGTTTTGAATTTCTGTTTTGATTTTATTTCAAACAATTCAAACTCCATTTGAATTCAAACCACCACTAAACTTTTGGGTATAATTCAATTCTGTTTATCAACATATTCCAAAGTCCAAAATTGAACAATTATTTTTAGGTTTTTATTATTTATTAGAAGTAAATAAATAGACTTTAGTCTTTCTAAATAGGATTCAAATATGTGTAAAACTCTATTTGACTTTCTAAATTTTACCAAAACCTTTTTCAGTAGGTTTTATTTGAAAACTAAAACACTTGGAATTTTTATTTAAAATATTTTAACAAGTTTTAGTGTTTATTTAAAATGGAAAAGCCTTTACTTAAATAAAATTGGATATTAATAAATCCTTATTATTTTACTTAAATAATCCTTTACTCTATTTTGTCAAATGAAAATATTTTATTTCATTTGCTTGGCTAAGATTAAATTTGACTCTTTAAAATAGTCCTTATTTATTATTTCTAGTTTGTTTATGAAAACCATATCTTTTTATTTAAAGATCCAAAAATGGTGATTCCAACTATTATAACTTTATTTATTATTTGTTTATCTTTCTAAATCCCTTGAGGATTCTATTTGATCAAAATAGGTGTTGATGTTTCCATTTGGAATCAAAAAGTTTCTTCTCACCTTAAATTTCAACAATTATTTATTTTGTTTATTTATTTTTCACATTTCAAAATTTGGAAAATTTTGGGATGTGACAGGCTACCACCCTTAAAAGAAATCTCGTCCCGAGATTTGGGAAGGCTAGGGTTACAAGTTGGCTTCAAGGAAATTAGGGTAATACCACCCTTAAAAGAAAGTCTCATAGGGTTACATTGTTGGTTCACTTGACTATGGGTTCAACACTTGATATCCAGACAAGGAATCCTTATTTGACTCAACTGAGTTAACTAATTCCTGACATCCACTTCTTCTATCTCTTCAAAGTTCCCATCCATGTCAATGTGGTTCACATGTCCTTTCTGGGTCACATTGGAGTCATTTCCATTGGATCTTCTAGCATCCTTTTTCTTTTTCTTCTCAGGACAGTCTGATGCATAATGTCCAAGTTCCTTACAATTATAGCACTGCAACTGACTAATGTCTTTCTTCCTGAAATTGTCATGTTGGTTCTGACCAAGGTCATCTCCATTGTCAGTATCATTTCCATTATTATCACTTCCATTGTTGTTGTGGTGATGCTGATGTGGTTCAGAATCTTCATTGTTCTTTTTGAATGAACGCTTCTTTTATGATGATCCTGAGTGATACTTGAGTTTATGCTTCCTCTTTCTGTTCTCAACTTGATTCATCTTGTTTTCCAAAATGGTGCCTTTGTCACAGAGTGTTTGATAAGTTGGGACATAGGCAATAGATAGTTGCAGGTTCAACTCATCATTGAGTCCTTCAAGAAATTTCTCCTTTCTCTTAGCATCTGTGTCAACTTCATCCGGTGCATAGCGTGCCTGATTGTTGAATTCTTCAATATACTCAGCCACACTGAGGTGACGCTGTTTCAGATTGTGAAACTCCTTTTTCTTCAAGTTCATCACTCCAGATGAGATGTGAGCTGTACGGAAATCATCCTCAAAAATAGCCCAAGTCACATCCTCAAGGGGAGTGGTGATCTGAAAGTTGTCCCACCATGTTGCTGCTGGTCCTTCAAGCAGAAATGCTGCAAACCTAACTTTTTCTTCGTCGGTGCAGCCAACAATCACTAAGTCCTTATTCACCGAACGTAACCAATCATTGGCTACCATTGGGTGAGTTGTCCCAAAGAACCTTGCAGGCCTTAGTTTCAGAAACCTGGTGAGCATGTCATGTGCTGGAGGATTATTCCGATTGTTGTTGTTGTTGTTCTGATTCTGATGTTGCATAAACTGTGTAATCATCTGCATTATTTGAGCTTGAGTTGTCATCAACTATTGCATCTCGGGAGTGACATTGTTGTTGTTGTTGTTGTTTTGGTTGGGGTTGGCATGACGGGGAGGCATCTGTTGGTTTGATAGGGATAAGTAATGACAGATAGGCACAAGGGAGTTCTAACACACAACCCAAAACAACCAAGTTCAATCAAACAATCAAGCATCCAACAAGCAACCATTCACTTAACAACTTATGAGCTTAACTCATGAGTTGAAGGAAACAACAAGTTTTATTGAAATAATTAACTGAGTACAGTCATACCTCATAGGTCAATATGATCCATACACTAACATGATATCAATGTTTTTTGGTAGGAAATCTAATGTCTCTTGGTTTTTTCACTTGTAGTCCTTAGTGATGTCTAAGTTGAAGTCCTTGGTGAAACTAAAGTTCAAGTCATTGGTCATGGTAGAGGACTTGTCCATCAAGTTGAAAAAGGAAGAGATGTAGAATCAAAACCAAAAGGTTGAGGAAAGAGTTTACAAGATTGTTTGTAAATAAGTTTTGGAACAAATACAACTCCTATTTTTCTAAGGGGTTTTGTCCAATCCTAGGGTTACAATCCTACAGGCAACACAGTGCTCTGATACCATCTGTAAGGTTCCCAACCTTTAATAAGGTAGAGATCCCTGTTTTTACAATGCTAGTCCCTGGATCAATAGCTAGCATCCACAGTTAAGATGTAATATCAAGAAACAAAGGTCATAATACAACTTTATAACCAGGAATAAAATAATTCATTACATCTTTATAGCTCATTTGGCTATCTCATTACAATACAGCAGAAATAACTATAGCATGGGGTCCTTCATCTTCAAAGTGCCACATGCAATCATGTTGGTTGTAGACTTGTAATCCTAATCAACACACTTCACTAACATCAAACAAACCTGCAACATTATTAGTTACAGCCACAAGGGTCAATACATTTGAATTGTATTGGCAAGTTTCACTATTATGTAGAAGTAAGTGGATCCTATCATTACATGCATATTTGGCTAAGTAGGGTTTAGGCTCTTTTGAAGAAAGCAATATAGTTTTATCCTATGTTTTCAAAATAGTTTTGATCTTTTGTCAAAATCTTTCTGAACTCCTTGGAAAACTCCAAGTGTTCTAATCCCTTGTTGACACCATGAAGTTTTACTTTGAGAAATTGGAATGTCGAGATCTTCCATAGCTTCAGGCCTTAGTTGCTCAGAGTTGTCCATAACCGGGGACACGGCTAAGTACTTAGAATTTGATCTTCTACAGAAGTTGTACACTTTACCCACATGACACAATCTCGTCTTGATGCCACCAGTGGCCGCTAGATAAGTACTCACCAAAATGGAGTACTGGTAGATCGAGAATGTGACAAAGTCTTTCCATAGGAGTCCTCCCAATACACAATGCTAGCTTGTCTACCAGGCACCAATGTAGGGATATATTTCCCATACACAATTCTAGTTAACCTGAAGATGCCAATGCATGGGTCTTCCACTATGTAGTTGACTAAGCCAGAGCCCATTTAGCATGTGGCTGCACACGGAAGCCACTGTACGAGAAACATGTTCAATCTCTAAGTCCCTGGGTGGTTTCCTTCTAGTGCACATCCAAAAAGATTGCCATGTAAACATGGTTCCCTTTGTTGCCACCTTGTCCAAAATTTGAGTATCCTCTTTCCACCCAGGTGGTTCATTGAGTACTTGTTTTATTATATAAAACATATATTTTTCCAACACTTCATATAATCATATCATGTATCCCATCCCAAATATATAGCAGGGCTAAGCTTACTACAACTACAATGTTTCCACTAAGGAAGATATAAGGGTATCCTATTAGGATTTAGCATAGCATAAAATATAGTAGTCTTTATCATGCATGTTACAAAAATCCACTAAGTGTAATGAAAATAGTAGGACTTGGATGATAGTGTCACTTGCCTTTTTAGTAGAGAATATTGGTTCACTTCTTGATCTTGCAAATATCACACTCTTCTAACTTCACTACAATTCAATCAAGCAGACACATATTCAACTAGCATTCAAACAATTTATCACACATAAAATAATAGAAACAAGGCAATGCATGCAAGCATGCAAAAGATGGTTTTATTTAGAAAAGTGGTTTCTATTAGGTTCTAAACATTTTAATGCTCAAAGTGGTCATTTACAAAAGTGGTAAAACCATTTGCAAAAGGTTTCACCTCATAACCCAAATATTATGCTAAGGTGATATTTTATGTTATTGAAAATATCTTTTGCAAAGCAATAACTTTAATAGGGTTCATAAAATATGTTTTTAAATCTCAAAACTTGGTGTTTAGGGTCAGATGGGTTGAATCACATCATTTCCCAAAGGCTTTACTCAAAAATCAATTCTAAACCATAAACAATATTTTTATTTGACTAGAAATGATCTAATTCAAATATTTATTCCTTAGCTTCACAAAATACAATTTTAACTTCATAAGTTGGTTCCTATGGTCAGTAGGTTCAAAACAAACGATTTATCATAGATTTCACCTTAAAATTATTTCTAGAACAATTTTTATATTCAAATTATGCATACACAAGTTTCTGCAATTTCAACCAATTTTCTAGAAGCAAAACATTAAAAAAAGTGCATGGTTGCAAAGTATTTGTTCTGCTGATTCCATTGATATAAAATTTGCAAAATTTGGACGTGTAGAATTAAGGTTATGAATTTTACAAGTTTGCATATCTAATAGATTCTAATTTCTGTTTTAAATCAAACCTTGTCCACGTGTCTTAATATAACTGGCTGAAAACGGTTCGCGCGGATCGCTCTCTGTGAGTCATTGGATTTAACTAAGATAGAGCTGCACTGATCAACTCATACCCCTTCGTCTAAATCTAATCTCAGCCAGACGATTTGTGTCAACACCCGGATTTTTCAATCCTAGATGCCTGTTATGCCATACATCGCAATCCCAGGATTACCATTTTTGCGAGACATAACAGAATTGGATACCATAGTACTTCATCCATTACAACGATACATAAGTTCTTACACAAATAGGGATCTCATGATCCAGTCCTTAATACAACATCAAGCAGCGGAATACGGCATAATAACGGTAGCGTAGGCGAGGCTCCATCTTCGGGGTCACAGGCAATGCTGACGATGGGAGATGATCCTAGTTGTCGTAACCGTCCTGGGGTCCATCCTCCCGGTACTCCTCTTCATAGTCTGGCCATGGGAATAGCCAGGGACAAAGCCATGAGTACTCTTTAAGTACTCGCAAACTAATACTAACAAGAAAGAGGGGTTTTTGGATAATAGGACACTAGGCTCTAGGGTTGTTTTGCAAAAGCCAGATTTATACTACTAAGTTCCAAAGCTGGTCACAAATTTTATAACTCCTAAGTGGGATCTTGTATTTCCAGTCACAACTCTATTGTGGTCAAGTCAAAGTCTCAGGTCGTTCACAAGTCATTTTGAAAAGTCTGACGGGGGAAACAGTATGGCCACTCCAACTGTCCATAACCGCGGACGCGTCTATTCGAATAGTTTGACACTCTGCAGAGATTGTACACTTTCACCACGACATTCGATACATCCGTCAGGAACAAATCCTGAATTCACCATACTCAGTATGCGGATAATCAATCCTAACCTTCCATTTACACTCCCTAGTATAAGCACCTCTCCTGTGAGTTTGGCCTCCCAACCATGACCACTGTCATCTTGGGTACTGCACAGGTGGACAATCTTCACAAGGTAGCCTCAGCTCAGACCTTGGCCGTGAGGGAACTAATACTAAGGTATATAAGTTTCCAGTCAAGCCCTACCCAATATTCGGGTATTGTGGTTGTACGGTAAAATTGGAATGGTATCGCATCCAGACAACCATCAGTTTTATAAAGGGCTAAGGCTCCTGCCTCAACATTTTCATCACCAAAATCATCAAGTGTTTGGAAACACATGTCCAAAACATTTCAATAGAATGATCCATCATTCCAAGGTTTTCATAACCATTTTTCCACCAAGTATTCCCATCTAAAGTTGATCAAGTTTTATGCTTAGCACTAGCATCTACAGGTGGGGTAGTACTAATAGAGGGGTGGTAACTAGTGGAGTTGCAACTAAGTCCAACCTTATATCATAAGCTGATATCAAGGTTTCTAGCTTAGGCCAAATTTTAATGTTCTTTATGCAGCCTTCAGCACAACTGTCTAGTTTCTACCAAACTTCTTGGGTAGCCTCTAAGTAAACTTTGGTAAGGAAATAGAGTAAAGAAAGCTTGCCATAAAACTAGGATTGGTTTAGCAAGTGGGTATGGTTACATACGCTTAGGGCATATAGTAATCATGTCACAAGCATGGGTTGTGGCAACAATAGGGTATCTTGCAAGTGTTAGCTTGCATCAATATCAGTCTAAGATTGCATAGTTACTAGCTTGCTCAATCAACTAGTAGTATTAGGCTTGCCTTGTGCAGAGCAGTGGTTGAAGTTCTCTTCGGCTTCCTCTTCGTAGTATCCTCCTTCTTCTTCGTAGCCTTGGTCGGTACTAGCGTCGATGAATAAATACGAGGTACACAATCACCAAACAATACTTAACTACTTGCAATCATCACACACAAGGGTCCTATAGATGATCTAGCATCATCTCTATCATTACAAGGTTAAGGATTGGTTTAAGTCTTCTTATTTTAGAAAAAGTAATTTCTACTCATTGAAGAGCTACTTAAGATTTAATATTCTCCAAACTAAACATGGGATCAGGTTGACACATGTCATCACCACATGTTGTAGTCCATGGGAATGTGATTTAAAGTGGTGTCACAATTTAACAAGGTTTTACCCTTTTATTTTAATTAATTAAAGTGGCTAGAAATGCTTATGAAGCATTCCTTTATTCCTTGAACATTATTTCTGCAAGTAACCTATATATATTTTTATATATTCTGAAAGGTATGGTTGAAAGTGATTTTTGAGAGTTGGAATCAACTCAAAAGCTATTGTGGTTTAAATTTGAAAAATGTTTGAATGCAGAAAAGCTTTTGCCTTGTCATTTTTGCTAAGGGTGATCTACAGATCCAAATGACTTGAATCCAACGGGCTTGGATTAAGCATTCACAGACCTTTCCAAAAAAATTGGTTTCATCTAATTTGGTGCACTAAACTGTTCTGGGTTGATTTTTGAAGTTGGGTACTGAAGTGTGTTTGAATTTAAAAAGAAAAAGTTTAATTTGAAACTGCTGGGCTGCGCGGGAAATTCTAACGGGCCGGCCTGCTAAGCGCAGTGCTCCCGCGGGCTGCTTAAGTGGGTGTCCCCACTCGTCAGTGACACGGGGCTGGGCGAAGCGGTATGGGGCAACGTGGTTTGTTAGATCTGGTTCTAATCCAACGGCTGAGGGTCATCGTCGACGCGAGACAGCTCCGGCGAGAATGAAACCTAGAGCGGCCAGTGAGGGGTGCTGGGGGCTCACCGGGGTACTGGCGAGGGTCGGCGAGGCGGGCGAACAACGAAGTCGATGACGGCGAACCTCCTGGTACCGGTGGCTTCTCCTGGGGCGGCTCCAATCGATGGCTCCTTTCTTCTCCGGCAGCGGCAGGCTCCGGTGAAATTCCGGCAGGGTGGTGCTCGCCTTGCTCTGAGACTGGTGTGGCACGATCAGTGAGGAGAGGGGATTGAGATGGTGTGAAGAAATCGTGCGGGGGTGGCCCCTATTTATAGTCGAGCGAGGGGACCGTCGGGGCGCAAGGTGAGCTCGTCGGAGGCGATGTTACAGGCAGCTAATGGCATGGGCAAGGGTAGGGGACGGTGTTGTGTCTCCTGGCGATGCTCAACGGCATGGTCGCGAGGCATGGGGCGGTGTGGTTTGGTCTGGAACGGGCGGTGCTCTGCGCGGCAGAGGCGGCGTTCTTGACGGCGGGCGGTGGCTGTATGGCGCGGGGCGTTAAACGGGGATGTCTGGCGGTCTCCTGGGTCGGTGGTGATCGTGTGTGCGCGCGGTGAGGGCGGCGCGCGGTCTGTGGGTGGTGGTCGAGGGTGGCGCTCTGGCGCACGCTCGGCATGGTCTGGGCGTGTCTTGTGCGCGTGGTCCAGGGCTTGGCAACGCTCGCGGCTGGGACAGGTAGTGGCGGTGGACGGTGGGCTGCCTCCCAGACAAGGTTGGCACGGCTAGTTCTTCCTCTATCTTGCTGTCCACTTTGGGGTGACATGGGGTTGCTCGGCTGTTCACCATTAATGGGAATGGCAAGCTCACAGAGTGCTAGTGTTGGGCTAATCTTTCTAGATGATCTACTGAGGTGTGTGAGAGCTGACTAGGGAACAAGTTAGGCCAGAATCACTGCACACTATAGTGTTTGATGTTTTGTTTGATTTGTGTCTCCAACCTGTTTGATGAAATGGCCGCATGAAATCAAGTTTTGAATTTTGAAATGATTTTTGGTGGGTTTGCTAAATTGGTTCTGGTGAGTCTGCAGATGCTTGGGTTTTGAAAATTGAGCTTGTTTAAGTGGGTTTTGAAAAAGTGGGATCTTCCCATATGAAGAAGATTCAATTTTGAGTTGTCATTTAAACTATGCATTTGAAAGTTTCTGGATGATCACAAGGTGGGCCTTGATACTTTGTTATGAGTACATTCAAGGGGTGCAAAGATCCAGAAAAGTTTCTGTTAGGTTTTGAAAGTTTGAGACAGCCAAAGTAGGCATGGGAGTTAAATTGGTCAAAATGACCATTCACTTAATATATTGGTTTTGACTTATTTTTACTTAGGAAAAGTGTGGGGAATGTTTTAGATGATGTTCTTTTCACCTAAGAAACATTTTACAAGCAATGGATCACACAAACAAAGTGGTTTTAAAGAATTTCAAAATTCATGCATACACATAGACATGCTTTCATGAATTGATTTAGAAAAGTTTTTGTTAACCCTAAACTTTAGGATTAGTGTTTTGTTGATCTAAGTTTGATATTTTTGGGATGTTACAATTTGCATCCTACGGATCACAGCGGCCAGACCATATCTGGGCGGCGCTAGCGGCGGCGGACGGTGGCGCACGCTCAGGCGGTGGTGTTGGCGATGATTCAGGAAGCGAGGGAAAGGGAGGGGTAGCTCACCATGCTCGTGGGAGTGCGGAGAAGCTCGAGGTGTGGTCGGCTTGTCGAGGGGCACACCGGAGCAGGGTGGATTGCTCGCCGGAGTCAGTGGTGGCGTCGGGTGTCTCTAGTTGTCGTCGGGGGCGAGGCTTGAGATCGCGCTAAGAAAAACGGAGCATGCAGTTAGACGCGGGCGAGTGTGGGGATTACAGGAGCCTCATCGGGAGGGTTCGGGGCGGTCTGTGCTTACCAGGGAGTTCGTCGGAGCGATGGCAGACGCGGCGGTGCTCAGGTGAGTTTGTTCCCGACATTGTGGAGCGGGCGCAGAAAAGCGGTTGGCACTGGGAGAAGTTCGTCGGGGCAGAGGGTTCGAGCTCGCAATTTGCACAGACTGGAGGCAGAGAGGAGATGCTGCTTGGGGGGATTGGGAGTGCAAAGCGTGGCGTTTAAATGCGCATGGTTGCTGGCGAGATTTACTCGCGGTGTTATGCCAATTCAATGGCATTCATCGCCGACAGAAATAGCGAGGGGGAACGGTCGAGGTGGAGACGATGACTGACAACGTGAGACCGTGCTGTCTGCGAGAGAGAGAGAAGAAAGGTGGGGGTCCACTGATCAGCGACGGGGCGGGTGCGCTTCTGGGTGAAAAACGTTTCGCTAGAGGGGGTTTAGTTGGGTTGCGCTGCTGGGCTTGCTGGGCTGGGCCAGATGGGCTGGGTTAGTTTCATTTTTTTATACTGAATGCTTTTCTTTTTCTGTTTTTATTTTATTTCAAACAATTCAAACTCCATTTGAATTCAAACCACCACTAAACTTTTGGGTATAATTCTATTCTGTTTATCAACATATTCCAAAGTCCAAAATTGAACAATTATTTTTAGGTTTTTATTATTTATTAGAAATAAATAAATAGACTTTAGTCTTTCTAAATAGGATTCAAATATGTTTAAAACTCTATTTGACTTTCTAAATTTTACCAAAACCTTTTTCAATAGGTTTTATTTGAAAACTAAAACACTTGGAATTTTTATTTAAAATACTTTAACAAGTTTTAGTGTTTATTTAAAATGGAAAAGCCTTTACTTAAATAAAATTGGATATTAATAAATCCTTATTATTTTATTTAAATAATCCTTTACTCTATTTTATCAAATGAAAATATTTTATTTCATTTGCTTGGCTAAGATTAAATTTGACTCTTTAAAATAGTCCTTATTTATTATTTCTACTTTGTTTATGAAAACCATATCTTTTTATTTAAAGATCCAAAAATGGTGATTCCAACTATTATAACTTTATTTATTATTTATTTATCTTTCTAAATCCCTTTAGTATTCTATTTGATCAAAATAGGTGTTGATGTTTCCATTTGGAATCAAAAAGTTTCTTCTCACCTTAAATTTCACAATTATTTATTTTGTTTATTTATTTTTCACATTTCAAAATTTCCAAAACCTGAAGTCTCATGACTCTCACGTGATTATGACGCAATTGCTTCCGATTGCATTGAGGGGGCTTCTACCGGAAAATGTTCGAGTACCCATTGTGAAGCTGTGTGCATTCCTCAATGCAATATTTCAGAAGGTAATGAATCCAGATATTCTGCTAAGGTTACAAAAGGATGTGGTACAATGTCTTGTTAGTTTTGAGTTGGTGTTCCCACCATCCTTCTTCAATATTATGACGCATCTCCTAGTTCACCTAGTGGAAGAGATTGCAATTCTCGGTCCTGTATTTCTGCATAATATGTTTCCCTTTGAGAGGTTCATGGGAGTCTTAAAGAAATATGTTCATAACCGTGCTAGACCAAAAGGAAGCATCTGCAAGGGATATGGAACAGAGGAGGTCATTGAGTTTTGTGTTGACTTTATTCCTAACCTTAAGCTGATTGGTGTTTCTGACTCGCGGCATGAGGGAAGACTAAGTGGAAAAGGCATGCTGGGAAAGAAAGCAATGATATGTAGGGACGGGGATTCTTTCACTAAAGCACACTACACAGTTCTACATAATTCCACCTTGGCAGCTCCGTATATCGAGGAACACAAGAATATTATACGTTCCAAAAACCCGGGGAAGCCTGAATCATGGATTACATATGAACACATGAAGTCTTTCGGTCGTTCGATGCGCACACATCTCTTGAATGACACCACTGTTGGAGATCAGCTATACTTGTTGGCCACATCACCATCTTCTACTATATTGAATTTCCAAGGGTACGAAATAAATGGGAATACATTCTACACGATCGCCCAAGATAAAAAGAGAACCAACCAAAATAGTGGTGTCCGCTTTGATGCAACAGACGAGAATGGACAAAAGGACACATACTATGGTTACATAGAGGAGATATGGGAACTAGACTATGGAGTCTCTTTTAAGGTCCCTTTGTTTCGCTGCAAATGGGTCAACCTGAATGGGGAAGGGGTAAAGATAGACCAGTTGTACGGAATGACAACAGTGGATCTCAACAATCTTAGTTATAGAGATGAACCATTCGTCCTAGCCAATGATGTGTCTCAGGTTTTCTATGTGAAGGACATGTCCTCCAGACCGAAAAAAAGAAAAAATATGCAAACGAATACATCATATGATGAGCCAAAGCGTCACATTGTTCTTTTAGGGAAAAGAAACATCATGGGAATCGAGGACAAGACAAACATGTTAGAAGATTATAATAAGTTTGATGAAATTCTGCCCTTCACAGTGAAAACTGACCCAAGCATTCCGTTAAGTAAAGAAGATGCTCCATGGTTACGTCTGAGGCGATCATAAGGAAGGACATATGCCAAGAAGTTCATGCTCATATTGTGTAACTCTAGTTCATTTCTAGCCGGGATATCTTATGATGTTTGCAATTTTCCAAGTTTAATAAATGTAATGAGTGTTAGTCCCGGTTTGTGGCTTGACCGGGACTATATATAGGGGGGGCTTTAGTCCCGATTTTGTAGTCTCGGTTTTTAATATTAATAAATGTCTTGAGTGTTAGTCCTGTTTTGTGGCTGGACCGGGACTAAAGGGGGCCTTTAGTCCCAATTCGTAGAACAACTTTACCGAACTATGAAGAAGTTGTCCCGATTCTTACTTACCATTAAGATCTGATCTCCAAACGCGCGTGGTCACATATTAGGGAGTGCCTCTATGACTAGTTTCTTGGAGATGCCAGAGGACTGGGATCCGGCGGCATCTCCCTGAAACTGGTCGTAGTGGTGTCCCTGCTCTCGCACACCATCTTGCAGCTTGTAACTTCTCTAAGTAGATCAATACACCTGGGAGCTAACTAATATCACATATTAGGGAGTGCCTCTATGACCAGTTTCTTGGAGATGCCGGAGGACTAGGATCCGGCGGCATCTCCCTGAAACTGGTCGTAGTGGTGTCCTTGCTCTCGAAAACCATATTGGAGATGCCTCAATCTGGCTGGAGGCCTGGACTCACAAGGATTCCTATTTATAGTACAAGCAGCTCGGCATAGTGTCGACACTCACCCCTATTATTAGTGTTGACTCGTGTTTTGTCCCGGTTGGTGTCTCCAACCGGGACTAAAGGTTCATCTTTAGTCCCGGTTGGTGACACCATCCGGGACAAGGTACACGCCGCACGACATAATGTCGACACTCACCCCTATCATTAGTGTTGCCTGCCCCAGCCTGTCGAAATCCCTCCAAACGGGACTAAAGACGAACCTATCAATGTTGTTCTGCCCATATTATGCATGCATGTGGACATTGGTATAGAGAACAATGTTGCAGGAGGAATTTTCCTTTTCGTCGCACGGAAAATCCATTTTCCATTTTCCGAGCGCAAAAAATGGGTCGTTTTGTGAAGTAACCACCAAAATGCTGTTTCAGAATGCTACCGTCCCATTTTTATAAAATACTAGACCACCTTACATGTATTATCTCCCAACCGAGACATCTCAAACCTTTTCGTCCATCCCGGGTAAAAAGGACAAATATCTACCAAATCGGTAGGAAGTGGGTCCGGTTTGTACTATAGGTACATGATCTAACGCCCGTGATTTTTTGTAAAAATCATTTTTAGACTCGCAATATGTGGTTTCTTCAGAGATCCAATGCAAGTTCTAATGATGCTTGTCCCCTATCTTCATGCACGCTAGTTCGACCATAGTTAGAAATTCAAAATATTCAAAACGGGCATAAGAAATTCAAAAAAAATCCGAACAATGTAAATCCTTCGCGTGGTGTCATATTATGTGACATAGTTGCAAGGAAAAATACCAGACTTGGTATATTGATCATGTCTCGAAAAAACCTTCACAAAATGACTTATCATGTTCGAGGTTTCATGGCTTTCGGTCCAAATGACTGATGTTATGTGATGAATCACGGCATAGTTTGTGATGTTGTGCCCATATTATGCATGCATGTCGACATTGGTATGGAGAACAATGTTGCAGCAGGAAGTTTTCCTTTTTGTCGCACGGAGAAGCCATTTTCCATTTTCTGAGCGCAATAAACGGGTCGTTTTGTGAAGTAACCACCAAAATGCTGTTTCAGAATGCTACCGTCCCATTTTTCTAAAATACTAGACCACCTTACATGGATTATCTCCCAACCGAGACATCTCAAACGTTTTCGTCCATCCCGGGTAAAAAGGACAAATGTCTGCCGAATCGGTAGGAAGTGGGTCCGGTTTGTACTATAGTTACATGATCTAACGCCCGTGATTTTTTGAAAAAATCATTTTTAGACTCGCAATATGTGGTTTCTTCAGAGATCCAATGCAAGTTCTAACGATTCCCGAAAAAACCTTCACAAAACCTTAAACCCTAAACCATAAACCCAAGTTTCTTCCCGCCATTTTTCTTCCCGCAGTTTCTTTTCGCGATTTCTTCCCACAGTTTTTTTCCCGCCATTTCTTCCCACAGTTTTCTTCCCGCCATTTCTCAGTACATATATGTAGGATTTGCCTCCATTGTCATTGCACATCTCTAGACTCATATCTGCAACCTCATCATTCTTTCCCGTGGCTTCCACCATACGACTAACCCCCAGGAAGGCGGAGGCGCTT
The DNA here is from genome assembly GCA_910589765.1 of Avena atlantica. NCBI lineage: Eukaryota > Viridiplantae > Streptophyta > Magnoliopsida > Poales > Poaceae > Avena > Avena atlantica. Next base: position 306,331,788 of record OU342736.1, read on the forward strand.
TGCGCCTCAAACTACCCCTACCCTCTGGGCTACTGTGTCCCCGTCGACTGGATGCTGAGCGCCGGAGGTGTGCCGGTTCCTCCTGTCCCTCTAGGTGTGGCGCGCCGGATGGCCAAGACGAACCACTACTACTTCGAGCTCACTCCAGAGCAGCAGAGGATTCCCAACTGTCATCCCAACTATTTCCCGACTTGGGAAGCCTTCTTTGGGGATCGGCGTGAGAGGGCGCTCGCCAGGCACGAGGAGGACGGCTCACCTCCTCCGAACTTCAACGAGGCCGACCGTCGGTTGTGGTGACGCGGCCGGACTCTCTAGAGCGTCATGGCCTATGACACGGCCACCGACTCTAACCCCCGCCTGTGCTACCCTCAAGTCCAGCCCACTCGTACTCAGCCTTCAAGGTTCAACTACGGTGACCCCGACGACGACAGCGACGAGGGCTGCAGCGAGTACGACGACTACAGTGGCGAGTATTACAGGTGTAGGCAGGAGCATGACTGAATCACTCCAACATTGCAAAACAAGTTCGGCCGATTGTGGCTTAATCTGGCCATGTATTTTAATTTTCAATTCTTCTATGTATCTTAATCTTCAGTCGTGCTTTATGTAACTTAGTGTTAGTTGCGTTATGTACTTTAATTCCAGTTCTATCCTAATAAAATTTTCTTCCCGCCCATTATTTCCCATCCTTTTTTCCCGCCCATTAATATATAAAAAATAAAACTTAATTCAAATCCAAATTAAAAACAGAAAATGGTTTTGAATTAGTTATTCAAATCCAAAAACTTTTTATGTTTAAAGTTTTTCTAAATTCCAAATTAATATTCAAAAAATATAAGTTAATTCATTTTTAATTTTAAATGGTTACATTAATTATTTTTAAAAACAGAAAATGGTTTTGAATAAGCTATTCAAATCCAAACACTTTTTATGTTTAAAGTTTTTCTAAATTCCAAATTAATATTCAAAAAATATAAGTTAATTCATTTTTAATTTTAAATGGTTACATTAATTATTTTTAAAAACAGAAAATGGTTTTGAATTAGTTATTCAAATCCAAACACTTTTTATGTTTAAAGTTTTTCTAAATTCCAAATTAATATTCAAAAAATATAAGTTAATTCATTTTTAATTTTAAATGGTTACATTAATTATTTTTAAAAACAGAAAATGGTTTTGAATTAGTTATTCAAATCCAAACACTTTTTATGTTTAAAGTTTTCTAAATTCCAAATTAATATTCAAAAAATATAAGTTAATTTATTTTTAATTTTAAATGGTTCATAGTTTAAATGGTTACATTAATTATTTTTAAAAACAGAAAATGGCTTTGAATTATTTATTCAAATTCAAACACATTTTATGTTTAAAGTTTTTCTAAATTCCAAAGTAATTATCATTTAAAAAACATTACAAATTTAAACCCCAAAATAAAAAATAAGGCTGGAACAGAGAGAAATTCCTGAATTTTTTTGAAAACAGGGTCATACGTCCCCGTTGGAGCCACCAACCGGGACTAAAGACCCCTGCGCGTGCCCCTTGGGCTGATGAAAAAAAGGTGGAGTATATGTCCCGGTTGGTGGCTCCAACAGGGACGTATGACCCTTTAGTCCCGGTTGGAGCCACCAACTGGGACAAAGGCCCTTCGTTTATAACTGACGCGCCTCCTCTTCTTCTTCCCCATCTGACTTCTCTGCTTCTCACCGACGCGCGCACAGGAAACCCCAATGACGCCGACAGGCTGCCCGAGCTCGCTGACGCCACACAATCACCTCCGTCCGCATGCTCCCCGGCCGCCTCCGTCCGCGCAAGCAGAGGGCTCGAGCACGCCCCGGCCCCCTTTGCCGCCGTCCATCAGCCCGATTCCGACCTCGCCGTGCTTCCCCGACCCCACCACCGCGCTCTGGGTGAGCCACCGGTCCTCTACGACCCTTCCCTTCCTTTCCTCCCTCTCTTGTTTGCTCTAGCCTCGAGCGCCGCCGTCGGCCACCACCAGACCTCGCCGTAGACATATCTCCGGCTACCAAATAGGAGCGGCGCCGCCTCTATATAGTTCGCCGTGCTACGCTGGTTCGAACGCGCACAGCCCCGCAGTCCCGCACGCTCCCCAGGGTCGCCGTCGACCACCGTCTGCCGCGCTGCCCGTCGTGGTGACATGGTGCTCGCGTGGCTACCGCGTGGTGCCTCTGCCAGCCTCAGAGGCTAGGTGCCTCTGTGGTGCAGGCTAGCAGTGGCCTAGTCTAGGTCCACCCGTCAAGCCCTGGTCAAGGTCCCACCTGCCTGCGTGGAGGCTGAGGTGGCCACGGGCCCCTCTGTCAGCCACTGTGGTTAGTAGTGGGCTCGGTGTAAAAATGTTTTCAGTTTTGTTTAAATTCAGAAATGGTATAATTAAATCCAGAAATTGATATAATATTGTAAATTCAATAATTAATTATTTATAACTCAGAAAAATACAAATAATATATCAAAATGTTCAGAAAAATGAGATCTAACTATTTAACCTATATCATGCATTGTTCAACAACTTTCAAGACAAGTTTAATTAGAGAACAAAATCAACCCCTCTCATATACTCCGGAGTTTCACCGAGTTAGGGTTTTCACCTCCCGGAACCCCGTTTAAATTGCCGAGCATGTCTTAGGGTTACTTTTCAATACAAATTAACTTGTCATATCATCATCCTTGTTTGATCATTACATTGATGCCATGTGTTGATTATTCCCCTCTCTTTCCGGTGTTCGGTTCTTCACGGTAGAATACGAGATCAAGATCAAAGACCAAGGTCAACACCATCGAAGATCGAAGATTTCTTGATAGCCATCGTATTGTAGATGCTTAGCCATGATATTAGTTGTCATAGACCCTAGTTGAATCGATGTTGCACCTAGGGTTAGCCGGTGTGTCCTTGCCAGGGCATCCCGAACCCGAGAGTTGATTGATTGCCGCCTTTCTTTCTGGTATTGGTTCTTCGCGATAGGATCTGAGCCCGATGGTTTCTCCGAATTAAGGTTTCTGATATTGTAAATTCATTTTTATTATTGTGTATGTATATATTAGGGTTTCTCCGAATTAAGGTTTATATCTCTCAACACCGTAACTAACATTCTCCCTTAGCCACTTTGACTTATCCTTTTTCCACCTATGCAGAAAATATGGACCCACACGACAGAGACGAAGAAAAGGAAGATTGATCCAAGGTGTGATCCGCGGGGAAGAAAATTTAGATGTATCAACATTTCTGAACAACTCCGTTGAGGGTGATCCTCTTTTTGCCGGAAGAGACAACTTGTTTGAGGTTTAAGGTGATGCCTTCCGCAAGGGATAAGGCGATGCCTTGTGTGATCAAGAATACGACCGCTCCGGTGAGGTGCATGTAATATAATTAATTCATTAATTAATCATTTGCTATCTATATAGAAATAGAAACGACGATCTTTCTTCTTTTAGCCCTTCGGGTCAAAGAAATCTACTGAAAAGAGCAGACAAGGCCCAACCAAAAAGTTGGAAGACCATGAGAGGTTCAGGATCAAAGATATCAGTGAAGACGGCAAACTGATTGCTCCCGAAGTTGTCGCAAACAAATTTGTGGGACAATACGGAGTAATCATTAGGGACTTCATCCTGATCACCATTCGAAATTGGAATAGGCCTGCTGATGCGGAAGAAGAGGGGACGTCTTCATTTCTCCCTACTGTGGCCAAAGATTTACTGTGGAAGAGGCTCATGGTTAATTTCAAACTACCGAAGATAGAGCTGGATCCAAATGTGGAGGATCCATTTGAGGACGCCTTAGAACATGCGCGAGCCATGGAGATGAAGGTCAGGGAGTGGGCTATGAAGAAGATTGCCCAGTGTTTCACCAACTGGAAGAAAAGATTGCACCTTGACTATGTCGTAAAAGAGATGACTCCAAGTTTCGAGAAGATTCAGTTTCATAAGATAAAACCATTCTGGGCCGAGTTTGTGAACTACAAAACATCAGAAAAAGCTAAAAAAAATGTCTGCAACGAATAAGCTGAATGCTGCTAACAACAAGTATCACCATACTATGGGGCAAGGTGGCTACATGGCTGGCATTCCTAAGTGGAAGAAACTTTAGGATGAACTGCATGCTAAAAAGATCATCCCAGAGACAGACGATTGGATCGAACGTGCAAGGAATTGGTTTTACGGGCATGGGGGCACGTTGGACTCGCAAGGGAAGTGTATATATAACATACGACATAAAGAAGACCCCTTGCCAATCGAGAAGATGAGAAAAACAGTAAAGGTTGTTAAAGATGGGGACTTCATTCCCAATAGAGAGAATGATGAGCTCACACTCGCCCTTGGAAATAAGGAACATGATGGACGAACATGAGGCACAATAGGCTCCAAACCATGGAGCACTGGGTTTCCTGAAGAGAGGAAGAAATATCCTGATAGAAGCCGTAAGAGGAGAAAGGACAAGGTGGAAGTTGAAGCAGATATTCAGAAAGAGCGAATGCGTATAATTGAAGAACGAATAAAGCAACAACAAGATCAAATTAACGCACTTAGAGAGCAAAGTACTACCGGCCCATCTCAGCAGCACATGGTGGTAGAACCTGCATTCGATACTACCGGCCTATCGAATAATGGAAAAAAGTAGTGTGGCTTCCACCGAGGTCCCGGGTGATGACAATGACGATGACGATGGTGCACTGACGATGGCTCCTGTTGTCTACCTAGTGGATGATATCACACAGATGACACACTGCGAGCTACATGTCAAAGTTGTGAACATATCAATGAAGGTGGCGGTCAGCTATGCCTTACCAATTGGACCCACACCAACTTACCACTGTCGTCCGGCTCCACAGGGCTACGCTGTTGTCGGGGTGGATGAAATCATGCCCACCTTTGAAGTTTTGAAGCTTGACTACCCTACAGGTGAAGGGGATGTGACTGAACTGGGAGAAGCAACAAATGTCACCATTCTATGGCCAAAGGAATGTATCCTTCTTCGAAATCACACGCCAAGGCCATCTTCACCGCCGCCTCACCCGTCTCCAGCGAGGTCATCGCCGCCGCGGCAGCCGTCTTAGTCGCCTCACCCGGCTCCGTCGCCTCACCAATCTCCGGCGCAGTCAATGCCGAGGTAGCCATTGCCGGCGCCTCCGCATAAAAAGCATAAGCGTACCACCGCTACTCTGCGTCGTGGTAAGCGATCGCCGAAACGTAAACAAGAGCCTCTTCCAAAAGTACCAAAGGTTCCTCCCAAGGGAGCTTATGACGGTGCTGAAGAGGAGACTACGGCTATCGTTGATGCGGAAACGACATCATTTTTCGCTAAGATGAGGTGGCCGAAAGAGCCAGAGTTCCCCAGCACCAAAGAAGAAAAAGCCCGAGTGTTCAAAATTCTAAAGACTCTTCATCAACCCGAGCCAAAGCTGTCATCAGACTATGAGCGTTCTATTCTCAAGTCGCATGCGGCACAACAAGCCTCGAAGAGCAGTACTGATGCAAGCGAGAAATCTGTTGCCTAGATCGGAGAACAAGCAAAACAGTCTTGCGCCCCTCTCAAGGTGATTTCCCATACCAGTGTGGGGTCGAGCAAATATGCGGCCAAAGAGCAGTATGATCCAGAGGTAGTTGCACAATACGGAGAAGCTGCCGCTGCTCAAGGAATGAGTATTGCCCAGTACTTATCCCAGTTAGAGTACTTCCCCGTGTGTGATGTAGCATACAAATACCAGTACGGCAAACCTCTCGTCAAACCTGAGGAGGTAAATAATATTCCAACAACAATGCGAAGATTGCATAACTGGTACATGCATGCCACAAAGGTCAGGGCTAACTGGATAATGCATTATGGGAAAGAAATAGATGACATGATATCCATTGAATTTGATGAACTATTTCAATTATTCAATCAAGACGCCTTGGAAAAATCGATCATCAGTGCCTATTGTCTATAAGTACTAATTCTGTAATTAATTTAGTCTTTATCTATCTCACTCTATTTATTGCATGTATATAATCATACTATAATATGAAGAATGAAGATTCTCGAATGCAGCAGAGGACAAATCTATGACATTGGGTTCATTGACCCATATTGGGTTCATCAAGCTAATCTCATAACAAACCCCCAGGATACGGAGGATAATATCGTACACGCGTTAAGGTTTCAAGAATCCAGAAGGTAAATACTATTTCCTTACAACTTCGAGTGAGTGTTATTGTCTTGTATACACTTTCTATTTCGCTTACTCGATGTTAAGTATATAATTGATTAGTTATGTATGCGCAGCTTCCACTATATTCTGTTAATCATTCAACTTGACAAAGGGCGTGTACTAGTCATGGACTCGAAACATAAACCCCTTGAGTCATGGAAGGACATGTAGATGCTTCTCCAGTGGTAATTCTAATCATTACGACACTATATCGACAACGTTCGTGAATTTTATGATATCAAGTAATTAATAACTTCTTTTATTCTTTTTCTTCGCCGGGCAGCGCTTGGAAACGGTTCACCAACAAGGCTAGGGGTGTTTGGAAAGAGGAGCTTACATTTCAACCACTAGATGTAAGCACCACTAGCTATATCCGCGCATCTCTTTGATTATAGTTTTGATACCATTATTATCATGCTTGATTTTTTTTTGAGTGAACTCTGTTCTTATAAAGTGCCCGACGCAGGGACCAGAAAACAATTTATGTGGATACTATGTTTGCGAGTTCATCCGTCAAACGTGCTGTGAGAAGGGCAGAAATTTAGAGCAACTCCACGTACGTAAACAATTTCTATAGTTTTTAATTACCATCAAATTTTGTTTAGTTTCATTCATATAGGTTGACTCCTTTTTTAAATCAGATCGAACGTCTACGGGATGGTCTTCTGCCAAAGGATCGTGTACGAGCAATTCAGGAGGAATTGGCAGGATTCTTGGATGCAGAAGTCCTAAACCCAAAAGGAGAATACTATTCGGGTGTGTATAAACAATAGGGATTGTACAAAGAGCTTATTTTGTATGTAGTGCATGAACTCGATCCCTGTATCGAATGTAATATGTTCGACCCTTGGATCTATATTGTGATGATGATATTGTGTAGTATAATGGTTCCTTCATTGATGAGTGCAAAACACTAAATAAAAAATAAAACAACAAAAATGAATTCTCTGCTACGGCACAAAAAGTGGCCAAAATGCTGCTGCAGCAAAAAAAGTTGCCAAAATGAATTCTCTGCCGTGACAGAGAAATGTGTCAAATCTCTGCCGTGGCAGAGGGTTATTTGTCCCAGTTCGTGTTACGAACCGGGACCGTTGCTCCTCCCCCCTCGCCCTCTGCCGCGGCCACATGTACGCCCTTTTGTCCCGGTTGGTGGGGCAACCAGGACTAAAGGTTGGGGCTTTAGTCCCGATTGCCCCGTCTCGGTTGGGTAACCGGGACTAAATTCCCTTACCAACCGAGAAACATGGGGCTGTTTCCACTAGTGAACCATCAAGATCAAAATCAAACTTAGCATCACTAGTAGTAGAATCATTGGGCATAGGCATTGTAGGAGGAGGAATAGGGACTTCTTGTGGTATAGTGGCATCCATGTTGGTGGTGATGATGGTGCACACTCTATTGTTTCTAGCAGTTTCGGCCTCCCTTTCCCACTTAGCATGAAGTTGGGCTAACAATCTAACATTTTTATCAATAGTAACTTGTATGGCATGAGTAGCAGCAAAGGTACTTTCCATGGTTTTAGGTTTAACGGCCATTTTATTAATCAAAGAGGATTGTGCTTCAGACAAAGATGAAATATTTTTCTCTACAGTCAAAAGCTTTTCCTCCACAGTCTTGTTGAAAGTGGTTTGTTTACTAATAAAGTTCTTGAGCGTGACTTCAAGTTCAGAGGTGGCACTTCTAGCATTGTTGTAGGAGTTTCCATAGGTATTACCATTATTAGGAGGATAAGGCCTATAATTGTTGTTACTATCAAAATTATTCCTATAGGCATTGTTGTTAAAATTTTCTAATGAAGTTCACATCAATTTGCTCTTCTTGAGCAACCAAAGAGTCTAAGGGAACATTATTAGGATCTAAAGGAGCTTTCCCATTAACAATCAAAACCATAATAACATCAATCTTATCACTCAAAGAGGAGGTTTCTTCAACACAATTTACCTTCTTACCATGTGGAGCTCTCTCAGTGTGCCATTCAAAATAATTAACCATCATATTATCAAGGATATTTGTTGCAGTACCCAAGGTCATGGTCATAAAGGTACCTCCAGCAGCTGAATCCAACAGGTTTTTGAAGAGAAGTTCAAACCTGCATAAAAAGTCCGGATAATCATCGAAGCAGTAAGTCCATGAGTGGGACAATTCTTAACCAAAGATTTCGTTCTTTTCCAAGCTTGAGCAACATGTTCATTATCAAGTTGTTTAAATTTCATAATATCACTTCTCATAGATATAATCTTAGTAGGAGGGTAGTACTTTCCAATAAAAGCATCTTTGCACTTAATCCAAGAATCAATACTATTTCTAGGCAAGGATAGCAACCATTCTTTAGCTTTTCCTCTCAAGGAGAAAGGAAACAACTTGAGCTTAATAATATATCCATCTACATCCTTATAATTTTGCATCTCACAAAGTTCAACAAAGTTACTGAGATGGGCAGCAGCATCATCAGAACTAGCACCAGAAAATTGCTCTCTCATCACAAGATACAACAAAGCAGTCTTAATTTCATAAAAGGTAGCATCAGGAGCAGGTGGAGCAATAGGAGTGCTTAGGAAATCATTGTTGTTTGTTCTAGTGAAGTCACACAACTTGGTGTTCTCAGCACAGTTCATTTTGGCAAAAGTGGAGCAAGCCAATAGCAACGACAACTAGAGCAGGAACTATTTTTTTTGTGTTTTTTGATAAGAGAAAGCAAAACCAGACTAAACTATTTTTTTTGGAGTTTTTGATAAAAAGAGGCAAACAAAACCAAGCAAAATAAACTAAGAAAAACAAAAACAAAGTAAAGAGAAAGTTTATGTAGGACTCCCCTTGTGAAGACGTCCTTAGCCTCCCCGGCAATGGCGCCATGAGCAAGGTGTGATGCAGCACAGCAGCAAGTCTTCCCTCAGTAAGAAACCAAGGTTATCGAACCAGTAGGAGGAAGGAAACGTCTCAAAGGTGTTGCAAGCAACTTGGAAATCTGCACAACACAAACTCAAGAGTTTGCCCCAACAAATAGTGAGGTTGTCAATCTCACCGGTTACTGTAACAAAGGATTAAGTGTATGGTGTGGAAGGTGATGGTGGTTTGTAGAAAGTAAATAGTAACAGTGGAAGATGTATCAATGGTAAAGATTGGACCGGGGTCCATAGTTCACTAGAGGTGTTCTCCATATAAACAAACATGGCATTCTGGGTAACCAAATTATAGCAGGGCAATTGACAGGACTCAGCAAGGCATAACAATGCAATACTAGACATCAAGATCCTATGAGATTCGATTAGGCAATACAACAATATACATAGACCTCCATCCAACTGCATCTATGACTAGAAGTCCACCTTTGGGTTATCATCTGAACCCCCTCCAGTATTAAGTTGCAAGCAATAGACAACTTCTTTAAGTTAAGTGTGTAAGGTAAACAATCCACTTGTTCCATGAACAATTGACCGTTGTTTTCTCCCTAGTAGAAACAACACATCTACAACCTTATATATTTCTGTCACTTTCCTTAGATTAAATAGAGGCATGAACCCACTATCGTGCATAAATACCCCCTCTTGGAGTCACTAGCAACTACTTGGCCAAGATAGCTACTAACAACGGAGAGCATGCAAGATCACAAGCAACACAGACATGATAGAATCAATAAGACAAAACCATTAATCATCTGACATAATAATCTCAATATCCATCGGATCCCCGCAAACACAATATGCATCTTTACGAATAGATGAGATCTTGATCATGAAAGGAGCTCACAAGATCTAGACATGAAAGCACAAATGAGGTGATACAACCATCTAGCTACTACATGGACCCGTACTCCAAGGTGGAACTACTCACGCTTCATACTGAAGGCTGGCATGATGAAGAAGAAGGCCTCCGGGATGATCTCCCCTCCAGCAGGGTGCTGTGAAGAGCTTCAGATCCCTGCGATCTAGGGACGATGGTGGCGGCGGCTACAGACGGTTTCATGGAATATTGATTGGGTCTTTAGGGTTTAGGCATCGGGGGCTTCTTATAGGCGAAGAGGCGAGGCTGGGAGGCGGTCAGGGGGCCCACACCCTGCCCAGGAACGGCCTAGGGTGGGCCCACGCCTAGGGGGTGCGACCGCCCTGTGGCTCCCCTCCGTCTCTCCTCCGGACTCTATGTTCTCCTCGGGGAAATATTGAGTCTGGCTTTTGTCCTGTCCAATTCCAAGAATATTTCCTTACTAGATTTTCCGGAACCAAAAACAGCAGAAAACAAGCAACTGGCACTGTGGCAACTTGTTAATAGGTTAGTACCAGAAAACATATAAAAACACCTCAAAGTGTGGACAAAGCAAAGCAAAATAGATACTAAACAAGCATGGAACATCAAAAATTATAGATACGTTTTCGGCGTCACATCACATTGTCACTTTCACACACGTGGGGAAAAGCAATTGAGTATTTATGTAAACTCTAGCCTAAGTGCCACCACGGTATCCCCACTGTCACTTTCACACACGTGGGGAGAGCTAAGATTGGTTTAAGCACTTGAGTAACAGAGTAGATATACTTGATTAAAAAGCTCATGATCTCATAAAGATCACGCATAGAGAGAGATGAACACATAGCTATCGGTAGAGCCCTTAGCCTTGAGGAAGAACTACTCCCTCCTCATCATGGGAATCGGCAACGGCGATGGAGATGGTGGTGTAGATGGATGGAGATGGCTCCGGGGGCACTTCCCCGTCCCGGCAGGGTGTCGGAACAGAGACTTTGTGTCCCATGAATCTACCCTTCAGTGGCGGTGGCGCAGCGGAACTTTTCATGGATGTATGATGGATGATATAGGGTTTTCTCCCCGGGGGCTTCTTATAGGCGAAGGGGCAAGGCGAGGAGGCAACCAGGGGGGCTACACCCCATGGTGGCGCGACGAGGGTGGGCCCATGCCACCCTAGGGTGTGCCCACCCTGGTGCCTTAGTCCGTCTCTGCTTCGATTTTCTATATCATTCAGGGAAAAATATGAAGATTGGATTTTTTCCCGTCCAATTCCGAGAATATTCCTTTTTTAGCTTTTCTGAAACTAAAAACATCAGAAAACAGGCAACTGGCACTGTGGCATCTTGTCTATAGGTTAGTTCCAGAAAGTGTATAAAAATACCTCAAAGTGTAGACAAAACATAAGACAAATGATATAAAACAAGCATGGAGCATCAAAAATTATAGATACGTTTACGACGTATCAAACATCCCCAAGCTTAACTCCTGCTCGTCCTCGAGTAGGTAAGTGATAAAAATAATAATTTTTGAGGTAACATGAACCATCACAATAAAGATCAAACCTTTTGAAAGCATTGAAAGCTAGGATCAAAGAACTCTAAACATGAGCACGAAAGATGTAGTTCTAACAATAAGACAAAGAAACTATGCTGCAACATGAAAGGATACAAACAAAGATTCATGAATAACAATGCATTGAAAGACGTTTGTTTGTTCCACATATACAAAACATAGCATAGTGGCATTCAGCTTGTCCCTCCACTACTATGAAAAGGCCTATCAGTGGCGCACCATTTTGGAACTTCTGTGGCACATGTGGTATACGCCACTGTTATCTCGCCACTAAAGTGTAGTTCTGTGGCGCATATTGAAATGCGCCACAGAAGTCTCAAAAAATTCTATGGCGCATATTGCCCAAATGCGCCACAGAAGTCCCGAACCAGATCTCAAACTTCTGTGGCGCATATTGGCAATATGCGCCACTGATGTTTTTTTCAAAATTAAAAAAAAACCGGCCAGATGTGGCCGGAGTATCTGGCCGGAGTGGATGGTGGGTGGAGGGTGGAGGAGGAGGGTCGCTAGAGTAGGAGGAGTATGAGGAGTAGGAGGAAGGGTTGCCGGAGTAGGAGGCCTCTGATGTAGATGGAGTAGGAGGGGAGGGGTCGCCGGAGTAGAGGGGTCGCCGTAGTAGGAGGAGAAGGAGGCCGTCGGTGGAAGAGGAGTAGTAGTAGTAGTAATAGTAGGAGGAGGAGGAGGAGGAGGAGGAGGCGGAGGTGGTGGAGGAGGTGTCGCCGAAGGTGGTGGAGGCCATGGCCAGAGTAGGAGGAGGAGTTGGCTGGAGAGTGGAGAAGGAGGAGGAGAGGAAGAAGGGGAGGAAGAGAAGAAGAGGAAGAGAAGGAGAGGAAGAAGGGGAGGAAGAGAAGAAGGAGAGGAAGAGAAGAAGTGGAGGAAGACGGGGAGGAAGAGAAGAAGTGGAGGAGAGGAGTAAAGGGGAGAAGGATAAAAGAGAGGAGGAGGGCGCCACAGAAATTCAAAATTTAATTCCAACACTTCTGTGGCGCATATATGAGAAATACGCCACAGAAGTTTGTCCCCCTTTTTTATTTTTTTGCAGGAAAAAATTGTCACATCCCAAGATTTTCCAAATCTTGTAATGTGAAAAATAAAATAAACAAAATAAAATTTTGTTGAAAATCAGGGTGAAAAGAAACTTTTTGTTTCAAAAAGGAAACTTAAAATCCCATCTTGAACAAACTTTGGTAAAAGTTTGAACTCAACAAAATCCAAATCAAGGGAATTGCATTCCTCAATGAATGTATCTGGAAATTTAAACACTTGGAAAAATAAATCCAAACCCTAAAACCCTAATGGAAATAAAATCATTTCCAAAGTTATCTCCAAGCCTATGGATTTGATCCATATAAAAATTTGTCAACAAACATTCACAAATGATCAAGAAAGACAAATAGAAATAATAAAGCCATATAAATTGGTTTCACTCAATTTGGAACCATAAATAAAATCTTATGAATTTAACAAGATAAGAAATTGAATTACCAAAGCTATTAAAGCCCTTATCTAAACCAATACCAAATGGTGAGAAATTAATCCTAAAAGGATTTAAAAGGATAAACAAATATAAAATAAAATTTCACAAATTGGAATCACCAAGTTTGGATCTCTAAATAAAAAGATATGGATTTGATAAGATGAAGAAATAATTATTAAATAAAGAATATTTAAAGACCAAATCAAATCTTGGCCAAATATATTAAGCAAATGGAATGATTATAATCCCAATCCAAATAAAATAAAAGGATAAAGAATATTCCAAATAAAATAAAATGGCAATAACCATTCTATCCCTATCTTATAAAGACAAATCTCTAAATAAGAATACATGAGAAAATGGTATTTTGGAATTTACCCAAGTGAATTAAAAGTTGTTTAAAAAACTTAAATAATAAGATCAAAGGAAACCTCTAAATAAAAATTATGGAATTAAAACTATATTTAATTCCATTGGAATTAAAACAAATACCCAATCTTAATGATTAATAAATCATATTAAATACTTTCCAAATGATTCAAGATGAATTATTTGAACCAACTAATCAAATAAAAACCTACTGAAAGGTTTTGGAAGAATTTAGAAGTCAAATGGAAATTAAAAATATTATTAAATCCTATCTAACTAAAAGCTAGAGCCTATTTTGAATAAATAAAAGACCCCAGAATGAATAAGGTTTTATTCAAAAATTGATATCATAATACAATACTAATCAGTATTTGAATCTACACAAAATCTGGCAAGGTTTTGAAATCAAATTGAGGTTTGAATTTATTAAACCAAATCAAAAAAGAATAAAAAGAAAAGGAAAAAGAAAAACATAAGCAGTACAAAAAAAATGAAAGAAGCAGCCCAGCCAGCAAAGCCCATCTGGCCTAGCAAGAGCCCACCCCGGAAACCCTCTCACCGAAATGTTTTCTCACCACGGACCTGACCCACTCAGTCGTCGACAAGCAGGCCCCACCTCACCCCTCTCTATCTCACTGTCAACCCGACCCCACCGCCCAGTCTTCTTCCTCCCCGCGAAGACCACGCCCTCGTCGCCGTTTCTGCGTTGATTTCACGAGCTTAATTCTCGATTAATGGCGCAATAACCCCGACCCGCGACCACGCCTACTTAACCGCCTCCCCTCCTCTCCGTTTCCCCCTCAATCCCCCACCCTAGTGTGCCCCCAGGCTGCCTAATTTCGCGATACATCGCCACTGTCTCCGGCGAGTGCTTCCATCGATTCCGGTCAGACCCTGCCGCCCCTCGCCCCCTCGAGCACCCAAGCGTGACCCCCAGACCCTGGCGATTCTCTCTGCATCCTCAACTTGGCCACGCTTGACCCAGGACGTGGACAACCTCCTCGACTGAACATCAGCGCCGTCTGCTCCCTCTCCGGCGACTTCCCTGGTAACTATCCGACTGCCCCTCGTCTTTCCAAAGATTCGCCTGTGACCAGTGAACTTGTCCGCGTCTAACACCACTTGTTTTGTCTCCTACCATGCTTTGTAGCCTCGCAAACCACGATGCCAGTGCGTGCCCGACGCCATGCAAACTCCGACGAGCAATTTTGGTCATCCTCGTGCGCCCCTTGCCATCTCGCGAGCATGTCGAGCTTCTACGACCTCCTGCGGACCTGGTGAGACATCTCTCCTCCTCCCTTGCTTCCTGCTCCTCCAGAACCGCCGCCAGCAGAATCGCGCCGCCACTCGTCGCTGGATTGCGCCGCCAATCCTTGGTCAGGGCACCGCAGCCATCAGATCTAGATCGCACGGTTAGGATAGATCGACTGAGCGAAAGGGTACGAGTGTCTCTGCGCCGCTCGATCCAACTTAGATCTAACGCCTCACAGCGGCCGATCCGCGCAAAACGGTACGCACCAATAAGAAAGCGCCGCGTGTCCCAGAGATGATTTAAAACAGAAATTGTGTCTATTAGATGTTCCAATTTGAAAAATTCATAACTTTAGATCTACACGTCCAAATTTTACAAACTTTATATCAATGGATTCAGCAAGACAAGCCCGAGCCAACCATGCACTTTTTTTAGTAAAAAGCTTCTGCTAAAATGTTTGTTTTTGCAGAAACTTATGTATGCTTGTTTAGGATATAAAAATTATTCCAAAATGATTTTGAGGATAAAATCTTTGGCAAATGGTTTGTTTTGAACCTACTGACCCTAGGAAACAAATTGTGGTTTCATAAATGTATTTGGTGAAACAAAAGAATGAATCTTTGATTTAAACCATTTCTAATCAAATAAAAATATGGTTTATTTGTTAAAAGTGGTTTTGGAAGAAAACCTTTTAGAAATGTTTTGGAGATAAACTCTCTGACCCTAAACACAAGATTTTATGGTTTGAAAACATATTTTGTGAACCCTATAGATTAATGCCTTATTAAAAACATTTCTACACCACATAAAATGATACCTTGTTTTAAAAATGGTTTATAAAGTGAAACCTTTTGCAAATGAGTTTGCCACTTTATAAATGACCATTAGGTGTTTTCAAATGTTTGTGAACCTTTAGAAACCACTTTTCCAAATAAAACAATCTTTGGCGTGCTTGCATGCATTATCTTGTTTTTATGATTTTATGTGATGGATTGCTTGAATGGTAGATTGAACTTGTGCCTTGCTTGATTGAATTGTAGTGACTTGAAGAGTGTGATTGTAGCAAGGAAAAGGAGTGAACTTATACTCTACCAAAAAGGCAAGTGATGCTTCATACTTTGTCCTATTATTTTCACTATGCATTAGTGATATTTCTAAGTAGGACTTGCATGGAATTTTGCTAAGTGTAAACTATGCCATGGGAAATCCTAGTAGATGAACCCTTAGTAGAACTTCCGAAGTTAAGATTTCCTACTACTATCATGCTTAGCTTAGCTAATAGAAAACAAGGGTGGAATATATATTCATGCTATGGAAAATTTCTAAGTCTGAGGACTTGAGTTTTGTTTAATAAAACAACTAAGTAAATAAATCACCTGGGTGGAATGGAAGGAATGGTTTGTGTTGAGTGGTTACACAAGGGCAGGGGACTGGTGAACCTTGTGTATCTCACTTGTGGATGGCCACCCAGGAACAAAGAGATTTGAGATGTCAAATGTTGAGAAGCTTCAAGTGCAGCCACTTGGCATTATGGGCTCTGCCTGGATCATATAGGTTGCAATAACTTAGCCAAATGGACAGTTGGTGGTAGGGGTTTGATAGGTTGGAGCGCGTCCATTTTGGTCTAAGGGAAGGCTTCTGAAAGATCTTGTCTTGGTGAAACCAAGTCTTGTGGGGAAAGTGCACCACCTCTGCAGAGTGTAAAATCTAAGTACTTAGCCATGTCCCTGGCAAAGGACAATTTGAGTATCAAGACATGGAAGCTATCAAGAATCTCATCATCCAAATTTCTAAGTTAAAAACTTGTGGTTGAACAAGGGTTAAAGGATCTTCAATCTTTGATTGGTAGATGCCTTGGGTGATTTTTGCCAAACAAAAACTTAGTGTTTTCAACTGATAGGAAAATCTATTTTTGAGCAATGCAAGCCTAAGCTCCACTTAGCCGAATGCATATAGATGACAGATACTACTATTCTACCATAGTATCACTTGCCAATACAATTCAAATGTATTGACCCTTGTGGCTGTAACTTGTTATGTTGCAGGTTTGTTTGATATTAGTGAAGTTTAAATGATTAGGATTACAAGTCTATAACCAATATGTTTGCCTGTGGCACTTTGAAGATGAAGGACCCCATGTTTATAGATATTCTGCTGCAATGTAATGTAATAGCCAAATGAGCTATGTAAGATGTAATAACTTATTTTATTCCTGGTTATAAAGTTCTATTATGACCTTTGTTTCTTGATATTACATCTTAACTGTGGATGCTAGCTATTGATCCAGGGACTAGCATTGTAAACACAGGGATCTCTACCTTATTAAAGCTTGGGAACCTTACAGATGGTATCAGAGCATTGTGTTGCCTGTAGGATTTGTAAACCTAGGATTGGACAAAACCCCTTAGAAAAATAGGAGTTGTATTTGTTCCAAACTTATTTACAAACAATCTTGTAAACTCTTTCCTCAACCATTTTGGTTTTGATTCTACATCTCTTTTATTTCAAACTTGATGAACAAAACCTACCCCATGGCCAAAGACTTCCCCATGAGCTAAGGACTTCATCAACTCTAATGACTTCAACATCTTCAACTCTAATGACTTCAACATCTTCAACATTTTCACCAAGGACTTCAACCTTGGATATCACTAAGGAATACAAGTGAGACAAGAAATATTACTCAAGACTTGAAGACTAAGGAAACACAACTTAGAAGGAACCATGATCACCTTTGAAGTTTTTGTGACCAAGAATTTTCTCAAGAAGAAAAAAACCTCATTCAAGAAGAATCAACCAGGAAGGATGGATAGATCACAAATGAACCATATAGATGGACCACCATATTTAGTTTAAGTCAAACCCACCAACTTAGGTGGTGTAACAAAAATATTTTTGGCTGCCCAAAAATTATGCTTGAACTTGTTGTTTGAATGGAATGTTTGCTTGTGATTGCTTGCACATTGCTTGTGTGAATTGTGATGTGTGTGATTAGAATTATTTCCTTAGAAATCTTTTGCCTATTCTAATCCCAATCCAACCCCAAACAGATGACTTCTCCAAGAAACTCCAACATCAAGGTTGATGACAACAACAATAACCAAGAGATGCACATGAGAGAACAACTACTACCAAACCAAACCCAGTTGAGCCAAGTGACAACTCAGCTTTTAACCAACAACAATGGACTAGACCCAGCCATACAAAGGATTTTGAAACTTCAATCCCAATTGTTGCAAGGATTAGCTACTCAAATGATCAACATGGGAGAAAACTTTTCCCAAGGAGCTAATGACAACAAATATGACAAAGATGTTATTCTAGAAGGAACCTAAGCGTGCAATATTTGTGGAGACAAAGATCATACATCCAAGGAGCATGAAGATCAATGCCCTAACTGTGAAGAGAGACATCCAACTAATCAATGCCCCACATCTCAAGTGACTTGTTTCCTATGTGAAGGAAATGATCATGCCCCTATTCAATGCCCCATCTATCCTATAGTTCAACAAATGAAGCAAGATGGAATGCATCAAATGTTTGGAAACCACCATAAGGGAACAACTTCTACCAAGATGGATGAAGGCAAAGTCAGAACCATGCCACATAAGGCCAAATCCAAAGTGACCATAAAGTGTTGCTACTCTTGTGAAGAAGAAGGTCATATCTCTAGTAACTGCCCCAAGAAGAGAGAAAGATTCCCCACCTTTGAGGTGAGGTATGAAGAGCATGAACTAGAAGAACTCCTAGCTTTGGAGAGACCCAAAAAGAAGAAGAAGGACAAAAGCCAGTTGCAATGTTACAATTGCAAAGAGATGGGACACTATGCCAGTGAATGTCCAGAAAAGAAGAAGAGCCAAGAAGACAAACAAAATCTAGTGAAACCCAAGATGAGGAAGGATATTAGCCAAGTGATGTGCAACCACTGCAAAAAGTTAGGACATTGTGCATCATATTGTCCAGAGAAGCCACCTCAAGACCTCAACCTTATCACATGTTTCAAATGCAAGGAGCTAGGCCACTATGCAAACCTCTGTCCAGAAAAGTTACATCAAGATCCCAAGTAAGACATGATGTAATCTAGTTGGAAATTTTAAGGGTGGTAGTGCCCTAGATGCTTTTGAGCCAACTTGTAACCCCTAGCCTCCCCAAATCTCGGGACGAGATTTATTTTAAGGGTGGTAGCCTGTCACATCCCAAGATTTTCCAAATCTTGTAATGTGAAAAATAAAATAAACAAAATAAAATTTTGTTGAAAATCAGGGTCAAAAGAAACTTTTTGTTTCAAAAAGGAAACTTAAAATCCCATCTTGAACAAACTTTGGTAAAAGTTTGAACTCAACAAAATCCAAATCAAGGGAATTGCATTCCTCAATGAATGTATCTGGAAATTTAAACACTTGGAAAAATAAATCCAAACCCTAAAACCCTAACGGAAATAAAATCATTTCCAAAGTTATCTCCAAGCCTATGGATTTGATCCATATAAAAAATTGTCAAAAAACATTCACAAATGATCAAGAAAGACAAATAGAAATAATAAAGCCATATAAATTGGTTTCACTCAATTTGGAACCATAAATAAAATCTTATGAATTTAACAAGATAAGAAATTGAATTCCCAAAGCTATTAAAGCCCTTATCTAAACCCATGCCAAATGGTGAGAAATTAATCCTAAAAGGATTTAAAAGGATAAACAAATATAAAATAAAATTTCACAAATTGGAATCACCAAGTTTGGATCTCTAAATAAAAAGATATGGATTTTATAAGATGAAGAAAGAATTATTAAATAAAGAATATTTAAAGACCAAATAAAATCTTGGCCAAATCTATTAAGCAAATGGAATGATTATAATCCCAATCCAAATGAAATAAAAGGATAAAGAATATTCCAAATAAAATAAAATGGCAATAACCATTCTATCCCTATCTTATTAAAGACAAATCTCTAAATAAGAATACATGAGAAAATGGTATTTTGGAATTTACCCAAGTGAATTAAAAGTTGTTTAAAAACCTTAAATAATAAGATCAAAGGAAACCTCTAAATAAAAATTATGGAATTAAAACTATATTTAATTCCATTGGAATTAAAACAAATACCCAATCTTAATGATTAATAAATCATATTAAATACTTTCCAAATGATTCAAGATGAATGATTTGAACCAACTAATCAAATAAAAACCTACTGAAAGGTTTTTGAAGAATGTAGAAGTCAAATGGGAATTAAAAATATTATTAAATACTATCTAATTAAAAGCTAGAGCCTATTTTGAATAAATAAAATACCCCAAAATGAATAAGGTTTTATTCAAAAATTGATATCATAATACAATACTAATCAATATTTGAATCTACACAAAATCTGGCAAGGTTTTGAAATCAAATTGAGGTTTGAATTGATTAAACCAAACCAAAACAGAATAAAAAGAAAAGGAAAAAGAAAAACAGAAGCAGTACAAAAAAAATGAAAGAAGCAGCCCAGCCAGCAAAGCCCATCTGGCCCAGCAAGAGCCCACCCCGGAAACCCTCTCACCGAAACGTTTTCTCACCACGGACCTGACCCACTCAGTCGCCGAGAAGCAGGCCCCACCTCACCCCTCTCTATCTCACTGTCAACCCGACCCCACCGCCCAGTCTTCTTCCTCCCCGCGAAGACCACGCCCTCGTCACTGTTTCTGCGTTGATTTCACGAGCTTAATTCTTGATTAATGGCGCAATAACACCGCCCCGCGACCACGCCTACTTAACCGCCTCCCCCTCCTCTCCGTTTCGCCCTCAATCCCCCACCGTAGTGCGCCCCCAGGCTGCCTAATTTCGCGATACACTGCCACTGTCTCCGGCGAGTTCTTCCATCGATTCCGGCTAGACCCTGCCGCCCCTCGCCCCCTCGAGCGCCCAAGCGTCACCCCCAGACCCTGGCGATTCTCTCTGCATCCTCAACTTGGCCGTGCTTGACCCAGGACATGAACAACCTCCTCGACTGAACATCACCGCCGTCTGCTCCCTCTCCGGCGACTTCCCTGGTAACCATCTGACTGCCCCTCGTCTTTCCAAAGATTCGCCTGTGACCAGTGAACTTGTCCGCGTCTAACGCCACTTGTTTTGTGTCCTACCGTGCTCTGTAGCCTCGCAAACCACGACGCCAGTGTGTGCCCGACGCCAGGCAAACTCTGACGAGCAATATTGGTCATCCTCGTGCGCCCCTTGCCATCTCGCAAGCAAGTCGAGCTTCTACGACCTCCTGCGAATGGTGAGACATCTCTCCTCCTTCCTTGCTTCCTGCTCCTCCAGAACCGCCGCTAGCAGAATCGCGCCGCTGCTCGTCACTGGATTGTGCCGCCAATCCTTGGTCAGGGGACCGCAGCCATCAGATCTAGATCGCACGGTTAGGATAGATCGACTGAGCGAAAGGGTACGAGTGTCTCTGCGCCGCTCGATCCAACTTAGATCTAACGCCTCACAGCGGCCGATCCGCGCGAAACGGTATGCACCAATAAGAAAGCGCCGCGTGTCCCAGAGATGATTTAAAACAGAAATTGTGTCTATTAGATGTTCCAATTTGAAAAATTCATAACTTTAGATCTACACGTCCAAATTTTACAAACTTTATATCATTGGATTCATCAAGACAAGCCCTAGCCAACCATGCACTTTGTTTAGTAAAAACCTTCTATTAGAATGTTTGTTTTTGCAGAAACTTATGTATGCTTGTTTAGGATATAAAAATTATTACAAAATTATTTTGAGGATAAAATCTTTGGAAAATGATTTTTTTTGAACCTAATGACCCTAGGAAACAAATTGTGGTTTCAAAAATGTATTTGGTGAAACAAAAGAATGAATCTTTGATTTAAACCATTTCTAGTCAAATAAAAATATGGTTTATTTGTTAAAAGTGGTTTTGGAAGAAAAACTTTGAGAAATGTTTTGGAAATAAACTCTCTGACCTTAAACACAAGATTTTATGGTTTGAAAACATATTTTGTGAACCCTATAGATTAATGCCTTATTAAAAACATTTCTACACCACATAAAATGATACCTTGTTTTAAAAATGGTTTATAAAGTGAAACCTTTTGCAAATGAGTTTGCCACTTTATAAAATGACCATTAGGTGTTTTCAAATGTTTGTGAACCTTTAGAAACCACTTTTCCAAATAAAACAATCTTTGGCATGCTTGCATGCATTATCTTGTTTTTATGATTTTATGTGATGGATTGCTTGAATGGTAGATTGAACTTGTGCCTTGCTTGATTGAATTGTAGTGACTTGAAGAGTGTGATTGTAGCAAGGAGAAGGAGTGAACTTATACTCTACCAAAAAGGCAAGTGATGCTTCATAGTTTGTCCTATTATTTTCACTATGCATTAGTGATATTTCTAAGTAGGACTTGCATGGAATTTTGCTAAGTGTAAACTATGCCATGGGAAATCCTAGTAGATGAACCCTTAGTAGAATTTCCCAAGTTAAGATTTCCTACTACTATCATGCTTAACTTAGCTAATAGAAAACAAGGGTGGAATATATATTCATGCTATGGAAAATTTCTAAGTCTGAGGACTTGAGTTTTGTTTAATAAAACAACTAAGTAAATGAATCACCTGGTTGGAATGGAAGGAATGGTTTGTGTTGAGTGGTTACACAAGGCCAGGGGACTGGTGAACCTTGTGTATCTCACTTGTGGATGGCCACCCAGGAACAAAGAGATTTGAGATGTCAAATGTTGAGAAGCTTCAAGTGCAGCCACTTGGCATTATGGGCTCTGCCTGGATCATATAGGTTGCAATAACTTAGCCAAATGGACAGTTGGTGGTAGGGGTTTGATAGGTTGGAGCGCATCCATTTTAGTCTAAGGGAAGGCTTCTGAAATATCTTGTCTTGGTGAAACCAAGTCTTGTGGGGAAAGTGCACCACCTCTGCAGAGTGTAAAATCTAAGTACTTAGCCATGTCCCTGGCAAAGGACAATTTGAGCATCAAGACATGGAAGCTATCAAGAATCTCATCATCCAAATTTCTAAGTTAAAAACTTGTGGTTGAACAAGGGTTAAAGGATCTTCAATCTTTGATTGGTAGATGCCTTGGGTGATTTTTGCCAAAGAAAAACTTAGTGTTTTCAACTGATAGGAAAATCTATTTTTGAGCAATGCAAGCCTAAGCTCCACTTAGCCGAATGCATATAGATGACAGATACTACTATTCTACCATAGTATCACTTGCCAATACAATTCAAATGTATTGACCCTTGTGGCTGTAACTTGTTATGTTGCAGGTTTGTTTGATATTAGTGAAGTTTAAATGATTAGGATTACAAGTCTACAACAAACATGTCTGCCTGTGGCACTTTGAAGATGAAGGACCCCATGTTTATAGATATTCTGATGCAATGTAATGTAATAGCCAAATGAGCTATGTAAGATGTAATAACTTATTTTATTCCTGGTTATAAAGTTGTATTATGACCTTTGTTTCTTGATATTACATCTTAACTGTGGATGCTAGCTATTGATCCAGGGACTAGCATTGTAAACACAGGGATCTCTACCTTATTAAAGCTTGGGAACCTTACAAAAATCTTCTTTCTGCCATAACTTTTTACTCTTTTTGAATTTGGGGAAGCTGTAAAACTTCCGGCCGTTAAAATCGAGTAGGAAATTTCGAGACGATCATTTTGGTATATTAAACTTTTTTTTCCGACATCGTATGCAAAAGTTACGACCGTTTTACTGTCCCATGAACTTTTTTTGCAAAATACATCGAAATTCATTTTTTTTAATTTTCCCTACAACTATACCCCAAAATACAATTACATCTTCAAGGAATTTATTTTTTGAATTTTTTATCATTTTCATTTATTTTTTACAAAAGTTAAAAGGCGATCCACTAGGGGGGGTGTGAAAACTTTGGTCAACTGAATCATGTGGTGGGTCCTACCCTCACTTTCTGTGGCGCATATGTCCATATGCACCACAGAAGTTTCCAACTTCTATGGCGCATATGGACATATGCGCCACAAAAGTTGAAACTTCTGTGGCACGTTTTTCCTATATGCGCGACAGAAGTGTGAAGATTTCTGTGGCGCATTGTCTGAAATGCGCCACTGGACAACTTCTGTGGTGCATGGTCAGAACCATGCGCCACAGAAGGTTTTTCTATCTATAGCTGGTTTCCTAGTAGTGCTCATGGAGTAGAAAAACATAAATGCATAGGACTCCTTCAAAGTTCATAAGGGTGACTAGATACAAATAGTTCAAGAACAAGCAATATCAACAATATGAATCAATCAATAAATTTTGGGACAATGCACATAGAACTAAGAATGGAAACTATGCTCTCTTAATTGGTGCCTAAGGATAGAAGGTGGAGACTCAATATAATAGTGGAAGAAAAGCCCTTCATAAAAGGAAGAAGGGATTTCAAGTTTTAAAAAGAGCTTCCAAAAATTATGGTACCACTAGTAGAGAAAGCCTTATAGCAGCCATCCTTACTGCCGGCGAAATGGGCACGTGCTCGCCGGCGGTAAGGGCTTCCAGGCCTGCATAATATTACCACCGGCGAAATGAACTCCCCACGCCGGCGACAGAAGAAGTACCACTAGCGAAAGCGGCATGTACCCGCCAGGGATAGGGTGGGCCGCGTGCCTCCCGGATGGGCTGCCACTTACCGCTGGCGAAACTGTCCCTGCTTGCCGGGGCGATCCCAATGAGCGCCGGCGAACGCGGACCGCGCACGCCAGGTATAGTGTGGGCCACGTGCCCCCAGATGGGCCGCCACTTACCGCTGGCGAAATGTCTCTTTCTCGCCAGGGATAGATCCTTATACCACCGGCGAAAAACATAGCGCTCGCTGGGGATGCATGGGGGGAGGACGGGTAGGCCACTGGGCCGTGTTATTACCTCTGGTGATTTGGTGCTTTCCACTGGTGGTAAACGACTACCGGGCATATTTTGCCGGTGGTAACCTAGGACTTATTACAAGGTCGAACCAGCCACCTACCAATACCTCCTCACTCACCACTAGCTCCCCTTTCTTGGAAACTCAAGCCCAAGATTTGCTAGCTCATTCCCCCACTTCTCCCCACCTATTTTAGCTAATTCAACCAACAAAGTTTAATATATTTGTGAAGATTTCTCTCCGCTCGCATGAATTATTAGATATACCTAGCAAGATCTAGATCTAGATCTAGATCCATCTCCCCCACCACCTTTCCCACTTCTCTCTACCGGTGCTCTCCCACCACCTTTCCCACTTCTCTCTACCGGTGCTCTTGGACCTCGCGTCTAATAGGTATAATATGGTGGAATGTGCATGAGTGTTGGCGACAAAAGTCACCGGTGATGTCACTTGTGATGGTGAAAAGCGTGGTTGCACGCATATGTGGACCTTTTTTGTGTTGTTTTGCCGGTGGAATGTGCATGTACAATGAGTTGCCAATGTTTTGCCGGAATGTCGATTAACTTCCATTCCAGCGAATTTCTGGCACTCCGACGAGACCATTTTTAGAAAAGGTCATGCCGAATTTTTTCGTGAAAGCAGCCGAACAAGGCAACGGTTCTAATCTATTCTCTTATTGTGCAGGCGACGATGGTCATCGAGATGAAGGAAAGCTTGGTGGATAGATACGTGGAACCCGTGACTCCCGACATGTCTCGAAATAACCGCTTGTAAATAAGATGTCCGTGTCGAGAATGCAAACTATCGTCATTGTTTGACCCCTTGTCACGCACGGTGAATGAGCACCTGCTCAGGTATAGTTTCATGGAGGGCTACACTCAGTGGATGGATGATGGAGATGATGATGATGACGATGACCATAAGGAAGAGGATGTCGTTCAACATGAAAATGAAGATGATGAGGAGGGAGAAGAACGGGATGTCGCACATGACGACGACGGCCGTGATGAACAAGTGTGTACTATACTATTAAACTCCTACGGAGGCGATAGATCATTTGCAACTAACTTAATTAGCCATCATTTTATGTGTGTTTGTTGCCACCAACGGAATTGCGCTATCATTTTATGTGTGTTTGATGCCTCCGACAGAATTGCGCTATCATTTTATGTGTGTTTGCTGCCTTCGAAGGAATTGTGCTATCATTTTATGTGTGTTATTTTTTGCCTCTGACAGAATTGCGCTATCATTTTATGTGTGTTTGTTGGCTCCGACGAAATTGTGCTATCATTTTATGTGTGTTTGTTGCCTCCGACGAAATTGCGCTATCATTTTATGTGTGCATGTTTGCCTCTGACGGACCATCATTTTATGTGTGTTTGTTGCCTCCGACGGAATTGCGCTATCATTTTATGTGTGTTTGTTGCCTCCGATGGAATTGCGCTATCATTTTATGTGTGTTTGTTGCCTTCAACGAAATTGCGCTATCATTTTATGTGGGTGTTATTAGTTGCCTTTGATGGAATTGCACTATCATTTTATGTGTGTTTGTTGCCTCCGACGGAATTGTACTATCATTTTATGTGTGTTTGTTGCCTCCGACGGAATTGCGCTATCATTTTATGTGTGTTATTTTTTGCCTCCGACGGAATTGCGCTATCATTTTTTGTTTGTTGTCTCCGAAGAAATTGCGCTATCATTTTATGTGTGTTTGTTTCCTCCGACGAAATTGCACTATCATTTTATGTGTGCATGTTTGCCTCCGACGGACTATAATTTTATGTGTGTTTGTTGCCTCCGACGGAATTGCGCTGACATTATATGTGTGTTTGTTGCCTCCGACGGAATTGCGCTATCATTTTATGTGTGTTTGTTGCCTCCGACAAAATTGCGCTATCATTTTATGTGTGTTATTTGTTGCCTCCGACGGAATTGCGCTATCATTTTATGTGTGTTTGTTGCCTCCAAATAAATTGCGCTATCATTTGATGTGTGTTTGTTGCCTCTCCGACGAAATTGCGCTATCATTTTATGTGTGCATGTTTTCCTCCAATGGACTATCATTTTATGTGTGTTTTGCCTCCGATGCAATTGCGCTATCATTTTATGTGTGTTATTTGTTGCCTCTGACGGAATTGTGCTATCATTTTATGTGTGTTTGTTTCCTCCGACGAAATTCGCACTTCAACAACAAAGGAGTCGAGCAAACGAGTGCTTGTTAAAATCGTTGAGTTTCAAGTTTTATGTCCAGCCCTAGACAGAAAGTGCGATGGACCCACCTAGCAGTGACCTTGGCCCCACCTAATAATACCACCGGCGAATTCGCACCAAACCACCGGGGGTAGCACGGGATGGCCCTACCTGCCAGTATCGATACCACCGGCGAATTCGCACAAAATACCGGGGGTAGCATGGGCTGGCCCCGCCTGCCAGTGACCCTAACTTTACCACCTGCGTATATGTGAAAACGCCGGGGGTAAGTGCCTGTGGGTCCCACCCAGTGGATAAGGTTTTGTCCTCCCCTCTCTAGCTCCTGCTCAGATCGAACCCCACCAGCCGTCTCGATCTGCCTCCTTCCCCGTCACTCCCCGGCCGTCTCAATCCGCCGCCATCCGCCATCAACGAGCTGAGTCCCCCCGGCCCCATCTCCCCTCCATTCTCTCTTCCCCTCTCCCTCCACTACCTAACCCTCTCCACCTAGCAAAATCCCGTGGACGACAGAGCCACTGCCCCCTCGTCGACCTCCCAAAGGAGTAGGCCGCCGTGGAGAAGCCATCACCGTACCCTCCGCCACCATCCCCATTGCTCCCCACCCGTCTCGATCCACCGTCATCCGCGTAGATCTGCTGTCGTCCGCCATCAGTGAGGTGAGTCCCCCCCCCCCGGCCTCCTCTCCCCCCTTCCTCTCTTCCCACTACTGGAAAAACCATCTTCGGTTCGATGTGAACAAGGCCAGCAGTCCCGGCCTGGCACAGCCCGCGACTAGTGGGAGCACTAGTCCCGGGCCATGAGGCCTCTAACGGCTAGAAAATTTCGTAGTCACTAGTCCCGGGCCGGACCAGGTCATTAGTCGCAGTCCGTAATACGACCCGGGACTAATAACCTGGAGCAGGCCAGCTGGTCCTTTCGTGGACTATTAGTCCCAGTTCGTATCACGGCCCGGGACTAGTTGTCCACCACTATATATTCTGCCTCCTGTCCTGCTGCCCTAAAGCACATGGTGGCCATTTTTCTCAAAGAAGCAAGAGAGTTCATGCCATTTTTTTCTCAAGATTTGTCAAGATTTAGTTTGCAACACCTAAATCCAAAGCTTTAAAAGGTTAGAACTTCATTATTTCATCTCTTATTGCTACTTTAGCTCTATAATGCTCTAGAAGTATAGAGATATGGATCAATGCATGCATGCTCTAGAAGTAGCTAGAAGGATTTTGATATATATATATGTGTAACAAATTTTGATTAGGCACATAGTTACTGAAAATTGAAATGTGTAATTTTAGAGTTTCAGAGCTTAGAATGGAATGAGGTTTTCACTGATAGAACAATAATAAAAAACTCCACATTTATCATGTTGATTATTTTCTCCAATTCACAAATTGGTGCATGTAAATTTTTCAAAATTCAAAATTAATGCTCTAGAAGCTCTCAATATAACTTGTAATAATTTTATCATGTTGTGTAATGGTTTCTGATATACTTTTACTATAATGCAGGTGGTCCAAGAATGGATGTACGGTACTGACCGACGCTCTGGCGAGTTCATTAATGGCGTGCATGAATTCATCTGTGTTGCTGATGCAAACAAGCGCAATGGTTTTGTATTCTATCCATGTAATGGATGTAATAATCAGAAGGATTACTCTGACTCAAAAACCCTTCACAGCCACCTGTTGAAGTCCAACTTCATGCCCAGTTATAATTGTTGGACCAAACACGGAGAGAGAGGGTTTAGAATGGAAGACAATGAAGAGGAGGAGGAGGATGACAACTATCATGGTTTCCCTGAGTACGGAGATACTTCCATGGGGGATGCTGAAGGGGAGGATGAACAAGAGACACATGATGAACCCGCTGATGATCTTGGTCAGACCATTGCCGATGCACGAAGAGATTATGAAACTGAAAAGGATAGGGAGAAGTTCAATCACATGTTAGAGGATCACAAAAAGTTGTTATACCCAAATTGCAAAAATGGTCTGAAAAAGCTGGGCAGCACACTGGAATTGCTGCGATGGAAGGCTGAGTGTGCTATACCTGACTCCTTATTTGAAAAGTTGCTGAAAATGATGAAGAATATGCTTCCAAAAGACAACGTATTGTCCGCCAGTACGTACAAAGCAAATAAGGTTGTCTGCCCTCTAGGTTTAGAGGTTCAGAAGATACATGCATGCCCTAATGACTACATCCTCTACCGCGGTGAGGAGTATGAGAATTTGGATGCATGCCCGGTATGCACTTCACTTTGGTATAAGATTAGACGAGAATATTTTTTGAATGCCTAAGCAGTATTAAGGTCCCGTCTGGCTTCTCGTCGAATATAAAGGGAATAATAAATATGGCAGAAAAAAGTTCCAAAACCTAAAGTCTCATGACTGCCACGTGATTATGACGCAAATGCTTCCGATTACATTGAGGGGGCTTCTACCAGATAATGTTCGAGTACCCATTGTGAAGCTATGTGCATTTCTCAATGTAATCTCTCAGAAGATAATCAATCCTGAAGATCTACCACGGTTACAGAATGATGTGGTCCAATGTCTTGTCAGTTTTGAGTTGGTGTTCCCACCATCCTTCTTTAATATTATGACGCACCTGCTGGTTCACCTAGTCGAAGAGATTTCCATTCTCGGTCCTGTATTTCTACACAATGTATTTCCCTTTGAGAGGTTCATGGGAATCTTAAAGAAATATGTTCGTAATCGTGCTAGGCCAGAAGGAAGCAACTCCAAGGGATATGGAACAGAGGAGGTCATTGCATTTTGTGTTGACTTTGTTCCTGACCTTAGGCCGATTGGTCTTCCTCAATCGCGGTATGAGGGGAGACTGAGTGGAAAGGGTACTCTAGGAAGGAAATCAATAATATGTAGGGATGGACATTCTTACACCGAAGCACATTACACCGTTCTATAGAATTCTATCTTGGCAGCCCCATATATCGAGGAACACAAGAAAATCTTACGCTCCAACAACCCTGGAAAGCATGACTCTTGGATTAGAGATGAAAACATGAAGAGTTTTGGCGGTTGGTTGCAACATCTCATCAAAAACAACACTCTTGGAGATCAGCTATACTTGTTGTCTAGGTCACCATCTTCGACTATATCGACTTTCCAAGGGTACGAGATAAATGGGTATACATTTTACATGATAGCCCAAGATAAAAAGAGCACCAACCAAAACAGTGGTGTCCGCTTTGATGCAACAGACAACAATGGGTCAAAGACCACATATTATGGTTACATAGAGGAGATATGGGAACTTGACTATGGAGCTACTTTTAAGGTCCCCTTGTTTCGGTGCAAATGGGTCAAGCTGACAGGAGGAGGGGTTGAGGTAGACAAGAAATACGGAATGACATCGTTGGATCTCAACAATCTTGGGTACTGTCACATCCCAAGATTTTCCAAATCTTGTAATGTGAAAATAAATTAATAAAATAAAACTTTGTTGATTTTCAGAGCCAGAAGAAACTTTTTGAACTCAATTTGAACTTCAAACCCATTTGAATTAAATAAAATCCTAAAGGGATTTTATAAAGATAAACATTTATTAAAGGATAATAAAAATATTTAAAATACTATTTTGGATCACTTAATAAAAGATTTGGTATTCAAAAGAAAAGATGGATTTATAAATAAAGATTACCTAATAAAGGCAAATTAAACCTTGGCCAAGCTTTTGAATTAAAACATTTTATTTTAAATAAAATAGCAAAGGTTTAATTAAAAATAATAAAGGATTTCTTAAATAAAATAATTAATATCCAAACTCTTTTAAAATAAAAGGTCTTACCAATCTAATTGAAACATCAAGACTTATTAAATTGTTTAAAATAGGTTTTCCAAGTATTTTATATTCTCTAATAAAACCTACTAAAGTGTTTTGGCTTTATTTTAGATTTCAAAATAAAAAGTTTTAATAAAACAAATCCTATTGGATTTAATAATGAAAGTCTATTATAATAATTAATAATGGATACTAAAATAAAAGGTTATTTTGTTTTAAAACAAATTTCCCAATATTATATATTTCCCAAATTAAACCTACTGATTTGGTTTTGAAAATATTTAGGTTTCAAATAAAGATTTTAAAATCAAACTCCATTGGATTTCATAACTAAAAACCCATTTCATTTAATTATTAATGGACCCTAAAGTAAAAGGATTATATTATTTTAAACAAGTTTTCAAAATATTCTTTATTAACAAATAAAACCTACTGATTTGGATTTGAAAACACTTGGATTTAAAATGGTGATTTTATCAAATAAATCAAACCCTATTTAAATAAATAACTAAAGGTACATTTTATTTAATTAAGGAATGGATCCTAAAAGGAATTAAAATATTATTTTAGTTTAGAATTTTGGTACTTGTTACTGAACATAATCAAGTTCAAAAGTTGTGAAGAGTGATGTTAGTTTGAATTTATTTGGTTGATTGAATCATATATTTGAATAATCAAATCAGAAAATAAAATGGAAAAGAATAAAACAAGCAAACAGAAAAAAATAAAAGAAAACCAACCCAACCCAGCAACCCACGAAGCCCACCAGCGGCCCAACTCTTTTTCCCTCTCCGAACCGTTTTCCCTCACTGCTGAAGCAACCCATGGAGTCAATGACCGGTGGTCCCGTCTTCTCTCTCTCTCTCACTCACTGACAGAGGACCCCACTACCCTGTTCTTCTTCTCCACCCGCAGCAACCGTTCCTCGCCGTTTACTGCCGTTGAATGCCGTCGTAAATCCTCTTTACTGGCCGAGTAATCCCCACCAGCGACCACTCCCTCTTAATCGCCTCCTTCCCCTCTCCTGTTTCCCTCAGACGCCATCCTCTATCTGCCACCAGGCCGTTGCCATTTCCTTCTGCACCTCCTCTGTCTCCGACGACTTCTACTACCGATTCCGACTGCTACACGCCCCCCCTTACTCTCTGGCACGCCCAAACCTTCTCCCCACTCCCTGGAGCACCTCCCTGTACCAACCATTCATCCGCGGGCGTCCCAGGAAGTCGACTTCGACAAGGATCAGAAGCGCCGCCGTCTGCCTGCTTCTCCGACGAGCCCCGCAGGTAGAACCCAGTCGCCCCTCTTCTTCTGGTGCATGCTCACATCATCTCCGTGACCTCCTGCGTCTAACCCAGCCCTTCGTTTGTCTTCTCGTGGACCACAGCAACGTCCTCGACCTCGACCAGAGCCGCCCGTCGCCAGTAGCAACTCCGGCGAGGGATTCTGCTCGTCCCCGTGCGCCCCTTCATCAACCAGTAGCAGGTTGAGCATCACCGTGCCACGACGAACCCAGTGAGCTCCCTCTCATCTTCCCTCGTTTCCAGTTTCGCTAGCGCCGCCGCCAACTGACCGCTCCGCCGCTCGCCGGTGTTATCCCGCCGCCAGTTCGTGACCGTTTGATATGAGCCGTCCGATATCGATCAAGCGGGTGAGATAGAACGACTTAAACGCGAAGGGGTACTCGATCTGAGCCACTCGATTTAACTAGATCCAACGCACCAGAGCGTGATCCGCAGCGAACCGTTTTCGGCCAATTAGATTAAGACGCGTGGCAGGATCTGTTTTAAAACTGATTTTGAAATCTGATTGAGTTGCAAACTTCAAACCCTTATATCTTTTGAACCACACGTCCAAATTTGGCAAATTTTATATCAAAAGATTCAGGAGAACAAGCCCTAGCCAACCCTACCCTTAGTTTAGCAAATAGTATTTGATAGATTGTTTGATTTTGCAGATTCTTTTGTGTGCTTGCTAACATTAGAAAAATCATTTAAAAATGAATTTTGAGATCAAACCTTTGCCAATTGGTTTGTTGTGACCCTACTGATCCTAGGAACCAACCCATAGTGTTAAAAATGATTTTTGTGAAATTTAAGTTGAATTATTTAACTTAGTCATTTTCTAGCCAAATAAAAAGAATAGTTTTTATTATGAAAATGTTTATGGAAAGAAAACTTTGAGTAGATGGTTTAGACCAAACCTACTGACCCAAAAACACCAAGTTTTGCAATAGCCACTCATTTGGTGAACCCCATGGGTTAATTCCTTAGTAAAAATATTTCTACACCACATAAAATAACACTTTGTTTTGAAAATGGTTTTAAAGTGAAACCTTTTGCAAATGACTTGGCCACTTTAGGAAATGACCATTAGATGAACCCAAATGACTATGACCCACTAGGAACCACTTTTTCAAACAAAACAAAGCTTGGCATGCTTGCATGCATTTCTTTGACTTTGTTATATATGTGTGTTGTTTTGATTGATTGGTAGATTGAGTTTGTGCCTTGCTTGATTAATTTGTAGTGACTTGAAGAGTGTGATTGTTGCAAAGATCAAGAAGTGAACCTATACTCTACCAAAAAGGCAAGTGATGCTTCATACTTTTTATCCTATTACTTTCACTATGCATTAGTGATTTTGTTAAGTAAAACTTGCATGGATTTTGCTAAGTATAGATCTTGCTATAGGAAAACATAGTAATGAATCCTTAGTAGGATTTTTCATAAGTTAAAGATATCCTATTACTACCAAGCTTAGCCTAGCTAATAGAAAACATGGGTGGAAAATATATTCACACTATGGAAAAATATTCTAAGTCTAAAGGACTTGTGATTTTGTCTAATAAAACAACTAAGTTAATAAATCACCTGGGTGGAATGGGCTTGCTTGGTGGAGAATGGTTGAGTGGTTCACAATGCCATGGACTTGGATTGTGTATCTCACTTGTGGATGGCCACCCAGGAAACAAAGGGATTTGAGATGTCAAATGTTGAGAAGCTTCAAGTGCAACCACTTGGCAATATGGGCTCTGCCATGATCATATAGGTTGCAAGAACTTAGCCAAATGGACAGTGGGTGGTAGTGTTTGATAGGTTGGAGCGCGTCCATTTTGGTCTAAGGGAAGGCTTCTGAAAGATTTTGTCTTGGGAAACCAAGTCTTGTGGGTAAAGTGCACCACCTCTGCAGAGTGTAAAATCTAAGTACTTAGCCATGTCCCTGGTAAAGGACAATTTGAGCATCAAGACATGAAAGCAATCAAGAATCTCATCATTCAAATTTCTAAATTAAAAATCTTGTGGTTTGAACAAGGGTTGTGTGAATTCTTCAATCATTGATGGAGAGATGGCTTAGTACAAGGATCTTGAAATCTTTGATTGAGGAAAATGATTTTGTCAAGCAAAAACTTAGTATTTTCAAAATGATAAGAAAAATCTATTTTGAGCAATGCAAGCCTCAACTCCACTTAGCCAAATGCATATAGTTGATAGACTCCACAATACTACCATAGTATCACTTGCCAATACAATTCAAATGTATTGACCCTTTGTGGCTGTAACTTGTATGTTGCAGGTTTGATTGTTTTTAGTGAAGATTGATTGATTAGGATTACAAAGTCTACAACCAACATCTGCCTGTGGCACTTTGAAGATGATGGACCCCATGCTTATAGTTATTCCGCTGCAATGTAATGTAATAGCCTAATGAGCTATGTTTGATGTAATAAACTTATGTTATTCCTGGTTATAAAGTTATATTATGACCTTTGTTTCTTGATATTACATCTTAACTGTGGATGCTAGCTATTGATCCAGGGACTAGCATTGTAAAACACAGGAGGGATCTACCATATTGGGTAGGGACCCTGACAGATGGTATCAGAGCAATGTGTTGCCTGTAGGATTTGTAAACCTAGGATTGGACAAAAACCCTTAGAAAAATAGGAGTTGTTTTGTTCCAAAAACTTATTTACAAAAACTTGTAAACTCTTTCCTCAACCATTTTGGTTTCAACTCTACTTCTCTTCTACTTCAACTTGATGGAAAAACCTACCCATGGCTAAAGACTACACCATGTGCAAAGGACTTCTTCAACATCTTCAACTCTAATGACTTCAACATCTTCAACTCTAATGACTTCAACATCTTCAGCATGATCACCAAGGACTTCCAACATGGAGACTACTAAGGACCACAAGTGAGACAAGGAAATCTTACTTAAGAATTAGAGACTGAGGGAATGCAAAATAAGAAGGAACCATCAACAACTTTGAAGTATTGTGACCAAGAGTTTTTCTCAAGAAACCATGATCTCATACAAGAAGAATCAACAAAGAAGGAAAGAAAGATCACAAGTAAACCATGTAGATAGACCACCATTTATAGTTAAGTCAAACACACCAACTTATGTGGTGTAACAAAAATATTTTGTTGCCTAAATATGTGCTTGAACTTTGTTGTTTGAGTGAAATGATTGTTTGTGAATGCATGCACATTGTTTGTGTGAATTGTGATGTGTGTGATTAGAAATAATTCCTTAGAAATGTCTTCCCTATTCTAAACTCCTTCCAAACCCAAACAGATGAATACCCCAAAGGACTCCAAGGTTGATGACACCAACACCAACCAAGCTGACAGCATGGGAGAGCTCTTAGCAACCCAACATCAGTTGAACCAATTAACAGCTCAGTTCCTAGCCAACAATAGTAATGAAGATCCAGCACTTCAAAAGTTTTTGGAGGAACAATCTCAACTAATGCTTAAGGTGACTAATCAAATGATTAGCATGGAAGAAAATTATCCTAGAAGAGAGTATGATAGCAAGGATGACAAGAATGTTGTTCTAGATGGAGCCCCAGCTTGCATTATTTGTGGAGACAAGGATCATACTTCCAAGGAGCATGAAGGACAGTGCCCCAATTGTGATGAAGACCATCCTGTTGGAGAATGTCCTACCTCTCAAGCTACTTGCTACCTTTGTGAAGGAAGTGATCATACTCCTGGTCTATGTCCCATATATGCCATGGTGGAACAAAGGCTACAAGAAGGATCCAAGTCCACCAAAGGAAAAGGACCACTCCTACATCCAAACAAGACAACCCAATTCAAAGGATCAAGGAAAATCAAGAAGCCCAAGCAGGACATGAGCCTTGTGCAATGTCGTAAATGTAAGGAAATGGGACACTACTCCAGTGGATGCCCAGAAAACAAGAGGAATAAAGAGATTGACCAAGTGTGGTGCAACAACTGCAAAGAACCAGGTCACTATGTAGCAACTTGCCCACAAGAGCAACGTAAAGAACTCAAGGACATTAATTGTTTCAACTGCAAGAATCCAGGACATTATGCAAGCAACTGTCCAGAAAGGATGAAGAACAAGTTGAACAAGCCTATGGAGAAACTCAATCTTGGCCCATGAGTCAAGCATAGTAACAAAACAAGAGTTTAACTTAGAGAAATTTCCAGGACCCAAGAAGGCCAATGTGTAATTTTTGTTTGAAAAATTTTAAGGGTGGTAGTACCCTAGTTGTTTGGAACTTGCTTGTAACCCCAGCCTCCCCAAATCTCGGGACGAGATTTATTTTAAGGGTGGTAGCCTGTCACATCCCAAGATTTTCCAAATCTTGTAATGTGAAAATAAATTAATAAAATAAAACTTTGTTGATTTTCAGAGCCAGAAGAAACTTTTTGAACTCAATTTGAACTTCAAACCCATTTGAATTAAATAAAATCCTAAAGGGATTTTATAAAGATAAACATTTATTAAAGGATAATAAAAATATTTAAAATACTATTTTGGATCACTTAATAAAAGATTTGGTATTCAAAAGAAAAGATGGATTTATAAATAAAGATTACCTAATAAAGGCAAATTAAACCTTGGCCAAGCTTTTGAATTAAAACATTTTATTTTAAATAAAATAGCAAAGGTTTAATTAAAAATAATAAAGGATTTCTTAAATAAAATAATTAATATCCAAACTCTTTTAAAATAAAAGGTCTTACCAATCTAATTGAAACATCAAGACTTATTAAATTGTTTAAAATAGGTTTTCCAAGTATTTTATATTCTCTAATAAAACCTACTAAAGTGTTTTGGCTTTATTTTAGATTTCAAAATAAAAAGTTTTAATAAAACAAATCCTATTGGATTTAATAATGAAAGTCTATTATAATAATTAATAATGGATACTAAAATAAAAGGTTATTTTGTTTTAAAACAAATTTCCCAATATTATATATTTCCCAAATTAAACCTACTGATTTGGTTTTGAAAATATTTAGGTTTCAAATAAAGATTTTAAAATCAAACTCCATTGGATTTCATAACTAAAAACCCATTTCATTTAATTATTAATGGACCCTAAAGTAAAAGGATTATATTATTTTAAACAAGTTTTCAAAATATTCTTTATTAACAAATAAAACCTACTGATTTGGATTTGAAAACACTTGGATTTAAAATGGTGATTTTATCAAATAAATCAAACCCTATTTAAATAAATAACTAAAGGTACATTTTATTTAATTAAGGAATGGATCCTAAAAGGAATTAAAATATTATTTTAGTTTAGAATTTTGGTACTTGTTACTGAACATAATCAAGTTCAAAAGTTGTGAAGAGTGATGTTAGTTTGAATTTATTTGGTTGATTGAATCATATATTTGAATAATCAAATCAGAAAATAAAATGGAAAAGAATAAAACAAGCAAACAGAAAAAAATAAAAGAAAACCAACCCAACCCAGCAACCCACGAAGCCCACCAGCGGCCCAACTCTTTTTCCCTCTCCGAACCGTTTTCCCTCACTGCTGAAGCAACCCATGGAGTCAATGACCGGTGGTCCCGTCTTCTCTCTCTCTCACTCACTGACAGAGGACCCCACTACCCTGTTCTTCTTCTCCACCCGCAGCGACCGTTCCTCGCCGTTTACTGCCGTTGAATGCCGTCGTAAATCCTCTTTACTGGCCGAGTAATCCCCACCAGCGACCACTCCCTCTTAATCGCCTCCTTCCCCTCTCCTGTTTCCCTCAGACGCCATCCTCTATCTGCCACCAGGCCGTTGCCATTTCCTTTTGCACCTCCTCTGTCTCCGACGACTTCTACTACCGATTCCGACTGCTACACGCCCCCCCTTACTCTCTGGCACGCCCAAACCTTCTCCCCACTCCCTGGAGCACCTCCCTGTACCAACCATTCATCCGCGGGCGTCCCAGGAAGTCGACTTCGACAAGGATCAGAAGCGCCGCCGTCTGCCTGCTTCTCCGACGAGCCCCGCAGGTAGAACCCAGTCGCCCCTCTTCTTCTGGTGCATGCTCACATCATCTCCGTGACCTCCTGCGTCTAACCCAGCCCTTCGTTTGTCTTCTCGTGGACCACAGC
Source organism: Avena atlantica (assembly GCA_910589765.1). Lineage (NCBI taxonomy): Eukaryota > Viridiplantae > Streptophyta > Magnoliopsida > Poales > Poaceae > Avena > Avena atlantica. The sequence goes on from OU342736.1 coordinate 306,369,687, forward strand.
AACGTCCTCGACCTCGACCAGAGCCGCCCGTCGCCAGTAGCAACTCCGGCGAGGGATTCTGCTCGTCCCCGTGCGCCCCTTCATCAACCAGTAGCAGGTTGAGCATCACCGTGCCACGACGAACCCAGTGAGCTCCCTCTCATCTTCCCTCGTTTCCAGTTTCGCTAGCGCCGCCGCCAACTGACCGCTCCGCCGCTCGCCGGTGTTATCCCGCCGCCAGTTCGTGACCGTTTGATATGAGCCGTCCGATATCGATCAAGCGGGTGAGATAGAACGACTTAAACGCGAAGGGGTACTCGATCTGAGCCACTCGATTTAACTAGATCCAACGCACCAGAGCGTGATCCGCAGCGAACCGTTTTCGGCCAATTAGATTAAGACGCGTGGCAGGATCTGTTTTAAAACTGATTTTGAAATCTGATTGAGTTGCAAACTTCAAACCCTTATATCTTTTGAACCACACGTCCAAATTTGGCAAATTTTATATCAAAAGATTCAGGAGAACAAGCCCTAGCCAACCCTACCCTTAGTTTAGCAAATAGTATTTGATAGATTGTTTGATTTTGCAGATTCTTTTGTGTGCTTGCTAACATTAGAAAAATCATTTAAAAATGAATTTTGAGATCAAACCTTTGCCAATTGGTTTGTTGTGACCCTACTGATCCTAGGAACCAACCCATAGTGTTAAAAATGATTTTTGTGAAATTTAAGTTGAATTATTTAACTTAGTCATTTTCTAGCCAAATAAAAAGAATAGTTTTTATTATGAAAATGTTTATGGAAAGAAAACTTTGAGTAGATGGTTTAGACCAAACCTACTGACCCAAAAACACCAAGTTTTGCAATAGCCACTCATTTGGTGAACCCCATGGGTTAATTCCTTAGTAAAAATATTTCTACACCACATAAAATAACACTTTGTTTTGAAAATGGTTTTAAAGTGAAACCTTTTGCAAATGACTTGGCCACTTTAGGAAATGACCATTAGATGAACCCAAATGACTATGACCCACTAGGAACCACTTTTTCAAACAAAACAAAGCTTGGCATGCTTGCATGCATTTCTTTGACTTTGTTATATATGTGTGTTGTTTTGATTGATTGGTAGATTGAGTTTGTGCCTTGCTTGATTAATTTGTAGTGACTTGAAGAGTGTGATTGTTGCAAAGATCAAGAAGTGAACCTATACTCTACCAAAAGGCAAGTGATGCTTCATACTTTTTATCCTATTACTTTCACTATGCATTAGTGATTTTGTTAAGTAAAACTTGCATGGATTTTGCTAAGTATAGATCTTGCTATAGGAAAACATAGTAATGAATCCTTAGTAGGATTTTTCATAAGTTAAAGATATCCTATTACTACCAAGCTTAGCCTAGCTAATAGAAAACATGGGTGGAAAATATATTCACACTATGGAAAAATATTCTAAGTCTAAAGGACTTGTGATTTTGTCTAATAAAACAACTAAGTTAATAAATCACCTGGGTGGAATGGGCTTGCTTGGTGGAGAATGGTTGAGTGGTTCACAATGCCATGGACTTGGATTGTGTATCTCACTTGTGGATGGCCACCCAGGAAACAAAGGGATTTGAGATGTCAAATGTTGAGAAGCTTCAAGTGCAACCACTTGGCAATATGGGCTCTGCCATGATCATATAGGTTGCAAGAACTTAGCCAAATGGACAGTGGGTGGTAGTGTTTGATAGGTTGGAGCGCGTCCATTTTGGTCTAAGGGAAGGCTTCTGAAAGATTTTGTCTTGGGAAACCAAGTCTTGTGGGTAAAGTGCACCACCTCTGCAGAGTGTAAAATCTAAGTACTTAGCCATGTCCCTGGTAAAGGACAATTTGAGCATCAAGACATGAAAGCAATCAAGAATCTCATCATTCAAATTTCTAAATTAAAAATCTTGTGGTTTGAACAAGGGTTGTGTGAATTCTTCAATCATTGATGGAGAGATGGCTTAGTACAAGGATCTTGAAATCTTTGATTGAGGAAAATGATTTTGTCAAGCAAAAACTTAGTATTTTCAAAATGATAAGAAAAATCTATTTTGAGCAATGCAAGCCTCAACTCCACTTAGCCAAATGCATATAGTTGATAGACTCCACAATACTACCATAGTATCACTTGCCAATACAATTCAAATGTATTGACCCTTTGTGGATGTAACTTGTATGTTGCAGGTTTGATTGTTTTTAGTGAAGATTGATTGATTAGGATTACAAAGTCTACAACCAACATCTGCCTGTGGCACTTTGAAGATGATGGACCCCATGCTTATAGTTATTCCGCTGCAATGTAATGTAATAGCCTAATGAGCTATGTTTGATGTAATAAACTTATGTTATTCCTGGTTATAAAGTTATATTATGACCTTTGTTTCTTGATATTACATCTTAACTGTGGATGCTAGCTATTGATCCAGGGACTAGCATTGTAAAACACAGGAGGGATCTACCATATTGGGTAGGGACCCTGACAGGTACTTAGATGAACCATTAGTCCTAGCCAATGATGTGGCTTAGGTTTTCTATGTGAAGGACATGTCTACCAAACCTAGAAAAAGAAAAAATAAGAAAAAGAATACATCAGACGATGAGCCAAAGCGCCATATAGTTCTTTCAGGAAAAAGAAACATCGTGGGAGTGGAGGACAAGACAGACATGTCAGAAGATTGTGATAAGTTTCATGAAATTCCGCCCTTCGCGGTGAAGGATGACCCAAGCATCATGTTAATGAATGAAGATGCTCCATGGATACGACGGGATCAGAAAGGAACACACGTGAAGAAATGATATGTAATAATTGTAACTTTTTATGAGTGAAGATGCTCCATGTGTCCATTTTTATAGTGTTGTCTGCAAACAATCTTGAGTGTGTTAGTCCCGTTTTGTGGCTCGACCGGGACTAAAGGAGGGCCTTTAGTCCTGATTCATACTTACCATTAAGATTTGATCTCCAAACGCGTGAGGTCACATATTAGGGAGTGCCTCTATGACCAGTTTCTTGGAGATGCAGGAGGACTAGGCTCCGGCGGCATCTCCCTGAAACTGGCCGTAGTGGTGTCCCTGCTCTCGAAAACCATCTTGCAGCTTGTAACTTTTCTAACTAGATCAATACGCTTGGGAGCTAACTAATTTCACATACTAGGGATTGCCTCTATGACCAGTTTCTCGGAGATGCCGGAGGAATGCGCTCCGGCGGCATCTCCCTGAAACTGGCCGTAGTGTTGTCCCTTCCCTCGAAAACCATCTTGCAGCTTGTAACTTATCTAACTAGATCAATACGCCTGGGAGCTAACTAATTTCACATATTAGGGAGTGCCTCTATGACCAGTTTCTCGGAGATGCCGGAGGACTGGGCTCCGGCGGCATCTCCCTGAAACTGGTCGTAGTGGTGTCCCTGCTCTCAAAAACCATCTTGGAGATGCCTCAAACTGGCTAGAGGACTGGACTCACAAGGATGCCTATTTATAGTACAAGCAGCTTGGCATAATGTCAACACTCACGACATAATGTCGACACTCACCCCTATTATTAGTGCTGACTCATGTTTTGTCCCGGTTGGTGTCTCCAACCAGGACTAAAGGTTCATCTTTAGTGCCGGTTGGTGACACCATCCGGGACAAGGTACAAGCCGCACGATATAATATCGACACTCACCCCTATTATTAGTGTTGCCTGGCCCAGTCTGCCATAATCCCTTCATTCGCGGTTGGTTTCTCCAACCGGGACTAAAGATGAACCCTCTCTTTATAGGCATTTCCCTCTATTTATAGGCTGCTCGATCCAGCCTGCTCTATTTATAGGCCATTTCCTCTAAATACAACATTTTCATATTTAGGTAACACTCAAGACATTTATTAATATTAAAAACCGAGACAAATAGGGACTAGCTAACACTCAGGACTAAAGCCGACCCCTTTAGTCATAATCATGCCTAGTCCTATAGTACGCAGCTTCAGGGTCTTCTTCGTCATCGTCATCATCATCGTCATTGTCACCTGCTACTCCGGGGATCCTTAGCCCATCCATGGCATATACCAGGGGCCATTCCAGCCTCAGATTCACGGCGGGCAGGGGAGGGTCTCCTGGAAGACGATGCCGCTACCGCCGAGCCGGTGTGGGGCCTTTTTGTGGCTCTGTGGCGGGTGGACTCGTGGGCACCGCATGCAAGGATGGTCTCCCCCGGTGATGTAGCGCATCACTCCGATGATAGTATGGTTCGCCCACCACAGACGATAGCCGGCTTCGTTGTGGTTCACCGGGGGCGGGCCATCACCCTCGTAACTGGCGAGCTCCCTTTCCTGCCTATTAGCGAAGAAGGCATTCCAGGTGTTGTAGTTGTCGGGATCCCACTGGGGATCCATCCGCTGCTCCGGCGTGAGCTCATGGTAGAAGTGGTTTGTGTTGGCCGCCTGGCGTGTGGAACCTTGAGGGACAGGAGGGACAGGAACCCCTCCAGCGCTCAGCATCCAGCCGGCGTGCGGCCGGTATCCCGGCGGACAAGGGTAGTTGGAGGCGCGCAGCGCCTCCATCTCCTCGAGGGTCAGAATGGCCCAGTAGGCGTTGACCATTGTTCTAAGAGAGGAAGGTGTGTATGTGTGGATAGCCATGATGCGATCGCCCTAGATATAGAGGGAAAGGGCGGGAAAACTTGGTGTGAAGCTTTGGGAAATGGCGGGAAATATCTTTAGCCCCGGTTAGTGACTACATCTGGGACTAAAAGCTCTCGTAGAAAGGAAAGGGCGGGAAGCGGTGGGAAATGGCGGGAAATATCTTTAGTCCCGGTTTGTGACTACAATCGGGACTAAATGGATATTATATTAAGATTCTTTATATTTTTTTGAGAATAATAGACATATTATTTGTTTTATTTGGATTATTACAATAAAAGATATGATTTTCCAAAGTTTTATATTTGATTTGAATTAAAAAGAGAAAATTTACAAATGAAATAATTTATAAATGATGCAAACAGATAAATGGATATTCTATTAAGATTATTTATATTTTTTTGATAATAATAGACATATTATTTGTTTTATTTGGATTATTACAATAAAAGATATGATTTTCCAAAGTTTTTATTTGATTTGAATTAAAAAAAGAAAATTTACAAATGAAATAATTTATAAATGATGCAAACAGATAAATGGATATTATATTAAGATTGTTTACATTTTTCTGATAATAATAGACATATTATTTGTTTTATTTGGATTATTACAATAAAAGATATGATTTTCGAAAGTTTTTATATTTGATTTGAATTAAAAAAAGAAAATTTACAAATGAAATAATTTATAAATGATGCAAACAGATAAATGGATATTATATTAAGATTCTTTATATTTTTCTGATAATAATAGACATATTATTTGTTTTATTTAGATTATTACAATAAAAGATATGATTTTCCAAAGTTTTTATATTTGATTTGAATTAAAAAAAGAAAATTTACAAATGAAATAATTTATAAATGATGCAAATAGATAAATGGATATTATATTAACATTCTTTATATTTTTCTGATAATAATAGACATATTATTTGTTTTATTTGGATTATTACAATAAAAGATATGATTTTCCAAAAAATTTATATTTGATTTGAATTAAAAAAAGAAAATTTACAAAAAAACAATTAGTCGCGGGTCATGGCTGGACCCGGGACTAAAGCGTGCCTGCGCGCGTGAAAACGAAGTGGCCGAAAAACCCCTTTAGTCCCGGGCCGTGGCTTAACCACCGACTAAAGGAGGGGTCGGAGGGGTCTTTAGTCGCGGGTTAAGCCACGGCCCGGGACTAAAGGGTCTTTAGTCCCGTCCCGTGGATTAGCCCGGGACTAAAGGGTGTGACCCTATAGATTTTGCGTGCCACCGCCCCTACCCAGCACTTGGCATTCCTCGACGAAGACAAAGCAGAGACGAAACGCAAGGGAGGTGTTGTCCGGCCGCCGATTCCACCGCGCCACCGTGTCGCGCTCCGTCGTGCCATGCTCCACCGCTCCCTCGTGCCGCGCTCCGTCGTGCCGCTCTCTGCGCCGTTCTTATATGTGCTGCCGCGCGCGTGCCCGTGTCGCGCGCCACCGCTCCGCGCGCTGCCGTTTCACCGCCTCGGTGTGCCGCGTGCCGCCTCACTATGCCGCCATCACGTGCTGTAAAGCGCCGGCGTCATTGAGCGCTCGATCGAGGCCGGGGTGGTTTTTTTATTTTAGTTAGGATTAGGATTATTATTATTTTAGTTAATTATTAGGATTAGTATTAGGATTATTGTTGTTTTAATTAAAATATTAGAATTACGATTAGGATTAGGATTATTGTTTTAGTTATTTTTTTGTTTTATTTATTAGGATTATATTGTTTTAGTTATTTTTTGTTATTAGGATTATAATTATTGTTTTAGTTATTAGGATTATATTGTTTTAGTTATTAGGATTAGAATTATTGTTTTATTTATTAGGATAATTGTTTTAATTAAAATATTAGGATTAGTATTAGGATTATTGTTTTAGTTATTTTTTTGTTTTATTTATTAGGATTATGTTGTTTTAGTTATTTTTTTGTTTTACCACAAATAATATTAGGATTATTGTTTTATTAGGGTTATTTTTTTGTTTTAGTTATTATGATTATTGTTTTAGCACAAATAATATTAGGATTATTATAATTAGGATTATATTGTTTTAGTTATTAGGATTAGTATTAGGATTATTGTTTTAATTAAAATATTAGAATTAGGATTAGGATTATTGTTTTAGTTATTTTTTTGTTTTATTTATTAGGATTATATTGTTTTAGTTATTTTTTGTTTTACCACAAATAATATTAGGATTATTGTTTTATTAGGGTTATTTTTTTGTTTTAGTTATTATGATTATTGTTTTAGCACAAATAATATTAGGATTATTATAATTAGGATTATATTGTTTTAGTTATTAGGATTATTATTTTTCTAACCTGTTTAACTCTCTTTTTGTTATAGATAATTAACTCATGGATCCATCCGAAGATCCTAGTCGCATCGATGAAGGTTTTCTTCAGGGCATGATAAGAGGTGAAATTCCTCTTAATATTACTACCGGCGAAGATATTTTGCTCGAGGAAGAGATATCCTCATATCTGAATCCATCCGGTGATGTACTAGAGGAAAACCTAATGTACCAAGGGGAAGACCAGATGGACGAAGGGCAAACAAATAACAACAATAATGATGGCCCCTCGACAGGATCCGACGAGGTACATATATATATAAAGTCTCGTGTTACCTCTATTCATTAACTGATCTAGATATATATTAATCACTCTCTCTTCTTCTTTTAGCCCACCGGATCGAAGCAATCGACAGCTCGAATGAAACAAGGGCCGAACAATAAGTTGGATGGTAATCAGAGGTTCGCCATCGAAGAAATAGATGATGATGGTGAACCGATTGCTCCAGAGAAGCACCGGAGGATGTTTATAAATCAATGCGGGGTGCTTCTTAGGGACAACCTGCCGATAACCATCCAAGAATGGAATCAGTCAAAGAAATCTAGTGAAGAATCTACCTATGTCACCGATGATGCCAAAGAAGACCTTTGGTAGAAGCTCATAGCGTATTTCATACTACCTCCAGAGTATGAAGAATTTGAGGTAGATGGTATTACCCCAAGGCCAGGTGGGCTTGAAAATAGAGTGAAAGTGAAGGAGTGGGCTCTGAGCAAGATGGCTGAACTGTACCGGAACCACAAGAAAAGTTTATACGCAAAATATGTCGTGAAAAAGAAAACTCCAGACTTCAAAGGAGTAAATGAGAAGTTGAGAGAATAGTGGCCCGATTTTGTACAGTACAAGCAATCTGATAAAGCAAACGAAAAGTCGGCAAAGAACGCGTTAAATGCTGCCAACAAGAAATACAATCATAAAATGGGGACAGGTGGCTACAAGAGTGTCGTCCCTAAGTGGGAAACTATGGAGAAGAACATGATGGCTAGAGGCGTCACTCCTGGTACAGATGGATGGCCCGAGAGGTCAAAGCACTGGTGGTACGGGCACGGGGGATCCTTGGACCCAGAAATAGGAAAGACATTATTTCATGATAAAATTCTAAAACCCTCCCAAGACCTTATTAAAGCAATGAACGATGCTCAATTGGGATTGTTCCATCCCGAGACAGAGAACGACGAGCTGACACGCGCCCTAGATATAGAGGGAAAGGGAGGGAAAACTTGGTGTGAAGCTTTGGGAAATGGCGGGAATTATCTTTAGTCTCGGTTAGTGACTACATCTAGGACTAAAAGTTCTCGTAGAAAGGAAAGGGCAGGAAGCGGTGGGAAATGGCGGGAAATATCTTTAGTCCCGCTTTGTGAATACAATCGGGACTAAATGGATATTATATTAAGATTCTTTATATTTTTCTGAGAATAATAGACATATTATTTGTTTTATTTGGATTATTACAATAAAAGATATGATTTTCCAAAGTTTTATATTTGATTTGAATTAAAAAAAGAAAATTTACAAATGAAATAATTTATAAATGATGCAAACAGATAAATGGATATTATATTAAGATTCTTTATATTTTTTTTTATAATAATAGACATATTATTTGTTTTATTTGGATTATTACAATAAAAGATATGATTTTCCAAAGTTTTTATTTGATTTGCATTAAAAAAAGAAAATTTACAAATGAAATAATTTATAAATGATGCAAACAGATAAATGGATATTATATTAAGATTCTTTATATTTTTCTGATAATAATAGACATATTATTTGTTTTATTTAGATTATTACAATAAAAGATATGATTTTCCAAAGTTTTGATATTTGATTTGAATTAAAAAAAGAAAATTTACAAATGAAATAATTTATAAATGATGCAAATAGATAAATGGATATTATATTAACATTCTTTATATTTTTCTGATAATAATAGACATATTATTTGTTTTATTTGGATTATTACAATAAAAGATATGATTTTCCAAAAATTTTATATTTGATTTGAATTAAAAAAAGAAAATTTACAAAAAAACAATTAGTCGCGGGTCGTGGCTGGACCCGGGACTAAAGCGTGCCTGCGCGCGTGAAAACGAAGTGGCCGAAAAACCCCTTTAGTCCCAGGCCGTGGCTTAACCACCGACTAAAGGAGGGGTCGGAGGGGTCTTTAGTCGCGGGTTAAGCCACGGCCCGGGACTAAAGGGTCTTTAGTCCCGTCCCGTGGATTAGCCCGGGACTAAAGGGTGTGACCCTATAGATTTTGCGTGCCACCGCCCCTACCCAGCACTTGGCATTCCTCGACGAAGACAAAGCAGAGACGAAACGCAAGGGAGGTGTTGTCCGGCCGCCGATTCCACCGCGCCACCGTGTCGCGCTCCGTCGTGCCATGCTCCACCGCTCCGCCGTGCCGCGCTCCGTCGTGCCGCTCTCTGCGCCGTTCTTATATGTGCTGCCGCGCGCGTGCCCGTGTCGCGCGCCACCGCTCCGCGCGCTGCCGTTTCGCCGCCTCGGTGTGCCGCGTGCCGCCTCGCTATGCCGCCATCACGTGCTGTAAAGCGCCGGCGTCATTGAGCGCTCGATCGAGGCCGGGGTGGTGTTTTTATTTTAGTTAGGATTAGGATTATTATTATTTTAGTTAATTATTAGGATTAGTATTAGGATTATTGTTTTAGTTATTGTTGTTTTAATTAAAATATTAGAATTACGATTAGGATTAGGATTATTATTTTAGTTATTTTTTTGTTTTATTTATTAGGATTATATTGTTTTAGTTATTTTTTGTTATTAGGATTATAATTATTGTTTTAGTTATTAGGATTATATTGTTTTAGTTATTAGGATTAGAATTATTGTTTTATTTATTAGGATAATTGTTTTAATTAAAATATTAGGATTAGTATTAGGATTATTGTTTTAGTAATTTTTTTGTTTTATTTATTAGGATTATATTGTTTTAGTTATTTTTTTGTTTTACCACAAATAATATTAGGATTATTGTTTTATTAGGGTTATTTTTTTATTTTGTTATTATGATTATTGTTTTAGCACAAATAATATTAGGATTATTATAATTAGGATTATATTGTTTTAGTTATTAGGATTAGTATTAGGATTATTGTTTTAATTAAAATATTAGAATTAGGATTTGGATTATTGTTTTAGTTATTTTTTTGTTTTATTTATTAGGATTATATTGTTTTAGTTATTTTTTGTTTTACCACAAATAATATTAGGATTATTGTTTTATTAGGGTTATTTTTTTGTTTTAGTTATTATGATTATTGTTTTAGCACAAATAATATTAGGATTATTATAATTAGGATTATATTGTTTTAGTTATTAGGATTATTATTTTTCTAACCTGTTTAACTCTCTTTTTGTTATAGATAATTAACTCATGGATCCATCCGAAGATCCTAGTCGCATCGATGAAGGTTTTCTTCAGGGCATGATAAGAGGTGAAATTCCTCTTAATATTACTACCGGCGAAGATATTTTGCTCGAGGAAGAGATATCCTCATATCTGAATCCATCCGGTGATGTACTAGAGGAAAACCTAATGTACCAAGGGGAAGACCAGATGGACGAAGGGCAAACAAATAACAACAATAATGATGGCCCCTCGACAGGATCCGACGAGGTACATATATATATAAAGTCTCGTGTTACCTCTATTCATTAACTGATCTAGATATATATTAATCACTCTCTCTTCTTCTTTTAGCCCACCGGATCGAAGCAATCGACAGCTCGAATGAAACAAGGGCCGAACAATAAGTTGGATGGTAATCAGAGGTTCGCCATCGAAGAAATAGATGATGATGGTGAACCGATTGCTCCAGAGAAGCACCGGAGGATGTTTATAAATCAATACGGGGTGCTTCTTAGGGACAACCTGCCGATCACCATCCAAGAATGGAATCAGTCAAAGAAATCTAGTGAAGAATCTACCTATGTCACCGATGATGCCAAAGAAGACCTTTGGTAGAAGCTCATAGCGTATTTCATACTACCTCCAGAGTATGAAGAATTTGAGGTAGATGGTATTACCCCAAGGCCAGGTGGGCTTGAAAATAGAGTGAAAGTGAAGGAGTGGGCTCTGAGCAAGATGGCTGAACTGTACCGGAACCACAAGAAAAGTTTATACGCAAAATATGTCGTGAAAAAGAAAACTCCAGACTTCAAAGGAGTAAATGAGAAGTTGAGAGAATAGTGGCCCGATTTTGTACAGTACAAGCAATCTGATAAAGCAAACGAAAAGTCAGCAAAGAACGCGTTAAATGCTGCCAACAAGAAATACAATCATAAAATGGGGACAGGTGGCTACAAGAGTGTCGTCCCTAAGTGGGAAACTATGGAGAAGAACATGATGGCTAGAGGCGTCACTCCTGGTACAGATGGATGGCCCGAGAGGTCAAAGCACTGGTGGTACGGGCACGGGGGATCCTTGGACCCAGAAATAGGGAAGACATTATTTCATGATAAAATTCTAAAACCCTCCCAAGACCTTATTAAAGCAATGAACGATGCTCAATTGGGATTGTTCCATCCCGAGACAGAGAACGACGAGCTGACACGCGCCCTAGATATAGAGGGAAAGGGCGGGAAAACTTGGTGTGAAGCTTTGGGAAATGGCGGGAATTATCTTTAGTCTCGGTTAGTGACTACATCTAGGACTAAAAGTTCTCGTAGAAAGGAAAGGGCAGGAAGCGGTGGGAAATGGCGGGAAATATCTTTAGTCCCGCTTTGTGAATACAATCGGGACTAAATGGATATTATATTAAGATTCTTTATATTTTTCTGAGAATAATAGACATATTATTTGTTTTATTTGGATTATTACAATAAAAGATATGATTTTCCAAAGTTTTATATTTGATTTGAATTAAAAAAAGAAAATTTACAAATGAAATAATTTATAAATGATGCAAACAGATAAATGGATATTCTATTAAGATTCTTTATATTTTTTTTGATAATAATAGACATATTATTTGTTTTATTTGGATTATTACAATAAAAGATATGATTTTCCAAAGTTTTTATTTGATTTGCATTAAAAAAAGAAAATTTACAAATGAAATAATTTATAAATGATGCAAACAGATAAATGGATATTATATTAAGATTCTTTATATTTTTCTGATAATAATAGACATATTATTTGTTTTATTTGGATTATTACAATAAAAGATATGATTTTCCAAAGTTTTTATATTTGATTTGATTTAAAAAAGAAAATTTACAAATGAAATAATTTATAAATGATGCAAACAGATAAATGGATATTATATTAAGATTCTTTATATTTTTTTGATAACAATATACATATTATTTGTTTTATTTAGATTATTACAATTAAAGATATGATTTTCCAAAGTTTTTATATTTGATTTGAATTAAAAAAAGAAAATTTACAAATGAAATAATTTATAAATGATGCAAACAGATAAATGGATATTATATTAAGATTCTTTATATTTTTCTCATAATAATAGACATATTATTTGTTTTATTTGGATTATTACAATAAAAGATATGATTTTCCAAAGTTTTTATATTTGATTTGAATTAAAAAAAGAAAATTTACAAAAAAAAACAATTAGTCGCGGGTCGTGGCTGGACCCGGGACTAAAGGGTGCCTACGCGCGTGAAAACAAAGTGACCGAAAAACCCCTTTAGTCCCGGGCCGTGGCTTAACCTGCGACTAAAGGAGGGGTCGGAGGGGTCTTTAGTCGCGGGTTAAGGCACGGCCCGGGACTAAAGGGTCTTTAGTCCCGTCCCGTGGCTTAGCCCGGGACTAAAGGGTGTGACCCTATATATTTTGCGTGCCACCGCCCCTACCCAGCACTTGGCATTCCTAGACAAAGACAAAGCAGACGAACGCAGAGACGAAACGCAAGGGAGGTGTTGTCCTTCGCCGATTCCACCGCGCCGCTGTGTCGTGCTACGTCGTGCCATGCTCCGCCGTGCCGCTCTCCGCGCCGTTCTTATACGTGCTGCCGCGCGCGTGCCCGTGCCGCGCGCCGCAGCTCCGCGCGCTGCCGTTTTGCCGCCTCGGTGTGCCGCGTGCCGCCTCGCTATGCCGCCGTCACGTGCTGTCACGCGTCGGCGTCATTGAGCGCTCGATCGAGGCCGGGGTGGTTTTTTATTTTAGTTAGGATTAGGATTATTATTGTTTTAGTTAATTATTAGGGTTAGTATTAGGATTATTGTTTTGGTTATTGTTGTTTTAATTAAAATATTAGAATTACGATTAGGATTAGGATTACTGTTTTAGTTATTTTTTGTTTTATTTATTAGGATTATATTGTTTTAGTTATTTTTTTGTTATTAGGATTATAATTATTGTTTTAGTTATTAGGATTATATTGTTTTAGTTATTAGGATTAGAATTATTGTTTTATTTATTAGGATTAGTATTAGGATAATTGTTTTAATTAAAATATTAGGATTAGTATTAGGATTATTGTTTTAGTAATTTTTTTGTTTTATTTATTAGGATTATATTGTTTTAGTTATTTTTTTGTTTTACCACAAATAATATTAGGATTATTGTTTTATTAGGGTTATTTTTTTGTTTTAGTTATTATGATTATTGTTTTAGCACAAATAATATTAGGATTATTATAATTAGGATTATATTGTTTTAGTTATTAGGATTAGTATTAGGATTATTGTTTTAATTAAAATATTAGAATTAGGATTTGGATTATTGTTTTAGTTATTTTTTTGTTTTATTTATTAGGATTATATTGTTTTAGTTATTTTTTGTTTTACCACAAATAATATTAGGATTATTGTTTTATTAGGGTTATTATGATTATTGTTTTAGCACAAATAATATTAGGATTATTATAATTAGGATTATATTGTTTTAGTTATTAGGATTATTGTTTTTTCTAACCTGTTTAACTCTCTTCTTGTTATAGATAATTAACTCATGGATCCATCCGAAGATCCTAGTCGCATCGGTGAAGGTTTTCTTCAGGGCATGATAAGAGGTGAAATTCCTCTTAATGTTACTACCGGCGAAGATATTTTGCTCGAGGAAGAGATATCCTCATATCTGAATCCATCCGGTGATGTACTAGAGAAAAACCTAATGTACCAAGGGGAAGACCAGATGGACGAAGGGCAAACAAATAACAACAATAATGATGGCCCCTCGACAAGATCCGGCGAGGTACATATATATATAAAGTATCGTGTTACCTCTATTCATTAACTGATCTAGATATATGTTAATCACTCTCTCTTCTTCTTTTATCCCACCGGATCGAAGCAATCGACAGCTCGAACGAAATGAGGGCCGAACAAAAAGTTGGATGGTAATCAGAGGTTCGCCATCGAAGAAATAGATGATGATGGTGAACCGATTGCTCCAGAGAAGCACCGGAGGATGTTTATAAATCAATGCGGGGTGCTTCTTAGGGACAACCTGCCGATCACCATCCAAGAATGGAATCAGTCAAAGAAATCTAGTGAAGAATCTACCTATGTCACCGATGATGCCAAAGAAGACCTTTGGTAGAAGCTCATAGCGCATTTCATACTACCTCCAGAGTATGAAGAATTTGAGGTAGATGGTATTACCCCAAGGCCGGGTGGGCTTGAAAATAGTGCGAAAGTGAAGGAGTGGGCTCTGAGCAAGATGGCTGAACTGTACCGGAACCACAAGAAAAGTTTATACGCAAAATATGTCGCAAAAAAGAAAACTCCAGACTTCAAAGGAGTAAACAAGAAGTTGAGAGAATAGTGGCCCGATTTTGTACAGTACAAGCAATCTGATAAAGCAAACGAAAAGTCGGCAAAGAACGCGTTAAATGCTGCCAACAAGAAATACAATCATAAAATGGGGACAGGTGGCTACAAGAGTGTCGTCCCTAAGTGGGAAACTATGGAGAAGAACATGATGGCTAGAGGCGTCACTCCTGGTACAGATGGATGGCGTGAGAGGTCAAAGCACTGGTGGTACGGGCACGGGGATCCTTGGACCCAGAAATAGGGAAGACATTATTTCATGATAAAATTCTAAAACCCTCCCAAGACCTATTAAAGCAATGAACGATGCTCAATTGGGATTGTTCCATCCCGAGAGAGAGAACGACGAGTTGACACGCGCCCTAGATATAGAGGGAAAGGGCGGGAAAACTTGGTGTGAAGCTTTGGGAAATGGCGGGAAATATCTTTAGTCTCGGTTAGTGACTACATCTGGGACTAAAAGCTCTCGTAGAAAGGAAAGGGCGGGAAGCGGTGGGAAATGGCGGGAAATATCTTTAGTCCCGGTTTGTGACTACAATCAGGACTAAATGGATATTATATTAAGATTCTTTATATTTTTCTGAGAATAATAAACATATTATTTGTTTTATTTGGATTATTACAATAAAAGATATGATTTTCCAAAGTTTTATATTTGATTTGAATTAAAAAAAGAAAATTTACAAATGAAATAATTTATAAATGATGCAAACAGATAAATGGATATTCTATTAAGATTTTTTATATTTTTTTGGATAATAATAGACATATTATTTGTTTTATTTGGATTATTACAATAAAAGATATGATTTTCCAAAGTTTTTATTTGATTTGAATTAAAAAAGAAAATTTACAAATGAAATAATTTATAAATGATGCAAACAGATAAATGGATATTATATTAAGATTCTTTATATTTTCCTGATAATAATAGACATATTATTTGTTTTATTTGGATCATTACAATAAAAGATATGATTTTCCAAAGTTTTTATATTTGATTTGATTTTAAAAAAGAAAATTTACAAATGAAATAATTTATAAATGATGCAAACAGATAAATGGATATTATATTAAGATTCTTTATATTTTTTGATAATAATAGACATATTATTGGGTTTTATTTAGATTATTACAATAAAAGATATGATTTTCCAAAGTTTTTATATTTGATTTGAATTAAAAAAAGAAAATTTATAAATGAAATAATTTATAAATGATGCAAATAGATAAATGGATATTATATTAAGATTCTTTATATTTTTCTGATAATAATAGACATATTATTTGTTTTATTTGGATTATTACAATAAAAGATATGATTTTCCAAAGTTTTTATATTTGATTTGATTTAAAAAGAAAATTTCAAATGAAATAATTTATAAATGATGCAAACAGATAAATGGATATTATATTAAGATTCTTTATATTTTTTTGATAATAATATACATATTATTTGTTTTATTTAGATTATTACAATAAAAGATATGATTTTCCAAAGTTTTTATATTTGATTTGAATTAAAAAAGAAAATTTACAAATGAAATAATTTATAAATGATGCAAACAGATAAATTGATATTATATTAAGATTCTTTATATTTTTCTCATAATAATAGACATATTATTTGTTTTATTTGGATTATTACAATAAAAGATATGATTTTCCAAAGTTTTTATATTTGATTTGAATTAAAAAACAAAATTTACAAAAAAAAAACAATTAGTCGCGGGTCGTGGCTGGACCCGGGACTAAAGGGTGCCTGCGCGCGTGAAAACAAAGTGGCCGAAAAACCCCTTTAGTCCCGGGCCGTGGCTTAACCCGCGACTAAAGGAGGGGTCGGAGGGGTCTTTAGTCGCGGGTTAAGGCACGGCCCGGGACTAAAGGGTCTTTAGTCCCGTCCCGTGGCTTAGCCCGGGACTAAAGGGTGTGACCCTATATATTTTGCGTGCCACCGCCCCTACCCAGCACTTGGCATTCCTCGACGAAGACAAAGCAGACGAACGCAGAGACGAAACGCATGGGAGGTGTTGTCCGGAGCCGATTCCACCGCGCCGCTGTGTCGCGCTACGTCGTGCCATGCTCCGCCGTGCCGCGCTCCGTCGTGCCGCTCTCCACGCCGTCCTTATACGTGTTGCCGCGTGCGTGCCCGTGCCGTGCGCCGCAGCTCCGCGCTCTGCCGTTTCGCCACCTCGGTGTGTCGCGTGCCGCCTCGCTATGCCGCCGTCACGTGCTGTCACGCGTCGGCGTCATTGAGCGCTCGATCGAGGCCGGGGTGGTTTTTTATTTTAGTTAGGATTAGGATTATTATTGTTTTAGTTAATTATTAGGATTAGTATTAGGATTATTGTTTTGGTTATTGTTGTTTTAATTAAAATATTAGAATTACGATTAGGATTAGGATTATTGTTTTAGTTATTTTTTGTTTTATTTATTAGGATTATATTGTTTTAGTTATTTTTTGTTATTAGGATTATAATTATTGTTTTAGTTATTAGGATTATATTGTTTTAGTTATTAGGATTAGAATTATTGTTTTCTTTATTAGGATTAGTATTAGGATAATTGTTTTAATTAAAATATTAGGATTAGTATTAGGATTATTGTTTTAGTTATTTTTTTGTTTTATTTATTAGGATTATATTGTTTTAGTTATTTTTTGTTTTACCACAAATAATATTAGGATTATTGTTTTATTAGGGTTATTTTTTTGTTTTAGTTATTATGATTATTGTTTTAGCACAAATAATATTAGGATTATTATAATTAGGATTATATTGTTTTAGTTATTAGGATTAGTATTAGGATTATTGTTTTAATTAAAATATTAGAATTAGGATTAGGATTATTGTTTTAGTTATTTTTTTGTTTTATTTATTAGGATTATATTGTTTTAGTTATTTTTTGTTTTACCACAAATAATATTAGGATTATTGTTTTATTAGGGTTATTTTTTGTTTTAGTTATCATGATTATTGTTTTAGCACAAATAATATTAGGATTATTATAATTAGGATTATATTGTTTTAGTTATTAGGATTATTGTTTTTTCTAACCTGTTTAACTCTTTTTTTGTTATAGATAATTAACTCATGGATCCATCCGAAGATCCTAGTCGCATCGGTGAAGGTTTTCTTCAGGGCATGATAAGAGGTGAAATTCCTCTTAATATTACTACCGGCGAAGATATTTTGCTCGAGGAAGAGATATCCTCATATCTGAATCCATCCGGTGATGTACTAGAGAAAAACCTAATGTACCAAGGGGAAGACCAGATGGACGAAGGGCAAACAAATAACAACAATAATGATGGCCCCTCGACAAGATCCGGCGAGGTACATATATATATATATATATAAAGTATCGTGTTACCTCTATTCATTAACTGATCTAGATATATATTAATCACTCTCTCTTCTTCTTTTATCCCACCGGATCGAATCAATCGACAGCTCGAACGAAACGAGGGCCGAACAAAAAGTTGGATGGTAATCAGAGGTTCGCCATCGAAGAAATAGATGATGATGGTGAACCGATTGCTCCAGAGAAGCACCGGAGGATGTTTATAAATCAATGCGGGGTGCTTCTTAGGGACAACCTGCCGATCACCATCCAAGAATGGAATCAGTCAAAGAAATCTAGTGAAGAATCTACCTGTCACCGATGATGCCAAAGAAGACCTTTGGTAGAAGCTCATAGCGCATTTCATACTACCTCCAGAGTATGAAGAATTTGAGGTAGATGGTATTACCCCAAGGACGGGTGGGCTTGAAAATAGTGCGAAAGTGAAGGAGTGGGCTCTGAGCAAGATGGCTGAACTGTACCGGAACCACAAGAAAAGTTTATACGCAAAATATGTCGCAAAAAAGAAAACTCCAGACTTCAAAGGAGTAAATGAGAAGTTGAGAGAATAGTGGCCCGATTTTGTACAGTACAAGCAATCTGATAAAGCAAACGAAAAGTCGGCAAAGAACGCGTTAAATGCTGCCAACAAGAAATACAATCATAAAATGGGGACAGGTGGCTACAAGAGTGTCGTCCCTAAGTGGGAAACTATGGAGAAGAACATGATGGCTAGAGGCGTCACTCCTGGTACAGATGGATGGCGTGAGAGGTCAAAGCACTGGTGGTACGGGAACGGGGGATCCTTGGACCCAGAAATAGGGAAGACATTATTTCATGATAAAATTCTAAAACCCTCCCAAGACCTATTAAAGCAATGAACGATGCTCAATTGGGATTGTTCCATCCCGAGAGAGAGAACGACGAGTTGACACGCACCCTAGATATAGAGGTAAAGGGCGGGAAAACTTGGTGTGAAGCTTTGGGAAATGGCGGGAAATATCTTTAGTCTCGGTTAGTGACTACATCTGGGACTAAAAGCTCTCGTAGAAAGGAAAGGGCGGGAAATGGCGGGAAATATCTTTAGTCCCGGTTTGTGACTACAATCGGGACTAAATGGATATTATATTAAGATTCTTTATATTTTTCTGAGAATAATAGACATATTATTTGTTTTATTTGGATTATTACAATAAAAGATATGATTTTCCAAAGTTTTATATTTGATTTGAATTAAAAAAAGAAAATTTACTAATTAAATAATTTATAAATGATGCAAACAGTTAAATGGATATTCTATTAAGATTCTTTATATTTTTTTGGATAATAATATACATATTATTTGTTTTATTTGGATTATTACAATAAAAGATATGATTTTCCAAAGTTTTTATTTGATTTGAATTAAAAAAAGAAAATTTACAAATGAAATAATTTATAAATGATGCAAACAGATAAATGGATATTATATTAAGATTCTTTATATTTTTCTGATAATAATAGACATATTATTTGTTTTATTTGGATTATTACAATAAAAGATATGATTTTCCAAAGTTTTTATATTTGATTTGATTTAAAAAAAGAAAATTTACAAATGAAATAATTTATAAATGATGCAAACAGATAAATGGATATTATATTAAGATTCTTTATATTTTCCTGATAATAATAGACATATTATTTGTTTTATTTAGATTATTACAATAAAAGATATGATTTTCCAAAGTTTTTATATTTGATTTGAATTAAAAAAATAAAATTTACAAATGAAATAATTTATAAATGATGCAAACAGATAAATAGATATTATATTAAGATTCTTTATATTTTTTTTGATAATAATATACATATTATTTGTTTTATTTAGATTATTACAATAAAAGATATGATTTTCCAAAGTTTTTATATTTGATTTGAATTAAAAAAGAAAATTTACAAATGAAATAATTTATAAATGATGCAAACAGATAAATGGATATTATATTAAGATTCTTTATATTTTTCTGATAATAATAGACATATTATTTGTTTTATTTGGATTATTACAATAAAAGATATGATTTTCCAAAGTTTTTATATTTGATTTGAATTAAAAAAACAAAATTTACAAAAAAAACAATTAGTTGCGGGTCGTGGCTGGACCCGGGACTAAAGGGTGCCTGCGCGCGTGAAAACGAAGTGGCCGAAAAACCCCTTTAGTCCCGGGCCGTGGCTTAGCCCGCGACTAAAGGAGGGGTCGGAGGGGTCTTTAGTCGCGGGTTAAGGCACGGCCCGGGACTAAAGGGTCTTTAGTCCCGTCCCGTGGCTTAGCCCGGGACTAAAGGGTGTGACCCTATATATTTTGCGTGCCACCGCCCCTACCCAGCATTTGGCATTCCTCGACGAAGACAAAGCAGACGAACGCAGAGACGAAACGCAAGGGAGGTGTTGTCCGGCGCCGATTCCACCGTGCCGCTGTGTCGCGCTACGTCGTGCCATGCTCCGCCGTGCCGCGCTCCGTTGTGCCGCTCTCCGCGCCGTTCTTATACGTGCTGCCGCGCGCGTGCCCGTGCCGCGCGCCGCAGCTCCGCGCGCTGCCGTTTCGCCGCCTCGGTGTGTCGCGTGCCGCCTCGCTATGCCGTCGTCACGTGCTGTCACGCGTCGGCGTCATTGAGCGCTCGATCGAGGCCGGGGTGGTTTTTTATTTTAGTTAGGATTAGGATTATTATTGTTTTAGTTAATTATTAGGATTAGTATTAGGATTATTGTTTTGGTTATTGTTGTTTTAATTAAAATATTAGAATTACGATTAGGATTAGGATTATTGTTTTAGTATTTTTTTGTTTTATTTATTAGGATTATATTGTTTTAGTTATTTTTTTGTTATTAGGATTATAATTATTGTTTTAGTTATTAGGATTATATTGTTTTAGTTATTAGGATTAGAATTATTGTTTTATTTATTAGGATTAGTATTAGGGTAATTGTTTTAATTAAAATATTAGGATTAGTATTAGGATTATTGTTTTAGTTATTTTTTTGTTTTATTTATTAGGATTATATTGTTTTAGTTATTTTTTTGTTTTACCACAAATAATATTAGGATTATTGTTTTATTAGGGTTATTTTTTTGTTTTAGTTATTATGATTATTGTTTTAGCACAAATAATATTAGGATTATTATAATTAGGATTATATTGTTTTAGTTATTAGGATTAGTATTAGGATTATTGTTTTAATTAAAATATTAGAATTAGGATTAGGATTATTGTTTTAGTTATTTTTTTGTTTTATTTATTAGGATTATATTGTTTTAGTTATTTTTTGTTTTACCACAAATAATATTAGGATTATTGTTTTATTAGGGTTATTTTTTGTTTTAGTTATTATGATTATTGTTTTAGCACAAATAATATTAGGATTATTATAATTAGGATTATATTGTTTTAGTTATTAGGATTATTGTTTTTTCTAACCTGTTTAACTCTCTTTTTGTTATAGATAATTAACTCATGGATCCATCCGAAGATCCTAGTCGCATCGGTGAAGGTTTTCTTCAGGGCATGATAAGAGGTGAAATTCCTCTTAATATTACTACCGGCGAAGATATTTTGCTCGAGGAAGAGATATCCTCATATCTGAATCCATCCGGTGATGTACTAGAGAAAAACCTAATGTACCAAGGGGAAGACCAGATGGACGAAGGGCAAACAAATAACAACAATAATGATGGCCCCTCGACAAGATCCGGCGAGGTACATATATATATATAAAGTATCGTGTTACCTCTATTCATTAACTAATCTAGATATATATTAATCACTCTCTCTTCTTCTTTTATCCCACCGGATCGAAGCAATCGACAGCTCGAACGAAACGAGGGCCGAACAAAAAGTTGGATGGTAATCAGAGGTTCGCCATCGAAGAAATAGATGATGATGGTGAACCGATTGCTCCAGAGAAGCACCGGAGGATGTTTATAAATCAATGCGGGGTGCTTCTTAGGGACAACCTGCCGATCACCATCCAAGAATGGAATCAGTCAAAGAAATCTAGTGAAGAATCTACCTATGTCACCGATGATGCCAAAGAAGACCTTTGGTAGAAGCTCATAGCGCATTTCATACTACCTCCAGAGTATGAAGAATTTGAGGTAGATGGTATTACCCCAAGGCCGGGTGGGCTTGAAAATAGTGCGAAAGTGAAGGAGTGGGCTCTGAGCAAGATGGCTGAACTTTACCGGAACCACAAGAAAAGTTTATACGCAAAATATGTCGCAAAAAAGAAAACTCCAGACTTCAAAGGAGTAAATGAGAAGTTGAGAGAATAGTGGCCCGATTTTGTACAGTACAAGCAATCTGATAAAGCAAACGAAAAGTCGGAAAAGAACGCGTTAAATGCTGCCAACAAGAAATACAATCATAAAATGGGGACAGGTGGCTACAAGAGTGTCGTCCCTAAGTGGGAAACTATGGAGAAGAACATGATGGCTAGAGGCGTCACTCCTGGTACAGATGGATGGCCCGAGAGGTCAAAGCACTGGTGGTACGGGCACGGGGGATCTTGGACCCAGAAATAGGGAAGACATTATTTCATGATAAAATTCTAAAACCCTCCCAAGACCTATTAAAGCAATGAACGATGCTCAATTGGGATTGTTCCATCCCGAGAGAGAACGACGAGTTGACACGCGCCCTAGATATAGAGGGAAAGGGCGGGAAAACTTGGTGTGAAGCTTTGGGAAATGGCGGGAAATATCTTTAGTCTCGGTTAGTGACTACATCTGGGACTAAAAGCTCTCGTAGAAAGGAAAGGGCGGGAAACGGTGGGAAATGGCGGGAAATATCTTTAGTCCCGGTTTGTGACTACAATAGGGACTAAATGGATATTATATTAAGATTCTTTATATTTTTCTGATAATAATAGACATATTATTTGTTTTATTTGGATTATTACAATAAAAGATATGATTTTCCAAAGTTTTTATATTTGATTTGAATTAAAAAAAGAAAATTTACAAATGAAATAATTTATAAATGATGCAAACAGATAAATGGATATTCTATTAAGATTCTTTATATTTTTTTGGATAATAATAGACATATTATTTGTTTTATTTGGATTATTACAATAAAAGATATGATTTTCCAAAGTTTTTATTTGATTTGAATTAAAAAAAGAAAATTTACAAATGAAATAATTTATAAATGATGCAAACAGATAAATGGATATTATATTAAGATTCTTTATATTTTTCTGATAATAATAGACATATTATTTGTTTTATTTGGATTATTACAATAAAAGATATGATTTTCCAAAGTTTTTATATTTGATTTGAATTAAAAAAGAAAATTTACAAATGAAATAATTTATAAATGATGCAAACAGATAAATGGATATTATATTAAGATTCTTTATATTTTTTTGATAATAATATACATATTATTTGTTTTATTTAGATTATTACAATAAAAGATATGATTTTCCAAAGTTTTTATATTTGATTTGAATTAAAAAAGAAAATTTACAAATGAAATAATTTATAAATGATGCAAACAGATAAATGGATATTATATTAAGATTCTTTATATTTTTCTGATAATAATAGACATATTATTTGTTTTATTTGGATTATTACAATAAAAGATATGATTTTCCAAAGTTTTTATATTTGATTTGAATTAAAAAAACAAAATTTACAAAAAAAAAACAATTATTCGCGGGTCGTGGCTGGACCTGGGACTAAAGGGTGCCTGCGCGCGTGAAAACGAAGTGGCCGAAAAACCCCTTTAGTCCCAGGCCGTGGCTTAACCCGCGACTAAAGGAGGGGTCGAAGGGGTCTTTAGTCGCGGGTTAAGGCACGACCCGGGACTAAAGGGTCTTTAGTCCCGTCCCGTGGCTTAGCCCGGGACTAAAGGGTGTGACCCTATATATTTTGCGTGCCACCGCCCCTACCCAGCACTTGGCATTCCTCGACGAAGACAAAGCAGACGAACGCAGAGACGAAACGCAAGGGAGGTGTTGTCCGGCGCCGATTCCACCGCGTCGCTGTGTCGCGCTACGTCGTGCCATGCTCCGCCGTGCCGCGCTCTGTCGTGCCGCTCTCTGCGCCGTTCTTATACGTGCTGCCGCGCGCGTGCCCGTGCCACGCGCCGCAGCTCCGCGCGCTGCCGTTTCGCCACCTCGGTGTGCCGCGTGCCGCCTCGCTATTCCGCCGTCACGTGCTGTCACGCGTCGGCGTCATTGAGCGCTCGATCGAGGCCGGGGTGGTTTTTTTATTTTAGTTAGGATTAGGATTATTATTGTTCTAGTTAATTATTAGGATTAGTATTAGGATTATTGTTTTGGTTATTGTTGTTTTAATTAAAATATTAGAATTACGATTAGGATTCGGATTATTGTTTTAGTTATTTTTTGTTTTATTTATTAGGATTATATTGTTTTAGTTATTTTTTTGTTATTAGGATTATAAGTATTGTTTTAGTTATTAGGATTAGAATTATTGTTTTATTTATTAGGATAATTGTTTTAATTAAAATATTAGGATTAGTATTAGGATTATTGTTTTAGTTATTTTTTTGTTTTATTTATTAGGATTATATTGTTTTAGTTATTTTTTTGTTTTACCACAAATAATATTAGGATTATTGTTTTATTAGGGTTATTTTTTTGTTTTAGTTATTATGATTATTGTTTTAGCACAAATAATATTAGGATTATTATAATTAGGATTATATTGTTTTAGTTATTAGGATTAGTATTAGGATTATTGTTTTAATTAAAATATTAGAATTAGGATTAGGATTATTGTTTTAGTTATTTTTTTGTTTTATTTATTAGGATTATATTGTTTTAGTTATTTTTTGTTTTACCACAAATAATATTAGGATTATTGTTTTATTAGGGTTATTTTTTGTTTTAGTTATTATGATTATTGTTTTAGCACAAATAATATTAGGATTATTATAATTAGGATTATATTGTTTTAGTTATTACGATTAGTATTAGGATTATTGTTTTAATTAAAATATTAGAATTAGGATTAGGATTATTGTTTTAGTTATTTTTTTGTTTTATTTATTAGGATTATATTGTTTTAGTTATTTTTTGTTTTACCACAAATAATATTAGGATTATTGTTTTATTAGGGTTATTTTTTGTTTTAGTTATTATGATTATTGTTTTAGCACAAATAATATTAGGATTATTATAATTAGGATTATATTGTTTTAGTTATTAGGATTATTGTTTTTTCTAACCTGTTTAACTCTCTTTTTGTTATAGATAATTAACTCATGGATCCATCCGAAGATCCTAGTCGCATCGGTGAAGGTTTTCTTCAGGGCATGATAAGAGGTGAAATTCCTCTTAATATTACTACCGGCGAAGATATTTTGCTCGAGGAAGAGATATCCTCATATCTGAATCCATCCGGTGATGTACTAGAGAAAAACCTAATGTACCAAGGGGAAGACCAGATGGACGAAGGGCAAACAAATAACAACAATAATGATGGCCCCTCGACAAGATCCGGCGAGGTACATATATATATATAAAGTATCGTGTTACCTCTATTCATTAACTAATCTAGATATATATTAATCACTCTCTCTTCTTCTTTTATCCCACCGGATCGAAGCAATCGACAGCTCGAACGAAACGAGGGCCGAAAAAAAGTTGGATGGTAATCAGAGGTTCGCCATCGAAGAAATAGATGATGATGGTGAACCGATTGCTCCAGAGAAGCACCGGAGGATGTTTATAAATCAATGCGGGGTGCTTCTTAGGGACAACCTGCCGATCACCATCCAAGAATGGAATCAGTCAAAGAAATCTAGTGAAGAATCTACCTATGTCACCGATGATGCCAAAGAAGACCTTTGGTAGAAGCTCATAGCGCATTTCATACTACCTCCAGAGTATGAAGAATTTGAGGTAGATGGTATTACCCCAAGGCCGGGTGGGCTTGAAAATAGTGCGAAAGTGAAGGAGTGGGCTCTGAGCAAGATGGCTGAACTGTACCGGAACCACAAGAAAAGTTTATACGCAAAAAAGAAAACTCCAGACTTCAAAGGAGTAAATGAGAAGTTGAGAGAATAGTGGCCCGATTTTGTACAGTACAAGCAATCTGATAAAGCAAACGAAAAGTCGGCAAAGAACGCGTTAAATGCTGCCAACAAGAAATACAATCATAAAATGGGGACAGGTGGCTACAAGAGTGTCGTCCCTAAGTGGGAAACTATGGAGAAGAACATGATGGCTAGAGGCGTCACTCCTGGTACAGATGGATGGCGTGAGAGTTCAAAGCACTGGTGGTACGGGAACGGGGGATCCTTGGACCCAGAAATAGGGAAGACATTATTTCATGATAAAATTCTAAAACCCTCCCAAGACCTATTAAAGCAATGAACGATGCTCAATTGGGATTGTTCCATCCCGAGAGAGAGAACGACGAGTTGACACGCGCCCTAGATATAGAGGGAAAGGGCGGGAAAACTTGGTGTGAAGCTTTGGGAAATGGCGGGAAATATCTTTAGTCTCGGTTAGTGACTACATCTGGGACTAAAAGCTCTCGTAGAAAGGAAAGGGCGGGAAATGGCGGGAAATATCTTTAGTCCCGGTTTGTGACTACAATCGGGACTAAATGGATATTATATTAAGATTCTTTATATTTTTCTGAGAATAATAGACATATTATTTGTTTTATTTGGATTATTACAATAAAAGATATGATTTTCCAAAGTTTTATATTTGATTTGAATTAAAAAAAGAAAATTTACAAATGAAATAATTTATAAATGATGCAAACAGATAAATGGATATTCTATTAAGATTCTATATATTTTTTTGGATAATAATATACATATTATTTGTTTTATTTGGATTATTACAATAAAAGATATGATTTTCCAAAGTTTTTATTTGATTTGAATTAAAAAAAGAAAATTTACAAATGAAATAATTTATAAATGATGCAAACAGATAAATGGATATTATATTAAGATTCTTTATATTTTTCTGATAATAATAGACATATTATTTGTTTTATTTGGATTATTACAATAAAAGATATGATTTTCCAAAGTTTTTATATTTGATTTGATTTAGAAAAAGAAAATTTACAAATGAAATAATTTATAAATGATGCAAACAGATAAATGGATATTATATTAAGATTCTTTATATTTTCCTGATAATAATAGACATATTATTTGTTTTATTTAGATTATTACAATAAAAGATATGATTTTCCAAAGTTTTTATATTTGATTTGAATTAAAAAAATAAAATTTACAAATGAAATAATTTATAAATGATGCAAACAGATAAATAGATATTATATTAAGATTCTTTATATTTTTTTGATAATAATATACATATTATTTGTTTTATTTAGATTATTACAATAAAAGATATGATTTTCCAAAGTTTTTATATTTGATTTGAATTAAAAAAGAAAATTTACAAATGAAATAATTTATAAATGATGCAAACAGATAAATGGATATTATATTAAGATTCTTTATATTTTTCTGATAATAATAGACATATTATTTGTTTTATTTGGATTATTACAATAAAAGATATGATTTTCCAAAGTTTTTATATTTGATTTGAATTAAAAAAACAAAATTTACAAAAAAAACAATTAGTTGCGGGTCGTGGCTGGACCCGGGACTAAAGGGTGCCTGCGCGCGTGAAAACGAAGTGGCCGAAAAACCCCTTTAGTCCCGGGCCGTGGCTTAACCCGCGACTAAAGGAGGGGTCGGAGGGGTCTTTAGTCGCGGGTTAAGGCACGGCCCGAGACTAAAGGGTCTTTAGTCCCGTCCCGTGGCTTAGCCCGGGACTAAATTGTGTGACCCTATATATTTTGCGTGCCACCGCCCCTACCCAGCATTTGGCATTCCTCGACGAAGACAAAGCAGACGAACGCAGAGACGAAACGCAAGGGAGGTGTTGTCCGGCGCCGATTCCACCGTGCCGCTGTGTCGCGCTACGTCGTGCCATGCTCCGCCGTGCCGCGCTCCGTCGTGCCGCTCTCCGCGCCGTTCTTATACGTGCTGCCGCGCGCGTGCCCGTGCCGCGCGCCGCAGCTCCGCGCGCTGCCGTTTCGCCGCCTCGGTGTGCCGCGTGCCGCCTCGCTATGCCGCCGTCACGTGCTGTCACGCGTCGGCGTCATTGAGCGCTCGATCGAGGCCGGGGTGGTTTTTTATTTTAGTTAGGATTAGGATTATTATTGTTTTAGTTAATTATTAGGATTAGTATTAGGATTATTGTTTTGGTTATTGTTGTTTTAATTAAAATATTAGAATTACGATTAGGATTAGGATTATTGTTTTAGTATTTTTTTGTTTTATTTATTAGGATTATATTGTTTTAGTTATTTTTTTGTTATTAGGATTATAATTATTGTTTTAGTTATTAGGATTATATTGTTTTAGTTATTAGGATTAGAATTATTGTTTTATTTATTAGGATTAGTATTAGGGTAATTGTTTTAATTAAAATATTAGGATTAGTATTAGGATTATTGTTTTAGTTATTTTTTTGTTTTATTTATTAGGATTATATTGTTTTAGTTATTTTTTTGTTTTACCACAAATAATATTAGGATTATTGTTTTATTAGGGTTATTTTTTTGTTTTAGTTATTATGATTATTGTTTTAGCACAAATAATATTAGGATTATTATAATTAGGATTATATTGTTTTAGTTATTAGGATTAGTATTAGGATTATTGTTTTAATTAAAATATTAGAATTAGGATTAGGATTATTGTTTTAGTTATTTTTTTGTTTTATTTATTAGGATTATATCGTTTTAGTTATTTTTTGTTTTACCACAAATAATATTAGGATTATTGTTTTATTAGGGTTATTTTTTGTTTTAGTTATTATGATTATTGTTTTAGCACAAATAATATTAGGATTATTATAATTAGGATTATATTGTTTTAGTTATTAGGATTATTGTTTTTTCTGACCTGTTTAACTCTCTTTTTGTTATAGATAATTAACTCATGGATCCATCCGAAGATCCTAGTCGCATCGGTGAAGGTTTTCTTCAGGGCATGATAAGAGGTGAAATTCCTCTTAATATTACTACCGGCGAAGATATTTTGCTCGAGGAAGAGATATCCTCATATCTGAATCCATCCGGTGATGTACTAGAGAAAAACCTAATGTACCAAGGGGAAGACCAGATGGACGAAGGGCAAACAAATAACAACAATAATGATGGCCCCTCGACAAGATCCGGCGAGGTACATATATATATATAAAGTATCGTGTTACCTCTATTCATTAACTAATCTAGATATATATTAATCACTCTCTCTTCTTCTTTTATCCCACCGGATCGAAGCAATCGACAGCTCGAACGAAACGAGGGCCGAACAAAAAGTTGGATGGTAATCAGAGGTTCGCCATCGAAGAAATAGATGATGATGGTGAACCGATTGCTCCAGAGAAGCACCGGAGGATGTTTATAAATCAATGCGGGGTGCTTCTTAGGGACAACCTGCCGATCACCATCCAAGAATGGAATCAGTCAAAGAAATCTAGTGAAGAATCTACCTATGTCACCGATGATGCCAAAGAAGACCTTTGGTAGAAGCTCATAGCGCATTTCATACTACCTCCAGAGTATGAAGAATTTGAGGTAGATGGTATTACCCCAAGGCCGGGTGGGCTTGAAAATAGTGCGAAAGTGAAGGAGTGGGCTCTGAGCAAGATGGCTGAACTTTACCGGAACCACAAGAAAAGTTTATACGCAAAATATGTCGCAAAAAAGAAAACTCCAGACTTCAAAGGAGTAAATGAGAAGTTGAGAGAATAGTGGCCCGATTTTGTACAGTACAAGCAATCTGATAAAGCAAACGAAAAGTCGGAAAAGAACGCGTTAAATGCTGCCAACAAGAAATACAATCATAAAATGGGGACAGGTGGCTACAAGAGTGTCGTCCCTAAGTGGGAAACTATGGAGAAGAACATGATGGCTAGAGGCGTCACTCCTGGTACAGATGGATGGCCCGAGAGGTCAAAGCACTGGTGGTACGGGCACGGGGGATCTTGGACCCAGAAATAGGGAAGACATTATTTCATGATAAAATTCTAAAACCCTCCCAAGACCTATTAAAGCAATGAACGATGCTCAATTGGGATTGTTCCATCCCGAGAGAGAACGACGAGTTGACACGCGCCCTAGATATAGAGGGAAAGGGCAGGAAAACTTGGTGTGAAGCTTTGGGAAATGGCGGGAAATATCTTTAGTCTCGGTTAGTGACTACATCTGGGACTAAAAGCTCTCGTAGAAAGGAAAGGGCGGGAAACGGTGGGAAATGGCGGGAAATATCTTTAGTCCCGGTTTGTGACTACAATAGGGACTAAATGGATATTATATTAAGATTCTTTATATTTTTCTAATAATAATAGACATATTATTTGTTTTATTTGGATTATTACAATAAAAGATATGATTTTCCAAAGTTTTTATATTTGATTTGAATTAAAAAAAGAAAATTTACAAATGAAATAATTTATAAATGATGCAAACAGATAAATGGATATTCTATTAAGATTCTTTATATTTTTTTGGATAATAATAGACATATTATTTGTTTTATTTGGATTATTACAATAAAAGATATGATTTTCCAAAGTTTTTATTTGATTTGAATTAAAAAAAGAAAATTTACAAATGAAATAATTTATAAATGATGCAAACAGATAAATGGATATTATATTAAGATTCTTTATATTTTTCTGATAATAATAGAGATATTATTTGTTTTATTTGGATTATTACAATAAAAGATATGATTTTCCAAAGTTTTTATATTTGATTTGAATTAAAAAAGAAAATTTACAAATGAAATAATTTATAAATGATGCAAACAGATAAATGAATATTATATTAAGATTCTTTATATTTTTTTGATAATAATATACATATTATTTGTTTTATTTAGATTATTACAATAAAAGATATGATTTTCCAAAGTTTTTATATTTGATTTGAATTAAAAAAGAAAATTTACAAATGAAATAATTTATAAATGATGCAAACAGATAAATGGATATTATATTAAGATTCTTTATATTTTTCTGATAATAATAGACATATTATTTGTTTTATTTGGATTATTACAATAAAAGATATGATTTTCCAAAGTTTTTATATTTGATTTGAATTAAAAAAACAAAATTTACAAAAAAAAAACAATTAGTCGCGGGTCGTGGCTGGACCCGGGACTAAAGGGTGCCTGCGCGCGTGAAAACGAAGTGGCCGAAAAACCCCTTTAGTCCCAGGCCATGGCTTAACCCGCGACTAAAGGAGGGGTCGAAGGGGTCTTTAGTCGCGGGTTAAGGCACGACCCGGGACTAAAGGGTCTTTAGTCCCGTCCCGTGGCTTAGCCCGGGACTAAAGGGTGTGACCCTATATATTTTGCGTGCCACCGCCCCTACCCAGCACTTGGCATTCCTCGACGAAGACAAAGCAGACGAACGCAGAGACAAAACGCAAGGGAGGTGTTGTCCGGCGCCGATTCCACCGCGTCGCTGTGTCGCGCTACGTCGTGCCATGCTCCGCCGTGCCGCGCTCTGTCGTGCCGCTCTCTGCGCCGTTCTTATACGTGCTGCCGCGCGCGTGCCCGTGCCACGCGCCGCAGCTCCGCGCGCTGCCGTTTCGCCACCTCGGTGTGTCGCGTGCCGCCTCGCTATTCCGCCGTCACGTGCTGTCACGCGTCGGCGTCATTGAGCGCTCGATCGAGGCCGGGGTGGTTTTTTTATTTTAGTTAGGATTAGGATTATTATTGTTCTAGTTAATTATTAGGATTAGTATTAGGATTATTGTTTTGGTTATTGTTGTTTTAATTAAAATATTAGAATTACGATTAGGATTCGGATTATTGTTTTAGTTATTTTTTGTTTTATTTATTAGGATTATATTGTTTTAGTTATTTTTTTGTTATTAGGATTATAAGTATTGTTTTAGTTATTAGGATTATATTGTTTTAGTTATTAGGATTAGAATTATTGTTTTATTTATTAGGATAATTGTTTTAATTAAAATATTAGGATTAGTATTAGGATTATTGTTTTAGTTATTTTTTTGTTTTATTTATTAGGATTATATTGTTTTAGTTATTTTTTTGTTTTACCACAAATAATATTAGGATTATTGTTTTATTAGGGTTATTTTTTTGTTTTAGTTATTATGATTATTGTTTTAGCACAAATAATATTAGGATTATTATAATTAGGATTATATTGTTTTAGTTATTAGGATTAGTATTAGGATTATTGTTTTAATTAAAATATTAGAATTAGGATTAGGATTATTGTTTTAGTTATTTTTTTGTTTTATTTATTAGGATTATATTGTTTTAGTTATTTTTTGTTTTACCACAAATAATATTAGGATTATTGTTTTATTAGGGTTATTTTTTGTTTTAGTTATTATGATTATTGTTTTAGCACAAATAATATTAGGATTATTATAATTAGGATTATATTGTTTTAGTTATTAGGATTATTGTTTTTTCTGACCTGTTTAACTCTCTTTTTGTTATAGATAATTAACTCATGGATCCATCCGAAGATCCTAGTCGCATCGGTGAAGGTTTTCTTCAGGGCATGATAAGAGGTGAAATTCCTCTTAATATTACTACCGGCGAAGATATTTTGCTCGAGGAAGAGATATCCTCATATCTGAATCCATCCGGTGATGTACTAGAGAAAAACCTAATGTACCAAGGGGAAGACCAGATGGACGAAGGGCAAACAAATAACAACAATAATGATGGCCCCTCGACAAGATCCGGCGAGGTACATATATATATATATAAAGTATCGTGTTACCTCTATTCATTAACTGATCTAGATATATATATTAATCACTCTCTCTTCTTCTTTTATCCCACCGGATCGAAGCAATCGACAGCTCGAACGAAACGAGGGCCGAACAAAAAGTTGGATGGTAATCAGAGGTTCGCCATCGAAGAAATAGATGATGATGGTGAACCGATTGCTCCAGAGAAGCACCGGAGGATGTTTATAAATCAATGCGGGGTGCTTCTTAGGGACAACCTGCCGATCACCATCCAAGAATGGAATCAGTCAAAGAAATCCAGTGAAAAATCTAGCTATGTCACCGATGATGCCAAAGATGACCTTTGGCAGAAGCTCATAGCGCATTTCATACTACCTCTAGAGTATGAAGAATTTGAGGTAGATGGTATTACCCCAAGGCCGGGTGGGCTTGAAAATAGAGCGAAAGTGAAGGAGTGGGCTCTGAGCAAGATGGCTGAACTATACCGGAACCACAAGAAAAGTTTATACGTAAAATATGTCGCGAAAAATAAAACTCCAGACTTCAAAGGAGTAAACGAGAAGTTGAGAGAACAGTGGCCCGATTTTGTACAGTACAAGAAATCTGATAAAGCAAACGCAAAGTCGACAAAGAACGCGTTAAATGCTGCCAACAAGAAATACAATCATAAAATGGGGACAGGTGGCTACAAGAGTGTCGTACCTAAGTGGGAAACTATGGAGAAGAACATGATGGCTAGAGGCATCACTCCTGGTATAGATGGATGGCCTGAGAGGTCAAAGCACTGGTGGTACGGGCACGGGGGATCCTTGGACCCAGAAATAGGGAAGACAATATTTCATGATAAAATTCTAAAACCCTCCCAAGACCTTATTAAAGCAATGAACGATGCTCAATTTGGATTGTTCCATCCCGAGAGAGAGAACGACGAGCTGACACGCGCCCTAGGGAATCCTGAAAAGGGAGGACGAACACGAGGCAAAGGCGCCGGTGTCTCGTGGAAGAAAGGGGTTCCTCAGTATGATGCCAGTTACAGAAGTCGTCAGAGAAAGAAGGACCGGGAGGCAGATCGGATCTCCAGGGTAGAGCAGGACCTAGCTAATCTGAAGAACCTCATGCATGAAATTAGCCAAAGGCCGCCGTCGTCAACTCACCAGCGGTCTGATGATCCTGCATTGGATCTTAGCCAGCAGAGAAGCTATGTGGCTTCCATGGAGGTCTGGGCTGATGATCAAGCACCGCTGCATGATGCACCGGCTCCTCACTACCCCGTGGATGATGTTAGAGAGATGGCACAATGTGAGCTACATCAGCCAATGAACAACCTGTCCTTCAAGGTGGCGATCGACACTGCTTTACCTTGTCTACTTGGAGCACTCCACCATTCACTTCCGATTCCACCAGGCTATGCTCGTGTCACGGTGGATGACATAGTGGAGGATTTTGCGGACCTAGAGATTGAAATCGCTACGCCTGAAGGCCTTACGAAACTAGGAGATGTCAAGCGCAACATTATTCTATGGAATAAGAAGTACATCAAGTTTCCAGGATCGGCGCCAAGGCCACCGACTTCGAAGAATCAAAGTCCACCCCGCATCGAATATCGTCAACCTCCAAGTCCACCCCAACCCGATTATCGCCAACCTCCAAGTCCACCCCGCCCCGCCGACGATCGCTGTAGCAGGAGTACATCAACTCGATCTCCGCCTCCGCGCAATACTCGATCTCCGCCTCCGCAGCCATGCAATACTACTACCTCGTCGAAGAAACGGAAGTTCGACGGTCCCCCGCGCCCCACATCGAAGAAAAGTGAAACGGCGAAGATAGTCGACATCCCGCCGGCTCTTCCAAAGATACCTTATGACAAGACCGATGAGGAAACTAACGCGGATGTGGCTGCCCAAGTTAAGGCGCATTTTGCACCCAAAAAGGCTGAGCCAAAGACGGTATATAATGAAAAAACCAAAAAGTGGGCTAAGTCCTTTCTTGAGCAACCATCCCAGATATTGATGAATCTGGAATCAAACTATGACCGGGAGATTATTAAGCAAGCACAGAAGAAAAAAATCACAAGTGCAAAAAGCGGGAAGCAAGTTGCCCATCTCGGAGCACAGAAGAATCAATCGGTCGCCCCGCTCAAAGTCATTTCAAACCTCGACAAGGCCTTTAGAGCTGAAATGGATATGGACATGCAAATAATGGACCCTAGAGCCCGTAATAATGCTGCACTTATGGGAATCACTGTATCACAGGCCAAAGCACTTGCTAACGAAGCAAATATGTCTCTTGGTCAATATTTATGCTATGAAGATACGCCAGTGGGTCAGATAGTACGGCAGTATGTCCAAGGGGAGCCTCTAGTCAGTAATAAGGAGCTCGCGCGTCTATCCACACATATGCGAAATCTGCACGAATGGTACATGTCGCAAGCAGAAAAAAGCATCAGAAAGATTGGTTTCCGGTGGACGTTAGAAAGGAGCATCACTTCAAACCATACTCGATATAGGTTCAAATGACCGAATTGTTTCAGTTATACAACCAGCGCGCCCTCAACAAATATATCATTGGTTGCTACTATCTGTAAGTTATTTATTTCTATAATTAAGTTTGTAGCTCAGCTTGTTCGTTGCATTTAATATATTATCCTAACTATATATCCTTTTGTATGAAGATATTATATTCTGCAGAATGAAGATGCTTGAATGTAAAAGAGCTAGAAGATACGACGTTGGGTTCATTGACCCATATATCATTAATGAATATACGTTAAAAAATCACCCCAAGGACGTGGAGGAAGACCTGTGCAGGTTCTTAACCGAGAATAATTTTGTTAAGGACATATTATTTCCTTACAACTTCAAGTGAGTGTTTATATCTTGTACACATTTTATTTTTGCTTACTAGATGATCTATGCATGTATGCTTATGTAAACATCCGCAGATTCCACTGGATCTTGCTAAACATTCAAGTTGACAACTCCCTAGTTGAAGTCCACGACTGATTAAGTTGGGACCAAGAGCAGTGGAGCGACATGAAAGCAATGCTCCATAAGTAATTTCAATCATTATCGCATTATATCGTCCTCTTTCATTCATTTCCTGATATCAAGTAACTAATAACTCCTTTGTTTCATTTTATTTGCCGAGCAGGTGTTGGACACGGTTCAGACAAAAAATACCAGGTCCATTCAAAGTGGAGTTAACTTATAAAATGGTGAAGAGTTTACAGCAGCCACCGGGAACTCATTTATGTGGATACTATGTCTGCGAGTACATCCGCGAGTTGACCAGTGAGCGGAAAGTTGACTCACATTATATTTATGATTTTCGGGAGAAACTAGAGCCAGACCAGCGCATAAGAGCAATTCAAGAGGAGCTGACGTGATTTATGATGAAGGAAGTCCTTGATGTACATGGAGAGCATTATGCGGATGACGTGGAACTCGATTTTCCTTAGTCATCTTCATGTAGCTGATATGATATATATATTTATCAATGACCATGTAATTTCAAAACATTTCTTCCTTTTGATATGATTGATTATATGTATGCTTGCAAGGGATCGATTAATTATATAAATGCATCATGTAGTGTGTATGTAGTAGCGTATAATATGTATACTGAAATATATGTTTAAATTATAGTGAAACACAAAACAAAAAAGGAACGAAATGGCCAAAAAAAGGAAATACACAATCTCTGCCGTGGCACGAAACCTTTTAGTCCTGGGTGGTGTTAGGGCCCGGGACTAGAGGGTTTCTGCCCCCCGTGGCGCTGAAACAACCACGTGGCTGTTATCAGTCGTGGGTCGTAGCGAGCCGGTACTAGAGGGGGGGCTCTAGTCCCGTTTTCGCAGTCCCGGGCCCAAAACCGGGACTAGAGCCAGTTGCGGCCCGGGACTGGAGGCCCTTTTTCCACCAGTGTCCCCTCACCCTCCACTACCTAACCCTCTCCACCTCGCAGGAGCCCGTGGAAGACAGAGCCGCTCCCCCCTCGTCGACCTCCCGGAGGAGGAGGCCCCCGTGGAGAAGCCATCGTTGTCCCGTCTGCCGTTCGCCCGCAGGTACCCCTTCCTCTCCCCTCTCCCATTCTGCAGGTACCCCTTCCTCTCCCCTCTCCCCTTCCTCCCCCCCTCTCCCATTCTGCTGGTAGAATGTTCGTGTTCTAGGGTTCTTATTCGTGTTCTGGATGTTCTAGGGTTCTTGTTCCTCTCCTCTCTCACTGATTATTGGATGTTAACCTAATTACTTGTGCAAACCTGATTTGACTAGTTTGGAGTGCAGATTACATTGCAATATAGAATATCTTGATGTATAAAATATTGGGGCTTGTTCCTGTATAAACCTGGTTTTTGTTGTATAAAATATAGTTTCTCAGGATTCACAAGATACAAGTTATAGACACTGAATTTTAGTACTATGCATCTGTGTAGTTACTTAAAAACTTAGATAACCACGACATGAAATTGATGATCTTTTAGAGAGGACAGAGGGCTTAAGGTGGAGAATGCTTGTTGCCGTTGTCATTCTGAGTAATTACTTAAAAACTTAGATAAGCATGGCATGACTGAGTAATTATTTCTAGCTATTTTACAAATAAATGGTTGCCACCATTAGTTATGCATGTTTCCTGTTGTTCCTATAGTACTAGTGATATCGAGTTTGCATTTTTGTAACTTCTTTTTTGTATTGACTGTACTTAGCTCATGATGCTTATTATCCTACATGTTGGATTTGTGTTCATGGTATCTGCTACGTTTGTCAAGTTGATTTTTTATCCACGATGTGATTCTTCCAAGATATATTATGATGATAAGATAGAATGTGCAAATTGTTATTTGTATTTGGGGGTTTTAACCTTTAAAGACAGTACAGATGCATAAACTAATATTGTCTAGGATCATTAAGTATACATGTAACGTGCTTAGGGTATGTTCTAGCACTAAAGGATTTGAAAATAATGTCTCTCTATCCAGAGGAACTTTGGTAACAGCTACATTCAAATTTATTTGTCCCGTGTTCATTCGAAGCATGTATATGTGGATCAGGTAGAAATGATTGTGTTTTAGATTGATTGAGTAGCCTGGATCCTTGTTTTGCTGTACTTCATATGGGTTTGTAGTAGTAAAATGAAAAAGGACTGGAATAGTCATATCTGTTGAGTTAGAACTGTACTCCCATGACTTGCTCTCTCGCAGCTACGATAAAATTAAGGCATTAGCATGATATTTGAGACCAGTTAGCAATGTGCATGTCATTCTGTCATTCTCTCGCAGCTACGATAAAAGGTACTGTCATTCTGTTGGACAAATTCTGTTTTGGGAAATACTTATCAGGCTTGTAGCTGTTATTTCATATTTGAAAATCTATACCTAATAATAAAGAAAAGAGTGTTTCTTATAGTAGCTACACTTTTTTAAACCATTTTACCCCTGTCGGTTCGGATATTTTGCAAGACCTGCAACCGCCGAGTCATCCAACCATCACGAGAACCCTGAATCAACACAGCACGAGACGCGTCGCCCGCGAGATGGGAATCTCCGCCATGGCGGGTACCAGAGTCATCCAACCATCACGAGAACCCTGAATCGCCAGGAGGCAACACAGCACGAGACGCGTCGCCCGCGAGATGGGAATCTCGGCCATGGTGGGTACCAGGGAAGGACGTGGTGAGACCGTGGATACAACACGCTTGGGGGAGGCCGTGGCTACACCGCGCTTGGGATCGCGGTCTGCGTCGCCCGTGAGCTAGGGCTGCTCGCCGTCCCGCATCACTTGATGCCAGAAATTGGATCTGATGAGATTCATGGTCCTTGGATTTCCAACCAGGTCGATCCATGGAGGCTGCATACGACGTCGCTTCCAGATTCCGGAAGCAACAACCTCCAGCCAGGTCAAACATTCTGGTATACATACATGCTCATCAAGTCTGCAACCGAATTGTTTACCCACTGAACTAAGTCTACATCTGCCAATCTGAACCGATGTATTTCAAATGTGCTGTTCCCGTCTTAAGTAATTCGCTTGGATCATTGTTGTCCATTGTAACCCCTCTGTGCTGATGCCTAATTCTTTCTTCCTTATACTTTTCTTGCATATGGGAGGCCTGAACCTGACCTCGAGCTGTGAAAATTCAGAGAGAAGAAACTGCACTCCATACGCCGGCCTTCTACTGAATACTGACTTACTGAGAGATAGATATAATATTGGTGAGTGCCACTTTCTAATTCTAATAATTCACCGGCCTAGCCTTCTGTTTATTTCCACGGCACTAAGCTAATATATTTTCGTCCAGAGCTTGCTTAATTAACTTGGTTGTCACATATGCGCTCAGAACAAGACATGAGATACCCTTTTGACTATTTGGAAATGTTTGAATTAACACGAGAGGAATTATAACAAGAAGATGGTGCGGACAATGTTTATTTCGATTTGTTATGCTCGATTGTTGCCCACCATTAGCATCCTTGATCAAACGTATAGGAGGGGCAAGTCTGCCTATGGGTCCTGGATACAGTAAAATTGACAGCCTGTAGTAGTGCTCTAATTTTTTTACAAAAAGTAGTAGGTAAATAAACTGCTTTTATATGTTGTGAATGTGGATTTGATTTATTGATAAATAGTCTACCAAACAATCTTAATATGAACCATGGTTTTTAAGGAAAAGCGGGCGTTAAGGCGCCCACCCTCTGCTTTGCAAAAACAACCGCTTTAGGCGCCTAGGCGTCTAAAGCGCCCGCCTAGGCGACTCAATCATCCCCAGATCATCTTAAGACATCTTAACGCCTCAAAACTATGATATGAACGGAGATAGTGCATATTTATTATGAAAATTTGTCTCAAATGCATAGATGTCGCTAGTGGCCGGTGTTGGCGTGTGTATCCACAATGCTGGTGTTAGGTACCAAGCGTTGCTGGTAACTTTAGTCTCACCTCGCTACCGAAAGAGGGCTATGGGCAGCTTATGAGCGGAAGTAGCCATCCTTCCATCGGGTCGGTCTTTTAGGATGAAGAAGGCTCTTCGCTTGTGGGCTAGACCGGATGTGCCAAACGCCTGGAACACGACACAAGTGTGTGGAGCTAGGTCTAGGACGCTGACAGCTCACAAAGAGGAGAACTCTTGAAATGGATGGTTTGCTAGAGTGTTTAATATTGGTTTCTTCCGGGGCAACGCACGAGCACTTTTGCTATGATGGTCTAAAAATAGTTACTGTCATTCATTCTGTTTTGTCCAACATTCATGCCGCTTAACAAAATATATAATAAAAATACTCCTGTTTTTGTATTTGGTGATGTTGTGAGTGGATTCTGGTGGCTTAAGGTATACGGCTGACCCTATTTTTGTGACATGGTGGTTGTAGCTGAATGTTGTGCAGGTACATTGAGTGCCAATTTTTCGCCGGAATGTCGATTAATTTTTGTTCCGGCGAATTTTTGGCACTCAGGCATGACCATTTTTAGCAAAGGTCATGCGGGATTTTCGCCATGAATTTGTGTATCTAAAATCCTTTCCTTTTGCTTGTGTAGTGCTCGGTATAGCATGTCGTCTACTGGAAACCGCAACAAAGACGATCGGGGCCAGCGAGACTTAGAGGAGTACTACATGCTCATGTCCTAGGAGATAGAGCTGGAGGAGGTAGGGGGCCGGGGTGAAGAAGACGACGAGACCATCGATGATGGCAGTGAGGAGATGGGCGTCGATGACCGCCTTGATGGCGGTCATGAGAGGGGCGACAAGACCATCGACAGTGGTGTCGTCGGCGGTGGCTCAGAGACAACGACGCTAGCCAAGAGGGAACGGAAGAAGCGGCGACCGAACACAGTCGGCACCACAAAGGAGACATTCACAGCGATGGACCCCAAGACCGGTATCCCTACGGAGCCGAAGCATCTCGTGAGGGGGTACGGCCTCCAGCTGGGAGCTATCCTTCGGGACGTCGTCAATGTCAACGAGACGAAACTCCTAACGAAGAAGAAGAAGCATCTGTAGGACCAACTCCTCTTGCGGCTGCACGCGCGGTACCTGTTCCCCGAGGGCTTCTCGAGCCTAGATCCCAAGGAGAACATCGTGAAAAAGTTTGCCCTCGGCAGGTTCACCAGGAACCTCAGCGGATATAAAACCATGCTAAGGGGGATGATTGCTGACGACGAGCCATGGGAAGAGATCAAGCGCCACTTCCCGCGACTTATGCCCGAGGACTACACGCGCTTCCTGGAAAACGAGGAGCTAGCCTACACCAAGGATCGGTCAGCCTAGGGAAAGGAGCTGGCGGAGAAGAACATCGGTCGCCACCGTCTCGGCTGCCGTGGCTACGACGGCAAGGAGTACAAGTGGCAGAAGGAGGACTAGACCTACGCAGAGAAGGGCATCGAGAACCCTTGGTACAAGTACAAGAACCCGCTCTTCAGGGCATTTGTTAGGTCCCGGTACCGTAAAGAGATGGATGGGAAACTTGTCACGAGCCCTACAATGGTGGAGGGTGTTGTCTTGGTCACCGACCCTAAGGTGGTGCAAGTTGAGAACGAAGTGGTAAGCAATTTGCCAGGCTTACTAGTTTCATAATGCTCACCACAACTCCATCTCTAAAATTCTTCATGCTACTTGCATTTCGCGGAAGAAGCTAACGAGTCTAGCTCCTCGTCCCAAACGTCGATGGGAAATGTCCCGTGCGACAACCCTTTTATCAGGGGCTTGAACATCGTGAAGGAGCAGCCACCATTGAAGAGGCCGGCAAGAGGCCGTGTCCCCGGCGGGGGAGGAGGTCGCCAACATGTCGATTATGGCTTGCGCGTGCCCACTACTAAGGACTCACTGCAGGCGAAGAAGGACCGGGAGCACGCGGCTCTATTGCAGAAGGTGGCCAACTTGGAAGCAACCTTTGAGCAGCTCGCCCAAGCCACGGTCCAAGCCGAGGTAGAAACTAGGGTCCATGCAGAGGTGGCCAGCAAGGTCGATGGCGTGGTGGCCAGCCGGTTCAGTGAGATGATTCCTGGAATGGTGGAGTCGATCTCCACTTACTTTTCCAACCGCCAAACAGGACCACTCCCGGTGATTAGCCTAGGCGGCAGCAACTCGGGCAACATGCGGCCTCCTACTACACGGGCTCAAGACATGCCTATATTGGTGACCCCACCCGCCGGCGCAAATGCAGGTGCTAGGGAGGATTTGCCGGCCATGGGGGCAGCCAGCAGCCCCTCGATCACTTGCACACCCTGCCTCGGTCCCTCGGCGCGAGCCGAGCTCGACACTCTCACGGTAATTAATTGAGCCTCTACGCAAGTTAATTACTTCGTCACCACCCCTCTCTGACCAACACATGCATGTTTCTTCACAGGAGCAAAGTGTTCCTTGCACCATGCTCATGTATGTGGACAACAATATCAAGGATGTTGCGAGGGGACACATCATGAACCCAACACACCGGACGTTCCACTGCTAGCCTATAGACGATAGCGTGCACCGGGTTGAGGTGGATCGGTCGTTCCCGGGATGCACACACTTGGTTCCTCCTAATCAACCCCCGGGTGCCGAAGACGAGCTAAAGGTCGGGAAACTGAAGAATCATGTCCTTCCATGGACGAAAGCCCTACTTAGGCTGAAGACCGCCAAA
This sequence comes from Avena atlantica, assembly GCA_910589765.1. Taxonomy (NCBI): domain Eukaryota; kingdom Viridiplantae; phylum Streptophyta; class Magnoliopsida; order Poales; family Poaceae; genus Avena; species Avena atlantica. The sequence goes on from OU342736.1 coordinate 306,412,212, forward strand.
GAAATGGTCACTCCAACATCTGTGCTTGCGGCAGCAAGCCAAAAAAAGGTCACTCCAGCGTCTGCGCTTACGGTGGAAGGCCAAGAAAGAGTCACTCCAGTGTATGTGCCAGCGGCGGCAAGCCAAAGGGTCACTCCTCCACCTGCCAATGATCCTCCCGAGCACGAGACACATGAGCACGAAAATGCGATGGACATTGATAAGGCTCCCATCGATTCGTTCATCGCTGATTTGGAGTCTCCCATCGATGTTGCTCCTTCTGAGGCACCCGCCCATTATACCATGATGAAGAAGCTCTTTCCTTCTGAAGAAACACCCGAGAAGGAAGAAGCTACCGCCTTCACCGCTCCGCGGCATGCTAAGATTACCCCAAGCAAACTCCGTGATACGGACATGGAGGTGATAAGACAAACCAGCACCCCTCCGTGCCATAAGAAGGGCAGGAAGTGGAAGCCGAAGCATGGGAAATACGCCGCAGCAAGCAAGAAAGTGGTTCTCGACAAGCTGCCGACCAAGTGGAGGACGATGCATTATCTTGGTGAACCGATCCTGCCGGACCACATTGTCAAGACATTGTCGCCAGACCTGAGTAGCCTTCATGAAACTGTTAGGTATCTAGAGCAGCAGCTTCTCCGAGATAAAAATACCTCCTACCCGCTCTTCACGGTCAGGGTGCCCACTAACTGTGGCTTCATCACCACCCCCCCCGGCGAGTTGTTGTTCATCACATATGAAGTCATCTTCAAGCTCTTCCACATGTTACGGCTCGATCTAAATGTGGTCCGCCTGGTACCGCTAAAAATGGTGCACGATATCATCAAGGAGAAGACCCCGCACCTCGCTATCATTGACACCTTCTACATGACCGTAGGCACCATCGACAAGGAACAAGTGTTTGTTGTGAAGTATATCACGGATTTCTTGGTGGCGAATAAGGACAAGTCTTGCTTTCTCCTTCCATACTTTCCCGAGTAAGTAGTCGGTCGCTAAACTTCCCGCTATTACATTCTTTCGTGAATTTCCTTAATAGCCGAGGATGATGGTTTATTCCAACTGTTTTGCGCAGAGAGAATGGGTGCGCCCTCATCGCTGTTCAACCGTATTATTCCCATGTCATCTATCTTGACTCCGGGAGAGACGTGTAGAAAGACTACGCCGAAGTCAAGTCAACTCTTGATAAAGCCCTCAATGGTTTCATAGCCGCGGTTGGCCCACTCAAGTATGAGAAAAGATCCAAAGGCATCTATGTGAACTCCCACGTAACCAATTTCCCCTGCCTTAGGAAATCGTCGACTGACAATGGGATGGAGCCCTGGTTCGCCATCCTACAGATGAGGGAGTATGTAAAGGATGAGGAGAAACTCTTGATGCCATCCGGTCTCGAGAAAAGGTGCAGAGACATGACGGAAACAACCGATGCAAACATCAGATCTGAGTTCCATGCCATCCAGTGGGAGATTGGCATGATACTCAAGAGGGATGTCTTGACTATAGGTGCCACATTCAACTATAGCGGTATCCCACTGACTAATGCAGAGATCGAGAACCGCTTAGCTGCGGTCGCTGATGGGAGGACATTCACCACGCTATGTGGCATCCATCCCTTCCCGCCGAAGCCAAAGAAAACTTGATCGAGTCACAAACTTGTCTCCTGCAAATGTTAGTCATAGAATTACGATTAGTTTATTTTATGCTTTTCTTTTTTGCATACCAATCTTTCCATGCAAATGTTAGTCATAGAATTACTTAGCTATATCCGATGCTTTTTATTTTTTTCATACCTATATGTTATATCTCTATTATGAATATGTGGTGAAAACACTAACATTTCTTTCTTGTGTGTGTGTGTGCGTAAATGCCATGGTATGTCGTGTACGAGGGCATCGTTCCCGGAGTCTACGACGACTGGGAGGATTGTAGGAGGCAGGTCCACCGTTTCTGCGGGAATAGTTACAAGGGCTATGCCACTTTGGAGGAGGCGGAAACTCGCTACGCGAGGTTTCTAGTGGGGAGGAGGACGGAGATGTGGAGGAGCTGGTTGACCCCCTTCGTCGTGATGATGCTCGCAGCCACCACCGCCTCTCTAGTCTATTTGCTAGTTGGAGTCCAGTAGGTATCTGTTGTGTGAATTATGAACTCTTTGAATGTGTGAAACTATTTAAATGTGTAATGCAACGCCAGAGACTTGTAATATTATGTCATATATGGTCACATTCTACACTTGTGTGAACTATTTGAATGTTATTGATGCATGGTTTGACCATATGTGTATTTCCTGTATCTGCTGTGTGTATTCTGTCATTATCATGTGTATTCTATCAAGATTAAGTGTATTTTGTGTGTATATCGATTTTATTTTTTAACTCCTGGTAATGTTACCCTTGGCGAAATAGTGGGGCTATCCCTGGTGAAATAGCTTTTGCCTGTACTAAACTACCACCGACGAAACCTAGAGGCGCCGGCGAAGTGTCCTTACCCCCAGCGTCTCTAGCTGCTCGCTAGCGCTGGAGAATTTTACCACCTGCGATATATGAAAGCGTCGACGATGTAGATGTACCCCCGGCGTTCACTGTTGCTCGCCGGTGGTATCTACATATTACCACCGGCAAAATATGGAGGCGCCGGCGATGAGGACTTACCACCGGCGAGGAGGTCGCCGGCGAGCACCAAGACACCGGCGATGAGCCTTTTCTGTTCATCGGCGGTAGGGTTTTCTCTACTAGTGTACTTGTTATATTTTAGCTCTCATTGCCCCTATCATAAGCATCTTGAAGTGATTAAGGTGAAAGTGAACAAACTATGGAGTATATGCTTGACAAAGTATAAGTTGGCAATCTCATGTCCCTTGAATACGAGGGCCGCTCCTCATGCTACTGAACTTTAGTTACTTGCAAGTTGTTGTCATAGTAAGTACATGTGTATCATAGAGAACCTCCAAAGGGGTACCCCTTGCACAATACAGTAGCTATCCCATAATAAAAATTACAAGGCAAGCAGACAATGAGCATCTCAACAATATTCTTATTTACCATGGGAAAATGGTGCTTTTCTCTCTCTTTCCTCTTTTCTCATCTCTTTTTTCCTTTTTCTTTTTCAACATATAATTTCAAGCATATACAATATATAAGTGCAAGCATATACAACATAGATGACACAATGGTTCAAGTTTATTAGGGGCAAGAAAAATAAAGTGTGCCATCAAGTTTGTGAGAGCTTTAATCACTAGTTTTTCACATAACAAAGAGACTTTTTAATTGGAAGGTAGATGAAAACAAGAATATACGTGGAATGGTGTAACGCACCATGCATAGGAATTTATAGTGGACACTTTGGAATGACTTGGTTTCTTGGGAGTTGGATGCATGAGTAGAGCTTACTTATACAAGTGGAGGCTAGCAAAAGACTGGGAGCGACCAACTAAGAGAGCAATAATGGCCATAATCATGCAGAGCGACAAAACATTACTAATCAAAGCATAAAGTTGTACTACAAGTCAAGGACTAAATGATCATAGAGGCTATGGTGATTTGTTCATAGTCATAACATGGGGTGAGCATGTGCCAAGTCAACCCAAACAAAGCATCAAAGGAGAATACCACAATACTATGCTTTTGTATGCTAAAACAATGCATGATTCTTTTGAGGCACATTAAGTAATCCTAATTGTTTAGAACAAGTCATGCTACAACAATAATCACTAAGCATAAGGTCAAAAGAACATCTAGCATGACATGATAAAGTCTAAGCCATAGTCAAAACAAGCTCCCTTTTGTACCACTAAGCATGAAGCTTTTCTCCATTCTTCATCTCATTACATCATTCTTTCCTTACACCTAATAATTTGCTTCATACAAAACTTCACACAATCTTCATTAGCAACATAAGTGCATTCAAAAGATAATATACCTTTGGGTTTAGTTTCAAAATAGAAAAAATTTCATCAAAGACACAAGCTACTGTAGCAATTCCCTCAAAAAGCTCAATTTCCCAAAGAGAACCCAAAAAGAAACCGATAAAGAGGCAAATGCAATTAATGGCAGAAATCTGTCAAAATAGACCAGCAGGTGAAAACGATTTTTTCGAAGACCTTATGTTCCTCAAATCAAAAAGTGCTGAACTAACTAAAGTTAGATAACAACCTGGGGGATTTAATCAGAAAATTACAGCTCAATCCGACATACAGTAATTTTTCACGAATTTTTACAGTGAAGCACAAAAATCTGTTTTGGGACATTAACTTCCCCTGGTCTTACTTCTCTCTCATTAGAGGTTATTCTTGGCACAAAAATCAAACAAAAATGATAAAGAGAGGTATTATAGATGTAGTAACTTTCAAGAATCAAGAAAACTATTTGGTTATCTCCCAAGAAGTATTTTTCTTTAACGCCTTTATGTTAGGCATGATTATTTTTAGAAGACGCTCACATAAGAAATATGAATTGAAGTAAAAGAGAGAATCAATAAGAAAATTAAAAACACATTTAAGTCTAACCCACTTCCTATGCATAGTAATCTTGTAAAGAAACAAGTCATGAAAGCACAAAGCAACAAGCATAGGAAAGCAAAACAAGTGCAACTTCAAAATTTTCAACATAAAGAGGGGAAACTTAATATTGTTGAGATACATAAGACCATGTTTCCCTCTCTCATAATAAATTTCAGTAGCAACATGAATAAAATTAACAATATAATCAAAATGACAAGGCAAGCTGACAATGAGCATCTCAAGAATCTTCTTATTTACCATGGGAAAATGGTGTTTTTTTTCTCTCTTTCCTCTTTTCTCATTTCTTTTTTTTTCTTTTTATCAATCTCTTTTTTCTATCTCTTTTTTTATAGGAAGAATGTTTCATAGATTGCTCATTATGGTGATGCTGCAAGTTTCCACCATGATTAGGCATGGCTTAGGCTAGCGGCCTAAGCGTTTCTCTAACACACATACATAACTCCGTGGACTTACAAGCTCCCATTTGATTTCACACCGACGACATCCATAAACAAAAGAGCATGATATCAACTTGGGACAATGTACAAGTGCAATGTTGAAAGATGTTCCCCATGACAACATGGTTCTGCTAATTCCAACATATAAGTGCAAGCATATACAACATACATGACACAATGGTTCAAGTTTATTAGGGGCAAGAAAAATAAAGTGTGCCATCAAGTTTGTGAGAGCTTTAATCACTAGGTTTTCACATAACAAAGAGACTTTTTAATTGGAAGATAGATGAAAACAAGAATATACTTGGAATGGTGTAACACACCATGCATAGGAATTTATAGTGGACACTTTGGAATGACTTGGTTTCTTGGGAGTTGGATGGATGAGTAGAGCTTACTCATACAAGTGGAGGCTAGCAAAAGACTGTGAGCAACCAACTAAGAGAGCAATAATGGCCATAATCATGCCGAGCGATAAAACATTACTAATCAAAGCATAAAGTGGTACTACAAGTCAATGACTAAATGATAGTAGAGGCTATGGTGACTTATTCATAGTCATAACATGGGGTGAGCATGTGCCAAGTCAACCCAAACAAAGCATCAAAGGAGAATACCATAATACTATGCTTTTGTATGCTAAGACAACGCATGATTCTTTCGAGGCACATTAAGCAATCCCAATTGTTTGGATCAAGTCATGCTATAGCAATAATCACTAAGCATAAGGTCAAAACAACATCTAACATGACATGATAAAGTCCAAGCCACAGTCAAAACAAGCTCCCTTTTGTACCACTAAGCATGAAAGTTTCTACTCTTTTCCAACACCAACCAACTTATTTGAAACAACTCACAAAGATAATAATCAATAAAGATCAGTGAGCATGTATCACAAATCCAAAAATAAGAACTAAAAATTTCTAAGCTGAAAGCACAAGAAAACTAAGGCTAAACACAGTGCTAGCAAAAGTGAATACTCACAGAACAATAAGAATGAAAACTAGAGTGTTCTAGGCAATGAAAATAGAGTGTGTCTCCCTCCAAAATAAGTGTGCTGGGATCCAACCAACTTATTGCAGCAACCAAGAAAAATAAACTAAAAACAAAAAACAAGACGCTCCAAGAACAACACAATTGTGCATGAAACAATAAAAATGAAGTGTCTAGAAAGACCTGAGATTTTTATTGATGAAGAAGGGGATGCCTTGGGCATCCCCAAGCTTTGACACTTGTACCTCTTGAATATTTATTGGGTTGACACGGCTGGCATCCCCAAGCTTGAGCTTTTGTCCATTCTTCATCTCATTACATCATTCTTTCCTTAAACCTAAAAATTTCCTTCATACAAAACTTCACACAATCTTCATTAGCAACATTAGTGCATTCAAAAGATAATAGACCTTTGGGTTTGGTTCCAAAACAGAAAAACTTTCATCAAAGAAAAAAGCTACTATAGAAATTCCCTCAAAAATATCAATTTCCCAAAGAGAACCAAAAAATAAATCAATAAAGAGTCAAATGCAATTAATGGCAGAAATCTATCAAAATAGACCAGCAGGCGAAAACCGATTTTTTCGAAGACCTTATGTTGCTCAAATCAAAAAGTGTTGAACTAACGAACGTTAGATAACAACCTGGGGATTTAATCAGAAAACTATAGCTTAATCCGACATACAAAGATTTTTCATGAATTTTACAGTGAAGCACAAGAATCTGTTTCGGGACAGCAACTTCCCCTGGTCTTACTTCCCTCGCATTAGAGGTTATTCTTGGCACAACCCAGGTCGTTGATACGTATAATATCAAAATACCAAATACGCTCACTGTGCGATCCACGGAAAGAAAAAAGGCTTGTTTTGGTGAACATCAAAGCAAAAACTAACTCTTGTTTGGTAAAAAATTCTTCTAAAAATGCCGAACCTAACCGTTGCATAAAAGTGCGTACCGTGCTTTTATGTTTACGAGCTAAAGTTCTAGCGCATGAAATTCGAAGTATATACTTTAGTCGATATAAAGTCTATTTTTTCAAAGATCCACTATGATAATGAAAAAGATTTCTACATATGCGACCAAATCGATCAAGAATATCCCAATCTGATAAATCTGTCCAAACAAAAAGGATAAAGAGAGGTTATTACAGAAGTAATAACTTCCAAGACTCAAGAAAACTATTGGGTTATCTCCCAAGAAGTACTTTTCTTTAATGCCTTTAAGTTAGGCATGATAATTTTAAGAAGATGCTCACATAAGAAATATGAATTGAAGTAAAAGAGAGCATCAAGAAGCTAATTCAAAAAACATTTAAGTCTAACACACTTCCTATGGATAGGAATATTGTAAAGAAACAAGTCATGAAAGCACAAAGCAACAAGCATAGGAAAGCAAAACAAGTGCAACTTCAAAATGTTCAACATAAAGAGGGGAAACTTAATATTGTTGAGATACATAAGACCATGTTTCCCTCTCTCATAAAAACTTTCAGTAGCAACATGAAATTAACAATATAACTATCACATAAAACATTCTTATCATGAGCCACATGCATAAAATGATTATTACTCTCCACATAAGCATAGTCATTCTTATTAATTGTAGTGGGGGCAAATTCAATAAAATATCTATCATTATTATTCTTATCACCATAATCATCAAATATAGGAGGCATATTGTAATCACAATTAATTTTCTCCTCAGTAGTAGGTGGACTAAAAATATCATACTCATCATTGCAATCATCATAAATTGGAGGTTAGGTATCATCATAAGAAATAGAATAGCTATCTTTCAAAGCTGGGGAACTAAAAAGATCATTTTCATAAAAACTAGCTTCCCCAAGCTTAGACGTTTCCATAGCATTAGCAATAATGGTGTTCAAAGAATTCATACTAATAATATTTCTATTAGCATGCAAATAATGTTCCCTAGGTTTTTTAATTTTCTCTTCCAACACTTCATGTCCTAACTCAAGATAAATACTATAAAGATCTCTTTTTTTTTGTTTTCCATTAAGCCTAACTAGTGAAATCAATAAACAAAAAGACAAAATTGCAGAGTATAAAGGAAATAACTTCGAGCACTCACACCGAAGGATGTGAGTACCTTTTACCTTACCTCCCCGGCAACGGCGCCATAAAATAGCTTGATGTCTACGCACTTCTATTCTTGTAGACAGTTGTTGGGCCTCCAAGTGCAAAGGTTTGTAGAACAACAACAAGTTTCCCTTAAGTGGATTATCCAAGGTTTATCGAACTCAGGGAGGAAGTGGTCAAAGGTATGCCTCTCAAGCAACCCTGCAATCAAGATACAAGAAGTCTCTTGTGTCCCCAACACACCCAATACACTTGTCAGGTGTATAGGTGCACTAGTTCGGTGAAGAGATAGTAAAATACAAGTGGTATGGATGATTATAAGTGGTAACGTTTCCAGAAAAGAGCTTCTAACAGGGAGGAAAAGACTAAAGGTAAAAAGATGGAAGCAAGCAAACATGTAACCGATCTAGTTGCAAATGGTGTTTCAATGTTTAGAAACAAGGCCTAGGGATCATACTTTCACTAGTGAACACTCTCAATAAATATATTCTCTTCAAGATAGTACCCTGAACTACTCTCCAGTTGGACACTCTAATCCATGGTAGGGCTATAACAACACTCCTCAAAGTCCGCCTTCCCCATCTAGATAAGCCCACACTATCACCTTGAGCGCTAGATGGTTCCAACAAACACCACAATTTCATAAAGACATCCAACTCCAAATATAACTCATGATAAATATATATAATCTAGCTTAAGTGCCACACACGGCGCACACGCTGTCACTTTCACACACGTGGGGAAAAGCATAGATCTATTAAAGCAATTGAGTATTTATGTAAACTCTAGCCTAAGTGCCACCACGGTATGAACGCTGTCACTTTCACACACGTGGGGAGAGATAGAGATTAGTTTAAGCACTTGAGTAACAGAATAGATCTACTTGATTACAAAGCTCATGATCTCATAAAGATCACGCATATAGAGAGAGAGATGAACACATAGCCACCGATAGAGCCCTTAGCCTTGAGGAAGAACTACTCCCTCCTCATCATGGGAATTAGCAACGGTGATGGAGATGGTGGTGTAGATGGATGGAGATAGCTCCGGGGGCACTTCCCCATCCCGGCAGGGTGCTAGAACAGAGACTTTCTGTCCCCTGAATCTCCCCTTCGATGGCGGCGGCGCAGCAGAACTTTTTGTGGATGTATGATGGATGATCTAGGGTTTTCACCCTGGGGGCTTCTTATAGGTGAAGGGGAAAGGCGAGGAGGCAGCCAGGGGGGCCACACCCCCTGGTGGAGAGGCTAGGGTGGGCCCGCTCCACCCTAGGGTGTGCCCACCCTGGTTCCCTACTCCATCTCTGTTTTGATTTTCCGTATCGTTCAGGGAAAATACGAAGATTGGCTTTTGTCCCGTCCAATTCTGAGAATATTCCTTTTTAGCTTTTCTGAAACCAAAAACAGTAGAAAACAGGCAACTGGCACTGTGGCATCTTGTCAATAGGTTAGTTCCAGAAAGTGTATAAAAATACCTCAAAGTGCAGACAAAACATAAGACAAATGATATAAAACAAGCATGGAGCATAAAAAATTATAGATACGCTTACGACGTATCATCGATTCACCCCGCCGCCATCATGTCCATGTCCACGGACGATTCCGCGATGACACTGCCACCGACCCCGTGCATGCGCACGCCTGTTCTGCCCCCTCGATTTTCACGCAGGCATTGAAACGACATTCTGTTCCGTAAGGAATAGACCCACCAACGGTCGTGCTGATGGAAATCCTGTCAGTGATAGGACCTGGCCTGAAAAGTTTTCAAACTGCACGCCGCTGAAAAATCTGGCTTATGTTTCAAACCAAGCAGGGAAAAGACTAAGGTCAAAGAAAACTATATCCGACTCAATTGAATCGGAATCCTACATTAATGAACAACGTTTTTGGGAACCCTTCAAGATTCTCAAGACGAAGAAACCATCAAGCTAGACGATTTATACCCACAGGATCTTGGAGACTTCCAGGGGCTACTGTTGGGGATATACTTTCCGGGTATACCCACATGACTCGCTGACCAGGGTGGCCCACCAATGGGTTAGAGCTTTGCTTCACGGGCGGCCCAGTCAGAGAAAGAGGAGGAGCCAGTTCCGGCTATGACAAGGCCTAGAAGAGTTACCTACTTAGGCATGTAGTATTACTTGTACTCCAAGCTGTACATAGTTACCGACTCTGTAACATAGAGGGATAGGTCTCTCCTGTAACCCTAGGCCCCGATGACTATATAAACCGGCCCTATGGGAGCCTTTAGGGAACAACTCAATACCCACAACCACAACCAACTCGCACATGTGAACCTCTCTTGTAATCCATTGTAACATCTGTCTTACGCCAATATATTACTGGGTTGCTAGCAGGAGTAGGATCTAATCACCACAGTCGGATCTAAACCTGTGTAAACTTGTGCTCACCGCTCCTGGAACATCCGACGTCTCACACCCCATCCTTCCAATGCCACTAGGACCCCCTATGGCATACGTGTCGACAATCCGACGACAGTTGGCGCCCACCATGGGGCAGGTGACCTTTGGAGCATCGTTCCAGGCAGAATCTGCGCATGCAGGAATCAGCAAAACAATCGCCATGGGTCGCGTGGTCTACGCCAGTGATGTCCCTCTCGTCCTCCTCGACGAGACCTGGATTCCGGCTTCGAAACCCGTGACAACCTACACGATCATGTCCATCAGCGAGATTGATATCTATCTCGGTTTCGCTGAACCCTCCCAGCCCACCCTTGAGGTGATGACCATACCGGAAGAAAAATCCGGATCTACTCTTTCTGCAGAGGAGGAAGAGTTCAAGGTCCCGGAAAAAATCAAACCCACCCAGCACACTCCTGTAGTGGAAGAAGAGGTGGAAGACAAATCCGGATCTGATCTCCCTGATGAGATCGGATACACGGATGAAGAATATATCCGCTACGGATCCATCGTCCAAGACACCATTGCAGAAAAACTACCCTTGAAGCACAGGATAAAGAAGATGATGAAGCGCCCCTACATCGATTACGAAGAAATCGCCGACATCATGGAGAACTTTGAGATGGAGGAGGCAGAAACCCAGTTGTGCCACTACTTCAAGAACATGAACAATAAGAAGCACTGTTTCGTGTACCACATAAGCACTGGATCTGACTCTGTCGATGCTGGGGATGGTAGCGATTCGGTTCTAGATGCAATCACAGAAAACGCCGAATCACCTGGCTTCCCTCAGGAGTCAATCACGTCGCAGGAACTTCGAGACTTCGACAAATAGATGGAGGAGTATGAACAAGAACACGTCTCCAAGCAAACGCAAGGTGAGCTGGAAAATTCCCCTTAGTCCATATGATAGCATGGATGAGAGCTACACCTTGCAGGATGGTATGGACACCGGAGATTCCTCCGAGGTCCACAAGCCAACCATGACGGAAAGTACTGACGAAAGTTTATTCCCCAGTACCGGACCAAAAACCGTCTTTGCCACTGGTACGCACGTTAAAGCTACTGGGCAGTCAAAGAAGAAGAAGAAAAACAAAAATCCGACACCGGCAGAGTCGGACGTCGAAGAAACCAACGAAGAAAAAGTTGATGAAGAGATCGAGATGGAGAATCAGGATGGATATCCGATTAATAGCACCCTGATCGACCCTCCTGTGGATGGACACGTTGTCACAAAGGGTGCACGTGAAATTTACGGAGATGCGCTCACGATTCCAATCCCAACGGCTTCAGATCTTACACCGGAGGCGTTGGAAAAAACGGCTGAGGACCTGGAAAAGCACCGCTTGTTTCTACTCGAAGAGGCCGCGCGCATCGTCAATATGAGACAATAGTTAGACAGTGATCCTACCAAATATCAGTCAGATTTCAAGCGACACCCAAACAAGACAAGGGGAGGTCCGTTTCTTGCTAGCAAGAATCCGGATATCCACAAAGAGCTATTCGACGGAAAAGATGGAGAGAAGATCTGAGTCTAAAGCACGGCGTTGGAAAACGCTGCTGCAGATCGAGCCATCCTCGCCAACAATCCGTCCCCACAGTAGGTCCAGCAGTGCATCGCCTTGCTGGACAAAGATTTAAAACAGCAAAAGATGGCCGCGTCATTTAGTGGCAAGCTGGCCTCAAAGTACGAGTTTTGCCACACTGGCGCCAACCAAAGCGATGACGTAAGGCTCCACAGTGATACAACGCAGCGCTATCGTCCCCGTGGAGAAGAAGAAAACTCAAGAATCGGCTCAAACAGCCACTCCTGCAGGCCGGCACGTGACTGGGCAAGAGTTATTCCGGCTGCGTTCAAAGATGCCAACATGGAAATGGTTCCTCATCAGGACCATCGTCGGCAAAACAACCCCTATAGAGAAGACCCGAAAACACGCCGCCAACGAGAGGAACAAGATCGGCTAAGGATGCCACCACCAAGCCGTCCGGCTGGTAACACCGAACGAAGAGACGACCTGGATCGCCCTGAATCTAGTAGGGACTGTGCCCGAAGAAACAGGCATCAGAGTCAGCATAATGAGGCTCCACCTCCACCACCAAGAAACCTAGTCGGAAATAATCCACCAGGGTCACCATCGCCTGCTAGCAGCAACCATGAAGGATCACGTCGTAGCCACGGAAGCCGCAGGGGCGGAGGCGGCAATGGTGAGAGGAGAAGCAGAAATCTGACTCCACCTCGCAGAAGCCTTGAGCCTCCAACGCGCAGATCTCTCTCGCCAAACGGCGCTCACCATCGCATCGAATCAAACATAGAAGCGCGACTGTACGAGGAAGATGTGTACATGGGACCCAAGTGCTTTGGACCACGCATATGTCAAACCAGATTTCCGGTTGACTTTGGTATCGCCAAACACATTCAGCCCTACGACAGCGCAGCTCGGCCAGACACCTGGCTCCAGGACTTTTTCCAGGCTTGCTGCATCGCCAAAGGAGGAAACAGCCTGGTTGCAGTCCGATATTTCCCACTCATGCTGAGGAAGGCGGCTCGATCATGGCTCAATGAACTGCCAGAGAATTTAATTCACAACTGGTATGATATACAAAGTGCGTTCTTTTCAAAATTCGAGGGAACATACAGAAGGCCCACCACAGTCGGATACTTGTAGCGTTGCACGCAAAGACCCAGAGAAACCTGCCGAGATCACCTCAGGCGCTGGATTGACATGAAGAACTCCTGCGAAGGAGTAAACGAACAAACTGCAATAGAAGCCTCTATTGCAGGACTTCCAGTCGGACTATTACGTCACAGACTGAAGCGTGACCACGTCACAGATTTGGAAGAAATGATAGAAACGCCAAGAAAATATGCTGATGTCGATGATGATTCGGAAGGGCTGCTAAATATTCTGTCCAATCCCAATGCGGCCAAATAGCCAAAGCAAACTCAGAAGCACAAGAACAACTCGGATGAAAAGCCGGCTCCGGACAATGCAGATGTCAACGCAACGTTCGGATCTAGAGGACGAGGAGGGTGCAGAGGCGGCCAGGGTAGAGGCCGTGGAACTTCCTGAATCCAGGGCAAAGGAGACCATCAACCCGAAAGAACCTGTACCTGGGTTGACATTGCCAATAATCCTTGTGTCCACCATTTGGATAGTAACGGAGGATCTACCCACACAAATGCCAAGTGTCGTTTCAATGACGACATCAAGAAAGATGAATCCGCTGGCTACAAGGCCAAGCGAAGAAAAGGAAAGAAAAATTCCGAGGAAGGAAAGGATCCCAAGGAAGATTCCGACATGGAAGAAGCGGAATCCTCTACAGAGCCCAAGTCGGATGGAAAGAAAACTTTCCGACTAGGAAAGACACATACTGTAGAGGTCCCAACCTTTAATAAGGTAGAGATCCCTGTGTTTATAATGCTAGTCCCTGGATCAATAGCTAGCATCCACAGTTAAGATGTAATATCAAGAAACAAAGGTCATAATACAACTTTATAACCAGGAATAAAATAATTTATTACATCTTACATAGCTCATTTGGCTATCTCATTACAATGCAGCAGAATATAACAATAGCATGGGGTCCTTCATTTTCAAAGTGCCACCGGCAGTCATGTTGGTTGTAGACTTGTAATCCTAATCAATAAACTTCACTAACACCAAACAAACCAGCAACATAATAAGTTACAGCCACAAGGGTCAATACATTTGAATTGTATTGGCAAGTGATACTATGGTAGTATAGTGGAGTATATCATCTATATGCATTTGGCTAAGTGGAGCTTAGGCTTGCTTTGCTCAAATTAGATCTTCCTTATCATTTGAAAACACTAAGTTTTTGCTTGACAAAAATCACCCAAGGCATCTCCCAATAGAAATTGGTGATCCTTCAACCCTTGTTCAACCGCAAGTTTTAACTTAGAAATTGGGATGAGGAGATTCTTGATAACTTCCATGTCTTGATGCTCAAATTGTCCTTTACCAGGGACATGGCTAAGTACTTAGATTTTACACTCTGTAGAGGTGGTGCCCTTTCCCCACAAGACTTGGTTTCACCAAGACAAGATCTTTCAGAAGCCTTCCCTTATACCAGAATGGACGCGCTCCAACCTATCAATCCCCTACCACCAACTGTCCATTTGGCTAAGTTATTGCAACCTATATGATCCAGGCAGAGCCCATAATGCCAAGTGGCTGCACTTGAAGCTTCTCAACATTTGACATCTCAAATCTCTTTGTTCCTGGGTGGCATTCCACAAGTGAGATACACAAGGTAAACCATAGAAATGGGCCTTGTATAACCACTCAACACAAACCATTCCTTCCATTCCACCCAGGTGTTTCATTCACTTAGTTGTTTTATTAAACAAAACACAAGTCATTGACTTAGAAATATTCCATAGCATGAATATAAACCACCCTAGTTTTCTACTAGCTAAGCTAAGCATGATAGTAGTAGGAATCTTAACTTAGGAAATTTCTGCTAAGGTTTCATCTACTAGGATTTCCCATGGCATAGTTTATACTTAGCAAAAATTCCATGCAAGTCCTACTTAGAAATATCACTAATGCATAGTGAAAATAATGGGACAAAAGTTTGAAGCATCACTTGCCTTTTTGGTAGAGAATATAAGTTCACTCCTTGATCTTGCAATACTCACACTCTTCAAATAACTACAATTCAATCAAGCAAGCAATATTTCAATCTACCATTCAAGCAAACATCACATAAAATAATAGAAACAAAGCAATGCATGCAAGCATGCTAAAGGTTGTTTTATTTGGATAAGTGTTTTCTAATAGGTTATAAACATTCTAAAACACCTATTGGTTATTTTATAAAAGTGGCAAAACCATTTGCAAAATATTTTACTTATAAATCATTTTTAAACCAAATCAATATTTTATGTGGTTGAAAATGCCTTTAGCAAAGCAAAAATCTTTATAGGGTTCACCAAATACATTTTTAATTCTAAAACTTGGTGTTTGGGGTCAGAGAATTTAAATCAAAACATCTCCCAAAGGTTTTTCTCCAAAAAGTATTTTTAACATATAAACATTATTTTTATTTGACTAAAAATGTTCTAAATCAAAGATTTATTCTTTTGCCTCACAAAATATGTTTTTGAATCCAAAAATTTATTTTTATGGTCAGTAGGTTCAAAATATTCCATTTGCCAAAGGTTTTATCACAAAAATAATTTTAGAATGAATTTTATATTCAAATTATGCCTACACACGTTTCTGTAAAAACAACCATTTTACCAGAAGCAATTCATTAAACAAAGTGCATGGTTATAAAGTACTTGTCTTGCTGATTCCATTGATATAAAATTTGAAAAATTCGGACGTGTGGATCAAAAGTTATGAATTTTACAAACTTGAACATCTAATAGATCATTTCTGGTTTTTATTAAAACAGACTGGCCACGTGGCTGTTTCTCATTGCACGATAATGGTTCGTGCGGATCAAGCGTTGCGAGGCATTGGATTAAAATGAGATCGTGTGGTACAGAGAGACTCGTACCCCTTCGTTTATGTTCTAT
The DNA here is from genome assembly GCA_910589765.1 of Avena atlantica. Classification (NCBI taxonomy): domain Eukaryota; kingdom Viridiplantae; phylum Streptophyta; class Magnoliopsida; order Poales; family Poaceae; genus Avena; species Avena atlantica. The sequence goes on from OU342736.1 coordinate 306,428,215, forward strand.
CGTGTGCATTGGATTTTAATCCTACGGCTGACGATCAAACAACCATTGAGTGGCGGCGCTGGCGGCGGCGAGTGGCGGCGCGCGCTCTGGCTATGGTGTCGTGGCGACTAAGGAAGTGAGGAAAGAAGGGGAGGGGTTTACCAGAACCGCAAGAGATTGCTGCTGCTCAACATGGTTGTAGGAGAGCAGGGGGTGACGGTGATTGCTCGCCGGAGGAGCTTCTAGCGACGGGTGCTCTCAGATGTTGATGAAGGCGACGCTACGGGTCACGCCAGAGAGAAAGAAAGGTGTGGTTTGATGCGCAAGGTTGTGGTGAGTGCTTGCATGCAAAAGAGGGGAAGAGGGGCGGTCATACACTACCTGGGGAACTTGCCGGAGGAGGAGCAGACGGTGGTTATGCTCTCTTGTCGATGATGCTGATGCTATGGGTCAAGCGCGAGCAAGCCGGGGCTACTGGGAGGTTCAGGGAGTGATGGGGATCATGATCGCGGGGTTGAGGGGTCAAGGCGCGGTGAGTTGTGGTCGGAATTACTAGCGAAGCTCGTCGGAGGCAGAGAGCTTGAAGCGAGAAATTCGAGCAGCCTTGTGGCCGAAAGGGAGGGGCGAGCGAGGGGAAATGGAGAGATGTTGTGGGTGTTTAAGGGGGCGTGGTCCCAGCAAGGAGTAACCGCGGCGTTAAGGCGAATTAAGTTCGCGAATTTACAGCAAAAAACGGCGAGGAAAGAAGGAAGAAGGAGTCGCGGCGGGTGGAGACGAGAACTGACAGGCGAGGTGTCGTTGTCAGCGAGAGAGAGAAAGAGGAGGTGGGGTCCAGATGTCACTGGCTGCACGGGTGCGGATCTGGGTGGAAAAAGAAACGATTCTAGGGGGAGAGAGGTGGGCTGCTAGGCCTGGTGGGCTGGGTTGTTTAGTTTCATTTTTTTTACAGATTCATTTTTGTTTTTCCAATTCTATTTATTCTGTTTTGATTTTTTATTCTTTTCAAACATCTATTTGAATTCAAACTTCAACCAAACTTTGAGTATTTTCAAATACTGATTAATAGTTCATTCTAAAGTCAAATTTTGAATAATATGTTTATTCTTTTTAGGGAATATTAATTAATTAAAATAGGCCCTTGTATTAATTCAAATAAGATTTAATAATGTTTTCAAACTCCATTTGAAATATAAATCTTTCCAAATCTTTTCAGTAGGTTTTATTTGTTTATTTGGGTGTCAAATAATTCACCTTGAATTATTTGGAAATTTTTTAATATGATTTATTAATCATTTAAAATTGGGAATTTGTCTTTATTCCAATGAAATTAAATATAGTTTTAATTCCATAAATTTTATTTGGAAGATTTCTTTGATCTTATTTAAGTTAATTAAACAACTTTTATTCCACTTGGGTAAATTCCAAATAATATTTTCCCATGATTTAATTAATCATTTCTAATAGGGATTTTGTCTTTATTCAAATGGAAATATAATTTGGGTAATGCCACTTTATTTAATTTGAAAATTCTTTATCCATTATTTTATTTGGATGGATTATATTTATTCCATTTGCTTATGGATTAGGTCAAGATTTAATTTGGCCTTTTAATATTCCTCATTTAATTCTATATTTATCTTATAAAATCCATATCTTTTTATTTATAGATCCAAACTTGGTGATTTTAATTTGTAAAATATTATTTTTTATCCTATTAAATATCTTTAGGATTATTTGCTCACCATTTGGTATGGATTTCTAGATAAGTGCTTTATTAGCTTTGGAAATTCAATTCCCTTATCTTATTAATTTCATAAGATTTTATCTATTGTTCCAAATTGAATGAAATCAATTTCTATGGTTTTATAATATTTTTATTTGTCATTCTTGATCATTTATAAATGTTTGTTGACAAAATTTTATATGGATCAAAACCATGGGCTTAGAGATAATTGGAAATGTTTTTCTTCCCTTAGGGTTTTAGGGTTTTTGGTTTATTTTCCAAGTGTTCAAATTTTCAAGATACATTTATGAAGAATGGATTTCACTTGATTTGAATTTAGTAGGATTCAAACATTAATCAAAGTTTGTTCAAGTTGGGATTTTAATATTCCATTTAGAAACAAAAAGTTTCTTTTCACCCTAAATTTCAGCAATTATTTATTTTGTTTATTTATTTTTCACATTACAAAATTTGGAAAATTTTGGGATATGATAGGATACCACCCTTAAAATAAATCTCGTCCCGAGATTTGGGGAAAGATAGGGTTTACAAGTTGGCTCAAAGCAACTAGGGTACTACCACCCTTAAAAATTTTCCAAATAGATTACATCTTGGTTTACTTGGGATCTTGATGTATCTTCTCTGGGCACTTGTTTGCATAATGGCCTAGCTCTTTGCATTTGAAACACATCACTTGGCTATTATCCTTCTTTTCCTTTGGTATCATTGCCTCTTGTTTGTTTCCTTGGTTCTCTTCTTTTCTAGGCATTCATTGGCATAGTGTCCCATCTCTTTACAAGTGTAACATTGCTCTTGGGTAATATCCTTCTTGCTAGGGTTGGGGCATTTCTTCTTCTTCTTGGATCTCTTCTTCATATCTTATCTCAAAGGTGGGAAAGTTTCCTAGTCTCCTTGATCTTTTCCTTGGGTAGTACATATGTCTCCTCTTCGGTCCATGTAACATCCCAAAAATATTCAACTTGGATCATCAAACTCTAATCATCAAAATTAGGGTTAACAAAAAAATTTCTAAATAAAATTATGAAAGCATGCATATGAGTATGCATTGAATTTGAAATTCTTTTGAACCCCCTTGTTTGTGTGTTTACTTGCTTGTAAAATCTTTCTTAGGTGAAATAAACATCATCTAAAACATTTCCCACACTTTTCCCAAAGACAAATAAAGCAAAACAAATAAAATAAAGGAATTGTCATTTTGACCAATTTAACTCCCATGCCTACTTTGGCTGTCTCAAACTTTCAGAACCTAACAGAAACTTTTCTGGATCTTTGCACCCCTTGATTGTACTCATAACAAAGTATCAAGGCCCACTTTGTGATCATCCAGAAACTTTCAAATGCATAGTTTAAATGACAATTCAAAATTGAATCTTTATCATATGGGAAGATCCCACTTTGTCAAAAACCACTCAAACAAGCTCAACTTTCAAAACCCAGGCATCTGCAGACTCACCAGCACCAACCTAACACACACACCAAAAATATTTTCAAAATTCAAAACTTGAATTCTTGCGGCCATTTCATCAAACACTTGGAAGACACAAATCAAACAAAATCAAAACACTATAGTGTGCAGTGTTTTGAGCCTAACTGGTTACCTATCTAGCTCACAACCATCTCAGTAGATCATCTAGCAAGATTAACCAAGCACTAGCACCACTGTGAGCTTGCCAATATCATCAATGGTGAACAGCCGAGTGCAACCTTGCCACCCCAGTGTAGACAGCAAGCTAGGAAGGAAACTAGCCATGCCAACCTTGTCTGGGAGATCAACCATGCCTCACCGCCCCCTCTCGACCAGCCCTGCCTTGAAGACACCGACCAGAGCACCCAGGAACGCCACGCCCGTGCCTCTGCCAACCGTGCCGAGCATGTGCCAGAGCGCCACCCTCGACCGAAGCCCACAAACCGCGCGCCGCCCTTGCCGCGTGCATACACGATCACCACCGACCCAGGAGACCGCCAGACATCCCCGTTAGCCGCCCCATGCCGTACAGCCAGCGCTCGCCGTCGAAGACGCCGCCTCTGCCGCGCAGAGCGTCGCGTGTTCCAGACCAACCCGCACCGCCCCACGTCTCGCCACCGTAGCGTTGAGCATCGCTAGGGAACACCGCACCGTCCCCTACCTTCGCCCATGCCAATAGCCGTCTGTACCATCGCCCCCGACGAGCTCACCGTGCGCCCCGTCGGTCCCCTCGCTCGACTATAAATAGAGGCCACCCCCCCGCCGAATTGAGCACACCATTCTACTCCCCTCTCTTCACTGGTCATGCCACACCGTTCCCAGAGCAAGGCGAGCAACACCTCGTCGGAATTTCACCGGATCCCGCCGCCTCTGGAGAAGAAAGGATCCAGCGATTGGAGCCGCCCCAGGAGGAGCCACCAGTACCAGGAGATTCGCCGTCATCGACTTCGTCAGTCGCCCGCCTCGCCGACCCTCGCCTGCACCCCGTTGAGCCCCCAACAACCCCCACTAGCCGCGCTAGGTTTCTGTCTCACCGGCGTTGCCCAACGTCGACGATGACTCTCAGCCGTTGGATTAGAACCAGATCAAACGTCCCACATCGCCCCATACCGCTTCGCACCCCCTGTTTCACTGACGAGTGGGGACAGCCACTTAAACTTCCCGCGGAAACGCTACGCTTAGCAGGCCGGCCCGTTAACTTTTCCCGCGCAGCCCAACTATTTGAATTAAACTTTTTCCATTTTATTTCAAACTCACTTCTGTACCCAGTTTCAAAAATCAACCCAGATCGATTCAGTGCACCAAATTGCATGAAACCAATTTTATTGGAAAGCTCTGAGAATGGTGAATCCAAGCCCGTTGGATTCAAGTCATTTGGATCTATAGATCACCCATGGTAAAAATAAAAAGGCAGAAGCTTTTCTGATTCAAACATTTTTCAAATTTAAACCATAATAGCTTTTGAGTTGATTCCAACTCTCAAAAATCACATTTAACCATACCTTTCAGAATATATAAAAATATATAGGTTTACTTGCAGAAATAATGTTCAAGTAATAAAAGAATGCTACATAGGTATTTCTAGTCACTTTATTTAATTAAAATAAAAGGGTAAATCCTTATTAAATTGTGACACCACTTTAAATCATATTCCCATGGACTAAAATATGTGGTGATGACATGTGTCAACATGATCCCATGTTTGGTTTGGAGAATATTAAATCTTAAGTAGTTTTTCAATAAGTAGAAATTACTTTTCTAAAAATGAAAGGAATTAAACCAAGCCTTAATCTTGTAATGTTAGAGATGATGTTAGATCATCTATAGGACCCTTGTGTGTGATGATTGCAAGTAGTTAAGTATTGTTTGGTGATTGTGTACATCGTATTTATTTATAGACGCTAGTACCAACCAAGGATACGAGGAGGAAGGAGGATTCTACAAAGAAGAAGCCGAGGAGAACTTCAACCACTGCTCTGCACAAGGCAAGCTATTAACCTTGCAAGCTAACACTTGCAAGTTAGCAAGATTTACTACTCAAGTTGACCAATGCCAGCTACCACTTGCAAGATACCCTACTTCTGCAAGCTAATACTTGCTTGTTACCATGACCACTATATGCCTTAAGTATATGTGATCATATCCACTTGAGAAACCAATCCTAGTTTTATTTGCAAGCTCCTTACTTTATTTCTTTATCAAAGCTTACCTAGATTTTTCCTAAGTGAATGGTAGATTCTAGAAAGATATGTGAAGGTTGCATAAAGAGCATAAAACTTGGCCTAAGCTAGATAATCTTGATGTCATCCCAAGGCATGAGATTGAACTTAGTTGAAACTCCACTAGTTTACCACCCCTCATTAGTGCTTACCCCCACCTGTAGATGCTAGTGCTAAGCATAAAACTTGATCAATTTTAGATGGGAATACTTGGTGGAAAATGGTTATGAAAACCTTGGAATGATGGATCATTCTATTGAAATGTTTTGGACATGTGTTTCCGAACACCTGATGATTTTGGTGATAAAAATGTTGAGGCATGAGCCTTAGCCCTTTTTACAACTGATGGTTGTCTAGATGCGATACCATTCCAATTTTATCGTACAACCACAATACCCGAAGATTGGGTAGGGTTTGACTGGAAACTTATATACCTTAGTATTAGTTCCCTCACGGCCAAGGTCTGAGCTGAGGCTACCTTGTGAAGATTGTCCACCTGTGCAGTACCCAAGATGACAGTTGGTCATGGTTGGGAGGCCAAACTCACAGGAGAGGTGCTTATACTAGGGCGTGTAATTGAAAGGTTAGGATTGATTATCCGCATACGGAGTATGGTGAATTCAGGATTTGTTCCTGATGGATGTATCGAATGTTGTGGTGAAAGTGTACAATCTATGCAGAGTGTCAAATTATTCGAATAGCCGTGTCTGCGGTTATGGACAGTTGGAGTGGCCATACTGTTCCCCCATCAGACTTTTCAAAATGACTTGCGAAATTAAGTGAGACTTTGACTTGACCACAACAGAGTTGTGATATGAAATACAAGTTCCCAATTAGGTGTTATAAACTTCAACTAGCAATTGTTGCTCCTAAACTGAGTAGTGATAAATCTGGCTTTTGCAAAACAACCCTAGAGCCTAGTGTCCTATTATCAAAAACCCCTTTCCCTTGTTAGTATTAGTTTGCGATTACTTAAAGAGTACTCATGGCTTTGTCCCTGGTTATTCCCATGGCCAGACTATGAAGAAGAGTACCTTGAGGATGGACCCCAGGAAGGTTACGACAACTAGGATCATATCCCATCGTCAGCATTGCCTGTGACCCCGAAGATGGAGCTTCGCCTACGCTACCGTTATTATTACGTATTCCGCTGCTTGATGTTGTATTAAGAACTGGATCATGAGATCCCTATTTGTGTAAGAACTTATGTACGGTTTGTAATGGATGATGTACTATGGTATCCAATTCTGTTATGTCTCGCAAAAATGGTAATCCTGGGATTGCGATGTATGGCATAACAGGCATCTGGGATTAAAAATCCGGGTGTTGACAAGTTGGTATCAGAGCCATCCTGACCATAGGAGACCCTAGTTATACTGGATGTTTGAATCAAAAACTTAGTTTCAAAACCAAAGATGTTCTTATTTACAAAACCTTATTCTCATTCTTATCCCTTTGATTCTTTCAGGAAAATTGATGTTCCAAAAACCCTTACAAAATACATAAAATTTTGACACACTTGATCACTCTACTAACTTACTCATCCTATATTCTTATAGATGGACGTGAAGTACAACAAGTTTTATCAGTTGGGGAATGGAGGAGACCTTATCTTCGAGAGGGATTTGGACCAGCTTTCGGAACTTCTGGAGCGTCCGCACCCCGAGTTCTTCGGAGCTCAGCTCAATGATCAAGGAGGAGAAGATCTGCAGTGGCTAATTGTTGCAAGTCTCCGAGGAAAGATTGAACCTCCCACTGCGGAAGGAATTCAGTTTACCTTAAGTGAGAACAACTGGCTCGATGGACTTGCCAGGGCCATGCAGGAAGCTCTTTCTCGTCTGTGTGGGCAGAGCATCAATCAGATCAAGGGTAATCGCTTTGAGTTTTGCCCAAGGCGTGATGCAAATGGACAACCACTGGAAGCCCCATACAACCCCGAGCTAAAGACTCAATTGGACCACCTTAGCTTCATGATGTACGATCGTCAGCAGGAGTTAGACAACTGCCGTGACTACTCCAACCACAAGTCTTCCATCATCAAGACGAAGGACCAAACCATCGCCATGCTAGCAAAGGATCGCAAGTCTCGCCGCCGTCAGCTCGACAAGAAGGAGTGCATCATTGCCCGTCTTCGCCACTGCATCTCATCTTTGGAGGAGACCATCCATGAGAGAGACATGCAGTTGGAGGAAAGGGAGAATGCCGGAGAGGATCTTCGTGGAGACCCCTACTCCTATCTCAGTGATGATGATTTTCTGGAGGATCGGGCTATGGACTTCTTCACCGATGAAGATGATTTCGCCTTCATAGATGATGATGAGGATGATGAAGCCATAGATTCCGAGGAGTAGTAGCACTTGAGCACTAGCGTAGTGAGTAGTATTCGGTCCCACTATATCGTAGTTTTCAGAATGGTTCTGAAAACCATCTGCTTTCCTTTGTTGTGGTGTGTGTTGTATCAGGTGCTATGAATGAATGAAAAAGAAAGTTGCTAGAAAATCTGAGTCAAACTTTAAAAAAATTTCAAAGACCCAAAAACTTTAGAAATTTCCCTCTTTTCTCATGATCTATCTCAATCTTCAGATGCCACGTGGAGGAAGTGGTTCATCCCCGGACCCGATGTTGCAGATTCTGCAAATGTTGACTTCTGAGCGTGAAGCTGAAAGCGCTGAACGTCAAGCCAACCAAGCCACCCTTCAGCAGATAGCCCAGCTTGCCCATAACAACCAAGGCCACGGAAATTAGGACAACCATGGATCTAAGCTCAAGAATTTCCAGAATACCAACCCACCTGTTTTCACTAAGTCAGAAGAACCCCTAGACGCCGATGATTGGCTGCAAACCATGGAAAATAACCTGGAAGTTGCCGGAGTGGAAGCCAACGAGAAAGTTCTGTTCGCCACCCACTATCTAGCCGGAGATGCCAGGGCATGGTGGAACAGTGTTCGCGCAATGACCGGAGGCCATATGATGACCTGGGAAGAATTCAAGGTCAAGTTCAGCAGAACCCATGTGGCACCAGGTTTGATCAAGAGAATGAGAGACGAGTTCAAAGAGCTGAAGCAAGGAAGGATGACTGTAGTGGACTACCGTGACAAATCTAGCTAGGTATGCCCTGGATGAGATCGACACCGAAGCCAAGAAGAAAGACAGATTCCTGAATGTTCTGCATGACGAGATGCAGACAGTGTTAGTCAATATCCCCTTTACGGATATTGAAGCCCTTGTGGACTCTTCTATCCAGATGGAAGGAAAGATCAACCAAGCCAATGAGAACCGCAAGCGTCGCATGATGCATCAACCAGGAACCCATCAGACCCCAAAGTATCGCCCCAACCCATCTCCAGGATTTGCCCCAAGAACCAACAGACCCCCGATGAACCGTACGACCTATCCCAACCGTGGAAACCCTAGGCCCAGAGGAAATCATAAAAACCCCGGCAACGCTAGAAATTTCAATCGTGCCCCACCCAAGTTCAACAACAACAATGCTACCGCCAACACCAACCCTGCCCCTAGGACTGGAAGCAATGTTGTGCCTGTAGCAGCAAAGGACAAGTCACAAGTGACTTGTTATGACTGTGGAAATAAAGGCCACTATTCCAACGAGTGCCCCAACAAGAAGAATTCTACAGCCCCCAATGCCAATGTCCCAGCTCAGCAGCAGCGTCGTGTTCAGCCAGGAAGAAGATTTGCCCCAGGGAATTCACTCAACCACAATGGTCGTCTTTTTCTCATGCATGCTGAAGAAGCTCAGGAAGCGCCAGACGTCGTGCTGGGTATGTTTTCGGTTAATTCAGTACTTGCAAGAGTGTTGTTTCATTCTGGTGCATCGCATTCATTTGTCACCGAAGAATTTGCATGCACTAGTAAAATTCAACCAACCAAACTGAAGCATGTTATGATTGTTCAAATTCCCGGATCAACCTCCAAGGCTAGGCAACTTTGCAAAGCCATCCCTATCCGAATCCATGTCATAGATTTTTATGCTAATTTGATAGTACTCGGAACTAAAGTTTTGGAAGTAGTACTAGGAATGGATTGGATGTCCAAACATAAAGGATTGATTGACTGTACCAAGAAAGCCATAACAATGACCAGTACTGCCGGAATATCAGTCGAGCATATATCTGAAACCTTACCTCGCCAATTCAAATGCAACAAGAGTATAGCCCAACCTACCATTGACCAAGTCCGGATAGTCTGTGAATACCCCGATGTATTTCCAGATGTTTTGCCTGGTATGCCCCCAGATCGGGATATCGAGTTTATCATCGAACTAATCCCCGGAACAGGACCCATAGCCCAGAGACCCTATAGTATGAACCCGTCAGAGCTAGTAGAATTGAAGAAGCAACTGGATTCCATGCTGGAAATTGGATTGATTCAACCAAGTGTGTCACCATGGAGGTCACCTGTCTTGTTTGTGGACAAGAAGGATGGAGGTAACCGTTTGTGTACGGATTATCGAAAAATTGAATGATGTCACCATCAAGAACAAGTACCCCTTGCCCAAGATAGAAGATTTGTTATATCAGTTGACCGGTGCCAAAGTGTTTTCTAAGATTGATCTTAGAACTGGCTATCATCAACTCAAAATTCGTGTAGAGGATATTCCAAAGACTGCCTTTACCACCAGATATGGATTGTATGAGTATACCGTCATGTCTTTCGGACTAACCAATGCCCCCGCTTATTTCATGAATCTCATGAATAAGATTTTTATGGAATTCCTGGATAAGTTTGTCGTTGTTTCCATCGATGACATTCTGATTTATTCCAAATCAGAAGAAGAACATGAGCTACACCTAAGGACCATTCTTGGAACCCTTAGAGAGCATCAGCTGTATGCAAAGTTTAGCAAATGTGAATTCTGGTTACAGGAGGTAGGATTCCTCGGTCACATTGTATCAGTAGGAGGAATTGCCGTTGACCCTGCAAAAGTGAAAGATGTAGAAGATTGGCAAGCCCCAACCGCTCAAACCCAAGTTCGTGCATTTCTCGGATTGGCGGGATATTACCGCAAATTCGTAGAAGGATTCTCTAGTATCGCCAGACCCATGACCCAGTTGCTGAAGAAGGACATGAAGTTTGAATGGACCGACAAATGTGAAGCAAGTTTTCAAGAACTCAAGAGGAGATTGATTTCAGCCCCAATCTTGATCATGCCGGATATCACGAAGCCCTTCGATGTGTATTTTGATGCATCCAAGATCGGTCTAGGATGTGTGCTAATGCAAGAAGGCAAAGTTATATCTTATATATCTCGACAACTGAAGCAACATCAGCAAAATTACCCAACCCATGACCTTGAACTCGCAGCCATAGTTCTAGCCTGAAAACATGGAGACATTACCTGATGGGAAACCGTTGTGAGATCTATACGGATCACAAGAGCCTAAAGTATATATTCACTCAGAAGGAGCTGAATATGAGGCAGAGAAGACGGATTGAGCTAATCAAGGATTACGACCTGGACATTCACTATCACCCCGGTAAAGCCAATGTGGTAGCCGATGCCCTTAGCAGATTGCCGTGCCGCTTGAACTCCATGATTTTGAAGGAGCAACCAAGTTTGCACAAAGAGATGGAAGATTTTCGAATGGAATTAGTAAGTGAAGGATTTTTGGCTAGCATAGAACTCCAGCCCACTTTGATCAGTCAGATTAAAGAGGCGTAGAAGGGAAATGCTAGTATTGACGGAATCAAGCGTCGTATCGATACAGGCAAAGTACCTGGATTCACCAAGGACGAAGAAGGAGTTCTGTGGTACAAAGGACGCCTTTGTGTACCAGCAGATTCAGAGTTGAAAGAAGTTATTCTGAAGGAAGCTCATGATACTCTTTATTCTATCCATCCCGGAGGAACTAAGATGTATCAAGATTTGAAAGAGCAATTTTGGTGGCATAAGATGAAGCGAGAAATCGGAAGCTATATCGCCAAGTGTGATATATGTCAGCGAGTTAAGGCAGGACATCAAAGACCCGCTGGATTGTTGCAACCATTGTAGATTCCGGAGTGGAAATGGGATTCTGTTGGAATGGACTTTATCACTGGACTGCCTACCTCTAGTAGGGGAAATGACTCTATCTGGGTCATAGTGGATAGATTGTCCAAAGTCGCCCATTTCTTACCCGTCAAGACCACATATCAGAGTTCGAAACTAGTAGAGTTGTACATCGCTAGAATCGTTAGTTTGAATGGAGTCCCCAAGAACATCGTATCGGATCGAGGAACTTAGTTTACCTCAAAATTCTGGAAGAAAGTCCAAGAAGGTTTAGGAACCCGTCTAGATTTCAGCACCTCATATCACCCTCAAACCGATGGACAAACGGAGCGAGTAAATTAAATACTCGAAGATATGCTTAGAGCATGTGTGTTAGAATATGGATCCAAGTGGGAAGACTGTCTGCCGTTTGCAGAATTTTCATACAACAACAGTTCTCAAGCCAGTTTGCAAATGGCCCCGTTTGAATTCATGTACGGACGGAAGTGTCGCACCCCTTTGAACTGGTGGGAAGTAGGAGAGAGTCAGATTTTTGGACCCGACATCCTATGAGAAGCAGAAGAGAAGGTTCACAAGATTCGTGAGCACCTCAAGACAGCCCAATCCAGACAAAAGAGTTACGCCGACAAGAGACGTAGAGACCTCGCCTTCAACATAGGAGATTTTGTTTATCTGAAAGTGTCGCCATTGAAGGGAATGCAGCGTTTCCAACTCAAAGGAAAGTTAGCCCCCAGATATATCGGACCTTTCAAGATCCTGAACCGTCGAGGAGAATTATCGTATCAATTGGAACTACCCGAAGAGATGTCAGCCATGCACAATGTGTTCCATATCTCATTACTTCGCAAGTGTCTCGAAGTCCCCGAGAAGACCGGAGTGTTCAAAAATATCGATCACCGGACCATAGAGATCAACACTGACCTGACCTATCCCGAAGTACCCATCCGTATTTTGGAAGAATCTTTTCGAACTACCCGAACCCGAAGCATCAAGTTTCTCAAGATTCAGTGGAGCAACCACACAGAAGAGGAAGCTACCTGGGAGCGCGAAGATCACATCAGGACGGAGTTTCCCGATCTCTTCAAATCCTAGGTAATATTTTCGTCCTTTTTCAAAACTCGGGACGAGATTTTTTTTAAGGGGGGAAGGTTTGTAACATCCCAAAAATATTGAACTTGGATCATCAAACTCTAATCATCAAAATTAGGGTTAACAAAAACTTTTCTAAATAAAATTATGAAAGCATGCATATGAGTATGCATTGAATTTGAAATTCTTTTGAACCACCTTGTTTCTGTGTTTCCTTGCTTGTAAAATGTTTCTTAGGTGAAATAAACATCATCTAAAACATTTCCCACACTTTTCCCAAAGACAAATAAAGCAAAACAAATAAAATAAAGGAATGGTCATTTTGACCAATTTAACTCCCATGCCTACTTTGGCTGTCTCAAACTTTCAGAACCTAACAGAAACTTTTCTGGATCTTTGCACCCCTTGATTGTACTCATAACAAAGTATCGAGGCCCACTTTGTGATCATCCAGAAACTTTGAAATGCATAGTTTAAATGACAATTCAAAATTGAATCTTTATCATATGGGAAGATGCCACTTCTTTAATAACCACTCAAAGAAGCTCAACTTTCAAAACCCAGGCATCTGCAGACTCACCAGCACCAACCTAGCACACACACCAAAAATCTTTTCAAAATTCAAAACTTGAATTCTTGTGGCCATTTCATCAAACACTTGGCAGACACAAATCAAACAAAATCAAAACACTATAGTGTGCAGTGTTTTGAGCCTAACTAGTTCCCTATCTAGCTCACAACCATCTCAGTAGATCATCTAGCAAGATTAACCAAGAACTAGCACCACTGTGAGCTTGCCAATATCATCAATGGTGAACAGCCGAGTGCAACCTTGCCACCCCAGTGTAGACAACAAGCTAGGAAGGAAACTAGCCATGCCAACCTTGTCTAGGAGATAACCCATGCCTCACCGCCGCCTCTCGACCAGCCCTGCCTCGAAGACACCGACCAGAGCACCTAGGAACGCTGCACCCATGCCTCTACCAACCGTGCCGAGCATGCGCCAGAGCGCCACCCTCGACCGAAGCACACAGACCGCGTGCCCCCCTCGCCGCATGCATACACGATCACCACCGACCCAGGAGACCGCCAGACATCCCCGTTAGCCGCCCCATGCCGCATAGCCACCGCTCGCCGTCGAAGACGCCGCCTCTGCCATGCAGAGCGTCGCGTGTTCCAGACCAACCCGTACCGCCCCACGTCTCGCCCGCCTCGCCGACCCTCGCCTGCACCCCGGTGAGCCCCCAGCAACCCCCACTGGCTGCGCTAGGTTTCAGTCTCGCCGGCGTTGCCCAACGTCGACGATGACTCTCAGCCGTTGGATTAGAACCAGATCGAACGTCCCACATCGCCCCATACCGCTTCGCACCACCTGTCTCACTGACGAGTGGGGACAGCCACTTAAACAGCAAGCAGAAACCCGTCGTCGACATCGTGCCGAGCAAGCCGCCCCCTCTCGACCAGCCCTGCCTCGAAGACACCGACCAGAGCACCTAGGAATGCTGCGCCCATGCCATTGCCAACCGTGCCGAGCATGCGCCAGAGCGCCACCCTTGACCGAAGCCCACAGACTGCGCTCCACCCTCGCCGCGTGCATACACGATCACCACCGACCCAGGAGACCGCCAGACATCCCCGTTAGCCGCCCCATACCACACAGCCACCGCTCGCCGTCGAAGACGCCGCCTCTGCCGCGCAGAGCGTCGCGTGTTCCAGACCAACCCGCACCACCCCACGTCTCGCCACCGTAGCGTTGAGCATCGCCAGGGAACACCGCACCGTCCCCTACCTTCGCCCATGCCAGTAGCCATCTGTACCATCACCCCCGACGAGCTTACCGTGAGCCCCGTTGGTCCCATCGCTCGACTATAAATAGAGGCCACCCCCCCGCTGAATTGATCACACCATTCTACTCCCCTCTCTTCACTGATCGTGCCACACCGTTCCCGGAGCAAGGCGAGCAACACCTCGTCGGAATTTCACCGGAGCCCGCCGCCTCTGGAGAAGAAAGGAGCCAACGATTGGAGCCGCCCCAGGAGCAGCCACCGGTACCAGGAGATTCGCCGTCGTCGACTTCGTCGTTCGCCCGCCTCGCCAACCCTCGCCTGCACCCCGGTGAGACCCTAGCAACCCCCACTGGCTGCGCTAGGTTTCTGTCTCACCGGCGTTGCCCAACGTCGACGATGACTCTCAGCCGTTGCATTAGAACCAGATCGAACGTCCCACATCGCCCCATACCGCTTCGCACCCCCTGTCTCACTGACGAGTGGGGATATCCACTTAAACAACAAGCGGAAATGCTACGCTTAGCAGGCCGGCCCGTTAACTTTTCCCGTGCAGCCCAACAATTTGAATTAAACTTTTTCCATTTTATTTCAAACTCACTTCTGTACCTAGTTTCAAAAATCAACCCAGATCGATTCAGTGCACCAAATTGCATGAAACCAATTTTATTGGAAAGGTCTGAGAATGCTGAATCCAAGCCCGTTCAAGTCATTTGGATCTATAGATCACCCATGGTAAAAATAACAAGGCAGAAACTTTTCTGCATTCAAACATTTTTCAAATTTAAACCATAATAGCTTTTGAGTTGATTCCAACTCTCAAATGTCACATTTAACCATACCTTTCAGAATATAAAAAAATATATAGGTTTACTTGCAGAAATAATTTTCAAGTAATAAAAGAATGCTACATAGGCATTTCTAGTCACTTTATTTAATTAAAATAAAAGGGTAAAACCTTATTAAATTGTGACACCACTTTAAATCATATTCCCATGGACTAAAATATGTGGTGATGACATGTGTCAACATGATCCCATGTTTGGTTTGGAGAATATTAAATCTTAAGTAGTTTTTCAATGAGTAGAAATTACTTTTCTAAAAATGAAAGGAATTAAACCAAGCCTTAATCTTGTAATGTTAGAGATGATGTTAGATCATCTATAGGACCCTTGTGTGTGATGATTGCAAGTAGTTAAGTATTGTTTGGTGATTGTGTACATCATATTTATTTATAGACGCTAGTACCGACCAAGGATACGATGAGGAAGGAGGATTCTACGAAGAAGAAGCCGAGGAGAACTTCAACCACTACTCTGCACAAGGCAAGCTATTAACCTTGCAAGCTAACACTTGCAATTTAGGAAGCTTTACTACTCAAGTTGACCAATGCCAGCTACCACTTGCAAGATACCCTACTTCTGCAAGCTAATACTTGCTTGTTACCATGACCACTATATGCCTTAAGTATATGTGATCATATCCACTTGAGAAACCAATCCTAGTTTTATTTGCAAGCTCCTTACTTTATTTCTTTATCAAAGCTTACCTAGATTTTTCCTAAGTGAATGGTAGATACTAGAAAGATATGTGAAGGTTGCATAAAGAGCATAAAACTTGGCCTAAGATAGATAATCTTGATGTCATTCCAAGGCATGAGATTGAACTTAGTTGAAACTCCACTAGTTTACCACCCCTCATTAGTGCTTACCCCCACCTGTAGATGCTAGTGCTAAGCATAAAACTTGATCAATTTTAGATGGGAATACTTGGTGGAAAAATGGTTATGAAAACCTTGGAATGATGGATCATTCTATTGAAATGTTTTGGACATGTGTTTCTGAACACTTGATGATTTTGACAATGTTAAGGAAATCGGTAATTGTTAGCTGCTCGGTTGGCTTGGGAGTAGCGATTAATCGGAATTCGGACGATTAACTGATTTAATCGGTCGGATATTAATCGATGCAGCCTACAAAAATTAGCACCTGAAACACGTATGAATCCTCAGCCTAAACCTCCCGGATGAGATCCTCAAGGCGCTCGAGCTCTTGTATCTGAGGTCTAGTCGGCAACTACGAGGAACTGGTGAACAACAACAAGGAACTAGTTGGTGATGGCTGAAATCAAACTCCTGGAGGAATGGATAGAACGGGAGCTTCGCAAAACCTACTTCACTTGGGCGGGCTAGCGGATTGATGGGCGATATGTGTTGATAAGTTTGCAACTTTTTTGACCAAGTGTAGTGGTTAATCGAGAACATACCTAGTAATCGGAGTGTCAGAACTATTAATCGGGCTAAATGATTAACGCAAAGGATTAGTGGTAATCGACACGGTCAGGTCCCTAGTAGTGATTAATCGGCCTATTAATCGCTGATTCGGCCTATTTTTTGAATAGTGGATTTTGGTGATAAAAATGTTGAGGCATGAGCCTTAGACCTTTTTAAAACTGATGGTTGTCTGGATGCGATACCATTCCAATTTTATCGTACAACCACAATACCCGAAGATTGGGTAGGGCTTGACTGGAAACTTATATACCTTAGTATTAGTTCCCTCACGGCCAAGGTATGAGCTGAGGCTACCTTGTGAAGATTTTCCACCTGTGCAGTACCCAAGATGACAGTTGGTCATGGTTGGGAGGCCAAACTCATAGGAGAGGTGCTTATACTAGGGCGTGTAATTGAAAGGTTAGGATTGATTATCCGCATACTGAGTATGGTGAATTCAGGATTTGTTCCTGGCGGATGTATCGAATGTTGTGGTGAAAGTGTACAATCTCTGCAGAGTGTCAAACTATTCGAATAGCCGCGTCCGCAGTTATGGACACTTGGAGTGGCCATACTGTTCCCCCGTCATACTTTTCAAAATGACTTATGAAATGAAGTGAGACTTTGACTTGACCACAACAGAGTTGTGATATGAAATACAAGTTCCCAATTAGGTGTTATAAACTTCAACTAGCAATTTTTGCTCCTAATTGAGTAGTGATAAATCTGGCTTTTGCAAAACAACCCTAGAGCCTAGTGTCCTATTATCAAAAACCCCTTTCCCTTGTTAGTATTAGTTTGCGAGTACTTAAAGAGTACTCATGGCTTTTTCCCTAGCTATTCCCATGGCCAGACTATGAAGAAGAGTACCTGGAGGATGGACCCCAGGAAGGTTACGACAACTAGGATCATCTCCCATCGTCAGCATTGCCTGTGACCCCGAAGATGGAGCTTTGCCTAAGCTACCGTTATTATTACGTATTCCGCTGCTTGATGTTGTATTAAGAACTGGATCATGAGATCACTATTTGTGTAAGAACTTATGTACGGTTTGTAATGGATGATGTACTATGGTATGCAATTCTGTTATGTCTCGCAAAAATGGTAATGCTGGGATTGCGATGTATGGCATAAGAAGCATCTGGGATTAAAAATCCGGGTGTTGATAGTCCATCAAATTGAGTCATATTGCATGGAGGTGCAAGCTGAGATTTTCCTTTGTCTTCATCCTTCTTTGTAGAAGTTGTTCCTTCATGAGGGTTTACAATCTGTTGATGCACTCCACCTTGTTTCCTTTTTTGAACTATGGAATAGATGGGGCATTGGATAGGGACATGATTATTTCCTTCACATAGGAAACAAGTAGCTTGAGATGTGGGGCATTGATTTGTTGGATGTTTCTCTTCACAATTAGGGCATTGATACTCATGCTCTTTGGAAGTGTGGTCCTTGTATCCACAAATATTACAAGCTTGGGTTCCTTCTATAATATCATCCTTGACATCCTTGTTGTCATAAACTCCTTGGTAAGAGTTGTTTCCCATGTTGATCATTTGACTTGTCACCCTATGCAACAATTGGGTTTGGGTTTCCAAAAACCTTTGCATGGTTGGATCTAACTCACTAGTGTTGGCTGAAAATTGAGTTGTCACTTGGTTGAACTGGGTTTGGGTTACTATGAGTTCTCTCATGTTGATCTCTTGGTTCTTGTTGTTGTCACCATCCTAGATGTTGGAGTTTCTTGGAGTAGTCATCTATTTGGGTTGGGTTGGTATTAGAATAGGCAAGAGATTTCTAAGGAATTAATTATAATCACGCACATCACAATTCACAGAAGCAATGTGCAAGCAATCACAAACAAACATTCCATTCAGACAACAAGTTCAAGCACATCTTTAGGCAACAAAATATTTTTTCTACACCACATAAGTTGGTGGGTTTAATTTAAACTAAACATGGTGGTCCAACTATATGGTTCACTTGAGATCATTCCATCCTTCTTAGTTGATTGTTCTTGAATGAGCTCATGGTTTCCTTGGAAAAATCCGTGTGTCTTGGTCACAAAACTTCAAAGGTGATGATGGTTCCTTCTAAGTTGTGTCTCCTTAGTCTTCAATTCTTGAGTAACATTTCTTGCCTTACTTGTTGTCCTTAGTGATATCCAAGTTGAAGTCCTTGGTGAAAATAATATTGAAGTCATTGGAGTTGGTGAAGTCATTTGCTCATGGTTGAGGCTTTGTCCATCAAGTTTTGAAAAGGAAGAGATGTAGAATCAAAACCAAAATGGCTGAGGAAAGAGTTTACAAGATTGTTTGCAAATAAGTTTTGGAACAAAAACAACTCCTATTGTTCTAAGGGGTTTTGTCCAATCCTAGGGTTACAATCCTACAGGCAACACAATGCTCTGATACCATCTGTAGAGGTCCCAACCTTTAATAAGGTAGAGATCCCTGTGTTTACAATGCTAGTCCCTGGATCAATAGCTAGCATCCACAGTTAAGATGTAATATCAAGAAACAAAGGTCATAATACAACTTTATAACCAGGAATAAAATAATTTATTACATCTTACATAGCTCATTTGGCTATCTCATTACAATGCAGCAGAATATAACAATAGCATGGGGTCCTTCATCTTCAAAGTGCCACAGGCAGTCATGTTGGTTGTAGACATGTAATCCTAATCAATAAACTTCACTAACACCAAACAAACCAGCAACATAATAAGTTACAGCCACAAGGGTCAATACATTTGAATTGTATTGGCAAGTGATACTATGGTAGTATAGTGGAGTATATCATCTATATGCATTTGGCTAAGTGGAGCTTAGGCTTGCTTTGCTCAAATGAGATCTTCCTTATCATTTGAAAACACTAAGTTTTTGCTTGACAAAAATCACCCAAGGCATCTCCCAATAGAAATTGGTGATCCTTCAAACCTTGTTCAACCACAAGTTTTAACTTAGAAATTGGGATGAGGAGATTCTTGATAGCTTCCATGTCTTGATGCTCAAATTGTCCTTTACCAGGGACATGGCTAAGTACTTAGATTTTACACTCTGTAGAGGTGGTGAACTTTCCCCACAAGACTTGGTTTCACCAAGACAAGATCTTTCAGAAGCCTCCCCTTAGACCAGAATGGACGCACTCCAACCTATCAATCCCCTACCACCAACTGTCCATTTGGCGAAGTTATTGCAACCTATATGATCCAAGCAGAGCCCATAATGCCAAGTGGTGCACTTGAAGTGTCAACACCCGGATTTTTCAATCCTAGATGCCTGTTATGCCATACATCGCAATCCCAGGATTACCATTTTTGCGAGACATAACAGAATTGGATACCATAGTACTTCATCCATTACAACGATACATAAGTTCTTACACAAATAGGGATCTCATGATCCAGTCCTTAATACAACATCAAGCAGCGGAATACGGCATAATAACGGTAGCGTAGGCGAGGCTCCATCTTCGGGGTCACAGGCAATGCTGACGATGGGAGATGATCCTAGTTGTCATAACCGTCCTAGGGTCCATCCTCCAGGTACTCCTCTTCATAGTCTGGCCATGGGAATAGCCAGGGACAAAGCCATGAGTACTCTTTAAGTACTCGCAAACTAATACTAACAAGAAAGAGGGGTTTTTGGATAATAGGACACTAGGCTCTAGGGTTCTTTTGCAAAAGCCAGATTTATACTACTAAGTTCCAAAGCTGGTCACAAATTTTATAACTCCTAAGTGGGATCTTGTCTTTCCAGTCACAACTCTATTGTGGTCAAGTCAAAGTCTCAGATCGTTCACAAGTCATTTTGAAAAGTCTGAAGGGGGAACAGTATGGCCACTCCAACTGTCCATAACTGCGGACGCGGCTATTCGAATAGTTTGACACTCTGCAGAGATTGTACACTTTCACCACAACATTCGATACATCCGTCAGGAACAAATCCTGAATTCACCATACTCAGTATGCGGATAATCAATCCTAACCTTCCATTTACACTCCCTAGTATAAGCACCTCTCCTGTGAGTTTGGCCTCCCAACCATGACCACTGTCATCTTGGGTACTGCACAGGTGGACAATCTTCACAAGGTAGCCTCAGCTCAGACCTTGGCCGTGAGGGAACTAATACTAAGGTATATAAGTTTCCAGTCAAGCCCTACCCAATATTCGGGTATTGTGGTTGTACGGTAAAATTGGAATGGTATCGCATCCAGACAACCATCAGTTTTAAAAAGGGCTAAGGCTCATGCCTCAACATTTTCATCACCAAAATCATCAAGTGTTTGGAAACACATGTCCAAAACATTTCAATAGAATGATCCATCATTCCAAGGTTTTCATAACCATTTTTCCACCAAGTATTCCCATCTAAAGTTGATCAAGTTTTATGCTTAGCACTAGCATCTACAGGTGGGGTAGTACTAATAGAGGGGTGGTAATTAGTGGAGTTGCAACTAAGTCCAACCTTATATCATAAGCTGATATCAAGGTTTCTAGCTTAGGCCAAATTTTAATGTTCTTTATGCAACCTTTAGCACAACTGTCTAGTTTCTACCAAACTTCTTGGGTAGCCTCTAAGTAAACTTTGGTAAGGAATTAGAGTAAAGAAAGCTTGCCATAAAACTAGGATTGGTTTAGCAAGTGGGTATGGTTACATACGCTTAGGGCATATAGTAATCATGTCACAAGCATGGGTTGTGGCAACAATAGGGTATCTTGCAAGTGTTAGCTTGCATCAATATCAGTCTAAGATTGCATAGTTACTAGCTTGCTCAATCAACTAGTAGTATTAGGCTTGCCTTGTGCAGAGCAGTGGTTGAAGTTCTCCTCGGCTTCCTCTTCGTAGTATCCTCCTTCTTCTTCGTAGCCTTGGTCGGTACTAGCGTCTATGAATAAATACGAGGTACACAATCACCAAACAATACTTAACTACTTGCAATCATCACACACAAGGGTCCTATAGATGATCTAGCATCATCTCTATCATTACAAGGTTAAGGATGGGTTTAAGTCTTCTGATTTTAGAAAAAGTAATTTCTACTCATGGAAAAACTACTTAAGATTTAATATTCTCCAAACTAAACATGGGATCATGTTGACACATGTCATCACCACTTGTTGTAGTCCATGGGAATGTGATTTAAAGTGGTGTCACAATTTAACAAGGTTTTACCCTTTTATTTTAATTAATTAAAGTGGCTAGAAATGCTTATGAAGCATTCCTTTATTCCTTGAACATTATTTCTGCAAGTAACCTATATATATTTTTATATATTCTGAAAGGTATGGTTGAAAGTGATTTTTGAGAGTTGGAATCAACTCAAAAGCTATTGTGGTTTAAATTTAAAAAATGTTTGAATGCAGAAAAGCTTCCGCCTTGTCATTTTTGCTAAGGGTGATCTATAGATACAAATGACTTGAATCCAACGGGCTTGGATTAAGAATTCACAGACCTTTCCAAAAAAATTGGTTTCATCTAATTTGGTGCACTAAACTGTTCTGGGTTGATTTTTGAAGTTGGGTACTGAAGTGTGTTTGAATTTAAAAAGAAAAAGTTTAATTTGAAACTGCTGGGCTGCGCGGGAAATTCTAACGGGC
Organism: Avena atlantica; assembly: GCA_910589765.1. NCBI lineage: Eukaryota > Viridiplantae > Streptophyta > Magnoliopsida > Poales > Poaceae > Avena > Avena atlantica. The sequence continues at coordinate 306,450,377 of OU342736.1, forward strand.
CGGCCTGCTAAGCGCAGTGCTCCCGCGGGCTGCTTAAGTTGGTGTCCCCACTCGTCAGTGACACGGGGCTGGGCGAAGCGGTATGGGGCAACGTGGTTCGTTAGATCTGGTTCTAATCCAACGGCTGAGGGTCATCGTCGACGCGAGACAGCTCCGGCGAGAATGAAACCTAGCGCGGCCAGTGAGGGGTGCTGGGGGCTCACCGGTGTACTGGCGAGGGTCGGCGAGGCGGGCGAACGACGAAGTCGACGACGGCGAACCTCCTGGTACCGGGGTACTGGCGAGGGTCGGCGAGGCAGGCTCCGGTGAAATTCCGGTAGGGTGGTGCTCGCCTTGCTCCGAGACTGGTGTGGCACGATCAGTGAGGAGAGGGGATTGAGATGGTGTGAAGAAATCGTGCGGGGGTGGCCTCTATTTATAGTCGAGCGAGGGGACCGTCGGGGCGCAAGGTGAGCTCGTCGGAGGCGATGTTACAGGCAGCTAATGGCATGGGCAAGGGTAGGGGACGGTGCTGTGTCTCCTGGCGATGCTCAACGGCATGGTCGCGAGGCATGGGGCGGTGTCGTTTGGTTTGGAACGGGCGGTGCTCTGCGTGGCAGAGGCGGCGTTCTTGACAGCGGGCGGTGGCTGTATGGCGCGGGGCGTTAAACGGGGATGTCTGGCGGTCTCCTGGGTCGGTGGTGATCGTGTGTGCGCGCGGTGAGGGCGGCGCGCGGTCTGTGGGTGGTGGTCGAGGGTGGCGCTCTGGCGCACGCTCGGCATGGTCTGGGCGTGTCTTGTGCGCGTGGTCCAGGGCTTGGCAACGCTCGCGGCTGGGACAGGCAGTGGCGGTGGACGGTGGGCTGCCTCCCAGACATGCTGGCTAGGCTTGCTGCTGCTCCTAGCTTGCTGTCCACTTTGGGGTGACATGGGGTTGCTCGGCTGTTCACCATTAATGGGAATGGCAAGCTCACAGAGTGCTAGTGTTGGGCTAATCTTTCTAGATGATCTACTGAGGTGTGTGAGAGCTGACTAGGGAACAAGTTAGGCCAGAATCACTGCACACTATAGTGTTTGATGTTTTGTTTGATTTGTGTCTGCAACCTGTTTGATGAAATGGCCGCATGAAATCAAGTTTTGAATTTTGAAATGATTTTTGGTGGGTTTGCTAGATTGGTTCTGGTGAGTCTGCAGATGCTTGGGTTTTGAAAATTGAGCTTGTTTAAGTGGGTTTTGAAAAAGTGGGATCTTCCCATATGAAGAAGATTCAATTTTGAGTTGTCATTTAAACTATGCATTTGAAAGTTTCTGGATGATCACAAGGTGGGCCTTGATACTTTGTTATGAGTACATTCAAGGGGTGCAAAGATCCAGAAAAGTTTTTGTTAGGTTTTGAAAGTTTGAGACAGCCAAAGTAGGCATGGGAGTTAAATTGGTCAAAATGACCATTCACTTAATATATTGGTTTTGACTTATTTTTCTTTAGGAAAAGTGTGGGGAATGTTTTAGATGATGTTCTTTTCACCTAAGAAACATTTTACAAGCAATGGATCACACAAACAAAGTGGTTTTAAAGAATTTCAAAATTCATGCATACACATAGACATGCTTTCATGAATTGATTTAGAAAAGTTTTTGTTAACCCTAAACTTTAGGATTAGTGTTTTGTTGATCTAAGTTTGATATTTTTGGGATGTTACAAACCTTCCCCCCTTAAACAAAATCTCGTCCCGAGATTTGAAAAAGGACGAAAAGATTACCTAGGATTTGAAGAGATCTGGAAACTCCGTCCTGATGTGATCTTCGCGTTCCCAGGTAGCTTCTTCTTCTGTGTGGTTGCTCCACTGAATCTTGAGAAACTTGATGCTTCGGGTTCAGGTTGTTCGAAAAGCTTCTTCCAATATACGGATGGGTACTTCGGGATAGGTCAGGTCATCATTGATCTCTATGGTCCTATGATCGATATTCTTGAATACTTCGGTCTTCTCGGGGACTTCGAGACATTTGCGAAGTAACGAGATATGGAACACATTGTGCACTGCTGACATCTCTTCTGGTAGCTCGAGTTGATACGATACTTCTCCTCGACGGTTCAAGATTTTGAAAGGTCCGATATATCTGGGGGCTAACTTTCCTTTGAGTTGGAAACGTTGCATTCCCTTCAATGGCGACACTTTCAGGTAAACAAAGTCTCCAATGTTAAAGGCGAGGTCTCGACGTCTCTTGTCGGCGTAACTCTTTTGTCGGGATTGGGCTGTCTTGAGGTGCTCTCGAATCTTGTGAACCTTCTCTTCCGCTTCTCGTAGGATGTCGGGTCCGAAAATTTGACTCTCTCCTACTTCCGACCAGTTCAAAGGGGTGCGGCACTTCCTTCCGTACATGAACTCAAATGGGGCCATTTGCAAACTGGCTTGGTAACTATTGTTGTAGGAAAATTCTACAAACGGTAGACAGTCTTCCCACTTGGATCCATACTCTAGCACACATGCTCTAAGCATATCTTCGAGTATTTGGTTTACTCGCTCAGTTTGTCCATCGGTCTGAGGGTGATACGCGGTACTGAAATCTAGGCGGGTTCCTAAACCTTCCTGGACCTTCTTCCAGAATCTCGAGGTAAACTGAGTTCCTCGATCTGATACGATATCCTTGGGGACTCCGTGCAAACTAACGATCCTAGCGATATACAACTCTGCTAGCTTCGAACTCTGATAGGTGGTTTTAACGGGCAAGAAATGGGCGACTTTAGACAATTTGTCCACTATGACCCAAATAGAGTCATTTCCCCTACTAGAAGTAGGTAGTCCAGTGATAAAGTCCATTCCTACAGAATCCCATTTCCATTCCGGAATTTGCAAAGGTTGCAACAATCCAGCGGGTCTTTGATGTCCTGCCTTGACTCGCTGACATATATCACACTTGGCGATATAGCTTCCAATTTCTCTCTTCATCTTATGCCACCAAAATTGCTCTTTCAAATCTTGATATATCTTAGTTCCTCCTGGATGGATAGAATAATGAGTATCATGAGCCTCCTTCAAGATAACTTCTTTTAACTCAGAATCTGCTGGTACACAAAGGCGTCCTTTGTACCACAAAACTCCTTCGTCCTTGGTGAATCCGGGTACTTTGCCTGTACCGATACGACGTTTAATTCCGTCGATACTAGCATTTCCTTTCTGCGCCTCTTTAACCTGACTGATCAAAGTGGGCTGAAGTTCTATGCTAGCCAAAAATCCTTCACTTACTAATTCTAGTTGAAAATCTTCCATCTCCTTGTGCAAACTTGGTTGCTCCTTCAAAATCATGGAGTTCAAGCAGCACGGCAATCTGCTAAGGGCATCGGCTACTACATTGGCTTTTCCGGGGTGATAATGAATGTCCAGGTCGTAATCCTTGATTAGCTCAATCCATCTTCTCTGCCTCATATTCAGCTCCTTCTGAGTGAATATATACTTTAGGCTCTTGTGATCCGAATAAATCTCACAACGGTTTCCCATAAGATAATGTATCCATGTCTTCAGGGCTAGAACTACGGCTGCGAGTTCGAGGTCATGGGTTGGGTAGTTTTGTTCATGCTGCTTCAATTGTCGCGATAGATAGGATATAACTTGGCCTTCTTGCATTAGCACACATCCGAGACCAATCTTGGATGCGTCACAATACACATCGAATGGCTTCGTGATATCCGGCATGATCAAGATTGGGGCGGAAATCAATCTCCTTTTGAGTTCTTGGAAACTCGCTTCACACTTGTCCGTCCATTCAAACTTCTTTTCCTTCTTCAGCAATTGGGTCATAGGTCGGGCGATACTAGAGAATCCTTCTACGAATTTGCGGTAATATCCCGCCAATCCGAGAAAAGCACGAACTTGGGTTTGAGTGGTTGGGGCTTGCCAATCTTCTACATCTTTCACTTTGGCAGGGTCAACGGCAATTCCTCCGGATGATACAATGTGACCGAGGAATCCTACTTCCTGTAACCAGAATTCACATTTGCTAAATTTTGCATACAGCTAATGCTCTCTAAGGGTTCCAAGAATGGTCCTTAGGTGTAGCTCATGTTCTTCTTCCGATCTGGAATAAATCAGAATGTCATCGATGAAAACAACGACAAACTTATCCAGGAAGTCCATAAAAATCTTATTCATGAGGTTCATGAAATAAGCGGGGGCATTGGTTAATCCAAAAGACATGACTGTATACTCATACAACCCATATCTGGTGGTAAAGGCAGTCTTTGGAATATCCTCTACACGAATTTTGAGTTGATGATAACCATTTCTAAGATCAATCTTAGAAAACACCTGGGCACCGGTCAACTGATCAAACAAATCCTCTATCTTGGGCAAGGGATACTTGTTCTTGATGGTGACATCATTCAACTTTCGATAATCCGTACACAAACGGTTACCTCCATCCTTCTTGTCCACAAATAAGACAGGTGACCTCCATGGGGACGCACTTGGTTGAATCAATCCGATTTCTAACATGGAATCCAGTTGCTTCTTCAGTTCTTCTAGTTCTGACGGGTTCATACTATAGGGTCTCTGGGCTATAGGTCCTGTTCCGGGGATTAGTTCGATGATAAACTCGATATCCCTATCTGGGGGCATACCGGGCAAAACATCTGGAAATACATCGGGGTATTCACAGACTATCCGAACTTGGTCGATGGTAGGTTGGGCTAGACTCTTGTTACACTTGAATTGACGAGGTAAGATTTCCGATATATGCTCGACTAATATTCCGGCGGTACTAGTCATGGTAATGGCTTTCTTGGCACAGTCAATCATTCCTTTATGTTTAGACATCCAATCCATTCCTAGTACTACTTCCAAACCTTTAGTTCCGAGTACTATTAGATTAGCATAAAAATCTATGCCATGGATTCGGATAGGGACGGCTTTGCAAATATGCCTAGCCTTGGTGGTTGATCCGAGAATTTGTACAATCATCACATGCTTCATTTTGGTTGGTTGGATTTTACTAGTGCATGCAAATTCTTCGGTGACAAATGAATGCGATGCACCAGAATCAAACAACACTCTTGCGAGTACTGAATTAACAGAAAACATACCCAGCACGACGTCTGGCGCTTCCTGAGCTTCTTCCGCCTGCATGAGAAAAAGGCGGCCGTTACGGTTGAGTGAATTTCCTGGGGCAAATCTTCTACCTGGCTGGACACGACGCTGCTGCTGGGCTGGGACATTGGTATTAGGGGCTGTAGCGTTCTTCTTGTTGGGGCACTCGTTGGAATAGTGGCCTTTATTTCCACAGTCATAACAGGTCACTTGGGACTTGTCCTTGGCTGCGATAGGCACAACATTGCTTCCAGTCCTCGGGGCAGTATTGGGGTTGACGGTAGCATGGTTGGTGTTGAACTTGGGTGGGGCACGGGTGAAAAGGCTAGAATTGCCGGGGTTGTTGTGATTTCCTCCGGGTCTAGGGTTTCCACGGTTGGGATAGTTCGGGCGGGTCATAGGGGGTCTGTTGGTTCTTGGGGCAAATCCTGGAGATGGGTTGGGGCGATACTTTGGGGTCTGATGGGTTCCTGGTTGATGCATCATGCGACGCTTGCAGTTCTCATTGGCCTGATTGATCTTTCCTTCCATCTGGATAGCGGAGTCGACAAGGGCTTCGATATCAGCAAAGGGAATATTGACTAATACTGTCTGCATCTCGTCATGCAGACCATTCAGGAATCTTTCTTTCTTCTTGGCTTCGGTGTCTATTTCATCTGGGGCGTACCTAGCTAAGGACAAAAATTTGTCACGGTATTCCACTACTGTCATCCTTCCTTGCTTCAGTTCTCTGAACTCGTCTCTCATTCTCTTGATCAAACCTGGCGGCACATGGGTTCTGCTAAACTTGAACTTGAATTCCTCCCAGGTCATCATTTGGCCTCCGGTCATTGCACGAACACTGTTCCACCACGCCCTGGCATCTCCGGCTAGGTAATGAGTGGCGAACAAGACTTTCTCGTTGGCTTCTACTCCGGCTACTTCTAAGTTATTCTCCATGGTTTGCAGCCAATCATCGGCGTCTAGGGGTTCTTCTGACTTGGTGAAAACGGGTGGGTTGGTATTCTGGAAGTTCTTGAGCTTAGATCCGTGGTTGTCCTGATTTCCATGACCTTGGTTGTTGTGGGCTAGCTGGGCTATCTGTTGCAGAGTAGCTAGGTTGGCTTGCCGTTCCGCTCGTTCAGCTTCGCGGTCAGAAGTCAACATTTGCAGGATCTGCAACATTGGGTCCGGGGTTGAACCACTTCCTCCACGTGGCATCTGAGGATTGATATAGATCATGAGAAAAGAGGGAAATTTCTAAGGTTTTGGGTCTTTGAAAAGTTTTTAGAGTTGACTCAAGTTTTCTAGTAACTTGCTTTTTCATTCATTCACTCATAGCACACAGTACAACACACACCACAACAAAGCAAAACAGATGGTTTTAAGAACCATGCTGGGAACTACGATACAGTGGGACCGACTACTACTCGCTACGCTAGTGCTCAGTGCTACTACTGCTCGGAGTATGTGGCTTTATCATCTTCCGCATCATCGATGAAGGCGAAATCATCCTCATCGGTGAAGAAGTCCATGGCCTGGTCCTCCAGAAAATCATCGTCATCGCTGAGATAGGAGTAAGGGTCTCCACGAAGATCTTCTCCGGCATTCTCCCTTTCCTCTAACTGCATGTCTCTCTCATGGATGGTCTCTTCCAGAGCTGAGATGCGATGGCAAAGACGGGCAATAATGCGCTCCTTCTTGTCGAGCTGACGGCGGCGAGACTTGCGATCCTTTGCTAGCATGGCGATGGTCTGATCCTTCGTCTTGATGATGGCAGACTTGTGGTTACAATAGTCACGGCAGTTGTCCAGTTCCTGCTGACGATCATACATCATGAAGCTAAGGTGGTCCAATTGAGTCTTCAGCTCGGGGTGGTATGGGGCTTCCAGTGGTTGACCATTTACATCACGTCTTGGGCAAAACTCAAAGCGAGTACCCTTGATCTGATTGATGCTCTGCCCACACAGACGGGAAAGAGCTTCCTGCATTGCTCGGGCAAGTCCATCGAGCCAGTTGTTTTCCCTCAAGGTAAACTGAATTCCCTCCGCAGTGGGAGGTTCAATCTTTCCTCGGAGACTTGCAACTATTAGCCACTGTAGATCTTCCCCCTCTTGATCATTGAGCTGAGCTCCGAAGAACTCGGGATGCGGGCGCTCCAAAAGTTCCGAAAGCTGATCCAGATCCCTCTCAAAGATAAGGTCTCCTCCATTTCCGAGTTGGTAAAACTTGCTGTACTTCACGTCCATCTATAAAAATAGAGGATGAGTAGTTTAGCAAAGTGATCAAGTGTGTCAAAATTTTATATATTTTGCAAGAGTTTGTGAGGTACATGAAGTTCATGAAAGAATTTAAGAGGTAAGAATGAGAATAAGTTTTCGTAAATAGTTTTGTTTTTGAGTGTTGAAACTAAGTTTTTGGTTCAGCGTCCAATCTAACTAGGGTCTCCTATGGTCAGGATGGCTCTGATACCAACTTGTCAACACCCGGATTTTTCAATCCTAGATGCCTGTTATGCCATACATCGCAATCCCAGGATTACCATTTTTGCGAGACATAACAGAATTGGATACCATAGTACTTCATCCATTACAACGATACATAAGTTCTTACACAAATAGGGATCTCATGATCCAGTCCTTAATACAACATCAAGCAGCGGAATACGGCATAATAACGGTAGCGTAGGCGAGGCTCCATCTTCGGGGTCACAGGCAATGCTGACGATGGGAGATGATCCTAGTTGTCGTAACCGTCCTGGGGTCCATCCTCCAGGTACTCCTCTTCATAGTCTGGCCATGGGAATAGCCAGGGATAAAGCCATGAGTACTCTTTAAGTACTCGCAAACTAATACTAACAAGAAAGAGGGGTTTTTGGATAATAGGACACTAGGCTCTAGGGTTGTTTTGCAAAAGCCAGATTTATACTACTAAGTTCCAAAGCTGGTCACAAATTTTATAACTCCTAAGTGGGATCTTGTCTTTCCAGTCACAACTCTATTGTGGTCAAGTCAAAGTCTCAGATCGTTCACAAGTCATTTTGAAAAGTCTGAAGGGGGAACAGTATGGCCACTCCAACTGTCCATAACTGCGGACGCGGCTATTCGAATAGTTTGACACTCTGCAGAGATTGTACACTTTCACCACAACATTCGATACATCCGTCAGGAACAAATCCTGAATTCACCATACTCAGTATGCGGATAATCAATCCTAACCTTCCATTTACACTCCCTAGTATAAGCACCTCTCCTGTGAGTTTGGCCTCCCAACCATGACCACTGTCATCTTGGGTACTGCACAGGTGGACAATCTTCACAAGGTAGCCTCAGCTCAGACCTTGGCCGTGAGGGAACTAATACTAAGGTATATAAGTTTCCAGTCAAGCCCTACCCAATATTCGGGTATTGTGGTTGTACGGTAAAATTGGAATGGTATCGCATCCAGACAACCATCAGTTTTAAAAAGGGCTAAGGCTCATGCCTCAACATTTTCATCACCAAAATCATCAAGTGTTTGGAAACACATGTCCAAAACATTTCAATAGAATGATCCATCATTCCAAGGTTTTCATAACCATTTTTCCACCAAGTATTCCCATCTAAAGTTGATCAAGTTTTATGCTTAGCACTAGCATCTACAGGTGGGGTAGTACTAATAGAGGGGTGGTAATTAGTGGAGTTGCAACTAAGTCTAACCTTATATCATAAGCTGATATCAAGGTTTCTAGCTTAGGCCAAATTTTAATGTTCTTTATGCAACCTTCAGCACAACTGTCTAGTTTCTACCAAACTTCTTGGGTAGCCTCTAAGTAAACTTTGGTAAGGAATTAGAGTAAAGAAAGCTTGCCATAAAACTAGGATTGGTTTAGCAAGTGGGTATGGTTACATACGCTTAGGGCATATAGTAATCATGTCACAAGCATGGGTTGTGGCAACAATAGGGTATCTTGCAAGTGTTAGCTTGCATCAATATCAGTCTAAGCTTGCATAGTTACTAGCTTGCTCAATCAACTAGTAGTATTAGGCTTGCCTTGTGCAGAGCAGTGGTTGAAGTTCTCCTCGGCTTCCTCTTTGTAGTATCCTCCTTCTTCTTCGTAGCCTTGGTCGGTACTAGCGTCTATGAATAAATACGAGGTACACAATCACCAAACAATACTTAACTACTTGCAATCATCACACACAAGGGTCCTATAGATGATCTAGCATCATCTCTATCATTACAAGGTTAAGGATGGGTTTAAGTCTTCTGATTTTAGAAAAAGTAATTTCTACTCATGGAAAAACTACAGATTTAATATTCTCCAAACTAAACATGGGATCATGTTGACACATGTCATCACCACATGTTGTAGTCCATGGGAATGTGATTTAAAGTGGTGTCACAATTTAACAAGGTTTTACCCTTTTATTTTAATTAATTAAAGTGGCTAGAAATGCTTATGAAGCATTCCTTTATTCCTTGAACATTATTTCTGCAAGTAACCTATATATATTTTTATATATTCTGAAAGGTATGGTTGAATGTGATTTTTGAGAGTTGGAATCAACTCAAAATCTATTGTGGTTTAAATTTAAAAAATGTTTGAATGCAGAAAAGCTTCTGCCTTGTCATTTTTGCTAAGGGTGATCTACAGATCCAAATGACTTGAATCAAACGGGCTTTGATTAAGCATTCATAGACCTTTCCAACAAAATTGGTTTCATCTAATTTGGTGCACTAAACTGTTCTGGGTTGATTTTTGAAGTTGGGTACTGAAGTGTGTTTGAATTTAAAAAGAAAAAGTTTAATTTGAAACTGCTGGGCTGCGCGGGAAATTCTAACGGGCCGGCCTGCTAAGCGCAGTGCTCCCGCGGGCTGCTTAAGTGGGTGTCCCCACTCGTCAGTGACACGGGGCTGGGCGAAGCGGTATGGGGCAACGTGGTTCGTTAGATCTGGTTCTAATCCAACGGCTGAGGGTCATCGTCGACCCGAGACAGCTCCGGCGAGAATGAAACCTAGCGCGGCCAGTGAGGGGTGCTGGGGGCTCACCGGGGTACTGGCGAGGGTCGGCGAGGCGGGCGAACGACAAAGTCGACGACGGCGAACCTCCTGGTACCGGTGGCTTCTCCTGGGGCGGCTCCAATCGATGGCTCCTTTCTTCTCCGGCAGCGGCAGGCTCCGGTGAAATTCTGGCAGGGTGGTGCTCGCCTTGCTCTGAGACTGGTGTGGCACGATCAGTGAGGAGAGGGGATTGAGATGGTGTGAAGAAATCGTGCGGGGGTGGCCTCTATTTATAGTCGAGCGAGGGGACCGTCGGGGCGCAAGGTGAGCTCGTCGGAGGCGATGTTACAGGCAGCTAATGGCATGGGCAAGGGTAGGGGACGGTGCTGTGTCTCCTGGCGATGCTCAACGGCATGGTCGCGAGGCATGGGGCGGTGTGGTTTGGTCTGGAACGGGCGGTGCTCTGCGCGGCAGAGGCGGCGTTCTTGACGGCGGGCGGTGGCTGTATGGCGCGGGGCATTAAACGGGGATGTCTGGCGGTCTCCTGGGTCGGTGGTGATCGTGTGTGCGCGCGGTGAGGGCGGCGCGTGGTCTGTGGGTGGTGGTCGAGGGTGGCGCTCTGGCGCATGCTCGGCATGGTCTGGGCTTGGCAACGCTCGCGGATGGGACAGGCAGTGGCGGTGGACGGTGGGCTGCCTCCCAGACATGCTGGCTAGGCTTGCTGCTGCTCCTAGCTTGCTGTCCACTTTGGGGTGACATGGGGTTGCTCGGCTGTTCACCATTAATGGGAATGGCAAGCTCACAGAGTGCTAGTGTTGGGCTAATCTTTCTAGATGATCTACTGAGGTGTGTGAGAGCTGACTAGGGAACAAGTTAGGCCAGAATCACTGCACACTATAGTGTTTGATGTTTTGTTTGATTTGTGTCTCCAACCTGTTTGATGAAATGGCCGCATGAAATCAGTTTTGAATTTTGAAATGATTTTTGGTGGGTTTGCTAGATTGGTTCTGGTGAGTCTGCAGATGCTTGGGTTTTGAAAATTGAGCTTGTTTAAGTGGGTTTTGAAAAAGTGGGATCTTCCCATATGAAGAAGATTCAATTTTGAGTTGTCATTTAAACTATGCATTTGAAAGTTTCTGGATGATCAAAAGGTGGGCCTTGATACTTTGTTATGAGTACATTCAAGGGGTGCAAAGATCCAGAAAAGTTTCTGTTAGGTTTTGAAAGTTTGAGACAGCCAAAGTAGGCATGGGAGTTAAATTGGTCAAAATGACCATTCACTTAATATATTGGTTTTGACTTATTTTTCTTTAGGAAAAGTGTGGGGAATGTTTTAGATGATGTTCTTTTCACCTAAGAAACATTTTACAAGCAATGGATCACACAAACAAAGTGGTTTTAAAGAATTTCAAAATTCATGCATACACATAGACATGCTTTCATGAATTGATTTAGAAAAGTTTTTGTTAACCCTAAACTTTAGGATTAGTGTTTTGTTGATCTAAGTTTGATATTTTTGGGATGTTACATGAAGCTTCTCAACATTTGACATCTCAAATCTCTTTGTTCATGGGTGGCATTCCACAAGTGAGATACACAAGGTAAACCATAGAAATGGGCCTTGTATAACCACTCAACACAAACCATTCCTTCCATTCCACCAAGGTGTTTCATTCACTTAGTTGTTTTATTAAACAAAACACAAGTCCTTGACTTAGAAATATTCCATAGCATGAACATAAACCACCCTTGTTTTCTACTATCTAAGCTAAGCATGATAGCAGTAGGAATCTTAACTTAGGAAATTTCTGCTAAGGTTTCATCTACTAGGATTTCCCATGGCATAGTTTATACTTAGCAAAAATTCCATGCAAGTCCTACTTAGAAATATCACTAATGCATAGTGAAAATAATGGGACAAAAGTATGAAGCATCACTTGCCTTTTTGGTAGAGAATATAAGTTCCCTCCTTGATCTTGCAATACTCACACTCTTCAAATAACTACAATTCAATCAAGCAGGCAATATTTCAATCTACCATTCAAGCAAACATCACATAAAATAATAGAAACAAAGCAATGCATGCAAGCATGCTAAAGGTTGTTTTATTTGGAGAAGTGGTTTCTAATAGGTTATAAACATTCTAAAACACCTATTGGTCATTTTATAAAAGTAGCAAAACCATTTGCAAAAGATTTTACTTATAAATCATTTTTAAACCAAATCAATATTTTATGTGGTTGAAAATGCCTTTAGCAAAGCAAAAATCTTTATAGGGTTCACCAAATACATTTTTAATTCTAAAACTTGGTGTTTGGGGTCAGAGAGTTTAAATCAAAACATTTCCCAAAGGTTTTTCTCCAAAAAGTATTTTTAACATATAAACATTATTTTTATTTGACTAGAAATGTTCTAAATCAAAGATTTATTCTTTTGCCTCACAAAATATGTTTTTGAATCCACAAATTGATTTATATGGTCAGTAGGTTCAAAATATTCCATTTGCCAAAGGTTTTATCACAAAAATAATTTTAGAATGAATTTTATATTCAAATTATGCCTACACAAGTTTTTGTAAAAACAACCATTTTACCAGAAGCAATTTATTAAACAAAGTGCATGGTTGGAAAGTACTTTTCTTTCTGATTCCATTGATATAAAATTTGCAAAATTTGGACGTGTGGATCAAAAGTTATGAATTTTACAAACTTGAACATCTAATAGATCATTTCTGGTTTTTATTAAAACAGACTGGCCACGTGGTTGTTTCTCATTGGATGATAACGGTTCGTGTGGATCAAGAGTTGCGAGGCGTTGGATTAAAATGAGATCATGCGGTACAGAGACACTCTTACCCCTTCGTTTATGTTCTATCGTGTGCATTAGATTTTAATCCTACGGCTGCCGATCAAACAACCATTGAGTGGCGGCGCTGACGGCGGCAAGTGGCGGCGCTGGCGGCGGCGAGTGGCGGCGCTGGCGGAGGCGAGTGGCAGCGTGCGCTCTGGCTATGGCGTCGCGGCGACTACAGGAAGCGAGGATAGAAGGGGAGGGGTTTACCTGAACCGCAAGAGATTGCTGATGCTCAACGTGGTTGTAGGAGAGCAGGGGGTGCACGGGGGTGACGGTGATTGCTCGCCGGAGGAGCTTCTGGCGACGGGTGCTCTTAGATGTTGATGAAGGCGATGCTACAGGTCACGCTAGAGAGAAAGAAAGGTGTGGTTAGATGCGCAAGGTTGTGGTGAGTGCTCGCATGCGAAAGAGGGGAAGAGGGGCGGTCAGACACTACCTGGGGAACTCGCCGGAGGAGGAGCAGACGGTGGCGATGCTCTATTGTCGACGATGCTGATGCTGTGGGTCAAGAGCGAGCAATCCGAGGATACTGGGAGGTTCAGGGAGTGATGGGGATCATGCTCGCGGGGTTGAGGGGGCAAGGAGCGGTGAGGTGTGGTCGGAATTACTGGCGAAGCTCGTCGGAGGCAGAGAGCTTGAAGCGAGAAATTCGAGCAGCCTTGTGGCCGAAAGGGAGGGGCGAGCGAGGGGAAATGGAGAGATGTTGTGGGTGTTTAAGGGGGCGTGGTCATAGCGAGGAGTAACCGCGGCGTTAAGGCCAATTAAGTCCACGAATTTATAGCAGAAAACGGCGAGGAGAGAAGGAAGAAGGGGTCGCAGCGGGTGGAGACGAGAACTGATAGGCGGGGTGTCGTTGTCAGCGAGAGAGAGAGAAAGAGGAGGTGGGGTCCAGATGTCACTGGCTGCGCGGGTGCGGATCTAGATGGAAAAAGAAACGATTCGAGGGGGAGAGAGGTGGGCTGCTGGGCCTGGTGGGCTGGGTTGTTTAGTTTCATTTTTTTACAGATTCATTTTTCTTTTTCCAATTCTATTTATTCTGTTTTGATTTTGTTTATTCTTCTCAAACATCTATTTTAATTCAAACTTCAACCAAACTTTGAGTATTTTCAAATACTGATTAATAATTCATTCTAAAGTCAAATTTTGAATAATATGTTTATTCTTTTTAGGGAATATTAATTAATTAAAATAGGCCCTTCTATTAATTCAAATAAGATTTAATAATGTTTTTCAAACTCCATTTGAAATCTAAATCTTTCCAAATCTTTTCAGTAGGTTTTATTTGCTTATTTGGGTGTCAAATAATTCACCTTGAATTATTTGGAATTTTTTTAATATGATTTATTAATAATTTAAAATTGGGTATTTGTCTTTATTCCAATGAAATTAAATATAGTTTTAATTCCATAAATTTTATTTCACTTGGGTAAATTCCAAATATTATTTTCCCATGATTTAATTAATCATTTCTAATAGGGATTTTGTCTTTATTCAAATGGAAATAGAATTTGGGTAATGCCACTTTATTTAATTTGAAAATTCTTTATCCATTATTTTATTTGGATTTGGATTATATTTATTCCATTTTCTTATGGATTAGGTCAAGATTTAATTTGGCCTTTAAATATTCCTCATTTAATATTTCTATCTTTATCTTATAAAAGCCATATCTTTTTATTTATAGATCCAAACTTGGTTATTTTAATTTGTAAAATATTATTTTATATTTGTTTATCCTTTTAAATATCTTTAGGATTATTTTCTCACCATTTGGTATGGATTTCTAGATAAGTGCTTTATTAGCTTTGGAAATTCATTTCCCTTATATTATTAATTTCATAAGATTTTATCTATGGTTCCAAATTGAATGAAATCAATTTCTATGGTTTTATAATATTTTTATTTGTCATTCTTGATAATTTATAAATGTTTGTTGACAAAGTTTTATATGGATCAAAACCATGGGCTTAGAGATAATTGGAAATGTTTTTCTTCCCTTTGGGTTTTAGGGTTTTTGGTTTATTTCTCAAGTGTTCTAATTTTCAAGATACATTTATGAAGAATGCATTTCACTTGATTTGAATTTAGTTGGATTCAAACATTAATCAAAGTTTGTTCAAGTTGGGATTTTAATATTCCATTTAGAAACAAAAAGTTTCTTTTCACCCTAAATTTCAGCAATTATTTATTTTGTTTATTTATTTTTCACATTACAAAATTTGAAAATTTTTGGGATGTGACACATACGTCTACTTCCTTGGATCCTAACCTGCCAAGGAAAAGAAGGCGGTTCTCCGTGAGCTCAATGCCACGGTTCCAGCTGTCCCACAATTTCTGGATTGGTCAGATGTAACCATCACCTTTGATCATTCAGATCACCCAAGGAAAACACATCGTCGGGGAAAGTACCCTCTGGTCGTCAATCCTCTTATTGATGGCTATGAGTTTTCTAAAACACTCATGGACGATGGAAGAAGCATCAACATTCTCTACATCGAAACGCTCCACCGCATGAAGCTGCACGAGAGCCAATTGAGTTACAGCAGTGTAACTTTCCATGGCATTGTACCAGGGAGACATGCGTATTCTTTGGGTGAGATTACTCTGGACGTGACATTTGGAACCCGAGATAATTATCAGACCGAGCCACTCTCCTTCGAGGTGGTACCATTTGAAAGTGCTTACCATGCCATCTTCGGACGTCCGGCTTACTGGGCGTTCATGGCCCGTCCCTGTTACATCTACAACATGATTAAACTTCCAGGTCCAGAGGGCATGATCACCGTACAAGGAAATCCGAACAAGGCGTGAGAGTGCGACGAAGGATCTGCCGCCTTCACCAAAGCCGTCCTACACGCCCAGGAGTACCAAGATATCAAGAAGACAATCAATCCGTCCGAGATGCCCGCTATGAAGAACGAGGTGCTGAAGCCAAGTTTGCAGTTCAAGGCATCGGAAGAGACGAAGAAAACGTCGCTGAAGGAAGATGATCCCTCCAAGATGATGAACATAGGGGTAGGCTTAGGCCACGCATATGATAGCGCTCTCGTCGAGTTCCTCAAAGCTAATAGTGACATCTTCGCATGTCAGCCTTCTGACATGACCGGCGTACCTAGGGAACTTGTCGAGCACTCTCTCAATGTGTACCTTGACGCTAAACCCGTCAAACAGTCCTTACGACGGTTTGGTGATGAAAAGCGAAAAGTAATAGACAAGGAATTAGCCCGACTAGAATTAGCGGATTTTAGAACAAAGGTCATCCACACAAACTGGGTGGCAAATCCTATACTCGTCCCTAAGGCATGCCCAAAAGATCCATTCCCTTTTCCAAGAATCGATCAAGTTATCGACTCAAGGGAAAGGTCGGAACTACTCTATTTTCTCGACGCATATTCCAGATATCACCAAATACCGAGGAAAAATTCGGATCAAATTAAGACGTCTTTCGTCACTCCTTTCGGAACCTTCTGCTACAAAACTATGCATTTTGGCTTAAAGAGCGCAGGAGCAACAGATCAACGTACTATGCAACATTGTCTCAATGACCAAATCGGACGCAACGTCCATGTATACGTAGACGACATAGCAGTTATGTCCAAAAAGAAGGAAACTTTAATTTCTGACTTGGATGAAACATTTGCTAATCTACGAAAATTCAACATGATGCTAAATCCAAAGAAGTGTTTCTTGGGAATTCCAGCCAGAAAATTGTTAGGTTTCATCGTCTCTGAACGAGGCATAGAGGCGAACCGAGACAAAATCAAGGCTATCCTAAATATTACCAGGCCGACTCGCCTGAAGGACGTACAATGTCTCACTGGTTGCATTGCAGCAGTGAGTCGGTTCGTCAGCCGGCTCGGTGAAAGAGCCACACCATTGTACAAACTCTTGAAGAAAACCAACAAATTTGTCTGGACCCAGGAAGCCAAAACTGCCCTGCAAAGTTTGAAAGATCTATTTTCAAATCCACTAGTTCTCGCAGCGCCAGAACCCTCAGGAGCCTATGTTACTCTACATTGCAGCGACCAACAAGGTCATAAGTGTGGTAACAGTAGTTGAGCGCGAAGAAGAAGGACACGATCATAAGGTGCAGCGGCCAACTTATTATTTAAGTGAGGTCCTAAAAGAATCAAAACAACGGTATCCACACCATCAAAAGCTAGCCTATAGAGTGTGCTTTGCATCCAGAAATCTACGCCACTATTTTCAAGAGCACAATATCACAGTGGTGAGCACTTATCCCTGCGAGATATAATCAATAACGGCGATGCCACAGGACATGACACAAAGTGGGGAATAGAGCTTGCAACTTTCGACATTGAGTACAAACCACATACAACAATCAAGTCCCAAATACATTCCGACGTTGTCGTCGATTGGACAGAAATGGCAGAAACGACAGAAAACTCAGGCCCTCCAGACTCGGAATTTTGGACCCTCCACTTTGACGGATCAAAAGCACGAGGAGGCTCAGGGGCTGGCATGGTGCTCAAATCACCCTCCACGTTGTTGTATGTGTTGCAAATACACTTCACGTCAACCAATAATATTGCCGAGTACGAAACACTGCTGCATGGAATACGCATGGCCAAAAACATTGGCATATCAAGACTCATGTGTTATGGAGGCTCGGATTTATTTGCTCAGCAAGTATCCGATATCTGCAATGGAAACAAGCACATGGCAGCATACAAAGTTGTTGTGGATGAACTATCTAAATCGTTCGAGGGTTTTGAAGTTCAACACATCCCTCGAGCAGAAAATGAGGAAGCAGATGGTCTATCAAGAATAGGGTTTGCGCGGAAACAAGTATCGGATGGAGCTTGTTTAGAACATTTAAGGGTCCCCTCCATAGTCGGAGTTGATGAGGACTAACCAACGAAATCCGACTCACCTTTAATAGCAGTTTTGGCTGTAATTCCTAGCTGGACAAAACCCTATCTGGATTTCCCGATAGACGGAAAACTACCCAAAGATGAAGTCTTGAGCCGGCAGATTGTTCGACGAGCAAAAGCCT
Organism: Avena atlantica; assembly: GCA_910589765.1. Lineage (NCBI taxonomy): Eukaryota > Viridiplantae > Streptophyta > Magnoliopsida > Poales > Poaceae > Avena > Avena atlantica. Next base: position 306,468,269 of record OU342736.1, read on the forward strand.
ACACTATAATAAATGGTGATCTCTATAAACAGAGTGTTTCTGGCGTGTTTCAGAGATGTATTTCTTCGGAAAAAGGAGTGGAAATCTTAAGAGAAATCCATGAAGGCGAGTGTGGTCACCATATTGCAGCTAGATCCTTAGTGGCAAAAGCTTTTCGACACGGATTATTTTGGCTTACAGCTAAGGCGGAACCGATAAACTAGTAAAAACATGCAAGGACTGCCAAAAGTATGCTCATCAGGCACATGTTCCGGCTAAACAACTGCGAACAATCCCTATTACATGGCCATTCATGGTCTGGGGGCTTGATATGGTAGGGCCGTTTTGCACGACAAAATATGGATTTACTCACCTACTAGTGATGGTGGATAAATTTACAAAATGGATTGAGGCTAAACCCGTAACAATTTGCAATGGAGCCACAACCAGAAAATTCGTCAAGGACGTAATCATCAGATTCGGATATCCGCACAGTATAATTACTGACAATGGGAGCAACTTCTCCATGGGTGAACTTGACGAATTCTGCGAAGAACAAGGGATCCAACTCGATATTGCATCAGTCGTACATCCACAAGCTAATGGACAAGTCGAAATAACTAATGACCTTATTCTACAAGGAATCCGACCTCGCCTCGAGGAACCGCTTCATCGGGCCGCAGGGGCTTAGGCGGAAGAACTACTGTTTGTGATATGGAACTTACGTACAACTCCTAACAGATCAACTGGCTATACTCCTTTCTTTTTAGTCTACGTTGCAGAAGCAGTTCTTCCAAGTGATCTGATTCATCAGGCTCCACGAGTCAAAGCGTATAGCAAAGAAGATGCAGAAGTTTCTCGACAAGATGATCTCGATATAATCGAAGAAGTACGCGTCTTTGCTGAGCAGAGATCTACATCCTACCAGCAAAAGCTGCGCAAGTATCATAGTCAGAGAGTGCAAAACCGTTCTTTCAGAAAAGGCGATTTGGTTCTTCGACTTGTGCAAAAAAGAAAGCACAAACTTTCCCCAATTTAGGAAGGACCTTTTATGATTAGCAGAGTTCTTCATAATGGATCATATTATTTAACCGACATGAGACCACTCAAGGAAAGACCTGATACTCGGAAGAGAAAGAGAGCTGGTGGTAGCACAGACCCAGATGAAATAGACCGTCCATGGAATATTGCACATCTACGTCCCTTCTATTCTTAGTTTCCTTGTAATAATATATGTACATGTTCAAAGTGAAATAAAGTGTTGGTTTCTTCATATTTTATTTTTGAGAAGATTTTCCCATCTTATTTCCAAAAGAGCATGTAATTTTCTCAAAAGTCCCAGAATACTTGAAAGTAATTTATGCTCATGTTCATTCTGGTTATGATTTTTGAATATCTAAAAATGCTACCTTAGGGTACAAAGTTTAATTTATTGTTTATACTTTGCTTTTTTATCTGATTGTGTAACATCCTAGCATTAGTGCTTAGAAATAAGCTGAACACAGGTGTGTGCATTGCATTCATGCATAGAAAATCCGAATAATTTTCGCGCTTTTGAACAAAACTTGTCAAAGTGATTGAAGCTTCTCTTAACTTGATGGAATTGAAGAAGATCATCAAGTTGACTGCGATAAGTTTCAATATGAACTTTGTTAAAACCTTATTTTGGGTAAGGGAGATCTGATCTAAGGGTAGATCAAATGTAATAAAAGTTAAACCTAATCCATCATTTAATGATTTATATTTGATCCTTAAGTGATCATATCATAGTATTCATTACAACAACTCATGAATAACCAAGTTACAAATATAACTTAAGTAATAGGAATGTAACAACTAAATTTTAATCTCATCTACTTATACCATGAGTATCATGGTAACACCTAACCTTAACTCTGTAGTGATATTGAGTAGGAAAAAATCAAGTCAAGATCATTCACCATGTATCTTATCCATATCAATCTTTACCATTTCTATTGAATCTTATTTTAATATCTGTTGTTCATCAATGTTGAGTAATCAACTATTGATTCACCAATTCTTAACCTATTAATTCTTGATCTATCAACTCTTGTCCTTATCATAACAATCACTCTAGTTCCTTTAGAGAATGAAGTAAGAAGAGGTATATAATAATGCTCGTCTTAGATATCATCTATAGGATTGAAGAGTTTGAAGAGAATGAAATCATTATGATAATTGATGGAGTTAACTCACTCCTAAAATGAATAGAAGAGTTAATTGGAATATATATTCATATGGTAACAAAGAGGATTATAAGGATGAATTCTGAAGATAGTTACCGAGGAGTAGTCCTATTGTATTAAGTAGGCATAGTCAAGGAATAATATCTCATAGTCAGATAAATACATTGAGATGATAATTATAATACAACTGTAATGTTGTATTGATGAAGCCTTGATTAGCCAACTAGAAACCTAAACCATAAATGATCAAAGGATTCTAATGATTATGCTTTTGTCACCAAGATTGAATTGGTTATATCCTGTATAAGTGACATTGGTGGGTGGAACATGATTAAACCCTAGTATAAATATATTATCCTAGATTAGTCATCACAAGTCACATTAATATAATGTGAGGTTGGAATGTTAGATACTGGAGTTAAGTAGATACAAGCTAGTATGATTAAGTTAAAGCTAGAGTAGCATAGAGTAATTGAAGTAGTGTTATTCCTCTTGAAGGATAGTAAGCTTTTGAGAAGGGTAGTTGGATATATGCATCTACTGGAGAAATATTAGTGATGGATGATTAAGGAAGAGTATGAGTGGAGTTAGAAGTAACTACTTATTGAATTGGAGGTTATCAACAATAGAGTAGCCGATATAACTAAGTATGGATATGAGAAGATTATAAAAAGCTTTAGTGTCAAGCTCATTGGATTTACAAGTGGATTTAGAAGAATAAAAGGTGGATAAGAATATTTTTGTGAAGAAAAGCTCATCATGTTATCACATGATGATGGTTATAAAGAAGTAGAATATCTAGGAAAGGAATTCCTTAATTAGAAGACCAGGATTGTGAATTATGAAAAATTAGGAATTCTGGGTAAACACTAAACCCTAAATCTTTAATCAAACATAATATCCATTTCATCTGATTGATCTATCATCTTGTTTCCACAATGGTTTATAGGAATATTTCCTGTAGCAAATCACTTAAGCACATCTTTGTCATTCCTAATTATCATAATTAAATGTGCTTAGGAGTTATCTTTATCAATTCTTTTCCATCAGACATTCAAGATAATAACTTTCTGTTTTAAAGGGTGATATCATTAAAGATCACAAACATAAAGACAATATGTTTAGCGATTAATATTTATTCACATCAATAAAAGAATATAAGTATATTGAGAACCCTAACCCTAGGGTAAGCAATTACAATTCAAACCCTTATACATTGTTACCTCCTAAATTTATGAGAATAATATTAACCATATTAATTACTCAAAACCTTATGTATCATATAATAATGAAGGAGCAATATATATAAAATTTTCTTTAATATTATAAATCAATAAAAATAAAAACTCATGGATTAATAGTAATGCATTCTATAATAAGTTTGTGGATATTAGCCCAATTAAATTCATATCAAAGACCCTCACAAATAATAATGGGAAAAGTATATATATATATAAAATGAAACAAAAAAAGTAAAACAAAGAGAAAGAAAAAATAGAGGAAGATAGCTTCTGGCCGCAGCCCATCTTCCCTTCTCCCTATCTTCTACTCGCGAGCAACCCGAACACAGCCCACCTGGCCCAAGCTAGCCCACGACCGGCCCATGTACCCCTTCGCTTCTTTTCCCTTTCTTCTTCCTCTCGACAGAAGACAACGCCGACGCAAGCTGCTGCCTGGCACATCGTCCGCCGTCCGCCGTTGTCGCGATGCCTGTAGACGACAAGATCCGTGTTGCTGCTGTTCCTGGCCTATAAGAAGACCATCGTCACCCCAAGAGCCTTATCCTCTTATCCTCTCAAATTTCCCTTTCTGCCAAAAATCTAACCCTCCATGGCTCGAGCCAGAGGTCGCTTCCGGCCTCCTCTTACCATTCTGAGGCCACCACGGAGACCGCGGTGTTAGACTCTATCGATTGCCCCCGTCAGCACAAGCCGGTGAGGTCCCAGACGCTCGGATTGAGACCCCGTTCCCAACTCCGGTCGCCGTCCTCCCCACTGATTCTGGCTATCCTAAGCTCACCGACGTCATCCTGGTGAGCCACTGGTTCTTCTAGTACCTCGTGTACTCTGTATTTCGCCCTAATTTGCTCCCACCACAAGCACCCGACATCACCGTCGTCGGCCATCGTCGTGCACCGTGCTCTGGCGACCAAAAACTAGCTGCGCCGCCACTATTAGGCTCGCCATCGCAGCCTCTTTCCAGCAAGCCCAATATCGGCCGCGCGCGTGCACTCAATCACCCGATCGTCGCTTGATCTGAGAGGATCATCCGTGGATGAGGTTAGCATGACAACATGCTGATGTCACCCCCAGTCCAGTCAACGAATTTGACTTGGTCTGTGCCTATGTGGCAGATGAGGTGTACTCGACCCCACTGGTCAGTGACCTTGGGTAGGTTTTGTATTGGTATAAAAAGATATTCTATGTTTAAAAATTAGATAAAATATTATAAATTCAAATATAAATATTTCCTGAAATGTAATAAAGTGATTAAATCTTGTTTAATTAATAACTTTTGATTTATAATTCAGAAAAATGTGTATAATATATGAAAATTTGTAGAAAAATAAAATCTATAACTTAAAACTATTATCAAACATTATTATGTTAACAATTTAAATAATTGTTATTTAATAAAGAATTTATAAGTAATAAAACATTGAAAAATCATGTTTTAATATTGGTTAATGTTAAAAATAAAAATTAAATACCAAAAATCTTAGAAAAATAAGAACTATAATCATACATTATTGCTTCACTTAATTAAATATTTATTATTTATTAAGTAATAAATCTTATAAAAATCATATCTTATTATTTCTAAATCACAAAAATAAATGTAATATACCAAAATGATCATAAAAATAATACCTACATGTTAAAAATATAATATTCCACTTTTAAGTTAAATAAAAATTTAAATACTTTAATAACTTGAATTTAAACCTATTTCTTTAGTTAAATAATTCATACAAGGGTAAATAAAATTTGCTAATATTCTAAAATTAACTAATTAAAATCTAATAAATAGTATTAGCTTGAATATTGATAATATGAAGTCAAAATGGTTCAAAACATTTTAAATACAATTTTATCAAATTGTACTTCAACCATAAGTGTAGATTATTTTATAAAAGGATCCTTATCTATTATAAAATTTCCAAGAATAATGTTGTAGTGAAATAAAACCTACCCCAATATTTCAATTACAAGTTATAAACAAACCAAAATACTACATGGAATCCTTAAGTAGTTAAGTAATATTACTTCCTTGTTTACAAACTATAACTATTCATCTATAAAAAGGAAAATCATTCTATTCCATTATAATGTTAGGAAACCACTACTCAAATAGAAGTAATGTCATTATTAAGTAACTCTAAGAAAACAATATAAAGTGAACAAAATACAAGTATCATAAGTAATACACCCTAAGTCTATCTACATCCTTCAAGTTAACTTTAGTCTACAAAGCTTTAAGTATAATGCTAAAAAAATTATTATATACTTCATAGTTAACTTTGGTTTGTTATAATTAAGTTATAAAGTATCTTAATACCAAACTAACCAAGTTAAAAACCAAGATATATAAGTCTCAAATACTAATAATGTCATTATTCAAATAGAGTAATTCTTTCGTACTTAAAGACTACAACTAGAAAGGACACCTCATAAGGTTAACTTAAAAGTTTCAATGCTTCTGCTTAGTTAAGTAAGATTTTATTCAAATGTTATTCTTTTTGCCACTTCAAACAACAAATGTCAATTAATAATAATCACATTACATTATCCTTTACTTGTATATTCAGAATTGTTAACACCTAAGTTCTTTATGATTGCCATTACTTGTAAAGTAAAAGAAAATTTGGAAGATAAACAATTATAGTGTAAAAAATCTTGAGTAGCATTCCATAAGTGTATATCTTGTTGTTTTACACCATTATGTCTACATGATGTGTCACATACAATCACAAACCTTAATAGGAAGCACAAGTGTGAAACATAATCTAGAAGGGAAACACATTCTAACAGGAACCATTTCCAGTTTCCAAACCATTTTCAACAGGACCAATGATGCTGATTTCAGATATTGGATCTTATATTGTCTTGAAGACCGCGAGTCGATAATCTTGCAATCACAAAAGGCAAGTTCACACTTGCTCATGTCCTTTGATTATTTTCTTTAAAGTATTTTGCAAATCCAGTGTTGTCATCACCTACATTTGAAAAAGGTCAGGAAACACTATTTTCATAATAATATGATTATAGCTTATTTACCATAAGGTAATAACCTACTATGAAAGTTCCGGTGGTAAAGGAGCATATTATCTAGGACCTAACAACCAATGTCTCCAGTGATTCTTGCGCCATATGTTACGCATTAACCATGCGATTTGGAATGGGACAGAGAAGTCAGCTGTATCCTTTTCCTCTTGTATGGAGGCAAGAAGACTTTAACATGACGTTGTGATTCCTTGTGGGCTCCAACATATGGGTGGGCCCCCTTATGCCCCACACTTTTGGTGTCTAGATTATCTATGGATGGTGCTTAGTTGATGGACCATTTAATATGGCACTTGCGAGGGTAGCACCAGGTCATAGAGTCTTCGGGAACTCATCATGGTTTTAGCCTTCCTGAAAGGGGGCTTAACGGAGGTGAGCCAGCACCGAAGGATCGTGCAGACATATGAGGTTGCGGAGAGGGCAGTGATTGGCTTGGATCTTAGTATGGGACCCACACCAAGGAAGTGTGGACGAGAATGCAACTCGGATGAGCAACAAAGCTAAGATCTCTCATGGGTAAAGTAACGCACCTCTGTAGAGTGTAAGAACTGTAACTTGTTACTCCCTGTTCAGGGAAGGAGCTGCGAACGCTGTGGGAAAGGAACTCCATGAAAGTTCTGGTAAACCCGTGAAGGCTGACGGACATAGCTTTTCAGAATAAAAGCAACCTTTGAAGAAATGTTTACGAAAACCTGCATTGCCTACGACCTACGATCTGTGGCTGTATATATAGTGCATCAAACACTCCTTTTCTAGTGAACTTACTGAGTACGCTCGTACTCAACATATTTTCTTAACCCTTGCTAGATTTTGAAGCCAATACAGACGACGTCTACATCAACTTCTACTCGAAGAAGTCTTCATCAACCGCTCAATTCTTCAATGAAGTCAAGAAAGTCAACATATCCATCAACACAAGTGAATACGAAGTTACTGAATAGTTAGGAATATACTCTCTAGCCATAGAACTTATTTCTGTAGTGTACTGCAATAGCAGCAATGCCAGACCATTAGTTCAGATACTAGTCTTATTAGTATGATAGTTTCTGAGTTGTTTATTTCTGATTCTTCTTTGTAAAAAGTTTCTTTCTCTCTCTTTAACCTAGAGTGTTCTCTTGATCTTGTGTAAAGAGTTGAATTGTAACCAATAGTCATTTCTTGGACCTCCTGTGTTTCTGTTGTACCACTCTAAGGGATGTAATACTAGTGAACGGTGTTTCATTGGTGTTATGTGAACGACTATAGTGTACTACATCATGCAGTGGTATGCTGGGTCACCGCAGCTGGTATCAGAGCATATGCTTTGACCTTAGGATTAAAACCCTTTTAGGAAGATCTGTAGGTTGGATAGTGACTATAGGAGCCATCTTATCTAAACCAAATATTCATATGACTTGTGATAAGTATTCATTTGAGGATAATCTTGTCAGATGCTTAAGTCATTCTTTCTTAGGAGTAGTTATCTATCTTTTCTTAGTAAAGTGCTATTTAGTGTCTTTCGAAGGAGACATAACTCAACTAGATACTTTAGGAAAGCCAATTGGTCACAGTGAATTAGAATCAAGTTTAAGACATCAATTGAAGTAGTCCTAATGGTCTAATCTAACCTTAGAATTCAAGTAGCATAATGGAATCTTAGTGTTGGTTGATAACTAAAGACAACATGATGAATATCATTAGGATAAATGTTGATGTAATGAGTAGTAATCATGTAGGATTCACTTGAGAATTCTACGTGATGTAGTGAAATTATGATAAGAAACAATGATAGTACAATGAGAAGTAAAGTTATCATGGTTAGATTAGCTCTTGAATCATGTAAATAGGTAAAACATAACAAGATCATGGTGAGATTAGCTCCGAAACCATGGTATAGGTGTGAATATGACAAGTAATTAGTAAATTATCTTGAGGTAGAAGTAAGAAAATAACATGGTAGAACTATGATAGAAGTCATAAGTACTAGAAAATTCAAATAATGTTTGGTTTAAAAAAGTACATAGAATATTGTTAGTATTTTCGAGAGATCATGTGAGATTAGTTTACTAATAAGGAAAGGTCGGTTATAGTTAATCATTCTAAAAGTGAGACAAAAGGTTATTCGAAACCAAATTGAGACCACTTTTCTTAAATTTATCCTATTGCAATTGTGCAATTTGGGTAAATGTCGAGACAAAGAATAGTTAAACCATTTAAGTGCTAAGTATCACGATGTAAACCTATACGAAGAGGTGTCATATACTACACAACTAAACCAGAATTCTAGAGATATTATACTCAACTACTATATTCTAGGCTTAGAATATTGTGTGTTATATGTACCACATTTGGATTTATTGGTTTTTCTTGAATCTTATTGATTGACTAGATCTGTACATGAAATTTGACTTGGTGTGCAAATGCATGTTGCAACATCCAGTTACTACTTGATATTATAGACCTAGATAGATATGGGAATTCGTGTAAGGGAGTGACGAGTTCCGAAGACCAAGATGAAGACTTACATGAAGAGTGAAGCTAAGTATAAGGAGTATTAGCGTAGTTTGAAGGATAGATCAAGCTCAGGTTATTCTTAGCCAGAAATAAGAAAGAAGTTTAGTGTAGAAAATATTTGGAGCAACAAGAAGTGATGAACTTAAGGTTCAATCAAAGTAGGTGATGATGTTAAGGAATTAATGAAGTAGTTGTACCTAGTTCACAGAAGTATCATGAATAAGTACAAACAAGAAGTTCTGGAACCAAAGTGGTATTCAAGGTCTGACAATTCAGAGAGAATGCCATAAGGATGTTGAAAACCATAGGGTAATACCTACAACCTAGGATGACCCGTAGCTGGTATTTGATCCATAGCTGGTATTTGATCCATAGTTGGTATCTTTTCCGCAACTGGTATTTGGTTAACTTAGTTAACCAAATCTTCTTAGAAGTTGCATAAAGAGCATAAAACTTGGCCTAAGCTAAGTAATACCTAAAGGATTAAAAAATTAAAGCGACCGTCTTTCGAGACTCTTCGTGAAAATTGACCTATCAAAGAGAAAATGTCCAAATAGTAAGTAAGACAAATAATGCTGAAAGAATCATTTCGGAGATCCACAATTGTGTGGATACACCGTACAATCTTTCATGAGACCCTAACTAGGTAGAGAATAAGCTAGACAAAGCCCTACATTCTAGTTATAAAACCAATGGTTACTTTATAAAGCAGTTTAGAGACCATTAGTAAACCCTAAGGGGGAGAGTAAACAATAAGAAATTGAAGTATTGTTATCCGACTTTCCAAATAAAGGTTGGAGAAGAAATACTAACCTATGACAACATTAAGACTTATTTTCATAAGGTTAAAAAAAGTCATCATTATTAAAGTACCTTCGGAAATATGTCTAGATAAAAGATCAAAATTACTTCAAGGTAGTTTACTCAAACCTTAAGCTAGTTAATCAATGGAAGTTAAAGAAGTACTATACATAATAACAAAATATTGTCTAAAAAGCCTGATAAGTTAAAAGCTTGAAGTAATAAAACAGAATAGTCTTAACAGACCAATTCTAAAGGAAACAACTCTTAAATGATACTTAAGAAGGAACAAAGCACATCCAATTGGACTAAATGATTTCAAATCCAATCTTGGAAGAATTACCAGTACAACTCATAAAATGAAAAATCAAAGATTAGTCTTTTGACCACACTATTTACTAATAAAATTTAAAACCTGTTTTAGTGAGACTTCCTAGACCCTATATAGAATAATAAGAAAGTTCGATGATCAAGTAAAGGAGTTGGATTAGGATACCTAATTAGGAAAAGGAACTAAACAAGAGACCCCAAATTAAGAGTTCATCATAAAGACATATCCCTAAAGAAGGATAGTAATAGTTACTTTGGAGTATTGGAGACAACCAGTTGGAGATTGCCAAGTATAGTGAGAATTCAAGGAAAAGATATGAATATGGAATACTACAATTATTCCATTTGAGATTACCGTGGATTTGAGACATATTGTAATCAAAACAAGACAATTCCTCATCCGAAACGAAAGAGTGTGCGAACTTCGAGGACGAAGTTTATTTTAAGGGGGAGAGTCTGTAACATCCCAGCATTAGAGCTTAGAAATAAGCTGAACACAGGTGTGTGCATTGCATTCATGCATAGAAAATCCAAATAATTTTCACGCTTTTGAACAAAACTTGTCAATGTGATTGAAGCTTCTCTTAACTTGATGGAATTGAAGAAGATCATCAAGTTGACTGCGATAAGTTTCAATATGACCTTTGTTAAAACCTTATTTTGGGTAAGGGAGATTTGATCTAAGGGAGATCAAATGTAATAAAAGTTAAACCTAATCCATCATTTAATGATTTATATTTGATCCTTAAGTGATCATATCATAGTATTGATTACAACAACTCATGAATAACCAAGATACAAATATAACTTAAGTAATAGGAATGTAACAACTAAAATTTAATCTCATCTACTTATACCATGAGTATCATGGTAACACCTAACCTTAACTCTGTAGTGATATTGAGTAGGAAAGAAATCAAGTCAAGATCATTCACCATGTATCTTATACATATCAATCTTTACCATTTCTATTGAATCTTATTTTAATATATGTTGTTCATCAATGTTGAGTAATCAATTATTGATTCACCAATTCTTAACCTATCAGTTCTTGATCTATCAACTCTTGTCCTTATCTTAACAATCACTCTAGGTCCTTTAGAGAATGAAGTAAGAAGATGTAACATCCCAAAATTATTAAACAGAATCATCCAACTCTAATCATCCAAATTAGGGTTAACAAAAACTTTTCCAATTAAAAATATGAAAGCATTCATATGAGTGTGCATTACCATTTGGATTCTTTTGAATTACCTTGCTTGTGTGTTTCTTTGCTTGTAAAATGATTATTAGGTGAAATAAACATCATCTAAACAATCCCCACACTTTTCCCAAAGACAAACAAATCAAAACAAACAAATTAAGTGAATGGTCACTTTGGCCAATTTAACTCCCATGTCTACTTTGGCTATCTCTAACTTTCAAAACTTAACAGAAACTTGTTTGGATCTTTGCACCCCTTGATAGTACTCATAACAAAGTACCAAGGACCACTTTGTGATCATACAAAATCATTCAAATGCATAGTTTAAAGGACAGTATAAAATTGAATCTATATCATATGGGAAGATCCCACTTTTTCAAAAACCACTCAAACAAGCTCAACTTTCAAAACCCAAGCATCTACAGACTCACCAGCACATGACTAGCACACCCACCAAAAATATTTTCAAAATTCAAAACTTGAATTCATGCGGCCATTTCATCAAACACCTTGCAGATACAAATCAAACAAAATCCAAACACTATAGTGTGCAGTGATTTTGGCCTAACTTGTTCCCTCTCTGGGCACCACTAGCCTTAGTAGATCATCTAACAACCTTAACTAATCTCTAGCACCAATGTAAGCTAGCCATTGTCATCAATGGTGAACAACCCGAGAGCACCATTGTCACCCCAGTGTGGACAGCAAGCTACAAGCAGCACTAGCGTCACCAACCTTGTATGGGAGCAAGCTAGCACCCCACCGCCAGTCCCTGTCCCAGCCACGAGCGATGCCAGCCCCTGGACCACACACATAGACCATGCCAAGCCCCTCTCCAACCATGCCGAGAGCGCGCCCCATGCACCACGCTCGACAGACGCCCACAGACCGCGCGCCGCCCTCGCCGCGTGCACACGTGATCACCACCGTCCCAGCAACCCCGCAGACATGTCCGTTCGCTGCCGTGCAGACCACGCGCGCTGTGCGCCATTAAAACTCTCGTCGGGCACGCGCAGAGCACCGCAGCGTTCCGACCGATCAGCACCGCCCCACGTCTCGCCACCACGCCGTTGAGCTTCGCCAGGGAGCACAGCACCGCCCCCTACCGTCGCCCACGCCGATAGCCCTCTGTGCCGTCGACCACGACGAGGTCAGCTTGCGCCCATTGGTCCCCTCTCGCCACTATAAATAGAGGCCTCCCCGCTCGAATTCTTCACACCATTCCACTCCCATCTCAACCAGAACCACCCCACCCCTTAGCCGGAGCAAGGCGAGCAGCGCATCGCCAGAATTTGGCCGGAGCTCGCCGCTGCTGGAGAAGAAGGAAGCCATCGATTGGAGCCACCCCAGGAGGAGCTGCCGGTACCAGGAGGTTCGCCGTCATCGACTTTGTCGTTCGCCCGCATCGCCGACCTTCGCCTGAGCCCCGGTGAGCCTCCCACGACCCCCACTGAGCCTCTAGGGTTCGAGCTCATCGGTGACTAGTTCATCGTTGACGACAACCCTCAGCCATTGATCTTACTTCTAATCCAACGCACGACATCGCCCCGTACCGCTTCGCGTTTAATGAGTCGCTGACCAGTATACCCGCCCTGTCAGTTGCGCCCCGCGCCGCGGAGTGACACTGGGCCGGACCGTTAACCTTTTCCGCGCAGCCCACTCGTTTGAATTCAGATTTTTCTATTTTCATTCAAACATAGTTCTATACCTAGTTTCAAAAATCAACCCAGCTCGATTCAGTGAACCAAATTGAATGAAACCAATTTTGTTAGAAAGGTCTTGAAATGCTTAATCCAAGCCCGTTAGATGCAAATCATTTGGATCTGTAGATCACCCTTGGTAAAATTAACAAGGCAGAAGCTTTTCTGCATTCAAACATTTTGCAAATTTAAACCATAATAGCTTTTGAGTTGATTCCAACTCTCAAAAATCAAATTTGATCACACCTTTCAGAATATATAAAAATATATGGGTTTACTTACAAAAATAATGTTCAAGTAATAAAAGAATGCCACATAGACATTTCTAGTCACTTTATTTATTTAAAATAAAAGGGTTAACCTTATTAAATTGTGACACCACTTTAAATCACATTCCCTTGTACTGAAATATGTGGTGATGACATGTGTCAACATGATCCCATGTTTGGTTTGGAGAATATTAAATCTTAAGTAGTTTTTCAATGAGTAGAAATTACTTTTCTAAAAATAAAATCAATAAGACAAATGCTTTAGTCTTGTAATGTTAGTGAGGATGTGTAGAGGTTCCTACCCAATATGGTAGATCCCTCCTGTGTTTTACAATGCTAGTCCCTGGATCAATAGCTAGCATCCACAGTAAGATGTAATATCAAGAAACAAGGTCAAAATATAACTTTATAACCAGGAATAATATAATTTTATTACATCATACATAGCTCATATGGCTAATACAATACATTGCAGCGGAATAAATATAGTCATGGGTCCTTCATCTTCAAAGTGCCACAGGCAGATGTTGGTTGTAGACTTTGTAGTCCTTGTCAATCAAACAATCTTCATTTAACAAAACAATCAACCTGCAACATTACAAGTTACAGCCACAAGGGTCAATACATTTGAATTGTATTGGCAAGTTTCACTTTATGTATAATATGAGTGGATCCTATCCATACATGCATATTTGGCTAAGTAGGGTTTAGGGCTTATTTGCATAAAGCAACATTTATCCTATCTTTTACAAATTGGTTTGTCAAATCTCTTTTCCAAGTTCCTTGAACTCCTTGGTAGAAACTCAAGTATTCAAGTCCTTGTCAAAATCCCTTGAGCTACCTGGTAACTCCAAGTGCTTCAAGTTTTTATCAAAATCTCATGAGTTCCTTGGTAACCCCAAGTACATCATGCTCTTGAGCACCTTGGTAACCCCAAGTGCAACAAGCATTACAAAAGTCTCTTTGAATTCCTTGGTAGACACACAAGGGCATCAAGTTTTTTTTTTATATTAGAAGTTGGAATGTCGAGATCTCCCATAGTTCAAACTTTAGTTGCTCAGTATTGTCCATAACCGGGGACACGGCTAAGTACTTAGATTTATTAACTTCTGCAGAAGGAGTACACTTTACCCACATGACACATTCCCATCTTATTTCCACCAGTGGCCTACTGGATTAGTGCTCACCAAGATGGAGTACCGGCAGACTGAGAGTGTGACGAAGTCTTTCCAAAAGGTCCTCCCATACATCATTGCTAGCTTGTCTTCAGTCCCCATGAAGCATTCCAGATCCCCATGTCCGGTAACTAAAGACAATGTATGGGTCTTCCTAACGTAGTTGACTAAGCCAGAGCCATAATAGCATGTGGTTGTACACGAAAGCCACAACTGGAGAAACATGTTCAATCTCTAAGTTTCCTAGATGGTTTTCATTTGGAGCACAACACAAAGTGATTACCATAGACATGGTTCCCTTTTGTTGCCACCTTCTCCAAAACATAAAGTGTCCACCACCTAGGTGGTTCATTGAGTCCTTGTTTTATTATATAAATCACAAGTCTTTTTCAGAACCTTTGTAAAATCTCAACATGTATCTCTTTTCAAAACATAGCATGGCTAAGCATGTACAACTTCAATATTTTACTAAGCAGTGTGTAGGGAATCCTATTAGGATTAGCATAGCATAAGTATAAAACATTTTCATGCATGTTTACAAAATCTACTAAGTATAGAGAAAATAGTAGGTCTTTTGTATGATAGTGTAACTTGCCTTTTTGTTTTGGGAATGATAGTCACTTCTTGATCTTGATAATCTCACACTTTGCTAATTTTACTACAATCAAACAAGCATAGTATCAAGTAGCATTCCACTATTCAACAATAATTCACATACACATAGCAATCGTTCCTAAGTCTTGTAAGAAAGAGGGTTCTATTGCAAAGTTGGTCTCTACTAGGTTTATAAATTTTGTAAGGTCTACATTGGTCATTTACCAAAATGGCAAAGTCTTTTGTAATTGGTTTTTATCTTAAGACCATTTTAAAATTCCTTCATCATTTTATGTGATGAAAATCATTCTTATCCAAGCAAAACTTTAGGTTAGCACCAAGTAAATTGCTCTTGGTAAGGATTGGTGCTCTGGGTCCGTAGGTTTGGTCCATAATCATTTTCCCAAGGTTTTCCTTGCTACAACTTTTCCATAATAAGATTTAATGAGTTTTATTCGGCTAGAAAATGACTAAGTTAGTTTATTCAACTTAAATTTTACAAAATTTATTTTTAACACTATGAGTTGGTTCCTAGGGTCAGTAGGGTCACACAAGTCCATTTTGAAAAGATTTAATCCTAGAATCAATTTTTTAACAATTTTATACTCTAAACAAGTACACAAATGTTTCTGCAATTTCAAACAAGCAATCAGATACTATTTGTCAAACTAAGGCCATGGTTGTTTAGGGCTTGTTCTCCTGATTTTATTGATATAAAATTTGTCAAATTTGGACGTGTGGATCAAAAGTTATAGAGGTTTGAAGTTTGTAATTAAATCAGATTCAAATTTCTTTTAAAACGAGATAGGTGACACGCGGCACGCTCTGGTTGGACGGTACCGGTTCGGGGTGGATCACGCTGTGGGGCGTTGGATTAAGTCAGATCGGGTGGTCCAGATAACGTACCCCTTCACGGCTTAAGTGTTCTATCACAGGCGTTGGATAGGGATCCAACGGTGTTCGCGCGCTCGACCATTCGCGAGCGGCGCCGGCGGTGGCTAGCGGCGGCGGCGGTCAGATTGCGGCGGCGCTTGGCGAAACAGAACGTTAGGAGAGAGGGGAGGATGCTCACCTTGATCGCAGAGCTATGGTGAAGCACGTCGTGTGGTCGGTGTGGCTCGGGGCGCACTAGGGTTGCGGCAATTTCTCACCGGAGTTGGAAACGGCGTCGAGCGGCTCTGGTTCTGGTTGAAGTCGACGCTGCAGATCACCCTAAGGCAAGTCAGGTATATGGTTAGGTGCGTAGGTCCGAGGAGAATATGCTCGCATGATCGAGGAGCGGAGGGGCGTCGGATTTCACCTGGAAACGCTCTCGGAGTTGGAGGCAGACGGTGGTCGTCGTGGTCGTCATCGCTGGCGTCGCTGTAGATCTTGAGAGGGCAAACCGAGAGCATGGTTAGTCGCGGGAGACCATGGAGGAGCTGTGAGCGTGAACTATAGGGCTTGGGGTGGTCGGCTCTTACCAGTATGCTTTGCCAGAGTAGAGGACAGACGGCGGCGCTTTTGTGCTTGGTCAAAGACGACTTCCTGGGACACCCGCGGATGAATGGTTGATACAGGGAGGAAGGTATGGGAGTGGGGAAGCTTCCAGGGTGCTCGGGAGGGCTCGGGGTGGTGTGTGCTGGTCGGATTTTGGCGAGGGAGGTCGTCGGAGACAGGGAAGTGTCTGGCAAAATTCTTCGGCCTGGGGGCGTGCTTGAGGGAGGGGTCTGAGGGAAACGAGAGAGGAGGGTGAGCGTTTTAAGGCGCGTGGTCGCAGCGAGGTTAAGGCTCGGCATTAAGGAGAATTCAAACGCGATAAATCTAGGCAGAAACGGCCGCGCTGTGAGGGGGAGAAGAAGTCGCGGGGAGGACGATGAACAGGGATGGTGGGGTCCTCTGGTCAGTGGGAAAAGAAAGGAGGGAGGGGTCTACTTGTCAGTTTCTTAGTGGGTTGTTTAAGTGGTGAAAAATAACGGTTCGGGAAATAGGGGCAGATGGGCTGGTGGGCTTCCTGGGCTGAGCATCTGGGCTGGCTGTTGTTTCATTTTTTTTGTACTGAGTCATTTTTCCTTTTCTATTTTGAATTTATGTTTTAAATTTCATTCAATTTATTCAATCATTCAAAAAATTTCAAACATTCATTAAACCTTGCATTGTGTTTTTGGTTCTGTTTAGCAGTATAAATCAGTTTTCAAAAATAAAATAATATTTTAAATTTTTCTAGGTTCTTTTTATTAATTAAATCAAATGGGCTATGGTTTATTAATAAAATATGGTTTAGTTTAATTATTAGAATTCCTATTTTGATTCTAAAAATTTATAAAAACCAATTCAGTAGGTTTTTTTATTTGTGAATATAAGATATGTGTAATACTTTGTTAGAAATAAATAACATTTTATAGGGTCCATTAATAATTAAATAATATGGACTTTCTTCATTAATTCAAATAGGATTTAGTTTATTTGAGATATTTATTTTGATCCTAAATTAAATTCAAATCACTTTAGTAGGTTTTATTATAAAATACTTGGAAAACCTATTTAAAACAATTTAACAAATTTTGATTGTTTTAATTAAAATGGTACATCCTTTTTGTTTGAACAAATTTTTGATGTTGATTCCTTATTATTTTATTTTAAATAAACCTTTGTTTATTTTTATTCAAAAACTAAATGTTTTTAATTTCCAAGGCTTGATCAAAGTTTAATTTGGCTTTATTAAATAATCCTTATTTACAGAACTTCTATTTTGAAACAAATCTTTTCATTTAAGAGTTTCAAATTAATATTTTAATTATTTTTATTTTCCTTTAATAAAAGTTTATCATCTTAAATACCTTTAGGTTTTATTTAATTCAAATGGGTTTGAAGTTCTAATTGAATTCAAAAAGTTTCTTCTGGCTCTGAAAATTGAACATAGTTTTATTTTATTCTTTTATTTTCACATTTCAAGATTTGGAAAATCTTGGGATGTGACAGGATGCTAGATCATCTATAGAACCCCTTTGTGTGATGATTGAAAGTAGTTAAGTATTTTTTGGTGATTTTCGTATTTACTCATAGACGCTAGTACCGACCAAGGATACGAGGAGGAAGGAGGATACTACGAAGAAGAAGCTGAGGAGAACTTCAACCACTGCTCTACACAAGGCAAGATTATACTGATACTGATGCAAGCCTTAATAAACAAGTTGACCTATGCAAGCTAATACTTGCTTGTTACCATGCCAGCCATATGCCTTAAGCATATGTGATCATACCCACTTGATACCCAATCCTAGTTTTACTTGCAAGCTTCTACTTTATTTCTTTATCAAAGCTATTACTTAGAGTTTACTTAAGTAAATTGTAGATACTAGAAAGATATTTGAAGGTTGAATAAAGAGCATAAAATTTGGCCTAAGCTAAATGATCTTGATGTCATCCTAAGGCATGAGATTGAACTTAGTAAAACTCCACTTGCTTACCACCCCTCTTTAGTACTCACCCCACCTGGCCCAAGCTAGCCCACGACCGGCCCACGTACCCCTTCGCTTCTTTTCCCTTTCTTATTCCTCCCAACAGAAGACAACGCCGACGCAAGCTGATGTCTGGCACATCGTCCACCCTCTGCCATCGCCGCGATGCCCGCAGACGCCAAGATCCACGCCGCCGCTGTTCGTGGCCTATAAGAAGACCATCGTCACTCCGAAGAGCCTTATCCTCTTATCCTCTCAAATTTCCTTCTGCCGAAAACCTAACCCGCCATGGCTCAAGCCAGAGCTCGCTTCCAGCCTCCCCTTGCCATTTTGAGGCCACCACGGAGACCGCGGTGTTCGAATCTATTGATTGCCCCCGTCAGCACAAGCCGGTGAGGTCCCAGACGCTCGGATTGAGACCCCATTCCCAACTCCGGCCACCGTCCTCCCTATTGATTCCGCCTTCCCGAGCTCACCGACGGCATCCTGGTGAGCCACTGGTTCTTCCAGTACCTCTTGTACTATGTATCTCGCCCTAATATGCTCCCACCACAAGCACCCGACATCACCGCCGTCGGCCACCGTCATGCACCGTGCTCCGGCGACCAAAAACTAGCCGCGCCGCCACTATTAGGCTCACCATCGCAGCCTCTTTCCAGCAGGCCCAATCTTGGCCGCGCGCATGCAATCACTCACCCGATCGTCGATTGATCTGAGAGGATCATCCATGGATGAGGTCAGCATGACAGCATGCTGATGTCACCCCCAGTCGAGTAAACGAATTTGACTTGGTCTGTGCCTATGTGGCAGATGAGGTGTACTCGACCCCACTGGTCAGTGACCTTGGGTAGGTTCTGTATTGGTATAAAAATATGTTCTCTGTTTAGAAATTAGATAAAACATTATAAAATCAAATATAAATATTTCCTGAAATGTAATAAAGTGATTAAATCTTGTTTAATTAAAACCTTTTGATTTATAATTCAGAAAAATGTGTATAATATATGAAAATTTGTAGAAAAATAAAATCTATAACTTAAAACTATTATCAAACATTATTATGTTAACAATTTAAATAATTGTTATTTAATAAATAATTTATAAGTAATAAAACTTTGAAAATTCATCTTTTAATATTGGTTAATGTTAAAAATAAAAATTAAATACCAAAAATCTTAGAAAAATAATAAATATAATTCAAAACTATAATCATACATTATTGCTTCACTTAATTAAATATTTATTATTTATTAAGTAATTATTAAGTAATAAATCTTATAAAAATCATATATTATTATTTATAAATTACAAAAATAAATGTAATATACCAAAATGATCATAAAAATAATACCTACATGTTAAAATTATCATATTCCACTTTTGAGTTAAATAAAAATTTAAATACTTTAATAACTTGAATTTAAACCTATTTCTTTAGTTAAATAATTCATATAAGGGTAATCAAAATTTTCTAATATTCTGAAATTAACTAATTAAAGTCTAATAAATAGTATTAGTCTTGAATATTGATAATATGAAGTCAAAATGGTTCAGAAAATTTTAAATACAATTTTATTGAATTGTCCTTCAACCATAAGTGTAGATTATTTTATAAAAGGATCCTTATCTATTATAAACTCTCCAAGAATAATTTTGTAGTGAAATAAAACCTACCCCAATATTTCAACTACAAGTTATAAAAAAACCAAAACACTATATGGAATCCTTAAGTAGTTAAGTAATATTACTTCCTTGTTTACAAACTATAACCATTCATCTATAAAAAGGAAAATGATTCTATTCCATTATAATGTTAGGAAACCACTACTCAAATAGAAGTAATGCCATTCTTAAGTAACTCTAAGGAAACAATATAAAGTGAACAAAATACAAGTATCATAAGTAATACACCCTAAGTCTATCTACATCCTTAAAGTTATCTTTAGTCTGCAAAGCTTTAAGTATAATGCTAAATACTTTATTATATACTAAATAGTTAACTTTGGTCTGTTATAATTAAGTTATAAAGTATCTTAATACCAAACTAACCAAGTTAAAAACCAAGATATATAAGTCTCAAATACTAATAATGTCATTCTTCAAATGGAGTAATTCTTTCTTACTTAAAGACTATAATTAGAAAGGACACCTCATAAGGTTAACTTAAAAGTTTCAATGCTTCTGCTTAGTTAAGTAAGATTTTCTTCAAATGTTATTCTTTTTGCCACTTAAAACAACAAATGTCAATTAATAATAATCACATTACATTATTCTTTACTTGTATATTCAGAATTGTTAACACCTAAGTTCTTTATAATTGCCATTACTTATAAAGTAAAAAAAAATTGGAAGATAAACAATTATAGTGTAAACAATCTTGAGTAGCATTCCATAAGTTTATATCTTGTTGTTGTACATCATGGTGTCTACATGATGTGTCACACACAATCACAAACCTTAATAACAAGCACAAGTGTGAAACTTAATATAAAAGGGCAACACATTTTAACAGGAACCATTTCCAGTTTCCAAACCCTAGATCAACGTTATCCTCGGGATTCGCGTTTATCAACTTGCATTACACTACTTATGCATAAAAGCATCTTGCTTCTTTAAACATTAATCCTTATCGTACCAATGATGCTGATTTCAGATATTGGATCTTATATTGTCTTGAAGACCGTGAGTGCATAATCTTGCAATCACAAAAGGCAAGTTCATAATTGCTCATGTCCTTTGATTATTCTCTATAAAGTATTTTGCAAATCCAGTGTTGTCATCACCTGCATTTGAATAAGGTCAGAAAACACTATTTTCATAATAATATGATTATAGGTTATTTACCATAAGGTAATAACCTACTATGAAAGTTCCAATGGTAAATGAACATATTATCTAGGATCTAACAACCAATGTCGCCAGTGATTCTTGCGCCATATATTACGCGTTAACCATGCGATTTGGAATGGGTCGGAGAAGTCAGTTGTATCCTTTTCCTCTCGTATGGAGGCAAGATGACCTTAACGTGACGTTGTGATTCCTTGTGCGGATCCAACATATGGGTGGGCACCCTTATGCCCCACACTTTTGGTGTCTATATTATCTATGGATGGTGCTTAGTTGATGGACCATTTAATATGGCACTTGCAAGGGAAGCACCAGGTCATAGAGTCTTCGGGAACTCATCATGGTTTTAGCCTTCCCGATAGGGGGATTAACGGAGGTGAGCCGGCCCCGAAGGATCATGCAGACATATGAGGTCATGGAGAGGGCAGTGATTGGCTTGGATCTTAGTATGGGACCCACACCAAGGAAGTGTGGATGAGAATGCAACTCGGATGAGCAACAAAGCTAAGATCTCTCATGGGTAAAGTAACGCACCTCTGTAGAGTGTAAGCACTATAACTTGTTACTCCCTGTTTCGGGAAGGAGCTGCGAACACTGCGGGAAAGGAACTCCATGAAAGTTCTGGTAAACCCGTAAAGGCTGATGGACATAGATTTTCAGAATAAAAGCAACCTTTGAAGAAATATTTACGAAAACCTGCATTGCGTATGACCTACGGTCCGTGGCTAACACTCATTTTCTAGTGAGCCGAGTACGCTCGTACTCAACGTATCTTCTTAACCCTTGCTAGATTCTGAATCCAATATAGACAACGTCTACATCAACTTCTACTCGAAGAAGTCCATCAACCGCTCAATTCTCCAGTGAAGTCAAGAAAGTCAACATATCCATCAACGCAAGTGAAGGCGAAGTTACTGAATAGTTAGGAATATACTCTCTAGCCATAGAACCTATTTATGTAGTGTATTGCAATAGTAGCAATGCCAGACCATTAGTTCAGATACTAGTCTTATTAGTATGATAGTTTCTGAGTTGTTTATTTCTGATTCTTCTTTGTAAGAAGTTTCTTTCTCTCTCTTTAACCTAGAGTGTTCTCTGGATCTTGTGTAAAGAGTTGAGTTGTAACCTATAGTCATGTCTTGGACCTGCTGTGTTTCTGTTGTACCACTCTGAGGGATGTAATACTAGTGAACGGTGTTTCATTGGTGTTATGTAAACGACTATAGTGTACTACATCCTATCGTGGTATGCTGGGTCACCGCAGATTGCTTAGACGCGGGCATTTCCCGAGTAATGAGTTGTTGGTACTGGAAGACGTCTTTGTTTCCGATTTTAAATTGGTTTAGCAATTACGCTCTGTTGCTCGGCAAAGTTTCCGTGCTAAAGGATGGCCGACCCATGAAAGGGACGAGACAGAGAGCCAGATAAAATGACAAGTATAGGCATAAAAACGCAAAGTGCTATGATAGTTAAAGCATTAGTTTTTTAAAAGACCAGCACAAAAAAAATATTGTTTCCATCATTACATTGCCATAAGTTTGAAATAATGCATAGAAATTGTTTAAGCTATAGGATGAGGCGATGGTGATGAAGCAGGTGGAGCACTAGAGTCGACAGTATTTTCACCCTCAATCTCAGACTCGGAAGCATTGCTGGATTCTGGCTCTTAGGGCGAGGGAGGAACATCGACGGATTTGAAGAATGGCGTCGTATAGTTGGTCATCTCCGCCACCCGGCAAGCATAACCTGCACAAGACTCTTGGATGGCCTTGTTGTTTGGCAGGTTACCCTCATGACACTACTAGGAAAATGGCTATAGGTAATCAGCACATCCGTGGCTCACATGGTTGAAGTGCCCCACGGCTAAAACATGCGTGGCTCACTAGTGGGAAGTGCCCTACTAGTAACTATAACAACCGTGGCGCACATGACTATAGTGCGCCACAGATGTGTGTGGGCCAGGGCCCTGTTGGCCGCACGCCAAACATCTGTAGCGCACTACAGTCATGTGCGCCACGGTTGTTAGTGTTAACCGTGGCGCACACGGGGGGGGTGCTCTACGCCTAAGCGCATGCCCCCCTCTGTTGTGAAACGGCCACAAACATCTGTGGCGCACTCGGCCTAGTGCGCCACAGGGAGTAGGAACATCTGTGACGCACATGGCATAGTGCGCCACGGTTGTTTCTACTCCCCGTGGCGCACTAGGGCCGTGTGCACCACGGATGTGTCGATTTTTTTAGGGCAGCACTTTATGTGCACATGTGTACCACATCCACCACCCCACACTTCACTTTCCCCTTCTTCTTCCTCCTTAGATCTAGTCGGGATCTTCTCCTTCCCACCTCAATTTCTCCACCCATTCACCATTTTTAGCATGTAAAACTTGCTTTGGATGTTACATAAGTAATAGAGGAGGTCTCCGGTCTCTCATCTCCTTCTCCGGTCGACGCGCACACCTCTCCTTTCCATCTTTCTCACGATCGGTCTCTCATCTCGGTAAGTTGTCCATGTAAGGATGTGTTCATGTGTATATGGATGATGTGCTCATATGTATGTAGATGATAGATGCTCATGATGTGTGTATGTGGAGAGGATGATCATATGTGTGTGTATATGGAGAGTATCGATGATGCTCATGCATGTGTGTATGGAGAGGATAATGATATGTTCATGTGTGTATGGATCGGTCTCTCTCTCTCTCTTGTGTTTGTATGTGAACAAGTTGCCATTTGTTTTGCCAAAATGTTGATTCATTTCCATTTTGGCAAGACTTTGGCATTTCGCAAAGGTCCTAATTTTAGGATAGGTCATGCCGAAATTTTCTATCGACCATTGCATGCATGCATTCATTATGTGGTTCTAATAGACTTCAAAATTGTACCGTGTACACCGTGCAGGCAAAAATGGTCCGCATAATGAGCGAAGGCATTGTGGCTAGATTTTTGAAATGTGCGACGGCCGACATGATACGAAATAACAAGACAGATATAAGATGTCCGTGCAGAAGATGCAAACTCAATTGGGTGATCGACCCAGATTCCGGGAATCTGCAGGCGCACCTGCTTCGCCATGGTTTCATGGATGGATACACTCGTTGGATAAGCGATGACGTAGACGATGGAGACGGTGAAGGTGTCCAACATGACGATGATCATCATCACGGCGAGAACGGGCGAGATGATGAAGAGTCTCCTGGAGATGGTGAAGGTGCGGAAGCAGACCGGGATGATGATGATCTAGATGCCGGAGGAGCAGACGATGCTGGAACAACGTCAGGCTGGGTGCGGGACCCTTATGTGCAAGAGCTACTTCTCAAGCAGACGAGTAACACCAGGGCTGCCGCTAGACAGAAAGCCAAGCTTGCGCAACTTGAGAAAGACGCGGTTACTCCATTGTATGAAGGATGCAGGCCCGATGATACCCGGTTGAATGTAACGCTCAAGTCTATGGAGATGAAGGCAAAACACAAATTGAGTGACGCAAGCTTCGACGATATGATGGCATTCTGGCACGATCGTCTCCCGGAGGGGAACACATGTCCAACTAGTATCGAGGATGCCAAGAAAATCGTTTGTCCTCTCGATCTACCGCACGTTAGATATCACGTATGCATCAACGATTGCATCATTTATCGGGGCGAGGACGCGGAGAAAACCACATGTCCGGTGTGTGGCGTGAGTCGATACAAGAAAGGGAAGAAAGCACCTCGAAAAGTGGTATGGTACTTTCCTATCACTCCTCGTCTGCAGCGCTATTTCGCGGACCCTAAGGAAGAGAAGATCATGCGATGGCATGCGGAAAGGAAGAAGCCAGGAGATGATGATGACCCCGAAAAGGATGAGCTGCTGACGCACCCTTCAGATGCTAGCCAGTGGAAAGCATTGGACCTCGAATTCCCAAAATTCGGTGGAGATTCGAGGAACATCAGGCTTGGTGCGAGCACCGATGGACTCAATCCGTTCGGTAGCCAGAGCAACACGCACAACACTTGGCCCGTGTTTGTATGGATGTACAACCTCCCTCCATGGTTGTGCATGAAGAAGAAGTACATACAAATGAGTATGCTAATTCAAGGGCCGAAACAACCTGGTACCGACATCAATCTGTATCTCGGGCTGTTGAAAGAGGAGCTAGCCACGTTATGGGAATCTGGAGCCAATACTTACGACGCCGTCGCACAAGATTATTTCACTATGAGAGCCGCATTGGTCACTACGGTGCAAGACTATCCAGGTTGCGGGTATATCTCGGGGGCAGGTTATCCAAGGATTCTGCGCATGCGTTAGGTGCATGGATAACACAAGCTATCTCCAACTAGAGAAAGATCCAGGGTCATCGAAAACCGTGTTCATGGCGCACCGGAGGTGGCTCGGCAAGAATGATCCATGGAGAAAACGTGGAGACCTGTTCGATGGCAAATCAGAGACCCGAGGAATCCCAGAGCATAGGAGCAGAGAAGAAGTGGAAGAGTTGCTGAAAAACTAGAAAGATTGTCCTAAGCCTGGAAAGAAGCGAAAGAGGCAGCAACAAGACAAGCCGCTCATGAAGGTATGGAAAACAAGGTCTGTTTTCTGGGAGTTGCCATACTGGAAGATTCTCCACACGCCTCATAGCCTCGACATCATGCATATCACGAAAAACGTGTGCAAGAGTCGTCGCCACCATAATCAACATGCCAGATAGGACGAAAGATGGTCCGAAAGCAAGGCACGACCTGATATGCTTGGGTATCCGGAAGGAGCTTCACGGAGGACGCACTACTCCTGATGATCAGGAAGATGACGATGATCATGAGTCGGAGACGACACAAGGTCGTCGGAAGGGTAAAAAGTTCAAGAAGAACGAATATTACTGCCCTCCTTCTTGCTTCACTCTAAGCCAGGATGAGATCAAACAGTTTTTCAAGTGCCTTCTAGGAGTCAAATTTCCTTACGGCTACGCGGGCAAGATAAGCAGATACCTAGACGAGGCGAAGCAGAGGTTCAGTGGCATGAAGTCTCACGACTGTGCCATGCTAATGATGCAGGTACTTCCGGTCGCACTAAGAGGGATAATGGACGAGCACGTCCGTGAAACGTTATTTGGCCTATGCAAGTTTTTCGACGTCATCTCTAGGAAGTCGATTGGCGTGAATCAGATCGGGAGGCTACCGGAGGAGATCGTGGTGATACTATGTGAGCTTGAGGTCTACTTCCCACCCGCATTCTTCGACATTATGGTGCATCTGCTGGTCCATGTCGTGGAGGACATCGTACAACTCGGGCCGATGTTCCTCCGTAGCATGATGGTGTTCGAAAGGATGAATGGATACATCAAAGGATATGTTCGTAACAGGTCCCGTCCAGATGGAAGCATAGCCAAGGGCTTTCTGGCCGAAGAGTGCAACTCTTTCTGCACGAATTATCTAGACATCGAGAACCCTGTCGGTCTTCCCGTCAACAGGCACCTTGGCAAGCTCGACGGATCTGGTCACCGAGAGGGTCGTCGCATACTGCATGCAGACTTCGATTTTCGACGCGCAGACTTTGATCGAGCAAACCTTGTCGCGCTACAACATTTAGAACTGGTCGATCCTTGGGTACAGAAGCACAAAAGGTTAATCGAGAAGAAGTACAGTGACCGGGGCATACAGAGGACACAGGGAGAAATAATCAAAGAGCACAACTCAGATTTCACGCGTTGGTTTAGGCAGACGCTCCTTGATAATCCCCCACGATCGCATTCTTCTGACACAGAAAAGATCATATTCACCTTGTCGCAGGGACCGATGCAAAACCTGGTGGCCTATCAGGCGTATGATATCAACGGCTACACATTCTACATGGAGGAAAAGGACAACAAGTGTGATTATCAGAACTCAGGCGTAACGTCGGAATTCTACACCGATGACAACGTGAAGGAAAGATTCTACGGAAGAATCGAGGAGATCTGGGAGCTCGACTACTGTGGAGAAAAGGTGCCGATGTTCCGTGTCAGATGGGCAAAGAGCGTCGAAAGAGAAGACCGGTATTTCACAACCATGGTTATACCCGAAGCAGCCAAATCCAAGGCCGCCGGTGCAAACGTGGCCGCGAAAAATGAACCGTGGGTATTGGCTACCAAAGTGGACCAATGTTTTTTCATTACCGACCCGACAAATCCTAGCCGTGTTGTCGTGAGGAGAGGAAAAAGAAACATCATCGGAATGGATGGAGTCGCCAACGAGCAAGACTTCGACCAGTACGGCGATCCAAAGATTGAAGATGATGACGACTACGATGCAGCAACATACATCACAAGAAGAAAAAGGACAACCCTACCCAAAAAAGGTAGCCCGTTCGAAAGAAGAAACATTAAAGTCCCGGGGCTAAATTATTCAACCGCGACAAAGAAGGGAAAAAAGATTGTAAAACGCTAGCTCAAAAAATATTGTAAAACGCGTGGTCGAAAAAGATTGTAATATTCATAGACAAATTATTATGAAATTTAGTTATACTTTGAATCATATTTGTAACATTTTTATGACATATATCACTACTTTTGGACATTTTTGGAATATTTAAAAGTATTTTAAAAACAAAACAAAACTTGTATGGCATATATCACCACTTTTGAGCATTTTTTGGAACATTTAAAAGTATTTTTAAAATAAAAATAAAAACTGGAGCACCAGGATTCGAACATGGGTGCTCATAGTTTAGAATAGAGCTAAAGGAGCAGAACCAGTGGGATATGACAGTACTTGTGTTAACTAGTGGGGTGGCCGCCCTCTTATCTGGTAGTCCAACAC
The DNA here is from genome assembly GCA_910589765.1 of Avena atlantica. NCBI lineage: Eukaryota > Viridiplantae > Streptophyta > Magnoliopsida > Poales > Poaceae > Avena > Avena atlantica. The sequence continues at coordinate 306,496,360 of OU342736.1, forward strand.
ACATAGGCGTAGCGCACCCTGGCCAAGTGCGTGCCACGTCCGCCTCTCTCATCCCCGCATCTCACAGACACCGCCACCGCCGCACTGCGCTCTCGATCCGCCACCGCCGCGCTGCGCTCTCGAGGAGGAGGAGGCCCGCGCCGCGCCGCTTGTGGAGGAGGAGGATCTCACGGCGCTCGAGGAGGTGGAGGCCGCCGTCGTCCGCCCGCCGTCGTCCGCCCGTCAGAGGTGAGCGTCGCCCCTCCCCTGTCTCTCCCTCTCTCCCTCTCTCTCCCTCTCTCTCCCTCTCTCTCCCTCTCTCTCCCTCTGTCCCTCTCTCTCCCTCTGTATTTGAGAGTCTAGATACCAAGAGCAAAATTTTCACTTGGACCAAAAGACCGGGTTTGCAGCAAAAATTCTGCCTGCCAGCCCTTTCTCAAGATCAGTCACTTTTTTGTGCATACTCAATTCTCTATTTACTACTCCCTCTGTTTGCAAGCCAAATAAGCTTGCCAAAACGTCTTATACAAAGGAACAGAGGAAGTATTAGCCATTGTTCTACTATTGATCAAGATGGTTGTATGCCAGAAACGGAGTAACCTAAACAGGCATGGTGCAAGCCAGTAACGGAGTAACCTAAACAGACATGGTTTATTTAGTACTCCTTGTCCTTGGTATGGCCGTATGGGTCAAGATCAAACAGCACTGGAATGTAAATTTGCCAGTACTAGCATTTTGAAAAGTTAGTAACTATAATAATGCTAAGAAACAACAAAAGCAGAAAAAAGAAATGTAGAATTCTACTATTATAGTCTATAGCTCGTAACCCTGTGGGTTCTAAGGGCCAAATTATAGAAGAATCTATCGGAATGATCAAATTACGAGCCGTAAGGCCAACATATTTCCTTTTCAAGTTAATGTAAGGCCAACATATCAGATGCATCAACGCCATGAATCATTGAAACCTAGAAACTACCCTAAAATTTAAGTTCACTCCCACCCAAGTTCTCAGCATTGGCGATCCTTTATGCACAAATAAGTGAAGAGAAGCTAAGAAACGAACACAGCATGTTGGAAAATCAGATGAAACAGAGTAAGAACAGGGGAAAAGGAGCACTACACTTGAGAGTATAGACATCAGGAGCAGAGTTTCACTTGGACTAAAAGGATTGATGTTTGCAGCAAAATTTCTGACTGCTTAAATTGCAGCCCTTTCTCTCGAGATCAGTGATTCGGACGTTTCTTGAGATCAGTTATTCAGCCGTTTCTCGAGATCAGTGTCAGTTCTCTGTTTACTCCTAGCCACTGTTCCCCTACTGATCAAGATGGTTGTACCCAGTAACTTAAACAAGCATAGTTAGTATTCCTATGGTGGTATCAGTCAAGATCAACAACATCTAGGAATGCAAATTTGCTACTACTAGAAGTTGTAAAGCTGGTTCTAACAATAATGTTCAGAAAACAACATGAGCAGAAAAAACAAATGAAGAATTCCAACATCAGAGTCTAGACTTTGGGTTCTGAGGGCCGAATCATCGCAGACCCTATCTGGTGTGGTCAGATTACGAACTGTAAGGCCAACATATCAGATGCACCAGGTTATTTTCTGTATCTGTTCTTGCCTTCAATTAAGATTCAAGTGGAGCCAACATATCAGATGCACCGGGTTTTCTTTTTTCAAGAGACCTAGCAGGCTTTAGTTGACAGAAACATGTCTCCTTGGGTTTTAGTTGCTGCTGTGTATGCTCATATGTGTTATTTTCTTTTTTCAAGAGACCTAGCAGGCTTTAGTTAGTTTCTTTTCATCATATGCTTGGTGCCTGGTGAATCCAGATGATAACTGTAAATGCCCATTGCTTGATGTGGCTGGGCATGTTGATGCATTCTTAACCAATGTGTTTTCTACCTAGATGTTTATGTGCTGGCTGTGTTGGCCAGATTATCCTATGTGACCAGATTATGTGCTGGCTGTGTTGGTCATTTATTGTGTGCTGGTTGTGCTGGCTATGATGGCCATTTATTGTGTGCTAGCTATGCTGGCCATATATATGCAGGTTCTTGTATGAAATGAGTCCCGATTTTTGCCGGAATGTTGATTAACTTCCGTTTCGGCAGAAATCGGGCACTCCTAGTTTAAGAAAATTAGCAAAGGTCATGCCGGATTTTTCCGTGCATTTAACCAATTATTTGTTTTTGATTAGTGCGAAGATGTGTGACAACGACGAGGCTGGATGTTCTAAGCGCATCAGCGCTGAAGGAGAATTCAGACCTCCGAATAAACAATTGACATTCTGGGAGGCGGCCAACGGCTAGAAGACGATGAAGAATACTATCCTTCGGAGAGCAAGGACGATGAGATGGAAGACGCGGAGGAAGAGGCCGAAGGAACGGCGGACGATGAAACCACTGATGGTGGCGAGGGCACAGGGAGTGGTAGCAATCCTCCTAAGAAGAAGAAGAAGAAGAAGAAGCCGAAGGACCGGCGGCCGAACACGGTCGGCACGGTCAGGGAGGAAATTACCGAAGTGAGCCCATCAGGGGTTCCTTTGGAGCCCGACCTTGTCGTCAAAGGGTACGGTGGGCAAGTGGCGGCGATCACCCGGACAACCATCTCGATCAACACCGAGAATCTCCGGCATAAAGATAATGGCCACTTCCGCACACTCCTCTTCGAGAAGCTACACGCAAGATACAAGTTCCCCGCTAAGTATCAGAACACGAATTATCATGGGAACGAAGTAAACAAATCCGCCCTCACAAAGATGAGCACCGCCCTGGCCAGATGGAGAACCCGGATAAAGAAGAAGATCTATAAAGAAGGCAAAAGTCTCGAGGAGATCCAGAAGATTGACCCGCAGATCACCGAAGATCAGTTCCGGGAGTTCAAGGAGAGGTGTGAATCAAAAAGAGCCCTGGCCAATAGTAATCGGGGAAAGGTGCTGCAGGCGATGAATATAGGTCATCACCATCTCGGATCTGGTGGATACAGAACCGCGGAGGCCAAATGGAATAAGGAGGACGAAGAGTATAGATCCAAGGGGATAGAAAACCCCTTTGCTAAATTCGAACCCGGGCAGGTTCGAAACTTCATCAGGGCCCGTTACCATGTGGACCCCAAAACCAAACAACTCACCGCGGATCCTGCGGTGAAGGAATTCGAGGAAATTGTGGTAAGTATAATCTAATTACCGCGGATCAACTCGATTGCAATCTAATCGATGATCTAAATGATTCACTGTTACTTCTTCTGCAGGAGGAGGAAATCGTTGCTAGTCATGGATCCCAGGGTTCCTCATCCCAGGGGTCGACGGCGGCCACCCGGTGGGATAACCCTTTTAACAGGGCGATGAACCGGGCCAAGAAAATAGAGCCGGTTACGAAGAGCCGTCGTCGGCTGGCCGTCTGGCCGGCCTCGGGGGTAAGAATTGGGTGGATCATTTTGGTCCACCGCCGAGGACGCATGTGGCGCCGTCGGGAAGGAGCGAGGAGGAAAACCGCGAGGTTAAAGAACTTAAGGCACAAGTGGCGCGGATCCCGCAGATCGTCCAAGACAACCTGGCAATCACCCTCACGTCCATCCTGCCTACCTTGGTGGAGTCAATAGCGAACTGGAGTGCGGGTGGTCGAGTAGGGCCGTGCCCGATTCCAAGCATGATCAGCAGCCACTCGAACAACGCGGCGCCGACGAATCAGGTGAACTACGTGTTCGTGACTCCGCCCGCTAGCACCGCGGCTCTACAAGTGTTGGTGACTCCCCCTGCCATCACCGTGGCGCCGGAGTACATGTTGGTGCCCCCTGCCATCGTCGTGGCAGCACCGGAGCTCCAAGCACCCGTCGGTAGGGAGAATACACCGGCGGCCAGCACCGCGCCATCAAGCAGCCCTTCCGTCTCTTGCACGCCCGTCGCCGTATGCGGTGCGTCGAAATTAGCCGATATCGACGCCATCACGGTAAACAAATTGCTTTAATTATCGCCTTTCATGCCATCTATTACTCTTATGGCATCTCGCTCTGACGACGCCGTACATGTTTTCCACAGAAGGATGTTCCTTGCACTCTCTTATGCTACGTGAACAATGAGCTGAGGGATGTTGCCAAGGGTACCATCGTTCAACCCTTGCAGCGCACGTTCCACTCAAAGCCGATGCCAGATAGCGTGCACAGGGTTAATATTAGTCGGGTGCTAAGGGGCTGCGACGACCTGGAACCTCCCATTCAACCCCTAGGAGCGGATGAAGAAGAGTCGTCTATCCTCAGAACTTGCTTCGGCTTATTCTTGCTATGGCCAAAGAGCATGATCCGTTTGGGGATAGCGGGGGCCATCACGCCACAGACAATAGCACCGCCTGTCGTGCCAGCGACAAGCGGTGGCAAGGCCCCCTTATTACCGCCCTCGCCTGTCGTGCCAGCAATAGATGATCATGTTGATGATATGCACATGGCGCAGGATCCGGCCAAGGACGACGAAGACTGGAATGATCACTTCTTCAGCACTCAGTTTGGCAACGAAGAAGACCTAGCTGGTGGCCCCACAGAGAAAGCCACTATCACCAAGTGTCTGTTTGGTTCTCAGGAGACGCCTCCAGCTTGCGCCTTTGCAGAGCCAGCTGATACAACCAACCAGCCCTTTATTCTAAGCCCTGACACACTACATAGGGCGGCCGGTGCTTAGATTGCGGTGCCTGCCCGCTCTCCAAAAGGAAAAAGGGGCAGGAAAAGAAAATCTAGCAGCTCGAGCCAGCCGGTGGCATCAACAACTGCGAATCCGATCAGATTTCGGGACGGGCCACCAAGACCCGAGGGTATTATGTGGAGGATTCATGTGGCGGGTGAGCCCTTGCTACCTAAGAATTTGCGGAAGCTCGCCAGTTCAGAACTGCAGAGTGTGCATGACGGCGTGCTGACGATAGAGAGACGCCTTCTAAGGGAGAAAGATCCCTCGCACCCGGTATTCGTGGTTAAGTTTCCACCAGGCTTGGGCTTCGTGGACAATGCCCCTGCAGATCTGTTCTTCCTGCGGTTCGAGGACATCTTCAATATGTTCCACCTATACCCGCTGCACTATACCATGGTCCGTCTCTTTTCTCTCAGCCTGGCCATGCAGATCATTAGAGAGAACACACCGGGCATCGCTATAGTGGACCCCTACTACATGCGTTACGGCTGCTTGGGTTCCCCCGCCGAACGACGTATCGTGGCCTCGTACCTAAAAAGAATCCTCGTGGCGAACAAGACAAAGGAATACATTCTCGTGCCTTACTTTCCCGAGTAAGTCGCTATTCACTCGCCACCGTCGATTGGCTTTATTAGATCATCATCATTCTTTTTCCAACACATTCCATTTGAATTTTTTGCGCAGAGATGAACACTGCACGCTCATCTCCTTATCGCCGAAGCATTCCCACGCCACGTATTTCGACTCGGGGAGTCTAGAAAAGAAGAAAAACTATGACAAGATCAATAAAGTTCTGGATGATACTCTCACTGGCTTTGCCTCGACGGAAGGCACCAGCTTCGTGCGTAAGAAGGTCAAGTTCGGCAGGCACGTATTCAACCACGTAACGGAGTTCCCCTGCGTGAAGCAGCCGGAAAAAAGTAAGAAGGAAGCCTACTACGCACTCCATCACATGAGGGCGTTCCTACTTGACCAGCAGAATTCTACGCTGCCAGATCATCTCAAACAGTGGGCTGAAGCAAAGGCCAAGATCAATAATTCAGATATTAGACAAGAGATGTATCGCATCCAGCAGCAGTTTGGGGCAATCATCTTTCGTGATGTCATGACTTCGGGGGGGATCTTCTACGGAGGAAATGTCCCGAATAACCGTGACATAGAAGATCGCCTAGAGATGCAGGGTGACTATAGGAAGTTCATGACGAGACAAGGCGTCCTCCCGTTCCCTAAGCCGATCCAGAAGGCTTGATGTTGGCCTAGTTGTAGTTACAAACTATAGATGACCTTTGTGTGTGTGTGGACAAACTATGAATCATCGCTTACTTCTTTTGCTTATTAATATTATATATCAATCAATGCTTGGTTTTTTTTCTTACTCTTTGGTCCTTTGCTCACTTTGGTCCTTTTTTTTCCTTACTCTTTTTTCGAGAATAATGCGGATGATTGAAATGTCATGGCACACTATATATGTGAATGTGCTACGATGGGACTGTGAGCCTTGTGATATGCAAAAGTCCAGATCTTGTGCATCCTACTTGGCTCGCTGTTCCATCGTAGCATATTCCTGTGTCCATCGACCTATATGTATATATATGAGGCATGCTTTTCGAGTTATTTTTGTCTTTTTCGAGAATAATGCTGATGATTGAAATCTCGTGGCACAATATATATGTGAATGTGCTACGACGGGATAGTTAGCCTTGTGATATGCACAAGTCCAGGAATTGTGCATCCTACTTGGCTAACTGTTCCGTCGTAGCATATTCCTGTGTCCAACGACCTAGCTAGTTATATATGAGGCATTCTTTTCGAGTTATTTTGTCTTTTTCGAGAATATGCCGATGATTGAAATGTCGTGGCACAATATATATGTGAATGTGCTACGACGGGATAGTTAGCCTTGTGATATGCACAAGTCCAGGAATTGTGCATCCTACTTGGCTAACCGTTCCGTCGTAGCATATTCCTGTGTCCAACGACCTAGCTAGTTATATATGAGGCATTCTTTTCGAGCTACTTTCGTTTTTTTCGAGAATAATGCCGATGATTGAAATGTCGTGGCACACTATATATGTGAATGTGCTACGATGGGATTGTACGCCTTGTGCTATGCACAAGTATATGTGTTGTGCATCCTACTTGGCGTACGGTTCCATCGTAGCATATTCCTGTGTCCAACGACCTATGTATATATATGAGGCATGCTTTTTGAGTTACTTTGGTCTTTTTCGAGAATAATGCCGATGATTGAAATGTCGTGGCACACTATATATGTGAATGTGCTACGACTGGATTGTGAGCCTTGTGATATGCACAAGTCTAGGTCTTATGCATCCTACTTGGCTCACCGTTCCGTCGTAGCATATTCCTGTGTCCAACGACCTATGTATATATACGAGGCATGCTTTTTGAGTTTGGTCTTTTTGATTTAGGAGTACTTTCTACAAGTGTATCTTCATATGCGACTTTAATTATATATGTTTTTTTCTCAATCACCGGTTAATTATTATTGTCAACTTATAGATGACGTGGTACGTCGTGTACAAGGGACGGGTTCCCGGAGTCTACGATGATTGGGAAGACTGCCGGAGACAGGTGCACCATTTCAGCGGCAATAGCTACAAAGGGTACAACACTATGGCGGAGGCGGAAGCTAGATACACGCGCTATCTAGCGGGAGTTAGGACAAGCAACCGGATGAAGCCCTACACCTTCGTCGCGGGGGTGATCATGCTTATCTTCTTTGGTTATTTATCCCGCGTTTGTGTCTAGCTAGTTTAGATGTCTAGGCGAGCTTCCGAGCTCTAACTTGTTCGATCGACACATGTATTCGCATGTCACCAACTACTACTTTGTAACATGATCGAAACAATGTAACTTAGACTATGTATTCATGTATGAGACTTATCTATATGTATTTGTTTCAATCTTGTTTTTCATATTGAGTATTTATATATATAATTGTATATCTTGTATCTGTGTGTGTATATCTGTTGTAATATTGTATATAATCTGTATTGTATATAATCTGGCTCGAAAACTAAAAAAAAACTAAAAATACATCTGTGGCGCACATGGTCTACCTTCTGTGGCGCACTACACCTAAAGCGCACTATGGAAGCTTAGTGGCGCACTAGGTAGTGCGCCACAGAAGATCCCAGGGGTAGCGCACCTGCCCAAACATCTGTGGCGCACTAGCAGGTGCGCTACGCCTGTCTCTACACAACCGTGGCGCACTGCCAGAGATAGCCGTAGCGCAAGGCCCGTGGCGCACTGCTAGTGCGCCACGGATGATGTTTCCAGGTGCGCCACTAAAGGCCATTTTCCTAGTAGTGTGATCCTCCCCGTCAATGCCCTTGGTGACGTGCCAGATTTCCATCTCGCTATGGAGGCTCATCACCATGGTCAGAGCTATTTGCGTAGCAGTCCGAGCATAGGAGATCTTCCAGTCTTCGATCATCTTCGAAATCTCCTTGACCTTTTCCCTCACCTCATGCACTGACATTGTGTGCAAGTCGGAAAGCTTGACAGACTCGCCGGCCTCTTCTAGAGTTTGGCGGAAGTCGTACAAGATTTCTCCGACGAGCTTAATGCGCTCGAGGCGAGGTTCGGAGGTAGGAGAGTCAGAAAGATTTAGGGGGGATGGGAAAGAACTAAAAAGTCAAAATTCGGATAAAAAAAGTCATAAAATTTGCAACACAAAGATAAAGATTCGGAAATCTTACCTAACACAGAGTGATTCCATTCATTATGCTCCTTGCGGAGGCTATTCAGTTCACTAGCTGTGGCCTGGGCAAGATCCCTCTGAATATCGAAGTCTTTCTTGAGATTAGCTAGTTCCTTGTCTCGGAGGGGAGCTTATCTAGCCTCACGGTCTCATGGTTGCTCGACTCCAGGACAGCAGCTACGGATTTCTCTGATTCTAAAGTTAGCTTCTCGAGCTTGTCCCGGAGTTCGGCATTCTCCATTTCCAAGAACTTGAAGTTCTCGGATTGCTCCACCATCTTGCTGGATTGGCACAACAATTCCGCAAAGAAAAAATACCAGTCGGACAAAACAAATTCGACTATGACAAAAAAGATAACTGACAAAGAGGAAGCTGGAAAAGTTTACCTTCTGCTTCTTCTTTCTCAATTTTCAACTTCGAATTCTCTAGGCGCAAAGCTTTGATTTCTTTGCGCTTATTGTTAATATTCTTGAGCAATTCCTGGTTGGAAGATGCAACTTTCTGTAAGTATGGAGATGAAATACCGTCAGACGGCTAGTAAGACTCGAGCTGCAAGTTTAACTAAGTAAAATTACAGCACGAGCCTTGGGGGCTACACTACATCGTTCTTTTGCAACCTAAAAGCATCAGATCGGATCCAACGATATTTATCCGACTTTATGCTTGGGGGATAGAGGATATGATAATAAATGCAAATAAGAATCGGAAACTTACAATGTGTTCCAGGTGCATCTTTTCAAATCTGAGCTTGGTGATGTGAAACAACTTCTCGGTAAGGGTGAGGGAAGGAACATCCGTCGCTGGAAGTTCACCAGATTGGACTTTAGCATCCCGAACCAAAATTTGGTCCAGGAGGCTAACCAGCTTGACATCTTCCTCCTCTTGGCTCGCTGCCTCTAGAGTCAAGGTTTGCTTCTCAAGACTGGATTGAGCCAGTCTGAGGATCTCTTCCTTTTCTTTCCTCTTGAGGCCAGGGACGGCAGAGCCGGCCACCTAATCCATCGTTCCTATAGATATTACCATGGGATCATTACCCTTGACGGGTTCACCCTTATTAGTTGCCTGGTCATCAACGGTGACTAGGGCTTTCGAGATTTTGCCAACAATAGGAGAGGCAGATGCTTCCTGTGCTGATGGAGTAGTGGATGGAGTCGATGGCGGCACAACATGGGAGATAACAAGCTTCTGCTTGCCGAGCTTGCTGTCCGGCTTGGTCTTGCTCTTTAGAACTGATTTAGCTCTAGAACACAAAAATCCTAAGTATGAGGTGTGCTCTGGAAAGAAATAAAGGTACAAGAGTACTGAAAACCAAAGATAGGATGCTTACTTTTTAACCACTGGCAGCACTTGGCTACCAGCAGCAACAACACCTTCTTTCGCCTTACGCTTCTTGGAGGCGGGGGAGGCAACTTCTTGCACCTCATCATCCTCTGTCACCTCTGGATCGTCTAAAGCATAGTCGTCTAGTGGAGCTAGCTCAGACTCAGAGAGTTTCTCGAGCTAACAAAGTCGAAAAGCATCGATGAAAATAGAGTCGGAGGAAGAACAAAAAAGAACGAAGAAATGCGAAAGCAGAGTCGAAAATACTTACCGGAGTCAGAGGACGGTTGGTCATATACATCTTAATAGAAACTTCTGGAATCTTGCATTCCACTCTTTCCTTGATCAAAAATTGCATGAGGGTCTTGTAGTCCTTTGCCAGAATCCGGCTAGAACTTACCCGCATCTTGTCCTTGTTATCGCTCGTGATCTGGTGCATGAGGCGATCTCCGTGGTGCTAGAGAGGCTGAATCCGGTGCTCCAGCCAGCAGTGGATCAAGTCGGATCCATGGATACCCTCATGCTTCATAAAAAACTCAATCCGCCTTTTGGCGAGGATTAAGATATCCGACAACTCTAGCGCTTCCGCGTCCCATGAATTCTGGTAGGAGGCGGCGCTGTCGGAGAATGCCGGAAGACCTTCTTCCTTGCTTGGAGCCGGAATATCCTTGTGACAGAAGAAAGTTCCAGCCTAGCGTTTGACGGATTCGCTGGCATTAATCCTAGGATAAACTCGGTTTCTCCTAAGGACTAAGCTAAGGGTGTCGGTTGTGTAAGGCACACCGGCACTAATAGAATTCTTCCGAGTACCATAGTAGTACCGGAAAAGGGTGAGATTGGCCTAATGCCAAGAAATCCCTCGCACAAAGCTGCATGAGCACTAAGCTCAAGAAGTGAGTTGGGAGGAAGATTATGGAGTTGCACACCACAGTAGCTGAGGACCTCGACAAGGAAGTCCGAAGGTGGCAAGCTGAGGCCACGGTCGACATGCGTGCTGCAGCACCCTCTCGCCTTCGGGCGGGGCGGGAACGGCGTGCCCTAAGGCGCTCCTCCATGCATCGGCGATGATGAACCCTTCGTCCTCCATGACTTGGAGTTCCGTGTTGTCCATGACACTAGGGATCCAGAGGCCCCGCATCTTCCTTTCTTCCACCGCTAACGAACCCGCCGCCGCCGCTCATGTGGTCGACGCAGAAGCCATGGATCTTGGAGGAAAAAGGGTTGGGGGGAAGGAGAGATTTTTTCTCACGTGGCGTAGATGGGAACTGATGAGGAACGCTCGAGGAGTATGAGGATGCAATGAACGAATCGATGGGGAGGTGAATCTGAGAGAAAGGGTTTTCTCCCCTCTTTATTTGTCTCTGTATCAAGATTCGTGCGATGAAACACGCGATTAGCGCCATGCATATAGGAGAGGGTAGTTAGTTTCCTCGCGACTCTTCCGCCCCCTCGATTTTTGCACATGCATTGAAACGGTGTTCTGTTCTGTAAGGAACGGACCACCAACGGTAGTGCTGATGGAAATCCTGTCAGTGATAGGACCTGGCCTGAAAAGTTGTCAGATTGCACGCCGTTGAAAAATCCGGCTTATGTTTCAAACAAAGCAGGGAAAAGACTAAGGTTAGAGCAAACCATATCCGACTCAATTGACTCGGAATCCTACATTAATGAATGAAGTTTCCGAGAACCCTTCAAGATTCTCAAGACGAAGAAACCATCAAGCTAGACGATTTATCCGACTTTGGATCTTGGAGACTACCGGGGGCTACTGTTGGGGATATACTTTCCGAGTATACCCACAGGACTCGCTGACTAGGGTGGCGCACCAACGGGTTAGAGTTTTGCTTCACGGGCCACCCAGTCAGAGAAAGAGGAGGATCCAGTTCTGGCTACGACAAGGCCCATAAGAGTTACCGACTTAGACCTGTAGTATGACTTGTAGTCCAAGCTATACATAGTTACCGACTCTGTAACATAGACGAATAGGTCTCACCTGTAACCCTAGGCCCTGGTGACTATATAAACTGGACCTATGGGAGCCTTTATGGCACAACTCAATACACACAACCACAACCAACTCGCACAGGCAAACCTCTCTTGTAATCCATTGTAACATCTGTCTTACGCCGATATATTAGTGGGTTGCTAGCAGGAGTAGGATCCAATCACTTCAGTCGGATCTAAACCTGGGTAAACTTGTGCTCACCGCTCCTAGAACATCCGACGTTTCACACCCCATCCTTCCAACGCCACTAGGACCCCCTATGGCGTACTTGTCGACAATCCGACGACAGAAACAAGCATAATAAATTCAAAAACGGTCCAAACGAGGTAAATCATCTGCGTGGTGTCTTATTATGTGACATAGTTTCAAGGAAAAATACCAAACTTCGTATATTGCTGTCTCAAACAAAACCTTCTCAGAAGTGACCTATCATGTTCGAGGTTTCTTGGCTTTCGGGGCAAACGACCAATGTTATGGCCAGAATCGTGGCATAGTTTGTGATAATGTGCCTATATTGTGCATTGATGTGCATCTTGGGATGGCGAACAATGTTGCAGGAGAAATTTTTCCTTTTCGTCGCACAAAAAAATTATTTTCTATTTCTCGAATGCCAAAAACGGGGCATTTTGTGAAGCAACCACCAAACGAGAGTTTGAAAATGGTTCCACCACATTTTTCAAAAATATTATACCATGTTACATGGACAATGTCCCAACCAGGGTATCTCAAACCTTTCAGTCCACCCCTCATGAAAAAGACATATGTCTGTCGAATCGGCAGGAAGTGGGTGCGATTTGAACTACAAGTACGTGATCTAATGCTCTTGATTTTTTGAAAAAATAATTTTTAGGTTCACTATATGATGTTTTATCAGAGATCTAATGAAACTTTAGCGTGGCTCGTCCCCTAGATAGGAACCTTCATGCCCTCCGTTTTGACCATAGTTTGAAACAGGCATAATAAATTCAAAAACGGTCCAAACGAGATAAATCCTTCGTGTGGTGTCTTATTACGTGACATAGTTACAAGGAAAAATACCAAAATTGGTATATTGCAAGTGTCTCAAAAAAACCTTCTTAGAAATGACCTATCATGCTCGAGGTTTCATGGCTTTCGGGCCAAACGACCAATGTTATGGCTAGAATCATGGCCTAGTTTGTGATAATGTGCTCATATTGTGCATGCATGTGCATCTTAGGATGGCGAACAATGTTGGATCAGGAAGTTTTCCTTTTCATCGCACAAAAAATGCATTTTCTATTTTTTGAATGCCGAAAAACGGGGTGTTTTATGAAGCAACCACCAAACGAGAGTTTCAAAATGGTTCCACCACATTTTTCAAAAATATTAGACCATGTTACATGGACAATGTTCCAACCAGGGTATCTCAAACCTTTCGGTCCACCCGTCGTGAAAAAGACAAATGTCTGCCGAATCGGTAGGAAGTGGGTCCGATTTGAACTACAGGTACATGATCTAATGCTCATGATTTTTTGGAAAAATCATTTTTAGGTTCAAAATATGATGTTTTATCATATATCCACTGAAATTTTTGCGAGGCTCAACACCTAGCTAAGAACCTTCATGCATGCCGTTTTGACCATAGTTTGAAACTGGTTTATGGCAATGTTATGGCTAGAATCATGGCATAGTTTGTGATAATGTGCCCATACTGTGCAAGCATGTGCATCTTGGCATGGCGAACAATGTTGCAGGAGAAAGGTTTCCTTTTCGTCGCACAGAAAATGCATTTTCTATTTTCTGAATGCCGAAAACGGGGTGTTTTGTGAAGCAACCACCAAATGAAAGTTTCACAATGGTACCAACCCATTTTTCAAAAATACTAGACCATGTTACATGGAAAATATTCCAACCGGGATATCTCAAACCTTTCGGTACACCCGTCGTGAAAAAGACAAATGTGTGCCAAATCGGTAGGAAGTGGGTCCGATTTGAACTACAAGTACATGATTTAATGCTCATGATTTTTTGCAAAAATTATTTTTAGGTTCACAATATGGTGTTTTATCAGATATCTCATGCAAGTTTAGCGAGTCTCATCCCCTAGCTAGGAACCTTCATGCCCACCGTTCTGACCATAGTTTGAAACAGGTATAAGAAATTCAAAAACGGCCCAAACAAGGTAAATCTTTCACATTGTATAATTTTATATGACAATAAAGTTATGCACCTCGTAAAGATGAACCAAATTGATTTTATATCATTTCAATCTGAAGTCATATGAAAAGATTATAGGGAAATTAAGTTTTTATATTTTCTAAAAAAATAAAATCCCTCCACTCTTGTGGGCTAAAGCTTCACAAGAAGCTGATAGTTTTTAGTAAAATTGACCTGCTAATGTATATTATGCTGTTGGCTTAGACGGTAGGGAAAAATATTCAGGAAAAAAGAAGATAAGGCCATTTCCATGGGAGGCCCAGGCCCAACATTGTTTCATGTACAAAAGGATATCGCGTGGTATGTTACCACGAAAGTTAGGTTGGTCTAGTGGTTTGGTCCCCTAGGCGTTTGTAAGTGGTCTTGAGTTTGACCCCCCGTGGCACTCTTTTTTTACTTTATTTCTAGTGGGTTTGGCATGTACAAAAAACATGATGCGTTGTTTGATTACATGTTCGAGGTGTTGGTGGAGTGGTCTGTTTCCTTTAGCCAGAGGGATGGGGTCATGGGTTCAAACCCCGCAGCTCCTTTTTTGGATTAATTTTTTGGTTTGGACATATACAAAAGGAAGAATACGTTGTTTCCTTTCGTGAATGATGCGGTGGTAGAGTGGTCTTGTTCTATCAGGGAGATAGAGGGATCGCTGGTTCGAGTCCCCACAAGCCTTGTTTCTTTTCTTAATTTCAGTGGCACCATTCGATATTATTTGTTTAATATAAAAATGACATATAGACCCTACTAGTCAGTGACACTAAATAAAATACCAGATTTAATTGCAGACCCCACACCAATGGACATGACACACAGACGAACTGCTTAGAGCATCACCTATACATAAGGTAAACTTTAGCCATAAGGTGGGACCCATATTTCTTGTAAAATCTTCCACTATGTATAAGGTGAACTTTAGCTATAAGCTAGGACCTACATGTCTCATCCTACATACTCATGCATGAGAAAGAAGAGAGAGTAAATTATTTTCTATTGCTTGTGGACAATCCATAAGCTTAAGGTCACCTACAAGCTTATGGACAACTCTTATTTCTTTCACTATGTATAAAGTAGACTACAAGCATTGCCACATAGGACTTAAGGTGTGGTTTTTTGCACATAGTGGATGCCCTTAGGTGGCAGTCTAGTCACCCTCTTTGTAATTTAGAATATATTGTTATTATATGCACATGCCTTGTTTTTTTCTTAATTTCAGTGGCACCACTCGATATTATTTGTTTAATATAAAAATGACATATAGACCCTACTAGTCAGTGACACTAAATAAAATACCAGATTCACTTGTAGACCCCACACAAATGGACATGTCACATGACACAGACGAACTGCTTAGGTGGCAGTCTAGTCACCCTCTTTGTAATTTAGAATATATTGTTATTATATGATATGAACATATAAATTGGTCGTAGTCTCCTAGATAAATGGCTTTAGACCAGTCCTATTCATCTACGACCATTTCATGTTAGGAGACTATAACCTTTTTGACAAAATTGGTCATTATTTTTCAAGGTTTGGACTCTTTTAAATTCCCTATGACCAATTGGTCCATAATGGTCATAGATCTATGACCACAAAAGCCATGGTCGTTAAAAAACGTCACTAGTGAGCAAATTTCTTGTAGTGGCGGCAAAACTTGGATGAGAGAACAGAACCACACCCGGAGAAAAACAAGCTCATGAAAAGGACGTAGTGTTACTTACCGGACAACTCTTTAGTAGTAGCCATAAGCTTCTCTGCCATGGCCTTCTCCCGAGACATCGTGACAGCCGCAAGCTGCTTCTCACGGTCCTGAGCTTCCTTAGCATTGGCGTCGTCGCCCCATCCGAACTTTTTCTTTGGGATATCTTTGGAGATAGCCCTCCGCTAATCTCGGGGGCTTCCGTCATTAGTGAATGAGCAGGGGAGCTCGGAGTCAGACTCCGCGTCCCCACCATCAGGCGCAACCTCGAACTTCTCAGGAAGAGGAGGCATCATGCCCACCACCTTGAACTCCTGCGGACCAAGATGAATGCAAAGTTCAGTCAAACAATATAATAGGCAAAAAGCACTCGAAAAAGCATTACATCCAACCGCAGGATTCACCTAAGGGACTTCCTTCTTGGCATGAAAGGGGGAAGTCAGAAACTTCCCCGACAGCTCCTCGTCGTCCTTATGCTTCAGAAGAGGTCGAAGCACTCGGTTGAGGTCGGTCGAGGACATCTCCTCTGCCAACACTGTCGTCGGGTTGCTGGCGCCAGAGTACAATAACATCATATGCGCCCTCGCTTGGACCGGATGCACCCGACGCTTAAGGAAAGTGCGGATGATATCGACGCCACTGACCTCCTTGCCTCGCACCAGCTAGAGTGGCTCCACCCAGTGGTATATCTTCTCCGCCTCCTCGGCTTCACCCTCCAGGATGTCATTTGACCAGCAGCGCTTTCGGGTGACCACCTTGCTGGAGTCGAAGGAGACCAACCCATAGTGCTGGCCGTCGAGCTTGATGTCACGGATGTAAAACCATTTGTTCTGCCATTGCTGGACAGACTCGCAGATATAGAAGGAGAAGAATTGGACAATGGGGCAGATGGAAATCCCGCGACCACCTAGTGGATAGACACCACCGGTGCTAGATTGCCTCTTTAGAGAATAGAGTGATAAAACACGCGATGTGAAGAAGAGAATTGGGCGAGAACTGGTGGAGTTGTAGCCCATAAATAAAAAGAAGCCCACGAAGATATTTGTGGGCAGGCAAAGAAAGACCACGAACAACGAAGGCATAAAACATAAATCAAAACCCTTCGGGTGGGTTCGAAATTACCCCTTCCTTCGTAAGGAGGGCGTCATTCTTGTTCTTGGAGATCAGACCAGCCTCGTGTAGGCGGTGCAGGTCCACATCCCTCATTTGGGAGCGCCACCACCCACCATCGGTGACACGGCAAGCGGCCGAGGCCTTCTTGGTAGCACCAGCGGTGCTTGTCCCTGCAGTAGCGGAGGAGGAGGATTTCTTGGACTTGCCCATCTTGGTGGCGCGATGCACACCACGATGACCATGGAGAAAATACAATGAAAAGGTACGAAGAATCTCCAGTGCACAACATGAGCTCTAGAAATGGCGGAAGCAGAAGAGATGAAAGCAAAAGGAAAGGAGAAAATATACTCTCCTCCCCGTGCGTATAAAAATATGAAGACGATGAAGTAGAACTGTCGATTTCCATGCCCTAATACTTGTCCTTCATTGAACCATCCACGTGGCGTTCATTTACCAAACTGTGTCGTGCACACGCCGCCCACTACGCACGAGAATCAAGGAGGCGCCGTAATTATTGCCAAAATTACGGGTGACTAGTCAAATCCAAGTCAGAAGGTGGGACGCACGATCGTCTCATCCCATCGTGTCTACTGCCGCAGGTGGTTGAGCTCACCAAGCGTCAAAAATTATGTCATCAAAACAAAAGCCAGCAACATCTCAAAATTTTCGACTGAACAAAAAAGTACTTACTCGAGTCTATGACTCAACCAACTACTCGGGGGCTACTCCTATCAGGAGCGCTGACCGCGCACCTCAGAAATTGACATAGTTCTTGTGTCATTAAACATTTCGAGTCCTTCATCGAGTTTGCGACTCCACTTTGGACTCGGGGGATAATCCCATAGGGAGCGTTGATCGTGCATTAGAAAAATCACTGGAATTGATGACATACGTAGATTTCAATTCTCCGCTCGAGTCTACGACTCAAACACACACTCGGGGGGCTACTCCCATAGGGAGCGCTGGTCGCGCACCCTATGAACCATTCGGATGAGATTATTCGGATTACTCCTAACAATTTTTTTTCACACTAGCAACTTTCCCCTAATTAATGCTAAGAGAGAGGTCATCTCCTTGGTCACCCGGAATATCTCCGTGGTGATAAATTTTCGGATGATGTGTCTACAACGCAAACATAAGTCCTACAGATATCATCTGATGGCCTGGTATCTCACCTGACTGCGCTCTGCCAGTAAAATCCTGACGGACGCGTTGGGTACCTAACTTAAAACTCTGGCATTAAATTCATGTAAGACCTCAACGTCCTGAGTCGAATTACACAAGCATTGTTCCAGATTCGAGTCCCCGGGAGAGTTAGCAACATGTATCAACAATCCCTATGAACCAATATATCCACCCAAAAACATGTTTGGATGAGAATCACTCGACCGAACACTCGGGGGCTACTGACATGGATATGCCCTGCAGGTACCTGATATTGGTATACCTGTTCTAGCCCAGTGAAGGCCCATGCGAGGACTTGCTGCCTAAGGAGACTCCGGGGTGGCCCAAAGCCCAATAGAAGCCCAAGCTGTAGATATAATATTCAAGGGTGAAACCCTAGTTTGTAACCGACTCAACCTACCCCTGGGACCTGGACTATCTATATAAAGGCCAGGAGGGCACGTAGAGGAGGATCTTTCCCAACTCATACACACACCTCATGCCATATTGCATATGGACACCCCCTGTAACGTTCGGTTCTGCCATCAATAAAGAACATTCAAGCAGGAGTAGGGTTTTCCCTCCGGGGGCCTGAACCTGGGTAAACCTCGTGTCCTTTATTGTCTGTCTGACATGGATATACCCTACGGGTGCCTCACATTGGTATACCCGGTCCAACCCAGGGAAGGCCCACATGAAGACTTGCTGCCCAAGAAGACTACGGATGGCCCAAGGCTAGTAGAAGTCCGAATCTTGGAGTGTGACACCCCCGGGATTAAGGCTAAATAAATCCCAGACCTTCGTCTGAACATAAGCTTAACCTAATCTCGAAAGCGTAGAGAGAGAAAATTGATAACACAATAGTGACCCTACGACTCAAAATTATTACAGCAAGCTCATAACTGAGCGAAGAACCAAAATATTACAAGCAGAGGTCACTGACCACAACAGCAAACAACGGAAGGCAAATTATGCTATTAAGTATAACAAAGTTAAGAAATGGCCTAAGAGGCCGGAAGCATAATGATGACGTCTAATCCATAGATCCTAGACTGCCGGCTGGGAACCCCAAGCTACTCGTCGATGTCTATACTGTGCAGAACTCATCTTCTATGGTAACACTTACTCTGCACAAAAGTATCAACAAAGCAAGGGTGAGTACATGGTGTACTCCGCAAGACTTATGGCTGGTGGAGTTGTTTTTCATAAAGCCATCCTTTTTTGTAAGACAAGAGGGAGAAGAATCTCGACTAATCAGAATATTTTAAAGGGGATAAGAGAGCGATATCTCTAGCTTTGATCATCTTTTGATATCCACCGAACCATTATCAGCTGAACCTACCAACTAGGATCACCCCTTCGTACCCATGAGGAAGCATCCTTAAGCACACATTGATCTACCAAGTTTTACGGTTAGGTTCAAGTTATCTCTGATCTTAGAATCTGGTCACCAAGTCGTCCATAACCGTGGAAACGGATTTTCGAAAAGATTTAACCCTGCAGGGGTGTACAACTTTACCCACACGGACCAACCGATTCTTAATGCCAGTTAACATTAGCCCTCTTCCTGGGAAGGCCGGCAGAGAGTGGTTGACCACGACCTTTACTTTGCTTTCGCCGAGACCATGAGTCACGCACTAGGGAGATGCCGTCGTAACGGGTCGAGTCCCGAAGTCGGTCCCTAATGATGTGAACAGGGATTGAGATTATGGAAGCCGGGCCTCTCCCATTCCCTACCACGCTTACCTACCTGTATGAATGCACCTCCTTCACCTCCTTAGGGAAGAACCAAAATGCGTATGTTGAATGGGATGCCCGAACTATGTGACTCATGGAATCTACTCGGCAATTTAGTTGGTCGAGGGAGTTTCCAGGCCCCCGTGTGGTTGTACGCTCATCTTGTTCCATAGGCAAGAACTCAGGTCCTAGTAGTGGCAAGTATGTGACTACAAAAACCACAACCCACCGCGGCCTCCCATCCAAGACTCAACATGTTTAATTTTTTATCTCTGATCATACCACGTCATCCTATCAAACTAGGTTCATTTGTATCTCTGATTCATCAACCGGATGGACCAGCGGTATCAGCTAAGCATGGCTAAGCACAACATATATTATAAAGCTCAAACCCTAGTTATGCTAGGAGCAGTGGATCAGGGAATATAGCCTTCAAAGGTAACATGCATAAGATAGGATTACTCTATCTATCGATAAAGGACTTTATAATCGCATGCATATGGCAAGAATGTAAATACTCTGAAAGCATAGGATTCATATGTATTTGTGGGGCTTCGCTTGCCTTTGCCTGTTGGCAACAAATAAGAAGATCTTCGAACACTTGGTTCTTGACTTGATTATAGTTGATCAAGTATTGGTCTTCGAGCTTCGACGGTGTTGATCTCGGGCTTCAATCTCGATCTCGATATCGTATTCTACCAGAGAAGAACCAAATACCAGAAAGAAAGGAAACAATAAACACATGGCATCGATGCAATTCTCAATCAAGGATGATGATATTACAAGTTAAAAGTTATTGAAATCGAAATCCTAAACATGCTTGGTAGTTTAATCAGGGTTCCGAGGGGCCAAACCCTAATTCAGAGAAACCCCGGATGCATATGAGAAGGTTCATTTAGTTCTTATAATTAACTTGCAATTAAAGTTTTTTAATAATGCATGATTATAACTTAAATATGGAGAGATCATTTTTCTGAACATTTTGATATATTATTTGTATTTTTCTGAATTACAGATAATTAGTAATTGAATTTACAAGTTTTATTCATTTTCTAAAATTATTTAAACCATATTAATACTCTTTTCTAAAAATATAAGAATCTGGACAAACTTTTTACACCAGGGCACAGCTAGCCAGAGAGACTGACGGAGTGGCCCTAATGCCAACTCAACCGCCACGTGGACATAGCGGGTCCCACGGCTTTTGACTGGGTTGACTGTGCATCACTGACGTCATGCCGACGCCAGCATCACGCCATCATAGCGGTGCTCCTCCCAGTTGACGAACGGGATGGCGGAGTAGGGCAAGCAGGCATGCGTGGTCGTGTGTGTTGGATGCACGAGGCTACATGAAGCCAAACGGTGGTGGCGCTGACATGGTTATACCCTGCGGGTACACGACATCGGCATACCTGGTACAGCCCAAGGAAGGCCCACGAGAATATACGCGGCCCATGAAGATTTTCGGGTGGCCCAAGCCCAGGACATCTTCGGATTCTTGGAGAGCAAGACTAGAACAAAGATAGAATATTCAAAAGGGCAAACCATAAACCTGTAACCGACTCGACCTGTGCCCGGGACCTGCCTACCTCTATATAAAGGCTAGGAGGGCATGAAGAGGAGAAAATCTATCTCATACCACCACATACACACCTCCACGCCAGATTGCATCTACGCACCCTATAATTTTCAGTTCCGCCGTAATCTAGAGCAGACAAGCAGGAGTAGGATTTTCCCTCCGGGGGCCTAAACCTGGGTAAATCTCGTGTCCCCTAGATGCTTGTCTGTTAACCGTTCCGCGATCTCCAGCACCCCCATCTTCTCCTGTAACATCCCTAAAATCATGTTTCAAACACATGCATATCATCCATGCATCCATGATCATATGAATTTCATTTCAAACAAATCATTTCAAAACAGAAGCTTATATGCTTATTATTTCATGCAAGTTTGCTCTAGCCTTAATGCTATCTTCCAATGAGAAGAGTACTTGTTTTCATTCAGTAGGGTTTGAAATTGAAACTTAGGCACCATCAAAAGTTTGAACAAAGTTTCAAAACAAAATGAATTTATAAAACCAATATTATGCCTATTATATATATCATAAAGGCTTGGTTTTATTTTTATTTTCTTTTGATCAAAGTGTTTGGATTAAACAGTAGTGTTTGACACACCTTTGAGTGCAAGGTTTGCAGTATAAAAACCTAGAGAAGATTTGAATTCAAACTCATTTGATTTGGATTTGAAAATCATTTCAGAAAATCAAAACAGAAAAAAGAAAAGGAGAAAAGAAATAGAAAAGGGCCAGCGCTACCTATCTGGCCCAACTACGAATCCAGCCCAATAAGCCCACCCGGAATTTTCCCCTCTCTCTCTCAGTCGCAGACACACCCACTAGGTCACTGACCACGCGACCCCACCTCCTCTCTATTTAACTCGCTGATGAGTGGACCCTGCGACCACGTCGTCTTCGTCGTCAATCACGCGCGGCCGCGACGCTCGCGCCGTCGTTACCTCGCGGCAATCAGTACGCGCTTAATTGCCATTGATACGCTGCGCGATCCTCGCCCCCGCTCTGGCTATAAGACCCCCTTTGCACCGCGGCCATTTCCCCCAACAAAGCCAGACAGATACGCCCCAAGGCTGCCCGCAATTGCCCTTGCGCCGCCGTAGACAGACGCACTCCGGCAACGAATCTCGGTAAGCACAGACCGCCCCTCTGCCTCTAGTTCAAACCACTATGACCAGCATGACCTTGCACATCCTCTAATACCCTCCGTTTGCTTTCTCATGACCCAGAGCGACGTCCTCGTTCTCACCCGCGAGCACCTGAGCCGCCGCTCGACTCCGACGTGCGATTCAGGTAATATGAGACCGCCCCTTACCCCCTCTTTGATACAGACTTGTTCGACAGGCCTTTGCGCATCTCCTAAACCCTCTGGCTTGTGCTAGGTCGACACCGAGCCTCGGCAACGTCTTCGACAGCAAGCAACAGACGGCGCCAGGTTGAGCATCAGCGCATCGTCACGTTTTTGGTAAGCATCTCCGACAATCCCAGAGCCAACTGTAGCGCCGTGCCGCCGTAGGCAGAGCTCGCCGCCGCCAGTAGCCACCCAGCTATGGTCGTTTGATCTAGGACCATTGGATCTGGATCCAGCGCGTGAGATTAGATCACTTAACGAAGCGGTATAGGTAGATCTGGGCCGTGCGATTAAGTCAGATCCAGTGGCTCAAAAGCGTGATCCAACGCGAATCGGTACGGGCCAATTAGAATAAGACGCGTGGCAGCTGTTTAGGTTTAAAAACAGAATTTCAATCTCTTAGATGTTTGAATTTGTTTTGGCTATAACTTTTGATCCCCACGTTAGAATTTGACAAATTTTATATCAATGGAATCAGGAGAGCAAGACCTTTCTAAATATGCAATGTGTTTAATGTTTTGCTTCTGTTAAAATGGTTTTATTTGCAGAAACTTGTGTAGGGATAATTTGAATATATAAATTGTTTAAGAATTGTTTTAGAGTTTAAATAAATGTTGTTTGGCAAGCTTTTAACTTGTTTATGAACTAGTACTGTATACTTGCTTTGTTGAGTTTTAAAAATCATCACATATCATATTGCATGCATTCATATATTTTTGTTTATATGTTTTGTATGTAATTTGTGGCTATGATTTCTTTGTGTAGATTTTGGTGCTAGTGATTGTGATTGTGAGGAGTGTAGATACTCTCCAAACTACCAAGGCAAGTGGTGCTTCATGAATATTTTTATCCCTATGTTTTCTACCAAGCATTAGAAATATTTTGCTAAGTCTTGCATGCTATATTTTTCTTATATGCCATGTTGGGAAATCCTAGTAGTTGTAGAATTGCTAGAAATTTCTAAGTTAAGATGCTTATCTATGCCATGCTTAGCCTAGCTAGTAGCAACCAAGGGTTGGTGAAATATCCATGCTATGATGAAAATATTTCTAAGTCTTTGGACTTGTGTTTTGCCTAATAAAACAACTAAGTAAATGAAACACCTGGGTGGAATGGAAGGAATGGCTTATGTTGAGTGGTTACACAAGGCCCATTTCTATGGTTTACCTTATGTATCTCACTTGTGGAAAGCCACCCAGGAACAAAGAGATTTTAGAGGCCAAATGTTAAGAAGCTTCTAGTGCAGCCACTTGGCAATATGGGCTCTGCCTGGATCACATATGTTGCTAGAACTTAGCCATTTGGATAGTTGGTGGTAGTGGGAATGATAGGTTGGAGCGCGTCCATTTGGTCTAAGGGAAGGCTTCTGAAAGGTCATGTCTTGGTGAAAATCAAGTCTGGTGGGGAAAGTGTACAACCTCTGCAGATGGAAGAATCAAGTACTTAGCCAAGTCCATGGTAATGGACAACTTGAGCATCAAGACATGGAAGCTATCAAGAATCTCCTCATCCCAATTTCTAAGTAAAAACTTGTGGGTGAACAAGGGTGAAGGACCTCAATGTCTATTGGTGGTTTCTTGGGAAAAGTTTTGACAAAGAAAAACTTAGTGATTTCAACTAATAGGAAAAACCTATTTTGAGCAAAGCAAACCAAGCTACACTTAGCCAAATTGCATATAGTATCTAGTCCACCTAAATTATACTAAGGTATCACTTGCCAATACTATTCCAATGTATTGACCCACTGTGGCTGTAACTTGTGATGTTGCAAGTTACTCTGATGAGGATTAGGAGTCATGAGTCTACACTCAACATGTTTGCCTGTGGCACATGATGATGAAGACTTTATTTTATTTACTTATTCAAACTCTTGTACTAGGACTGTGGACTTGGAGTTGTAAACACTATGTTTGTCTCTGGATGACTGTAATAATGACCTTTGTATCTGTGTACTTCATCTTAAACTGTGGATGCTAGTATTGATCCAGGGACTAGCATTGCAATCACAGGGATCCTTTTCCTTTATAAAGGAGGGATCTTACAGATGGTATCAGAGCACTGTGTTGCCTGTAGGATTATGACCCTAGGATTGGAAACCACTAAGGAAAATTTTCAACAACTTATACACTTGTCTATTCTTCTCGTAAACTTTTCTAATCTTCTTTCTCATCTCTATTTGTAGATGAACTCCATCGACAAAGCCGTAAGGAAGGGACCACTCATGACAATGACTTTGGAGTGTGAGACAGAATTCCCCAAGGCTCTCCAGGACCTCATGGTTGCAATGGAAATACATGGTGCAACTGTGTACAAAGGCTTTCCTGTGATGGATGAAGGAGTTGAGTACTGGTGGGTGCAACTTCACTTGTATAAAAACAAGGAAGACAACCAAAAGGACTCAGGATTCTCCATGTTCACCAATTCAGTGATGCAACCTACATTCTTTGACTTAGCAAGGGATGCATCTTGGAAGACCATCAAAGAACTTGGTGAAAGAGTCAAGTGCAGAATGTTCAACATCCAAAATAGCCTAAAAGAATAGAAGAAACATACCCAAGAGTTGGAGGCTACCAACCAAACCTTAAGAGGAGACATTATTGACTTAGTGATGGAGTCATGTGCTCAAGAGAGAGTGATTGCTTCTAGAAATATTGTGTTAGCCATGCAAGATCTGATAGGAAGTCTGCTAGGGAGACACTCTCGACAGGTTAGAGGTACTCACTTCCACGTCTTCGGTAGACATGATGAGGATGGAGAGGCCATCGACTTCGAGGACGATTCGAGGGACACAGCGGAGCCGATTCGTCTATACCTCCAGGACTTAGAGGCTCTCATTAGGCACGTGGACACTGATAGGACTAACGTCATGCTCAACAATGGCGAACTCCAGGTGCAGCTTCGCGAGAAGGACAACCTCTTCGCGGAGCAAGATGAGATAGTCAAGGAGATGGAGGCAAAGTTTGAGAGCCAGGACAGAAAGTTCAAGAGTCAGGAGAAGCGAGTCCAGGATAGGAACAAGAGGATTCGGGACATGACTAAAGAACTGCAGGCCAAGGACTTCGAGCACGAGCATCAGTAGACGGTGATTGAGAGGCTTCGTTCTCAGAAGAGGGCTCTCAAAGCCAAAGTAGAGACCTTGACCGCCAATGTCGAGGAATACAAGACCGCAATGGAGAATGCAGGTCTTACCTTTGTTGAGGAGGAGGTTGATGCCGATGAGTAGTGATGACTACTCATTTATCATTTATTTATCATACTCTATTTGTGTCACAATGACCATCCAACATGTGGATGGCTTGTTATTGGTGTGTTTACTTTGCGAACTTGTCGTTTTGTTGTTGAACTATTATTATTGTGATGCATGTTTTGTGATTGTTTATGTGATGTATTGTGCATGAAAGCATCTATGGGTATCTTATTCTTATCTCTATTGAACAACCACAGATGCCTCCCCGTCGTGCCACCCCAACCCCAACAAAAACAACATCACTCCAGAAATGCAGCAAATGATGACAGCTCAGACTCAACTGATGCAAATGATGACGACGTTCATCCAGAACCAAAACAACAACAACAACAACAACAACAACAACAACAACAACAATAACAACAACAACCCACCGGGTTTTGACATGCTTACCAGGTTCTTGAGATTGAGGCCAGCAAAGTTCTCAGGAACAACTGATCCCATGGTGGCCAATGATTGGCTACGCTCTATGAACAAGGACTTGGTAACTGTGGGCTGTACTGATGCAGAAAAAGTCAGATTTGCAGCACATTTGCTGGAAGGACCAGCCGCCACTTGGTGGGATAACTTCCAGATCACCACTCCCATAGAAGATGTGACATGGGCTATCTTTGAGGATGGCTTTCGTACTGCTCATATCTCATCTGGAGTGATGAGTCTGAAAAAGAAAGAGTTCCATAATCTGAAGCAGCGCCACCGCAGCGTGGCTGAATATATTGAGGAGTTCAACAATCTGGCGCGTTATGCACCAGATGAAGTTGACTCCGATGCTAAGAGAAAGGAAAAATTTCTTAAAGGCTTGAATGATGAACTGAACCTGCAGTTGGCTATGGCCTATGTTCCCACTTATCAGTCTCTCCGTGACAAGGCTGCTATTTTGGAGTACAAAATGAAGCAAGTTGAAAGCAGGAAGAGAAAGCACTCCGACAAGCACAGCTCGGGATCGTCTCACAAACATTCCCATTACGATGACAGTGGAAGCTCAGGATCCCACAAGCATGGGAAATTCAACAAGCACCACAACCACAACCGTCATGACAACAAGCATCACCGTAGTCATGACAATGACAAGTACAAGAACCACAAGGGTGGATATAAGAGCCACCATAGTGGTAATGGAAGTGGCAGTGGAAGCCAGCCTGTCAAGAAGGACATTAGTCAGGTTGAATGCTTCAAGTGCAAGAAGATGGGGCATTATGCAAATGAGTGCCCAGAAAAGAAAGTTGAAGGACCCAACAAGCCCAAACCTTTTCAGAAAGGTCAAGTTAACCACATTAATGTGGAGGAAATTTATGAGGAGCCTGATGCTGTTGCTGGTAAGTTCAGACTCAATTCTATTCCAGCATTTGTTCTTTTTGATACCGGAGCCACTACTAGAGAAAAGCTTATGCGAGGCGCACCTAAAAGCTTATGCGAGGAGCATATGATATGCGCCTCCTATACTTCACATATGCGAGGCGCATATCGATATGCGCCTCCTATATTATTATGCGAGGCGCATATCGATATGTGCCTCGCATATGTTTTACAATCCGCCTCGTATATTTATAGTATATGCGCCTCCTATAGTGTCCTATATGCGCCTCCGGTAATATTTTCGAAATTCAAGTTTGACAGACCACTATACATAACAGTATACAGATATTCCAATATACAATATAGTCCAGAATACAGTATAAACAACATAGAATTTTCCAGAAACTTGCAATTGGCCAAAGCATAATAGAATCAACATGAATACAAGTACATTACACGTCAATCATGACATACAAGTTCATACATCAACTAGAATCAACAAGTGCCAAGTTTTCACACAACACCAAGTGTTTGTGCCACAAGTTCACACCTCTGAGTACAAGTTCACAATCACATTACAACTCCGACGACAGAGCTCTAGCTAGATGAAGTAGAACACATAACCTACCATAAAGAGAAACACGGTGGTGATCACGAGCTAGCTCTTCCAATTCTTCCTCTCGTGCCTCCTCCACTTGCTGCCAGCAGCATACAAGAAATCCGGACAACATACACCACATATATGATTCATGTGCTCACCGAGGGTGCCGATCAAGTACCTATAGTGTAGGCTTGAAATCAGGATGAGATTCAGGTATCAGCAATACTGAGTTTACATGGAGACTGAATGTATATACCTTTGAAATTCATACATGTAAAAAACATCTCTGCTTACACAACATAACAAACAATAACAAAGATGACATCCACTATTACAACTATGAGAAAAAACGAGCTGCGACCATTGCCAGTTAAGTAGCACAGCGGTTACCAAGTCGGGAGCACAGATTCAGGTGACACAAGATTACCAAGTTTCCAGGATTTTGAAAAAAATGGGATCCAGGGCACAATATGCTAAGTTGCCTACTACGACAACAATTACAGCGAACAATGCAACCGGATGTCTTGGGCAGGCGGCGCCATCCGGCCATGTATTTTTGCTGAAGTGCTCTTGTAGCTAGTTCAGGGACTGGTTATATATACGAAACTAGAGGACTGATAGCCGTCAATTTCATAAGTGGCAGGCCATGCGGGAACCAGAACTGAAAGATTGCAGTAATCTGAATAGCCTGGAACATCTCATATTCTACTGCAACATCAAGGAAAGGGGATCGACAAGGCACAAACATGTTTTCCCACTATTAACGTTTATCTATCTGCCAGTTCAAATAAAAAGATTTATATATCTGCTACTACAAATTAGGTAATATTACTATACAAGAAGGGAATACTAGATCCTGCTGACAGCTGAAATATAACTCTTCTGAGAAAAGGCAAATATGTTTCAGGCTGAAGCATGGATAGTAGACTGAAGAATATGGTAACATTTTTTTTTGTTTTGTTATTAGATGGGCAGCAGTGTTGAATTGATTGCTCATATCAGTGGTTAGGCCATCAGTACATATATATACATTCAAGAATCAGGAAAACATGCAAACATATCACAATTCATTCTGAGGTCAAGTAATTAAAAAGGGAGAAGGATGCCAAAACCTATAGAGTTTCCATGGTTTGTCTTGGTGGAGGAGACAGGGCCAAATCCGCCGCGCGTAACGTTCAAGGCCGCGACAAGCGGATGAGCTCCAAAAAACCGAGCGATCCTAAACCAAATCCGATTGATCCCTCCTAGGCAGGCAAGTCGATAATGACTAGAGACAAAAATCAGACGCATGTGCAACCGAGATGCCAATTCTCAAAAAATAAACAACGACGCGTACGCACCTGGGGCGATGTAGCCGTAGGATCCGGCGACGACGGACATGCACTCGGACGCCCCAGCGTTGTTGTTGGCCGTGGCGCCGCCGTTGCCGGAGCCGGAGCGGAGGAACTTGGCGAGGCCGAAGTCGGCGACGTGGGCCTCGAGGTTGTCCCCCAGGAGGATGTTGTTGGACTTGACGTCGCGGTGCACAATCATGGGCGTGCAGTCGTGGTGGAGGTAGCAGAGGCCGCGCGCCGCCTCCAGCGCGATCCGATACCGCCGCTCCCACGCCAGGAATGCGCCGCCCTTGCCGTGGAGCACCGACCCCAGGGACCCGTTGCCCATGTACTCGTACACCAGCACGTTCGCCTCCCGGTCGTTGGTGCAGAAGGCCAGCAGGCGCGCGATGTTCCGGTGCCGGATAGAGAAGGGGGCGACCAAATTTGTCTTGGTGGAGGAGGAAGAAGTGACACAAGTGAGTGGGGTGGTAGTTGGCTCCATGTGCAAAAAGCTGGAAAAAAGTGGTGCCAGGTTATAGGAGATGCATATTGTGCAATATGCGCCTCCTATTATTCAAACTATAGGAGGCGCATATAGCAATATGCGCCTCGCATATGCGGCCACCTACCTCCGCCCGGGCCCGCAGGAGTTACTTGAGGCACATATGACCATATGCGTCTCGCAAATTATCCAATATAGGAGGCGCATATAACCATATGCGCCTCGCATATTCGTGCACCTACCAACACGCGGGCCCACACAGATTATGCGAGGCGCATTCTGCCCATATGCGCCTCGCCTATCTAATATATAGGAGGCGCATATGACTGGAATGCACCTCGCATAATATGAGGCTGCTAGATTTAGTCCGTACAGGGATTATAGGAGGCGCATTCTTATCATATGCGCCTCGCCTATTTTTATACTAGAGGCGCATGGAGAAGGAGTGTGCCTCGCCTATTTTATAGGAGGCGCATATGGTCTAAATGTGCCTCACATAAGCATGTCTCCTATAGCCTTTTCTCTAGTAGTGAGCATCGCATTCATTCATATCAAAAGCATTTCTTGATAGAAATGGGTTTCCAACTGAAAACATTGGGTGTCCAATAAAAGTTAGTTCTCCAGGTGGAGATATGATAGTAAGTCTTGGATGCCGGGATCTAGTAATAGAGTTTGGAAGGCATAAGTTTCCAGTGAGTCTGATAATCCTAGATTCCCAAGGACTGGATGTAATTTTGGGAATGGATTGGATGGCTAAGTATGAAAGAGTACTAGATTGTGCTAATCGTACTGTTGCACTCACAACCCCGGAAAGAAAACGGATTAAATTCAAGTCTAACTTTGAATCAAAAGGGAGTAAGCTAAATTCTCTTAAGGGGGTTAGCATGGACAGTGTGCCAATTGTGAGTGAATATCCGGATGTGTTTCCGGAAGAATTGTCGGGAATGCCACCAGATAGAGATGTGGAGTTTCTTATTGATTTGCTACCAAGATCTGGACCAATAGCAAAGAGATCGTACAAGATGTCAGTTGATGAACTGAAAGAACTCAAGAAACAACTTGGAGAACAGTTGCAGAAAGGATTTATTCAACCAAGTTCTTCATCTTGGGGAGCCCCAGTTTTGTTTGTGGAGAAGAAAGATAGAAGTCAAAGGTTATGCATAGATTACCGTTCACTCAATGAGGTGACTATCAAGAACAAATAACCTTTGCCAAGAATCAATGACTTGTTTGATCAGCTGGAAAGAGCTTGTGTGTTCTCAAAGATTGACCTCCGGTCAGGTTATTTTCAGCTCAAGATAAGAGAACAAGACATACCTAAGACAACTTTCACCACAAGGTATGGATTGTATGAGTACACCGTGATGCCATTTGGTTTGACCAATGCTCCAGCATACTTTATGAATATGATGAACAAGGTGTTCATGGAATTTCTTGATAAATTTGTTGTCATTTTCATCGATGACATTTTAATCTACTCCAAGAGCAATGAGGAACATGAAGGACATTTGCGTTTGATACTTGAGAAGCTTCGAGAGCATAAACTGTATGCCAAATTCAGCAAGTGTGAATTCTGGTTGAATGAAGTTAGATTTCTTGGACATGTTATGACAAGAGATGGTGTAGCAGTCGATCCTGCTAAAGTTTCAGCTGTAACTGAATGGGAATCTCCCAAGTCAGTGAAAGAAGTTCGTAGTTTCCTTGGCTTAGCAGGTTACTACAGAAGGTTCATTGAGAATTTCTCCAAGGTAGCTAAGCCTATGACAGAGTTGCTAAAGAAAGACAAGAAATTTGCTTGGTCTGAAGGTTGTGAACTCAGCTTTCAGGAATTGAAGAAGAGACTTGTGACAGCACCAGTCTTATGTTTGCCAGATTTGGAAAAAGATTTCCAAGTATATTGTGATGCGTCTCACCATGGTTTGGGTGCAGTACTTATGCAAGACGGGAAAGTTGTGGCTTACGCCTCGAGACAACTCAAAACTCATGAAGTGAACTACCCAACTCATGATTTAGAGTTAGCCTCTGTTGTCCATGCACTCGAAACATGGAGACACTATCTTTTGGGGAAGCGTTGTGAAGTGTTCACAGATCATAAGAGTTTGAAGTATATCTTCACCCAGAAAGAAATTAACATGAGACAAAGAAGATGGCTAGAACTCATCAAGGACTATGACTTAAGTTTGCAATACCATCCCGGTAAAGCAAATGTTGTACCGGATGCTCTAAGCCGTAAGGTTTTTGTGAATGGCCTTACTAAGGGAGAATTGCCCAAGGATTTGTGTGCCCAATTTAGAGATCTCAGATTGGATATTGTGCCTGAAGGACATCTCATGTCTTTGGATGTTCAACCCACTCTGTTGGACAAGATCAAAGAAGCCCAGAAGATTGATAAGGAAATTGAAGAAATTAAGGAAAAGATTGGCAAAGGAAAAGCCAAAGGATTCCATGAAGACGAGCAGGGTACTTTATGGCATGGAAAATGTATCTGTGTTCCACAAGATCCGGAACTTCGGAAACTGATTTTGCAAGAAGCACACAACTCACCGTATTTCATTCATCCGGGTAACACCAAAATGTACATGGACATGAAGGAAAGATTTTGGTGGAATAATCTCAAGAAGGACATCGCAGAACATATTGCTTTGTGTGATGTGTGTAGTAGAGTGAAAGCGGAACATCAGAAACCAGCAGGTTTGCTTCAACCACTACCTATTCCTGATTGGAAGTGGGACAAGATTGGTATGAATTTCATTACCGGATTACCAAGGACCCGGTCAGGATACGATTCTATTTGGGTAGGAGTGGATCGCCTAACTAAAGTGGCTCATTTCATACCCGTGAAGACAACCTATACAAGTGCTAAGTTGGCCAAAATCTATATGAGTAGAATTGTATGTCTACATGGAGTGCCCAAGAGTATTGTGTCTTGTAACTACCTCGGTGAATTACGCTCCTAGATACAAGCCTGGATGAGTGGTAGTGGTTGAAATAGTACGGTGGGGCCCCAAAAGCCACTCACTGGTAGTCCTTTCAGACGTCCCAACCACTACCCTCTCAACGGGACCTGTACGGGCGGCGTAATCGGCAGGCGAAGGGATCAACTACGTACACAAGTGGGTATGTACGCAAGCCACCATACAAGAGTACATCAGAGCCATACCATCTAGAAAGAAAGGAAATATAGCAACGCCATACCGCAAGATTCAAAAGACCTAGATAGATCTATATTTTAGGATAACTCCTCATACAACACACATCAGAGTATCATGCGGAAGCGGCAAACAAAATCCGAGTACGGATAAGAAGCAAATCGGCATAAGATGCCATAGAAATAAGCACATCCCAACTACAGGTCTCACGGATCCCCGTTCCCGGAATCTCTACACCGAACGATCGTTGCCCACATCTTCGGCTTCTTCCACCCAGTATCCGTCCTGCGAAGGTACCTGTCCATCTGAACCAATAATTTATCGTGTGAGACCCTAAGGGTACTCAGCAAGTCTTAATGCCTCTAAAGGGGACACATCCTGGGGTGACGCAATTGCAGCGAAAGATAAATCCTAGCAATTCTACAGATAAACGCTAACCATCCGCCTAACCAATGATAGACGGATGTCCGTGAATTAAGAACAACAGTTATAATGGTAATCTCATCCGATCCATCCTCCTCCCTGCTTACCAACAAGGAAGCGGACGAACAACCCCCCATCCGTTGGCAATTTTATTAACCATTCCATGAGTGTTGCACTATTTACTAGTCAAGTTACTTAGTCAGGTTAAGGCGGTACTTTAGTTATGCTTGTCTATGATCAAGAAACTGTGCTCCAAGTCGTCCATATCCGCGGACACGGCTTTCAGAAAGTTTTACCCGGCCGGGGTGCACCAATAGCAACACACGCTCGATCAACCTCGGAAAAACCAAATCAAAACCCAACGAGGCTTTCACGACTGAACAATCACAAGATTCAGAAATATTTCAGGGGGCCACCCCTTGAAGTACACCCGCAATGAAGATAGCTGACTCCGAGACGGACTCAAGGTTTGGGTGGACGGCTATGAGCGACTGGGAACCCAAAACTAGGCTTGTCGACACCGCGTAAACGTGTCCCGATCCTAAACAGTACAGTGTGCTCCTCGCACAATTTAAATACGGAAAGTAGCATGGCATAAGTACAGGATAGTAAATAAAACCTCAAACTAGTTTGTGGCCCCAAGGAATAAGACTGAATCAATCTCTGGCCCAGGGGGGTCCCATATACCTCCCGGATGTGGATAGCGCGATAAATCAAGGAACATGAATCAAGTACTCGGGGTCTTACGGGACACAAGTGAGCAGGAAAAACCAAATAGCAGATGTTGCTCACCGATGCCACTTTCTTTAGTTATCCCACTACTACTCAGATTAAGTTGTTTAGGTACCTCATTATACAACAGACTCTCACATACCCTATACATGCTGTTCTACGACTCGCATGGCTCAAACAACTCCTATAGTAGTGGCTCATGGGATGGAGGAACAAGCTTGGTGGGGTTTAAAAGTAAAGGCCATGCATACTTGGGATTCAATTTAATGCAATCGCGACTCAATGATGCAAGAATAAGATAGAGGCAATAGGTACTGTATGTATGCAAGCATGTGGAAGTGCTTGCCTGTCAACTCAGTTGAAGCGAGGGACGGATCTGGGTAGTGCTCCTGGTTCTCTTGATATAACCCCTGCTCAGTGTCTATCCGAGAAAAACCAAACAAACAAGGCCAACATGAATATAGAGCACAAGCATATGAATAAGATGCGTCAAGCAAACAATCATGCCATGATGAATGATGCACAATTTACATGGCAATAAGGTAGCATGGCATGGTGAGGTGTGAAGGACAAGTAGTAACATTTTATGGGGTTTTGGGTCACATTTTGTTGTCATAACACTTGCTGTACCCTATATTTTTATATGATGCATGCTGCAATTGAAATTATGGATAGCATAAACAGAAAGGTCTCGTCGAGCTGATCATTTTAGACATATCATTTGCCAAATTTGGAATTATAAAACAAAAGTTATTGATTATTTAAATTCTAGTGGCAAATAGTGTAATTTAAATAAACTTGGAATTTTAATTGTGCAAAAGGCAAATTGGATGGCATATTTGAAATCCTTGCATTTTTCTGATATCCAAACATATATCATTTGTGTGATTTGGAATTACTATGGAAAAGTTATTTGAAATCTGAATTGAATTTGAATTTGAAAACATTTAAACAAAGTTTGAATTTAAACAGACACAGAAAACCTGATCTACTCAGACCAACACACCCACAGGCGCTTACAGGTGGGGCCCCAGGGCTTGCGGTCCCACGCGCCAGCGGCTGAGGGAAAGATGGACCGCGGGTTGATGAAGGAGTTTCCTCAGGGGGTTTTGCATAAAACGACAAGAGGCTGGCGGGTGGGGTCTGGCAGGACTGCGGGTTTAGGCGGGAGAAAACGCGAGGTTCTAATTGCAAAAGGCCAATTCCTGTCGGGCGGCAGCGGCGCAGAGCTCTGCCGGCGGCTGCGACTGGCCGGCGTTTGATTGACGATGGCGACGCCGCTGCTGCACAAAACACCATGGCCCCAACACGAAAGTTGTAGAGGGAGCCACGGGCTACCACATTGACTCAGGGTTCTAGCGCGGAGGAGAGCCGTAGCGCGCGGGGCAGGGCTCTGAACATGGCCAGATCTACTGCTGCTGCAGCAGCTGTCGCCAGAACGCGACGCGCGGCGCGCGCGCAGAGCGCTCGACCGAATGCGACGGCGATGCACGGCGAGAGGGAGAGGGAGACGTTGTCTGGGGGGGAGGATCTCACCAGCAGCTCGACGATGCGGTTGGCGAGGCTCGGGAAGGCGAGGATCGGAGCGGGGGCAGCTGGTCGAGGCGTCCTGGCGGTCACGGGCACGATGGCGGCGCGGCTTCTCCGGCGAGATCCAGCGAGCTCCGGCGCGTCACGGCGAAGCAGGGGAGATCGACGCCGCTCCTGGTACTGCTGGCGTGCGTCGGGGAACTCTGGAGCGAAGGGGCGCTGAAGGGGGCGCCGCTAGGGTTTAGGGCCAAGTGGGGCTATGGATCGCTGGGGAGGAAGAAGGAAGGCATGGGGGAGGAAGAGAGGCCTGGGGGATCTGGGGGACAGCTAGGGCGAGGGGAAGGATAAGAGAAACGGGGGGGGCAGGTAGATGGCGTGGCTAGCGTGGGGGAGGGGTAGGACGTGCTTGTAACACCCTCAGAATCGGACCTATGCAAGTTTGAGCAAAATTCGCCAAACCCGCATAGAAACGATTCAAAGGTGCCCACCAGGCACTTTCGTGCGGGTGGAAAACGAAGTAATAACATTACACAACAGTCCTCGATGGAACCCACAGAACAGATATATATAACGGCGACTCCATGAGTCAAGAATACAAATATAATATACAAAGATCCAAATCACCTTGAAAACGGTAGAGCGTCCGACTACGGACAAGAAGCAAATGGGGCTAAGAGCCCTGAAGAATAACCAATGGCGTCCATAACCCTGCCCAGGCCAAGCCGGAAGGGTAACCCTGCTAACGGCGTCGATCTCAAAACCTGCTTAAACAAAAGGGGTGCCGGCAAAGGGCAAACGAAAAAGAGGAGCGTCAGTACTGAGGCCAGTACACGGCGAGGCTAGAATTCGGCGGTCCTCGCCTACATAGGTATGGTGGACTGAGCGGCAGCGGCGGCATGCACTAAACATCCTATAGAGACTCGATACAACTGGCGGATATCAGAGAGGGTTGAGAAAAACCTATTTGGATCCAACCTGATACTATCATCAGACAAACCCATCCTGGCGTTTCCCCCTCGAGACCAAACGAGGAAGTCAACCGAGGAACTCACACAGTTGGCAGTTTTACTTATTCAGTTATCGTTGCGGCACTTTACTAGTCAGGTTTAGATGATCGTCCTGATAAAGTAAGCAGTGGGCATTTTTAGTTAACCATTCCGTTATAGTGGCAGCACTTACTAGTCAGATACATTTAACATGAGATAACCCATAAACCCAGCAGTTGTTGGTACTTTTAATCAGCCAATTCCGTTGTAGTTGCCATACTTACTAGTCAGGTACAATGGTCGCAAGCGACAGGCCAAACAAGCAATTGTGGGCAGTATTAATTAGTCATTCCATTATAGTGAAGCTGATTACTAGTCATTATAAGTCAAATTTATAGCAATAAACTTTAGTTATGCTTGTCTATGATCGAGATACTGTGCTCCAAGTCGTCCATATCCGCGGACACGGCTTTCAGAAAGTTTTACCCGGCCGGGGTGCACCAATAGCAACACACGCTCGATCAACCTCGGAAAAACCAAATCAAAACCCAACGAGGCTTTCACGACTGAACAATCACAGGATTCAGAAATATTTCAGGGGGCCACCCCTTGGAGTACACCCGCAACGAAGTAAGCAAGCTCCGAGACGGACTCAAGGTTTGCGACAATGGCTGTAAACGACAGCAGATCCCCAATCGGGGACTGTCGATACCGCGAAAACATTACGCTTACCTAAACAGTACAGTGTGCTCCTCGCACAATTTAAATACAGAAAGTAGCATGGCATAAGTACAGGATCGTAAATAAAACCTCAAACTAGTTGTGGCCCCAAGAAATAAGACTGAATCAAGCTCTGGCTCAGGGGGGTCCCATATACCTCCCGGATGTGGATAGCGCGATAAATCAAGGAACAGGTATCAAGTACTCGGGGTCTTACGGGACACAAGTGGGCGTTCGGAAACCAAATATTATCTATCACCCACCGATGCCTCTGCTTATTTCAATTTTAGTTGTTAAACAGAAATTAAAGTGAACAATAAGTAAAACTAGAATCATCTCCAACATCAACATGCGGCAACACATCAGCAACTGTGGCATCTGACGACACACATCAGCACTTGAGCAAGCAACTACGACGCGCAAGTCCAACTATCTACCAAACAACAGGTATTAGGGTGTGGCCAAGGCAATATAGGGCTGCACGGTATATCACAGGTACGGAAACTAAAGCATCGCAACACAGATAGCAATAGATCAACAGGAGGGAATAAATACTATAAAAGTAAGATAGGTAGAAAGGGGGAGATGCTCGCCTGAAAACATTGCCGAAGGTTCAACCGAAGATCGGGTCGGTACTCGCATCAACTCAACGGCCTTATCCGCGAAGAAGCAAAACACTAGAATACACACCGGGTGCAATATTTAATACAACGGCATAAGATCGGCATGATGCATGTATGATGTATGGCATGGAAACGGTGCGATGCAATTAGGTCATATTAAGTAGAACCGGGGTCCCGACAATTAATTAGGTGGTTTATGTTGTTTAGAAACCCCGCATTTTATATGTTGTTTTAACAAGGCAAGATTATAGTACTGGTTCGCTACACAAGTTTAGATGAGGCCAATATAAGGCTAGATTTGCCCGCATATGAGCCCCATATTTAATTATTAGGTGAATCGGCATAAGGCCCCCAAACCACATGATATGGATGCATGGATGAACAATTTATATGCAACAGTTATATAGGTGACATTTATAAAAATAGGTTCTCGGATAAGGAGTTCACACATTGAGGTTCGGCAGATCTTGGGGCTCCGGGGTTCGGGGTTGGTCTCGGGGTCCAGGGTTCGACGGTTCGGTCTCGGCGGAAGCGTTATCGGATATCGGGGGTAGATCTTGGCGCATCCGTGGTCTTCGGTCATGTCGACGGTCCAGGCGTTCGGGATGCAGTACTTGGTTCGGTGTCGGGGCGTATCGGGTTCTTCCGGTTCGGTGTCGTTCTTGTCGTCGGACAGATCTTGCCGGGTCCCACGGGGTCGTTCTTGCCGTTGCGCGGGTCTTGTTGGATCCGCGCCATCGAGTCGGTCTTGGCATTCGGGGGGAGTACTTGTCGTATCCGCCTCGGCGTTCTTGGCGTATGGGTTCTCGATCCCGCATTCGGGGCGAAGGTCTTGTCGCATGTGGGTCGCCGGGATCGGTCTTCGGGGTCTGGCATCTTATCCATGCTGGAGATCTTATCGGCCGTGACGGTGGTCTCGATGTCCGTGACAAAGATCTTGTAATGGGGACAGTTCTCGCCCGTGGTTCTTCAGGCATGGCACCGTCTTCGGGGTGGCATCATCTTGCGACGGAGAACTTATCGATGTCCAGAAACACCAAAACAGAGAGCATGCAGGGGGCCCAACGGGTCCAAAGGCCCGTCCCTGTCTGTGACGCGCGGGACGCAGAGGCGGAGACGGGGCCAGCTTGGCGCAGCAGGAAGGCGAGCAGAGGACCCTGGCGGCGCAGCAAGCTGTGGTCGGGGCCTCTGCCAGGGGCCCACCACGCGCGGAAAAAGGAGAGGGCGACGGGGATCCTGACATGGGGGGGGCGAGCTGCGTCCGTGGACGGGCTGCCGCCGCTGGCGCAGGAAGCTCGGAAGACGGTGGTGGTCCGACGAGTGACCGACGCGGCGGAGGGCGCGGAGACGGATGAGGCCGGCGGCCGGAGGTGAGCTAGGGACCGGCGACGGACGACGGGGCGGCTGGCGGGACGTGGCCGGAGCGAGGGGAGGATGGCCGGAGGCGGCTGCGCGGCGACTCCGCTTGCTGCAGGGAAGGACGCGCGGCCGAACGAAGATGGAGGCGGGGCGGCGCGCGCGAGGATGGCGGAGCTGGCTCGGGGACGGCGCGCCGCGACGGCGGACGCGGGTCGGAGGAGAGGTCCGCGCGGCCGGAGGCGGCGAAACGGAGCGGGGAGGGCGGCTCGCGACGGGGCCGGCCAGAGGCGGCGCCGGTGAGGAGCTCGGGGCGAGGAGGAAGGCGAGGTGGAGGGAGAGGGCGCGGGGCGAGCTCGGGAGAGGGTCGCCGGCGAGCACGCGCAGAGAGAGAGGGAGGAGGGAGAGCGGCGGTGGCGGGACTGCAGGCGGCGGGGCGAGCGGCGAGGTGAGCCGGGGCGGAGAGGGGAGCGAGCGCGCGGGCGGAGCTCGCAGCGGGGGCGGGCGGCGCTGCGGTGAGAGAGAGAGGTAGGGAGCGACGGGGACGGGCAGGTGTGGAGACGGTCGGGCGCGG
Source organism: Avena atlantica (assembly GCA_910589765.1). Classification (NCBI taxonomy): domain Eukaryota; kingdom Viridiplantae; phylum Streptophyta; class Magnoliopsida; order Poales; family Poaceae; genus Avena; species Avena atlantica. The sequence continues at coordinate 306,535,925 of OU342736.1, forward strand.
TTGGGGGATCGATGCCAGGGAGGGGAGCGAGGGTTGTAAGGGAGGCGTCGCGGGGTTGGGGTGGCGCGGCGGTGGTGCTGAGCGCGGAGAGAAGCAGGCGCGGCGGCGGCGCGCGGGGGTGAGCGGCGAGGTCGGGGGAGGAGAGGGCCAGGCGAGGGTGGAGGGAGGTTGCGGGAGAGGTGGGTCCCTCAGGTGGGACCCGGCCGGGTGTGTGGCGTGTGGGGGGGGTCGGTTGGGGCTCAGACGTGTGTGCGTGTATTGCATGTGTGGAGTGGGTTGCTGTGGGTCTGGTTGGATGATTGGGAGAGAGGGAGAGAGAGAGGCCATGTGGCAGAGTCAGATTGGTTAGGGGGGAGGGTGAGAGTGAGGGGGCAGGACTTGATTGGAGGGAGTGAGGTGGAGGCTGGGTTAGGGTAGGTTTTCGGGTAGCTTTAGGAATTTAGGAGGTGGACCGTTCTGAAAATATGGGGGTGGTCGTTCGGGTCGATACGGCCCGTTCGACTGCCCCCGCTAAAATAATTAATATTTTTATTTATTTTAAACAAGGCCTTTGCAAACCAATATCGGGCAAAACAAAATATTCCGGCGACCCGGATTTTTGGCGTTTGAATCAAGAGGGGGCGTTTTAGAAAACAAAATGGGTGTTGCGAAAAATAGTTTGGCAAACAATGCATGATGATGACGATGCAATGCACAAATTCAACGCGATTTTCTAGTAGTGGTTTTGCGGGATGCCACAGTGCTCCTCACGTGCATGGGCGCGCGCGAGCTGGCAGGCATGCTCGGGCTGGCAGGTGGGGCCAGGGAGCTGCAGGTGGGCCAGGGGAGCTCGAGGCAGGTAGGGTTGGAGAGGGGTCGGGTAGGCAGGTGTGAAGGGGGCCCCTAGGGAAGGGAGAGAAGAGAGGAAGAGGGCCGGCTCGGCTAGGGATAGGTTTGGGGAGGTTAGCTAGGGCATGGTGACCATGTGGCATGCAAGATAGGTCTAGGGGTGGATGGTTGGAGTGGATAGGGAAAGGGGTGCTTTGGGTTGAGATTAGCAAGGGTGTAGTTTAGGTTTTGTTTAGGATGGGTATGGCATGGGGTAGATTTTAGGGTAGCTAAGAGGGGGAGATAGAGAGGTGGTACTTTACTTGATCATGCAAGCTCCAAACAAGCCCTAACAAGATCAAGGCAAGAAAAAGAGGAAGAGGGAGAGAGATGAACATGTGATGATGGGGTGTTTCATATGCTCACACATGATCACATGTGTATGCTTGGAGATGGGGATAGGGGTTTAGATGATTAGATTTAAAGATTAGCTAGGGAGGTAGAGAGAGAGGGGTGAGCTAGGGTTTTAAACTACCAAAACAAGATCAAGCAAGGAAGGAGTGATCCACTTAGAATTCAAGTAAAAACCAAATACTAGAAAAGGTGGCACTTGCATGGACCATGCAAAATAATTAATGCCAAATTTATCCTTGTGAAAACAATAATATTAACAAGGCATTATTCATATGCATTCCCAAAAGGTGGGCAAGGCCAAGCAAAGATTATGGGTGGATTCCAACCAACCAACATGAGCTAGAGATAACCCAAATTAAAATGCCAAGCTCATATTAATTAGATGGTGGAATTATAAGGTGGTGAAAGAAAAGGTGGTGGAGTCAATAAGAGAGATGCCCTCAACTCAACTTGGGCATTTAACAATATATCAAGAGCCAAATACAATATCAAGAGGCAACTACAATTAATCATGCACATGAGATAAGAACCAAACAAGAAAGGGTTTTATATGATGCTCAAATGCAAGGTGACATGATGACATGAGCATGATATGATAATGATGCAACAATTATATGTTGGAAGTGGCCCTTTTTATTATTATAACATGTAGCATTACAGGTGTTAGACACTGGGATGCTACAACTCTCCCCCACTAAACGGGAATCTCGCCCCGAGATTCTAGGAAGAAGAAGAAGATACAAAGAGAGAAGGATGGTTGGCACGGAGTTCATCTTCACGCTCCCATGTGGCTTCATCAACAGAATGGTGTGACCACTGCACCTTGCAGAACTTGATGGACTTGTTGCGAGTCCTTCGCTCTGCGGTCTCAAGGATTTTGGTGGGGTGTTCTTGATAAGACAGATCTTCTTGGAGGTCGATTAGCTCATGGTCCACGGTCTTGCCGGGGTCTTTGAAGCACTTCTTGAGCTGAGAGATGTGGAAAACATCATGGACTTTGAGTTTTTCCGGAAGCTCAAGTGCATAAGCAACTTCTCCTCTTCTACCACGTATCTTGAAAGGACCGATGTATCTAGGAGCCAACTTTCCTTTGATACCGAAGCGGTGTGTTCCTCTCATGGGAGTGACACGAAGGTATACGAGATCACCAGGGGCATATACCATATCCGTGTGCTTCCTGTCATAGTTGCTCTTCTGACGACTTTGAGCAATCTTCAGGTTCTCCAGAATGATATGCACCTTCTCCTCTGCCTGAGTTACAATGTCAGGGCCAAACCAGATTCTTTCTCCTGCACCTGACCAACCAATTGGAGTTCTGCACTTGCGACCATAGAGAGCCTCGAATGGTGCCATCTTCAGACTCTTCTGGAAGCTGTTGTTGTAGGAGAATTCAACATATGGAAGACATTCCTCCCACTTCATGCCAAACGAGATGACGCAAGCTCTAAGCATGTCCTCCAGAATCTGATTGATTCTTTCCACTTGTCCTTGAGACTGAGGGTGGTAAGCAGTGCTGAAGTTCAGCTTTGTTCCCAAAGCTTTTTGGAAACTCTCCCAGAACTTGGAGGTGAAGATGCTCCCACGGTCTGAACTGATTTCAAGTGGAACCCCATACAGAGAGACAATTCTGTTGATATAGAGCTCAGCCAACTGAATTCCAGAAATTGTTTCTTTGACTGGGAAGAAATGAGCCACTTTAGAAAGCCTGTCGATGACAACAAAAATTGCATTGTTGCCCTTCTGCGACCATGGAAAACCAGTGATGAAGTCCATCTCTACTTTCTCCCATTTCCATTCCGGAGGTTTCAATGGTTGTAGAAGACCAAATGGTTTCTGATGGACAGCCTTGACTCTGCGACTGACATCACATTCTGAGACATACTTAGCACAATACCGTTTCAACCCAGGCCACCAGTATTGTGTTTTCAAGTCCATGTACATCTTTGTGCTGCCAGTATGGATAGAAAGAACCGAATCATGTGCCTCCTTGAGCACTTGGTCTCTCAGACCCGGGTAGTTTGGAACAAACATCCGGTGTTCAAAGAAGAGCGTGCCTTGATCATCAACATGGAAGGACTCATACTTCGGAAGGTCAAGCTTAGCGATGAGCTTTTTGGTGTGCGGATCACCACGCTGACGAGAGCGAATATGTTCTTCCAAGAGAGGATTAGCCAGAAGGTTCAGGAGATGCCCTTGTTCCACAATTTCCAGGTTCAGCTGACGGAATTCCTCGCACAAGAGAGGCTGCTGCTCTTCTACCATGAGGTTGTTGACATAAGCTTTACGGCTAAGCGCATCTGCCATGACGTTTGCTTTGCCTGGAGTGTAGTTGATGGTCACATCAAAGTCATTGATTGCTTCAATCCATCTCCTCTGCCGAAGGTTGAGATCAGGCTGAGTGAAGATATACTTCAAACTCTTGTGGTCCGAGAAGATCTCACAACGGTTACCAAGCAAGTAGTGCCTCCATAGCTTCAAAGCAAAGACAACTGCTGCTAGCTCGAGGTCATGTGTGGGATAGTTGATCTCATGTGTCTTCAACTGACGAGAGGCATAAGCAACCACCTGTTTCTCTTGCATAAGGACCGCACCCAATCCTTGCAAAGAGGCGTCGCAGAATATCTGGAAAGGCTTAGATGTATCTTGAGGAACCAAGACTGGTGTGGAAGTGAGCTTCTCTTTGAGTGTCTCAAAACTTTCTTGACATGCAGGAGTCCACAGGTACTTCTTGCCTTTCTTGAGGAGATCGGTAAGAGGATTTGCTATCTTCGAGAAGTTCTGAACAAAGCGACGACAATAGCTAGCCAAGCCGAGAAAACTCCGCACTTCCTTGACATTAGCAGGAGGAAGCCATTCAACTATTGTCTTCACGGTTTCCGGGTTAACTGCAATGCCCTTGGCAGAGATAACATGACCCAAGTATGTTACTTCAGGCAGCCAAAACTCACACTTTGAGAACTTTGCATACAAGCGGTTCTCACGAAGCTTGTTTAAGACACACCGCAAGTGCTCTTCATGCTCCTCCTTGGACTTGGAATAGACCAGAATGTCATCCAGGTATACCACAACAAACTTGTCCAGGTACTCCATGAAAACGGAGTTCATCAGCCTCGAGAAGGTAGCAGGTGCGTTGGTGAGACCGAAAGACATGACCGTGTACTCATACAGGCCATAGCGGGTGGTGAAAGCTGTTTTGGGCACATCTTCTTTGCGAATTTTGATTTGGTGATAACCACTTCTCAAGTCCAGCTTAGAGAACACCACAGCTCCTGCCAGCTGATCGAAAAGATCATTTATCTGAGGAAGAGGATATTTGTTCTTGATGGTTTTAGCATTGAGAGCCCGGTAGTCAACACAGAGTCTATCGGTTCTGTCACGCTTATTCACAAAGATTGTTGGGCTACCCCAAGAAGAAGTGTTGTGTTGAATGAAACCCAACTTCTCTTGTTCATCAAGTAGTCGTTTGAGTTCAGCCAACTCAGAAGGACCCATTTTATATGGCCGCTTAGAGATAGGAGTCGTTCCAGGTTCAAGCTCAATCACGAATTCAACCTCGCGATCCGGAGGCATACCTGGCAACTCTTCCGGAAAGACATCTGGGAACTCACAGACCACTGGTACACTCTGAATAGCTTCCATAGCGTCATCATTCAGAGCCGCCAAGGAATAGAGCTGGACAGCAGGAGTCAGACTTGGAGAAAAGACTATATGGCCTTCAGGGATCTTCAGAGACACTGAGCGTTCAGCACAATCAATCACAGCTGCATTTGCTGTCAACCAATCCATGCCCAAGATGACATCAATGTCAGAGTTGCCCAGAACAATTAAAGAAGCCACGAATGAAGATCCACCAATCTCAATCTGATTGCCATGGCTGATATGCTCAGCCCTCATGTTTGAACCCGGTGATTGTACCACCAACCGCTTAGAGAGAGGAACCATGACTAACTCATTTTCTTCTGCAAACTTGTGTGACACAAAGGAATGCGATGCACCAGAATCAAAGAGAACTCGTGCAGGGACTGAGTTAACGGAAAGCATACCCATCACAACTCCAGGTGCGAGCTCAGCTTGAGAGGCGTTGACGCAGTTGGCACGAACAACCGCAGACCCGGGCTTGGTGTTGATGTTGAGAGCCCGAGGCGGTGGTGCACGAACCGAAGGAGAGCTTGTTGCAGATCTTGGCGGGGGTTGAGGGAGAGCTTTGTTCTTCATTGGGCAGCTCCAGTTTTGATGTCCAGGATCTCCACACACGAAGCAGGCACCAGCTGGACGTGGAGTAGAGTAGCCAGGGACTCCGCCAGGCGCTCCAGGGTAATGGTTGTTGTAGCCCCTGGGAGCCGCAGTGGTGAAGTTTGGTGGCCTTGACGCGAAGCTTGCAGGTCTTGGTGGAGCCGGAAGCGACGGTGGGGTGTTAGGAACCCAGACACGCCGCTTAGAAGGAGCTGCCATAACTGCAGAGCTTGATGCATCCCTGTTGTGTTTCTTGGACTCCTCAAACACTTGCCTGCTTGCCTCCTCTTGCAGTGCTGTGTGCTGCAGTTCCAGGAAGGTTGCCGGTCTTGCATGCGTGATTGCATACTTGATCGACGCATTGAGCCCTTGCCTGAACCTTTTCTGCTTCTTCTTGTCATCAGATACCTCATCACCACCATAACGAAACATATTCATGAAGTTCCTGATATAGGTGTTGACGTTATCATTTCCCTGCTTCAGATTGAGGAAAGCCTCCTTCATCCTTTCCATCACAATCTCTGAGAGAAAATGCTCCTTGAAAGCTGCAGTGAACCTCTCCCAAGTTGGCTGGAACCCAGTGCAGCTTGCCTTCAAGTAGTTTTCCCACCAAAGAGCCGCATCTCCCTTGAGAAGGTGAGTAGCACACTTGACCCACTCCTGTTCCGGAACATCAGCAGTCTCGAGCAACCTTGAGATCTCGCGCAGCCAATCATCCGCGTCCAGAGGTCGGTCAGACACATCAAACTGACGAGGGTTGAACTTGAGGAAGCTCTTGATGTCACCACGCTTGGGAGGTGGAGGAAGTGGAGCAAACTCATTTCTTCTGACGCTCTCCTCAAAGCGCTGCTGGTTCTCTTGCATGGCTGCCAAAGCATTTGCAATGGTTGACAGCGCTGAGCCCAGTTCCGGAGGTATGTCCTCCTCAGTCTGGCGTGGTGGAGCCATCCTGTCATTGATATAAAACTCAAGTCAGTACTATAATGGAGAATGATAATAATCCAAAATAGTACCAAGATGGAATTAACCAATATTAAAGGATACAATTTACTGAGATGATATTAAAATATCAACAAAGTTCATAGCACCTAAAAGATATTAAGCATATCGCACACGACTGAAAAGGAGTGTGGTACACAAATATATCAAAGAAAAATTTTCCACAAATTTTGGCATTAAAATACCAATAGATGCGCAAAATTTACTTAACGAATCAAGATTAGTGACTCTACCGATTCAATATACAAAAGCGAATGATAAAAGTAGTGGTATGGTCGCAACTCCATCCCGCACTCAAATCATTACTCCGCACATGAACAAGTGGAACACATATCCTAACCCCTTCTTCTCACGACGAAACCTAAAGATTGGTAACTACGGAAAACGAACACCCCAAACAAGATAGCGTCGGATACAAAGAGGAAGATAGATTGCGTCGGTTTGCAAAAGCCTGTCGGTATGGAATGTACCAACAGTTGATAACCAAAGGCAGATAAGATAACAACTTGGATGCAACAGATAGACAAGGGATTACACACACACACACACAAAACCTATGGTACTACGGAAACACAGAACACGTGAATCCTAGTTTGAACTTTGAGAAGAGAATTGAAAACGTTGCACTTCCTTACCAGAAAAGGGTGGGTGGGAGGGTAAGAAGAAAAGTGGAAGCAGTCCTACTCTCGCGTTTTGTTTTTCCCTAATATACATATCTACCAAAATATTTGCTAGACTGACAACGACCGTTTGGCTGAAACCCTGAAGGTCGGGATGGCTCTGATACCAATTGTAACTACCTCGGTGAATTACGCTCCAAGATACAAGCCTGGATGAGTGGTAGTGGTTGAAATAGTACGGTGGGGCCCCAAAAGCCACTCACTGGTAGTCCTTTCAGACATCCCAACCACTACCCTATCAACGGGACCTGTACGGGCGGCGTAATCGGCAAGCGAAGGGATCAACTACGTACACAAGTGGGTATGTACGCAAGCCACCATACAAGAGTACATCAGAGCCATACCATCTAGAAAGAAAGGAAATATAGCAACGCCATACGGCAAGATTCAAAAGACCTAGATAGATCTATATTTTAGGATAACTCCTCATACAACACACATCAGAGTATCATGCGGAAGCGGCAAACAAAATCCGAGTACGGATAAGAAGCAAATCGGCATAAGATGCCATAGAAATAAGCATATCCCAACTACAGGTCTCACGGATCCCCGTTCCCGGAATCTCTACACCGAACGATCGTTGCCCACATCTTCGGCTTCTTCCACCCAGTATCCGTCCTGCGAAGGTACCTATCCATCTGAACCAATAATTTATCGTGTGAGACCCTAAGGGTACTCAGCAAGTCTTAATGCCTCTAAAGGGGACACATCCTGGGGTGACGCAATTGCAGCGAAAGATAAACCCTAGCAATTCTACAGATAAACGCTAACCATCCGCCTAACCAATGATAGACGGATGTCCGTGAATTAAGAACAACAGTTATAATGGTAATCTCATCCGATCCATCCTCCTCCCTGCTTACCAACAAGGAAGCGGACGAACAACCCCCCATCCGTTGGCAATTTTATTAACCATTCCATGAGTATTGCACTATTTACTAGTCAAGTTACTTAGTCAGGTTAAGGCGGTACTTTAGTTATGCTTGTCTATGATCAAGAAACTGTGCTCCAAGTCGTCCATATCCGCGGACACGGCTTTCAGAAAGTTTTACCCGGCCGGGGTGCACCAATAGCAACACACGCTCGATCAACCTCGGAAAAACCAAATCAAAACCCAACGAGGCTTTCACGACTGAACAATCACAAGATTCAGAAATATTTCAGGGGGCCACCCCTTGAAGTACACCCGCAACGAAGATAGCTGACTCCGAGACGGACTCAAGGTTTGGGTGGACGGCTGTGAGCGACTGGGAACCCAAAACTGGGCTTGTCGACACCGCGTAAACGTGTCCCGATCCTAAACAGTACAGTGTGCTCCTCGCACAATTTAAATACGGAAAGTAGCATGGCATAAGTACAGGATAGTAAATAAAACCTCAAACTAGTTTGTGGCCCCAAGGAATAAGACTGAATCAAGCTCTGGCCCAGGGGGTTCCCATATACCTCCCGGATGTGGATAGCGCGATAAATCAAGGAACAGGAATCAAGTACTCGGGGTCTTACGGGACACAAGTGAGCAGGAAAAACCAAATAGCAGATGTTGCTCACCGATGCCACTTTCTTTAGTTATCCCACTACTACTCAGATTAAGTTGTTTAGGTACCTCATTATACAACAGACTCTCACATACCCTACACATGATGTTCTACGACTCGCATGGCTCAAACAACTCATATAGTAGTGGCTCATGGGATGGAGGAACAAGCTTGGTGGGGTTTAAAAATAAAGGCCATGCATACTTGGGATTCAATTTAATGCAATCGCGACTCAATGATGCAAGAATAAGATAGAGGCAATAGGTACTGTATGTATGCAAGCATGTGGAAGTGCTTGCCTGTCAACTCAGTTGAAGCGAGGGACGGATCTGGGTAGTGCTCCTGGTTCTCTTGATATAACCCCTGCTCAGTGTCTATCCGAGAAAAACCAAACAAACAAGGCCAACATGAATATAGAGCACAAGCATATGAATAAGATGCGTCAAGCAAACAATCATGCCATGATGAATGATGCACAATTTACATGGCAATAAGGTAGCATGGCATGGTGAGGTGTGAAGGACAAGTAGTAACATTTTATGGGGTTTTGGGTCACATTTTGTTGTCATAACACTTGCTGTACCCTATATTTTTATATGATGCATGCTGCAATTTAAATTATGGATAGCATAAACAGAAAGTTCTCGTCGAGCTGATCATTTTAGACATATCATTTGCCAAATTTGGAATTATAAAACAAAAGTTATTGATTATTTAAATTCTAGTGGCAAATAGTGTAATTTAAATAAACTTGGAATTTTAATTGTGCAAAAGGCAAATTGGATGGCATATTTGAAATCCTTGCATTTTTCTGATATCCAAGCATATATCATTTGTGTGATTTGGAATTACTATGGAAAAGTTATTTGAAATCTAAATTGAATTTGAATTTGAAAACATTTAAACAAAGTTTGAAATTAAACAGACACAGAAAACCTGATCTACTCAGACCAACACACCCACAGGCGCTTACAGGTGGGGCCCCAGGGCTTGCGGTCCCACGCGCCAGCGGCTGAGGGAAAGATGGACCGCGGGTTGATGAAGGGGTTTCCTCAGGGTTTTTTGCATAAAACAACAAGAGGCTGGCGGGTGGGGTCTGGCAGGACTGCGGGTTTAGGCGGGAGAAAACGCGAGGTTCTAATTGCAAAAGGCCAATTCCTGTCGGGCGGCAGCGGCGCAGAGCTCTGCCGGCGGCTGTGACTGGCCGGCGTTTGATTGAGGATGGCGACGCCGCTGCTGCACAAAACACCATGGCCCCAACACGAAAGTTGTAGAGGGAGCCACGGGCTACCACATTGACTCAGGGTTCTAGCACGGAGGAGAGCCGTAGTGCGCGGGGCAGGGCTCTGAACATGGCCAGATCTACTGCTGCTGCAGCTACTGTCGCCAGCACGCGACGCGCGGCGCGCGCGCAGAGCGCTCGACCGAATGCGACGGCGATGCACGGCGAGAGGGAGAGGGAGACGTTGTCTGGGGGGAGGAGGAGCTCACCAGCAGCTCGACGATGTGGTTGGCGAGGCTCGGGAAGGCGAGGATCGGAGCGGGGGCAGCTGGTCGACGCGTCCTGGCGGTCACGGGCACGGCGGCGGCGCGGCTTCTCCGGCGAGATCCAGCGAGCTCCGGCGCGTCACGGCGAAGCAGGGGAGATCGACGCCGCTCCTGGTACTGCTGGCGCGCGTCGGGGAACTCTGGAGCGAAGGGGCGCTGAAGGGGGCGCCGCTAGGGTTTAGGGCCAAGTGGGGCTATGGATCGCTGGGGAGGAAGAAGGAAGGCATGGGGGAGGAAGAGAGGCCTGGGGGATCTGGGGGACAGCTAGGGCGAGGGGAAGGATAAGAGCAACGGGGGGGGCAGGTAGATGGCGTGGCTAGCGTGGGGGAGGGTTTGGACGTGCTCCTCACGTGCATGGGCGCGCGCGAGCTGGCAGGCATGCTCGGGCTGGCAGGTGGGGCCAGGGAGCTGCAGGTGGGCCAGGGGAGCTCGAGGCAGGTAGGGTTGGAGAGGGGTCGGGTAGGCAGGTGTGAAGGGGCCCCTAGGGCAGGGAGAGAAGAGAGGAAGAGGGCCGGCTCGGCTAGGGATAGGTTTGGGGAGGTTAGCTAGGGCATGGTGACCATGTGGCATGCAAGATAGGTCTAGGGGTGGATGGTTGGAGTGGATAGGGAAAGGGGTGCTTTGGGTTGAGATTAGCAAGGGTGTAGTTTAGGTTTTGTTTAGGATGGGTATGGCATGGGGTAGATTTTAGGGTAGCTAAGAGGGGGAGATAGAGAGGTGGTACTTTACTTGATCATGCAAGCTCCAAACAATCCCTAACAAGATCAAGGCAAGAAAAAGAGGAAGAGGGAGAGAGAGATGAACATGCGATGATGGGGTGTTTCATATGCTCACACATGATCACATGTGTATGCTTGGAGATGGGGATAGGGGTTTAGATGATTAGATTTAAAGATTAGCTAGGGAGGTAGAGAGAGAGGGGTGAGCTAGGGTTTTAAACTACCAAAACAAGATCAAGCAAGGAAGGAGTGATCCACTTAGAATTCAAGTAAAAACCAAATACTAGAAAAGGTGGCACTTGCATGGCCCATGCAAAATAATTAATGCCAAATTTATCCTTGTGAAAACAATAATATTAACAAGGCATTATTCATATGCATTCCCAAAAGGTGGGCAAGGCCAAGCAAAGATTATGGGTGGATTCCAACCAACCAACATGAGCTAGAGATAACCCAAATTAAAATGCCAAGCTCATATTAATTGGATGGTGGAATTATAAGGTGGTGAAAGAAAAGGTGGTGGAGTCAATAAGAGAGATGCCCTCAACTCAACTTGGGCATTTAACAATATATCAAGAGCCAAATACAATATCAAGAGGCAACTACAATTAATCATGCACATGAGATAAGAACCAAACAAGAAAGGGTTTTATATGATGCTCAAATGCAAGGTGACATGATGACATGAGCATGATATGATAATGATGCAACAATTATAGGTTGGAAGTGGCCCTTTTTATTATTATAACATGTAGCATTACAGGTGTTAGACACTGGGATGCTACATGTCTGATAAGGGAACTCAATTCACTTCCCATTTTTGGAGACAACTACATGAGTCATTGGGAACGAGGTTGGAATTCAGCACTGCTTTTCATCCTCAAACTGATGGACAGACAGAAAGGACTAATAAGATTCTTGAAGACATGTTGAGGGCATGTGCCCTAGACTATGGAGTCAGTTGGGATGAACGTCTGCCTTACGCAGAATTTTCTTATAACAACAGCTATCAAGCCAGCATTGAAATGGCACCATTTGAGTTTCTCTACGAGAGAAAATGTACCACCCCATTGTTATGGAATGATGTGGGAGAAAGAAGTTTGTTCGGACCAGAACTTATCAAAGAAGCCAAAGAGAAGGTCAAGTTGGTTAAGGACAGATTGAAGATAGCACAGTCCCGACAGAAAAGCTACGCAGATCCTAAGCATAGAGAAGTCACCTATGAAGTTGGTGATAGAGCCTATCTTAGAGTATCACCACTTCGTGGGGTGAAGAGGTTTGGAGTCAAAGGGAAGTTGGCCCCGAGATATGTAGGGCCATTCAAGATTCTGAGTCGTAAAGGAGAGGTTGCTTATGAAATTGAACTGCCAGAGTCTCTGTCAGCTGTCTATAATGTGTTTCATGTAAGTCAGCTTAAGAAATGTCATCCAGAAATGGAAGAAACTTCTTTGAAGGATACTATACCTTTGGAAGAGGTTCAGTTGGAGAGTGACCTCACTTATGAGGAGAAACCCATCAAGATTCTATAGACTGCAGAAAGAGTCACACGGACTAAGACTATCAAGTTTTGCAAAGTTCAGTGGAACCATCATTCCAAAGAGGAAGCAACTTGGGAAAGAGAAGATGATCTTCGGAAAGACCACCCTCACCTATTTGCTAGCGAATCCGAATCTCGAGGGCGAGATTCACCTTAAGGGGGTTAGATTTGTAACATCCCTAAAATCATGTTTCAAACACATGCATATCATCCATGCATCCATGATCATATGAATTTCATTTCAAACAAATCATTTCAAAACAGAAGCTTATATGCTTATTATTTCATGCAAGTTTGCTCTAGCCTTAATGCTATCTTCCAGTGAGAAGAGTACTTGTTTTCATTCAGTAGGGTTTGAAATTCAAACTTAGGCACCATCAAAAGTTTGAACAAAGTTTCAAAACAAAATGAATTTATAAAACCAATATTATGCCTATTATATATATCATAATGGCTTGGTTTTATTTTTATTTTCTTTTGATCAAAGTGTTTGGATTAAACAGTAGTGTTTGACACACATTTGAGTGCAAGGTTTGCAGTATAAAAACCTAGAGAAGATTTGAATTCAAACTCATTTGATTTGGATTTGAAAATCATTTTCAGAAATCAAAACAGAAAAAGAAAAGGAGAAAAGAAATAGAAAAGGGCCAGCGCTACCTATCTGGCCCAACTACGAATCCATCCCAGTAAGCCCACCCGGAATTTTCCCCTCTCTCTCACTCGCAGACACACCCACCAGGTCACTGACCACGCGACCCCACCTCCTCTCTGTTTAACTCGCTGACGAGTGGACCCTGCGACCACGTCGTCTTCGTCGTCAATCACGCGCGGCCGCGACGCTCGCTCCGCCGTTACCTCGCCGCAATCAGCACGCGCTTAATTGCCATTGATACGCCGCGCGATCCTTGCCCCTGCTCTGGCTATAAGACCCCCTCTGCACCGCGGCCATTTCCCCCAACAAAGCCAGAAAGATACGCCCCTAGGCTGCCCGCAATTGCCCTTGCGCCGCCGCAGACAGACGCACTCCGGCAACGAATCTCGGTAAGCACAGACCGCCCTCTGCCTCTAGTTCAAACCACTATGACCAGCATGACCTTGCGCATCCACTAATGCCCTCCGGTTGCTTTCTCATGACCTAGAGCGACGTCCTCGTTCTCACCCGCGAGCACCTGAGCCGCTGCTCGACTCCGACGTGCGATTCAGGTAATATGAGACCGCCCCTTGCCCCCTCTTTGATACAAACTTGTTCGCCAGGCCTTTGCACATATCCTAAACCCTCTGGCTTGTGCTAGGTCGATGCAGAGCCTCGGCAACGTCTTCGACAGCAAGCAACAGACGCCGCTCGCAACTCCGACGAGCTCCAGCGACTGTGTCCGTGCGCCCCTTGCCAAGTCGTCGCCAGGTTGAGCATCAGCGTGTTGTCACGTTTTTGGTAAGCATCTCCGATGACCCTAGAGCCACCTGTAGTGTCGCGCCGCCGTAGGCAGAGCTCGCCGCCGCCAGTAGCCACCGCCAGCGCCGCCCAGCTATGGTCGTTTGATCTAGGACCATTGGATCTGGATCCAGCGCGTGAGATTAGATCACTTAACGAAGCGGTATAGGTAGATCTGGGCCGTGCGATTAAGTCAGATCCAGCGGCTCAGAAGCGTGATCCAACGCGAATCGGTACGGGCCAATTAGAATAAGACGCGTGGAAGCTGTTTAGGTTTAAAAACAGAATTTGAATCTATTAGATGTTTGAATTTGTTTTGGCTATAACTTTTGATCCCCACGTTAGAATTTGACAAATTTTATATCAATGGAATCAGGAGAGCAAGCCCTTTATAAATATGCAATGTGTTTAATGTTTTGCTTCTATTAAAATGGATTTATTTGTAGAAACTTGTGTAGGGCTAATTTGAGTATATAAATTGTTTAAGAATTGTTTTAGAGTTTAAATAAATGTTGTTTGGCAAGCTTTTAACTTGTTTATGAACCAGTACTGTATACTTGCTTTGTTGAGTTTTAAAAATCATCACATATCATATTGCATGCATTCATATATTTTTGTTTGTATATGTTTTATATGTGATTTGTGGCTATGATTTCTTTGTGTAGATTTTGTTGCTAGTGATTGTGATTGTGAGGAGTGTAGCTACTCTCCAAACTACCAAGGCAATTGGTGCTTCATGAATATTTTTATCCCTATGTTTTCTACCAAGCATTAGAAATATTTTGCTAAGTCTTGCATGCTATATTTTTCTTATATGCCATGTTGGGAAATCCTAGTAGTTGTAGAATTGCTAGAAATTTCTAAGTTAAGATGCTTATCTATGCCATGCTTAGCCTAGCTAGTTAGAACCAAGGGTTGGTGAAATATACATGCTATGATGAAAATATTTCTAAGTCTTTGGACTTGTGTTTTGCCTAATAAAACAACTAAGTAAATGAAACACCTGGGTGGAATGGAAGGAATGGCTTATGTTGAGTGGTTACACAAGGCCCATTTCTATGGTTTACCTTGTGTATCTCACTTGTGGAAAGCCACCCAGGAACAAAGAGATTTTAGAGGCCAAATGTTAAGAAGCTTCTAGTGCAGCCACTTGGCAATATGGGCTCTGCCTGGATCACATATGTTGCTAGAACTTAGCCATTTGGATAGTTGGTGGTAGTGGGAATGATAGGTTGGAGCGCGTCCATTTGGTCTAAGGGAAGGCTTCTGAAAGGTCCTGTCTTGGTGAAAATCAAGTTTGGTGGGGAAAGTGCACAACCTCTGCAGATGGAAGAATCTAAGTACTTAGCCAAGTCCATGGTAATGGACAACTTGAGCATCAAGACATGGAAGCTATCAAGAATCTCCTCATCCCAATTTCTAAGTAAAAACTTGTGGGTGAACAAGGGTGAAGGACCTCAATGTCTATTGGTGGTTTCTTGGGAAAAGTTTTGACAAAGAAAAACTTAGTGATTTCAACTAATAGGCAAAACCTATTTTGAGCAAAGCAAACCAAGCTACACTTAGCCAAATTGCATATAGTATCTAGTCCACCTAAATTATACTAAGGTATCACTTGCCAATACTATTCCAATGTATTGACCCACTGTGGTTGTAACTTGTGATGTTGTAGGTTACTCTGATGAGGATTAGGAGTCATGAGTCTACACTCAACATGTTTGCCTGTGGCACATGATGATGAAGACTTTATTTTATTTACTTATTCAAACTCTTGTACTAGGACTGTGGCCTTGGAGTTGTAAACACTATGTTTGTCTCTGGATGACTGTAATAATGACCTTTGTATCTGTGTACTTCATCTTAAACTGTGGATGCTAGTATTGATCCAGGGACTAGCATTGCAATCACAGGGATCCTTTTCCTTTATAAAGGAGGGATCTTACATCTGCAAAACCCAAGCTCATAACAATGGGCATAGACGAGATCGAACCTCGTCAATTGGCGCCATCTGTGGGAAAAGGGGGCGCTGATTGTGCAATCGTGACGGTCCCAACCAAAGCGATCTACAACTCTTCAATGATGGAGATCCATCTCCTCTTCGGAGCTTTCGACTTCACCGCCCACTCGCCAGCCACCATGAAGGACTTCGAGCCCATAGGCGACGGGCTCGAGATTCTGTTCGGAAGCTTCTGCTTCCAAGTGGGACAGACCGGCACCCTCCGCCTCCCAGAGCGGGTGCCACTGCCATCGATCAGGCCCGCCTCGTGGGCCCCGCACCCCGTGTTACGCACATCACCATCGACAGATGAGTCCTATGATAGTAGCAGCTGCAACTCAGATCTATGCAATCCACCATCGGATGAAGGGATCTACGGTTCCGGATCCGAATGCTGCGGCAGCAGCAACCCGACCTAAGAGCGCTACAAATGCGCCACAGTCATCCAGTATCAGGAATAACCCAACCCGCCACCCAACCCGCAGGGTAGAAACGGTGAAAACAGGAGGAGCCAGTCCCCCCGCCCAACGAGGAGGACACCGATCCCAATCGGTAATCCACCTTAGCGAGGAAGGATGGAACCAAGCACGTGAAGCCATGGCAGGAAACAAAATCCTGCCTGTGGGTGCCTCATGAGACCTACTAATGGCGTACCACCTGCTCGTCATCGAAGAGCACACAAAGCAGGTGAAGATGCAAGAGGTGCTTGACAAACGCAAACAAGCGGCCTCGGAGTCCAGTGCGTGGCGAGCTGCGCTCTCCGCCATGGGCGGCTCCAGCTCGCACGGCAACAACGCCAACAAGCACCGTTCTCGCGTAGAGAACATGGACCCCACTGCACGTCGCGAAGTGACCCGAACCCTCAACACGTCCGTCATAGAGATGGATGCCAACGGCAACGTCATCCCGAAGACACCGCAAGCTGCGATCTTGGCAGCCACCACATACCTTGCGTCCCATCCACCTCCGGTGGGGGACCCGAAAAGGTCCATGCACAACTCCGCACTAACCGGACTCGGACTCGTTGGACCTGCGCTCCACGGAGAAGCTCCTACGGAGCCAAAAAAGAAGGCTGCGGTCAGGTTCAACCGCATTCCCACACCTTCATCTAACGAGGAAGAACATGAACTACCTCGAAGGCACAAGAGCTCGCGACATCGTAGCCGTGACTACGACGCTCGAAGAGAGCTCACCCAATGCAAGATCGACAAGGCACGCGCCAAGCGTGTATGCTCATATGAATCCAAAGAGGATGATGATGAAGGAGAACTCTACGGGGCTTGATGCTTCAGCAAATCTGTTCGATGGACACGGATGCCAAGGAACTTCAAGCTCCCTTCGTACACTCAGAAGTTTGACGGCACACAGGACCCCAAGGCGTGGCTCAGCGACCACCTATCGGCCGTCAAGCTGCACGCCGTCAGCAAAAACACCGCCCTACAGTGCCTTCAGCTGCAACTGGCAGGCGCAACCCGGATCTGGCTTAGCAGCCTATCCTCTGGATCCATTCGAAGCTGGGAGGAACTGGCATACAGCAAAGGGCCGGCCTCCATCGAGGAGCTACGGGCCTGCACCCAGCGTACGGGCGATTCCATCCGCTCATACATACTGCGCTGGACCAACATCAAAAACTCCGCGGTGCACATCTCGGAAGAAAGGACGATCGATGCCTTCAAGGACAGCGTCAAACACCCAGACTTCAAGGAAGAGCTTGGGCGCATAAATCCCAAAACGCTGGACCACCTCATGGACATTGCCAACAGTTGGGAAGATGGCGAGGATTCCCTCCACCGGGCGCATTCAGACGATGAGGATGAATACAGCCGAAGACGTGAACACCGTAGCAAACAAAGATCGCGCGTCTACGACGATCGTGATGGACCCGACATGGTCGCAGCTGGCTACGCCGACCGCCGCAATGAGAGTAACCGCAACAGCGGCGGATACCGTGGAAATAACTTCTGCGATGGGGGGCGCCTAGTGCAAACGTGGCAACGCCGCGGCCGCGACGATGAGCCCTCGGCATATGACAAGTTGTCAGGCCCATGCACCATCCACTTCTACATTGACAA
The DNA here is from genome assembly GCA_910589765.1 of Avena atlantica. Lineage (NCBI taxonomy): Eukaryota > Viridiplantae > Streptophyta > Magnoliopsida > Poales > Poaceae > Avena > Avena atlantica. The sequence continues at coordinate 306,553,897 of OU342736.1, forward strand.
GTAGGATGGGAAAAAGAAGGCAAGCCACATGCTTAAGGACTGTCGCGAGTTTCAGAAACTCAGCGAGAGCATGGCCCAGATGAGACAGCAGGCCCCGAATCCTGGATACGGGCACGCACCCGCACCAGGAGACATCGCCCACGGAGGTCCTCCACCACCACCCGCGGGACCTGCGAATAATACAATTGCACCCGCACAGAACAACGGCGAAAATGGGTACCCCGCGCCGAAAGGGTCACTGATAATCCAAAAGGGGCGCCCAACAAGCAGGGTGCAAAAGAAAATCACCCGCCAAGTCAGTTTGGATATGACCGCTCCACCCGCCATCCCTGAGTACCTCAGCGGTTCGGAGTCCTACATCACGTTCAGCCGTTCGGATCACCCCCGCCAGATCCCTCACCCAGGTCATGCTGCCCTGGTGCTCGAGGCGCAAATCAGAGGGTTCGAGATGAGCCGCGTCTTCATGGACGGCGGCAGCGGCATCAATCTGATGTTCGCTAGCACCTTAGCGGAAATGCGGATCCCGCTATGCATCCTGGAACAATCCGACACAACGTTCCACGGCATCGTCCCGGGGAAGGGCATATCCCCCCTGGGAAATATATGGCTCGACGTCATCTTCGGCAAGCCCGATAACTTTCAATGCGAGCAACTTTAGTTCGAAGTGGTGGATTGGCCATCACAATACCACTCCATCCTTGGGCGCGTGGCATTCGCAAGGTTCCTGGCAGTACCGCACTATGCGTACCTGCTACTCAAGATGCCGGGACCTAGGGGCATCATCACGGTCCACGGGAGCTTTACCCGATCGGATCACTGTGACAGGGACTTCAACAGAATCTCCTAGTCATTCACCATGCAGGAGGAGCTCACAAGGCTCCGAGAAGTGACAGACAATGGGGCACCCCCGGTCTCAAGGCAAAACGCACCCGACATGTCGTTCGACTCAACAGTCAACACGAAAAAGGTGCAGGTCCACCCGACGGACACCTCCAAGACGACGCTGATCGCCAACAACCTCAGCCCCACATAGGAAAGCGCGCTCGTCAAATTCCTCTATGAGCGCTGGGAAATCTTCGCCTGGTGTCCTGCGGACATGCTAGGAGTTCCTAGGGAATTCGCCGAGCACGCACTCAATGTGTTCCCAGATATCAATCCCGTCAAACAGTCAATCAGGCGACTCTTCGAGCCACGAGCCGAAGCCATCGGAGTCAAAGTCAACAGACTGCTCAACACTGATTTCATCAGGGAGATCAAGGAAAGCGAGTGGCTGGCCAACACCGTGATGGTCCCTAAAAAGGACACGGACATCCTGCGGATGTGCGTGGACTTCACCTCGCTGAACAAGCACTGCCCGAAGGATCACTTCCCTCTACCGCAGATCGATCAGATTATCGATTCAACTGCAGGATGCGAGAAACTCTCCTTCCTCGATGCCTATTCAGGATACAACCAAATTCGACTAAAGGTCGAAGACCAGGAGAAAACAGCGTTCATTACGCTGTTCGGGGTGTTCTGCTACAACATAATGCCTTTCGGGCTGAAGAACGCAGGTGCTACGTACCAGCGGTGCATGTAGGCATGCCTGAAGAGCCAGATCGGCCTCAATATACAGGTCTACGTTGACGACATAGTCATCAAAACAAGGGAGGCCGAGAAACTAATCGACAATCTCCGCGAGACATTCGACAACCTTGATCGCTATGAGATCAAGCTGAACCCAGAAAAGTGCGCCTTCGGCATCCCATCTGGACAACTACTTGGCTACTTCATCTCCCAGCGAGGGATCGAGGTGAACCCGAAGAAAATCCGGGCCATAATGGCCATGGAGAAGCCGAAGAACATCAAAGGGGTCCAGCAGCTCGCTGAACGCATCACGGCGCTGAGCAGGTTCATCAGCCTCATGGGTGAAAAGGCCCTACCTTTCTACCAGCTGCTGGCAAAGCAGACAAATTCAAGTGGACGCCTGAAGTAGATGACGCATTCGAAGATCTAAAGCGGCTGCTCTCTACCTCGCCCGTCTTGGTCACACCCAAGGAACGCGAGCCTCTACTGCTATACATAGAGGCCACACATCAGGTGGTAAGCACCGTGCTCGTGGTCGAACGACTCGAAGATGGAAAGACTCATGGGGTCCAACGCCCTATCTACTACCTCAGCGAGGTATTGACGCCAACTAAATAGAGGTACCCTCACTACCAAAAACTCGCCTACGGCGTGTTCATGATGGCTCGTCGGCTGAGCCACTACTTCTTGGAGCATCAGGTGATGGTCGCCAACGAGGCACCCCTGAACAGCATCCTGAACAACCCGGAAACCAAGGGATGCGTGGCCCTGTGGGGCATCGAGTTGCCCCTCTAGATATAGTCTACGAGAAACGTCATGCGATCAAGTCACAAGTCCTATTGGATTTCCTAGTCAACTAGATGGAGCTACAACTGCCGGACACTCTAGACATGACGCGTTCATGGACGATGCACTTCGATGGCTCCAAGCGCGAGGATGGAGCAGGATACCATAGAAGAACAACAGTCCATGAAGGAAGTCGTGGACCGGGAAAGAAAAACTGCTGATAATGAAGGCGATAAACATCACCCGAAACTCTAGAGGAGGACGGGGAAATACCTCTTCACTAGGAACCTTGACGGCCTCCCTGTCCTGCGGAGTAAACCCCGCTCACGAAGCTTGCGCAGGTCGCCCTCACGCGTCTCCGACTGTCGCCAGCCACCGTCGGTGACACGAGCGGCGGCGGTGCCCTTCTTGCAACCGGCAGCAGCGCTGGTACCAACTGCGGCGGAGGCCTTGTTCGGTTTCCCCATTGCAGTCCGACGATGGCGGCGGCGTGAGCGCAGAAAATAGGACTGGAAGGATCGAAGAACTTCTAGCACGCGGCGAGAAAAACTCAAGAAAGTGGAAGCAATGAGAAGCGAATGGCTGCGATGAAAACAAACAAAATTTTCCCCACAGATTATAAGGACGAAGACGATAAACAGGGACCGTCAATCGGGAAGCCCTAGCACCAGCGTCAAATCCAACCGTCCACGTGTCAGCACGGCAGCGAACCGTCGCTTGCACGCCGTCCACTACGTGCGAAAATCGAGGAGACGCCGTAATTATTGCCACGTCATGCATGACCAGTAAACTCCAAGTCAGAAGGTGGGACCCATGTTCGTCCAGTTGTGTCAACTCTGGCGCCGCAGACGCTTGATGTTACCTGATCATCAGCACTGACGTCATCAAGGCCATACTGGCAACGGTAAAAAACTTTCGGCAAACAGCTAAAAGTACTCACTCGAGCAACTACTTGGGGGCTACTCCTATCAGGAGTGCTGACCGCACACCGGAAGCATGAATAGCGTAATACGCCAATGACCTATTTTTCTTTGAGTCCTCCATTGAGTCTTCGACTCCACTACGGACTCGGGGGCTACTCCCATAGGGAGGAATGATTCAAGCATCCAAAAAATTTGTGTTCTACAGACCTGAAGCCCATAATGGCTGAATTAAAGTCTCCGCTCGAGTCTACAACTCGAACAGACACTCGGGGGCTACTCCCATAGGGAGTGCTGGTCGCGCACCCTATGAATTCTTCGACTGGGATCCTTCGGATCAGAATACAAAAACTTTTCAACAACTCTGCCCCAACCAACGCTAAGTGAGAAGAATTCTCCTTGGCCACCCGAAACAGCTCCGCGGTGATAAAACTTCGGATGTTGTGTCTGCGACGCAAAGATAAGACCTACAGATATCATTTGACGGCCTGGCAACGCACACGACTGCGCTCTGCTAGTAAAAATCCGTGCTAACAGGCACGATGAAAATCCTGATCGATGCGTTGGGTGCATCATTCGAAAATAACTGGGATTCCACTCCTGTAAGTCCTCAACGGCCTGAGTCGAATTTGCGCCAGCATCTGTTCCAGGTTCGAGTCGAGGGACTTGAATCTGAAGAAGATCGTGTTGTTTTGTCCTAAGACAGTTAACTGACCCTGATCCGTCGGGAGAGTCAGGCACACGCATCAACAATCCCTACATACTAAAATCATTCTCTGATGAATAGAAACAACTGCACTCGAAAGATTGAAGAGTCCTCAGCCGTATCAACGATTCGACTGAACACTCAGGGGCTACTAACATGGTTATACCCTGCGGGTACACGACATCAGCATACCTGGTCCATCCCAAGGAAGGCCCACAAGAATATACGCGTCCCATGAAGATTTTCAGGTGGCCCAAGCCGAGGACATCTTCAGATCCTTTGAGAGCAAGAATAGAACAAAGATAGAATATTCAAAAGGGTAAACCCTAAACCTGTAACTGACTCGATCTGTGCCCGGGACCTACCTACCTCTATATAAAGGCTAGGAGGGCATGACGAGGAGAAAATATATCTCATACCACCGCATACACACCTCCTCGCCAGATTGCATCTGCGTACCCTGTAATTTTTGATTCTGCCATAATCAAGAGAAGAGAAGCAGGAGTAGGGTTTTCCCTTCGGGGGCCTAAACCTGGGTAAATCTCGTGTCCACTGGTTGCTTTTCTGTTAATCGTTCTGCGATCTCCAGCACCCCCATCTTCTCCAAAACCCAAGCTCATAACAATGGGCATTGACGAGATCGAACCTCGCCAAGCGCCGTCCTTTTGGGTCGACGGGGCAGCGCCGACGAGCTTGTATGGCGGCGGAGCACGGAGGTGTTTAGCGACAGGGCGAGCCAGAAAGGGAGAGGGCAAACAGGGGGCACTGGAAGATGCAGGAGCTCACCATGGAGGCAGTGGAAGGGTTAGTGAGGCTGGGCAAGGTCGGAGGGCGCTGGAATCAATGGTGAGGCGATGGCCGTTGACGGGGAGGGAGGTACCAATTGCAGCGTTAGGAACGGCTCCGGCTTGCGCTGATTAGGGAAATCGATGGAGTCGAGCACGAAGGTCCCTTCGGTATGATCAAATGGATGAGGGGTGGACGGAGACGACGGCGACAGACGGCTCTGGTCGGAGCTAGGGTTCTACCTACATGGAGAGAGAGAGAGCAAGCCCGGGGGAGAGTGAGAGGATAGGGTGCACATGAGGGCGTCGTGGCAATCTTATCTTCGCGTCTGGGGCAGTGGATGCATCGCGACGTCCGGTGGAGATCGACGGTGCGCGCTCGGGCACATAGCATCTTGTTGTCGTGAGGGAAGAGGACTACGTTGTCGGGGCCGAAGCGATATGGGCCGGTGTTGGGCCGCACTTGTGCTGGATACTACATGGCTAGGCGGCAGGGAGAGAGGGAAAGAGATGCGCCTGCTGGGCTGCGTCCTGTTAGGGTTAGCTGGCTCTGTTTTTATTTCTGAAATGTTTTTCTTTTTGTTTTGCCTTTTCTCTTTTGTATTTAAATTTCAAGCCTGTTTTGAGTCATTCAAAGATAATAGAAGCTTTATAAAAGTCTATAAAATGTCGAGTGGCCCTTTTATTCAGAATTGGCTCCACACTTTTGGGTTTCTAAAATATTTCAAAACCATTTGAAGAGTTTTCAAAGATAGGGGAGTTAGGGTTTTGGGTTTTTAATTTCCTTTTCTTGCATTTTCTTTAGATAACACCATATGATGCTCATTCTATGCACATACAAACCCTAATTACTATTAGAAGAACTAGGGTGTTACAATTTTATCCCCCTTAAAAGAATCTCGTCCCGAGATTCACATGTAGGAAGATAAAAGGAACAGGGTTACACTAAACTTCGACGATCTTCTCGAAGAGGTTGATCCATGCCACCATTATTGAATGAATGAATGAAGCACTTCCTAATCTTCGAGGTGGATGCTCATACTAAGGAAGAGAGGGAATGATACGAAACCACAATTGAGTATCTCATGATCAACTCATCGATAGATGTTTCACAAACATCTTTAGAGACAACGACATGTAACATGCCAAGGTAGAGGAGGAAACAAGAGGAGAAAGTTTGAAGTTGACGCTTAGCTGGTCTTCGTAAGGATTGAGACCAAGGATATTACAGAAGAGTTTTGACTTCTGAGGGAAGATAGCTTCCAATAGAAAGAACATGACCACAAACTTCGAGAGATAAACCTCTACTAAACAACTTAATAGAGCTTTACAGGTGGAAGAGATAGATACCAACAAAACCAAGCCGTTGAACTACTTTTGAAACAGAAGGGTCACTCTTTCTTTCAACAGAAGGCCAATACATAAAGGTGTTTTATGGAGAGGACTCGTAAGAGCCACAAAGAACATGTAACAAGAGAAACTATTGATTACCAAAATCATAGTCGCTCTTCAAACACATCTAAGAAAGCAGAAAGGACACTCTTTATTCATCCATGATTATCAAGATCTTAGCCAAAGATCATGATATCACTTTACAACACCAAGATGAATAGTGGAGAAGATTCCTAATGACACTAGAAGAAAGAAACTCCATTCTCAGACTCCAAGTACTTGGCATAACAAGACGCTTGCCAATATAGAAGGGTCTGGAGGATCGACCGGGAGACATTTAGCAACACTACTTTAAATGTTCTCCTTGATGTTTAAAATACTGATATCGGGCTACTGACAGGCCTTTAACCAGTCATCAAGTAAAGGTTGGACTTCGTATGCAAAGGAAACTATAAAAACAACTCCTATAACAAACCATATAAGATGCCTCACGAGGAGTGATTGTTATTGCTGATTTAAGAGAATATGACAAAAGGTATTTCCAGCTAAGTGTGTACACCATTACATCAATCTTGCCAGATGTATAGTGAGACCCATGTCAAAACCTTGCGGAACACCAACCATTATTGCTGCTTGAGATTCATCTTTGGTTAAGTGGAGAGATACTTCAGACACAACATATCTGAACAGAAAGTGTGCAACATTTACCACGAAGGTAAAGTCACTAGATTCTCAACACATGGACTTGAATGTCAAGCTCCAAATGATGAGCTAGTTTGCAGAACCAATCTGATAGCAAATTATCAGAAAACAATTGCACCTCCATGATTTGTTGGCAATGAATCACAAGTGAATCCTAGTTAGGAAACATTTAGGAGGATATAGAAGTTGTGTTGGAGTTCTTATCTTCAGTGAACAAATCAATTAGTGGCTTGGTGTGCTTGGAGGATCTTTTCAAGATGTGAAGGTATCATCCTACCATATCAAAAGTTCTTCGCACATGCTTGACTAACTTGAAATGATTCCAGAGGAAACAAAGACGACTCTACTCGAATCCATGGCGACATCTTTCAACATTTGCATGTGAATCAAAAAAATTCACTTCTGACATCCAGAACATGCTTTGAGATAGCACGAAGACGGTTCTCAAAAGTTTCCAACATTAATACCAAATGTTGCATATGAATCTCATATAACATAGAGAAGATAAGGATGCCATCAATGGGCTTAATAACAACCTTATCGAGACACTCCATTAAGATGGACACATATGTTATATGAACAAGGCATAAACATTGGTCAAACCAGAGGACATGAAGATGTACTTAAGTGAGACATCACAAGTGGATACACCATCAGAATTGTCCTTGGAACTGAGTTTGATTTGACGATTGCCCAAATAAAATCAAAGGAGGGAAGATAACATATCCACAAAGGACATATTATATTACTTTAGCACGAACAAAACTAGACATCCCTTGAAGGAGGAAAAAGTTGGATAGAACTTTTGTCTTACAACTATCCAAGTTGTTGTTTAAGCTCAACCAACTAGTTCAAGGGTATCCAGTAGGGATCCTTGGATAAAGGAGCAGTTCAGAGAACTTGCTTGCTCAAGAACTTGACAACACAGTCATGTGGCAACATGGTGATACTTCTAGAAGACATCCAGAATATCACGGACCACCGATATGTCATAGAGCTCAAGAGGGAAACTTTCTTGGTAAGGCAAGAAGACATAGTGTCAGAGTTCTTGTACGAACCTAACACTTTGACCAAAGAGGATGCAATAGAATAACAGACTTGCTAGCACAGTCAAACTTCGCTTAGTGATAGGGTTAACCAATCACGCTAAGAATGATACACATGTCGTTAAAGTTCAAAGCAATAAGAATTGCTAAGAATCTTAGATGGTCACATTATTACGCACACGCAACATTCCTGAGCGCGAACAACAAATAGGAAGGGTGGGTAAATATGTGTAAGGGCATCACTTCATTAAGAGGGTTATGAATGTTAGAACGACCTCGTAATATAAAGGAGTGTGATAATCTAAGGTAGAACAGAACATAAGTTGATCAACGCTTATTGGTCTGCGGATTACAACACTTTGACCTGATCTTAGAAATGACGAGGTACTAGAGTATGCTTTTCCTGACATCTGAACTAGTTTGTCTTGACGGACCACAATAGTATCTTGCATTGGAAGATACCAGTGCATTTACTACTTGGCTGCCAACTGGTAAACAAAGGTAGGAAAGCAAGAAGGGAACGGAACATGCTCAGGATAGAATCCCAAGATGTGGATGCATAAGTCAACAATCTTCCGAAGACCTATGCAGAGAAGGGAAGGTGTGGAAGAGTCACGAGTATAGATGTGAGATTCACTAGGAGAACTCTTGTCATGATCTATTTGGTTCCATTAAAGAACATCTGCCATAGCATGTGGTAGGGAAAGTCCTTTATCGTCATTTTTCAATAGCAACAATATCCACAAGCTTGAAGGCTATACTAAAATATACTAGCCATCCTGAAGTAATGTGTGAACATTAAAAACAGGGGTCAAAGGTTTGGATCTTCGGTTAAAGGTCAGCTTCATGTACAAGATTCACAAGATCAGAATCAAGTATAATCGAGTATCTTCGGTTCAAGTCCAAGGGTTAAAACTTAGAGAAAGGAGTAACTACTACTTGAGTGACAGAGGTACACTACAAAATAGTAATCATGAGTAACTTCCAAGAGAAGAAACAACTTTTGAAGTACCCAAAAGAATAAAAAGGAGGCTCATGAGGCAAAAGGAAACCTCGAAGCCTAGAATAGGACATTGTGATCCATCACCATGATGTTGTGGTCCATAAGATAGAGAGATCATGATGGAAAGAAATCTCTCATAAGAAACAAAAAAAGGGAAACAAGGAACACACACACACCAGAGTCTGAAGAACTTAACACTAGGTCAACTGGTTGAGAAATGACATGCCTGGAAAGGCACCTAAGCTTTGAAAGATAAGACAAGATAGCAAAACTTTTCCAAATCAACACAAGATAAGATGACCCAGAGTTAGAGTGAAATTGTATAAGGAGAAAAAGAAGCATACCAGAGTTTTCGCACATAATTTTCATCTTTGAAAATAGTTTTCACAAGGACTAGACTCAACATCGACCAATAGAAAGGGTTTCCTACAGTCAGTACTGCTCTAATACTAAAACATGTGACACCCCTAGGATTAAGGCTAGACAAATACCAGACCTTCGTATAAACATAAGCCTAACCTAATCTCGAAAGCGTACAGAGAAAAAATTGATAACACAGCAGTGACCTACGACTCAAAATTATTATAGCAAGATCATAACTGAGCGAAGAACCAGAATATTATAAATAGAGGTCATTGACCACAAACATCAAACAACAGAAGGCAAATTATGATATTAAGTATAGCATACTTAACAAATGGCCTAAGAGGCCTGAAGCATAACGATGACGTCCAATCCATAGATCCCAGACTGCCGGCTAGGAACCAAAAGCTACTCGTCGATGTCGATGTTGTGCAGAAGTCATCTTCTATGGTAAAACTTACTCTGCGCAAAAGTATCAACAAAGCAAGGGTGAGTACAGGGTGTACTCCGCAAGAATTATGGCTGGTGGAGTTGTTTTGCATAAATTCATATTTGTTTGTAAGAATAAGGGAGAAGAATCTCGACTAATCAAAATAATTTAAAGGGGATAAGAGAGCGATATCTCTAGCTTTGATCATATTTTGATATCCATCGAACCATTATCAGCTAAACCTACCAACTAGGATCACCCCCTCGTACCCATGAGGAAGCATCCTTAAGCACACATTGATCTACCAAGTTTAACAGTTAGGTTCAAGTTATCTATGATCTTAGAATCTAGTCACCAAGTCGTCCATAACCGTGGACACAGCTTTTCAAAAAGATTTAACCCTGCAGGGGTGTACAACTTTATACACACGTAACAACCGATTCTTAATGCCAGTTAACATTGGCCCTCTTCCTGGGAAGGCCGGCAGAGAGTGGTAGACCACGACCTTTACCTTGCTTTCACCGATACCATGAGTCACGCACTAGGGAGATTCCGCCGTAACGGGTCGAGTCCCGAAGTCGGTCCTTAATGATGTGCACAGGTTTTGATATTACGGAGACCAGGCCTCTCCCATTCCCTGCCACACTTACCTACATGTATGAATGCATTTCCTTCACCTCCTTTAGGAAGAACCAGAATGCGTATTTCCAATGGAACGCCCGAAGTATGTGAATCATGGAATCTACTCGGCAAGTTAGTTGGCCGAGGGGGTTCCCAGGCTCCCATGTGACTGTACGCTCATCTTGGTCCATAGGCAAGAACTCAGGTCCTAGTAGTGGCAAGTATGGGACTGCAAAAACCACAACCCACCGTGGCATCCCATACAAGCTTTAACATGTTTATTTTTCATCTCTTATCATACCACCTCATCCTGGCAAACGAGGTTCATTCATAGATCTGATTCATCAACCGGATGGACCAGCAGTATCCGCTAAGCATGGCTAAGCACAACAGATATTATAACTCTAGCAACGCTTCACAAGCTCAAAACCTAGTTATGGTAGGAGTAGTGGATTAGGGAATATAGCCTTCAAAGGTAACATGCATAAGATAGGATTACCCTAACTATCGATAAAATACTTTAGAATCACATGCATATGGCAAGAATGTAAATACTCTAACAGCATAGGATTCATATGTATGTGTGGGTCTTCGCTTGCCTTTTCCTGTTGGTAACCAATAAGAAGATCTTCGAACACTTGGTACTTGACTTGATTATAGTTGATCAAGTATTGGTCTTCGAGATTCCACAGTGTTAATCTCGGGCTTCGATCTTGATCTCGATATCGTATTCTATCAGAGAAGAACCAAATACCGGAAATAAAGGAAACAATCAACACATGGCATTGATGCATTTCTCAATCAAGGATGATGATATGACAAGTAAAAGTTATTGAAATTGAAACCCTAAAAATGCTTGGTAGTTTAATCAGGGTTTCGAGGGGTCCAAACCCTTATTCGGAGAAACCCCAGGTGCATATGAGAGGGTTCATTTAGTTATTCTAATTAAGTTGCAATTAAAGTTGTTTAACAATGCATGATTATAACTTAAATAGGTATGGATCATTTTTCTGAACATTTTGATATATTATTGGTATTTTTCTGAATTAAAGAAAATTAGTTATTGAATTTACAAGTTTTATTCATTTTATTAAATTATTTAAACCATATTAATACTCTTTTCTGAAAATATAAGAAACTCGACAAACTTTTTACACCAGGGCACAGCTAGCCAGAGAGACTGACGGAGTGGCCCCAGTGCCAACTCAACCTCCACGTGGACAGAGCGGGTCCCACGGCTTTTGACTGGGTTGATTGTGCGTCGCTGACGTCATGCCAATGACAGCGTGATGCCAAGACGGCGGTGCTCCTCCCAGTTGACGAACGGGACGACGGAGTAGGGTAAGCGGTCATGCGTGGTCGTGTGTGTTGGATGCACGAGGCTGCAGGGAGCCAAACGGTGGTGGCACCGCCCCTTTTGGGTCGTCGGAGCAGCGCCAACGAGCTTGTATGGCGGCGGAGCACGGCGGTGTTCGGCGACAGGGCGAACCAGAGAGGGAGATGGCAAACAGGGGGCACTAGAGGATGCAGGATCTCACCATTGAGGCAATGGAGGGGTCGGTGAGGCCGGGCAAGGTCGGAGGGCACCGGAATCGATGGTGAGGTGACTGCCGGTGACGGGGAAGGAGGTACCAATAGAGGCGTTAGGAATGGCTCCGGCTTGCACTGACTAGGGCAATCGACGGAGTCTAGCACGGAGGTCTCTTCGGTGTGCTCAAATGGATGAGGGGTGGCGCCGGAGCTACTCTTCGAGCACAGGGAGAGAAAGAGAGCAAGCCCGAGGGAGAGTGAGAGGATAGGGTGAACACGAGGGCGTCGTGGCAATCTTATCTTCGCGTCTGGGGCGGCGGATGCATCACGACGGCTGGCGGAGATCGACGGCGCGCGCTTGGGCACGCAGCAGCTTGCTGTCGTGAGGGAAGACGACTACGCTGTCAGGGCCGATGTTGGGCCACACTTGGGCTGGCTGCTGCATGGCTAGGCGCCAGGGAGAGAGGAAAAGAGATGGGCCTGCTGGGCTGCGGCCTATTAGGGTTAGCTGGCTCTGTTTTTATTTCTGAAATGTTTTTCTTTTTCTGTTTTGCATTTTCTCTTTTCTATTTAAATTTCAAACCTGTTTTGAGTCATTTAAAGATACCAGAAGATTTATAATAGTGTATAAAATATTGAGGGGCCCTTTTATTCATATTGGGCTCCACACTATTGGGCTTCTAAAATATTTCAAAACCATTTGAAGAGTTTTCAAAGAGAGGGGAGTGACGGTTTAGGGTTTTTATTTTCCATTTTTGCATTTTATTTAGATAACACTACATGATGCTCATGCTATGAACATACAAACCCTAATTACTATTAGTAGAACTAGGGGTGTTACATGGAGAAGACGGTCAAGCTGTAGATAGAATATTCAAGGGTGAAACCCTAACTTCTAACTGACTCGTCCTACTCCCGGGACCTGGCCTATCTATATAAAGGCTAGAAGGGCACGACAAGGAGGACCTTGACAACTCATACACACACCTCATGCCAGATCGCATCTGTCGAGGGGATCACCCCAGGGTAGGCTAACCGGACAAGATATACAGGCAGTGTAACTGCCAGCCGGCTAGCCCAGCTGGATGTAAAAACTCAAGAGCAGGTCAGGAAGAAGACCAGACCCAGATCAAGCTAGCAAACCAATCATCCAGATAAAAAGCACTCCTAAAGACGTCCAGTCGGCTGGATCACGCCAGCCGGATAAAGCAAGACAGACCAAGGACTAGCTTGCAGGACCCACTACTAGGAAAACGACTATAGGTAATCCACACTTCTGTGGCGCACTTGCTAGTGGTGCCCCACGGATGAAATAGGCGTGGCGCACTGCCCACAGGTGCCCTACGGCTAACTGTCGTAAGTGTGGCGCACATGGGGGTGGTGCGCCACGGCTATGTGTAGGCCAGGGCACATGTGGCCACAACACACATACCCGTAGCGCACTAGGTGAAGGTGTGCTACGGATGTGTCACTTAGCCGTAGCGCACCTTGACCTAGTGCGCTACGGGCATGTGTGCTCCAACAGCTGGGTCAACTTAGCCGTAGGGCACTCTGCCCTAGTGCCCTACGGCTAAGTGGCCTGCACCAACTCCACCCCCCGGTGGATCGCCTTTTTAGGTTTTGAAAAAATAAAAGAAAATAATAAACACTTCAAAAAATAAAATCCTTTCATATTTAGGTAGGTAATGTGGTATAGTTTCTAGGAAAATTAACAAACACGAGTTTCCACTTTTTCTAAAAAAAAAGTCATGCCACGGTAAAATGGCCGTAACTGTTGCATACGATGCCGAAAAAAATCGTATAATATACCAAAATGACGAGAACGAGATTTCGCATCCGCTCGCAACCACCTCCGGTCGTTTAGCGATGTTTTAGATTTTCAAAATTCGAAAAGAGTAAAAAGTTACGGTCAAAAGACCGTTTTTCCTGTAGAAAAAAATAGAGGGCAACTTATCCAAAGCGCACTACCACCTAGTGCGCTACGAGTAAGTTGGGCGGGATTCAAAATTTGAATCCCACCCCGCCCTCCTCCCCTTTCCTTCCCCCTTTTCCCTTTCCATTTCCCTTCTCCTTCCTACTTCTCCCTTCTCCTTCTTCCTTCTCCTTCTCCTTTTCCTTTTCCTTCTCCTCTCCTTGAAGTGGCGGCGCGACGGCGGCCTCCTCCTCTCCTTGCAGTGACGGTGGTGCGGCAGCGGTGCAACGGAGGCCTCCTCCTCTCCTTCTCCTCCTCCTCGCAGATACAACGGGCGATGGTGGCATCCTTCTCCTCACCGACCTCCCTTCCTCCCTCTCTTCCTACCTCCCTCTCTTCCTACCTTCCTTTCTCCAAACACACCCTTCCTACCACCTCGACGCCAGCGAGGACTAGAGCGGCCACGGCCTCCTGCATCTCCCATGTGGTGGTAGGTCGTGGCCACGGCCATGCTCCGGCGAGGTGACACAACGGCGGCGATGCACGTACCTGATTGCTTCTGCAATTCAAAACGAGGGTGTTTTTGCATTTTTTGTTTTTTGAAAAACACATCCATGGCGCACCCTGTACCCCTACCTGTGGCGCACCTGATAGTGCGCCACGCCTATCTCGAGATAACCGTAGCGCACCAGGCAGTGCGCTACGGGTAAGAGATAGCCGTAGCACGAGGCCCGTGGCGCACAGCTAGTTTGCCACAGATGCTCTTTTCAGGTGCGCCACGAATGACCATTTTCCTAGTAGTGGGTGCTGGATCTTCCTGACGAAGCCATGAGCTATGTTGTACTCGTGCACGGTAGCGTTCAGCCGACGCTGGTTAACTGCGACCTTGGTGGCTTCCTCCAGGAGCTTCTAGCGTGTAGCTTCGAGTGCTACCGCCGCAGCCACTGGATCCGTCTCGACGATGACCGGAGCGCGCAGATGCTGGATGGAGGCGGTGAGAGGGTCTTGCGCTTGCTCGAGCGCGGAGTTTTCTCTTCCTGCCCGACGTTCTTGAGGCTGCCGATGGTTTTCGTGAGCGTTTAACATCATGACTTCGACGCAACCCCTGCGGCTGGGACATAGATGAGGGGAATGTCGAAGACGGGGGTGACCACGCTGGGAAAACCCTCAGCGACAGTGGCGACGTAGACGCAGACGCAGACGCTGGGAAAACCCAAAATGCATGATGGAGCCGCCGGCGGGGAAGGTGTTCCTAGCAAAACACGCTGCGTTGTCGATGACGCAGTCGAAAGCACCGAGCGTGAGAACGAGGCCAGAGGCCACACGTTCGCCGGCGACGAGCAGAAGTCCCGTGCGGAAGATGATCCCAGCCGAAGCGCTGTGCCCCACGGTGGACGCCAACTGTCATGGTGTGGAACACGGCAGAGCCATCATGGATGGCAAAGAAGGGACACACGGATGCATTTGGTGGCTCACGCAACGGGTTGGGCATGGTGCACTGCAAACAAAGGGATGTACCCAGGTTTGCGGCCCTCTTGGCTAGGTAACACCCCTACTCCTGCAAGATGAACTATGTATGGGAGCTTGATGCTCAGTACAGATGCTCCTTCAGCTGTTTCCTTAGCTACTATCGATGCCTAGAGGAAGATGGGAGCTAGATGCTAACACTTCTCTTCTTCTATTGTTGCCTCTACCTAGAACCCTGGCTCTGCCCTCCCTTATATACCGGTCTGGGGGGAAGATTATAGTTCGGGTCCTAGTGCTTACTGTTTGGATATGGGTTCACATTGTAGGGCCGGCTACAGGGCCCAGCCGGTGGGCCAGGACCCAGTCCGACCTTATTTTAGCGTCATCCTTCTCTTTAGTGGTCACCCGGCTTCCTTTGGGGCGTCACCCCTGCTTTAACGGTCATCCGGACTACTTTCGCTAGTCCAGTCGACCGTCTTGATTTATCTTCGCTGGGTAGCACTGGGCATGACGGCACGCCAGCTTCTTTGATGACGAGGGAGAGACAAAAGCGTACCCCGCACGGAGCACTAGTCCTTCCGTGCTCTCCATCGAATCCGAGGTGAGGCGGGTGGGAACGGCCTCCCGGCCGGTTCTTCTGGCCACCGGCTCGACGGGCCAACCGGGAAGGTTATAAGCCCAGCCAGGCTTGCTAGCCAGACGGTTAGAGTTGTATTTCTTGGAGGCCAGGCGGCCTGCATCTTCTGGAGCCAGCCTACTTGTGCCTGGCTTTCCCCACCCGGGGGTTATCCCCCTAACATGGATATCAAAAGATGATGATCAATATTTCAGAGACGTCACTCTTTTATCCCCTTTTAAAATACTCTGACTAGACGAGCTTCTTCTCTCTCTTTTTTATAAACAAAGATGGCTTTATGCAAAAAAAACTCCACCATCCAGAAGTCTTGCGGAGTACACCCTGTACTCATCCTTGCTTTGTTGATACTTTTGGCAGAGTAAGAGTTCCCTGAAGATCAGTTTGGTACCACATTCACATCGACGAGTAGCTTGGGTTCCCGGCCGGCAGCGTGGAATCTATGGGCTGGGACGTCATCATTATGATTCAGGCCTCTTAGCCCATTTTTTAAGTTTGCTATACTTAATAGCATAATTTGCCATCCGTTGTTTGATGTTTGTGGTCAGTGACCTTTGCTTGTAATAATTTGGTTCTCTGCTCAGTTATGAGCTTGTTGTAATAAAGTTTTGTGTCGTAGGGTCACTGCCGTGTTACCGATTCTTCACTGGATATCCTCGAGCTCAAGGTTAATCTTATGTCAGACGGAGGTCTGGGATTTATTTCGCCCTGATACTGGGGGTGTCACAGGTTTTGGTATCAGAGCAGTACCGACCATAAGAAAACCTTGCTATTGGTCGATATTGAGTCTAGTGCTTTTGAAAGCTATTTTAAAGCTAAAAAGTATTTGCGAAAACTCTAGTATGCTTCTTTTACTCCTTATCCAGTTTCTGTCTAACTCTGGGTTATCTTATCTGGTGTTGATCTTTGAAAAGTTTTGAGATCTCTTCTAGTCTTTCAAAGTTTAGGTGCCTTTTTGGCATGTCGTTTCTTAGCCAGTTGACCTAGTGTTGAGTTCTCTAGAGTTTCGTGTGTTGTGAATTCCTTGTTCCCTTTACTCTGCTTCGTATGAGAGATTCATTTCTATCATGACCTCTCTATCTTTTGGATCCACCATATTAAATTATTGGATTCACAGTGTTCTGTTCCAGGCTTCGAGGTTTCCTTTCGCCTCGTGTGCCTCCTCTTTGTTTTTTGGGTACTTCAGAAGTCATTTCTTCTCCTGGAAGCTACCTTGTGGTTATTACCTTGCATTGTGCGCTATGTCACTCAGGTATTAGTTACTCCTTTCTTTTGATTTTAACCCTTGAACTTGAACTTAAGCTCCCTGACTGTGCTGGATTCTGGTGTTGTGAATCTTGTACATGAAGCTGATCTTTAACCCAAGATCCATTCCTTTGACCCCTGTTGTTAATGTTCACACATTAACTCAGGATGGCTGGTACTACAATTCTAGCCATCAATCTTGTGGTCTTTGTTGCGATTGAGTTGTTACAACTAAGGACTTCCCCTACCACATGCTATGGCAGATGTTCTTTAAATGGAACCAAATAGATCACGACAAGAGTACTCCTTGAGAGTCTTGCATCTATACTCGTGACTCTACCACACTTTACCTCTTCTATGCATTGGTCTTCGGAAGATTGTTGACTTATGCATCCACATCTCGGGATTCTATCCTGAGCATGTTCTTTTACCCTTGTTGTTTTCCGACCTTTGTCTATCAGTTGGTAGCCAAGTAGTAAATGTGCATTCGTGTCTTCCGATGCAAGATACTCTTGTGGTTCGTCAAGACAAACCATTTCAGGATGTCAGGAGAAACAAACTCCAGTACCTCGTCATATCTAGGACCAGTTCAAAGTGTTGTAGTCCACAGATCAAGAGGCGTTGATTAGCTTCTATCTGTTCTACCTTAAAGTATCACACTCTTTTATACTAAGAGGTCGTGCTTACCTGATGCCTTAATGAAGTGATGCTATTACACATATTTACACACCCTTCCTCGAGATTTCACGCTCGTGAGTGATGCGTGTGCGTAATAATGTGGCCATCTGGGATTCTTAAAAATTATTATTGTTTTGAACTCTAAGGACATTTGTATCATTCTGAGCATGATTGGTTAACCCTATCACTAAGCGAAGTTTGATTGTGCTACCAAGTCCGATATTTTGGTACATCTCTTCCGTCCAAGAGTTAGGCTCATGCCGAAGCTCTAGGACTATGTCTTCTTGACTTACTAAGCAAGTTTCCTCTCGATCTAAGTGACATATCGGTGGTTCGTGATATTCTAGATGTCTTCTAGAAGTATCGCCATGTTGCCACATGACCGTGTTGTCAAGTTCTTCAGCAAGCAAGTTCTCTGAACTTCTTCAGCAAGCAAGTTCTTTGATTTGATTTGGGCTATCGTCAAATTAAATTCAGTTTCAAGGATTATCTCGATGATGTTTCTTCATGTGATGTTTCACTTAAGTACATCTTCATGTCCTTTGGTCTGACCAATACTACTGCCTCGTTCAGGCAACATATGAGACCATCTTCTTGGAGTGTCTCTGTAAGTTTGTTGTTGAGCCCATCGACAATATCCTTATTTTCTCCATGTTAGATTAGAATCATATGGAATATTGGGCATCAATGTTGGAAACTTTCGAGAACCATCTTCGAGTCATCTTGAAGTATGTGTTTTGGATGTTAGAAGTGACCTTCTCCGATTCATGTGCAATAGTTGAAAGATGTCGCCGTGGATTCGAGTAGAGTTATCTTCGTTCCTTAAGGACACATGTGTGTTTGATTGTCAATACCTTATGTGTGTGTAGTTGTCTCTTGACAAGTTGCTAAATACATGGGTATAGCAATCTAGCTGATATTTTGAAGCTTTACACTAAAGTCCATGTCTTGAGAATCTAGTAACTTTACCTTTGTGCTAAATGTTGCAAACTTTCTATTCAGATATGCTGAGTCTGAAGTATCGTCCCACCTAACCAAAGCTGAATCTCAAGCAGCAATGATGGTTGGTGATCCCCAAGGTTTGACATAGATCTCTTTGTAATTCTGGCAAGATTGATGTAATGGTTGACACACTTAGCTGGAAAGACCTTTTGTCATATTCTCATGAATCAGCAATAACAACCACTCTTCATAAGTATCTTCTATGATTTATTATAGGAGTTGTGCTTATGGTTTCCTTTGTACCCGAAGTCTGACCTTTACTTGATGCCTCGTTTCTCGAACATCAACGAGAACATTTAAAGTAGTGTTGCTAATTGTCTCTTGGTCGATCCTCCAAACCCTATTATGTTGGCAACCGTTGTTGTGCCAAGTAATAGAAGTCTGAGAATGAAGTTTCTTTTTCTCGTGTCATCAGGAATCTTCTTACCTATTTATCCAGTTAAAGTGATATCATGATCTTCGGCAAAGATTTTGATACCTGGATGAATAAAGAGTTCCCTTCGTTTTCTCAATCATGTTTTAAGATTGACTATGATTGTGGTAATCATATGTTTCTCTTGTTACATGTTCCTTGTGACTCTTATGAGTCCTCGCCACAAAACACCTTTCTTTCTTGACCTTCTGTTGAATGAAAGAGTGACCCTTCCGTTTCAAAAGTAGTTCAATAGCTTGGTTTTGTTGATCCATATCTCTGAACTGAAATCTCTACTTAAGCCATTTAGTAGAGGTACTCTATTGAAGTCTATGGTCATGTTCATTCCATTGAAACCTTCCTCTTCAGAAGCTTAGACTCTTCGGTAAGCTCCATGGTCTCAATCCTTATGAAGACTAGCTATCTAACAACTTGAAACTTTCTCCTCTTGTTTCCTCCGTTACCTTGACGTGTTTCATGTTTGTCATCTCAGAGTTGTTTCTGAACACTCCATCCATGAGTTGACCATGAGATACTCTGTGTATCGTTTAGTGTGCTTCCCTCTTATCTTTAGAGTGGCCCTGTTTCTTTCTCTCTCTGTCTCTTTTCCTACCTTTGGAATATCGGGTCGAGATTCTCGTAAGGGGGATAGAGCTGTAAAACCCCAGTTTTTAGTAAATAATAATTAGGGTTTGTTTGTGCATCATGAGCATCATTCCTTGAAATGCAAGGATTAAGAAATAAATTAAAACCCTAAACCCTAATACTTCCCTCTCTTTTCGAAATGCATTAAAAAGGTTTTATATTTTGAAAAGTGTCAAAATTATGGAGCCCAAATTGAATACAAGGGCTCTGCAATATTTTAGATATTTTATAAACTCTCTGGTATTTTTGAAATATTCAAAACAGATTTTAAAATGAAAATTACAAAGAGGAAACCAAATCAGAAAAAGAAAAGCTTTTGTAAATAAAAAAGAGCAGCCAGGACCATCCCAGGCCGGCCCAATCCACCTTCCTCTCCTCTCTCCCTTTCCCTCGGCCCACCTTGGCCCAACCGAAGCCCACAGCTGTCTCGCGTACCCCTTCGCTTATTTCCTATTCTTCTTCCTCGGTGACAGAAGGACGACGATAGTGAAGCTTCTGCGTGTCGCCACCTCCGTCGCTCGCCGGCGCTGTGATGCCCGCCGTGCATCAAGATTCTCGCTACCGACGCTGCTAATGCCTATAAGACCCCCTGTTACCGCTAGACGAGCCTTATCCTCTCCCTATCGCCAATATCTATCTTCGGACAAACCCTAACTCACGGGAGCTCCGGCTCGCCGTCGTTTCTCGCCCCCTCGTTGTTCTGAGCTCACAGGCGTGAACTTCGTGGTCGACTTGTTCGATTTCCTCGGCCAGCTCTAGCGGAAGCCGTCCCCTTCGCTCCAATCGCCACCTCCTTCCCTGTCTCCGGCCGTCGTCGCCTTAGGTGATTCCGGCCTCCCCCAAGCTCCCCGATCCCTCCACGAGCATCTCGGTGAGCCTAGAATCCCTCCAGTACCCTTCCCTCCCTTGTTTGCTTCCTATAATGAGCTCCCGCCGTGTTCCGCCGCTCGTCACTGTCGGGCACCACCGTAGCCGCTTCTCCGGCGACCATTTCTGGGTGGCGCCACTGTTATAAGGTTCGTCGCGTCTTGTTATGTCTAGCCCGCCTATCGGCGCTTCCCAGTTTGCCGGCAATCGCCATTTCTGCCAATGATCTGAGAGCCCCTTCCGGTGTGATGTCGTGATGAGGCCACCCATGCGTCAGCAGCGCATGGTTAGCCCCTGGTCAAACCCCCTCTGGGTCCCACCTGCCAATGTGGAGGCTGAGGTGGCCTAGGGCCCCTCTGTCAGCTGCTGTGGGTAGCTTCTGCCCTGTGAGAAACCACCCAGCCCTAACCCTGGTGACGTCATGATTATGAAATAAACCTTTAATCTTTTCCAGAAAATCCAGAAATTAATATAAAACTTGTAAAATTCATATCTAATTATTTATAAGTCAGAAAAATATAAATAATATATCAGAATGTTCAGAAAAATGAGAACTACCTCTTTAAGCTATAATCATGCACTGATCAACAACTACAGTGGCAAGTTTAATTAGAAGAACAAACCAACCCCTCTCATATACATCCGGAGTTTCCCCGAGTTAGGGTTTTTACCCCTCGAAACCCCGATTAAATTGTCATGCATGCCTTAGGGTTACATTTCGATACAATTTAACTTGTCATATCATCATCCTTGCTCGAGCATTGCATCAATGCCACTTGTTGATAGTTTCCCTCTCTTTCTGGTGTTTGCTTCTTCTTGACAGAATACGATATCAAGCTCGAGATCGAAGCCCGAGGATAACACCATCGAAGATCAAAGATTGACAAACAATACTTGACCAACTATAATCAAGTCAAGTACCAGATGTCCAAATATCTGCTTATCTGTGATCAACAGGCAAAGGCAAGCATAGCCCCACCATGGTATAATCCTATGATTTCGAAAGCATTTCAATTCCTGCCATGATGCATACAATTCTATTGTGGTCTTTTACTGATAAATAGAGTATCCTATCTATTGCATTACTCCCTTGAGCTCATATTACCTGATCCACCGCTCCTAGCATAACTAGGTTTGGCTTGTGTGCACTACTAGAGATTATATATGTGTCCTACTTAGCCATGCATAGCTGTTGAGTCTGGTCCATCCAGATGATGTATCAGATGCAGAGAATCTAGTATGACAGGAGAACATGATGAGATGAGATCAGTGATATGAGATTAAACATGCTAAGGCTTGTATGGGAGGCCACAGTGGGATGTGGTTTTCTAGTCCCATGCTCGCCATCACTAGGACCCGAGTTCTTGCCTCTTGAACCAAGACGAGCGTACAACCACACGGGGTAAATGGGGACCCCCTGATTGACTAACTTGCTAGTAGATTCCATGAGTAACATATTTTGGGAGTTCCATTCGACATACGCATTGAAAACTTTTTCGAAAGGGGAGGTGAAGGAGGTGCATTCATACAGGTAGGGAAGCATGGACCGGGTTGCTTGGGGTTGATGGCGCCCCTGGTAAACCAACCTCGCCTCACATCTTTAAGTACCGGCTTCAGGATTTGACCTGTTATGACGGAACCATACTTATTGCGTGACTCATGGTCTCGGTGAAAGCAAGGTAAAGGTCGTGTCTAACCACTCTCTGCCGGCCTTCCAAGGAAGAGGGCTACTCTTAAGTGGCATTAAGAGAAGGTTAGTACATGTGGTTAAAGTTGTACACCCCTGTAGGGTAATAATCTTTCGGAAAGCCGTGTCCACGGTTATGGACGACTTAGGAACGAACGTAACGATCATAGAGAACTTTAACCTAATTGTAAAACTTGGTAGATCAACGTGTCTTAAAGGTGCTTCCTCATGGGTACGAGGGGGTGATCCTAGTTCAGGTGATGATGGTTTGGTGGATATCAAAAGATGATGATCAATATTTCGGAGACGTCGCTCTTTTATCCCCTTTTCATATACTCTGACTAGACGAGCTTCTTCTCTCTCTTGTTTTATAAACAAAGATGGATTTATGCAAAACAACTCCACCAGCCAGAAGTCTTGCGGAGTACACCCTGTACTCACCCTTGCTTTGTTGATACTTTTGGCAGAGTAAGAGTTCCCTGAAGATTAGTTTGATACCACATCGACATCGACGAGTAGCTTGGGGTTCCCGGCTGGCAGCCTGGAATCTATGGGATGGGACGTCATCATTATGCTTCAGGCCTCTTAGGCCATTTGTTAAGTTTTCTATACTTAATAACATAATTTGCCTTCCGTTGTTTGATGTTTGTGGTCAGTGACCTCTGCTTGTAATAATTTGGTTCTCTTCTCAGTTATGAGCTTGTTGTAATAAAGTTTTGTGTCGTAGGGTCACTGTCGTGTTACCGATTCTTCACTGGATATCCTCGAGCTCAAGGTTAAGCTTATGTCAGACAGAGGTCTGGGATTTGTTTAGCCCTGATCCCGGGGGTGTCACACGCCGGTACCATATGAATCTGAACCGGAGAAGTGCGTGTTCAGCGTGCCAGCCGAACAACTCCTCAGTTTCCTCGTGTCGAGCTAAGGGATCGAGGCCAATCCGGAGAAGATCGCGGCCATCGAGAGGATGCAGCTGCCTAAGAGCTTGCTCGACGTCTAGAAGTTCACTGGATGCTTGGCATCGCTCAGCGATTCATCAGCCGGCTCGGGAGAAGCCATTGCCACTATACCAGTTGATGAAGATGGACAAGTTCACTTGGACTACGCAGGTGGATGCCGCGTTCCACGACCTCAAGCGCATGCTATCCACAGTGCCGTTTCTCGCCACGCCGGCTGAGAAGGAGCCGATGTTGCTCTATATTGCCGCCACCAACTGGGTCGTCAGCGTTGTCCTGTCGGTGGTGCATCACGAGGAAGGCAAGGCCTAGCCGGTCCAGCGACCCGTCTACTACCTCAGCGAAGTGCTCTCCCTCTCCAAGAAGAACTACCCCCACTACCAGAAGATGTGCTACGGCGTCTACCTGGCTTGCAAGAAGCTCAAGAACTACTTTGAGGAGCATCCACTCACCGTAGTGTCCACCGCACTGTTAAGAGAGATCTTCGTCAACAAGGACGCCACAGTCCGGGTAGCCAAGTGGGCCATCGAGCTGGCCGCCTACTTCATCTGATACGAACCCCAGATCACCATCAAGTCTTAGGAGGTGGCATATTTCTTCGTCGATAGGGCGGAGAACCAATACCAGCTACCTGTTCGTGACTCTGACTACTGGAGGCTGCACTTCAATGGCTTGAAGACGCGCGGGGGCTTGGGAGCCGGCATCATGCTCACATCGCCCAAGGGAGACCGGTTGGAGTACGTGTTGTAGATCCTATTCCCTGCTTCGAACAACGTCGCCGAGTACGAGACTCTCACGCACGGGCTCCGGATCGTGAAAGACATCGGCATCCGCCGGATCCTTTGCTTCGGCGATTCAGATCTAGTGGTGCAGAAAGTACCTGTCGAGTGGGACGCTCGGGATGCCAACATGGCCCTATACCGGTTCCACATCCAGATGCTCAGTGCCGGCTTCGAGGGATGTGAATTCCATCGTGTTCCCCGCGCCAACAACGAGGCGGCGAGTCCATCATCTAGGTAGCAAACCCGGGGGTTGCCGGCTCGAAAGAGCAGATCCCCGCTGTTGTACCCTTTGGCTCGAAACAACCGGGGGCTGCCTGCTCCTCAGGCAAGCCATCGTCGAGCAAGGCAAAAGGCTCGAGGGCAGCCGACTCGGGCATCCCACCCGGCAGACCCCCGGATGAGCTCCAAATCGTGCCGGCTAGTGTCTTCACCATCCAGGAAGTGCCATCCTGGGCCCAGCCCTTCATGGACTACCTCCTCAACGACGAGCTCCCGGCCGACGAGGTGGAGGCAAGACATATCTAGCGCCGCACACACACGTACACCATCATCAACAAGGAGTTGTACAAGCGCAGCGCCGCAGGCGTTTTCTAGCAGTGCGTCGATGCAGATACCGGCTATTGGCTATTGAAGGAAATCCACCAGGGGAATGTGGTCACCACGCCTCTTCTCACGCCCTGGTGATGAAGGCAATGTGCCATGGGTTCTACTGGCCTACCGCCCCGGAGGACGCGGACCAACTGGTTCGCGTGTGCAATGGGTGCCAACGGTTAAGTCGGCTAAGGCACATGCCGACTTCAGCACTCAAGACCATACCGATCATGTGTCCCTTTGCTATTTGGGGGATGCACATGATCGGCCCCTGCAAGCGAGCCCGAGCCGGCATGACCCACCAGTTGGTGGCGGTGGACAATTTCACCAAGTGGATCGAAGCAAAGCCAATCCGGAAGTTGGATGGTGCCACGGTTGTCACCTTCTTCCGGGACATCATCATCCGTATCGGGTATCCCCATAGCATCATCACCGACAACGGAACGAACTTCGCCAAGGGGGCCTTCGCCCGGTTCTACCACAACAAGGGGGTCTGACTAGACCTCGTGTCCGCCGCGCACCCACAGTCCAACTGGCAGCTGGAAAGAGCCAACAACTTGGTGCTAGCCGGAATCAAGTCCCGGCTGATCGAGCCGCTGGAGCGGTCACCTGGCTGGTGGATCAAGGAGCTTCCAGCTGTGCTATGTAGCCTCCGCACCTCCCCGATATCAACTGACTTCATACCGTTCTTCCTCACCTATGGCTCAGAGGCGGTCCTCGCGGCGGACATCGAGTTTGACTCACCCCACAAGCTTCTTTAAACGGACAAAGAGAACCAGGAGGACATGGAGGAGAGTGTAGACCTCCTCGAGGAGGCCCACGAGCTGGCCTTGTCCAGGTTAGCCATCTACCAACAAGGGATTTGCCGGTATCGCTCCAACCACATCCGGCTTGTCGCGTTTCATGAAGGTGACCTAGTGCTCCATGGGAGGGACCCTTCATCATTAGCAAGGCGCTGCACAACAACTTATACTACCTCATCGACGTGCAGCAGCCGCGCAAGAACAGTATGGACAAGTCGGACGAGGAGACGGAGCGGACGTGGAACGCAGACCTGCTCCGACCGTTTTACACTTAGTCGCAAATTAGTGTATGTATCCAGAACCCTGAATGAATGAAAGATGTGGAACCCCGGCTGATGCTCGCGGGATCCTTGCCAGACATTTTGTCATTGTTCGTATCCGATTAAATCCTACAATGTTTTTTTCGGCTTCCGTCGACCCCCAACCTGACAACTCTGTAAGCCGACTGAGTAGTATGCGATGATGCTAGATTCTCACTCTTCGTCTTAGCTACATACCGCAACCCGGCTGTCTGGCTAGCAAGAGCAAAATCCCGAGGCATCCCACACGAAAAATGGTGAAAGATGCGACATGTCGGACAGTCCTTTAGTACTGTGCGCGATGTATTGTCAGCTCCCTTCGGTTCTAGCTCCAGACCGCAACCCGGCTGTCCGGCAAGGTGCAACGTAAATAGAATTGTGCACGAGAAAGCGACTAAGTGTTCAGAAAAGCACGAGCTAGTTTTCGAAAGAGAAATTTTACTCGGATAGTAAAGGACATGCAGCATAATAA
This sequence comes from Avena atlantica, assembly GCA_910589765.1. Lineage (NCBI taxonomy): Eukaryota > Viridiplantae > Streptophyta > Magnoliopsida > Poales > Poaceae > Avena > Avena atlantica. Next base: position 306,580,196 of record OU342736.1, read on the forward strand.
TGCATTGATAAGAAATCATCTTCGTGTGGTATCTTTTGCACAAACCACCATGAGCAGGAGATCAAAGACATAGAAGATTCGAAGTACCTACATGCGGTATCTACTCCGAATCTCCGGGGCTACACCCAGTGGTTACACTGACGCGCTCCCACTGGAAGCATGTAGCTTCCGGCTAGAAGATGTCCCAGCCGGACAGAGAAAGACAAAGCCAAATAGAAAACAAGGCAGCAAAATTGCTCGGGCAGGGGAAGCTGCCTCTCCCGTCCGGCTAAGTCCATTAGTCGGACGCGCAAGACAGATCCAATCGGAGAAGCAAGAATTTTGAAAGATCCGAAGTACCTATCTGCGATAGCCAATCCGAATCTCGGGGGCTACACCCAGTGGGTGCGCTGACGCGCCCCCACTGGAAAAGCGAGGTTTCCGGCTAAGAGACGCCTCAGTCGGTCAAAGAAAGATATAGAGAAAGATGGAACGAAAGAAATATAGAGAGAAAGATGGAAAGAAGGAAAGAGAAAAGAAAGAAAGAGAGAAGGAAAGATGAGATAAGGAAAGTAATAGAGAAAAAGGCCCAAGGTCTGGCCGGATAGTGCAGCCGGATCGGGGTGTAGTTCACCCCATACCGGCTAAGAAAGTCGGACTCTTAGGTGAGAGGCAAGAATTTTTTGAAGATTCGAAACACCTGGCTACTCCAGCTATTTCTAATCTTTGGGGCTACACCTAGTGGGTGCACTGGTGCGCCCCCACTAGAAGAATGTAGTGCCTGGCCGGAAGGCATGCTACCCGTCTAGAGAAAGTCGACGGATCACTACCAAACCATAAGGGCAAAGTCGTAGAAAGAAAACACAAGGGAAAAGGCCCTCGGCTGAGTGAGTCACAAAGAGCAGGCTACTCAAGTAAGGAGCAAGATAAGGCCGGCTGGAATGGACCAGTAAGGAAAGCTAACCAGACAGACCAAATGAAAAGCGGGTGCATGAAGGCAAGACCCAGCCAGATAATAATTAGACGACAGAGGACGAATCTGTTGGAGATATGCCCAAGAGGCAATAATAAAGTGGTTATTATCATATCTTCATACTTATGATAAATGTTTGCATACCATGCTATAATTGTATTAACCGGAAACATTAATACTTGTGTGATTTGTAAACATAAAAGTGTCCCTAGTAAAGCCTCTTGTTAAACTAGCTTGTTGGTTAATATATGATCATGGTTTCCTGATCATGAACATAGAGATGTTATTAACAACAGGGTCATATCATTAGGAGAATGATGTGATGGACATACTCCTATAGTTAAGCGTAGCATAAAGATCAAGTCATTTAATATAAGCTTTCTGATACATAGTAACCTAATTCCTTCGACCATGAGATCATGCATATCACCTTTACCGGAAGGATGCTTTGATGACATCAAACACCACACTGTAACAGGGTGGCTATAAAGGTGGCATTGAGTGTTCGGAAAGTATTGGTTGAGACACATGGATCAAGAGTGGGATTTGTCCATCCATATGACGGATAGATATACTCTGGGCCCTCTCGGTGGAATGTCATCCAATTAGCTTGCAAGCATGTGACTGTCTCACAAGGGATCACATACCACGGGAACGAGAAAAGAGTACTTATCGGTAACGAGGTTGAACTAGGTATGCAGAGATACCGACGATCATAACCTCGGATAAGTAAACTATCGTGAGACAAAGGGAAATTGGTATCGTATGTAAGTGGTTCATTCGATCGCAAAGTAATCGTAGAAATATGTGGGAGCCATATGAATTTCCAGATTCCTCTATTGGTTATTGATCGGAGAAGTGTCTCGATCATGTCCGCATAATTCACGAACCGTAGGGAGACACACTTAAGGATTCGATGTTGTTGAGTAGTTATGGAATGATGAGTAAGAGACCGAACGTTGTTCGGAGTCTCGGATAGGATCCGGGATATCACGAGGAGATCCGGAATGGTCCGGAGAATAAGATTCATATAAGGAAAGTCCTGTTTCAGGGTTGGAGAATCGTTCCGGTGTTTTCATCGGGAATGTTCTAGAAGGTTCCGGAATGTCCGGCACTCCGGAGGGGAAGGGTACATGAATGTGTCATTGCAAGTTGGAATGATTACATCATGTACTAGGTGTCATCGCTGTACAAAATAAAGGGTTTAATCAAATCCTAGTTTGAAAAGTCAAACGCCAATTTGAAAAGTCAAACGGCTATTTTGGAAAGTGGAGAAGAAGTGGGAAACCGAGTTGGGGAGGAGTTCCTCCTCCACCGCCGGCCCACTAGGGATCCGAGTTGGGGAGGGACTCCCTCCCCTTGGTCGGCGCCTCCCTCCACCTATAAAAGGAGGGGCAGGGCTCCCCTCCTAGACACACAAGTTGCCTCCCTCTAAACCTAAACCCTAGCCACAGCCTAGGGATTTCTCCCAAGCCGCCGAGTTAGAGCTTCTAATTTCCCTAGCCGCTGGTTTAGCCCCTTCTAATTGGTGTGTCTAAACCCTAGATCACCAAGGCTCTCTCATAGTCCACCATACTCGCTCCGGCTTAAGGCGAAGCGCTGCGAGATCTCCCCTATACTTCCGGTACCACGCCATTGTGCTGCCGGAATCGCGAGGAGAGTGCTACAACCTCCGCTGCCTGCTGGAACAAGGGAGAGGAAGGTCTTCGTCGAGTACCGAACGTGTGACCGACTGCGGAAGCGCTGCCGGCACCCAGCGCCGGAAGGATCGTCTACGCGATCTTGAGATCGGCAAGAGTACAACTACATCACCCACGAGAATCTGCTCTCGTTAACCGCTTTGAAATCTTCGAGGGTGAGTTCCCCTATCGACTCGTTGCTACAATCTAGTAGATAGATCTTAGCTTGTTTGTTTGCATGCGGTAGAAATTTTTTGTTTTCCATGCTACGAACCCCTACAGTGGTATCAGAGCCGTGTCTATATGTAGATCTGTTGCACGAGTAGAACACAATGGTCATTGTGGTCGTTGATGCTTTTATTATCGATTGCTTCTTGTGTACTTTGCATCTTGCGGGATGGTGGGATGAAGCGGCCCGGGCTAACCTTACATGACATCGTTCATGAGACTTGCTCCACGCTTGACATGCAACTTGTATTGCATAAGTGGCTTTGCGGGTGCCTGTTTCTCCCAACATAGTTAAGATTCAATTTACAACGGGTGATTGACAATACTAGTATCAATGTTGTGGTTCTTGTTCGTAAGTTAGAGCGACACTTATTAAAAGCCCCAAACCACGTAAAATATGCAAAGAAAATTAGAGGCGTCTAACTTTGTTTTGCAGGGGTGTGCTGTGATGTGATATGGCCATGATTGTGATTATATATGATGTATGCAATGTTCCTTATTGTAAGTTGGCAACCGGCAGGAGACATATGGTTGTCTTTAAATTCTGTTATGACCCGCGTGTCTATTCAAAGTAGTTGTAATAGTTGAAGCTGGTGAACGACAACCATGGAGCGGCGTCATTGACCTTGATGCAATGCCGGTGATGATGGAGATCATGTTCATGCTTGAAGATGGAGATCGGAAGCACAAAGAAGAAAGGCCATATCATATCACATATTATGAATTGCATGTGATGTTAATCCTTTTATGCATCTTTTATTGCTTAGTTTACGACGGTAGCATTATAAGATGATCCCTCAAGCACACAATTTCAAGTTTTAAAGTGTTCATCCTTAGTAAGCACCATTGCTAAAGCTCGTTGTTTCGAAGCACCACGTGATGATCGGGTGTGTTAGATTCTGCGAGTGTATACAACGTGAACAAGCCAGATTTGCTCATGCAAAAGCTAAGGTTTGATCTTGATGAGCCTAGCATGTATAGACATGGTCTCGGAACACGGATCACCGAAAGTTAAAGCATGAGTCATATAGTAGATATGATGAACATGTTGATTGTTCGCCATTGAAGCTACATCAACTCTCGTGATGATCGGTTTTGATGTGGTGGATTTGGTTCGTGTGATCACTAAAACAATGTGAGGGATATTGTTTTGAGTGGGAGTTCAACGGCAATATGATTAAAAGTTGAACACTATTTATCATAAATTAAATCAAAGTGAATTTGCATAGTTGTTATAGTCATTGGCATCCGTTTACCACCTTGCGCTTAGTTTTAATTGAGATGATAGAACTATAGAATTCTGGTTAGTTACTTTACGAACTGGTATCGTATTGTTTTGAAGTGTTAATCTAAAGTTTAAAAGTCCTATTGCAAACTTTCAGTAAAGTTCCGGTTACTCCATGAAGTTTAATAATTGGTATTAAAAACAAGAGTGACAATTCCAAGTGTTAGTGTATGAGTATCATGTTTATCTCCATGATTCTTGATATTCAAAGGATTGTCTTAATATCAAGGTTATCTAGGATCTGAAAGAGTTGTTTCAGAAACCATGATGTGTGGAAGATATTGTGATATTTGAAACGAAGTTTTGGTTGCAACATGATAGAGTATAATATGGCAAAAGTCATGTTCTCATATTTATGAGAATTTGCAAAAGGTTGGAGACACTAGTTGTCCTAATCCTCCAAAAGGCTTTGGAGAGCAAAATTATACTTGCGATTCACCGTTACAAGCTAAAAGTAGCCTGATCATGGATAATTCCATGATAAGGGTGAATATTTGATGTAGGTAAAATGTTTACTACACCAAGAGATTACTAAATAAAGGAATTTGAAAGAACACCAAACATTTAATAATGGTGATCTACTTCAAAGTGCAAGTCCAAAGACATTGGTATTTAACTATACACGCTTTGGACTATGTGTCATATGTATGACTCCACTATTGATGTTGATAGATTCTTTCAAGCTAAAAAGGAAATACTGAAAGAGGATCTCATAAGTATGTGGCAGAAAAGAAAAGACTAGAATTATTCAGCTTAAGTATATAGATGATAGACATGTTATGGCTATATTCTTTGCTTCTTAAACAATGTGGTTCTTAAGTATTTGATACTGAATTTGTTGGTGTGAATCGTCATACGAAACAACAGAATTCATGAACTACAATGGCCTAAGTAACTAGCAAAAGAATATGTGATGATGTTCATCGAGAACAAATAAAGGGTTATTGTGTTTCTTGTTAAACATCAAAGCTTGCCTTCAAGATTTGTTTTATCAGGTATTATGAGAACAAAAGGGTTGTTCAAATAATTGCCGTAATCCATAAAAGATGGATGATTTACAAATCTCGTTGGATAAATCACATCCATAAAACTAGTGCTAAAAATGTCGAAAGACAAATTGATTGGAAGATCACTTAGGAAGTGACATCGCCTTTTAAATTATAATGGAAAGAAAACATGAAGAAACTCTATGTGGATGGAATTTTGGAGTCTTTTGATTTTGATCAAATGACGCTTGTGAAACTTTCCTAGAGATAATTAAAACTTCATTCATAGGCCAAAAGGGAACGAATGACTAGCTTATTGGAACTTGTACATATTGTTGTACAAAGTCCATTATGTGTAGTCAACAGCGATGGATTTCAACTTCATATGCTTTCTCCGAAAATTTGAGTGAATATATGAATATTTACTTAATAAGGATGAAGTATGAAATATTTGAAAAAGTTCAAAGTCTTTCAAGATGAAGTGCAAAATCATTGTAATAAGAATATAAATAGTTTATGATAAGATCATAAAGGAAGATATTTGAGTTACAAGTTTAGCATAATATCTAAGATTTAAGGAATCGTTCCGTGGATTTGCATTTCCCGAAACACCATAATAGTATGGAGTGTTCGAGATATGTAATTAAACCTTGTTTGACATGGTAAGATCAAAGGTGTAATTCATAAAACTGCCATTATATTTTAAAGATTAAAAGCTTTAGAGACTACCGTTTTCCACTGAAAAGAGCTCCATCATAATCCGCTGAAATGACACCATATAAAGTTATGGTTTGGGATAAAACCCAAGTAGTCCTTTCTTAAACATTGGTATGCTATGCATAAGAAAGATGTTTGCAACCAAAGTCGGATGAAACTGTCTTTGTATTGCTATTAAGTATTCCTCCATAAACACCGGAGACAAAAGTATTTGTCGCTTAGAACGTCAAGTTTCTTTGAGAAGGAATTTTTCGTGAAAAGATAAGTGGGAGGACAATAGAACTTTGATAAGGTTAAAGGAACCTTAGCTATATGTGCAAAGTTGCGCAGCGCCGAAAAGTGTTCCGGAGGCAGCAACAATGCTCATGGCTCACGTACCTCAAAGGTTTCGGTCGTGGAGGTCTAAGTTTCTATTGAACCAAGTAGGTCGAGTAAACAATCAAATACCAAGATTTGAGGGTTGAATCATTATTTGAGAATAATGAACGGAATACATGCAAAGAAGCGACGATGGGCCCTGACTCCGTCAAATGGCTTGAAGCCATAAAATCCGTGATAGTTCCATACACGAGAAATCAAGTTTTGAACTTGAAGGACCCTCGAGAAAGGTGTAAGACCTTACAGTACTGTTTGGATCTATAAAGAAGTAGACATGGATGTTTCACATCTATGAAATAGTCGACATGTTGGGAAAGAGTTCACAACAATGTTCAAAGATTGACTATGACAAGATTTGATCTTTCATAGCGATATTTAGTCTAGACGGATTAATGTAGCAACCACTACATATAATTTTGTTATGTGGTAGTAGAATAAAAAAAACAAGTTCTTCTAATAGAATGGTTACCTAGGACGTGTTCATGACACGGTCCAAAGGGTTTTGTTAATTCAAAGGATGCTAAAAGCATATGCAAACTTCAATGGTTGAAGTAAGCATCGCGGAGTTGGAATCTTCACTATGATGAAACTGTTAAAAGAGTTTAATTTCATCGGAGACAATGAAGATACTTGCATTTGCAAGAAATTAAGTGGGAGCGCTAAGACATATTTCTAATACATTATGTGGAAGACATATTATTGATTAAAAATGATGTATCTTTTATTAACACATATTAAGAATTTCATCCCGATGAAAGACTTAGGCAAAACCCAAATATTTGGCATCAATAGATAATAATATGGTTGTGCCGAAAGTACATAGATGATATATTGAATAAGTTCAATATAGAAACTACAAGAAAGGTTCTTGTCGCACAGAAAGGATTGAATGAGTTCAATATTGATGATATATTCAAGTGTATTGACACTTGGTAAGTGAAACAAAGATTCAAGTATAGATTGATACTTGATGTATGAAATCACAAAGAGTAATTATATCAATCATGTTGTGATATGTAAAAATCCAGATATGTCCTATGCTCTAAATGTTATGAGCATACACCAGAATGATTCATAAGATGATTATTGGACGATAGTAAAGATATTCTTATGATCTTATAAAAGAACTAAGAATATATTATTTTGTAGAAGTGACAAATAGATGGTTTGTTCATTGTAAATGAATTACATTGATACTATTTTTGTCATAAAGTACAAATTAAGTTTATGTCAATCTAAACTAAGGGTGGCACAATATAATGGAAAGTAAGTTCCATAATGGATTTGTATGAGTTCCAAAGTTAAGACATTGTGACAGATACTACAACAAAAGGCTAAGTATATGACTGCTATAATAGTAGCTAAAGAGGGCATTTGTGTCAAGTAGTTTGTTATCAAACTAGGTGTAGTTCACAGCTTGATAATACTATGAAGATATATTGTACGACAATATTATCAACATGTTTTAACCCCAAAGAACTAAAGGTCTCACCAAAGGACCAAAATTATACAAAGCCGTCTCATTAGAGAATGAGTGATGCGTAGAGACGCAAAGACATGCAATTACACACGGAGCTGGAAGTGTCAGATCCGGAGATCAGTTGACCACTAGCAATCGTGTACATACAACACCGGAAAGCCATAGGTGTTGAATACACAAAGGTTTGAAACTAGATTATTGACTCTAGTGCAAGTGGGAGACTGTTGGAGATATGCCCAAGAGGCAATAATAAAGTGGTTATTATCATATCTTCATACTTATGATAAATGTTTGCATACCATGCTATAATTGTATTAACTGGAAACATTAATACTTGTGTGATTTGTAAACATAAAAGAGTCCCTAGTAAAGCCTCTTGTTAAAATAGCTTGTTGGTTAATATATGATCATGGTTTCCTGATCATGAACATAGAGATGTTATGAACAACAGGGTCATATCATTAGGAGAATGATGTGATGGACATACTCCTATAGTTAAGCGTAGCATAAAGATCAAGTCATTTAATATAGTTCATTTGCTATAAGCTTTCTGATACATAGTAACCTAATTCCTTCGACCATGAGATCATGCATATCACCTTTACCGGAAGGATGCTTTGATGACATCAAACACCACACCGTAACAGGGTGGCTATGAAGGTGGCATTGAGTGTTCGGAAAGTATTGGTTGAGACACATGGATCAAGAGTGGGATTTGTCCATCCATATGACGGATAGATATACTCTGGGCCCTCTCGGTGGAATGTCATCCAATTAGCTTGCAAGCATGTGACTGGCTCACAAGGGATCACATACCACGGGAACGAGAAAAGAGTACTTATCGGTAACGAGGTTGAACTAGGTATGCAGAGATACCGACGATCATAACCTCGGATAAGTAAACTATCGTGAGACAAAGGGAAATTAGTATCGTATGTAAGTGGTTCATTTGATCGCAAAGTAATCGTAGAAATATGTGGGAGCCATATGAATTTCCAGATTCCTCTATTGGTTATTGATCGGAGAAGTGTCTCGATCATGTCCGCATAATTCACGAACCGTAGGGAGACACACTTAAGGATTCGATGTTGTTGAGTAGTTATGGAATGATGAGTAAGAGACCGAATGTTGTTCGGAGTCTCAGATGGGATCCGGGATATCACGAGGAGATCTGGAATGGTCCGGAGAATAAGATTCATATAAGGAAAGTCCTGTTTCGGTGTTGGAGAATCGTTCCGGTGTTTTCATCGGGAATGTTCTAGAAGGTTCCGGAATGTCCGGCACTCCGGAGGGGAAGGTACATGAATGTTTCATTGCAAATTGGAATGATTACATCATGTACTAGGTGTCATCGCTGTACAAAATAAAGGATTTAATCAAATCCTAGTTTGAAAAGTCAAACGCCAATTTGAAAAGTCAAACGGCTATTTTGGAAAGTGGAGAAGAAGTGGGAAACCGAGTTGGGGAGGAGTTCCTCCTCCACCGCCGGCCCACTAGGGATCCGAGTTGGGGAGGGACTCCCTCCCCTTGGCCGACGCCTCCCTCCACCTATAAAAGGAGGGGCAGGGCTCCCCTCCTAGACACACAAGTTGCCTCCCTCTAAACCTAAACCCTAGCCACAGCCTAGGGATTTCTCCCAAGCCGCCGAGTTAGAGCTTCTAATTGCCCTAGCCGCTGGTTTAGCCCCTTCTAATTGGTGTGTCTAAACCCTAGATCACCAAGGCTCTCTCATAGTCCACCATACTCGCTCCGGCTTAAGGCGAAGCCCTACGAGATCTCCCCTCTACTTCCGGTACCACGCCGTTGTGCTGCCGGAATCGCGAGGAGATTGCTACAACCTCCGCTGCCTGCTGGAACAAGGGAGAGGAAGGTATTCGTCGAGTACCGAACGTGTGACCGACTGCGGAAGCACTGCCGGAACGCAGCGCCGGAAGGATCGTCTACGCGATCTTGAGATCGGCAAGAGTACGACTACATCACCCACGAGAATCTGCTCTCGTTAACCGCTTTGGAATCTTCGAGGGTGAGTTCCCCTATCGACTCGTTGCTACAATCTAGTAGATAGATCTTGACTTGTTTGTTTGCATGCGGTAGAAAATTTTTGTTTTCCATGCTACGAACCCCTATAGAATCCCCCGCAGATTGAAGGTCTCAATATACAAGTACGCGAGACAAAGTTTTCAGAACCGAAGGATATGTACAGTTATGCCCGGCATCCCAGGAATCTCCTTCTTCTTCATGCCGCTGGACCCTTGCCATGAGGAGCCGAGCCAACCTCGGTCGACTAGGAGGACGTCTCCTCCTCACCTTCAGGCCTCGCGCTCGCCTTGCTCTCCGTCAGCACCTTGTCGATGTCGGCGTAGTCGGAAATCGTGATGGCGGCAAAGCGGAGTCCAGGGTTGGCCTGGCGCACGATGGGAAGGTACGCGCCGGCTCGGAAGCCTTCCGTCAGCTTCTCCACCCACGCATCCTTGTACCAGCTTAGCATCAGCGCCAAGGCCATCTCGAACCCGGCGCGAGCAGCGAGGTCACGGAGCCGGTCGATGGAGTTCGGCGCGTCGCCCAACTTGATGGCAAGGGCGCCCATGGTCTCCGGCAGGAGCTCACCCAGGAATATGAGGTCGTGGATGGCGGCACCGGCCTTGTGAAGGTTGGCGGAGTCCTCCCCAAGATGCGCCACCAGATCCCGGACGCTAGCATTCTCACCCGATGCGACCTTTTGCACCCGGTTGTAGGCAAGGGCATCTACTTATGGATAGAAGCCTTTTGATCAGGAACGGAAGTCAAAAGACAATCCGATAAAGTTAGTCAGGCGGAAACAAGAGGTGAGGCAGCCGGCTTACCCTTGGGGACGTGGCCTATGTTCATCAGCTCGTCCTCGAGGAAGGCGGTGTGCTCCTTCAGCCGGGTGACCTCTTTATCCGGGAGATCAAAGGCAGTGGCCCGTCTAGCGAGGGCCTCGTCGCGCTCCTTCACAGCGGCCTCTAGCTGGTCGACCTTGGAGTGCCAGTCCTTGTTCTGCAGCCGGAGCGTGGAGTTGTCCTGGCTGAGGCGCACGTTAGAGCGCGTCAGCTGGTCAATCTCATGTTGCGCGCAGACAAGGGTGGCTGCGGCAAGATAGATAAAAGGGAAGTAAGAATGCAGTCGACCACAAAAAAAGGATATGGAAGACTTACTTCGTGCGGTCCCCCGAGCGGTAGCTAGTTGCACCGAGGTGTCCTGGTTGGCGCTGGCCAGCGTCGCTTGGAGCTGCCGGCACTCCTTGAGCCCGGCCTCGAGGTTCCCCTTGAGGGATTGTAGAGAAGGTCCTGTCTCCACAGGGAGCGGCGTCAAGGGGCCGGCTAGGGCAGCCGGGGCATCACAGGCGGCCACCATCCACTACATCGTCGCTTCCTCGTCGGAGTCGACATCCTCCACCACCACCATCTCCTTACTGGCACGCGACCCCCCGCGCCGGCTGAAGAGCCCCAACCCGGGCTGGAGGTCACATCCGGCTGACTCGGCGCGCAGAGGCATAGCGGGAGTCGGCTGGATCATGACCGTCGGCTCTGGCATGGGAAGGGTTTCAGTCGAGGGCGGCGGGCAGCTATCTCGGGGGCGTCCGACTGGACCAGAGGATCGCGAGGCGGCAAGGAGGGCGCGCTGCGAGCCGGGATCGCGGCGAAGTAAAGAAGGGAACTATGAAGGAAAAACAAGGTCAAGGAAAGAATGAAAATGTGGGAAAGTGCGAGAGCGGCAAGAAAAGAAAGATATAAGAAAGGAAGACATTACCCCTGCACCACGGGTGTGCCGTCCCTCTTCCGGCCACCTCTAAACCGACCGGGGCGTGGAGGAACGCCCACCCGGCTGCGCTTCGCAGCTGGATCTTCGGGAGCAGGAGTGCTGCTCGAGCTCCCCTCACCGGCCCGCTTCCATGTCGGCTCAGGCGGAGCGGTGCCGTCTCTCTCCTCGGGCTCGGGGCCGTGCGGGTCCTCGTTTCACTGGGGAAAAACCCTTCCTCGCCATTCGAGCCCTCGCTGGTCCGGCGTGGGGGCGGCTCGATGAGGCTGGTGGTGAAGACTTGCAGGGGCTCCTCGTCCTCCTCCCGGATGATGCAGGGGAAGGTCTTCAAAGGAAGAAGAAACAAGTCAAGTCGAATCGAGCAGTGATTTTGGACAAAGCAAGAGCAAGAGAAAGGCAAGGAAAAATGACAAGTCAACTTACCCAGGGAGCACGATTTTCGCGGTGGTAGTAGGCAAGACCAAAGCTCCAATCGGCCTTGATCTTCTCCTTTGTGATCATCCACACCCACTCGTAGAGGTTGGCGAAGGGGGATCACGGCGGGGGAGCCGTGTCGGGTCCTGGCTGTAGGGGTTCGTAGCATGGAAAACAAAAAATTTCTACCGCATACAAACAAACAAGCCAAGATCTATCTACTAGATTGTAGCAACGACTCGATGGAATAACTCACCCTCGAATATTCCAAAGTGTTTAACGAGAGCGGATTCTCGTGGGTGATGTAGTCGTACTCTTGCCGATCTCAAGATCGTGTAGACGATCCTTCCAGCGCTGCGTTCCGGCAGCGCTCCCACAATCGGTCACACGTTCGGTACTCGATGAAGACCTTCCTCTCCCTTGTTCCAGCAGACAGCGGAGGTTGTAGCACTCTCCTCGTGATTCCGGCAGCACGATGGCATGGTACCGGAAGTAGACGGGAGATCTCGCAGGGCTTCGCCTTAAGCCGGAGCAAGTATGGTGGACTATGAGAGAGGCCTCGGTGATCTAGGGTTTAGACACACCAAGGAGAGAGGGCTAGGGCGACGGCTAGGGCTTGGGGAAGCCCAAGTCGATGGCTAGGGTTTGCCCTAGGCGGCGGCGGCAGCAGCAGGAGGTGGTGGTGCTGCCGCCGGCGGCTTAGGGCTAGGGTTTGGAGAGGGCAAGGTGTAGTCTTGGAGGGGCAGCCCTGCCCCTCCTTATATAGGTGGGAGGGTGCAGCCAAGGGGAGGGGAGTCCCTCCCCAACTCGGCTTCCAAGGCCGGTGGTGGAGGGAGAGGGACTTCCTCCCCAAGTAGGTTTCCTACTCTCCCTCCACCAAGCAAACTTGCCGTTTGACTTTTCAAATTGGCGTTTGACTTTTCAAACTAGGATTTGATTTATCCCTTTATTTTGCTCAACGATGACACCTAGTACATGATGCAACCATTCCAACTTGTTATGACACATTAATGTACCCTTCCACTCTAGAGTCCCGGACCTTCCGGAACCTTCTAGAACATTCCCGATGAAAACACCGGAACCATTCTCCAACCCCGAAACAGGACTTTCCTTATATGAATCTTATTCTCCGGACCATTCCGGATATCCTCGTGATATACTGGATCCCATCCGAGACTCCAAAAAACATTCGGTCTCTTACTCATCATTCCATAACTACTCAACAACATCGAATCCTTAAGTGTGTCTCCCTACGGTTCGTGAATTATGCGGACATGACCGAGACACTTCTCCGATCAATAACCAATAGAGAAATCTGGAAATTCATATGGCTCCCACATATTTCTATGATTACTTTGCGATCGAATGAACCACTTACATATGATACCAATTTCCCTTTGTCTCGCGATAGTTTACTTATCCAAGGTTTTGATCGTCGGTATCTCTGCATACCTAGTTCAACCTCGTTACTGCTAAGTACTCTTTTCTCGTTCCCATGATATGTGATCCCTTGTGATCCAGTCACATGCTTGCAAGCCAATTGGATGACATTCCACCGAGAGGGCCCAGAGTATATCTATCCGTCATATGGATGGACAAATCCCACTCTTGATCCATGTGTCTCAACACATACTTTCCGAACACTCAATGCCATCTTTATAGCCACCCAGTTATGTTGTGGTGTTTGATGTCATCAAAGCATCCTTCCGGTGATGGTGATAAGCATGAACTCATGGTCGAAGGAATTAGGTTACTATGTATCAGAAAGCTTATAGCAAATGAACTATATTAAATGACTTGATCTTTATGCTACGCTTAACTATAGGAGTATGTCCATCACATCATTCTCCTAATGATATGACCCTGTTGTTAATAACATCTCTATGTTCATGATCAGGAAACCATGATCATATATTAACCAACAAGCTAGTTTAACAAGAGGCTTTACTAGGGACTCTTTTATGTTTACAAATCACACAAGTATGTTTCCTGTTAATACAATTATAGCATGGTATGTAAACATTTATCATAATTATGAAGATATGATAATAACCACTTTATTATTGCCTCTTGGGAATATCCCCAACAGTCTCCCACTTGCACTAGAGTCAATAATCTAGTTTCAAACCTTTGTGTATTCAACACCTATGGCTTTCTGGTGTTGTATGTACACGATTGCTAGTGGTCAACTGATCTCCGGATCTGACACTTCCAGGTCCGTGTGTAATTGCATGTCTTTGCGTATCTACGCATCACTCATTCTATAATGAGATGGCTTTGTATAAATTTGGTCCTTTGGTGTGACCTTTAGTTATTTGGGGTTAAAACATGTTGATAATATTGTTGTACAATATATCTTCATAATACTATCCCACTGTGAACCACACCTAGTTTGATAAAAAACTACTTGACACAAATGCCCTCTTTTGCTGCTATTATAGCAGTCATATACTTAGCCTTTTGTTGTAGTATCTGTCACAATGTCTTAACTTTGGAACTCATCCAAATCCATTATTGAACTTACTTTCCATTATATCGTGCCACCCTTAGTTTAGATTGATATAAACTTAATTTGTACTTTGTGACAAAACTAGTATCAATGTAGTACTTTTACAATGAACTAACCATCTATTTGCCACTTATACAAAATAATATATTCTTAGTTCTTCCAAAAGATCACAAGAATATCCTTACTATCATCCAATGATCATCTTATGAATCATTCTGGTATATGCTCATAACATTTAGAGCATATGACATATCTGGATTTGTACATATCACAGTATGATTGATATAAATATTCTTTGTGATGCCATACATCAAGTATCAATCTATACTTGAATATATCACTTACCAAGTGTCAATACACTTGAATATATCATCAATATTGAACTCATTCAATCCTTTCTGTGCGACAAGAACCTTTCTTGTAGTTTCCATATTGAACTCATTCAATATATCATCTATGTACTTTCGGCACAACCATATTAGCGTATATTGATGCCAAATATTTGGGTTTTGCCTAAGTATTTCATCAGGATGAAATTCTTAATATGTGTTAATAAAAGATACATCATTTCTAATCAACAATATGTCTTCCATATAATGTATTAGAAACATGTCTTAGCGCTCCCACTTAATTTCTTGCAAATGCAACCATCTTCATCATCTCCGACGAATTTAAACTCCTTTAACAGTTTCATCATAGTGAAGATTCCAACTCCGCAATGCTTACCTCAACCATTGAAGTTTGCATATGATTTTAGCATCCTTTGAATCAACAAAACCCTTTGGACCATGTTATGCACAAGTCCTAGGTAACAATTCCATTAGAAGAACTTTTTTTGTTTATTCAACTACCACATAACAAAATTATATGTAGTGGTTGCTACATTAATCCGTCTAGACTAAATATCGCTATGAAAGATCAAATCTTGTCATAGTCAACCTTTGAACATTGTTGCGAAATCTTTCCCTACATGTCGACTATTTCATAGATGTGAAACATCCATGTCTATTTCTTTATAGATCCAAACACAACTATTAGGTCTTACACCTTTCTCGAGGGTCCTTCAAGTTCAAAGCTTGATTTCTCGTGTATGGAACTATCACGGATTTTATGGCTTCAAGCCATTTGACGGAGTCAGGGCCCATCATCGCTTCTTTGCATGTAGTCAGATCATTATTGTCAAATAATGATTTAACTCTCAAATCTTGGTATTTGATTGTTTACCCGACCTATTTGTTTCAATAGGAACTTAGATCTCCGTAACCACAACCTTTTATGCACGTGAGCCATGAGCATTGTTGCTGCCTCCGGAACACTTTTCGGTTCTGCGCAACTTTGCACATATAGCTAAGGTTCCTTTAACCTTATCAAAGTTCTATTGTCCTCCCACTTAACTTCACAGAACATTCCTTCTCAAAGAAACTTGACATTCTAAGAGACAAACACTTTTGTCTTCGGTGTTTATGGAGGAAATACTCAATGATTCATACAAAGATATGTTCATCTGATTTTGGTTGCAAACATCTTTCTTAGGCATAGCATACCAATTTTTAAGAAAGGACAACTTGGGTTTTATCCCAAACCATAACTTTATATGGTGTCAATTCAACGGATTATGATGGAGCTCTTTTCAGTGGAAAAACGGTAGTCTCTAAAGCTTTTAATCTTTAAAATATAATGGCAGTTTTATGAATTACACCTTTGATCTTACCATGTCAAACAAGGTTTAATTACAAATGTCGAATGCTCCATGCTTTTATGGTGTTTCGAAAAATGCAAATCCACAGAACAATTCCTTAAATCTTAGGTATTATGCTAAACTTGTAACTCAAATATCTTCCTTTATGATCTTATCATAAACTATTTATATTTTTGTTACAATGATTTTGCACTTCAGCTTGAAAGTCTTTGAACTTTTCAAATGTTTCATACTTCATCCTTAATAAGTAAATATTCATATATTCACTCAAATTTTCGGAGGAAGCATATGAAGTTGAAATCCATCGCTCTTGACTACACATAATGGACTTCATACAACAATATGTACAAGTTCCAATAAGCTAGTCATTCGTTCCATTTTGGCCTATGAACGAAGTTTTAATTATCTCTAGGAAAGTTTCACAAGCATCATTTGATAAAAAATCAAAAGACTCCAAAATTCCATCCACATGGAGTTTCTTCATGTTTTCTTTCCAATATAATTTAAACGGCGATGTCACTTCCTAAGTGATCTTTTAATCAATTTGTCTTTCGACATTTTTAGCACTAGTTTTATGGATGCGATTTCTCCAACGATATTTGTAAATCATCCATATTTTATGGATTACCGCAATTATTTGAACAACCCTTTTGTTCTCAGAATACCTGATAAAACAAATCTTGAAGGCAAACTTTGATGTTTAACGAACAACACAATAATCCTTTATTTGTTTTCGATGAACATCATCACATATTCTTTTGCTAGTTACTTAGGCCATTATAGTTCATGAATTCTGTTGTTTCGTATGACGATTCATACCAACAAATTCAGTATCCAATACTTAAGAACTACATTGTTTAACAAGCAAAGAATACAACCATAACATGTATATCCTCTATATACCTAAGTTGAACAATTCTAGTCTTTTCTTTTCTGCCATATATTTATGAGATTCTCTTTCAGTATTTCTTTTTCTGTTTGAAAGAATCTATCAAATCAATAGTGGAGCCATATACATGACACATATTCCAAAGCATGTATAGTAAAATACCAATGTCTTTGGACTTGCAGATTGAAGTAGATCACCATCATCAAATGTTTGGTGTTCTTTCAAATTCCTTTCTTTAGTAATCTCTTGGTGTAGTAAACATTTTCCTACATCAAATATTCACCCTTATCATGGAATTATCCATGATCAAGCTACTTTTAGCTTATAACGATGAATCGTGAGTATAATGTTGCTCTCCAAAACCTTTTGGAGGATTAGGACAACTAGTGTCTCCAACCTTTTCCAAATTCTCATCAAATATGAAAACATGACTTTTCCATATTATACTCTATCATGTTGCAACCAAAACTTCGTTTCAGATATCACAATATCTTCCACACATCATGGTTTCTGAAACAACTCTTTCAGATCCTAGATAACCTTGATATTAAGACAATCCTTTGAATATCAAGAATCATGGATATAAACATGATACTTATATACTAACACTGGAATTGTTACTCTTGATTTAATACCAACTATTAAACTTCACGGAGTAACCGGAACTTACTGAAAGTTTGCAATGGGACTTTTAAACTTTAGATTAACACTTCAAAACAATACGATACCAGTTCGTAAAGTAATTTACTAGAATTCTATAGTTCTATCATCTCAATTATAACTAAGCGCAAGGTGGTAAATGTTGGAGATATGCCCAAGAGGCAATAATAAAGTGGTTATTATCGTATCTTCATACTTATGATAAATGTTTACATACCATGCTGTAATTGTATTAACCGGAAACAATAATACTTGTGTGATTTGTAAACATAAAAAAAAGTCCCTAGTAAAGCCTCTTGTTAAACTAGCTTGTTGGTTAATATATGATCATGGTTTCCTGATCATGAACATAGAGATGTTATTAACAACAGGGTCATATCATTAGGAGAATGATGTGATGGACATACTCCTATAGTTAAGCGTAGCATAAAGATCAGGTCATTTAATATAGTTCATTTGCTATAAGCTTTCTGATACATAGTAACCTAATTCCTTCGACCATGAGATCATGCATATCACCTTTACCGGAAGGATGCTTTGATTACATCAAACACCACACCGTAACAGGGTGGCTATAAAGGTGCCATTGAGTGTTCGGAAAGTATTGGTTGAGACACAGGGATCAAGAGTGGGATTTGTCCATCCATATGACGGATAGATATACTCTGGGCCCTCTCGGTGGAATGTCATCCAATTAGCTTGAAAGCATGTGACTGGCTCACAAGGGATCACATACCACGGGAACGAGAAAAGAGTACTTATAAGTAACGAGGTTGAACTAGGTATGTAGAGATACCGACGATCATAAACCTCGGATAAGTAAAATATCGTGAGACAAAGGGAAATTGGTATCGTATGTAAGTGGTTCATTCGATCGCAAAGTAATCGTAGAAATATGTGGGAGCCATATGAATTTCCAGATTCCTCTATTGGTTATTGATCGGAGAAGTGTCTCGATCATGTCCACATAATTCACGAACTGTAGGGAGACACACTTAAGGATTCGATGTTGTTGAGTAGTTATGGAATGATGAGTAAGAGACCGAATGTTGTTCGGAGTCTCGGATGGGATCTAGGATATCACGAGGAGATCCGGAATGGTGCGGAGAATAAGATTCATATAAGGAAAGTCCTGTTTTGGAGTTGGGGAATGATTCCGGTGTTTTCATCGGGAATGTTCTAGAAGGTTCCGGAATGTCCGGCACTCCGGAGGGGAAGGGTACATGAATGTGTCATAACAAGTTGGAATGATTGCATCATGTACTAGGTGTCTTCACTGAACAAAATAAAGGGTTTAATCAAATCCTAGTTTGAAAAGTCAAACGCCAATTTGAAAAGTCAAACGGCTATTTTGTGAAGTGGAGGGAGAGAAGGAAACCTGGGAAGAGAAGGTTTCCCTTCTCTCCTCCAAACCGCCGGCCAGCAAGGGAGTTGGGGGAGGACTCGGCTATCCCTAGCCGCCCCTCCCACCTATAAAACAAAGGGAGGGGGCGCCCCCTCTCCCTACACCTTGCCCCATAGCTGGCGCCCCTCTAAACCCTAGACCAGCCGCCGCCCCTTCTAGATGCGGCTGCTCTAAAATCTCTTCTAAACCGCCGTCTAGCTAATCCCTAGCTGCTGGTTGCTCTAAACCCCTTGGTGCCTCTAAACTCTAGATCGCCAAGGCCTCTCTCATAGTCCACCATACTCGCTCCGGCTTAAGGAGAAGCCCTGCGAGATCTCCCCTCTACTTCCGGTACCACGCCGTTGTGCTGCCGGAATCGCGAGGAGAGTGCTACAACCTCCGCTGTCTGCTGGAACAAGGGAGAGGAAGGTCTTCATCGAGTACCGAACGTGTGACCGACTACGGGAGCGCTGCCGGAACGCAGCGCCGGAAGGATCTTCTACACGATCTTGAGATCGGCAAGTGTACGACTACATCACCCACGAGAATCTGCTCTCGTTAACCACTTTGGAATCTTCGAGGGTAAGTTCCTCTATCGACTCGTTGCTACAATCTAGTAGATAGATATTGGCTTGATCATAGATTAGATCTTGATTGTGTGTTCATGCGGTAGAAAATTTTGTTTTCCATGCTACGAACCCCTACAGTGGTATCAGAGCCGTGTCTATATGTAGATCTGTTGCACGAGTAGAACACAATGGTCATTGTGGGCATTGATGCTTTTATTGTCGATTGCTTCTTGTGTACTTTGCATCTTGCGGTATGTTGGGATGAAGCGGCCCGGGCTAACCTTACATGACATCGTTCATGAGACTTGCTCCACGCTTGACATGCAACTTGTATTGCATAAGTGGCTTTGCGGGTGCCTGTTTCTCCTAGCCTAGTTAAGATCCAATTTACAACGGGTGATTAACAATACTAGTATCAATGTTGTGGTTCTTGTTCGTAAGTTAGAACGACACTTATTGAAATCCCCAAACCACGTAAAATATGCAAAGAAAGTAGAGGCGTCTAACTTTGTTTTGCAGGGGTGTGCAGTGATGTGATATGGCCATAATTGTGATTATATATGATGTATGCAATGTTCCTTATTGTAAGTCGGCAACCGGCAGGAGCCATATGGTTGTCTTTAATTTCTGTTAAGACCCGCGTGTCTATTCAAAGTAGTTGTAATAGTTGAAGCTGGTGGACGACAACCATGAAGAATCATCATTGACCTTGATGCTATGCCGGTGATGATGGAGATCATGTTCGTGCTTGAAGATGGAGATCGGAAGCACAAAGAAGAAAGGCCATATCATATCACATATTATGAATTGCATGTGATGTTAATCCTTTATGCATCTTGTATTGCTTAGTAGACAACGGTAGCATTATAAGATGATCCCTCATGCACATAAATTTCAAGTTCTAAAGTGTTCACCCTTAGTATGCACCGTTGCTAAAGCTTGTTGTTTCGAAGCACCACGTGATGATCGGGTGTGTTAGATTCCGCAAGTGTATACAACGTAAGCAAGCCAGATTTGCTTATGCGGAAGCTAAGGTTTGATCTTGACGAGCCTAGCATGTACAGACATGGTCTCAGGAACACGAATCACCGAAAGGTAAAGCATGAGTCATATAGTAGATATGATGAACATGTTGATTGTTCGCCATTGAAGCTACATCAACTCTCGTGATGATCGGTTTTCATGTGGTGGATTTGGTTCGTGTGATCACTAAAACAATGTGAGGGATGTTGTTTTGAGTGGGAGTTCACCTAGATTAATTTAATTATTAATTAGAACTCAATTTATCATAAATTAAATCAAAGTGAATTTGCATAGTTGTTGTAGTCATTGGCATCCGTTTACCACCTTGCGCTTCGTTATGATTGAGATGATAGAACTATAGAATTCTGTTTAGTTACTTTACGAACTGGTATCGTATTGTTTTGAAGTGTTAATCTAAAGTTTAAAAGCCCTATTGCAAACTTTCAGTAAGTTCCGGTTACTCCATGAAGTTTAATAATTGGTATTAAATCAAGAGTGACAATTCCAAGTGTTAGTGTATGAGTATCGTGTTTGTCTCCATGATTCTTGATATTCAAAGGATTGTCTTAATATCAAGGTTATCTAGGATCTAAAAGAGTTGTTTCAGAAACCATGATGTGTGGAAGATATTGTGATATCTGAAACGAAGTTTTGGTTGCAACATGATAGAGTATAATATGGCAAAAAGTCATGTTCTCGTATTTAATGAGAATTTGCAAAAGGTTGAAGACACTAGTTGTCCTAATCCTCCAAAAACTTTTGGAGAGCAACATTATACTCACAGTTCACCGTTATAAGCTAAAAGTAGCTTGATCATGGATAATTCCATGATAGTGAATATTTGATGTAGGTAAAGTGTTTACTACACCAATAGATTACTAAAGAAAGGAATTTGAAAGAACACCAAACATTTGATGATGGTGATCTACTTCAAAGTGCAAGTCCAAAGACATTAGTATATACACGCTTTGGACTATGTGTCATATGTATTACTCCACTGTTGATGTTGATAGATTCTTTCAAACAGAAAATAAATACTGAAAGAGAATCTCATAAATATATGGCAGAAAAGAAAAGACTAGAATTGTTCAGTTTAAGTATATAGATGATATACATTTTATGGCTATATTCTTTGCTTATTAAACAATGTGGTTCTTAAGTATTTGATACTGAATTTGTTGGTGTGAATCGTCATACGAAACAACACAATTCATGAACTACAATGGCCTAACTAGCAAAAGAATATGTGATGATGTTCATCGAGAACAAATAAAGGGTTATTGTGTTGCTCGTTAAACATCAAAGCTTGCCTTCAAGATTTGTTTTATCAAGTATTATGAGAACAAAAGGGTTGTTCAAATAATTGCCGTAGTCCATAAAAGATGGATGATTTACAAATCTCGTTGGATAAATCACATCCATAAAACTAGTGCTAAAAATGTCGAAAGACAAATTGATTGAAAGATCACTTAGGAAGTGACATCGCCGTTTAAATTATATTGGAAAGAAAACATGAAGAAACTCCATGTGGATGGAATTTTGGAGTCTTTTGATTTTTGATCACATGACGCTTGTGAAACTTTCCTAGAGATAATTAAAACGTCGTTCATAGGCCAAAAGGGAACGAATGGCTAGCTTATTGGAACTTGTACATATTGTTGTATGAAATCCATTATATGTAGTCAAGAGCGATGGATTTCAACTTCATATGCTTTCTCCGAAAATTTGAGTGAATATATGAATATTTACTTAATAAGGATGAAGTATGAAACATTTGAAAAAGTTCAAAGTCTTTCAAAATGAAGTGCAAAATCATTGTAATAAGAATATAAATAGTTTATGATAAAGATCATAAAGGAAGATATTTGAGTTACAAGTTTAGCATAATACCTAAGATTTAAGGAATCGTTCTGTGGATTTGCATTTCCCGAAACACCATAAGAGTATGGAGCGTTCGAGATATGTAATTAAAACCTTGTTTGACATGGTAAGATCAAAGGTGTAATTCATAGAACTGCCATTATATTTTAAAGATTAAAAGCTTTGGAGACTACCGTTTTCCACTGAAAAGAGCTCCATCATAATCCGCTGAAATGACACCATATAAAGTTATGGTTTGGGGTAAAACCCAAGTAGTCCTTTCTTAAACATTGGTATGCTATGCATAAGAAAGATGTTTGCAACCAAAGTCGGATGAAACTGTCTTTGTATTACTGTTAAGTATTCCTCCATAAACACCGGAGACAAAAGTATTTGTCGCTTAGAACGTCAAGTTTCATTGAGAAGGAATTTTTCGTGAAAAGATAAGTGGGAGGACAATAGAACTTTGATAAAGGTTAAAGGAACCTTAGCTATATGTGCAAAGTTGCGCAGCGCCGAAAAGTGTTCCGGAGGCAGCAACAATGCTCATGGCTCACGTGCCTCAAAGGTTGCGGTCACGGAGGTCTAAGTTTCTATTGAACCAAGTAGGTCGAGTAAACAATCAAATACCAAGATTTGAGGGTTGAATCATTATTTGAGAATAATGAACGGACTACATGCAAAGAAGCGATGATGGGCCCTGACTCCGTCAAATGGCTTGAAGCCATAAAATCCGTGATAGTTCCATACACGAGAAATCAAGTTTTGAACTTGAAGGACCCTCAAGAAAGGTGTAAGACCTTACAGTTGTGTTTGGATCTATAAAGAAGTAGACATGGATGTTTTACATCTATGAAATAGTCGACATGTTGGGAAAGAGTTCACAACAATGTTCAAAGATTGACTATGACAAGATTTGATCTTTCATAGCGATATTTAGTCTAGACGGATTAATGTAGCAACCACTACATATAATTTTGTTATGTGGTAGTAGAATAAAAAAAACAAGTTCTTCTAATAGAATGGTTACCTAGGACGTGTGCATGACACGGTCCAAAGGGTTTTGTTAATTCAAAGGATGCTAAAAGCATATGCAAACTTCAATGGTTGAAGTAAGCATCGCGGAGTTGGAATCTTCACTATGATGAAACTGTTAAAAGAGTTTAATTTCATCGGAGACAATGAAGATACTTGCATTTGCAAGAAATTAAGTGGGAGCTCTAAGACATATTTCTAATACATTATGTGGAAGACATATTATTGATTAAAAATGATGTATCTTTTATTAACACATATTAAGAATTTCATCCCGATGAAAGACTTAGGCAAAACCCAAATATTTGGCATCAATAGATAATAATATGGTTGTGCCGAAAGTACATAGATGATATATTGAATAAGTTCAATATAGAAACTACAAGAAAGGTTCTTGTCGCACAGAAAGGATTGAATGAGTTCAATATTGATGATATATTCAAGTGTATTGACACTTGGTAAGTGAAACAAAGATTCAAGTATAGATTGATACTTGATGTATGAAATCACAAAGAGTAATTATATCAATCATGTTGTGATATGTACAAATCCAGATATGTCCTATGCTCTAAATGTTATGAGCATACACCAGAATGATTCATAAGATGATTATTGGACGATAGTAAGGATATTCTTATGATCTTTTGGAAGAACTAAGAGTATATTATTTTGTAGAAGTGGCAAATATATGGTTAGTTCATTGTAAAAGTATTACATTGATACTAGTTTTGTCACAAAGTACAAATTAAGTTTATCTCAATCTAAACTAAGGGTGGCACAATATAATGGAAAGTAAGTTCCATAATGGATTTGGATGAGTTCCAAAGTTAAGACATTATGACAGATACTACAACAAAAGGCTAAGTATATGACTGCTATAATAGCAGCTAAAGAGGGCATTTGTGTCAAGTAGTTTGTTATCAAACTAGGTGTAGTTCATAGCGGGATAATACTATGAAGATATATTGTACGACAATATTATCAACATGTTTTAACCCCAAAGAACTAAAGGTCTCACCGAAGGACCAAAATTATACAAAGCCATCTCATTAGAGAATGAGTGATGCGTAGAGACGCAAATACATGCAATTACACACGGACCTGGAAGTGTCAGATCCGGAGATCAGTTGACCACTAGCAATCGTGTACATACAACACTGGAAAGCCATAGGTGTTGAATACACAAAGGTTTGAAACTAGATTATTGACTCTAGTGCAAGTGGGAGACTGTTGGAGATCTGCCCAAGAGGCAATAATAAAGTGGTTATTATCGTATCTTCATACTTATGATAAATGTTTACATACCATGCTGTAATTGTATTAACCGGAAACATTAATACTTGTGTGATTTGTAAACATAAAAAAAAGTCCCTAGTAAAGCCTCTTGTTAAACTAGCTTGTTGGTTAATATATGATCATGGTTTCCTGATCATGAACATAGAGATGTTATTAACAACAGGGTCATATCATTAGGAGAATGATGTGATGGACATACTCCTATAGTTAAGCGTAGCATAAAGATCAAGTCATTTAATATAGTTCATTTGCTATAAGCTTTCTGATACATAGTAACCTAATTCCTTCGACCATGAGATCATGCATATCACCTTTACCGGAAGGATGCTTTGATGACATCAAACACCACCCCGTAACAGGGTGGCTATAAAGGTGGCATTGAGTGTTCGGAAAGTATTGGTTGAGACACATGGATCAAGAATGGGATTTGTCCATCCATATGACGGATAGATATACTCTGGGCCCTCTCGGTGGAATGTCATCCAATTAGCTTGCAAGCATGT
This sequence comes from Avena atlantica, assembly GCA_910589765.1. Taxonomy (NCBI): domain Eukaryota; kingdom Viridiplantae; phylum Streptophyta; class Magnoliopsida; order Poales; family Poaceae; genus Avena; species Avena atlantica. Next base: position 306,605,522 of record OU342736.1, read on the forward strand.
GACTGGATCACAAGGGATCACATACCACGGGAACGAGAAAAGAGTACTTATCAGTAACGAGGTTGAACTAGGTATGCAGAGATACCGACGATCATAAACCTCGGATAAGTAAAATATCGTGAGACAAAGGGAAATTGGTATCGTATGTAAGTGGTTCATTCGATCGCAAAGTAATCGTAGAAATATGTGGGAGCCATATGAATTTCCAGATTCTTCTATTGGTTATTAATCGGAGAAGTGTCTCGATCATGTCCGCATAATTCAAGAACCGTAGGGAGACACACTTAAGGATTCGATGTTGTTGAGTAGTTATGGAATGATGAGTAAGAGACCGAATGTTGTTCGGAGTCTCGGATGGGATCCGGGATATCACGAGGAGATCCGGAATGGTGCGGAGAATAAGATTCATATAAGGAAAGTCCTGTTTTGGAGTTGGGGAATGATTCCGGTGATTTCATCGGGAATGTTCTAGAAAGTTCCGGAATGTCCGGCACTCCGGAGGGGAAGGGTACATGAATGTGTCATAACAAGTTGGAATGATTGCATCATGTACTAGGTGTCTTCACTGAACAAAATAAAGGGTTTAATCAAATCCTAGTTTGGAAAGTCAAACGCCAATTTGAAAAGTCAAACGACTATTTTGTGAAGTGGAGGGAGAGAAGGAAACCTGGGAAGATAAGGTTTCCCTTCTCTCCTCCAAACCGCCGGCCAGCAAGGGAGTTGGGGGAGGACTCGGCTAGCCCTAGCCGCCCCTCCCACCTATAAAAGAAAGGGAGGGGGCGCCCCCTCTCCCTACACCTTGCCCCATAGTTGGCGCCCCTCTAAACCCTAGACCAGCCGCCGCCCCTTCTAGATGCGGCTGCTCTAAAATCTCTTCTAAACCGCCATCTAGATAATCCCTAGCTGCTGGTTGCTCTAAACCCCTTGGTGCCTCTAAACTCTAGATCGCCAAGGCCTCTCTCATAGTCCACCATACTCGCTCCGGCTTAAGGCGAAGCCCTGCGAGATCTCCCCTCTACTTCCGGTACCACGCCGTTGTGCTGCCGGAATCGCGAGGAGAGTGCTATAACCTCCGCTGCCTACTGGAACAAGGGAGAGGAAGGTCTTCATTGAGTACCGAACATGTGACCGACTGCGGGAGCGCTGCCGGAACGCAGCTCCGGAAGGATCGTCTACGCGATCTTGAGATCGGCAAGTGTACGACTACATCACCCACGAGAATCTGCTCTCGTTAACCACTTTGGAATCTTCGAGGGTAAGTTCCTCTATCGACTCGTTGCTACAATCTAGTAGATAGATCTTGGCTTGATCATAGATTAGATCTTGATTGTGTGTTCATGCGGTAGAAAATTTTGTTTTCCATGCTACGAACCCCTACAGTAAACGGATGCCAATGACTACAACAACTATGCAAATTGACTTTGATTTAATTTATGATAAATAGTGTTCAAGTTTTAATCATATTGCTATTGAACTCCCACTCAAAACAATATCCCTCTCATTGTTTTAGTGATCACATGAACCAAATCCACCACATCAAAACCGATCATCACGAGAGTTGATATAGCTTCAATGGCGAACAATCAACATGTTCATCATATCTACTATCTGACTCATGCTTTACCTTTCGGTGATCCGTGTTCCGAGACCATGTCTGTACATGCTAGGCTCGTCAAGATCAAACCTTAGCTTCCGCATGAGCAAATCTGGCTTGCTTACGTTGTATACACTCGCAGAATCTAACACACCGATCATCATGTGGTGCTTCGAAACAACGAGCTTTAGCAATGGTGCTTACTAAGGATGAACACTTTAAAACTTGAAATTGTGTGCTTGAGGGATCATCTTATAATGCTACCGTCGTGAACTAAGCAATACAAGATGCATAAAAGGATTAACATCACATGCAATTCATAATATGTGAGATGATATGGCCTTTCTTCTTGTGCTTCCGATCTCCATCTTCAAGCACGAACATGATCTCCATCATCACCGTTGTGGCGTCAAGGTCCATGGCGCCGTTTCATGATTGTCTTCTTCCAGCATCAACTATTACAACTACTTTGAATAATAGACACGCAGGACTTAATGGAAACAACCATATGGCTCCTGTCGGTTGCCAACTTACAATAAGGAACATTGCATACATCATATATAATCACAATCATGGCCATATCACATCATAACACACCCCTGCAAAACAAAGTTAGACGCCTCTAATTTTCTTTTCATGTTTTACGTGGTTTGGGGATTTCAATAAGTGTCGTTCTAACTTACGAACAAGAACCACAACATTGATACTAGTATTGTCAATCACCCGTTGTAAATTGAATCTTAACTATGTTGGGAGAAACAGGCACCTACAAAGCCACTTATGCAATACAAGTTGCATGTCAAGCGTGGAGCAAGTCTCATGAACGATGTCATGTAAGGTTAGCCCGAGACGCTTCATCCCACCATCCCGCAAGATGCAAAGTACACAAGAAGCAATCGACAACAAAAACATCAACGCCCATAATGACCATTGTGTTCTACTCGTGCAATAGATCTACATATAGACACGGCTCTGATACCACTGTAGGGGTTCGTAGCATGGAAAACAAAAAATTTCTACCGCATACAAACAAATAACCCAAGATCTATCTACTAGATTGTAGCAATGAGTCGATGGAATAACTCACCCTCGAAGATTCCAAAGTGTTTAACGAGAGCGGATTCTCGTGGGTGATGTAGTCGTACTCTTGCCGATCTCAAGATCGTGTAGACGATCCTTCCGGCGCTGCCGAAACTCCCGCAGTCGGTCACGCGTTCGGTACTCGATGAAGACCTTCCTCTCCCTTGTTCCAGTAGGCAGCGGAGGTTGTAGCACTCTCCTCGCGATTCCGGCAGCACGATGGCGTGGTACCGGAAGTAGAGGGGAGATCTTGCAGGGCTTCTCCTTAAGCCAGAGCGAGTATGGTGGACTATGAGAGAGGCCTCGGTGATCTAGGGTTTAGACACAAGAAGGAGAGAGGGCTAGGGCGACGGCTAGGGCTTGGGGAAGCCCAAGTCGGCGGCTAGGGTTTGCCCTAGGCGGCGGCAGCAGCAGGAGGTGGTGGCGCCGGCGGCTTAGGGCTAGGGTTTGGAGAGGGCAAGGTGTAGTCTTGGAGGGGCAGTCCTGCCCCTCCTTGTATAGGTGGGAGAGCGCAGCCAAGGGGAGGGGAGTCCCTCCCCAACTCGGCTTCCAAGGCCGGCGGTGGAGGGAGAGGTACTTCCTCCTCAAGTAGGTTTCCTACTCTCCCTCCACCAAGCAAACTTGCCGTTTGACTTTTCAAATTGGCGTTTGACTTTTCAAACTAGGATTTGATTTATCCCTTTATTTTTCTCAGCGATGACACCTAGTACATGATGCAACCATTCCAACTTGTTATGAAACATTCATCTACCCTTCCCCTCCGGAGTCCCGGACCTTCCGAAACCTTCTAAACATTCCCGATGAAAACACCGGAACCATTCTCCAACCCCGAAACAGGACTTTCCTTATATGAATCTTATTCTCCGGACCATTCCGGATATCCTCGTGATATCCCAGATCCCATCCGAGACTCCAAACAACATTCGGTCTCTTACTCATCATTCTATAAATACTCAACAACATCGAATCCTTAAGTGTGTCTCCCTACGGTTCGTGAATTATGCGGACATGACCGAGACACTTCTCGGATCAATAACCAATAGAGGAATCTAGAAATTCATATGGATCCCACATATTTCTATGATTACTTTGTGATCGAATGAACCACTTACATACGATACCAATTTCCCTTTATCTCACGATAGTTTACTTATCCAAGGTTTTGATCGTCGGTATCTCTGCATACCTAGTTCAACCTCGTTACTGCTAAGTACTCTTTTCTCGTTCCCGTGATATGTGATCCCTTGTGAGCCAGACACATGATTGCAAGCCAATTGGATGACATTCCACCGAGAGGGCCCAGAGTATATCTATCTGTCATATGGATGGACAAATCCCACTCTTGATCCATGTGTCTCAACCCATACTTTCCGAACACTCAATGCCATCTTTATAGCCACCCAGTTACGGTGTGGTATTTGATGTCGTCAAAGCATCCTTCCGGTGATGGTGATAAGCATGATCTCATGGTCGAAGGAATTAGGTTACTATGTATCAGAAAGCTTATAGCAAATGAACTATATTAAATGACTTGATCTTTATGCTACGCTTAACTATAGGAGTATGTCCATCACATCATTCTCCTAATGATATGACCCTGTTGTTAATAACATCTCTATGTTCATGATCAGGAAACCATGATCATATATTAACCAACAAGCTAGTTTAACAAGAGGCTTTACTAGGGACCCTTTTATGTTTACAAATCACACAAGTATGTTTCCTGTTGATACAATTATAGCATGTTATGTAAACATTTATCATAAGTATGAAGATATGATAATAACCACTTTATTATGGCCTCTTGGGCATATCTCCAACACTGGCGTCTGGAGTAGTAGCACATTTTATGCACGCGCTGCTGGAGGGGAATCATTAGCCGGGAGGCCTAGCTGAGCGTCACGTCGACGCCATCCGGCGCAGCAACTCCTTCGCCTCGGGCTTTGAGCCATAATGCTTCTGATCCCAATTCACTCGGGTGGACTCGACGTCCTGGAAGGCCAGAAGGTTGAGGTGGTCGTCGGTGCCCTAGTTGCGTATGTAGAAGTACGTCTGCTGCCACAACTTGACTGTGTCGTGTAGCCGGAACTTGGGTTAGCTGGTTTGGGTGCGCGAGTAGATGGAGGCGCCGCCTCAGGGCACGAGTGGCCCGTTGGCATACTGCACCTACAGCCGGATGAGTAACAACTTGCAAAAGAGCTCGAGATCCGGCTGGATCCCGAGGTAGCACTCGCAGAAGGCTACGAAGTGCACGAGAATGCCGATTGCATTTAGGCCGAGATGGTGGAGGCGAAGATCAAAGTGGGCGAGGAAGGTGAGAAAGAAGGCAATGGCCGGGAAAGCCAGGCCACGCGCGAGGTGCGCGAGAAAGATTACGTGCTCGCCGACTTGTGGCACCGACGAGATTTCACCGGCCGGCGCGAGGCGCACCCCTACCTCCTCGATGGTCAGCAGCAAGCAGGAGCGCCGATACTTTTCAATCTGCTCCTCCGTGACGGAGGAGCCGCACCATGCGCCGTGGCTCTCGGCCATCTCGTCGACGCTGGTGCGCGACAGAGAAAGAACGGGAAGAAAGGAAGGAGAAGAGGGATCTGCGGAGGAGTGGCGTTGACCCGTCGCTCCGGCAAGCAAAGAACGGGCGGTGGCGGCGAGATAAAGGTGGTGCGAGCTCGTCGGCGGCACGGCCGCAAGGAAACAACAAGAGGCAGAGGGGCGCAGCAGCTTCGGCGACGAAGAAAAGGGGGGCAAATGGCAGGTGGGCGACGACAGTGTAGCACGGGCAGTATATAAGGGGATAGGTAGGCAAACCGCCGGCTCGCCACATGGCTACACCACACACCCCCATCAGCGGCCGGATCATCTGCGCCGGCGCAAGATAGACAGAGGATCCAAGGTGCGGGAGGCGAGGCGCCGGTGACGGTTCTCGAGGTGGCGCCTGACACGACGCGACGCCGCACGTCACCGCAGTCATCATCACACTGTGGCTAATGTCCATGATGACGTAGCCGAGCAGCTCAACCGCCAGAACTCAGCCAGGAAAAAAATTCAAACTAGCTTTTGGAGCCCGAGCACATTTCGCCTAAGGGTGTAATCTACGCATGCTCGGGGGATAGTGTCAGGGGGATCACCCCTGGGTAGGCTAACCGGACAAGATATAGAGGCAATGTAACTCAAGAGAAGGTTAGGAAGAAGACCAGATGTAGAGCAAGCTAGCAAACCAGTTAAGCGGATAAAAAGCACTCCTAAAGACGTCGAGCCGGCTGGATCACGCTAGCCAGATAAAGCAAGACAGACCAACACTACTAGGAAAAGGACTGTTCATGGCGCACCTGAAAAGCCCATTCGTGGTGCACTATGGGTGCTCCACCATCCCTGCGCTACGGCTAAAACATAGCCGTAGAGCACTGCCTGGTGCGCTACAGTTACCTAGAAACTTCTGTAGTTCACCTGCCAGTGCGCCACGGCTAGAAACGATAGTGTGCTACGGGTATGTTGCATGTGGCGCACATGGCAGTGCGCCACTAATTGCTGGCATGTGCGCTTTAGTTGTAGTGCGCCACTAACGCCATGCCATGTGCGCCACGGGCATCTTTTTTGTTTTTTTAATTTCTGAGCCAGATGATATACAATATAGATTATATATAATATTATAGGCAGATATACACACACATATATATAAGATATACAATTATATATATGAATACACAATTTGCAAAACAAGATTGAAACAAATACATATAGATAAGTCACATACATGAATACATAGTATAAGGTACATTGTTTGGATCAAGTTACAAAGTAGTTGGTGACATGCGAATACATGTGTCTCAAACAAGTTAGAGCTCGGAAGCTCGCCTAGACATCTAAACTAGCTAGAAACAAGCGCGGGATAAACAACCAAAGACGATAAGCATCACCATGACGAAGGTGTAGGTCTTCATCCGGTTCCTCGTCCTAACTCCCGCTAGATAGCGCGTGTATCTAGCTTCCTCCTCGGCCATAGTGTTGTACCCTTTGTAGCTATTGCCGCTGAAACGGTGCACCTGTCTCCAGCAGTCTTCCCAATCATCATAGACTCCGGGAACACGTCCCTTGTACACAACGTACCACGTCATCTACAAGTTGGCAATAATAATTAACCGGTGATTGAAAAAACATGTATAACTAAAGTCGCATATGAAGATACACTTATAGAAAGTACTCCCAACTCAAAAAGACCAAAGTAACTCAAAAGCATGCCTCATATATAACTAGGTCGTTGGACACAGGAATATGCTATGACAGAACAGTGCGCCAAGTAGGATGCACAACACCTGGACTTGTGCATAGCACAAGGAGCACTATCCTGTCGCAGCATATTCACATATATAGTGTGCCGCGACATTTCAATCATCGGCATTCTCGAAAAAGACCAAAGTAACTCAAAAAGAATGCCTCATACATAACTAGGTCGTTGGACATAGGAATATGCTGTGACGGAACTGTAAGCCAAGTAGGATGCACAACATATGAACTTATGCATAACACAAGGCTTACAATCTCGTCACAGCACATTCACATATATAGTGTGCCACGACATTTCAATCATCGGCATTATTCTCGAAAAAGACCAAAGTAACTCAAAAAGAATGCGTCATATATATATATAACTAGGTCGTTGGACACAAGAATATGCTATGATGGAACCGTTAGCAAATTAGGATGCACAAGACCTGGACTTGTGCATAGCACAAGGCAAACGATCCCGTCGTAGCACATTCACATATATATAGTGTTCCATGACATTTCAATCATCGGCATTCACATATAAATACTAATAAAGTAAGAAAACAAGGACCAAAGTGAGCAAAAGACCAAAGAGTAAGCAAAAAAACCAAGCATTGATTCATATATAATAATAAGAAGAAAAAGAAGTAAGCGATGATCCATAAACCTAATAACATAAGTAGTAGCATGTACACTTGTCCACGCACACAAAGGTCATCTATAGTTTGGAACTACAACTAGGCCAACGTCAAGCCTTCTGGCTCCCCTCAGGGAACAGGAGGACGCCTTGTCTGGTCATGAACTTCCTATAGTCACCATGTATCTCTAGGCGATCTTCTATGTCATGGTTATTTGGGAGATTTCCTCCGTAGAAGATCCCCCTGAAGTCATGCCATCACGAAGGATTATTGCCCCGAACTGTTGCTGGATGCGATACATCTCTTGTCTAATATCTGAATCAGTGATCTTGGCCCTGGCTTGGGCCCACTGTTTGAGATGATCTAGAAGCGTAGAATTCTGCTAGTCTAGTAGGAACGCCCTCATGTGATGGAGTGCATAGTAGGCTTCCTTCTTACTGCCTTCCGGCTGCTTCACGCAGGGGAACTCCGTTACGTGGTTGAAGACGTGCCTGCCGAACTTGACCTTCTTACGCACGAAGGTGGTGCCTTCCATCGAGGCATAGCCAGTGAGAGCATCATCCAGAACTTCCTTGATCTTGTCGTAGTTTTTCTTCTTTTCTAGACTCCCCGAGTCGAAATACATGGCGTGCGAATGCTTCAGCAATAAGGAAATGAGTGTGCAGTGTTCATATCCCCGCAAAAAAATTCAAATGGAATGTGTTGGAAAAAGAATGATGATAATCCAATAAAGCCAATCGATGGTGGCGAGTGAATAATGACTTACTCGGGAAAGTAAGCCACAAGAATGTATTCCTTTGTCTTGTTCGCCATGAAGATTCTTTTTAGGTACGAGGCCACGAAACGTTGTTCAACAGTGCTTCCCAAGCAGCCGTCACGCATGTAGTAGGGGTCTAGTATAGCGATGCCTGATATGTTCTTTCTAATGATCTGCATGTCCAGGCTAAGAGAAAACAGGCAGACCATGGAATAGTGCAGCGGGTACAGGTGGAACATACTTAACATGTCGTCAAACTGCAGGAAGAACAGATCCGCGGTGGCATTGTCGATGAAGCCCAAGCCTGGTGGCACCTTCACCACGAATACCGTGTGTGAGGGATCTTTCTCCGCTAGAAGGCGTCTCTCTACCATCAGCACACTGCCATGCACACTCTTCAGTTCTGAACTGGCGAGCCTCCGCAAATTCTTAGGTAGCATGGGCTCACCCACCACATGAATCCTCCCCATAATACCCTCGGGAATTGGTGGACCATCCCGAAACCTGATCGGATTCGCAGTTGACGCCATCGGCTGGCTCGAGCTGCTAGATTTTCTTTTCCTAGCCTTTTTTCCTTTTGGAGAGCGAGCAGGCACCACAATATGAGCACCGTCCGCCCTATGTAGTGTGTCAGGGCTTAGAATAAAGGGTAGGTTGGTTGTATCAGCTGGCTCGGTGAAGGCTCAAGCTGGAGGCATCTCCTCAGAACCAAACAGACGCTTGGTGATAGTGGGTTTCTCTGTGGGGCCACCAGTTGGGTCTTCGTAGCTAAACTGAGTGTTGAAGAACTGATCATTGAAGTCTTCGTCGTGCTCGGCTGAATCCTATGCCATGTGCATATCATCAACATGATAATCCGACCCACCGCGTGGAGGTGACGTCTAGGGCGGTAAGGGGGCCTTGCCACCGCTTGTTGCCGGCACGATAGGCGGTGCTGTTGTCTGTGGCCTGATGGCCCTGCCATCCCCAAATGAATCATGCTCTTTGGCCATTGCAAAAATAAGACGAAGCAACTTCTGAGGACAGCTGGCTCTTCTTCATCCACTCCTGGGGTTGAATGGGAGGTTCTAGGTCGTCGCAGCCCCTTAGAACCTAACTAATTTTAACCATGTGCATGTCGTGGTATTTCTGACGAGTACGCCATGGAGGGGTCCTCGTAGTGCGTGTTTAGAGACGTGGATTAAGGCGGACGGTTGATGGGTATGAGGTAACACAGCTTACCCAGGTTCAGATCGCACAATGGTGGCGTAATCCTACTCCTGCTATAAATCACTATAATGGCAATACACCGAGTTAGGCCTTGTTCGGTTCTCGGGGAAGTAAACCCTGCAGGGAAATAACTCGCTCAGGTTTTGGGTGATCTCCGGACCATCACCCGAATCCCTTCCACTCCTTTAACCCCTTCCGTCTCTAATCCATTTCCCCTTGTCTTGTTCGGTTACACCACTAGTTAGCATGGCTTGATAGAGAGTTTCATTAGCTCCAAGTCAGATTAGCTAAAATAATTACAAAGTAAACACTTATACGTATAACTAGTCTGCAAGTTGTATAGACTCAGATCTAGGTGTTGCCACATCAGCGCAGTTTGACAGATATAGTTTTAGGAAATTACACAATAGCCAACACAAAAAAATATACTCCCTCTGTCTTAAAATAGATGTCATAGATTTGTCAAAATTTAAATAAATCTAGACACTATTTAGTATAGGTTCATTCAAATTTTGACAAACCTAAGACATCTATTTTGAGACGGGGAAGTACAAAGAATAAAAGAAATATGGAAAAGAGTAGAATATACGCCACCAAGACAAACAAGCTTTACAATCTCCTTGGTCTTTCTCTGGCACATAATCAAACACTTGATACTGTATGAATTGAAAATCAATGTAATGGAACTGTGTTCTTCATCAATCATCGAGAGGTACTTATACAAGAGTTCCCGCCTCTTGGCGGTGTCGATTACAAGGCCGAGACACATATACAAGGTGCATGTTTGTAAGGAACTTGCAGGTACAAAGGGAAGGTAACTATACAGCGCTTCGAGCTAAAAGTAACTGCATAGGGGAATTAGAATCTATTTCTAACACATACAACAAGATCACACCAATCACTTGAGTTCTGGACTTGAATGGTTTCACAAGAATTCACTTGAGCTAAAAGTAACTGCATGTTTGTGTATTTCACAAGAATTCTTGAAAAGTATCTCTTTGATCTTTCACCGAAGAAACTTCAAATCTCTGGTTGAATTACGACAAGTAAATTAATCTATTAGTGCTTGCACTTCAATGGTGAAAGACACAAAAAATGTGGCCAAGCAACAAGCATACAATATTCAATAGTGCTTGTCACCTATTCTCTTTGGTAAACCATAGAGGCGATATAAAAAGTAGAGGATAATGAACTTCTTGTGAAAAATACATACAATTACACCTGAATGGTAGAAAGTGAGGATGACTCCAAGAGTGAGACCACATTTGGAGTTCTTCAAGGCGTACCCCTCCAATCCTACACTATACTCGTCCAATTTACCAAGATCATGTCCTCGATGTGGGAACATAGTATGGAATCTATCTGACTGCAAAATGAAGTACAATAGGTGAGCAACCTAACAATTAGGAAAACAAGAAAATGATTTACACCCTAGAGAATGTTCATGGGTCCTTTGTAGCAGCCCCCTGCCCCCAGCTTCCTGGGGAAGCCGGTTTCAAAATTTCCCGAGGCTTCCAAATTAGTTTAGCTTTAACCACTTTAGAAGCCTCGTAATTTTTTTGAACCGGATTCCCCAGGAAGCTGGGGGTAGGGTAGCTTCTCGGAGAAGCCGTCAAAAGAACTGGGCCTAAATCAACTTCTGATCATTCCAAATGGTGTACACCAACAAAGAACATTCGTTATCTCAAAAAAAAGAACAGTCAGAATTTGGATCAGAATAGAAATTGTTTGTTGCCGATGCTAGCAGATCAAGGAGAAATCTTTGGCATGGTAAGATAAAATATTTATGATGTAGCTTTATTATTCAGAATTCCTTCTATATGTGTGCCAAGCAATTATGCATTGCACAATCTTAAGTTTGGCAAATAATAATATCACCCAAAAAAGAGCTTTAATGGCTTGGTCACTCCAAGTATATTATATAACATCCTCAAATCTAGTAAATACAACCAGCAGTGGATAATTCAAATTGCATAGCATTGCCTATATTATTTTTAGTCAGTTTAGAAAATCATGTGCACACTCTAGAGATATTTCTACATATGCGGGCATTACTTACCTAGAAAAAAAATATACTCTAATGCACCATATGACTACAAAATGAAGTACAACAGGTGGACAACCTGACAATTAGGAAAACAAGAAAATGAGTTGCAGCCTAGATCAATCCCCATTGCAGAAGCAGAACAAATAAAACCAGAATAAACTAATAAGCTTACACGAGAACATGGCAGATCATGATTCAGCCGACAATCTATTTCGCTGCAGTCCTCCACCAATCATAGGCCTAACAGTCGGCAAACCTTCTCCTTGCACAAGCAGACTCTCACTAGAGGGAAAAATCAGGTCTAGATGGCACCGCTGCTGTCACAGAAGATTATGCTACTGATCGGAAAATTTATTTCGCAAAAAAACCAAGAAAAGACTGCCTAAGAACCCTAAGTTTGCACATCAGACAAAAATACAGATATACCAAATGAGAATAAGACTTCCTAGCTAAATATATAGAGTAGTGAAATAAGTTGGCTGAAAAAGCTCTTCATCAATCTAGCAAACAGACAGACTAAATATTCAGGTTAGTGCAGACTGAATATTTAGCAAATGACAGGCATAGTGATGCAGTAATTTCAAGATATCAATCAGTAGCAAGAACATGCAAAAGAATGGTTAGCTAGTAAAGAATCAGCCGCATGGAATGGTCTTCTTTCTTTCTCTCCAAGAACCCTAGAAACCATGGGAAGAGGTCACGGGAAGGAAGAGGACCAGTAGGGACATACCAGTGTCATGCCGCTGAGGACACGCAGTAACGCCGGAGGTCCAAAACTCATAATGGTCACCGCAGAACTCATTCACAATAAAATTGGAGCTGCCGCCAGTGAGCTCGTTTACCTCCAGAACTGGTTCACAATAAAATTTCAACAACATGGCTTGGAGGAATGTGCTTCCCACTAACAACAATGTGCCAAATCTGCATACTGAAACTTTTCCAAGTTATTCTTCTTTTCATGTAAAGCTCTAACAAGAACAACGACATTTTTGGTTGACAAATAAATATAGCAAGATTTAATTTTCACCACTTGTAGTTGTACAAAATAATCACTGGAGTAGATTTCTTGCGTGATTCATAATGGTTCCGGCCGAGGAGAAATTGCCCATAGTAAGTAACGCAACTAAGCACCCTGTGCTGCCTTCTTCCAAAGAAATTGGCCATGATAAGGATCCAAGAATGCTTACATGGAGGAAGAAGAGGAGATGAAGTAAGCACTGAACTTGGAGAGCCTTCCTTTCGCCAAGAGGCAGCGGTGTGAAGCTCGGTCTCCTTGCAGAGGGTCAACTCAGACAAGAAGATCTTCCTCTTGGCACATACAACAATAAAAATTAGGACCCGTCAGCTTCTCCACTTTATCTTCCTTCCGAATTCCAAATCTCTCACATCCAGGCAAATCCCTCGCAAGAACCACCACAGATCCTCCAAGAAACTAATTCCTGGCACCAATAAAACGGCGGGAGATGCGGCGCCGGCACCAAGATTCATACCTGGGAGCATGTTGCCTCCGCCTTCACCTCCGGCCGATCTTCCTCCGGGTCGCCGTCGTGTCTGGGATGAGCACCGGTAAGCTCGATCTGGATGGGTCAGTGGAGGAAGGAGATAACGAGGATAGGTATGGCTTCGTGGGTGATGAAGCGGACGGGGAGGATAGGAGGTCATCGTATCCGGGTCGTCACGCCGGCGGTCCCGTATCCAGTTCATCACGCGGCGACCGCCGGCGTCGTCGCTGAGTCGCTAGAGGATGGATCGGGTAGAGAGATATCTCGTTTCCTTTTTTCTTTTTCCGGTAACGATTCGGGAAATTTTCCACGAGGTGGGAGGGGATTATTTTTACCCCGTCTGAATGGCCGGGTTTGGGAGGGGTTGGGCCGTGTGTGACCCCGCCCGGGTATAACCGAACGCACAGAGATGGATGGAACGGGATTAATTCCCGACGTTCCCAATCCACGCGGGTTGAAGGGGATTCGGACCCGATCCCGGCCGGGGCGGGAGTAACCGAACAAAGCCTTACAGGGATCGGTTCGCTGTGCGAGGTATGAGCTAATTGGGCCCTAAAGGCTCCCATAGGCCCGACTTATATAGTCGCCAGGTCCTAGGTTTACAGGGACAGTCCTAGCTGGACATGTAACCAAATCTTACATAGTATACAATTAGTCTAACGTGTCTTGCACTCCAAGGCTTCGGGTACGTCCGTGACTCCTCCATAGCCTTTCTTTATTCGTCATGGGCCTCCCTTCTGGATCCATCTAACTGGGCCTCCCAGCAGGCCATGGGACATGCTACCAACTGTGGGCCACCCGGGTTATCCTGAAAGGACACATGCTATGAGGATACCCATATCACATATCCCCAACAGTAGCCCCCGGAGAACTCCGAGATATTGTGTCGTCTTGCCTCTTCAGGTTGAATGCTCCGTCTAGATGGATGTCGGCAAATCGTCAAGCAATATCTTGTAGTCCTCCCTAGTACCCTGCAATGTTCTCCGTCTTCAATTTGTAAGCCGGATAAATGCTGAATCTTCCATCGTACTCTTCTCTTAGCCGGACTGGATCCGTCCATGCCGGAATATTCCGATGTGATGGTTCACCTGCTCGTGTCATCTAGAATGACATAGACATAGGTCAGCGGCGCCTCGTAACTCACACATGCAGAAAACACAATCATGCCCGTTTTTCCCGCGTGAAGGATACGAACAGTTGGCGATGGCGGTTGGGAACGTGGAGAAATTTCTGCGCACGCACCCGCACACGTCGTCCACGTGCCGACCATTTGATCACCTTGCACGAATCTTGATGCCAGGGGTTATAAATTACATCTACGGTGGATTTTTACATTTCACCTCATTCCCCTCCTGCGTCATCGTCTTCCTCCTGCGTGCATCTCCTAGAGCCCTCCGCGCGCACGCGAAAAACCCTAGCCTCCTAATCTCCCTAGTCACCTCTTTTCCTGTCCCAATGGCGAGCAGCAGCTCTAACCCATCCATGGCGGCAGCGGCAAATGCTGCGGCGAAGCTGGCAAACGCCGTCCACGTGCCCCCATAGGGCCTGTTGCTGCCCAAGTCCGCGGTGGTGGAATCCATCAACAACAACCATAACCCAGCGGCGCTGGAGCTGCTGGAGGAAGAGGGCGACTCCCATAAGGGGGATTGGCGTCACTCTAATATCACTAACAGTGATATCAAGGAGCTGCTCATCGAAGGGTACCTCCCTGCGACGGAGGGGCTTATCTGGCGGGAGGCGCCGGCCGGCGAGGTCACCCCTTCTCCCCAAGCCGGAGAGAAGGTGTACCTCAAAGCTCAACTGGTACGCGGTGTGTCCCTCCCCATCTCCGACTTCTTCCTGGCTGTCCTCAAACATTACAGGGTTCAACCTCAGAACCTTTCCCCCAATATTGTCCTCTCGCTTAGCAACTACATGGCGCTTTGTGAGGGTTACCTAGGGATTAAGCCTAGATTAGATCTCTTTATTTAGTTCTTCACCATCAAGAGGGAAGCCAGAGAGAGCAAGGATGGGCTCAGGAATTGCGGAACAATTAGTTTTAAGATCCGGCATGGCCGGCGGTTCCCCGACATTGTTGGCCATGAATCATGCACGAATTGGCAACAAACGTACTTCTATGGCCCAGATATCCCTTTGGCTGCACGAGAAGAAACGCATCCGGACTTCGTCGATGGAGTCGTCGCTGAAGCACCGACATGGAGATCCCAGGCCACCCTTCCGTCCAACAATGATGCTTCCCGCGCCATAAGGCGGATAGAGTGGTTCATAGACACTGGTCTTACCGGTTTGGACCTAGCCATGTGCTGGTTTGTCAGGCGGTTCCAGCCTCTCCAGCACCGCTCCAAGCTGATGCATGAATATACCAAGGAGAGGAAGGATAGCCTCCGGATCTCCGAGGACAACTTCTCGAGTGACTCCGTCAAGCTCTGCTTCAACGACATCGTTAAGGTGAAGGACAGGAAGTGTGCCTTTACCATCACCTACGACATGTTCGAGGAGGGCAAGTGCCCAGAGGTACCTGTTTATTTTCCGTGTATGACATGTACTCTAGTTCTTCCGTCTAGCCATTATAATATCATCTAACACTTTGGGATTTCACTTAACAGTTCAAAAGTCTAGAGGAGGATATCATGTATGTCCAAATCATGACCCCAAGATGAAGGAAGTCACCGTCGTGTCCGACTTGGGGAAGAGCTCCACCTCTGACGTTGTAGAGGGATGCAAGAAGAAGAAGAATGAGGGTGGAGCCTCCAAAAATACTACCGCCGCCCTCGAGGCAGAGAAAAGAAAGATTACCGGGATCACTTTTACCAAAGCACCCACTATTGTGTAAGCCTTTTTTCCTCCGACATTGTCCATTTCTCATCTTTTTCCTATACTTATACTTTTGCACATTTCAGGAAGAAGGCCAGTTTAAGTTTGAAGAAGACCTCCAAGACATCGGGGGATTCTAAAAAAATTAAAGATATGTTGCAGCGAGATGTGCCGCACCAAGCATCTCCCGCCATCGCTCCTACCACTCCTAGCATCTAGCCTGCCACTGCTCCAACAAGCTCTTCAGCCAAGGATGCATCTGGCCCTTCCACCATGGAAGTGGACCCAGTTGTCTCCACGGAGCTCGTCGTTGCCGGCGAACAGGCGACACAAGAAAGTACTGCTTCCAAAATGGCTGAAGCTCCAGCTAAGGATGCCATCAGTAGAAGTAAGGCAATGGTGGTAGGCAGAACGTCTATTGATGGCGGCGCTTCTGAACCCAGGACAACCACAGAGCTTCCAAAGATAGTCTACCGAGCGCTTACACCGAGTAGCTCCACTCTGGCTCATGGCGCGGCTCTGACATCTCCAACTTGCGGTCTTGAGGAGCTCCTCAGGCAAGCTGATATCCTGCGAGGAACTAGCCTTTCCTTCAAAACGATATTTGCCGAGAGCGCTACCAACCTCAAGATCATCGCACTTGTAAGTTTTGTTTGCCTTTTGCATTTCATAAGTAGTATCCCACTGTAGCCCCCGAGGATTTACACGGAAAACCATAGGTCTTTGCATCTGAATGCTCTAAGAGTAACTAAGCTAGAAAACTTCGCACTGTAGCCCCCAAGTATTTAGTTTGAATGAATTATTCCGACTAGAAACTTTCAGAGTAGCATACACAGTGTCTATAAATTTCAATACTGTAGCCCCCAAGCCTCTAGTTGAAACTGAATTATTTCCGACTAGATGCTTAAAGAAAGACTAAGCATACTTGTTGAATTAAAAACTCGTACTGTATCCCCCCAGCTTATAGTTGAAAACTGAATTAGTTCCAACTAGATGCTTAAAGAAAGACTAAGCAACTTCCGAGTTAAAAACTCTCACTGTAGCCCCCAAGCCTCTAGGTGGATAATTATCTGGCTAGATGCTCCAAGTAGACTAAGTGGTTCTGATCTTCTTTCTACAGAAAGAGAATGCTCGGAGAGATGTCGCCAATGAGAAGTTCCACAAGATGCGCGTGGAGTTGGAAGCTGAAAAGGGTAAAACTGCCTTCTTGTAGGATCAAATCACCAAGAGCAAGAGTTAGTTTTTCCTTCCGTTTTCGTAATCCGACTGGGTCTTGTGTCGTCACTCTCCGACTACTCATTGTGGTCTGTTCTTTCTCTGACTTGCAGAAACCATCGCCAAGGCCAAGGATATTGTCGAGCAATCCAAGCACATTGAGTTGCTGGATAGCGAAAACAAAATCCTTAAGCAGGAGAGGACTGATACCTTGAAGATGCACGAGGATTCCATGAAGGCCCTGTAGGAGTCCGCCAACACTGAGATCAACCGCTTGAAGGAGGAGATTAGGATGCTTAAAGAGCATAAGAAAGTTGCCAATGAGCAAAATCAGCGTAATCTTGAAGCATACAAGATCCTCCGTCAAGAACGGGACTCCATGTTGGAGACGCTCCAGCAAGTCGAGGCGAGCATCTTTGGTAAGTGATTCTCCGTCTTGTACTTCTATAAGTTGGGTACTTTAAA
Source organism: Avena atlantica (assembly GCA_910589765.1). Taxonomy (NCBI): domain Eukaryota; kingdom Viridiplantae; phylum Streptophyta; class Magnoliopsida; order Poales; family Poaceae; genus Avena; species Avena atlantica. The sequence continues at coordinate 306,623,109 of OU342736.1, forward strand.
TTTTTGTGCTATTTGAACTCATGTGTTCCCTTGTCGGAATTACAGCTCCTATTGGTTTGACCAAGTCGCCTCCTCCGCCAAAGGAATGCATAGTCCTCACCGGGAACTTCATCAGCACCACCGTCAAGTAGTCCAAGGAGATTGCCAAGCCCCTCAACATTAATATCAAGGCAGTGAAATCCGTGATGAAGTACTCGAAGATTTTGCGTCAAGACACCGAGCGTATCGTAAGCTGGAAAGCTTCATGTACCTAGGCTGGCGCAAGTATGGTGCTGGCAATGGTCAAGGCTCACTACGAGAACACCGACATCGCCACGGTAACCTCTGGTCTACCCAACGTAGACTATGAAGGCCAGAAGATTGACCACAAGGCTATCTGGTCATCGCTCGCGTGTTTTGACACTAGGGTTGCCGAGTTGGTCGATCACAATGTCTTCCTGCCTCTAGAGATCATTGACGACGACCACCAGAGCTCCTCCGAGTCCCTCAAGACCACCGACTTCGAAGAAGATGACTCTCCTGCTGCTGGCGATGCTGCATCAGAGTCTCCTGCGCCAGAGGAATGAAAAAACACTTTGTAATATTTGTTTCCTCTGGTTTGGTGTATGCGGAAAAACTACTATGTTAACTTAAGGCGGAAAAACAATCGGTGTAATTTTCTTACTACTCAAGTACTGGTTCCAGTATGTAATTATTTTTTAAGAAAGTGTTGGCTTATCCATTACTTTGGTTTTTATGCTTGACTTTTCATGCGTCGAAAGACTCGTAGTCGGAACCATGCGCTCAGGTGATGATTCCCAATGGCACCGTAAAAAACCTAAGCACAAAATCGCCGACAACAAGTGCCAAAACTCACTGCTCCAGAATCCACACAAAAATAACAAAGAACGTGTATACCTAAAAACTTAAGCTAACGCCCGTAGGCGGAATTTTCACAAGTGAAAATGCAAAGCTTGCGCATAAAGGTTTTATACGATCCAAAAATGAACACTAAAGGAGGTAAAAGACTCAGAAATATGAGTGAACCGGAGAGCTTTATTTCATTGATCATATAAGAGGCACATAGTAGATAAAAATATGCTAAGTGTAAAAAGGACGTAGCTGTGCTATGTTCCATGGCCGATCAAGCTCTGGGTAGTCATCATCCGGGTCACGTCGCTTACGCTTATGATCTTCATTAGGTCTATCCTCAAGTTCACAATTGTCAACGAGGTAGTAAGACCCATTGAGAAGCGCCTTGCTTATGATGAATGGTCCTTCCCATGGCGGGGATAATTTGTGTGAGTTCTTCTGCTTAAGTCGGAGCACCAGATCCCCTCTTTAAACGAGCGATGCCGAACACGGCAACTGGTAACTGCATAGCTTCTGTTGGTAGATGGTGGATCTTTGGCATGCCAAAACGCACTCTTCCTCGAGAAGGTCCACATCTAGGCGTCTGGATTCTTCAGCGTCATCTTCATCATAGGCGGCATCTCTTGGTGAATCGTGAAGGATGTCGGAAGGTAGGATGGCTTCTGCTCCATATACCATGAAGTAAGGGGTATAGCCGGTGGATCTGTTGGGTGTAGTTCATAAACTCCACAACATATATGGTAGTTCCTGCGCCTAGGCTCTAGCTATTTTATGTAGCGGTACCTCAAGACGTCGCTTGATTCCCTACAGAATTAATCCATTGGCTTGCTCAACTTAGACTGTGGGTGTGCCATAGATGCAAGGTCAAGCCATATGCCCTTCTCCCAACAATAAGCTTCCACTTCTCCGAGTGACAAGTTGCTGCCATTGTCGGTGATAATGCTATGTGGGAGACAAAATCTCACCACTAGATCCCGGACAAACCTAAGGGTAGTTGCCCCATCAAGCTTTCTAATGGGTTTAGCTTCTATCCATTTGGTGAATTTATCAACAGCTACTAGCAGATGCGTAAACCCACATGGTGCCATCTGTAATAGACCAAGCATGTCCAACCCCCAGACTGCAAACAATCAAGTTATTGGTATTGTTCGCAATTCTTCCGGTGGAACATGGGGTTGTCGCGCATAATACTGGCATTCCATGCATGTCTCCACCAGCTTGTCGGCGTCCGCCTTCACAGTCAGCCAGTAGAATCCTTGTCGGAAGGCTTTGGAAACCAAAGATCGAGGTTCGGCGTGATGCCCGCAATCTCTGAGATGGATCTCACGTAGGATTTCAATACCTTCTTGCTGGGAAACACACTTAAGGTATACACCAGTGGTGCTTCTTTTGTAGATTTGTCCATTGATTATGGTATAGCCCTTTGCTCGATGTACTATTTGCCGTCTTTCGACCTCGTCGTCGGGCAAAGTTTCGTGTACGAGATACTCCATGAACGGTTGTGTCCAAGCCGGAGAGACCTTTGTCACTCTGTGAACGAAAGAGTCAACTCTATCCGGGTTGTCCATGTCTGCTCCCTTCACGGATGGTGTCCGTAGATGCTCCATAAAAACACCAGGAGGAATTCATTTGCGCCCTTATCCAAGCTTAGATAATAGATAAGCCGCCTTGTTTTGCTCCCTAGGCACATACTTGACTTCGTAGCCCAAGAAGCTCTTGGCGATCTTGTCCACTTTGTCTCGATATGCCGCCATCATAGGGTTCCGCGCGTTCTATGTGCCAGCCGCCTGCTGGGCAACCAAGTCGGAATCTCCACAGCAAACTATGCGCTTGATGCCAATATCCTTGGCTACGCGTAGTCCGTGAATGAGTGCTTCATACTCTGCCATGTTGTTTGTAGCCTCAAAGCGGATATGCAGAATGTAGTATAGCTTCTCCCCAGTTGGTGACTGTAGCAGTACACCAGCTCCCGAGTCATTGAGTAGCTTTGATCCGCCAAAGTGCATCACCCAGTACTCTGGCTCTGGCATAGGGGTATCATCTGGCATCTCTGTCCAATCTGCAATGAAATCCGCCAAGGCCCGTGACTTGATAGTGTTGCATCTCTTGTAGGTGATATCGAAGGCGGCAAGTTCAAGGCCCACTTCGTGACCCTTCCTATAGAGTTGCTGTTTTTGATGATGTCGGACAGTGGAGCCTTGCTCACAACTGTGATAGGCTGCTCCTAGAAGTAGTGCCTTAGCTTCCGAGAAGCAAGCAACACTCCATAAGCTATCTTCTGGTAGTGCATGTAACGCTGCTTGGACTCCTTCAAGACCTCGCTTACATAGTAAACTGGTCGCTGAACTCTGTACTCATAGCCTGGTTCTTTCCGCTCTACCACGACGACGATGCTAATTACCCGGTTGGTGGCCGCCATGTAAATTAACGTAGGCTCCATAGGCCCGGGTGCTGCAAGGATAGGCGCCGAGGAGAGTATCTCCTTTAGCTGCTTCAATGCTGCATCTGCCTCGTCCGTCCATGTAAATTTGTCCGCCTTCTTCAGCAACTTGTACAGCGGTAGAGCCTTCTCTCCAAGTTGGCTAACGAACCGACTAACTACGGCAACACAACCTGTCAGTCGTTGTATATCCTTCAGGCATGTCGGACGGTTTATGTTTAAGATGGCCTTGATTTTCTACGGGTTGACCTCGATTCCACGCTGGTAAACGATGAATACCAACAATTTGCCGGCTAGAACCCCGAAGACGCACTTGTTAGGGTTAAGCATCATGTTGTATTTCTGGAGATTATCCAAGGTTTCTTTTAAGTCGGAGATTAAATCGTTTGACTTTTTAGACATCAACGCTATATCTTCCATATATGCGTGAATGTTACGACAAATTTGATCGTGTAGGAAATGGTGCATTGTCCGCTGGTATGTAGCACCTGCGTTTTTCAGCCCAAAGGGCAGCGTGACATAGCAAAACATGTCGTAAGGTGTGGTGAACAAAGTGGCCAATTGGTCCGACTTCCTCATCTTAATTTGGTGGTATCCTGAGTATGCATCAAGGAAACACAAAAGTTCCGAGCCAGCCGTAGAGTCAATGACTTGGTCAATGCGAGGCAAAGCAAATGGATCTTTGGGAAACGCTTTGTTCAAGCCGATGTAATCAATGCACATTATTAATTCTTTGCTTCCCTTTTTGGGGACAAGTACAGGATTGGCCGCCCATTCGGTGTGAAGGACTTCTCGGATAAAACTAGCCTTAAGTAACCTAGCTATCTCTTTGCCTATGGCGCGTCTCTTCTCGTCTCCGAAACGTCGTAGAGGTTGTTTCACTGGTTTGCATTTTGGATCAATATTCAAGATGTGCTCGGCAAGTTACCTAGGTACACCTTTCATGTCGGCAGGTTGCCAGGCAAAGATGTCCCTATTCTCACACAGGAACTCAATGAGTGTGCTTTCCTATTTAGGATCTAGGTTCATCCCAATGGCGGTGGTCTTGGAGGCATCGCCTACCACAAGTTCCACCGGCTTGGTTTCGATGGCGGCCTTGAAAGTTGCTTCTTCGACGCCGGCATCTCCGAGGCATCGACCTTGCTCTAGATCTCCTTGAATTCTTCATTGTAGACGACAGATTCTGCAAAGGCTTCTTATCCAATCTCACAGTCCCTTTCCTTGGTAAATCTTCCGAATACGGTGATGACACCGTTTGGTATGGGTATCTTGAGCTTGTTGTAGACGAAGCATGGCTTGGCCATGAAGGCGTGGAAGATGTCGCGGCCTAATATGACATGGTACACGCTCTTGAAGGGGACCACCTCGAAGGTCATGCGTTCTTGGCGGTAATTATTAACATCACCAAAAGCGATCTAAAGTAAGATGCACCCAAGGGACCGAGCCTCCCGACCAGGAACTACGCCGTGGAAGATGGTGCTGGTCCGCCTTAGGTTAGCCTTCGTCAATTTCATCTTGTGAAGTGTATCCAGGTACATGATGTTGATTCATCTTCCACTATCCACCATACATTTGGTGAACTCATTGTCGTCAATCAAGGGGTTGATGACCATGGCGTACTAGTTCTCCGTAGGGATGAGGTCTGGGTGATCCTTCCTATCCCAAGTGATTGGAATCTCCGACCAGCGCAGGTACTGGGGAACTGGGGGTAGAGTGGCCATCAGTATCCTCATGGAGGTCTTCTGTTGGCGGACAATGGGGGTGCCAAGGAAAGTGTGGAAACGGCTGCCTTCTTCTCGAAGGGGTTCTTGCCCTTGCCATCGCTCGTGGCGGCGTGCTTGGGGTCAACATCCTCATCCATGTCACTTGAATCCTTGGACTCCTCGTCCTTCTTATTCCCCTTGCCTCATGGTCTGTTCTTCCGCCTTTGCTTGTAGCCGGACTCCAGGTCCTCTTTGATATCGTTGACGAACTTGCAATGGCGATTGGTGTGAGTGGCTTTGCTGTTGGCGTTGAGGTGTACGAGTCACGGAATATCGCGGTACTCCTCGTAGGTTTGGGGAACACGGAGCACTGCCGAGGTAGTTCCAATACCTCGCTGCTGCCCACGACCAGCCCCCCGTCCTGGGCCATGCTGTCCGCCATCACCTCGTCCTGCAAAAGTCATAGCGACCATGTCGGAGGTTTCCTTTTCTTCTGGCGGACTCTTCTGCTTGGTGCTATTGTTCCTCTGAGCTTGAGTTGGAACGGCCGTTGCCGGCAGGGAGCCGCGAGCATCATCGTCGGCAGCCGTGAACTCACTAGCCAGCTGGATCATCTGGTTGAGATCTAGCTGGTGATTGTCCTACAGGCGCTTTAACTTATGTCAGAGCAACGTACCTATTTCCAACAAATCGATGAAGGCGGCCATGGCGGCCTAGGCGTGCACTCCCGGGCAGGAATTCTTCATATCTAGCCAGCGAGAGAGGTAGGCGCGAGATGTCTCGTCTTTCTCCTACACGCACCGCTATAGATCACCAACAGTATAGGGACGCTTATACGTGCCCTCGAAGTTCTTGGTGAACGCTTCTTGCATGTCCAACCAGTTGAAGATGGATTTCTCTGGCAACTCATCAATCCATTTCCAGGCCGTGCCCGCCAACATCAATGGGAGGTACTTGACGGCAACATTGGGGTTACCCCCGGCAATTTCCACCGTGTTGCCGTAATCCTGCAACCATGTAGCTGGCTTGGCGGTTCCGTCATAGGGCTTGATGGTCTTGTCAATCCAGAAACCCTTGGGGTAAGTTGCGGTCCGTATCATAGGTCCAAAGCAACGCGGCCCCAAGTATGGTCCTTCCCGGGCCTCATGAATCTTGTCCAAGCATGAACGTGCATCGTATGGCTCCGGGCTTATTTTCTTCTTCTTGCCATCAGGGGATGGGCTGCGTGAACGACGCGGGCCTCCTCCACCATGGTGGCTGCTAGGGGGCGACGGAGGCGGAGGTGGCAGTGGGTTATCCTTCTTGCTGTTACCCTCCTGCGACACCTCATGCTTGTCGCGGTTGCTTGTCGGACGTGGAGGGTCATGATGCGACCTGCTCTTGTGTCCTTGGTTGCACTCTCCATCATGACGGGTATGCTCCACATTGTCGCGGATGACGATGACGCTCTTCCTTGGCGGAGGCATATCCATATGATGGTGAGCCTTGGGGTCTTCGTGATGTCGGGGAGACCGGGGCGGTGGAGATGGGCGACGAGCTTGAACCTTGCCTCCATGGTCAGAGGGTATGGGGATAGCGTCCTTCCTGTTGCATGCATCCCTTCGTCTTTATTCTGATGAACCCGTCTGAGAGCCAACATCATGAGGAGATTGGTCCCTTGGTGGATTAGGCTGGCTATACTGGCAAAACGCTGCGTCGGACTCATGCCTCTGAGAGGTGGCCTTTTCCTGTTGTTTCACCGCCTTGGCCACAAGGTCATAGACTTATTCCACAGCTGCGGTGAACTATCCTGCTCCGGAAGGGTCTTGGCACCAGAGAGGTTGAGAAGAGGAGTGCACATCACCTGCCTGCCTTCGCTGTCAATGAATGGATTTGCTTGTGGCGGCTTCGAGGGAGCCCAACCTAGGTTTCGTCGTACACCAGGATCGTTGATGACGCGAGCCAGAGCTTTCTTAGCCTTCTGCTGCTAGAGCAGAGTCTTGTACTCGGCCTCCATGGCTCTAGCTTTCTCTATTGACTTCTGCACGTTGGCCAGATCTCGATCTAGCTTAGCGCCTTGCTCCATGATGTCATGCGCTTCCTCCAGCAGCTGCTGGAGCTTCTCATCAAGCTGGACTATGTTCCGTATATGGGCCATGTTCATGGGCTCGACGAGTAGGTTGCCATACATCACTCTATTAGCAGGAGTGATTTGGGGAGCAACATACATAGATGTCGGAGGCGGCGGGTTTGCGGTGTTGTTGTTGCTCGAATCGGTGCCGAGTTCCTGCGGCTGCTGTACTGGGTTAGGCAGGGGGCATGACCTTTGTGTGATCATTGTCGGATAGGTGGTCCCTTCCCCTTGTCCAGCGCTGTAGGCGGAGCTCGTTCGGGTTTATCTTCATCCATCACGGTCCCAATGGCAACAAACACCTCTCGAGATGTGACAGCGTTGTTGGCCTTCTCATCGCATTGGAAATCCTCCTCCATCTCCCGCATAGCAGAGTCTAGCTCCTTCGGGATGAAGTCTATCTCCTCTGAGTTAGCGCTGATGTCGGTGTAGAGAGCGTCAAGCATGGATTCAGAGGTGCCAGGGCTTCCTCGATGATGGGCGGTGGTGGTTTGACAGCAGAGACGATGACTGGTGGTGGTGCAGCTACTGTGACAACGATCGGAGGCGATGGTGTAGCTGCAGCGACGATGACCTGAGGCGGTGGTGGTGGTGGCTGAGGCGGAGGGGCTCCGTCAAGGAGCGCAAGCGCTACATGAGCTGCCTCCTCAACCTCCCTGTAATTGTTGACGGTGTTCACCATGCCTTCGAAGGTGAGACGTCCTGAAGCCTGTTGCTTCCTTAGCGTATGTCGGAGAAGTGTGCCATGGTCCAGTCCTTCCACAAAGTGATACATGGCATCATCATTGGGGTAGTGTGCTAGATAGGCTCGTATACGGAGCTACCTGGCAAGGTAATTGTGGGGGTTTTCACCTTCTCTCTGAATGCAACGCGCCAGATCGAAGATGGTGACCACTCCGACGAACTTGGATATCTGTTGTCCAGACGCACGGGCGAAGCCGACGGACTTGTAGCGATCTTCCACTGTTATATCCTACACAGGGGCGGTTTGGGTGGGCCTTGAATTTTTCCGATCTTTGTCAGCAAACTCCGAAGAGAGATCTGAAATTGATCCTTCCGCAAACTTATCCTTCCCGTAGGCGGTCCGTGCGGGTCTTGATGTTCCTCCGACTCCTAGGGAACTAGTGCCCGAGTCGGTTTCGCCAATGAATAGGTGCATGTCTCCGATGGGGACGATCGAGCACCGAGTAGGGTTTGTCTTTGCCGGGATCCAGAATTCGTCGGGAGGGACGATCAGAACATTGCCAGAGAAGAGAACACGGCCGATGGCTAGCGTTTCGCCGATTCCCACGAAGATCTTGGACCTCGCCCGCCGTAGATCCTGAAGCGCCTCTTGCCCCATGGTGATCGCAACTGTCGTGGTATTGCCGATGTGTACGCCATGGAGGGGTCCTCACAGTGCGTGTTTAGATACGTGGGGTAAGGCGGACGGTTGACGGGTACGAGGTAACACAGCTTACCCAGGTTCAGATCCCACAGCGGTGGCGGAATTCTACTCCTGCTATCAATCACTATAATGGAAATACGCCGAGTTACAGGGATCGGTTCGTTGTGAGAGGTATGAGTTAATTGGTGCCCTAAAGATTCCCATAGGCCCGACTTATATAGTCGCCAGGTCCTAGGGTTATAGGGACTGTCCTAGCCGGATAGGTGACAGAGTCCTACAAAGTATACAACCAGTCTAATGTGTCTTGCACTCCAAGGCTCCGGGTACATCGGTGTCTCCTCCATTGCCTTACTTTATCCAGCATGGGCCTCCCTTATGGATCCATCTAACTGGGCCGCCCAACAGGCCATGGGCCATGCTACCAAATGTGGGCCACCGGGTTATCCGGATAGGAGACATGCTATGAGGATACCCATATAGCATATCCCCAATAGTGCACGCTATCTGGCATCGTCCTTTAGTGGAACATGTGCTGAAAGGGTTGACCGATGGTACCCTTGGCAACATCCCTCAGCTCGTTGTTCACGTAGCATAAGAGAGTGCAAGGAACATCCGTCTGCGGAAAACATGTACGTCGTCAGAGAGATGACATAAGACTAATAGATGGCGTGAAAGGCGGTAAAGCAATTTGTTTACCGTGATGGCGTCGAGATAGGATAATGTCGAGGCACCGCATACGACGATGGGCATGCAAGAGATGAAGGGGATGCTTGATGGCGTGGTGCCAGCCGACGGTGTATTCTCCCTACCGGTGCTTGGAGCACCGGTGCTACCGTGATGATTGTAGGGGAAGTCACCAACATGTCCGGCGCCGTGGTGATGGCAGGGGAGTCACCAACACTTCTGGCGCCGCGGTGCTAGTGGGCAGAGTCACGAACACATAATTCGCCTGGTTCTTCGGCACCACCTTGTTTGAATGGCTGTCGACCATGCTTGGAATCGAGCACGGCCCTTGTCGACCACCTGCACTCCAGTTCGCTATTGACTCCACCAAGGTAGGTAGGATGAACGTGAGGGCGATTGCCAGGTTGTGTTGGACGATCTGTGGGATCCGTGCCACTTGTTCCTTAAGTTCTTGAACCTCGCGGTTTTACTCCTCGCTCCTTCGCGACGGTGCCACACACGTCCTCGGCGGTGGACCAAAATGATCCACCCAATTCTTACCCCTGAGGCCGGCCAGACGGCCAGCCGACGACGGCTTCTTCGTAACCGGCGTGATTTTCTTGGTCCGTTTCATCGCCCTGTTAAAAGGGTTATCCCATCGGGTGGCCACTGTCGACCCCTGGGATGAGGAACGTTGGGATCCATGAATCGCAATAATTTCCTCCTCCTACAGAAGAAGTAACAGTGAACCATTTAGAAACTCGACTTCATCGATTAGAATGCAATCGAGTTGATCCGCAGTAATTAAATTAGTTACCACAATTTCCTCGAATTCCTTCACCACAAGATCCGCGGTGAGTTGTTTGGTTGTTGGGTCCACATGGTAACGGGCCCTGACGAAGTTTCGAAGCTGCCCCTTTTTGAATTTCACAAAGGGGTTAGCTATCCCCTGAGCTCTATACTATTCGTCCTCCTTATCCCATTTGGCCTCCATGGTTCTGTATCCACCAGATCCAAGATGGTGGTGACCTATATTCATCGCCAGTAGCATCTTTCCACGATTACTCGAGGCCTTGGCTCTTTCCGATTCGCACCTCTCCTTGAACTCCCGGTACTGATCTTCGGTGATCTGCAGGTCAATCTTCTGGATCTCCTCGGGACTTTTGCCTTCTTTATAGATCTTCTTATTTATCCAGGTTCTCGAGCTGGCCAGGGCGGTGCTCATCTTTGTGAGGGCGGATTTGTTTACTTCATTCCCATGATAATTTGTGTTCTGATACTTAGTGGGTAACTTGTATCTTGCATGCAGCTTCTCGAAGAGGACTGTGCGCAAGTGGCCATTATCTTTATGCCGGAGATTCTTGGTGTTGATTAAGATGGTGGTCCGGGTGATAGCCGCCACTTTCTCACCATACCCTCTGATGACAAGGTCGGGCACCAAAGGAACCCCTGTTGGGCTCACTTCGGTAATTTCCTCTCTGATGGTGCCGACCTTATTCGGGCGCCATTCCTTCGGCTTCTTCTTCTTAGGAGGATTGCTACCACTCCTTATGCCCTCGCCGCCATCAGTGGTTTCATCATCCAGCGTTCCTTCGGCTTCTTCCTCCGCGTCTTCCATATCATCGCCCTCTCTCTCCGAAGGATGGTATTCTTCATCGTCTTCTAGCCGCTGGGCCGCCTCCTAGAATGTCAATTGTTTATTCGAAGGTCTGACTTCTCCTTCAGCGTTGATGTGCTTTGAAAAGCCAGCCTCGTCGTTGTCACACATGTTTGCCCTAATAAAAAGAAAATAATTGGTTAGTAATAAAGTGCACTGAAAAATCCGGCATGACCTTTGCTAATTTTCTTAAACTAGGAGTGCCCAATTTCTGCCGAAACGGAAGTTAATCAACATTCTGGCAAAAATCGGGACTCATTTCATACAAGAATCTGCATACAGATCATACACCTCCATCATCGCCTTGGAATTTCAAAACTGATATACATAGCTTCACAGTAGTAAAAAAGCAATGTATCATAGGAGATTCACAGCAGTAAAAAAGCAATGTATACACAACTTTGCACAGGAGATTCACAATATCTTTGCACAGCAGTAGACACAGCAATGTCCTGGCTACAGCAATAACAGAAACACCACTGATATGTCCTAGAACAGAATATGTATGTATATTGAGCTTGAGTTTGTACAAGTTAAATTGGCCAACAACTAGTATAAATTAAATTAGCCTATTGCTAACTACTAACTGCTAACCTACTACTTACCTACAACATCTAACTTGACAGCAACTAACTAAACCTAAAGAATTTGTTTCCTTCTTATTCTTCCAGAATAAGAATAAAATGTCTCCCAAAGATTTCCCTGTTTGGTACTGATTCTCCTACAGATGGACAGATTGCAGAATGTTCTTTTGAACAGGACAGATTACCCTACATTTACATAGTCCATATCTTTGATTCATGAGTTATAAGAGTTAAGATGTTGATTCATGAGTAGCAGCATAGTCCGATTCATGAGTAGCAGCATAGTCCATATCAACCTGAAAACAAAGTTTCACAATTCTAACATGTGAAACCCCCGGGATCAGGGTTAAACAAATCCCAGACCTCCGCCTGACATAAGCTTAACCTTGAGCTCGAGAATATCCAATGAAGAATAGATAACATAGCAGTGACCTTACGACACAAAATTTATTACAGCAAGCTCATAACTGAGCAGAGAACCAAATTATTACAAGCAGAGGTCACTAACCACATACATCAAACAACGGAAGGCAAATTATGCTATTAAGTATAACAAACTTAACAAATGGCCTAAGAGGCCTGAAGCATAACGATGACGTCCCAGCCCACAGATTTCAGGCTGCCTGTCACATCCCAAGATTTTCCAAATCTTGTAATGTGAAAAATAAATAAACAAAATAAATGATTGTTGAAATTTAGGGTGAAAAGAAACTTTTTATTTCTAAATGGAAACTTAAAATCCATCTTGAACAAACTTTGGTTAATGTTTGAATCCAACTAAATTCAAATCAAGTGGATTACATTCTTCATAAATGCATCTTGAAATTTAAACACTTGAGAAATAAACCAAAACCCTAAAACCTTAATGGAATAAAAACATTTCCATGTTATCTCTAAGCCCATGGATTTGATCCATATGAAATTGGTCAAACAAACATTTCAAAATGATCAAGAATGACAAATAGAAATATTATGAATTGGTTTCACTTAATTTGGAGCCATAGATAAAATCTTATGAATTTAATAAGATATGGAAAAGTAATTTCCAAAGCTAATAAAGCACTTATCTAAAATCCATACCAAATGGTGAGCAAATAATCCTAAAGATATTTAAAGGGATAAATAAATATCAAATGAGATTTTACCAATTTGAATTACCAATTTTGGATCTATAAATAAAAAGATATGGATTTTATGAGATAAAGAAAAAATATTAAATGAGGAATATTTAAAGGCCAAATTAACTCTTGACCTAATCCATAAGAAAATGGAATAAATATAATCCAAATCCAAATAAAATAATGGTTAAGGAATTTTCAAATTAATTAAGAGGGCATTAACCAAACCCTATTCTATTTTGAATAAAGACAAAAATCCCTATTGGAATTGATTAAGTAAATCAGGGCAAATAGTTTGAATTTACCCAAGTGAAATAAAAGTTATTTAATTGACTTAAATAAAATACGAGAATCATTTGAATAAAATTTGTGGAATTAAAACAATATTTTAATTTCATTGGAATAAAAACAAATACCCATTTAAAATGATTTATAAATCATATTAAATATATTCCAAATAATTCAAAGTGAATTATTTGACACCCTAATAAATAAATAAAACCTATTGAAAAGGTTTTTGTAAAAATTGAAATTAAATAAGGGTTAAAAATATATTTGATATTAATTGAATTTAAACAAGGGCTTTGTTTTAAAAATTAAAAGATCCTAAAAAGAATAAAAGATTTACTCTAAATTTGACTTCAGAATAAATTATTAATTAGTATTTAAATACACACAAGGATTGGTTGAGTTTTGAAATCAAATTGTTGTTTGAAAAATTTAAACAAAATCAAAACAGATAAATCGAAAAGGAAAAGGAAAAACATTCAGAACAAAAAAAGAAGCAGCCAGCCCAGCTAGCCCACCAAGCCCAGTAGTCCAGCCCACTCCCTCTCACCCCGCAGAAAACGATTCGCACTCGCGGACGAACCCACTCGGTCACTGACTCCCTGGACCCACTTCTTCTCTCTCTCTCGCTGACGTCTCGACCCCACCTCCCCAGTCTTCTTCCTCACCGCGCGCGACCAGTTTGTCGCCGTTTCTGGCTGTAATTTCGCGGCTTAATTCGCCTTAACGCTGCAGCCATTACTCGCTGTGATCAAGCACACTTAATCGCCAGGCTCCCCTCTTCCTTTCCCCCCAAACATCACCCCACCGGAGCCCTCAGGCTGTCCTAATTCATCTCCACACCGCCACTGCCTCCGACGCCTTCAGGCGACGATTCTGGCCAAACCCCATCGCCCCTCGCCTCCTCGACCACACGAGCACACTCCCCATCGCCAGGCGCATCTCTCAGTAACTCCCCCCACCCACGCGTGCCCTGTATCCTCGGCAACATCATCAACTGAGCTCCGCCACCGTCTGCTCGAACTCCGGCGACCATCCCCCGTAAGCCCCAACTTCCCCTCTCCCTCTGTTTGATACGTGTGTGATCCCCGACATCGTGCGCACCTAACGCAACCCTTTTCTCTTCTTAGCATGGCCCATAACGTCGCATCCGTCTCCAACAGAGAGCAACCGACGCCGTCTCGATCTCCGACGAGCAATCATCGTCGAATCCGTACGCCCCTTCGCCAACCAAGACAACGTCGAGCATCCCCTCGCCACGGCGATTCTGGTGAGCTTCTCCCCTACTCCTCTCGCCTCCTGTAACTCCGGCAACTTCACCGCCAGAGCACGCCGCCGTCTGTCGCCGCTGCTAGAGCTGCCCGTTTAGGGTTAGTTGCTTAGGGCCGTTAGATCTTGATCCACTCGTTGCGATTGATCATAACTCGAAGGGGTACGAGTGTCTCTGCGCCGCTCGATCTAATTTAAATCCAACGCTTCAAAGCGACCGATCCGAGCGAAACAGTATCGGCCAGTGAAATCACGCCACGTGGCCAGAGTCAATTTAAAACAGAAATTATGTTCTATTAGATGTTCAATCTTGTAAATTGCATAACTTTTAATCTACATGTCCAAATTTTGCAAATTTTATATCAATGGAATCAGCAAGACAAATCATACCCAACCATGCACTTTGTTTAATGAATTGATTCTGGAAAAATGGTTGTTTTTGCAGAAACTTGTGTAGGCATATTTTGGATATAAAATTTGTTCTAAAATTATTTTTGTGATAAAACCTTTGGCAAATGGATTGTTTTGAACCTACTGACCATATAAATCAACTTATTGATTCAAAAATATATTTTGTGAGGCAAACTAATAAATCTTTGAATTAAAACATTTCTAGCCAAATAAAAATGTTGATTATGGTTTAAAAATGATTTTGGAGAAAAACCCTTGGGAAATGTTTTGATTTAAACTCTCTGGACCTAAACACAAAGTTTTATGATTTTAAAACATATTTTGTGAACCCTATTAAGATTGTTGCCTTGTTAAAAGCATTTTTCAACCACATAAAATAATGCTTTGGTTTAAAATTGGTTTATAGTAAAATCTTTTGCAAATGGTTTTGCCACTTTTATCAAATGACCAATAGGTGTTTTAGAATGTTTATAACCTATTAGAAATCACTTCTACAAATAAAACAATCTTTAGCATGCTTGCATGCATTATTTTGTTTCTATTATTTTATGTGATGAATTGCTTGTTGGTAGATTGAATTATTGCTTGCTTGATTGAATTGTAGTGGAATTTGAAGAGTGTGAATATTGCAAGATCAAGGAGTGAACTTATATTCTCTACACAAAAATGCAAGTGATGCTTCATACTTTGTCCCATTACTTTTCACTATGCATTAGTGATATTTCTAAGTAGGACTTGCATGGAATTTTTGCTAAGTATAAACTATGCCATGGGAAATCCTAGTAGGTGAAACCTTAGTAGAAATTTCCTAAGTTAAGATTCCTACTACTATCATGCTTAGCTTAGCTAGTAGAAAACAAGGGTGGGATATATTCATGCCATGGAATATTTCTAAGTCAAGGACTTATTTTTTGTTTAATAAAAAAACTAAGTGAATGAATCACCTGGGTGGAATGGAAGGAATGGTTTGTGTTGAGTGGTTAGACAAGGCCCATTTCTATGGTTTACCTTGTGTATCTCACTTGTGGATAGCCACCCAGGAACAAAGAGATTTGAGATGTCAAATGTTGAGAAGCTTCAAGTGCAGCCACTTGGCATTATGGGCTCTGCCTAGATCATATAGGTTACAATAACTTAGCCGAATGGACAGTTCGTGGTAGGGGATTGATAGGTTGGAGCGCGTCCATTCTGGTCTAAGGGAAGGCTTCTGAAAGATCTTGTCTTGGTGAAAACAAGTCTTGTGGGGAAAGTGCACCACCTCTGCAGAGTGTAAAATCTAAGTACTTAGCCATGTCCCTGGCAAAGGACAAATTGAGCATCAAGACATGGAAGCTATCAAGAATCTCCTCATCCAAATTTCTAAGTTAAAAACTTGTGGCTGAACAAGGGTTGAAGGATCACCAATTTCTATTGGGAGATGCCTCGGGTGATTTTTGACAAAAAAAAACTTAGTGTTTTCAAATGATAAGGAAAATCTATTTTGAGGAAAGCAAGCCTAAGCTCCACCTAGCCAAATGCATATAGATGATAGACTCCACTATACTACCATAGTATCACTTGCCAATACAATTCAAATGTATTGACCCTGGTGGCTGTAAGTTATTATGTTGCAGGTTTGTTTGATGTTAGTGAAGTTTGCTGATTAGGATTACAAGTCTACAACCAACATGTTTGCATGTGTCACTTTGAAGATGAAGGACCCCCATGCTATAGTTATTTCTGCTGCATTGTAATGAGATAGCCATATGAGCTATGTAAGATGTAATAAATTATTTTATTCCTGGTTATAAAGTTGTATTATGACCTTTGTTTCTTGATATTACATCTTAACTGTGGATGCTAGCTATTGATCCAGGGACTAGCATTGTAAACACAGGGATCTCTACCTTATTAAAGGTTGGGACCTCTACAGATGGTATCAGAGCACTATGTCGCCTGTAGGATTGTAAACCTAGGATTGGACAAAACCCCTTAGAAAAATAGGAGTTGTATTTGTTCCAAAACTTATTTACAAACAATCTTGTAAACTCTTTCCTCAACCTTTTGGTTTTCACTCTACATCTCTTCCATTTCAAACTTGATGGATAAAGCCTCCACCATGAGCAAAGACTTCAACATGAGCAAAGGACTTCACCAACTCAAGTGATTTCAACCTTAGTCTCAACAAGGACTTCAACTTGGATATCACTAAGGACTACAAGTGAAACAAGAAATATTGCTCAAGACTTGAAGACTAAGGAAACACAACTTAGAAGGAACCATCATCACCTTTGAAGTTTTGTGACCAAGATGCAAGGGATTCTCTAAGGATACAAAGATCTTGTTCATGAAGAATCAACTAAGAAGGAAGGAATGATCCCAAGTGAACCACATAGTTGGACCACCATATTTAGAATAAATCAAACACACCAACTTATGTGGTGTAGAAAAAATATTTTGTTGCCTAAAGATATACTTGAACTTGTTGTTTGAGTGGAGTGTTTGTTTGTGATTGTTTGCACATTTCTTGTGTATAATGTGATGTGTGTGATTAGAATTATTTCCTTAGAAATCTTTTGCCTACTCTAATCCCAATCCAACCCAAACAGATGACTACTCCAAGAAACTCCAACATCAAGGATGGTGACAAAAACAACCAGGGGATCAACATCAGTGAACTCATAGTAACCCAAACCCAGTTGAACCAAGTGACAACTCAGTTTTTAGCCAACACCAGTGAGTTAGATCCAACCATGCAAAAGGTTTTTGGAAACCCAAACCCAATTGTTGCATAAGTTGACAAATCAAATGATCAACATGGGAGACAACTCTTCCCAACGAGTTTATGACAACAAGGATGTCAAGGATGATATTTTAAAAGGAACTCAAGCTTGCAATGTTTATGGAGACAAGGATCACACTTCCAAGGAGCATGAAGATCAATGCCCCAATTGTGAAGAGAAACACCCAACTGAACAATGCCCCACATCTCAAGCTACTTGTTTCCTATGTGAAGGAAATAAACACGTCCCTATCCAATGCCCCATCTATTCCATAGTTCAACAAAGGAAACAAGGTGGAGTGCAACAACTAATTGCAGACTACCATGAGAGAACAACTTCTACCAAGAAGGATGAAGACAAAGGAAAATCTCAGCTTGCACCTCCATGCAATATGACTCAATTTGATGGACCAAAGAGGAGACATATGTATTATCCAAGGAAAAGATCAAGGAGACCAGGAAACTTTCCTACCTTTGAGATAAGATATGAAGAGCATGAACTAGAAGCACTCCTAGTTTTGGAGAAACCCAAGAAGAAGAAGGACAAAAGCCAAGTGCAATGTTGCCATTGCAAAGAAATGGGACACTATGCCAATGAATGTCTTGAGAAGAAACAAAAATATAAGGAGATTAACCAAGTGTGGTGCAACAACTGCAAAGAGCTAGGCCATTATGTGTCAACTTGTTCATAGAAGATACGTGAAGAGCTCAATCTTGTCACATGTTACAATTGTGGTGACCAAGGACATTATGCAAGCAATTGCCGAGAAAATATGAAGCACAAGATAAAGCCTATGAAGGATCTCAGCCTTGTCACATGTTTCAAGTGTGGAAACAAAGGACACTATGCAGATGTTTTCCCATAGAGATTTCAACAAGATCCCAAGCAAGCCAAGAAGTAATTGTCACATCCCAAGATTTTCTAAATCTTGTAATGTGAAAAATAAATAAACAAAATAATTGATTTTTGAATTTTAGGGTGAAAAGAAACTTTTTGTTTCTAATTGGAAACTTAAAATCCCATCTTGAACAAACTTTAATTAAAGTTTGAATCCAAAAAAATCCAAATCAAGAGAAATGCATTCCTCAATGAATGTATCTTGAAATTTAAACACTTGGAAAATAAATCCAAACCCTAAACCCTAATGGAATAAAAATCATTTTCAAGTTATCTCTAAGACCATGGATTTGATCCATATAAAAAGTTGTCAAGCAAACATTTCAAAATGATCAAGAATGACAAATGGAAATTATATAAAACCATATAAATTGGTTTCACTTAGTTTGGGGGCATAGATAAAATCTTATGAATTTAATAAGATAAGGAAATTGAGTTTCCAAAGCCAAGAAAGCATCTATCTATAAATCCATACCAAATGGTGACCAAATAATACTAAATATATTTAAAAGTATAAATAAATATTAAATAAGATTTTACAAATTGGAATCACCAAGTTTGGATCTGTAAATAAAAAGATATGGATTTTATAAGATGAAGAAAGAAGTATTAAATAAGGATTATTTAAAGACCAAATTAAATCTTGGCCAAGACCATAAGCAAATGGAATGAATATAATCCATTTCCAAATAAAATAAAAGGATAAAGAATTTTTCCAAAATAAAATAAAATGGCATAAGCCAAATTTTATTTTGGATAAAGACAAATCCAATTTTAAAATGATTAATAAAACATATTAAAAACATTCCAAATAGTTCAAGGTGAATTATTTGACACCCAATTAAGCAACTAACAACCTACTGAAAAGATTTGGAAGGTTTTAGAATTCAAATGGTGTTTGAAGATATTATTAAATCTTATTTGAATTAAAACAAACGCCTAATTAAATAATTAAAAGACCCCAAAGAGAATAAAGATTTATTTCCAAAATTGACTTCAGAATATACTATAAATCAGTATTTGAGTCTTCACAAAATTTGGCAAAGGTTTGAATTCAAATGAATGTTTAAATTGTTTAAACAAAATCAAAACAGAAAAAAAAATTGGAAAAAGAAAAACCATCAGTATAAAAAAAATGGAAACAAACCCAACCCACCTGGCTAGCCCACTAAGCCCAACACCAGCCCACTCCTTCTCTCCCGCGGAAAACGCTTCGCACCTGAGTCTTTACCCGCTGAGTCACCGACGCGTGGACCCCATCTCCCCACTCCCTCTGTCGTTGACCGTCCGATCCCACAGAGCTGTTCATCGTTTCCACCCGTGAAGACCATGCCCCTGGCCATTTTCTGCCGCTGATTTCTCGCGATCAATTCTCCTTAATACCGCGTTTAATCCTCGCCGTGACCCCGCAGTATTAATCGCCACGCTCTCCTCTTATTTTCCCCCCAATCCTCACACCACCGGAGCCCCTAGGCTGTCAGTATTGCCTGCGGCATCGCCTCTGTCTCCGACGGCTTTCTCGGCCGATTCCGGCAGCCCCTCGCCGCACCTTGCCTCCTCGACCACACAAACTTGTTCCCATCAACCACCGCACCTCCCAGTGGCCTCATCTTGCTCACGCTTGACCCCCAGCCTCGACAACGACCAAGGCCGTCACCGCCGCCGTCTGTTTCCACTCCGACAACCTCTCCCCGGTAAGCCCGACCGCCCCTCTCCCCTTAGTCGACACTCTGATGCTCGCCTTCCTCTTGCGAACCTAACCGTGCCTTCTATTTGATCTAGCGCGACCTCTAGCTTCGCCCCGATGACAGATAGAGCCGCCAGACGTCGTCTTGAACTCCGGCGAGGAATCACCAGTGACCCCGTGCACCCATGTCCCTGCCGAGACCACATTGAGCTTCAGCGTCACTCCGCGAACCCGGTGAGCATCCTATATCTCTTCCTAGCATCCTACATCGCCGGCGAGCTTGCAGTCTGACCGCGCGCCGCCAGTCGCCGCCGCCAGCACCGCCAACCTATGGTCAATCGACTGTGGACTGCTAGATCTTTATCTGATTGCTTGGAT
The DNA here is from genome assembly GCA_910589765.1 of Avena atlantica. Classification (NCBI taxonomy): domain Eukaryota; kingdom Viridiplantae; phylum Streptophyta; class Magnoliopsida; order Poales; family Poaceae; genus Avena; species Avena atlantica. The sequence continues at coordinate 306,643,315 of OU342736.1, forward strand.
AGGTTAACTAATCGAAGGGGTATGCGTTGATCTGATCCGTGCAATTCAGTTGGATCCAACACACCACACCACACGATCCGCACGAACCGTTTTTGACGAATCAGAACAGTCCACGTGTCCAGTGATTTGTTTTAAAAACAGAAACTTGTCTATTAGATGTTCCAATTTGAAAAATTCATAACTTTCAAACCACACGCCCAAATTTTGCAAATTTTATATCAATGGATTCAGCAAAACAAGTACTTTCTGACCATGCCCTTTGTTTAGTAAATTGCTTATGTTTAATTGATTGTTTTTGCAGAAACTTGTGTATGCATGTTTAGAATATAAAATTTGTTCTAAAATGATTTTTGAGATGAAACCTTTTTAAAATGGTTTGTTTTGAACCTACTGACCATAGAAATTAATTGGTGGTTTCAAAAATATATTTGGTGAAGCAAAAGATTTAAAACATTTCTAGCCAAATAAAAATGTTGATTATGGTTTAAAAATGATTTTTGGAGGAAAACCTTTTGGGAAATGTTTTGATTTAAACTCTTTGACCCCAAACACCAAGTTTTATGATTTGAAAATGTATTTGGTGAACCCTATAAAAAATTATTACTTTGCTAAAGACATTTTCAACCACATAAAATATTGACTTGGTTTAAAAATGGTTTATGAAGTAAAATCTTTTGCAAATGATTTTGTCACTTTATAAAATGACCAATAGGTGTTTTAAAATGTTTATAACCTATTAGAAACCAATTTTCCAAATAAAACAATCTTTGGCATGCTTGCATGCATTGTTTTGTTTCTATTATTTTATGTGATGTTGCTTGAATGGTAGATTGAATTTATGCCTTGCTTGATTGAATTGTAGTGATTTGAAGAGTGTGAATATTGCAAGGACAAGGAGTGAACTTATAGTCTCTACCAAAAAGGCAAGTGATGCTTCATACTTTGTCCCATTATTTTCACAATGCATTAGTGATATTTCTAAGTAGGACTTGCATGGAATTTTTGCTAAGTATAAACTATGCCATGGGAAATCCTAGTAGATGAAACTTTAGTAGAAATTACCTAAGTTAAGATCCGTACTACTATCATGCTTAGCTTAGCTAGTAGAAAACAAGGGTGGATTACATTTCATGCTATGGAATATTTCTAAGTCAAGGACTTGTGTTTTGTTTAATAAAACAACTAAGTGAATGAATCACCTGGGTGGAATGGAAGGAATGGTTTGTGTTGAGTGGTTATGCAAGTCTAGTATGCTGGGGAAAACTTGGGCATCACCAGGTCCAGTATACTGGGGCAAACTTGATATCTCACTTGTGGATGGCCACCCACGAGCAAAGAGATTTGAGATGTCAAATGTTGAGAAGCTTCAAGTGCAGCCACTTGGCATTATGGGCTCTGCCTGGATCATATAGGTTGCAATAACTTAGCCAAATGGACAGTTGGTGGTAGGGGATTGATAGGTTGGAGCGCGTCCATTCTGGTCTAAGGGAAGGCTTCTGAAAGATCTTGTCTTGGTGAAACCAAGTCTTGTGGGGAAAGTGCACCACCTCTGCAGAGTGTAAAATCTAAGTACTTAGCCATGTCCCTGGTAAAGGACAATTTGAGCATCAAGACATGGAATCTATCAAGAATCTCCTCATCCAAATTTCTAAGTTAAAAACTTGTGGTTGAACAAAGGTTGAAGGATCAACAATTTCTATTCGGAGATGCCTTGGGTGGTTTTTGTCAAGCAAAAACTAGTATTTTCAAATGATAAGGAAAATCTATTTTGAGCAATGCAAGCCTAAGCTCCACTTAGCCAAATGCATATAGATGATAGACTCCACTATACTACCATAGTAACACTTGCCAATACAATTCAAATATATTGACCCTTGTGGCTGTAACTTGTTCTGTTGTAGGTTTGTTTGATGTTTGTAAGATGTGTTGATTAGGATTACAAGTCTACAACCAACATTTTTGCCTATGGAACTTTGAAGATGAAGGACCCCCTGCTATTGTTATATTCTGCTGCATTGTATTGAGATAGCCAAATGAGCTATGTAAGATGTAATAAATTATTTTACTTCTGGTTATAAAGTTGTATTATGACCCTTGTTTCTTGATATTACATCTTAACTGTGGATGCTAGCTATTGATCAGGGGACTAGCATTGTAAACACAGGGATCTCTACCTTATTAAAGGTTGGGACCTCTATAGTAATCTAGTTGGAAAATTTTTAAGGGTGGTAGTACCCTAGTTGCTTTGAGCCAACTTGTAACCTATATCCTTCCCAAATCTCGGGACAAGATTTATTTTAAGGGTGGTAGCCTGTCACATCCCAAGATTTTCCAAATCTTGTAATGTGAAAAATAAATAAACAAAATAAATGATTGTTGAAATTTAGGGTGAAAAGAAACTTTTTATTTCTAAATGGAAACTTAAAATCCCATCTTGAACAAACTTTGGTTAATGTTTGAATCCAACTAAATTCAAATAAATTGGATTGCATTCTTCATAAATGCATCTTGAAATTTAAACACTTGATAAATAAACCAAAACCCTAAAACCTTAATGGAATAAAAACATTTCCAAGTTATCTCTAAGCCTATGGATTTGATCTGGATGACATTGGTCAAACAAACACTTCAAAATGATCAAGAATGACAAATAGAAATATTATAAAACCATATGAATTTGTTTCACTAAATTTGGAGCCATAGATAAAATCTTATGAATTTAATAAGATAAGGAAAAGTAATTTCCAAAGCTAATAAAGCACTTATCTAAAATCCATACCAAATGGTGAGAAAATAATCCTAAAGATATTAAAAGGGATAAATAAATATCAAATGAGATTTTACCAATTGGAATTACCAATTTTGGATCTATAAATAAAAAGATATGGATTTTATGAGATAAAGAAAGAAATATTAAATGAGGAATATTTAAAGGCCAAATTAACTCTTGACCTAATCCATAAGAAAATGGAATAAATATAATCCAAATCCAAATAAAATAATGGTTAAGGAATTTTCAAATTAATTAAGAGGGCATTAACCAAACCCTATTCTATTTTGAATAAAGACAAAAATCCCTATTGGAATTGATTAAGTAAATCAGGGAAAAAAGTTTGTGGAATTTACCCAAGTGAAGTAAAAGTTATCTAATTGACTTAAATAAAATACAAGAATTATTTGAATAAAATTTGTGGAATTAAAACCATATTTTAATTTCATTGGAATAAAAACAAATACCCATTTCAAATGATTTATAAATCATATTAAATATATTCCAAATAATTCAAAGTGAATTATTTGACACCCTAATAAATAAATAAAACCTACTGAAAAGGTTTTTGTAAAAATTGAAATTAAATAAGGGTTAAAAATATATTTGATATTAATTGAATTTAAAACAAGGGCTTTGTTTTAAAAATTAAAAGACCCTAAAAAGAATAAAAGATTTATTCTAAATTTGACTTCAGAATAAATTATTAATCAGTATTTAAATACACACAAGGATTGGCTGAGGTTTGAAATCAAATTGTTGTTTGAAAAATTTAAACAAAATCAAAACAGATAAATAGAAAAGGAAAAGGAAAAACATTCAGAACAAAAAAAACGAAGCAGCCAGCCCAGCTAGCCCACTAAGCCCAGCTCTCCAGCCCACTCCCTCTCACCCCGCAGAAAACGATTCGCACTTGAAGACGAACCCACTCGGTCACTGATTGCCTGGACCCACTTCTTCTCTCTCTCTCTCTCGCTGACGTCTCGACCCCACCTCCCAGTCTTCTTCCTCACCGCGCGCGACCAGTTCGTCGCCGTTTCTGGCTGTAATTCCGCGGCGTAATTCGCCTTAACGCTGCAGCCATTACTCGCTGTGATCACGCACACATAATCGCCAGGCTCCCCTCTTCCTTTCCCCCCAAACATCACCCCACCGGAGCCCCCAGGCTGTCCTAATTCATCTCCACACCGCCACTGCCTCCGACCCCTTTCGACGATGATTCCGGCCAAACCCCGTCGCCCCTCGCCTCCTCGACCACACGATCACACTCCCCATCCCCAGGCGCATCTCTCGGTACCTCCCTCTCACCCGCGCGTGCCCTATATCCTCGGCAACATCATCGACTGAGCTCCACCACCGTCTGCTCGAACTCCAGCGACCATCCCCCATAAGCCCCAGCTCCCCTCTCCCTTTGTTTGATACGTGTGTGATCCCCAGCATCGTGAGAACCTAATGCAACCCTTTTGTCTTCTTAGCTTGGCCCATAACGTCGCCTCCGTCTCCAACAGAGAGGAACCGACGTCGTCTCGATCTCCGACGAGCAATCATCGTCGACTCCGTACGCCCCTTCACCAACCGAGCACATGTCGAGCATCCCCTCGCCACGGCGATTCTGGTGAGCTTCTCCCCTACTCCTCTCGCCTCCTGTAACTCCGGCAACTTCACCGCCAGAGCACGCCGCCGCCTGTCGCCGCTACTAGAGCCGCCCGTTTAGGGTTAGCTGCTTAGGGCCGTTAGATCTTGATCCACTGGTTGCGATTGATCATAACTCGAAGGGGTACGAGTGTCTCTGTGCCGCTCGATCTAATTTAAATCCAACGCTTCATAGTGACCGATCCGAGCGAAACGGTATCGGACAGTGAAATCACGCCACGTGGCCAGAGTCAATTTAAAACAGAAATTATGTTCTATTAGATGTTCAATCTTGTAAATTGCATAACTTTTAATCTACATGTCCAAATTTTGCAAATTTTATATCAATGAAATCATCAAGACAAATCCTACCCAACCATGCACTTTGTTTAATGAATTGCTTCTGGAAAAATGGTTGTTTTTGTAGAAACTTGTGTAGGCATATTTTGGATATAAAATTTGTTCTAATATTATTTTTCTGATAAAACCTTTGGAAAATGGATTGTTTTGAACCTACTGACCATATAAATCAACTTATGGATTCAAAAATATATTTTGTGAGGCAAACTAATAAATATTTGAATTAAAACATTTCTAGCCAAATAAAAATGTTGATTATGGTTTAAAAATGATTTTGGAGAAAAACCCTTGGGAAATGTTTGATTTAAACTCTCTGACCCTAACACAATGTTTTATGATTTTAAAACATATTTGGTGAACCCTATAAAGATTGTTGCCTTGCTAAAAGCATTTTTCAACCACATAAAATAATGCTTTGGTTTAAAATTGGTTTATAGTAAAATCTTTTGCAAATGGTTTTGCCACTTTTATAAAATGACCAATAGGTGTTTTAGAATGTTTATAACCTATTAGAAATCACTTTTCCAAATAAAACAATCTTTAGCATGCTTGCATGCATTATTTTGTTTCTATTATTTTATGTGATGAATTGCTTGAATGGTAGATTGAATTATTGCTTACTTGATTGAATTGTAGTGGAATTTGAAGAGTGTGAATATTGCAAGATCAAGGAGTGAACTTATATTCTCTACCCAAAAAGGCAAGTGATGCTTCATACTTTGTCCCATTACTTTTCACTATGCATTAGTGATATTTCTAAGTAGGACTTGCATGGAATTTTTGCTAAGTATAAACTATGCCATGGGAAATCCTAGTAGATGAAACCTTAGTAGAAATTTCCTAAGTTTAGATTCCTACTACTATCATGCTTAGCTTAGCTAGTAGAAAACAAGGGTGGAGTATATTCATGCTATGGAATATTTCTAAGTCAAGGACTTATGTTTTGTTTAATAAAACAACTAAGTGAATGAATCACCTGGGTGGAATGGAAGGAATGGTTTGTGTTGAGTGGTTACACAAGGCCCATTTCTATGGTTTACCTTGTGTATCTCACTTGTGTATAGCCACCCAGGAACAAAGAGATTTGAGGATGTCAAATGTTGAGAAGCTTCAAGTGCAGCCACTTGGCATTATGGGCTCTGCCTGGATCATATAGGTTGCAATAACTTAGCCAAATGGACAGTTGGTGGTAGGGGATTGATAGGTTGGAGCGCGTCCATTTTGGTCTAAGGGAAGGCTTCTGAAAGATCTTGTCTTGGTGAAACCAAGTCTTGTGGGGAAAGTGCACCACCTCTGCAGAGTGTAAAATCTAAGTACTTAGCCATGTCCCTGGCAAAGGACAAATTGAGCATCAAGACATGGAAGCTATCAAGAATCTCATCATCCAAATTTCTAAGTTAAAAACTTGTGGATGAACAAGGGTTGAAGGATCACCAATTTCTATTGGGAGATGCCTTGGGTGATTTTTGACAAACAAAACCTTAGTGTTTTAAAATGATAAGGAAAATCTATTTTGAGCAAAGCAAGCCTAAGCTCCACCTAGACAAATGCATATAGATGATAGACTCCATTATACTACCATAGTATCACTTGCCAATACAATTCAAATGTATTGACCCTTGTGGTTGTAACTTATTATGTTGCAGGTTTGTTTGATGTTAGTGAAGTTTGCTGATTAGGATTACAAGTCTACAACCAACATGTTTGCCTGTGGCACTTTGAAGATGAAGGACCCCCATGCTATAGTTATTTCTGCTGCATTGTAATGAGATAGCCATATGAGCTATGTAAGATGTAATAAATTATTTTATTCCTGGTTATAAAGTTGTATTATGACCTTTGTTTCTTGATATTACATCTTAACTGTGGATGCTAGCTATAGATCCAGGGACTAGCATTGTAAACACAGGGATCTCTACCTTATTAAAGGTTGGGACCTCTACATTGCTGGCCGGCAACCCCAAGCTACTCGTCGGTGTACTCTGCCAAAAGTATCAACAAAGAAAGGGTGAGTACAGGGTGTACTCTGCAAGACTTATGGCTGGTGGAGTTGTTTTGCATAAATCCATCTTTTGATTGTAAAACAAGAGAGTGAAGAAGCTCGTCTAATCAGAGTATTTTAAAAGGGGAAAGAGAGCGACATCTCCAAAAATATTGATCATCATCTTTTGATATCCACCGAATCATCATCACCTGAACTAGGATCACCCCCTCGTACCCATGAGGAAGCATCCTTTAGCACACGTTGTTCTACCAAGTTTTACGATTGGGTTATAGTTCTCTATGATCTCCCGTCCGTTCCCAAGTCATCCATAACCGTGGACACGGCTTTCCGAAAGATTATTACCCTGCAGGGGTGTACAACCATGCCCACACGTACCAACCGACTCTTAGCGCCACTTGACACACTTCCTTGGTGTGCTGGCAGAGGGTGTGGTTGGACACAACCGTTTTACCTTGCTTTCGCCTAATCCATGAGTCTCCAAGAAAGGGTTCCATCAGCCCATATCTCTATGTCCAAGGATCGGGAGTACTCCCGGAGCCTCCTTCCTCCTTGGTCACGCCCTGTATGATGCACCATATTCAACCCATCCAAATATGCAGATGCCAAATCGCTAACTATGGACTCATGGACCAGCCTAGGCAAGTTAGTTGATCGAGGGGTCCCCATTTACCCCGTGTGGTTGTACGCTCGTCTTGGTTCAAGAGGCGAGAACCTAGGGTCCTAAGGGTGGCGAGCATGGGACTAGAAAAACCACATCCCACCGTGGCCTCCCATACAAGCCTTATCATGTTTAATCTGATATCACTGATCTCATCTCATCATGTTTTCCTGTCATACTAGATTCTCTGCACCTGATACATCATCTGGATGGACCGGAACGGACAACTATGCATGGCTAAGCAAGACAAAGACATAAGCTCTAGCAGTGCACACAAGCCAAAACCTAGTTATGCTAGGAGCAGTGGATCAGGTAATATAAGCTCAAAGGGAGTATGCAACAGATAGGATACTCTATCTATCGATAAAAGACCACAGTAGAATCGTATGCATCATGGCAGGAATTGAAATACTTTCGTAAACATAGGATTGTTGGTAATATGCCCTAGAGGCAATCATGTATGATGATATTTCCCATTGTATTCATAAAGATATTAAGTAGTCCTTGTATAAACATCTAATGTGTATCATTGAATATGTGATTCGGTTGTGGAAGTATACATTCATGTTGTTTGTACTAAATATCCTTGGGCCTTGAGGTTGTGCTGGACACACAACTTAGACCAATGTGAAAGTTGGCTTGATGACTCGGTTCCACTTGTCATGGGCATGGAGATGCTATTCCAACTTACACAGACTTGGCTAAAGAGTTTAGCGAGTTGGATTGACCCATATTGAGGTACAACGAACTAGCTGTCATTTGTATATCTCAATCAATGTAATCCTTAGACCTGAGGTTGTTGCGTAATCCGAGTTGAGGATCACCGACTTAGGTTCTATCAAACGCTGATCCGTAACTGGTCAGTTATAAAGGCAGAGTTCGGGTCGACTGAGAATCAAGCTGCGTGATGTGAATAACCAAGATGTGATTTTTCCCCTCCACTCGGAGAGATATTCTCTGGGCCCTCTTGTGAGATATGATTCGGAAAGCATGGCCATGCACGACTCGGTTAAGTGTTAACTGAGGCGATCGACTAAGAGTTAGTCGGGTGAATCACTTATCTCGGATCGAGAAGAGAGTCGGACTATTTAAGGGATGACAATTATTCGCCTATAGTCTGACAAGGTATATCGTGAGGCAAAAGGGACTCGAACGTAAGTCGCATCGGAAAGGCAAGTCGTCATGACTCTTTGGTACTTGGGAGTCGGCACGTTCTGCTAGGAGCCGCTACCGACTGATCAATTGAGAGTCGGACTCCAATCGTGTCCAAGTAGCCATGAGCCTGCGGGGTCACACACTTAAGAGCGGGAGCAAGTTTGGATTGGATCTGAACCTGTAATCTGGTTGGGTTGGACCTAAACCGGATTAGGACTGAGTTAGTGAGTTGGACTCACGGTGACTAGTGTTATATGGGCTTTAGTGAATGGGTCGCGCGAGAAGTGACCACGTTCACTCCCTATATATAGTGGAGCACCGTAACCCAGAAAGGTTAATCGTTGTTTGGTTAGGTCATTCCATGTGTTGGAAACCCTAGCTCCATAGCAGTCCTTCCGATGATACGAATCTAGCAGTTCGCCGCCGGCGCTCCTCCTTGTACGTGTGGATACCAGCGGAGGTGTTGTACGATCAACACCAGGACGATCGGATCGCAAAGGACTGCACTGCATCAACTGACGCGCTTCATCAGTAATCCGCAACTGCGCGTCTAGTGGTAAACCTCGTGGCCTTGTACCTCAGCTAGATCTTGGGATCACCACGTTGGAAGAATTTTTTTGTTTCATCTCCGCGTGGCCCAACAGTGGTATCAGAGCGATAGTTTCTGGTTTTAGGCTCGAGATCTCGCATATGTGATATGCTGTTTGGTGGTCGATCTATGAGATAGGTTGGTTTTGTACGAAGTTGATTGGATAAACTGTACTCGGGGAAAGGTAGATCTGATTTTCATGATCATACTGCTGAGGTCGTGGAACGATATACCCCTACTGGTCGGCTTCCGCCATCGGGGTAGACTGTGACACGTAAATCCAAAAGCGGTGATCAAAGATTAAAGAGTTTGATCGAATTGGATCGATGGTCGGAATCCATGTTTGGATCGTAGATGAGATCTACTTTTTAGGAAAAATCGTCGGGCGCTGCCCCTTCGATCCTCGCCCGCTATCCGGCTAGCGGGACCACGGCTTCGCCCTGTCGTAGCGCCTTAGATATTGTTGCGAGTTTCACAACGCCCGTAGATATTGTATCTATGCATAACTTGTTTTTGCAGGAAGTTGTGAATGGTATGGTTCATGTGCATGTGATGTATGTGTTTAATCCATACGTGATCTGCGAATCACGGTTTTTGTCAGCCGGCTAGAGCCTAGGCGCTGTCATTTTATTGTATAACGACCTGCGTGTCGGATTCTCTATGTAATTTACTTTACCAAGCTAGTGTAGCTGTTTGGAGAACCCGGAAGGCATTCAAGGCGTTGTACATGTCGGCGACATGGATTAAGATGGCAAGTGACAAGAGTTGGCACGAGTCGGATTACATGCTTTATGGAGATGGAGATCACCATGAAGAGAGCCATACCATTTCACATTATCAATGCTTTATTTTGTGTTATTGTTATGTCTCTATTTTTACCTCTATTAGATAGTCGGTAAAATTTAATCCCTCAAAGAAGGTCTAGTCGGTTTTCCCGCCAGTGTTTGCACCATCACAAGTCGGACATTTTTGGTAGTGGGCTCATAAAATTGAGGTGCTGCCAATTATTTCCGACTAGGTGGGTTCGAGTCGGACTCTTACTGCAGAAACACTCGGTAAGCTAGACGGGTCTATCACAACGGTTGTGGGACTCGAAGAAAAGTCGGATGGGAGCCGGGGCATGTGATGCCACCCGTCCAATAGGAGTCGTATGAGATACGATTGATAAGGAGTTGTCTACCTAGATCACTTGGAGGCTAGCGGTGATGCTAAAGCTCACTAGCCGACTTGCTTATTTAGGATCCTGAATCACTAAGCAACCATCGGAGGGGTGTTGGTTCTAGTGGGAGCATAAAATATTAAAATGTTTAATATGCTTGCTCTTTTATGAATACATGTCTTAAGTGTTTTGCATATTTTCTGTTGTAGATCATGGAACCAAGTAGCAGTCACTCTCAGATATCCGGTTTTGCGCTGAGAACCATTCTTGAGAAAGATAAACTGAACGACACTAATTTTACCAACTGGTATCGAAATCTGAGAATTGTTCTCAAACAAGAAAAGAAGGACCATGTCCTAGACAACCCACTTCCAGATGAGCCGAATGAGAATGCGACTGTCGCTGCCACCAATGCCTACCGTCGGGCTAAGGATGAGTCCACGGATATTAGCTATCTTATGCTTGCTCACATGGAACCGGACTTGCAAAAGCAGTTCGACCATGTTGAGGCCTACGATATGATCGAAAGCCTCAAAAGTATGTTCTAGGCTCAGGCGAAGACTGAGAGGTATCAAGTCTCTCAGGCTTTGCTGAGTTGCAAGCTTAAGGATGGTGATCCACTGAGTCCGCATGTGATCAAAATGGTTGGTTATGTGCAGTCTCCGGAGAGGCTTGGCTACCCTATAAGCGAAGAGTTCGCTACGGATATAATTCTGAACTCTCTTCCTAGTGCATATGGGCAGTTCATTTCGAACTACCACATGCATGGTATGGATAAGAAGCTCACTAAATTACATGGGATGCTCAAGAAGGCAGAGGCGGATCTCAAGAAGGGCGCCAGTCAAGTGTTGATGGTGCAGAATAAGGCTAAGTTCAAGAAGAGTTCTTGGACTAAGAAGAAGGCTAAGTCAGGAGGAAAGCAGGCTCAGGACCCGGTCCCAAGCACTTCCTCAAGGACTAAGCCATCTCCTTCAGCCGGATCCACTTGCTTGTACTGCAAGGCAGATGGCCACTGGAAGAGGAACTGCAGCAAGTACTTGGCTGACAAAGCCAAGAGTGGAGGTATGACTTCCGACTCAGGTACACTTGTTTTCAATGTTATAGACATATATCTTGCTGATGCACCTAATAGTTCTTGGGTATATGATACCGAATCATTTATTCACATCTGCAACTCGTTGCAGGGACTGGTAAGAACTAGGAGCGTAGCAAGAGGCGAGGTTGATATTCGAGTCGGCAATAAAGCAAGAGTTGTTGCGTTAGAAGTCGGCACGATGCAAATTCATTTACCTTCCGGATTCATTATGGAACTAAATAATTGTTATTATGTTCCAGTGCTCAGTCGAAACATTATTTCTGCTTCATGTTTGATGAGGCAAGGCTATGAGTCGAATATCAAGAATAATGGTTGTTCTTTGTATTTGAATGATATGTTTCACGGATTTGCACCCGTCCATGACGGGTTATTTATTTTGAATCTTGATGGTGAGTCGGTTTATAACATAAATGTTAAAAGGTTGAAACCAAATGATCTGAATATGACTTACTTTTGGCACTGTCGGCTTGGTCATATAAGTTGGAAACGCATGAAGAAGCTCCATGATGATGGACTCCTAACTTCGTTCGACTTGGAGTCATTCGAGACATGTGAATCTTGCCTACTTGGCAAAATGACCAATACACCTTTTGCAAAGAGTTGCGAAAGGGCGTCCGACTTGTTGGGACTAGTACATAGTGATGTATGTGGACCAATGAGCACGACAGTCAGGGGTGGTTATGAGTACTTCATTACCTTCACTGATGATTTGAGTAGGTATGGATATATCTACTTGATGAAACATAAATCGGAAGCCTTTGAAAAGTTCAAAGAATTCCAGAATGAAGCACAGAATCAACTTGGCAAGAAAATAAATTTTCTTCGGTCGGACCGAGGAGGTGAGTACATGAGCCATGAGTTTGATGACCATCTAAAAATTTGTGGAATAGTTCCTCAACTTACTCCGCCAGGAACGCCGCAAAGGAACGGTGTTTCGGAAAGGTGGAATCAGACCTTGTTGGACATGGTACGGTCAATGATGAGTCGGACAGATCTGCCTTTATCATTTTGGGGTTATTGTCTAGAAACAGCAGCGTTCACACTAAACAGAGTACCATCAAAATCGGTAGAGAAGACACCGCATGAGATGTGGACAGGAAAAAAGCCGAGTTTGTCTTTTCTTAAGATTTGGGGTTGTGAAGCTTTTGTCAAGCGACTTCAGTCGGACAAGCTTACAGCCAAGTCGGATAAGTGTATTTTTGTGGGGTATCCGAGGGAAACCTTGGGTTACTACTTCTACAACCGAGAAGAGGGCAAAGTGTTTATCGCTCGGAACGGTGTCTTCCTTGAGAAAGAGTTTCTCAGTCGGGGAGTAAGTGGGAGCACGGTGCAGCTCGAAGAAATTCGAGAGGAACCGGCTAGTGGCGATTCGGCAAAAACCTTGGAGGTTGAGCTGGTCATGGTAGCTGAGCCGGCAGCAGCACCTGTACTACGAAGATCGGCAAGATTACGAAGTGTTCGTGATGTGTTATTGTTAGACAGTGATGAGCCAGCAAATTATTCGGAAGCAATGGTGGGATCTGATTCTGAGTCATGGCTTGGAGCCATGAGATCCGAGTTAAAGTCCATGGATGAAAATCAAGTTTGGAACTTGGTTGATCTGCCAGACGGTGCAAGACCCGTCGTGTGCAAATGGGTCTTTAAGAAGAAAACTAATATGGATGGAAATGTTTCTGTCTATAAATCACGCCTTGTCGCGAAGGGGTTTCGACAAGTTCAAGGAGTTGATTACGACGAGACTTTCTCGCCCGTAGCTATCCTTAAATCAGTTCAGATCATGTTAGCTATAGCGGCCTATTTCGACTATGAGATATGGCAGATGGATGTCAAAACGGCTTTGCTTAACGGAAATTTAACCGAGGACGTGTATATGATACAGCCCGAGGGTTTTGTCAATCTTGCTAATGCTGACAAAGTATGTAAACTTCAGAAATCCATTTATGGGTTGAAGCAAGCATCTCGGAGTTGGAATATTCGCTTTGATGAGGTAGTCAAATCGTTTGGCTTCATCAAGTGTGATCGTGATTCTTGTTTATACAAGAAGTTTAGTGGGAGCAAAGTAAACTTTCTAATCTTATATGTGGATGACATGTTATTGATTGGAAATGATGTCCAGATGTTGCAAGAAACCAAGGAATCATTGGAAAAGAGTTTCTCAATGAAAGACTTGGGTGAGGCAACATATATTCTCGTAATCTGGATGTATAGAGATAGATCAAGGAGGCTCATTGGATTGAGTCAGAGTACTTATTTGGACAAAGTGTTGAATAAGTTCAACATGGAATCGTCTAAGAAGGGGTTCTTACCGATGCCCCATTGTGTAAAACTTAGCAAGACTCAGTGTCCTTCGACAACTGATGAGCAAAGTCGGATGAGTGCGATTCCATATGCTTCTGCAGTCGGATCCATCATGTATGCCATGATATGTACTAGGCCAGATTTTTCCTATGCTCTAAGTGTTGTGAGCAAATACCAGGCTGATCTTGGAGAGATTCACTGGACAGCGGCTAAAAATATCCTAAAGTACTTGAGAAGGACTAAGGATATGTTCTTGGTTTATGGTGGTGAAGATGAACTCAGTGTAAAGGGTTACACGGATGCAAGTTATCTTACTGACTCTGATGATTCTCGTTCGCAATCCGGATACGTGTTTATTATGAACTGAGGTGATGTGAGCTGGAAGAGTTCCAAGCAAGAGACTATGTCTGCGTCTACAACAGAGGCTGAGTATATTGCCGCCTTGGAGGCAGCAAAGGAAGCTGTTTGGATGAGGAATTTCCTCATGGATCTTGGTGTGGTTCAGGGCTCGTCCAATCCGTTAGACGTGTATTGTGACAACAATGGTGCCATTGCACAAGCTAAGGATCCTAGACAATACCAGAAGAACGAGCACATACTCATGCGGTACCACCTGATTCGCCAGTTCGTGGATCAGGGAGATATCAAGTTATGCAAGGTACACACGGATGCAAATATTGTGGATCTGTTGACAAAGCCGTTACCATAGCCTAAGCATGAGGCGAACCTAAGATCCATGGGCATTAGATGCTTAGACATGTGATGTCAAAATATTGACTCTAGTGCAAGTGGGAGACTGTTGGGAATATGCCCTAGAGGCAATCATGTATGATGATATTTCCCATTGTATTCATAAAGATATTAAGTAGTCCTTGTATAAACATCTGATGTGTATCATTGAATATGTGATTTGGTTGTGGAACTATACATTCATGTTGTTTGTACTAAATATCCTTGGGCATTGAGGTTGTGTTGGACACACAACTTAGACCAATGTGAAAGTTGGCTTGATGACTCGGTTCCACATGTCATGGGCATGGAGATGCTATTCCAACTTACACAGACTTGGCTAAAGAGTTCAGTGAGTTGGATTGACCCATATTGAGGTACAACGAACTAGCTGTCATTTGTATATCTCAATCCATGTAATCCTTAGACCTGAGGTTGTTGCACCGTCCGAGTTGAGGATCACCGACTTAGGTTATGTCAAACGATGATCCGTAACTGGTCAGTTATAAAGGCAGAGTTCGGGTTGACTGAGAATCAAGCTGCGTGATGTGAATAACTAAGATGGGATTTTGCCCCTCCACTCGGAGAGATATTCTCTGGGCCCTCTCGTGAGATATGATTCGGAAAGCATGGCCATGCACGACTCGGTTAAGTGTTAACCGAGGCGATCGACTAAGAGTTAGTCGGGTGAATCACTTATCTCGGATCGAGAAGAGAGTCAGACTATTTAAGGGATGACAATTATTCGCCTATATTCTGACAAGGTATATTGTGAGGCAAAAGGGACTCGGACGTAAGTCGCATTGGAAAGGCAAGTCGTCATGACTCTTTGGTACTTGGGAGTTGGCACAGTCTGCTAGGAGCCGCTACCGACTAATCGATTGAGAGTCGGACTCCAATCGTGTCCAAGTAGCCATGAACCTGCGGGGTCACACACTTAAGAGCGGGAGCACATTCGGATTGGATCTGAACCTGTAATCTGGTTGGGTTGGACCTAAACCGGATTAGGACTGAGTTAGTGAGTTGGACTCACGGTGACTACTGTTATATGGGCTTTAGTGAATGGGTCGCGTGAGCAGAGCCCACGTTCACTCCCTATATATAGTGGAGTACCGTAACCCAGAAAGGTTAATCATTGTTCGGTTAGGTCATTCCATGTGTTGGAAACCCTAGCT
The DNA here is from genome assembly GCA_910589765.1 of Avena atlantica. Lineage (NCBI taxonomy): Eukaryota > Viridiplantae > Streptophyta > Magnoliopsida > Poales > Poaceae > Avena > Avena atlantica. The sequence continues at coordinate 306,658,941 of OU342736.1, forward strand.
CCACAGAAGTCCTTCCAACGATACGAATCTAGCAGTTCGCCGCCGGCGCTCCTACTTGTACGTGTGGATACCAGTGGAGGTGTTGTACGATCAGCACCAGGACGATCGGATCGAAAAAAACTGCACTGCATCAACTGACGCGCTTCATCAGTAATCCGCAACTACGCGTCTAGTGGTAAACCTTGTGGCCTTCTACCTCAGCTAGATCTTGGGATCACCACGTTGGAGGAATTTTTTTGTTTCATCTCCGCGTGGCCCAACAAGGATTGTATCATGGTGGGGCCATGCTTGCCTTTGCCTATTGATACCCAATACAGATCTTCGGAGTCATCAACTTGACTTGTTCGTCAACCACGAGGATATAGATCTCCAGGGTTCATCTTGTTGGGATTGTTTGTCGATGACCTTCGATGGTCTCATCTTGTTGGCATTGATCTTCGGTCTTGGACTCGATCTCGTTTCCGATATCGTATTCTACCGGAAAGAAACAAACACCAGAAAGAAAGGGGAAACAATCAACAATGGCATCGATGCAATGCTCAGGCAAGGATGATGATATGACAAGTTGAATTGTATTGATAGGTAAACCTAAGGCATGCTCGTCCATTTAATCAGGGTTCCGAGGGGTGAAAACCCTAACTCGGAGAAACTCTGGATGTATATGATAGGAGTTACTATGTTCTTCTAATTATACTTGTCATTTAAGTTGTTTAAAAATGCATGATTATAGCTTAATTAGATAGTTCTCATTTTTCTGAACATTTTGATATATTATTTGTATTTTTCTGACTTATAATTAATTACTTATTGAATTTACAAGATTTATTCATTTTCTGAAATTATTAAAACAATTTAAATTGTTTTACTGCGTCAGCATAGGGTCTGGGTCATTTAACACCACGGGTTGGGTTAGCCACAGACATTGGCTACTGGGACCGAGGCCACATCAGCAATCCAAGCTGGTAAAGTGGGACCAGGGTTGGTTTGACCGGGCTGACCACGCTCGCTGACGTCATGCTCACGTCAGCGTGATGCCAGCACGGCCGTGAACAGTAGATGATCACCAGGGAGGGAGCAGGAGCTCGCGAACAGGAAAGCGAGTGAGGGTGCATGACGCGGACGACCATGGGGAACCATTTGGTGGCGGAGGGGCCCTGATTTGGTCACCGGAAAGACTCCAGCGACGGCGGACAGCGGTGGTGGTGACAGGTGAACGGCGCGGCCGCGAAGTAGAGAGAAAGGGAGGCAGAGGAGAGGTCCTTCCGGACCGTGAGCTCACCGAGAGTGCAGAGGAGGGCTCGAGGAGGCCGGGCGAGGTCGGAGGGCGCTGGAATCAACGGTGAGGGCGACGGCCGGTGACGGAGAACGAGGTATCAATTGTGGCGGTTGGGGGCTCGCCAGCTTGCGCGCTTCAGGGCAAATGACAGAGGAGGGTGCGGCGGTTCTAGTGGTGTGCCTAGCTGGGTGAGGGGAGGCCGGAGACGGCAACGACGATCGGGGTCCGACGAACTAGGTTTCGGGATCCAGAGGAAATGAGGGAGAGAGAGCAAGTGGGGAGAGGATAAGGCCAGGGAGAGGGAGAGAGGCGTGCTTGGAGACCTTCTTATCCTTGCAGGAGCCTCAGCGGTGCACGAATCGTGGCGACCAAGCGGCGGACAGCGGCAGACGCGCCACTGAGGTGCTTGCGTCGACGGGAGGAAGAAGAAAGGGGAAAACCGGCGAAGGGGTAAGGGCCTGCTGGGCCGCTGCTAGGCCGCGGGTGCTGCGAGTGTGCGGCAAGCAGAGGGGAGAGGGAAGCTGGGCAGCTGGGCTACGGCCCAGGGAGTGCTCTGGCTGCAGTTTTTCTTCTAAAATTCTTTTTCTAATTCTGTTTTGTATTTTCTCTTTGTAATTTCAAATTTGAATCTGTTTTGAGGATTTCAAAAATACCAAGAGGTTTAAAAATATATGGAAAATATTATAAGGACCCTTTTATTCAGATTGGGCTCAACACACTTTGGTACTTTTTCAAATATTTCAAAACTATTTGAATTGATTTTCAGAGAAGATAGGAGGGGGAGATTAGGGTTTGCATTTTATTTTCTTGGTTGCAATTTTAGAGGATGATGCTCATGTAATGCACAATCAAAACCCTAATATACAATTAGCTAAAAGTGGGGTGTTACAGCTCTATCCCCCTTACGATAATCTCGACCCGAGATTCCAAAGGTAGGAAAAGAGACAGAACGAGAAAGGAACATGGTCACTCTAGGATAAGAGGGAAACACACTAGACAACACACTTAGTATCTCATGGTCAACTCATGGATGGAGTGTTTAGAAACAACTCTGAGATGACAAACATGAAACACATCAAGGTAACAAGGGAAACAAGAGGAGAAGGTTTCAAGTTGTTAGATAGATGGTCTTCATAAGGATTGAGACCATGGAACTTGTAGGAGGTTTGGAAGCTTCGAAAGAAGAAAGCTTCCAACAGAAAGAACATGACCATAGACTCCGGTAAAGAACCTCTACTAAAAGACTTAAGTAGAGATTTCAAGTTGTAGAGATATGGATCAACAAAACCAAGCTGTTGAACTACTTTTGACACAGAAGAGTCACTTTTCATTCAACAGAAGGCTTAAGACAGAAAGGTGTTTTGGTGGGGAAGACTCATAAGAGTCACAAGGAACATGTGTCAAGAGAAACTACAGATTACCAAAATCATAGTCACTCTTAAAACATGAGAAGAAAACAAAGGGAACTCTTTATTCATCCAGGTATACCAAAATCTTTGCCAAAGATCGTGATATCACTTTACACCACTAAGATGAATAATAAAGAAGATTCCTGATGACACGAGAAGAAAGAAACTTCATTCTTAGACTTCAATTATTTGGCACAACTATACGCTTGCCAACATAAAGGGTCTAGAGGTTCCACCAAGAGAAATTTACCAACACTACTTTAAATATTCTCCTTGATGTTCGAGAAAAACATCAGGTAAAGGTCGGACTTCGGATACAAAGGAAACCATAAGCGCAACTCCTATAATAAATCATAAAAGAATCCTTATGAAGAGTGGTTGTTATTGCTGATTCAAGAGAATATGGCAAAGGTCTTTCTAGCTAAGTGTGTCAACCATTACATCAATCTTGCCAGATTTACAAAGAGACCTATGTCAAAACCTTGAGGAACACCAACCATCGTTGCTGCATGAGATTCAGCTCTGGTTAGGTGAAATGATACTTCAGACTCAGCATGTCTGAATATAAAGTTCGCAACATTTACCACAAAGGTAAAGTTACTAGAGTCTCAAGACAAGGAGTACAATGTCAAGCTCCAAAAGACTGAGCTAGATTGTTATACCCATGTACTAACATATTGTCGAAGGACAACTGCACACACATAAAGTACTGACAATAAAACACACATGTATCCTTAAGGATCGGAGTTAACTCTACTCGAATCCACGGCGACATCTTTCAACAACTGCACATGAACTAGAGAAGGTTACTTCTAACATGCAGAACACATACTTCGAGGTGGTACGAAGACGATTCTCAAAAGTTTCCAACATTAATGCCCAATGTCCCATATGAATCCAATCTAACATGGGGAAGATAAGTTGTCGATGGGCTCAACAAAAAACTTATCAAAACACTCCAAGAAGATGAACTCGTATGTTGTATGAACAAGGCAAGAATACTGGTCAGATCAAAGGACATGAGGATGTACTCAAGTGAAACATCACAAGTAGCAACACCATCAAGATAGTCCTTCAAACTGAGTTTGATTTGACAATAACCCAAATCAAATCAAAGGTGGGGGAGATAACATATCCACGAAGGAAATACTTTCTTTCTTCAGCACGAACAAAATAGACATCCCTTTAAGGAGGAACTGGGTCGGATAGAACTTTTGTCTTGCAACTCTCCAAGTTGTTGTTTAAGCTCGACCAACTAGTTCAGGGGTATCTAGTACGGATCCTTGGAGAAAGGAGTGGTTCAGAGAACTGACTTTCTTAAGAACTTGACATCATGGTCATGTGGGGACTTGGCGATACTTCTAGTAGACTCCTAGAATATCACGAACCACCGATATGTCACTTAGTTTGAGAGGAAACTTTCTTGGTAAGGCAATAAGACATAGTCTCAGAGTTTTGGCACGAGCCTAACTCTTTGACCTAAGAGAGTGCACCAGAATAACGGACTTGGAAGCACAATAAAACTTCGCTTAGTGATAGGATTAACCAATCATGCTAAGAATGACACAAATGTCCTTGGAGTTCAAAACAATAATAATTGCTAAGAATCTCAGATGGCTACATTATTATGCACACGCATCACTCACGATCACGAAAGCTCGAGGAAGAGTGGGTAAAATTGTGTGGTTGTATCACTTCATTAAGGGGTCATGAAACTCAGCACGACCTCTTAGTATAAAAGGGTGTGATACTTTAAGATAGAACAGATAGAAGCTAATCAATGCTTCTTGATCTGCAGATTACTACACTTTGACCTGGTCCTAGATATGACGAGGTACTGGAGTTTGTTTCTCCTAGACATCCCGAAACGGTTTGTTATGATGGACCACAAGAGTATCTTGCATCGGAAGACACCAATGCACATTTACTACTTGGCTACCAACTGGTAGATAAAGGTCGAAAAACAACAAGGGGAAAAGAGAGAACATGCTCAGGATGGAATCCCGAGATGTGGATGCATAAGTCAACAATCTTCCGAAAACCAATGCAGAGAAGGGTAAGGTGTGGCAGAGTCACGAGCATAGATGCGAGACTCACGAGGAGTACTCTTGTCGTGATCTGTTTGGTTCCAATTAAGAACAACTGCCATAGCATGTGGTAGGGGAAGTCCTTAGTTGTCACAATTCAATCGCGACAAAAATCACAAGCTTGAAGGCTAGAACTGTAGTACCAGCCATCCTAAGGTAATGTATGAACATTAACGACAGGGGTCAAAGGAATGGATCTTGGGTTAAAGGTCAGCTTCATGTACAAGATTCACAACACCAAAATCTAGCACAATCAGGGATCTTAGGTTCAAGTCGAAGGGTTAAAACCCAAGAAAGGAAGTAACTACTACTTGAGTGACATAGCGTACACTGCAATATAGTAATCACGAGGTAGCTTACAAAAGAAGGAACATCTTCTGAAGTACCCAAACAAACAAAAAGGAGGCACACAAAGCAAAAGGAAACCTCGAAGCCTAGAACAGAATACTGCAGATCCAACAATATAATATTTTGGGTCCAAAAGATACAAAGATCATGATAGAAAGGAATCTCTCAGATGAATAGGAGCAAAGGGTAACGAGGAATTCACAACCCACACAACTCTGGAGAATTCAAGACTAGGTAAGCTGGCTTAGAAACGACATGCCCAAAAGGCACCTAAGCTTTGAAAGACTAAAAGAGATATCAAACTTTTCCAAAATCAACAACACATAATATAACCCAGAGTTAGATCGAAACTGGATAAGGATAAAAAGAAGCATACTAGAGTTTTCGCAAATACTTTGCATCTTTTAAAATAGTTTTCACAAACACTAGACTCAACATCGACCAATAGCAAGGTTTTCCTATGGTCGGTACTGCTCGGATACCAAGAACTGTGACACCCCCGAGATCAGGGTTAAACAAATCCCAGACCTCTATCTGACATAAGCTTAATCTTGAGCTCGAGAATATCCAGTGAAGAATCGATAACACAGAAGTGACCTTACGACACAAAATTTATTACAGCAAGCTCATAACTGAGCAGATAACCAAATTATTACAAGTAGAGGTCACTAACCACAAACATCAAACAACGGAAGGCAATTTATGCTATTAAGTATAGCAAACTTAAAAAATGGCCTAAGAGGCCTGAAGCATAACGATAACGTCCCAGCCCATAGATTCCAGGCTACCGGCCGGGAACCCCAAGCTACTCGTCGGTGTCGATGTAGTACTAAACTCATCTTCAGGGAACACATACTCTGCCAAAAGTATCAACAAAGCAAGGGTGAGTACAGGGTGTACTCCGCAAGGCTTATGGCTGGTGGAGTTGTTTTTGCATAAAGCCATCTTTTCTTTGTAAAAAAAAGAGAGAGAAGAAGCTCATCTAATCAGAGTATTTTAAAAGGGGATAAGAGACCGACATCTCCGAAAATATTGATCATAATCTTTTGATATCCACCGAATCATCATCTGAATTAGGATCACCCCCTCGTACCCATGAGGAAGCATCCTTTACCACACGTTGTTCTGCCAAGTTTTACGATTAGGTTATAGTTCTCTATGATCTCCCGTCCATTCCCAAGTCGTCCATAACCGTGGACACGGCTTTTTGAAAGATTATTACCGTGCAGGGGTGTAAAACTTTACCCACACGTACCAACCGACTCTTAGCGCCACTTGACACACTTCCTTGGTGTGCTGGCAGAGGGTGTGGTTGGACACAACCGTTTTACCTTGCTTTCTCCTAATCCATGAGTCTCCAAGAAAGGTTTCCATCAGCACATATCTCGATGTCCAAGGATCGGGAGTACTCCCAGAGCCTCCTTCCTCCTTGGTCACGCCGTGTATGATGCACCATCTTCAACCCATCCAAATATGCAGATGCCAAATCGCTAACTACGGAGTCATGGACCAGCCTAGGCAAGTTAGTTGATCGAGGGTCCCCATTTACCCCGTGTGGTTGTACGCTCGTCTTGGTTCAAGAGGCAAGAACCTAGGGTCCTAAGAGTGGCGAGCATGGGACTAGGAAAACCACATCCCACCGTGGCCTCCCATACAAGCCTTAGCATGTTTAATCTCATATCACTGATCTCATCTCATCTCATCACGTTCTCCTGTCATACTAGATTCTCTGCATTTGATACATCATCTGGATGGACCAGAACGAACAGCTATGCATGGCTAATCAAGACATAGACATAAGCTCTAGCAGTGCACACAAGCCAAATCCTAGTTATGCTAGGAGCAGTGGATCAGGTAATATAACCTCAAAGGGAGTATGCAACAGATAGGATACTCTATCTATCGATAAAATACCACAGTAGAATCATATGCATCATGGCAGGAATTGAAATACTTTCGTAAACATAGGATTGTATCATGGTGGGGCTATGCTTGCCTTTGCCTGTTGATACCCAATACAGATCTTCGGAGTCATCAGCTTGACTAGTTCGTCAACCACAAGGATATAGATCTCCAGGTTTCATCTTGTTGGCATTGTTCGTCGATAACCTTCGATGGTCTTGATCTTGATCTTTGGTATTGGACTTGATCTTGATTCCGATATCGTATTCTACCAGAGAGAAACAAACACCAAAAAGAAAGGGAAAACAATCAAAAATGGCATCGATACAATGCTCAAGCAAGGATGATGATATGACAAGTTGAATTGTATTGAAAGGTAACCCTAAGGCATGCTCGACCATTTAATCGGGGTTCCGAGGGGTGAAAACCCTAACTCGGAGAAACTCCGGATGTATATGAGAGGGGTTACTATGTTATTCTAATTATACTTGTCATTTAAGTTGTTAAACAATGCATGATTATAGCTTAATTAGGTAGTTCTCATTTTTCTGAACATTTTTATATATTATTTGTATTTTTCTGACTTATAATTAATTACTTATTTAATTTACAAGATTTATTCATTTTCTGAAATTATTAAACCAATTTAAATTGTTTTACTGCGTCAACATAGGGTCTGGGTCGTTTAACACCACGGGTTGGGCTAGCCACAGACACTGGCTACTGGGCCCGAGGCCACATCAGCAAGCCAAGCTGGTAAAGTGGGACCAGGGCTGGTTTGACCGGGCTGACCAAGCTCACTGACGTCATGCTGACGTCAGCGTGACGCCAGCACGGCTGTGAGCAGCAGATGATCACTGGGGAGGGCGCATGAGCTCGTGAGTGGGCAAGCGAGTGAGGGCGCATGACGCGGACGACCATGGAGAACCATTTGGTGGTGGTAGTGCCCTGATTTGGTCGCTGAAAACACTCCAGCGACGGTGGACAGTGGTGGCGGCGACAGGTGAACGGCGCGGCCGCGAAGAAGAGAGAAAGGGAGGCAGAGGAGAGGTCCTTCCGAACCGTGAGCTCACCGAGAGTGCAGAGGAGGGCTCGAGAAGGCCGAGCGAGGTAGGAGGGCAACGGAATCGACGGTGAGGGCGACGGCCGGTGACGGAAAAGGAGGTACCGATTGCGGCGGTTGGAGGCTCGCTGGCTTGCACGCTTTGGGGAAAACGGCAGAGGAGGGTGCGGCGATTCCAGTGGTGTGCTCAGCTGGGTGAGGGGAGGCCGGAGACGGCGACGACGGTCGGGGTCCGACGAACTAGGTTTCGGGCTCTAGAGGAAACGAGGGAGAGAGCAAGCGGGGAGAGGATAAGGCTAGGGAGAGGGAGAGAGGCATGCTCGGCAACCTTCTTATCCTCGCAGGAGCCTCACCGGTGCACGAATCATGGCGACCAAGCGGCGGATGGCGACAGACGCGCCACCAAGCTGCTTGCGTCGACGGGAAGAAGAAGAAAGGGGAAAACTAGCAAAGGGGTACAGGCCTGCTGGGCCGCTGCTGGGCTGCGGGTGTGCGGCAGGCAGAGGGGAGAGGGAAGGTGGGATGCTGGGCTATGGCACAGGGAGTGCTCTGGCTGCAGTTTTTCTTCTAAAATCCTTTTTTGAATTCTGTTTTGTATTTTCTCTTTGTAATTTCAAATTTGAATCTTTTTTGAGGATTTTAATAATACCAAGAGGTTTACAAATATATGGAAAATATTGTCAGGACCCTTTTATTCAGATTGGGCTCCACACACTTTGTTACTTTTTCAAATATTTCAAAACCATTTGAATTGATTTTCAGAGAAGAGAGTAGGGGGAGATTAGGGTTTGCATTTTGTTTTCTTGGTTGCATTTTTAGAGGATGATTCTCATGCAATGCACAACCAAAACCCTAATATACAATTAGCTAAAAGTGGGGTGTTACATAATAGTACAGAGAGAAGGTTCACAATACGAGCTCATGTACACATCAGTTTTCTGTCATTTCTTTTGCCATCAATCAGCACAACTGAGCTCATGTGCACTTATAGTATGAATTGTAGTTTTGTCTTTTGAAAGAGGATTAGTTTTTAAACAAGTAAGTCAGAGGATATTTTAAACAAGAACCCCTAAACTACATTCTTCCTGGTTAGTATATTTCTATGTTGTTGATAACAATTATTTGTTACTTCTTGAAGCATTACCAACTCTGATTGGCTGCTCTGTATCTGTTCCTGATTGGGTGTTGAATACCTCGCTAAAGGTAAATTCATTGAAATGTACACAACTGCAGTTTCAAACATATTCTTAACTGAAGTCAGAACACATGACAAACTATTACTCAGACTACATGACAATCATTTTTCTTACAATATCACAAGTTTAGTTCTGAAATGTTTAGAGGATCTTGTTCTGAAATTTAATCTTGGGCTCTTTACATCTACATGTAAGATGTTTAAGCCTGGGCCATCTACTGCACATATGAAACTTGCTATTGTACTGAATCAAGTTGCTAACATTTAAGATTAATTTGCTAACATTCACCCACTCTACCATGCGCATGCACACATGCAAACTAACCATCTCGGTATTCCGTGTTCTAACCCTAGATTCTTGTAGCCTGTAGAGTGAGGGGAGAGAGGGGAGGGGCGATGCTAGCTAACCTCTAAGACGAGGACGACGATGGCGGGCGGTCGATGACAAGCGTACGACGGCGGGCGGACGACGATGGCCTCCTCCTCCTCGGACACGGGCGGCCTCCTCCTCCTCCTCGGACACGCGCACTGGCCTCCTCCTCCTCAAACACGGGCGGGCCTCCTCCTCCTCGGACACGGGCGGGCCTCCTCCTCCAGCGGGCGGCTGCTGGCGGGGCTAGCAAGGCAGCGGATCGAGCGCGGCGGCGGCAGGGGTGGGGGGAGGGGAGATCGCGCTCGGGGCTGAGATAGGGATGAGATGGGTGAGAGAGGGATGTTCCCGCGCCACACATGTGGATAAAGCCCAGATAGGCGTAGCGCACTCTGACATAGTGCGCTACTGATATCTATAGCGCACTCCGGGCTAGTGCGCTATGCCTATCGTCTTCTAACGAATGTATAAGATTACTGCAGCCCCACTCTCTAACAGCTACCCTACCCTATCCCACTGGTTCTGCCCTTAGCTCTATTCTGAACCTATGATCACCCAGGTTTGAATCCTGGTGCCCACCCTTTTTTATTTCAAAAAATACTTTTAAATGTTCCAAAAAATGCCCAAAAGTGGTGATATATGCCATAAAAGTTTTGTTTTGTTTTTAAAATACTTTTAAATATTCCTAAAATGCACAAAAGTGATAATATATATCATAAAAGTGGTACAAATATGATTCAAAGTATAACTAAATTAAATAATAATCTGTCCATAAATATTACAATCTTTTTTGACCACACGTTTTACAATATTTTTCGAGGTAGCGTTTTACAATCTTTTTTCCCTTCTTTTTCGCGGTTGAATAATTTAGCCCCGGCACTTTAATGTTTCTTATTTCGAACGGGCTACCTTTTTGGGTAGGGTTGTCATTTTTCTTCTTGTGATGTGTGTTGCTGCATCTTAGTCGTCTTCATCTTTAATCTTTGGATCGCCATATTGGTCGAAGTCCTGCCTATTGGCGAATTCAATCTTTTTCCTCTCCTCACGACAACACGGCTAGGCTTTGTCGGGTCGGTAATGAAAAAACATTGGTCCACTTTGCTAGCCAATACTCACTGTTCATTTTTCGCAGCCACGTTCACACCGGAGGTCTTGGATTTGGCTTCTTCGGGTATAACCATGGTTGTGAAATACTGGTCTTATCAGTCGACGCTCTTTGCCCATCTAACACGGAACATCGACACCTTTTCTCCATAGTAGTCGAGCTCCCAGATTTCCTTGATCCTTCCGTAGAATCTTTCCTTCATGTTGTCATCGGTGTAGAATTCCGACGTTGCGCCTGAGTTCTGATAATCACGCTTGTCCTTTTCCTCCATGTAGAATGTGTAGCCGTTAATATCATACGCCTGACAGGTCACCGGGTTTTGCATGGGTCCCTGCGACAAGGTGAATATGATCTTTTCCATGTCAGAAGACACAGGGGATTATCAAGGAGCGTCTACCTAAACCAACGCGTGAAATCTGAGTTGTGCTCTTTGATTATTTCTCCCTGCGTCCTCTGTATGCCCCGGTCACTGTACTTCTTCTCGATTAACCTTTTGTACTTCTGTACCCAAGGATCGACCAGTTCTAAATGCTGTAGCGCGACGAGGTTTGCTCGATCAAAGTATGTGCATCGACAATCAAAGTCTGCATGCAGTACGCGACGACCCTCTCGGTGACCAGATCCGTCGAGCTTGCCAAGGTGTCTTTTGATGGGAACACCGACAAGGTTCTCGATGTATAGATAATTCGTGCAGAAAGAGATGCACTCTTCGGCCAGAAAGCCCTTGGCTATGCTTCCATCTGAACGGGACCTGTTGCAAACGTATCCTTTTATGTGTCTATTCATCCTTTTGAATGCCATTATGCTGCGGAGGAACATCGGCCCGAGTTGGACGATGTCCTCCACGACATGGACCAGAAGATGCACCATAATGTTGAAAAATGCGGGTGGGAAGTAGACCTCAAACTTGCATAGTATCACCACGATCTCCTCCTATAGCCTCCCGAGTTGATTCACGCCAATCCACTTCCTAGAGATGACGTCGAAAAACTTGCAGAGGCCAAACAACGTTTAATGGACGTGCTCGTCCATTATCCCTGTTAGTGCAACCAGAAGTACCTGTGTCATTAGCATGGCACAGTCGTGAGAATTGATGCCACTGAACATCTGCTTCGCCTCGTCTAGGTATGTAGAGGTCCCAAGCTTTAATAAGGTAGAGATCCCTGTGTTTACAAATGCTAGTCCCTAGATCAATAGCTAGCATCCACAGTTAAGATGTAATATCAAGAAACAAAGGTCATAATACAACTTTATAACCAGGAATAATTCATTACATCTTACATAGCTCATTTGGCTATCTGATTACAATGCAGCACAAATAACTATAGCATGGAGTCCTTCATCTTCAAAGTGCCACAGGCAATCATGTTGGTTGTAGACTTGTAATCCTAATCAACACACTTCACTAATATCAATCAAACCTGCAACATAATAAGTTGCAGCCACAAGGGTCAATACATTTGAATTGTATTGGCAAGTTTCACTACTATGTAGAAATAAGTGGATCCCATCAATACATGCATATTTGGCTAAGTAGGGTTTAGGCTCATTTGCAGAAAGCAATATAGTTTTATCCTATCTTTTCCAAGATAGTTTTGATCTTTTGACAAATCTTTCTGAACTCCTTGGAAAACTCCAAGTGCTTCCAATCCCTTGTTGTCACCATCAAGTTTTACTTTGAGAAATTGGAATGTCGAGACCTTCCATAGCTTCAGGCCTTAGTTGCTCAGAGTTGTCCGCAACTGGGGACACGGCTAAGTACTTAGAATTTGATATTCTGCAGAAGTTGTACACTTTACCCAGATGACACAATCTCGTCTTGACGCCACCAGTGGCCGCTGGATAAGTACACACCAAATGGAGTACTGGCAGATCGAGAATGTGACAAAGTTTTTCCATAGAAGTCCTCCCATACACAATGCTAGCTTGTCTACCAGACACCAATGTAAGGATATGTTTCCAATACACAATTCTAGTTAACCTGAAGATGCCAATTCAAGGGTCTTCCACTATGTAGTTGACTAAGCCAGAGCCCATTTAGCATGTGGTTGTACATGGAAGCCACTGTATGAGAAACATGTTCAATCTCTAAGTCCCTGGGTGGTTTTCTTCTAGTGCACACACAAAAGATAGCCAGATAAACATGGTTCCCTTTGTTGCCACCTTGTCCAAAATTGAGTATCTTTTTCCACCCAGGTGGTTCATTGAGTACTTGTTTTATTATATAAAACATATATCTTTCCAACACTTCATATAATCATATCATGTATCCCATCCCAAATATATAGCAGGGCTAAGCATACTACAACTACAATGTTTTCTCTAAGGAAGATATAAGGACATCCTAATAGGATATAGCATAGCATAGAAATATAGTAGTCCTATCATGCATGTTACAAAATCCACTAAGTGTAATGAAAATAGTAGGACATGGATGATAGTGTCACTTTCCTTTTTAGTAGATAATATTGATTCACTTCTTGATCTTGCAAATATCACAATCTTCAAACTTTACTACAATTCAATCAAGCAAACACATATTCAACTAGCATTCAAACAATTTACCACACATAAAATAATAGAAACACGGCAATGCATGCAAGCATGCAAAAGATGGTTTTATTTGGAAAAGTGGTTTCTACTAGGCTCTAAACATTTTAAATCTCATATTGGTCATTTACAAAAGTGGTAAAACCATTTGCAAAAGGTTTCACCCCATAAACCAATTATTATACCAAAGTGTTATTTTATGTTGTTGGAAATGTCTTTTTGCAAAGTAATAACTTTATAGGGTTCATCAAATATGTTTTTAAATCTCAAAACTTGGTGTTTAGGGTCAGAAGGGTTGAATCACATCATTTCCCAAAAGTTTTACTCAAAAATCATTTCTAAACCATATTCAATAATTTTATTTAGCTAGAAATGGTTTAAATCAAGGATTTATTTCTTAGTCTCACAAAATATGTTTCTAAGCCCAAAAGTTGGTTTTTATGGTCAGTAGGTTCAAAACAAACCACTTAGCAAAGATTTCACCTTAAAAATATTTCTAGAACAATTTTTATATTCAAATTATGCATTGTCCAAGTCCTGCTGGATATCTTCCATCTTCCTTTGCTATTTGCTAACTTTCTCTTTTTGCTTGCAGACAACTTTCCTGAGGACAACATGTTTGCCATCCGAGCCATGAAGAAAGTGAGAGCTGAGGCTTGTGCTCCTGCTAACGGCGATGTGTCCATGGAGGAGCTCCTTGCAGCGGTGTCTGAACGGTTCAAGACCCTCGGATCTTGTGGTGTGGACTTGCTCAAAGCGGCTATCCATGCGTTTCGCATGCTCTGGCCGGATGAAGACCCACCCGAACTCATCGAGCCACTCGCCGACAGGCTGCTCCTCACTGAAGACCGGCTGGATCAATGGAGCGAGTCGGTCGGCCGGGCTGCAGCGGACAAGGCTCTGTCCTTCGTGCTTTCATGGTACGAGGACATCAACCTTGACATTCTTGCTCGCATAAGGGGAGATGGAAAATGGTTGAACGACCCGGAGCTGATCAAGAAGCGCCAGGAGCGAGCTTATGCTATGATAGAGTACACCATGGTGCACGCTTGATGTGAAGGGCCCAGCTTCCTCGACCTTGGCGATCCGCTCGTCGAAGTTCCTGCTGAAGATGGTGGCGATAGCGAGGCGACCGAGTCAGATGATCCAGATGACCCGGCCGCAGATGCCCCTCACCCGGCCGATGCTCCAAGCACTCCTGCTTCCGAGAATGCTCCTCGATTTCTCCTACTCCTTAGGCCAACAAATACTTGAACTTTTATTAGATCCCCGGTATGCCGGGTATAGATGTAACGTACATTGCACTCAAAGTTTGATTATGTGCCTTTTTGATAGGCTTTATATGTTTGTGTTATGCTCTTAGTGCGAATCATTCAAGGGCAAGTCCCCGCGTTTCATTCTGTCGTGTCACATTTCCTTGCCGTTGGCCCTTGTCTACCATTTTTCGGTGTTCGACATTAGGATCTCAAAGTACAAAGGATTTAGTTAGCGGATATGAAACTTGGATAACTTGGCCGAGATTACTCGACACATAGTATAACACAACCTGCAGAGAGTTAGGCACAAACTAAAGCCGACTCACGTTTCTCCCTTGTACTTATTCGGCGTTCGTGTTTACCCGTCTTAGATCTTTTTCTCTTGCTTGCCATGAAGCCGTGTTTTCGGACAACATCATAGTCGAAGAGCTGATTTCTTCCGAGTAAACACTACTTGTTCCGAAATAAATTCCGGGTATCACGCCAGCCAACGTAAAATAATTGAAATGGAAAGCCTAAGGGATAGTCCCCGAGTCAGTTTTTTGAATCATACCATTTTATTATTAGCACATATCCTGCAAACACATCCGGCATACGAGAGTTCGAGTGATACATGCATTGCTTCTCCCAAGTGTAGAAGGGACGAAGCAGTGCCATATTCCATGGCCTTTTGGTTTCATCTCCTAACCTGTCCACCTTGTTCTTTTGTGCTTCACGAGCATCTATGAGATAATAGGAATCATTGTGCAATGCTTTGCTTACAATGAATGGACCTTCACAAGGAGGCGATAATTTATGCATTCCGGCTATGCCCTGCACCAGCCATAGCACCATATCTCCTTCTCGGAAAACACGAGGCTGCACTTTCTGGCTATGGTAGCATCGGAGGTTTTGTTGATATATAGCAGATCTGGAAAATGCCAGTTCCCTTGCTTGTTAGAGTAAATCTACTCCATCTTCGCAGGCCTCTTTCACCTCGGCTTCCGAGTATTGCCTTATCCTTGGCGAGTCATATTCTATGTCGGCCGGCAAGACTGCTTCAGCCCCATATACAAGGAAAAATGGCATATAACTAGTTGATCGATTCAGAGTCGTTCTTAAGCTCCACAGTACTGAGGGTGGTTCCTCTATCCAACAACCAGGTGATCTCTGGAGTGGTTCCATTAAGTGGGGTTTTATCCCGGACAGAACTAAGCCATTAGGCCGTTCAACTTGTCCATTTGATTCTGGATGGGCGACTGACGCTACGTCAAGTCTTATTTGGTGTTTCCCACAACAGCGAGCAAAATCCCCTTCGGCAAAGTTTGTGCCATTGTCAGTGATCACACTGTGCGGGTAGCCATATCTGAGGATTATATCCCTTAGGAATGTGACAGCTGTCTTACCGTCCAATTTCTTGATTGGCTTCACTTCTATCCACTTGGTGAACTTATCGATCATGACCAAGATATGAGTCATGCCTCCCCTTACTGGTTTGAATGGTCCTACCATATCCAGGCACCACACTGCAAAAAGGCCACGTGATTGGCATAGTCTTCAATTCTAACGCTGGCAAATGTGACTTGGACGCATAGTGTTGACAACCACTGCATTTCCCCACTAACTCTTGTTCTTGTGCCAGTGCGCTTGGCCAGTAGAATCCATGTCGGAATGCCTTGGCTACCAATGCTCTTGATGATGCATGGTGCCCGCACTCCCCTTGATGGATATCCAATAAAATCTCCTGGCCTTTCTCTAAACTAATACAACGCTGCAGTACACTTGTCACGCTTCGTTTGTTAAGTTCCTTGTTGATTATGGTGTATGCTTTTGCCCTTAGTGCTGTTTGCCTTGCCAACATTTCGTCACTTGGCAAGGTTCCATCCTTCAAATAACGGAATATTGGTTGTGCCCACGTTGGTATTAGTGGTTCCGGGTCTACTTCAACATCAATGTCCATTGGTTCCGCCGAGATATACTCTGCCGACAAAACCTTAGGAGTCCCCGAGTGTGATTCGGCTACCCCTGAGGTGAACGGATCAGTCCCTGAGTGACTCGAACCTACCCCTGAGTCAATATCCATTGGCACTGCCTCTGATTCCTGACTCGTCAGGATGACCCTGATTGATTAGGACTCTAGTGAGGGCTTGATCGATGGCTTCCTGAGATGCTCCAATGCTACCCCTGGTGGTATTGCTTGTCTAGATGATCCTAGCTTGGATAACACATATGCTGCCTCATTTTCTTCTCTAGCAATGTGATGAAATTCGCAACCGTCAAAATATCCCGAAATTTGCTGCACGTGGAAGCGATATAATGCCATGTTTGCGTCCAGTGAGTCCCAATGTCCAAACACTTGCTGAATCACCAAATCTGAATCACCAAAACACATGATCCATTTGATACCAATTTCCTTGGCCACTTTAATGCCATGGATGAGTGCTTCATACTCGGCAACGTTGTTAGAAGCAGCAAAATGAATCTGCAAGACATACCTCAGTTGATCCCTCTTTGGAGATGTGAGCACTATCCCGGCGCCCAGGCCCATTCTCGTCTTGGACCCGTCAAAATGCATTTTCCAGTAATTTGGATCTGGCAGCGGTGGCTCGTACTGTATCTCCATCCATTCTACAAAGAAATCTGCAACGTCTTGAGATTCTATTGCATCTCGCCTATCATATTGCAGAGTGTATGGTTCTAGTTCAATGGCCCATTTGGCTACTCGGCCGCTGGCATCTTTGCTGCCCAATATATCCGAGATAGGTGCCTCGCATATTACCCGGATCGGGTGTTCCTGAAAATAATGTTTCAGCTTCTTTGCTTCCATATATACCCCATATGTCATCTTCTGATAATGCGGGTAATTCTGTTTCGAGACAAAGAGCACTTCGCTCAAGTAATATACTGGTCTTTGGACTGATTTGCCCCCTTCTTCATGTTCAACCACTACTACTGCACTTACAACTCTGTTGGTTGCGGAAACATAGAGCAGCATTGGCTCCTTGGATAGTGGTGACGCTAATATTGGTGCTGTTGCCAACATTTTCTTTAATTCATGGAAAGCGCTATCAGCTTGCTGTGTCCATGTGAATTTGTCTGATTTCTTCATCAGCTGATATAGTGGTAGGGCTTTTTCGCCTAGCCGACTAACAAAACTGCTCAATGAAGCCAGGCATCCAGTAAACTTCTGGACGTCATTGAGGGTTTTTGGCAATTCCATTCTTTCGATGGCCCTGATCTTTGTCGGGTTAGCTTCAATTCCTCGGCTGGATACAAGGAATCCGAGTAACTTGCCAGCCGGGACACCACATGTACATTTTTCCGGGTTAAGTTTCATCAGGAATCTTCTCAAGTTTGCGAATGTTTGACGCAAGTCCTCGATTAGAGTATGACTTTGTTTGGTTTTTATTACCACGTCATCGATGTATACTTGAACATTTTTGTCCAATTGATCTTGCAAGCATTTTTGCATGCATCTTTGATATGTTGCGCCTGCATTTCTTAATCCGAATGGCATGGTGCGATAGCAATAAGCCCCGTACGGGGTGATAAAATCTGTCTTTATTTGATCATTTGGATTCAGTGGAATCTGATGAAATCCTGAATATGCATCCACAAATGACAAAAACTCACACCCAGTAGTAGAATCTATGACTTGATCGATCCGAGGCAGAGGAAATGGATCTTTTGGACACGCCTTGCTGAGGTTCGTGTAATCAATACACATGTGCCATACCACTGCCACGTTCGGGTCATCTTTCTTCTTCTCGACCAGGACTGGATTTGACAACCATTCCAGGTGCAACACTTCCATGATGAATCCAGCAGCTAAAAGTCTAGCAATCTCGTCTACTATTACTTTCCTCCTATCTTCGGCGAAGCGGCAGAGGGGTTGCTTCACCGGCCTTGCATCTGGTCTTACATGAAGAGAGTGCTCAGCCAGCTCCCTCGGAGCTCCTTGCAGATCTTGAGTGGACCATGCAAAGATGTCCCGATTCTCACGGAGGAAGCTGGTGAGCTCGCTTTCCTATTTATCTGTAAGGTCGGCCCCAATGGTTACTGTGCGCTCTGGGAAAGTTTCACACACCTGCACCTTCTTGGTTTCTTTGGTAGCTTGAAATGACACATTGCCATGCGGGTTGGTGAGTGCCGGCATGGACATTTGTGCTGCTTTGGCCAATGCTGCCACCTCCAACATCTGACTTTTCTCTTGAGCTATGACGAGTGACTCGGGCAGTGAAGATCCGGCTGAGGCACAAGCAATAGATCTTATGTAATCTCCTTCAACTATGATCACCCCACATGGGCCTAGAAGCTTCATCTTCAAGTAAGCGATGTGAGGAGTAGCCATGAATTTTGCCATAGCCGGTCTGCCGAGTAAGGCATGATATGAGCTGACCAAATCTACTACCTCGAACTCTATGGCTTCAGTGCGACAATTTTCTCTGTTGCCGAATAAGATGTCGACCCAGATCTTGCCAATTGGCTCATAGGACAATCCCGGCACAATCCTGTGGAAAGTGGTCTTAGTCGGCTCCAGCATGTTCATGGTAATGCCTAACTTGAGCATAGTATCCTTGTACATGATATTGATGCTACTTCCAACATCGATTAACACCTTTGAAAATTTCACATTGATATCTGGGCCCATGAACGTTGGATCGAGAACCAGAGCGTATCCTCATGGGGTTGGCATGATTCTGTGGTGATCCTTTATCTCCAAGTTATTTCTCGCTCAGACCAATGCATGTACTTGGGAATTGCCGGCATCGTGGCATTCACTTCCATCATTCGTTGCTGCTGGATCTTCTTGTCATTTGGCTCTGTGACAAAGACAACATAGCTCTGGTGATGTTCTCTGTACTCATTTCTGGTTCCATGGACGATATGAGCATTGTCACCTCTTGGATTGTGCACGTGATGCATAGCTTCTCTTCTTTCCTGATTCTGATATCTCGGCTGCCTATTTTCATATCTGTTATCTGCTCCTACTGCTTGAGAATTTCCTCCTGTAAGTGGTGGAGGGGGAGGTGGTGGAAGATGCTTATTCGGTGAGTCCACTCTATCTCCTTTCTGGAACCAAGTGCATTGCCTTGTTGAGTGATTTGCCGGCTTACTCGGACTAGGCGTGTGAAACTTACACGGATGATCTAGCATCATCTCATAGGTGTATTTTTGTCGGTCTTGGTACTGTTTCCTCTGATCGTATGGCCTTTTGCCGTCATTCTTTGGCATCCATTGTTTTTGACCATTTGTCCTTTGACGCTGACTGCTTCCAGCATCTGGATGATCCTGATTCACTGCCGCAACCTGAGCCGAACCATACCTGTAATCCGGCCTCTCGTCCCTTCTCTTGCTTCTGTATTAGGGTCTCTCCTGGCGCCTTTGCGACCCGGCAGCGTCATAGATCTGAGTCTCAGTCATCCCGTCTACCGACATGAGCAGCGGCTGAGTCGGATCTCCTAACGCGTACGAGTCAGCGATTATTATCTTCTCTGCTAGGCTTGCCGGCATATCTCTTTGTAACCTTTGCCACAGCACACTCCCATTTCTGCATCCTTGTGCAAATCATGCGATTGCTTGTGACTCGATTACCACTTCACAAGAGTTACGCATCGTACACCACCTTGTGAGGAACTCCCTGTCTGTCTCATTCGGTCTTTGCTTGCACATTGCTAGTTAGTGTGGGCGATTCGGCCTCTTGTAAGTGCTCGTGAAATTGCTCATGAAGGCGTCGTGAAAATCAATCCAACTGTTGATGCTTCCGGGTGGCAAATTGTTCAACCATACCCGAGCTGGTCCTTCCAGCATTTGCGGTACGTAACGTACTGCCCATCTCAAGTTTCCCTGCGCTATCTTCACAGCGGTTCCATAATCTATGAGCCAATCCTCTGGCTTTGTGCTTCCATAATATGTCTTTGTTCCTTTGGCCTGCTGGAAATTCGGCACCGGTGGCTCCTTCATGATCCTTGGGCCAAAACATGGTGGACCCTGCGGACCTTGCGATTCAATTATCTCTGCCATTTTTATGCGGTCAAGCTTCAACCTGGCATCATCCGGCTGAAGGTTTCTACCTCTGTATCTTGCTCCCATTGCTTGATATGCATGGTCCGACAGCTCATACCCGTCATTTACCATAGCCGAGTAACCATCATTATACTTATTCGCGTTCGGGTCAGCTGGTTGTTGAACTGCTTTTCCCGCGCTCTGCTGTCTTCCTTCCGGCTGAGCTGGTGCATTATTCGGAGCAGGATTTCCTCCTACTACCGAGTGAGTTACGCGCCGAGTATGAGGCACAAAATTTTTCCCTCCGTTGTCATTTCTCTATCCAATTTTTTCCTGGTTTTCATTTTCCCGAGGATTATTTCTTTTTGCCCCTTGCGCATGCGTCGGGTTTCCTTGAACTATCGCCGGATCATAGGTGACCATCTGCTTGTTTCTTCCAGAATCCATACTTTTTTCTTTTCTCGGCCTGGGTGTCGCTCCTGGTGAGGATGCCGTGTGCCCAGCCGATCTTGCCGGAACAGGAGTTACCGAGTGAACCAGCTGTGATCTCCCTGCTATACCCGGATTTGCTCTGTAATATGCCTCATTTAGCATGCTGGCTGCTTTTACTAACTCATTGACCCGTTCTTGCTGCCTTTTCTTTGCTTCCCCCTCCAAGTGGGGTAACTCTTCCATTGCTGCTTCTGCTGCTCGCAGATTAGCTGTCGCTGTGTTGTACGTTGAGCGCATGGCTGTCTCATTGCTATTCTCTGGTGTTATCTTTGATGTCGCATCTGTGAGCTCTTCGTTGAGGTTCCTTCCTCTCAATCTTGTCGCATCAAGCCGGGTCTTTGCGCCCTTGACTCGATTTGCCGAGTTAAGCTCTCGGATAGTGATATCCCCATCCTGCTGTAACTGTGCTAGCTCCTTTGATTTTTCCAGGACTTTTATCCTAGTTTCTTCCAACTCGGCTTGCACACGTGCCGGGTCAGTCGCTTGTGCCACTGGCTCTTCCAACTTGTCTATTGCCTCCTGCAGCTCCTTAGCTCTTTTGCTCCTAGCTATGTTCTCTGGTTTCTCTAGCGGCGACTTTGCTGTTCTTGCAGCCCTTGGCGTTTCCTCATGATTTCCTCCCTCTGTGTTTTCATTTACCACTGGAACTACAGTGGGAGCTACGGGGTTTGGGGAAGTCATCATTACCTCCATGGAGACGAGTTGGAGAGGTTTCCCAGCGACTGTTGCCGTTGGGGGATCTGGCGCCATGACGACGTGCTCAGGATATGCGCGCTCCACGCGCACCACGACGTAGACCTGGTGCCCGCCGAATTTGATGAAGCGACCGCCCCTAGGGAACGACTTGGTCCCGAAGCAGCCCGCGTTGTTGCTGACGAAGTTGAGCGCTCCAAATCTCTGGATGAGGCCGGAGTAGACGCGCTCGCCGGTCTTGGCGATGATGTTTTCCGTCCGGATGAAGACTCCATCAAGCACCTGCTTCTGCCCCACGGTGGGCACCAACTGTCGTGGTGGTGGCACAGCAGATGCCATGGGTAGGCTTAAGTTGGGGGCCAAATGGGTGCTTGTGGTCACCGGGGAGGGGGTGCACGGTCGAGCCATGCACGAAGAACAAGAAGAACTCTCCACACTTGACAATTTGATTGATACCCCAAAGAATACAAGTGCTCCTTGAGCTATATTGGCTTGAGTATGCAGCACATGTTCTCTACTTGGTCCAACCTCCTTCTACTGCCGCTATGCCCTTCCTTATATAGGCAGTGCTAGCTAGCTAATACCCCTTTGGGTTCTAGGGTTTACTGTTTGGGTCTTGGTCCCTACCATATGGGCCGGGTTATGGGCTTTCCCTAAGCCCATAGGCCCGGTCCATAAAGCTTGATAACTAACGGTCTTATGGTACGCTGCTTCTTATTCTTTTTGGGTCACGCTGTTACTCTTTACGTCAGCGCTTGCTTTGGGTGTCACCCGGCTCCTTTTGTGTCACCCGGCGTCGCCCTTCTCTTTTGACCATGCTTTACCATGGTCCTTCCCGAACCTTACTCGGAAAGGTGCCACGTGTCCTTCCTGACTCGGTCCTTCCTCGGTTGACTCGGCTCGTTGGTACCTGCAAGGGTTGCAACTTTGTCCTATACGGGCCGAGATAGTTTATATCTCGTCTTTCTTGCTTATCTTACACGGTCGTTCTTACCCGTCCTGGTTCATTTTTCACTCGGAGCCAACCCAGCTGCGCTATGTGTTCCCCTCTCATAACCCTACCGGGGGTTATCCCGCCGACAAAGGGTGCATGACACCATAAGAGGAACTCACCCTCAACCTATTGACGCGCCCGTTACATGCTGATGGGCTATCACTGGCTCGTAATCGAGGAGCACAATCGACAGATCAAGCAGCAAATCGAGCAAGATAAGCGCAGTAGAGCGGATGACGAGTATCATTCCCCCTTGGGACACATGGATCCCGCTGCGCTGCACGAGGCTACCAAGGCACTCGACATGTCCTTCATGATGACGGACACGCATGGCAATGTCATGCCCAAGACGCAGCAGGCCGCCGTCATGGCGGCTACCACCTACCTCGCATCCAACCTGCCACCGGCGAGAGACCCAACCCACCACTCATCGGAGCTGCGCTCAATGAAAAACACCCGCGGAGCCGAAGAAAAATGCCACGGTAAAATTCACTCGAAGCCGCACACCCTCATCCGAGGAGGAAGAACATGACTTGCTGCGACGCCGTCGTAGCCCATGGCACAGGAGAAGCAACTATGATGCTCATAGCGAGATTGCATAGCGCAAGATCGACAAGTCACGCACAAAGCGCGGATGCTCCACCGAGTCCGAAGATGAGGACGGAGAGCTATGCGGCGCTGGGTGCTTTAGCAGGGCCGTAGGGCAATCACGGATGCCTAGGAACTTCAAGATCCCTTCAGACAACCCAAATTTGACGGCACGCAGGAGCTGAAGATCTGGCTCGACGACCACCTGTCGTCAGTCAAGCTTCGTGTCGGGAGCAAAAACATAGCCATGTAGTGCCTTCAGCTGTAGCTGTCAGTCGCAGCCAGGGCTTGGCTCAATAGTCTCCCATCTGGATCCATCCGCAGCTGGGAAGAGTTGGCATACAACTTCATACACAGCTTCAAGGGCACCAGCAAGGGAGCAGCTTCAATCGAGGAGCTACGGGTCTGCTGCCAAGGTCCAACGAGTCCACCCGCTGGTACATACTGCGTTGGTCCATCATAAAAATTTCAGCCGCAAACATCTTGGAGGTGAGGGCAATCGACGCCTTCAATGATAGCGTCAGGCGTCGTGAATTCAAGTAGGAGCTCGGGCGCGTCATGCCCCAAACCATCGACCACCTGATGGACATCGCCAATCACTGGGCCGATGGCGAGGATGCCGTCAACCGAGCACGTTCAGATGACGAAGATGACTTCGGCCACAGGTGTGATCTCCGTGGAAAGATAAGATCGAGCGTCTACAATGACCGCGAGGAGGTCGACATGGTTGCGGCCAACTACGCCGATCGCCGCGACGATGGCAACCGCAATAGCGGGTATTGTGGTGGCAACTACCGCGACAACGGAAGGCCCACCCAAACATGGGAGTGCTGCAACCACGATGAGGAGCCATCTGCATTCGAAAAGTTGTTGGGTCCCTACACCATCCACTTTTAAATCTACAAACATGATGGTAAGAGGAAGGCTAACCATATGTTCAAGGATTGCAGGGAGTTCCAAAAACTCCTTGAGGGCTTTGCTCAGATGCATTTCCTAGCGGTGAACCCAGGATTCGCCCCCGCTCCACGAGTCGTCACCCACAGAGCTCCACCGCCACCACGTGCAGGACCCGCACAAACTGCGGCTGCACCAACGCAGAATAACGGGACATATGCATACCCGCCACTGTTGGGGTCTATGATGATACAGAAGGGGCGCCCAACCAACGGGGTGCAGAAGAAGATAACTCGCCAGGTCAAGTTGGTTGTGACCTCTCCGCCAGCCATACCTGAGTACCTCAGCGGCTCGGAGTCATGCATCAAATTTGACTGTTCGGATCACCCGCACCAGATACCTCACCTAGGTCACTCTGCCCTGGTGCTTGAGGCCCAGATTAGAGGATTCGAGATGAGCCGCGTCTTCATGGACGGCGCAGCGGCATCAACCTGATGTTCTCCAGCACACTCGTAGCTACGCGGATCCCGCTATGCAGCCTGGAAGTGTCATACACGATGTTCTACGGCATGGTCTCGGGGAAGGGCATATACCACCTGGGCAAAATATGGCTCGACGTCATCTTCGGCAAGCCCGACAACTTCAGGCGTGAGCAGCTGGAGTTCAAAGTGGTGGACTGGCCCTCACAGTACCATGCCATCCTCCGGCGTGTGGCATTCGCAAGATTCCTAGGAGTATCGCACTACACATACCTTCTACTGAAGATGCCAGGACCCAACGAAGTCATCACCGTCCCAGGAAGCTTCACCAGGTCGGACAGCTATGACAGGGACTTCCACATAATCTCCCAATCATTCAGCATGCACGAGGAGCTCACAAGGCTGAAGGAGGTCACACACAACGGGATGCCCCAAGTCACCAAGCAAAATGCACCTGATATGTCGTTCGACTCCGTAGTCAACACTAAAAAGGTGTAGGTCCATATGACGGACGCCTCCAAGACGGCGTTGATCGCCAAAACCTGAGTCCTGCATAGGAAAGCACGCTCGTCGGATTCCTCCGTGAGCGCTGGGAAATTTTTGCCTTATGTCCTGCGGACAAGCCATGAGTTCCCAGGGATGCAAAGCCAGTTAAGCAGTCAATGCATGGTTGAGACATGCATGGGATGCCAGTATTATGCCCGACAACCACATGTTCCTGCTAAAGAATTGCGAACAATACCAATAACTTGGCCGTTTGCAGTCTGGGTGCTGGACATGGTGGGACCATTACAGATGGCACCATGTGGGTTTACGCATCTGCTAGTAGCAGTTGATAAATTCACTAAATGGATAGAAGCTAAACCCATTTGAAAGCTTGATGGGGCAACTGCCCTCAGGTTTGTCCGGGATCTAGTGGTGAGATTTGCTGTCCCACATAGCATTATCACCGACAATGGCAGCAACTTGTCACTCGGAGAAGTGGAGGCTTATTGTTGGGAGAAGGGCATCCGACTTGACCTTGCATTTGTGGCACACCAACAATCCAATGGTCAGGTTGAGGGAGCCAATGGATTAATTCTACAGGGAATCAAGCCACGTCTTGAGGCACCGCTACATAGATCAGCAAGAGCCTGGGCAAAAGAATTGCCATCTGTGTTGTGGAGTTTACGAACTACACACAACAGATCCACTGGCTACACCCCTTACTTCATGGTATATGGAGCAGAAGCCATCCTACCTTCCGACATACTTCACGATGCACCAAGAGTCGCCGCCTACGACAAAGATGACACTGAAGAATCCAGACGCCTAGATGTGGACCTTCTCGAGGAGGAGCACATTTTGGCATGCCAAAGATTCTCCATCTACCAGCAGAAGCTACGCAGCTACCATAGTCGCCGCGTTCGGCATCGCTCGTTTAAAGAGGGGGATTTGGTGCTCAGACTTAAGCAGAAGAAGTCACACAAATTATCCCCGCCATGGGAAGGACCGTTCATCATAAGCAAGGCGCTCCTCGATGGGTCTTACTACCTCGTTGACAATTGTGAACTAAAGGATAGAACCAACGAGGATCATAAGCGTAAGCGACGTGATCCGGATAATGACTACCCGGAGCTTGATCGGCCATGGAACATAGCACAACTACGTCCTTTTTACACTTAGCATTTTTTATCTAATTGTGTACCTCTTATATGATCAATGAAATAAAGCTCTCTGGTTCACTCATATTTCTGAGTCTTTTACCTCCTTTAGTGTTCATTTTTGGATCATATAAAACCTTTATGCACAAGCTTTGCAATTGCACTTGTGAAAATTCCGCCTACGGGCGTTAGCTTAAGTTTTCTGGTCTACACGTTCTTTGTCGTTTTTATGTGGATTCTGGAGTATTGACTTTTGGCACTTATTGTCGGCGATTTTGTGCTTAGGTTATTGACGGTGCCATTGGGCATCATCACCTGAGCGCATGGTTCCGACAACGAGTCTTCCGACTCATGAAAAGTCAAGCATAAGAACCAAAGTAATGGATACATGCTGGAAACTGGTTCTTAAGTAGCAGGACATACATCATTGTTTTCCTCCTTAAGTTTATACATAGTTTTTTCCGCATATGCATCAAAGGTGAAACAAATATTACAAGTTGTTTTTCATTCCTTTAGCGCAGGCGACTTGGAAGCAGCGTCATCGGCAGCAGGAGAATCACCCTCGAAGTCGGAAGTGTGAAGGGACTCGGAGGAGCCTTGGTTGCCGCCATCGATGGTGTTCATCGGCACGAAGACGTTGACATCGACTAAGTCGGTAACTCTGGTGTCATAGCCCGCGAGTGACGACAAGATGGATTCGTGATTAATTTCTTTGCCATCGTCATCTTCATCGGGAATGCCAGAGGTCACCGTGTCGATATCGGCACCTTCGTGGTTTGCTTTCACCATTGACAGCACCATCCTCGCACCAGCCCGTGCACATGAAGCTTTCCTGCTTGTGATACGCTCGGGGGCTCGGCGCAGAATCTCCGAGTACTTTGCCAGAGAGTCCGATGCCTTGATGTTGATCTGGAGGGGCTTGGAAATCTCTTTGGCTTGCACGATGGCGGTGTTGATGAAGTTGTCGGCACTAACCACGCATTCCTTTGCTGGAGGAGGCGATCGGGTTAAACCCATAGGAGCTGCAAATTCCGACAAAGGAACACATGAGTTCAAAAATTCAAAGTATCCAACTTACAAAAATCCAATACGGAGAATTACTTACTAAATATGCTCGCCTCAGCCTGCCAGAGGGTATCCTCCAAGGAGTCACGTTCTTGTTGGAGGAGCTTGTACGCCTCATGATGGTGTTGATTCTGCTCGTCGGCAGCTTTCTTCTGATCTCTTAAGATCGAGATCTCCTCCTTCAAGCGGTTGATCTCCTCGGTGGCGGAGTCCTGCAAGACTTTCCTTAACTCCTCATGCATTTTCAACATGTTCTTCCTCTCCTGCTTAAGGATATTGTTTTTGCTATCCAGCTCTTGAATGTGCTTGGATTGATCGACAATGTCCTTGGCTTTGGCAATGGTTTCAGCAAGTCGGAGAAAGCAAAGTACACAGTGAGTACTCGGAGAATACACAAGTTAAAGTCGGAATATGAAAAAGAAAGGAAAAACAGACGCTTGCTCTTGATGATCTGTTCCTTCAAGAAGGCAGTTTTACCCTTTTCGGCTTCTAGGTCCGCACGCATCTTCTGATACTTGTCGTTGGCCATGCCCTCCGAGCATTCTCGTTCTGTGGAAAAAAGAAGAATTAATCGTTGTTTGGTCTGCTTGGAGCATCTAGCCGGAAATATTCCACCTAGACGCTCGGGGGCTACAGCGAGACTTTTTAACTTAGCAATATGCTTAGTCTATCTTTAAGCATCTACTTGGAACTAATTCAGCTTTCGATTAGAAGATTGGGGGCTACAGGATAAGGTTTTTAACTCAGACGTATGCTTAGCTTTTCTTTAAGAATCTAGTCGGAACTAATTCAGTTACAACTAGAGACTTGGGGGCTATAGTATTGAAATTAATAAACACTGTGTATGCTACTCTTAAAGCATTTAGTCGGAATATTTGATTCCACCTATATGCTTGGGGGCTACAGTGAGAAGTTTTCTAGCTTAGTCACTCTTAGAGTATCTAGACGCAAAGACCTATGGTTTTCCGTCTAAATCCTCGGGGGCTACAGTGGGATACTCATATGAAATACAAAAAGCAAATAAAACTTACAAGTGCAATGATCTTGAGGTTGGTAGCACTCTCGACTAGCAACTTGCCAAAGGATACGTTGTTTCCTTGCAAGATCTCTCCTTGTCGGAGGAGCTCCTCTAGACCGCATGTCGGAGATGTCGGCGCCGCGCCAGGAACCAGAGCAGTGCTACCCAGTGTAAGTACCGGATAGACTATCTTAGGATACTCTATGATTTTCTTGGGCGTGGGGGCACCGCCTTCGGCAGAAGTACCAGCTTCCACCAACGCCTTACCGCTACCGATGGCATCCTTAGCCGGAACTTCAGCCATTTGGTGTCCGGCACTCTCTTGCGTCGCCTGCTCGCCGACGACAGCAATCTCGGTAGAGGCATGTCGTGGTATTGCCGACGAGTATGCCATGGAGGGGTCCTCACAGTGCGTGTTTAGAGATGTGGGGTAAGGCGGACGATTGACGGGTATGAGGTAACACAACTTACCTAGGTTCAGATCCCATGACGGTGGCGAAATCCTACTCCTGCTATAAATCACTATAAGGGAAATACGCCGAGTTATAGAGATAGGTTCGCTGTGCGAGGTTGTGTGAAGTTGTCTATGATCGTGCCCTAAAGGCTCCCATAGGCCCGACTTATATAGTCGCCAGGTCCTAGGGTTACAGGGAAAAGTCCTAGCCTGACAGGTAACAAAGTCCTACACCGTCTATTACTAGTCTTGTGTATCTTGTACTCCAAGGCTCCGGGTACGTTGGTGACTCCACCGTAGCCTTCCTTTATTCGGCATGGGCCTCCCTTCTGTATCCATCTAACTGGGCCACCTAGCAGGCCATAGGCCATGCTACCGATTATGGGCCAACCGGGTTAGCCGGATAAGAGACATGCTATAGGGATACCCATATAGCATATCCCCAACAGTAGCCCCCGGAGAACTCCGAGATCTTGCGCTGTCTTGCCTCTTCACGTGGAATGCTCCATCTAGATGGATGTCGGCAAATCGTCAAGCAACATCTTGTAGTCCTCCCAAAGAACTCTGCAAGGCTTTCTCCGTCTTCGACTTGTAAGCCGAAGAAACACTGAATCTTCTATTGTACTCTTCCGTAGTCGGATTAAATCCGTCTATGCTGGAATCTTCGATGTGATGGCTCATCTACCCATGTCAGCTAGGACGACATAGGCTAGGTCAGCGACGCCTCGTAACTCACACATGCAGAGAACGCAATCATATCCGATTTTCCCGCACGAGCGATACGGACCGTTGGCGGCGACGGTTTGAGACGTGGCGAAATTTCCGTGCACGTTCGCGAACACGTCGTCTACGCGGCAACCGTCCGATTAAGTTGCACGAATCTTGACGCCGAGGATGATAAATAGTAACCGTGGGGCATTTTCCACCTTTTACCTCATTCTCCTTGCATCATCATCTTCCTCCAGCTGTGCGCCTCCTCGAGCTCTCCACGAGAAACCTCGAGAAAACCCTAGCTTCCATCTGCACCAATCGCTTCCATCCTTCACTCCATGGCGAGCAGTAGAACATCCCCATCCGTGGCGGCGTCGAGCGAAGCTGCGGCGAAGCCGGCGAGCTCCGTCGTCGTGCCCCCAGAGGGCTTGGTCATCCCCGCATCGGCGATGATCGAGTCTACCGGCGGCGGCCAAAATTTGGCGGCGCTAGAGCCACTAGAGGAAGAGCCAGACTCGCATAAGGGTGATTGGCGTGGCTCGGACATCACCGACCACGACATCCAGGAGATGGTCGCCGAAGGCTACCTCCCTGCGACGGAGGGGCTCGCCTGGCGGGCGGCACCAGCCGGCGAGGTGACACCTTCTACACAAGTCAGATAAAAGGTGTACCTTAAGGCTCAACTGGTACGCGGCGTTTCTCTGCCCATCTCCCACTTCTTCCTCTCCGTCTTAAACCACTACAAGGTCCAGCCCCATAACCTCTCCCCCAATAGTATCCTAGTGCTTAGCAACTTCGCGGCACTTTGCGAGGGTTATCTAGGGATAAGGCCTAGGTTAGACTTGTTCGTGTACTTCTTCACCGTCAAACATGAAGCCGGACATAGTAAGGAGGAGCTTCGGAACTGCGGCACCATAAGCTTCAAGATTCGACCTGGCCGGCAGTTCCCCGACATCGTTGGCCATGAGTCCGGCAAGAATTGGCAGCGGACGTACTTCTACGGCCCCGACATTCCTTTGGCGGGCCAAGAAGTGACGTACCCGGACTTCGCAGATGGATCCGCCGCTGAAGTTTCCACATGGAGAACCCAAACCTCCCTTCCCTCCGACCTCGACGCTTCCCGTGCTATAAGGCGGATCGAATGGTTCGTAGAAACGGGTTTGACCGGCTTGGACCCAGACATGTCCTGGTTCATCAGGCGAATCCAACCTCTGCAGCACCGCGCGAAGTACATGCACGAGTATACCAGTGATCGAAGGGATAGCCTCCGGATCTCCGTGGATAACTTCTCGAGCGACTCCGTCAAGCTCCGCCTAAAGGACATCGTCAAGGTGAAGTATAAGAAGTGCGGCTTCACCATCACCATGACATGTTCATAGACGGCAAGTTCCCAAACGTAGGTATTTATTTTCTGTGTACGACATATGCTCCAGTTTTTCCGTTTTTCCAATACCATCTTATCTAACACGGTGATTTCTCACTTAACAGCTTAGCAATCTAGATGAGGGCAATCTGGCTGCCCAAATCTATGATCCAAAGATGAAGGAAGTCACAGTCGTGTCCGACGACGATGACCCGTTGGCGCGAAAGCGGAAGAGCTCCACCTCTAACGCTGCCGACGGAGGCAAGAAGAAGAAGACGGAGGGTGGAGCCTCCAAAAAGACTACCGCCGCCCTGGAGGCGGAAAAGAGAAAAGCTACCGGGATCTTTGCCAAAGCACCCCCCTAGTGTAAGCTTCTCAATCTCCGACATTGTCTATTTGTTTATCTTGTTCCTGTACTTATGCATTTTGTACGTTTCTGGAAGAAACCCACGACCAGCCTCAAGAAGACCTCCAAGACTTTGGGGGCTTCTCGAAATATCAAAGACATGCTGCATCGCGACGCCTCCCCTGCCATCGCCCGTGCTACCCCTGCCGTCAAGCTCTCATCTGCCCCAACAAGCTCACAAGCTAAGGATGCACCATGCCCTTCTGTCATGGAAGTGGATTCTGGCGCCTCTACCGAACTCGCTGTTGTCGGCAAGCAGGCGACGCAGGAGAGCACCGCTCACCAAATGGTTGAAGCTCCGGCTAAGGATGCCATCGGTAGCGGCAAGGCAGTGGTGGTGGCTGGTACTTCTGCCGAAAGAGGTGCCCTTGCTTCCCAGAAACCCTTTGAGTTTCCGAAGATAGTATACCCGGCGCTCACGCCGAGTAACACAACTCTGGTTCCTGGAGGAGTACCGTCATCTCCGACGTGTGGTATTGAGGAGCTCCTCCGACAAGCGCACATCTTGCAAGGAAATAGCATCTCCTTTGGCAAGTTGCTAGCCGAGAGCGCTACAAACCTCAAGATCATTGCACTTGTAAGCTTTACTTTGCCCTTTGCATTTCATATGCGTATCCCACTGTAGCCCCCGAGGATGTAGATGGAAAACCATAGGTTTTGCATCTATATGCTCTAAGAGTGACTAAGTTAGAAAAAACTCTCACTGTAGCCCCCAAGCATTTAGATGGAATGAACTATTCCGACTAGATGCTTTAAGAGTAGCATACGTAGTGTTTATAATTTTCAATACTGTAGCCCCCAAGCCTCTAGTTGTAACTGAATTAGTTCCAACTAGATGCTTAAAGAAAAGCTAAGCAGATTCCGAGTTAAAAACTTTAAACTGTAGCCCCCAAGCTTCTAATCGAGAACTGAATTAGCTCGGACTAGATGCTTAAAGAAAAGCTAAGCATATTGCAAAGTAAAAAACTCTCGCTGTAGCCCCCGAGCGCCTAGGTGGAAAATTTCCGACTAGGTGCTCCAAGCAGACTAAACAATGGTTTAACTTTTTCCTTTTTTCCATAGAACGACAATGCTCGGAGGGGCATGGCCAATGACAAGTACTAGAAGATGCGCGCAGATCTTGAAGCCGAAAAGGGTAAAACTGCCATCTTGAAGGAACATATCATCAAAAACAAGAGTTTGTTTTCTTTTTGCGCATTCCGTCT
Source organism: Avena atlantica (assembly GCA_910589765.1). NCBI lineage: Eukaryota > Viridiplantae > Streptophyta > Magnoliopsida > Poales > Poaceae > Avena > Avena atlantica. Next base: position 306,691,492 of record OU342736.1, read on the forward strand.
TGTTTTTGTGCCCACATTCTCCGAGTACTCACCGTGTACTTTGTTTTCTCCGACTTGCAGAACATGTCGCCAAGGCCAAGGACATTGTCGAGCAGTCCAAGCACATCCAGCAGCTGGACAGCGAGAACAAGATCCTTAAGGAGGATAGGAAGGAGATGCTGAAAATGCATGAGGATTCCATGAAGTCCCTGCAGGACTCCGCCTCCGCGGAAATCAATCGCTTGAAGGAGGAGCTTGCGATCTTAAGAGATCAGAAGCAAGTTGCTCATGAGCAAAACCAACGCCACAGTGAGGCGTTTAAGCCTGGCGGACACCCTCTGGCAGGCTAAGGCCAGCATCTTCAATAAGTTTCCTCCGCCTTGTATTTCTGTAGTCTGGATACTTAGAGTTTATTGAACTCATGCGCTCCTTGTCGGAATTTGCAGCTCCTATGGGTTTAACCCGCTCGCCTCCTTCGGACAAGGAATGCATGGTTCTTGCCGGCAACTTCATCAACACTGCCATCACCCCGGCCAAAGAGATTGCCAAGCCCCTCCAGATATACATCAAGGCCTCGGACTCCGTGACGAAGTACTCGGAGATTCTGCGGCGAGCCCCCGAGCGTGTCACAAGCTAGAAAGCTTCATGTGCACGGGCTGGCGCAAGGATGGCATTGTCAATGGTGAAGGCACACTACGAAGGGGCCGGCATTGACACGGTGACCTCTGGCATCCCCGACATTGATGATGACGGCAAAGAGATTGACCACGAGGCCATCTTGTCTTCACTTGCGGGTTATGACACCAGAGTTGCCGAGTTGGTGGACATCGACGTCTTCGTGCCCATGAACACCATCGACAGCGTCAACCAAGATTCCTCCGAGTCTCATCATAGTCCCGACGTTGAGGGTGATTCTCCGGCTGGTGACGATGCTGCTTCCAAGTCTCCTGCGCCCAAGGAATGAAAAACACTATGTAATATTTGTTTCACCTTTGGTGTATTCGCGAAAAAACTTGGTGATGTAAATTAAGGAGTAAAACAATGGTTGTTATGTCCTGCTACTTAAGAACTAATTTCCAGCATGTATATATTTTTTAAGAAAGTGCTGGCTTATCCATTACTTTGGTTCTTATGCTTGATTTTTCGTGAGTCGGAAGACTCGTTGTCGGAACCATGCGCTTAGGCGATGATGCCCAATGGCACCGTCAATAACTCGAGCATAAAATCGCCGACAACAAGTGCCAAAAGTCACTACTCCAGAATCCACATAAAAATGACAAAGAACGTGTAGACCAGAAAACTTAAGCTAACGCCCGTAGGCGGAATTTTCACAAGTGCAAACGCAAGACTTGTGCATAAAGGTTTTACATGATCTAAAAATGAACACTAAAGGAGGTAAAAGACTTAGAAATATGAGTGAACCAAAGAGCTTTATTTCATTGATCATATAAGACGTACACAATTAGATAAAAAGTGCTAAGTGTAAAAAGGACGTAGTTGTGCTATGCTCCATGGCTGATCAAGCTCCGGGTAGTCATCATCCAGGTCACATCGCTTACGCTTATGAGCCTCGTTGGGTCTATCCTTTAGTTCACGATTGTCAACAAGGTAGTAAGACCCATTGAGTAGCGCCTTGCTTATGATGAACGGTCCTTCCCATGGCGGGGATAATTTGTGTGACTTCTTCTGCCTAAGTCGGAGCACCAAATCCCCCTCTTTAAACGAGCAATGCTGAACGCGGCGACTATGGTAGCTGCGTAGCTTCTGCTGGTAGATGGTGGATCTTTGGCATGCCAAAACGCGCTCCTCCTCGAGAAGGTCCACATCTAGGCGTCTGGATTCTTCAACGTCATCCTCGTCGTAGGCGGCAACTCTTGGTGCATCATGGAGGATGTTAGAGGGTAGGATGGCTTCTGCTCCATATACCATGAAGTAAGGGGTGTAGCCGGTAGATCTGTTGGGTGCAGTTCGTAAACTCCACAGCACAGATGGCAATTCCTCCACCCAGGCTCCAGCTGCTCTATGTAGTGGTGCCTCAAGACGTGGCTTGATTCCCTGCAGAACTAATCCATTGGCTCGCTCGACCTGACCATTGGATTGTGGGTGTGCCACGGATGCAAGGTCAAGTCGGATACCTTTATCCCAGCAATAAGCCTCCACTTCTCGGAGTGAAAAATTGCTGCCGTTGTCGGTGATTATGCTTTGTGGGAGACCAAATCTCACCACTAGATCCCGGACAAACCTGAGGGCAGTTGCCCCATCAAGCTTTCTAATGGGTTTAGCTTCTATCCATTTGGTGAATTTGTCAACTGCTATAAGCAGATGCGTAAATCCACAAGGTGCCGTCTGTAACGGTCCCACCATGTCTAGCCCCCAGACTGCAAACGGCTAAGTTATTTGTATTGTTCGCAATTCTTCAGCAAGAACATGTGGTTGTCGGGCATAATACTGGCATCCCGTGCATGTCTCAACCAGCTTGTCGGCGTCCGCCTTCGCAGTCAGCCAGTAGAATCCTTGCCGGAAGGCTTTCGCGACCAACGATCAGGGAGCGGCGTGATGCCCGCAATCTTTGAGATGGATTTCATGCAGGATTTCCATACCTTCTAGCTGGGAAACACACTTTAGGTATACACCAATAGTGCTCCTTTTATAGAGTTTCCCATTGATTATGGTATAATCCTTTGCTCGCCGTACTATTTGCCGTCTTTCGACTTCGTCATCGGGCAAAGTTCTGTGTTCGAGATACTCCATGAATGGTTTTGTCCAAGCCGGAGGGACCTTGGTCACCATGTTGACGAAAGAGTCAGCTCTATCCGGGTTGTAAATGTCGGCTCCCTTCACGGATGGTGTGCGCATGTGCTCTAGGAAAACTCCTGGTGGAATTCGCTGGTGCCCTGATCCAAGCTTAGACAGCAGATCAGCCGCCTCGTTTTGTTCCCTAGGTACATAATTGACTTCGTAGCCCAAGAAGCTCTTGGCTATCTCGTCCTCTTCGTCTCGATATGCCGCCGTTATAGGTTTCCGTGCATTCCAGGTGCCAACCACCTGCTGGGCAACCAAGTCGGAATCTCCACAGCAAACTATGCGCTAGATGCTAATATCTTTGGCTACACGTAGTCCGTGAATGAGTGCTTCATACTCCGCCATGTTGTTTGTAGCCTCGAAGTGGATCTGCAGAACATAGTGTAGCTTGTCTCCTGTTGGTGACTGTAGCAATACACCAGCCCCCGAGCCGTTGAGCAGCTCTGATCCATCAAAGTGCATCACCCAGTACTCTGGTTCTGGCAACGGAGTAGCGTCTGGCATCTCCGTCCAATCTGCAACAAAATCCGCCAAGGCTTGTGACTTGATAGCGCCGCGTCTCTTGTAGGTGATCTCGAAGGCGGAAAGCTCAATGCCCCACTTCGCGACCCTTCCTGTAGCGTCACTGTTATTGATAATGTCGGACAGTGGAGTCTTGCTCACCACTGTGATTGGGTGCTCCTGAAAGTAATGCCTCAGCTTCCGAGAAGCAAGGAATACTCCATAAGCTATCTTTTGGTAGTGCGGGTAACGCTGCTTGGACTCCGTCAAGACCTCGCTCACGTAGTAAACTGGTCGTTGAACTCCGTGCTCATAGCCTGGTTCCTTCCGCTCTACCACGACGACGATGCTGATTACCCGGTTGGTTGCCGCCATGTAGATTAACAGGGGCTCTCCAGGCTCGGGTGCTGCAAGGATGGGCGCTGAGGAAAGAATCTCCTTGAGTTGCTTCAATGCTGCATCTTCTTCGTCTGTCCATGTGAATTTGTCCACCTTCTTCAGCAACTTGTACAGCGGCAGAGCCTTCTCTCCAAGTCGGCTGACGAACCGACTAACTGCTACAACACAACCTGTTAGTCGTTGAATGTCCTTTAGGCATGTCGGATGGTTTATGTTTAAGATGGCCTTGATTTTCTTCGGGTTAACCTCGATTCCACGTTGGGAAACGATGAAGCCCAACAATTTTCCGGCTGGAACCCTGAAGACGCACTTCTTAGGGTTGAGCATCATGTTATATTTTCGGAGATTATCAAAGGTTTCTTTTAAGTCGGAGATTAAGTCGTTTGACTTTTTAGACATCATCGCGATATCGTCCACATAGGCGTGAATGTTCCGACCAATTTGGTCGTGAAGGCAACGTTGCATAGTCCGCTGGTAGGTAGCACCTGCGTTTTTTAGCCCAAAGGGCATCGTGGCATAGCAAAACGTGCCATATGGGGTAGTGAATCATCTTGATCTGGTGTTATCCTGAGTATGCATCGAGAAAACACAAAAGTTCCGAGCCATCCGTCGAGTCAATGACTTGGTCAATGCGAGGCAAAGAAAACGGATCTTTGGGCCATGCTTTGTTCAAGCCGGTGTAATCAACGCACATTCTTAATTCATTGGTTCCCTTTTTGGGGACAAGTACAGGATTGGCCACCCATTGGGTGTGAAGGACTTCTCGGATAAATCTAGCCTTAAGTAACCTATCTATCTCTTTGCCAATAGCGTGTCTCTTCTCATCTCCAAAGCGTCGTAGAGGTTGTTTCACTGGTTTGCATTTTGTGTCAATGTTTAAGCTATGCTCGGCAAGTTCCCTAGGTACACCTTTCATGTCGGCAGTTTGCCAGGCAAAGATGTGCCTATTCTCACGGAGGAACTCGACGAGCGCGCTTTCCTATTTGGGATCCAGGTTCGTCCCAATGGCGACGGTCTTGGAGGCATCGCCTACCACAAGTTCCACCGTCTTGGTTTCGATGGCGGACTTGAATGCAGGAGTGGAGTCGGAGATCTGCTTCTTCGACACGGGCATCTCTGAGTCATTGACCTTGCTCTGGATTTCTTTGAATTCTTTGTTGTAGAGGACAGCTTCTGCAACGACTGCTTCATTGATCTCGCAGTCCCTTGCCTTGGTAAAGCTTCCGGATACGGTGATAACACCATTTGGTCCGGGTATCTTGAGTTTGTTGTAGACGAAGCATGGCTTGGCCATGAACGTGTGGAATATGTCGCGGCCGAATGTGACGTGGTACACGCTCTTGAAGGGGACCACCTCGAAGGTCATGCGCTCTTGGCGGTAATTATTAACATCGCCAAAGGCAACCTGAAGTGTAATGCACCCAAGGGACCGAGCCTCCTGACCAGGGACTACGCCGTGGAAGATGGTGTTGGTCCGCCTTAGGTTTGCCTCCGTCAAGTTCATCTTATGCAGTGTATCCAGGTACATGATGTTGATGCTGCTTCCACTATCCACCATGCAATTGGTGAACTCCACGCCGTCAATCAAGGGGTTGATGACCATGGCGTACTGGTTCTCCGTGGGCACAAGGTCTGGGTGGTCCGTCCTATCCCAAGTTATTGGAACTTACGACCAGCGCATGTACTGGGGGACTGGAGGGAGAGTGGCCATCAAAATCCTCAGAGAGGTCTTCTGTTGTCGAACAGTGAGGGTGCCAAGGAAAGTGTGGTAGACTGGAGCCTTCTTTGCGAAGGGGTTCTTGCCCTTGTCGTCGCTCTTGGCGGCGTGCTTGGGGTCAACGTCTTCGTCCATGTCACTTGAATCCTTGGACTCCTCCTCCTTCTTCTTCCCTTCGCCCTTGCCTCATGGTCTTTTCTTCTGACTTTGCTTGTAGCCGGACTACGGGTCTTCCTTCAGGTCGTTGACGAACTTGCAGTGTCGATTGGTATGGGTGGCCTTGCCGTTGGCATCGAGGTGTATGAGGCACGGCATATCGCGGTACTCCTCGTAGGTTTGGGGAACACGGAGCGGCGCCGAGGTGGTTTCACTTCCTCGTTGCTGCCCACGGCCAGCTCCCCTTCCTCGGCCACGTTGTCTGCCTTCTCCTCGTCCTGCAAAAGTCATAGCGACCATGTCGGTAGATTTCTTTTCTTCTGGAGCGGTTTTCCGCTTTGTACTGCTATTCCTCCGAGCTTGAGTTGGAATGGCCATTGCCGGCAAAGAGCCACGAGCATCATCGTCGGCAGCTGCGAACTCACTAGCTAACTGAATCATCTGATTCAAGTCAAGCTGGTGATTGTCCTGCAGGCGCTTCAGCTTATGTCGGAGCAACGTGCCCCTTTCCAACCCATCGATGAAGGCGGCCATGGCGGTCTGAGCGTGCACTCCTGCGCAGGAATTCTTCAAATCCAGCCATCAGGAGAGGTAGGCGCGAGATGTCTCGTCCTTTTCTTGCACGCACCACTGTAGATCGCCCACAGTGCAGGGACGCTTGTATGTACCCTCAAAGTTCTTGGTTAATGCTTCTTGCATGTCCAGCCAGTTGTAGATAGATTTCTCTGGCAAGTCGTCGATCCATTGACGGGTCGTGCCTGCCAGCATTAACGGGAGGTACTTGATGGCGACGTTCGGGTTGCCTCCGGCAATCTCCACCGCGTTGCCGTAGTCCTGTAACCATGTGGCTGGCTTGGCGGTGCCGTCATAGGGTTTGATGGTCTTGTTAATCCGGAAGCCTTTGGGGTAAGTTGCGGACCGTATTGCATGTCCAAAGCAACGTGGTCCCAGGTATGGTCCTTCCTGGGCCTCGTGGATCTTGTCGATCCGCAAACGTGCATCGTACGGCTCCGGGTTCTTCTTTTTGTCAACAGGGATGGGCTGCATGAACAACGTGGGCCTCTTCCGCCATGGTGACTGCTTTGAGGTGACGGAAGTGGAGGTGGCGGTGGGTTAGCCTTCTTGCTGTTACCCTCCTGCGATGCCTCACGTCTGTCATGGTTGCTTGTCGGACCCGGAGGGTCATGGCGCGACCTGCTCTTGTGTCCTTGGTTGCGTTCTCCGTCATGACGGGTCTGCTCCGCGTTGTCGCGGATGACGATGCCGCACTGCTTTGGTGGGGGCATATCCATATGATGGTGAGCCTTGTAATCTTCACGATGTCGGGGAGATCGGGGCGATGGCGATGGGCAACGAGGTCGGGCCTTTTCTCCATGGTCGGAGGATATTGGGATGGCATCCTTCATGTTGCGCGCATCCCTCCGTCTTCGTTCTGATGAACCCGTCTGGGAGCCGACATCAAGAGGAGATCGGTCCCTTGGCGGCTTGTGCTGGCTAGACTGGCAGAGCGCTGGGTTAGACTCAAGCCTCTAAGAGGTAGCCTTTTCCTGCTGCTTCACCGCCTTGGCCACTAGGTCATAGACCTGTTCCACTGCCTCAGGTGATCTATCCTGCTAGAGAAGGGTCTTGGCTACAGCGAGGTTAAGGAGTGGGGTGGGCATCACCTGCTTGCCTTCACTGTCAATGTATGGCTTGGCCTGTGCCGTCTTCGAGGGAGCCCATCCTAGGTTGCGCCGTACACCAGGATCGTTGATGACGCGAGCCGGAGCTTTCTTAGCCTTCTGCTGCTGTAGCAAAGTCTTGTACTCGTCCTCCATTGCTCTAGCTTTCTCTACGGACTTTCGCGCGTTGACCAGATCTAGATCTAGTTTAGCGCCTTCCTCCGCGATGGCATGTGCTTCCTCCAGCAGCTGCTGGCGCCTCTCGTCAAGCTGAGTCACGTTCCGGATATGAGCAACGGATAGTGGCCCGACAAGAAGATTGTCATACATTACTCTATCAGCTAGAGTAACATGGGTTGCTGCCAACGTAGATGCTGGACGCGGCAAGTTCGCGGTGTTATTGTTGCTTGGGCCGGTACCGAGTTCCTGCGGCTGCTGCACTGGGTTAGGCGGAGGAGGCATGACCTTTGCATGATCAGTGTCAGCAGCAATAAGCGGCCCCTTCCCCTTGTCCAGTGCTGTAGGCGGAGCTTGTCCTGGTTGATCTTCATCCATCGTCGTCCCAATGGTGACGAACACCCCTCGAGACGTGACGGTGTTGTTGGCTTGTTCCTCGCATGAGTACTCCTCCTCCATCTCCTGCATAGCAGAGTCTAGCTCTTCTAGACAAAAGTCTATCTCCTCTGAATCTGCGCTGAAATCAGCATAAAGCGCGTCAATGACAGAGTCAGAGGGCGCCAGGACTTCCTCGATGATGGGCGGTGGAGGTGCAACAGCCTCGACGATGACTGGAGGTGGTGGTGCTGCTGTGACGATGGAGGCCAGAGGCGGTGGTGGCGGTGGCTGAATCGGAGGGGCTCCGTCAATGAGCGCAAGCGCTGTCTAAGCTGCCGCTTCGGCCTCCGCGTAGTTGTTGACGGCGTTCACCATGCCTTCGAAGGTAAGGCGTCCTGACGCCTGTTGCCATCTTATAGAATGTCGGAGAAGCGTGCCATGGTCCAGTCCTTCCACAAAGTGATAGATGGCATCATCATTGGGGTAGTGGGCCAGATCGGCTCGTATACGGAGCCACCTGGCCAGGTAATCGCGGGGTTTTTCTCCTTCTCTCTGAACGCAGCGCGCTAGATAGAAGATTGTAACCACTCCGACGAACTTGGATCTCTGCTGTCCAGAAGCACGGACAAAGCCGGCGGATTTGCAGTGATCTTCCACCTTTATATCCTGCACAGGGGCGGTTTGGGTGAGCCTTGAATTTTTTCGATCTTTGCCGGCAAACTCCGAGGAGAGATCCGACATTGATCCTTCCGCGAACGTATCCTGCCCATAGGCGGTCCGTGCGGGCCTTGATGCTTTCCGATCTTTGCCGGCAAACTCCCAAGAGAGATCCGACATCGATCCTTCCGCGAACGTATCCTGCCCGTAGGCAGTCCGTGCAGGTCTTCATGCTCCTCCGACTCCCAGGGAACTAGTGCCCGAGTCGGTTTCGCCGATGAAGAGGTGGATGTCTCCGATAGGAATGATCGAACACCGCGTAGGGTTTGTCTTCGCCGGGATCCAGAATTCGTCAGGGGGGACTATCGGAACATTGTCGGAGAAGAGAACACGACCGATGGCTACGGTTTCGCCGATTCACGCGAAGATCTTGGTCCTCGCTCACTGAAGAGCTTGAAGCGCCTCTTGCCCCACGGTGGGCGCCAACTGTCATTGTATTGCCGACGAGTACGCCATGGAGGGGTCCTCACAGTGCATGTTTAGAGACGTGGGGTAAGGCGGACGGTTGACGGGTACGAGGTAACACAGCTTACCCACGTTCAGATCCCACGACGGTGGCGGAATCCTACTCCTGCTATAAATCACTATAAGGGCAATACGCCGAGTTACAGAGATAGGTTCGCTGTGCGAGGTTGTGTGAAGTTGTCTATGATCGTGCCCTAAAGGCTCCCATAGGCCCGACTTATATAGTCGGTGGGTCCTGGGGTTACAGGGAAAAGTCCTAGTCGGACAGGTAACAGAGTCCTACACCGTCTATTACTAGTCTTGTGTATCTTGTACTCCAAGGCTCCGGGTACGTTGGTGACTCCACCGTAGCCTTCCTTTATCCGGCATGGGCCTCCCTTCTGGATCCATCTAACTGGGCTGCCTAGCAGGCCATAGGCCATGCTACCGACTATGGGCCACCCGGGTTAGCCGGATAAGAGACATGCTATAAGGATACCCATATAGCATATACCCAACAAGGCACCTGAGTCTACTTCCATGGCAGAAGGGCCAGATGCTTCCTTAGCTTGTGAGCTTGTCGGAGCGTAGGAAGGCTTGACAGTGGGAGTGACAGGGGAGATGGAGGGAGATGCGTCGCAATGCAGTATGTCCTTGATGGTTCTAGAAGCCCCCAATGTTTTGGAGGTCTTCTTCAATCTGGTCATGGCTTTCTTCCTGAAACATGCAAAATGCATAAGTACGGGAATAAGACAGTTAAATGGACAAATGTCAGAGGGAAAGAAGCTTACACAAGAGGGGGTGCTTTGGCAAAAGGGATCCCGGTAACTTTTCTCTTCTCCGCCTCTAGGGCGGCAGTAGTCTTTTTGGAGGCTCCACCCTCCATCTTCTTCTTCTTGCCTCCATCGGCAGCGTCGGAGGTGGAGCTCTTCCGCTTTCGCGCCAATGGAGCATCGTCGTCAGACACGACGGTGACTACCTTCATATTTGGATCATAGATTTGAGGAGCCATGCTGTCCTCATCTATGTCGCTAAGTTGTAAGGTGAAGAACCACCGTGTTAGATGAGATGACAATTGCTAGACGGAAGAACTGGAGTATATGTCATACACGGAAAATGAACAGTTACCTTTGGGCACTTGCTATCAACGAACATGTCGTAGGTGATGGTAAAGCCGCGCTTCTTGTCCTTCACCTTGACGATGTCCTTGAGGCGGATCTTGACGGAGTCTCTCGAGAAATTGTCCACGGAGATGTGGAGGCTATCCCTTCTATCATTGGTATACTCGTGCATCAGCTTTGCGCGGTGCTGTAGAGGCTGGATTCGCCCGATGAACCAGCACATGGATAGGTCCAAGCCATTCAAACCCGTCTCTACGAACCACTCTATCCACCTTATGGTGCGGGAAGCATCGAGGTCGGAGGGAAGGGAGGCTTGGGATCTCCATGTCGAAGTTTCGATGGCGGCTCCATCGACGAAGTCCGGGTATGTTACTTCTTGGCCGGCCAGAGGGATATCCGGGCCGTAGAAGTAGGTACGCTACCAATTCTTGCAGGACTCGTGGCCGACGATGTCGGGGAACCGCCGGCCAGGACGGATCTTGAAGCTTATGGGGCCACAATTTCTAAGTTCGTCCTTGCTGGCTCCGGCTACACGCTTGACGGTGAAGAAATACACGAAGAGATCTAGCCTAGGCCTAATCCCTTGGTAACCCTCGCAAATGCCGCGTAATTGTTGAGTGCTAGGATACTATTGGGAAAAAGGTTTTGGGGCTGGACTCGGTAGTGGTTCAAGACGGAAAGGAAGAACTTAGATATGGGTAGGGAGACGCCGCGTACCAATTGAGCTTTGAGGTATACCTTTTCTCCGGCTTGGGGATAAGGTGTGACCTCGCCGGCCGGTGCCGCCCGCCAGGCGAGCCCCCTCCGTCGCAGGGAGGTAGCCCTCGATGATCAGCTCCTTAATATCGCGGTCCGTGATGTCCGAACCGCGCCAATCGCCCTTGTGGGAGTCGTTGTCCTCCTCCAGCAGCTCCAGCGCCGTCGGATTATGGTCGCCGCCGGTGGTCTCGACCACCGTGGAGATAGGGATGACTAGGCCCTCTGGGGGCACAATGACGGAGATCGCCGGCTTCGCCGCGGCTTCGCCCGACCCCGCCATCGAGGGAGTAGAGTTGTTGCTGGCCATCACGCAAGTTTGGAGGTGACTGGAGAGATTGGGAACTAGGGTTTTCGCAAGGTTGCGCGGAGAGATCGACGGGGCGCTCGTTGGAGGAAGTAGACGATGCGAAAAGATAATGAGGTGAAAAGTAAAAGTTCCACCGCAGTTACTATTTATGATCTCCAGCATCAAGATTCGTGCAGCATGATCGGACGGTTGCCACGTAGACGACGTGTGTGTGGACGTGCGCGGAAATTTCGCCACGTCTCCAACCGTCGCCACCAACGGTTCGTATCGCTCGCGTGGGAAAATCGGACATGATTGCGCTCTCTGCATATGTGAGTTACGAGGCGTCGCTGACCTACGTTTGCGTCACCCTAGCTGTCATAGGCAGATGAACCATCACATCAGAAGATTCCGGCATGGACGGATCCAATCCGGCTACAGAAGAGTACGATGAAATATTCAGCGATTCTCCGACTTACCAGTTGAAGACGGAGAGAACCTTGCAGGGTTCTTTGGGAGGACTACAAGATATTACTTGACGATTTGTGGACATCCATCTAGACGGAACATTCAACCAGAATAGGCAAGACGGCGCAAGATCTCGGAGTTCTCCGGGGGCTACTATTGGGGATATGCTATATGGGTATCCTCATAGCATGTCTCCTATCCGGATAACCCGGGTGGCCCATAGTTGGTAGCATGGCCCATGGCTTGCTAGGCGGCCCAGTTAGATGGATCCAGAAGGGAGGTCCATGCCGGATAAAGGAAGGCTACGGTGGAGTCACCAACGTACCCGGAGCCTTGGAGTACAAGATACACAAGACTAGTAATAGACGGTGTACGACTCTGTAACTTGTCCGGCTAGGACTTTTCCCTATAACCCTAGGACCTGGCGACTATATAAGTCGGGCCTATGGGAGCCTTTAGGGCACAACTTCAGACGATAACTTAGACTCTCTAGTCACCTCGCACAGCGAACAAATCCCTGTAACTCGGCGTATTGCCCTTATAGTGATTTATAGTAGGAGTAGGATTCCGCCACCGTCGTGGGATCTGAACCTGGGTAAGCTGTGTTACCTCATACCCGTTAACCATCCGCCTTACCCCACGTCTCTAAACATGCACTGTGAGGACCCCTCCATGGCGTACTCGTTGGCAATACCACGACACCAAGAGCCGAAGCCGTTGATCTCGAAGTCAACAAACTCGTCAACGCCAACTTCATAAGGGAGATAAAATAAAGAACCTAGGTAGCTAACCCTGTGCTGGTCCCCAGAAAGGACACAGACATCCTGCGGATGTGTGTGGACTTCACGTCGCTCAACAAGCACTTCCCTAAGGACCACTTCCCTGGTTACCACCAAATTCGAAGATCAGGAGAAAACAACGTTCATCACGCCGTTCGGGGTGTTCTGCTACAACACCATGCCTTTCGGCCTGAAGAACGCGGGTGTCACATATCAACGATGCATGCAGGCATGCCTGAAGAGCCAGATCGGTCGCAACATGCAATTCTATGCCGACGATATAGTAATCAAGACCAAGGAGGCCAGAACACTCATCGATGATCTTCTTGAGACGTTCGACAACCTTGATCGCTACAAGATCAAGCTGAACCCGGACAAGTGCGCCTTCGGGGTCCCATCTGGCCAGTTACTTGGGTACTTCATCTCTCAGCGTGGCATTGAGGCTAACCCGAAGAAAATCAGGACTATACTAGCGATGGAGAACTCCAAGAACATCATAGGAGTCCAAAAACTAGCTGGGCGAATCGCTCAGTAGGTTCATCGGCCGAATGGGCGAGAAGGCCCTCCCTTTCTATCAGCTGCTGTGCAAGGCCGAAAAAATCGAGTGGACGGCCGAGGCCGACGAAGCATTCGAAGACGTCAAGCGCCTGCTCTCCACATATCCTATACTGGTAATGCCAAAGGACAGGGGGCCTTTGCTACTATACATTGCAGCCACGCACCAGGTGGTCAGCACTGCCCTTGTGGTCGAGCGACCTGAAGACGGGAAGACCCATTGGGTACAACGCCAAGTCTACTACCTTAGCGAGGTACTGACCCCAACAAAGAAAAGGTATCCCCACTACCAGAAGCTCGCCTACGCCGTATTCATGACGGCACTTTGATTGAGCCCCTATTGCCAAGAGCATCAGATCATGGTCATCAACGACGCGCCACTGTCGAACATCCTGAACAACCCTGAAGCTACTGGTTGAGTAACCCTATGGGGCATCGAGTTGTCACCTCGGGACATCGTCTATGAGCGCCGCACCGCCATCAAATCTCAGGTGCTCCCTGACTTCTTCGTCCACTGGATGGAACTCCAGCTACCGGATACTCCGGACATGTCCCAGTCCTGGACAATGCACTTCGATGGCTCCAAGCGCGAGGCTGGAGAAGGAGCCAGAGTGATACTGACGTCTCCCCTAGGGAATAAGATGAAATACGTCCTTCGGATAAAGTTCCACGCATTGAACAACGAGGCTGAGTATGAGGCACTCCTACATGGCATGCGGATGGCCAAAGTGTGTGGTGCTACACCCCTTGTCATCTACGGTGACTGCAACCTCGTCGTCCAACAGACGATGAACGAGTGCGATCCTCATAGGACCAACATAATCGTCTATCGCGCGCTCTACAACTCACTCGACGGGGACTTTGACGGCTGCGAACTCCGACACGTTGGCAGAGAAAGCAATGAAGAGGCTGACAAGCTCGCCAGCATCGACTCCACCTGCGCCCCAGTGCCACCAGGTGTGTTCCTCGAACAAATCTGTGTGCCCTCCATCAAGCAAAAATTCCCGAAGGATGCAGCCGAAGCCGCAAGACACCTAGGGGCTGCGCCACCCGAGAAAGCCAATGGACCCGAAGATCTCGACACAGAGGTCAAACTGGTGAGCCTCATGTAGGTCATGGCGGTCGAACAGACGTGGACCCAACCATACCTCCGCTGCCTGATAAGCAAACAACCGCCTGATTACCCGAATAATGCCTGGCGCATAGCCCGCCGATCAAAGTCCTTCACCATCATAAATGGTGAGATGTACAAGCGCAACATTTCGGGTGTGCTCCAGTGATGCGTCACTAACAGTGACGGGAAAAGCATCCTCCTCGACAACAATGAAGGTATCTGCATCCACCACGTAGGCAGCCCCGCCCTTGTTGCCAAAGCTCTGCGAGCTGGCTTTTACTGGCCAACTGTGATGCGCGATGCCAAGGACATAGTGTAGAGATGCAATGCTTGCCAAAGGTACGCTGACAAGCTACATGCACCAGGCTCAGAGTTGTGGCCAACACCATTGTCCTGGCCCTTCGCCCAGTGGGGACTCGACATGATCGCCAAGCTGCCAAAGTCCTCGCCAGGAGGGCACGTCTTCCTCCTGGTGGCAGTTGACAAATTCTCGAAGTGGATCGAGGCCATGCCCGTTACTAACCAGCCTGGCGCCGCCGCTGTCAAGTGGATCGAGTACATTGTCTACAGGTTAGGAGTGCCCCGCAGCATCATCACTTACGCGGCTCGAACTTCACCTTGAAGGAGTTCTGAGGCTTCTGCGAAAATCTCGGGATCAATATCACATTCCCCTCCATGTCGCATTCGCAGACCAATGGGCAGGTCGAAAAGGCCAACGGTGTCATCGACAACGGCATCAAGAAGAAGCTGCTATACCCACTCGAAAGTCTTGCGGGAGCCTAGGCAGACGAGCTACCCTCCATTCTATGGAGCCTGCGCACAATGCCAAACAGCTCAACTGGCTACACGCCCTTCTTCATGGTGCACGGAGCGGAAGACATGTTGCCTGCTGAGGTATGCTACAAGGCCCCACGGGTCGTCGCCTACAGCGAGGCTGAATCATCGACCGCACTTGAAGACGTCGTTGACACAATGGACAAACCTAGTGACATCACCGCAGCCCGTTCGACGTTGTATCAACAAAGTCTTCGCAACTACCACAGCCGTTGGCTACGCCCAAGGTCCTTCGTCGAAGGAGACCTTGTTCTGCGACTCAAGCAGGAAGAGCACCTAAAGCTCGAATCACCTTGGGAAGGACCTTATGTAGTCACTGAAGTAATCCTAGGTGGCGCTTACCGCCTAAAGGAGGTCAAGTTAAGAGTTGAATACTCCAACCCCTGGAACATCGCAAAACTCCGATGCTTCTACCCTTAGCTGTCTTTTACTTTTTATAAGGCTATTCAGCCAGGCTACTTAGCCAAACACCGTACCCTCTACATTATGATGAATAAAAGCTAAGTCGCTTGGCCCAAAATTTCTCTTTTTTATATTTACATAGCTAAACACGCTTGGGGGCTGTGCCTCACCTTACGACATTGTCGACTGAAAACAACGCATAACACCAGAGTAGTTGACCATGTCAGGCTAATGAAAAGTACATGCACAATCTATAGTCAAACAATGCACTACGTGCTAATACATACAACTTTACATGGGCGTTAACAGCCCAGTCGACAATATACAGACTTTACATTGTTTTGTTCCTAAGCATACTGTGCCACGGCCGCATAATGCCGCCGGATGTCCCAGAACATACCATCCGGATGAGGGGGCGACCCAGGTGTTATATCCGCAAGACTAACATCATGACCATGTAGCCGCACAAGTGATAAGGCTGCCTTCACACTCACCACCATCAGATGATGCACCAGCTCCTTCATGGCTCTTGTGTCACAAAATCTTCCAAGCAATCCCAAGAAGCTGGAGGGAGATGAATCCAGAGGGAACATCGTGGCCCAGATCACCGTGAGTGACGACCTGGCACGCTTTATCACCTGAAGCACTTGATGGACGCGGTCTTGCACTATCGCAAGAACAACCGCTCGGTCGCGGTCCATCCAAAATTAGCCGCCGGCCTCCAACTCTTGTTGCGTCAGACAATTCACTCGAGTCACCGCATGCTCTCTCTCTTCCTTGGGAAGAAGATTCACAACTGCACAAAAAGCAGCAGGTGAGAAGACATAAACACCTGGCACAGTCAAAAAGACAAAGGCTCATGGTGAATTACATTGGAGTTGCTCGCCAACCTGCCGAAATTCCTCAAGGAGAAATTCTTCCCTAGCAATGGCCATTCGTCCTTGGATTTACAAACATCCGCATGACCACGGATCATGAGAACATCCTTCTCCAGGCTTCGGATGCGATCACGCAGAAACGAGAATTGCGATGCCTCACTCGGTGGTGGATAAGTACCAAATAAAATAGGAGGCGTGACCACCGGTTCAACACTCGAAGGACCCTAAGGGTGTACAAGTAACAAATCATAGAAATCAAGGAATTTGACAGCAGTCAAAAGGGGCAATTATATTTACATAAATTAACCACTACGTGGTATAGTAAACTTATCTAGCATGACATATTACAGGCGCAATGGCAGAACAAAATCAAAATACTGCCACAACTACAAGGCATAAGTCATAGGCAGCAGCATCCGGAGCAGCTTCAGACTCAGAATATCTAGCCTTGGCCACGCGCTGCTGCTCCAACACATATGCGGCCAGGAGGTCAATCAGCTTTGGACCAAAGTTCTTGCAGCGGGAGGCTAAGGGAGCAAATGTTAACTCCGAGCTATCTGCTACTGTTGGCATCCTGGATGTGATATGCTAAAGATCCAGCTGTGCGCCAGACGCAACCGCCATCACCAGCCCCATAGCGGCGCCCACCCCCTTCTGCGTCCTCTTGTAGCTCGCAGGGGCATCACCCACCAAGGCTTCCTCTAAGGAGTCGACGTCCTCAAGGGGGATGCCCTTCGGGTTGATCTCCTTGTAGAAGCGGGAGAGGACCTCCTTGGCCTTGCCCAGCGATTCCATAGTAGAGCAGTAGTGATCTTCGATCGCCGCAATGGCATCCTCTAGGGGATCCCCATGCTCCAAGACGCTGCGATCAAACGCAATTCTAGTAGCATCTGTAACACACGTGTGACACCCCCGGGATCAGGGCTAAACAAATCCCAGACCTCCGTCTAACACAAGCTTAACCTTGATCTCGAGGAAATCCAGTGAAGAATCGGTAACACAATAGTGACCCTACGACACAAAATTATTATAGCAAGCTCATAACTAAGCAAAGAACCAAAATATTATAAGCAAAGGTCACTGACCACAAACATCAAACAATGGAAGGCAAATTATGATATTAAGTATAGCAAACTTAACAAATGGCCAAAGAGGCCTGAAGCATAATGATGACGTCCCAGCCCATAGATTCTAGGCTACCGGTCGGGAACCCCAAGGTACTCGTCGGTGTCAAGGTCGTACGAAACTCGTCTTCAGGGAACACTTACTCTGCCAAAAGTATCAACAAAGCAAGGGTGAGTACATGGTGTACTCCGCAAGACTTATGGCTGGTGGAGTTGTTTTGCTTAAAGCCATCTTTGTTTATAAAACAAGAGGGATAAGAAGCTCGTCTAGTTAGAGTATTTTAAAAGGGCATAAGAGAGCGTCATCTCTAAAGTATTGATCATCATCTTTTGATATCCACCAAGTCATCATCATCGAACCTCATCTAGGATCACCCCCTCGTACCCATGAGGAAGCATCCTTAAGCACACGTTGATCTACCAAGTTCTATGATTAGGTTATAGTTCTATATGATCATCACGTCCGTTCCCAAGTCGTTCATAACCGTGAACACGGATTTTCAAAAATATTATTACCCTGCAGGGGTCTACAACTTTACCCACACGTACTAACCGACTCTTAATGCCAGAAACATTAGCCCTCTTCCTTGGAAGGCCGACAGAGGGTGGTTAGACACGACATTTACCTTGCTTTCGCCGAGACCATGAGTCACGCCCTAGGGATTGTTCCACCGTAATGGGTCAACTCCCCAAGCCGGTCCCTAAAGATGTGAGGCGAGGTTGGTTTACCAAGGGCTCCATCAACCCCAAGCAACCACCGCCACACTTCCCTACCTATTATGAATGCACCTCCTCTTTCGAAAATGTTTTCAATGCGTATGTCGAATGGAATGCCCGAACTATGTGACTCATAGAATCTACTAGGAAAGTTAGTCAATCGAGGGGTTCCCATGGCCCCGTGTGGTTGTACGCTCGTCTTGGTTCAAGAGGCAAGAACTTCGGGCCCTAATGGTGGCGAGCATGGGACTACAAAGACCACATTCCACTGTGGCCTCCCATACAAGCCTTAGCATGTTTAAACTTATATCACCTCATCAGTATATCTCGATCTCCTATCATACTAGATCCTCCATATTGATACATCATCTGGATGAACCAGACTCAACAGCTAAGCATGGCTAAGCAATACACAAATATAAGCTCTAGAAGTGCACACAAGCCAAACCTAGTTATGCTAGGAGCAGTGGACCAGGTAATATAAGCTCAAAAGGAGTAATTCAATAGGTAGGATACTCTATCTATCGATAAAAGACCATAGTAGAAACGTATGCATCATGGCAAGAATTGAAATGCTTTCGAAATCATAGGATTATATCATGGTGGGGCTATGCTTTCCTTTGCCTTTTGATAACAGATAGAAAGATCTTCGGAAGCCTTGTACTTGACTTGATTATAGTTGGTCCAGTATTGTTCGTTGCTCTTCAATGTTCTTGATCTCGGTCTTCAATATCGATCTCGATGTCGATATCATATTCTACCGGGAAGAAGCAAACACCGGAAATAAAGGGAAACAATAAACACATGGCATCGATGCTAAAAGGGCACGTATGCCCCCATGTGTGGTTTTGGTAATTAATGACAATCCCTATGGACTAATATGTAAATTGATTTTCACTTAAAGGTTTGTCCATTGGCATCGCTTGGGCCATGTGTTGGTCTCAAGGTTGAAAGATGAAGAAATTTCCAAGGGCTTTGTGACCATTGGAATCATGAAGAAAGACAGAGCTTGAAGGTTGATTAATACAAGTGTAAAGAGTTGCATCAAGATGGATAAACCTCAAGAAGGGGTGAAGAAGGGAAAGCTCAAGATGCGCCATCTCTAGAATATCTCATGCTTGAAGCTTGCCATCCTCGTGATCATGGGGTGATGAAGACAAGTTCAAGAAGAGGTTTCCCCATGGAGTGTGGGGGAGCAATTTGCTAGTATTCATCACGCAAGAGCGAGCAAGAGCAAACAAGAAAGGTGTTCCCACTTTAGAATAACAAGAAGTTCTACATCAAGTTCAAGTGGAATGCTCAATGCAGATATATGATCTTGATAGGGCATCTCTTTTGTCGGTCTCGTGTTGTTTTGGAGACCGGGTTTAGGATAGATAGCCATACTATCAAGAGGGGTTCTCAAGCGGGTGTCTCGATCGCATCTTTTGGAGAGAGCTCAAATCTTTGCATGCATAGCATCATCTTTCTTGGTTGTTATTTGCTTCTTGTCCATGAGAGGATCTAGAGCTTGTGGTCATCATCATAACAAGCTCTAGTTCATCATCTAAGGATTTCCCTTGAATATCTTATTGCGGTTCTTGAACTTGTGATTTTTCTGGCTCCACACCTTGGGACATACCTTACATATATATATTCATGGATTCTATTCGTCGTTATCTTTCCAACAAAATTTGTTTCATCTTGTTTGGAGTTCGGATGCGAAAGTTATTGCAGTTTTGGTCTCTAGAATTTCCCTGACTGGAAGTTCTGGCTACCCACCGGAAGTTCCGCTAGGGAATTTTGCCGCCAGAAGTTCCGGTTCTTCTTTCGCTCATGTTATGTATCCTCTCTGTCTGGTTTGTTGTACTTGATAGAATTTGGGTCAGAAGTTTCAGTGGTAGTACCGCCCTCGCCAGAAGTGACCGAAATTACCGCTCGGGCATAAATGGCGCCGGTAGTACCAGGTAAATTTCCGGCTCTTGTTCTGCCCACGTACTGCAACGTCTGTATTTTTTTTGATCTATTTGACGGAACTTCAGTCGAAATTTCCTTTGTAGTTCCACTCCCACTGGAAGTTCCGAGTAGCCTCGTGTTTTTAGTTTCTCACATTGCAGTTTTCTGACGATTGGTTGTGTGCCACCGGAACTTCCGGCCAGCCAGGGTTGCGATTGCCGATAACAGGCAGATCTGGGAGCCCTTTAAAAGGGGATCCTCTTCCCCTTCGTGGGTACTAGCTCTTTTCTTGGTTATTGGATTTCTCTCTCTCCTCCATTGTTGACCTTGAAGATCTTTGCCTCTCCCCTTTCCCTTCCTATGATTCTTGCATCTTTTGAGGGATTTGAGAGAGGAGATCTAGATCTACGACCCCCCAAGCCAAATACCTTCTTTGTGAAGGAATCATTAGGATCTAGATCTTGGAGAGTTTTGTTTTCTCCTCTTGTGTTCTTCCTCTCTTATACCCCCAATAACTTTTGTAGCTTTGGCGGAATTTGAGAGAGAAGGACTTGCCACTTGCATTTATTGTATAGGTTTGAGTTCTCCTCGGAGATTCGGCGAGTACAAGCTTCTGGGCTTGTTACTCTTGGGCACTTGGAACCCTAGACGGTTGTGTGGTTGGTTTTTTGACATTTTGTGGTCTTGTCGACCTCTTGTGGTCTTGTAGCCTTTTGTGGATTTGTTTGCTTTTTGTGGCATTATAGCCTTTTCTGGATTTGTTGTTGGGATCCTCCAATTGAGTTGTGGAGATGTCGTGGGAATGGCCATGGAAGATGCTGCGATTGGCAGCGAGTAGTAAAACAAGGGGCAAGGGCGGCCAGCCATCTGCGGTGCAAGATGAGGGTGGAGACACAAGGTTTTACCCAGGTTCGGCCCCATAGAGGGTAAAGACCTACTCCTGCTAGATTGTATTATCGAGAGATTACAGTGGACGAGCTCGGCAGCTAGGCGGCGAGTCGATGGGGTGTATGATGGAACGTGAGTGTTATGTGTACCCTAGGGAGGTTTATATAGGGACACCTCGCTAGGGTTTACAGATCTACAACCGAGTTGGATAAGGACTTAGAGGGGTTTGACCTAGTCCGACTGGGCCTAGCTACGCTTCTGGGCCTTCAGCTTCCAGTCACCTAGCTCCTTGGGTCATGATCCATTTGCCGTCCTGTAGGCCCACTCGTTGAGAGTATGATCTAGTAGGAAATGTCCTGCTGGGTATACCCCACTCGGCATATCCCCATCAGTAGTCCCCGAGGCCACCGTTGATTCGTCGCAGGTGTTCTTTGGCAATCGGAGTATACGGGTCCAATTTGGATGCCCAGTCGAATCGGCGGTGGACTCTTTCAATGAAGGAAATATTCCTCAACATATACCTTCAATCGCAATATCGGCGACCAGTCGAATTGCCAATTTGGCAAGCAATCGCCTCGCAGCTTTGGCGAATGGGTTGGCGAGTCGAGTAGACGAAGTTTGACTATCATTTTTGGTCAAACTAGCTGTTGGGTAATCCAACGGTAATATCGGCGTAATCATCGCGCGGCAATGGCTCCTCCGAAATTGGCATGAGGCAACCTCTATATAAGGAGAGTGAAAAGGGAGTTTGCGAACCTTCCTCGCATTTCCTCCGATCCCGCGCACACCTCAATCTCCCATTTCTTCCCGATCCGAAACTTCCAGAGCTAGTTAGCAAACCCAGATCTTCGATTCGATGGCGCCCCAAAAGGAACTGTGGGGGCAAATCCAAGTGCACCTGGGCGACACTGAAATATTTCAAAGATGCGGGGATCCTCTATGCCAGAAGATGGCAAATCCCCTCGGACGAAGAGGTGGAGTCGTATCCCCACGCCGGCGAATTCATCTGTTTCACCAGCCACCTGGAGAGGGGCTGGGATTCCCCACCTCAATCTTCTTCTGGTGGTTCTGCGCCTACTACTCCATCAAGCCCTCAGATCTGGGGTCTCACAACATCGAGTAGCTAGCCATTTTCGTGGCATTCTGCGAGTGCTACCTAGGGTGTAGCCCCTACTTCCCGTTATGGCAGGAACTGTTCCACGGTCGCATCGGCAATGAAGGAACCGGAAGCCCGATGCCGGCATCTGGCGGCCTCACATTTCAGTTGGAGAACAAGGCCCCCTTCCTTGACCACATGCTGCCAAAGAAGGCGGCTAGCAAGTGGAAGAAACATTGGTTTTATGTTAGCGAGTCGAACCCGGATGGCGAGGTGCCGCTCCCAGCATATACCGTCAAGCGGAGCAAGCCACACTGGCTGCAGGTGGCCCAACTCCCGCACAACCAGAGGATGGTCGTGGATGAGATGCTGATGAAAAGTCGGCAACTCAATAAAGACGGGATTGAGACCATCAACTTGTACAATTGTTGGCTTGGGCGATGATTGGTGCCTCTGGCCAGTCGCTCCAACTAGTTGTACGAGTACAACGGCAGGGAAGACGGGACCAAGGCCTGCACCACCGTGTGGAAGGCCGACAATTACTCTGCTGCGTTGAAGAAGATCACCGACGCGGAGTATAGCGATCCAAAGGCCAGGATCGCCCCATACACCGCGAAGCGCAAGGCGCCGATAGTGAGCCCTTTTACCTTGTACACTACAAGAAATCTGGCTATATATGACCCTCCATTTTCGTCACAAAATCGTCATAGTAGTCTGTTTATGACGATTTTATGACGATTTTGAGATCGTCGAAAGCTGAGCGTCGCAAATGAACTATAACGACGTTTTTGGTAAAATCGTCATAACCGTCTATGACGATATCGTCACGGGCCATCTAGCCTGGCCAAGTCAGATCCTACGTGGCCGATCCTACGTGGCAAAATTATGACGAAATTAAACTGTCTTAAATCAAATTCAGCCCAGTCCAGTTTGGTCGCTTATATGGGCTCAGCCCAGTAATTTTGGCAGTTTGTAATATTTCAGCCTTATTTATTTTCTAGGCCTTGGCCTTCTTACAATCCAATCATTTTCGAATTTTGGCCTTTTTATCAAATGGGTCTCAATTGTCAGTTTCCTATAGAAATTGGGCTCTAGTTGTCAGATTCTTCATATAGCTAATTAATTAATATCCAATATAACAATTGAGATAAAAGCATGACAATATTTAAATAAATGTCAAATCAATTCATTACAACAATATGACAGTCGAACAGATTGAACACGTGAAATTCCACTCTAGTTCACATCACTACTAGTTCAACCAAAAAATCTTGGACACCCCAAATCTACAAACAAAACTCTCATCAAGTATAAACGCTAGCTACTCTGATGATACTCTCGAACTTCTTCAGGACTTCAGCTTGTGGCCTTGATCTTGTCGTCGATGTACTCTCAGCCTTGGTGTTGTGAAGACTAGCGAGCCTTCTCCTACAACTCAAACAAAATAGTAAGCAAAAGGTTAGGCATATAAATGAATACCATCGGCATAAGAGCAAATACCAAAATAAGGATGTCCAACATCAACTATTCAATCTAAAGCTATGGAGGTGGCAGAATTTAAACCAGCGGATACAGTTGTAAGAACCCACCACAAATTCAAAACAACAACATACAAACAAAGTAGAAACCAGAGTAGCACATTAGCTTTGGAAAACTGACATTAAGCACAATAGCTTCGAAAATCATGCAGGACTGCTACTCTATATAATCAGGCCGATGTTCCAGACTTAGAACACATCACCTAATAAAACAACATCCTACACTGGCCTATACATGCCTACATCAACTACAGAAATGTGACCAAAAAGAAATTGGTGAAAGTACAGACTTGATTCCAACACTGTGCTAAGAAACCTGTGACAAAAAGGGAACAAATCACAAATATTGGGACATTGTAGATTACAGCAAGCCAAATTTAGGATCAGGAAAAGTAATTTATAGCTCCAACATAACATGTCTATCTTACATGAACATATAGTTGATTCTAGGGAAAAACAAACATGCACATATCCTAGGGCTAGATCCCTGTGTAAGAAATCAGGAAGTATGACAGCACATTACCATACTCGAGCCAGTCCAGCATTCCAGCATACTGTGTTGGTCATTCCAGCAGTCCAGTATGTAGACACACCATGTCCCATTGGAACTAACAAGCAAGAGAGAGAGCAAAAAGAATCAGAGTGTAACAGAGAGGCATTAATTTTGAGAAACTAAAAGCATGGTAATCAGCTAAAATGATAGATCAGTACTATCTTATCTAAATAAGAGTGCAAGAACCAAACTGAGCATATACCAGGAACATGAGTATAAGCTCCAAGTGGACAGCAACAAGGTCATGTATTAATTATGTACATTAGACCAACCTAAAACTAAAAAACATTACCAATTTTGAATCATAGTAGCAGCAGGGTGAGGCGCACGGCGGAAGAAGAGGAAGAGGAGTACCCGGACTATGGGCGCGGCCTTGGCCCCCATGCTGAGACCATAGCACGAGCAGATTGCCTGCGGCATGATCTGCGACAGATTACTGGCACCAAATCAGGTAGCTAGCTGGGGTGATAGATTACAGCAGTCGAGCCCACAACAACTTCCATGTTTATGCCTACCCCATGAGATGCTACAACAATGTTGAATTGGTGTTGACACACATTACCGATGCAATTAGTTGGATCAGGGAAAATGTACTGCACCTACCAGGAAAGCTTACAGCTATGTCTAGGTCAATTTTTCAGCAGATTAAATGGCGAAGGGAAATAGTGTGCTAACTGCCGGTGACTCTCACATTTGATGTTTAGTTTATTGCTCTCAGCAACTAGTATCAGTAATTAACTAAGAGGAAAAGAGATCAAAGAGGTACATGTGCACTGGTCGCCTGAAATCAAAGAGAGATAAGGTTAGGGTTAGAGAAAATGATGGACACCTGAAATGATGCAGCCGCCAAGCGGAGGAAGCTCAGTCGCCTACTAGAAAATAGAAAACAAGGCGGCGGCACCAATCCTCCCCTTCTTCCAACTTCAGCTTGGAGCTCATGTAAAAGAGAAAATGATGGACACCTAAGTCAAAATGAAAGTATATCTTCTAACAATAACATAGGAATAGAAGATCTCAACTAGAAACACAATAAATAATAGAACTATAAGAAGACAACTCCAAATTAACAGATTAAGTACCATAGGAATAGAAGATATCAAACTAATTGCTACTGGAACTTAAATTACACACATGTAGTTCAGAAAATGCACGACTTGGACACTACAACCATTTATATAGATCAAGCCCAAAATTAAATAAGGCTTTCTTTGAATACAAGACAAGGAAAAAATCAAAGCATAATACTGCATTGCATAGAATAGTTGAATTAATCATGAAGGCATTAGGCAAATAGGAATCTCCGCCAAAAAAGGCCAGTAAACAACCATAGAAATACCACCCCATTAAGCACCCTCAGTATCCAAGATCAGAAGCACAAGAAAACAGAGTGCGTGTATCGAAACGGCCCTGCGGCAAAACTACGATGCAACGTACTACCCAGGAAGCACACAATACTACCAAAGTAAGAGCAACTGTTCAGCTTGTCTCAGCGGTACCATATCATCCTACACAGTAGATTGGCAACACATCGATGATCGATTCTGTCTCCGACAGAGAGCAAAAGTAGCTATGTGAAACGTTCCAGCTCAGGATCACCTTTTTCTTCTTGATCAAAATTCAACACTCAACACTCTGTGTGCACAGCTATCATTCCTCCTTGTCCTTGGTTGTGTTGCTGGACTGCCCTTGGAGGAGCTTGATATCAGCTGGTGCCGGCAGTGTTAGTGGCCCTGGCCTTGAACGGAACCAGTATCACGGTCGAATTGTCCCGCGACTCCATGCACCAATCAATAAGCTCCTCATAGATTCCACGCAGATCTGTCCCCCCTGCGTTTGGCCACACCATATGCAAGGCAACAGAAACAGCAATTCTATCAGCAAATGCAAACCATGTGCCTCCGATCCATAATAAGTGTCAGGGGTTTAGTTTATTTTAGTCTAAATTTGAACTAAAGCCCTGACACTTATTATGGATCGGAGGGAGTACCAAATATTATGACATATCAGCAGATGCGCTTTTAGATATACTGTCATGGCAAACAGAAAATAACTGAGGAAATAAGACTCACGTTTTGCAAGTACTGGTGTACAAACTGAACAACCTCTTGAGTTGACTTGACTTGCCTGGAGAAGAAGAAAAACAAGAGGTGTGTAATTTTTTTTCATGGTAATATACAAACGAAATTATAAAATTATGAAAAAGAACAACAAAAATGTCTCTGTGGGTACTAGCGTCCGAACCTATTGGCAGCAGATTGTGCTGGCTTTTAGCATTCTTCCACGTGAACAGAAAACTTAGCACAATCCATGTTGCTATAAATGTCTCATGAAGCACTAATGTTGTTAAGTAGAGTAATCAAACATACCAAGCTGACATTTCCAAATAGCAAACCAACCTGATATGGAACCATCAAGTTTAATAATTATCTACACACTATAACTTGGACTTGGGAATTGGCAGATGCTGCTCTTTTCAGTAGCTTGGACTCAGGAAAGAACATAATACTCCTCTGGTTCGAGAAATAGTACGAAATTGAATTGCACATCGCAATGGAGTAGCTCAAACTCATACTCCACTGCGGCAATTGACAAAGTTATCACTATAGAAAGCTTCAGATGGTCTAATGCCAGAACATATGAAGCATTAGAATGGACATTTCGACTTAAACATGAAACTATTGTGCTAACTAAACTAACGGTGAATTTAGCAGTGCTATAACAACATGCAAGCATTACCACAAGCACCTAGCATGCACGAGCACTGGGACATTCCAGCAAGCAGCTCTTGTTCGCTACTGCAGTGGGGTTACCTGCTTGCGCTCACGCCTAAACTGGCGCTTGGACTTCTTCTAAAGGGGATCGGCGCCGCTGGCCCTACTCTCCTCGTTGGTGGGGGTGTCACGGACAGGAGGCAAGGTGGAGGAAGGCGGCCTTGATGAGGGTCTGCAGGGCGGCGTTTGCTGGTGGTGCCGTGGCTACTGCCGTCGGAGGCGAGCGTGACAGTGGAGGCCGGTCTGAGATGGCGAACACGAGAAGGAGGGCCGGCTAGAGCTGGGGTGTAGTATTGGGAAGAAGACAAATCCTCCATCTGGACAAGGGCCTACATCACCAGCAGCACAAACACCACATTACATTCACGAAACAGCAGATCCACCTAACAAGTGAAACTCCCGAACTACTCTACAACAGAACTTGCAGCAGAAATACATAAAGGGACCGGGATTTGCTGACCTCGGAGATCTCATGGACGACGTTCTGGATGTGGATCACCCTGGAGGGCAAGGCCATCCTCTCTCCCCGACGACTCTAATCATACGAGACGAACCGCGCAGTGAAGCCAGTCGCCGAGTCTGTTCATCACCACCCGCTGCTAGGGCGCCGCCATCGCCATCGAAGAAACAGCCACCTCTACAGAGATGGTGGCGGTGTTGGACGCGGATGATGATCTCCACCTCCGCCTGGAACTCTCGCTCCCGTGCCCGCTGCACCCGAACCCGCCCTCCGCGAGCAGCTTCTCGCGCGAGAACCCGCCAGTGATCTCGTACAACATTTGCATCGGCGAGATCCCCTGGAAACCCGTCCCTGCAGGCCTTCCGGTGGCGTGTACGCGAGCTAGGTCGCCATGGGTGGTGTTTGGGAGGAGAGAGATAGAGGGGAGGTTGTGGTGCTGGGGGAGCGAGGGGGTGAGCGGAGATCGACGATGTGGTTCTCTAGATGGGATCGGGAGTGATGGAGGTGGGGGTGGCGGCGGAGAGACGATGGAAGGGTCTGGGCGGGGCACGACCCGCTTGTGACTAGGGTTTTTTTGCGAGAGCCTGTGGCTAGGGTTGGATGGGATCCCGCGGGTGGAGGTTGAGTTCTAGAGCGTCGGATTGAGTGAACAACTGGGATTCGAATAGATATATGGGTGCGTTGTAGTAGTAAAACAAGAAAGAATGGTTGGCGTGGTGGTAAGGTGCGCTAGGTTAGTTTGGAGGTCTGGGGTTCGAATCCCCGCCTCAATTCTTTTTTGCAAATAACCTATAAGGCAATCTGGGCAATTTGCTTTCGGTCCCAATCTTAGTAGATTCGAGCAGCGCCATGTAGGCATATATTAACACATAAATATGACACGTAAGTATATATTAACACACAAATATGACACGTAGTCAAAAACTAACACATAGGCAAGTAGATATTAACACACTAATATGACATGTATTAAAAAACTGACACATAGACATGACACATAGGCGCAATTGCTGATGTGGCCGACTACCAATTTGAACCTATCTTAATTTGGACGTCATGACGATTACAAATCGTCGTAGTGAGGTACAAATAACGTCGTAGGCTATATCCGTCAGATTATGACGATTTGAGCTAATGAAACTATGACGTTCCTAGGCAAAATCGTCGTAACTTTGTAAGGTTTTGAACCTCCCGATCGGCTTACGACCATCTGGTGCGAAATCGTCATAACTTTATGACGATTTTGTCCACGGTCACTATGAGAAGGTCATAGAATAACACATTTCTTGTAGTGGTATGTCTTTTCAATCGCAGAAAAGCAGTCACGGTTTGTTAACATGTGCTTGTCTTCTCAGATGTTCCAAGTCATGGAGGGTTGGATCCCTCCCGTCGATGATGAAAGCTTCGAGGAGGTCGAGGAGGGCCTGAGCAAGTCCTCTAACTACGATGACGAGGCGGTGGAAGTCGTCACGCCCACAGCTCGAAAGATCCGCGGGCAGCGACAGCGCGAGCTCGAGGCTAGCCGGAGCCTCGAGGGACATGACGGGCGAGGGCGATGCTGAAGAACATAGTTCGCGGTGCGTGGCCAAGCCGTAGAAGAAGAATTCAGTCGGGAAGAAGAAGGCGCCTAAAGTGGCATCTCCGCCCCAGTCTTCGGCTAGCTCCGAGTCGAATAGCGAAGCTGACGACGCAGAGGCTGAGGCGTCGACGAAAGCTCCGGTGGCGAAGGACCCGGATGTCATGGAGAACGAGGTGCCTCTGGCATCGATTCCCCCTCATGCCCTGTTCGAGACGGGCATCAGTCGCAGGTTGGGCCCGGAATTGGAGAAGCCGGCGCACATCTGCACCGGCCTGTTTTATATCCCCGTCACCAAGTACGTCCTTGCTGTGTCGAGTCATAGTAGCGCTTTGTAGTTTTTATTCGAGTTGCTAATCATTCCTTTTGCAGGACTGGTGTGAAGAAGATTAGTCACCCCTCGGTGGCCAAGGTACCACCATCCGCCATCGGAGGGGAGGAAGATCCTTCGAAGAAGAGGAAGGGCGACGAAGCTATGGCGACCGCTGAGAGCGTGAAGAAGAAAGGTAACACATCCATCATAATTTTGGACGAGCCAGCCAACGCGTCGAGCAAAGATCCGACCGGAGTGGATGCGGCTGCGAAGGACGATGTGGTCGCGGGGTCGCAGCAAGTTGATCCAATGGTGCTGGTTGAGGAGTCAGAGCCCGCGAATAGCGCTTTGGGAGCAGTGGCGGTGACGTTTCCTCGCTTTGTGGCGAGGGATTCCACCGTGGGTGCCACGATGGAGTTGCCTCAAGTGCCCAAAGTTTTGGGCACGAACATCGAGCAGCGTCGTGGGCGAACACTGTTGTAGTGGTGTCATGGTAGATGCCATGGGTAGGCTTAAGTTGGAGGCCGAATGGACGCTTGTAGAAACCAGCGAGGAAGTGCACGATCTTGCCACGCACAAAGAATAAGATGAACTCTCCACACTTAGGATTTTTATTGATCCAAGAAGTTTACAAGTGCTCCTAGAGCTGTTTGAGCATAGCCTCAGGGCACTAGTTTCCTACCTGGTCCAACTCCCTTAAACCCTACTTATGCCCCTCCTTATATAGGCGATGGCCAGCTAGATTACATCCCTTTGGGTTCTAGGGTTACTGTTTGGATCTTGGTCCTTACTGTGCGGGCTGGGTCATGGGCTAGCCCTGAGCCCTTGAACCATTCCAAAATCCATACAGCTAACGGTCTTCTCGTACGTAGCCTCCAGCTCTTTTGGCGTCATACAGTGACTTTGTATGTTAGCCCTTTCTTTTGGAGTCACCCGGCTCCTTTTGTGTCACCCGGCGTCGCCCTTCTCTTTTGACCATGCTTTACCATGGTCCCTCCTGAATCTTGCTCAGAAATATGCCACGCGTCCTTTATGACTCGGCCTTCCCTCGTGAGACTCGGCTCGTTGCTTCCTACAAGGTAAAAAACTTGTCTTATATGGGCCGACGTAATTCTTATGTCGGCCGCACACGACCTTCATACCCGGCCGTTGTTACCCGGCCTGAATCATCTTTTACTCGGCATAAGCCAAGCTGGGCAATGTTTTACCCCT
The DNA here is from genome assembly GCA_910589765.1 of Avena atlantica. Classification (NCBI taxonomy): domain Eukaryota; kingdom Viridiplantae; phylum Streptophyta; class Magnoliopsida; order Poales; family Poaceae; genus Avena; species Avena atlantica. Next base: position 306,721,802 of record OU342736.1, read on the forward strand.
TATCCTCCCGACATTAGTCCCCGGAGCTAGTGAGGCCTAGCAGTTTTTGTTTGTTAGGCGTCTCCAGGTTCCTTTAATGTGCTTGGAACTTCTCTTTCTCTCAGCATTTACTGCTTAGGGCACACTGTTTGGCGCAATCTCGATCTTTTCCTAGTCTATCTTGCCCCTTTCGAGTCTCATCTTTGACTTTCTTGGTCATTTTTGCCTCATGACGGGTCACTTTCTATGCTGTCGAGTCATTTTAGGCTTGCCTTAGTCACTGACAGGTTATAATCATGATTGCTTGCCTGAAATTTTGTCTCAAATCCTGATTGCATAGTGACGGCGCCGCAGTAACTCCCTGTCATTGTGGTAGTCCCATCGCTCAGTGCTCTTGTCCTGCGCATTGTGATGTGGCTGTGGATTTTCCGTGTATCGCCTACATGTGGCGCTCGGTGACGCGCTTACTTGGCCGTATACACGACAACATAGTGGCCATAGGGCGCAAAGGATCCCACGCCTGGGATTTTTACACTCCTTAAGTAGGGGTGCGAGGAACTTAACTGCCTTTGCCTATTCAGTTTCCCCCTTGCCTTCTTCTTCTCCTCGCGTCTCCCAATCCTAAACTTCCTCCTTGCGGTTCCTCTCTCCTGCTGCTCCTCTCTAGAGATTCTCTTCTTCCCCTTTCAATTTTCCGACGGGTCCTTGCATCTCCAGGCCTCGTCCAATGGCGGAAGAGCCCGAATCAAGCGACATCATGGACGCCCGTGACACCGGCGACGAGGTGGAGGAGCATGAGGCCGCCGGCAAGCGCGGCGGCTGGGAGGGCTCTAAGGTTACGATGGAGGAACTCGAGTGGGTGTGCTCCACCAGGCATATTCCGCTCGAGGTTGATTGTCGCCTCCCCCTAGGTGAGATCGTTCCTAAGCCTGAGCCCAATGAGAGGGTCGTTTTACTCTCGCACTTTTAGCGTGGTTTCGCTCTTCCTATTAGGAATTTCTTTGTGTCTTTCCTCTCCACCTTCCACCTGCAAACTCACCATTTGCCGGCCAATACCATTAGCTCTCTTTCTTGCTTCATCTTCGCCTGCAAGGGCTATCTTGGTATCTGGCCCACTGTTCTTCTTTGGGCCAAGTATTTTAGTTTACAGATCCAGGTTGTGCCCGATCTCGGCATTCCTCGTGGTGAGAAGAGGCCCACCAGGTGTGGTGCTGCTAGCATCACACCCAGGAGGGACTCAATCTTTCCTCGGGTCACTGGCATTGATTCTTGTAAGAAGTGGCATAGAACATTTTTCTATGTCAGGAATAGTGGGTCCAGTGACTACATCTGGCTTCCCCCTTCAAGGAAGAGGTTCCCATCAAGGTGCTATGGAAGCTTGACCTGCGCGACAAGAATTCAACCATGAATGAGGCTCATGGGATCATTGAGAGGCTGCTCTCGCGCGGATGAGAACTTCCACTTATCTAAGGAGGACCTCATGTGTTCTTTCATCGCACGCCGATTCATCTCCATCCAGGTCAGAAGACACAAGATGTGCTTCATGAGCGGCCCGCGAGATCCTACCCAACATTCCACTTTGTAACTCAACAATGACTTAGTGGCCCGTCGAGTCAGCTCGATCTTCAAGCTGACCCTAGCGGAAAACTGGGCCTGGAGCTGCCCCCCTTTCAGTCGGGATAGGCCTCTCCCGTGGGTAAGAGTCTGAGTCATTGATTTGCTACCGACATAGCTTTCCTTACGTTTATTCGCTGCTCTGTTTCTTTATTGATCTTATTCTGCTTGTCTTTTGTAGGATCTCGTCCACCAGGTTGATGACAGTACCATCCCTCTTGGCGGCTATTTAGATGATCTCTCTGACGCTGATGAGGTTGAGTTCGACTTGGAGTGCTTTATGCCAATCCCGCATGCTGCCACTGCATCCACTTCGGGTAAGACCTCTACTCGAAATCCCTTGCGATATTGGTCTGATGATGACGATGTGGACTGTGAAGTCTTGGAGGTACTTGTTCTTTGGCCTTAACTTTCTGAATTGTCCCATTGAGCATTTTATTTACTCATGCAGATAGCCAGGTACATGAGGAACCTCCCCTTGCCGTAGGCGGGTATGGCAAGGTCCCTGCTGCCAAATAGAGTAAGCGGCGCAGGGCCTCCTCCAACACTCAACCTTCAAAGAAGCACTGACTCAATCCTGCCGCACCTCCTGTCGCCACGTCATCCTAGACCCACAAGACCGCAGTGCGCCGGGTTACTCGTCGCATCCCGCGCGACCCGGCCGTTTCTGGGTAACTTTAGCTGCCCGTTACCTTTCATTTTCTTTTCCTGTTCTGTGTTTGTCCTCTTATAGGCTTCTGTTTTTATTTGCAGCGCTGCCATGTCCGCCAACCAAGCTGCACCTAGCATGGTTTCTTCCCGTTAAGGCCTGGTTCTCCTCCTCGTTCTGATTCCGCTGTGCAGAGCCCTGTCCGGGTTACTTCCCCCCACTACTGAGGCTCATGAGTCTCAGAGTGAGGCCAATCCGGCGGTGCGCCCGACAGAGGAGACCCGCCCTAGCTCTCCAGTTGCCTTACCCGAACAAAACCTTGACCCCGGCGCCAGGAATATCGGCACCGAGAAAGCCCCTGTTGTTAGCTCTCCCCTTACCAGTGTGCCAGTTGATCCAGTTGTTGCCCCTCAGTCTGTTGTTGAGCCTGCTCACTCGGCTCTTGTATCCTCCTCAACCAGTTCCAGACCTTCCCCTCCTGCCTTTTTGGCTAAAGAGAAGACCCGGCCTGCTGCTGAAGGACAAGTTCCCTCCGCTCCCAGGAAGCCATATGCGACCAAGAAATTGACCGTGGCCCATGCTCCAGGCACCACTCCGAAGATTTGGCCCACACCATCAACAACGGCACCCGCTCCGACGTGTCAGTTGGGCGAGTATGCCGCTACTGGGTCTGGCAGTGCTTCCAGAGTTGGACCCTTGCATACCAGTACAACCGCTACCCGCGCCGGGGTGGGGACTATCCTAAATAAAGGGCAAGTCCTAACTCAGACGCTCAGCGGACAAGGCCTTGGTTCCGCGGAACGCTATGCCATTGTCTTGAACACGGCCGGCGAATAATAAGTGAGCTCCAGTTCTAGCCAGAAGATGAAGCTGGGCCCTGAGGCTATCTCAGAGATGACTCAACAGGCCATCGCTTCGATGGCCAAAGCAGATAAAGTGAAAGAGGTATGCAACTTCTTTACTCTTTTGCGTACTGAGTATGTTAATATTATACATGATCCCTAGTCCCCGAGGTTACTACTGAGTAAGGAACTTACTCGGCTGTAAGCTCTGAGTTATAACCCAACCTTTATTTTCTCCTGCCAAGTTTGCATGTCGGATTTTCGATCCCTAGCCCCCAAGGTTACTGCCGAGTAATGCATTTACTCGGCTGTAAGCTCAACCATTTGCTTACATCTTCTTATTAGATCTTCTTTGTGTAGATCACGCATAACGAGCGTGCCAAGGTGCATCAGGCTCTCCTCTGGGAGTATTAAAAGCTTGAGCTCGCTCGCCAAGATCTGAAAGCTGAGGCTCAGGGCCAAGGTACTTTTTCTTACTCGGCTTGCGTTTACTTGATAGATCTATCTTTGTTTCACCTCCTTGAATTTTATCATTGTCTTTCGACAGCTTTTGCCCAATCTACCATCGATGCACTACATTCATAGATCAGCGATGCTGGAAGTAAGTTCTTAGAAATCTTGTGACCGCTCCGCATAGGTGTTTACTCCTTTTTCATTTCTATCTCGGCGAAACCGAGATAGCTTGCTGTTACTGACAAGTCACATGCTCTGAACAAGTAGAGAAGCACCGGATCGAGCTCCAAAAGGAGCGAGACAAGGTGGCTCAACTAAAGCAGCAGGTGGCAGATATGGAGCAGAAGCACCAGTCCGAGCTGAAGGGCCTACACGAGGAGCTTGCCGGGAAGGATGGCCAGCATGCTCCCAACACTGAAAAGACTAACCAATTGCTCAAGGAGGCCGACTTAGCAGTTCAGTCAGCGCACCAGGACCTGGAAGCTCTTCAGGACAAAGCTAAGATCTGGAAGAGCAAGCTTGGCACAATCAACTCATTTCTCGGTAGTGAGTTCTTACTCTTTTCTCTGTACTCCTATCCTTTCTTTTTGCCCCTCTTACATTTTTGTTAATGTTCTTCTGTGTTTGCAGAGAACTTACCTGAGGCTGAGATGTTCGCCTTAAGGGAAATTAAAAAGGTTCAAGCCGAATCTGGAGCTCCAACTGATGGCAAGATCACCATTGATGAGCACCTGGTAGCGCTTTCTGAGCGTGCAAGCACTCCGAAGTCATGCGGTGTCAACTTGCTTAAGTCGGCAATCCATGCATTTAGGATGCTCTGGCCAGATGAGGATGCGCCCACGCTCATTGAGCCCTTGGCTGCCAAGTTGCTTCTTACTGAGGAAAGGCTGGATCAGTGGCACGAGTCGGTCAGTCATGCTGCAGAGGATAAGGCCCTTGCCTTTGTGCTCTCATGGTACGAGGATATCAACCTTGATGTTCTCCAGCATATGAGGGCCGAAGGAAAGTGGATCCTCGAGCATGAGCTCATCAATAAGCACCAAGAGCAAGCCTATGCCATGGTAGAGTACGCTTTGGTGCAGGCTTGTTGCGATGGGCCCAGCTTCCTCGACCTTGCTGAGCCGCTTGCCGAGATAGCCGATGATGACGATGCCGACAGTGAAGCCACCGAGTCAGATGTGGTAGACTCGGTAGATGAAGGTGATCCGGACAATTCTCCAGATGACGCTCCCAGCTCCAGCCCGAAGAATGATCCATCGAGTCCAGCGGCCTCTTAAGCTGGTTATGTCAAAAACACTTAATTCTGATGAGATCCCCGGTATGCCGGGTGCAGATGTAATATATACTGCACTTATTTTGGGTGCGTGCCTTTTGCTAAGGCTTAAACTTTTATTTTGCTCTGAATGCCAATCATACAGGGGCAACTCCCCGATTTTCATTTGTCTTTTCCCTTTTCCTTGAATTTGGCTCTTGTCTACCTTTTTTGGAGTTCGACATTAGAGTCTAAAAGTTCTAAGGATTAAGTTAGCGGATATGAAACTAGACAACTTGAACTAGGGTCATTCGACATACAAACCAATATATCCTGCAATGGGTTAGTTAAAGGCATACATATAGCCGACTCGCGTTTCTCCCTTTACTTATCTGGTGTGTTCATGTTTATTCGTCGTTGATCTTTTCCTCTTGCTTGCCATGAAGCCATGTTTTTGGACAACAACATACTCGAAGAGTTGGTTCTATACGAGTAAACATTACTTATACCCAGATAAGTTTAAGTGTCAACGCCAGCCGACATAGAATTTTCAAGAATAAACATAAGGGATAGTCCCCGAGTCAGTTTTTCGAGTCATATTCTTTTGTTATCAGCACATAGCCGGCATAAGTATCCGACATATGAGAGTTTGAGAGATACATACGCTGCTTCTTTTAAGTGTAGAAAGAACGTAGCAATGCCACATTCCATGGCCTTTTGGTCTCATCACCTGATCTTCCCGCCTTGTTCTTTTGTGTTTCACGAGCATCTATTACGTAATATGAATCATTGTGCAATGCTTTGCTTACAATTAATGGTCCTTCCCATGGGGTGATAGTTTATGCATCCCACCTGTGCGTTGCACTAGTCTGAGCACCATATCCCCTTCTCGGAAAACACGAGGTTGAACTTTCCGGCTATGATAGAGACGGAGGCTTTGTTGCTATATGGCGGATCTAGATAATGCCAACTCTCTTGCTTCTTCGAGTAAGTCAACTCCATCTTCTCGGGCCTCTTTTACCTCGGCTTCCGAGTATTGCCTCACTCTTGGCGAGTCATGTTATATGTCGGCAGGCAAAACTGCTTCTGCCCCATACACAAGGAAGAACGGTGTGTAGCATGTTGATCGATTTGGAGTTGTTCTTAAGATCCACAGCACTGAGGGTAGTTCCTCGATCCAGCAGCCAGGTGATCTCTGAAGTGGTTCCATTAGGCGGGGTTTTATCCCGGATAGAACTAAGTCGTTAGCTCGTTTAACTTGTCCATTTGATTCTGGATGGGCGACTGACGCTACGTCAAGTCTTATTCGGTTTTCCCACAAAAGAGATAAAAAGCTCCTTCGGCAAAGTTTGTGACATTGTCTGTGATCACACTGTGAGGGTGACCATATCTCAGGATTATGTCTTTTAGGAATGTGACAGCTATTTTTCCATCGAATTTTTTTATGGGCTTCACTTCTATCCATTTGGTGAACTTGTCAACCATCACTAGTATGTGAGTCATGCCGCCCCTTGCTGGTTTGAGCGGTCCTACCATATCCAGGCACCATACTGCGAATGGACAGGTGATTGGTATAGTTTTCAACTCAGATGCTGGTAAATGTGACTTTGATGCGTAGAGTTGGCAGCCGTTGCATTTCCTCACTAGATCTTGCGCTTCTGCCAGTGCACTTGGCCAGTAGAATCCATGTCGGAATGCCTTGGCTACCAATGCTCTTGAAGAGGCATGGTTCCCACATTCTCCTTGGTGAATATGCAATAGTATTTCTTGGCCTTTCTCTGGACTTATGCAACGCTGCAATACACTCGTCACACTCCTTTTGTATAACTCCTTGTTGATTATTGTGTATGCTTTTGATCTTCTCTCTGTTTGTCTTGCCAATACGTCATCATTAGGCAAAGTTCCATCCCTCAAGTAGTTGAATATTGGTTGCGCCCAGGCTGGTAATGTCGGTGCCAGATGTGTTTCATCATCAATTTCCATTGGCTCAGCCGACATATTTTCTGCCGACATAGCCTAAGGAGTCCCCAAGTGTGATCCGACAACCCCTATGTTGGATGTACAGTCCCCGAGTTACTCGAACATGCCCCTGTATCTATGTCCATTGGAACAGCGTCTGACTCCTGGCTTGCCGGGATGAGCCTAATTGACTCGGATTCTGGTGATGGCTTGAGCAATGGTTTCCTGAGATGTTCCAATGCTACTCCTCGTGGGATTGCTTGTCGAGATGAGCCTAACTTGGATAATACATCAGCTGCCTCATTCTATGCTCTAGGTATATCATGAAACTCACACCCATCAAAGTATCCTGAAACGTGCTACACATGAAAACGATACAGTGCCATGTTTGCATCCAATGCATCTCCATGCCCAGAAACTTGCTGGATAACCAAGTCCGAGTCGCCAAAACACATGATCCTTTTGATGCCAACACTGGTGGGAACAACCCCATGTGTCCCGGTTGGTAAGGGGCTTTAGTCCCGGTTCCCCAACCGGGACAGGGCAATCGGGACTAAAGCCCCAACCTTTAGTCCCGGTTGCCCTACCAACCGGGACAAAAGGGCGTACATGTGGCCGCAGTAGAGGGCGAGGGGGGTAGCAACCGTCCCAGTACATAACACGAACCGTGACAAATAACTCTCTGCCGCGGCAGAGATTTGAAACATTTCTTTGCCACGGCAGAGAATTCATTTTGGCAATTTTTGTTGCCGCGGCAGCATTTTGGCCACTTTTTGTGCCGTGGCAGAGAATTCATTTATGTTTTTTTATTGTTCATTTAGTTTTTTTGCACTCATCAATGAAGGAACCATTATATTACACAAGATCATCATGACAATATAGATCCAAGTGTCGAACATATTACATTCGATACACGTATCGAGTTCATGCACTACATACAAAATAAGCTCTTTGTACAATCCCTATTGTTTATACACACCCGAATAGTATTCCCCTTTTGGGTTTAGGACTTCTGCATCCAAGAATCCCGACAATTCCTCCTGAATTGCTCGTAAGCGATCCTTTGGCAGAAGACCGTCCCGTAGACGTTCGATCTGATTTAAAAAAGGAGTCAGCCTATATGAATGAAACTAAACACAATTTGATGGTAATTAAAAACTATAGAAATTGTTTACGTATGTGGAGTTTCTCTACATTTCTGCCCTTCTCACAGCACGCCTGCCGGATGAACTCGCAAACATAGTATCCACATAAATTGTTCCCTAGTCCTTGCGTCAGGCACTTTACGAGAACATAGTTCAATCAAAATAATAATCAAGCATGATAATAATGGTATCAAAACTAGAATCAAAGAGATGCGCATATATAGCTAGTGGTGCTTACATCTAGTGCTTGAAATGTAAGCTCCTCTTTCTAAACACCCCTAGCCTTATTGGTGAACCGTTTCCAAGCGATGTCCAGCGAAGAAAACGAATAAAATAAGTTATTAATTACTTGATATCATAAAATTCACGAACGTTGCCGATATAGTGTCGTAATAATTAGAATTACCGCTGGAGAAGCATCTGCATGTCCTTCCACTGCTCAAGGGGTTTATATTTTGAGTCCATGACTAGTACACGCCCTTTGTCAAGTTGAATGATTAACAGAATATACTGGAAGCTGCGCATGCATAACTAATCAATTATATACTTAACATCGAGTAAGCGAAATAGAAAGTGTATACAAGACAATAACACCCACTCGAAGTTGTAAGGAAATAGTATTTCCCTTCTGGTTTCTTGAAACCTTAACGCGTGTACGATATTATCCTCCGTATCCTGGGGGCTTGTTTTGAGATTAGCTTGATGAACCCAGTATGGGTCAATGAAGCCAATGACATAGATTTGTCCTCTGCTGCATTCGAGAATCTTCATTCTGCATATTATAGTATGATTATATACATGCAATAAATGAGGTGAGATAGCTAGAGACTAAATTAATTACAGAATTAGTACTTATAGACAATAGGAACTGATGATCGATTTGTCCAAGGCATCTTGATTGAATAATTGAAATAGTTCATCAAATTCAATGGATATCATGTCATCTATTTCTTTCCCATAATGCTTTTTTGTAACCCTCAGCACTATCCAGTTAGCCCCGGCGTTTGTGACATGCATGTACCAGTTATGCAATCTTCGCATTTTTGTTGGAAGATTATTTACCTCCTCAGGTTTGACGAGAGGTTTGCCGTACTAGTATTTGTATGCTACTTCACTCACGGGGAAGTACTTTAACTGGGATAAGTACTGGGCAATACTCATACCTTGAGCAGCGGCAGCTTCTCCGTATTGTGCAACTACCTCTAGATCATACTGCTCTTCGGCCCCATATTTGCTCGACCCCACATTGGTATGGGAAATCACCTTGAGAGGGGCGCAAGACTATTTTGCTTGTTCTCCGAGCTGGGCAACAGATTTCTCGCTTGCATCAGTACTGCTTTTCGAGATTTTTTGTGCCGCATGTGACTTGAGAATAGAACGCTCATAGACTGATGATAGCTTTGGCTCGGGTTGATTAAAAGTCTTTAGCATTTTGAACACTCTGCCTTTTTGTTCTTTGGTGCTGGGGAACTCTGGCTCTTTCGGCCACCTCAGCTTAGCAAAAAACGCTATCGTTTCCGCATCAACGATAGCCATAGTTTCCTCTTCAGTGCAGTCATAAGCTCTCTTGGGAGGAACCTTTGGTACTTTTGGAAGAGGCTCTTGTTTACGTTTCGGCAATCACTTAGCATGACGCAGAGTAGCGGTACGCTTACGCTTTTTATCTAGAGGCGCCGGCGATGGCTGCCCCGGCGATGGCTGCGCCAAAGATTGGTGAGGCGACGGAGCCGGGTGAGGCGACGAAGACGGCTGCCGCGGCGGCGACGACCTCGCTCGAGACGGGTGAGGCGACGGCGAAGATGGCCTTGGCGTGTGATTTTGAAGCGCGATACATTCCTTTGTCCATAGAATGGTGACGTTTGTTGTGTCTCCCAGTTCAGTCACATCCCCTTCACCTGCAAGGTAGTCAAGCTTCAAAACATCAAAGGTGGGCATGATTTCATCCACCCCGACAACAGCATAGCCCTGTGGAACCGGACGACAGTGGTAAGTTGGTGTGGGTCCAATTGGTAAGGCATAGCCGACCGCCACCTTCATTGATATGTTCACAACTTTGTCATGTAGCTCGCAGTGTGTCATCTGTGTGATATCATCCACTGGGTAGCCAACAGGAGCCATCATCGGTGCACCATCGTCATCGTCATTGTCATCACCCGAGACCTCGGTGGAAGCCACACTACTTTTTCGATTATTCGATAGGCCGGTAGCATCGAATGCAGTGTGCTACTGAGATGGGCCGGTATTACTTTGCTCTTTAAGTGCGTTAATTTCATCTTGTTGTTGCTTTATTCGTTCTCCAATTATACGCATTCGCTCTTTCTGAATATCTGCTTCAACTTCTGCCTTGTCCTTTCTCCTCTGACGGCTTCTATCAGGATATTTCTTCCTCTCTTCAGGAAACCATTCCTCCATGGTTTGGAGCATATTGTGCCTCGTGTTCGTCCATCATGTTCCTTATTTCCAAGGGCGAGTGTGAGCTCATCATTCTCTCTATCGGGAATGAAGTCCCCATCTTTAACAGCCTTTACTGCTTTTCTCATCTTCTCGATTGGCAAGGGGTCTTCTTTATGTTGTATGTTATATATACACTTCCCTTCCGAGTCCAACTTGCCCCCATGCCCGTAAAACCAATTCCTTGCACGTTCGATCCAATCGTCTGTCTCTAGATGATCTTTTTAGCACGTAGTTCCTGCTCAAGTTTCTCCCACTTAAGAATGCCAGCCCTGTAGCCACCTTGCCCCATAGTATGGTGATACTTCTTGTTAGCAGCATTTAGCTTATTCGTTGCAGACATTTTCTTAGATTTTGCTGATGTCTTGTAATTCACAAACTCAGCCCAGAATGGTTTTATCTTCTCAAACTGAATCTTCTTGAAATCCGGAGTCTTCTCTTTCACGACATTGTCAAGGTGCAATCTTTTCTTCCAGTTGGTGAAACACTGGCCCATCTTCTTCAAAGCCCACTCCCTGACCTTAGGCTCCATGGCTCTCCCATGTTCTAAGGCGTCCTCAACTGGATCATCCGCATTTGGATCCATCTCTATCTTCGGTAGTTTGAAATTAAGCATGAGCCTATTCCACACTAAATCTTTGGCCTTGTTAGGGACAAATAAACATGTTCCCTCTTCTTCCGCATCAACAGGCCTATTCCAATTTCGAATGGTGATCGGGATTAAGTCCCTAACGATTACTCTGCATTGTGCCACAAATTTGTTTGCGACAACTTCGGGAGACGTCGGTTTGCCGTCTTCACCGACATCTTCGATCCTGAACCTCTCATGGTCTCCCAACTTTTTGGTTGGGCATCGGCTGCTCTTTTCAGTAGATTTCTCCGATCCAGAGGGCTAAACTAAGAAAGATCGTCGTTATTATTTATATATAGATAGCAGATGATTAATTAATGAATTAATTATATTACATGCACCTCGCCGGAGCAGTCGTCTTCTCGATCACACAAGGCATCGCCTTATCCCTCGCGGAAGGCATCACCTTCAACCTTAAACAAGTCGTCTCTTCCGGCAAAAAGAGGATCACCCTCACCGGAGTTGTTCATAAACGTCGATACATCTAAATTTTCTTCCCTGCGGATCACACCTTGGATCAACTCTTCCTTTTCTTCGTCTCTGTCGTGTGGGTCCATATTTTCTACATAGGTGGAAAAACGTATAAGTCAAACCGGCTAAGGGAGAATGTTAGGTACAGTGTTGAGAGATATTAACCCTAATTCAGAGAAACCCTAATATATACATACACACTAATAAAAATGAATTTACAATATCAAAAAATCTAATTCGTAGAAACCCTCGGGCTTGGATCCTATCGCGAAGAACTAATACCGGAAAGAAAGGCGGCAATCAATACATGGCATAATACAATGCGCAATCAATATGTATGACATGTCAGATTTAGAGATCCTATACTAACCCTAGGTGCAACATCGATTTAAAAGGGTTCGGGATGCCCTAGCAAGTACACACCGGCGAACCCACACGTACATAAGGGGTGTTTATGTTTCTCTAACTAAACTAGGGTTTAAACTAGGGGGTAGTTTTTCATCGGGTCTGGGGCTACCCACAGTGACTGACCAGTGGGGCCGAAGACTAATAATACCTAACTAATTAATAAACCTAATAATACCTAACTAATAATAAACCTAATAATCCAAACTAATAAGCCTAATAAACCTAATATGCTAGGAGCAGTGGATCAGGTAATATAAGCTCAAAGGGAGTAATGCAACAGATAGGACACTCTATCTATCGATAAAAGACCATAGTAGAATTGTATGCATCATGGCAAGAATTGAAATGCTTTCGAAATCATAGGATTATATTATGGTGGGGCTATACTTGCCTTTTCCTATTGATAGCCGAAAGTAGAGCTTCAGGATCCTTGTACTTGACTTGATTACAGTTGGTCAAATATTTGTCTTCGAGCTTCGACGGTGTTGATCTCTGGCTTCGATCTCGATCTCGATGTCGTATTCTACCGAGAAGAACCAAACACCGGAAATAAAGGGAAACAATCAACACATGGCATCGATGCAATTCTCAAGAAAGTATGATGATATGACAAGTTCAATTGCATTGAAATGTAAACCTAAAGCATGCTCTACAATTAATAGGGGTTCCGAGGGGTGAAAACCCTAACTCGGAGAAACTCCGGAACACATGAGAGGGGTGGATTTGTTCTTCTAATTACACTTATCATTTAAGTTGTTGAATAATGTATGATTATAGCTTAGATAGCTAGGTTTCATTTTTCTGAACATTTTGATATATTATTCATATTTTTCTGACTTATAGATTAAAAGTGATTGAATTTATAAGATTATAATTATTTCTGAAATTATTAAAAGCTGGTTAAACTTTTTACACCGCAGGCATCCTAGCCACAGTGACTGACAGAGGGGCCTAGAGCCACCTCAGAAGCCACACAAGCAAAAGTGGTTCAGGGGCATTTTTCACTCGGGCTGGGGCTAGCCAGAGATTCTGACCTGTGGGCCAGAGGCCACACAGGCAAGCCACGCAGGCAACCTGGGTCCCTGGATGGCCCCTTGACCAGGTCTATGCGCGCTGACGCACGGGTGACGTCATGTCGGCGGTGGCTTGCAGGACGGTGACGGGGAACAGCGTTAGGGGGCGATCTAGGGCGTGTGCGTGCACGCGTTAGAGAGAGGAGGTTGAGGCGAGCCAAAGAGTAGCGGTGCCGCCTCGAAAAGGTCACCGGAGAGGGGAGCACGACGACGAGCGACGGTGGTGGCAGGTGGTCGACGGGGAGTAGGAACCAGAGCGAGAGGGGGAGAGAGAGAGGGTCCACGAGGACTGGTAGCTCACCAGGTGTGTGGTGGTGGTGTCGAGGAGGCGAGGTCGGGAGCCGGCGAATCGACGATGGCGGGCGTCACCCGGGCTCGAGGGATACAAAGTCGTTGGCGACGATTGGGAGCGAGCGGGGCCGATTCCTTCGGGGAGAAGCCTCGGGGCGACGACGCGAAGCTTCCTGCAGGCTTGGCTGGGCGAGGGGCGGCCGGTAGGGCGTGCAGGGCGGCGGGGCAGCCTGACGGCGTCATGCGCGAGAAGAGATTGTGAGATGGGGAAGAAGAAGAGGAGGGGTACCCAGTTATTAACCAAAGGACCTTTTGTCCCGGTTGTTGGCTCCAACCGGGACTAAAGGGTACGTCCCGGTTGGAGCCACCAACTGGGACGTATACTCCACTTTTTTCAGCAGACCAAGAGTTGGTGCGCGCAGGGGTATTTAGTCCCGGTTGGTTGCTCCAACCGGGACATATGACCCTGTTTTCAAATGTTTTCAGGAATTTTCTCTCTGTTCCCGCCTTATTTTTTATTTTGGGGTTTAAATTTGTAATGTTTTTTAAATGATAATTACTTTGGAATTTAGAAAAACTTTAAACATAAAAAGTGTTTCAATTTGAATAACTAATTCAAAACCATTTTCTCTTTTTAAAAATAATTAATGTAACCATTTAAACTATGAACCATTTAAAACTAAAAATGAATTAGCTTATATTTTTTGAATATTAATTTGGAATTTAGAAAAACTTTAAACATAAAAAGTGTTTGGATTTGAATAACTAATTCAAAACCATTTTCTATTTTTAAAAATAATTAATGCAACCATTTAAAATTAAAAATGAATTAACTTATATTTTTTGAATATTAATTTGGAATTTAGAAAAACTTTAAACATAAAAAGTGTTTGTATTTGAATAACTAATTCAAGAACATTTTATGTTTTTAAAAAATAATTAATGTAACCATTTAAAATTAAAAATGAATTAACTTATATTTTGTGAATATTAATTTGGAATTTAGAAAAACTTTAAACATAAAAAAGTGTTTGGATTTGAATAACTAATTCAAAACCATTTTCTATTTTTAAAAATAATTAATGCAACCATTTAAAATTAAAAATGAATTAACTTATATTTTTTGAATATTAGTTTGGAATTTAGAAAAACTTTAAACATAAAAAGTATTTGGATTTGAATAACTAATTCAAAACCATTTTATGTTTTTAAAAAATAATTAATGTAACCATTTAAAATATGAACCATTTAAAATTAAAAATGAATTAACTTATATTTTTTGAATATTAATTTGGAATTTAGAAAAACTTTAAACATAAAAAGTGTTTGAATTTGAATAAATAATTCAAAACCATTTTCTGTTTTCAAAAAAAATTAATGTAACCATTTAAACTATGAACCATTTAAAATTAAAAATGAATTAACTTATATTTTTTGAATATTAATTTGGAATTTATAAAAACTTTAAACATAAAAAGTGTTTGGATTTGAATAACTAATTCAAAACTATTTTCTGTTTTTAATTTGGATTTGAATTAACTTATATTTTTTATATATTAATGGGGAGGAAAAAAAGGACGGGAAATAATGGGCAAAAAGAAAATTTTACTAGGATAGAACTGGAATTAAAGTACATAACGTAGCTAACACAAAGGTACATAGAAGAACTGAAAATTAAGATACATGGCCAGATTAAGCCACAATCGGCCGAACTTGTTTTGCAATGTTGGAGTGATTCAGTCATGCTCCTGCCTACACCTGTAATACTCGCCACTGTAGTCATCATACTCGCTGCGGCCATCGTCGCTGTCGTCGTCAGGGTCGCCGTAGTTGAACCTTGAAGGCTGAGTACGAGTGGGCTGGACTTGAGAGTAGAGCAGGCGGGGGTTAGAGTCGGCGACCGTGTCGTAGGCCATGACGCTCTGGAGGAAAGCCGACGGCCGGCCTCGTTGAAGTTCAGAGGAGGTGGGCCGTCCTCCTCGTGCCTGGCGAGCGCCCTCTCACGCCGTTCCACGAAGAAGGCTTCCCAAGTCAGGAAATAGTCGGGATGCCATCTAGGATTCCTCCGCTGCTCTGGCGTGAGCTCGAAGTAGTAGTGGTTCGTGATGGCGATCCGGCGCACCACACCTAGAGGGACAGGAGGAACCGGCATGCCTCCGGCGCTCAGCATCCAGCCGACGGAGACATAGTAGCCCGGCGGGCATGGGTAGTTCGAGGCGCAAAGTGCCTCCGCCTCCCTGGGGGGTTAGTGCTACGGTGTAAGTCATGGGAAAGAGTGATGAGGTTGCAGATATGAGTCTAGAGATGTGCAATGACAATGGAGGCCAACCCTACATATATATATAATGAGAAAGGGCAGGAAGATAACTGGCGGGAAGAACTAGTGGGAAAAACTGGCGGGAAGAAATGGCGGGAAGAACTGGCGGGAAAAAATTGCGGGGAGAAAAATGGCGGGAAGAAATTACGGAAAAAAATGGCGGGGAGAAAATGGCTCATTTAGAACTTGCATTGGATCTCTGAAGAAACCACATATTGCGAGTCTAAAAATGATTTTTTGCAAAAAATCACGGGCGTTAGATCATGTACCTGTAGTACAAACAGGACCTACTTCCTGCCGATTCGGTAGACATTTGTCCTTTTTACCCGGGATGGACGAAAAGGTTTGAGATGTCCCGGTTGGGAGATCGTCCATGTAGGGCGGTCTAGTATTTGAGGAAAATGGGACGGTAGCATTCTGAAACAGCATTTTGGTGGTTACTTCACAAAACAACCCGTTTTTGCGCTCAGAAAATGGAAAAGCACTTTTCCATGCGACAAAAAGGAAAACTTCCTCCTGCAACATTGTTCTCCATACCAATGTCCACAAGCATGCATAATATGGGCACAGCATCACAAACTATGCCGTGATTCAGCAAATAACATCGGTCATTTGGACCGAAAGCCATGAAACCTCGAACATGATAGGTCATTTTGTGAAGGTTTTTTCGAGACATGATCAATATACCAAGTCTGGTATTTTTCCTTTCAACTATGTCACATAATATGATACCACGCGAAGGATTTTCATTGTTCGGATTTTTTTTGAATTTATCATGCCCGTTTTGAATTTTTTGAATTTCTAACTATGGTCGAACCGGCGTGCATGAAGATAGGGGACGAGCATCGTTAGAACTTGCATTGGATCTCCTAAGAAACCACATATTGCGAGTCTAAAAATGATTTTTCCAAAAAATCATGGGCGTTAGATCATGTACCTGTAGTACAAACCGGACCCACTTCCTACCGATTCGGCAGACATTTGTCCTTTTTACACGGGATGGACGAAAAGGTTTAAGATGTCCTAGTTGGAAGATAGTCCATGTAAGGTGGTATAGTATTTTAGAAAAATGGGACAGTAGCATTCTGAAAAAGCATTTTTGTGGTTACTTCACAAAACGACCCGTTTTGTGCGCTCAGAAAATGGAAAAGGGCTTTTCCGTGCGACAAAAAGGAAAACTTCCTCCTGCAACATTGTTCTCCATACCAATGTCCACATGCATGCATAATATGGGCATAGCATCACAAACTATGTCGTGATTCAGCACATAATATCGGTCATTTGGACCGAAAGCTATGAAACCTCAAACATGATAGGTCATTTTGTGAAGGTTTTTTCAAGACATGATCAATATACCAAGTCTGGTATTTTTCCTTTCAACTATTTCACATAATATGATACCACGCGAAGGATTTTCACTGTTCGGATTTTCTTTGAATTTCTTATGCCCGTTTTGAATTTTTTGAATTTCTATCTATGGTCGAACCGGCATGCATGAAGATAGGGGACAAGCATCCTTAGAACTTGCATTGGATCTCTGAAGAAACCACATATTGCGAGTCTAAAATTGATTTTTTCAAAAAATCACGGGCGTTAGATCATGTACATGTAGTACAAACCGGACCCACTTCCTACCGATTCGGCAGACATTTGTCCTTTTTACCCGGGATGGACGAAAAGGTTTGAGATGTCCCGGTTGGGAGATAGTCCATGTAAGGTGGTCTAGTATTTTGGGAAAATGGGACGGTAGCATTCTGAAACAGCATTTTGGTGGTTACTTCACAAAACGACCCGTTTTTTGCGCTCGGAAAATGGAAAAGCACTTTTCCGTGCGACAAAAAGGAAAACTTCCTCCTGCAACATTGTTCTCCATACCAATGTCCACATGCATGCATAATATGGGCACAACATCACAAACTATGCCGTGATTCAGCACATAACATCGGTCATTTGGACCGAAAGCCATGAAACCACGAACATGATAGGTCATTTTGTGAAGGTTTTTTCGAGACATGATCAATATACCAAGTCTAGTATTTTTCCTTTCAACTATGTCACATAATATGACACCACGCGAAGGATTTTCATTGTTCGGATTTTTTTTAAATTTCTCATGCCCGTTTTGAATTTTTTGAATTTCTAACTATGGTTGAACCGACGTGCATGAAGATAGGGGACGAGCATCGTTAGAACTTGCATTGGATCTCCGAAGAAACCACATATTGCGAGTCTAAAAATGATTTTTTCAAAAAATCACTGGCGTTAGATCATGTACCTGTAGTACAAACCGGACCCACTTCCTACCGATTCGGCAGACATTTGTCCTTTTTACCCGGGATGGACGAAAAGGTTTAAGATGTCCTAGTTGGGAGATAGTCCATGTAAGGTGGTCTAGTATTTTAGGAAAAGGGGACAGTAGCATTCTGAAAAAGCATTTTTGTGGTTACTTCACAAAACGACCCGTTTTGTGCGCTCAGAAAATGGAAAAGGGCTTTTCCGTGCGACAAAAAGGAAAACTTCCTCCTGCAATATTGTTCTCCATACCAATGTCCACATGAATGCATAATATGGGCACAACATCACAAACTATGCCGTGATTCAGCACATAACATCGGTCATTTGGACCGAAAGCCATGAAACCTCGAACATGATAGGTCATTTTGTGAAGGTTTTTTCGAGACATGATCAATATACCAAGTTTGGTATTTTTCCTTTCAACTATGTCACATAATATGACACCACGCGAAGAATTTTCATTGTTCGGATTTTTTTTGAATTTCTTATGCCCGTTTTGAATTTTTTGAATTTCTAACTATGGTCTAACCGGCGTGCATAAAGATAGGGGACGAGCATCCTTAGAACTTGCATTGTATCTCTGAAGAAACCACATATTGCGAGTCTAAAAATGATTTTTTCAAAAAAATCACGGGCGTTAGATCATGTACCTGTAGTACAAACCGGACCCACTTCCTACCGATTCGGCAGACATTTGTCCTTTTTAACCGGGATGGACGAAAAGGTTTGAGATGTCCCAGTTGGGAGATAGTCCATGTAAGGTGGAGTTGTATTTTAGGAAAATGGGACAGTAGCATTCTGAAACAGCATTTTGGTGGTTACTTCACAAAACGACCCATTTTTTACGCTCGAAAATGGAAAACGGCTTTTCCGTGTGACAAAAAGGAAAACTTCCTCCTGCAACATTGTTCTCCATACCAATGTCCACACGCATGCATAATATGGGCACAACATCACAAAACTATGCCGTGATTCAGCACATAACATCGGTCATTTGGACCGAAAGCCATGAAACCTCGAACATGATAGGTCATTTTGTGAAGGTTTTTTCACGCCATGATAAATATACCAAATCTGATATTTTTCCTTTCAACTATGTCACATAATATGACACCACGCGAAGGATTTTCATTGTTCGGATTTTTTTGAATTTCTTATGCCCGTTTTGAATTTTTTGAATTTCTAACTATGGTCGAACCTGCGTGCATGAAGATAGGGTACAAGCATCGCTAGAACTTGCATTGGATATCTGAAGAAACCACATATTGCAAGTCTAAAAATGATTTTTTCAAAAAATCACGGGCGTTAGATCATGTACCTGTATTACAAACCGGACCCACTTCCTACCGATTCGGCAGACATTTGTCCTTTTTACCCGGGATGGACGAAAAGGTTTGAGATGTCCCGGTTGGGAGATAGTCCATGTAAGATGGTGTAGTATTTTAGGGAAATGGGACGGTAGCGTTCTGAAACAGCATTTTGGTGGTTACTTCACAAAACGACCCGTTTTTTGCGCTCGGAAAATGGAAAAGGGCTTTTCCGTGCGACCCGTTCTCCATACCAATGTCCACATGCATGCATAATATGGGCACAACATCACAAACTATGCCGTGATTCAGCACATAACATCGGTCATTTGGACCGAAAGCCATGAAACCTCGAACATGATCGGTCAATTTGTGAAGGTTTTTTCGAGAAATGGTCAATTTACCAAGTCTGGTGTTTTTCCAACGATTTTCATTGTTCGGATTTTTTTTTTGAATTTCTTATGCCCGTTTTGAATTTTTTGAATTTCTAACTATGGTCGAACCGGCGTGCATGAAGATAGGGGACGAGCATCCTTAGAACTTGCATTGGATCTCTGAAGAAACCACATATTGCGAGTCTAAAAATGATTTTTTTTTTAAATCGCGGGCGTTAGATCATGTACCTGTAGTATAAACCGGACCCACTTCCTACCGTTTCGGTAGACATTTGTCCTTTTTACCCGGGATGGACGAAAAGGTTTGAGATGTCCCGGTTGGGAGATAGTCCATGTAAGGTGGTCTAGTATTTAAGAAAATGGGACGGTAGCATTCTGAAACTGCATTTTGGTGGTTACTTCACAAAACGACCCGTTTGTTGCGCTCGGAAAATGGAAAAGGGATTTTCCGTGCGACAAAAAGGAAAACTTCCTCCTGCAACATTGTTCTTCATACCAATGTCCACATGCATGCATAATATGGGCAGAACATCACAAACTATGCCGTGGTTCAGCACATAACATTGGTCATTTGGACCGAAAGCCATGAAACCACGAACATGAGACGTCATTTTGTGAAGGTTTTTTCGAGACATGATCAATATACCAAGTCTGGTATTTTTCCTTTCAACTATTTCGCATAATATGACACCACGCGAAGGATTTTCATTGTTTGGATTTTTTTTGAATTTATTATGTCAGTTTTGAATTTTTTGAATTTCTAACTATGGTCGAACCTGCGTGCATGAAGATAGCGGACGAGCATCCTTAGAACTTGCATTGGATATCTGAAGAAACCACATATTGCGAATCTAAAAATGATTTTTTCAAAAAATCACGGGCGTTAGATCATGTACCTGTAGTACAAACCGGACCCTCTTTCTACCGATTCGGCAGACATTTGTCCTTTTTACCCGGGATGGACGAAAAGGTTTGAGATGTCCCGGTTGGGAGATAGTCCATGTAATGTGGTCTAGTATTTTAGGAAAATGGGACGGTAGTATTCTGAAACAGCATTTTGGTGGTTACTTCATAAAACGACACGTTTTTTGCGCTCGGAAAATGGAAAAGGGCTTTTCCGTGCGACAAAAAGGAAAACTTCCTCCTGCAACATTGTTCTCCATACCAATTTCCACATGCATGCATAATGTGGGCACATCAACACAAACTATGCCGTGATTCAGCACATAACATCGGTCATTTGGACCGTAAGCCATGAAACCTCGAACATGATATGTCATTTTGTGAAGGTTTTTTCGAGACATGATCAATATACCAAATCTGGTATTTTTCCTTTCAACTATGTCACATAATATGACACCACGCGAAGGATTTTCATTGTTCAGATTTGTTTTGAATTTCTTATGTCTGTTTTGAATTTTTTTAATTTCTAACTATGGTCGAACCGGCGTGCATGAAGATAGCGGACGAGCATCGTTAGAACTTGCATTGGATATCTGAAGAAACCACATATTGCGAGTCTAAAAATGATTTTTTCAAAAAATCACGGGCGTTAGATCATGTACCTGTAGTACAAACCGGACCTACTTCCTACCGATTCGGCATACATTTGTCCTTTTTACACGGGATGGACGAAAAGGTTTGAGATGTCCCGGTTGGGAGATAGTCCATGTAAGGTGGTCTAGTATTTTAGGAAAATAGGACGTTAGCATTCTGAAAAAGCATTTTGGTGGTTACTTCACAAAACGACCCGTTTTGTGCGCTCAGAAAATGGAAAAGGGCTTTTCTATGGGACAAAAAGGAAAACTTCCTCCTGCAACATTGTTCTCCATACCAATGTCCACATGCATGCATAATATGGGCACAACATCACAAACTATGTCGTGATTCAGCACATAACATCGGTCATTTGGACCGAAAGCCATGAAACCTCGAACATGATAGGTCATTTTGTGAAGGTTTTTTCGAGACATGGTCAATTTACCAAGTCTGGTGTTTTTCCAAGGATTTTCATTGTTCGGATTTTTTTTTGAATTTCTTATGCCCGTTTTGAATTTTTTGAATTTCTAACTATGGTCGAACCGGCGTGCATGAAGATAGGGGACGAGCATCCTTAGAACTTGCATTGGATCTCTGAAGAAACCACATATTGCGAATCTAAAAATGATTTTTTTTAAATCACGGGCGTTAGATCATGTACCTGTAGTGTAAACCGGACCCACTTCCTACCTTTTCGGTAGACATTTATCCTTTTTACCCGGGATGGACCAAAAGGTTTGAGATGTCCCGGTTGGGAGATAGTCCATGTAAGGTGGTCTAGTATTTTAGGAAAATGGGACAGTAGCATTCTAAAACAGCATTTTGGTGGTTACTTCACAAAACGACCCGTTTTTTACGCTCGGAAAATGGAAAAGGAATTTTTTGTGCGACAAAAAGGAAAACTTCCTCCTACAAGATTGTTCTCCATACCAATGTCCACATGCATTCATAATATGGGCACAACATCACAAACTATGCCGTGATTCAGCACATAACATGGGTCATTTGGATCGAAAGCCATGAAACTACGAACATGATAGGTCATTTTGTGAAGGTTTATTCGAGACATGATCAATATACCAAGTCTGGTATTTTTCCTTTCAACTATGTCAGATAATATGACACCCCGCGAAGGATTTTCATTGTTTGAATTTTTTTGAATTTCTTATGCCCGTTTTGAATTTTTTGAATTTCTAACTATGGTCGAACCTGCGTGCATGAAGATAGCGGACGAGCATCCTTAGAACTTGCATTGGATCTCTGAAGAAACCACATATTGCGAGTCTAAAAATGATTTTTTCAAAAAATCATGGGCGTTAGATCATGTACCTGTAGTACAAACCGGACCCTCTTTCTACCGATTCGGCAGACATTTGTCCTTTTTACCCGGGATGGACGAAAAGGTTTGAGATGTCCCGGTTGGGTGATAGTCCATGTAATGTGGTCTAGTATTTTAGGAAAATGGGATGGTAGTATTCTGAAATAGCATTTTGGTGGTTACTTCATAAAACGACCCGTTTTTTGCGCTCGGAAAATGGAAAAAGGGCTTTTCCGTGCGACAAAAAGGAAAAATTCCTCCTGCAACATTGTTCTCCATAACATTGTCCACATGCATGCATAATATGGGCACAGCATCACAAACTATGCTGTGATTCAGCACATAACATCGGTCATTTGGACCGAAAGCCATGAAACCTCGAACATGATATGTCATTTTGTGAAGGTTTTTTCGAGACATGATCAATATACCAAGTCTGGTATTTTTCCTTTCAACTATGTCACATAATATGACACCACGTGAAGGATTTTCATTGTTCGGATTTGTTTTGAATTTCTTATGCCCGTTTTTAATTTTTTGAATTTCTAACTATGGTCGAACCGACGTGCATGAAGATAGGGGACGAGCATCCTTAGAACTTGCATTGGATCTATGAAGAAACCACATATTATGAGTCTAAAAATGATTTTTTCAAGAAATCACGGGAGTTAGATCATGTACCTGTAGTACAAACCGGACCTACTTCCTACCGATTCGGCATACATTTGTCCTTTCTACACGGGATGGACGAAAAGGTTTGAGATGTCCCGGTTGGGAGATAGTCCGTGTCAGGTGGTCTAGTATTTTAGGAAAATAGGACGGTAGCATTCTTAAAAAGCATTTTGGTGGTTACTTCACAAAACGACCCGTTTTGTGCGCTCGAAAAATGGAAAAAGGGCTTTTCCGTGCGACAAAAAGGAAAACTTCCTCCTGCAACATTTTTCTCTATACCAATGTCCACATGAATGCATAATATGGGTACAACATCACACACTATGCCGTGATTCAGCACATAACAGTGGTCATTTGGACCGAAAGCCATGAAACCACGAACATGATAGGTCATTTCGTGAAGGTTTTTTTCGAGACATGATCAATATACCAAGGCAGGTATTTTTCCGTTCAACTATGTCACATAATATGACACCACGCGAAGAATTTTCATTGTTTGGATTTTTTTGAATTTCTTATGCCTGTTTTGAATTTTTTGAATTTCTAATATGGTCGAACCGGCGTGCATGAAGATAGGGGACGAGCATCCTTAGAACTTGCATTGGATCTCTGAAGAAACCACATATTGTGAGTCTAAAAATGATTTTTTTTTTAAATCACGGGCGTTAGATCATGTACCTGTAGTATAAACCGGACCCACTTCCTACCGATTCGGCAGACATTTGTCCTTTTTACCTGGGATGGACGAAAAGGTTTGATATGTCCCGGTCGTGAGATAGTCCATGTAGGGTGGTCTAGTATTTTAGTAAAATGGGATGGTAGCATTCTGAAACAGCATTTTGGTGGTTACTTCACAAAACGACCCGTTTTTTGCGCTCGGAAAATAGAAAAGGGCTTTTCCGTGCGACAAAAAGGACAACTTCCTCCTGCAACATTGTTCTCCATACCAATGTCCACATGCATGCATAATATGGGCACAGCATCACAAACTATGTCGTGATTCAGCACATAATATCGGTCATTTGGACCGAAAGCCATGAAACCTCGAACATGATAGGTCATTTTGTGAAGGTTTTTTCGAGACATGATCAATATACCAAGTTTGGTATTTTTCCTTTGAACTATGTCACATAATATGACACCACGCGAAGGATTTTCATTGTTCGGATTTTTTTTTAATTTCTTATGCCCGTTTTGAATTTTTTGAATTTCTAACTATGGTCGAACCAGCGTGCATGAAGATAGGGGACGAGCATCCTTAGAACTTGCATTGGATCTCTAAAGAAACCACATGCGAGTATAAAATTGATTTTTTCAAAAAATCACGGGCGTTACATCATGTACCTGTAGTATAAACCGGACCCACTTCCTACCGATTCGGCAGACATTTGTCCTTTTTACCCGGGATGGACGAAAAGGTTTGAGATGTCCCGGTTGGGAGATAGTCCATGTAAGGTGGTCTAGTATTTTGGGAAAATGGGACGATAGCATTCTGAAACAGCATTTTGGTGGTTACTTCACAAAACGACCCGTTTTTTGCGCTCGGAAAATGGAAAAGGGCTTTTCCGTCCGACAAAAAGGAAAACTTCCTCCTACAACATTGTTCTCCATACCAATGTCCAAATTCATGCATAATATGGGCACAACATCACAAACTATGCCGTGACTCACCACATAACATCGGTCATTTGGACCGAAAGCCATGAAACCTCGAACATGATAGGTCATTTTGTGAAGGTTTTTTCGAGACATGATAAATATACCAAGTCTGGTATTTTTCCGTTCAACTATGTCATATAATACGACACCACGCGAAGGATTTTCATTGTTCGGATTTTTTTTGAATTTCTCATGCCCGTTTTGAATTTTTTGAATTTCTAACTATGGTCGAACCGGCGTGCATGAAGATAGGGGACGAGCATCGTTAGAACTTGCATTGGATCTCCGAAGAAACCACATATTGCGAGTCTAAGAATGATTTTTTCAAAAAATCACGGGCGTTAGATCATGTACCTGTAGTACAAACCGGACCCACTTCCTACCGATTCGGCAGACATTTGTCCTTTTTACCCGGGATGGACGAAAAGGTTTAAGATGTCCTAGTTGGGAGATAGTCCATGTAAGGTGGTCTAGTATTTTAGGAAAATGGGACAGTAGCATTCTGAAAAAGCATTTTTGTGGTTACATCACAAAACGACCCGTTTTGTGCGCTAAGAAAATGGAAAAGGGCTTTTCCGTGTGACAAAAAGGAAAACTTCCTCCTGCAACATTATTCTCCATACCAATGTCCACATGAATGCATAATATGGGCACAACATCACAAACTATGCCGTGATTCAGCACATAACATCGGTCATTTGGACCGAAAGCCATGAAACCTCGAACA
The DNA here is from genome assembly GCA_910589765.1 of Avena atlantica. NCBI lineage: Eukaryota > Viridiplantae > Streptophyta > Magnoliopsida > Poales > Poaceae > Avena > Avena atlantica. The sequence continues at coordinate 306,747,249 of OU342736.1, forward strand.
TGATAGGTCATTTTGTGAAGGTTTTTTCGAGACATGATCAATATACCAAGTCTGGTATTTTTCCTTTCAACTATGTCACATAATATGACACCACGCGAAGAATTTTCATTGTTCGGATTTTTTTTTGAATTTCTTATGCCCGTTTTCAATTTTTTGAATTTCTAACTATGGTCTAACCGGCGTGCATGAAGATAGGGGACGAGCATCCTTAGAACTTGCATTGGATCTTTGAAGAAACCACATATTGCGAGTCTAAAAATGATTTTTTCAAAAAATCACGAGCGTTAGATCATGTACCTATAGTACAAACCGGACCCACTTCCTACCGATTCGGCAGACATTTGTCCTTTTTACCCGGGATGGACGAAAAGGTTTGAGATGTCCCGGTTGGGAGATAGTCCATGTAAGGTGGTCTAGTATTTTAGAAAAATGGGACAGTAGCATTTTGAAACAGCATTTTGGTGGTTACTTCACAAAACGACACATTTTTTGCGCTCGGAAAATGGAAAAGGGCTTTTCCGTGCGACAAAAAGGAAAACATCCTCCTGCAACATTGTTCTCCATACCAATGTCCACATGCATGCATAATATGGGCACAGCATCATAAACTATGCCATGATTCAGCACATAACATCGGTCATTTGGACCCAAAGCCATGAAACCTCGAACATGATAGGTCATTTTGTGAAGGTTTTTTCGAGCCATGATAAATATACCAAGTCTGATATTTTTCCTTTCAACTATGTCACATAATATGACACCACGCGAAGGATTTTCATTGTTCGGATTTTTTTTGAATTTCTTATGCCCGTTTAGAATTTTTTGAATTTCTAACTGTGGTCGAACCGGCGTGCATGAAGATAGGGTACGAGCATCGCTAGAACTTGCATTGGATCTCTGAAGAAACCACATATTGCGAGTCTAAAAATGATTTTTACAAAAAATCACGGGCGTTAGATCATGTACCTGTATTACAAACTGGACCCACTTCCTACCGATTCAGCAGATATTTGTCCTTTTTACCCGGGATGGACGAAAAGGTTTGAGATGTCCCGGTTGGGAGATAGTCCATGTAAGATGGACTAGTATTTTAGAGAAATGGGACGGTAGCATTCTGAAACAGCATTTTAGTGGTTACTTCACAAAACGACCCATTTTTTGTGCTCGGAAAATGGAAAAGGGCTTTTCCGTGCGACAAAAATAAAACTTCCTCCTGCAACATTGTTCTCCATACCAATATCCACACGCATGCATAATATGGGCACAACATCACAAACTATGCCGTGATTCAGCACATAACATCAGTCATTTGGACCGAAAGCCATGAAACCTCGAACATGATAGGTCATTTTGTGAAGGTTTTTTCGAGACACGGTCAATTTACCAAGTCTGGTGTTTTTCCAAGGATTTTCATTGTTCGGATTTTTTTTTGAATTTCTTATGCCCGTTTTGAATTTTTTGAATTTCTAACTATGGTCGAACCGGCGTGCATGAAGATAGGGGACGAGCATCCTTAGAACTTGCGTTGGATCTCTGAAGAAACCACATATTGCGAGTCAAAAATGATTTTTTTTTAAATCACGGGCGTTAGATCATGTACCTATAGTATAAACTGGACCCACTTCCTACCGTTTCGGTAGACATTTGTCCTTTTTACCCGGGATGGACGAAAAGGTTTGAGATGTCCCGGTTGGGAGATAGTCCATGTAAGGTGGACTAGTATTTTAGGAAAATGGGACGGTAGCATTCTGAAACAGCATTTTGGTGGTTACTTCACAAAACGACCCGTTTTTTGTGCTCGGAAAATGGAAACGGGATTTTCCGTGCGACAAAAAGGAAAACTTCCTCCTGCAACATTGTTCTCCATACCAATGTCCACATGCATTCATAATATGGGCACAACATCACAAACTATGCCGTGATTCAGCACATAACATCGGTCATTTGGACCGAAAGCCATGAAACCTCGAACATGATAGGTCATTTTGTGAAGATTTTTTCGAGACATGATCAATATACCAAGTCTGGTATTTTTTCTTTCAACTATGTCACATAATATGACACCACGCGAAGGATTTTCATTGTTCGGATTTGTTTTGAATTTCTTATTTCCCGTTTTGAATTTTTTGAATTGCTAACTATGGTCGAACCGGCGTGCATGAAGATAGGGGACGAGCATCGTTAGAACTTGCATTGGATCTCTGAAGAAACCACATATCGTGAGTCTAAAAATGATTTTTTCAAGAAATCACGGGCGTTAGATCATGTACCTGTAGTACAAACCGGACCTACTTCCTACCGATTCGGCATACATTTGTCCTTTTTACACGGGATGGACGAAAAGGTTTGAGATGTCCCGGTTGGGAGATAGTCCATGTCAGGTGGTCTAGTATTTTAGGAAAATGGGACGGTAGCATTCTGAAAAAGCATTTTGGTGGTTACTTAACAAAACGACCCGTTTTGTGCGCTCGGAAAATGGAAAAAGGGCTTTTCCGTGCGACAAAAATAAAACTTCCTCCTGCAACATTGTTCTCCATACCAATGTCCACACGCATGCATAATATGGGCACAACATCACAAACTATGCCGTGATTCAGCACATAACATCGGTCATTTGGACCAAAAGCCATGAAACCTCGAACATGATAGGTCATTTTGTGAAGGTTTTTTCGAGACATGGTCAATTTACCAAGTCTGGTGTTTTTCCAAGGATTTTCATTGTTCGGATTTTTTTTGAATTTCTTATGCCCGTTTTGAATTTTTTGAATTTCTAACTATGGTCGAACCGGCGTGCATGAAGATAGGGGACGAGCATCCTTAGAACTTGCATTGGATCTCTGAAGAAACCACATATTGCGAGTCTAAAAATGATTTTTTTTAAATCACGGGCGTTAGATCATGTACCTATAGTATAAACTGGACCCACTTCCTACCGTTTCGGTAGATATTTGTCCTTTTTACCCGGGATGGACGAAAAGGTTTGAGATGTCCCGGTTGGGAGATAGTCCATGTAAGGTGGTCTAGTATTTTAGGAAAATGGGACGGTAGCATTCTGAAACAGCATTTTGGTGGTTACTTCACAAAACGACCCGTTTTTTGCGCTCGGAAAATGGAAAAGTGATTTCCGTGCGACAAAAAGGAAAACTTCCTCCTGCAACATTGTTCTCCATACCAATGTCCTCATGCATTTATAATATGGGCACAACATCACAAACTATGCCGTGATTCAGCATATAACATTGGTCATTTGGACTGAAAGCCATGAAACCTCGAACATGATAGGTCATTTCGTGAAGGTTTTTTTTGAGACATGATCAATATACCAAGTCTGGTATTTTTCTTTCAACTATGTCAAAAAATATGACACCACGCGAAGAATTTTCATTGTTCGGATTTTTTTTTGAATTTCTTATGCCCGTTTTGAATTTTTTGAATTTCTAACTATGGTCGAACCGGCGTGCATGAAGATAGGGGACGAGCATCCTTAGAACTTGCATTGGATCTCTGAAGAAACCACATATTGCGAGTCTAAAAATGATTTTTTTTAAAATCACGGGCGTTAGATCATGTACCTGTAGTATAAACTGGACCCACTTCCTACCGTTTCGGCAGACATTTGTCCTTTTTACCCGGGCTTGACGAAAAGGTTTGAGATGTCCCGGTTGGGAGATAGTCCATGAAAGGCGGGCTAGTATTTTAGGAAAATGGGACGGTAGCATTCTGAAACAGCATTTTGGTGGTTACTTCACAAAACGACCCGTTTTTTGCGCTCGGAAAATGGAAAAGGGCTTTTCCGTGCGACAAAAAGGACAACTTCCTCCTGCAACATTGTTCTCCATACCAATGTCCACATGCATTCATAATATGGGCACAGCATCACAAACTATGCCGTGATTCAGCACATAACATCGGTCATTTGGACCGAAAACCATGAAACCTCCAACATGATAGGTCATTTTGTGAAGGTTTTTTCGAGACATGATCAATATACCAAGTCTGGTATTTTTCCTTTCAACTATGTCACATAATATGACACCACGCGAAGGATTTTCATTGTTCGGATTTGTTTTGAATTTCTTATTTCCCGTTTTGAATTTTTTGGATTGCTAACTATGGTCGAACCGGCGTGCATGAAGATAGGGGACGAGCATCGTTAGAACTTGCATTGGATCTCTGAAGAAACCACATATCGTGAGTCTAAAAATGATTTTTTCAAGAAATCACGGGCGTTAGATCATGTACCTGTAGTACAAACCGGACCTACTTCCTACCGATTCGGCATACATTTGTCCTTTTTACACGGGATGGACGAAAAGGTTTGAGATGTCCCGGTTGGGAGATAGTCCATGTCAGGTGGTCTAGTATTTTAGGAAAATGGGACGGTAGCATTCTGAAAAAGCATTTTGGTGGTTACTTCACAAAACGACCCGTTTTGTGCGCTCGGAAAATGGAAAAAGGGCTTTTCCGTGCGACAAAAATAAAACTTCCTCCTGCAACATTGTTCTCCATACCAATGTCCACACGCATGCATAATATGGGCACAACATCACAAACTATGCCGTGATTCAGCACATAACATCGGTCATTTGGACCGAAAGCCATGAAACCTCGAACATGATAGGTCATTTTGTGAAGGTTTTTTCGAGACATGGTCAATTTACCAAGTCTGGTGTTTTTCCAAGGATTTTCATTGTTCGGATTTTTTTTGAATTTCTTATGCCCGTTTTGAATTTTTTGAATTTCTAACTATGGTCGAACCGGCGTGCATGAAGATAGGGGACGAGCATCCTTAGAACTTGCATTGGATCTCTGAAGAAACCACATATTGCGAGTCTAAAAATGATTTTTTTTAAATCACGGGCGTTAGATCATGTACCTATAGTATAAACTGGACCCACTTCCTACCGTTTCGGTAGACATTTGTCCTTTTTACCCGGGATGGACGAAAAGGTTTGAGATGTCCCGGTTGGGAGATAGTCCATGTAAGGTGGTCTAGTATTTTAGGAAAATGGGACGGTAGCATTCTGAAACAGCATTTTGGTGGTTACTTCACAAAACGACCCGTTTTTTGCGCTCGGAAAATGGAAAAGTGATTTCCGTGCGACAAAAAGGAAAACTTCCTCCTGCAACATTGTTCTCCATACCAATGTCCTCATGCATTTATAATATGGCCACAACATCACAAACTATGCCATGATTCAGCATATAACATTGGTCATTTGGACTGAAAGCCATGAAACCTCGAACATGATAGGTCATTTCGTGAAGGTTTTTTTTGAGACATGATCAATATACCAAGTCTGGTATTTTTCTTTCAACTATGTCACAAAATATGACACCACGCGAAGAATTTTCATTGTTCGGATTTTTTTTTGAATTTCTTATGCCCGTTTTGAATTTTTTGAATTTCTAACTATGGTCGAACCGGCGTGCATGAAGATAGGGGACGAGCATCCTTAGAACTTGCATTGGATCTCTGAAGAAACCACATATTGCGAGTCTAAAAATGATTTTTTTTAAAATCATGGGCGTTAGATCATGTACCTGTAGTATAAACTGGACCCACTTCCTACCGTTTCGGCAGACATTTGTCCTTTTTACCCGGGCTGGACGAAAAGGTTTGAGATGTCCCGGTTGGGAGATAGTCCATGTAAGGTGGTCTAGTATTTTAGGAAAATGGGACGGTAGCATTCTGAAACAGCATTTTGGTGGTTACTTCACAAAACGACCCGTTTTTTGCGCTCGGAAAATGGAAAAGGGCTTTTCCGTGCGACAAAAAGGACAACTTCCTCCTGCAACATTGTTCTCCATACCAATGTCCACATGCATGCATAATATGGGCACAGCATCACAAACTATGCCGTGATTCAGCACATAACATCGGTCATTTGGACCGAAAGCCATGAAACCTCCAACATGATAGGTCATTTTGTGAAGGTTTTTTCGAGACATGATCAATATACCAAATCTGGTATTTTTCCTTTGAACTATGTCACATAATATGACACCACGCGACGGATATTCATTGTTTGGATTTTTTTTGAATTTCTTATGCCCGTTTTGAATTTTTTGAATTTCTAACTATGGTCGAACCAGCGTGCATGAAGATAGGGGACGAGCATCCTTACAACTTGCATTGGATCTCTGAAGAAACCACATATTGCGAGTCTAAAATTGATTTTTTCAAAAAATCAAGGGCGTTAGATCATGTCCCTGTAGTACAAACCGGACCCACTTCCTACCGGATTCGGTAGACATTTGTCCTTTTTACCCGGGATGGACGAAAAGGTTTGAGATGTCACGGTTCGGAGATAGTCCATGTAAGGTGGTCTAGTATTTTGGGAAAATGGGACGGTAGCATTCTGAAACAGCATTTTGGTGGTTACTTCACAAAACGACCCGTTTTTTGCGCTCGGAAAATGGAAAAGGGCTTTTCCGTCCGACAAAAAGGAAAACTTCCTTCTACAACATTGTTCTCCATACAAATGTACAAATGCATGCATAATATGGGCACAACATCACAAATTATGCCGTGATTCAGCACATAACATCGGTCATTTGGACAGAAAGCCATGAAACCTCAAACATGATAGGTCATTTTGTGAAGGTTTTTTCGAGACATGATCAATATACCAAGTCTGGTATTTTTCCTTTCAACTATGTCACATAATATGACACCACGCGAAGGATTTTCATTGTTCGGATTTTCTTTGAATTTCTTATGCCCGTTTTGAATTTTTTGAATTTCTAACTATGGTCGAACCGGCATGCATGAAGATAGGGGACGAGCATCCTTAGAACTTGCATTGGATCTCTGAAGAAACCACATATTGCGAGTCTAAAAATGATTTTTTCAAAAAATCACGGGCGTTAGATCATGTACCTGTAGTACAAACTGGACCCACTTCCTACCGATTCGGCAGACATTTTTCCTTTTTACCCAGGATGGAAGAAAAGGTTTGAGATATTCCGGTTGGGAGATAGTCCATGTAAGGTGGTCTAATATTTTAGGAAAATGGGACGGTAGCATTCTGAAATAGCATTTTGGTGGTTACTTCACAAAATGACCCGTTTTTTGCGCTCGGAAAATGGAAAAGGGATTTTCCGTGCGATAAAAAGGAAAACTTCCTCCTGCAATATTGTTCTCCATACCAATGTCCACATGCATGCATAATATGGGCACAGCATCACAAACTATGCCGTCATTCAGCACATAACATTGGTCATTTGGACCGAAAGCTATGAAACCTCAAACATGATAGGTCATTTTGTGAAGGTTTTTTCGAGACATGATCAATATACCAAGTCTGGTATTTTTCCTTTCAACTATGTCACATAATATGACACCACGCGAAGGATTTTAATTTTTCGGATTTTTTTTGAATTTCTTATGCCTGTTTTGAATTTTTTGAATTTCTAACTATGGTCGAACCGGTGTGCATGAAGATAGGGGACGAGCATTCTTAGAACTTGCATTGGATCTCTGAAGTAACCACATATTGCGAGTCTAAAAATGATTTTTCCAAAAAATCACGGGCGTTAGATCATGTAGACCCACTTCTTACCGATTCGGCAGACATTTGTCCTTTTAACCCAGGATGGACAAAAAGGTTTGAGATATCCCGGTTGGGAGATAGTCCATGTAAGGTGGTCTAGTTTTTTAGGAAAATGGGACGATAGCATTCTGAAACAGCATTTTGGTGGTTACTTCACCAAACGACCCGGTTTTTGCGCTCGGAAAATGGAAAAGCGCTTTTCCGTGCGACAAAAAGGAAAACTTCCTCCTGCAATATTGTTCTCCATACCAATGTCCACATGCATGCATAATATGGGCACAACATCACAAACTATGTCGTGATTCAGCACATAACATCGGTCATTTGGACCGAAAGCCATGAAACCTCGAACATGATAGGTCATTTTGTGAAGGTTTTTTCGAGACATGATCAATATACCAAGTCTGGTATTTTTCCTTTCAACTATGTCACATAACATGACACCACGCGAAGGATTTTCATTGTTTGGATTTTTTTGAATTTCTTATGCCCGTTTTGAATTTTTTGAATTTCTAACTATGGTCGAACCTGCGTGCATGAAGATAGCGGACGAGTATCCTTAGAACTTGCATTGGATCTCTGAAGAAACCACATATTGCGAGTCTAAAAAAGATTTTTTCAAAAAATCACGGGCGTTAGATCATGTACCTGTAGTACAAACCGGACCCTCTTTCTACCGATTCGGCAGACATTTGTCCTTTTTACCCGGGATGGACGAAAAGGTTTGATATGTCCCGGTTGGGAGATAGTCCATGTAATGTGGTCTAGTATTTTAGGAAAATGGGACGATAGTATTCTGAAACAGCATTTTGGTGGTTATTTCATAAAACGACCCGTTTTTTGCGCTCAAAAAATGGAAAAGGGCTTTTCCGTGCGACAAAAAGGAAAAATTCCTCCTGCAACATTGTTCTCCGTACCAATGTCCACATGCATGCATAATGTGGGCACAACATCACAAACTATTCCGTGATTCAGCACATAACATCGGTCATTTGGAATGCAAGCCATGAAACCTCGAACATGATATGTCATTTTGTGAAGGTTTTTTCGAGACATGATCAATATACCAAGTCTGGTATTTTTCCTTTCAACTATGTCACATAATATGACATTACGCGAAGGATTTTCATTGTTCGGATTTGTTTTGAATTTCTTATGCCCGTTTTGAATTTTTTGAATTTCTAACTATGGTCGAACCGGCGTGCATGAAGATAGGGGACGAGTGTCCTTAGAACTTGCATTGGATCTTTGAAGAAACCACATATTGCGAGTCCAAAAATGATTTTTTCAAAAAATCACGGGCGTTATATCATGTACCTGTAGTACAAACTGGACCCACTTCCTTCCGATTCGGCAGACATTTGTCCTTTTTACCCGGGATGGACGAAAAGGTTTGAGATGTCCCGGTTGGGAGATATTCCATGTAAGGTGGTCTAGTATTTTAGGAAAATAGGACGGTAGCATTCTAAAACAACATTTTGGTGGTTACTTCACAGAACGACCCGTTTTTTGCGCTCAGAAAATGGAAAAGGGCTTTTCCGTGCGACAAAAAGGAAAAATTCCTGCTGCAACATTATTCTCCATACCAATGTCCACTTGCATGCATAATATGGGCACATCATCACAAACTATGCCGTGATTCAGCACATAACGTCGGTCATTTGGACCGAAAACTATGAAACCTCGAACATGATAGGTCATTTTGTGAAGGTTTTTTCGAGACATGATCAATATACCAAGTCTGGTATTTTTCCTTTCAACTATGTCATATAATATGACACCACGAAAAGGATTTTCATTGTTCGGATTTTCTTTGAATTTCTTATGCCCGTTTTGAATTTTTTGAATTTCTAACTATGGTCGAACCGGCGTGCATGAAGATAGGGGACGAGCATCCTTAGAACTTGCATTGGATCTTTGAAGAAACCACATAGTGCGAGTCTAAAAATGATTTTTTTCAAAAAATCACGGGCGTTAGATCATGTATACCCACTTCCTACCGATTCGGCAGACATTTGTCCTTTTTACCTAATATGGACGAAAATGTTTGAGATGTCCCGGTTGGGAGATAGTCCATGTAAGGTGGTCTAGTATTTTAGGAAAATGGGACGGTAGCATTCTGAAACAACATTTTGGTGGTTACTTCACAAAACGACCCGTTTTTGCGCTCGGAAAATGGAAAAGGGCTTTTCCGTGCGACAAAAAGGAAAACTTCCTCCTGCAACATTGTTCTCCATACCAATGTCCAAATGCATGCATAATATGGGCATAGCATCACAAACTATGCCGTGATTCAGCACATAACATCGGTCATTTGGACCGAAAGCCATGAAACCTCGAACATGATAGGTCATTTTTTGAAGGTTTTTTCGAGACATGATCAATATACCAAGTCTGGTATTTTTCCTTTCAACTATGTCACATAATATGACACCACGCGAAGGATTTTCATTGTTCGGATTTTTTTTGAATTTCTTATGCCCGTTTTGTATTTTTTGAATTTCTAACTATGGTCGAACCGGTGTGCATGAAGATAGGGGACGAGCATCCTTAGAACTTGCATTGGATCTCTAAAGAAACCACATATTGCGAGTCTAAAAATGATTTTTTTCAAAAAATCACGGGTGTTAGATCATGTACCCGTAGTACAAACCGGACCCACTTCCTACCGATTCGGCAGACATTTGTCCTTTTTACCCGGGATGGACGAAAAGGTTTGAGATGTCCCGGTTGGGAGATAGTCCTTGTAAGGTGGTCTAGTATTTTAGGAAAATGGGAAGGTAACATTCTGAAATAGCATTTTGGTGGTTACTTCACAAAATGACCCGTTTTTTGCGCTCGGAAAATGGAAAAGGGCTTTTCTGTGCGACAAAAAAGAAAACTTCCTCCTGCAACATTGTTATCCATACCAATGTCCACATGCATGCATAATATGGGCACAGCATCACAAACTATGCCGTGATTCAGCACATAACATCGGTCATTTGGACCGAAAGAAACCTCGAACATGATAGGTCATTTTGTGAAAGTTTTTTCGAGACATGATCAATATACCAAGTATGGTATTTTTCCTTTCAACTATGTCACATAATATGACACCACGCGAAGGATTTTCATTGTTCAGATTTTTTTAATTTCCTATGCCCGTTTTGATTTTTTTGAATTTCTAACTATGGTCGAACCGGCGTGCATGAAGATAGGGAACGAGCATGCTTAGAACTTGTATTGGATCTCTGAAGAAACCACATACTGCGAGTCTAAAAATGATTTTTTCAAAAAATCACGGGCGTTAGATCATGTACCTGTAGTACAAACCGGACCCACTTCCTACCGATTCGGCAGAAATTTGTCCTTTTTACCCGGGATGGACGAAAAGATTTGAGATGTCCCGGTTGGGATATAGTCCATGTAAGGTGGTCTAGTATTTTAGGAAAATGGGAAGGTAGCATTCTGAAATAGCATTTTGGTGGTTACTTCACAAAACAACCCGTTTTTTGCGCTCGGAAAATGGAAAAGGGCTTTTTCGTGCGACAAAAAGGAAAACTTCCTCCTGCAACATTGTTCTCCATACCAATGTACACATGCATGCATTATATGGGCACATCATCATAAACTATGCCGTAATTCAGCACATAACATCGGTCATTTGGACCAAAAGCCATGAAACCTCGAACATGATAGGTCATTTTGTGAAGGTTTTTTCGAGACATGATCAATACACCAAGTCTGGTATTTTTCCTTTCATCTATGTCACATAATATGACACCTCGCGAAGGATTTTCATTGTTCGGATATTCAATATACTAAAGGTTCATCTTTAGTCTCGGTTGGAGGGATTTCGGCAGGCTGGACCAGGCAACACTAATGATAGGGGTGAGTCCACATTATGTCATGCGGCGTGTACCTTGTCCCGGATGGTGTCACCAACCGGGACTAAAGATGAACCTTTAGTACCGGTTGGAGACACCAACCGGGACAAAACACGAGTCAGCACTAATAAAAGGGGTGAGTGTCGACATTATGTCGTAAGTGTCGACACTATGCCGAGCTAGTTGTACTATAAATAGGCATCCTTGTGAGTCCAGTCCTCCAGCCAGATTGAGGCATATCCAATATTGTTTTCGAGAGCAGGGACACAACTACGACCAGTTTCAGGGAGATGCCGCCAGATCCCAGTCCTCCGGCATCTCCAAGAAACTGGTCATAGAGGCACTCCCTAATATGTGAAATTAGTTAGCTCCCAGGTGTATTGATCTAGTTAGATAAGTTACAAGCTGAAAGATGGTGTGCGAGAGCAGGGACACCACTATGACCAGTTTCAAGGAGATGCCGCCGGATCCCAGTCCTCCGGCATCTCCAAGAAACTGGTCATAGAGGCACTCCCTAATATGTGACCACGCGCGTTTGGAGACCAGATCTTAATGGTATGTACGAATCGGGACAACTTATTCATAGTCCCAGTCCAGCCACAAAACGGGACTAACACTCAAGACATTTATTAATATTAAAAACTAAGACTACAAAACCGGGACTAAAGACCCCCTATATATAGTCCCGGTCAAGCCACAAACCGCGAAAGGTATCTCGGCCAGACATGAACTAGAGTTACATAATATGAGCAAGAACTTCTTGGCATATGTCCTTCCTTATGATCGCTTCAGACGTAACCATGGAGTATCTTCTTTACTTAACGGAATACTTGGGTCAATTTTCACTATGAAGGGTGGAATTTCATCAAACTTATTATAATCTTCTGACATGTCTGTCTTTTCCTTGATTCCCACGATGTTTCTTTTCCCTGAAAGAACTATGTGACGCTTTGGCTCATCATATGATGTATTAGTTTGCATATTTTTTCTTTTTTTCGGTCTGGAGGACATGTCCTTCACATATAAAACCTGAGACACATCATTGGCTAGGACGAATGGTTCATCTCTATAACCAAGATTATTGAGATCCACTATTGTCATTTCGTACAACTGGTTTATCTTACCCCTTCCCCATTCAGGTTGACCCATTTGCAGCGAAACAAAGGGACCTTAAAAGAGACTCCATAGTCTAGTTCCCATATCTCCTCTATGTAACCATTGTATGTGTCCTTTTGTCCATTCTCGTCTATTGCATCAAATCAGACACCACTATTTTGGTTGGTGCTCTTTTTATCTTGGGCGATCGTGTAGAATGTATTCCCATTTATTTCGTACCCTTGGAAATTCAATATAGTAGAAGATGGTGACGCAGCCAACAAGTATAGCTGATCTCCAATAGTGGTGTCATTCAAGAGTTGTGTCCGCATCCAACCACCGAAAGACTTCATGTGTTCATCTGTAATCCATGATTCAGGCTTCCCCGGGTTTTTGGAGCGTACAATATTCTTGTGTTCGTCGATATATGGAGCTGCCAAGGTGGAATTATGTAGAACTTTGTAGTGTGCTTTAGTGAAAGAATCCCCGTCCCTACATATTATTGCTTTCTTTCCCAGCGTGCCTTTTCCACTTAGTCTTCACTCATGCCGCGAGTCAGAAACACCAATCGGCTTCAGGTCAGGAATAAAGTCAACACAAAACTCAATGACCTCCTCTGTTCCATATCCCTTGGAGATGTTTCCTTCTGGTCTAGCACGGTTATGAACATATTTCTTTAAGACTCCCATGAACCTCTCAAAGGGGAACATATTGTGCAGAAATACCGGACCGAGAATGGCAATCTCTTCCACTAGGTGAACCAGGAGATGCGTCATAATATTGAAGAAGGATGGTGGGAACACCAACTCAAAACTAACAAGACATTGTACCACATCCTTCTGTAACCTTGGCAGCATATCTGGATTGATTACCTTGTGAGATATTGCATTGAGGAATGCACACAGCTTCACAATGGGTACTCGAACATTTTCCAGTAGAAGCCCCCTCAATGCAATCGGAAGCAACTGCATCATAATCACGTGACAGTCATGAGACTTTAGGTTGTGGAACTTTTTCTCTGCCATATTTATTATCCCCTTTATATTAGATGAGAATCCATACGGTACCTTGATACTGTAAAGGACTTCAAAAAAGATTTCCTTCTCTGCTTTGGTAAGAGCATAGCTGGCACGACTTAAGTGACGCTCTTTATCTGTCTTGTTCTGTGTATGCATGCTCTTTGGGTCTTTCATAATTTGTTGGTCCTCCCGTGCTTCTGGTGTATCTTTTGTCTTCCCATACACTCCTAAGAATCCTAGCAGGTTCACGCAAAGATTCTTCGTCACGTGCATCACGTCGATTGAAGAGCGGACACGTAGGACTTTCCAATATGGCAGCTCCCAAAATATAGATTTCTTCTTCCACATGTGTGCGTGTCCTGTAGCGACGTCGTTCGGAACTGATTGACCGCCAGGACCCTTTCCAAAGATTACTTCTATGTCCTTGACCATACCAAATACATCATCACCAGCAGGAAGTTCAGGCTTCTTCCGGTGATCTACCTCACCTTTGAAATGCTTGCCTTTCATTCTTATGGGATGATTGGTCGGAAGAAATCGTTCATTCGCCAGGTACACAACCTTCTTGCATTTATGCAAATATGTACCTTCAGTCTTATCTAAACAGTGTGTGCATGCCTTATATCCCTTGTTTGTTTGTCCTGAAAGGTTACTAAGAGCAGGCCAATCATTGATGGTTACGAAAAGGAACCCTCGTAGATCAAATGGCTCCTGTTTGTTCTCATCCCACGCACGTCCACCTGGTTTGCCCCACAGCTGTAAGAGTTCTTCAACGAATGGCCTAATGTACACATAAATGTCGTTGCCCGGTTGCTTCGGGCCTTAGATGAGCACTGTCATCATAATGAACTTACGCTTCATGCACAACCAAGGAGGCAGGTTGTAGGTACATAGAGTCACGGGCCAGGTGTTGTGACTGCAGCTTTGCTCCCCAAAAGGATTCATGCCATCCGTACTTAGACCAAACCATAAGTTCCTTGCATCACCTGCAAAGTCTAGGAAGTCTCTCTCGATTTTTCTCCACTATGACCCATCAGCAGGGTGTCTCAACTTCCCGTCTTTCTTACGGTCTTCTTTGTGAAATCGTAACAACCTGGCATGCTCTTTGTTTCTTAACATGCGTTTCAACCTTGGTATTATAGGAGCATACCACATAACCTTAGCAGGAACCCTCTTCCGGGGGGGCTCTCCCTCAACATCACCAGAGTCATCTCGTCTGATCTTATACCGCAATGCATTGCATACCGAGCATTTATCTAAATTTTCATACTCCTTACCACGGTAGAGGATGTAGTCATTAATGCATGCATGTATCTTTTGCACATCTAATCCTAAAGGATAGAGAGTCTTCTTTGCTTCGTAGGTACTCTCGGGAAGTTCGTTATGCTTTGGAAACTTCGGCTTCATTTTTTTCAGCATCTTTTCAAATGAGGAGTCAGTTAGACCACACTCTGCCTTCCATCGCAACAATTCCAGTGTGGTACCGAGCTTTGTGCTGCCATCTTCACAATTTGGATACAACAATTTCTTGTGATCTTCTAACATGCCCTCTAACTTCAACTTATCATTTTCTGTTTCATAGTCTCGCTTTGCATCAGAAATGACCCTACCAAGTTCATCAGCCGTCTCATCTGATGCCCGTTCTTCACCTCCTTCCTCTTCATTGTCTTCCATTGCAGTATCACTGTATTCAGGAAACATATGATATAGTTGTTATCATCATCTTCTTCTTCACCATTTTCCATCATAACCCCTCTTTCCCCGTGCTTGGTCCAGCAATTATAGTTGGGCATGAAACCTTTCATAATGAGGTGGCCGCGAATGATTTTCGAGGAAGAGTACTCCTTGTTGTTCCGACATTGAACACATGGACAACGTATAAAACCATTCTCTTTGTTTTCCGTAGCCACATCGATAAATTTATCCACGCCTTTCATATACCCGGGTACACGCCGGTCACCGTACATCCATTCCCGATCGTTCATCTACATCATATAAGTAAGTTAATCAAAAACAGGACATCATAAATAGTGAAATGACCAATTCACATCGACACATGCATTGTATCAATGACAGAGAAAAGTTAAGATTGCTAACCTTGATCAAGGGAAATAAAGAGGAGAGAAAGCTCAAGTGCGTCTCGGACACCTTCTATATTTTTGTTCTATGAGAAATTGAACGGGATCATTCACTCAAACATTTCATCAAACAACTTGAATGCATGCATAGGGGAAAAAAACTAGCACACCCCTCACACCTTCCACCAAGAAAAAACAGAGTGGAGGCAGAGGGCTGGGGCGTTGCATTTATAGAGGGCGGGAGCATACGTCCCGGTTTGTAACACAAACCGGGACTAAAGGTGTGTGCCACGCCACGTGGCTGACGCCCAACCTTTAGTCCCGGTTTGTGTTACAAACCGGGACGTATGCCCCCCTACCAACCGGGACGCATGCCTCCGGGCCGCGTGCCCGCTCGAACCAGGACGCGTGCCAGCATTAGTCCCGGTTCGTGGCGGAACCGGGACTAATGCTATTAGGGGGCACGAACGGATAGCCTTTTATTCTACTAGTGCAATTTCCTTGGCCACTTTTATCCCATGGACAAGTGCTTCATGCTCGGCTACATTATTGGATGCAGCGAAGTGGATCTGCAACACATAATTGAGCTGATCCTTCTTTGGTGATGTGAGTACTATCCCGGCACCTAGACCCATCTTTGTCTTGGATCCATCAAAGTGCATCTTCCAATAATTTGGGTCTGGTAGTGGTGGTTCATATTGCATTTCCATCCAATCCACGAAGAAATCAGCTACAGCTTGAGATTTAATTGCATCCCGTCTGTCATACTGTGGAGTGTATGGTGCTAACTCTATGGCCCTTTTTGCCACTCGACATAGTACGATAGAAATAGGCCCCGTACAGGGTGATAAATGCTTTCTTTATTTGATCATTCGGATTCAGTGGTATCTGGTGGAAACCAGAGTACGCATCCACAAATGACAACAACTCACACCCAGCAGTAGAGTCAATGACTTGATCGATCCGTGGCAGGGGAATGGATCTTTTGGACACGCATTATTGAGGTTCGTGTAGTCAATACACATGCGCCACACCACTGCCACGGTCAGGTCATCCTTTTTATTTTCGACCAACACTGGATTTGACAACCAATCTGGGTGTAGTACTTCCATGATAAACCTGGCATCCAAGAGCCTGGCTATCTCGGCGGCTATCACTTTCCTCCTATCTTTGGCGAAGCGGCGGAGGGGTTGCTTCACCGGCTTGGCATATGGCCTTACATGAAGAGAGTGCTCAGCCAGCTTCCTCAAAACTCCTTGCAGGTCTTGTGTGGACCATGCAAAGATATTTCGATTCTCACGAAGGAAGTTGTGCGCTCTGGGAAGGCCTCATCAACCTGTATCTTCTTTGTTTCCTTGGTGACTTGGAAAGATACAATAATAGGCGGGTTAGTGAGTGCCATCATAGACATTTGTGCTGCCTTGGCCAGTGCTGCAACTTCCATCATTTAATGCTTTTCCTGCGCTATGACCAGTGACTCGGCCAGGAAGATCTGGCTGAGGCGCATGCAATAGATCTCTTGTAAACACCCTCAATTGTGATAACTCCGCACGGACCTGGCACCTTCATCTTTACGCAAGCAATGTGAGGAGTAGCCATAAACTTTGTCATAGCCGACGTGCTGAGTAAGGCATGGTATGAGCTGACCAGTTCTACCACCTCGAACTCTATGGCTTCAGTGCGATAGTTTTCTCTATTGCCGGATAAAACGTCAACCCAGATCTTGCCAATTGGCTCACACGATAGTCCTGGCACAATACTATAACATCCCAGCATTAGAGCCTAGAAATAAGTTGAACCCAGATGTGTGCATTGCATTCATGCATAGAAAATCCGAATAATTTTCGCGATTTTAAACAAAACTTGTCAAAGTGATTGAAGCTTCTTTTAGCTTGATGGAATTGAAGTAGATCATCAAGTTGACTGCGATAAGTTTCAATAAGACCTTTGTTAAAGTCTCATTTTGGGTAAGAGAGATATTATTTAAGGGTAGCTCAAATGTACTATAAGTTAAACCTTAATATAATGTGAATTATATTTGACCATTAGGTGATCATGTTATAGAATTCATTATAATCACTCATAAGTACCAAGTTAAGGATATAAAACAAATAATAAGAATGTAACCACTATATCTTAAATTCCATCTTCATACATTCTGAGTATCATAGTAACACCTAACCTTAAAAACTCTTTTGATGAGTTGGAGTTGGAAAGAGATTAAGTCAAGAACATCCACTATATATATATCTTTCTTTCTATACAATCTTTATGGAACTTATCTTAATATCTGTTGTTCATCAATGTTGGATGATTTCCCATTGATTCACAACTTATTTAACTATTAGTCTTTGATCTATTATTTGATCTTATCAGAACATCTACTCAAATATTTGTTGGGAATATGCCCTAGAGGCAATCATGTATGATGATATTTCCCATTGTATTCATAAAGATATTAAGTAGTCCTTGTATAAACATCTGATGTGTATCATTGAATATGTGATTCGGTTGTGGAACTATGCATTCATGTTGTTTGTACTAAATATCCTTGGTCATTGAGGTTGTGATGGACACCCAACTTAGACCAATGTGAAAGTTGTCTTGATGACTCGGTTCCACTTGTCATGTGCATGGAGATGCTATTCCAACTTACACAGATTCGGCTAAAGAGTTTAGCGAGTCGGATTGACCCATATTGAGGTACAACGAACAACTTGTCATTTGTATATCTCAATCAATGTAATCCTTAGACCTGAGGTTATTGCATAGTCTGAGTTGAGGATCACCGACTTAGGTTCTGTCAAACGCTGATCCGTAACTGGGCACTTATAAAGGCAGGGTTCGGGTCGACTGAGAATCAAGATGCGTGATGTGAATAACCAAGATGGGATTTTGCCCCTCCTCTTGGAGAGATATTCTCTGACCTCTCTTGTGAGATATGATTCGGAAAGCATGGCCATGCACGACTCGGTTAAGTGTTAACCGAGGCGATCGACTAAGAGTTAGTCGGGTGAATCACTTATCTCGGATCGAGAAGAGAGTCAGACTATTTAAGGGATGACATATATTCGCCTATAGTCTGACAAGGTATATTGTGAGGCAAGAGGGACTCAGACATAAGTCACATTGGAAAGGCAAATCATCATGACTCTTTGGTACTTGGGAGTCGACACGTTCTGCTAGGAGCCGCTATCGACTGATTGATTGAGAGTCGGATTCCAATCGTGTCCAAGTAGCCATGAGCCTGCGGGGTCACACACTTAAGAGCGGGAGCAAGTTCGGATTGGATCTGAACCTGTAATCTAGTTGGGTTGGACCTAAACCGGATTAGGACTGAGTTAGTGAGTTGGACGCACGGTGACTAGTGTTATATGGGCTTTAGTGAATGGTCGCGCGAGCAGAGCCCACGTTCACTCCCTATATATAGTGGAGCACCGTAACCCAGAAAGGTTAATCGTTGTTTGGTTAGGTCATTCCATGTGTTGGAAACCCTAGCTCCATAGCAGTCCTACCGTCGATACGCACCTAGCAGTTCACCGCCGGTGCTCCTCCTTGCACGTGTGGATACCAGCAGAGGTGTTGTGTGATTAGCACCAGGACGATCGGATAGTGAGGACTGCACTGCATCAACTGACGTGCTAAATCAATAATCCGCAACTACGCGTCTAGTGGTAAACCTCATGGCCTTCTACCGCAGCTAGATCTTGGGATCACCATGATGGAGGAAAAATGTTTTATCTCTGCGTGGCCCAATAGTGGTATCAGAGCGATAGCTTCTGGTTTTAGGCTCGACACCTCGCATATGTGATATGCGGTTGGCTGTAGATGAGATCTATGTGCTGTTTGGTGGTCGATCTATGAGATAGATCGGTTTTGTACGAAGTTGATTGGATCAACTGTACTCGGGGAATGGTAGATCTGATTTCCGTGATCATACTGCTGAGGTCGTGGAACGACATACCCCTACCGGTCGGCTTCCGGCATCGGGTAGACTATGACACGTAAATCCAGAAGCGGTGATCGAAGATCAAAGAGTTTGATCGAATCGGAATGATGGTCATAATCCATGTTCGGATCGTAGATGAAATCTATGTTTTTGGAAAAATCATCGGGCGCTGCCCCTTCGATCCCCGCCCGCTATCCGTCGGCGTCACCCTGTCGTAGCGCCTTAGATGTCGTTGCGAGTTTCATAGCGCCGGTAGATATTGTATCTATGCATAACTTGTTTTTGCAGGAAGTTGTGAATGGTATGGTTCATGTGCATGTGATGTATATGTGTAATCCATACGTGATCTGCAAATCACGGTTTTTGTCAGCCGGCTGGAGCCTAGGTGCTGTCATTTTATTGTATAACGACCTGCGTGTCGGATTCTCTATGTAATTTAATTTACTAAGCTAGTGTAGCTGTTTGGAGAACCCAGAAGGCATGCAAGGCGTTGTACATGTCGGCGACATGGAGTAAGACGACAAGTGATAAGAGTTGGCACGAGTCGGATTACAGGCTTTGTGGAGATGGAGATCGCCATGAAGAGAGCCATACCATTTCACATTATAATTGCTTTATTTTGTGTTATTGTTATGTCTCTGTTTTACCTCTATTAGATAGTCGGTAAAATTTAATCCCTCAAAGAAGGTCTAGTAGGTTTTCCCGCCAGTGTTTGCACCATCACAAGTCGGACATTTTTGGTAGTGGGCTCATAAAATTGAGATGCTGCCAATTCTTTCCAACTAGGTGGGTTCCAGTCGGACTCTTTCTGCGGAAACACTCGGTAAGCTAGACAGGTCTATCACAACGGTTGTGGGACTCGGGGAAAAGTCAGATGGGAGCCGGGGCATGTGATGCCACCCGTCAAATAGGAGTCGTATGAGATACGATTGACAAGGAGTTGTCTACCTAGATCACTTGGCGGCTAGAGGTGATGCTAAAGCTCACTAGCCGACTTGCTTATTTAGGATCCTGAATCACTAAGCAACCATCGGAGGGGTGTTGGTTCTAGTGGGAGCATAAAATATTAAAATATTTTCTGTTGTAGATCATGGCACCAAGTCGCAGTCACTCTCAGATATCCGGTTTTGCGTTGAGAACTACCCTTGAGAAAGATAAACTGAACGACACTAATTTTACCAACTGGTATCGAAATCTGAGAATTGTTCTCAAACAAGAAAAGAAGGACCATGTCCTAGACAACCCACTTCCAGATGAGCCGAATGAGAATGCGACTGTCGCTGCCACCAATGCCTACCGTCGGGCTAAGGATGAGTCCACGGATATTAGCTTTCTTATGCTTGCTCACATGGAACCGGACTTGCAAAAGCATTTCGAGCATGTTGAGGCCTACGATATGATCGAAAGCCTCAAAAGTATGTTTCAGGCTCAGGCGAAGACTGAGAGGTATCAAGTCTCTCAGGCTTTGCTGAGTTGCAAGCTTAAGGATGGTGATCCACTGAGTGCGCATGTGATCAAAATGGTTGGTTACGTGCAGTCTCTGGAGAGGCTTGGCTACCCCATAAGCGAAGAGTTCGCTACGGATATAATTCTAAACTCTCTTCCTAGTGCATATGGGCAGTTCATTTCGAACTACCACATGCATGGTATGGATAAGAAGCTCACTGAATTACATGGGATGCTCAAGAAGGCAGAGGCGGATCTCAAGAAGGGCGGCAGTCAAGTGTTGATGGTGCAGAATAAGGCTAAGTTCAAGAAGAGTTCTTGGACTAAGAAGAAGGCTATGTCAGGAGGAAAGAAGGCTCAGGACTCGGTCCCAAGCGCTTCCTCAGGGACAAAGCCATCTCCTTCAGCCGGATCCACTTGCTTCTATTGCAAGGCGGATGGCCACTAGAAGAGGAACTGCAGCAAGTACTTGGCTGACAAAGCCAAGAGTGGAGGTATGACTTCCGACTCAGGTACACTTGTTTGCAATGTTATAGACATATATCTTGCTGATGCACCTAATAGTTCTTGGGTATATGATACTGGATCAGTTATTCACATCTGCAACTCGTTGCAGGGACTGGTAAGAACTAGGAGCGTAACAAGAGGCGAGGTTGATATTCGAGTCGGCAACAAAGCAAGAGTTGCTGCGTTGGAAGTCGGCACGATGCAACTTCATTTACCTTCCAGATTCATTATGGAACTAAATAATTGTTATTATGTTCCAGTGCTCAGTCGAAACATTATTTCTGCTTCATGTTTGATGAGGCAAGGCTATGAGTCGAATATCAAGAATAATGGTTGTTCTTTGTATTTGAATGATATGTTTCACGGCTTTGCACCCGTCCAGGACGGTTTATTTATTTTGAATCTTGATGGTGAGTCGGTTTATAACATAAATGTTAAAAGGTTGAAACCAAATGATCTGAATATGACTTACTTTTGGCACTGTCGGCTTGGTCATATAAGTTGGAAACGCATGAAGAAGCTCCATGATGATGGACTCCTAACTTCGTTTGACTTGGAGTCGTTCGAGACATGCGAATCTTGCCTACTCGGCAAAATGACCAAGACACCTTTTGCAAAGAGTTGCGAAAGGGCGTCCGACTTGTTGGGACTAGTACATAGTGATGTATGTGGACCAATGAGCACGACAGCCAGGGGTGGTTATGAGTACTTCATTACCTTCACTGATGATTGTGGTAGGTATGGATATATCTACTTGATGAAACATAAGTCGGAAGCTTTTAAAAAGGTCAAAGAATTCCAGAATGAAGCACATAATCAACTCGGCAAGAAAATAAAGTTTCTTCGGTCGGACCGAGGAGGCGAGTACATGAGCCATGAGTTTGATGACCATCTGAAAAGTTGTGGAATAGTTCATCAACTTACTCCGCCAGGAACGCCGCAAAGGAACGGTGTTTCAGAAAGGCGGAATCGGACCTTTTTGGACATGGTACGGTCAATGATGAGTCGGACAGATCTGCCTTTATAATTTTGGGGTTATTGTCTAGAAACAACGGCGTTCACACTAAACAAAGTACCATCAAAATCGGTAGAGAAGACACCGCATGAGATTTGGACAGGCAAAAAGCCGAGTTTGTCTTTTCTTAGGATTTGGGGTTGTGAAGCATTTGTCAAGCGACTTCAGTCGGACAAGCTTACAGCCAAGTCGGATAAGTGTATTTTCATGGGGTATCCGAGGGAAACCTTGGGTTACTACTTCTACAACCGAGAAGAGGGCAAAGTGTTTGTCGCTCGGAACGGTGTCTTCCTTGAGAAAGAATTTCTCAGTCGGGGAGTAAGTGGGAGCACGGTGCAACTTGAAGAAATTCAAGAGGAACCGTCTAGTAGCGAGTCGGCGAAAACCTTGGAGGTTGAGCCGGTCGTGGCAGCTGAGCCGGTAGCAGCACCTATACCACGAAGATCGGCCAGATTACGAAGTGTTCGTGATGTGTTACTATTAGACAGTGATGAGCCTGCAAATTATTCGGAAGCGATGGTGGGATCTGATTCCGAGTCATGGCTTGGAGCCATGAGATCCGAGTTAAAGTCCATGGATGAAAATCAAGTTTGGAACTAGGTTGATCCGCCAGACGGTGCAAGACCCGTCGAGTGCAAATGGGTCTTTAAGAAGAAAACTGATATGGATGGAAATGTTTCCGTCTATAAAGCACGCCTTGTCGCGAAGGGGTTTCGACAAGTTCAAGGAGTTGATTACGACGAGACTTTCTCGCCCATAGCGATGCTTAAATCAGTTCGGATCATGTTAGCTATAGCGGCCTATTTCGACTACGAGATATGGTAGATGGATGTCAAAACGGCTTTCCTTAACAGAAATTTAACCGAGGACGTGTATATGATACAGCCCGAGGGTTTTGTCGATCCGGCTAATGCTGACAAGGTGTGCAAACTTCAGAAATCCATTTATGGGTTGAAGCAAGCATCTCGGAGTTGGAATATTCGCTTTGATGAGGTAGTCAAATCATTTGGCTTCATCAAGAGTGATCATGATTCTTGTTTGTACAAGAAGTTTAGTGGGAACAAAGTAAATTTTCTAATCTTATATGTGGATGACATATTACTGATTGGAAATGATGTCCAGATGATGCAAGAAACCAAGGAATCATTGGAAAGGAGTTTCTCAATGAAAGACTTGGGTGAGGCAACATACATCCTCGGAATCCGGATCTATAGAGATAGATCAGGGAGGCTCATTGGATTGATTCAGAGTACCTATTTGGACAAAGTGTTGAAGAAGTTCAACATGGAATCGTCTAAGAAGGGGTTCTTACCGATGTCCCATGGTGTAAAACTTAGCAAGACTTAGTGTCCTTCGACAACTGATGAGCGAAGTCGGATGAGTACGATTCCATATGCTTCTGCAGTCGGATCCATCATGTACGCCATGATTTGTACTAGGCCGGATGTTTCCTATGCTCTAAGTGTTGTGAGCAGATACCAGGCTGATCCTGGAGAGATCCACTGGACAGCGGCTAAAAATATCCTAAAGTACTTGAGAAGGACTAAGGATATGTTCTTGGTTTATGGTGGTGAAGATGAACTCAGTGTAAAGGGTTACACGGATGCGAGTTATCTTACCGACGCTGATGATTCTCGTTCTCAATCCAGATACGTGTTTATTATAAACGGAGGTGCTGTGAGCTGGAAGAGTTCCAAGCAAGAGACTGTGTCTGCGTCTACAACAGAGACTGAGTATATTGCCGCCTCGGAGGCAGCAAAGGAAGCTGTTTGAATTAGGAATTTCCTCATAGAGCTTGGTGTGGTTCAGGGCTTGTCTAATCCGTTGGACATGTATTGTGAAAACAATGGTGTTATTGCACAAGCCAAGAAACCTAGACAACACCAGAAGAACAAGCACATACTCATGCGGTACCACCTGATTCGCCAGTTCGTGGATCAGGGTGATATCAAGTTATGCAAGGTACACACGGATGCAAATATTGCGGATCTGTTGACAAAGCCGTTACCCCAGCCGAAGCATGAGGCGCACCTGAGAGCCATGGGCATTAGATGCTTAGACACGTGATGTCGGAAGATTGACTCTAGTGCAAGTGGGAGACTGTTGGGAATATGCCATAGAGGCAATCATGTATGATGATATTTCCCATTGTATTCATAAAGATATTAAGTAGTCCTTGTATAAATATCTGATGTGTATCATTGAATATGTGATTCGGTTGTGGAACTATGCATTCATGTTGTTTGTACTAAATATCCTTGGTCATTGAGGTTGTGCTAGACACCCAACTTAGACCAATGTGAAATTTGGCTTGATGACTCGGTTCCACTTGTCATGTGCATGGAGATGCTATTCCAACTTACACAGATTCGGCTAAAGAGTTTAGCGAGTCGGATTGACCCATATTGAGGTACAATGAACAAGTTGTCATTTGTATATCTCAATCAATGTAATCCTTAGACCTGAGGTTATTGCATAGTCTGAGTTGAGGATCACCGACTTAGGTTCTGTCAAACGCTGATCCGTAACTGGGCAGTTATAAAGGCAGGGTTTGGGTCGACTGAGAATCAAGCTGCGTGATGTGAATAACCAAGATGGGATTTGGCCCCTCCCCTTGGAGAGATATTCTCTGGGCCCTCTCATGAGATATGATTCAGAAAGCATTGCCATGCATCACTCGGTTAAGTGTTAACCGAGGCGATCGACTAAGCGTTAGTCGGGTGAATCACTTATCTCAGATCGAGAAGAGAGTCGGACTATTTGAGGGATGGCATATATTCTCCTATAGTCTGACAAGGTATATTGTGAGGCAAAAGGGACTCGGACATAAGTCGCATTGGAAAGGCAAGTCGTCATGACTCTTTGGTAGTTGGGAGTCGGCACGTTCTGCTAGGAGCCTCTACCGACTGATTGATTGACAGTCGGACTCCAATCTTGTCCAAGTAGCCATGAGTCTGCGGGGTCACACACTTAAGAGCGGGAGAAAGTTCAGATTGGATCTGAACCTGTAATCTGGTTGGGTTGGACCTAAACCGGATTAGGACTGAGTTAGTGAGTTGGACTCACGGTGACTAGTGTTATATGGGCTTTAGTGAATGGGTCGCGCGAGCAGAGCCCACGTTCACTCCCTATATATAGTGGAGCACCGTAACCCAGAAAGGTTAATCATTGTTCGGTTAGGTCATTCCATGTGTTGGAAACCCTAGCTCCACAGCAGTCCTACCGTCGAGATGAACCTAGCAGTTCGCTGCCGGTGCTCCTCCTTGCACGTGTGGATACCAGCAGAGGTGCTGTGCGATCGGCACCAGGACGATCGGATAGTGAGGATTGCACTGCATCAACTGACGCGCTACATCAGTAATCCGCAACTAAGTGTCTAGTGGTAAACCTCGTGGCCTTCTACCTCAGCTAGATCTTGGGATAACCATGATAGAGGAAAAATGTTTTATCTCTGCGTGGCCCAACATTCTTCTAATGAGGGCATAGTCCATTAATAACCTTAATCCAATATAAGATACTAAGAAGATAATTTCCAGACAATAAAAGGTAGGATTGATAAAGCCCTGCTTAGCCAACTAAGAACTTCAGTAATAAATGATTAAAGTATTATAATGGTAATGTTTTGGCCACCAACATGGAATGCTTATATTTAGTATAGGTAATACTGGTGGGTAGAACATGATTGGAACCTTAGTAAAGATAAGTGATCCTAGAGAAGTCTTTGCAAACCACATAAATATAATTCAGGGATTGAAGTGTAAGTCATGAGGGTTAAGTACTTATAAGGCGGTGTTATTCAACTAAAGCTAGTGTAGCATAGAGTCATAAAATTGGTGTTATTCATCTTTAAGGATAGTTTACTTTAGAGAAAGATTAGTGATGGAGGATTAAGGAAGTTTGGGAGTAGAGTTTGATGGAATTACTGGTTGGATGGAAGATTATCAATAGTTGAATAGTAAATACAACCAAGCAAGGATATGAGAAAGCTATGAAATGCCTTTGTATCAAACTCATTGGATTCATCCATAAGTTAAGAAGAATGATATATTGAATAATAAGATTTTAGTAAGTAAGTCCATCAAACTAACTATGGTAATGGATAGAAAGAGGTATTATATCTAGGAAAGGAATTCCTTAATTAGAGATCCAAGATTGTGAAATATAGTTATATGTTATAAATCATTTTCCTATTTAATCTTGGTAAGTAATCAACTCTAAATCTCACCTCAAACATAATATCCATCTATTACCATTGATCCATCATCTGATGTCTATAACACTTTACAGAAACATTTTCCCATAGAAAATTACATAAGCACATCTCTGTTAATTCCAACCATCCTAACTATATGTTCTTAAGTATACTCACTTCTATAAAACACTCTAATTACAACTCCCTATTAAAAAGGAAGATTTCATCAAATACTATATACATAAGGCAATATGCTCAGCCATAAAATCTTGACTCTTAAAAGGAATCTAAGCTTATACAAAACCCTAAAGCCAAGAGTAGTAATCATAATTTGAAATCCTAAACCTCCTTACTTATCATAATAAAATAGATACATTGACATTTTCTAAATTAATGAGGGTAGTAGTAACTATATAAATGTCTTTTATACATTAAATAAAGATATAGGATCATTACACATATAAAAGTTCTACTCAAAATATGAGCCAATTAAAATTAGGTTGATAAGCAAATAAGAATATATCATTCAATAAATCCATAACTAAAAGAGGAAAGTAAAATAATAGGAAGAGATTTTACAAATATTGAAAGGGGTTCATATATTAATAAAATACTAGGAATACAATAAGATATATTTAATAAAGAACCCATAATACTAACTATGTTTTAGTGTTATTGAAATTGTCCAGCAAAGAAATCCTGCAAAGAAAAATTCAAAATATATAAATCAAATTCAAATCTGAATAATAAAACAGAAAATAGAAAAAGGATAAAACAAATAAAAACCAAACCTGGCCGCAGCCCAACACCATACATCTATTTGACGCCCCTGTGCAGCCCGCAACAGCCCAGTAACCAGCCCAGTCCTTTTATGTCTATGACTGCCAAGTGGGGTCAGGGGAGGACTGCGGGTTGAGACGCAAAGATCGTCTGGGGGTTATCCGCAAAACGACCATCATCGTCGTCACGCACATAGATAGCTCACTTGCGGAGCTCGCCGCCCGATGCCGTCATCGTCGTAGTTGCGCCAAGATACTCGTCGCCATTGCCAGGAAGGGATAAGAAGGCCACCGCGACGCATTGCCTCCATCCCTATCTCCAACTTATCCTTATCCTCTCAGATACGAACGAGATCGAAAACCTAGCTCACTGGAGCCACCTCTCGCCGTCTAACCACGTCTTCCCACACCATTCAAAGCCGTCATGGAGAAGCGCCTTCCTCCGTAGATCCTCTGGTAGAAGCTTGCATCAAGGGGAGCACTGGAGCGAGTGAATTTGGTCGTTTCTCCTTCGTAGCAGTTCGTCAGAATCCTCGTCGGGGAGCTCGATTCCGACCACGCTTGTCCTCGTCAACCACTCTATCGTCATCAGGGTAAGCATACGCATCCCTGGACCCTAGTTTCGTTTGCGAATTCACACCGTAGGTCTAGTTTTGTTGAGCACCGCCGCTGGCCGCCGCAGTAGCTCGTTGTCGATGACCATTTCCGAGGGGCGTTGCCACTATTAGGTTTAGTAGGTTGCACTGATTTGAACTAGATCTATTTCGCTTGCTGGGGCGCAGTAGATCGTCGCCGGCGACCAACCTCTGGCGGCGGTGGTGATGCTGACGCCATGCTTACCTCATGATCGAGCCACGTCAGCTCGTTTGACTGGTCTTTGCCTCGTGTGGTGGATGACATGGCCCAGGGCCCACATGTCATCGATAGTGAGTAGAGAGGAGGTTAGTAGCAAAAGTATTTCTAGACCTGGGAGCTGAGGTGGACAATAGCCCACAGGTCAGTGACTGGGGCTAGTTCTAGACGTGGTATAAAAAGTATTTTTCTGTTAAGAAATAAATAAAATGTTATAATTAAATTAATAATATTCTAGAAATCAAATAAATAATTAAATCTTGTTTAATTAATAACTTTTGATTTATAATTCAGAAAAATGTGTATAATATATGAAAAATTATAGAAAAATAAAATATACAACTTAAACTTATTATCAGATATTATTATGATGATTATTTAAATAAATATTAATTGATAAAAGTTTTATAAGTAATAAAACTTTAATAATTCATATTCCTATAATAATAAATGTTTATAATATAAGTAAAATACCAAAAATCTTAGAAAAATAAGAACTCCAATTTAAAACTATAATCATATATTATTATTTCACTTAATTAAATATTTATTATTTATTAAGTAATTATAAAGTAATAAGAATTATAAAAATCATATCTTATTATTTATAAATCACAAAAATAAATATGATATACCAAAATGATCATAAAAATATTATTTACATGTTGAAAATCTACTAATCTCCTTATGAGTTAAATAAAAAAATTGAATATTTTAATAACTCAAATTTAAACTTATTTACTTCATTAATAATTCATATAAAGATCAATAAAATTTATTAATATTCCTAAAATGAGTTAAATAAGTCTAATAAATAGTATTAGTCTTAAATATTAATAATTTAATGCCATAATGGTTTAAATCATTATAAATGTTCTTATTCTAGAAAGATCTACAACCTTAAATGAAGATTATCTCTAAAAATAATTCCACTAATAATAAAGTCCTTAAAGAACAACTTGTGAACAAACAAATCTTCTCTCTAAACCATATTAATCACCAAATTACGAAAACTACTACAACACTATATAAATCCATAAGTAGTTAAGTAACATTATGTTGGGTTTATAAACTATACTCACTTATCGATAAAAGATAAATGATATTACTCCATACTCAAATCAAGAAACCATTACTCAAGGAACAGAATAAACATCTTAAGTAACTTAAAGAACACATTTTAGATATACAAGAGTACGATACTTTCAAAACTATCTATACTTTGAAGTTAACTTTAGTCTACAGAATCTTAATATAACATTATAAGCATTATTATATATTTTATAGTTAACTTTGGTCTTAAGTAGTTAAACTATAAAGCAATTCAAGCCAAACCATTTGAGCAAACAAATAACATCAACCACCACTAACTAACCACAAAGTTTGTTTATACCTTAGAAGAGAAACCTTTTCTTCAAAGGTTATCCTTTTTGCCACTTTAAATAAGAAACCTTGTATAAGTAATCCTAACTAGTATGTCATAAGTATTTATACTTTACTCCTACATATATGTTGTCTACAACCACTCATAAACTCTAATAAAAGTACAATTATGAAACTTATCTAAAAGGACCACACATTCCAAAGTAACCATTTTTGGAATCCAAACCCTAGGACAACGTTATCCCCAGGAATTGCGTGTAGGACGTGCATCACATTACTTATGCATAAAAGCATATTGCTTCTTTAAACATTAGTCCTTACAAGACCAATAATGCTGATTTCAGATTTTGGATCTTATACACTGACTCGAAGACCGTGAGTGCATAATCTTGCAATCAAAAAAGGCAAGTTCACACTTGCTCATGTCCTTTGTTTATTTTCTGTAAAGTATTTTACAAATCTAGTGTTGTTATCACCTACATTAAAAAAAGTCCAAAAACACTACTTTCGATAATAATGTGAACTATTGGTTACTGATCCAGGGTGATCAGCTAACCTAGTAAATCTGACAGCTGGAATACCACTATTCAGAACTATATAACCTAGGACTTAACAACCAATGTCGCCAGTGATTCTTGCGCCGTATATTACGCGTTAGCCATGAGATTTGGAATGGGACAGAGAAGTCAGCTGTATCTTCTTCCTCTTGCATGAAGCCGGATGTGCAGGTCGTGGCTGTTATCCTTGTAGCGTGCATATTAATTGGTAATTCGTAGAGGATATGCAGCATATGGGTGGGAACTCTCATCGTCCCACGATAGTTCTGGCATCTAACGGTTTGTACAAACCATTGCCGTAATTCATTATGTGGGCATGGTGTACACCAAGGAGACATGCGGGGTCACGAAGGGGGCAGTGATTGGCTTAGATCATCTTCTGGGCCCGACATCATGGAATTGTGGACGGGAATAAGCTGCCCGGTTGTGCAACAAAGAGTTGATCTATGATGGGTAAAGTAACGCACCTCTGCAGAGTGTAAGAATTGTAACTTGTTACTCCCTGTTCCGGGAAGGATCTGCGAACGCGGCGGGAAAGGAACTCCCTGAAAGTTCTGGTAAACCCGTGAAGGCTGACGGACATAGCTTTCCAGAATAAAAGCAACCTTTTAAGAAATGTTTATGAAAACTTGCATTGCCTATGACCTACGGTCTGTGGCTGTAGTTATAGTGCATCAAACACTCCTTTTCTAGTGAATTTGCTGAGTACGCTCGTACTCAAAGTATCTTCTTAACCCTTGCTAGATCCTGAAGCCATTAAGAAGATGTCTCCATCAAGCTATGCTCCAGGAATCGTCAAGAGCTAAAGCTCTTCAATAAAGTCAAAGAAGACAACATATACTCAACTCAAGTGAAGACAAAGTTACTGATTGGATAGAAATAAAATCTCTAGCCAAAGAACGTATTTCTGTAGTGCGTTGCAATAGCAGCAATGCCAACCTCTTAGCCAAAAATACTAGACTTAATAGTATACTAGTTCTTTCGATGTTTATCTTTGATTCTTCTTAGTAAGAAGTTATTTCTCTCTCTTTAACCTAGAGTGTTCTCTGGATATTATGTAAATAGTGAGTTGTAACCTTAGCCATGTATTGGACCCGCTGTGTTTCTGTTGTGCCATTCTGAGGGATGTAATACTAGTGAACGGTGTTTCATTGGTGTTATGTCAACGACTATAGTATACTACATCATGCAGTGGTATGATGGGTCACCGCAGTTACCATGGAAAGTTGTCTTAGTCGGCTCCAACATGTTCATAGTGATGCCTAACTTGAGCATGGTATCCTTGTACATGATACTGATGCTACTGCCATCGTCTATCAGTACCTTGGAGAACTTCATATTGATATCAGGGCCCATGAATGTTGGATCCAAGACAAGAGCATAACCTCCTGGCGTTGGCATGATCTTGGGGTGATCCTTTATGCTCCAAGTTATCTCCTGTTTAGACCAATGCATGTACTTTGGTATTGTCGACATTGTGGCGTTCGCTTCCATCATCCATATCTGTTAACTTTTCTTATCATTTGGCTCTATGAAGAATACGACATAACTCTGGTGATGCTCCCTGTACTCGTTCCTGGTCCCATGGACGACATGAGCATCTTCACCCCTTGGGTTATGCTTGGTGCACAGCCTCTCTTATTTCTTGGTTGTGATACCTTGATTGCATCTTCTCATATCTATGCTCTGCTCCAACGGCTTGAGCATTTCCTCCTTGAGCAATGGAGGGGGAGGTGGTGGTAACTACTGAGTTGGCGAGTCTAGTATGTCTCCCTTCTGAAAGCAAGTGCACTGTCTTGTTGTGTGATTTGCCGGCTTACTCAGACTTGGTGTGTGAAACTTACACGGTTGATCCAACATCATTTCATAAGTATATTTTTGCCTGTCTTGATATGGTTTTCTCTGCTCATACAGCTTTTTGCCGTCATTCTTTGGTATCCATTGCTGTTTCCCATTTGTCCTTTGACGTTGGCTACTTACAGCATCTGGATGATCCTGACTCACAGCAGCGACTTGAGTCGAACCATACCTGTAGTCTGGTCTTTCATCTTTTCTCTTGCTTCTATACTCGGCCCTTTCTTGGCGCCTTTGCGACCCGGCTGCGTCATAGATCTGAGTATCAGTCATCCCGTGTTCTAACATAAGAAGAGGTTGAGTCGAATATCCTAACGCATATGAGTTCACGATTCTTACTGTTTCTTCCAAACTTGCCGTCATATCTCTTTGTAACCTTTGTCACAGTACACTTCCATGCCTGCATCCTTGTGCGAACCATGAAATGGCCTGAGATTCAATTACGCCCTCACAAGAGTTGCGCATTGTGCACCACCTTGTGAGGAATTCCCTGTCTGTTTCATTCGTCCTTTGCTTTCACATAGCTAGCTGTTGTGGGCGATTCGGCCTCTTATACATGCTTGTGAAGTTTCTCACAAAAGCTTCTTGGAAATCAATCCAGCTGTTGATGCTTCCGGGCGGCAAATTGTTCATCCACACCCTTGCTGGTCCTTCTCAGATTTCCTTGCATTTGTGGTACATACCGCACTACCCATCTCAGATTTCGTTGCATGAATTATAACATAGTTCCATAATCTATGAGCCAATCTTCTGGATTTGTACTTCCATCATAGGTCCTTGTTCCTCTGGCCAGCTAAAAGTTTGGCACCGGCGGCTCCTTCATGATCCTTGGGCCAAAACATGGTGGACCCTGTGGACCTTGTGATTCTACCAGCTCTACCATCTTTATTCGGTCAAGCTTTAGCCTCTCATCATCCGGCTGGAGATTTCTGCCTCCGAGTCTCGCTCCCATTGCTTGGTACACGTGATCCGGAAATTCATACCCATCATTAACCATTGCCGAGTAACCATCATTGTATCTGTTGGCGTTTGGGTCTGCAGGTTGCTGCACTGCTTTTCCCGTGCTTTGCTGCCTCTTTTCGGGTTGGGCTGGCGGAGGATTCGGAGCTGGGTTTCCCCCTCCTGCCGAGTTAGTTCCACGCCTAGGTTGGGGTGCAAAGTTCTGCCCCCTGTTGTCATTTCTTTGTCCTGCTCGCCTTTCTTGACCAGCGTTTTCCTGGTTCTCATTTCCCTGAACGACATTTCTTCTTGTTTCCTGCGCGTGGGCCGGGTTTCCTCGAACCACTGCCGGGTCATAAGCAACCATCTGCTTGTTCCTCCTTGAATCCACACTCTTTTCTTTTCCCTATCTCGGCGCCACTCCTAGTGAGGAGGCTGTATGGCCTGCTGATCTCGTCGAGATTGGAGTTGCCGAGTGAACAAACTGCGACCTTCTAGCTACACCCGGATTTGCCCTGTAGTACGCTTCATTCAACATCCCTGCTGCTCTCACCAATTCATTGACTCGTTCCTGTTGTTTTCTCTTTGCTTCACCCGTTAGATGGGGTAGCTCAGCCATTGCTGCCTCTGCGGCTCTCAAATTTGCTGCTGCTGTGTTGTATGTCGGTCGCATAGTTGTTTCGTTGCTGTTTTCTGATGTTATCTTTGATGTTGCATCCGCCAATTCTTCATTGAGGTTTCTCCCTCTCAACCTTGTTGCATCAAGCCTAGTCTTAGCGCCCTTGACTCGATTTTCCGAGTTGATCTCTCGAATCGTGATATCCACATCTTGCTATAACTGCGCCAGTTCATTTTCCTTCTCCAAGACCTTTATCCTGGCCTCTTCCAACTCGGCCTGAACACGCGCTGGATCATCCGCTAGCGCTACTGGCTCTGGTAGTTTTTCTATTGCTTCTTGCAACTATTTGGCTCTCTTACTCCTAGCTATATTCTCTAGCTTCTCTAGCGGCGCTTTTACAGTTATTTCTGCCCTTGGCATTTCTTTTGGATTTCCTCCCTCAGCATCCTCATTCACCACAGGGACTACTGGAGGTGCTAGGGGATGCGAGGGGTTCGGAGGTGTCATCATTACCTCGACGGAGACGAGTTGATGAAGCTTTCCTGCAGCGTGAATGACAGGTGGATCTGGTGCCAGGATGATGTGCTTCGGGTATGCGCGCTTCACACACACCATGACGTAGACCTGGTGCTCTCCGAACTTGATGAAGCGACCACCCCTTGGGAACGCCTTGGTCCTGAAGCACCCTCTGTTGTCGCTGACGAAGTTGAGTGCCCCGAACCTCTGGATGAGGCCGGAGTAGACGCATTCGCCCGTCTTGGCAATGATGTTGCCCGTCCGGATGAAAACTCCAGCAAGCGCCTGCTTGTGCCCCACGGTGGGCGCCAACTGTGGTGGTACTGTCACGGCAGATGCCATGGGTAGGCTTAAGTTGGGGGCCGAATGGACGCTTGTGATAACCAGGGAGGGAGTGCACGGTCTTGCCGCGCACGAAGAACAAGATGAACTATCCACACATAGGATTTTTATTGATCCAAGAAGTTTACAAGTGCTCCTAGAGCTGTTTGAGCATAGCCTCAGGGCACTAGTTTCCTACTTGGTCCAACCCCCTTAAACCCTAGCTATGCCCTTCCTTATATAGGCAATGGCCAGCTAGATTACATCCCTTTGGGTTCTATGGTTACTATTTGGATCTTCGTCCTTACTGTGTGGGTCGAGTCATGGGCTAGCCTTAAGCCCTTGACCCAGTCCACAAAACCATACAGCTAACAGTCTTCTCGTACGTAGCTTCCAGCTCTTTTGGCTTCATACGGTGACTTTGTACGTCAGCCCTTGCTTTGGGCGTCACCCGACTTCCTTTGTATCACCCGACATCTCCCTTCTCTATGACCATGCTTTACCATGGTCCCTCCTGAATATTACTCAGAAAGATGCCACACATCCTTTATGACTCGGCCTTCCCTCGTGAGACTCGGCCCGTTGCTTCCTGCAAGGTAAACAAACTTGTCTTATACGGGCCAACATAATTCTTATGTCGGCCGCACACGACCTTCATACCCGGCCGTTGTTACCCGGCCTAATTCATCTTTTACTCGGCAGAAGCTAAGCTGGGCAATGTTTTACCCCTTATGACCCTACCGGGGGTTATCCCCCCGACAAACACCCTTTGTGCTGCCGTCGGCGAACGCGGTTGAGCTGCATAACATGATGGGCGCAGCTATCCAGGTATATCCAGTCCTCGAGGATCTGCTCGCTGAATTTCAGCGGGTAGATTCTTATTATTTTTGTTGTCTAGTCCCCGAGTGGCTAGTCGCTAAATTTCAGCATCTAGGTACTTAGAAATTTTTGGTGTCCAGTCCCCGAGTGGCTAGTCGCTGAATTTCAGCGGCTAGGCACTTAGGAAGTTTTGTCATCTTCTCGCATTTGTTTATCTTTGCAGGGCCTTCAGCGTGAATCGGCAGAGTGACTGGCCACCAAGGAGCGCTTGGAGCGCGACCTCCGATCCATGCAGGAGGTGAATAGGCAGCTTCAGGCGACTGCAGGTAGGCGTTTGGGGTACCTTCTCAATTTCTTTGCTTCTGCTTGTTTGGGGTCTCACTCTCGTTTTGCTGAAGAGGAGCACTCCGCCATGATTGCCATGGCCCGCGAGGGTCTTGTCCTAGGCAACGAGTTGGAAGCTGCCCAGTTGTCATTGACCGCCAAGGAGAGGTGGGTCGCTGAGCTGGAGAAGGAGCTCAAGGTCGCGAAGAAGGAAGCAAACTCGTCGGAGGAGAGGGCCAAGGCTGCTGTCACTGTAGTGGCGGACGACAGGAAGGTCTCTGGCGCTCTTGTCGCCGGGTGGTCAGGTCTCTAGGACTTCACCACTAGGATTTGCCGTCCACTCCTTGGTGAGCTTCTTAAACTTATTGTTATGTCAGCGAGTCCCCGAGTGGGCGAGTCGCTTATGCCGGCGAGTCCTCAAGTGGGTGAAGCCGAAGTTGTGTGTCCTTCTGATACTGACTTGGCATTGATTGCAGGGAAGGTACTTGGCGATGACCCTGAGGCACAGACGTATGACACCAAGCAGTGTGTGACCATGTTGGTGGACTCTGCCGCCCTCTTAGTGACGTGCATTCGCGCCGTTCTCCAGGAGATCTCGCCCACTGAGGTAACTCCCAGCGAGCTCACGGAGGTGTGGCATTACCTTGAGAGGGCACCGACAGTGGTCGACTACATGTCATGGTCGGAGTTTGCCGTGGGGCCGCGACTGTGCTGAGCCTTGGGCTCGCGCATTTCCCCGATGACTTCGACCTCGACGATGTCACTAGTGGGTACCCATCGTAAACCGGCTCGGTCGAGATCTCTGAAGTTTTGAAGCTGACTGCGAAGGCGGCCGCGTACTCCGAGTGGGTGTTGGCGATGGGCGACCTTCTGCCATACCAAGAGACGGTGGTTGCTCCGAATGACGATGAGCCAGCGCACCGTGACCTCAAGACGGAGCCACCGTTCAGGTCGGTGATGGCGGGCAACCTGACAATATACCCGGCGAATCTGTGGGTGCCCTTCATCCGTGTTCACGGTGGTGGCGGCGTGTCAACCTTGAAGCCTGTGGAGTAAACAGTTTTCCGACTAGCATTTGTATTAGTACAAATAGATATGTGTGTGCCCCTGTATGCGAACAATGTTTTGTTGCTTTTAAGGAATGAAAATGTATTGAGTCAGTTTGATTTGACTTTGTTTTATTTTGTTATGCGAGTCCCCGAGTGCGTCCGCCCTTTAATGGGGTTTACCTCACGTTTCTGTATGCTTGTTTGTTTTTAGACTGTTAGTTAGTTGAGGCTGACTCGCCGTGGCTTGGAAATCCAGTCGCTTGGCGACCCCAAGGGGTGCTCTATACTTAGTTGTTTTCCCGGACACGAACGGGGTCGGTTGGGTAAGTCCCCGAGCGTGGTATTTAGCTGTTCTAGTCGCATGCCCAAGGTAAGTGAGGACGAAGCGCATTGTACGTGGCGCGTCACTCCACCTAACTCGAGGGGCGAGTCGCGTGGCGAGTCTAGCGCGTGCTCTCATACTTGGTCTATTTCCGAGCCAGGTGGGTTTAGACTGAAGAGAGTCCTCTAGCGTGGTACTTAACCATTCGAGTCGCTGCACCGAGGATGCGGAGGACCAAGTCGCTGTATGAAGCTTGTGCGATTGTCTTGGCCCGACGGGCCAGTCGAGCAGGGCGACTCCGATGGTGCTCCGGGTTGGCGTTTTCTTGGACGATGCAAGGCCCAAATTTCTTCGATGCCCTTGTGCCGCACTACTTAGCTGTGCCGGTCGCCCAGCCAAGGGTTGACTTCCGTGAGTAGCATTGTACTGTAGTTACGAGTGCAATTGGCACAAGACTTGGAGAGTAGACACAATTTTTGTGCGAGTCAATTGTATTTTATTGCATGGAGGGGGGAATACAGGTCGGAGTTCTAGGTGTAGAAATTCCTTAGTAGATTTACATTCCACGGCCACTTGACGTCGAGTTGTCCGTCACCTCGAACATCACCTCGGACTCGCTATATGGCGAATTGTCCCTCCCATGGGGGAGAGAGCTTCTGCATGCCCTTCTTGTCCTCGATCAGTCGCAGGACCAGGTCACCTTCCTGGAAGGTGCTAGTCCGGACTCGGCGGCTATGGTAGCGGCGGAATCCCTACTGGCAGATGGCGGTGCGGCAGCGAGCTAGGTTGCGTGCTTCGTCGAGCTGGTAAACCCCGTCTTGGCATGCGAGCTCATTGTCGGCCTCCGCGTAGTTGACGACCCGGGGAGAGTCTTGCTCCAGATCATTCGGCATGGCGGCCTCGTCACCGTATACCATGAAGAAGGGCGTGAACCCCGTCGACCGGTTGATGGAGGTGCGGATACCCCATATGACGGAGGGGATCTCTTCGACCCAACATCCTGGAGTTCACTCGAGGAGGACTTGTAGTCACGTCTTAAAGCCGTGGAGGATGCTTTGGTTGGCCCGTTCGCCTGGCCATTGGACTCTGGATGGGCGACTAAGGCGAGGTAGAGCCGTATGTTCTGCTGCTCGCAGAATTCGGCCATGGTGCCCTTGGCGAAGTTGGTGCCGTTGTCCGTGATGATGTTGTGCGGGAATCCGTAGCGTTCGATGATCTCGTGAAGGAATTTGGCCGTGGTCTTCACATCGCACTTCCGGACTGGCTTGGCCTCCACACACTTGGTGAATTTGTCGACTATGACTAGGAGGTGGGTGTAGACGGAGGGGGCCTTCTTTAAGAGGTGCACCATGTCCATACCACACACGGCGAATGTCCAGGTAATGGGGATCGTCTTAAGCACCGAGCTGGGTACGTGCGTCTGATTGGCGTACTTCTGGCACCCGACATAGCGTTTGACGATGTCGACCGTATCGGCGTGCACGGTGAGCCAGTAAAAGCCGTGTTGCATGGCCTTGGCGACCAGGGACCGGGTGCCGACGTGGTGGCCGTAGTGGCCGTCATGGATGTCTTGGAGAATCTTGCGTCCTTCCCCAGGTTGCACGCAGCCTTGGAACATGCCTGTTATGCTGCGCTTGTGGAGCACCGTTGATGATGACGAAGGACATGCAGCGGCGCACGATCATGCGTGCTTCAGTCTCATCCGCTAGCAGGGTCCTATTCTCGAAGTAGGCGAAGTATGGCGCAGTCCAGTCGCTTGGTTCTACGACCATGGCGACCAGGGCGGGCTCTGGTTGCAGTGGGATCCCGAGGTCGATCTCCTTTGGAGGAGAGTAAGAGGTCTTGTGGATGGTGTCTAGAAAGACGCATGTGGGTGGAGTTTGCCGAGCCGACTCGATGCATGAGAGGGCGTCGGCTTCCTCATTCTTACACCGGTCGATCCACTCGATGGAGTAGCCAGCGACGTGGCCCCCCAGCTGGTCCACTGCTTGGCGGTATGCCGCCATGGTGGGGAGACCGCGTCGTAGGTACCGACGACTTGCATGGCGACGAGGTCGGAGTCTCCGTAGCACTGTAGGCGATTGACATTCACCTCCTTGGCGGCTCCCATGCCATGAAGGAGGGACTCGTACTAAGCCATGTTGTTGGTGCATGGGGTGAAGTTGAGGTACATCATGTCAACACCCGGATTTTTAATCCCAGATGCCTGTTATGCCATACATCGCAATCCCAGGAATACCATTTTTGTGAGACATAACAGAATTGGATACCACAGTACATCATCCAATACAAACCATACATAAGGTTTTACACAAATAAGGATCTCATGATCCAGTTCTTAATACAACACAGGCAACGGAATACGTAATAATAACGGTAGCATAGGCGAAGCTCCATCTTCGTGGTCACAGGCAATGCTGACGATGGGAGATGATCCTAGTTGTCATAACCTTCCTGGGGTCCATCCTCCAGGTACTCTTCTTCATAGTCTGGCCACGGGAATAGCCAGGGACAAAGCCATGAGTACACTTTAAGTACTCGCAAACTAATACTAACAAGTGAAGGTGGTTTTTGATTATAGGACACAAGGCTCTAGGGTTGTTTTGCAAGAAGCCAGATTTATCTCTACTAAGTTTAGAAGCAAGAGAGCTAGTTGATGTTTATAACACCTAAGTGGGAACTTGTAGTTCATATGACAACTCTGTTGTGGTCAAGCCAAAATCTCAATTCATTTCACAAGTTATTTTGAAAACATCTGATGGGGGAACAATATGGCCACTCCAACTGTCCATTACCGCGGACACGGCTATTCGAATAGTTTGACACTCTGTAGAGATTGTACACTTTCACAACAACATTCGATACATCCGTCAGGAACAAATCCTGAATTCACCATACTCAGTATGCGGATAATCAATCCTAACCTTTCAATTACACACCCTAGTATAAGCACCTCTCCTGTGAGTTTGGCCTCCCAACCATGACCAACTGTCATCTTGGGTACTGCACAGGTGGACAATCTTCACAAGGTAGCCTCAGCTCAGACCTTGGCCGTGAGGGAACTAATACTAAGGTATATCAGTTTCCAGTCAAGCCCTACCCAATCTTCGGGTATTGTCGTTGTACGGTAAAATTGGAATGGTATCGCATCCAGACAACCATCAGTTTTAAGAAGGGCGAAGGCTCATGCCTCAACATTTTCATCACCAAAATCATCGGGTGTTCGGAAACACATGTCAAAACATCTCAATAGAATGATCCATCATTCTAAGGTTTTCATAACCATTTTCACCAAGTATTCCCATCTAAAGTTGATCAAGTTTTATGCTTAGCACTAGCATCTACAAGTGGGGATGAGTACTAAATGAGGGGTGGTAACTAGTGGAGTTTCAACTAAGTGCAATCTCATGCCTTAGGATGACATCAAGATTTTCTAGATTAGGCCAAATTTTATGCTCTTTATGCAACCCTCAAATATCCTTCTAGTATCTACAATTCACTTAAGTAAACTCTAGGTAATAGCTTTGATAAAGAAATAAAGTAGAAAGCTTGTAAGTAAAACTAGGATAGGTTTATGACGTAGGTATGATCCTCTATGCTTAAGGCATATAGTTGGCATGGTGACAAGCAAGTATTGGCTTGCATAGATCAACTAGTAGTATTAGTCTTGCACATTCAACTGGTAGTATTAGGCTTCTCTTGTGCAGAGCAGTGGTTGAAGTTCTCCTCGGCTTCTTCTTCGTAGTATCCTCCTTCCTCCTTGTATCCTCGGTCGGTACTAGCGTCTATAAATAAATACGAGGTACACAATCACCAAACAATACTTAACTACTTGCAATCATCACACAAAAGGGTCCTATAAATAGATGATCTAGCATCATCACTAACATTACAAGATTAAAGCTTGGTTTAATTCTTTTTATTTTTAGAAAAGTAATTTCTACTCATTGAAAAACTACTTAAGATTTAATATTATCCAAACCAAACATGGGATCATGTTGACACATGTCATCACCACATATTTTAGTCCATGAGAATGTGATTTAAAGTGGTGTCACAATTTAATAAGGTTTTACCCTTTTATTTTAATTAAATAAGTGACTAGAAATGCCTATGTGGCATTCTTTTATTACTTGAACATTATTTATGTAAGTAAACCTATACATTTTTATATATTCCGAAAGGTATGGTTAAATGTGATTTTTGAGAGTTGGAATCAACTCAAAAGCTATTATGGTTTAAATTTGAAAAATGTTTGAATGTAGAAAAGCCTCTTCCTTGTTATTTTTACCAAGGGTGATCTACAGATCCAAATGATTTGAATCCAACGGGTTTGGATTCAGCACTTCCATACCTTCCTAACAAAATTGGTTTCATTCAATTTGGTTCACTGAATCGAGCTGGGTTGATTTTTGAAACTAGGTGCAGAAGTGTGTTTGAAATAAAATGGAAAAGGTTAAATTCAAATGACTGGGCTGCGGGGGAAGCGATACTGGGCCGGCCTGCTAAGCACAGCGCTTACGCGGGCTGGTTAAATCACTGTCCCCACGTGTCAGTGAGACGAGGGGGTGCGAAGCGGTACGGGGCGATGTGAGCCGTGGGATCTTGTTCTAATCTAACGGCTGACGGTCATCGTCGATGTTGGGCAATGCCGGCGAGACAGAAACCTAACGCGGCAAGTGGGGGTCGTTGGGGGCTCACCGGGGCTCAGGCGAGGGTCGGCGAGGTGGTCGAACGACAAAGTCGACGACGACGAACCTCCTAGTACCTGCGACTTCTCCTAGGGCGGCTCCAATCGCTGGCCCCCTTCTTCTCCAGCAGCGGCAGGCTCAGGTGAAATTCCGGCGAAGTGCTGCTCGCCTTGCTCCGGGACTGAGGCGAGGTGGTTCTGGGTGAGAGGGGAGTGAGGTGGTGTGCTCAATTCGGCTGGGGGTGGCCTCTATTTATAGTGGCGAGAGGGGACCGACGGGGCGCAAGGTGAGCTCGTCATGGTCGACGGCACAGAGGGCTATCAGCGTGGGCGACGGTAGGGGGCAGTGCGGTTCTCCCTGGCGATGCTCAACGACATGGTGGCGAGGCGTGGGGCGGTGCGGTTTGGTCGGAACGCGGTGGTGCTCTACGCGTGCCCGATGGAGGTTTTTAATGCGCACAGCGTGCGTGGTCCACGCGGCGGCGAACGAGCATGTCTGCGGGGTTGCTGGGACGGTGGTGATCACGTATGCACGCGGCGAGGGCGGCGCGTGGTCTGTGGGCGTTGGTCGAGCGTGGCGCACGGGGCGCGCTCTCGGCATGGTTGCTGGCGAGCTTGGCATGGTCTGTGCGTGTGGTCCAGGGGTTGGCAAGGTTCGAGCGCTGGACAGGGAGTGGCAGTGGGGTGATGGCTTGCTCCCAAACATGTTGGCTAGGCTTGTTTCTTCTCCTAGCATGCTGTCGACATGGGGGTGACAAAGGTGCACTCGGCCTGCTCACCATTGATGGCATTGCCAAGCTTACAGTGATGCTAGAGGTTTGCAATTGAGCTAGATGATCTAATAAATCCTAGTTGCAACCAGAGAGGGAACAAGTTAGGCTCCAATCACTTCTCACAATAGTGTTTGGATTTTGTTTGATTTGAATCTGCAAGGTGTTTGATGAAATGGCCGCAAGAATTCAAATTTTGAATTTTGAAAAGATTTTTGGTGGGTGTGCCAGGTTGGTGCTGGTGAGTCTACGGATGCTTGGGTTTTGAAAGTTGAGCTTGTTTGAGTGGTTTTTGAAAAAGTGGGATCTTCCCATATGATAAAGATTCAATTTTGAACTATCCTTTAAACTATGCATTTAAAAGTTTCTGGATGATCAAAAAAGTGGGCCTTGATACTTTGTTATGAGTATAATCAAGGGGTGTAAAGATCCAAACAAGTTTCAGTTAAGTTCTGAAAGTTTGGGACAGCCAAAGTAGGCATGGGAGTTAAATTGGTCAAAATGACCATTCACCTAATTTGTTTTGTTTTGATTTCTTTGTCTTTGGGAAAATTGTGGGGATTGTTTAGATGATGTTTATTTCACCTAAGAAACATTTTACAAGCAAAGAAACACCTAAACAAGGCAATTCAAAAGAATTCAAAATGGGATGCATACACACATGCATGCTTTCTCATTTTATTTTAGAAATTTTTTTGTTAAGCCTAAATTTGATGATTAGAGTTTGATGATCCAAGTTTAGTATTTTTGGGATGTTACACATCACATAGCGGAGCTTATCTCCCTTGGGTGAGGTTAGTATGATTCTTGCCCCTGCACCGTCCGTGTTCTTGGACCCGTCGAAGTAGAGCGACCAGTAGTGGAGGTATGGCAAGCTTCTCTGGCTGCTGCGCCTCTTCCCAGTCAGCGAGGAAGTCCGCTAGAGCCTGCGACTTGATCGCTTTGCGTGGCTCATACTTGATGTTGTGGATGCCGATTTCGACGGCCCACTTGGTGACCCGCCTAGTCGCCTCGCGGTTGAGGATGATATCCTACAACAGTGCGGAGGACACGACCGTGATTGGGTGCTCCTAGAAGTAGTGCGGTAGCCATTGCTGGGCTCGAAAGATCGCGTACACCAGCTTCTGGTATTGCGGGTAGCGCTGCCGTGCGTCCATGAGGACTTCACTGATGTAGTAGACCGGGCGTTGTACGGGGTGCTCCTTTCCCTCCTCTGGTCGCTCGACGACCATGACGGCGCTGACGAATCGCTCGGACGCCGCGACGTAGACGAGCATCGGCTCATTATCGATGGGGGCAGCGAGTAGCGGTGCCGCGAGTAGCACTTATTTGAGTGTGTTTAGTGTGTCTTCTTCCTCCTTGTCCCATTGGAACGTGGGGTTCTTGTGCATCAGGCGATAGAGAGGCATTGCCTTCTCGCCTAGTCGGGGGATGAAGTGACTGAGAGCCGCGACTCGCCTGGCCAACTTATGGACGTCATGGAGGCACTCGGGTTTGCCGAGCCAGGTGATCGTGTCGATCTTGGTGGGGTTCGCCTCGATGACTCGCTTGGAGACTACGTACCCCAGTAGTTTTCTAGTGGATACGCCAAAGGTGCCCCTTCCCTGGTATGAGCTTTATCTTGTACCTCCACAGGTTTGCGAAGGTTTCGGCCAGGTCGGCGAGTAGATTGTCTTGGCGATTGGACTTGACCACCACGTCGTCGATGTAGATGTGGATGTTGCGGCCAATTTGGCTCGCAAGACACTAATGCATGCACCGCAGGTAGGTCGTGCCGGCATTCTTGAGGCCGAATGTCATGGCGGTGTAGCAGAAGGCGCCGAATGGCGTCATGAACGCCGTATTCTCTTCATCCTCGACTGCCATCTTGATCTGGTTGTAACCAGAGTACGCGTCGAGGAAGCACAGCGACTCCGAGACCGCGGTCGAATCGATGATCTAATCGATGTGCGGGAGGACGGACTACTCCTTTGGGCAGGCGCTATTGAGGTTGGTGTAGTCGATACACATTCTCCAGGTCTTGTTCTTATTTTCGACCAGGACCTGGTTTGCCCGCAACTTGGAGTATTTGATAGGCCGCATGAAGCCTGTAGCGAGTAGATGCTGCACTTCTTTCGCGATTGCTCGACGGAGCTCTTCATTGAAGGGTTGTAGCGACTGCTTGATAGGTAGCGCTTTGGGGTCGGCGTTGAGTCTGTGCTTAGAGAGTTCCCTCGGGACACCT
Source organism: Avena atlantica (assembly GCA_910589765.1). Lineage (NCBI taxonomy): Eukaryota > Viridiplantae > Streptophyta > Magnoliopsida > Poales > Poaceae > Avena > Avena atlantica. Next base: position 306,791,993 of record OU342736.1, read on the forward strand.
GGCATGTCGGATGGCTTCCATGAAGAGATGTCGCGATTCTCACGAATGAACTCATGGGCGCGCTTTCCTATGCAGGTCTCATGCCTATCCCGATCGTGATCGTCTGGCTGGAGTCGCCTGGGACCAGCTCGACGGTGCAGGTGTGCGTGGTGGCCTCGGACACGGTCGACCCGATGTTTTCCGCATTGGGCTTCTTCAGCATTGTGGGGTCGTCTTTGTCGACCCCACTCACGTATCTAGCGAGATCTTCTGCGTGGTTGGCCTTCATGGCGATGAGTGACGACGTTCGCGAGCTGTGCGCCTTTTTCCTCGTGGTCGATGGCCATGTCGGGGTCGTCGTGGACGGTGATGATGCTACATGGTCTTGGGAGCTTCATCATGTTGTACGTATAATGTGTTGCCTCCATGAACTTGGGGAACATTTGTCGCCCCATGACGCAGTGGTAGGGGCTGGTGAAGTTCACCATCTCGAAGATGATCCGCTCGGTGCGGAAGTTGGCTGGTGTGCCAAAGGTGACTAGCAGCGTCACCTTGCCGATCGGATACGTCTTATGACCGGGGAAGATGCCGTGGAAGGTGGTGAGAGTCGACTCGACCATCGACTGTGGGAGCCACAGTCACCTGAATGTGTCCGGGTAGAGAATGTTGATGGAGCTCCCGCCGTCTGTAATAGCCCAAGCTTCTAAGATATCTACTCAGTACTTAAGCATGGCATGCATCTGTTTAAATCAATAAAATACTTGCATGTGATCAAGTGAGTGGATTAAATGCAAATCCAAAACCCTAATTTTTTCCTCTCCCTTTGAAACCACATTCAAATGGTGTTTGGATTTTGAAAATTTCAAAATAAAGGAGTCCAATTGGTTATGAGGGCCCCACAATAGTTTGTATGTTTTATGAAAGCTCGTGGTACTTTGAAAAGATTCAAAACAGTTTGAATTTGAAAATACAAACAGGAAATAGAAAAAAACAGAAAAGGAAAAGGATTTGTTAAAAAAATATAGCCAGAGCAAGCCAGGCCGCAGCCCAGCAACATTCCTCCCCTCTCTCCCTCTCCCGCGGACCAGCTAAGGCCCAAGCGCAGCCCATACCCCTTCACTCCTCTTTTCCCTTTCTTCTTCTCGGCGACAGAAGGACGACGACGCAAGCAGGCTGCTACGTGTCGCCGCCGACGCCGTTCCTGCCTCGCCGAGATGCTCGCCGCGCCAAGATCCCCGCTACCGACGCCGGTGACGCCAATAAGACCTCCTGTCGCCGCCGGATGAACCGTATCCTCTCCCTCTTCCCCAATTTCCCCTTTGGCCGAACCCTAGCTCTCGGACCTCACCAGCGGCCAGCCAACTCCAGTCGCCTCAAGCTCCGTCGAGCACGCTCCTGTCACCGCCTCGCTCGTCTTCATCGATTGCCCCAGCTAGCGCAAGAAGACGAGGTCCCAAGCGGCGCAATCAGACCCTCGTCCCCGACGCCAGCCACCGCTGCTCGCCAACGATTCCGGCCTCCCCGTGCCTTCTCGATCACTCCATCACGCTCAGGGTGAGTCACCGGTCCCTTTGGACCTCTCCTTTGCCTCTCTCGCATGCCGTAGACGCCGTTCGTCGTCGACCCGCAAGCTTCACCATCGTGCTCCGTCAGGCTCACCGCTCCGGTGACCTTTTAGCAGCGACACTGCCACTTATAGGTAGCCCGTGATGCCATCTTTCGTGCGGGCTAGATCCCTTAGCCCCGCACGTCCCTTGTCACCATCTGCCACCGTCGTCCGGCCGTTCCCCGGCAAGTCCCTCGTGGCGCTGAGGTGGAAACCAACGTGGCCTTGGCCCCACCTGTCAGTCGGTGTGGGTAGTCTCTGCCCCGGTGAAAAATGCCCCTGAGCCCTTTTCGCGTGTGTGGCTGATGAGCTAGCCACGGGCCCACATGTATGTGTCTGTGGCTAGCCCATCCTGTGTTGTAAAAAGTTTTCAGTTTCTTTTATTTCCAGAAAAGTGAAATAAAAGGGTTAAATAATTTCAGAAATTGTTTTGAATATTATAAATTCAATAAATTTTAATCTGTAAATCAGAAAAATACAAATAATATATCAAAATGTTCAGAAAAATGAGAACTATCTAACTAACCTATAATCATGCATTGTTCAAAAAATTTAATGACATGTTTAATTAGAACACCATAGTAACCCCTTTCATGTGTTCCCCGAGTTCTCCTAGTTAGGGTTTTCAATCCTCGGAACCCCGTTTAAACTGTCAAGCATGCCTTAGGGTTTCATTTCAATGAAATTCAACTTGGCATATCATCATCCTTGTTTGAGCATTGCATTGATGCCATGTCTTGATTGTTGCCTTTCTTTCCGGTATTGGTTCTTCGCGATAGGATCCGAGCCCGAAGCTAAAGTCAACAACACCGACGATCCATACCTGTCTACTAAAGGACAAGGCAAGCGTAGCCTCTCATTCTGAACCTACTTTTACAAAGTATATTACTTTCTCGCTATGATGCACACGATTCCAACATGGTCTTTTGTCAGTAGCTAGTGTTACCTATCTGCTGCATTGTTTCCCTTTTGTAGTCTTATACTCCTGATTCACTGCTCCTAGCATACCTAGGTTTGGCATTTGAGCGATGCTAGAGCTTTTGTCACCGACAGCTTAGCCATGCATAGTAACAACGTCTGATCTATCCAAATAATGAATCAGAGATGCCGGAGAGTTTATAAAGGTAGGAGATGGTGACATCCTCGGAGGAGTTAATTAAATATGCTATGGCTTGTATCGGAAGCCACGTTGGGTGTTGTATTTGTAGTCCCATGCTCGCCACCACTAGGAACTAAGTTCTTCCCTTTGTAACCGAGAAGAGCGTACAACCACACAGGGCTTGGAAACCCCTTGAGTGACTAACTTGCCTAGTAGATTCCATGAGTCACATAGTTCGGGCTTTCCATTTGGCATACGCATTTAAAATGTTTTCGAAAGAGGTGGTGATGGAGGTGCATCATAACAGGTAGGGAAGCGTGGCCGCGGTTGCTTGGGGTCAATGGAGCCCCGGGTGAACCAACCTCGCCTCACATATTTAAGTACCGGCTTCGGGACTTGACCCGTTACTGCGGAACCATACTTATTGCGTGACGCATGGTTTCTGCAAAAGCAAGGTAAAGGTCGTGGTCAACCACCCTCTGTCGGCCTTCCAAGGAAGAGGGCTAATAATATTTGGCATTAAGAGTCGGTTAATACGTGTGGGTAAAGTTGTACACCCCTGCAGGGTATTAATCTTTTCGAAAAGCCGTGTTCATGGTTATGAATGCTTGGTGACCAGATTCTAAGATCATAGATAACTTTAACCACTGTAAAACTTGTTGATCCACATGTGCTTAAGGATGCTTCCTCCGGGTCGAGGGGGTGATCCTAGATAGGAGGTTCTGATGAAGCTGGTGGTTACCAAGATGTGATGAACAAGATGAAGAAGTCGTTATCTTAACACTTTTAAAAGAATTCTGAGTAGACGAGCCTCTTCTCTCTCTTGTTTACAAATAAGATTGCTTTCCGCAAACGTAAATCCAAAGAAAGCCTTTCTAGCAAAAGCATGTAGTTACAAGGTTATCTTAGTCTTGCGGAGTACATTCTCGTACTCAGCCTTGCGCCATTGTTGTTTTTCTACAGAGTATCTGGTTGCAACTGAAGGTGGCTTCTACGTTGACATCGACGAGTAGTTGGGGGTCCGAGGTAGAAGCCTAAGGACTATGGGATGGGCGTCGCTTTTGTTTATGGCCTCTTAGGCCTTTTGCTAAGTTGTTGTGTAGAACAACACAATTGTCTTTCGCTGTGTGATGTAATGTTGGGTCTTTGACCTCTGGTTTGTAATAACTCTAATATCTTACTCTGCTAAGAGTTTAAACTTATGCCGTTGAATCCCTGTATTCTGTAATGTTACCGATTCATACTGTGATCTTTTGAGTTTGGAGTTAAACTTATCTTAGATGGTGATCTGAGGTTAGTTTAACCCTAATCCCGGGGGCTGCTATAGGTTTTGGTATCAGAGCAGGACTACCTGTAGGAAACCCTTTTATTGGTCGATGTTGAGTCTAGAAGTTGACAGAACTATTTGCATAAACTCTGACTAGGATTCTTTTTACTCCTTCTCTGGTGTGTTTCTGTTGCTGGAGTTTCTCTTACCTTATTTGGTTTGAAAAGGTTTTCATTCCTTACCTCATATCTCAAAACTTTTTGGATCGTGGTTTTGGGGTGTTCTCTAAAAAGTACTCCGTACTTGGTTGCTATTCTCAGAGTTCTAAGATATCTCAGTTTTGCTTGGTGTGTAACATCTTAGCATTCCATTGTTATGGTTTGTAAGTCGAGGTGCGATTCCATAGACCCCCCACTCTAAAAAGTTGTAAATGTTCCAAAGGGTAGAATTGCCCCCGTGTGTATTATCGGACGACAAGCAAGGGTAGCCCGCCGACGGGCCCAAAAGAACTCACCCTAAACCATGTATGCGGTGTTTCCATGTGAGCGGACATGTGTAAGTATTTTATCCAGGTTGGCCACTTATTTTTCTATGTCGCATGCATAGAATACCTCGTGTACTTACGTGCTTCGGGCCCGTATGGCTTTGGCGAGTAGTACATACATGGTCTACACTTTTTGAATCCTGATCATGCCCCCTGCGCGAAGAGTTATCAGTTGATCAGAGTCGTCGATCTAATATGTCTCCTTCTTTTTGTTCCTTTGGGGGTCTATTGAATCAGAAGTCTTGTAAGTCAGCTGGTTAGTGTATACATTAGTATGCTTTGATACTACCATGCTTGATAAGATGAAACGTTTATATCAAGTATTCCTTGTTCATCTTTCCATCTTGTTCCTTTAAATCCCTTGTCTAACCTTCTTTTTGTTCTTTCAGGTTGGGTGATACCTCTCGTGCCCGTACCCGTGCTCATGCTCGTGGTGCCGCAAATGAGTGTGAATCTTCCAACCTTCCTCCACCACCGTCCATGGTTCAAATCATGGCCATGTACGAAACCAACCATGCTGACAACATGAGGCTCCTTGAAAGGATTGAGCGCAACACTGCTCAACGCCAGAATAATCAAGTTGGTATCAAGGACTTCACACGTCTCACTCCGCCAGTTTTCAGCTATTCCACTGAGCCAGTTGATGCGGACTACTAGCTTCGCACCATGGAGCGCAAACTTCAGGTTGGTCATGTTGCTCAAGATGATTGGGTGACTTTTGCTGCCTATCATCTAGAGGGAGCAGCTAACTCCTGGTGGGAAAATTTCTTGGCTATGCAAGAATCTCAACATGTTGTTACATGGCAAGAGTTCACTGAAGACTTCCGAGCTTATCATATTCCAGAGGATCTGATGGATCAAAAGAGGGAGGAGTTCCTCAAGCTTAAGCAGGGCACTGGTTTCGTGTGTGATTACCAGGGCAACTTTAATCGTCTTTCCTACTATGCTACTGAAGAGGTCTCCACTGATGCTAAGAAGCAAGCTCTGTTCCACAAGGGACTGGATCCTGAGGTTCATCGTGATATCCACCTCATGTACTTTGGTAAGTTCCAAGGTCTTGTCAACAAGGCTATGAAGGCCAAGAGTGGAAAAGTGGAGTATGAAGAAACCCGTAAGCGTCCTCAGGAAGGGTATAACAAGGCTGGTTCAAGCAATAAGAAGCGTCGTGTCTTTGTGCCTTACAGTGTTGTGCCACGTGCTCCTTATACTCCAAGGTCATCTGGATATGCCCCTCGTCCGAATGCTATCTCAAACAATGCTGGTGGATCAAACTATCCTCCTGCTGGCAATGCATCAGGTTTTATATGCTTCAATTGTCGCCAGCCTAGCCACTATGCAAAGGAGTGTCCTTAGAAGAGTACTGCTGAGAAGGCACAACCACCAAATAAGAATGATAAGTACCAAGGTGCTGGAAGAGGTCATCTGAACCATATCTCTGCTGAGGAGGCTCAGGAAGATCGAAGCGTCATCATGGGTACGCTTCGAATCAATCAAATTCCAGCTAAAGTTTTGTTTGATTCCGGAGCATCGCATTCATTTCTGTCACAAGCTTTTGCTCAAATGCATGGGATAAGTTTTGAGGGGTTGTATGTTCCTATGCTAGTTCAATCTCCTGGTTCTAGTTGGCGTCCCACCATGGTTAGTCATGGGAATCTAATCGAAGTTGCATTTCAACTTTTCCCCACATCTTTGATCGCTCTCAAGTCAACTGATATTGACATCATTTTTGGCATGGACTGGTTGACCCGTTATCAAGCCATCCTCGATTGTACAACCAAGTCCGTGACTCTGACTAGTCCTGCTGGCATAACAGTCAAGTATTGGACCGTAGGGTCACTATCTCCTTCAGTTGTTTCTATTCCTGAAGCAGAGTTGTATGCTCTTGAAGTTTTACCTCCATTAGAGATCCAAGATGTTTCCGTGGTCTGTGAGTTTCCGGATGTCTTTCCTGAGGAGTTGCCTGGCATGCCACCTGATCAAAGTGTGGAGTTTGTCATAGAGTTAGTTCCTAGAACTGCTCCTGTTTCTAAAAGACCCTATCGTATGCCTCCTCATGAGCTTGTGGAGTTGAAGAAGAAATTAGAGGAGTTAGAAGGAAAAGAATACATTCAGCCCAGCACATCTTCTTGGGGATGTCCTACCATCTTTGTCAAGAAGCGGGATACTAATATACCGCGTCTGGTTGTGGATTATCGCCAACTCAATGCTGTGACTATCAAGAACAAGTATCCTCTCCCTAGGATCAACGATCTATTTGATCAGTTAAGTGGTGCCACTGTCTTTTCCAAAATGGATTTAAGGTCAGGGTATCACCAGATAAAGATCCGTAAGTAAGATATTCCAAAGACTGCTTTCACCACTCGTTATGGTCTTTACGAGTATATAGTCATGTCCTTTGGTCTTACCAATGCTCCAGCCACTTTCATGCGGCTTATGAACTTTGTCTTCATGGAGTATCTTGACAAGTTCGTCGTGGTCTATATCGATGATATTCTGGTTTATTCCAAGACTAAAGAAGAGCATGTTGTACATCTTCGTTTGGTGTTAACAGAACTCCGAGAACATCGTCTCTACGCCAAGTTTTCCAAATGTGAGTTTTGGTTACAATAACTCGTATTCCTTGGTCATGTTGTTTCCGAAAAAGGGTTTGCTGTTATTCCCGATAAGGTCCAAACTATCCTCGAATGGGAGTCTCCTAAATCCGTAAAGGATGTCTGAAGTTTTCTCGGGATGGCTAGTTATTACCATCGATTCATCGAGAACTTCTCTAGAATTGCATAGCCAATGACTGATCTTCTTAAAAAGGATTATAAGTTTGAATGGTCTGATAAGGCTGAAGAAAGCTTCTAGATGTTGAAAACCAAGTTAACCACTGCTCCGGTGTTAGTTCTCCCAGACACCAGCAAAGACTTTGTTGTCTTCTGCGATGCTTCCCACCAAGGTCTCGGATGTGTGTTGATGCAATATGGGCATGTGGTGGCTTATGCCTCCCGTCAGCTAAAACCACATGAGAACAACTACCCAACTCATGATCTTGAGCTTGCAGCTGTTGTTCATGCTCTTAAGCAATGGCGACATTACCATCTCGGTAGTCGTTGCGAGTTATACTCGGATCATCAGAGTCTGAAGTATCTTTTCACACAACCTGATCTGAATCTCAGGAAAAAGAAGATGGTTGGAACTCATCAAGGACTATGATTTGGGTCTCAACTATCAATCTGGCAAAGCTAATGTCGTTGCTGATGCGCTAAGCCATAAATCTTATTGCAACATCCTGATGATCAAACAAGCTCAACCTTCTCTTCATGAGGAATTTGCTAGATTAAATCTTGAAGTAGTTCCTCATGGATTCCTTTCTACTCTTGAAGTGAAGTCTTATCTAGAGGATCAGATCAAAGCTGCTCAAAGAAAAGATCCTGAAATGGACTCAATTAAAGAGAACATTGATAGCGGAGTTGCAAAATGTTTCTCTGTTAACGAGGAAGGTGTACTATATGTCAGTACACGTTTGGTAGTACCAAATGGAAAGGACTTGAAGCAGATAATTCTTACCGAAGCTCATGAATCACCTCTTTCTATTCAACCTGGAGGTACCAAGATGTACCAGGATCTCTGTCAAAGATTCTGGTGGTCTGGTATGAAAAAGGATATCGCTTGTTTTGTTGCTGAATATGACGTTTGTCGTCGCGTCAAGGCTGAGCATCAAAGACCTGCTGGTCTCCTGCAACCACATAATATCCCTGAGTGGAAATGGGATGAAGTTGGTATGGATTTCATTACGGGTCTTCCTAAGACTCAAAAGGGAAATGATGCCATCTGGGTAATCATTGACTATCTCTCCAAGGTTGCTCAATTTCTACCTGTTCGTGAGAGCATTATTGCTAATCAATTGGCTGATCTGTATATCTCTCGAATAGTTTTCCTTCATGGGGTACCAAAGAAAATCGTCTCTGATCGAGGGAGTTTGTTCACCTCAAGGTTCTGGGCAAGTTTCCAACAAGCTATGGTAACTCGCCTTTCCTTCAGCACAGCCAATCATCCTAGTACCGGTGGTCAAACCGAAAGAGTGAACCAAATTCCTGAGGACATTCTAAGAGCGTGTGTCATATCTTTTGTCAAGGACTGGGAGAAATGCCTTCCTTTTGCTGAATTCTCCTACAATAATAGTTATCAATCCAGTATAGAAATTGCACATTTCCAATTCTTGTATGGAAGAACCTGCCATACTCCTTTGAACTGGTCAGAAACTAGCGAAAGAAAGTTGTTTGGTCCGGACATGAGCCAGGAAGTAGAAGATCAAGTTCGTATCATTCGAGATCGTTTGAAAACTGCTCAGTATCGCCAGAAAAGTTATCATGATCGTCACCATCAACATGTTGAATATGAATTTGGTGATCAAGCTTATCTTCGGGTCACTCCTTTAAAGGGTGTCCATCGTTTCGGTATCAAAGGCAAACTAGCTCCTCCCTATATTGGTCCTTTTCACATTCTGTCCAGGCAAGCTAATCTCGCATACAAATTGGAGTTGCCTGCAAACTTCCCTGAGGTACATGGCGTCTTTCACGTGTCTCAACTCAAGCGTTGCTTCAAAGATCCTATGCGTGGTGTTGATCACCAAACTCTTGATCTCCAAAAGGATCTGAATTATCGTGAGTATCCTGTTCGTATCCTTGATGAAACCGAGTGCAAAACTCGTCGTCAAAACATCAAGTTCCTGAAAGTTCAGTGGTCTCATCACTCTGAGGATGAAGCAACCTGGGAACAAGAAGATCGTCTTAGATCTGAGTACCCTGCCTTCTTTTCTAAAACATAGGAATCTCGGGTCGAGATTCTTGTAAGGGGGGTAGAGCTGTAATAGCCCAAGCTTGTAAGATATGTACTCAGTACTTAAGCATGGCATGCATCTGATTAAATCAATAAAATACTTGCATGTGATCAAGTGAGTGGATTAAATGCAAATCCAAAACCCTAATTTTTCCCTCTCCCTTTGAAACCACATTCAAATGGTGTTTGGATTTCGAAAATTTCAAAATAAAGGATTCCAATTGGTTATGAGGGCCCCACAATAGTTTGTATGTTTTATGAAAGCTCCTAGTACTTTGAAAAGATTCAAAACAGTTTGAATTTTAAAATACAAATAGGAAATAGAAAAAACAGAAAAGGAAAAGGATTTGTTAAAAAAACACAGAGCAAGCTAGGCCGCAGCCCAGCAACCTTCCTCCCCTCTCTCCCTCTCCCGCGGCCCAGCTAAGGCCCAAGCGCAGCCCATAACCCTTCACTCCTCTTTTACCTTTCTTCTTCCCGGCGACAAAAGGACGACGAAGCAAGCAGGCTGCTGCCTGTCGCCGCCGACGCCGTTCCTGCCTCGCCGAGATGCTCGCCGCGCCAAGATCCCCGCTACCGACGCCGGTGACGCCTATAAGACCCCCTACCGCCGCCGGATGAACCCTATCCTCTCCCTCTTCCCCAATTTCCCCTCTGACCGAACCCTAGCTCTCGGACCTCACCAGCGGCCGGCCAACTCCGGTCGCCTCGAGCTCCGTCGAGCACGCTCCTGTCACCTCCTTGCTCGTCTCCATCGATTGCCCCATCTAGAGCAAGAAGACAATGTCCCAGGCGCCGCAATCGGACCCTCGTCCCCGACGCCGGCCACCGCTACTCGCAATCGATTCCGGCCTCCCCGTGCCTTCTCTATCACTCCATCACGCTCATGGTGAGTCACCGGTCCCTCTGGACCTCTCCTTTGCCTCTCTGGCACGCCATAGACACCGTTCGTCGTCGACCCGCAAGCTCCGCCGCCGTTCTCCGTTGGGCTCGCCGCTCAGGTGAACTTTTAGTAGCGGCGCCACCACTAATAGGTAGCCCGCGATGCCCTCTTTCGTGCGGGCTAGATCCCTTAGCCCCATGTGTCCCCTGTCACCGTCTGCCACCGCTGCCCGGCCGTTCCCCGGCGAGTACCTCGTGGCGCTGAGGTGGAAACCAATGTGGCCTTGGCGCCACCCGTCAGTCGGTGTGGGTAGTCTCTGCCCCGGTGAAAAATGCCCCTGAGCCCTTTTCGCGTGTGTGGCTGAAGAGCTGGCCACAGGCCCACCTGTCTATGTCTGTGGCTAGCCCATCCTGCGGTGTAAAAAGTTTTCAATTTCTTTTATTTCCAGAAAAGTGAAATAAAAGGGTTTAATAATTTCAGAAATTGTTTTGAATATTGTAAATTCAATAACTTTTAATCTGTAAATCAGAAAAATACAAATAATATATCAAAATGTTCAGAAAAATGAGAAATATCTAACTAACCTATAATAATGCATTGTTCAACAACTTTAATGACAGGTTTAATTAGAACACCATAGTAACCCCTCTCATGTGTTCCTGGAGTTCTCCGAGTTAGGGTTTTCAATCCTCGGAACCTCGTTTAAACTGTCAAGCATGCCTTAGGGTTTAATTTCAATGCAATTCAACTTGGCATATCATCATCCTTGTTTGAGCATTGCATCGATACCATGTCTTGATTGTTCCCTTTCTTTCCGGTATTGGTTCTTCGCGATAGGATCTAAGCCCGAAGCTAAAGTCAACAACACCAACGATCCATACCTGTCTACTGAAGGACAAGGCAAGCGTAGCCTCTCATTCTGAACCTACTTTTACAAAGTATATTACTTTCTTGCTATGATGCACACGATTCCAACATGGTCTTTTGTCAGTAGCTAGTGTTACCTATCTGCTGCATTGTTTCCCTTTTGTAGCCTTATACTCCTGATTCACTACTCCTAGCATACCTAGGTTTGGCATTTGAGCGATGCTAGATCTTTTGTCACCGACAGCTTAGCCATGCATAGTAACAACGTTTGATCTATCCAAATGATGAATCAGAGATGCCAGAGAGTCTATAAAGGTAGGAGATGGTGACATCCTCGGAGGATTTAATTAAATATGCTAAGGCTTGTATGGGAGGCCATGTTGGGTGTGGTATTTGTAGTCCCATGATCGCCACCACTTGGAACTGAGTTCTTGCCTTTGGAACCGAGACGAGCGTACAACCACGCGGGGCTTGGGAACCCCTCGAGTGACTAACTTGCCTAGTAGATTCCATGAGTCACATATTTCGGGCTTTCCATTTGGCATACGCATTTAAAATGTTTTCGAAAGAGGTGGTGATGGAGGTGCATCATAACAGGTAGGGAAGCGTGGCTGCGGTTGCTTAGGGTCGATGGAGCCCCGGGTGAACCAACCTCGCCTCACATATTTAAGTACCGGCTTCGGGACTTGACCCGTTACGGCGGAACCATACTTATTGCATGACTCATGGTCTCTGCGAAAGCAAGGTCAAGGTCATGGTTAACCACCCTCTGTCGGCCTTCCAAGGAAGAGGGCTAATAATATTTGGCATTAAGAGTTGGTTGATACGTGTGGGTAATGTTGTACACCCCTGCAGGGTATTAATCTTTTCGAAAAGTCATGTTCACGGTTATGAACGCTTGGTGTCCAGATTCTAAGATCATAGATAAATTTAACCACTATAAAACTTGTTGATCCACGTGTGCTTAAGGATGCTTCCTCTGGGTCGAGGGGGTGATCCTAGATAGGAGGTTCTAATGAAGCTGGTGGTTACCAAGATGTGTTGAACAAGATGAATAAGTCGCTATCTTATCCCTTTTAAAAGAACTATGAGTAGATGAGCCTCTTCTCTCTCTTGTTTACAAATAAAGATTGCTTTCCACAAAAGTAAGTCCAAAGAAAGCCTTTCTAGCCAGTGCATGTAGTTACTAGGTTATCTAAGTATTGCGGAGTACATTCTCGTACTAAGCCTTGCGCCATTGTTGTTTTTCTACAGAGGATCTGGTCGCAACTGAAGGTGGCTTCTACGTTGACATCGACGAGTAGTTGGGGGTCCCAGTTAGCAGCCTGAGGACTATGGGATGGACGTCGCTTTTGTTTATGGCCTCTTAGGCCTTTTGCTAAGTTGTTGTGCAGAACAACATAATTTTCTTTCGTTGTGTGACGTAATGTTGGGTCTTTGACCTCTGGTTTGTAATAACTCTAATATCTTACTCTGCTAAGAGTTTAAACTTATGTTGTTGAATCCCTGTATTCTGTAATGTTACTGATTCATACTGTGATCTTCCGAGTTTGGAGTTGAACTTATCTTAGATGGTGATCTGAGGTTAGTTTAACCCTAATCCCCGGGGGTGCTACACCGTGGGATCCAGTAGTCGCCTACTTTGGGCTTGACTACAAGGGCAACTTTCCCGGGGTATTCGATCTGTGGTTAGTGGTCCTCGCGGCTCCACGTGATGCGCTGCTCAGACCAGTTGAGGAAGCGGGGGACCTCGACCTGGGACACCGCGTTGACGGCAACAGTGCTGGCGAGGACCTTCTTCTTGCGCTTAGTGCCAAGCCCGGTGAAGGTGTGGAGCGATCCTTCCTCGTTTCTAAATGCCCCGCCATTTGGTGGGTTGTTGTTAGGGTTCTCCTTGCGCACCGTGCCTTCTCGATCTCTTTCAGAGAGTGGCAGTTGGCGGTTGTGTGTGTCGCAGGCTTCCCCGCCCTGCTGTGGAACACACAGGGTTGGTTGAGGAGAGCTGCAGGGTCGAATTTCGTCCTCGCTCGGTAATTTCTATTGTCGCGGTGCTAGCCTGCATCGCATAGCCTGCGTTGGCGATGAAGTTGACTCGCCCGTCACCATGGCCCTTGCCGGTGAAGCGAGTGTTGCTGTAGCGCAGCTCGTGCTGCTTGCCGTTGTCATGGCCGCTTCGGCGGCGATTCCCACCTGACTCGTTGTTAGTTTCCTAGTTCGGATCTTCCTCTGTGTATTGTTTGGCAATCTCGAGGAGGTCTGGGATGTTGTCTAGCGTCTTGCACACCCGCTTGATCTTGGCGACTAGGGGCTCGTATCGGCACAAGTTCTTGAAGCAGTGGATCGCCGTGTTTGGGTGGATGCCGGTATCATTGATCCATAGGTATTGCCACCATTGGACCTAGTTGCCGGTCAACTCACGGGGTCCCTGGACGCACCGCTCCAGGTCCTCGATGGTGGTGGCGCGGGTGTAGGATCCCTCGAAGTGCCTGACAAAGGCCTCGCGCATGTCCTCCCAGGAGTCGATGTTGTCTGTGGGGAGGGTGTTGATCCACTTCCGCGTCGCTCCCTCCATCATCAGGAGGAGGTAGCGAGCGGCGAGGAGGTAGGTGTGGCCAGCGATTCCCATCGCCATGAGGTATGTGTCCAGCCACACGGCCGGATCATATGTGGGATCATACTTTTCGATCTCCTTCGGCGCTTTGAAGTTTGTCGGGTATTTCTCACCTCGGATCATCGGTCCGAAGCACTGTGGGCCGACTCGACTGAGCGAGCCCCTTTGCTGCCGTCATTGCGGTTGGTGAGGGTGTGCCTCAGGTCGTTGGGCTAGCGTGAGCTCCAGCTCTGGTTATTGATGATGTGGGTCTGCGTGTCGATCGGCTTCCCATTAGCGGCGACTGTGTTGTTCAACAGTCGTGGGTCATTGGTGGAGAGCTCTGGATGCGCAACCCATGGATGGTGCTGCAGGGGCTCGGGGGGCGGTCAGTTGAGGGTTTTATGGGAGGCCGTTTGAGCTGCCCTGCTTCCGGAGGAGCGGGAGTACATGTGCCCCCGCGAGTCAGCTCCTGCGACTTGCTGCTCGACAGCCATGGCTAGTAGGGCCTTGGCGTACTAGATTTGCAGCTCGCCCTCCCCTGTGAAGTTGAGGTTGGCGACTGCTGCTTGCCCCGCGATGATTGTCCATGGGGGTGGAGTATAACAGGAGACCGTTCGTGTCCCTCTATTGTGGAGATATGAGTACTCTCGGCTAGTTGGCGGTGGCGGTGGTGGAGCTCCACTCATTGGTGCTCCTGGTGGCGGGCGGGCGCTGAAGCCTGGAGGCGTGTTCTCGTAGAACACCCGCTCGGGCATGCGAGCAGGATCGTTGTCTTCGTCGAAATTCAGGGCGCGACCCTGAACAGTGGGATTCCGGCGCGTCATGATGCGGCACTGGTGGTAGAGCGATAGCTCCTGCGTCATGGCCTGCTCGAGGCGAAATTTTTAGTGCTCGACCTGCTCCTTGCGCACCGCCTCCTCTAGGCGCAGGCGGGCTTCCTCTACTTCCCCCACCGTCGCGGTCGGCGGGATCGACGTGGAGAAGAGGTCTGGCGGGGAGCTCGCACTGCTCACCATGTAGGTCATGATGAAGCGACCGGATCCGGCGTGGAGGTCACCAGAATTCTCCGACCCAGAGTCGGAATCGAAGATTCCGAGGATGGGTGGATCCTCAAAATCCCCAACGTTCGAGACTCGTGTGATTGATATATCTAGATCAGTTAATGAATAGAGGTATCACGAGGCTTTATATATATGTACCTCGCCGGATCCTGTCGAGGGGCCATCATTATTGTTGTTATTTGTTTTCCCTTCGTCCATCCGGTCTTCCCCTTGGTACATCAGGTTTTCCTCTAGTCCATCACCGGATGGATTCAAATATGAGGATATCTCTTCCTCGAGCAAAATATCTTCACCGGTAGTGATGTTAAGAGAAATTTCACCTCTTATCATGCCCTGAAGAAAACCTTCACCAATTCGACCAGGATCTTCGGATGGATCCATGACTTAACTATAACAGAAAGAGAGTTAAACATGTTAGAAAAAATTTAATACTATACTATAGTAACAATATACTACTAAAAATAACTAATAATATAATATTACCACAAAATGTGATATTTACTAAAACAATAACTAATAATAGCATTTAAATATTAATAACAACTAAAAACAATTAACATTCCTAATAAATCTAATAAACAATTATATATTCCTAAAAAACAATTACATAAACAATTATATATTCCTAAAAACAACCTAAAACAATTATATAAACAATTATATATTCCTAAAAAACAACTAAAAACAATTATATTTTCCTAAAAAATTATATGAACAATTATATATTCCTAAAAACAATTATATAAACAATTATATATTCCTAAAAAACAACTAAAAATAATTATATATTCCTAAAAACAACTAAAAACAATTATATATTCCTAAAAAAACAACTATAAACAAATATATATTCCTAAAAAACAACTAAAAACAATTATATAAACAATTATATATTCCTAAAAACACCTAAAAACAATTATATATTCCTAAAAAAACAACTAAAAAAATTATATAAACAATTATATATTCCTAAAAACAACTAAAAACAATTATATATTCCTAAAAAACAACTAAAAACAATTATATAAACAATTATATATTCCTAAAAACAATTATATATTCCTAAAAAACAATACCCCTGGCCATGCTCATATATACGTACTAGCTAACCGACGACGTCGACGGCAGCAGTAGCAAGATGGTGGCACGGCGAGGCGGCGGCATTGCGGGGCGGCGGCACGGTGGGACGGCGCGCGGCGGGACGGCGCGCGGCGGCACGGCGGGGCGGCGCGGTAGCACGGTGCGAGGCGGCGGCATGACGCGTGGCGGCACGGCGGGGCGGCCGTAGACGAGTGCGGCGGCGTGGTGGAATCGGGCAACACCTCCCCTATGTCGTCGCCATCATCTGTTCGTCTCCACCTCATCGATTTCGCCAAGTGCTGGGTGGGGGAGGCCAGGGGCGGGCGCGGTGATATTATACGCCCCTTCAGTCCCAGGATAAGCCACCGCCCGTGACTAGAGGGTCTCTAGTCCCGGTCTGTGGCTTAACCCGCAACTAAAGACCCCCCATTTAGTCTTGGCTAAGCCACCGCCCGGGACTAGTGTGTTTTTTCGGCCGCTTCGTTTTTGTGCACGCACACACCCTCTAGTCCCGGGTCGAGCCACGACCCGCGACTAGTTTGTTTTTTGTAAATTTTCTTTTTTTAATTCAAATCAAATATAAAACTTTGGAAAATCATATATTCTATTGAAAAATGCAAATAAAACAAATAATATGTCTATTATTATCAGAAAAATATAAAGAATTTTAATATAATACCCATACATCTGTTTGCATCATTTATAAATTATTTCATTTGTAAATTTTCTTTTTTAATTCAAATCAAATATAAAACTTTGGAAATCATATCTTATATTGTAAAAATCCAAATAAAACAAATAATATGTCTATTATTATACGAAAAGTATAAAGAATCTTAATATAATATCCATACATTTGTTTGCTTCATTTAATATAAAACTTTGGAAAATCATATCTTCTATTGTAAAAATCCAAATAAAACAAATAATATGTCTATTATTATCAGAAAAATATAAAGAATCTTAATATAATATCCATACATCTGTTTGCATCATTTATAAATTATTTCAATAGTAAATTTTCTTTTTTTAATTCAAATCAAATATAAAACTTTGGAAAATCATATCTTCTATTGTAAAAATCCAAATAAAACAAATAATATGTCTATTATTATCAGAAAGATATAAAGAATCTTAATATAATATCCATACATCTGTTTGCATCATTTATAAATTATTTCAATAGTAAATTTTCTTTTTTAATTCAAATCAAATATAAAACTTTAGAAAATCATATCTTCTATTGTAAAAATCCAAATAAAACAAATAAGATGTCTATTATTATCAGAAATATATAAAGAATCTTAATATAATATCCATACATATGTTTGCATAATTTATAAATTATTTGATTTGTAAATTTTCTTTTTTTAATTCAAATCAAATATAAAACTTTGGAAAATCATATCTTCTATTGTAAAAATCCAAATAAAGCAAATATTATGTCTATTATTATTAGAAAAATATAAAGAATCCTAATATAATATCCATTTAGTCCCGGTTGTAGTCACTAACCGGGACTAAAGATATTTCCCGCCATTTCCCATCGCTTCCCGCCAAGTTTTCCCGCCCTTTCCTTTTTACCAGAGCTTTTAGTCCCGGTTGTAGTCACTAACCGGGACTAAAGATATTCCCGACATTTCCCAAAGCTTCCCGCCAAGTTTTCCCACCCTTTCCCTCTATATCTAGGGTGATCACGCCATGGATATCAACACATCCACACCTTCCTCTCTTATAAGAATGGACAGCGCCTACTGGGCCTTTCTGACCCTCGAGGAGACCGAGGCGCTGTGCGCCTCCAGCTACCCTTGTCCGTCGGGCTACCGACTGCCCGCCGGCTGGATGCTGAGCGCTGGAGGGGTTCCTGTCCCTCCTGTCCCTGAAGGTTCCGCAGCCAGGCGTCCATCACGAACCACTTCTACCACAAGCTCACGCCAGAGCAGCGGATGGATCCCTAGTGGTATCCCGACAACTACAACACCTGGAATGTCTTCTTCGCTAACCGGCAGGAAAGGGAGCTCGCCGGGTATGACGGTGATGGCCCTATAAATAGAGTAAAAGGCCTATAAATATAGGGAAATGCCTATAAAGAGAGGGTTCGTCTTTAGTCCCGGTTGGAGAAACCAACCACGACTGAAGGGATTGTGGCAGACTGGGCCAGGCAGCACTAATAATAGGGGTGACAGTTGACATTATGTCATGCGGCTTGTACCTTGTCCCAGATGGTGTCACCAACCGGGACTAAAGAAGAACCTTTAGTCCTGGTTGGAGACACCAACCGGGACAAAACATGAGTCAGCACAAATAATAGGGGGTGAGTGTCGACATTATGTCGTGAGTGTTGACACTATGCCTAGCTGATTGTACTATAAATAGGCATCCTTGTGAGTCCAGTCCTCCAGCCAGTTTGAGGCATCTCCAAGATAGTTTTCGAGAGCAGGGACACCACTATGGCCAGTTTGAGGGAGATGCCGGAGGAGCCCAATCCTTTGGCATCTCCAACAAACTGGTCATAAAGGCACTCCCTAATATGTGAAATTAGTTATCTCCCAGGCGTATTGATCTAGTTAGAGAAGTTACAAGATGCAAGATGGTTTTCGAGAGAAGGAACACCACTATGGCCAGTTTCAGGGAGATGCTGTCGGAGCCCAGTCCTCCGGCATCTCCAAGAAACTGGTCATAGAGGAACTCCCTAATATGTGACCACACGCGTTTGGAGATCCGATCTTAATGGTAAGTACGAATCGAGACTAAAGGCCCCCATTTAGTCCTAGTCCAGCCACAAAACAGGACTAACACACTCAAGATGGTTTGCAGACAACACTATAAAAATGGACACATGGAGCATCTTCACTCATAAAATGTTATAATTATTACACATCATTTCTTCGTGTGTGTTCCTTTCTGATCCTGCTGTATCCATGGAGCATCTTCATTCATTAACATGATGCTTGGGTCATCCTTCACTGCGAAGGGCGGAATTTCATGAAACTTATCACAATCTTCTGGCATGTCTGTCTTGTCCTCCACTCCCACGATGTTTCTTTTTCGTGAAAGAACTATGTGGCACTTTGGCTCATCGTCTGATGTATTCTTTTTATTATTTTTTCTTTTTCTAGGTTTGGTAGACATATCCTTCACATAGAAAACCTGAGCCACATCATTGGCTAAGACGAATGGTTCATTTAAGTACCCAAGATTGTTGAGATCCAACGATGTCATTCTGTATTTCTTGTCTACCTCAACCCCTCCTCCTGTCAGCTTGACCCATTTGCACTGAAACAAGGGGACCTTAAAAGTAGGTCCATAGTCAAGTTCCCATATGTCCTCTATGTAACCATAATATGTGGTATTTGACCCATTGTTGTCTGTTGCATCAAAGCGGACAGCACTGTTTTGGTTGGTGCTATTTTTATCTTGGGCGATCATATAAAATGTATACCCATTTATCTCGTACCCTTAGAAAGTCGATATAGTCAAAGATGGTGACCTAGACAACAAGTATAGCTGATATCCAAGAGTGTTGTTTTTGATGAGATGTTGCAACCAACCGCTGAAACTCTTCATGTGTTCATCTCTAATCCAAGAGTCATGCTTTCCAGGGTTGTTGGAGCGTAAGATTTTCTTGTGTTCCTCGATATATGGGGCTGCCAAGATAGAGTTATGTAGAACTGCGTAATGTGCTTCGGTTTAAGAATCTCCGTCCCTACATATTATTGATTTCCTTCCTAGAGTACCCTTTCCACTCAGTCTCCCCTGATACTGCGATTGAGGAAGACCAATCGGCCTAAGGTCAGGAACAAGGTCAACACAAAACTCAATGACCTCCTCTGTTCCATAGCCCTTGGAGATGCTTCCTTCTGGCCTAGCACGGATACGAACATATTTCTTTAAGATTCCTATGAACCTCTCAAAGGGAAACATATTGTGTAGAAATACAGGACCGAGAATGGAAATCTCTTCGACTAGGTGAACCAGCAGGTGCGTCATAATATTGAAGAAGGATGGTGGGAAGACCAACTCAAAACTGACAAGACATTGGACCACATCATTCTGTAACCGTGGTAGATCTTCAGGATTGATTATCTTCTAAGAGATTGCATTGAGGAATGCACATAGCTTCACAATGGGTAATCGAACATTATCTGGTAGAAGCCCCCTCAATGCAATCGGAAGCATTTGCATCATAATCACGTGGCAGTCATGAGACTTTAGGTTTTGGAACTTTTTTTCTGCCATATTTATTATTCCCTTTATATTCGACGAGAAGCCAGACGGGACCTTAATACTGCTCATGCATTCAAAAAATATTTCCTTCTCTTGTTTGGTAAGACCGTAGCTGGCATGACCTTGAAACCATTCTGGATGCAGGCCATATGGGTTTTTCATACGCTGATGGTCCTTTCGTGCTTCCGGTGTATATTTTATCTTCCCATACACGCCCAAGAATCCTAGCAGGTTCACGCAAAGATTCTTCATCACATGCATCACATCGATTGTGGAGCGGACCTCTAAGAATTTCCAATATGGTAGCTCCCAAAATATAGATTTCTTCTTCCACATGGGTGCGTGTCCTTCAGCGTCCTTCGGAACAGATTTTCTGCCAGGACCCTTTCCAAAGGTTATTATTTGATTCAAATCTTTGACCATATGAAATATATCAGCACCAGTATGCTCCTTAGGCTTCGTCTAGTGACATGCCAGACCATTGAAATTCTTGCCTTTCTTTCTTATGGGATGCTTGGCCAAAAGAAATTGACGATGCTCATTGTACACATTCTTCTTACAATGTTCCAAATATATACTTTCAGTCTCATCTAAACAGTGTGTGCATGCATTGTATCCCTTGTTGGACTGTCTTCAAAGGTTACTAAGAGCAGGCCAATCATTGATTGTTACGAAAAGCAATGCTCGGATGTCAAATTCTTCCTGCTCGTGCTCATCCCACACGCGTATGTTGGGTTTGTGCCACAACTGTAAAAGTTCTTCAACTAATGGCCTTAGGTACACATCAATGTCGTTTCCAGGTTGCTTCGGACCTTGGATCAACACTGACATCATAATGAACTTCTACTTCATGCACAACCAAGGAGGAAGGTTATAGATGCATAGAGTCACCGGCCAGGTGCTGTGACTGGAGCTCTGCTCCCCAAAGGGATTCATGCCATCTGTACTTAGACCAAACCTTAAACTACTTGCGTCATCTACAAAGTCCGGGTACTTTCTATCGATTTTTCTCCATTGCGACCCATCAGCGGGGTGTATCAACATCCCGTCTGACTTACGTTCCTCTTTATGACATCGCAACAACTTGGTGTGCTCTTTGTTTCTGAATAAGCGTTTCAACCGTGGTATTATAGGAGCATACCACGTCACCTTGGCAGGAACCCTCTTCCGAGGGGGCTCTCCCTCAACATCACCAGGGTCATCTCGTCTTATCTTATACCGAAGTGAAGTGCATACCGGGCATGCATCCAAATTCTCGTACTCCTCACCGTGGTAGAGGATGTAGTCATTAGAGCATGCATGTATCTTCTGAACCTCTAAACCTAGAGGGCAGACAACCTTCTTTGCTTCGTACGAACGAGCGGGCAATACGTTATCTTTTGGAAGCATATTCTTCATCATTTTCAGCAACTTTTCAAATGAGGAGTCAGGTATAGCACACTCAGCTTTCCATCACAGCAATTCCAGTGTGCTGCCTAGCTTTTTCAGACCATTTTCGCAATTAGGGTACAACAACTTTTTGTGATCCTCTAACATGTGATTGAACTTCTCCCTCTCCTTTTCAGTTTCACAGTCTCTTCGTGCATTGGCAATGGCCTGACCAAGATCATCAACGGGTTCATCATGTGTCTCTTCTTCATCCTCCCCTTCAGCATCCCACATGGAAGTATCTCCGTACTCAGGGAAACCATGATAGTTGTCATCCTCCTCCTCTTCTTCATTGTCTTCCATTATAACCCCTATCTCCATGCTTGGTCCAACAATTATAACTGGGCATGAAGCCGGACTTCAGCAGGTGGCTGTGAAGGGTTTTTGAGTCAGAGTAATCCTTCTGATTCCTACATCCACTACATGGAAAGAATACAAAACCATTGCACTTGTTTGCATCAGCAACACAGATGAATTCATGCACGTCATTAATGAAATCGCCAGAGCGTCAGTCAGTACCTTACATCCATTCCCAGACCATCTGCATTATAGTAAAAGTATATCAAAAACCATTACACAACATGATAAAATTATTACAAGTTATATTGAGAGCTTCTAGAGCATTAATTTTGAATTTTGAAAAATTTACATGCACCAATTTGTGAATTGGGGAAAACAATTAACATAATAAATGTGGAGTTTTTGATTATTGTTCTATCAGTGAAAACCTCATTCCATTCTAAGCTCTGAAACTTTAAAATTACACATTTCAATTTTCAGTAACTATGTTCCTAATCAAAATTTGTTACACATATATATCAAAATCCTTCTACTTCTAGAGCATGCATGCATTGATCCATATCTTTATACTTCTAGAGCATTATAGATCTAAAGTAGCAATAAGAGATGAAAGAATGAAGTGCTAACCTTTTAAGGCTTTGGATTTAGGGGTTGCAAACTAAATCTTGACAAATCTTGAGAAAAAAATGGCATGAACTCGCTTGCTTCTTTGAGAAAAATGACCACCATATGCTTTAGGGCAGCTGGACAGGAAGCAAAATATATAATGGTGGACAACTAGTCCCGGGCCGTGATACGACCTGGGACTAATAGGCCACAAAGAGACCAGCTGGACTGCTCCAGGTTATTACTCTCAGGCCATATTACGGACCAGGACTAGAGATCTGGTCCGGCCCGGGACTAGTGTCTACGGCCATTTCTAGCCGTTAGAGGCCTCACAGCCCGGGACAAGTGCTAGCACTAGTTGCGGCTGTGACAGGCCAGGACTGCTGGCATTGTTCACATCGAACCGAAGACCCTTTGTCCAGTAGTGAAGATCGATCAACCTCAAGAAGGGATGAAGAAGGGAAGCCTCAAGATGCACCATCTCTAGAATATCTCATGCTTGAATCTTTCCATCCTCGTGATCATGGGGTGATGAAGACAAGTTCAATAAGAGGTTTACCCATGGATTATGCGGGAGCAATTTGCTAGTCTTCATCACGCAAGAGCGAGAAAGAGCAAACAAGAAAGGTGTTACCACTTTAGAAGAACAAGACGGTCTACATCAAGTTCAAGTGGAATGCTCAAGGCAAAGATATGATCTTGATAGGGCATCTCTTTGCCGGTCTCGTGTTGTTTTGGGAGACCGGGTTTAGGATAGATAGCCGTACTATCAAGAGGGGTTCTCAAGCGGGCATCTCGATAGCATCTTTCCAAGAGAGCTCCAACCTTTGCATGAATAGCATCATCTTTCTTGGTTGTTATTTGGTTCTTGTCCATGAGAAGATCTAGATCTTGTGGTCATCATCATAACAAGCTCTAGTTCATCATCTAAGGATTTCCCTTGCATATCTTATTATAGTTCTTGATCTTGCAAGTTTTCCAGCTCCACACCTTGGGATATACCTCACATATATATTCATGGATTCTATTCTTCATTATCTTTCCAAAAAAATTGGTTTCATCTTGTTTGGAGTTCAGATGCGAAAGTTATTGCAGTTTTGGTTTCTAGAATTTCCCTGGCCGGAAGTTCCGGCTACCCACCGAAAGTTCCTCTAGGGAATTTTGCCGCCGAAAGTTCCAGTGGAAGTTTTGGTTCTTCTTTCGCTCACGTTCTGTATCCTCTTTGTCTGGTTTATTGTATTTGACAGAATTTGGGTCGGAAGTTTCAGCGGTAATACCGCCCTCATCAGAAATTCTGGCCAGGGACCGGAAGTACCGCTCGGGCATAAATGCTGCTGGTAGTACCGGTGAATTTCCGGCTCTTGTTCCACCCACGTACTGTACTCTGTATTTTTTGATCTATTTGATGGAACTTCAGTCGGAATTTCCACCGGTAGTTCCACTCCCACCGGAAGTTCCAGTGGACCGGCGGAAGTTCCGACCAGGCTTGCATTTTCAGTTTCTTGCATTCCAGTTTTCTAACTGTTGGCTGTGTGCCACCGGAACTTCCGGCCTCCCACCAGAAGTTCCGACCAGGGTCACGATTTCCCATAATGGGCAGATCTGGGAGCCTTTTAAAAGGGGCTCCTCTTCCCCTTCGTGGGTACTAGCTCTTTTCTTGGTTCTTGGCTTTCTCTCTCTCCTCCATTGTTGACATTGAAGAGCTTTCCCTCTCCCTTTTCCCTTCCTATGATTTTCTTGCATCTTTTTGAGGGATTTGAGAGAGGTGAGCTAGATCTACAATCCCCCTAATCCAAATCCCTTCTTTGTGAAGGAATCATTGGGATCTAGATCTTTGAGAGTATTGTGTTCTCCTCTTGTGTTCTTCCTCTCTTATTCCCCCAATAGCTTTTGTATCTTTGGTGGAATTTGAGAGAGAAGGACTTTCCTCTTGCATTTGTTGCATAGGTTTGAGTTCTCCCCGGAGATTCGGCGAGTACAAGCGTGTGGGCTTGTTACTCTTGGGTTCTCGGAACCCTAGACGGTTGTGTGGTTGGTTTGTTGGCCTTTTGTGGTCTTGTTGACCTCTTGTGGTCTTGGAGCCTTTTATGGCTTTGTTGGCCTTTTGTGGCGTTGTAGCCTTTTGTGGCTGTGTTGTTGGGAGCCTCCAATTGAGTTATGGAGATAGCCCCAATCTTGTACGGGTTCGGTGACCGCTCTCAAGTGTCCCATAGTGGAGGGAGTGCCCGCCTTTTGTGGTGTGCACTCGGGAGAATAGGGTGAGCCTTTTGTGCGTCGGTGAGCTGCGTGCTTCCGCATCCGAGGTGAGGCCTTGTGTGGAATTGGGTGAGCATCGAGCCACCACACCTCGAGGTGAGCCATTTGTGGCGTTCGGAGAGCATTGCGCCATCTCCCCTCTCCAACATAGACGTGTCTTCTTTGTGTCCATCGGTTATCTCTCAACTGAGCCCTTTTACTTATGCACTTTACTTTTTGATAGCCATGGTGCTTGAAGTATTTATACCTTGCTATCACCTTGTTGCTTGTATTGCTTAGCATAGGTTGTTGGTGCACATAGGTGAACCTAGTGGTTAGGTTTTGTGCTCAATAAATTGAACGTTAGTTTTATTACGCATTTACTTAAGCCTAAACCATAATATTTTTAACAGCCTATTCACCCCCCTCTAGGCGACGTCCATTGCACTTTCAGATGAAATGCTCAAGCAAGGATGATGATATGACAAGTTGATTAGTACTAAAATGTAACCCCTAAAACATGCTCCACAGTTTAATAGGGGTTCCGAGGGGTATAAACCCTAATTCGGAAGAACTCCAGAATCACCTATGAGGGTTCATTTGGTTCTCTAATTAAACTTGTCATTTAACTTGTTGAACAATGCATGATTTTAGAATAAATAGGCAGATCTCATTTTTCTGAACATTTTGATATATTATACATATGAATTAGTTATGATTTTTCTCAATTTAAATCCATTTTAAATCATTTTTAAAACAATTTATCATTTTATTAAACATTTCACCACCTGGACACACATGTCATCAGTTTATCAATTACAGAAATTATTTTCCTAAATGAATAAAACTCTGATAGATAGAGCCCACATGGGTATTTATAATTCAAGATAAGATTTTCATTAAACAAATAAACTAAAGGAAAAGGAATATTGCATCAGGCTGATGTCATCATAGAGTCAGGGGCATTTCTCACCGGGGCAGAGCCGAGCCCCAGAGGCTGATTGGTGGGCCTCTCGGCCACGTCGACAACACATGGGCGCCGCGCGGGCTCTCCAAAAGGCACGTGAGCCGGTGGTGATTGACTATGCTAGGGGCGAGCGGGATAGCATGGTCACGCGTTCGAATCAGCGCAGCGACACGAGCAAGATAGAGTCAGCGCCGCTAGCTAAAGGTCATCGGAGCTTGGCCACCGACAAGGCCGAGCGGCGGCGCTTGCAGAGCAACAGTGGCAAGGCGTTCAGGGAGGTAGCAGGACAGGGAGGAGATCTAGGACGACCGGTAGCTCACCGCGGACCTGACAGAGGTGACGAAGAGGAGTGGGAAGTCCGAAATCGATGATGAGCATGACGGCCAGAGTCGTGAAAGGAGGTGGTGATTGGAGCATCTGGGGCCACTTTGGCTTGCTTCGCTTGGCAGGAAGAATAAGACCATCATGGCGATCTCAACGGTGTCCACGGCTCGGATTGGGGCGGCCGAGAATGGCGGCGAGCTGCGGCTAGGGTTCCATCGCGTTTAAGAGAGCGAGAGAAAGAGAGGGGGCAGGGAGGGGATAAGGCCAGGTGAGGATAAGATGGGCATGTCGTAGTGCTCTTATCCTCACTCCAGAGCGGCAACACGCATCGCGGCAACGGGGCGGCATCAGGCGGCTACGGCGGCGACGGTGAGCAGATCTCCATCGCCAACAAAGATGACGAGCTCGAACAGAAGGCTGAACTGGTAGCGGGCCTGGGTGAGCCATGTTGGGCCGGCTGTAGGCTGGGGGGTGCTGCGCAGGGCAGCGGAGAGAGGGAGTGAAAGGAATGGGCCGGCCTGCTTAGGCTTAGCAACGGGTTTTTTAACTTCTGAAACCTTTTTCCAATTCCTGTTTTCATTTTCG
Source organism: Avena atlantica (assembly GCA_910589765.1). NCBI lineage: Eukaryota > Viridiplantae > Streptophyta > Magnoliopsida > Poales > Poaceae > Avena > Avena atlantica. Next base: position 306,818,468 of record OU342736.1, read on the forward strand.
GTTTGTATTTTCAATTTCCAAATCTGTTTTGAATTATTTTAAAAATACCACAAGGTTAACAAAATATATAAAATACTTAGGGGGCCATTTATTCAATTTGGGTTCCATTATTTTGTGATTTCAAAAATCAAAACCATTTTGATTTTCTTTCAAAGAGAAAGGGAAATTAGGGTTTAGGGTTTTACTTTAACTTTCTTAGTTACATTTTTTATATGATGCTAATGATGCACAAAAAACCCTAATTTCTATTTAGCTAAAACTGAGGCGTTACAGCTCTATCCCCCTTACGATAATCTCGACCCGAGATTCCTAAGGTAGGAAGAGAGACAAAGAAAGAAACAAACAAGGTTATACTAAGGATAAGAGGGAAACACACTAAACAACACAGAGTATATCATGGTCAACTCATGGATGTAGTGTTCAGAAACAACTCTGAGATGAAAGCCATGAAACACGTCAAGGTAACGGAGGAAACAAGAGGAGATGATTTCAAGTTGATAGATAACTGGTCTTCATAAGGATTGAGACCATGGAGATTCAGAAGAGTTTAAGCTTCTAAGAAGGAAGGTTCCAACAGAAATAACATGACCACAGACTTCGATAGGGAACCTCTACTAAATGTCTTAAGTAGAGATTTTGGTTTGAAAATATATGGATCAACAAAACAAGTTTTTGAACTAATTTTGAAACAGAATAGTCACTCTTTCATTCAACAGAAGGCCAAGACAGAAAGGTTGTTTTGGTGTAGAGGACTCATAAGAGTCACAAGGAACATGTATCAAGAAAACTGTTGATTACCAAAACCCTAGTCACTCTTAAAACATGGCTGAGAAAAGGAAGGAAAATCTTTATTCATCCAGGTTTATCAAAATCTTTGCCAAAGAACATGATATCACTTTACACCACTAAATGAATAGGCAAGAAGATTCCCGATGACACGAGAAGAATGAAACTTCATTCTTAGACTTCAAGTACTTGGCACAACGTAATGATTGCCAACATAAAAGGGTCTGGAGGATCGATCGGGAGACATTCAACAACACTACTTTAAATGTTCTCCTTGATGTTCGAGACACGAGACATCAAGTAAAGGTCAGACTTCAGATACAAAGGAAACCATAAACACAACTCCTATAATAAACCATAGAAGATGCCTTATGAAGAGTGGTTGTTATTGGTGAATCAAGAGAGTATGGCAAAAGGTCTTTCTGACTAAGTGTGTCAACCATCACATCAATCTTGCCAGACTTACAAAGAGGCTTATGTCAAAACCTTGAGGAACACCAACCATTGTTGCTGCTTGAGATTCAGCTTTGGTTAGGTGATATGATACTTCATATTCAGCATGTCCGAATAGAAAGTTTGCAACATTTACCACAGAGGTAAAGTGACTAGATTCTCAAGATAGGGATTATAGTGTTATGCTTGAAAATATGAGTTAGATTGTTAGACTCGTGTGTTTAGCAACTTGTCGTAAGACAACTTCACACATAAGGTACTAACAACAAAACACACATATGTCCTTAAGGAAAAAGATAAATCTCCTTGAATCCACGATGACATCTTTCAACAATTGCACGTGAAACTGAGAAGGTTACTTCTAACATCAAGAACACATACTTCGAGATGAATCGAAGACGGTTCTCGAAATTTTCCAACATTAATGCCCAATGTCCCATATGAATCCAGTCTAACATGGAAAGAATAAGGGTATTGTCAATGGGCTCAACAAAAAACTTATCGAGACACTCCAATAAGATGGACTCATATGTTTCATGAACAAGGCGAGAATATTGGTCAGACCAAAGAACATGAAGATGTACCCAAGTGAAACATCACAAGTAGAAACACCATCAAGATAGTCCTTGGAACTGAGTTTGGTTTGACGATAGCCCAAATAAAATCAAAGGTGGGGAAGATACAATATGCACAAAGTAAATACTATCTTTCTTTAGCAAAAACGAAACTATACATCCCTTTACGAAGGAACTGGGTCAGCTAGAACTTTTGTCTTACCACATCCAAGTTGTTGTTTAAGCTCAACCAACTAGTTCAGGTGTATCCAATCCGGATCCTTGGAGAAAGGAGCAGTTCATAGAACTTGCTTGCTCAAGAACTTGACATCACGGTCATGTGGCAACATGGTGATAATTCTAGAAAGACGTCCAGAATATCACGAACCACCAATATGTCACTTATTTCGAAAGGAAACTTGCTTTGTAAGGCAAGAAGACACAGTCTGAGAGTTTTGGCACAAACCTAACTCTTTGACCGAAGAGAGTGTACCAGAATAATGGACTTGGTAGCACAGTCAAACTTTGCTTAGTGATAGGGTTAACCATCACACTAAAATGATTCAAATGTCCTTGGACATCAAAACAATAATAATTGCTAAGAATTCTCGAATGGCCACATTATTATGCACATGCTTCATTCATGAGCACGAAAGCTCAGGAAAGGGTGGTTAACAACGTGTAAAAGCATCACTTCATTAAGGGGTCATGAAACTTAGCACGACCTCTTAGTATAAAAGAGTGTGATACTTTAAGGTAGAACAAATAGAAGCTATTCAATGCCTCTTGATCTACGAACTACAACACTTTGACCTGGTCCTAGAAATGATGAGGTACTAGAGTTTGTTTCTCCTGACATTTCAAAATGGTTTGTCTTGACGGAACACAAGAGTATCTTGCATCAAAAGACACCAATGCACATTTACCACTAGGCTACCAACTGGTAGACAAAGGTCAGAAAACAACAGGAGGAAAATAACATGCTCAGGATGGAATCCCGAGATGTGGATACATATATTATCAATCTTCCGAACACCAATGCAGAAGAAGGGGTAAGGTGTGGCAGAGTCACGAATATAGATGCAAGACTCTTGAGGAGTACTCTTGTCGTGATCTGTTTGGTTCCATCAAAGAACATCTGCCATAGCATGTCGTAGGGGAAGTCCTTTGTTGTCGCAACTCAATAACAAGAAAGACCACAAGCTTGAAGGATAGAATTGTAATACCAGCCATCCTGGGGTAATGTGTGAACATTAACGACAGTGGTTAAAGCATAGGATCTTGGGTTAAAGGTCAGCTTCATGTACAAGATTCACAACACCAGAATCCAGCATAATCGGGGATCTTAGGTTCAAGTCCAAGGGTTAAAACCCAAAGAAAAGAATAGTTACTGCTTGAGTGACGTAGCGTACACTTCAAGTTAGTCATGACGATGTAGCTTCCAAGAGAATAAACAACTTTTGAAGTACCCAGCAAACAAAAAGGTGGCACACGAGGCAAAAGGAAACCTCGAAGCCTAGAACAGCGTATTGTGGACCCTATAATATAATATTGTGGGTCCAAAAGATAGAGAGATCATGATAGAAAGAAATCTCTCAGGTGAACAAGAGAAAAATAAAACAATGATTTCATGACATACAAAACTCTAGAGAACTCCACACTAGGTCAACTGGCTTAGAAAGGACATGCCCAAAAGGCACCTAAGATTTGAGAGACTAGAAGAGATAGTAAAAAATTCAAATCAACACAAGATAAGATGACCCAGAGTTAGAACGAGACTGGATAAGGAGTAAAAGAAGCATACTAGAGTTTTCGCAAATACTTTCCAACTTTCAAAATAGTTTTCAAAAACACTAGACTCAACATCGACCAACAGCAAGGTTTTCATACGGTCGATACTGCTCTGATATCAAAACCTGTGACACCCCCGGGATCAGGGCTAAACAAATCCCAGACTTCTGTCTGACTAAGCTTAACCTTGAGCTCGAGGATATCCAATGAAGAATCGGTAACACAGCAGTGACCCTACGACACAAAATTATTACAGCAAGCTCATAACTGAGCAAAGAACCAAAATATTACCAGCAAAGTTCACTGACCACAAACATCAAACAACGGAAGGAAAATTATGCTATTATGTATAGCAAACTTAACAAATGTTCTAAGGGGCCTCAAGAATAACGATGGCGTCCCAGCCCATAGATTCCAGGTTGCCGGCCGGGAACCCCAATCTAATTGTTGGTGTCGATGTCATATAGAACTCGTCTTCAGGGAACACTTACTCTGCCAAAAGTATCAACAAAGCAAGGGAGAGTACAGGGTCTACTCTGCAAGACTTATGGCTGGTGGAGTTTTTTTTCTTAAATCCATCTTTGTTTATAAAACAAGAGGAAGAAGAAGCTCGTCTAATCGGAGTATTTTAAAAGGGGATAAGGGAGCGACATCTCCGAAGTATTGATCATCATGTTTTGAAATCCACCAAATCATCGAAATCTCCTCAACTAGGATCAACTCCTCGTACCCATGAGGAAGCATCCTTAAGCACACGTTGATCTACCAAGTTCTACGATTAGGTTATAGTTCTCTATGATCATCACGTCCGTTCCCAAGTCGTTCATAACCATGAACACAGATTTTCAAAAATATTATTACCCTGCAGGGGTGTACAACTTTCCCCACATGTACTAACCGACTCTTAATGCCAGAATCATCAGTCCTCTTCCTTGGAAGGCCGACAGAGGGTGGTTAGACACGACCTTTACCTTGCTTTCACCGAGACCATCAGTCACGCCCTAGGGAATGTTCCGCCATAATGGGTCAAGTCCCGAAGCCGGTCCCTAGAGATGTGAGGCGAGTTTGGTTTACCAAGGGCTCCATCGACCCTAAGCAACCGCGGCCACGCTTCCCTACCTGTTATGAATGCACCTCCTTCACCCCATCTTTCGAAAATGTTTTCAATGCGTATGTCGAATGGAACGCCGAACTATGTGACTCATAGAATCTACTAGGAAAGTTAGTCAATCGAGGGGTTCCCATGGCCTCGTGTGGTTGTACGCTCGTCTTGGTTCAAGAGGCAAGAACTTCTGGTCCTAATGGTGGCGAGCATGGGACTACAAAAACCACATTCCACCGTGGCCTCCCATACAAGGCTTAGCATGTTTAACCTTATATCACCTCATTAGTATATCTCTATCTCCTATCATAAAAGATCCTCCATATTGATACATCATTTGGATGAACCAGACTCAACAGCTAAGCATGGCTAAGCAAGACACGAATATAAGCTCTAGAAGTGCACAAAAGCCAAACCTAGTTATGCTAGGAGCAGAGGATCAGGTAATATAAGCTCAAAGGGAGTAATGCAATAGATAGGATACTCTATCTATCGATAAAAGACCACAGTAGAATCGTATGCATCATGGCAGGAATTGAAATGCTTTCGAAATCATAGGATTATATCATGGTGGGGCTATGCTTGCATTTTCCCGTTGATAACAGATACACAAATCTTCGGAAGCCTTGTACTTGACTTGATTATAGTTGGTCAAGTATTGTTTGTCGATCTTCAATGGTCTTGATCTCGGTCCTCGATCTCGATCTCGCTGTCGATATCTTATTCTACCGGGAAGAAGCAAACACCGGAAAAAAGGTAAACAATCAACACATGGCATGGATGCAATTCTCAAGCAAGGATGATGATATGACAAGTTGATTAGTACTGAAATGTAACCCTAAGATATGCTCGACAATTTAATCGGGGTTCCGAGGGGTATAAACCCTAATTCGGAAGAACTCTAGAATCACCTATGAGGGTTCATTTGGTTCTCTAATTAAACTTGTCATTTAAGTTGTCGAACAATGCATGATTTTAGATTAAATAGGTAGATGTCATTTTTTAAACATTTTGATATATTATACATATTTTTCTGATTTAATATGAATTATTTATGATTTTTAACAATTTAAATCCATTTTAAATCATTTTTAAAACAATTTATCATTTTATTAAACATTTCACCACCTGGACCCACATGTCATAAGTTTATCAATTACAGAAATTATTTTCCTAAATGAATAAAACTCTGATAGATAGGGCCCACAGGGGTATTTATAATTCCAAAAAAGATTTTCATTAAACAAATAAACTAAAAGAAAAGGAATACTGCGAGAGGCTGATGGCATCACAGAGTCAGAGGAATTTCTCACCGGGGCAGAGCCTAGCCCCAGAGGCTGACTGGTGGGCCTCGGGGCCACGTCGACGCCACATGAGCGCCACACGGGCTCGCTGGAAGGCACGTCAGCCGGCGGTGATTGACGGCGCTAGGGGGCGAGCAGGCTAGCGCAGTTGCGCGTGCTCGAACCAGCGTAGCGACGCGAGCAAGATAGAGGAAGCACCGCTAGCTAAGGTCACTAGAGCTTGTCCGGTGACGAGGCCAAGCGGCAGTGCTTGTAGAGCAACGACGGCAAGGTGCTACAGGGAGGAGGTCCAGGAGGACCGGTAGCTCAACGCGGACCTGATAGAGGCGACGACAAGGAGTGGGAAGGCCAGAATCGATGACGAGCATAACGGTCGGAGTCGGGGAAGGAGGTGGTGATTTGAGGATCTGGGGCCACTTCGACTTGCACCGCTTGGCAGGAAGAATAAGACCACCATGGTGATCTCAACGGTGGCCACGGCTCAGACTCGGGCGATCGGGAATGGCGGCGAGCTGCAGCTAGGGTTCCAGCGCATGATAGAGAGTAAGAGAGAGAGGGAGCAGAGAGGGGATAAGGCCAGGGGAGGAGAAGATGGGCACGTCACAGTGCTCTTATCCTTGCTCTAGAGCGGAGGCGTGCATCATGGCGACGGGGCGGCATCAGGCGGCGACAGCGAGCAGCTCTCCATCGCCAACAAAGACGACGAGCTCGAACAGAAGGCCGAACTGGTACGCGGGCCTGGGTGGGCCGTGCTGGGCCGGCTACAGGCTGCGGGGTGCTGCATAGGGCCTACCTTCTTAGGCTTAGCAGCGGTTTTTATTTTTATTTTTGATACCTTTTTCCAATTCCTGTTTTTATTTTCTGTTTGTATTTTCAATTTCCAAATCTGTTTTGAATTATTTTAAAAATACAATAGGTTTAAAACATATATAAAATACTGAGGGGCCCATTTATTTAATTTGGACTCCATTATTTTTTGATTTCAAAAATCAAAACCACTTTGATTTGCTTTAAAGAGAAAGGGAAATTAGGGTTTAGTGTTTTACTTTAACTTTCTTAGTTACATTTTTTAGATGATGCTCATGATGCACAAACAAACCCTAATTTATATTTAGCTAAAACTGAGGTGTTACAACACGTCACAATTTTCGGAAGAAACAAAAGGATCCACACCCAAAGAAAAACAAACTCAAAAAGAGGAAAATGGTGACTTACCGTATATCGCTTTGGCTGCAGCCATAACCTTTTCTGCCATGGCCTTCTCTCGCGACGCCGTGGCAGTCGCAAGCTACTGCTCACGGTCTTGAGCCTCTTGTTGCTGGCGCTGCAGGGCCTGCGCGGCATCCTTCTCCTTGGTCTCCGCCTGGCCGAGACTCTTTTCGAGTGCTTTAGCTTGCGGAGGACATCATTGTTCTCATCTTCAAAACTCAACAAGGAAACGTCAAAACAAACAAGTCCTAGTAAAACTCATAATCAAAAAGAAGGAATCCATGTACCTTGGAGCTACTTCAGGTTGCCCTCCAGAGCAAGGTGTTGCTGGCCCAGGCGATTGATGTCACGGATAAAGAGCTGCAAAGAAAAACAACACACCAAATGACTAAAGGACTCGGGGGCTCTTCCACGAGAGGAGATAGACTACTTAAATGGTCACCCGCATACTCTAAGGGTTTTGCTTGCATCTTCCGAGCAACAATTGCACGAGCCCCTGGCCTCAGGGAGCTCGAGTTGTCGTCTTCGGAGTCGGCCACCATGTTCGGGAATGTCGAAACAACTTTCAACTCCCCATGCATCTCTTCGAGTTCCTCCTCGAAAGATTCTTCCGAGGAGTTCCTCCTAGGAAATTCGATGAACCAAGTCAAAAGCAATCTAATACTTAGCATACAAAAAACAACAAGAGGGGATCAGAAATTCACAAGGGAATGTCGGATAAGTCGAAAAATGGAGCCTCCTTCTACTCCTTCTTCTTCTTGGCCGGCGGCGAAGGATCCACGGCTCGAACAGGCACGATAGGAATGGGAGACTCTACACCCTCATTCCCACCATGACGCTCAAGGAAGGTAGGACCCCTCGGTGTTGGCGACGTTGCCTAATCCGAACTCTCGCTCTGGGACCTCTTTCGAGATAGCCCTTCGCTTTGCTCGGGGATTCCATGGTAGGCGACTGAGTAGGGGGGAGCTCGGAATTAGACTTCGCATCCCCACCATCTGGTGCAGCCTCGAACTTTTCAGGCAGAGGCGGCATCATGCCCGCTACCTTGAAGTTCTGCGAGTCAAAGACAAAAGCAAAGTTCAGTCAATCAAAAATAGCAAGCAATGAGCACACCAATAGAATTACATGTAACCACATGTTTCACCTGAGGGACTTTCTTCCTCGCGTGAAAGCAAGAAGACAGAGACTTCCCCGGCAGATCCTCTTCGGCCTTGTGCTTTAGCAGAGGCTGAAGCACCCGCTCGAGGTCAGTCGAGGACATCTCCTCTGACAAAACTCTCACCGGGTCATTGGGCCCAGAGTACAAAAACATTGGATGCGCCCGCGCTTGGAGTGGCTGCACCCAATGCTTGAGGAAGGTGCGAATAATATCAACACCATTAACCTCCTTGCCTGTAATCAGATGGAGTTCCTCCACCCGCTGATACAGTTTCTCCACCTCTTTGGATTCACCCTCCATTATATTGTTTGACCATGAACGGTTTTGGATGATCTTCTTGTTGGAGTCGAAAGGGGCAAGACCGTACTGTTGGCCGTCTAGCTTGACATCGCGGATGTAGAACCGTTTGTTTTGCCACTGCTGGAAGGACTCGCAGAGATAGAAGGATAAAAACTGGACAGTGGGGCGGATGGAAATCCCGCACCCATCCAGCGGATAGACGGCACCGGTGCCAGATTGTGTCTTCATAGAGTAAAGACTCTTGAAGAGGCCGAAGTGAGGCTCGATACCGATCCAGCACTCGCAAAGCGTGATAAAACACGCAATGTGGAGAAGAGAGTTGGGCGACAACTGATGGAGTTGAAGACCATAGAGAAAAAGAAGCCCACGAAGAAATTCGTGGGCAGGCAAAGAAAATCCACGAACAAGAAAAGCGTAAAACATGACTCGAAACCCTTCGGGTGGGCGAGGGATTACCTTCTTATCAAGAAGGAGAGCGTCACCCTTGTTCTTGTAGATCAGACCGAACTCGCGCAGCTTGCGCAAGTCCGCATCCCTCATCTGGAAGCGCCACCATCCACCATCGGTGGTGCGACTGGGAGCGGCGACCTTCTTGGCAGCGCCTACAGCACTTGATCCCGCTGTAGTGGAGGAACTCTTCTTCGCCTTGCCTATCTTGGCGGCGCGACAAGCACGGCGATGAGAGCGGAGGAAAGAAGAAGGGAAAATGCGGAGAATGTCTAGCATGCAGCACAAGCTCTGGAAATGGAAGAATCAGGAAGATGATGGCAAATGACGAAGGGGAAGATTACTCTATTTTCACCATGATATAAAAGCGCGAGGAAAACAAAGAGGATCTGTTGATATAGAAGCCCTAACGCATGACCTTCATCTCACCGTACACGTGTCAACAGCAGCCCAAACCGTCGTGAACATGCCGCCCACTATGCACAGGAATCAAGGAGGCATCATAATTTTCGCCAAAGTACACGTGACTAGTCAAATCCACGTTAGAAGGTGGGACCCACGATCGTCACGTCGCATCGTCTCTACTGTCGTAGACGGTTGAGCTCACCAGGTGTTAGCAATGACATCATCAAAGCAAAGCCAGCAACGGCTCGAGACTTTAGACTGAACAAAAGTACTTACTCGAGTCTACAACTCGACCAACTACCCGGGGGCTACTCCTATCTAGAGCGCTGGCCGCGCACCTGAGAAATTAAAATAGTGAAAATGCCTCGAAGAAATCTTCGAGTCCTACGTCGAGTCTGCGACTCCACTATGGACTTAAGGGCTACTCCCATAGGGAGCGCTGGTCGTGCATTCGAAAAAACTCTAGCATGGATGAAATCCACATAATTAAAGTATCCGCTCAAGTCTATGACTCGAACAGACACTCGGGGGATACTCCCATAGGAAACACTGGTGGTGCACCCTATGAACTATTTGAATGACGTATGACAAAACTATTTTTGGCAACTTTGCCCAAATTAACGTTGAGTTAGAAGCCATCTCCTTGGTCACCCAAAACACCTCCGTGGTGATAAACTTTCAGATGTTGTGTCTATGACGCAAATATATGCCCAACAGATATCATCTGAGGGCTTGGTAACACACTAGACTGCGCTTTGCTAGTAACATACCGTGACAACATGCACGATGAAAAATCCAGGCGGACGCGTTGGGTATCTAACTTAAAACACTAGAATTCGACTCCTGTAAGACCTCAACATCCAGAGTCGATTTACACCAACATTGTTCCAGATTCGAGTCTGGGGACTCAAGTCCGAAGAAGATCGTGTTGTTTTGTCCAATGACAGTTAACTGACCCTGATCCGTCAGGTGAGCCAGGCACACGAATTAACAGCCCCTATGAACTAACATATTTATTTGAAAGACAGGTTCAAATGAGAAGCACCCAACAGATTATAGAGTCTCCAATCGAATATACGATGCGAATAAACATTCGGGGGCTACTGACATGGATATACCCTATGGGTGCCTCACATTGGTATACCCGGTCCAGCCCAGGGAAGGCCCACATGAAGACTTGCTGCCCAAGGAGACTTCGGGTGGCCCAAGCCTAGTAGAAGTTCGACTCCTTGGAGAACACGGTCAAGATGTAGATAGAATATTCAAGGGTGAAACGCTAACTTGTAGCCAACTCGACCTGCTCATACAGTGCAAGCATATCTATAATTTTTGATGCTCCATGCTTGTTTTACACCAATTTATTTATGTTTTGCTTGTACTTCATGGCATTTTTATGCATTTTTTGGAACTAACCTATTAACAAGATGCCATAGTGCCAGTTCTAGTTTTCTGCTATTTTTCTATTCCCAGTTTTTACCAAAGGAAATATTCTCGGAATTGGACGAAACAAAAGCCAAACATCTTATTTTTTCTGACACGGAGACGAAGTCCAAAGCAGAGACTGAGGAGAGCACCGAGGCGGCCACACCATAGGGTGGAGTGGGCCCCCCTAGGCGCGCCTGGCCATGGTGTGGTCCCCTCAAACCTCCACCAAGACTTGCCCCTTTGCCTATTTATTCTGGGCCACGTAGAGATAAAACAAAACTTTTCCGTCTATCGTGGTGATCCCAAGAACTACCTAAGGTAGAAGGCCACACGGTTTACCACTACATGCATAGTTGCGGATTACTGATGTAGCGCGTCAGTTAATGCAGTGCAGTCCCTGTGATCCCGATCCAATCAACGATTGTCGTTGTGCTGATTGTATAGCACCTCTACTGGTATCCACACATACGAGGAGGAGCACCGGCGGCGAACTACTAGGTTCGATACCACGGCTGGACTGTTGTGGATCTAGGGTTTCCAACGCATGGAATGACCTAACCAATCAACCCTCCTGGGTTTGTGCGCCCCACTATATATAGGGAGTGAATGTGGGGTCCACTCATGGCCCATTCACTAAAGCCCATATAATATTTGTCACTGTGAGTCCGACTCACTAACTCAGTCCAAATCCAGCTCGGGTCCAACCCAACCAGATTTCTAGTTCAGATACAATCCCAACTTGCTCCCGCTCTTAAGTGTGTGACCCCACAGGCTCATGGCCACTTGTACGCGATTGGAGTCCGACTCTCAATCGATCAGTCGGTAGAGGCTCCTAGCAGAACGTGCCGACTCCCAAGTACCAATGAGTCATGACGACTTGCCTTTCCAATGCGACTTGCATCAGAGTCCCTTTTGCCTCACGATATACTTTGTCAGACTATAGGAGAATAATTTTCATCCCTTAGAGATAATTGATTCATCTAACTAACTCTTAGTCGATCGCCTCGGTTAACACTTAACCGAGTCATGCATGGACGTGCTTTCCGAATCATATCATCCAATAGTGCATAGAGAATATCTCTCCAACTAGAGGGGCAAAATCCCATCTTGGTTATTCACATCACGCAACATGATTCTCAGTCGACCCGAACTCTGCCTTTATAACTGCCCAGTTACGGATCAGCATTTGACAGAACCTAAGTCGGTGATCCTCAACTCGGATTGTGCAACCAGTTCAGGTCTAAAGATTACATTGATTGAGATATACAAATGACAACATGTTCGTTGTACCTCAATATGGGTCAATCCGACTAGCTAAACTTTTTAGCAGAATCTGCGTAAGTCAGAGTAGCATCTCCATGCCCATGACAAGTGGAACCGAGTCATCAAGCCGACTTTCACATTGATCTAAGTTGTGTGTCCAGCACAACCTTGATGACCAAGGATATTTAGTACAAACAACATGAATGTATAGTTCCACAACCGAATCACATATTCAATGATATATATCAGATGCTCATAGAAGGACAACTTAATAAGTTTATGAATACAATGGGAAATATCATCATACATGATTGCCTCTAAGGCATATTCCCAACAATTTAAACCCCCCGAGACGAAAACCCTAAATATCAGATCAGAATTCCACGAAAGGTTCGACGGCGGTGTCGCCACCGAAGATGAGATTCGGGGGACAAAATTCTCTGTTTCGGCACCCTGCCGGGACGGGGAATTGCCCCCGGAGCCATCTCCATCGACTCCACCGCCATCTTCATCACCGTTGCTGACTCCCATGATGAGGAGGGAGTCGTTCTCCCCCGAGGCTAAGGACTCTACCAGTAGCTATGTGTTCATCTCTCTCTCCATGGTGTGATCTTATTGTGATCATGAGCTTTGTAATCTAGTTGAATAAGTAGATGCTACTCTTTGTCTATTATGCTACTCAAGTGCTTTAATTAATGTGATTTCTGGAGACACCTTGTCCCGCGTGTGTGAAGGTGAAAGTGTGCGCACCATGTGTGGCTCTTAGGCTAAAGATTACATAAATTCTTATCATGAGTTATAATTTGAGTTGGATGTCTCTATGAAATCTTGGTGTTTGTCTGGAACTATCTAGCGCTCAAGGTGATAGTGTGGGATTACCTAGATAGGGAATGCGAACTTTAAGGTGTGATTTTATAGCCCTACGCGGTGAATTGGTGTTCGTTATCCAACCGGAGAGTATTTTAGGGTAGCATAGTGAAGAGAAGATATTTATGTGTTTAATTATGTTATCATTATTGAGAGTGTCCACTAGTGAACGTATGATACCTAGGCCTTGTTTCTAAGCATTAAAACACCGTTTACAACCAGTCCTGCTACATGTTTGCTTGCTGCAATTTTTATTTCATATTGCAATTACCACTTATAATCATCCATATAACTTGTATTTCACTATCTCTTCGCTGAAGTAGTGCACCTATACACCTGACAAGTGTATTGGATGTGTTGGGGACACAAGAGACTTCTTGTATCTTAATTGCAGGGTTGCTTGAGAGGGATACCTTTGACCTCTTCCTCCCCGAGTTCGATAAACCCTGAGTGATCCACTTAAGGGAAACTTGCTGCTATTCTACAAACCTCTACACTTGGAGGCCCAACACTATCTACAAGAATAGAAGCGTGCGTAGAAATCAAGCTCTTTTCTGGCACAGTTGCCAGGAAGGTAAGGTAAGAGGTACTCACATCGTCTGGCTACTAAGCTTTCTTCTAGTACTATTGCTGGTGTGTGAGTGCTCGAAATTATTTCCTTCAGATTCTGCAATTATATCTTTTTGTTTTTTGTTTTTATTTTCACTAGTTAGGCTTAATGGAAAAAAACAAAAAATTTAGAGAGCTTTATAGTATTTTCCCTGAGTTAAGACCTGAAGTGTTTGAAGAGAAAATTTTAAAAACAGATGGAACTTTCTTTGAATGCTAATAGCAATGTTATTAGTATGAATTTTTGAACACCATTGTTGCTAATGCTATGGAAACGTCTAAGCTTGGGGAAGCTAGTTTTTATGAAAATGATCTTTTTATTTCCCCAGCTTTAGAGGAGAAAATTTACTTTGATGATACTTTATCTCCCATATGTGGTAATTCTAATGATGCTTGTGATATTTTAAATCCACATACTAAAAGTGTCATTTTTAAAATACCTATGAGAATTGTTGAATGTGTTATGAATAGCTTCTATCTTGCAGATGGAATTGTCCATCCTGGTGATCATTTACTCTTTATACATGAATTATGCGAGTTGTTCAAGTGTGCAGGTATTTCAATGGACCAAGTTAAGAGGAAGATATTCTCTTTATCACTTAAGGACAAAGCAAGGGAGTGGTATGAGCTACTAGATGATCCTCATCATTCGAAGTGGAAGGAACTTGAATCTCTATTTTACTCTAACTTTTATCCTCCTCATGAAATTCATATAGATAGGAATTATATTTATAATTTTCATCCTCATGATGGAGAAAGTATTACCCAAGCATGGGGGAGATTGAAGTCACTAATTCTGAAATGTCCCATTCATGAGCTCCCCAGTAATATTCTTATTAATAATTTTTGTGCAAGGATTTTGGGGCATTACAAGGACAATCTAGATGCCTGTTTAGAGAGATCCTTCACAAGTAAGGAGGTCAAATATAAGTGGGATCTTCTTGAAACAATTCAAAGCAATATCAAATATTGGGATAACGACAAAGGTAAAGAACCAGGTATAAACTATGAGTATGATTGCATTAAGTTTTTTGCTGAAACTACTGATTTTCAAGAGCTTAGTGCTAAATATGGTCTTGATCCTCAAATTTTTGTTGATTATTGTAGAGCCTTTGCTTCTCATATTAATTCTCCTATAGAAAATTGGGACATGTATCATGAACCTTTTAAAGACACTTGCATGAAAAATGAAATTGTTATTAATGATTGCAATAAAATGCTCAAACCTCTGAAAGTACTATTTCTTATAAGCATGTTAATTTTTGTGGAGTACTTAGACCTTGTGAAAATAATCAAATCGAAGAATAATATTGTATCCACCACAGGAATGAAAAAACTATAACATGGGATAGGGCTCTAAATGATCTTGGTGAAAAAGTTTGTGCCCTCTATCCTTTTATTTGTGAACTTTTCCATAAAGTGGGCATTTCAATTTTCAATGCTCAAGCTATGATAATAGCCTTTCTAATCCAATGAGTACTGCAACTTTATATTGTGATGACATGATCACTCCTAATCAGCATGATGAACTTACATTATTTTTGGGGTGTGAAGAGTTATCAAGAAAAACTTCTTTGGTAGATATGAGTGCTTTTAATATGAATTGTGCCCTGCATGGTTGTCATCTTTACTTTGTTGATAATTGCCACACAAATACTTGCATACAAAATATTATAAAATATGAGATTTTACAAAAATGTGATAGGACTAATATGTGTTTTGCTCTTATTAATGAAAAGGAGGAATCTTCCAAAGTTTCTTATATTGTATCTAACAATAAACCAGGGTATGTGGAGAAGCTTCCTTTCAAGCCTCTCCCTCCTAAAGAAGGGAAGAAGAAGAAGAAGAAGAAGAGGAGGAGGAGTAAAAGGAGAAAGGAAATGCTATCTTCCCCTAAGCATGTTGCTCCTATTATAGTTTTTGTCGATGAGTCTGAACTCAATCATGAACCTATTGTTGGGGATATGCTAAATGGGTATCACCATAGCATGTCTCTAATCCGGATAACCCGGGTGGCCCACAGTTGGTAGCGAGGCCCATGGCCTACTGAGCGGCCCAATTAGATGGATCTAGAAGGGACACCCATGCCGGATAAAGGAAGTCTACGGAGGAGTCACCGACGTACCTGGAGCCTTGGAGTGCAAGACGTTAGACTAGTTGTATACCATGTAGGACTCTGTAACTTGTCCGGCTAGGACTTTGCCTGTAACCCTAGGATCTGGCGACTATATAAGCCAGACCTATGGGAACCTTTAGGGCATAAGATAACCTAGACAACATAACTCATATCACGCACAGCGAACCAATCCATGTAACTCGGCGTATTTCCATTATAGTGATTTATAGCAGGAGTAGGATCTCGCCACCGTCGTGGGATCTGAACCTGGGTAAGCTGTGTTACCTCATACCTGCCAACCTTCCGCCTTACCACACGTCTCTAAACACGCTCAGTGAGGACCCCTCCATGGCGTACTCGTCGACAATACGATGACAGTTGGCGCCCACCATGGGGCAAGAGGCGCTTCAGGCTCTTCAACGGGCGAGGTCCAAGCTCTATGTGAGAATCGGCGACACCATAGCCATTAGCCGTGTTGTCTTTTCCGGCAACATTCCGATCGTCCCTCCCGACGAGTTCTGGATCCCGGCGAAGACGTACCCCACCCGCTGCTCGATCGTCCCGATCGGGGACATCCACCTCTTCATCGCCAAAACCGACTCAGGCACTAGTTCCCTGGAAGTCGGAGGATCGTCAAGGCCCACACGGACCGCCTATGGGCAGGATACGTTCGCGGAAGGATAGACGTCGGATATCTCTTCGAAGTTTGTCGGCATAGATTGGAAAAAACCAAGGCCCACCCAAACCGCCCTTGTGCAGGATATAATGGTGGAAGATCGCTGCAAGTCCGCCGGCTTCGTCCATGCGTCTGGATAGAAGAGATCCAAGTTCGTTGGCGTGGTAACTATCTTTGATCTGGCACATTGCGTTTAGAGAGAGGGTGAAAACCCCCGCGATTACCTAGCCAGGTGGATCCGTATATGGGCCGACCTGGATAATTACCCCAATGATGATGCCATGTATCACTTTGTGGAAGGACTGGACCGCCGTACACTTCTACGACATACTTTAAGACGGATGCAGGCTTCGGGATGCCTCACTTCTGAAGGCATGGTGAACACCATCAACAACTTCGCGGCCGCTGATGCAGAAGCTCAGGAAGCACTCGCAGTCCTACCTGGCGCCCCTCCCCCTCAGCCACCGCCACCACCGCCTCCAGTCGTCGTTGCTGCAGCTGCACCACCGCCCCTAGTCATCGTCATTGTGGCTGCACCATCGCCTCCAGTCGTCATCGTTACACCCGCACCACCATCACCCATCATCGAGGAAGCCCTGGCACCCTCTGACTCTGTCTTGGATGCGCTCTACACCGACATCATCATGGACTCGGAGGAGATAAACTTCAGCCCGGAGGAACTCGACTCTGCTATGCAGGAGATGGAGGACTTTAGGCGCGACGATTAGGCCGACAATGCCATCACATCCCAAGAGGTGTTCGTCCCTATTTGGACCGTGATGGAAGAAAATCAACCCAGACAAGC
This sequence comes from Avena atlantica, assembly GCA_910589765.1. Classification (NCBI taxonomy): domain Eukaryota; kingdom Viridiplantae; phylum Streptophyta; class Magnoliopsida; order Poales; family Poaceae; genus Avena; species Avena atlantica. The sequence goes on from OU342736.1 coordinate 306,835,739, forward strand.
TCCGCCTAAAGCGTTGGACAAGGGGAAGGGACCACCTATTGCTGCTGACAAGGATCACGCAAAGGCCATGCCCCCTCCGCCTAACCAGTGCAGCAGCCATAGGAACTCAACGTCGGTCCGAGTAACAACAACACCGCAAACCCGCCGCCTCCGGCATCTATGTCGGTAGCTTCCCAAATCACTCCAGGTGATAGAGTGATGTACGGCAATTTGCTCGTCGAGCCCATGACTGTGGCTCATACACGGAATGTAGTCCAACTTGACGAGAAGCGCCAGCAGCTGTTGGAGGAGGCGCAGGCCATCACGGAGCAAGGCGCAAAGCTAGATCAAGATCTGCCCAAGGCGCAGAAGTCAATAGAGAAAGCTAGAGCCATGGAGGCCGAGTAGAAGACTTTGCTCAAGGAACAGAAGGCTAAGAAAGCTCTGGCTCGCGTCATCAACGATCCTAGTGTACAATGAAACCTAGGATGGGCTCCCCCGAAGCCGTCACAAACCAAACCATACATTGACAGCAAGGGCAGGCAGGTCATGCGCACTCCTATTCTCAACCTAGTCATCGCCAAGACCCTTCTAGAGCAGGTGATACGTCCAATCTGCATCACCATTCTATATCATAATTTGCCTCTATTCATTGATTTATGTCTTATTATGAGGTATTACTTATGTCTTTTCCACTATTTTTGCATGTTGGATGATTCTTGGAGGATGGACTGCCAGAGTATGGATTCTGATGGAAAAAGAGGTGTTTTGATGCAATTTCGCAAAGATCACAAAAATACATGAAAAATATGGGAAAATTATATTTTCCAGAAGACAGAGGAGCCATAAGGGGAGGTGAAGAAGGGCCGCAGGGGGCCCACACCCCCTAGACGCGGGCCCACCCTGGGCCATGCCTAGGGCAGGTGTGGCCCACATGCTCGGCTCCCGACTCCTACCTCTCGCCTATATCTTCCTTACGGAACCCTAACACCAGGAGAGCGACCATAGATAGATTTCCGCCGCCTCTGCGGGGCGGAAAACACCGAGAGAGAAAGATCTCTTCGGCAAATAGATTTCTGCCAGGGAAATTCCTTCCTAGAGAGGGGAGATCGTCGCCATCAACACCGTCATCAAGCTAGGCCTCATCGGGATCATCATCATCCACACCATCATTACCACCGGCACCATCATCACCACTCCATCCTGCTATAACAATTGTGTTGGATATTGCTTTAGTTCTTAGGGGCAAATTTCCCAGTGTTGATGACTATTGTAGTTGATGCTTGTGAGTGGAACCATTGGATTATTTCTTATGTTCAGATTGTTATGCATTATCATATCATCTTTGATCTTTGTCGGGGGGATTGCCCCTAGGTAGGCTAACCGGACAAGATACAAAGCACCAACACGCCAGCCGGCCAGGGTAGCCGGATGCACAAACCCCAAGACAGGTCAGAAGAAGTAACAAACCAAGACCCAACTGGCAAACCAGCCAGCCGGACAAGAACTATCGGTAAGACTGCCAGCCGGCTGGATCAAGACAGCCGGCCGAAGCAAGACAGATCAAGAGCCAACCGGCGAGGGCAGAAGAGTAGCCGGATGGATTCGACCATCCGGCCCAAGAAGGCCAACCGGCTAGATCACTCAAGATAGGCAAGGTACCAGATGACGCAGGGCACAGTGCGCAGTATGCCCAGGACAGCGGACAAGACAGAAAGGAGACTCAGACACTCGTCCCATACCGACGACTTTACCGATGACGGTTGCAATAGTAGACAGTAGGTGGCACTGTGCATAATTACCCGCACGGCGACCACTGTAGATGGTGTGGCGGCATGGGCTTGACTGTGAGTACACGCTCCCCATGCCGGCCACCGTAGATGACCTAGCCGGTGTAGCATCCCAATTGTCTAACAATTGTAATGCTACTTGGTCTAGTAATATAATGGCTACTTTATATATATAATTGTTGCATCATAATTATATCATGCTCATGTCATCATGCCACCTTGCATTTGAGCATCATATAAAACCCTTTTTGTTTTGGTTCTTCTCTTATATGCATTGTAAATTGTATTTGCCTCTTGATATTGTATTTGGTTCTTGATATATTGTTTAATGCCCAAGTTGAGTTGGGGGCATATCTTTTAATAACTCCACCACCCTTTTCTTTCACCACCTTATAATACCACCATTCCATTATCCATGAGCTTGCATTTGTTTTTCTTTTGGAATTTAACCTAGCTCATGGGAGATAGGATGGATATACTTCTACAATTCTTTTGCTTGGCTTTATTCCACCTTTGGGAATGCATAAAAATAATGCCATGTAAATATTATTGTTTTCACAAGAATAAACATGGCATTAATTATTTTGCATGGGCCATGCAACCATCTCCAACTTTGTTCCTCCTTTGCTTTTTTTTGGATTTTTGGGTGAACCATCTCATATCTCTATCTCTCCCTCCTTTTGGCTTGGTCTTATTTGATCTTGCTTAAACCCCATCCCCATCTCCATCCTTGCCATCACCACCTCTCTTCTCTTCTCTCTTTTGGCTATTCTTGCTTGAGCTTGTTTTGATCATGTTTGATCTTGTCAAAAGATTACCACTCCACATCTCCCTCTCTCTCTCTTTTCTTCACCTTCCTCTCTTTTCCACCCCATCCATGCATGACCATGTGGTTTATCTCTAAACCCTTAACCATACCACTCATCTCTCCATCTAATCTCTCTCTCTAAACCCTACACCATACTCTCATCTCTCCTCTCTTTACCATCCCCTCTAAACCACACCCCATCTAACCTACCCCCTCTGCTCTCTCTTTTCCATCTAAACCTAACCCTCCCCTTGGTCTCTCCTTGCCGAGCCCTACTAGCTGGCCCCACCTGGCCACCCTGGACCACCTAGCTACCACCCCCAACCAAACCCTAGCTACACCCGAGCCATGCCTCCTCTCTCCTAACCCTAGCTTCAAACCTAGCATCTACCCGAGCCTACCCCCTTCCCCTCTAGCTCTCTCCCTTCCTGGCATGCCCCACTCTGAACCACCCTCCTTGGCCTCACCCTGCCCCACCTGGAAGCCTCTGCCCCTGGCCGCCCCCTTCCTCTCCGTCTACCCCTCCACCATCCACCTCCGATCACCAACCTTCCCATCGGCCTCCTCTCGTCTACACCGTACCAGGTGGCGGGCGCGGCGTCCAGGTGTCGAGGAGGAACGAGTCGACCACCTGCACCGCCCCTGTACCGCAGACGTGAAGGAGGAGGACCCCCAGGCCGAGCTGCACACCGACGCGCCGCCAAAACCCTAGCCGCGGGAGCGTCAGCATCGTCGTCGATCCACCGCGTCCTAACCCGATCCGTCTGCACCAACCTCCTCTCGGTGAGCTAACCAACCCCCCAGACATCCTCGTCGTCGCAGTCTTGCCCTGGTCGCATCGGACGTTCCATCGAACGCTCTACGCGCGCCGGTGACCGCGCTCGTTCTCCAGACCGTGGCGTCGCCTTGGTAGATCTAGCCGCCTAGACCCTCCCTGTCAGCAACCTCACCTCACCGCAGTGGTCACCGCCGCCTGCGCGTACGCACCGCGTCGCGGGTTCGAGCCCACCGCGCCACGACTTCCCGCCGTCAGTTTCGTCAGAAAACAGCGAGAAGAAAAACAGTAGAAATTGCAATCTTGCCGATACCCCCCCCACCTTTTTGTCTCGCAACCCGCACTCCTTAGGACCCCACCTGGCGGCTTCAGTGGCCACTTTGCAAAAAGGTACCGCGAGTTCGGGGATCACAACCCACGGCCCCTAGCGCTGCCGCGTGGCTTCTGCTCGCCCCGCCACTGGCTCGTGGGCCCGTTTCGCTGCAGGACCCATCTGTCTGTCCCTCCGGCTAGCCCACCCCGCGGTGCAAAAAGTCCGGACCAGTCCCCGCGTGTCGGCTGTTGCTGAGTCAGCGCGTGGCCCACCCGTCAGCGTCTGTGGCTGGCTCTTCCTGAGTACAAAAACGTTTTCTGCTTGTCTGCTTTAAATTAAATCTTTTAAAAATTAATTCAAATTCAAATTTAAATCTGTTTTTAAATATCTTTTAAAATATAAACCCAAATAATACAAATAATATATGTTTTTAAATCAGAAAAATATGAGGAATTCAAATATGCCATCCAAAATATATTTTGAACACTTAAAATTCCAAGTTGATTAAAATTACAATAAAATGCCCTTTTTCCTTAATAAATTAATAACTTTTGTTTTATAAGTCCAAATTTAACAAATGATATGTCTAAAATGATTAGCTCGACGAGACCTTTCTGTTTATGCATTCCTTTATTTGTTTTGCAGCATGCATCATATAAATATAAAGATTACAGCAACTTATTTGAGTATAAAATATGATTAAAACCCCATAAAATGATTTATTCTTGTATTCCACACCTCACCCATGCCATGCTACTTTATTGCCATGCAAACTGTGCATCATTCATCATGGCATGATTGTTTGCTTGTCGCATTTTATTCATATGCTTGTGCACTTTATTTATGTTGGCCCTTGTTTGTTTGGTTCTTCTTCGAATAGACGCTGAGCAGGGGATATATCAGGAGACCCAGGAGCACTACCCAGATCCTTCTCTCGCTTCAACTGAGCTGCCAGGCAAGCACTACCACATGCTTGCATACATATAGTACCTATTGCCTCTATCTTATTCTTGCATCATTGAGTCGCGATTGCATTAATCTGAATCCCAAGTACTGCATAGCCTTTACTTTTAAACCCCACCGAAGCTTGTTCCTCCATCCCATGAGCCATTACTACAGGAGTTGTTTGAGCCATGCGAGTCGTAGAACAGCATGTGTAGGGTATGTGAGTGTCTGTTGGATAACGAGGTACCTAAACAACTTAACCTGAGTAGTAATGGGATAACTAATGAAAGTGGCATCGGTGAGCCATATTTGCTATTTGGTTTTTCAGGCTCACTTGTGTCCCGTAGGACCCCGAGTACTTGATTCCTGTTCCTTGAATATTCGCGCTATCCACATCCGGGAGGCTTATGAACCCCCCTGAGCCAGAGCTTGATTCATTCTTATTTCTTGGGGCCACAAACTAGTTTGAGGTTTTATTTACTATCCTGTACTTATGTCATGCTTTACTGCTTTATTTAAATTGTGCGAGGTACTGCACCTGTACTGTTTAGGGCCGTGACACGTTTTCGCTGTATCGATAAGCCCAGTCACACTTTCGGGTTCCCAGTCGTTTACAACCGTCTCCACAAACCTTGAGTCCGTCTCGAAGTAGGCCAACTTCGTCGCGGGTAGCTTAATGGGGTGGCCCCCTGAAATATTTCTGAATACTGTGATCGCTTTTTCGTGACTGCCTCGTTGGGTTTTGATTTGGTTTTTCCGAGGTTGATCGAGTGTGTGTTGCTATTTGTGCACCCCTGTAGGGTAAAACTTTCTGAAAGCCGTGTCCGTGGTTATGGACGACTTGGAGCACAGTTTCTCGATCATAGACAAGCATAACTAAAGTACCACTTTTAATTTGACTAAGTAACTGACTAGTAAATAGTGCAATTCTCATGGAATGGTTAATAAAACTGCCAACGGATGGGGGTGTTGTTCGTCCGCTTCCTCGTCGGTAAGCGAGGAGGAGGATGGATCTGGTAATATTACCTTTATAACTGTTGTTCTTAATTCACGGACATCCGTCTATCTATGGTTAGGCGGATGGTTAGCGAGTATCTATAGAATTGTTAGGGTTTATCTTTTGCTGCAATTGCGTCACCCTAGGTTGTGTCCCCTTTAGAGGCATAAAGACTTGCTGAGTACCCCTAGGGTCTCACACGATAAATTGTTTGATTCAGATGAACAGGTAAACTCGCAAGATGGATACTGGGTGGAGGAGACTGACGATGTGGGCAACGATCATTCGGTGTAGAGATTCCGGGAACGGGGATCCGTGAGATCTGTGGGCGGGATGTGTTTATTTATGGGGCATCTTATGCCGATTTGCTTCTTATCCGTACTCAAATTTTGTCTTCCGCTTCCGCCTGATACTCTGATGTTTGATGTATGAGGAGATATCCTAAACTATTATATCTATCTAGGATATTTGGATCTTGCCGTATGGCGTTGAAATATTTCCTTTCTTTTTAGATGGAATGACTCTGAGAACCATTGTATGGTGGCTTGCATACATACTCATTTGTGTATGTAGTTGATCCCTTCGCCTGCCGATTACGCCGCCCGTTCTTGTCCCGATGTTTGGAAATGGTTGGGACGGCCGAAAGGTCTACCTGTGAGTGGCATTTGGGCCCCACCGTACTATTTCAACCATTTCTGCTCATCCAGGCTTGTAACTAGGAGCGTAATTCACCGAGGTAGTTACAGCCGGCTGGGGCCCGCATATGGGACCCTCGAGTCGGCCAGGTCGTTAACCATGCGTCCTCGGCCTATATAAGAGGCGGTAAGAGCAACGTAGCAATGGTTGGACTCTCCTTACTCCCTAGCCAGACCAGATACAGCTCGAGGATCCCTATAGCTCTCTGTGATCCATCCATATAGTCAGATCGGTAGGAGTAGGGTCTTTACCTCAACCCGAGGGCCCCGAACCTGGGTACTTCTTGTGTCCCCGACACTTGCTCGTATCCAATCCAGCCTGCGGATGCCGTCGCACGCTTCCCTGCTTTGCTCCCACACCTCTTTCTAGCCTGCTTAGGATCTGCCGTTTCCATAACAACGATAGTTGGCGCCCACCGTGGGGCATAGATGGTGGCGACCGGAGTGACGTTCCGCATGGGACCCTGCACTTTATCCGGCGAGCGCATGGCTTCCGGCCTCATGCTCACGCTCGGTCAGTTCGACTGGGTTATCGACAACGCCAGCTGCTTTGCCGGATCTAGCTTCTCGGCAGGCGGCTCCATCCTGCTATTCGGCAATCTACCCATCTACGTCGCCACTGTACCGGAGTGTTTCCCTCGGAATATCGTCTCTTTCGCCGAGCCGTTTCCCACAGTCGGCAGCACGCTCGTCGTGCCCGGCATCGTAGAGGTTATGATGGCCAGCTCGAGAAACAGTCGTCGTCCTCCCCTCGAGCGCGGCATCGACTAGGCCGACCCATCTACTCCGGTGCACGAAAAAGGTGCGGTGGACGAGGTCATCGAAGAGCTCCACGAGACGGTGCACCCCGGGGACGACCCGGAGGCGGCTATGACCAAGATTGAGGCGGCACGTGAGTGTCTGCTCCAGCAGGCCCAGGGCCTGGCCTCCACCAAGTACCGGATGGAGAGCAACATCCGCGAGTATAATCGCGCGCATGGCCTCACCCCGGCTAACGAGGATCCTAGCCGGCTGGGCTTCGTGCAACACTGTGGAGGAGAGCTGGGCACCCGTTTCAAGCATGACCTCGAGCCGGCTTCCCGCACCTACTTTCCCCCGCCCATCTATGACACCGTGGTTAATAATGTCCAGGCAGTGCGAGACGTCGCGGAAGACCTACCCCACCTGGAGGGGACGAGATGTTCCACCAGTTCTATCGAGTGCAGCACCTGCTGCGCGTGGCCAACGAGCAGGCCGAGGCTGCTCGGATCGCATTCGAGGCTGGAGCCGGCTCCAGGGGGAATCGCCCAGCTGGCAACAGTCAGGGCGACCTCGTTAGACCGAGTTCTCCGCGTCTCTAGGCCATCAGCCTCCACGCTCCAAGCGTTGCCAATCCGACAGCAGCCAGCCCTCGCGGCGAGTAGGGCGCCACGAGCCACCCTCCTTCGGCTGGCCAGAACCCCCTCCACCCCCTCCACCATCCCGCCTCACTGGCCGGGTGGGAACTCCAAATCTGGTGCTTCATACTCCGCCATGTTGTTCGTAGCCTCGAAGTGGATTTGCAGAACGTAGTGTAGCTTGTCGCCAGTTGGTGACTTTAGCAATACACCAGCCCCCGAGCCGTTGAGTAGCTTTGATCTGTCAAAGTCCATCACCCAATACTCTGGTTCCGGCAACAGAGTAGCATCTAGCATCTCTGTCCAATCCACGATAAAGTCCGCCAAGGCTTATGACTTGATAGTGTCGCGTCTCTTGTAGGTGATCATGAAGGCGGAAAGTTCAATGCCCCACTTTGCGACCCTTCCCGTAGCGTCGTTGTTGTTGATAATGTCGGACAATGGAGTTTTGCTCCCCAGCGTGATTGGGTGCTCATGAAAGTAATGCCTCAGCTTCCGAGAAGAAAGGAATACTCCATAAGCTATCTTCTGGTAGTGTGGGTAACGCTGCTTGGACTCTGTCAAGACCTCGCTTACATAGTAAATTGGTCGTTGAACTCCGTGCTCATAGCCTGGTTCCTTCCGCTCTACCACGACGACGATGATGATTACCCGGTTGGTTGCCGCCACGTAAATTAACAGGGATTCTCCAGGCTCGGGTGCTGCAAGGATGGGCGCTGAGGAAAGAATCTCCTTGAGATGCTTCAATGATGCATCTGCTTCGTCCTTCCACGTGAATTTGTCCGCCTTCTTCAGTAACTTGTACAGCGGTAGGGCCTTCTCTCCAAGTTGGCTGACGAACCAACTAACTGCTGCAACACAACCTGTTAGTCGTTGAATGTCCTTTAAACATGTCGGACAGTTTATGTTTAAGATGGCCTTGATTTTCTCCGGGTTGACCTCGATTCCACACTGGGAAACGATGAAGCCCAACAATTTGCTGGCTGGAACCCCGAAGACACACTTCTTAGGGTTAAGCATCATGTTGTATTTCCGGAGATTATCGAAGGTTTCTTTTAAGTCGGAGATTAAGTCATTTGACTTTTTAGACATCACCGCTATATCTTCCACGTAAGCGTGAATGTTCCGACCAATTTGGTCGTGAAGGCAATGTTGCATTGTCCGCTGGTATGTAGCACCTGCATTTTTAGCCCAAAAGGGATCGTAACATAGCAAAACGTGTCGTATGGGGTAGTGAATGAAGAGGCCAATTGGTCTGACTTCCTCATCTTGATCTGGTGGTATCCTAAGTATGCATCGAGAAAACACAAAAGTTTCGAGCCAGCCGCCGAGTCAATGACTTCGTCAATGTGAGGCTAAGCAAACGGATCTTTGGGACATGCTTTGTTCAAGCCGGTGTAATCAACGCACATTCTTAATTCTTTGGTTCCCTTTTTGCGGACAAGTACAGGATTGGCCACCCATCGGGTGTGAAGGACTTCTCGGATAAATCTAGCCTTAAGTAACCTAGCTATATCTTTGCCAATGGCGCGTCTCTTCTCGTCTCCGAAGCGTCATAGAGGTTGTTTCACTGTTTTGTATTTTGGATCAATGTTTACGCTGTGCTTGGCAAGTTCCCTAGGTACACCTTTCATGTCGGCAGGTTGCCAGGCAAAGATGTCCCTGTTCTCACGGAGGAACTCGACGAGCGCGCTTTCCTATTTGGGATCCAGGTTCATCCCAATGGCGGTGATCTTGGAGGCACCGCCTACCACAAGTTCCACCGGCTTGGTCTCGATGGCGGCTTTGAATGCAGGAGAAGAGTCGGAGATCTGCTTCTTCGACGCGGGCATCTCTGAGTCATCGACCTTGCTCTGGATCTCTTTGCATTCTTCGTTGTAGAGGACAGCTTCCGCAAAGGCTGCTTCATTAATCTCACAGTCCCTTGCCTTGGTAAAGCTTCCGGATATGTTGATAACACCGTTTGGTCTGGGTATCTTGAGCTTGTTGTAGTTGAAGCATGGCTTGGCCATGAAGGTGTGTAATATGTCGCGGCCGAATCTGACGTGGTACATGCTCTTGAAGGGGACCACCTCAAAGGTCATGCGCTCTTGGCAGTAATTATTAACATCGCCAAACGCAACCTGAAGTGTGATGCACCAAGGGACCGAGCCTCCTGACCAGGAACTACGCCGTGGAAGATGGTGTTGGTCCGCGTGAGGTTTGCCTCCGTCAAGTTCATCTTCTGCAGTGTATCCAGGAACATGATGTTGATGCAACTTCCACTATCCACCATACACTTGGTGAACTCCACGCCGTCAATCAAGGGGTTGATGACCATGGCGTATTGGTTCTCCGTAGGAATAAGGTCTGGGTGATCCGTCTTGTCCCAAGTAATTGGAACCTCCGACCAGCACATGAACTGGGGAACTGGGGGTTGAGTAGCCATTAGTATCCTCAAAGAGGTCTTCTGTTGTCGGACGGTGGGGGTGCCAAGAAAAGTGTGGTAGATTGGCGCCTTCTTTACGAAGGGGTTCTAGCCCTTGTCGTCACTCTTGGCGGCGTCCTTGGGGTCAACATCCTCGTCCATGTCGCTTGAATCCTTGGACTCCTCCTTCTTCTTCTTCCCCTTGCCCTTGCTTCGCAGTCTGTTCTTCTGACTTTTCTTGTAGCCGGACTCCGGGTCCTCCTTGAGGTCATTGACGAATGCAGTGTCGATTGGTATGGGTGGCCTTGCCGGTGGCATTGAGGTGTACGAGGCACGGCATATCGCGGTACTCTTCGTAGGTTTGGGGAACGCGGAGCGGTGCCGAGGTAGTTTCACTTCCTTGCTGCTACCCACAACCAGCTCCCCGTCCTCGGCCATGTTGTCTGCCATCACCTCGTCTTGCAAAGGTCATGGCGACTATGTCGGGAGTTTGCTTTTCTTATGGAGCGGTTTTCCGCTTTGTGTGGCTGTTCCTCTGAAATTGAGTTGGAACGACCATTGCCGGCAGAGAGCCGCGAGCATCGTCGTCGGCAGCTGCGAACTCACTAGCCAACTGAATCATCTGGTTCAAGTCAAGCTGGTGATTGTCTTGCAAGCGCTTCAGCTTATGTCAGAGCAACGTGCCCCTTTCCAACCCATCGATGATGGCGGCCATGTCGGTCTGAGCGTGCACTCCTGCGCAGGAATTCTTCATATCCAGCTAGCAGGAGAGGTAGGCGCGAGATGTCTCGTCTTTCTCTTGCACGCACCGCTGTAGATCGCCAACAGTGCAGGGACGCTTGTACGTACCCTCGAAGTTCTTGGTGAATGCTTCTTACATGTCCAACCAATTGCAGATGGATTTCTCCAGCAAGTCGCCAATCCATTGACGGGTCGTGCCTGCCAACATCAAAGGGAGGTACTTGATAGCAACATTGGGTTTACCTCCGGCAATCTCCACTGCGTTGCCATAGTCCTGCAACCATGTGGCTGGCTTGGCGGTGTCGCCATAGGGCTTGATGGTCTTGTCAATCTGGAAACCTTTGGGGTAAGTTGCAGACCGTATTGCAGGTCCAAAGCAACGTGGTCCCAAGTATGGTCCTTCCCGGGCCTCGTGGATCTTATCGATCCGCGAACGTGCATCGTATGGCTCCGGTTTTTTCTTCTTCTTGTCAACAGGGGATGGGCTGCGTGAATAACGCGGGCCTCCTCCGCCATGGTGACTGCTAGGTGGCGACGGAGGCGGAGGTGGCGGTGGGTTAGCCTTCTTGCTATTGCCCTCCTGGGACACCTCACGCTTGTCGCAATTGCTTGCCAGACGCGGAGGGTCATGGCGCGACCTGCTCTTGTGTCCTTGTTTGCGCTCTCCGTCATGACGGGTCTGCTCCGCGTTGTCGCGGATGACCATGCCGCTCTGCCTTGGCGGGAGAATATCCGTAAGATGGTGAGCCTTGGGGTCTTCACGATGTCGGGGGGATCGGGGCGGTGGCAATGGGAGACGAGGTGGGGCCTTTTCTCCGTGGTCGGAGGATATGGGGATAGCATCCTTCCTGTTGCGCGCATCCCTCCGTCTTCGTTCTGATGAACCCGTCTACGACCCGACATCAAGAGGAGATCTGTCGCTTGGAGGCTTATGCTGGCTAGACTGGAAAAATGCTGGGTCAGACTCGAGCCTCTGAGAGGTGGCCTTTTCCAGCTGTTTTACCGCCTTGGCCACTAGGTCATAGACCTGTTCCACTACCTCGGGCGATCTATCCTGCTCCATAAGGGTCTTGGCGATGGCGAGGTTGAGGATTGGGGTGGGCATTACCTGTTTGCCTTCACTGTCAATGTATGACTTGGCTTGTGGCGGGTAGGTTTCGTCGTACACCAGGATCGTTGATGACGCGAGCCGGAGCTTTCTTGGCCTTCTGCTGCTATAGCAGAGTATTGTACTCGGCCTCCATTGCTCTAGCTTTCTCTATGGATTTATGCGTGTTGACCAGATCTTGATCTAGCTTAGCGCCTTGCTCCGCGATGGCCTATGCTTCCTCCAGCAGCTGTTGGCGCTTCTCGTCAAGCTGGGTCACGTTCCGGATATGAGCTATGGTTAGTGGCTCGACAAGGATATTGCCGTACATCACTTTATCATCTGGAGTAACTTGGGAAGCAGCAGACGTAGATGCCGGAGGCGGCAAGTTTACGGTGTTGTTGTTGCTCGGACCGGTGCCGAGTTCCTGCGGCTGTTGCACTGGATTGGGCGGCGGAGGCATGACCTTTGCGCGATCATCGTCAGCAGCGATAAGTGGCCCCTTCCCCTTTTCCAGCACTGTAGGCGGAGCTCGTCCGGGTTGATCTTCACCCATCACCGTCCCAATGGTGACGAACACCTCTCGAGATGTGACGGCATTGTTGGATTGCTCGTCGCGCGTTTATTCCTCCTCCATCTCCTGCATGGCGGAGTCTAGTTCCTCTGGAATGAAATATATCTCCTCTAATTCTACACTGAAGTCGGCATAAAGCGCGTCAATCACAAAGTCGGAGGGTGCCAGGACTTCCTCGATGACGGGGGGTGGAGGTGCGATAGGTGCGACGATGACTAGAGGTGGTGGCGCTGCTACGGCGATGGCGGCTGGAGGTGGTGGAGGCGGCGGCGCTCCGCCAATGAGCACGAGATCTGCCTAAGCTGCCACTTTGGTCTCCGCATAGCTGTTGACGGTGTTAACCATGCTTTCGAAGGTGAGACGCCATGAAGCCTGTTGCCGCCTTACAGAATGTCGAAGAAGCGTTCCCTAGTCCAGAAATTCCACAAAGTGATACATAGCATCATCGTTGGGGTAGTGGGCCAGATCGGCTCGTATATGGAGCCACCTGGCAAGGTAGTCGTGGGGGTTTTCGCCCTCTCTCTGAACGCAACGCGCCAGATCAAAGATGGTAACCACACCGACGAACTTGGATCTCTGCTGTCCAGACGCACGGGCGTAGCCGGCGGACTTGCAACGATCTTCCACCATTATATCCTGCACAGGGGCGGTTTGGTTTGGCCTTGAATTTTTCCAATCTTTGCCAGCAAACTCCAAAGAGAGATCCGACATCGATCCTTCTGCGAACGTATCCTGCCCATAGGCGGTCCGTGTGGGCCTTGATGCTCCTCCGACTCCCAGGGAATTAGTGCCCGAGTCGGTTTCGCCGATGAAGAGGTGGATGTCTCTGATAGGAACGATCGAACACCTCGTAGGGTTCGTCTTTGCCGGGATCCAGAACTCGTCGGGAGGGATGATCGCAATTTTGCTAGAGAAGAGAACGTGACCGATGGCTACGGTTTCGCAGATTCCCGCGAAGATTTTGGTCCTGGCCCGCTGAAGAGCCTGAAGCGCCTCTTGCCCCACGGTGGGTGCCAACTATCATGGTATTTCCGACAAGTACGCCATGGAGGGGTCCTCACAGTGCGTGTTTAGAGACGTGGGGGAAGGCGGACGGTTGACGGGTACGAGGTAACACAGCTTACCTAGGTTCAAATCCAACAATGGTGGCGAAATCCTACTCCTGCTATAAATCACTATAATGGCAATACGCCGAGTTACAGAGATAGGTTCGCTATGCAAGGTTGTCTGAAGTTATCTATGATCATGCCCTAAAGGCTCCCATAGGCCCGACTTATATAGTCGTTAGGTCCTAGGGTTACACGGAAAAGTCCTAGCCGGATAGGTTACAGAGTCCTACACCGTCTATTACTAGTCTTGCGTCTTTTGTTCTCCAAGGCTCCGGGTACGTCGGTGACTCCACCGTAGCCTTCCTTGATCCGGCATGGGCCTCCCTTCTGGATCTATCTAACTAGGCCGCCCAGCAGGCCATGGGCCATGCTACCAACTGTGGGCCACCCGGGTTATCCGGATAGGAGACATGCTATGAGGATACCCATATAGCATATCCCCAACAAGATGCGCGCGCCCGCATCGACCTTATGATGGAAGCTCGCCTCACCGAGGAGGAGGGCGCAACCGGCCCCGTGTGCTTCGGATCATGCATTCGGAAGGAGCCCTTTCCTGACAAGTTCTCCCTGCTGTGGGACACCCCCAAGTACGACAGCAGCATGAAGCCGGAGGACTGGCTGATCGACTACGTCAACACAGTCGGCATCGCCCATGGCAACAAGCGTGTCGCGATCCGCTACATCCCCCTCATGCTGACCGGCTCGGCAAGAACCTGGCTCAACAGCCTTGCGCCTAACAACATCAACGCTTGGCCAGACTTCGAGAAAGTCTTCATCCGGAACTTCAACGGCACATACAAGCGCCCAGGCACCCCCGTGATCTTTCTCTGTGCTTCTAGGGAGACCGCGAGTCGGATCGCGCGTACCTCGCCCGCTGGACCGAGTTGCGCAACTCCTGTGAAGGGTGGTGGATAACCAGGCAATCGGTTTCTTCATCGAAGGGTGCCGCGAAGGCATGATGATGCGCCACCGGCTGCTGTGCGACGAGCCTAAGACCATGGCGGAGCTGCGCCGACCAGTACGCCACCGCGGATGCAGAAATGAAGAAGCCCCTCCGGGTATACGCGGAAGGGCGCCCAGTTCCCACCTAGCCGGCTAGGGAGAAGCCTGCCGGTCAGAGCGGTGAGGTCGGCTCGTCCAGATGGCACGGTAATGACAGCCGCTACCAGGGCAAGCGTCCAGTTGAGCAGCAGAGCCCGCGCTACCACCAGAAGCAAGTCAACGCGGTGCAGGGCACGCCGTCTCACAAAGACAAGAGGCAGAGGAATGCCTTCACCTTCGAGCAAATGTTCGACGGGCCTTGCAAGTACCACATCGGCACCAAGCCGGCTACGCACACCACTCGGCAGTGTAGCTAGACAAGGCAGATCAAGGAGCAGGCCGGGCTACCTCCTCTCCCCCCACCCCCTCCTGGTGGCCCCTCACCGCCGGCTAGGGCAGCCGGCAACAACCGCGGCAATGGAGGCTACCCCCAGCAGCACGAGAACTACCACATCTTCGAGGCTAAGACAATTGATAATCGCGGTCGGAAGCAGCGCAGCGTGGAGGTGAACGCCATCGTTCCCCCAGTCCCCTTGCGTCTCAACTGGTCTGAGACTCCCATCACCAGGAGCCAGGCGGACCAGCCAGATTCGCTCCCGAATCCCGGGGGCTACGCAATGGTGCTCGACCCCCTCGTCATCTCTGATGTGCGCACCTGCCGGTTCTCGCGCGTGATAGTAGACGATGGGAGCAGCCTCAACCTGCTCTACCATGTCCTCCATGGACAAGCTAGGCATCCGGGAGTGTGACCTGCAGCCCTCGACCACTGTGTTCCACGGCGTCGCTCTCGGCAAGATCTGGATGGACGTCATATTCGGTTCGGAAGAGAACTTCCGGCGTGAGCCAATCTGGTTCGAGGTGGTCAACCTTGCCAGCACCTACCCTGTCCTCCTTGGGAGCCCTGCCCTCGCAAAGTTCATGGCGGTCTCCCACTACGCATACCTCAAGATGAAGTTGCCGGGGCCGAATGGTGTGATTACTGTTGCCATGCTGTAGCAGGAAGTGCCGACTGGTATGATTCGGCTGGGGACATGGCATTCCAGCCGTCCAAGGAGACCCTCTAGATCCCGCTCGACCCGGCTGACCCCTCCAAGTGCGTCACCATCGGCGCCGGCTTGGACAGCAAATAGGAAAGCGCCCTCGTCGACTTCCTCCTTGAGAATCGGGACATCTTCGCATGGTATCCCAAAGACATGTCGGGTGTGTCGAGGGAGTTCGCCGAGCACTCGCTTCATGTGCGTATGGATGCCAAGCCGGTCAAGCAGACCCTCCGTCACTTCGCGAAGGACAAGAGGAAGGTCATCAGCGATGAGATCGCCCAGCTACTTGTTGCCGGCTTCATCATGGAAGTGTACCACCCGGACTGGCTGGCTAACCCACCTCAGCCGTTTCTTCAGCCGCCTGGGAGAGAAATCCCTGCCCCTGTACTAGCTGATGAACAAGACGGACAAGTTCACTTGGACGGCTCAGGCGGACACAGCCTTCCACGACCTCAAGCGCATGTTGTCGATGGCACCGGTTGTCGCCACGCCGGCTGCGAAGGAGCCAATGTTTCTCTACATAGCCGCAACCAACCGGGTCGTCAATGTCGTCTTGGTGGTCGAACGCCCCAAGCCTGGCAAGGCGCAGCCGGTTCAGTGACCCGTCTACTACCTCAGCGAGGTGTTGTCCCTATCCAAGCAGAACTACCCCCAATACCAGAAGATGTGCTATGGGGTGTACCTGGCCTGCAAAAAGCTCAAGCACTACTTCCAGGAGCATCCGCTCACCGTCATGTCCACCGCGCCGCTGGACGAGATCTTCAGCAACAAGGATTCCATGGGCCGGGTAGCCAAGTGGGCCATCGAGTTGGCCGCCTACTACATCCGGTACGAGCCCTGGATCACCATCAAGTCTCAGGAGGTGGCGGACTTCTTCGTCGACTGGGCAGAGATCCAGTACCTACCGCCGGTCCCAAACTAAGACTACTAGAAGCTGCACTTTGACGGCTCAAAGATGCACGGGGGCTTGGGAGCTGGCATCGTGCTCGCCTCGCCCAAGGGAGACCGGCTAGAGTACGTGCTGCAGATCCACTTCACCGCGTCAAACAACGTCGCCGAGTACGAGGCCCTCGCGCACGGGCTATGGCTCGCAAAAGACATCGGCATCCACCGGATCCTCTGCTTCGGCGACTCGGACCTGGTGGTGCAGCAAGTATCCGACGTGTGGGACGCCAGGGACGCCAACATGGCTCTATACCGGTTCCACGTGCAGCTGCTAAGCGCCGGCTTCGATGGATGCGAATTCCACCATGTCCCTCGTGCCAACAACGAGGCGGCCGACGCGCTCACGCGAGTCGGATCCACTAGAGCAGCCATCCCGCCTGGAGTATCCTTGGAAGACCTCCGCAAGCCCATCATCACTCCTTCGCTAGAGTCCGAGTCCATCATGTGGGTAGCAGACCCGGGGGCTGCCGGCTCGAAAGAGTCAGGCCCCGCTATTGTGACCTCTGGCTCGAAAGACCCGGGGGCTGCCTCCTCCTCAAGCAAGCCATCAGCAAGCAAGGCAAAAGGCCCGGGGGCTACCGACATAGGAGCCCCGCCCGGCCGCCCCCCGGATCCGCTCTAGATTGTGCCGGCTAGCGTCTTCACCATCCGAGAAGTTCTATCCTGGGTCCAGCCCTTCATGAACTACCTCCTCAACAATGAGCTTCCGGACGACGAGGTGGAGGCAAGGCAGCTCCGGCGCCACGCGCACACGTACACCATCATCAACAAAGAGTTGTACAAGCGTAGTGCCGCGGGCATTTTCTAGCGGTGCTTTGATGTGGATACCGGCTAACGGCTGCTGAAAGAGATCCACCAGGGGGAGTGCGGCCACCACGCCTCCTCGCAGGCCTTGGTGTTGAAAGCGATGCCCCACGGGTTCTACTGGCCGACTGCCTCGGAGGACGCGGACCGGCTGGTTTGCGCGTGCAATGGGTGCCAGCGGTTCGGCCAGCTAAGTCACATGCCGAATTCCGCGCTCAAGACAATACCTATCACCTAGCCCTTCGTGGTCTGGGGGTTGGACATGGTCGGCCCCTTCAAGCGAGCCCGAGCCAGCATGACCCACCTGCTGGTGGCGGTGAACAAGTTCACCAAAAGGATCGAGGCGAAGCCGATCCGGAAGCTGGACGGGGCCACGGTCGTCACTTTCTTACACGACATCATCATCCGGTCCGGCTACCCCCACAACATCATCACCGATATTGGCACGAACTTCGCCAAGGGGGCCTTCGCCCGGTTCTGCCGATCCGACTGGACCTCGCATCTGTCACACACCCGCAGTCCAACGAGCAGGTAGAAAGAGCCAACGGCTTGGTGCTAGCCAGAATCAAGCCCCGGCTGATCGAGTCATTAGAGTGATCACCCGGCTACTGGACTGAGGAGCTGTCGGTTGTGCTGTGGAGCCTCCACACCACCCCGAACAGATCAACCGGCTTCACCCTGTTCTTCCTCACCTACGGCTCGAAGGCAATGCTCGCAACGGACATCGAGTTCAACTCACCCCGCAAGTTCCTTTACATGGAGAAGGAAAACCATGAAGTGATGGAGGACAGCGTGGACCTTCTCGGGGAGGCCCGTGAGCTAGGTTTATCCAGGCCGGCCATCTACCAGCAAGGGGTGCACCGATATCGACACGCAACAGCCACGCAAGAATGTAACACCCCTATTTATACTAATACTAATTATGGTTTTTATGTGCATAGCATGAGCATCATCTTAAAATGCAAGCAACAAATGGATCTTAACCCTAAACCATAGTTTCCCTCTCTATTTGAAACACATTCAAATGGTTTTGAAATTCTGGAAGTTACAAAACTATCGAGCCCAATCTGAATAAAAGGCCCCCCTCAATATTTTCTACACTTTTATAAAGCCTCTTGTAATTTTGAATGACTCAAATCAGGTTTGAAATTAAAATACAAAAGAGAATCAGAAAAAAAAAAGGAAAAACATTTTGGCAAAAAAAACTGAAGCCAGAGTAGCCCAGGACGCGTAGCCCACATCCTTCCTCTCCCCTGCAACCTTTTGTTCGGCCCGTTCTTGACCCAAGTCAGCCCAGCCGAGGCCCGGTACCGCTTCGGCCTCGTCTAACATCGTCGTCTTCCTCGCGCGAGCACAAGCAGCACGGTGGCCTCTGCACCGCCGCCCGATGGACGCCGCTGCGTCGCGCCCACGCCAAGATCAACGCCGCTGTCCTGGACGTCTATAACAACTCTCCGCCACCACATTCTGGTCCGCCTCGACGAACCCTTTCCGATCCACCTCTTCGCAGCGCCCCGCATGCTCCCTATCATCAGAACCGTGCTCCACCTATGAGCAATGGTGATGATGACGTCAGCATGAGGCTATATTCCCCTTTTTCTTTTTACTAAATGTTTTTAGTAATTGTTTTCTGTATTTATTTCTCTAAATGACAATTATATGACATGTGGGCCCCTGTTGTAAGTCAAATAAACATATTCAGAAATGTTTTCTATTTAATAAAAATTATTAAATTAATTCCAAAATGCAAATTATTTTATAATATTCGAAAAAATGATTTAAAATGAATTAAAAATGGAGAAATTCATAACTAATTCATTTTAAATCAGAAAATACAAATAATATATCAAAATGTTCAGAAAAATGAGCTCTACCTATTTAAGCTATAATCATGCATTGTTAATCAACTTAAATGACAAGTTTAATTATAAGAACAAACCAACCCCTCTCATATGCCTCCGGGGTTTTCTCCGAATTAGGGTTTATACCCCTCGGAACCCCGATTAAATTGTCAAGCATGCCTTAGGGGTTTATTACTTGTCACATCATCATCCTTGTTTGAGCATTGCATCAATGCCATGTGTTGATTGTTTCCCCTTTCTTTTCGGTGTTTGGTTCTTCTCCGGTAGAATATGATATCGAAATCAAGATCAAGTCCAAGACTGAAGACCGAGGTCAACACCGTCGAAGCTCGAAGACCAATACTTGATCAACTATAACCAAGTCAAGTACCAGGTGTCCGAAACTCTGATTCCTGGATATCAACTGGCAAAGGCAAGCGAAGCCCCACACATACATATGAATCCTATGCTTTCAAATTATTTACATTCTTGCCATGTGCATGCGATTCTAAAGTCTTTTATCGAAAGATAGAGTAATCCTATCTGATGCATGTTTCCTTTGAAGCCTATATTCCCTGATCCACTGCTAGTAGCATAACTAGGGTTTGGCTTGTGAAGCGTTGCTAGAGCTTTTACATCTGTTGTGCTTAGCCATACTTAGTTGTTACCACTGGTCCATCCGGTTGATGAATCATAGTTGTGAATGAACCTAGTATGACAGGATGACGTGGTAAGATCAGAGATGAAAGTTAAACATGTTAAGGCTTGTATGGGAGGCCACAGTGGGTTGTGGTTTTTGTAGTCCCATACTTGCCACCCTTAGGACCCGATTTCTTGCCTCTTGAACCAAGATGAGCGTACAGCCACATGGGGGCCTGGAAACCCCCTCAACCAACTAACTTTCCGAGTAGATTCCATGAGTCACATAGTTCGGGCTTTCCATTCGACATACACATCTTGGTTGTTCTTGAATGGGGGTGAAGGAGGTACACCCCTACAGGGTTATTAATCTTTTTGAAAAGCCCCGTCCACGATTATGGACGAACTTGGGAACCGACGTGAAGATCATAGACAACTTGAACCTAATTGTAAAACTTGGTAAGTTGAGTAACGTGTGCTTAAGGATGCTTCCTCAAGGACCGAGGGGGTGATCCTAGATAGGTTTAGCTGATGATGATTCGGTGGATATCAAAAGATGATCAAAGCTAGTGATATCGCTCTCTTATCCCCTTTTAAAATATTCTGATTAGTCAAGATTCTCCTTCCTCTTGTTTTACAAACAAAGATGGCTTTATGCAAAACAACTCCACCAGCCATAAATCTTGCGGAGTACACCCTGTACTCACCCTTGCTTCGTTGATACTTTTGCAATAGAGTAAGTGTTACCATAGAAGATGAGTTCTTCACGGCATCGACATCGATGAGTAGTTTGGAGTTCTCAGTCGGCAGTTTGGGATCTATGGATTGGACGTCATCATTATGCTTCAGGCCTCTTAGGCCATTTATTAAGTTTGCTATACTTAATAGCATAATTTGCCTTCCGCTGTATGATGTTTATGGTCAGTGACCTAGGCTTGTAATATTTTGGTTCTTTGCTCATTTATGAGCTTGTTGTAATAATTTTTGTGTCGTAGGGTCACTGTTGTGTTACCGAATTTATCTTTGTACACTTTCGAGATTACGTTAGGCTTATGTTCAGACGAAGGTCTGGGATTTGTCTAGCCTTAATCATGGGGTGTCACAAAGAACAAGATGGACAACTTAGACGAGGACCGAGCGAGCGTGGAGCGCGGACCTCCTCCGACCATTTTACACCTAGTCGCAAAAATCAGTGTATGTATCCGGATCCCTGAATGAATGAAACATACCGAACCCCGGCTGATGCCCGAGGGCTCCTTGCCGGATAGTCAGATTGTTGTTTTTATCCAATTGAATTCCTGCAATGATTTTTCCAGCTTCCGTTGACCCCTACCCGGGGGCTCGCCGGTCTGCCCGCCCTGCCAATTCTGTAAAGCGACTGAATAGTGTGCGATGATGCCAGAGGCCCACTCTTCGTCTGAGCTACAGACTGCAAACTGGCTGTCCGGCTAGCAAGACCAAAAGCCCGAGGGCATCACACATGAAAAAACGGCGAAAGATGCGTCAGATCGGCCATCTCCGGCCATGTGCCTAGTTGGCTCTTTTTTGGATACAAAGCCCCTAGTACCGTGCGAGGTGTATTGTTAGCTCCCTTCGGTTCTGGATCCAGACTGCAACCCAGCTATCTGCAAGGTGCAGCGTAAACAGCACCCCACACGAGAAAGTGACTAAGTGTCCAGAAGAGCACGAGCTAGTTTTCAAAATATAAAAACTCTAGTCGGGTAATAGTGAGACATTTAACAAGGCAACACATTGACCAGGAGTCATTTTCTGTATGTTTCTTTTTTGCACAAATCGCACCGAGTCGGAAATCAAGAATAGTGAAGATTCGAAGTACCTATCTGCGGTACACTCCGAATCTCGTGGGCCACACCCAGTGGGTGCGCTGGCGTGCCCCCACCGGAAGCATGCGGTGTCCGGCTGAAGGGTGCATCAACCGGACAAGAAGGAAGACAAAGGTGGACAGAACAGAAAGGCACAACCCTCCCAAACCGGCTAGGCGCAGCTAGTCGGATGCGTCAGACGAACCTAGCTAGAAAGAGGAAAGAAAGAAAGAGAAAGAGAAAGGCAGAAGGAAATATAGAAAGGGAGGAGAAAGGAAAGTAATAGAGAAAAGCAAGTCGAATATACTTAGTCGAACTGCGGTGCAGCTCCCCTGGCCCGGCTAAGCAGGTCACATTTGGAAAAGCAAGGTGAAAGACAGGAATTTTTTGAAGATTCGAAACACCTGGATACTCCAGCTGTTCTGAATCTCGGGGGCTACACCCAGTGGGTGTGCTGGCGCGCCCCCACTGGAAGGATGTAGTGTCCGGTGAGAAGATGCGCCAACCGGCCAGAGCAAGTCAGGAGACCATCAAGAAGCTAGAAGAAACAGAACGCAAGAGAAAAATGCTCACAAAGAGCGCAAGACAATGGCAAGATAATTTCGGCTGGAGCGGACCAGCCGGAAAGACTAGTCGACCAAGGCATAAGCACAAGTAGGTGCACGAAGGAAAATCTAGCCAGACAGTTACTTAAACATCAGGAGACGAAGCCCCCGCACATCCAGATTGTTCAGAAGACACAAGTACCAAAAGACTGAAAGCTATCTACAATTTCACCCGGCATCCCGGGGTCTTCGCCTTCAGACGGCCGGACCCTTTCCATGAGGAGGAGTCACACCGGTTCCGCCATCCTGGGAAAATGCCTCCGCGCCATCGGCTACCGCGCCATCGGTCCCCGTGCTCCCCTTGCCGTACGGGAGCACCTCGTCGATGTTGGCGTAGCCGGCAATTGTGATCGCGGCAGAGCGGAGGTCCGGGTAGGCCCGGTGCACGGCTTCAAGATCTGCGCCGGCTCAGAAGCCGTCCACCAGCTTGTCGAGACGTGCGTACTTGTACCATGAAAGCATCAAGGCGAGCGCCATTTCGGAGCCGACGCGGGCAACCAAATCACGCAGCTGGTCGATCGCGTTCGGCGCGCCATCCAGCTTGATTGCCAGGGCTCCCATGGTCTCCGGTTGCAGCTCCCCCGGGAAGACCAGGTCGTGGATGCCGGTTGCGGCCTTGCGCAGGTTGGCGACATCCTCACCGAGCTATCCCACCAAGTCATTGAGGGCTGCCTTCTCACCTGGCGCAACCTGTTGCACCCGGTCATAGGCAATGGCATCTACTTGGGGGTAGAAGCCTTGTGACCAGAAGGGCAAGTCAAAAAGGCGACCCAGAAAATGCAGTCGGATAAAACATGCAGCACAAGCAGAAGGACTCACCTTTCGCCAGAAGTCCGATGTCCATCAGCTTGTTGTTGAGCATCTCCGCATGCTCCTTCAGCCGGGTGGCCTCCTTGTCCAGAAGGTCGAAGGCGCTTGCCCGGTTGGAAAGAGTCTCCTCCTGGTCCTTAATGGTGGCCTCCAGCTGATTCGCATTGCTATGCCATTCTTTGTTTTGGAGCCGGAGGGCGGCGTTGTCCTGGCTAAGGCGCGCGTTGGAGCGCTTCAGCCGGTCGATCTCCCGCTGCCCGCAAACCATAATGGCTACAGGAGAAGGAAAGGAACACAAATGAGAAAGCCGGAAGCTAAACAAGAAGGAAAGAAGCGCAAGAAAGAAAGACTCGGGAAAACTTACTTCGCGCGGTCCCGCTCCCCGCTGCCAACTGCTTGGCGGCCTTCTCGTTGCCACCGGCTAGCGTAGCCTGGAGCTGCTTCACCTCCATCAGGCTGACTTCGAGGTTGATCTCAAGGGTTTACAGCTGCTTCACCTCCATCCCGCCTCCACGGTCAGAGGCGCCAGCGGGCCGGCTAGAGCGGTCGGGCTATCGCGGATCGCCGCCTGCCACTGCACGGTGGCCTCATCATCAGATTCCACGTCCTCGACGACGAACATGTCCTTGCCGGCGCCCAAGCCCCACGTGCCGGCTGATGAGCCCCCACCCGAGCCATATGCCGCATCTGGCTTGCTCACCCTGCGCTCGGGTGCGGAAGCAGTCGGCTGGACCGTGGTCACCTGCTCTGGCGGGGGCACGGTCTTGGTCAAAGGGGGGTGGGTAGCCACCAAGGGGGCAACCGACAGAGGAGGAAGGTCGCGGGGCGGTGAAGCGGCAGGCGCGCTGCAAGCCGGGCTCGCAGCAAAGGAAAGAACGGCGCTACACAGAAGCAAGAGCAAGGTCAACACAAAACCAAGATCAAAAGCAAGGCCGAAGTCGGATGCGAAGAAAGAAACAAACGTGAAGGAAAAAAGGCGTTCTTACCCCTGCACCACGGGCGCGGATCTTTTCCGGCCACCCGCGGTCCGGCCAGGATGCGGAGGGACCCCCGCGGCCCTGGTGCGCTTGGTAGCCGGCTCCTCAGGCGCGGCGCTGTTACTGGAGGTGCCTTCACCGGCACGCTTTGGGGCGGGCTCAGGCGCGGCGGTGCCATCACTCTCCTCCGGCTCGAGGCCATGCGGGTCCTCCACCGCTTCGTCACCTCGGCTGGGGAAGAAGCCCTCCTTGTCGTCCGAGCCCTCGCCGCTATTCCAGCGCGAGCGCAGCTCGGGAAGGTCGGCCGCGAAGACCTGGAGGGGCGCGTCGCCCTCCTCCCACATGATGCAGGGGAATATCTGCGCAGAGCAAAATGCAAGTCAGACAGACCGGATAAGGAAACTAGATGGACAATGCAAGAACGATAAAAGGAAAGAGGGACGAACAAGTATTGTCACCCGAGGCGCGCGGTTCTCGCGCATGTAAGTAGCGACGCCGAACTTCCAATTGGAAGTGATCTTCTCCTTCGTGATCATCCAGATCCACTCATAGAGGTTGGCGAAGGAGGGCTCACGGCGGGAGATCCGGGTGGGGTCGAGACGCCCGGAGTAGTAGCACATCGTGTGTGCTCGCTGCTTCTGGGGCATCATCAGCTGGCTGGCCCAGCTTAGCGTCACGTCGACGCCGATTAGACTAGCCGTCACCAACCCACTCATCCGATGGAGGAGCGCGTCTGACTCCGCCTTGGGGCCGAAGATCTTCTCCTCATAGTGTGCTCGGCTAGACTCGGTGTCTTGGAAAGCCAGGAGGTTCAGCCGGTCCTCGGACCCCAAGTTCCGTACATAAATGTACGTTTGCTGCCATAGTTTCATTGTGTCATGTAGCTTGAACTTGGGGTAGTCGGTCTGCGACCGGGAGTAGATATAGGCGCCACCGTAGGTCACCAGCGGACCCTTGGCGAACTGCACTTGGGGGCGGATTAGGAAGAGATGGTAGAACAGCCCGAGATCCGGTTGGATCCCGAGATAGCACTCACAAAAGGCAACAAAGTGGGCCAAAATTCCAATTGCATTTGGCCCGAGATGGTGGAGGCGAAGATCAAAATGGCGAGAAAAGACAAGAAAAAGGCGCTGGCCGGAAAGGCCAGCCGCGCGCCAGATGCGCAAGAAAGACTACTCGCTCGCCGGCTTGCGAAGCCGGCGAGATCTCATCGGCCGGGGCCAGCTGGACCCCAACCTCGCCGGCGGTCGGCAGGAGGCGCGACCACCGGTACTTCTCCACCTGAGCCTTCGTGACCGAGGAGCGGCACCAGGCTCCCCTGCTCTCTGCCATTGCGACGGTGGCGGAGTGCGGCAGAGCGGTAGAGGAGTGACGGTTGGCCGTCGCTCTGGTGAAGAAAAGGAGACGTGGTGCTGGCAGAGCGGGCGGCGCGAGCTCGTCGGCAGCGCAGAAAAAGAGTGGAGGCAGAAGAGGCAAGGACTGCGGCGTCGAAGATGAGAAGGATGGGGGCAAGTGACCAGTGGGGGCGGCGCAGCGCCTCGGCCTCTACTTAAAGGGGCCGGGGAGGCAAACCGCCGGATCGCCATGTGGCAGCCTCCCTCGGCTCCAACGATCCCCGGATCATTTGCGACCATGCATCACACGCAGAAGATCCTAGCGCGGGAGGCGAGGCGCCGGCGCCAGTTCCCGAGGTGACAACCGACGCGATCCCACGACGCGCGTCCTCCCATGGCCGTCATCACGCGTGGCTGACTTCAGTGATGACGCAGCCGGGGCAGCTCAACCGCCAAAAGTACAACTGGGAAAATTTCAAAATCCTAGCCTTTTTTGAGTCCGTGCACATTTTTCCAAAGGGCGGAATCTACGCGCGCTCGGGGGATAGTGTCGGGGGGATCGCCCCCAGGTAGGCTAACCGGACAATATACAAAGCACCAACACGCCAGCCGACTGAGGGTAGCCAGACGCAGAAACCCCAAGACAGATCTGAAGAAGGAACAAACCAAGACCCGACTGGCAAACGAGCCACCCGGACAAGAACTATCAGCAAGACCGCCAGTCGGATCAAGACAGCCGGCCGGAGCAAGATAGATCAAGAGCCAACCGGTGGAAGAACCAGTCAGATGAAACAAGCAAGGGTAGTAGAGTAGCCGAATGGATCCGACCATCCGACCCAGGAAGGCCAACCGGATAGATCACCCTAGCCGGTCACTCAAGATAGGCAAGGTACCAAATGACGCAGGGCACAGTGCGCAGTACGCCCAGGACAGCAGACAAGACAGAAAGGAGACTCAGACACTCGGCCCATACCGACGACTTTACTGATGACGGTTGTAACAGTAGACAGTAGGTGGCACTATGCTTAACTACCCGCACGGTGACCACTGTTGATGGGGATATGCCTACCGGGGTATACCCAGCAGGACGTTTCCGACTGGCCCAGGAACTAGCGAGTGGGCCTGCAAGACGGCGACTGGATCGAAGCCCGGTGTGGTTCCAAGCGATTGGAAGCTGAAGGCCCAGACGAGTAGATAGGCCCAGTAGGATTAGGTTAAACAAGTACCGAAGCCTTAACTGATTCGGTTGAGATATGTAAACCCTAGGGGAGGTAAGTCTATATAAACCTCCCTACAGGGCGTGTAGAGATACCTTCCATGATACACCCAAGCAACTCGCCGCCTAGCCGCCGAGCTCGCCCATTGTACCACCGTCATAATACAATCTAGCAAGAGTAGGTCTTTACCCTCCGGGGGGCCGAACCTGGGTAAAACCCTGTGTCTCCGCTCTCATCTCGCACCGCAGATGGCTGGCCGCCCTTGCCCCTTGTTCTACTACTCGCTGCCGATTGCAGCATCTGCCGTGACCATTCCCACGACACTGGCGCCCACCGTGGGGCCTGGCCGGTCTGGCTGGTGTTCTGCGGCGAGATCCAATCTTCCCATCAACGAGACGGTCGCCACCGGCCGCATGATAGCGATCGGCGAGATGCTCCAGATCTTGCCGAGCAGCTACGTCCCGGCGGCGCGACCCGTCACGCACAGCATGATCTTGCCGGTCGACACGATCAGCCTCTTCGTCGGCCTCACCGACGTCATCGTCTCGGAGGATTCGGCTCTCCGAGAGCTAGGTCCGCACGATCCATCGCCTTGCCTCCGAGTACAATTCGTCCCACAGCAACGTGGCCGAAAACTCCGCGGCCACGGAAGACGCGGCCCTCAACGACGACGCCGACTCGGCGACCCCGGCATCACTCGCCGGATCCATCACCGCGGCTTCGCCCGCGGGTTCCATCACCCAGGTCTCCAACTTGGGAGACTTCGAGGATCCCTCCATCCTTGGGATCTTCGACTTTGACTTCGGGTCGAAAAACTCCGCCGATCTCCGCGACGGGACCGGTCGCCACGCCGCGGCCTACATGGCGACCGACAATGATCCGCCGGAGGATCCCTTCTACACCCCGATCCCTCCTAACGCCATGACAACGAAGGTCGAGGAACTCCGCCTGAAGCTGGCGGAGGCAGTCCGCCAGGAGCAAGTCGAGCACGAAAAATTTCGCCTCGAGCAGGTGACGGCGCAGGAGCTGTGGCGCTACCACCAGCAGCGAATCAGGTCGCGCCTGAACCCCACAGTCCAGGGGCGCGCCCTGAACTTCGATGACGAGAACGACCTAGCCCGCGTGGCCAAGCGTGCGATCTGCGAGAACGCGCCGCCAGGAGGAAGCGCTCGGCCCCCACCAGGGTCGACGGCGAACGGCGCCCCACCTCCACCCAATCGCACACCTCCCAGGGACCAACCGCGGATAATGGTCTCCTCACGGGAGCAAGACGTGAATGGCCTACAACTGTTCTCCACCCCGATGGACAACCTCGTGGTAGGTCGAGCAGCGGCCGACAACATCACGTCCACCGGCGACGGTGCCTTACAGATCCAGTACGTGAGGGCCCTGCTCGCAAAGGCGGTCGAGCAGCAAAACGCAGGCGCCGACTCGCAGGGCCGGGTGTACTCGCGTTCTTCGGGCAGCAGAGCGGCCTCAAGCAGCCGCCCATTGGCGGCAAACACCCTCAATTGCCCGCTACCCGAACCGCTTCAGCTCCAACACCGACCCGCGAACGCGGCACTCTCCACCAACGACCCCAGGCCAGCGACCAACTTCGTCGCCGCCAATGGTCAGCCCATCGACGCCCGCACCCACATCATCAACACCGATGATCCGAGGCGAAAAATACCCAGCGAACTTCAAGGCGTCGAAGGAAATAGAGAAGTACGACCCTTCGTATGACCCCTCCATGTGGCTGGATACATACCTCATGGCGATGGGGATCGCTGGCCACACCGACCTGCTAGCCGCACGTTACCTCCCCTTGATGATGGAGGGGACGTGCAGGCAGTGGATCAATACCCTCCCCCAGGATAGCATCGACTCCTGGGAGGATATGTGCGACGCCTTCGTCAGGCACTTCAAGTGCTCCTACACTCGCGCCACCACCATCGAGGACCTGGAGCGATGCGTCCAGGGACCCCGCGAGTCGACCCGCAACTGGGTCCAGCGGTGGCAAGAACTATGGTACAACACGGTCGGCATCCACCCGGACACCGCGATCCATTGCTTCAAGACCTCGTGCCGCTACGAGCCCTTGGTCGCCAAGCTCAAGCGACATTCTCACACGCTCGACAACATACTGGACCTCCTCGAGATCGCCAAACTGTACGCGGAGGAAGATCCAAACCAGGAAACCGACCACGAGTCGGGAGGCCAACGCCGCACGAGCGGCAACGATAATGGACGACGGTCCGACCTACGCTACAGCAACACTCGCCTCACTGGCAAGCGCCGCAATGACGGGCGAGTGGACTTCGTCGCCAACGCCGGACACGCGCAGCGCGAGCCCAAGAGCTTCCGCCGCGACGGCAGCAACTACAAGGCGAAACCAAGGTTCGACCCCGCGGCCCTCCTTAACCAACCTTGTGCGTTTCACAGCAGGGAAGGGAAGCCCGCTACACACACGACCGCCGACTACCACACTCTCAGGGAGATCGAGAAGGCACGGCGAGCGCGGGAGGACCCCGACAACAACCCGCCAAACGGCGGAAAATTCTGCAACGTGGCCGGCTCGCTCCATACCTTCACAGGCTTCAACACGAAGTGCGAGAAGAAGGTCATCGCCCGCGCCGTCGCCATCAACGCGGTTTCCCAGGTGGACGTTCCCCAGTTCCTCAACTGGTCGGAGCAGCCCATCACCTCGAGCCGCCAGGACCACTCGCCACGCATCGAGTACCGAGGCCGAGTCGCCCTGGTAGTCAAGCCCAAGGTGGGCGACTACTGGCTCCCCAAGACATTGATGGACGGCGGCAGCTCCATCAACATCTTGTACCTGGACACCTTCAGGCGACTGTGGCTCCCGCAGTCGATGATCGAGACGACCTACACCACGTTCCACGGCATCGTTCCCGGTTGGAAGGAGTACCCGATCGGCAAGGTCATGCTGCCCATCACCTTCGGGACACCAGCAAACTTCCGCACCGAGCGGATCGTCTTCGAGCTGGTACCTTTCGACAGCCCCTACCACTGTGTCCTAGGGCGCCAGGCGTTCGCCAAGTTCATGGCAGCGCCCCACTACCCGTATAACGCGATGAAGCTCCCAGGGCCGTGCGGCATCATCACCATCAACGGCGACCCCGACATGGCCGCCGAGTGCGAAGCCGAAATCGCCGATGCCGTCATCGCGGCAGAGACCAACCACGCCGACGAGCTTGCAAAATACGCGAGCGGGGTCAACAACGACGACCCCACCATACTCAAGAAGCCCAACTCGGAGGGCGCAAACACCTAAGCCTTCGAGGCAACTACGCACACCCGCACCGTCGAGCTGGTCCCAGGGGACTCCAGCCAGACGGTGACAATCGGGACGGGCATGAGCCCAGCCTAGGAATGCGCGTTCATCGAGTTCCTTCATGAGAACAGGGACATCTTCGCATGGAAGCCCTCTGACATGCCTGGTGTCCCTAGGGAACTCGCTGAGCACAAACTAAACGTCGACCCCAAAGTGCGACCCGTCAAGCAGTCGTTGCGGCCCTTCAATGAAGAGCGCCGCCGAGCCATCGCCGAGGAGGTGCAGTGTCTACTTGCTGCAGGCTTCATTCGGCCAATCAAATACTCCAAGTTGCTGGCAAACCCAGTCTTGGTCGAGAAGAAGAACGGGACCTGGAGGATGTGTATCGATTACACAAACTTAAACAGCGCCTGCCCGAAGGAGCAATTCGTCCTCCCGGGGATCGACCAAATAATCGACTCCACCGCGGGTTCGGAGTCGCTGTGTTTCCTCGACGCCTACTCTGGGTACAACCAGATCAAAATGGCTGATGAGGACGAGGAGAAGACGGTGTTCATCACGCCATTCGGAGCCTTCTGCTACACCGCCATGACCTTCGGCCTCAAGAACGCCGGGGCGACCTACCAGCGGTGCATGCAGGAGTGCCTCGTGAGCCAAATTGGCCGTAATATCCACGTCTACATCGATGACGTGGTCGTGAAGTCCGCTCGACAGGGCAATCTACTCGCCAACCTGGCAGAAACATTCGCCAACCTGTGGAAATACAAGATAAAGCTTAACCCAGGCAAATGCACCTTTGGTGTACCAGTAGGGCAACTACTGGGGTGCGTCGTCACAAAGCGCGGGATCGAGGCGAACCCCACCAAGATCGACACGATCACTCGACTCGGCAAACCCGAGTGCCTGCGCGACGTCCAGAAGTTGGCCGGGCGAGTAGCGGCTCTCAGTCGCTTCATCCCCCGCCTAGGCGAAAAGGCGATGCCCCTATACCGTCTGATGCGCAAGAACCCCACCTTCTAGTGGGACAAGGAGGCAGACGACGTGCTCCGCGACCTCAAGGAGGTGCTACTCGCAGCACCGCTACTCGCCGCCCCTGCCGACAAAGAACCCATGCTGGTCTACGTCGCGGCTTCCGAGCGCGTCGTCAGCGCCGTCATGGTCGTCGAACGGCCAGAGGAAGGAAAGGAGCGCTCGGTACAGCGACCGGTGTACTACATCAGCGAGGTCCTCACCGAGTCGCGCCAGCGGTACCCGCAGTACCAGAAACTGGTATATGCGGTCTTTAGAGCACAGCGGCGCCTGCCGCACTACTTCCAGGAGCACCCGATCACGGTCGTCTCCTCAGCACCGTTGCAGGACATCATCCGCAACCGTGAGGCGACCGGGCGAGTGGCCAAGTGGGCCATCGAAATTGGCGTCCACAACATCAAGTATGAGCCACGAAAAGCGATCAAATCACAGGCTCTAGCGGACTTCATCGCCGACTGGGAAGAGGCCCAGCAGCCAGAAAAGCTACCATACCTCCATTACTGGAGCCTGCATTTCGACGGCTCCAAGAACGCGGATGGCGCAGGAGCAGGGATTGTGCTGACTTCGCCGAAGGGCGACAAGCTTTGCTACGTCCTCTGCCTCGACTTCACCAACTGCACCAACAACATGGCCGAGTACGAGGCACTACTCCACGGCCGAGATGAACGTCAACCGTCTACGCTGCTACGGAGACTCCGACCTCGTCGCTGGGCAAGTCGCTGGCACGTGCGACGCCGTCTCTCCCACCATGGCGGCATACCGCCAAGCAGTAGACAAGCTGGGGGGACACTTCGCAGGGTATTCCATCGAGTGGATCGACAGGCGGAAGAACGAGGAGGCTGACGCACTCTCTCGCATCGGGTCGGCTCGACTCGCACCACCCGTCGGCGTCTTCCTCGACACGATCACCAATCCATCAGTCTCTTCCCCAAGGGAGATCGACATCGGAGTCCCGCTGCATCCAGAGGCAGCCCTGGTCGCACTCGTCGCCGAGCCAGACGACTGGACCAAGCCCTACGTCGCCTACCTGGAAGCTGGCACCTTGCCGGTAGACGAGACGGACGCCCAGATGATTGCACGCCGATGTAAATCCTTCACCATCATCGACGGCGAGCTCCATAAGCGCAGCGCCACCGGCATGTTCCAACGCTGCGTCCAACCCGCGGAAGGACGCAAGATCCTCCACGACATCCACTCCGGCGACTTTGGCCACCACGCCGGCGCCCGCTCTCTGGTCGCCAAGGCTATGCGACACGGCTTCTACTGGCCCACCGCACACGCTGACACCGTCGACATTGTCCAGCGGTGCGCTGGGTGCCAGAAGTACGCCAACCAGACACACGTGCCGAGCTCAGCGCTCAAGACAATCCCTATCACCTGGCCATTCGCCGTGTGGGGTATGGACATGGTAGGCCCCTTCAAAAAGGCCCCCTCCGGATTCACCCACCTTCTGGTCGTCGTCGACAAATTCACAAAGTGGGTGGAGGCCAAGCCAGTCCAGAAATGCGACGGGAAGACCGCAACCAAATTCCTACGTGAGCTCATATATCGCTACGGGTTCCCAAACAGCATCATCATGGACAACGGCACCAACTTAGCCAAAGGAGCCATGGTGGAGTTCTGCGAGGAACACCACATCCGGCTCGACCTCGCGTCAGTCGCCCACCCGGAGTCCAACGGCCAAGCGGAACGGGCCAACCAGAGCATCCTCCACGGCCTGAAGCCGCGGCTCCAAGTACCACTCGAGCGCACCGCCGGGTGCTGGGTCGAGGAGCTACCCTCTGTCATCTGGGGCATCCGCACCTCGGTCAACAGGTCGACAGGGTTCACCCCCTTCTTCATGGTGTACGGCGCCGAGGCAGTCATGCCCACTGACCTGGAGCACGACTCGCCAAGGGTCGTCCATTACACGGAGGCTGCGAACGAACTCGCACGACAGGATGGAATCGATCTACTCGACGAAGCACGCGACCTCGCTCGATCACGCACCGCCATCTACCAGCAAGGACTCCGCCGCTACCATAGCCGGCGGGTGAAAACTCGCACCTTCCAAGAAGGCGACCTGGTGATGCGCCTCATCCAGGACAAGAAAGGCATGCACAAGCTTTCCCCCCATGGGAGGGACCATTCGCCATTGGGCGAGTACTCGGCAACGACGCCTACTACCTCATCGACATCCGCGGGGACAGCAAACTCGATGTCAAGCGACCCTGGAATGTAAACCTCCTACGGAAGTTCTACTCCTAGAACCCCACATATGTATCCTCCAGTCGCTATGAAATAAAAAGAATTGGTTACCGCAAATTGCGCCTACTCTCCGTGTCTTGTGCCACTCGCACTTGTAATAACAGCGATAAGCTAACTGCAAAAGTCAACCTCAGGCACAACGATCGGCATGGCCAAGTAGTGCGTTACAAGGGCACTGTGTCACCCCAGGTCTTGTAATGTCCACGAAAAACGCCTACCCGGAGCCCCATTGGAGTCGCCTAGCTCGACTGGTTCTACGAGCCAAGACAACTGCCTTCGCTTCTCACAGCAACCATGATCCTCCGCATCCTCGACATAGCGACTCGAACGGCCAAGTACCACGCTCGGGGACTAACGACCAGTCCAGCATGAGCGGCTAGGGAAAACGCCAAGTACGAGAGCATGCCCAGGACTCGCCACGCGACTGACCCAACGGGCCAGGCAGGAGCGATGCGCTCACCATAACGCGCCAAGTCCTCACCCACCCTCGAGTCGCGCCTAGAACAACCAAGTACCATGCTCGGGGACTCGGCAACCCGACCTCGTTCGCGCAAGGGAAAACGGTGAAGTACAGAGCACTCATGGGAGTCGCCTTGCGACTGACTCTCCGAGTTCGGGCGAGTCGACCCCAATAAACAAAACATTCAAAACCCCAAACACATAACAAACGAGGTAAACCCCATAAAAAAGGGCGGACGCGCTCGGGGACTCGTTCAAACCTCAATCAGAGACACATAACAATTCCCGAAACAACACGATATTTCATTAAATAGCATGTCGCAAGCGTTACAAAATACAAAGTATGCCCAATGGCAGCACTGTTACTAACGCCCCAGGGCATAGTATTCTACTCTGCAGGCTTCGACGACGACTCGCCATCACCCTTGCGATTGTGAATGAAGGGAGTGTACGGGTTTGACGGGTACGTCGTCAGCTCACCCGCCATCGCTGCACGGAAGGGTTGCTCGATCTTGAAGTCCCGGTGCTGCGGCTCGGGGTCGTTGGGAGCGACGACCGTCTCCTGATAAGGAAGGAGGTCGCCCATCGCCCAGACGCGCTCGGAGTATACCGCGGTGCGGTCCGTCAGCTTCAGCACCTCGGAGATCTCCACCGATCCGGTCGACGACGGGTAGCCACTCATCATGTCGTCCAGATCGAAGTCCTCCGGGAAGTGAGCGAGCCCAAGGCTAAGCGCCGTCGCCGCTCCGCGCCGGAACGCCGATCGCGTCATAAATTCGACGACCAACGGCGCCTTCTCCAAGTATCGCCACACCTCGACGAGGTCGCTGGGAATCACCTCCATGGGCAACATTTCCTGGAGATACGCCCGTATGCACGTCGCCGACAACGTGGCCGAGTCGACCAGCGTGGCCACACATTGCCGTGCATCGAACAAACTCGCCTCTTCCGCACTGTCAATGATTCGACCTGCGGACAAAAAGCGATAGTGAGTACATCAAAGATTACACAATGCAAACGTTACAGGCACAGGAAGGCACACTCACCAATCAAGGGACAGGCGAGATCCGTGATGAAGCTCTGAAGATAGGTGTAGTCGTCTTGAAGCCCAGCAACAAGGGCGTCGGAGACCTTATGCTCCTCAGCGATGGCTGTAACGGCAGTCTTGGCTCGCCCATCCCTCGCCTCCTTCAGCTCGCGCTCAAGGTGGGCGATCCGCTCCTCAGTTGAGCTTAAAGCAGTTTGAGCTGCCGCCAACTCAGTTGCTGGGACGAGGCCCTGGCGGACCTCCTCTGCCTTCGCAGCAATCGCCTGGATCCCCTTGTTCGCCTCCTGGACGGTGGCTAGTTCCCTCTCCGCGTGACGTTTTGCCGCGAGCCGGTCGGCTGACTCGTGCTACAAACCCTGTATACAAGTCAAACAGTTAGCAATAGCGGAATCCTAAGTGCCCACCCGCTGAAATTCAGCGAGTGCGCACTCGGGGACTGGCAATCAAAAACCCTAAGTGCCCACCCGCTGAAATTCAGCGAGCGCGCACTCGGGGACTGGCAATCAAAAATACTAAGTGCCCACCCGCTGAAATTCAGCGAGTGCGCACTCGGGGACTGGACGCGAAAAATAAAAGCAAGACACTAAAAGAATCAGACCACCGCAACACAGCGGCCTGATCCTCGGGGACTGGACATACCTGGATGGCTGCGCCAAGCATACCATGAAGTTGTATCGCATCCACGGACGCGAGGAGAGCCGGCGTGTGCCGCGACGTTGCTCGACCTCCGTGTCGACGACCCCAGGTGCGCGGCTTGAGGGCGAGGTACCACTCGCTGTAGCCGCTCTGGTCATGAAACGCGGTAAGTTGCGATGGATGCGCTGGCACCAAAGGAGGCCGGCTCGGCCTCCCCAGGCGAGGGAGCACCTTCCTTGGTCGTCAAGGCCGCCCCCGCCACGGGCTCACTCGGAGCAACCGCTGTGTCGTCAGACACCGTGACGACCTCGTCGCCCTTGGCATTCTTAGCGCTATCCGTGGGGGCAATGACCTCGTCCGCCTTCCTCTTCCGGGAGGGATCCTCCTCGCTGACGACTGGCGGCACCTTGGGCACGGTTGGATGGCCTATCTTCTTGGCTCCAGTCCTACAAATTGATCACATGAGCAAAGTAGTCCGAGTACAATGAAAAACAAAGACAGGAGAATAACACTCACTTGGCGACCGGTAGGAACCGCAGCCCGTGTGGATGCCGGCCGGCTTCTCCAGCTCGGGGCCCAGCCGTCGACTGAGGCCCATCTCCAGGACATCGCGTGCCCAAGACACGAACGGTTTCTTCATTGTCGAGGCCGCGACTGGGGCTTCCGGAACGTTTCTTGTGGGAGCATCCCTGGGCGGCGAAGCTGCCGCGACCGGAGCGGCCCCCGACCCAGAGACTGGCGCGAACGGCGGAGGCATCGAGGCCAGAGGCACCTCGCTCAGGACGGCGGTGATATCCGGCACCGCTGTCATCTGTGGAGCTTCACCCCTGGCCAGGCTGGTGGCGTCGGAGCTGCTTGGCGAGTGAGGCGGAGACGCCTGTTTCGCTGGCTTTGTTTTCCTCTTTGGAGGGGCCTTCACCTCCTCCTCCTTCTTCTTCTTCTTCTTCTTCTTTAATGGAGTAGCCTCGCGATGCGAGGTGTGCTCGGGGAGCTCGTCGTCGTCGTCGTCGTCGTCATGATGCTCGAGGCTTTTGCTCACTTCGAGCTCGCGTTGCCGCTGTCCTCGAGTTTTCCAGACCAGCGGGGCGACCTCTTCCTCAGATTCGTCGTCGTCGCCACTCCCGTCACTCTCGACGCCGCCCCTTGCTGGGGGTGAGTCGCCTACCTCCTGGACGGACGAGCTCGAATTCTCGTCGTCCGCGGGCGGAAGCCACCCTTCCACCACTTGAAATAGCTGCAATAAGCATAAGACAATGTCAGTATAACCGCGACAACATTTAACTGCGCTTGCGAATGATAGAAAGATAACTTACCGTTGGGGCTGGATGCTTCGCGGTGTAGGGGGCGACCCCCGCCTTCGCGTCGAGGTACGCCGCCTGGGTGATCTTCTTCAGCGCCAAGAGGTAATCCTCGAGTTGCCACTCGGCAAGGCAGGACTTCGTTGAGTCCTCCCGGCCCGCGTACTCGTACATGTAGTGGTCGCGGCGGGCCAGGGGGACGAGTCGCCGCCCGATCCAGAAGTTATACAAGTTGATGGGCTGGAGACCTTTCTTCTTCAGGCCGCGGATGGTCTGAAGCATTTCATCCACAACCATCCGCTGGTCCGTTGGAAGCTTGCCCACTTGGAGTCGGCGCGGTTCGGGTCGGTCAGCGGAGTATCTTGGGATCGCCACCTCGCCGTCCGGAGTCACCTCGGTGACATAAAACCACGATTTCTTCCATTCACTCGCCGCCTTGGCGGGTAGCATCAGATCGAAGAAGGAAGCCTTTGATTTCAACTGACACGTCAGGCCGCCCGCGGCGAGCATTGGGCCGCCCGCTTCTTCGTGACTGATCCTCCCGTGGAACAAGTCTTGCCACAGGGGGAAGTAGGGCTTGCAGCCCAGGTAGCACTCGCAGAACGCCACGAAAATGGCGAGCTGCTCGATGCTGTGCGGACCCAGGTCCGACGGCTGGATCCCGTAGAAGGCGCAGAAGCGCCGAAAGAAAAGAGATGTTGGGAATCCCAGCCCCCGCTCTAGGTGGCTGGTTAAGCAGACGAACTCTCCCTCGCGTGGGTCCAGAGTCACTTCTCCGACCGCGGGGATGCGCCACCTACCGGCGTGCAGGATCCCGGCTTCCTCGAAGGATGCTAGTTGCGCTCTCGTGCACTTGGATCTGCCCCATGGCTCGGTGGAGGGGGCCATTGGCGGAAGGATTCGTGGGGTCGGAGGATTTCGGTTCGGCTGGATCGCGAAACGGAGGAAAACGAAGGTGCGCGCAATCGGAGGAAATGACGAGGAGGTGGTTCTCCGATATCCTACCATCCCCTTTATATAGCGGTTGTTACCCGCCAAATCAGGGAGCCGTTACTACGCAGTGATTACGCCAAAAGTTACCTTTTGGATTACCCCAACGGCTAGTTTGACTGCGTTTGGACGGTCCAACTTCAGCCACTCGGCTCGCCGACCCGATCACTACAAACAGTGATTAAATGTTTCGCCGACCCAATCGCCAAAGCTGCGACCAGAATGACTAGTTTCCTCCTTTATTCAGGAGCCCGCCGCCGATTCGACTGGATGTCCGCGTTGAAAGCCGTATGCTCCGACTACCAGCAACCACCTGCGCCCAATCGACGATGGCCTCGGGGACTACTTATGGGGATATGCCTACCGGGGTATACCCAGCAGGACGTTTTCGACTGGCCCAGGAGCTGGCGAGTGGGCCTGCAAGACGAAGACTGGATCGAAGCCCGGTGTGGATCCAAGCGATTGGAAGCTGAAGGCCCAGGAGAGTAGATAGGCCCAGTCGGATTAGGTTAAACAAGTATCGAAGCCTTAAATGATTCGGTTGAGATATGTAAACCCTAGGGGAGGTAAGTCTATATAAACCTCCCTACAGGGCGTGTAGAGATATGTTCCATGATACACCCAAGCAACTCGCCGCCTAGCCGCCGAGCTCGCCCATTGTACCACCGTCATAATACAATCTAGCAGGAGTAGGTCTTTACCCTCCGGGGGGCCGAACCTGGGTAAAACCCTGTGTCTCCACCCTCATCTCGCACCGTAGATGGCTGGCCGCCCTTGCCCCTCGTTCTACTACTCGCTGCCGATTGCAGCATCTGCCGTGACCATTCCCACGACAAATGTAGATGGCGTGGCGGCATGGGCTTGACTGTGAGTACACGCTCCACATGTCGAACACTGTAGATGACCTAGCCGGCTGGGGCCCACCTGTGGGACCCGCCAGTCGGCCAGGTCGTTGCCCATGCCGCCTCGGCCTATATAAGGGGCGGCAGGAGCAACATAGAAAGGGTTGGACTCTCCTCACTCAGTATCCAGACCAGATACAGCTCAAGGAGCCCTGTAGCTCTCTGTGATCCATCCATATAGTCAGATCGGCAGGAGTAGGGGCTTTACCTCAACCCGAGGGACCCGAACCTGGGTACTTCTGTGTCCCCGACACTTGCTCGTATCCAATCCCGCCTGCGGACGTCGTCGCACGCTTCCCTGCTTTGCTCCCACACCTCTTTCTAGCCTGCTTAGGCCCTACCGTTCCATAACAACGGCAATCTTGATCCATATGATGTCTCGTGAGTAGTTCGTTTAGTTCTTGAGGACATGGGAGAAGTCATGTTGTTATTAGTGGATTTGTGTTGAGTTTTATTCAATGGTTTAGTATTTAAGTTGTGGTGCTATTCTTCTAGTGGTGTCATATGAACGTCGACTAAATGATACTTCACCATTTATGGGCCTAGGGGAATGCATTGTGTATTTGGCTACTAATTGTGGGGTTGCCGGAGTGACAGAAACCTGAACCCCTGTTAGGACACCTTTGCACAAGGGAGCGTAGGATCTCAGAGTTTAAGGCTATGGTGAGGTTTATATCTTAATTACTTTCCTGTAGTTGTGTAACATCCTCAAAATCATGTTTCAAACTTATACATATCATCCATGCATCCATGAGCATATGAATTTCATTTCAAACAAATCAATTCAAAATAGAAGCATTTGTGCTTATTGTTTTATGTGAGCTTGCTCTAAGCCTTAGTGCTATCTTCCAATGAGAAGAATACTTGTTTTGATTTAGTAAAGTTTGTGTATTCAAACTTAGGCACCACCAAAAGTTTGAACAAGTTTCAAAATAAAATGAATAATAAAAACCAATATTATGCCTATTGAATATATATCATAAAGGCTTGGTTTTATTTTTATTTTCACTTGATCAAAGTGTTTGGATTGGACAGTAGTGTTTAAACACACATTGGAATGCAAGGTTTGCAGTATTAAAACCTATAGAAGTTTTGAATTCAAACTCAATTGATTTGGATTTGAAAAACATTCCAGAAAATCAAAACAGAAAAAGAAAAGGAGAAAAGAAATAGAAAAAGGCCAGCGCCAGCAATTGAGCCCAACTACTAATCCAGCCCACAAAGCCCACCCGGGGTCCTTCTCTCTCTCGCTCACCCACATACACACCCCCAGAGTCACTGACCGCACGACCCCACCCCCTCGCTGTTTAAACCCGCTGACGAGTGGACCCTGCGACCACGTCGCCTTCGTCGTCAATCACGCGCGCCAGCGCCACTCGCTCCGTCGTTACCTCGCCGCTGTTACTGCGCGCTTAATTGCCATTGATACGCCGCGCGATCCTCGCCCCTGCTCCGCCTAATTAACCCCCACCTCTCTGCGACCATTTCCCCTCACTCAGCGCTTCCACATCGCCACCAGGCTGCCCACAATCGCACTTGCACCACCGCAGACAGACGCGCTCCGGCGACGAATCTCGGTAAGAACGGACCGCCCCTTTGCCTCTCGTTCAAACCACTGCGACCAGCATGATCTTGCGCATCTGCTAATGCCCTCCGTTTGCTTTCCCATGACCCAGAGCGACGTCCTTGTTCTCACCCGCAAGCACCTGCGCCGCCGCTCGACTCCGACGTGCGATTCAGGTAAAGCCAGTGCGCCCCTTGCCTTCCCTTTAGTACTGACTTGATCGTCAGATCCTTGCGCATCTCCTGAACCATCTGATTTGTGTTGGGTCGATGCAGAGCCTCGGCAACGACCTCGACAACAAGCAGCAGACGCCGCCCACAACTCCGACGAGCTCCAGCGACTGCGTCCGTGCGCCCCTTGCCAAGCCGTCGCCAGGTTGAGCTTCAGCACGCCATCACGTTTCTGGTAAGCCCCTCCGACGACCCTAGGACCACCTATAGCGCCGCGCCACCGTAGGCAGAGCTCGCCGCCGCTAGTAGCCACCGCCAGTGCCGCCCAACTTTGGTTGTTTGATCTAGAGCCGTCAGATCTGGATCCAGCGTGCAGGATTAGATCACTTAACGAATCGTTATGAGTAGATCTGAGCCGTGAGGTTTAAGTAGATCTAACGGCTCAGAAGCGTGATCCTACGCGAAGCGGTACGGGCCAATTGGAACAAGAAGCGTGGCAGCAATTAGATTTAAAAGACAGAATTTGAATCTATTAGAAGTTTGATTTTCTTTTGGCTATAACTTTTGATCCCCACGTTAGAATTTGACAAATTTTATACCGTTGGAATCGGGAGAGCAAGCTCTTTCTAAATATGCAATGTGTTTAATGTTTTGCCTCTGTTAAAATGGTTTTATTTGCAGAAACTTGTGTAGGGCTAATTTGAGTATATGAAATGTTTAGGAAATGATTTAGGGTTTAAATAAATGTTGTTTGGCAAGTTTTAACTTGTTTATGAATCAGTACTATATACTTGCTTTGTTCAGTTTTAAAAATCATCACATATCATTTTTGCATGCATGCATATATTTTTGATTGTATATGTTTTGCATGTGATTGTGGCTATGATTCTTTGTGTAGATTTTGGTGCTAGTGATTGTGATTGTGAGGAGTGTAGCTACTCTCCAAACTACCAAGGAAAGTGGTACTTCATGAATATTTTTATCCCCATGT
Source organism: Avena atlantica (assembly GCA_910589765.1). Taxonomy (NCBI): domain Eukaryota; kingdom Viridiplantae; phylum Streptophyta; class Magnoliopsida; order Poales; family Poaceae; genus Avena; species Avena atlantica. The sequence goes on from OU342736.1 coordinate 306,877,022, forward strand.
TTATACTAAGCATTATTTTGCTTATATGCCATGTTGGGAAATCCTAGTAGTTGTAGAATTGCTAGGAAATTTCTAAGTTAAGTTATTATCTATGCCATGCTTAGCCTAGCTAGTAGCAACCAAGGGTTGGTGAAATATACATGCTATGATGAAAATATTTCTAAGTCCTTGGACTTGTGTTTTGCCTAATAAAACAACTAAGTTAATGAAACACCTGAGTGGAATGGAAGGAATGGTTTGTGTTGAGTGGTTACACAAGGCTAGGGGACTGGTGAACCTTGTGTATCTCACTTGTGGAAAGCCACCCAGGAACAAAGAGATTTTAGAGGTGAAGTGTTGAGAAGCTTCTAGTGCAACCACTTGGCAATATGGGCTCTGCCTGGATCACATAGGTTGCTAGAACTTAGCCATTTGGACAGTTGGTGGTAGTGGGATGATAGGTTGGAACGCGTCCATTTGGTCTAAGGGAAGGCTTCTGAAAGGTCCTGTCTTGGTGAAAATCAAGTCTGGTGGGGAAAGTGCACAACCTCTGCAGATGGAAAAATCTAAGTACTTAGCCATGTCCCTGGAAAAGGACAACTTGAGCATCAAGACATGGAAGCTATCAAGAATCTCCTCATCCAAATTTCTAAGTAAAAACTTGAGGGTGAACAAGGGTGAAGGACCTCAATGTCTATTGGTGGTTCCTTGGGAAAAGTTTTGACAAAAGAAAAACTTAGTGATTTCAACTAATAGGCAAAACCTATTTTGAGCAAAGCAAGCCAAGCTACACTTAGCCAAATTGCATATAGTATCTAGTCCACTTAAATTATACTAAGGTATCACTTGCGAATACTATTCCAATGTATTGACCCACTGTGGCTTTAACTTGTGATGTTGCAGGTTACTCTGATGAGGATTAGGTGTCATGAGTCTACACTCAACATGTTTGCCTGTGGTACATGAAGATGAAGACTTTTATTTATTTACTTATTCCAAACTCTTGTACTAGGCCTGTGGCCTTGGAGTTGTAAAGACTATGTTTATCTCTGGAATGGCTGTAATAATGACCTTTGTATATGTGTACTTCATCTTAAACTATGGATGCTAGCATTGATCTAGGGACTAGCATTGCAATCACAGGGATCCTTTTCCTTTATAAAGGAGGGATCTTATAGATGGTATCAGAGCACTATGTTGCCTGTAGGATTATGACCCTAGGATTGGAAACCACTAAGGAAAAAATTTCAGCAACTTCTACACTTGTCTATTCTTCTCGTAAACTTTTCTAATCTTCTTTCTCATCTCTATTTGTAGATGAACTCCATCAACGAAGCCGTAAGGAAAGGACCACTCATGAAAATGACCTTGGAGTGTGAGACAGAATTCCCCAAGGCTCTCAAGGACCTCATGGTTGCATTAGAGATACAAGGTGCAACTGTGTACAAAGGTTTTCCTGTGATGGATGAAGGAGTTGAATACTTTTGGGTGCAACTTCACTTGTATAAAAACAAGGAAGACAACCACCAGGAAAAAGGATTTTGCATGTTCACCAATTCAGTGGTGCACACTAGATTCTTTGAATCAGCAAGGGATGCAGCTTGGAAGACCATCAAAGAACTTGGTGATAGAGTCAAGTGCAGAATGCTCAACCTCCAAAATGATCTAAAGGAAGAGAAGAAACACACCCAAGAGTTGGAAGCTACCAACCAAACCTTAAGAGGAGACATTATAGACTTAGTGATGGAGTCATGTGAGAAAGATAGGCTGATTGCTTCTAGAAACATTGTGTTAGCCAACAGATCCAGTGAGATAGGATTGTAAGAGTACTACGTTAGTGGGACCACCACTTATCACCTTATTTTCCAAATGTTGCTTTAAAAATAAGTTGAACCTTGGTTGTTGTAATGGAACCATGTGTGCCATGACTTGTGTGTTTTGATATCCAAGGATATGTAAGTAATGTTTTGCCTTATGATTTATCTTGAATTGTGTTGTTCTAACTTTTCTATCTTATAAATAGATGCCTACTGTTACCATCAGCACTGTTGAGGAGTTCCAGGGAACTCGCTTTGGTCCTCGTATTGTTGAGCTTACTACTTTGCTCAATCTCCCTCTTCCTACCATCATGGTGCTTCCTCTCACCAAGTTTGAGAGGAAAGACCTTTGGGGCTTCAAGGTCAACCAGCCCGGACGCCAGATAGAGCCTACCACGGAGGCCATCATCTTCAAGCTCATGCATGATGACAAGGAGAGAGGCCTTGAGGTGGTCATGTAGGATCTGATAGGACGTCTGCTAGGGAGACACTCCCGACAGGTTAGAGTTACTCACTTCCACGTCTTCGGTAGACGTGATGAGGATGGAGAGTCCATCGACTTCGAGGACGATTCGAGAGACACAGCAGAGCCGATTCTTCTATACCTCCAGGACTTAGAGGCTCTCATTAGGCACGTGGACACTGACAGGACCAACGTCATGCTCAACAATGACAAACTCCAGGTGCAGCTTCGCGAGAAGGGCAAGCTCTTCGTGGAGCAAGATGAGATAGTCAAGGAGATGGAGGCAAAGTTCAAGAGCCAGGACAGGAAGTTCAAGAGTAATGAGAAGCGGGTCCAGGATAGGAACAAGAGGATCCGGGACATGACTGAAGAACTGCAGGCCAAGGACTTCGAGCTCGAGCAACAGTAGACGGTGATTGAGAGGCTTCGTTCCCAGAAGAGGGCTCTCAAAGCCAAGATAGAGACCTTGACCACCAGCGTCGAGGAATACAATACCGCAATGGAGAATGCAGGTCTTACCTTTGTCGAGGAGGTGGTTGATGTCGAGGAGTAGATTTGACTACTCATTTATCATATATTATCGTACTTGTTGATTGAGAACTTGTTATTTGACCATCCGACATGTGCATGGCTTGTTATTTGTGTGTTTTATTTTGCGAACTTGTTATCTGGTTGTTGAACCTTTATCATTATGTTACATGCTTTGTGATTTTTTATGTGATGTATTGTGCATGAAAGCATTTATGGGTATCACATTCTTACCTCTATTGAACCAACCACAGATGCCTCCCCGTCGTGCAAACCCCAACCCCAACAACAACAACATCACTCCGGAAATGCAACAAATGATGACAGCTCAGACTCAGCTGATGCAAATGATGACAACGCTCATCCAGAACCAAAACAACAACAACAACAACAATAACAACAACAACAACCCACCGGGCTTTGACATGCTTACCAGGTTCTTGAGATTGAGGCCAGCAAAGTTCTCAGGAACAACTGATCCCATGGTGGACAATGATTGGCTACGCTCTGTGAACAAGGACTTGGTAACTGTGGGCTGTACTGATGCTGAAAAGGTCAGATTTGCAGTACATTTGCTGGAGGGACCAGCCGCCACTTGGTGGGATAACTTCCAGATCACCACTCCCATAGAAGATATGACATGGGATATCTTTGAGGATGGCTTTCGTACTAATCATATCTCATCTGGAGTGATGAGTCTGAAGAAGAAAGAGTTTCATAACCTGAAGCAGCGCCACCGCAGCGTGGCTGAATATATTGAGGAGTTCAACAATCTGGCGCGATATGAACCGGAAGAAGTTGACACAGATGCTAAGAGGAAAGAAAAAGTCCTCGAAGGGTTAAATGATGAACTGAACCTGCAGTTGGCAGTGGCCTATGTTCCCACTTATCAGTCTCTCTGTGATAAGGCTGCTATTTTGGAGAACAAAATAAAGCAAGTTGAAAGCAGGAAGAGAAAGCACTCAGACAAGCACAACTCGGGATCGTCTCACAAACGTTCCCATTATGATGACAGTGGAAGCTCAGGATCCCACAAGCATGGGAAATTCAACAAGCACCACAACCACAACCGTCATGACAACAAGCATCACCGTAGTCATGATAATGACAAATACAAGAACCACAAGGGTGGATACAAGAGCCACCACAGTGGTAATGGAAGTGGAAGTCAGCCTGTCAAGAAGGACATTAGTCAAGTTGAATGCTTCAAGTGCAAGAAGACAGGGCATTATGCAAATGAATGCCCATAAAAGAAAGTTGAAGGACCCAACAAGCCCAACCCTTTTCAGAAGGGACAGGTGAACCACATCAATGTGGAGGAAATATATGAGGAGCCTGATGTTGTTGCTGGTAAGTTCAAACTCAATTATGTTCCAGCATTTGTTCTCTTTGACACTGGTGCATCTCATTCATTCATATCAAGAGCATTTGTTGAAAGAAATGAACTGCCGGTAGAAACTATTGGGTGTCCTATAAAAGTAAGTTCTCCTGGTGGAGAGATGATAGTGAATTCGGGATGTCATGATCTAGTCATAGAGGAAGTATAAGTTTCCTGTTAACTTGATAATTCTAAACTCCCAAGGATTGGATATCATTTTGGGAATGGACTGGATGACTAAGCACAAGGGAGTGATAGATTGTGCCAACCATACTGTCTCACTCACAACTCCAGAAAATAAAAGGATCATATTCAAGACCAACTTTGAAGCAAGAAGGAGTATGCTAAATTCTCTTAAGGGGGTTAGCATAGACAGTGTGCCAATTGTGAGTGACTATTCCGGATGTGTTTCCGGAATAATTGCCGAGAATGCCACCAGATAGAGATGTGGAGTTCCTTATAGATTTGCTACCAGGGTCTGGACCAATAGCAAATAGACCATATAAGATGTCAGTTGATGAACTGAAGGAACTCAAGAAACAACTTGGAGAACAGTTGTAGAAAGGATTTATTCAACCAAGTTCTTCATCTTGGGGAGCCCTAGTTTTTTCGAGGAGAAGAAGGATAGAAGTCAAAGGTTGTGCATAGATTACCGTTCACTCAATGAGGTAACTATCAAGAACAAATATCCTTTGCCTAGAATCAATGACTTGTTTGATCAGCTGGAAGGAGCTTGTGTGTTCTCAAAGATTGATCTCCGTTCAGGCTATTTTCAACTCAAGATAAGAGAACAAGACATACCTAAAACATCTTTCACCACAAGGTATGGATTGTATGAGTATACCGTGATGCCATTTGGTTTGACCAATGCTCCAGCATACTTTATGAATATGATGAACAAGGTGTTCATGGAATTCCTTTACAAGTTTGTTGTCGTTTTCATCGATGACATTTTAATCTACTCCAAGAGCAAGGAAGAGCATGAAGGACATTTGCGTTTGATACTCGAGAAACTTAGAGAGCATAAACTGTATGCCAAATTCAGCAAGTGTGAATTCTGGTTAAATGAAGTTGGTTTTCTTGGACATGTTATGACAAAGGATGGTGTAGCAGTTGATCCTACTAAGGTTTCAGCTGTAACTGAATGGGAATCTCCCAAGTCAGTGAAAGAAGCTCGTAGTTTCCTTGGCTTAGCAGGTTATTACAGAAGGTTCATTGAAAATTTCTCCAAGGTAGCTAAGCCCATGACGGAATTGCTAAAGAAAGACAAAAAGTTTACTTGGTCTGTAGGTTGTGAACTCGGCTGTCAAGAATTGAAGAAGAGACTTGTGACGGCACCAGTCTTGTGTTAGCCAGACTTGGAAAAAGATTTTCAGGTGTATTGTGATGCATCTCATCATGGATTGGGTGCAATACTTATGCAAGAAGGAAAAGTTGTGGCGTATGCCTCGAGACAACTCAAAACTCATGAAGTGAACTATCCTACTCATGATTTAGAGTTAGCCTCTGTTGTCCATGCACCAAAACATGGAGGCACTATCTTTTGTGAAAACGTTGTGAAGTGTTCACAGAGCACAAGAGTTTGAAGTATATCTTCACCCAGAAGGAAATTAATATGAGACAAAGAAGATGGCTAGAACTCATCAACGACTATGACTTAAGTTTGCAATACCATCCCGGTAAAGCAAATGTTGTAGCGAATGCCTTAAGCCGTAAGGTTTTTGTGAATGGACTTACCGAAGGAGAATTGCCAGATGATTTGTGTGCCCAATTTAGAGATCTCACATTGGAGATTGTGCCTGAAGTACATCTCATGTCTTTGGATGTTCAACCCACTTTGTTGGACAAGATCAAAGAAGCCCAGAAGATTGATAAGGAAATTGAAGAGATTAAAGAAAAGATTGGCAAAGGAAAAGCCAAAGGGTTCCATGAATACGAACAGGGAACTTTATGGCATGGGAAACGTATTTGTGTTCCACAAGATCCGGAGCTTCGGAAACTGATTTTGCAAGAAGCACACAACTCACCGTATTCCATTCATCCGGGTAACACCAAAATGTACATGGATATGAAGGCAAGATTTTGGTGGAATAATCTCAAGAAGGACATCGCCGAACATATTGCTTTGTGTGATGTGTGTAGTAGAGTGAAAGCGGAACATCAGAAACCAGCCGGTTTGCTTCAACCACTACCTATACCTGATTGGAAGTGGGATAAGATTGGTATGGATTTCATTACCGGATTACCATGGACCCGGTCGGGATATGATTATATTTGGGTAGTAGTGGATCGCCTAACTAAGGTAGCTCATTTCATACCCGTGAAGACAACCTATACAAGTGCTAAGTTGGCTAAGATCTACATGAGTAGAATTGTATGTCTACAAGGAGTGCCAAAGAGCATTGTGTCTGATAGGGGAACTCAATTCACATCCCATTTTTGGAGACAGCTACATGAGTCATTGGGAACGAGGTTGGAATTCAGCACTGCTTTTCATCCTCAAACTGATGGACAGACAGAAAGAACTAATCAGATTCTTGAAGACATGTTGAGGGCATGTGCCCTAGACTATGGAGCCAGTTGGGATGAAAGTCTGCCTTACGCAGAATTTTCTTATAACAACAGCTATCAAGCCAGCATTGAGATGGCACCATTTGAGTTTCTCTACGGAAGAAAGTGTACCACCCCATTGTTATGGAATGGTGTGGGAGAAAGAAGTTTGTTCGGACCAGAACTTATCAAAGAAGCCGAAGAGAAAGTCAAGTTGGTTAAAGACAGATTGAAGATAGCACAATCCCGACAGAAAAGCTACCCGGATCCTAAGCGTAGAGAAGTCACCTACGAAGTTGGTGATAGAGCTTATCTTAGAGTGTCACCACTTCGTGGAGTGAAGAGGTTCGGAGTCAAAGGAAAGTTGGCCCCAAGATATGTTGGACCATTCAAGATTCTTAGTCGCAAAGGAGAAGTTGCTTATGAAATTGAATTGCCGGAGTCTTTGTCAGCTGTTCATAATGTATTTCATGTGAGTCAGCTTAAGAAATGTCATCCAGAAATGGAAGAAACTTCTTTGAAGGATACTATACCTTTGGAGGAGGTTCAATTGGAAAGTGACCTCACTTATGAGGAGAAGCCTATCAAGATTCTTGAGACTGCAGAAAGAGTCACAAGAACTAAGACTATCAAGTTTTGCAAGGTTTAGTGGAACCATCATTCCGAAGAGGAAGCCACATGGGAAAGAGAAGATGATCTTCGGAAAGACCACCCTCACCTATTTGCTAGCCAATCCGAATCTCGAGAGCGAGATTCACCTTAAGGGGGTTAGATTTGTAACATCCTCAAAATCATGTTTCAAACTTATACATATCATCCATGCATCCATGAGCATATGAATTTCATTTCAAACAAATCAATTCAAAACAGAAGCATTTGTGCTTATTATTTTATGTGAGCCTGCTCTAAGCCTCAGTGCTATCTTCCAATGAGAAGAATACTTGTTTTGATTCAGTAAAGTTTGTGTATTCAAACTTAGGCACCACCAAAAGTTTGAACAAGTTTCAAAACAAAATGAATAATAAAAACCAATATTATGCCTATTGAATATAAATCATAAAGGCTTGGTTTTATTTTTATTTTTATTTTCACCTGATCAAAGTGTTTGGATTGGACAGTAGTGTTTAAACACACATTGGAATGCAAGGTTTGCAGTATAAAAACGTAGAGAAGTTTTGAATTCAAACTCAATTGATTTGGATTTGAAAAACATTCCAGAAAATCAAAACAGAAAAATAAAAGGAGAAAAGAAATAGAAAAAGGCCAGCGCCAGCAATTGAGCCCAACTACTAATCCAGCCCACTAAGCCCACCCGGGGTCCTTCTCTCTCTCTCGCTCACCAACAGAAACACCCCTAGAGTCACTGACCGCACGACCCCACCCCCTCGCTGTTTAAACCCGCTGACGAGTGGACCCTACGACCACGTCGCCTTCGTCACCAATCACGCGCGCCAGCGCCGCTCGCTCTGCCGTTACCTCGCCGCTGTTACTATGCGCTTAATTGCCATTGGTACGCCGCGCGATCCTCGCCCCTGCTCCGCCTACTTAAACCCCACCTCTCTGCAACCATTTCCCCTCACTCAGCGCTTCCACATCGCCACCAGGCTGCCCACAATCGCACTTGCGCCGCCGCAGACAGACGCGCTCCGTCGACGAATCTCGGTAAGTACGGACCGCCCCTTTGCCTCTCGTTCAAACCACTGCGACCAGCATGATCTTGTGCATCTGCTAATGCCCTCCGTTTGCTTTCCCATGACCCAGAGCGACGTCCTCGTTCTCACCCGCAAGCACCTGCGCCGCCGCTCGACTCCGACGTGTGATTCAGGTAAAGCCAGTGCGCCCCTTGCCTTCCCTTTAGTACTGACTTGATCACCAGATCCTTGCGCATCTCCTGAACCATCTGATTTGTGTTGGGTCGATGCAGAGCCTCGGCAACGACCTCGACAGCAAGCAGCAGACGCCGCCCGCAACTCCGACGAGCTCCAGCGACTGCGTCCGTGTGCCCCTTGCCAAGCCGTCGCCAGGTTGAGCTTTAGCACGCCATCACGTTTCTGGTTAGCCCCTCCGATGACCCTAGGACCACATGTAGCACTGCGCCGCCGTAGGCAGAGCTCGCCGCCGCCAGTAGCCACCGCCAGCGCCGCCCAACTTTGGTTGTTTGATCCAGAGCCATCAGATCTGGATCCAGCGTGAAGGATTAGATCACTTAACGAATCGTTACGAGTAGATCTGAGCCGTGCGTTTTAAGTAGATCTAACGGCTCAGAAGCGTGATCCTATGCGAAGCAGTATGGGCCAATTAGAACAAGACGCGTGGCAGCAATTAGATTTAAAAGACAGAATTTGAATCTATTAGAAGTTTGATTTTGTTTTGGCTATAACTTTTGATCCCCACGTTAGAATTTGACAAATTTTATACCGTTGGAATCAGGAGAGCAAGCTCTTTCTAAATATGCAATGTGTTTAATGTTTTGCTTCTGTTAAAATGGTTTTATTTGCAGAAACTTGTGTAGGGCGAATTTGAGTATATGAAATGTTTAGGAAATGATTTAGGGTTTAAATAAATGTTGTTTGGCAAGTTTTAACTTGTTTATGAATCAGTACTGTATAATTTCTTTGTTGAGTTTTAAAAATCATCACATATCATTTTTGCATGCATGCATATATTTTTGATTGTATATGTTTTGTATGTGATTGTGGCTATGATTCTTTGTGTAGATTTTGGTGCTAGTGATTGTGATTCTGAGGAGTGTAGGTACTCTCCAAACTACCAAGGCAAGTGGTACTTCATGAATATTTTTATCCCCATGTTTATACTAAGCATTAGAAATATTTTGCTAAGTCTTGCATGTTATTATTTTGCTTATATGCCATGTTGGGAAATCCTAGTAGTTGTAGAATTGCTAGGAAATTTCTAAGTTAAGTTATTATCTATGCCATGCTTAGCCTAGCTAGTAGCAACCAAGGGTTGGTGAAATATACAATCTATGATGAAAATATTTCTAAGTCCTTGGACTTGTTTTTTGCCTAATAAAACAACTAAGTTAATGAAACATCTGGGTGGAATGGAAGGAATGGTTTGTGTTGAGTGGTTACCCAAGGCCAGGGGACTAGTGAACCTTGTGTATCTCACTTGTGGAAAGCCACCCAGGAACAAAGAGATTTTAGAGGTCAAGTGTTGAGAAGCTTCTAGTGCAACCACTTGGCAATATGGGCTCTGCCTGGATCACATAGGTTGCTAGAACTTAGCCATTTGGACAGTTGGTGGTAGTGGGATGATAGGTTGGAACGCGTCCATTTGGTCTAAGGGAAGGCTTCTGAAAGGTCCTGTCTTGGTGAAAATCAAGTCTGTTGGGGAAAGTGCACAACCTCTGCAGATGGAAAAATCTAAGTACTTAGCCATGTCCCTGGAAAAGGACAACTTGAGCATCAAGACATGGAAGCTATCAAGAATCTCCTCATCCAAATTTCTAAGTACAAACTTGAGGGTGAACAAGGGTGAAGGACCTCAATGTCTATTGGTGGTTCCTTGGGAAAAGTTTTGACAAAAGAAAAACTTAGTGATTTCAACTAATAGGCAAAATCTATTTTGAGCAAAGCAAGCCAAGATACACTTAGCCAAATTGCATATAGTATCTAGTCCACTTAAATTATACTAAGGTATCACTTGCCAATACTATTCCAATGTATTGACCCACTATGGCTGTAACTTGTGATGTTGCAGGTTACTTTGATGAGGATTAGGTGTCATGAGTCTACACTCAACATGTTTGCCTGTGGCACATGAAGATGAAAACTTTTATTTATTTACTTATTCCAAACTCTTATACTAGGCCTGTGGCCTTGGAGTTGTAAATACTATGTTTATCTCTGGAATGGCTGTAATAATGACCTTTGTATCTGTGTACTTCATCTTAAACTGTGGATGCTAGCATTGATCCAGGGACTAGCATTGCAATCACAGGGATCCTTTTCCTTTATAAAGGAGGGATCTTATAAGTTGCGGATGCTTGCAGGGGGTTTAATCACAAGTATGTATTAGTCCAAGTAAGGTCGGTACATTAGCACAGGTTCACCCACACAACACTTACAACACCAAACAAGAGTACTCAGCTATTTGAAGCGAAAGCACTTGACAAAATTCCCATGTGTCCTCGAGAACGTTTGGTCTTTATCAGTATTTCCACCGGCTTGTCCTTTGCTAGGAAAGGATTGGGCCACTTGCTGCGTTTGTTCTTTATTACTTGCACTTTGTTTTGTTGCTTTATTAGAAAACCCCTAAAAATCTGTTTGCTAAGTATTTGCAGAGAGTTCCTGCTCCATACCACTGTTCAGCACCTTCTGCTCCTCGTTGGGATCGACACTCTTATTTATCAAAAGTACTACGGTACACCCCCCTATACTTGTGGGTCATCAAGACTATTTTCTGGCGCCGTTGCTTTCATTACTGCTTGTTACTTTGAGTATTGCTTTCGTTACTGCTTGTTACTTTGTTTCCAATATGGATAACCCACTTGGTTTTCTGTTTGGAAAACTACTGCCACTTCTAGGGTAGTAGATGAACCACCACCTGTTGAGATAGATCCTTTTAAGATACCTACAAGTATTGTTGATCGTGTTATGGATAATTATTATTTTGGGGATGGAACTGTCCATCCTGGGGATCATTTGATTTTTATCCATGAATTATGCGGGTTGTTTAAGTGTGCAGGTATCACAACTGAATAGGTGAAGAAGAAGTTACTCTCCATATCCTTGAAAGGGAGAGCTGAAGAATGGTTAAAGCTGCTGAAGAATGGACAATCCATGGAATGAGAGGAGATGGCATCTCTCTTTTATTCTAAATTCTATCCTCCCAGTGAGATTCATAAGAATAGAAATTCTATATATAACTTTTGGCCTCGTGATGGAGAGAGTACAGCTCAAGCTTGGGGGAGATTGAAGTTACTAATGCTTAAATGTCCTATTCATGAACTCCCTAACAATATTATTATCAATAACTTTTATGCTAGGCTTTCTCTTCATGATAAAGATTTACTAGATGCTTCTTGTGCTGGATCATTTACACGCATGAAGGAAGAAGCTAACTGGGATCTACTAGACCGTATTCAAGAGAACACTGAAGCTTGGGAGAATGACAAAGGAAGAAAGTTAGGTATAAACTATGATTATGAATGCATTAAATCATTTATGGGAACTGATGGCTTCCGTGATATTAGTAATGAGTTTGGTCTTGATTCCCAAAGTATTTCCAACTGTTTTAAAGCTTTTGCCTCTTACATAGAAATTCCCAAAAATAAGTGGAATAAGTACCATGCTCCTTATAAAGATGTTGTTAGTCATGTTCCCGTTAGAAGTACTGAAGTTTGTACTACTAATCATATTGTGCCTGAACCTCATATTGAGAAAGTTCCTTTCCCAGCTAAGTTAAAGGAGTATTCTATGATTATTAGTGCAAATAACAAAAGTACAAAGAAAACCGTGGAGCCTGATGAGCAAATAAGTGTTGAACCTATGGTAGCTATTGTGAAAGATCTTGATGCTAGAAATATAGAGTATGAGCACATTGTCTTCTATGAAGACGCTTCTAATATTATCTCTCATCGTAGTAAAGCTAGAAAAGCTAGTGTTCTTGTGCTTTCTGTTAAAATTGGTGATCATTGCTACTATGGTTTATGTGATATTGGTGCTAGTTCTAGTGCTATTCCTTATGAGTTTTACAGGGAAATTATGCATGAGATTGGTCCTTGTGAGCTTGAAGACATTGATGTGGTTATTCACCTTGCTAACAAGGATTTGACCATTTGCCCTATTGGTATTGTAAGAGATGTGGAGGTTCTCTGTGGTAAGATTAAGTATCCTGCTAATTTTCTAGTACTTAATTCTACAGCTAGCAAAACTTGTCCTATCATTTTTGGTAGACCTTTCTTGAACACTTATGGAGCTATTATATATTGTAAGAAGGAAAAAGTTTTAACTAAGTTTGATGGAGATTCTTATTAGTTTAACTTTTCCAAATTTGCTAAAGCTCCTAGTGCAAATAGCTTGCCTAATAAAGATTTCAGGATGGAACAACTTGCTTCTATTGATCCAGTTTATGACCTTGGACCTATTTTTGGTGACTGTAAGTATGCTCATTCTGATGATAAAGTTGTTTCTTGTGATAGTTACATTGTCAACTTTATTCAAAGTTCTACTGAAAGTTATTATGAGAGAGGGAAACACGGTTTTATGCATCTCAATAATGTTAAGTTTCCCCGTTTTCTTTTGAAAGCTTTGAAGTTGCATCTGTTTTGTCTTCCTATGCTAGTGGCTTTTGTTTCAACAATTTGTTTTCTCATGATACCCCCATGCATAGGAAGTGGGTTAGACTCAAACGTGTTAGTTATTTGCTTCTTGATGCTCTCTTTCACTTCAAATATACATCTCCTTTGTGAGCTTCCGTGAAAGTTTCAAGCCAAGGCAATAAAGAAAAATACTTGTTGGGAGATAACCCAAGAGTTTGGTCAAGTCTTGGAAGTTATTACTTCAGTAATAACCGCTTCTTATCCTTTTTGTTTTAGTTTTTGTGTCAAGTTCAACTACTTTTGTGAAGTAGAGGAGTTGTGAAAAGTGGTTGTCCTCGGACAGATTTTTGTGCTTCATTGTAAAAATTCGTGAGGGAGCTCAGTACATCGGATGGATCTGCATTTTTCTGAGCTTGTTCTCCAAGTTGTTACCCAACTTTCATTATTTCTGCACTTTTTTATTTGAGCAACATAAGGTTTTCGAAAAAATCAATATTTACATGCTGGTCTGTTTTGACAGATTTCTGCTTTCATTTGCATTAGCCTCTTACAGAAGCCTTCGTTTTGATGGATTTCAGTTGAAGTGTGCACCTAAAGGTTAATTGTTTTTTCTTACACTAATGTTTCCAATGAGGTTTGTGTGAGACCTTGTAGGAAAGGAAATTCCAGGAGAAGGAGAAAAGGAGTCTACAGAGTTCGTCTTTGAATAGGTAAAAGTGGTGAAAACAGAAGGTTCGTGAAACCACAACCTTTTTATATTCTTGATGTTTTTAATACATGAGGGAAGTTATGAGATGGAACAGAGGAGGAACCGGAGGCCGGGGTGGCCAAACCCACCCCAGGCACGGGCCCCAGCTGGCCGCGCCTGGAGGAGGTGAGACCACCCCGATCTCCGACTCCGCCTTGTTTTTGTATCAAAACCTTCCTTATGCTTTGAAACTTCATAATATATAACCCCCCCCCCCGAATCCCCCAAGGTTTTTCCATCGTGTTCTGGTCGTTTTTTTGTTTCGATATGTTTCTGTCAGGAAATCTTCTCAAGTTTAGAGCACCATGGTCTCCGCCAACAACAAAGGCAAGAAGACCGAGGAAGACGATCCTTGCAAACCCAAGGAGGAGGAGATTTTGGTCGGGGATGAAGAGTACATGGAGGAGGACGAACATCCGGACACCCGCGCTACCGTCATAAGCATTGGAGTTATGGAAAACCGTACCAAGCTTAAGAGGACAGCACGGATGTCTACAGGAGGGAAACCTCCACGTCATATCCTCTTTCCACGGACACTTCCTCCTCGTACCACTCATTCTAACCATGAAGGGAAGCAACACTCTAAGAAGGAAGAGTAGATAAAGAATAACAAGGACTAGGATCCTCGGTTCGAATTAATCATGAGTTGCATTGAGCACAATTCGGAGTTGATTCGTACTCTAACCTTCGATATGGAGGATTTTAGGAAGCTGATTGAGGAGCTTATCAAGAGAACACCACCACTACCGAAGGAGTAATTCGTCATCAGTTTTGGCATCCCCTTGACGTGTTCCAAGCTTGGGGGGTGCCGCGGTATCAGCATCATTTTCTTTTATCTTTTACCTTTTTAGTGGATTCATATCTTTGGTAGAGAAGTTATCTTATAGTTTGGTTTGCATGTGTAAGTATCTCTCCTTTAGTTGATTATCTATGTATCCCTCGGTGTGAGTGTATTTATGGAATATTAATGAGAAGCTTCATCTTTTACTTCTTGCACTTCTTATTTTTAGTTTGCAATCTCTATTATATGATGGATCTTGTTGATCAGTGTTGACATCACTTTGGGAGCATCAAGTGGATCTAAATTGGTTTTGGCAAACCGAGTTCTCGTCAGTAGCAACACTCTAAGGTTTGAAATAAAAAAAGGAAAATCTTACAGGTATTTTGTATCATTTATTTTTCTTTCTTGTGGCTCATAAGCTTAGTATTCTTTATTTAAGATCTTTTGCGTCTTCAAGGAAGATTGCATGTTTGGCTTTATTACTTGTATGTTTGCTTGTTTCTTTCGACTCTTTTGCTTGCTACCCATCCTTGCTAGCCAAAAACCTGTTTTGAGAAGGCATACTTCTCATGTTTCCAATCCCTTTGAACCAAAACCTTTGCCACTTGTGTCCACCATATCTACCTAGTAACTTTTGCTATTCCAAGCAAATTCTCAAGCTTCATCTATCTTTCAAATTAAAAAGTATTTTGTTATGTGAAAACTAGTTAGTAAAGCTCTCACGAACTTGATGGCACACCTTATTTTCTTGCCCCTAATAGACTTGAACCATTGTGTCATCAAAGTTGTATATGCTTGCATCTATACGTTGGAATTAGCAGAATCGTGCTGTCACGGGGAACACTTTCAATATTGCACCTGTACCTTGTACTTAGTTGATATCATGCTCTTTTGTCTATGGATGTCAACGGTGTGAAATAAAGAGGGAACTTGTAAGTGCATGGACTCTGTATTTTGTGTTAGAGGAACGCCTGGGCCGCTAGACTAAGCCATGCCTAATCATGGTGGAAACTTGCAGCATCACCATAGTGAGCTATCTATGAAGCATCCTCAATAAAAAGCTATGTATATAGTAAATAAAAATATCGCTGAGATGCTCATTGTCTGATTGCCTTGTCATTTTGGTTATGGGAAAGCTCATGTACCATGTGCAAGGGGTACCCCATTGGTGGTTCTCTATGATACGCATGTACTTACAATGACAAAAACTTACCGGTAACTGAAGTTGAGTAGCATGAGGAGTGACCCTCATATTCAAGGGACATGAGATTGCCAACTTATATTTTGTCAAGCATATACTCCACCTTTGTGCATTTTAACCTTAATCATCTCAAGATGCCTATGATAGGGGAAATGAGGGCTCAAAGCTAGTAAGTACCATAATCTTTTGGAAGCTCTTTATGAACTTCTAATCCCTGCTACCCTCTATGAAGGGACCTTTCTCCTATTTTCTAAGTTGAGTCAGTAAACCTACTTCCTCTCTATCTCCATCAAGCATTTGAGTTGTTGTGTTGCAAGCATCCATATGATGATTTACTCAATCATGTTCTTTATCTTCCTTGATTGCACAAGACTATTATCTATTGAGTATTACTTTGAAATCCTTCATTTTGAAAAACCTTTTTGAGCAAAGAGTGCTCCTGTTTGAAACTTGTACAAAAATCTTTTTATGAGATTGTTTGCCAGCTGTTCTCTAACCAGGAACAAGAGTTTGCCAATTCAAATTATGATTTATCTTTATGCCTCTCTATTGTGACTCCTGTACTTGTTGCAAGCTAAGTTATATAATGGTGAGTTGCCTTCTTCTATGAGTTGTGTAATGGTAAGTGTGATGCTTCTTGTCCGTATTATTTTATCGACACTTCACTCCATAAACCTGTGGACATGTTTACTGAGCTCAGTTTTCGCTTGGGGACAAGCGAAGGTCTAAGCTTGGGGGGAGTTGATTTCCACAACCTCTGTGGGGCAGAAAACACCGAGAGAGAAAGATCTCTCCGACAGACAGATTTCTGCCAGGGAAATTCCTTCCCAGAGAGGGGAGATCGTCGCCATCAACACCGTCATCAAGCTAGGCCTCATCGGGATCATCATCATCATCCACACCATCATTACCACTAGCACCATCATCACCACTCCATCCCGTTGTAACAATTGTGTTGGATATTGCTTTAGTTCTTAGGGGAAACTTTCCCGGTGTTGATTACTATTGTAGTTGATGCTTGTGAGTGGAACCATTGGATTATTGTTTATGTTCAGATTGTTATCCATTATCATATCATCTTTGATCTTGATCCATATGATGTCTCATGAGTAGTTCGTTTAGTTCTTGAGGACATGGGAGAAGTCATGTTGTTATTAGTGGATTTGTGTTGGGTTATTATTCAATGGTTTAGTATTTAAGTCGTGGTGCTATTCTTGATCTCAGCATAGCACTGCATGATGTAGTATACTATAGTCGTTGACATAACACCAATGAAACACTGTTCACTAGTATTACATCCCTCGGAATGGCACAACAGAAACACAGCGGGTCCAATACATGGCTAAGGTTACAACTCACTCTTTACATAAGATCCAGAGAACACTCTAGGTTAAAGAGAGAGAAAGAACTTCTTACTGAGAAGAATCAAATGTAAACAATGCAAGAACTAGTATACTATTAAGTCTAGTATTTCTGGCTAAGAGGTTGGCATTACTGCTATTGCAACGCACTACAGAAATAGGTTCTTTGGATAGACATTTTATTTCTATCCAATCAGTAACTTTGTCTTCACTTGAGTTGAGTATATGTTGTCTTATTTGACTTTATTGAAGATCTTTATCTCTTGACGATTCCTGGAGCATAGCTTGATGGAGACATCTTCTTAATGGCTTCAGGATCTAGCAAGGGTTAAGAAGATACTTTGAGTACGAGCGTACTCAGCAAATTCACTAGAAAAGGAATGTTTGATGCACTATAACTACAGCCATAGACCGTAGGTCATAGGCAATGCAAGTTTTCATAAACATTTCTTCAAAGGTTGCTTTTATTCTGAAAAGCTATGTCTGTCAGCCTTCACGGGTTTACCAGAACTTTCATGGAGTTCCTTTCCCGCCGCGTTCGCAGCTCCTTCCCGGAACAGGGAGTAACAAGTTACAGTCCTTACACTCTGCAGAGGTGCGTTACTTTACCCATGAGAGATCAACTCTTTGTTGCACAATCGGGCAGCTTATTCCCGTCCACAATTCTATGATGTGGGGCCCAGAAGATGATCCAAGCCAATCACTGCCCCCTTCACGACCCCGCATGCCTCCTTGGTGTACACCATGCCCACATAATGAATTACGGCAATGGTTTGTACAAACCGTTAGATGCCAGAACTATCGTGGGACGATGAGGGTTCCCACCCATATGTTGCATATCCTCTATGAATTACTAATTAATATGCACGCTACTAGGATAACAGCCACGACCTGCACATCCGGCTTCATGCGAGAGGAAGAAGATATAGCTGACTTCTCTGTCCCATTCCAAATCTCATGGCTAACGCATAATATACGGCGCAAGAATCACTGGCGACATTGGTTGTTAAGTCCTAGGTGATATAGTTCCGAACAGTAGTATTCCAACTGTCAGATTTACTAGGTTAGCTGATCACCCTGGATCAGTAACCAATAGTTCACATTATTATCGAAAATAGTGTTTTTGGACTTTTTTTAGTGCAGGTGATAACAACACTGGATTTGTAAAATACTTTACAGAAAATAAACAAAGGACATGAGCAAGTGTGAACTTGCCTTTTGTGATTGCAAGATTATGTACTGACGGTCTTCGAGTCAGTGTATAAGATCCAAAATCTGAAATCAGCATCATTGGTCCAGTAAGGACTAATGTTTAAAGAAGCAATATGCTTTTATGCATAAGTAATGTGATGCACGTTCTACAGGCAATTCCTAGGGATAACGTTGTCGTAGGGTTTGGATTCCGGAAATGGTTACTTTCGAAAATGTGGTCCTTTTAGATAAGTTTCATAATTGTACTTTTATTAGAGTTTATGAGTGGTTGTAGACAGCATATATGTAAGAGTAAAGTATAAATACTTATGACATACTAGTTAGGATTACTTATGCAAGGTTTCTTATTTAAAGTGGCAAAATGATAACCTTCAAAGAAAAGGTTTCTCTTCTAAGGTCTAAACAAACTTTGTGGTTAGTTAGTGGTGGTTGATGTTATTTGTTTGCTCAAATGGTTTGGCTTGAATTCTTATTTTTCTAAGATTTTTGGTATTTTACTTATATTATAAACATTTATTATTATAGGAATATGAATTATTAAAGTTTTATTACTTATAAAACTTTTATTAAATAATATTTATTTAAATAATCATCATAATAATATTTGATAATAAGTTTAAGTGGTATATTTTATTTTTCTATAAATTTTCATATATTATACACATTTTTCTGAATTATAAATCAAGTTATTAATTAAACAAGATTTAATTATTTATTTGATTTCTGGAATATTATTAATTTAATTATAACATTTTATTTATTTCTTAACAAAAAAATACTTTTTATACCACGTCCAGAGCTAGCCCCAGTCACTGACCTGTGGGACATTGTCCACCTCAGCTCCCAGGTCAAGAAATACTTTTGCTACTGACCTCCTCTCTACTCACTGTCGATGACATGTGGGCCCTGGGCCATGTCATCCAGCACGCGATGCAAAGACCAGTCAAAAGAGCTGACGTGGCTCGATCATGAGGTAAGCATGGCGTCAGCATCACCACCGCTGCAAGAGGTTGGTCACCGGCGACGATCTACTGTGCCCCAGCAAGTGAAATAGATCTAGTTCAAATCAGTGCAACCTACTGAACCTAATAGTGCCAGCGCCGCTCGGAAATGGTCATCGGAGGGTCATCGACGACGAGCTACTGCGGCGGCCAGCGGCGGTGCTCAAAAAACTAGACCTACGGTGCAAATCTGCAAACGAAACTAGGGTCTAGATATGCGTATGTTTACCCTGATGACGATAGAGTGGTTGACGAGGACAAGCATGGTCGGAATCGAGCTCCCCGACGAGGATTCCGACGAACTGCTGCGAAGGAGAAATGACAAAATTCACCCAAATTGTGCCACAGGCGAACAATTGTTGAGTGGAGTCTCGCGACCTATGAACAATCACTCAAATACGATATAACCTGCAACATGAAACGTTGCAGCCACGAATGGTCAATACATTGAATGTATGGCAAGTAGGCTAAAGTGGTTAATAACATATCTATCAACTACATGCTTATTTGGCCAAGTGGAGTTCAGGCTCATTTGCATAAAGCAATAGTTTTATCCTAATATTTGTAACAAAGTAGTTTTCCAATACGATAAATAGGACACTCTGGTTCACTCCCAGGTGCTCCTACCCAATTATGTTCACCCAACAAGTTTTAAGTAATCAAGAAATAAGGATGAGTGAGAAATATCATAGCATCAGTATCAGATCGCTTAAATTATCCATAACCGGGGACACGGCTAATCGATTAGTTTATACACCCTGCAGGGGTTAGTAAACTTTACCCATGTGACTTGGCCAGCCCAGCTCGTACCTCCACTCTCATATTGGGTGGTGATAGGGAGAAGTCCAAGAAGGAACCATTCGGAAAGTAGCTCCCCAATCCCGACACGCCCCGGTCCAACCTACACTATCTACATCTCTGGATACGCGGGTTCGAGTTACCACAACCTACTGAGTTCAACCAACCGCCCATTTCATTATTGGCACATGGTTGCACACGAAAGCTTCCAAACAAAGAAACCAATCATTTCTTAGTGTCCTGGGTGCCTTTCCGCAATGATACCACCAAAAATTATCAATCCCATCACACCCAGGAGATTCATTGATTAAGTCGTTTTAGTTTTGCAAACCAACACATTTAGAAACAACTTCAGTAATGTAACCCAGCCCTCGTTCATCATAGCATGGCTAAGCACATCTACCAACGGTGGCTCATAAATAAGGAATGCTAGGGAATAATATGGGACATAGCATAACATGTACACATCAATGCCTACATATGCAATTCTACAAAAACATCTATAATGCATAGGAAAACAGTAGGACATTTATGACCAAGATAGCACCACTTGCCTTTGATGTAGATGTAGTCGATTAGATAATCCTCACAATCCTCATAGATATAATGGTTGCACTTGTCATAACCACAATACTTCCAATCATAGTAGTTGCAATCACAGTAGTTGCACTCCTCGCAATCTAACGTTTGAAGCAAACACAACAAACACCATTCAAAACATTGCAAACATACAACAGTGCAACATTACAAGAAAACAATGATGAACAGATGCATGCATGACGATTTAATGAGTCACAATGGTTGTAACTTTAGTTCTCTAAACAATATTGAAGTATATGATGCATGCAAGAGGCCAATTAATGCAATGGAGTACTTGTTATTAATAATTACTTGCCAATATAGGGTTTTTAATAGTTCTGTTGTAACGCCTGTTCTAACTGTCGAATTAAATTTGTTTCTTGGGTTTACTGGACAGAGGACGTTAATACGAACCAGTAGGCGTCGGATTCACCTTAATCGGAGTTATAGATCTTTTTGTATGATTTAAATAGTGTTTAATGGGTTTTAAATGATTCATATAGTTTCTGTTGTCCAAAATTCAAACTAAAATTATATCTGTAATCTCCACGGAATTGTGATTTCAGGGACATATTATTTGTAATTTTCTGAATAGTATTTATTTTCTTATGAATTTATTACTCTAAATAGGCCATTAAACCATTTAAATCTTTGCGGCAAAACCTTACAGTAAAATGCTGAACTAATTGCATATTGATGATCTACATGGAACCAGATTTACATCGGTATATCATTTATATTTTTGTCACAAGCTATTAATTTACTATGAATTTAATGATTTATAAAGCCATTAAAACTAATTAAACTTCTGCGGCTTAAATAATCTGCAAAGGCTAGATCCAACCAGATATTATTAAAGTACATTACAGTAGCTTCAATTTGATATATTATTCATATTTTTCGGAGTTACAGATAATTTCTTATGAATTTATTAACCTAAAAGACCATTAAAACTAATTAAATTACAGCAGTAACCACGTACAGTAAAATTTGGATCTATTATGATAAGATGATTCTACGTAAAATTATCTTCAATTTGATATATTATATGCTATTTTTGGACATGGTATGAATTTCTAATGAATTTTACAAGTTAGATCTATAATATGCAATTTTAAATTCGAACGGAATATTCCAGGGAATATTCCGCTAACTGGACAGGTTGACTTTGCATGCTGACTGGGACTAGATGTTGACCTGACGTTCACGTGGCGTTGATGAGGAAGCTGACCGGGATGATGACATGGCACACACCGGTTGATTGGATCTCGACCGTCTAGATAGGATCCGGTGGCTAGAAGAAGAGATTGACCCGATTTTGGCTCAGAATAGACAAGAAACAGATATGTGTTAGAGAGACAAATTCGTAGGTCAAATTGAAAAACTTAGAACACGAAAGTTGTGGGGAATCATTATTCCTACCTTCTCGCCAAAGGAATTTGGATTTGAAAAAACGAGCGCGAGTACATCTTGGATTTACACCGTAAGATCTGAAATATTGAGATACGAAATTCTCCGGCTGTGGTGGATGAAAAGAGGTGAGGTTTGTCGAGATTGAAAGATTTCGACGATTCCTACAACTTTCGTTTTTGGACCGAAGGCAAACGACGAAGTCTAGATGGGTTAAAAAGCGAAATAAGATTCGGGCATGTGTAGATTCGGAATTTCGAGAAGGGAAACTCGTACAGCTATGGCTCTACGAGATTATATGGAGGTTTGGGACGGTGTAGAGATAGGTATTGGAGTAGGGAACAAGTAGAAACAAACGGAAGTCGATTCAGAGTTGTAGATAAAAAGTTATAAGAGTTTGAATAGAGATAGGTCTAGAAAACGTATTTTCGCACGAGTTTTAAAGCAACTGGCTCATTCGATCGGCCTTACGATCGGCCTTCAGGTACGTGCATCTGGCTGGTCGGTCCGGGTGGGCCGGCGGCCCGCTTAGTTTTTTTTCTATTTACTTGTTTCCCTTGTATCTTTTGCATACGAACTCCAAATGATATGATTTTTGTTTCTAAATTTTTCTAAAATAGAATAGATAATTGTAGGATCATATTTTTAAACTTTTTACTAGTTTGCAAGTATTGGATTTATAAATCCTTGTATATTCCATTTTATTTATATATTTATTTGTTTGTATTTATTCCATAACTTTTTCATACTAGCTCCAAATGAGCTCAATTTTGTTTCTAAAATTTTGTAATATTAATTGGATCTCTTTAGGCTATAATTATCAATAATTTATACCTTACCAACAGTGGGTTTTATAAAGTCAATTTAATTTCCTTTAGGAACATTTGGGCAAATCAACTATAGGATTTAGATACTAGGATTTGGATTCAGTTTGTGAGAACTTTGCATGGATGTAATGTAATGCTTATGAATGCTTCATGATTTTCATTTTGAAATCTTGCACACCAATGCTTCAATCCATAATCAATTCAAGCCCTTTTGCCTATATGGCTACTTAGGTCATAACAAAAGAATATAAGATTTTGAATTCAAGGTTGAGAGGATTTTTTATTCAAAAAGTTTCTTCTCTTTGAGAATTTTCAACATAGTTAAACAATCAATCAAACTTATTTATTTATTTCACATTCCAAAATTAGGAGAATTTTGGGATGTTACAGACTACCACCCTTAAAAGAAATCTCGTCCCGAGATTTGGGAAGGCTAGAAAGAAAGAAAGGTTCGGGATCCATTAGGATGCTACCGCCCTTAAAAGAAATCTGACTAGGTAACTTCTCAAGGATTCACTTGGCTCAATTGGTTTTCATTGCACATTCTAATTCCATAATTGATAGTTTCTGAGGAAGCACTTCTTAAACTAGCGAAACTCTCATGGTGGGCAAATAGGGAACGTTTATTTCACGGTGCCCATAATTCACGGTTGGGATTCATCCTCACTGTACATTCCTATGCTTAGCAATGGATGCTTTTAGAAGCGTGTAACAATATACCATTCTAGGGTTTAGGCTCAACATCGACTCTCTGCTAAGGTTGAAAAGGGCACTCAAGATTCACAAAGCCAACAGTACAAGAGCGAATAATAAGAGTAGTAGGAATGGTGATCAATCCATCCTGCACCCAAATCATTTCCCTGTATTAGGATAGGTGAATCACGTTTTTCTATCACTCGGGCATCCTCACTTACCTTGAAAAAGGTTTCCATGGGCACGAACTAATGCTCTATGTATACTCCCATGTATTGAATCAACAAAGCTACTACTAAAACTAAACTATCGATACTTCAACTTTTAGGTTGCGTAATCTACTACATAACATCATTTCAACACTTCATACTTCCACATTTCTTTTTTTTTCATTAGATAAAGCATTCTCCTTCCTAGATGCATTGTGTTGTCAAACCTTTCACTTAACACATCATTATATCTCCAAGGGTTCAAGATAGGGAAGAATAGATTCTATAGGAAAGAAACGACTAAGAAAATAATCCTACCCATAACTATATGAAGCAATCAATGTCACAAACAAGCAAACAATCATAAGAAATCAACACACAAGCAAGCACTTGCATAGCAATAATACAGAGGTATAAACTTAGTAGTATATAACCACAAAATAGTTTGAAAGCCTTGGGAACAATACTAGAGTAAAATAGAGCAACATATAAGCAACAAACAAAATCTGTCAAAACGGTACAGCAGGTTTCACGAATTTCTTTGACCGACTTAAACGCGTCAGGAATTTTACCCAATTTTTGTGCATGTAATACAGGTAATTACGCTCCAGATCCTATTTTTTTTAGATTTTTCTGACTTACGAATAAAATATGAAAAATCGCGCGGTACAACAGGTCAGGCAGAAAACTGCAGCAGTAATGTCACGAATTTCAATCAATTCGCACCAATAAAATAATTTTAAAACCACACGAAAACTCCAGCAACTTTAGAGTTTCAAAACAACGGATCCTAAACAAGGTATCACATGATATGGATCAGTACAAACAAACAAGCAACCTAAGTTGGTAAGAACAATATGCTAACACGATAGCGATGATCTCCTAAAGAGATAAAATATGGTGGTCTAGACCTACTCAAACTTGGTGAGATGTTTATTTATGTCATACTATTTGTTCTTTTACTTAGCTAACTCTCATATAAGTATCTTAAGAATGGACAACTATAAATGTTTGAATAGGAAGAGGTTCTAGAAAAGATAGATAAGGAATATAAGATCTCTAAT
The DNA here is from genome assembly GCA_910589765.1 of Avena atlantica. NCBI lineage: Eukaryota > Viridiplantae > Streptophyta > Magnoliopsida > Poales > Poaceae > Avena > Avena atlantica. The sequence goes on from OU342736.1 coordinate 306,901,907, forward strand.
AAGTAGATAATATGATTGTTCTCCAAATAGAGGTCTTCTATTACCAATCCATTTCTAAGGTCACGATCCTACAGTCAACACACAGCTCTGATACCATCTTGTAGCACCCTCGCCTGATAAGGCTGAGTTCATGTGTATAGTGCCAATCCCTGGATCGGTTCACTGACATACACAGTACAAAATGATACCAAATATAACTGTGCATAATAAAGACAACGAATATGATCCAGAATTTACATTATTTATTCAAGTACAAAGCGGAAAACGAATACAAGGTAGATCTCCATCCTTCAAATGTGCCACAGGCGAACAATTGTTGAGTGGAGTCTCGCGACCTATGAACAATCACTCAGATACGATATAACCTGCAACATGAAACGTTGCAGCCACGAATGGTCAATACATTGAATGTATGGCAAGTAGGCTAAAGTGGTTAACAACATATCTATCAACTACATGCTTATTTGGACAAGTGGAGTTCAGGCTCATTTGCATAAAGCAACAGTTTTGTTCTAACATTTGTAATAAAGTAGTTTTCCAATACGAAAAATAGGACACTCTGGTTCACTCCCAGGTGCTCCTACCCAATTATGTTCACCCAACAAGTTTTAAGTAATCAAGAAATAAGGATGAGTGAGAAATATCATAGCATCAGTATCAGATCGCTTAAATTATCCATAACTGGGGACACGGCTAATCGATTAGTTTATACACCCTGCAGGGGTTAGTACACTTTACCCATGTGACTTGGCCAGCCCAGCTCGTACCTCCACTCTCATATTGGGTGATGATAGGGAGAAGTCCAAGAAGGAACCATTAGGGAAGTAGCTCCCCAATCCCGACACGCATCGGTCCAACCTACACTATCTACATCTCTGGATACGCGGGTTCGAGTTACCACAACCGACTTAGTTCAACCAACCGTCCATTTCATTATTGGCACATGGTTGCACACGAAAGCTTCCAAACAAAGAAACCAATCATTTCTTAGTGTCCTGGGTGCCTTTCCGCAATGATACCACAAAAAATTATCAATCCCATCACACCCAGGATATTCATTGATTAAGTTGTTTTAGTTTTCGCAAACCAACACATTTAGAAACAACTTCAGTGATGTAACCCAGCCCTCGTTCATCATAGCATGGCTAAGCACATCTACCAACGGTGGCTCATAAACAAGGAATGCTAGGGAATAATATGGGACATAGCATAGCATGTACACATCAATTCCTACATATGCAATTCTACAAAAACATCTATAATGCATAGGAAAATAGTAGGACATTTATGACCAAGATAGCACCACTTGCCTTTGATGTAGATGTAGTCGATTAGATAATCCTCACAATCCTCATAGATATAATGGTTGCACTCGTCATAACCACAATACTTGCAATCATAGTAGTTGCAATCACAGTAGTTGCACTCCTCGCAATCTAACGTTTGAAGCAAACACAACAAACACCATTCAAAACATTGCAAACATACAACAGTGCAACATTACAAGAAAACAATGATGAACAAATGCATGCATGACGATTTAATGAGTCATAATGGTTGTAACTTTAGTTCTCTAAACAATATTGAAGTATATGATGCATGCAAGAGGCCAATTAATGCAATGGAGTACTTTTTATTAATAATTACTTAACAATATAGGGTTTTTAATAGTTCTATTGTAACGCCTCTTCTAACTGTCGAATTAAATTTGTTTCTTAGGTTTACTGGATAGAGGATGTTAATACGAACCAGTAGGCATCGTATTCACCTTAATCGGAGTTATAGATCTTTTTGTATGATTTAAATAGTGTTTAATGGGTTTTAAATGATTCATATAGTTTCTTTTGTCTAAAAATCAAAATAAAATTATATCTGTAATCTCCACGGAATTTTGATTTCAGGGACATATTATTTGTAATTTTCTGAATAGTATTTATTTTCTTATGAATTTATTACTCTAAATAGGTCATTAAACCATTTAAATCTTCACGGCAAAACCTTAGAGTAAAATGCTGAACTAATTTCAGATTGATGATCTACATGGAACCAGCTTTCCATCGGTATATCATTTATATTTTTGTCACAAGCAATTAATTTACTATGAATTTAATGATTTATAAAGCCATTAAAACTAAATAAATTGCTACGGCTTAAATATTCTGCAAAGGCTAGATCCAACCAGATATTATTAAAGTACATTACAATATCTTCAATTTGATATATTATTCTTATTTTTCGGAGTTACAGATAATTTCTTATGAATTTATTAACCTAAAAGACCATTAAAACTAATTAAATTACTGCAGTAACCACGTACAGTAAAATTTGGATCTATTCTGATAAGATGATTCTACGTAAAATTATCTTCAATTTGATATATTATATGCAATTTTTGGACGTGGTATGAATTTCTAATGAATTTTACAAGTTATATCTATAATATGCAATTTTAAATTCGAACGGAATATTCCAGGGAATATTCCGCTGACTGGACAGGTTGACTTTGCATGCTGACTGGGACTAGATGTTGACCTGATGTTGACGTGGCGTTGATGAGGAAGCTGACCGGGATGACGACATGGCACACACCGGTTGATTGGATCTCGACCGTATGGATAGGATCCGGTGGCTAGAAGAAGAGATTGACCCGATTTTGGCTCATAATAGACAAGAAACAGATATGTATTAGAGAGACAAATCTGTAGGTCAAATTGAAAAACTTAGAACACGAAAGTTGTGGGGAATCATTATTCCTACCTTCTCACCAAAGGAATTTGGATTTGAAGAAACGAGCGCGAGTACATCTTGGATTTACACCATAAGATCTGAAATATTGCGATACGAAATTCTCCGGCTGTGGTTGATGAAAAGAGGTGAGGTTTGTCGGGATTGAAATATTTCGACGATTCCTACAACTTTCGTTTTTTGACCAAAGGCAAACGACGAAGTCTACATGAGTTAAAAAGCGAAATAAGATTCGGGCATGTGTAGATTCGGGATTTCGAGAAGGGAAACTCGTACAGCTATGGCTCTACGAGATTATATGGAGCTTTGAGACGGTGTAGAGATAGGTATTGGAGTAGGGAACAAGTAGAAACAAACAGAAGTCGATTCGGAGTTGTAGATAAAAAGTTATAAGAGTTTGAATAGAGATAGGTCTAGAAAACGTATTTTCGCATGAGTTTTAAAGTAACTGGCTCATACGATCGGCCTTCATGTGCGTGCGTCTGGCTCGTCGGTCCGGGTGGGCCGGCGGCCCGCTTAGTTTTTTTTTCTATTTACTTGTTTTCCTCGTATCTTTTGCATACGAACTCCAAATGATATGATTTTTGTTTCTAAATTTTTCTAAAATTGAATAGATCATTGTAGGATCATATTTGTAATCTTTTTACTAGTTTCCAAGTAGTGGATTTATAAATCCTTTTATATTCCATTTTATTTATATCTTTATTTGTTTGTATTTATTCCATAACTTTTTCATACTAGCTCCAAATGAGCTCAATTTTGTTTCTAAAATTTTGTAATATTAATTGGATATCTTTAGGATATAATTATCAATAATTTATGCCTTAGCAACAGTGGGTTTTATAAAGTCAGTTGAATTTCCTTTAGGATCATTTGGGCAAATCAACTATAGGATTTAGATACCAGGATTTGGATTCAGTTTGTGAGAACTTTACATGGATGTAATGAAATGCTTATGAATGCTTCATGATTTTCATTTTGAAATCTTGCACACCAATTCTTCAATCCATAATCAATTCAAGCCCTTTTGCCTATATGGCTACTTAGGTCATAACAAAAGAATATAAGATTTTGAATTCAAGGTTGAGAGGACTTTCTATTCAAAAAGTTTCTTCTCTTTGAGAATTTTCAACATAGTTAAACAATCAATCAAACTTATTTATTTATTTCACATTCCAAAATTAGGAGAATTTTGGGATGTGACACACTGCAACCACTCGCACCCACTCCTGACAGCCCGACCCCACCTTGCCCCGTCATCGTCGTCCTCAATCACGCGCGCAGTCAACGCTCCGCCGTTACCTCGCCACAGTTAAACCCCGTTTAGTTCCCATTGATTCAGAGAGTAATCCTTGCCCCGCTCCCGGCAACTTAACCCCCTCTCCACCACGACCATTTGCCCCCACACAACACGCTCTCCTCGCCACCAGGCTGCTAAGATTTCACCAAACTTCGCTGCTGTCCCGACAAACTCCGACGACTGATTCCAGTGAGCTCTCTGCTCCCCTTGACTCCTAACTTCTCCAATACAATCACTGCAACCTTGCGCTTCGTTTGACACCGCTACTGTGTGCTAGGACAACCCCGAGAGTCGGCAACGTCGACCCCTGAGTGAACCCGACGAGGCACTCAACTCCGGCGAGTAAATCTGGTTAGTCCCGAGCGCGCCTTGCCCTCTCTTTGATACTCACATGACCGGTGTCTCTTCCCGCATCTAACGCACCGCTTATTTCCCTCTGGCATGATCTACAACGTCGGCAACGTCGACGAACAGCCGTGCCTGACGACTGGCTCTGCTCTGACGAGGAATCCCCACCGTGTCCGTGTGCCCCTTGACAAGCCACTGCCACGTTGAGCTCCAGCACGCCTCTACGAGTCTGGTAAGCCTCTCCAATCTTTTCCTCGCTTCCTGTAGCCTCCGCAATGCCATAGACCGAGCGCGCCGCCGCTCACCGTCGCCGCGCGCCGCAGTTACTGGTCGCTTGATTGATAGCCGTCAGATCTAGATCCAACGCATACGATAGATCACTTATCGAAGGGGTACGTTTTAGATCTGGTCATGCGTTTTCACTCAAATCGTGCGGCCCAGGTTGATCGATCCACCCGAACCGGTACGGGCCAATCAGAACACGCCGCGTGGCCCGAGTTTAGATTTAAAACAGAAATTTGATCTATTAGTTATTCAAACATATAAAATTCATAACTTTTGATCCACACGTTCAAATTTTACAAATTTGATATCATTGGAATCAGGAGAAAGAATGCTATATGTTTATGCAATGTGTTTAATGTTCTGCTTCTATAAAATTGGTTATTTTCACAGAGTCATTTGTAGGTTTATTTTGGGTATAGAAATGATCTAAAAATGATTTAAAGATCAAATAAAGTTTGTTTAGTGTACTTTTGTCTTGTTTATGATTCAGTAATGTGTACTTGTCTTGTTTGGTGTAGAAAATCATCACATGGCATTTGCATGCATTCATATATTTTTGTTTGTATATTTTGTTATGTGATTTTGGTGTCATTATTTTATGTGTGGATTTTGGTGCTAATAGTGATTGTGGTTGTGAAGATTGTTGCTACTCCCCAAACTACCAAGGCAAGTGGTGCTTCATGTTTTTATTCCTATATTTCTAACTATGCATTAGAAATATTTTGTATATGATTTGCATGGTTATTTTGCTAAGTATCTATATGTTATGTTTGGGAAATCCTAGTAGTTGTAGAAATGTTAGAATTTCCTCTAAGTTATGATACTTGCCATTGCCATGCTTAGCCTAGCTAGTATCGACCAAGGGTGGTTTATGTATATTCATGCTATGGAAAATATTTCTAAGTCTTTGAGTTATGTTTTGCTTAATAAAACAACTAAGTGAATGAAACACCTGGGTGGAATGGAAAGAATGATTTGTGTTGAGTGGTTACACAAGGACCATTTCTATGGTTTACCTTGTGTATCACACTTGTGGAAAGCCACCTAGGAACAAAGGGATTTGAGATGCCAAATGTTAAGAAGCTTCTAGTGCAGCCACATGGCATTATGGGCTCTGCCTGGATCATATAGGCGGCAATAACTTAGCCATTTGGACAGTTGGTGGTAGTGGGATGATAGGTTGGAACGCGTCCATTTGGTCTAAGGGAAGGCTTCTGAAAGGTCCTGTCTTGGTGAAAATCAAGTCTTGTGGGGAAAGTGCACTACCTCTGCAGATGGAAGAATCTAAGTACTTAGCCATGTCCCTGGTATTGGACAACTTGAGCATCAAGACATGGAAGCTATCAAGAATCTCATCATCCCAATTTTCTAAGTTAAAACTTGTGGTTGAACAAGGTTGAAGGTTCACCAATTTCTATTGGTGGTTCCTTGGGAAAGTTTTGTCAAAGAAAAACTTAGTGTTTTCAACTAATAGGTAAAACCTATTTTGAGCAAAGCAAGCCTAAGCTACACTTAGCCAAATTCATATAGTATCTAGATGTTAACATTCTACTAAGGTATCACTTGCCAATACTATTCCAATTTATTGACCCACTGTGGATGTAACTTGTGATTTTGCAGGTTACTCTCATGATGATTAGGGGTTATGAGTCTACACTCAACATTCTTGCCTGTGGCACATGAAGATGAAGACTTATTTATATTGTTATATTTGAACTCTTGTATTAGGCCTGTGGCCATGGATTTGTAAAAGACTATGTTGTCTCTGGAATGACATGTAATAATGACCTTTGTTTCTGTGTACTTCATCTTAAACTATGGATGCTAGCATTGATCCAGGGACTAGCATTGCAATCACAGGGATCTTTACCTTTATAAAGGTGGGATCTTACAGATGGTATCAGAGCACTGTGTTGCCTGTAGGATTATGACCCTAGGATTGGATTAGAAACCACTAAGGAAAATTTTAAACAATTTCCACACTTGTCTTTTTTCTTCCCGTAAACTTTTCTAATTCTTCTTTCTCATCTCTATTTGTAGATGAACTCCATCAACGAAGCTGTAAGGAAGGTACCACTCATGACCATGACGCTAGGGTGTGAGACTGAATTTCCAAAGGCCCTCAAGAACCTTATGGTCACCATGGGGATACATGGTGCAGATGTGTACAAAGGTTTCCCTGTGATGGATGAAGGAGAAGAATATTGGTGGGTGCAACTTCACTTGTACAAAAACAAGGAAGACAACCACAAAGAATCAGTATTCTGTATGGTCACCAACTCAGTGATGCACACCACATTCTTTGATTCTACAAGGGATGCAGCTTGGAAGGCCATCAAAGAGCTTGGTGATAGACTCAAGTGCAGAATGCTCAACACCCAAAATGACCTTAGAGAAGAAAAGAAGCATACCCAAGAGTTGGAAACTACCAACCAACAACTAAGGGAAGACATCATAGACTTGATTTGGGAATCTTGTGAACATGATAGGCAGATGGCTACTAAGGATGCGTTGATAGCCATTTTGTCTAGTGAGTGAGATTTGTAACGTACTTCGTTAGTTGGACCACCACACTTATCAATTTATTTCCAAAATTTTGTCTAAGTTATGTTGAACCTTGGATGCTTGTAATGGATTTATGTATACCATGACTCGTGTGTTTATTTGCCAATGATATGCTTGTGATACTTTGTCTTGTGTATTTTCTATTGATGCTGATTCTAACTTTTCTCTATCTTATAAAATAGATGCCTAATGTTACTATCAGCACGGCTGAAGAGTTCAAGGGAACTCGTTTTGGCACTCGTCTTATTGAGCTCACTAGTGTGCTCAATCTTCCACTCCCTAGCATCATGATGCTTCCCCTCACCAAGTTTGAGAGGAAGGACCTTTGGGGCTTCAAGGTTACTCAGCCAGGACGCCAGACTGAGCCAGCCATGGAGGCTATCACCTTCAAGCTTATGCATGATGACAAGGAGAGAAGCCTAGAGGTAGTCATGCAGTATTTACTTGGGCATTTGTTAGGGAGACACTCTCGGGAGATTAGAGGTACTCACTTCCACGCTTTCGGTAGACGCGACGAGGATGGTGAGGCTATTGAGTTCAAGGATACTGCTAGAGAGACGGCAAAGCCGATTCATCTGTACCTTCAGGACTTAGAGGTTCTTCTTAGGCACCTAGATACTGATAGGACCAACGTCATGCTTAGCAATGACGAGCTCCAGCTGCAGATTCATGAGAAGGACAAGCTCTTCGCGGAGCAAGATGAAATAGTCAAGGAAATGGAGGCCAAGTTTGAGAGTCAGGATAGGAAGTTCAAGAGTCAAGAGAAAAGAGTCCAAGATAGGAACAAGAGGATTCGAGAGATGACTGCAGAACTAGAGGCCAAGGACTTCGAGCTCGAGCATCAGCAGGGTGTGATTGAGAGGGTTCATTCACAGAAGAGGGCTCTCAAGGCCAAGGTAGAGACCTTGACTACCAATGTCGAGGAGTACAAGACCGCTATGTAGAATGCAGGTCTTACACTTGTCGATGAGGAGGTTGATGCAGAGGAGTAGTGATGACTACTCATTTATTTATCATTTACCGTGCTTATGATTATTGAGTCGCAATGACCATCCAACATGTGGATGGCTTGCCATTGGTGTGTTTGCCTTTCAAACTTGTTATTTATGTCGTTGAAATTTTGATGCTTGTTTGGTGATTGTCTATGTGATGTATTGTGCATGTTAAGCATCTATGGGTATCTCATGCTTATCCTTATTGAAAACCACAGATTCCTCCTCGACGTGCCAACCCCAACCCGAACAACAAAAATGTCACCCCCGAGATGCAGCAGCTCATGACAGCACAGGCACAGCTGATGTAGATGATGACCACTTTCATGCAGAATTAGAATAACAACAACAACAATCAGAACAATCCACCAGGTTTTGACATGCTCACCATATTCCTAAGACTAAGGCCTAGAAAGTTCTCAGGAACTACTGATCCCATGGTGGCAAATGATTGGCTACGTTCAGTGAACAAGGATTTGGTAACTGTCGGCTGTACTGATGAGGAGAAAGTCAGGTTTGCAGCACACTTGTTGGAAGGACCAGCAGCTACTTGGTGGGATAACTTTCAGATCACCACTCCCATTGAGGATGTGACATGGGCTATCTTTGAAGATGGTTTCCGTATAGCTCACATCTCATCCGGAGTGATGAGTTTGAAGAATAAGGAATTCCATAACCTGAAGCAGCGCCACCACAGCGTGGCTGAATATATTGAGGAGTTCAACAATCTGGCACGTTATGCACCAGATGAAGTTGATACAGATGCCAAGAGGAAAGAGAAGTTCCTCGAAGGATTGAACGATGAATTGAATCTGTAGTTATCTGTGGCCTATGTCCCCACTTATCAATCCCTTTGTGACAAGGCTGCCATCTTGGAGAGCAAGATGAAACAGGTTGAAAGCAGAAAGAGGAAGAACAGCTCCGACAAGCACAGCTCGGGATTGTCTCACAAGCGTTCCCATTATGATGATAGTGGGAATTCTGGATCCCACAAGCATGGAAAGTACAACAGCCACCACAACCACAACCGTCATCATGACAACAAGCATCACCGAAGTCATGACAATGACAAGTACAAGAACCACAAGGGTGGATACAAGAGCCACCACAATGGAAGTGGAAGTGGTAGTGGAAGCCAACCTGTCAAGAAGGATCTCAGTCAGGTTGAATGCTTCAAGTGTAAGAAGATGGGGCATTATGCAAATGAATGCCCAAAAAAGAAAGTTGAAGGACCCAACAAACCCAACCCTTTCCAGAAGGGACAGGTGAACCACATCAATGTGGAAGAGATCTATGAGGAACCTGATGTTGTTGCTGGTAAGTTCAAACTCAATTCTATTCCAGCATTTGTTCTCTTTGATACTGGCGCATCGCATTCATTCATATCAAGAGCATTTGTTGAAAGAAATAAACTTCCAGTAGAAACTATTGGGTGTCCTATAAAAGTAAGTTCTCCTGGCGGAGAAATGATAGTGAACTCAGGATGTCATGATCTAGTCATAAAGTTTGGGAAGTATAAGTTTCCCGTTAATCTGATAATCCTAAATTCCCAAGGATTGGACGTCATTTTGGGAATGGATTGGATGACTAAGCACAAGGGAGTGCTAGATTGTGCCAACCATACTGTCACACTCACAACCCCAGAAAATAAAATGATAAGATTCAAGACTAACTTTGAATCAAAAGGGAGTAAGCTAAATTCTCTTAAGGGGGTTAGCATAGACAGTGTGCCAATTGTGAGTGAATATCCGGATGTGTTTCCGGAAGAATTGCCAGGAATGCCACCAGATAGAGATGTGGAATTTTTGGTTGATTTGCTGCCAGGATCAGGACCAATAGCAAATAGACCTTATAAGATGTCAGTTGATGAGTTGAAAGAACTTAAGAAACAACTTGGAGAACAGTTGCAGAAAGGATTTATTCAACCAAGTTCCTCATCTTGGGGAGCACCAGTTTTATTTGTGGAAAAGAAAGATAGAAGTCAAAGGTTATGCATAGATTATCATTCACTCAATGAGGTGACCATCAAGAACAAATATCCTTTGCCCAGAATCAATGATTTGTTTGATCAGCTAGAAGGATCATGTGTGTTCTCAAAGATTGATCTCCGGTCAGCTTATTTTCAGCTTAAGATAAGAGAACAAGACATACCTAAGACATATTTCACCACTAGGTATGGATTGTACGAGTACACTGTGATGCCATTTGGTTTGACCAATGCACCAGCTTATTTCATGAATATGATGAACAAGGTGTTCATGGAGTTCCTTGACAAGTTTGTTGTCGTTTTCATCGATGACATTTTGATCTACTCCAAGGGCAAAGAAGAGCATGAAGGATATTTGCGTTTGATACTGGAGAAACTTAGAGAGCATAAGTTGTATGCAAAATTCAGCAAGTGTGAATTCTGGTTGAATGAAGTTGGATTTCTTGGACACATTGTGTCACGAGATGGTGTAGCAGTTGATCCCGCAAAAGTGTCAGCTGTAACTGAGTGGGAATCTCCTAAGTCAGTAAAAGAGGTTTGTAGTTTCCTTGGCTTGGCAGGATACTACAGAAGATTCATTGAGAATTTCTCCAAGGTAGCTAAGCCAATGATGGAGTTACTAAAGAAAGACAAGAAATTTGCTTGGACTGATGGATGTGAACTCAGTTTCCAAGAGTTGAAGAAGAGACTAGTGACAGCAAAAGTCTTATGTCTACCAGATTTGGAGAAGGATTTCCAAGTGTATTGTGATACATCTCATCATGGATTAGGTGCAGTTCTAATGCAAGAAGGGAAAGTTGTGTCTTATGCCTCGAGACAACTCAAAACTCATGAGGTAAATTACCCTAATCATGATTTAGAGTTAGCCTCTATTGTCCATGCACTCAAAACATGGAGGCATTATCGTTTGGGAAAACGATGTGAAGTGTTCACAGATCACAAAAGTTTGAAGTATATCTTCACCCAGAAAGAAATCAACATGAGACAAAGAAGATGGCTAGAACTTATCAAGGACTATGATTTGATTTTGCAATACCACCCCGGTCAAGCAAATGTTGTAGCGGATGCTCTAAGACGTAAGGTATCTGTGAATGGCCTTACTAAGGGAGAGTTGCCAGATGATCTGTGTGCCCAATTTAGAGACCTTAGATTGGAGATTGTGCCTGAGGGACATCTCATGTCATTGGATGTTCAACCCACTTTGTTGGACAAAATCAAAGATGCCAAAAATACAGACAAGGAAATTGAAGAGATTAAGGAAAATATTGGCAAAGGAAAAGCCAAAGGATTCCATGAAGACGTACAAGGTACTTTATGGTATGGAAAAAGTATCTGCGTTCCGCAAGATCCGGAGCTTCGGAAACTGATTCTACAAGAAGCACACAACTCACCATATTCCATTCATCCGGGGAACACCAAAATGTACATGGATATGAAGGAAAGATTTTGGTGGAATAATCTCAAGAAGGACATCGCCGAACATATTGCTTTCTGTGATGTATGTAGTAGAGTGAAAGCGGAACATCAGAAACCAGCAGGATTGCTACAACCACTACCTATTCCTGATTGGAAGTGGGACAAGATTGGCATGTATTTCATCACCGGATTACCAAGGACTAGGTCAGGATATGACTCTATTTGGGTAGTAGTGGATCGCCTCCCTAAAGTGGCTCATTTCATACCCGTGAAGACAACCTATACAAGTGCTAAGTTAGCCAAAATCTACATGAATAGGATTGTATGCCTGCATGGAGTACCCAAGAGTATTGTGTCTGTTAGGGGAACCCAATGCACTTCTCATTTTTGGAGGCAGCTACATGAGTCATTGGGAACGAGATTGGAATTCAGCACTGCTTTCCATCCTCAGACTGATGGACAGACAGAAAGGACCAACCAGATTCTAGAAGAATGTTAAGGGCATGTGCCCTAGACTATGGAGCCAGTTGGGATGAAAGTCTGCCTTACGCAGAATTCTCTTACAATAACAGCTATCAAGCCAGCATTGAGATGGCACCGTTTGAGTTTCTCTATGGGAGAAAGTGTACCACCCCATTGCTATGGAATGGTGTGGGAGAAAGAAACTTGTTCGGACCAGAACTAATCAAAGAGGCTGAAGAGAAAGTCAAGCTAGTTAAGGACAGATTGAAGATAGCACAGTCCCGACAGAAAAGCTACGCAGATCCTAAGCATAGAGAAGTCACCTATGAAGTGGGTGATAGAGCTTATCTTAGAGTGTCACCACTTCGTGGAGTGAAGAGATTTGGAGTCAAAGGAAAATTGGCCCCAAGATATGTTGGACCATTCAAGATTCTGAGTCGAAAATGAGAAGTAGCTTATGAGATTGAATTGCCATAATCATTATCTGCTGTGCACAATGTGTTTCATGTGAGTCAGCTAAATAAATGCCATCCAGAGATGGAAGAGACTTCTTTGAAGGATACTATACCTTTGGAGGAGGTTCAATAGGAAAGTGATCTCACTTATGAGGAAAAACCTATAAAGATTCCTGAGACTGCAGATAGAGTTACTCGGACTAAGACTATCTAATTCTGCAAAGTTCAATGGAACCATCATTCCGAAGAAGAAGCAACATGGGAAAGAGAAGATGATCTTCGGAAAGACCACCCTCACCTATTTGCTAGCCAATCCGAATCTCGAGGGCGAGATTCACCTTAAGGGGGTTAGATTTGTAACATCCCTAAAATCATGTTTTCAAACTTTGCATATCATCCTTGCATTCATAATCATTTAGGGATCATTTTCAAAGTCATTACAAAAACAGAAGCATTTGGGTGCTTGTTATTTTATGTAAACAGAGCATTGGTGCAATGCTACTCTCTAATGAGAGGTTAGTTGTTTTAAACCAAGATTGTTTGTTCATAAGATGTTTTGCTTGTGTTCCAAGGCTTGGACAAATTTTTCAAAACAAAAAAAATGGTTTTGAAACCATTTTCATATCTTTATTAAATCTTGTGTAAAGGCTGTTGGAATTATGCCCTAGAGGCAATAATAAAGATGTTATTATTATAATTCTTGTTCATGATAAAGTTTATATTCCATGCTAGAATTGTATTAAGCGGAAACTTTAATACTTGTGTGGTTTGTGAACAACACCGTGTCCCTAGTATGCCTCTATGGACTAGCTCATTGATCAATGATGGTTAAGGTTTACTAACCATAGACATGATGTATCTTACTGATTTGCCGTTATCATTTTGGGGTTATGCATTAGAAACCGCTGCATTCACTTTAAATAGGGCACCATCTAAATCCGTTGAGACGACACCGTATGAACTGTGGTTTGGTGCAAAACCTAATTTGTCGTTTCTTAAAGTTTGGGGATGCGAAGCTTACGTCAAGAAGTTGATGTCGGACAAGCTCGAACCCAAAGCGGAGAAATGCGTCTTCATAGGATACCCTAAAGAAACTATTGGGTATACCTTCTATCACAGAACCGAAGGCAAAGTGTTTGTCGCAAAGAACGGTTCCTTTCTTGAGAAGGAGTTTCTCTCGAAAGAAGTGAGTGGGAGGAAAGTAGAGCTAGACGAGGTTGTTGAACCTTCTCTTGAGTTAGAGAGTAGCGCAGCACCTGAAATTGTTCCAGTGCCGCCTGCACCAACAATAGAGGAAGCTAATGATAATGATCATGAAACTTCAGACGATGCTACTACTGAACGTCGCAGGTCAACAAGGTCGCGTGCCCCTCCTGAGTGGTATGGCAACCCTGTCTTAACTGTCTTGTTAGTAGATGACAGTGAGCCTGCGAATTATGAGGAAGCGATGATGAGCCCAGACTCTGAGAAATGGCTAGAGGCCATGAAATCCGAATTGGGATCCATGAGCGAAAACCAAGTATGGACTTTGGTGGACCCTCCTAGCGACCGAAAGGCCGTTGAGTGCAAATGGATTTTCAAGAAGAAAACGGATGCGGATGGTAATGTTACCGTCTATAAAGCACGGCTTGTCGCGAAAGGTTTTCGACAAGTTCAAGGTGTTGAATACAATGATACTTTCTCTCCCGTAGCGATGTTTAAGTCCATTCGGATTTTATTAGCAATTGATGCGTTTCATGATTATGAAATATGGCAGATGGATGTCAAGACTGCGTTCCTCAATGGCAACATTGATGAAGAGTTGTATATGATGCAACCCGAAGGTTTTGTCGATCCTAAGGATGCTGATAAAGTGTGCAAACTTCAGCGTTCCATTTATGGACTGAAGCAAGCATCTCGGAGTTGGAACCTTCCTTTTGATCAAGTGATCAAGAGCTTTGGATTTGTTCCAAATTGCTATGAAGCTTGTATCTACAAGAAAGTGAGTGGGAGCTCGGTGACATTTCTGGTACTATATGTGGATGACATATTGATTATTGGAAATGACATTAACATGCTTAACGATGTGAAGAGTTATTTGAACAAGTGTTTTTCAATGAAAGACCTAGGTGAAGCTGCTTATATATTGGGTATCAAAATGTATAGAGATAGACAAAGACGCCTGATAGCTTTAAGCCAGAGTACATACCTAGACAAAGTTCTGAAAATGTTCAGAATGGATAAGGCTAAGAAAGGTTCAGTGCCTATGTTGTCAGGTAAGATATTGATCAAGGCTCAGTGTCCAGCTACGGTAAATGATAGAGAAGCTATGAGCAAAGTGCCATATGCCTCGGCCATAGGTTCTATCATGTATGCCATGTTGTGTACTAGACCGGATGTGTCTAATGCTCTTAGTTTGACGAGCAGATACCAGAGTGATCCAGGAGTGGAACACTGGACAGCCGTGAAGAACATCCTAAAGTACCTGAATAGGACTAAAGAAATGTTCTTAGTCTATGGAGGTGATGAACAGCTTGTCGTAAAGGGTTATGTCGACGCTAGTTTCGACACCGATAAGGATGATTCTAAATCTCAGACAGGATACATTTATATTCTGAATGGAGGAGCTGTGAGCTGGAGAAGCTGCAAGCAAAGCGTGATCGCGGGATCTACAGTAGAAGCGGAATACATGGCTGCTACAGAAGCGTCAAGTGAAGGAGTTTGGATCAGGAAATTCATCACTGAGCTTGGCATGGTTCCATGTGCATTGGACCCACTGGAGATATTGTGTGACAAAACTGGCGCCACAGCACTCGCTAAGGAACCAAGATATCATCCAAAGACCAAGCATATTAACCACAAGTTTCATATAATCCGAGATTATATAGCAGATGGAGATCTGAAGATTAGCAAAGTACATACAGATCTGAATGTCGCAGATCCATTGACTAAACCTCTTCCACGTGTAAAACATGATCAGCACCTCAGTGCCATGGGTGTGAGATTGTTGCCAAATGTAAACTAGATTATTGACTCTAGTGCAAGTGGGAGACCGTTGGAATTATGCCCTAGAGGCAATAATAAAGATGTTATTATTATAATTCTTGTTCATGATAAAGTTTATATTCCATGCTAGAATTGTATTAAGCGGAAACTTTAATACTTGTGTGGTTTGTGAACAACACCGTTTCCCTAGTATGCCTCTATGGACTAGCTCATTGATCAATGATGGTTAAGGTTTCCTAACCATAGACATGAGTTGTCAATTGATAATGAGATCATATCATTAGGAGAATGATATGATGGACAGACCCAAACTAAGCGGAGAAATTAGATCGTGTCATCGTGTTCATCTTTGCGAAGATTTTCTTATGTCAAATATTGTATTCCTTAGACCATGAGATAATACAACTCCCTAGTATCGGAAGAAAGCTTTGAGGTCATCAAACGTCATCCTATGAGAGGGTGATCATAAAGGTGTCTCTCAGGTGATCGGAAAGTATCTATTGGGTTGTATGTATCGAGATGGGATTTGTCCCTCCCAAGTTGGAGAGATATACTTAGGGCCCACTCGGTAATCGATATCAACACCGCTTGCAAGCATGTGGTTAAGGAGTTAATCACAAAGTGATATTGGATTACGGAACGAGTAAAGTACTTGCTGTGAACGAGATTGAACTAGGTATGACGATACCGACGATCAAATCTCGGGCAAGTAAAATATCGCGAAACGAAGGGAATATATATGGGATTGATTGAATCCCGGCATCGTGGTTCATCCGATATGATCATCGATGAATGTGTGGGAGTCAATATGGGTTTCCAGACCCCGCTGTTGATTATTGATAGAAGATCATGTCTGCGCATTCTCGAACCCGAAGGGTCACACACTTAACGTGTCTCTACGCTAGGATAGATTGGATAATTGGTTTATGAGTTTTTGTTCGGAGTCTCGGATGGGATCCGGGACATCACGAGAGGTTCCGGAGTGGTCCGGAGAATAAGATTCATATAAGGCAGGGCAGTTTTTGGAGTTCGGAATTCTTCCGGGTTAATCGGTATTGTACCGAAAGCTTCTAGAACCTTCCGGAGTGGGACCAACGTGGCCCCACTTGTCGGGAGGGGGCG
The DNA here is from genome assembly GCA_910589765.1 of Avena atlantica. Classification (NCBI taxonomy): domain Eukaryota; kingdom Viridiplantae; phylum Streptophyta; class Magnoliopsida; order Poales; family Poaceae; genus Avena; species Avena atlantica. Next base: position 306,918,569 of record OU342736.1, read on the forward strand.
TGGGCCTACGAGGGAGTGCCCTGGACGCATTGGGCCAGGGGCACAAGGCCTCATAGGCCCAGCCGGCCAACAAGGGGATAAACCCTAGTTGGAGCTCCTAGAAGGGGGAGGATTCCTTGCCCCCACTCCTACCTCCCTTGGCCGCCGGCCCAAGGCTTGGAGGAGGGGCAAGGGCTGGCCGCCCCCCTCTATATAAAGAGGGCTGGGGCGCCCCCTCCCACACACCTCCTCCTCCAAGCCCTAGCCGCCCTGCTGCCCCTCCTCTCTCTCTCCCTCCCGACTGCGTGTAGGCGAAGCCCTGCTGCAGAAACTCTCCACCACATACACCGCGCCGTCGCGTTGTAGTTCCAATCCGTCTCTCCACCCCATTTGCTGGACCGAGGAAGGAGGAGACGTCGAGGTGCCGCACGTGTGCATCTCACGGAGGCACCGCCACTTGTGGTGCTAGATCGGATCGGATCGCGAGGAGGAGAAGCGAGTACGACTACATCACCCACGTTCCGACGAATGTTCCGCTGTGCGAATCTTCAAGGGTATGAAGATCTAATCCAATCTCTCTCGTTTTTTGCATCTCCTAGATTAGATCTTGGCTTCCCTCTGTTTGCATCCGTAGAAAATTTTGATTTACTATGCTGCGAAACCCATCAAAGGCACTGTTTTATTTTTAAAAACTCCAAAGGAACCAAGCAGGTTTGGTGAATCATCAAGGTTTTACACTTAAATTTGTGCAGGTTTCACTTTATAAAAATCTACAAAGAATTTGAAATCAAAGACATTTGATTTCATTTGAAATTGTTTCCTGAATATCGAATTAGAAAAAGAAAAAGAATAAGGATAACAGAAATGGGCCGGCGATGCTCTTTCAGCCCAGTAAACAAAACAGCCCACCGGGTTTCCCTCTCCCCCTCTGTTTCTCACTGCAACCACTCGCACCCACTCGCTGACAGCCCGACCCCACCTTGCCCCGTCATCGTCGTCCTCAATCACGTGCGCAGTCACCGCTCCGCCGTTACCTCTCCGCAGTTAAACCCCGTTTAATTCCCATTGATTCAGAGAGTAATCCTCGCCCCTCTCCCGGCTACTTAATCCCCTCTCCACCACGACCATTTGCCCCCACACAACACCCTCTCCTCGCCATCAGGCTGCTCAGATTTCACCAAACTTCGCCGTTGTCCCGACGAACTCTGACGACTGATTCCAGTGAGCTCTCTCCACCCCTTGACTCCTAACTTCTCCAGTACAATCACTTCAACCTTGCGCTTCGTTTGACACCGCTACTGTATGCTAGGACAACCCCGAGCGTCGGCAACGTCGACGACTGAGCCAACCCGACGAGGCACTCAACTCCGGCGAGTAAATCTGGTTAGTCCCGAGCGCGCCTTGCCCTCTCTTTGATACTCACATGACCGGTGTCGCTTCCCGCATCTAACGCACCGCTTATTTCCCTCTGGCATGATCCACAACGTCTGCAACATCGACGAACAGCCGTGCCCGACGATAGGATCTGCTCCGACGAGGAATCCCCACCGTGTCCGTGCGCCCCTTGACAAGCCACTGCCACGTTGAGCTCCAGCACGCCTCTGTGAGTTTGGTAAGCCTCTCCAATCTTTTCCTCGCTTCTTATAGCCGCCGCAACATCGTAGACCGAGCGCGCCGCCTCTCACCCTCGTCACGCGCCGCCAGTTACTGGTCGCTTGATCGATAGCCGTCAGATCTAGATCCAACGCATACGATAGATCACTTATCGAAGGGGTACGTTTTAGATCTGGCCGTGCGTTTTCACTCAGATCGTGCTGCCCAGGTTGATCGATCCACCCGAAGCGGTACGGGTCAATCAGAACACGCCGCGTGGCCTGAGTTTAGATTTAAAACAGAAATTTGATCTATTAGTTATTCAAACGTGTGAAATTCATAACTTTTGATCCACACGTTCAAATTTTACAAATTTTATATCATTGGACTCAGGATAAAGAATGCTATCTGTTTATGCAATGTGTTTAATGTTCTGCTTCTGTAAAATTGGTTATTTTTGCAGAGTCATTTGTAGGATTATTTTGGGTATAGAAATGATTTGAAAAATGATTTAAAGATCAAATAAAGTTTGTTTAGTGTACTTTGGTCTTGTTTATGATTCAATACTGTGTACTTGTCTTGTTTGGTGTAGAAAATCATCACATAGCATTTGCATGCATTCATATATTTTTGTTTGTTATTTTGTTATATGATTTTGGTGTCATTATTTTGTGTGTAGATTTTGGTGCTAATAGTGATTGTGGTTGTGAAGATTGTTGCTACTCCCCAAACTACCAAGGCAAGTGGTGCTTCATGTTTTTATTCCTATATTTCTACCTATGCATTAGAAATATTTTGTATAGGATTTGCATGGTTATTTTGCTAAGTATCTATATGCTATGTTTGGGAAATCCTAGTAGTTGTAGAAATGTTAGAATTTCCTCTAAGTTATGATACTTGCCATTGCCATGCTTAGCCTATCTAGTAGAAACCAAGGGTGGTTTATGTATATTCATGCTATGGAAAATATTTCTAAGTCTTTGAGTTATGTTTTGCTTAATAAAACAACTAAGTGAATGAAACACCTGGGTGGAATGGAAAGAATGGTTTGTGTTGAGTGGTTACACAAGGCCCATTTCTATGGTTTACCTTGTGTATCACACTTTTCTAAAGACACCCAGGAACAAAGGGAATTGAGATGCCAAATGTTAAGAAGCTTCTAGTGCAACCACATGGCATTATGGGCTCTGCCTGGATCATATAGGTGGCAATAACTTAGCCATTTGGACAGTTGGTGGTAGTGGGATGATAGGTTGGAACGCGTCTATTTGGTCTAAGGGAAGGCTTTTGAAAGGTCCTATGTTGGTGAAAATCAAGTCTTGTGGGGAAAGTGCACAACCTCTGGAGATGGAAGAATCTAAGTACTTAGCCATGTCCCTGGTATTGGACAAACTTGAGCATCAAGACATGGAAGCTATCAAGAATCTCCTCATCCCAATTTTCTAAGTTAAAACTTGTGGTTGAACAAGGTTGAAGGTTCACCAATTTCTATTGGTGGTTCCTTGGGAAAGTTTTGTCAAAGAAAAACTTAGTGTTTTCAACTAATAGGTAAAACCTATTTTGAGCAAAGCAAGCCTAAGCTACACGTAGCCAAATTCATATAGTATCTAGATGTTAACATTCTACTAAGGTATCACTTGCCAATACTATTCCAATGTATTGACCCATGTGGCTGTAACTTGTGATGTTGCAGGTTACTCTGATGATGATTAGGGGTTATGAGTCTACACTCAACATGCTTGCCTGTGGCACATGAAGATGAAGACTTATTTATATTGTTATATTTGAACTCTTGTATTAGGCCTGTGGCCATGGAGTTGTAAAAGACTATGTTGTCTCTGGAATGACATGTAATAATGACCTTTATTTCTGTGTACTTCATCTTAAGATGTGGATGCTAGCATTGATCCAGGGACTAGCATTGCAATCACATGGATTTTTACCTTTATAAAGGTGGGATCTTACATCAGTGCAACCTACTGAACCTAATAGTGGCAGCGCCGCTCGGAAATGGTCATCGGAGGGTCATCGACGACGAGCTACTGCGGCGGCCAGCGGTGGTGCTAAAAAAACTAGACCTACGATGCGAATCCGCAAACGAAACTAGGGTCCAGAGATGCGTATGCTTACCCTGATGACGGTAAAGTGGTTGACGAGGACAAGCGTGGTCAGAATCGAGCTCCCCGGCGAGGATTCCGACGAACTCCTGCGAAGGAGAAACGACCAAATTCACCCGCTCCAGTGCTCCCCTTGATGCAAGCTTCTACCCAAAGGATCTATGGAGGAAGGCGCTTCTCCATGACGGCTTAGAATGGTGTGGGAAGACGTGGTTCGACGGCGAGTGGTGGCTCCAGTGAGCTAGGGTTTCGGTCTCGTTCGTATCTGAGAGGATAAGGAGAAGTTAGAGATAGGGATGGAGGCAATGCATCGCGATGGCCTTCTTATCCCCTCCTGGCAATGGCGGCGAGTATCTTGGCGTAACGACGACGATGACGGCATCGGGCGGTGGCGAGCTCTGCCAGCGAGCTGTCTGTGTGTGACGACGACGATGATGGTCGTTTTGCGGATAACCCCCTGACGATCTTTGCTTCTCAACCCGCAGTCCTCCCCTGACCCCACTTGTCAGTCACAGACAAAAAAGGACTAGGCTGGTTACTGGGCTGTTGTGGGCTGCACAGGGGCGTCAGATAGATGTAGGGTGTTGGGCTGCGGACAGGTTTGGTTTTTATTTGTTTTATCCTTTTTCTATTTTCTGTTTTCTTATTCAGATTTGAATTTGATTTATATATTTTGAATTTTTCTTTCCAGGATTTCTTTGCTGGACTATTTCAATAACACTAAAACATAGTTAGTATTATGGGTTAATTTCTTTATTAAATATATCTTATTGTATTCCTAGTATTTTTTTAATATATGAACCCTTTTCAATATTTGTAAAAGCTCTTCCTATTATTTTACTTCCCTCTTTTAGTTATGGATTTATTGAATGATATATTCTTATTTGCTTATCAACTTAATTTTAATTGGCTCATATTTTGAATAGAACTTTTATATGTGTAATGATCCTATATCTTTATTTAATGTATAAAAGTCATTGATATAGTTACTACTACCCTCATTAATTTAGAAAATGTCAATGTATCTATTTTATGATGATAAGTAAGGAGGTTTAGTATTTCAAATTATGATTACTACTCTTGGCTTCAGGGTTTTGTATAAGCTTAGATTCCTTTTAAGAGTCAAGATTTAATGGCTGACATATTGCCTTATGTATATAGTATTTGATGAAATCTTCCTTTTTAATAGGGAGTTGTAATTAAAGTGTTTTATAGAAGTGAGTATACTTAAGCACATATAGTTAGGATGGTTGGAATTAACAGAGATGTGCGTATGTAATTTTCTCTAGGAAAATGTTTCTGTAAAGTGTTATAGACATCAGATGATGGATCAATGGTAATAGATGGATATTATGTTTGAGGTGAGATTTAGAGTTGATTACTTACCAAGATTAAATAGGAAAATGATTTATAACATATAACTATATTTCACAATATTGGAGCTCTAATTAAGGAATTCCTTTCCTAGATATAATACCTCTTTCTATCCATCACCATAGTTAATTTGATGGACTTACTTATTAAAATCTTATTATTCAATATATCATTCTTCTAAACTTATGGATGAATCCAATGAGTTTGATACAAAGGCATTTCATAGCTTTCTCATATCCTTGCTTGGCTGTATTTACTATTCTATTGTTGATAATCTTCCATCCAACCAGTAATTCCTTCAAACTCTACTCCCAAACTTCCTTAACCCTCCATCACTAATCTTTCTCTAAAGTAAACTATCCTTAAAGATGAATAACACCAATTTTATGACTCTATGCTACACTAGCTTTAGTTGAATAACACCATCTTATAAGTACTTAACCCTTATGACTTACACTTTAATCCCTGAATTATATTTATGTGGTTTGCAAAGATTTCTCTAGGATCACTTATCTTTACTAAGGTTCCAATCATATTCTACCCACCAGTATTACCTATACTAAATATAAGCATTCCATGTTGGTGGCCAAAACATTACCATTATAATACTTTAATCATTTATTACTGAAGTTCTTAGTTGGCTAAGTAGGGCTTTATCAATCCTACCTTTTATTGTCTGGAAATTATCTTCTTAGTATCTTATATTGGATTAAGGTTATTAATGGACTATGCCCTCATTAGAAGATTTGAGTAGATGTTCTGATAAGATCAAATAATAGATCAAAGACTAATAGTTAAAGAAGTTGTGAATCAATGGGAAATCATCCAACATTGAGGAACAACAGATATTGAGATAAGTTCCATAAAGATTGTATAGAAAGAAAGATATATATATATATATATAGTGGATGATCTTGACTTAATCTCTTTCCAACTCCAACTCATAAAAAGAGTTTTTAAGGTTAGGTGTTACTATGATACTCAGAATGTATGCAGATGGAATTTAAGATATACATTCTTATTATTTGTTTTATATCCTTAACTTGGTACTTATGAGTGATTATAATGAATTCTATAACATGATCACCTAATGATCAAATATAATTCACATTATTTAAGGTTTAACTTATAGTACATTTGAGCTACCCTTAGATCAAATCTCTCTTAACCACAATGAGATTTTAACAAAGGTCTTATTGAAACTTATCGCAGTCAACTTGATGATCTACTTCAATTCCATCAAGCTAAAAGAAGCTCCAATCACTTTGACAAGATTTGTTTAAAAGCGCGAAAATTATTCGGATTTTCTATGCATGAACGCAATGCACACATCTGGGTTCAACTTATTTCTAGGCTCTAATGCTGGGATGTTGCAACTTGACAGAATTACCATGTGTGCTCGAGAACGTTTGGTCTTTATAAGTATTTCCACCGGCTTGTCCTTTGCTAAGAAAGGATTGGGCCACTTGCTGCGTTTTTTCTTTATTACTTGTACTTTGTTTTGACGCTCTATCAGAAAACCCCTAAAAATTCATTTGCTATGTATTTGCAGAGAGTTCCTGCTCCATACCACTGTTCAGCAGCAGGATAGATCACCCGCAACTGTGGAACAGGTCTATGACCTTGTAGCAAAGGCGGTGAAACAGCAGGAAAAGGCCAACTGTCAGAGGCTTGAGTCTGACCCAGCATATTGCCAGTTTAGCAATCCTAAGCCGCCAAGGGATAGATCTCCTCAGGATGTCGGGTCCTAGATGGGTTCATCAGAACAAAGATGGAGGGATGCACGCAACAGGAAGGAAGCTATTCCCATAACCTCCGACCATGGAGGCAAAGCCCATACACGTCGCCCATCTCCACCGCCCCGATCTCCCCGTCATCACGAAGAACCAAAGGCTCACCATCGTACGAGCATGCCTCCGCCAAGGCAAGGCGGCATCATCATTCGCGACAATGTGGAGCAGCCCCGTCACGATGGAGAGCGCAACCAAGGACATAAGAGCAGGTCGGGTCATGACCCTCCGTGTCCGACAAGCAACCGTGCCAAGTGCAAGGTGTCGCAGGAGGGTAATAGAAAGAAGGATAACCCAGCGCCACCTCCGTCTGCATCACCACCTAGAAGCCACCATGGCAGAGGAGACCCGCATCGTTCACGCAGCCCATCCGCTTATGGCAAGAATAAAAGAGCAAGCCTGGAGCCATACGACGCACGTTCACACCTGGACAAGATTCACGAGGCCCGGGAAGGACCATACCTTGGATCATGTTGCTAAGGACCTATGATACGGACTACAACTTACCCCAAGGGTTTCTGGATAGAAAATACCATCAAGCCCTATGACGGCACCGCCAAGCCAGTTACGTGGTTATAGGATTACGGCAACACGGTGGAGATCGTCGGGGGTAACCCCAACGTTTTCGTCAAGTACCTCCCACTGTTGTTGATGGGCACGGCCTGCCAATGGATCGATGACTTGCCGGAGAAGTCCATCTGCAACTGGTTGGACATGCAAGAAGCATTCACCAAAAACTTCGAGGGTACGTATAAGCGTCCCTGCACTATTGGAGATCTACAGCGGTGCATGCAAGAGAAAGACGAGTCATCTCGCGCCTACCTCTCCCACTGGTTGGATACGAAGAATTCCTGCGCAGGAGTGCACGATCATACCGCCATGGCCGCCTTCATCGATGGGTTGCAAAAAGGTATGTTGCTCCGACATAAGTTGAAGCACGTACAGGACAACCACAGGCTCAATCTCAACTAGATGATCTAGTTGGCCAGTGAGTTCGCGGATGCTGACGATGATGCTCGCGGCTCCTTGCCGGCAATAGCCATTCCAACCCAAGCTAAGAGGAACAACTGCACCAAGCGGAAGAACCCGCCAGAAGAAAAGCAAACCTCCGACATGGTTGCCATGACCTTTGCAGGACGAGGTGATGGTGGAAAGAGTGGCGGAGGATGGGGGGCTAGTCGTGGGCAACAACGAGGTAGTGAAACAACCCCGACAGCGCTCCGCATTCCCAAAACGTACGAGGAGTACCATGATATGCCATGCCTTCTACACCTCGAGGCCAATGGCAAAGCCACTCACACCAATCTTCATTGCAAGTTCGTCAACGACCTCAAGGAGGACCCGGAGTCTCGTTACAAGCAAAGTCGGAAGAACATACCGCGAAGCAAGGGCAAAGAGAAGAAGAAGGAAGAGGAGTCCAAAGATTCAAGTGACATGGACGAGGATGTTGAACCCAAGCACGTCGACAAGAGCGATGGAAGGGGAAAGAACCCCTTCGAGAATAAGGCTGCCGTCTACCACACTTTCCTTGGCACCCCTACTGTCCCGCAACAGAAAACCTCCAAGAGGATACTGATGGACACCCTACCCCTAGTTCCTCAGTACTTGCGCTGGTCGAAGATTCCAATCACGTGGGACTGGAAAGATCACCCAGACCTCATCCCTACGGAGAACCAGTATGCCATGGTCATCAACCCCCTGATTGACGGCAACGAGTTCACCAAATGCATGGTGGATTGTGGAAGCAGCATCAACATCATGTACCTAGATATGCTGCACAAGATGAACTTGACGGAGGCCAACCTAAGGCGGACCAGCACAGTGTTCCATGGCATAGTTCCTAGCCGGGAGGCTCGATCCCTTGGTGCATCACACTTCATGTCGCTTTTGGCGATGTTAATAATTACCGCCAAGAATGCATGACCTTTGAGGTAGTCCCCTTAAAGAGCGTGTACCACATCATCTTCAGACGCGACATCTTCCACGCCTTCATGTCCAAGCCATACTTTGTCTATAACAAGCTCAAGATACCCGGACCAAACGGCATCATCACCGTATCCGGAAGCTTTACCAAGGCAAGGGACTGCGAGATTGGAGAAGCAGCCTTTGCAAAAGCTGTCCTCTACAGCGAATAGTTCAAGGAGATCTAGAGCAAGATCGATGCCATGGAGATGGAGGAATCGAAGAAGCAGATTTATGACTCTGATCCCGCCTTCAAGGCCGCCATCAAGACCAAGCCAGTGGAACTTGTGGTAGGTGATGCCTTCAAGACCACCGCCATTGGGACGAACCTGGACCCTAAATAGGAAAGCGCGCTCGTTGAGTTCCTCTGTGAGAATAGTGACATCTTTGCCTAGCAACCCGCCAACATGAAAGATGTACCTAGGGAACTTGCCGAGCACAGCTTTAATATTGATCCAAAATGCAAACTGGTTAAACAACCTCTATGACGCTTCAGAGACGAGAAGAGATGCGCCATAGGCAAAGAGATAGCTAGGTTACTTAAGGCTAGTTTTATCCGAGAAGTCCTTCACACCCGATGGGTGGCCAATCCTGTACTTCTCCCCAAAAAGGGAACCAAATAATTAAGATTGTGCATTGATTACATCGGCTTGAACAAAGTGTGTCCCAAAGATCCGTTTGCTTTGCCTCGCATTGACCAAGTAATTGACTCGATGGCTGGCTCAGAACTTTTGTGTTTTCTCGATGCATACTCAGGATATCACCAGATAAAGATGAGGAAGTCGGACTAATTGGCCTCTTCATTAACCACACCTTACAACATGTTTTGCTATGTCAAGATGCCCTTTGGGCTGAAAACGCGGGTGCTACCTACCAGCGGACTATGCAGCGTTGCCTCCATGATCAAATTGGTCGGAACGCTCACTCCTATGTGGACAATATAGCAGTGATGTCTAAAAAGTCAAACGACTTAATCTCCGACTTAAAAGAAACCTTTCATAATCTGCAGAAATACAACATGATGCTTAACCCAAAGAAGTGCGTCTTCAGGGTTCCAGTCATCAAATTGTTGGGGTTCATCATTTCCCAGTGCGGAATCGAGGTCAACCCGGAGAAGATCACACTACTAGGAAAATGGCTATAGGTAATCAACACATCCGTGGCTCACATGGTTGAAGTGCCCCACGGCTAAAATAGGCGTTCCTCACCTGTGGGCAGTGCCCTAGTAGTAACTAGAACAACCGTGGCGCACATGGTCATAGTGCGCCACAGATATGTGTGGGCCAAGGCCCTGCTAGCCGCACGCCAGATACCCGTAGCGCACATAGGGTAGGTGCGCTACGCTTGTTAGTGTTTACCGTGGCGCACATGGAGGGGTGCGCTACGCCTAAGCGCATGCCCCTCTGCTCTGTAAAACGGGCAGACACATCCGTGGCGCACTCTGGCATGTGCGCCAAGGATGTTATTATTCCCTGTGGCGCACTGGGGCCACGTGCGCCACGGATGTGGCGACCTTCTTTTTGGCAGCTCCACTTTGTGGACATGTGTGATCATCCAGCACCCCATACTTCACTTTCCCCTTCTTCTTCCTCCTTAGATCTAGTCAGGATCCTTATCCTTCCACTCATTCACCATTTTTAGCATCTAGAACTTGGCTTGGATGTTACAAACGTTATAGAGGAAGCTCTCAGGTCTCTCATCTCCTTCTCCGGTCTCGCGCGCACCTCTCCTTTCCATCTTCTCGTGATCGGTCTCTCATCTCGATAAGTTGTCCATGTAAGGATGTGTTCATGTGTATATCGATGATATGCTCATATGTATGTAGATGATCGATGCTCATGATGTGTGTATGGAGAGGATCGATGGTCATGTGTGTGTATATGGAGAGAGTATCGATGATGCTCATGCATGTGTGTATGGAGAGGATAATGATATGTTCATGTGTGTATGGATCGGTCTCTCTCTCTCTTGTGTTTGTATGTGAACAAGTTGCCATTTGTTTTGCCAAAATGTTGATTCATTTCCAATTTGGCAAGACTTTGGCATTTCGCAAAGGTCCTAATTTTAGGATAGGTCATGCCGAAATTTTCTATCGACCATTGCATGCATGCATGCATGCATTGATTATGTGGTTCTAATAGACTTCTAATTGTACCGTGTACACAGTGCAGGCAAAAATGGTGCTCATAATCAGCGAAGACATTGGGGCTAGATTTTTGAAATGTGCGACGACCGACATGATACGAAATAACAAGACGGAGATAAGATGTCCGTGCAGAAGATGCAAACTCAACATGGGTGATCGACCCAGATTCCGGGAATCTGCAGGCGCACCTGCTCCGCCATGGTTTCATGGATGGATACACTCGTTGGATAAGCGATGACGAAGACTATGGAGATGGTGAAGGTGGGAAACATGACGATGATCATCACGGTGAGAATGGGCGAGATGATGAAGAGTCTCCTGGAGATGGTGAAGGTGCGGAAGCAGACCGGGATGATGATGATCTAGATGCCGAAGGAGCAGACAATGATGGAACAACGTCAGGCTGGGTGCAGGACCCTTATGTGCAAGAGCTACTTCTCAAGCAGACGAGTAACGCCAGGGCTGCCGCTAGAGAGAAAGCCAAGCTTGCGCAACTTGAGAAAGATGCAGTTACTCCATTGTATGAAGGATGCAGGCCCGATGATACCTGGTTGAATGTAACGCACAAGGCTATGGAGATGAAGGCAAAACACAAATTGAGCGACGCAAGCTTCGACGATATGATGGCATTCTGGCACGATCGTCTCCCGGAGGGGAACACATGTCCAACTAGTATCGAGGACGCCAAGAAAATCGTCTGTCCTCTCGATCTACCGCACGTTAGATATCACGTATGCATCAACGATTGCATCATTTATCGGGGCGTGGACGCGGAGAAAACCACATGTCCGATGTGCGGCGTGAGTCGATACAAGAAAGGGAAGAAAGCACCTCGAAAAGTGGTGTGGTACTTTCCTATCACTCTTCGTCTGCAGTGCTATTTCGCAGACCCTAAGGAAGCGAAGCTCATGCGATGGCATGCGGAAAGGAAGAAGCCAGGAGATGACGATGATGACCCCGAAAAGGATGACCTACTGACGCACCCTTCAGATGCTAGCCAGTGGAAAGCATTGGACCTCGAATTCCTAGAATTCAATGGAGATTTGAGGAACATCAGGCTTGGTGTGAGCACCGATGGACTCAATCCGTTCGGTATCTAGAGCAGCACGCACAGCACTTGGCCCGTGTTTGTATGGATGTACAACCTCCCTCCATGGTTGTGCATGAAGAAGAAGTACATAAAAATGAGTATGCTAATTCAAGGGCCGAAACAACCTGGTACCGACATCAATCTGTATCTCGGGCTGTTGAAAGAGGAGCTAGCCACGTTATGGGAATCTGGAGATAATACTTACGACACCGCCGCACAAGATTATTTCACTATGAGAGCTGCGTTGGTCACTATGGTGCAAAACTATCCAGGTTGCGGTTATATCTCGGGGCAGGTTATCCAAGGATTCTACGCATGCATTAGGTGCATGGATAACACAAGCTATCTCCAACAAGAGAAAGATCCAGGGTCTTCGAAAACCGTGTTCATGACTGTAATGCCCCGGAAAATATTCCGAAATAAAATTGCGTGTTAATTTCTATTTTTGCATCATCATGACATCATGCATATTTTTGCTCTAAAATATTTTAACCAAAAGACTATTTTTGCTTTTTAATTAGTCCCTCCTTTATTCTCAAATCAAAATCCTAGTATTTTCCAGATCTTTTATTTGTCTAAAATCTATTTATAAAAGCCTATTTAAAACTAAAATAACTAAATAAAAATAGTTTTATGGGGAGGCAGCCGGCCGGGCCAAACGGCCCAGCTAGCCACCTACTACCCAAACCCTAGACAAAACTAACCCTAATCCTACCGCAGCCCGCACACCACACATGCACCCCACACCCCGCCACCACTCACCAGCACCACACACGCACACAACCGCACTCCACCTTGACCCGTTCCACACACACACACACCAGAACGCAACGCACACGACACCGCACACACACTTGGTCACGTAAACCGACCTAGGCACAACCCACACGCTGCCCGCGACCCAGGCCCGCACGCGAACTCCACGCACGGGACCCGGTCCCCAATCCTCGTCCCCTGCCCATCTTCCTCCCAGAGACCGCGCTGCCGCCTGCGCCTCAGCGAGATCCCATAGCCCTGTAGCACCCGCGTCGCTGCCGGCCTCTGTTCCGCCGCCAGGCCCTCGACCCCGCCGTCCCTGCAAGCCTCGGGCGCCGCCGCTCCGTACCTCTACTCTACTCGCCGAGCGCCGCCAGCGCCATGGCTGCGCGCCATCAAGCCCCCTCTCCATTCCCATGGTGCCCCTTCTCCGGTCGTCGGCCCCATCGTGCCCGTCGCTGCCGCGTGTTTCTGTCGTCCGCGTCCAGCTCGCTGCCACCTCGGCAGGGCACCGCCCCGGCCTCTCTCCGTCGACCCCGGTGTCATCGCCCTCTGCTTCACGTCTGCCCCGTCGCCGCCAGGTGCTGCTGCACCGCAGCGTGACGCCGTGCCTCGGGGATCGCCCCTCCCTGAGCCTGAGAGCTCCATGGTAGCCTTGGCTTGCCTGCACCGTCCAGCTCGAGCCGTCGTCCGGCCCGTGTCCTTGTCTTTGTTGCCACTGTATTCACCGTTCCTCGATCTTCCCTCCGTCCGGCAACCGATGGTGTTGTCCCTGCCTATTGTTCGACATGTTGTTAATGTGGTTTCTACCTCTACATGGGGCATTCCATTCTTTTGGACCTGGTATGGCATGTTGGTTGTTGTCTTTGCCACAGACACGCAGATCATGTGTGTATGCTCGTCTCTGAAGCATCTTTTTGTCCTATGTCGACCGACGCCAAATATCACCATGGTGCCTTTTTCCTCTGTGGGTTCTCGGATATCCGCAAGGTCAAGTTATTCTCGTCGATCCGGTACCTTGGAAGAATGTACCTGGTATCAAGCGAATACTGTACCATCACCAAAGACACTTGGGGAATCACCGACAAGATCTCCTTCACGGAAACTTCAAGTCCTCCTCACGGAATCAAAAGTTCTCCTTCCCGGACCCGAAGACCGATCCCGCCGAAGGCCAAACCCGAACACCCACGGAATTCCAAGATCGACGAAACCCTAAATGTGTGACCCTTTTCCGGTACCCTATTTTAATAAATATAATATAACTCGTGCATATTAAATCATTCATGCTCGCATACATATTTATTTATTTGTCTGGGGTACTTTGTCGATTCACCTCATAATTAATATGGAGCCCATATGCGGGCGAATCTAGTCTAATATTGACTCCATTTAAATTTGTGTAGCGAACCGTTGTCATGCTTTGCCTTGTTAATTCAACATTTAATATGCGCGGTAGTTAAATAACTTGGACCTAATAATAAATATCGGGATCCCGATTCCCTTAATATTGCTAAGTGGGAGCGCATATCGCCATGCCGTGCATCATATCATAAACATGCCGGATCTTCCGCCTAGTATTAAATATTGCATTGGTTGTTCTTTCTAGTGTTTGCTTCTTCACCCGATAGGACGATGAGTGGATGCGAGCTGCGACAATCCTTCGGTTTCCCGACTTTGTCTCACAGGCGAGCATTCTCCCCCTTCTACCTATCTTGCATTTATAGTCTTTACTTCCTTCCTTTGATCTATTGCTAACCTTATTGTCGTTGCTATAGTACCGTTCCTTTCTTTACCTGCTCCACTATATGGCCTTGGTTATCCCATTGCCTTGTTTGATTAGCTAGCTTTTTCCTTGCGAGTCATAGGCATGCTTAGTATCGCTCTCACACAGGTGGAACATGATACCTCGACATGGTTGGTGATAAGATAATTAATCTGATATTGTTGGTTATGGTTTCACCTAATGATAAGGCCCCGGCAGGGACCACCTTTGGGAACTGCTTGAGCCGACCTAGGACCCATTCGTTCTACAATACCAGTTCTGAGTTGATCGCGCTAACCAAACGTGGGGCGTTACAAGTGGTATCAGAGCAAAGGTTTACGATACCCCACTGGTCTAGCTTATAGGATAACCTTGCCAACGGACGTTGTAGAGTGTCAAAACTATTTTGCTACAAATGCGTTGGATAGATCTGATTAGCTCTGATTTTACTCCTTACCTCTATTCTTTCCCCTCTTATCTTTTCGTGTTTTGATCTGGTCTCTTTCCTTCTTCAAGTCCAGGATTTCTCGCGGTTGGGTTTTCGTTGTACCTTTAGGGTTCCGCTTCCCTCCTTTTGTAATGGTGATGCTACATCTGGCTTTCGCTCTATGTAACCTCTCTTCCAATGCTTTCAGTGTTTTGAGACTCCTAAGACGACGACCTCTTTATCTTTGGATCCTTTTTTTCGAAGCTTTCCAAAAACAACTTTTCAAGATCTTCAGTCTAAATTCTGAGAGTTAGTTGCATGATCCTTCTATTCATGAACAGAGTAATGGCTTGAGTGCGGGATGGAGTCATGACCATACCACTACTCTTATCATTCGCTCTTATACATTGATTGGTGGAACCATGCAATTTTACTCCTTCTATAGAAGTTAAAGGTGGCCTTATCTTTGATACCTCTACTTTTGCCTCTCCGGAGTGTTCTCCCGAAGAACGTGAGCAACCAACCCTTGTTGGTGGTGCTGACGAATTCAAGACGGAGCAAGAGTTCTTGTTAGTGGTGTCGCAACCATGGACCTGATGCAAGAAGATCCGAACATTAAACCTCTCTCCCCCGGTACCTCTGCTTGGATCTCGGGACGAGATCCCTTGTTAGTGGTGTCGAGTTGTAATGCCCCAGAAAATATTCCAAAATAAAATTGCGTGTTAATTTCTATTTTTGCATCATCATGACATCATGCATATTTTTGCTCTAAAATATTTTAACCAAAAGACTATTTTTGCTTTCTAATTAGTCCCTCCTTTAATCTCAAATCAAAATCCTGGTATTTTCCAGATCTTTTATTTGTCTAAAATCTATTTATAAAAGCCTATTTAAAACTAAAATAAGTAATTAAAAATATTTTTATGGGGAGGCAGCCGGCCGGGCCAAACGGCCCAGCTAGCCACCTACTACCCAAACCCTAGACAAAAATAACCCTAATCCTACCCCAGGCCGCACACCACACACGCACCCCACACCCTCCGCCACTCGCCAGCACCACACACGCACACAGCCGCACGCCACCTTGACCCGTTCCACACACACACACCAGAACGCAACGCACACGACACCGCACACACACTTGGTCACGTAAACCGACCCAGGCACAACCCACACGCATGCACGCTGCCCACGACCCAGGCCCGCACGTGAACTCCACGCACGGGACCCGGTCCCCAATCCTCGCCCCCTGCCCATGTTCCTCCCAGAGACCGCGCTGCCGCCTGCGCCTCAGCGAGATCCCGCAGCCCTGCAGCACCCGCGTCGCTGACGGCCTCTGTTCCGCCGCTAGGCCCTCGACCCCGCTGTCCCTGGAAGCCTCGGGCGCCGCCGCTCCGTACCTCTCCTGTACTCGCTGAGCGCCGCCAGCGCCATGGCTGCGCGCCATCATGCCCCCTCTCCATGCCCATGGTGCCCCTTCTCCGGTCTTCCGCCCCATCGTGCCCGTCACTGCCGCGTGTTTCTGCCGTCTGTGTCCAGCTCGCTGCCACCTCGGCAGGGCACCGCCACGGCCTCTCTCCGTCGACCCCGGTGTCATCGCCCTCTGCTTCTAGTCTGCCCCGTCGCCGCCAGGTGCTGATGCACCGCAGCGTGACGCCGTGCCTCAAGGATCGCCCCTCCCTGAGCCTGAGAGATCCAAGGTAGCCTTGGCTTGCCTGCACCGTCTAGCTCGAGCCGCCGTCCAGTCCTACGTCCTTGTCTCTGTTGCCACTGTATTCACCGTGCCTCGATCTTCCCTCCATCCGGCAACCGCTGGTGTGTCCCTGCCTATTGTTCGATATGTTGTTAATGTGGTTTCTACCACTACGTGGGGCATTCCATTCTTTTGGACCTGGTATGGCATGTTGGTTGTTGTCTTTGCCACAGACACGCAGATCATGTGTGTATGCTCGTCTCTGAAGCATCTTTTTGTCCTATGTCGACCGACGCCAAATATCACCATGGTGCCTTTTTCCTCTGCGGGTTCTCGGATATCCGCAAGGTCAAGTTCTTCTCGTCGATCCGGTACCTTGGAAGAATGCACCTGGTATCAAGCGAATACCGTACCGTCACCGAAGACACTTGGGGAATCACCGACAAGATCTCCTTCACGGAAACTTCAAGTCCTCCTCACGGAACCACAAGTTCTCTGTAACACCCTCAGAATCGGACCTATGCAAGTTTGAGCAAAATTCGTCAAACCCGCATAGAAACGATTCAAAGGTGCCCACCAGGCACTTTCGTGCGGGTGGAAAACGAAGTAATAACATTACACAACAGTCCTCGATGGGACCCACAGAACAGATATAGATAACAGCGACTCCAAGAGTCAAGAATACAGATATAATGTACAAAGATCCAAATCACCTTGGAAACGATATAGCGTCCGTCTACGGACAAGATGCAAATGGGGCTAAGAGCCCTGAAGAATAACCAATGGCGTCCATAACCCTGCCCAGGCCAAGCCGGAAGGGTAACCCTGCTAACGGCGTCGATCTCAAAACCTGCTTAACAAAAGGGGTGCCGACAAAGGGCAAAGGAAAAAGAAAGAAGGAGCGTTAGTACTGAGGCCAGTACACGGCGAGGCTAGAATTCGGCGGTCCTCGCCTACATAGGTATGGTGGACTGAGCGGCAGCGGCATCATGCACTAAATAACCTATAGAGACTCGATACAACTGGCGAATATCAGAGAGGGATGAGAGTGACCTATCCGGATCCAACCTGAAGCTAACACCAAACAAACCCATCCTGGTGTTTCCCCCTCGAGACCAAAACGAGGAAGTTAACCGAGGAACTCACACAGTTGGCCGTTTTATTTATCCAGTTATAGTTGCGACAATTACTAGTCAGGTGTAGTTTAATCATCCTGATAAAATAAGCAGTGGGTCATTTTATTTAACCATTCCGTTATAGTTGCAGCAATTACTAATCAGATACAGATAGCATGAGATGAACCCAAAACCCAGCAGTTGTTGGTACTTTTATTCAGCCATTCCGTTGTAGTTGCAATACTTACTAGTCAGATACAATTGTCGCAAGCGACAACCAAACAAGCAATTGTGGGCAGTATTAATTAGCCATTCCATTATAGTAAAGCTGATTACTAGTCATTATAAGTCAAATTTATAGCAGTAAACTTTAGTTATGCTTGTCTATGATCGAGAAACTGTGCTCCAAGTCGTCCATATCCGCGGACACGGCTTTTAGAAAGTTTTACCCGGCCGGGGTGCACCAATAGCAACACACACTCGATCAACCTCGGAAAAACCAAATCAAAACCCAACGAGGCCTTCACGACAAAGCAATCACAAGATTCAGAAATATTTCAGGGGGCCACCCCTTAAGTAGATCCCGCAACGGAGTAAGCAAGCTCCGAGACGGCCTCAAGGTCTGCGACAATGGCTGTAAGCGACTGGGAACCCGAAAGTGTGGCTGGGCTTGTCGAGACCGCGTAATCACTCCGCTTACCTAAACAGTACAGTGTGCTCCTCGCACAATCGTAAATAAAGCAGTAAAGCATGGCATAGGTACAGGATAGTAATAAAACCTCAAACTAGTTTGTGGCCCCAAGAAATAAGACGGAATCAAGCTCTGGCTGAGGGGGGTCCCATATACCTCCCGGATGTGGATAGCGTGATAAATCAAGGAACAGGTATCAAGTACTCGGGGTCTTACGGGACACAAGTGGGCGTTCGGAAAACCAAATATTATCTATCACCCACCGATGCCTCTGCTTAATCAATTTTAGTTGTTAAACAGAATTTAAAGTGACGATAAGTAAAACTAGAATCATCTCCAACGTCGACAGGCGGCAATACATCAACAACTGTGGCACTTGACGACACGCAACAGCACTTGAGCAAGCATCTACGACGCGCAAGTCCAACTATCTACCAAACAACAGGTAATAGGATGTGTCCAAGGCAATATAGGGCTGCAGGGAATATCACAGGTACGGAAACTATAGCATCGCAACACAGATAGCAATAGATCAACAGGAGGGAATAAAGACTATAAAAGTAAGATAGGTAGAAAGGGGGAGATGCTCGCCTGAAAACATTGTCGAAGGGTTCATCCGAAGATCGGGGCGAAGCTCACATCAACTCAACGGCCTTATCCGCGAAGAACCAAAACACTAGAAGAAACACCAGATGCAATATTTAAGACAGAGGCGGAAGATCGGGAATGATGCATGCATGATGGATGACATGGCAAAGGTGCGATGCAGTTAGGTCATATTAAGTGGAACCGGGGTCCCGACAATTAGTTAGATGGTTCAAGTTATTTACCTATCCCGCAAATTAAATGTTGTTTAACATGGTAGAAGATAGCACCGGGTTCGCTACACAAATTTATATGAGGCCAATATAAGACTAGATTTGCCCGCATATGGGCCCCATATTTATTATTAGGTGAATCGGCATAAGGCCCCCAAACCACATGAATGCATGCGAGATGACAATTAAAAATGCAACAAGTTGTTATGTTATAAAGATAGGGTTCGAGGGAAAGGGTCACACATTAGAGGGGGCTCGACGAACTTGTTAGGGTTCGACGAACTTGGGGTTCCGGGGTTCGGGGTCGGTCTCGGGGTCCAGGTTTCGACGGAACGTTCTCGGGCTCCGGGGTCCAGAGTCTTCGGATCGGGGTAGATCTTGTCGAATCCGGTAAGCCGGACTTGGTTTGGTGTCGGGGGCGAAACGGGTGCTTCCGGGTCGGTGTCGTTCTTGTCATCGGCCAGATCTTGTCGGGTCCCACGGGGGCGTTCTTGCCGTTGCGCGGGTCTTGTCGGGTCCGCGCCATCGAGTCGGCCTTGGCTTCGGGGTGAAGTGCTTGTCGTTCCGGAGTCTCGGTGTCCTTGGGTCCGATTGTGGATCTCGGCGTCCTCGAGGGGGTTACTTGCAGTATCCGGGCAGAAGGCCTTGCGGTTTTCCGTGTCTGCGGTTCCTTGAAGGCGTGCTTGTCATCCGTGATGGCGTACTCGATGTCCCGAGAAGATCTAGGCGTTCCGTGTAGACGACCTCAGCGTTCGGGATCTTGACGGGCTTGGCGGCCTTGTAGAAGATCTGGTCGATGATTCTTCTAGCGATTTCCGGGTGTGCCGGTGTCGAACTTGGGCTTGGCGTCGATGGTCATTGGCGTTCCCCATCGGACCGCAGAAACGCGTATGCAGGCAGAACTTGTGGCGGGGCCGGCTCGCGGGGCTCGCCGGGAGGAGCGGAACGCGCGAGGCAGGGGTCGAGGCCGACGCGGTCCTGGGCCCGGGGCAGAGGTACGGCGCCGGAGGAGGGGGTTCAGCGGCCGAGGGGGCCCGGACGCTTGCTCAGGGACAGGGGCTCGGCGGGACCCGCGCGCGAAGAAAGGCCAAGGCGAGGTGGAGCTTGCGGCGAGGGGCTTGCAGACGAGGCGCCGGCGAACTGCTGCTGCCGCCTGGGGAAGGTGGCCGGCGCGAGGACGGCGGAGGGAGCTGCAGGGGGTGGGGCGACGCGGCGGGGGGGCCGACGGGGTTGGGTGCTGGAGACGGGAGGAGCTTGGAGGGAGGGGAAACAGGCGGCCGCGGGGGAGGTCTGAGAGGCGGGCAGAGCGGCCGGGGCGGTGCTCGCAGCGGACGGAGCGAGGGCGGTGGGCGACGGGGCGCGCCGGAGAGGGAGAGAAGCGGGGCGCAGGAGGGAGCGCGCCGCTGGGGGAAGAGGGCGAGCTGAAGGGATATGATCGGGGGGCTCGGCGCGCTGGGGGAGGGGCGGTGCAGGCGTGGGAGAGAAGAGGCGAGGAAGGGAGGAGGAAGGTGAGGACGCTCGCGCGCGTGCGCGTGGGGAGCGCGTCGGGTCGTGGTGGGACCCAGGGGGCCACGCGGTTTGTGGGGGTGGACAGGTGAGAAGGGACTGCGCGCGTGGGGGCCCAGCTGCAGCGGGTGGGGTGGACTGGTATGCGGGTGAGGCTTGGTGTGCAGCGCATGTGTGGTGGGGGCAGGGGCTGTGTGAGGCTGAAGAGAGAGAGGGGAGAGGAACAAGTGGCAGAGTGTGAGTGGAGGGGGTGAGGGGAGAGGGTGAGGTGGCATGCTGCCATTGGGTGGGGTGAGGTGGAGGTAGAGGGCTGGGTAGGAAGATGGGTAACTCTAGGATTTAGATGGGGCTGGTTGGGGTGGACCGTTTTGTTGTATACGGGGGTGGTCGTTCGGGTCGGGCTGACCCGTTCGACTGCCCCCACTAAAATAATTTAAGTTTTTATTTGTTTTATTAGTGCCGTTTGCAAAATGATAGCATTCAAACAAAAATAATCCGGAGGCCGGGCTTTGCATTTGAATTAAGATGGGGCGTTTGGGAAAACAAATCGGGCTTTGCGAAATAGTTTTATGCAAACAATGCATGGCGATGACTATGCAATGCACAAATTCGACGCGATTTTCTAGTAGTGGTTTTGCGGGATGCCACATTCTCCTTCCCGGACCCGAAGACCGATCCCGCCGAAGGCCAAACCCGAACACCCACGGAATTCCAAGATTGACGGAACCCTAAATGTGTGACCCTTTTCCGGTACCCTATTTTAATAAATATAAAATAACTCGTGCATATTAAATCATTCATGCTCGCATACATATTTATTTATTTGTCTAGGGTACTTTGTCGATTCACCTCATAATTAATATGGAGCCCATATGCGGGCGAATCTAGTCTAATATTGACTCCATTTAAATTTGTGTAGCGAACCGTTGTCATGCTTTGCCTTGTTAATTCAACTTTTAATATGCGGGGTAGTTAAATAACTTGAACCTAATAATAAATATCGGGATCCCGATTCCGCTTAATATTGCTAAGTGGGAGCGCATTTTGCCATGCCATGCATCATATCATAAACATGCCGGATCTTCCGCCTAGTATTAAATATTGCATCGGTTGTTCTTTCTAGTGTTTGCTTCTTCACCGGATAGGACGATGAGTGGATGCGAGCTGCGACAAGCCTCCGGTTTCCCGACTTTGTCTCACAGGCGAGCATTCTCCCCCTTCTACCCATCTTGCATTTATAGTCTTTACTTCCTTTCTTTGATCTATTGCTAACCTTATTGTCGTTGCTATAGTACCGTTCCTTTATTTACCTACTCCACTATATGGCCTTGGTTATCCCATTGCCTTGTTTGATTAGCTCGCTTTGTCCTTGCGAGTCATAGGCATGCTTAGTATCACTCTCACACAGGTGGAACATGATACCCGGACATGGTTGGTGATAAGATAATTAATCTGATATTGTTGGTTATGGTTTCACCTAATGATAAGGCCCCGGCAGGGACCACCTTTGGGAACTGCTTGAGCCGACCTAGGACCCGTTCGTTCTACAATACCAGTTCTGAGTTGATCGCGCTAACCAAACGTGGGGCGTTACAAGTGGTATCAGAGCAAAGGTTTACGATACCCCACTGGTCCAGCTTATAGGTTAACCTTGCCAACGGACGTTGTAGAGTGTCAAAACTATTTTGCTACAAATGTGTTGGATAGATTTGATTAGCTCTGATTTTACTCCTTACATCCATTCTTTCCCCTCGTATCTTTTCGTGTTTTGATCTGGTCTCTTTCCTTCTTCAAGTCCAGGATTTCTCGCGGTTGGGTTTTCGTTGTACCTTTAGGGTTCCGCTTCCCTCCTTTTGTAATGGTGATGCTACATCTGGCTTTCGCTCTATGTAACCTCTCTTCCAATGCTTTCAGTGTTTTGAGACTCCTAAGGCGACGACCTCTTTATCTTTGGATCCTTTTTTCGAAGCTTTCCAAACACCACTTTTCAAGATCTTCAGTCTAAATTCTGAGAGTTAGTTGCATGATCCTTCTATTCATGAACAGAGTAATGCCTTGAGTGCGGGATGGAGTCATGACCATACCACTACTCTTATCATTCGCACTTATACATTGATTGGTGGAACCATGCAATTTTGCTCCTTCTATGGAATTTAAAGGTGGCCCTATCTTTGATACCTCTACTTTTGCCTCTCCGAAGTGTTCTCCCGAAGAACGTGAGCAACCAACCCTTGTTGGTGGTGTCGACGAATTCAAGACGGAGCAAGAGTTCTTGTTAGTGGTGTCGCAACCATGGACCCGATGTAAGAAGATCCGATCATGAAACCTCTCTCCCCTGGTGCCTCTGCTTGGATCTCGGGACGAGATCCCTTGTTAGTGGTGTCGAGTTGTAATGCCCCGGAAAATATTCCGAAATAAAATTGCGTGTTAATTTCTATTTTTGCATCATCATGAAATCATGCATATTTTTGCTCTAAAATATTTTAACCAAAAGACTATTTTTTCTTTCTAATTAGTCCCTCCTTTAATCTCAAATCAAAATCCTGGTATTTTCCAGATCTTTTATTTGTCTAAAATATATTTATAAGAGCCTATTCAAAGCTAAATAAGTAATTAAAAATATTTTTATGGGGAGGCAGCAGGCCGGGCCAAACGGCCCAGCTAGCCACCTACTACCCAAACCCTAGACAAAAATAACCCTAATCCTACCCCAGCCCGCACACCACACACGCACCCCACACCCCACCGCCACTCACCAGCACCAGACACGCACACAGCCGCACTCCACCTTGACCCGTTCCACACACACACCAGAACGCAACGCACACGACACCGCACACACACTTGGTCACGTAAACCGACCCAGGCACAACGCACACGCATGCACGCTGCCCGCGACCTAGGCCCCCACGCGAACTCCACGCACGGGACCCGGTCCTCAATCCTCGCCCCTTGCCCATCTTCCTCCCAGAGACCGCGCCGCCGCCTGCACCTCAGCGAGATCCCGCAGCCCTGCAGCACCCACGTCGCTGCCGGCCTCTGTTCCGCCGCCAGGCCCTCGACCCCGCCATCTCTGCAAGCCTCGGGCGCCGCCGCTCCGTACCTCTCCTCTACTCGCCGAGCGCCGCCAGCGCCATGGCTGCGCGCCATCAGGCCCCCTCTCCATTCTCATGGTGCCCCTTCTCCGGTCGTCCGCCCCATCGTGCCCGTCGCTGCCGCGTGTTTCTGCCGTCCGCTTCCAGCTCGCTGCCACCTCGGCAGGGCGCCGCCCTGGCCTCTCTCCGTCAAACCCGGCGTCATCGCCCTCTACTTCACGTCTGCCCCATCGCCTCCAGGTGCTGTTGCACCGCAGCGTGACGCCGTGCCTCAGGGATCGCCCCTCCCTGAGCCTGAGAGCTCCATGGTAGCCTTGGCTTGCCTGCACCGTCTAGCTTGAGCCGCCGTCCGGTCCCGCGTCCTTCTCTCTGTTGCCACTATATTCCCCGTGCCTCGATCTTCCCTCCGTCTGGCAACCGCTGGTGTGTCCCTGCCTATTGTTCTATATGTTGTTAATGTGGTTTCTACCACTATGTGGGGCATTCCATTCTTTTGAACCTGGTATGGCATGTTGGTTGTTGTCTTTGCCACAGACACGCAGATCATGTGTGTATGCTCGTCTCTGAAGAATCTTTTTGTCCTATGTCGACCGACGCCAAATATCACCATGGTGCCTTTTTCCTCTGCGGGTTCTCGGATATCCGCAAGGTCAAGTTCTTCTCGTCGATCCGGTACCTTGGAAGAATGCACCTGGTATCAAGCGAATACCATACCGTCACCGAAGACACTTGGGGAATCACCGACAAGATCTCCTTCATGGAAACTTCAAGTCCTCCTGACGGAACCACAAGTTCTCCTTCCCGGACCCAAAGACCGATCCCACCGAAGGCCGAACCCGAACACCCACGGAATTCCAAGATCGACGGAACCCTAAACGTGTGACCCTTTTTCGGTACCCTATTTTAATAAATATAATATAACTCGTGCATATTAAATCATTCATGCTCGCATACATATTTATTTATTTGTCTGGGGTACTCTGTCGATTCACCTCATAATTAATATGGAGCCCATATGCGGGCGAATCTAGTCTAATATTGACTCTATTTAAATTTGTGTAGCGAACCGTTGTCATGCTTTGCCTTGTTAATTCAACATTTAATATGCGGGGTAGTTA
Organism: Avena atlantica; assembly: GCA_910589765.1. Lineage (NCBI taxonomy): Eukaryota > Viridiplantae > Streptophyta > Magnoliopsida > Poales > Poaceae > Avena > Avena atlantica. The sequence continues at coordinate 306,943,601 of OU342736.1, forward strand.
AATAACTTGAACCTAATAATAAATATCGGGATCCCGATTCCGCTTAATATTGCTAAGTGGGAGCGTATATCGCCATGCTGCATCATATCATAAACATGCCGGATCTTCCGCCTAGTATTAAATATTGCATCGGTTGTTCTTTCTAGTGTTTGCTTCTTCACCGGATAGGACGATGAGTGGATGCGAGCTGCGACAAGCCTCCGGTTTCCCGACTTTGTCTCATAGGCGAGCATTCTCCCTCTTCTACCTATCTTGCATTTATAGTCTTTACTTCCTTCCTTTGATCTATTGCTAACCTTATTGTCGATGCTATAGTACCGTTCCTTTATTTACCTGCTCCACTATATGGCCTTGGTTATCCCATTGTTTGTCCTTGCGAGTCATAGGCATGCTTAGTATCGCTCTCACACAGGTGGAACATGATACCCGGACATGGTTGGTGATAAGATAATTAATTTGATATTGTTGGTTATGGTTTCACCTAATGATAAGGCCCCGACAGGAACCACATTTGGGAACTGCTTGAGCCGACCTAGGACCCGTTCGTTCTACAATACCACTTCTGAGTTGATCGTGCTAACCAAACGTGGGGCGTTACAAGTGGTATCAGAGCAAAGGTTTACGATACCCCACTGGTCCATCTTATAGGTTAACCTTGCCAACGGACGTTGTAGAGTGTCAAAACTATTTTGCTACAAATGCGTTGGATAGATCTGATTAGCTCTGATTTTACTCCTTACCTCTATTCTTCCCCTCTTATCTTTTCATGTTTTGATCTGGTCTCTTTCCTTCTTCAAGTCCAGGATTTCTCGCGGTTGGGTTTTCGTTGTACCTTTAGGGTTCCGCTTCCCTCCTTTTGTAATGGTGATGCTACATCTGGCATTCGCTCTATGTTACCTCTCTTCCAATGATTTCAGTGTTTTGAGACTCCTAAGAAGACGACCTCTTTATCTTTGGATCCTTTTTTTCAAAGCTTTCCAAACACCAATTTTCAAGATCTTCAGTCTAAATTCTAAGAGTTCGTCGCATGATCCTTCTATTCATGAACAGAGTAATGCCTTGAGTGCGGGATGGAGTCATGACCATACCACTACTCTTATCATTCGCTCTTATACATTGATTGGTGGAACCATGCAATTTTACTCCTTCTACAGAAGTTAAAGGTGGCCTTATCTTTGATACCTCTACTTTTGCCTCTTCGGAGTGTTGTCCCGAAGAACGTGAGCAACCAACCCTTGTTGGTGGTGTCGACGAATTCAAGACGGAGCAAGAGTTCTTGTTAGTGGTGTCGCAACCATGGACCCGATGCAAGAAGATCCGAACATCAAACCTCTCTCCCACGGTGCCTCTGCTTGGATCTCGGGACGAGATCCCTTTTTAGTGGTGTCGAGTTGTAATGCCCCGGAAAATATTCCTCAATAAATTGCGTGTTAATTTCTATTTTTGCATAATCATGACATCATGCATATTTTTGCTCTAAAATATTTTAACCAAAAGACTATTTTTGCTTTCTAATTAGTCCCTCCTTTAATCTCAAATCAAAATCCTGGTATTTTCCAGATCTTTTATTTGTCTAAAATCTATTTATAAAAGCCTATTCAAAACTAAAATAAGTAATTAAAAATATTTTTATGGGGAGGCAGCCGGCCGGGCCAAACGGCCCAGCTAGCCACCTACTACCCAAACCCTAGACAAAACTAACCCTAATCCTACCCCAGCCCGCACACCACACACGCACCCCACACCCCGCCGCCACTCACCAGCACCACACACGCACACAGCCGCACTCCACCTTGACCCGTTCCACACACACACCAGAACCCAACGCACACGACACCGCACACACACTTGGTCACGTAAACCGACCCAGGCACAACGCACACGCATGCACGCTGCCCGCGACCCAGGCCCGCACGCAAACTCCACGCACGGGACCCGGTCCCCAATCCTCGCCCCTGCCCATCTTCCTCCCAAAGACCGTGCCGCCACCTGCACCTCAGTGAGATCCCGCAGCCCTGCAGCACCCGCGTCGCTACCGGCCTCTGTTCTGCCGCCAGGCCCTCGACCCCGCCATCTCTGCAAGCCTCGGGCACCGCCGCTCCGTACCTCTCCTCTACTCGCCGAGCGCCGCCAGCGCCATGGCTGCGCGCCATCAGGCCCCCTCTCCATTCCCATGGTGCCCCTTCTCCGGTTGTCCGCCCCATCGTGCCCGTCGTTGCCGCGTGTTTCTGCCGTCCGCTTCCAGCTCGCTGCCACCTCGGCAGGGCGCCGCCCCGGCCTCTCTCCGTCGACCCCGGCGTCATCGCCCTCTGCTTCACGTCTGCCCCGTCGCCGCCAGGTGCTGCTGCACCGCAGCGTGACGCCGTGCCTCGGGGATCGCCCCTCCCTGATCCTGAGAGCTCCATGGTAGCCTTGGCTTGCCTGCACCGTCCAGCTCGAGCCGCCGTCCAGTCCCGCGTCCTTGTCTCTGTTGCCAGTGTATTCCCCGTGCCTCGATCTTCCATTCGTCTGGCAACCGCGGGTGTGTCCCTGCCTATTGTTCTGCATGTTGTTAATGTGGTTTCTACCACTATATGGGGCATTCCATTCTTTTGAACCTGGTATGGCATGTTGGTTGTTGTCTTTGCCACAGACACGCGGATCATGTGTGTATGCTCGTCTCTGAAGCATCTTTTTGTCCTATGTCAACCAATGCCAAATATCACCATGGTGACTTTTTCCTCTGCGGGTTCTCGGATATCCGCAAGGTCAAGTTATTCTCGTCGATCCGGTACCTTGGAAGAATGCACCTGGTATCAAGCGAATACCGTACCATCACCGAAGACACTTGGGGAATCACCGACAAGATCTCCTTCACGGAAACTTCAAGTCCTCCTCACGGAACCACAAGTTCTCCTTCCCGGACCCGAAGACCGATCCCGCCGAAGGACGAACCCGAACACCCACGGAATTCCAAGATTGACGGAACCCTAAATGTGTGACCCTTTTCCGGTACCCTATTTTAATAAATATAATATAACTCGTGCATATTAAATCATTGATGCTCGCATATATATTTATTTATTTGTCTGGGGTACATGGTCGATTCACCTCATAATTAATATGGAGCCCATATGCGGGCGAATCTAGTCTAATATTGACTCCATTTAAATTTGTGTAGTGAACCATTGTCATGCTTTGCCTTGTTAATTCAACATTTAATATGCGGGGTAGTTAAATAACTTGAACCTAATAATAAATATCGGGATCCCGATTCCGCTTAATATTGCTAAGTGGGAGCGCATATCGCCATGCCATGCATCATATCATAAACATGACGGATCTTCCGCCTAGTATTAAATATTGCATTGGTTGTTCTTTCTAGTGTTTGCTTCTTCACCCGATAGGACGATGAGTGGATGCGAGTTGCGACAATCCTTCGGTTTCCCGACTTTGTCTCACAGGCGAGCATTCTCCCCCTTCTACCTATCTTGCATTTATAGTATTTACTTCCTTCCTTTGATCTATTGCTAACCTTATTGTCGTTGCTATAGTACCGTTCCTTTATTTACCTGCTCCACTATATGGCCTTGGTTATCCCATTGCCTTGTTTGATTAGCTAGCTTTTTCCTTGCGAGTCATAGGCATGCTTAGTATCGCTCTCACACAGGTGGAACATGATACCTCGACATGGTTGGTGATAAGATAATTAATCTGATATTGTTGGTTATGGTTTCACCTAATTATAAGGTCCCGGCAGGGACCACCTTTGGGAACTGCTTGAGTCGACCTAGGACCCATTCGTTCTACAATACCAGTTCTGAGTTGATCGCGCTAACCAAACTTGGGGCATTACAAGTGGTATCAGAGCAAAGGTTTACGATACCCCACTGGTCCAGCTTATAGGTTAACCTTGCCAATGGACGTTGTAGAGTGTCAAAACTATTTTGCTACAAATGTGTTGGATAGATTTGATTAGCTCTAATTTTACTCCTTACATCTATTCTTTCCCCTCTTATCTTTTCGTGTTTTGATCTGGTCTCTTTCCTTCTTCAAGTCCAGGATTTCTCGCGGTTGGGTTTTCGTTGTACCTTTAGGGTTCCGCTTCCCTCCTTTTGTAATGGTGATGCTACATATGGCTTTCGCTCTATGTAACCTCTCTTCCAATGCTTTTAGTGTTTTGAGACTCCTAAGACGACGACCTCTTTATCTTTGGATCCTTTTTTTCAAAGCTTTCCAAACACCACTTTTCAAGATCTTCAGTCTAAATTCTGAGAGTTAGTTGCATGATCCTTCTATTCATGAACAGAGTAATGCCTTGAGTGCGGGATGGAGTCATGACCATACCACTACTCTTATCATTCGCTCTTATACATTGATTGGTGGAACCATGCAATTTTACTCCTTCTACAGAAGTTAAAGGTGGCCTTATCTTTGATACCTCTACTATTGCCTCTCCGGAGTGTTCTCCCGAACAACGTGAGCAACCAACCCTTGTTGGTGGTGTCGACGAATTCAAGACGGAGCAAGAGTTCTTGTTAGTGGTGTCGCAACCATGGACCCGATGCAAGAAGATCCGAACATCAAACCTCTCTCCCCCGGTGCCTCTGCTTGGATCTCGGGACGAGATCCCTTGTTAGTGGTGTCGAGTTGTAATGCCCCGGAAAATATTCCTCAATAAATTGCGTGTTAATTTCTATTTTTGCATAATCATGACATCATGCATATTTTTGCTCTAAAATATTTTAACCAAAAGACTATTTTTGCTTTCTAATTAGTCCCTCCTTTAATCTCAAATCAAAATCCTGGTATTTTCCAGATCTTTTATTTGTCTAAAATCTATTTATAAAAGCCTATTTAAAACTAAAATAAGTAAATAAAAATATTTTTATGGGGAGGCAGCCGGCCGGGCCAAACGGACCAGCTAGCCACCTACTACCCAAACCCTAGACAAAACTAACCCTAATCCTACCCCAGCCCGCACACCACACACGCACCCCACACCCCACCGCCACTCACCAGCACCACACACGCACACAGCCGCACTCCACCTTGACCCGTTCCACACACACATACCAGAACGCAACGCACACGACATCGCACACACACTTGGTCACGTAAACCGACCCAGGCATAACCCACACGCATGCATGCTGCCCGTGACCCAGGCCCGCACGGGACCCGGTCCCCAATCCTTCGCCCCTGCCCATCTTCCTCCTAGAGACCGCGCCGCCGCCTGTGCCTCAACGAGATCCCGCATCCCTGCAGCACCCGCGTCGCTGTCGGCCTCTGTTCCGCCGCCAGGCCCTCGACCCCGCCGTCCCTGTAAGACTCGGGCGCCGCCGCTCCGTACCTCTCCTCTACTCTCTGAGCGCCGCCAGCCCCATGGCTGCGCGCCATCAGGCCCCCTCTCCATTCCCATGGTGCCCCTTCTCCGGTCGTCAGCCCCATCATGCCCGTCGCTGACGCGTGTTTCTGCCGTCCGTGTCCAGCTCGCTGCCACCTCGGCAGGGCGCCACCCCGGCCTCTCTCCGTCGACCCCAGCGTCATCGCCCTCTGCTTCACGTCTACCCCGTCGCCGCCAGGTTCTGCTGCACCGCAGTGTGACGCCGTGCCTCGGGGATCGCCCCTCCCTGAGCCTGAGAGCTCCATGGTAGCTTTGGCTTGCCTGCACCGTCCAGCTCGAGCCGCCGTCCGGTCCCGTGTCCTTGTCTCTGTTGCCACTGTATTCCCCGTGCCTCGATCTTCCCTCCGTCCGGCAACCGCTGGTGTGTCCCTGCCTATTGTTCGACATGTTGTTAATGTGGTTTCTACCACTACGTGGGGCATTCCATTCTTTTGGACCTGGTATGGCATGTTGGTTGTTGTCTTTGCCACAGACACGCAGATCATGTGTGTATGCTCATCTCTAAAGCATCTTTTTGTACTATGTCGACCGACGCCAAATATCACCATGGTGCCTTTTTCCTCTGCGGGTCCTCGGATATCCACAAGGTCAAGTTCTTCTCGTCGATCCGGTACCTTGGAAGAATGCACCTGATATCAAGCGTATACCATACCGTCACCGAAGACACTTGGGGAATCACCGACAAGATCTCCTTCACGGAAACTTCAAGTCCTCCTCATGGAACCACAAGTTCTCCTTCCCGGACCCGAAGACCGATCCCGCCGAAGGCCGAACCCGAACACCCACGGAATTCCAAGATCGACGGAACCCTAAATGTGTGACCCTTTTCCGGTACCCTATTTTAATAAATATAATATAACTCGTGCATATTAAATCATTCATGCTCGCATAAATATTTATTTATTTGTCTGGGGTACTTTGTCGATTCACCTCATAATTCATATGGAGCCCATATGCGGGCGAATCTAGTCTAATATTGACTCCATTTAAATTTGTGTAGCGAACCGTTGTCATGCTTTGCCTTGTTAATTCAACATTTAATATGCGGGGTAGTTAAATAACTTGAACCTAATAATAAATATCGGGATCCCGATTCCGCTTAATATTGCTAAGTGGGAGCGCATATCGCCATGCCATGCATCATATCATAAACATGCCGGATCTTCCGCCTAGTATTAAATATTGCATCGGTTGTTCTTCCTAGTGTTTGCTTCTTCACCGGATAGGAGGATGAGTGGATGCGAGCTGCGACAAGCCTCCGGTTTCCCGACTTTGTCTCACAGGTGAGCATTCTCCCCCTTCTACCTATCTTGCATTTATAGTCTTTACTTCCTTCCTTTGATCTATTGCTAACCTTATTGTCGATGCTATAGTACCGTTCCTTTATTTACCTGCTCCACTATATGGCCTTGGTTATCCCATTGCCTTGTTTGATTAGCTAGCTTTGTCCTTGCGAGTCATAGGCATGCTTAGTATCGCTCTCACACAGGTGGAACATGATACCCGGACATGGTTGATGATAAGATAATTAATCTGATATTGTTGGTTATGGTTTCACCTAATGATAAGGCCCCGGCAGGGACCACCTTTGGGAATTGCTTGAGCTGACCTAGGACCCGTTCGTTCTACGATACCAATTCTGAGTTGATCGCGCTAACCAAACGTGGGGCCTCTGAGATTCCCCCTCAACTACCGACGCTATTCGTATATCCAGAGGGTTACAAAATTGGTGTTCCATTTGGTGCATACACATAATATGTCCTCGGACATGGGTGTGTTGATATGTCTTCAGACTTGATGTTTTGGTGGATTGCCATGGCTTGCATACGTAAATCACGGTACACGGTGGCGGCACCCACCGTGTGTACAAGTTTCCCCGCAGGACCCGATCCACCAGTAGGCGCAAACGATGTGCCTTCCTTGAGAATGGTCGTACCTCTTGGTTGGTTCCCCACAGTAGGTGATGCCTCTGGATATGCGCGTAGTTAAGGGACAGTTCTTGTTGTGAGATTCGGATGGCACGCGTAATATGTTGCCTGATGGTTTGAGCATGCGTTTGGGTATAGTAGTGCACCCCTGCAGGGTAAATCTTTTCGGGAAGCCGTGTGTCCACGGTTATGGACGCCTCAGGAGTACAGTGTCATGATCATAGACAACACCACTAATTTTTTGCCCCTAATAATATGATTAGTAACTAGCCTTATCAACTAAACACCTGCTTAACTAAAATTGCCACTGTGTGCGTTCCGCAAGGGGACTTCCTCGACTGGTTTTCGAGGGGGAATTCTTCGGATGGGTTATGTTTGGTGTTATATATAGTTATCGTGTAGTGCTCTCTTATCTCGCTCTAATAGCCGAAGTTGTAGCGTGTCTCTATAAGTTAGATAGTGCAAGCTTTGCTGCCGCTAAGCCCATCATACCTATGTAGGCGAGGAGCGCTGAATTCTAGTCTCGCCATGTACTGGCCTCAGTACCGACCGCTCTCTTCCTGCTTTCCTTTGCCGTTTGTCGGCACCTTTTGGCTTGACAGGTATGTGATTGACGACGTTAACAAGGATACCCTTCTGGCTTGGCCTGGGTAGGGTTGGACACCGTTTGGTTATTCTTCAGGACTCTTAGTCCCATTTGGATCTTGTCCATACTTGGATACTATTTTGCTTTCTTTCTGATTTGTATCCTCATATTGTATCTTTTGTATTCTTGACTTGTTGAGTCGTTGCTGTATATATAAGTTCTTGTGGACTCTGTTGTAAACTACTGTGATGTAACTACTTGTATTCAAATGCCACCCACACGAAAGTGTCTGGTGGGCATCTTTGAATCGCTTCTATACGGATTTTGGCGGGAAATGCTAAGATCTGCATAGACCCGATTCGGGGGCGTTACAATGGCGCACCGGAGGTGGCTCGGCAAGAATGATCCATGGAGAAAACACGGAGACCTGTTCGATGGCAAATCCGAGACCTGAGGAATTCCAGAGCATAGGAGCAGCGAAGAAGTGGAAGAGTTGCTGAAAAACTGGAAAGATTGTCCTAAGCATAGAAAGAAGCGAAGGAGGAAGCAAGACAAGCCGCTGATGAAGGTATGGAAAACAAGGTCTGTTTTCTGGGAGTTGCCATACTGGAAGTTTCTCCGCACGCCTCATAGCCTCGACATCATGCATATCATGAAAAACGTGTGCAAGAGTCTGGTCGCCACCATAATCAACATGCTAGATAGGACGAAAGATGGTCCGAAAGCAAGGCACGACCTGATATTCATGGGTATCCGGAAGGAGCTTCACGGAGGATGCACTACTCCTGATGATCAGGAATATGACGATGATCATGAGTTGGAGACGGCACAAGGTCGTCGGAAGGGTAAAAAGTTCAAGAAGAACGAATATTACTGACCTCCTTCTTGCTTCACTCTAAGCCAGGATGAGATCAAACAGTTTTTCAAGTGCCTTCTAGGAGTCAGATTTCCGTACGGCTACGCGAGCAAGATAAGAAGATACCTAGACGAGGCGAAGCAGAGGTTCAGTGGCATGAAGTCTCATGGTTGTGCCGTGCTAATGACGCAGGTATTTCCAGTTGCACTAAGAGGGATAATGGACGAGCACGTCCGTGAAACGTTATTTGGCCTCTGCAAGTATTTCGATGTCATCTCTAGGAAGTCGATTGGCGTGAATCATCTTGGGAGGCTATAGGAGGAGATCGTGGTGATACTATGCGAGCTTGAGGTGTACTTCCCACCCGCATTCTTCGACATTATGGTGCATCTGCTGGTCCATGTCGTGGAGGACATCGTCCAACTCGGCCCGATGTTCCTCCACAACATGATGGAGTTCGAAAGGATGAACGGACACATCAAAGGATACGTTCGCAACAGGTCCCGTCCAGATGGAAGCATAGCCAAGGGCTTTCTGGCCGAAGATTGCATCTCTTTCTGCTTGAATTATCTAGACATCGAGAACCCTGTCGGTCTTCCCGTCAACAGGCACCTTGGCAAGCTCGACGGATCTGGTCACCAAGAGGGTCGTCGCATACTGCATGCAGACTTCGATTTTCGACGCGCAGACTTTGATCGAGAAAACCTTGTCGCGCTACAGCATTTAGAACTGATCGATCCTTGGGTACAGAAGCACAAAAGGTTAATCGAGAAGAAGTACAGTGACCGGGGCATACAGAGGACGCAGGGAGAAATAATCAAAGAGCACAACTCAAATTTCACGCGTTGGTTTAGGCAGACGCTCCTTGATAATCCCCCGCAATCGCATTCTTCTGACACGGAAAAGATCATATTCACCTTGTCGCAGGGACCAATGCAAAACCTGGTGACCTATCAAGTGTATGATATCAACGGCTACACATTATACACTGAGGAAAAGGACAACAAGTGTGATTATCAGAATTCAGGCGTAACGTCGGAATTCTACACCGATGACAACGTGAAGGAAAGATACTACGGAAGAATCGAGGAGATCTGGGAGCTCGACTACTATGGAGAAAAGGTGTCGATGTTCCGTGTCAGATGGGCAAAGAGTGTCGAAAGAGAAGACCGGTATTTCACAACCATGGTTATACCCGAAGCAGCCAAATCCAAGGCCACCGGTGCGAACATGGCCGTGAAAAATGAACCATGGGTACTGGCTACCAAAGTGGACCAATGTTTTTTCATTACCGACCCGACAAAGCCTAGCCGTGTTGTCGTGAGGAGAGGAAAAAGAAACATCATCAAAATGGATGGAGTCGCCAACGAGCAAGACTTCGACCATTACAACGATCCAAAGATTGAAGATGACGACGACTATGATACAGCAACATACATCAAAAGAAGAAAAAGGACAACCCTACCCAAAAAAGGTAGCCCGTTCGAAAGAAGAAACATTAAAGTGCCGGGGCTTAATTATTCAACCGCGATAAAGAAGGGAAAAAATATTGTAAAACGCTAGCTCAAAAAATATTGTAAAACGCATGGTCGAAAAAGATTGTAATATTCATGGATAAATTATTATGAAATTTAGTTATACTTTGAATCATATTTGTACCACTTTTATGACATATATTATCACTTTTGGGCATTTTTGGAATATTTAAAAGTATTTTTAAAAATAAAACATAACTTGTATGGCATATATCACCACTTTTGGGCATTTTTTGGAACATTTATAAGTATTTTTAAAATGAAAATAAAAAAGGGGGCACCAGGATTCGAACCTAGGTGCTCACAAGTTTAGAATAGAGCAGTGGGCAGAACCAATGGGATAGGCAAGTGTAGTTGCTAGAAGGAGTGCTGCAGCGTTGTTATAGAGTGGTTACAACCCATATAGACGTAGCGCACTAGCCCGATGCGCTACAGATATCCGTAGCGCACTCTGGCATAGTGCGCTACGCCTATCTGGGTTGTATCCACGTCATCATTCCCAACTCTCCCCCATCTCACACACTCATCGATCCCCATCTCTCCCAGCGCGCTCGATCCCCCCCCTCGCCGCCGCTGTGCTCGATCCTCCAGCCGCCGCCGCCGCACTCGATCCCCCTAGCAGCCACCACTCGAGGAGGAGGCCGTGGAGGAGGATCCCGTCAGCGTCCAAGGAGGAGGCACACGCGCGTGTCCGAGGAGAAGGAGGAGGCCGCCCGTGTCTGAGAGGACGAGAAGGCCGTCGTTCGCTCATCGTCGTTCGCCCGCCAACGTCATCCTCGTCTTAGAGGTTAGACCCTCCCCTCTCTCCCTCTCTCCCTCTCTCCCTATCTACACAGGTTAGCTAGGGTTTGAGGATCTCGGAGATCATCGCGAAGTTGTCGATGTAGATGAACCTGGCTTGTGGGAGGTTGACGTTCAGCGTGTTCACCATGCCCTTCACCTTGCTATTGAAGGGGGCGATGAGCTCGTCCATGTCCGGCGAGCACATGTTCGTGGGGCTCCTGCCGCGCATGTTGGGGATGCACGCCATCGACCCCACCCCCGCGATCACGAACCGACGGGCACCCAGGTTGTACAGGCTGGTGAGCTGCTTGGTGTAGTGCTGGACGGGGAGCATGGAGTACTGTTCGCCGTTGTACTCGTTCCGGGTGTTGTAGTTGGGCATCAGGTAGTTGTTCAGGTAGTCGTTGCTGCCCATGCCTACGTAGAAGATGCTGCGCCCCAGCAACGACGACAGCTTCCCCGCGTCGATCTTACCCTTGATCTGGTTCAGAGTCGTATGGAAGTTCTTGATCTGCTGGTTGAACAGGATGCGACCAACCTGGACACCAGCACCACGGGTTTTAGCTACCCGTAAATCTGCTAGTACTACCAAGTAGCAAAAACACTCGGCTTCAGGAGCAGGGCGCGTACAAAGTTCTGGCCAGTGTTGTCCAGGATCCCGGCGGCCGCTGAGGCGTAGTTCACGCCCTGGAGGGCGCCCACGCCATTGTCGCCGCTGGAGGCCTCGGTGTTGGATGGCAGCAGGTTTTGTTAGCAGTATACTGACTGACATATGGAAATTGCTTTTGTTAGAAGTAGATTGCTTTAGTTAACAGTACATAATCCAGATGTCTAGGGAATTTTTGATCTTCCCCAACCTGCTACTGAACTGATAGGATTTGAACTGTGATGGTACGTAGGATTTGAACTGATAGAATTGTCTAGGGAATTGTATGCTAGCTTCAGTACTTTTATCTGTCAATATTGATGGTTTCTACTGTGATGGGTGTAAGTTTAGATGGTAGATACTCAATATCACTTTTACTGTGTAGGGTGTAGGTTTTTATCTCATCAGATAAGCATACTCAATATCACTACATAGTGTTAATATGATTTGATGGTTTATACTACTTAAAATGCTGGAGAACATAGTAGTAGCTAGCTAGCTGGATGTACTGCTTTTGCAAAGAAAAATCTGGATGCATGTGCTGTATATGTGCTGCTGGCTGTACTGCTTTTGCAAAGCTACTGTTTTGCAAAGCTACTGTTTTTGCAAAGCTATCTGGAGCTACTGCTTTGGTAAAGCTACTGTATGTGCTGCTACTATATGTGCTGATGGTTGCTACTACTATATGTGCATGTGCCGCTGGCTACAAAAAACTACTGCGCTGCTACTACTATATGTGTTGCTGGATCTGGCCATTTATTTTTATATACCTAGTATTGATCTTGTGGTTGTTGTGCTGGTAATGTGCTGGTAATTGACGAGGTTTGATCTCGTCAATGCCCATTGTTATGGACTTGGGTTTTGGAGAAGATGGGGATGCTGGAGATCGTGGCACGGTTAACAGACAAGCAACCAGGGGACACGAGATTTACCCAGGTTCAGGCCCCCGGAGGGAAAACCCTACTCCTGCTTGTCTGCTCTTTGATTACGGCGGAACCGAAGGTTACAGGGTGCGCAGATTCGATCTGGCGAGTTCTCTAGGTATATTGCGTACGTGTGTAAGTCGTGTGTAGTCGTGATCTAGGGCTATTGTGTACGTCGTGATCTAGGGCTATTGTGTACGTCGGTGTAGTCGTCTCTCCTCCTCGTTGGACCCTCCTAGCCTTTATATATGGGGAGGCTAGGTCTCGGGTGCCGATACGAGTAGGTTCCAAGTTGTATTCAAACTCTAGTCTTGAGCTTTCCTTATCTTGTGTGCTTGGGAGTCTGTGTCCATAGGGCTCCATAGCAGCCGAAACGTCTTGGGCGTCCTGGACCCTGGCAGGTCGTCGAGTGGGCCTTCCGTCGGGCTGGACCAAGTATGCTAACATCGGGTACCCGTAGGGCATATCCATGTCAGTAGCCCCCAAGTGTCCATCCGAAACATAGATTCGGGTGGAGACTTAGTTGTCTTGAACCTTGTATTTGGATGTCGGAGTCGAAAGTTGTGTCGAGTGCGAAGCACTTCACCCGGAAGTTCATCGGGTCAGCTAAATTTGTTCGGCTGTTGTAAAGAAATTGACATCGTGGACGTAGTCAACACAATGGACTATAGGGTGCGCGACCAGCGCTCCCTATGGGAGTAGCCCCCGAGTGTCTGTTCGAGTCGTAGACTCGAGCAGAGACTTTAATTCAGCCGTTGTTTGCTTCAGGTCCGTAGGACACAATTTTTTTTTCGGATGCTTGAATCAATCCTCCCTATGGGAGTAGCCCCCAAGTCCGTAGTGGAGTCGTAGACTCGGCGTAGGACTCAAAGATCTTGTGTGTGCGCGACCATCGCTCTAGTTTGGAGTAGCCCCCGAGTGTCTGGCGGAGTCGTAGACTCGGATAGAGACTCGAGTATTGTATCTTCTAGACGCAGTCGACAATCTCGCGGGTGCACCGCTGACCCGGAAGTACATCGGGTGTGCGACCAGCGCTCCCGGAAGTGCATCGAGTCAGCGTCTCACGCATAAGGAGCAGGGAGTCAATGTAGCGGGGTGATGCGGCATTTTAGCCGGAAGGACTCGATGTTGCGAATGAAGTCGACGTCGTTTCTTCTGTCGGGTGAGCGGCCAACGCCGCGTCTTCGTAGCATCAAGCGATGCAACCATCCGAGGAGGGACTCGACTCGGGTCTTGAGTTTATGGCGTAGCCAGTCGTCGACTCCTGTTGGAGGACTAGATAGAATAGCTCGGCACAGTCGGCGTTTTTGTAAGCTGCAGAAAACATGAATAATTGTGAAGTACTTGTATCTTGTAAGGAATATTTGCCTTTCGGCTTGTATAGTAAGATTCTGGTGCCGATCGAGTCGACATTTTGCACTGCATGCTAGGCCTTTTCGTTAGCCTGATTACCCTTAGTCTCAGTACCTTGCCGAGGCACTCGGAGTTCAAGGATTCGACGATCAGGCAGAATCAGCTACTCGGGCTGTCGCGTTCGAGGTGCTCGAGTGCGTGGAGCCGATGGCACAGTAGGTTACTCGAAGAGGGCGCAGCCCCCAAGTGTTTCGAGTGCGAGTTAAAAAAGGAAATCAGCTCTGAGTAGAGGGAAACTTAGCTTTATTGGTAGTTGTCGTGGACGGAGTCAACGCGGTAGCGGGCCACACGGCGGACGTAGTCGACGCGGCGGACCACGGTCACAGCAGCGATGGGTTCCTGGGGTCGATGGCGGCAGCGAATTCCGCATCCGAAGATTGTCGCGGTCGAAGACCGCACGGGGTCGCCACATCCGAAGGATGTATCGGCTCATCGCAGCCGAAAACCGCATTGGGTCGCCGATGTCGAGGGAGCCCCCGAGTCATGGTCGCTGAAGCCGATGCGGCCAATTGCGGCAATCAGCAGGTCACCGCAGCCGAAAGCCGTATCGGGTCACCGCAGGCGAAAGCCGTATTAAGGTAACCAAATCAGATCCACTTCTAGTAGACGAAGAATTGTAGATTGTAGTGGATGGGACCGTCGCGATCGCACAATCAGCGTCCCCAGTTCCCACAGACGGCGCCAATTGACGAGGTTTGATCTCGTCAATGCCCATTGTTATGGACTTGGGTTTTGGAGAAGATGGGGATGCTGGAGATCGTGGCACGGTTAACAGACAAGCAACCAGGGGACACGAGATTTACCCAGGTTCAGGCCCCCGAAGGGAAAACCCTACTCCTGCTTGTCTGCTCTTTGATTATGGCGGAACCGAAGGTTACAGGGTGCGTAGATTCGATCTGGCGAGTTCTCTAGGTCTATTGCGTACGTGTGTAAGTCGTGTGTAGTCGTGATCTAGGGCTATTGTGTACGTCGTGATCTAGGGCTATTGTGTACGTCGGTGTAGTCGTCTCTCCTCCTCGTTGGACCCTCCTAGCCTTTATATATGGGGAGGCTAGGTCTCGGGTGCCGATACGAGTAGGTTACAAGTTGTATTCAAACTCTAGTCTTGAGCTTTCCTTGTCTTGTGTGCTTGGGAGTCCGTGTCCATATGGGCTCCATAGCAGCCGAAATGTCTTGGGCGTCCTGGACCCTGGCAGGTCATCGAGTGGGCCTTCCGTCGGGCTGGACCAAGTATGCTAACATCGGGTACCCGTAGGGCATATCCATGTCACTGGCTGTGCTTGTGCTTGTACGAAGCACTTTATTATATCGTGTATGCAGGTTCTTGTATGAAATGAGTCCCGATTTTTGCCGGAATGTTGATTAACTTCCGTTTCGACAGAAATCGGGCACTCCTAGTTTAAGAAAATTAGCAAAGGTCATGCCGGATTTTTCTGTGCATTTAACCAATTATTTGTTTTTTATTAGTGCAAAGATGTGTGACAACAACGAGGCTGGATGTTCTAAGCGCATCGGCGCTGAAGGAGAACACAAACCTTCGAATAAACAATTGACATTTTGGGAGGCGGCCCAGCGGCTAGAAGACGATGAAGAATACCATCCTTCAGAGAGCGAGGATGATGATATGGAAGACGTGGAGGAAGAAGCCGAAGGAACGGCGGGTGATGAAACCACTGATGGCGGCGAGGGCACAGGGAGTGGTAGAAATCCTCCTAAGAAGAAGAAGAAGCCGAAGGAACAGCGCCCGAACACGGTCGGCACCGTTAGGGAGGAAATTACCGAAGTAAGCCCATCAGGGGTTCCTTTGGAGCCCACCCTTGTCGTCAAAGGGTATGGTGGGCAAGTGGCAGCGATCACCCGGACAACCATCTCGATTAACACCGACAATCTCCGGCATGAAGATAATGGCCACTTGCGCACACTCCTCTTCGAGAAGCTGCACGCAAGATACAAGTTTCCCGCTAAGTACCAGAACACAAATTATCATGGGAACGAAGTAAACAAATCCGCCCTCACAAAGATGAGAACCGCCCTGGCCAGCTGGAGAACCCGGATAAAGAAAAGATCTATAAAGAAGGCAAAAGTCTCGAGGAGATCCAGAAGATTGACCCGCAGATCACCGAGATCAGTTCCAGGAGTTCAAGGAGAGGTGTGAATCCGAAAGAGCCCTGGCCAATAGTAATCGGGGAAAGGTGCTGCAGGAGATGAATATAGGTCATCACCATCTCGGATCTGGTGGATACAGAACCGCGGAGGCCAAATGGAATAAGGAGGACGAAGAGTATAGATCCAAGGGGATAGAAAACCCCTTTGCGAAATTCGAACCCAGGCAGGTTCGAAACTTCATCAGGGCCCGTTACCATGTGGACCCAAAAACGAAACAACTCACCGCGGATCCTGCGGTGAAGGAATTCGAGGAAATTGTGGTAAGTAATCTAATTACTGCGGATCAACTTGATTGTATTCTAATCGATGATCTAAACGATTCACTATTACTTCTTTTGCAGGAGGAGGAAATTGTTGCTAGTCATGGATCCCAGGGTTCCTCATCCTAGGAGTCGACAGCGGCCACCCGGTGGGATAACCCTTTTAACAGGGTGATGAACCGGGCCAAGAAAATAGAGCCGGTTACGAAGAAGACGTCGTTGGCTGGCCGTCTGGCCAGCCTCGGGGGTAAGAATTGGGTGGATCATTTTGGTACACCGCCAAGGACACATGTGGCACCGTCGGGAAGGAGCGAGGAGGAAAACCGCGAGGTTCAAGAACTTAAGGAACAAGTGGCGCGGATCCCGCAGATCCTCCAAGACAACCTGGCAATCACCCTCACGTCCTTCCTGCCTACCTTGGTGGAGTCAATAGCGAACTGGAGTGCGGGTGGTCGAGTAGGGCCGTGCCCGATTCCAAGCATGGTCAGCAGCCACTTGAACAACGCGGCACCGACAAATCAGGCGAACTACGTGTTCATGACTCCGCCCGCTAGCACCGCGGAGCCACAAGTGTTGGTGACTCCCCCTTCCATCACCGCGACACCGGACATGTTGGTGGCCCCTGCCATCGTCGCGGCGGCACCAGAGCTCCAAGCACCCGGTAGGGAGAATACACCGGCGGCTAGCACCGTGCCATCAAGCAGCCCTTCCGTCTCTTGCACGCCCGTCGCCGTATGCGGTGCCTCAACATTAGCCGATCTCGACGCCATCGCCGTAAACAAATTGCTTTACCGCCTTTCACGACATCTATTACACTTATGGCATCTCTGACGACGCCGTACATGTTTTCCGTAGACGGATGTTCCTTGCACTCTCTTATGCTACATGAACAACGAGCTGAGGGATGTTGCCAAGGGTACCATCGTTCAACCCTTGCAGCACACGTTCCACTCAAGGACGATGCCATATAGCGTGCACAGGGTTAAAATTAGTCGGGTGCTAAGGGGTTGCGATGGCCTAGAACCTCCCATTCAACCCCTAGGAGCGGATGAAGAAGAGTCAGCTGTCCTCGGAAGTTTCTTTGGCTTATTCTTGCAATGGCCAAAGAGCATGATCCGTTTGGGGACGGCGGGGGCCATCACGCCACAGACAACAGCACCGCATGTCGTGCCAGCGACAAGCTGTGGCAAGGCCCCCTTACCGCCCTCGCCGTCACCTCCACGCGGTGGGTCGGATGATCATGTTGATGATATGCACATGGCGCAGGATCCGGCCGAGGACGACGAAGACTGGAATGATCACTTCTTCAACACTCAGTTTAGCAACGAAGACCTAGCTGGTGGCCCCACAGAGAAAGCCACTATCACCAAGCGTCTGTTTGGTTCTCAGGAGACGCCTCCAGCCTGCGCCTTTATGGAGCCAGCTGATACAACCAACCGGCCCTTTATTCTAAGCCCTGACACACTACATAGGGCGGCCAGTGCTCAGATTGCGGTGCCTTCCCGCTTTCCAAAACAAAAAAAAGGGCAGGAAAAGAAAATCTAGCAGCTCGAGCCAGCCGGTGGCGTCAACTGCGAATCCGATCAGGTTTCGGGACAGGACACCAAGACCCGAGGGTATTATGTGGAGGATTCATGTGGAGGGTGAGCCCATGCTACCTAAGAATTTGCGGAGGCTCGCCAGTTTGGAACTATAGAGTGTGCATGATGGCGTGCTAACGATAGAGAGACGCCTTCTATCGAAAAAAGATCCCTCGCACCCGGTATTCGTGGTTAAGGTGCCACCAGGCTTGGGCTTCATCGACAATGCCCCTACGGATCTGTTCTTCCTGCGGTTCGACGATATCTTCAATATGTTACACCTATACCCGCTGCACTATACCATGGTCCGCCTGTTTTCTCTCAGCCTGGCCATGAAGATCATTAGAGAGAACACACCGGGCATCGCTATAGTGGACCCCTACTACATGCGTGACGGATGCTTGCGTTCCCCCGCTGAACGACGTATAGTGGCCTCGTACCTAAAAAGAATCCTCGTGGCGAACAAGATAAAGGAATACATTCTCGTGCCTCACTTTCCCGAGTAAGTCGTTATTCACTCGCCACCGTCGATTGGCTTTATTCGATTATCATCATTTTTTTCCAACACATTCCATTTGAATTTTTTCTGCAGAGATGAACACTGCACGCTCATCTCTTTATCTCCGAAGCATTCCCACGCCACGTATTTCGACTCGGGGAGTCTAGAAAAGAAGAAAAACTACGACAAGATCAAGGAAGTTCTGGATGATGCTCTCACTGGCTATGCCTCGATGGAAGGCACCACCTTCATGTGTATGAAGGTCAAGTTCGGCAGGCATGTCTTCAACCATGTAACGGAGTTCCCCTGCGTGAAGCAGCCGGAAAACAGTAAGAAGGAAGCCTACTACGCACTCCATCACATGAGGGCGTTCCTACTTGACCAGCAGAATTCTACGCCGCCAGATCATCTCAAACAGTGGGCCGAAGCAAAGGCTAAGATCACTGATTTAGATATTAGACAAGAGATGTATCTCATCCAGCAGAAGTTTGGGGCAATCATCTTTCGTGATGTCATGACTTTGGGGGTGATCTTCTACGGAGGAAATATCCCGAATAACCGTAACATAGAAGATCGCCTAGAGATGCAGGGTGACTATAGGAAGTTCATGACGAGACAAGGCGTCCTCCCGTTCCCTAAGCCGAGCCAGAAGGCTTGATGTTGGCCTAGTTGTAGTTACAAACTATAGATGACCTTTGTGTGTATGTGGACAAGTGTACATGCTACTGTACTTATCTTATTAGGTTTTTTTGCTTACTCTTTGGTCCTTTGCTCATTTTGGTCCTTCTTTTTTTCCTTACTTTATTAGTCTTTTTTCGAGAATAATGCCGATGATTGAAATGTCGTGGCACAATATATATGTGAATGTGCTACGACGGGATTGTGAGCCTTGTGATATGCACAAGTCCAGGTGTTATGTATCCTACTTGGCTCACAGTTCCATCGTAGCATATTCCTGTGTCCAACGACCTATGTATATATATATGAGGCATTCTTTTTGATTTACTTTGGTCTTTTTCGAGAATAATGCCGATGATTGAAATGTCGTGGCACACTATATATGTGAATGTGATGTGATGGGATTATAAGCCTTGTGTTATGCACAAGTCCAAATGTTGTGTATCCTACTTGGCTTACGGTTCCATCATAGCATATTCATGTGTCCAACGACCTAGCTAGTTATATACGAGGCATGCTTTTTGAGTTACTTTGGTCTTTTTCGAGAATAATGCCGATGATTGAAATGTTGTGGCACGCTATATATGAGGAATGTGCTGCGATGGGATTGTCCGCCTTGTGCTATGCACAGGTCCAGGTGTTGTGCATCCTACTTGGAGGACAGTTCCATCATAGCATATTCCTGTGTCGAACAACCTAGTTATATATGAGGCATGCTTTTTGAGTTTGGTCTTTTTGATTTAGGAGTACTTTCTATAAGTGTATCTTCATATGCGACTTTAATTATATATGTTTTTTTTCAATCACCGGTTAATTATTATTGTTAACTTGTAGATGACGTGGTACTTCGTGTACAAGGGACGGGTTCCCAGAGTCTACGATGATTGGGAAGACTGTCGGAAACAGGTGCACCGTTTTAGCGGCAATAGCTACAAACGGTACAGCACTATGGCGGAGGCGGAAGCTAGATACACGCGCTATCTAACGGGAGTTAGGACGAGGAACCAGATGAAGACCTACACCTTCGTCGCAGTGATCATGCTTATCTTCTTTGGTTGTTTATCTCGCGTTTGTGTCTAGCTAGTTTAGATGTCTAGGTGATCTTCCAAGCTCTAACTTGTTCGATCGACACATGTATATGCCTGGGTTACTGGGTAAGTTTCCCTTTATGATTTCATTTATATTTCTTGTTTCTCTCTTTCTATTTCTAAATTAATTTCTACCTTTTTGTGGAGCTCCACTTTCCGCAAAGTCGAGCAGTCAGAGTATGACAGCTCATACTACTCGGCCTCCTTCACCCTCGCCTCCGGAGGATATTCGCATTCCCAGTCCTCCCCGTGATGATTCTCCTCCCAGGCCGACTAATGTGCCCCCTTGACAAGATGAGCCCATTTCTCCCCCCGTTGTCGCTGATGATTCCCCTATGCCGGATCACCCGGATCACCCGGCCGAATCTGCCGCCCCCTTAAGACTCTAGAGGTTTCCCCCAATGATCCTTTGACCACCACAGCTCCAAATCCTGCTCCAATTCCCATCGAGGATTCCACTACCTCAGACCCTTCAGAGACTGTTGTTCCTCCTGCCGCCAAGGATGTGGCCCCCAGTGCTGAAGTTGTTGCCCCTGCCGAAGTCTCTACCAAGAGCAAGAAAGTTGTTGTCACTAAACCCTTGCCATCTCAGAAGGGTCCAACAAGCTCTTCTCAGCCCAGCATTGCTGATATACGTCATGATGGAACTTCCACTGCTAAACCTGGTGTCGCCCTTGCTGCCAATACTCAACTTATTCTTCATAAGAGTCCGGCGACGGCAGTTACGCAACAAGCCCGAGGTAAAGTGTTGACCCGTATTGAGAGCGGGAAAAGCCTCAGCTCACTGGTGAAGTATGCCAATAACTGGAATGTCGCCGATCAACTTGAAAGCAATCCGAGTAGCCAACCATTCCAACTTTCCGACATCAGCAGTCGCTTGCATATGGCTACTAAGATGGTCCTTCAAAGTGATAAGATGAACGAGGTAAGCGCCTCTGTTGATATTTCGTCTATTATTCATATGATACCATACACATACTTGATTCGGATCTGTTCTACTTTGTGTAACTTGTTGTCATCTTTCAGGTTGCCCCATGATCGGCGGACGTTGCTCTTTGTGCACAAGAAACTTCAAGATAAGTTTGGGCAAATTGTCCCTGTTGTGAAGAAAACTGGTAAACTATCTGGTTCGTTTAGTTTATCTTATCCTTGTGAAAGATTTAGTTGTTGTACCAACTTTTATCTTGCTATTGTGCAGCTAGTGTCAACAATCTAAATACCTGTCTTACCAAGAAAGTTGGTGCTCTTGAAGGTCAGTACTCCTTTTTCCTTTTAATTTGTCGACTTTTTGTTTGAGGTAAATTTTGGGTATCTTACGACCTCCCGGCTTTGGTATAGCCGAGTTACGAACACTTGCAGCGTCGCATCAAGAATGCATACCTATGCGTGATGCTGCATTTTTTAGAACAAGTTGCCGCTCATTCGGCACAACTCAAGGAAAAGGATGACGAGATAACCCGGTTACGCGCCGAGGTTGAATCTCTTAAGCTCTCCCAGAAGTCTGAGTTAGAGAAGGTTGATCAGGATTTCTCTGAGGAAAAGGACCGACTAAGTCTGCGGCTTCAGAAGGGCAAAGAACTTCTTGATGCTGCCGAATTAAAGAACCAGGTGATGAGCGATGAAATCACTCGTTTTGAGAAGAGTAGGATCGACTGGTCCCGGGATCTCCAGAAAATGCTGAGTTACATCCATCATAAGTTTCTGTCTCTCATCGAGTTATTCTTTTCCCTTGCTTATCTTAACTTATATGACGTTCTTTCATGTAGATCATTTCCCAGAAGCTAAACTTGTGAGCTCCAAGGCTGTGATTTCTGCTCGCGAGCGCCGAGGTGTTCCGGTTTCTCCGAATCAAGAGTATTCCATGGAAGATTTCCTGATTGCCGTTGGCGCTGCTATTGGACCAATGAAAATTATGGGAAGAGATCTGGTGCAAGAAGCTATTCGAGCCTACCATGTTCTCTGGCCGAATGACCCGGATATTGATGAGGTAGAAGTGCTTGTGGCGAGACTGATGGAATCTCACACTCAACTTAACCTCTGGAGGGAATCTGCTTGGAGGGCTGGTGCTGATATGGCGCTCACAGCTGTTTTGTCATGGTACGAGGACCTCCCCCTCGATATTCTGATGAACTTGCGCACTGGCTCTCCTTGGATTGAGAATCCAGAGTTCTTTTATCGCCGCCAAACCCGTGCCTTCCAGCTTATCGAGTATGCTGACGTGCATCATTGGATCGAGGGGCTGAGTTTTCTTCCTAACCCGGCCGATAATGCCTAGGCTGGAGATGAATCTGGTGGTGATTCGGATGATCAAGATGAATCAGAGGATGGCTCTGATAATGCTGATGATTCCAATGACAACTCAGATGGGGATGGTGACGCTCGGTCGTCCTCCAACGGAACTGAAGTTTCTCGAGCCCAAGGTGATGTCTCCCAGCAGCCAGAGCTGGCCCCAGGCATTACTACGGCCTCCGTCGATGCCGAGGTAACTTCTACAGAGGCTCAAACAACCTCGGAGTGCCTAGTTCTTAATGATGCACCTCTGAAGGAAACTGAGGTTATCTCGACTACATCCGAGACACCCATGTCCGAAACTCCTGGTGCTGCTACTGTCCCTCCCACGGGTGATTCGGCCTCTGTCGATGTTTAGGCTCAACTACTCTTATTTATTTAAGTCCCCGGTATGCCGGGTGTATGTTGTCTTTGAAAAAGTTATCCTCCTTTTGGTACAATGTGAATCGTTCTACCTTTGGCCTCTGATGCCCTGGTAATTGTTGTTACTCTATCTAATTGAGTTTATGTGAATCGTATCTTTGCTTTGCCAAACTTTAACTTCGTAAATTGGGGTCATATTTTTCATATGACTGGTTTTTGTTTGGCGTCCATCTTGTGTTTCTTATTCATTCTTGGTTGTAAAACCGTCGGTTTTGCATTTTCTCCTTGAAGGACTATGAGTTTTAAGCCCATACATCCTTTTAAACTGATGGAGTTACTACCCTTTTCCGAGGTATCTGTTGGTAAAACAATATAGATAGGGTACTTTCCTCATTATACCCTCGACTTGCTGATGTTGTCATTTGTGTGGCTATGATAGTACAAATTGTTGGTTGTTTCCCCGCGTTATTTCTTCAGTTGTCGAGGCAAGTTTATATTGCATCTATGATTGATGAAAGATTAGTCGAGGCAGTCCCCGAGTTATTGTTTGGGCTTCTGAGGTCCCATCTACACCCAAATGAACAGACAGTACAGGGTAGTCCCCGAGTTACTGCTTGAGTCACGGAATTTTCATACATACGCCAAAAAACAACAGACAATATGAGGCAGTCCCCGAGTTATTGCTCGGGTTTCCGAAGTTTCATACACGTGCAAAAAATAACATACAATATGAGGCAGTCCCCGAGTTACTGCTCGAGTCGCCGAAGTTTTATACATAGTTAAAAAATGACAATCAATTGGGACAGTTTCCTAGTCATTGCTCGAGCTGGCAAAATTTCATATATATTTAAAAATGATGGATAACATGAGGCAGTCCCCGAGTCACTGCTCGGGTTGCCGAAGTTTGATGCATAGTTAAAACTGAGGAATAAAATGAGGTAGTCCCTGAGTCACTTTCGATACATGTTTGATACACTGATTTGATGCTTTTAAGTGTAGAATAGACGAAGTAAGGCTATGTTTCATGATCTTTTTGATTCATCTCCGGCCTTGCTTGCCTTGTTCTTTTCTGGTGCCTGAGCGTCGATCAGGTAGTATGCATAATTGTGTAATGCTTTACTCACGATAAATGGTCATTCCCATGGGGGTGAAAGCTTATGCATGCCGGCTGTTCGTTGCACTAGCCGAAGAACTAGATCTCCTTTTTAAAAAACTCTTGGACTGACCTTTTTGCTATGATATCGTCTGAGATCTTGCTGATAAATAGCTGATCTTGATAATGCCAATTCCTTTGCTTCCTCTAGCAAGTCCACATCGGCACTCCGTGATATTTCGTTTACCTCGGCACTTGTGTATTGCGCCACTCGTGGCAAGTCATGCATTATGTCGGCTGGAAGTACCGCTTCTGCCCCGTATACAAGAAAGAACGGGGTATACCCCGTTGATCTATTTGGGGTGGTCCCGAGGCTCCACAGCACTGCTAGAAGTTCCTCAATCCAGTATTCCTTCCGACCTTTGCAGCGGTTCAATTAGCCAAGGTTTTATCCCTAACAATACTAGTCCATTTGATCTTTCGACTTGCCCATTCGATGCCGGGTGAGCCACCGAGGCAACATCGAGTCTTATGTGTTTGTCTTGGCATAATCTAGAAAAAGCTCCTTCGGCGAAGTTTGTGCCATTATCCGTGATGATACTGTGTGGGTATCCATATATCAAGATAATATCTTTGAGGAATTTCACCGTTGTGGGCCCGTCACATTTTCTTATTGGTTTTACTTCTATCCACTTTGTGAATTTGTCCACCATGACCAGGATATGAGTCATTCCGCCGCGAGCCGTCTTAAATGGACCGACCATATCTAAACACCACACTGAAAATGGCCAAGTGATTGGTATTGTTTTTAACTCGGATGAAGGCAGGTGTATCTCTAGCAACCATTACATTTTGTTACCAATTCCTTTGCTTCCTTCAGCGCTGTTGGCCAATAAAATCCATGCCTAAATGCTTTGGCCACTAGGGCTATGGACGAGGCGTGATGCCCACATTCTCCTTGATGTATATCCAAAAGGATTTTCTGCCCTTCTACCGAGTCAACGCATCGTTGCAGTACATTCATGACATTTATCTTATAAAGCTCATTGTTTATGATTGTGTAGGCTTTTGCTCTTCTCATTATCTGCCTGGCCATGGCCTCATCATATGGCAAGATTTCCTTTTTAACGAATGAGAATATGGGTTGTGCCCATGTTGGCGTGACTTTCTCCGGTAAAATTATGTTGTCAATTTCCATAGTTTCTGCTGACATAACATCTTTGGGTTTTCCCCGTTCATCTGTGGGTTAGCCAAATTAACTATCCAATAGCTCGGTTCATATTCTTTGTCAATTTCCATTGGGACACTTCCTTCTATCTGTTCTGCCAAGATACAAATTGACTCGGATTCTGGCGAAGACGTAATCGATGGTTATCTCAAGTGTCCTAGAGCTATGCCGGGGGAATTAACTGCCTGGTTGATCCGAGTTTCGAAAGTGTATCCGCAGCATCATTTTCCGCCCGAGGAATGTGATGGAATTCACACCCATCAAAATAACCACTGATTTTCTGCACATGAAACCTATACATGGCCATATTCGCATCTAGTGCGTCCCAATTCCCTGATACTTGTTGTACTACGAGGTCTGAATCCCCGTAACACAGAATCCGACGTATGCTAATCTCTTTTGCCATTTTTAGGCCATGGACGAGTGCTTCATACTCGGCCACATTGTTTGATGCAGCGAAATGTATCTGCAACACGTACTTCAGCTGATCTTTTTTCGGTGAAGTAAATACTATTCCTTCTCCTAGCCCATTTCTTAACTTGGACTCGTCAAAATACATCGTCCAATAGTTCGGATCTGGCAATGGCGGCTCATACTGTACTTCGGCCCAGTCCACAAAGAAGTCGGCCACTGCCTGAGACTTGATTGCATCTCGCCTTTCAAATTGCGGAGCATAAGGTGATAACTCAATTGCCATTTTGCTATTCGGCCACTCGCATCTTTGTTACTCAATATCTCGGCTATGGGTGCCTCACATATCACTTTTATCGGGTGTTCTTCGAAATAGTGTTTGAGTTTCTTCGCCGACATGTATACTCCATAAGCCATCTTCTGGTTGTGTGGGTAGTTTTGCTTTGAGGTCGATAATACCTCACTTAGGTAATATACCGGCCTTTGTACCGATTTATCCTCTTTGTTATGTTCCACAACAACTACCGCACTTACCACTCTGATAGTAGCTGCCACATAGAGTAGCATAGGCTCTTTTGACAGTGGATAAACCAAGATTGGTGCCGTGACCAGCATCTTTTTTAACTCATGAAAGGCACTATCAGCATGCGATGTCTATACGAACTTGTCGGTCTTTTTCATCAATTGATATAGAGGTAATGCTTTCTCCCCTAGCCGAGATACGAACCGACTCATTAAGGCAAGACACCCTGTAAATTTTTGTACATCGTTTAGGCACCTCGGTAGTTCCATTATTTCAACTGCTCGGATCTTAGTTGGGTTTGCCTCTATACCTTGGCTGGATACGAGGAAACTGAGTAATTTTCCAGCCGGCACACCAAAGGTACATTTTTCCGGGTTAAGTTTCATTCGGAACCTTCTCAGGTTCGCAAATGTCTGCCAAATATCTTCTAGGAGTGTCTTGCTCTCTTTGGTTTTTATAACCACATCATCAACATATACTTGCACATTTTTCCCTATTTGGTCATGGAGACATTTTTTCATGCATCTTTGGTATGTTGCTCCTGCATTACGCAGGCCGAATGGCATGGTGCGATAGCAATAAGCCCCATACGGGATGATAAACGCAATCTTTATTTGATCAACCGGGTTTAACGGTATCTGGTGGCCAGAATATGCGTCTACAAATGATAACATCTCGCAGCCTGAGGTCGAATCAATGACTTGGTCTATCCCAGGTAAAGCAAAAGGATCTTTGGGACACGCCTTATTGAGGTTCGTGTAATCAATGCACATTCGCCATACACCGGATTTGATAGCCAATCCGGATGAAGCACTTCCATAATAAACCCGGCTACAAGGAGCCGAGCAATCTCATCCCCTATTATCTTTCTCCTGTCTTCGGCGAATCGGCGGAGAGGTTGCTTCACCGGCCTTGCTCCTGGCCTTACATGCAAAGAGTGCTCAGCCAACTCCCTCGGTAAACCTTGCAGGTCCTGTGTTGACCATGCAAAGATATCCCGATTCTCACGGAGGAAGCTAATGAGCTCGCTTTCCTATTTGGCATCTAGGCCAGTGCCAATCGTTATGGTGCGCTCTGGGAACTCATCATCAATCTGGATCTTTTTCGTCTCCTTAGTCGGCTCGAAAGATACACTTCCATGCGGGTTGGCTAATACCGACATATTAAGCTGTGCCAACTGAGCCAGAGCTACCACTTCCTGAATTCTTCTTTTCTCTCTTGCAATTACCAATGATTCGGCCAGGTTTGACCCGGCTGAAGCACATTCCATTGATTTTCTATAATCCCCAGCTATTGTTATTACTCCTTGAGGCCCTGGCATCTTCATTTTCAAGTAAGCAATGTGACAGCTGCTCATAAATTTATCCAGTGCTGGCCTTCCGAGTAAAGCATGATAGCAACTTTATAGGTCCACCACCTCAAACTCCAAATTCTCAGCACTACGATTCTCCCTTGTGCGGAATAACACATCTACTCGGACTTTCACAATGGGCTCGCATGAGAGCCCCGGAACTATCCCATGGAATGTGGTCCTTGTTGGCTGCAACATATTCTGTGTTATTCCGAGTTTGTGCATTGTGTCTTTGTACATGATGTTGATACTACTCCCATTATCTATGAGTACTTTCGAGAACTTCACATTGATGCTAGGCCTGGCAAATGTCGGATCTAGTACCAAGGCATATGACCCTGGATTCGGCATTATCTTCGGGTGATCCTTTATGCTCCAGGTTATCTCTTGATCGAACCATGGCACGTATCTTGGTACTGCCAGCATAACTGCATCTATGTCCATATGCCGGCGTTGTGCGCTCTGTCTTTCTTGTTGTTCTGTTGTGAACACATAATACAATTGGTGATGCTCCCTGTAATCATTGCGTCCATTGTTCCCGGGGTTTCCCCTTCCGTCTTGATTTTTATTTACCACTTGGTGCACTATATCCCTCCGGTCCGGGTTATCATACCTCAGAGGGGGTGGTGGTAACATTAGCTGCTGTGCATTCCCCCCGATTAACTGTGGCTGCTACCGTTGATGTACTTGATGTGGAGGTGCTTGTATGACCGCCGGGTTTCCCATTGCACTTTTCATCCAAGCACATTGGCGTGTAGTGTGATTGGCTGGCTTGGCCGGGTTAGGCGTATAGAATTTACACGGTTGATCCAGCATGGATTCAAATGTTTATTTCGGCCTCTCCTGCCATTGCTTCTTCTGTTCTGGCGTCCACTGCCTTTTCCCTTCAATCCTCGGCGTCCACTGCTGAGGACCATTCTTCTGTCGCTGATTGTTCCCATGACTCGGATGATCCTACACAACTACTGCCACTTGATTGAAAGCGTATCTGTAATCTGGCCTCTTGTCCCTTCTTCTACCTCGGTATTCATTGCGGCGCGATGATCCGACACCATCTCTAACATACTGATCCTGCTGCTCTCGATGCTCTGCCGACATTTACTCTGGTTGAGTCGGATCACCTAAGGAATATGAATCAGCTATCCTGATGGTTTCTGCCAACGTGGTTGGCATATCTCTCTGCAACCTCTGCCATAATATGCTTGCATATCTGCAGCCCTGAGCAAACCAGGCTATCGCTTGAGATTTGATGACCCCCTCGCATGAGTTTCTGAGGTTGCACCACCGAGTCAAGAATTCTCTATCTATCTCATTCGTCTTCTACTTGCACATCGCGAGCTGTTGTGGCCTGTTTGGCCTCTTATATGTACTGGTGAAATTACTGACAAACATTTCTTAAAAATCTAACCAACAGTTGATACTTCCTGTTGGTAAATTGTTCAACCATACTCTGGCCGGTCCTTCCAACATCTGTGGGACGTATCTTACCTCTCATCTTAAATTTCCGCCATCTATTTTTACTGCCGTGGAATAATCAATTAACCAATCTTGAGGATTCGTACTCCCATTGTACATTTCCGTGACTCTTGCCAACTGGAAGTTCGGAACGGGCGGTTCGCCAATGATCCAAGGTCCAAAACACGCCGGGCCAGGAGGACCCTGTTCTTCCAATAGCTCGGAATGATACAGCCTGTCCAGCTTCAATCTTGCGTCAGTTGATGGCAAGTTTCTATAGATAACTATCTCCTGTACTCCATAGCGATTTGGCCCATTTTGCTCTGCATACTCCATTTCCGAGTAGCCATCATTATATCTATCATTTTCCTGATTATGTTGAGCTGGTCTTGCTTCTTGCTCTTGCCGAGGCTCATACCTCGGCTGAGGATCCTGCGGAGAGTACCTCCTCCCTTCTGTCGGGTTATTGTTCTCATGGTTTCCCCTTCTGAGGTTTCTGTGCTCTTTGTTTGCACAGCCGCGGTTTCTATCACCGCTATTACCTCGGCTCCCATTGCATTTTCTCTCATTGACCTTCCCGGCCACCGCCGGATCATATGGGACAATCTGCTTATTTCTTTGTCGCGAAGTCACTGCTCTATCATTTCGCGCATTGTTTCCAGGCGAGGATGCCGCTGCCGCAGACAATGCGGGGGAAAATCCTGCCGAATGAACCATGTGAGAAGCCCGTGGCTTCGCTGGGTCAGCCCTAAGCATTTCCTCATTCTGCTGGTTCGCAATGCGTACCAGCTCATTTACTCTTTCTTGTTGTTTTTGCCGGTCTTCCCCGCTTAACCCCTCCAACTCTAGGGCTACGGCATTTTCCGCCCTAAGGTTCTTTGTCGGGGTACTGTACCTCGGCAATCCTGGGTCAACTGACTCATCTGGACGAGCCTCGTGCTGATTGTTGATATCATTCATGAGGTTCTTTCCTCTTAATCTCAGTTCATCTACTCGGTCAGGGGCCATATCTAATTTGTTTGCCCTAGCATATTCTCGCAAGGTCCTGTTTAAGGATTCCCGCAAGGCCGACACCTTTTTTGCCTCTACTAGCACTTTCTATCTAGTTTCTTCTAACTCCACCTGTGCGTTTGCCGGGTGAAGTATCGGTGCTACAGGCGTAGTTAGGTTATCTATATATGACTAAAGGATATTCTCTGGCCTCTCTAGAGGTGGCCATCTTACCCTTGCCGCCTTTGGAGTCACCTCCTGCTCCTTGGCCGCCCTGGTCGCTAGTGGATCTACCTCGGTGGGCTTTGGAGCTGCTTGCTTCGTAGCCACCTGTCCTCCTGTCACCGGGTCCTTGCTTGTTCCGGCGTCTGCTCCTGCTGCTGGTGCCGGGGCCATCATCATCACCTCGACGCTGCCTGCGGGGCGAACTCCACACCGACCGCTAGCAACACAGAGGGGAGGTTCTCCAGCCTCGATGACTCGGTGCGGGTAGACGCAGGAGGTGTCGATGTCGATGTAGACCTTGTGAGCGCCCAGGTTGATGAAGATGCCATTGCACGGGGGTGTTTTCCTTCCAAAGCTGCCAGCGTTATCGCTGACATAGTCCTAGATATCAAATAGATAAGAAGAAGATTGCTACCCGAGCCCTTCGGTGTGAAATGAATCGATCCCCTCTCCAGGAGCCCGTGCCCCTCCTTATAAAGGGGTCCCTTGGCTTCTCCTAGGGCTGACGTGGCAAGCATATTCTTGGAATATGCTTGTCCCAAAGTGGTAACACGGCGGACTCCTTTCCGTGTCTCCCTTCTATTAGAGGCAAAGACCCAGAGACCCTCACATGTGTGTCTCAGGCTTCCTCATTGTCACCTCCGTGACGCTTGTCTGCCCCTCTACAGCTCTACCCTTTGTCCTCAATGCTTGGCTCTGCGTAGATTCCTCTTAGCCAACAACTAGGGTTTGACTATGAGCTCCTTCTCCTTCTCCTGCAAGTTTCTCGTTACTCGGCCTCATCTTGCATAACTCGGCTCGGACTTCACCTGCATACAATTCAATCAACCTTATTCGGCTGACGTAGCTCACATGTCGGCCGAGTAATGCGTTAATCACTCTATATTTGCCAAGCCTTAGCTTACCTCGGCCGGATCTTGTATGATTCGGGCCGACTCAGCTTATAATTTGGCTTAAGGTAAGGGAGACTCCTCCTCTCTTTCCCCCATCTTGACCCTACCTAGGGTCACTCCCCCAACAGTGAGGCCCCACGTGCACCCCCTCTCTCTTGCTGACGACGCTGCCCCACCTGCCATCTCACTGTCTTCAACTTCGCGTGACCCACTCCCCTCACCTTGCTGTCATTTCTGGCAGTTGGAAGCTCGCGTCAATACACATTAACACGCTAGTTAATCTCGCCAGCGACCTTGCTATTTTAAGCGCCCCTCTTCCCTCTTCATTTCCCCCCAGACGCCACACACTCGCCGCCCCTAGGCTGCCTGAATTTCTCGCGGCAAGCTCCACTAATCTGGCGACCTCCTCCAACTATTCCTGATGGGGATATGCCTACCGGGGTATACCCAGCAGGACGTTTCCTATTGGCGTAAGCTACCAGCGAGTGGGCCTGCAGGACAGCGACTGGATCGAGACTTGGCGAGGAATCAGGCGACTGGAAGCTGGAGGCCCAGAAGCGTAGCTAGGCCCAGTCGGATTAGGTCAAGAACCCTCTGAATCCTTAACTAATTCGGTTGTAGATCTGTAAATCCTAGCGTGGTGAGCCTATATAAACCTCCCTAGGGCGCGCACAGAGGACACGTTCCATCACACACCCTAGCGACTTGCCGCCTAGTCATCGAGCTTGCCCTTGTACTCTCTCCATAATACAATCTAGCAGGAGTAGGTCTTTACCCTTCAGGGGGGCGAACCTGGGTAAACCCTTATGTCTCCGCCCTCATCTCGCACCGCAGATGGCTGGCCGCCCTTGCCCCTCGTTCTACTACCCGCTGCCGATTGCAGCATCTGCTGTGGCCATTCCTACGATAGTGGCGCCCACCGTGGGGCCTGGCCGGTCAGCCGGTGTTCTACGGCGAGATCCAATCTGCCCATCAACGAGATGATCACCATCGTCCGCATGATCGCAATCGACGAGATCCTTCAGATCTTGCCGAGCAGCTACGTACCGGTGGCTCGCCCCGTCACGCACAACGTGATCATGTCGGTCGGCACGATCAGCCTCTTTGTCGGCTTCACCGACGTCATCACCTCGGAGCATTAGGCTTGCATCCACGAGTCGCCGCCACGCGATCGGCTCTTTGAGAGTCAGGTCCGCACCATCCACCGCATCGCATCCGAGTACGAGTCGGACAACAGCAACATGGCCGAAACCACCGCGATCGCAAACGACGTGGCCCTCGACGACGACGCCGACTCGGTGACCCCGGCATCGGCCATCGGATCCATCGTCACCATGTCAACCGCGGGCTCCATCACCCAGGTCTCTAATGTGGGAGACTTCAAGGACCCCTCCATCCTTGGGATCTTCGACTTCGACTCCGGGTCAGAGAACTCCATCGACCTCCACGTTGGATCTGGTCACAACGTCGTGGCCTACATGGAGAATGGTGCCGACCCCCCTCCAGACCCCTTCTCCACGTCGATCCGGCCAACCGCAACGGCGACGGAGGTCTAGGAACTCCGCTTGCGGCTGGAGGAGGCGGTCCATAAGGAACAAGACGAGCGCGATTTTTTTTGCCTCGATCAGGTTACAACGCAGGAACTCTCGCGCTACCACCAACTCCACATCAGGTCGCGCCTTAACCCCACCATTCAGGGATGTGCCCTGAACTTCGACGACGAAAACGACCCGGCCCGTGCGGCCGAACGCGCGATCTACGAGAACGCACCGCCAGGAGGGAGCTCCCGGCCACCACCAGGCGCGATGGCCAACGGCGCCCCACCACCACCCAGCCGCACTCCCCCCAGGGACCAATCAAGAATCATGGTCTCGTCGCGGGAGCGAGACACGAACAGCCTCCCGCTATTTTCCACTCCGATGGAGAATGTCGTCGCGATCCGAGTAGCGGTCGACAACATAAACGTGACCGGGGAAGGCGCCATGTAGATCCAATACGCCAAGACCTTACCCGCCAAGGCCGTAGAGTAGCAAAACGCGGGAGCCAACTCGCAGGGTCGCATGTACTCTCGATCATCAGGCAGCAGAGTGGCCTCGAGCGGCCGTCCAGTGGTGGCTAACACCCTCAACTGCCCACCACCTGAGCCCCTGCAGCTCCAACACCGACCCGCACACGCGGCACTCTCCACCAACGACCCGCGACCGACAAACAACTTCGTCGCTGCCAACGGGCAGCCAATTGATGCGCGAACCCACATCATCAACAACCAGAGCTGGCGCGCACGCCAGCCTGACGACTTGAGGTATACCCTCAATAACCGCCACGACGGCGAACCAAGGGGATCACTGAGCCGAGTCGGACCCAGTGCTTCGGACCAATGATCTGAGGCGAAAATTACTCGGCGAACTTCAAGGCGCTGAAGGAGATCGAGAAGTACGACCCTTCGTGTGGCTGGACACATACCTCATGGCGATGGGAATCGCCGGCCACACCGACCTACTCACCGCGTGCTACCTCCCCCTGATGATGGAGGAAGCATGCCGGCAATGGATCAACACCCTCCCCGCAGACAGCATTGACTCCTGGGAGGAAATGCGCCGACGCCTTCGTCAGGCACTTCGAGGGCTCCTACACCCGCGCCACCACCATCGAGGACCTAGAGCGATCCATCCAGGGACCCCGCGAATCGACCCGCAGCTGGGTCCAACGGTGGCAAAACCTGTGGTATAACGCGGCCGGAATCCACCCGGACACCGCGATCCACTGTTTGAAGACCTTGTGCCGTTACGAGCCCCTGGTAGCCAAGCTCAAGCGGGTGTACAAAACACTCGACAACATACCGGACCTCCTCGAGATAGCCAAGCGGTACGCGGAAGAGGACCCAAACCAAGAAACTGACGATGAGTCGGGAGGCAATCGCCGCACGAGCGGCAACGACAACGAGAGATGACCTGAGCTACGCTACAGCAACACTCGCCCTACCGGCAAGCGCCACGGTGATGGGCGAGTCGACTTCATCGCCAACGCCGGATATGCGCCGTGTGAACCCAAGAGCTTCCGCCACGACACAGGCCAGCGCCGCGATGGCAGCAACTACAAGGCAAAGCCGAGATTCGACCCCACGGCTTTCCTCAACCAACCCTTTGTGTTTCATAGCAGGGAAGGAAAGACCACCACGCACACGACCGTCGACTGCCACTCCCTAAAGGAGATAGAGAAGGCACGGCGCGGACGGGAAGACCCAGACAACCACCCGCCAAATGGCGGAAAATTCGGCAGCCTCGCCGGCTCGCTCCACACCTTCACCGGCTTCAAACAAAGTGCGAGAAGAAGGTCATCGCCCGCGATGTCGCTATCAATGCGGTTTCCCAGGTAGACATCCCCAGTTCCTCAACTGGCCCGAGCAACGAATCACTTGGAGCCACGAGGACCACTCGCCACGGATCGAATATCCAGGATGAGTCTCCTTGGTGGTCAAGCCCAAGGTAGGAGACTACTGGCTCCCCAAGACGTTGATGGACGGTGGCAGCTCCATCAACATATTGTACCTGGATAGGTTCAGGCGACTGCGGATCCCGCAGTCGATGATCGAGACGACCTACACCACCTTCCACGGCATCGTCCCCGATCGGAAGCCGTACCCGATCGGCAAGGTGACGCTGCCAGTCACCTTCGGCACACCAGCGAACTTCCGCACCGAGCGGATCGTCTTCGAGCTGGTGCCATTCAACAGCCCTTACCATTGAATCCTGGGGCGGCAGGCGTTCGCCCAATTCATGGCAGCGCCCCACTACACGTATAACGCAATGAATCTCCCCGGCCCGTGCGGCATCACCACTATCCACGGCGACCCCTACATGGCCGCAAAATGCAAGGCCAAGGGGACCGAGCTCGCCGATGCCGTCATAGCCGCAGAGGCGAACCACGTGGAGGAACTCGCCAAGTACACGAGCAGGGTCAATAATGACGACCCCACCATACGCAAGAATCCCAACTCGGAGGGCGGTGGCTCCACCGCTTTAGAGGCAACGATGCACACTCGCTTCGTCAAGATGGTCCCAAGCGACTCCAGCCGGACGGTGACGATCGGAACGGGCATGAGCCCAGCATAGGAAGGCGCGCTCATTGAGTTCCTCCGTGATAATCACGACATCTTTGCATGGAAACCCTCCGACATGCCTGGTGTCCTGAGGGAACTCGCTGAGCACAAACTCAATGCCGACCCCAAAGTGCGACCCGTCAAACAGTCGCTGCGGCCCCTCAACGAAGAATGCCGCCGAGGAATCGCCGAGTAGGTGCAGCGTCTACTCTCTGCAGGCTTCATTCGGCCAATCAAATACTCCAAGTGGCTAGCAAACCCAGTCCTGGTCGAGAAGAAAAACGGGACGTGGAGAATGTGTATTGACTACACAAACCTCAACAACGCCTCCGCAAAGGAGCAATTCGTCCTCCCGCGGATCAACCAAATCATCGACTCGACTGCGGGCTCAGAGTCGCTATGTTTCCTTGACGCCTACTCTGGTTACAACCAGATCAAAATGGCAGTCGAGGATGAGGAGAAGACGGCGTTCATCACACCATTCGGAGCCTTCTGCTACAACGCCATGACCTTCCGCCTCAATAATGCCGGGGCGACTTACCAGAGGTGCATGCAAGAGTGCCTCACAAGCCAAATTGGCCGCAACATCCACGTCTACATAGACGATGTGGTGGTGAAGTCCACTCGCCAGGGCGACCTACTCACCGACCTGGCAGAAACCTTTGCAAACCTACGTAAGTACAAGATAAAGCTAAACCTAGGGAAGTGCACCTTTGGTGTACCTACTGGACACTTACTAGGGTACGTCATCTCCAAGCGCGGGATTGAGGCGAACCCCACCAAGATCAACAAGATCACCCGGCTCGGCAAACCCGAGGGCCTGCGTGACGTCCAGAAGTTGGTCGGGCGAGTCGCTGCTCTTAGTCGCTTCATCCCCCTGCTAGGTGATAAGGCGATTCCCCTCTACCGCCTAATGCGCAAGAACCCCACTTTCCAGTGGGACAAGGAGGCAGACGACGCACTCCACGCCCTCAAGGAGGTCCTACTCGCGGCACCAATATCGTCGCCCCCATCGAGAAGGAGCCCATGCTCGTTTACGTAGCGGCCTCCGAACAAGTTGCCAGCGCCGTCATGGTCGTCGAACGACCAGAGGAAGGCAAAGAGCGCCCGGTGTAGCGACCTGTGTACTACATCAGTAAAGTCCTAACCGAGTCGCGCCAGCGCTACCCACAGTACCAAAAATTGGTATACGCGGTCTTCAGAGCCCAGCGGCGACTGCCGCACTACTTCCAGAAGCACCCAATAACAGTAGTCTCCTCATCACCGTTGCAGTATATCATCTGCAACCACGAGGCGACCGAGCGAGTTTCCAAGTGGTCCTTCGAGATCGGAGTCCACAACATCAGGTACGAGTCATGCAAAGCGATCAAGTCGCAGGCTCTCGCAGATTTCCTCGCCGACTGGGAAGAGGCCCAGGAGCCAGAGAAACTACCATACCTCCATTACTGGAGCCTACACTTTGATGTTTCCAAGAACGCAGATGGTGCAGGGGCATGGATCATGCTCACGTATCCAAAAGGCGACAAGCTATGCTACGTCCTGTACCTCGACTTGAACCCCTGCACCAACAACATGGCCGAGTACGAGGCGCTACTCCACGGCATGCGGGAAGCCAAGGAGATGAACATCAATCGCCTGCGCTGCTACGGCGACTCCGACCTCGTGGCCGGGCACCTACGATGCAGTTTCCCCCACCATGGCGGCATACCTCCAAGCAGTGGACCAACTGGGAGCCCACTTCGCGGGCTACTCCATTGAGTGGATCGATAGGCGGAAGAACGAGGAGGACGACGCACTCTCCCGCATCGGATCGGCTCGACTCGCACCACCCGCCGACATCTTCCTGAACACCATCAACAAGCCTTCCGTCTCTCCTCCAAGGGAGATCGACATCAGAATTCCGCTGCAACCAGACGCAGCCCT
This sequence comes from Avena atlantica, assembly GCA_910589765.1. Lineage (NCBI taxonomy): Eukaryota > Viridiplantae > Streptophyta > Magnoliopsida > Poales > Poaceae > Avena > Avena atlantica. The sequence continues at coordinate 306,980,771 of OU342736.1, forward strand.
GGTCGCACTGATCACCGAGCCAAACGACTGGACCGTGCCGTACGTTACTTACCTGGAGGGAGGCACCCTACCCGCTGACGAGACGGCGGCTCGGATGATAGCACGCCGCTGCACATCCTTCGTCATCATCAATGGCAAGCTCCACAAGCGGATCGTGACCGGCGTGTTCCAACGTTGTGTCCAACCCACCGAAGGACGAAAGATCCTCCAAGACATCCATGCTGGCGACTGCGGCCACCACGCTGGCGCCCACTCCCTGGTCGCCAAGGCCATGCGACATGGCTTCTACTAGCTCACCGCACACGCCGACGCGGTCGACATCGTCCAACGCTACGTCGGGTGCCATAAGTACGCCAACCAGACTCACGTGCCGAGCTCCTCCCTCAAGACCATCCCCATCACCAGGCCATTCGCCGTATGTGGCATGGACATGGTGGTCCCGTTCAAGAAGTCCCCCTCTGGCTTCACCCACCTCCTAGTCACAGTCGACAAGTTCAAAAAATGGGTGGAGGCCAAGCCAGTCCGCAAGTGCGACGGGAAGACTGCCACCAAATTCCTACGCGAGCTCATTTATCGCTACGGGTTCCCGCACAACATCATCACGGACAATGGCACAAACTTCGCCAAAGCAGCCATGGCGGAATTCTGCGAGGAGCACAATATACGACTCGACCTCGCCTTAATCTCCCACCCGGAGTCCAATGGACAAGCGGAACGCGCCAACCAGAGCATTCTCCATGGCCTGAGGCCACGACTGCAAGTTCCACTCGAGCGAAATCCCGGGTGCTGGGTTGAAGATCTCCCCTCTGTCAACTGGGGAATCCGCACCTCCGTCAATAGGTCGACGGGATTCACTCCCTTCTTCATGGTGTACGGCGCTGAGGCCGTCATGCAAACCGACCTCGAGCACGATTCGCCATGGGTGGTCAGTTATGCGGAGGCTGACAACGAGCTCACATGCAAAACGGAGTCGGCCAGCTCGACGAAGCACGCGACCTAGCTCGCTCCCGCACCGCCATCTACCAGAAAGTACTCCGCCGCTACCACAGCTGGCGAGTACGGACTCACACCGTCCAGGAAGGCGACCTGGTACTGTGCCTGATCCAGGACAAGAAGGGCATGCACAAGCTTTCTCCCCCTTGGGAAGGACCATTCACCATAAGGCGAGTCCTGGGCAACGACGCCTACTACCTCACCGACGTCCGAGGCGACGAAAAACTTGACGTCAAGCGGCCATGGAATATAAACCTCTTACTGAAGTTCTACTCCTAGAACTCCAGTTATGTACCCCCTACCCACTATGAAATAAAGAAGACCGATTCGCAAAATTTGTCTCCACTCTCCATATCTTGTGCCACTCGCACTAGTAACAACAGCACTATGCTATTCGCGGAATTCAACCCTTGGTTATGCAACCGGAACGGCCAAGTAGTGCGGAACGAGGGCACCGACAACCTCGGTCCTTGCATCGTCCATGGAAAAATCCAACCAGGAGCCCGATCGTAGTCGCCTCACTCGACTGGCTTTCCGAGCCAAGACAACCGCACTCGCTTCCCACATCGACCCAGTCCTACGCATCATTGGCGCAGTGACTCGAACGGCTAAGTACCACGCTCGAGGACTGACGCCAGCCCAATCATGAGCGACGAGGGAATACACCAAGTATGAGAGCGCGTCCAGGACTCACCACGCGACTGGTCCTACGGATGAGGTGGAGCGACGTGCCAAAACAACGCGCCCCGTCCTCACCTACCTTGGGAATGCGACTAGAACAGCCAAGTACCACACTCGGGGACTCGGCCACCTGATCTCGTTCGCGCCTGGGAAAACGGATAAGTACAGAGCACCCATGGGAGTCACCATGCGACTGGTTTTCCAAGCCATGGCGAGTCGACCCCAATTAAATAAACGTTTTTACCGCATACATACACATAACAACGAGGTTAACCCCATAAAAAGGGCGGACGCGCTCGGGGACTCGCACAACCAACAAACAAAACAAGAAAAATAATGACAAAAGAATCCTTCTATTTCTTCCTAGCAGCACAATTGGTTCGCTTACAAGGATAATTACACATTCATCCTAAACTAACGTCGATCGGCAAAGTACTCTATTCCACGGGCTTCGAAGAGGAGGCGCCACCATCCTTGCGACAGTGGATAAAGGGAACCCACATATTTGATGGATACGTCGTGAGCTCACCCTCCATGGCCGCACGGAACGGATGTTCCACCTTGAAGTCGCGGTGCGCTGGCTCGGGGTCGTTCGGGGCGACAACCGTTTCCTAGTATGGAATGAGGTCGCCCATCGCCCAAACCCGGTCGGCGTACACCACCACCCGGCCCATCAGCTTTAGCACCTCGGCGATCTCGACTGAGCACGTCGATGAATGGTACCCGCTCGTGACGTCGTCAAGGTCGAAGTCGTCGGGAAAATGCGCGAGCCCAAGGCTCAGCGCAGTCACCGCTCCACGACGAAAGGCCGACCGCGTCATGAACTGCACAACCACCGGAGCCTTTTCCAGATAGCGCCAAACTTCGACGAGGTCGATCGGGATCACCTCTGTGGGCGAGATCTCCTGATGATACGCTTGGAGGCAGGTCGCTGACAGCACGGTAGAATCAACCAGAGTGGTGACACATTGCCGCGCGTCGTACGACTGCGCTTCTTCGGCATTTTCAGTAATCCGGCCTGCAAGACGAAAGCAAATAGTAAGGGAAGTACTAGCAAAACAATGCGGTTCGCGCGCTCGGGGAGTCACAGAAGGAGAACTCACCAATCAGTGGGTGACAGAGATCCGTGATGAAACGTTGAAGAGCAGAAAGGTCATTCTGCAGCCCCGCGACGAGTGTGTCCGACGCCTTCCGTTCCTCGGCAGCAGAAGCAACGGCCGCCTTGGCCCGTCCATCCACTGAGCTCGCTTCCTCATTCGCCTCCTTGAGCTCACGCTCCAGTTCAGCAATTCGCTTATCAACGACGCTCAAGGACGACTGGGCAGCCGTCAACTCACTCGCCGGAACGGGGCACTGTGAGCCTCCTTCACCGCGGCCGCATTATCTTCTGCTTCAACATCAAAATGATTACAAACCTAACAAGTTTATGATCAGCGCCAAGCATGATGAACACTCACCCACATTCGCTCGAAGTTTCTTGTTCATATCCTGCATAGTGAGGAGCTCCTTCTCCACGCGATGCTTGGCAGCAAGACGCTCCGCCGACTCGCGCTGCAGGCCCTGTGCAACAATGAAAGCGTAAGCGACAAAAATTCCTAAGTGCCTAGCCGCTGAAATTCAGCGACTAGCCACTCGGGGAATGGATGACAAAAATTCCTAAGTGCCTAGCCGCTGAAATTCAGCGACTAGCCACTCGGCGATTGGATGACAAAATTCCTAAGTGCCTAGCCGCTGAAATTCAGCGACTAGCCACTCGGGGACTGGATGACAAGAATTCCTAAGTGGCTAGCCTCTGAAATTCAGCGACTAGCCACTCGGGGACTGGATGGTGAAAAACAATAAGAATCTGACCACTGAAATTCAATGGCTGATGCTCGGGGACTGGACATACCTTGATGGCGGCATCTTGCATGCCGTGAAGTTCCATCGCATCCACCGACGAGAGCACGAGTGGAGTATTCCCGCGACGCTGTTCGACTTCCATACCGGTGGCTCCAGGCAATTGACTCGACAGCACTGAGGCACTCGCTGTGGAAGCCCTCGCTACAAAGCGAGGGAACATCGCCACCGTGGCTCCTGCACCACCCGAAGGCGTGTCGGTCGCCTCAACTGAGGCCGTGGGGCCTGCCTGCTGAGACTCCGCGTCCTCCATGGTCCTCGGAGCCACGTCCACCGCAATCAGAGTTTCGCTCGGGGCCACGGCTGGTTCATCCAAGATTGTGACAACCTCGTCGCCTTTTGCTCTCTTGGTGCCTTCAACGGGCGCCTCAACCTCGTCACCTGTCCTCTTCTTCGAGGGGTCAGTGGGTGCCTCCGTGGCACATGAGGGAACCTTGGCCACCGAAGGGTGACCTATGTTCTTCACTCCAGCCCTGCGCAACAACCCCATTAGTAGAATGGCCAGTCAAACATACATTAGGCAGACAAACGAAATGATTGAGAAACACTGACTTTGCGACTGGGATAAATCCCAAACCAGTACGAATACTGGCCAGCTCTTCATGCTCTGGCCCTAGTTACCGACTAAGGCCCACCTCGAACATGCTATGTGCCCATGACACTGACGGGTTCTTCGAGGACGAGGCCGCGGCAGGAGGTTCAGTAGCGATCGCCGCGGGAGCTCCTCTCGACGGTGAGGTCCCTGCGGCTAGAGCGGCCACCAGCCCGGTAACTAGGACGAACAACGGCGGTAGCGATGCCAGCGGCACCTCGTCTTCCACGACGGTCGCACCAGTCGCCGCGGTCGCATGCGCTGTCGCTTCTTCGGCTACGCTGGTAGCATCGGAGCTACTCGCGGACCGAGGCGGAGACACCGGCTTGGACGTCTTCGCCTTCTTCTTTGGTGGCGGTAGCTACTTCTTCTTAGATGGTGTGGCTTCACGCTGTGAAGTGTGCTCGGGTAGCTCGTTGTCGTCATCGTGGGCCTCGAGGCTCTTGCTGGCCTCGAGCTCGCGTTGATGTTGCCCACGGGTCTTGCGAACCGTGGGTGCGGTGACCTCCACGGCTTCGTCGCCATCGTCGACATCATCATCTTCACCATCCTCGTCACTTCTGGCATCGCCCTTATCGGGCGAGGACTCGCTTTCGTCTTCGGCGGAAGATTTCGAGTTCTCGTCATCTGCGGGTGGAAGCCAGCCTTCCACCACTTGGAATAACTACAACAACCATGCAAAATTAGCACGACCGCGAATGCAAACTGCGACTGTGAGTGCATGGGAAATAAAGGAACTCACCGTTGGGGCTTGCCGCTTCGCGGTGTAAGGTGCGACCCCGGCCTTTGCATCGAGATACACCGCCAGGGTAATCTTCTTCAGGGCCAAGGATTAGTCGTTGAGTCTCCACTCGGCATGGCAGGACTTCGTTGGGTCGTCCTTGTCTGTTTACTCGTACATATAATGGGCGCAGCTGGACAGAGGCACGAGCCATCGTCCGAGCCAGCGGTTATAGAGGTTGATGGTATGGAGGCCCTTCTTCTTCAGATTGCGGATGTTCTGCAACATCACGTCGACGACCATCCGCTGATCTAGCGGAAGCTTGGTGACTTGGAGCCGACGCGGCTCGGGCTGATCGGCGGAGTACGTCGGGAGAGACACCTCGTCGCCTGGCGGCGACTCGGTCACGTAGAACCAGCTCTTCTTCCATTCATTTGATGCGTTGGCAGGCGGCATCAGATCAAAGAAATACGCCTTCGACTTAAGTTGAAAGGTCAGGCCACCCGCGGCTAACATCGGTCCGCCTGCCTCTTCGTGACTGATCCTCCCATGGAACCTATCTTCCCATAGGGGGAAGTACGGCCGAGAACCTAGGTAGCACTCGCAGAATGCCACGAAGATGGCGAGCTGCTCGATGCTGTGCGGCCCTAGGTCCGACGGTTGGATGTCGTAGTAGGTGCAGAAGCAGCAGAAGAAGAGGGAGGTAGGAATCCGAGCCCCCGCTCCAGATTGCTGGTAAAGCAGACAAATTCGCCCTCCCGCGGGTCTGGGATCACCTCTCCGGCCGCGGGGATACGCCATCTCCCGACGCGGAGGATCCCCGCCTCCTCGAACGACTTTAGTAGCGCCTTCGTACACTTGGATCTGCCCCATGGTTCCGCTGGAGGGGCCATCGATTGAGGGATCTGGGGCTGCGAATCGCTCTGGGTCGCTCTGGTCGCTGCGTGGAATGAAGAATTGAGAATGCACGAGATCGGAGGAAGTGAGGGAAGTGTTTGACTAGCGCTGACGGTCCAACGTCATCCAATCGACTCGCTGTCTTTAGCGACTTGATGATTCGCTGACCCGATCACTATAATAGTGATTTAACTATTCGCCGACCTGTTCGCCAAGCTGCGATCTGATTGGTCGCCGTTATTGCGACTAAAATGACTAGTTCTTTCCTTGTTCAGGAGTCTATCATCGATTCGGCCGGGCGTCCAAATTGGACCCACATACTCCGACTGCCAATGAACACCTGCGACGAATCAACGACGGCCTCGGGGACTACGGATGGGGATATGCCTACCGGGGTATACCCAGCAGGACGTTTCCTATTGGCCCAAGCTGCCAGCGAGTGGGCCTGCAGGACGGCGACTGGATCGAGACTTGGCGAGGACTCAGGCGACTGGAAGATGGAGGCCCAGAAGCATAGCTAGGCCCAGTCGGATTAGGTCAAGAACCCTCCGAATCCTTAACTAATTCCGTTGTAGATTTGTAAACCCTAGTGAGGTGAGCCTATATAAACCTCCCTAGGGCGCGCATAGAGGACACGTTCCATCATACACCCTAGCGACTCGCCGCATAGTCGTCGAGCTCGCCCTTGTACTCTCTCCATAATACAATCTAGAAGGAGTAGGTCTTTACCCTCCAGGGGGGCGAACCTGGGTAAACCCTTGTGTCTCCGCCCTCATCTCGCACTGCAGATGGCTGGCCGCCATTTCCCCTCGTTCTACTACTCGCTGTCGGTTGCAGCATCTGTCGTGGCCATTCCCATGACTACTCCGACTACCGCAGTCACCCCTACCGTCCCTGGCCTCCACTAGCCTACTCCCCATCGTCTTGTGCATCCGCTAGTAGCCTCCACTTGACCGCGCATGCCCCTAGCGTCGGCAACCTCGCCGAATAGAGATCCACCGCCGTCTGCCCTTCTTCGACGAGCTACCCCGGTAAATTCTGACCGTCCCACTGACTCTCTTTGACACTCACGTGCACACCTCTCTCACTTGAGTCTAACTACACCCCTGGTTTGTCTTAGCGCGCACCACAGCCTCGCCAACAAGGTCGCCAAGCTCGCCCGTCTCCAGAAGGAACTCCGGCGAGCAATTGTCATCATCCTCGTGCGCCCCTTCGTCCACTTCAACCACGTTGAGCATCGGCAACGCACTGCGAACACTGTGAGCTACTCCTCCCTCTCCCTCGCTTCCTGTAGCTGCCGTAACACCGTAGAAAGAGCGCCTTCGCCGCTCGCCGTCGCGCCAGCGCCGCCCATCTATGGTTAACATGCTGTGAGCCGTAGGATCTAAATCCAAGCCATGCGATAGATCCACTTAAACGAAGTGGTATGCTAGATCTATACCCTGCGATCCCACTTAATCCAACAGTCTGTACTGGTCGATCCGTGCGAACCGTTATTGTCCAATAGGAGCACACCACGTGGTCTGTGGTTTGTTTTAAAAACAGAAACATATATATTAGATGTTTAGATTTGTAAAATTCATAACATTTAATCTACATGTCAAAAATTTGCAAATTTTATATCTTTGGAATCAGGAAAAAGAAACCTTCGCAACCATGCCCTTAGTTTAGCATTTTGCTTCCGTAAAATTAAATATTTTTGCAGAAACTTGTTTATTCCTATTGTGGTTATAAAATTTATTCTAAAAATGTTTTTAGGGTGAAATATTTTGCAGATGATTTGTTTTAAACCTACTGACCATAAAAACCGACTTTTGGATTTAAAAATATATTTTCTGACACTAAGAAATTATTCCTTTGAATAAAAAGCTTATCTAGTAAAGTAAAGATAGTGCTTGATTTAGAAATGGTTTTTGAGTGAAACCTTTTGTAAATGATTTTTGGCAAACATTAGAAATTATTAATTTGATTTAAATCATTTCTAGCCAAACAAAAATGATTTAAATGGCCATTTCCACTAACTTGGTTTCAAATGATTTTGCCACATTTATAAATGACCAATAGGTGTTTTAAAATGTTTATAGCCTATTAGAAACCACTTTTCCAAATAAAACAATCTTATGCATGCTTGCATGCATTGCTTTGTTTTTATTATTTTATGTGGTGAATTGTTTGAATGCTAGTTGAATATGTGCTTGCTTGATTGAATTGTAGTAAACTTTGAAGAGTGTGACTATTGCAAGATCAAGGAGTGAATACATATTCTCTACTAAAAAGGCAAGTGGCACTATCATCCATGTCCTACTATTTTCATTACACTTAGTGGAATTTTTGAAGTATGCATGGCAGGGCTACTATGTTACTATGCTATGTCCTATTAGGAAATCCTTTATATCTTCCTTAGTGAAAACCTCATAGTTGTATTATGCTTAGCCCTGCTATAGATTTGGGGTGGAATACCATGTTATGATATATGAAGTGTTGGAAAAATATATGTTTTATTTAATAAAACAAGTACTCAATGAACCACCTGGGTGGAATGTGGATACTCAATTGTGGACAAGGTGGCAACAAAGAGAACCATGTTTATATGGATATCTTTTTCGTATGTGCACTAGAAGAAAACCACCCAGGGACTTAGAGATTGAACATGTTTCTCGTACAGTGGCTTCCGTGTACAGCCACATGCTAAATGGGCACTGGCTTAGTCAATTACATAGTGGAAGACCCTTGCATTGGAACCTATTCAGGTTAACCAGATTTATGTATTGGAAACATATCCTTACATTGGTGCCAGGTAGATGTCCTAGCATTATGTATTGGGAGGACTTCTATGGAAAGACTTTGTCACAGTCTTGATCTGCCGGTACTCCATTTGGTGTGTACTTATCCAGTGGCCACTGGTGGTGTCAATACGAGATTGTGTCATGTGAGTAAAGTTTACAACTTCTGCAGAAGATTAAATTCTAAGTACTTAGCCGTGTCCCCGGTTACGGACAACTCTGAGCAACTAAGGCCTGAAGCTATGAAAGATCTCGACATTCCAATTTCTCATAGTAAAATTTGATGGTGTCAACAAGGGATTAGAAGCACTTGGAGTTTGCCAAGGAGTTAAAGAAATTTGTTAAAAGATCAAAACTATTTTGAAAATATAGGATAAAACCATATTGCTTTCTAAAAATGAGCCTAAACCCTACTGAGCCCAATATGCATATATTGATAGGTTCCAACTTTTTTCACATAGTAGTGAAACTTGCCAATACAATTCAAATGTATTGACCCTTGTGGCTATAACTTATAATGTTGCAGGTCTGTTTGATGTTAGTGAAGTGAGTTGAATAGGATTACAAGTCTACAACCAACATGATTGTCTGTGGCACTTTGAAGATGAAGGACTCCATGCTATATAGATATTTCTGCTGCATTGTAATGAGATAGCCAAATGAGCTATGTAAGATGTAATATAATATTTTATTCCTGGTTATAAAGTTGTACTATGACCTTTATTTCTTGATATTACATCTCAAACTGTGGATGCTAGCTATTGATCCAGGGACTAGCATTCTAAACACAGGGATCTCTACCTTATCAGGTGGGGACCTCTACACATGATATATATATATATGAGTGTGATGTCGGTATACCTCCCCCCAAGCTTAGGCTTTTGGCCTAAGTGGGGCTCAACCCCAAGGATGATCAAGTCTTGTTACCAAAACAATCTTAAATGAGACAAAACTTTGTATTGCACCAAGTGATTATGTTACCTCATACTTGATAGCAATGGTCCCAATCATAATAGTTTCCAATTTCTCTTGTGGAATGGGACAATATATTTCTTCAACCTTGATGCCTTCAATATTTTCAATGGAATTCAGGCAATATCTTCTGGCAACCTTCTTGGGGAAATAGACAGTGTGCTCTTTGTCATTAATATTGAATATTACTTTCCCTTGATTATAATTGATGATAGCACCTGCAGTATTAAAAAAAGGTCTCCCAAGAATAATAGACATATTATCATCTTCGGGCATTTCAAGCACAACAAAATCAGATAGAACCATGCAATTATGAGCTACTTGAACAGGAACATCCTCACATATACCAACAGGAACAGTAGTTGACTTATCCACCATTTGCAAAGATATATCAGTTGGTATCAACTTTTCTAGTTAGAGCCTCTTGTAGAGAGAAAAAGGCATAACACTAACTCCAGCTCCCAAATCACATAAAGCAGTTCTAACATAATTATTCTTAATGGAGCAAGGAATAGTCGGTATACCTGGATCGCCAAGTTTCTTTGGAACCTTACCATTGAAGGAGTAATTAGCAAGCAAAGTAGAAATCTCCTCATTAGGAATCTTCCTTTTATTAGAGACAATATCCTTCATATACTTTGACTAAGGAGGCAATTTAATAGCATCAGTCAAAGGAATTTGCAAGAATAAAGGCTTCATCCACTCACAAAACTTGTTGTAGTGTTCTTCCTCCTTTGACTTGTGTGTCTTACCTAGAAAAGGCATAGGTTTCTGCACCCAAGGTTCTCTCTTTACCGTGTTTATTAGCAATAAAATCTTCCTTAGTGTACCTAGTGTTCTTAGTGTGTTTCTCAGGTTCTTCCTCAACTTCCTCCTTATCAGGAGACTCATTTTTATCATTACTACTCTCAGTTTCAGCATTAGAGACAAATATACTATTAGGATCTACAGCAGGTTTAAGTGGTTCCTCAACTTCCTTAAGTTTCTTTTTCTTCCTCTTACGAGGACTACCACTATCCTCACCTTGTTGGAATCCTGCTCTATTCTTTTAGGGTGTCCTTCAGGATATAAAGGATCTTGAGTAGTTATACCACTCCTAGTTTTAATTCCATAAGCATGTTTATATCCTGAAGAATTAACTAGCATATCCTTTTGTACCTTAGCAAGTTGATCAAGTTGGGTTTGAGCCATTTGAAAGTGTTTACAAAGCATTTTAATATCATTATAAGTTCTTTCCACAATATCTTTCAACTCATGGATAGATCTAGAGTTTTCCAATAAATGATTCTGAACTTGTTTATTAAAATTACCTTGTTTAACTATAAAAATGTCAAGTTCCTCTAAGCATTTATCAGGAGGCTTACTATAGGGAATATCAACTTCATCAAAGTGTTGGAGAGAGTGTACCTCAATAGTAGATGAGTGGGGAATTGGCTTACAAAATTCTTCTATAGGAGGTAGATTCTTCACATCTTCAGCTCTAATACCTTTCTCCTTTAGACACTTCTTAGCTTCCTTTGTCACTTCATCACTTAATGCAATAACTCCCCTCTTCGTTGTTGTTGGTGTTGGAACTGGTTCAGGAACAACTTGTTCAGGAGTAATAGGCTCAGGTGTATTCATCTCAGTTGAAGTCCAATCATCATAATTCTTGCATATCTTGTTCATTAATTCTTCAGCATCTGTAGGAGTTATTTTCCTAAAAACACAATCAGCAAAGCTATCTAGGTAGGTCCTAGAATCATGAGTTAGTCCATTATAATAAATATCAAGCAACTCATTCTTTGGTAATGGACATCCAGGATATGCATGAATCAAGGAACAAAATCTTTTCCATGACTCGGGCAATTTCTCTTCTTCTTCCTTTTTAAAATCAAAAATTCTCTAAAAAGCAGCATGTCTAGCACTGGGAGGAAAATATTTATAGAAGAAAGAAGCAATCAAGCAATTAGGGCTATCAATGGAACCAGGAGGTAATCTATTAAATTAAGCCCTAGCTTCTCCTTTTAGTGAAAAAGGGAAGATATTAGAAACAAAGTACTTGCGCATCTTAAAATCATCAGAGAACAAAGCACTCATAGTAGAAAGCTCATTCATATGAGCCACTACACTCTCATTTTCAGTACCACAAAAAGGTTCTTTCTCAACAATATCTAAATAAGATAAATCAAGAGATAAATCATAATCTTTATATTTAATATCTTTGGGAGAGGTGGCAAACTTACGATCATAGGACTTCTTAGGCATAATAGTACGTCTAGCAAGGAGACTCTTAATAGCACTAGCACCATGTGTATTTCGGCACTCCTCAACAAATTCATCAGTGAGCTCTATGTAACCATCATTAATATAATAACTCTCACTAGACTCGGGTGAGCTAACAGGTGTAACAGTGTATTCACTAGGAATTTCTGTATTTCCTAGACTAGCCATAGTAGCATCTAGAAAAGGACCTAATGAACCACTCGCATCAAGCACAGTAGAAGTAACATCATGAGTATCAAAAGGAGTTTCAGATTCAGCAGTAATAGCAGTGTGTGTAGCATGAGCATGTGGTGGTGGTGTGACAAGCTTACTTATAACAGACGGTGAATCAAGAGAAGCAGAGGTGTTCAGGACTGTACCTCTTCTTGTAGTTGATGGTAAAATAGGGAACTTTCCATCACGAGATTTCCCCATGATGAAAGGAGTAGCAGTGAACAATAATAGATCCAAGTGAACTTACAAATAAAGCTATGCTCCCCGACAACAGTGCCAGAAAATAGTCTTGACGACCCACAAGTGTAGGGGATCGCAACAGTCTTCGCGGGTAGTATTACCCAATTTATTGATTCGACACAAGGGGAGCCAAAGAATACTTGCAAGCCTTAACAACTGAGTTGTCAGATCAGCTGCACCTGGAAATAGTTCTTGCTCACAGAAGTTTATCAGTAGCAACAGTTTGGTAGTAGCAATAGCAAAGCAATAGCAGCAGTAACAGCAACAGTGATCAGGAGCAACAGTAATAGTAATAGTAAACAGTGGGATTCGAGTGCGGTTGGCATAGGGATGGATGGATGGGCGTTGCATGGACGAGTCTAAACATGTAACTTCAAGATCTAGGGCATTGCAGATAAATAATAACAAGCATCCAAGTACTAAACAATCCTAGGCATGTGCTCCAAATATAGTCATACGTGCTCGCAATGATAACTTGCACAACATATTCTGTCCAACCAGCCCGTGGCAGCGGGGCCTCTAGGGAACTACTGGAAATTAAGGTGCTCCTTTTAATAGAGCACCGGAGCAAAGAATTAACACTCCACGAACACATGTGATCCTCACACTATAGCCATCCCCTCTGGTTGTCCCAATTATTGTCACTTTGGGGCCTTTGGATCCGGACAATGATATGTGTACACAACTTGCAAATAAGACCACAAAAAATACTATCATAATGATTCAATAATAAGTTCAGATCTGAGATCATGGCACTGGGGACCTAGTGACAAGCATTAAGCACAACAAGTTGCAACAAAGTCAAATAGCACCTTTTTTGCCTCTACTAGCACTTTCTATCTAGTTTCTTCTAACTCCACCTGTGCGTTTGCCGTGTGAAGTATCGGTGCTACAGGCGTAGTTAGGTTATCTATAGATGCCTAAAGGATATTCTCTGGCCTCTCTAGAGGTGGCCATCTTACCCTTGCCGCCTTTGGAGTCACCTCCTTCTCCTTGGCCGCCCTGGTCGCTGGTGGATCTACCTCGGTGGGCTTTGGAGCTGCTTGCTTCGTAGCCACCTGTCCTCCTGTCACCGGGTCCTTGCTTGTTCCGGCGCCTGCTCCTCCTGCTGGTGCCGGGGCCATCATCATCATCTCGATGCTGCCTGCGGGGCGAACTCCACACCGACCGCTAGCAACACAGAGGGGAGGTTCTCCCGCCTCGATGACTCGGTGCGGGTAAACGTAGGAGGTGTCGATGTCGATGTAGACCTTGTGAGCGCCCAGGTTGATGAAGATGTCGTTGCACGGGGGTGTTTTCCTTCCAACGCTGCCAGCGTTATCGCTGACATAGTCCCGGATATCAAATAGATAAGAAGAAGATTGCTACCCGAGCCCTTCGGTGTGAAATGAATCTATCCCCTCTCCAGGAGCCTGTGCCCCTCCTTATAAAGGGGTCCTTGGCTCCTCCTAGGGCTGACGTGGCAACCATATTCTTGGAATATGCTTGTCCCAAAGTGGTAACACGGCGGACTCCTTTCCGTGTCTCCCTTCTATTAGAGGCAAAGACCCAGAGACCCTCACATGTGTGTCTCGGGCTTCCTCATTGTCACCTCCGTGACGCTTGTCTGTCCCTCTACAGCTCTACCCTTTGTCCTCAGTGCTTGGCTCTGCGTAGATTCCTCTTAGCCAACAACTAGGGTTTGACTATGAGCTCCTTCTCCTTCTCCTGCAAGTTTCCCGTTACTCGGCCTCATCTCGCATAACTCGGCTCGGCCTTCACCTGCATACAATTCAATCAACCTTATTCGGCTGACTTAGCTCACATGTCGGCCAAGTAATGCGTTAATCACTCTATATTTGCCAAGCCTCAGCTTACCTCGGCCGGATCTTGTATGATTCGGGCCGACTCAGCTTATAATTCGGCTTAAGGTAAGGGAGACTCCTCCTTTCTTTTCCCCATCTTGACCCTACCTAGGGTCACTCCCCCAACAGTGAGGCCCCACGTGCACCCCCTCTCTCTTGCTGACGACGCTGCCCCACCTGCCAGCTCACTGTCTTCAACTTTGCGTGACCCACTCCCCTCACCTTGCTGTCATTTCTGGCCGTTGAAAGCTCGCGTCAATACACATTAACACGCTAGTTAATCTCGCCAGCGACCTTGCTATTTTAAGCGCCCATCTTCCCTCTTCATTTCCCCCCAGACGCCACACACTCGCCTCCCCTAGGCTGCCTGAATTTCTCGCGGAAAGCTCCACTAATCTGGCGACCTCCTCCAACTATTCCTGATGGGGATATGCCTACCGGGGTATACCCAGCAGGACGTTTCCTATTGACCCAAGCTACCAGCGAGTGGGCCTGCAGGACAGCGACTGGATCGAGACTTGGTGAGGAATCAGGCGACTGGAAGCTGGAGGCCCAGAAGCGTAGCTAGGCCCAGTCGGATTAGGTCAAGAACCCTCTGAATCCTTAACTAATTCAGTTGTAGATCTGTAAATCCTAGCGTGGTGAGCTTATATAAACCTCCCTAAGGCACGCATAAAAGACACGTTCCATCACACACCCTAGCGACTTGCCGCCTAGTCATCGAGCTTGCCCTTGTACTCTCTCCATAATATAATCTAGCAGGAGTAGGTCTTTACCCTCCAAGGGGCCGAACCTGGGTAAACCCTTGTGTCTCTGCCCTCATCTCGCACCGCAGATGGCTGGCCGCCCTTGCCCCTTGTTCTACTAATCGCTGCCGATTGCAGCATCTGCCGTGGCCATTCCTACGACAGTGGCGCCCACCGTGGGGCCTGGCCGGTCAGGCCGGTGTTCTACGGCGAGATCCAATCTGCCCATCAACGAGACAATCACCATTGGCCGCATGATCGCAATCGATGAGATCCTTCAGATCTTGCCGAGCAGCTACGTCCCGGTGGCTCGCCCCGTCACGCACAGCGTGATCATGTCGGTCGGCACGATCAGCCTCTTTGTCGGCTTCACCGACGTCATCACCTCGGAGCATTAGGCTTGCATCCGCGAGTCGCCGCCACGCGATCGGCTCTTTGAGAGTCAGGTCCGCACCATCCACCGCCTCGCATCCGAGTACGACTCGGACAACAACAACATGGCCGAAACCACCGCGATCGCAAACGACGTGGCCCTCGACGACGACGCCGACTCGGTGACCCCGGCATCAGCCATCGGATCCATCGTCACCGTGTCAACCGCGGGCTCCATCACCCAGGTCTTCAATGTGGGAGACTTCATGGACCCCTCCATCCTTGGGATCTTCGACTTCGACACCGGGTCGGAGAACTTCGTCGACCTCCACGTTGGATCTGGTCGCAACATCGCGGCCTACATGGTGAATGGTGCCGACCCCCCGCCAGACCCCTTCTCCACGTCGATCCCGCCAACCGCAACGACGACGGAGGTCTAGGAACTCCGCTTGCGGCTGGAGGAGGCGGTCCGCAAGGAACAAGACGAGCGCGATTTTTTTTGCCTCAATCAGGTTACGGCGCAGGAACTCCCGCGCTACCACCAACTCCGCATCAGGTCACGCCTTAACCCCACCATTCAGGGACGCGCCCTGAACTTCGACGACGAAAACGCACCGCCAGGAGGGAGCTCCCGGCCACCACCAGGCGCGATGGCCAACGGCGCCCCACCACCACCCAGCCGCATGCCCCCCAGGGACCAATCAAGAATCATGGTCTCCTCGCGGGAGCGAGACGCGAACGGCCTCCCGCTATTTTCCACTCCGATGGAGAATGTCGTCGCGATCCGAGCAGCGGTCGACAACATAAACGTGACCGGGGAAGGCGCCCTGTAGATCCAATACGCCAAGACCTTACTTGCCAAGGCCGTAGAGTAGCAAAACGAGGGAGCCGACTCGCAGGGTCGCATGTACTCTCGATCATCAGGCAGCAGAGCGGCCTCGAGCGGCCGTCCAATGGTGGCTAACACCCTCAACTGCCCACCACCTGAATCCCTGCAGCTCCAACACCGACCCGCACACACGCCACTCTCCACCAACGACCCGCGATCGACAAACAACTTCGTCGCTGCCAACGGGCAGCCAATTGACGCGCGAACCCACATCATCAACAACCAGAGCTGGCGCGCACGCCAGCCTGACGACTTGAGGTATACCCTCAATAACCGCCGCGACGGCGAACCAAGGGGATCACTGAGCCGAGTCGGACCCAGTGCTTCGGACCAATGATCTGAGGATAAAATTACCCGGCGAACTTCAAGGCGCTGAAGGAGATCGAGAAGTACGACCCCTCCGTGTGGCTGGACACATACCTCATGGCGATGGGAATCGCCGGCCACACCGACCTACTCGCCGCGTGCTACCTCCCCCTGATGATGGAGGGAGCGTGCCGGCAATGGATCAACACCCTCCCCGCGGACAGCATTGACTCCTGGGAGGAAATGCGCGACGCCTTCGTCAGGTACTTCGAGGGCTCCTACACCCGCGCCACCACCATCGAGGACCTAGAGCGATCCATCCAGGGACCCCACGAATCGACCCGCAGCTGGGTCCAACGGTGGCAAGACCTGTGGTATAACGCGGACAGAATCCACCCGGACACCGTGATCCACTGTTTGAAGACCTTGTACCGTTACGAGCCCCTGGTAGCCAAGCTCAAGCGGGTGTACGAAACACTCGACAACATACCGGACCTCCTCGAGATAGCCAAGCGGTACGGGGAAGAGGACCCAAACCAAGAAACTGACGACGAGTCGGGAGGCAATCGCCGCACGAGCGGCAATGACAACGAGAGACGACCTGAGCTACGCTACAGCAACACTCGCCTCACCGGCAAGCGCCGTGGTGATGGGCGAGTCGAATTCATTGCCAACGCTGGATATGCGCCGCGCGAACGCAAGAGCTTCCGCCACGACGCAGGCCAGCGCCGCGACGGCAGCAACTACAACGCAAAGCCGAGGTTCGACCCCATGGCTTTCCTCAACCAACCCTTTGTGTTTCATAGCAGGGAGGGAAAGCCCACCAAGCACACGACCGCCGACTGCCACTCCCTAAAGGAGATAGAGAAGGCACGGCGCGAACGGGAAGACCCAGATAACCACCCGCCAAATGGTGGAAAATTCGGCAGCATCGCCGGCTCGCTCCACACCTTCACCATCTTCAACACAAAGCGCGAGAAGAAGGTCATCGCCCGCGATGTCGCTGTTAATGCGGTGTCCCAGGTAGACATCCCCAGTTCCTCAACTGGCCCGAGCAACGAATCACTTGGAGCCGCGAGGACCACTCGCCACGGATCGAATATCCAGGATGAGTCTCCTTGGTGGTCAAGCCCAAGGTAGGAGACTACTGGCTCCCCAAGATGCTGATGGACGGTGGCAGCTCCATCAACATATTGTACCTAGATAGGTTCAGGCGACTGCGGCTCCCGCAGTCGATGATCGAGACGACCTACACCACCTTCCACGGCATCGTCCCCGATCAGAAGGCGTACCCGATCGGCAAGGTGACACTGCCAGTCACCTTCGGCACACCACCGAACTTCCGCACCGAGCGGATCGTCTTCGAGCTGGTGCCATTCAACAGCCCTTACCATTGCGTCCTGGGGCGCCAGGCGTTCGCCAAATTCATGGCAGCGCCCCACTACGCGTATAACGCGATGAATCTCCCCGGCCCGTGCAGCATCATCACTATCCATGGCGACCCCGACATGGCCGCAGAATGCGAGGCCAAGGGCGCCGAGCTCGCCGATGCCGTCATAGCCGCAGAGGCGAAACACGCGGAGGAACTCGCCAAGTACATGAGTAGGGTCAATAACGACGACCCTACCATACGCAAGAATCCCAACTCGGAGGGCGGTGGCTCCACCAATTTCGAGGCAACGACGCACACTCGCTCCGTCGAGCTGGTCCCAGGCGACTCCAGCCAAACGGTGACGATCGGAACATGCATGAGCCCAGCATAGGAAGGCGCGCTCATCGAGTTCCTCTGTGATAATCACGACATCTTTGCATGGAAACCCTCCGACATGCCTAGTGTCCTGAGGGAACTCGCTGAGCACAAACTCAATGCTGACCCCAAGGTGCAGCGTCTACTCGCTGCAGGCTTCATTCGGCCAATCAAATACTCCAAGTGGCTAGCAAACCCAGTCCTGGTCGAGAAGAAAAACGGGACGTGGAGAATGTGTATTGACTACACAAACCTCAACAACACCTCCGCAAAGGAGCAATTCGTCCTCCCGCGGATCGACCAAATCATCGACTCGACTGCGGGCTCAGAGTCGCTATGTTTCCTTGACGCCTACTCTGGTTACAACCAGATTAAAATGGCAGTCGAGGACAAGGAGAAGACGGCGTTCATCACACCATTCGAAGCCTTCTTCTACACCGCCATGACCTTCGGCCTCAATAACGCCGGGGCGACTTACCAGAGGTGCATGCAAGAGTGCCTCACAAGCCAAATTGGCCGCAACATCCACGTCTACATAGATGACGTGGTGGTGAAGTCCACTCGCCAGGGCGACCTACTCGCCGACCTGACAGAAACCTTTGCAAACCTGCGGAAGTACAAGATAAAGCTAAACCCAGGGAGGTGCACCTTTGGTGTACCCACTGGACACTTACTAGGGTACGTCGTCTCCAAGCATGGGATTGAGGCGAACCCCACCAAGATCAACAAGATCACCCGGCTCGGCAAACCCGAGGGCCTGCGTGACGTCCAGAAGTTGGCCGGGCGAGTTGCGGCTCTTAGTCGTTTCATCCCGCGGCTAGGTGAGAAGGCGATTCCCCTCTACCGCCTAATGCGCAAGAACCCCACTTTCCAGTGGGACAAGGAGGCAGACGACGCGCTCCACGCCCTCAAGGAGGTCCTACTCGCGGCACCAATACTCGCCGCCCCCATCGAGAACGAGCCCATGCTCGTTTACGTCGCGGCCTCCGAACAAGTTGTCAGCGCTGTCATGGTCGTCGAACGACCAGAGGAAGGCAAAGAGCGCCCGGTGTAGCGACCTGTGTACTACATCAGCGAAGTCCTAACCGAGTCGCGCCAGTGCTACCCACACTACCAAAAATTGGTATACGCGGTCTTCAGAGCCCAGCGGCGACTGCCGCACTACTTCCAGGAGCACCCAATAACAGTAGTCTCCTCATCACCATTGCAGTATATCATCTTCAACCACGAGGCGACCGGGCGAGTTGCCATGTGGGTCGTCGAGATCGGAGTCCACAACATCAGGTACAAGCCGCGCAAAGCGATCAAGTCGTAGGCTCTCGCAGATTTCCTCGCCAACTGGGAAGAGGTCCAGGAGTCAGAGAAACTACCATACCTCCATTACTGGAGCCTACACTTCGATGTTTCCAAGAACGCAGATGGCGCAGGGGCATGGATCGTGCTCACGTCTCCAAAAGGCGACAAGCTATGCTACGTCATGTACCTCGACTTGAACCCCTGCACCAAGAACATGGCCGAGTACGACGCGCTACTCCACGGCATGCGGGCAGCCAAGGAGATGAACATCAATCGCCTGCACTGCTACGGCGACTCCGACCTCGTGGCCGGGCAAGTTGCCGGCACCTGCGACGCAGTTTCCCCCACCATGGCGGCATACCTCCAAGCAGTGGACCAACCGGGAGCCCACTTCGCGGGCTACTCCGTTGAGTGGATCAACAGGCAGAAGAACGAGGAGGACGACGCACTCTCCCGCATCGGATCGGCTCGACTCGCACCACCCGCCGACATCTTCCTCAACACCATCACCAAGCCTTCCGTCTCTCCCCCAAGGGAGATCGACATCAGAATTCCGCTGTAACCAGATGCAGCCCTGGTCGCACTGATCACCGAGCAAAACGACTGGACCGTGTCGTACGTCACTTACCTGGAGGGAGGCACCCTACCCGCTGACGAGACGGAGGCTCGGATGATAGCACGCTGCTGCAAATCCTTTGTCATCATCAACGGCGAGCTCCACAAGCGGATCGTGACCGGCGTGTTCCAACGCTGCGTCCAACCCACCGAAGGACGAAAGATCCTCCAAGACATCCACGCTGGCTACTGCGGCCACCACGCTGGCGCCCACTCCCTGGTCGCCAAGGCCATGCGACATGGATTCTACTGGCTCACCGCACACGCCGACGCGGTCGACATCGTCCAACACTACGTCGGGTGCCAGAAGTACGCCAACCAGACTCACGTGCCGAGCTCCTCCCTCAAGACCATCCCCATCACCTGGCCATTCGCCGTATGTGGCATGGACATGGTGGTCCCGTTCAAGAAGTCCCCCTCTGGCTTCACCCACCTCCTAGTCACAGTCGACAAGTTCACAAAATGGGTGGAGGCCAAGCCAGTCCGCAAGTGCGACGGGAAGACTTCCACCAAATTCCTACGCGAGCTCATTTATCGCTATGGGTTCCCGCACAACATCATCACGGACAATGGCACAAACTTCGCCAAAGCAGCCATGGCGGAATTCTGCGAGTAGCACAATATACGACTCGACCTTGCCTTAGTCTCCCACCCGGAGTCCAATGGACAAGCGGAACACGCCAACTAGAGCATTCTCCATGGCCTGAGGTGTGGCATCCCGCAAAACCACTACTAGAAAATCGCGTTGAATTTGTGCATTGCATCGTCATCATCATGCATTGTTCGCATAAAACTATGTTTGCAAAGCTGTGATGTTTTCTAAACGCCCCTCTTTATTCAAACATCAAAACCTGGTCCCCGGAATATTTTGTTTTGGCCGCTATCGGTTTGCATATGGCCCGTTAAAATAAATAAAAAGGTTTAATTGTTTTAGTGGGGGCAGTCGAACGGGCCGTCCCGACCCGAACGACCACCCCCATTTTTTCTAAACGGTCCACCTACACCTGCCCTTCTAAATGCTAAGTTCACCAACTAGTCTACCCCAACCCAGCCTCCACATCACCTCAACCACTCAGATCCTGCCACCTCACCCTCTCCCCTTCCCTCACCAATCACACCCTGCCACCTAGGCTAAGCCACCTAGCTCTCTCTCCTCTCTCTCCCCACCTCTCAGCTCTCACACGCACCACACGCAGAGCCGCGCGCGCCCACGCCCCAACCCCCACCCCTGGCCCCACATGTCAGCCGCCCCCGCGGGACCCACCCTGGGCCCCACGCCCCACCTACCGCGTCCCTCTCCCCCAGCTCCCCTCGCTCCCGCACCGTCCCCGGGCCGAACCGCCACCCTTCTCTCCCGTCGACGCGCCTCCACCCTCCCTTCTCCGGCCGGAGCTCGCCGGCCCGCCTCCCCTGCATCCTCCTCCCTCCACCGCGCGCTCCCGCCGCCCTCTCCCGCAGTGCTCGCAGCCGCATCCTCCTGCGCCCGCGCCTCTCCCCCAACCTCGCCTCACCGGCGCGCCGCCCAGCTCGCCCCCTCTGCGACCTCCGCAGCCGCACCGCCCCGCCCCTGCAAGCTCCCATGCGTCCCTGGTCGCCGCCTCGCTCGCCCTCGCGCGCCAGACCTCGCCCCCGCTCCCAGGCTCCTCCGCCGTCGCCCGCAGCTACCCCGACCCGCGCGCGAGCGCGCCCCTCCCCGTCGGCTCCCCCGTCCGTCGCCCCCAAGCCCCGCGCACCCCTACCCCGCTCGACCCCCCTCCGCCTCTGTCGCGTCGTCGGCAGCGCCGCGCGGCCCACCGCCACTCCGCGCCCGTGCGCTCGCCCACCTCCGGCTCTGCCCCGAGCTCGCGCCGCCGGAGGTCGTCCGCGTCCTCGCCGCGGCCCTCCACCAGCGCGCCGCCTCCCCCCGACGAAGCTTCCGCCCACCACCGCTCAGACCGCGCCCGCACCGGCCCCTCCTTCCGCCGCCTCGAGCCCGCGCGCTCTGCTCCGCCAGGCCGCGCCCGCGCCACCCAGAGGCCCGTCCTCGCCCCGTGCTCGCCTCGCCGGAGCCCGGCCCGGCCCGACCGCGCCGTCCCTGGGACCCTCCTCGCCGTACCCTGCCCCGCTCGCCTTCCTCGAGCCCGGTCTTGTCCCTGATGCCAAGACCGCGGTGCCCTGCCTGCGTCCGCAGTACCGTCTCTGAGAACCATGCCGTTGCCGACGCCTCGGGGTTGCAGCCGATGTGCTCCTCTGTTCATGTGCTGATGTTCTGACAAGACGAGGTCGCCGTGAACCGTCAAGATCGTCCACCGCTGGTGCCACTCGAGATCGACAACGACAACGGCCGTTGGGACCCCAAGAACTCCTGCACCGATCTGATGGCCAAGCTCCCGACGCCCGATCCCGGTGATCCAAGGGCCACGCCAGGACCCGAACCTGAAGAAACCCCAAGGTCGCCAACACGGATACACAAGGTTATCCATCGAGGACACCAAGACCGTCGACAGGGGACCGAAGGACGTCAAGCACTGCATCCCGGACGCCAAGACCGTCCCGTTACGAGGACCCGACAAGATCGGCACGATGACAAGAACGGCATACGACCGGAAGAATCCGATGCGCCCCCGACGCCGAACTCCTGCTTCCCGGATGCCGAGGTCACCGACACAGGACAACAAGATCTACCCCCGCTATCCGAGAACGCATCCGTCGAACCCCGAACCCCAGATCCGTCGAACCCTGAGACCGACCCCGAACCCCGGAACCCCAAGTTCGTCGAGACCCCTAATGTGTGAACCCTTTACCTGAACCTTATTTTATAATATAATACAACTTGTCGCATATTGATTGATCATGCATGCACACATTCATGTGGTTTGGGGGCCTTATGCCGATTCACCTCTAATTAAATATGGGGCCCATATGCGGGCAAATCTAGCCTTATATTGGCCTCATTTAAATTGGTGTAGCGAACCGGTACTATCTCTTTGCCATGTTAAAACAACATTTAAACTGCGGGGTAGCTAAACAACATGAACCACCTTATTAATTGTCGGGACCCCGGTTCCGCTTAATATTGACCTAATCGCATCGCACCTTTGCCATGTCATCCATCATGCATGCATCATGCCGATCTTCTGCCGTCGTATTAAATAGTGCATCCGGTGTTTCTTCTAGTGTTTTGGTTCTTCGCGGATAAGGCCGTTGAGTTGATGTGAGCTTCGCCCCGATCTTCGGTTGAACCCCTTCGACAATGTTTTCAGGCGAGCATCTCCCCTTTTCTACCTATCTTACTTTTCTAGTATTTATTCCCTTCTGTTGATCTTTGCTATCTATGTTGCGATGCTCTAGTTTTCGTACCCGGATAACCCTTGCAGCCATATATAGCCTTGGACACATCCTATTACCTGTTGTTTGGTAGATAGTTGGACCCGCATGTCGTAGTCGCTTGCTCAAGTGTTTTGCTTGTCGTCAAGTACCACAACTGTTGGAGGATTTGCCGCATGTTGACGTTGGAGATGATCATGGTTTACTTATTGTTCACTTTAATTCCTGTTTAACAACTAAAATTGAATTAAGCAGAGGCATCGGTGGGTGATAGGTAAGATTTGGTTTCCGACCGCCCACTTGTGTCCCGTAGGACCCGAGTTCTTGACACCTGTTCCGAGATCGAGCGCGCTAACCACAGGTGGGGAGATATGGCCCCCCCATTGATTATTACCTGATTTCAAAGTATTGTACTGGGGGCCACAACTAGTTTGAGGATTTATTTACTATCCTGTACTTATGCCATGTTTACCGCTTTATTTACGTTTGTGCGAGGAGCACACTGTACTGTTTAGGATCGGGACACGTTTTCGCGGTGTCGACAGTCCCCGTTTGGGGGCATACTGTCGCTCACTGCCGTCCACCCAAACCCTGAGTTCGTCTCGGAGACCGGCCGACTCCGTTGCGGGTGTCGACTCGGTGGGGTGGCCCCCATGTACTTGCTTTGGGTCTGGGAACGTCGTGACTTAGGCCCCGCCGACATACCGATGGGTGTATGTTAACTGATCTGGCAAAAAGGGTCGAAGTGCCTGTGGATACTTTGGTGCACCCCTGCAGGGTTTAATCTTTTCGAGAAGCCGTTTCCGCTGTTATGGACGACTTGGAGAACAGTGCTTGCTCATAGACAACTATAACTAAAGTTTATTGATATAAATTGACTTGTATCCGATATGATTAGTAATCAGCTTCACTACAACGGAATGGCTAAGTAAAAGCACCAACAACTGCTGGGTTTGGGGTTGTCACATGCTAATTGTATCTAACTAGTAAGTGTTTCCACTATAACGGAATGATTAACTAAAAATGCCCACTGCTTACTTTATCAGGACGATTATCTAAACCTGACTAGTAATTGCTGCAACGACAACTGAATAAGTAAAACTGCCAACTGTGTGAGTTCCTCGGTTGACTTCCTCGTTTGGTCTCGAGGGGGGAAACGCCAGGATGGGTTTGTTTGATGATAGTATCAGGTTGGATCCGAATAGGTCTTTCTCATCCCTCTCTGATATCCGCCAGTTGAATCGAGTCTCTATAGGTTGTTTAGTGCATGCTTCCGCTGCCGCTTAGTCCACCATACCTATGTAGGCGAGGACCGCCGAATTCTAGCCTCGCCGTGTACTGGCCTCAGTACTGACGCTCCTTCTTTTTCCTTTGCCCTTTGTCGGCACCCCTTTGTTTAAGCAGGTTTTGAGATCGACGCCGTTAGCAGGGTTACCCTTCCGGCTTGGCCTGGGCAGGGTTATGGACGCCACTGGTTATTCTTCAGGGCTCTTAGCCCCATTTGCATCTTGTCCGTAGTCGGACGTCCCATCGTTTTCAAGGTGATTTGGATCTTTGTACCGTATATTTGTATTCTTGACTCTTTGAGTCGCTGCTGTATATATATCTGTTCTGTGGGTCCCATCGAGGACTGTTGTGTAATGTTATTACTTTGCTTTCCACCCGCACGAAAGTGCCTGGTGGGAACCTTCGAATCGTTTCTATGCGGGTTTGGCGAGTTTCGCTAAAACTTGCATAGGGCCGATTCTGAGGGTGTTACAGAGTGGTATCAGAGCCCAGCAGTTGCGATACCCCACAAGTCCAGCCTGTAGGATAACCTAGCTGACGGCCGAAGTAGAGTGTCAAAACTATTTTTGAAAATCGGTTGGATAGTTCTGATTAGGTCTGATTTTCTTCCTTACCCCTCTGATATTCTCCTCTTATCTCGACGTGTTTTGAATCTGCTCTCTCCTTCCTCTTCGAGTCCAGGATTTCTCGTGGTTGGGTTCCGTCGTACCTTCAGGGTTTCGCTTCCTTCTTTGATAACGGTGCTCTCCCATCCGGTGTTCACGCTGCTTGAGGAATCCGTCTTCCGTGGAACCATTCTTTGTTCCTTGTTTGTTCCTTCCGGTGTTCTCCGCCGCGACGACATCATCTACGCCAGATCCGATGCAGAGTCTGCATCACTCCTTTGATCTGAACCTCGCTTGTCGAGATCTTCAGTCTGAATCCGAGGGTTGGTTGCATAATCTGTCTATTCGTGTACAGAGTAATGCTTTGAGTGCGGGATGGAGTCGCGACCATACCACTACTCTTATCATTCGCTTATGTACATTGAATGGTGGATCGATGCAATTTTACTCCTTCCATGAAAGTTGGAGGTGGCCTTACCTTTGACTTCGTCCGTTGGTTATCCGGAGTGCTCTCTCGACGATCAGGGACAACGACCTCTTGTTAGTGGTGTCGCGAGGATCTACGCGAAGCGAGAAGACGCAGATCGCCGACCTTCCTTCCGGTACCATGAGGCGGATCTCGAGGGCGAGATCCCTTGTTAGTGGTGTCGAATTGTGGCATCCCGCAAAACCACTACTAGAAAATCGCGTTGAATTTGTGCATTGCATCGTCATCATCATGCATTGTTCGCATAAAACTATGTTTGCAAAGCCGTGATGTTTTCTAAATGCCCCTCTTTATTCAAACATCAAAACCGGGTCCCCGGAATATTTTGTTTTGGCCGCTATCGGTTTGCATATGGCCCGTTAAATAAATAAAAAGGTTTAATTGTTTTAGTGGGGGCAGTCGAACGGGCCGTCCCGACCCGAACGACCACCCCCATTTTTTCTAAACGGTCCACCTACACCTGCCCTTCTAAATGCTAAGTTCACCAACTAGTCTACCCCAACCCAGCCTCCACATCACCTCAACCACTCAGATCCTGCCACCTCACCCTCTCCCCTTCCCTCACCAATCACACCCTGCCACCTAGGCTAAGCCACCTAGCTCTCTCTCCTCTCTCTCCCCACCTCTCAGCTCTCACACGCACCACATGCAGAGCCGCGCGCGCCCACGCCCCAACCCCCACCCCTGGCCCCACATGTCAGCCGCCCCCGCGGGACCCACCCTGGGCCCCACGCCCCACCTACCGCGTCCCTCTCCCCCAGCTCCCCTCGCTCCCGCACCGTCCCCGGGCCGAACCGCCACCCTTCTCTCCCGTCGACGCGCCTCCACCCTCCCTTCTCCGGCCGGAGCTCGCCGGCCCGCCTCCCCTGCATCCTCCTCCCTCCACCGCGTGCTCCCGCCGCCCTCTCCTGCAGTGCTCGCAGCCGCATCCTCCTGCGCCCGCGCCTCTCCCCCAACCTCGCCTCACCGGCGCGCCGCCCAGCTCGCCCCCTCTGCGACCTCCGCAGCCGCGCCGCCCCGCCCCTGCAAGCTCCCATGCGTCCCCGGCCGCCGCCTCGCTCGCCCTCGCGCGCCAGACCTCGCCCCCGCTCCCAGGCTCCTCCGCCGTCGCCCGCAGCTACCCCGAACCGCGCGCGAGCGCGCCCCTCCCCGCCGGCTCCCCCGTCCGTCACCCCCAAGCCCCGCGCACCCCTACCCCGCTCGACCCCCCTCCGCCTCTGTCGCGTCGTCGGCAGCGCCGCGCGGCCCACCGCCGCTCCGCGCCCGTGCGCTCTCCCACCTCCGGCTCTGCCCCGAGCTCGCGCCGCCGGAGGTCGTCCGCGTCCTCGCCGCGGCCCTCCACCAGCGCGCCGCCTCCCCCCGACGAAGCTTCCGCCCACCACCGCTCAGACCGCGCCCGCACCGGCCCCTCCTTCCGCCGCCTCGAGCCCGCGCGCTCTGCTCCGCCAGGCCGCGCCCGCGCCGCCCAGAGGCCCGTCCTCGCCCCGTGCTCGCCTCGCCGGAGCCCGGCCCGGCCCGACCGCGCCGTCCCTAGGACCCTCCTCGCCGTACCCTGCCCCGCTCGCCTTCCTCGAGCCCGGTCTTGTCCCTGATGCCAAGACCGCGGTGCCCTGCCTGCGTCCGCAGTACCGTCTCTGAGAACCATGCCGTTGCCGACGCCTCGGGGGTTGCAGCCGATGTGCTCCTCTGTTCATGTGCTGATGTTCTGACAAGACGAGGTCGCCGTGAACCGTCAAGATCGTCCACCGCTGGTGCCACTCGAGATCGACAACGACAACGGCCGTCGGGACCCCAAGAACTCCTGCACCGATCTGATGGCCAAGCTCCCGACGCCCGATCCCGGTGATCCAAGGGCCACGCCAGGACCCGAACCTGAAGAAACCCCAAGGTCGCCAACACGGATACACAAGGTTATCCATCGAGGACACCAAGACCGTCGACAGGGGACCGAAGGACGTCAAGCACTGCATCCCGGACGCCAAGACCGTCCCGTTACGAGGACCCGACAAGATCGGCACGATGACAAGAACGGCATACGACCGGAAGAATCCGATGCGCCCCCGACGCCGAACTCCTGCTTCCCGGATGCCGAGGTCACCGACACAGGACAACAAGATCTACCCCCGCTATCCGAGAACGCATCCGTCGAACCCCGAACCCCAGATCCGTCGAACCCTGAGACCGACCCCGAACCCCGGAACCCCAAGTTCGTCGAGACCCCTAATGTGTGAACCCTTTACCTGAACCTTATTTTATAATATAATACAACTTGTCGCATATTGATTGATCATGCATGCACACATTCATGTGGTTTGGGGGCCTTATGCCGATTCACCTCTAATTAAATATGGGGCCCATATGCGGGCAAATCTAGCCTTATATTGGCCTCATTTAAATTGGTGTAGCGAACCGGTACTATCTCTTTGCCATGTTAAAACAACATTTAAACTGCGGGGTAGCTAAACAACATGAACCACCTTATTAATTGTCGGGACCCCGGTTCCGCTTAATATTGACCTAATCGCATTGCACCTTTGCCATGTCATCCATCATGCATGCATCATGCCGATCTTCTGCCGTCGTATTAAATAGTGCATCCGGTGTTTCTTCTAGTGTTTTGGTTCTTCGCGGATAAGGCCGTTGAGTTGATGTGAGCTTCGCCCCGATCTTCGGTTGAACCCCTTCGACAATGTTTTCAGGCGAGCATCTCCCCTTTTCTACCTATCTTACTTTTCTAGTATTTATTCCCTTCTGTTGATCTTTGCTATCTATGTTGCGATGCTCTAGTTTTCGTACCCGGATAACCCTTGCAGCCATATATAGCCTTGGACACATCCTATTACCTGTTGTTTGGTAGATAGTTGGACCCGCGTGTCGTAGTCGCTTGCTCAAGTGTTTTGCTTGTCGTCAAGTACCACAACTGTTGGAGGATTTGCCGCATGTTGACGTTGGAGATGATCATGGTTTACTTATTGTTCACTTTAATTCCTGTTTAACAACTAAAATTGAATTAAGCAGAGGCATCGGTGGGTGATAGGTAAGATTTGGTTTCCGACCGCCCACTTGTGTCCCGTAGGACCCGAGTTCTTGACACCTGTTCCGAGATCGAGCGCGCTAACCACAGGTGGGGAGATATGGGCCCCCCATTGATTATTACCTGATTTCAAAGTATTGTACTGGGGGCCACAACTAGTTTGAGGATTTATTTACTATCCTGTACTTATGCCATGTTTACCGCTTTATTTACGTTTGTGCGAGGAGCACACTGTACTGTTTAGGATCGGGACACGTTTTCGCGGTGTCGACAGTCCCCGTTTGGGGGCATACTGTCGCTCACTGCCGTCCACCCAAACCCTGAGTCCGTCTCGGAGACCGGCCGACTCCGTTGCGGGTGTCGACTCGGTGGGGTGGCCCCCATGTACTTGCTTTGGGTCTGGGAACGTCGTGACTTAGGCCCCGCCGACATACCGATGGGTGTATGTTAACTGATCTGGCAAAAAGGGTCGAAGTGCCTGTGGATACTTTGGTGCACCCCTGCAGGGTTTAATCTTTTCGAGAAGCCGTGTCCGCGGTTATGGACGACTTGGAGCACAGTGCTTGATCATAGACAACTATAACTAAAGTTTATTGATATAAATTGACTTGTATCCGATATGATTAGTAATCAGCTTCACTACAACGGAATGGCTAAGTAAAAGCACCAACAACTGCTGGGTTTGGGGTTGTCACATGCTAATTGTATCTGACTAGTAAGTGTTGCCACTATAACGGAATGATTAACTAAAAATGCCCACTGCTTACTTTATCAGGACGATTATCTAAACCTGACTAGTAATTGCTGCAACGACAACTGAATAAGTAAAACTGCCAACTGTGTGAGTTCCTCGGTTGACTTCCTCGTTTGGTCTCGAGGGGGGAAACGCCAGGATGGGTTTGTTTGATGATAGTATCAGGTTGGATCCGAATAGGTCTTTCTCATCCCTCTCTGATATCCGCCAGTTGAATCGAGTCTCTATAGGTTGTTTAGTGCATGCTGCCGCTGCCGCTCAGTCCACCATACCTATGTAGGCGAGGACTGCCGAATTCTAGCCTCGCCGTGTACTGGCCTCAGTACTGACGCTCCATCTTTTTCCTTTGCCCTTTGTCGGCACCCCTTTGTTTAAGCAGGTTTTGAGATCGACGCCGTTAGCAGTGTTACCCTTCCGGCTTGGCCTGGGCAGGGTTATGGACGCTACTGGTTATTCTTCAGGGCTCTTAGCCCCATTTGCATCTTGTCCGTAGTCGGACGTCCCATCGTTTTCAAGGTGATTTGGATCTTTGTACCGTATATTTGTATTCTTGACTCTTTGAGTCGCTGCTGTATATATATCTGTTCTGTGGGTCCCATCGAGGACTGTTGTGTAATGTTATTACTTTGCTTTCCACCCGCACGAAAGTGCCTGGTGGGCACCTTCGAATCGTTTCTATGCGGGTTTGGCGAGTTTCGCTAAAACTTG
This sequence comes from Avena atlantica, assembly GCA_910589765.1. Taxonomy (NCBI): domain Eukaryota; kingdom Viridiplantae; phylum Streptophyta; class Magnoliopsida; order Poales; family Poaceae; genus Avena; species Avena atlantica. The sequence goes on from OU342736.1 coordinate 307,011,023, forward strand.
CATAGGGCCGATTCTGAGGGTGTTACATGAGGCCACGACTGCAAGTTCCACTCGAGCGAAATCCCGGGTGCTGGGTCGAAGATCTCCGCACCTTCGTCTATAGGTCGAGTCGTATATTGTGCTCCGTCAACTGGGGAATCCGCACCTCTGTCAATAGGTCGACGGGATTCACTCCCTTCTTCATGGTGTACGGTGCCGAGGCCGTCATGCAAACCGACCTCGAGCACGATTCGCCATGGGTGGTCAGTTATGCGGAGGCTGACAACGAGCTCGCATGCAAAACGGAGTCGGACAGCTCGACGAAGCACGCGACCTATCTCGCTCCCGCACCGCCATCTACCAGAAAGGGGTCCGCCGCTACCATAGCTGGCGAGTACGGACTCGCACCGTCCAGGAAGGCGACCTGGTACTATGCCTGATCCAGGACAAGAAGGGCATGCACAAGCTTTCTCCCCCTTGGTAAGGACCATTCACCATCAGGCGAGTCCTGGGCAACGACGCCTACTACCTCACCGATGTCCGAGGCGACGGAAAACTTGACGTCAAGCGGCCATGGAATGTAAACCTCTTAAGGAAGTTCTACTTCTAGAACTCCAGTTATGTAGCCCCTACCCACTATGAAATAAAGAAGACCGATTCGCAAAATTTGTCTCCACTCTCCATATCTTGTGCCACTCGCACTCGTAACAACAGCACTATGCTATTCGCGGAAGTCAACCCTTGGTTATGCAACCGGAACGGCCAAGTAGTGCGGAACGAGGGCACCGACAACCTCGGTCCTCGCATCGTCCACGAAAAAATCCAACCCGGAGCCCGATCGGAGTCGCCTCGCTCAACTGTCTTTCCGAGCCAAGACAACCGCACTCGCTTCCCACATCGACCCAGTCCTCCGCATCCTTGGCACAGCGACTCGAACGGCTAAGTACCACGCTCGAGGACTGACGCCAGCCCAATCATGAGAGACGAGGGAAGACACCAAGTATGAGAGCGCGTCCAGGACTCACCACGCGACTGGTCCTACGGATGAGGTGGAGCGAAGCGCCAAAACAACGCGCTCCGTCCTCACCTACCTTGGGAATGCGACTAGAACAGCCAAGTACCACACTCGGGGACTCGGCCACCTGATCCTGTTCGCGCCCGGGAAAACGGCTAAGTACAGAGCACCCATGGGAGTCGCCATGCGACTGGTTTTCGAAGCCATGGCGAGTCGACCCCAATTAAATAAATGTTTTTACAACATACATACACATAACAACGAGGTTAACCGCATAAAAAGGGCGGACGCGCTCGGGGATTCGCACAACCAACAAACAAAACAAGAAAAACAATGACAAAAGAATCCTTCTATTTCTTCCTAGCAACACAATTTGTTTGCTTACAAGGATAAATACACATTCATCCTAAACTAACGTCGATCGGCAAAGTACTCTATTCCGCGGGCTTCGTCGAGGAGGCGCCACCATCCTTGCCACAGCGGATAAAGGGAACCCACATATTTGATGGATACGTCGTGAGCTCACCCGCCATGGCCGCACGGAACGGATGTTCCACCTTGAAGTCGCGGTGCGCTGGCTCAGGGTCGTTCGGGGCGACGACCATTTCCTGGTATGGAATGAGGTCGCCCATCTCCCAAACCCGGTTGGCGTACACGACCGCCCGGCCCGTCAGCTTTAGCACCTCGGCGATCTCGACTGAGCACGTCGATGAAGGGTACCCGCTCGTGACGTCGTCAAGGTCGAAGTCGTCGAGAAAATGCGCGAGCCCAAGGCTCAGCACAGTCGCCGCTCCACGACGGAAGGCCGACCGCCTCATGAAATGCACAACCACCGGAGCCTTTTCCAGATAGCGCCAAACTTCGACGAGGTTGATCGGGATCACCTCTGTGGGCGAGATCTCCTGATGATACGCTTGGAGGCAGGTTGCTGACAGCGTGGCAGAATCAACCAGAGTGGTGACACATTGCCGCGCGTCGTACGACTGCGCTTCTTCGGCATTTTCAGTAATCCGGCATGCAAGACGAAAGCAAATAGTAAGGGAAGTACTAGCAAAACAATGTGGTTCGCGCGCTCGGGGAGTCGTAGAAGGAGAACTCACCAATCAGTGGGCGATAGAGATACGTGATGAAACTTTGAAGAGCATAAAGGTCATTCTGCAGCCCCGCGACGAGTGTGTCTGACGCCTTCCATTCCTCGGCAGCAGAAGCAACGACCGCCTTTGCGCGTCCATCCACCGAGCTCGCTTCCTCCTTCGCCTCCTTGAGCTCACACTCCAGTTCAGAAATTCGCTTATCCACGACGCTCAAGGACGACTGGGCAGCCGTTAACTCACTCGCCGGAACGAGGCACTGGTGAGCCTCCTTCACCGTGGCCGCATTATCTTCTGCTTCAACATCAAAATGATTACAAACCTAACAAGTTTATGATCAGTGCCAAGCATGATGAACACTCACCCGCATTCGCTCTAAGTTGCTTGTTCATATCCTGCATAGTGAGGAGCTCCTTCTCCACGGGATGCTTGGCAGCAAGACGCTCCGCCGACTCGCGTTGCAGGCCCTGTGCAACAATGAAAGCGTAAGCGACAAAAATTCCTAAGTGCCTAGCCGCTGAAATTCAGCGACTAGCCACTCGGGGACTGGATGACAAAAAATCCTAAGTTCCTAGCCGCTGAAATTCAGCAACTAGCCACTCGGCGACTGGATGACAAAATTCCTAAGTGCCTAGCCGCTGAAATTCAGCGACTAGCCACTCGGGGACTGGATGACAAGAATTCCTAAGTGCCTAGCCGCTGAAATTCAGCGACTAGCCACTCGGGACTGGATGGCGAAAAACAATAAGAATCCAACCACTGAAATTCAATGGCCGATGCTCAGGGACTGGACATACCTGGATGGCGGCACCTAGCATGCCGTGAAGTTCCATCGCATCCACCGACGAGAGCACGAGTGGAGTATGCCCGCGACACTCTTTGACTTCCATACCGGTGGCTCCAGGCAATTGACTCGACAGCACTGAGGCACTCGCTGTGGAAGCCCTCGCTACAAAGCGAGGGAACGTCGCCACCGTGGCTCCTGCACCACCCGAAGGCGTCTCGGTCGCCTCAGCTGAGGCCGTGGGGCCTGCCTGCTGCGACTCCGCGTCCTCCATGGTCCTCGGAGCCACGTCCACCGTAATCGGAGTTTCTCTCGGGGCCACGACTGGTTCGTCCAAAATTGTGACAACCTCGTCGCCTTTTGCTCTCTTGGTGCCTTCAACGGGCGCCTCAACCTCGTCACCTGTCCTCTTCTTCGAGGGGTCAGTGGGTGCCTCCGTGGCACATGAGGGAACCTTGGCCACCGAAGGGTGACCTATGTTCTTCACTCCAGCCCTGCGCAACAACCCCGTTAGTAGACTGGCCAGTCAAACATACATTAGGCAGACAAACGAAATGATTGAGAAACACTGACTTGGCGACTGGGATAAATCCCAGACCAGTACGAATACTGGCCGACTTTTCCATCTCTGGCCCTAGTTTCCGACTAAGGCCCACCTCGAACATGCTATGTGCCCACGACACTGACGGGTTCTTCGAGGACGAGGCCGCGGCAGGAGGTTCAGTAGTGATCGCTGCGGGAGCTCCTCTCGATGGTGAGGTACCTGCGGCTGGAGCGGCCACCAGCCCGGCGGTAGCGATGCCAGCGGCACCTCGTCTTCCACGACGGTCGCACCAGTCGCCGCGGTCGCATGCGCTGCCGCTTCTTCGGCTACGCTGGTAGCATCGGAGCTACTCGCGGACCGAGGCGGAGACACCAGCTTGGACGGCTTCGCCTTCTTCTTTGGTGGCGGTAGCTTCTTCTTCTTCGATGGTGTGGCTTCACGCTGTGATGTGTGCTCGGGTAGCTCGTCATCGTCATCGTGGGCCTCGAGCTCGCGTTGATGTTACCCACGGGTCTTGCGAACCGTGGGTGCGGTGACCTCCACGGCTTTGTCGCCATCGTCGACATCATCATCTTCACCACCCTCGTCACTTCTGGCATCGCCCTTATCGGGCGAGGACTCGCTTTCGTCTTCGGCGGAAGATTTCGAGTTCTCGTCATCTGCGGGTGGAAGCCAGCCTTCCACCACTTGGAATAACTACAACAACCAAGCAAAATTAGCAAGACCGCGAATGCAAACTGCGACTGTGAGTGCATGGGAATTAAAGGAACTCACCGTTGGGGCTTGGCGCTTCGCGGTGTAAGGTGCGACCCCGGCCTTTGCATTGAGATACACCGCCAGGGTAATCTTCTTCAGGGCCAAGGATTAGTCGTTGAGTCTCCACTTGGCATGGCAGGACTTCGTCGGGTCGTCCTTGTCTGTTTACTCGTACATATAATGGGCGCGGCTGGCCAGAGGCACGAGACGTCGTCCGAGCCAGCGGTTATAGAGGTTGATGGTTTGGAGGCCCTTCTTCTTCAGGTTGCGGATGTTCTGCAACATCTCGTCGACGACCATCCGTTGATCTAGCGGAAGCTTAGTGACTTGGAGCCGACGCGGCTTGGGCTGATCGGCGGAGTACGTCGGGAGAGACACCTCGTCGCCTGGCGGTGACTCGGTCACGTAGAACCAGCTCTTCTTCCATTCATTTGCTGCTTTGGCAGGCGACATCAGATCAAAGAAAGACGCCTTCGACTTAAGTTGAAAGGTCAGGCCACCCGCGGCTAACATCGGGCCGCCTGCCTCTTTGTGACTGATCCTCCCATGGAACATATCTTGCCATAGGGGAAGTACGGCCGACAACCTAGGTAGCACTCGCAGAATGCCAAGAAGATGGCGAGCTGCTCAATGCTGTGCGGCCCTAGGTCCGACGGTTGGATGTCGTAGTAGGTGCAGAAGCGGCGGAAGAAGAGGGAGGTAGGGAATCCGAGCCCCCGCTCCAGATGGCTGGTAAAGCAGACAAATTCCCCCTCCCACGGGTCTGGGATCACCTCTCCGGCCGCGGGGATGCGCCATCTCCCGACGCGGAGGATCCCCGCCTCCTCGAACGACTTCAGTAGCGCCTTCGTACACTTGGATCTGCCCCATGGTTCCGCTGGAGGGGGCATCGATTGAGGGATCTGGGGCTGCGAATCGCTCTGGGTCGCTCTGGTCGCTGCGTGGAATGAAGAATTGAGAATGCACGAGATCGGAGGAAGTGAGGGAAGTGTCTGACCAGCGCTGACGGTCCAACTTCATCCAATCGACTAGCTGTCTTTAGCGACTTGATGATTCGCCGACCCGATCACTATAATAGTGATTTAACTATTCGCCGACCTGTTCGCCAAGCTGCGATCTGATTGGTCGCCGTTATTGCGACTAAAATGACTAGTTCTTTCCTTGTTCAGGAGTCTATTGCCAATTCGACTGGGCGTCCAAATTGGACCCACATACTCTGACTGCCAATGAACAACTGCGACGAATCAACGACGGCCTCGGGGACTACTGATGGGGATATGCCTATCGGGGTATACCCAGCAGGACTTTTCCTATTGGCCCAAGCTGCCAGCGAGTGGGCCTGCAGGACGGCGACTGGATCGAGACTTGGCTAGGACTCAGGCGACTGGAAGATGGAGGCCCAGAAGCATAGCTAGGCCCAGTCCGATTAGGTCAAGAACCCTCCGAATCCTTAACTAATTCGGTTGTAGATCTCTAAACCCTAGCGAGGTGAGCCTATATAAACCTCCCTAGGGCGCGCATAGAGGACACGTTCCATCATACTCCCTAGCGACTCGCCGCATAGTCGTCGAGCTCGCCCTTGTACTCTCTCCATAATACAATCTAGCAGGAGTAGGTCTTTACCCTCCAGGGGGGCGAACCTGGGTAAACCCTTGTGTCTCCGCCCTCATCTCGCACTGCAGATGGCTGTCCGCCCTTGCCCCTCGTTCTACTACTCGCTGCCGATTGCAGCATCTGCCGTGGCCATTCCCATGACTATTCTGACTATCGCAGTCACCCCTACCGTCTCTGGCCTCCACTAGCCTACTCCCCATCGTCTTATGCATCCGCTAGTAGCCTCCACTTGACCGCGCATGCCCCCTAGCTTCGGCAACCTCGACGAATAGAGATCCACCGCCGTTTGCCCCTCTCCTACGAGCTACCCCGGTAAATTTTGACCGTCCCACTGTAACATCCCTAAAATCATGATTTCAAAGATTGCATATCATTCATGCATGCATATAGTTTTGAGATCAATTTCAAACCAATTCCAAGAAAATAGAAGCACATAGTGCTATCATTTTATGTGAGCAAACTTAATTCAAATGGCCATCCCATTTGAGAGCTTAAGTGTTTTAAACCAAGTTTGTTTGCTTCCTTGTTGATTGGTTTGAGTGTGGAGTTTGAACAAAATTATACAAAATAAAAAAATGGTTTCAAAACCATTTTCAAAACATTTGCAAACCAAGTGTTATGGCACTGTTCATTTTGTTATTTCAAAAGAACCAAGCTTGAATAGAGAGACCACTTGATTTTGTGTCCTGAAATGTGGTTGTTGCACACTGCAAAAATCCCAAAAAGATTTGAATTCAAATAGAGTTTGAATTCATTTGAAAATCATTCCAGAAAATCCAATTAGAAAAAGAAAAGGAATAAAGAAATGGAAAAAGGCCGGCGCTAGGATTTGAGCCCAGCAACAGACACAACCCATTTAGCCCACCCGGGTCCCTTCTCTCTCTCGCACGCGCAGACGCACCCACGGAGTCACTGACGCTCGGACCCCACTCCCTCTCTGTTTATTTCGCTGGCAAGCGGGCCCTGTCCACGTCATCATCGTCTTCCCCTAGATTCCGCGCACGAACACCGCCGCTGGCCATTGCTGCGTTGATTCCGCGGCGTAATTGGCATTGATTCACTGGGCGTTTCTTGTCAAGCTCCTGCCTACTTAAGCCCCTCCCTCTCGCGGCCATTTCCCCTCACCCAATTTCATCTCCACGCCACCAGCCTACTCGCAACTCGCCAGACACCGCCGCTGTTCCGACAACCTCGCCGACGAATTCCGGTGAGCACCGTGTTCCCCTCTGTCCAAGATTCATGCTACCAAGCTCAGCAACTCCTTGCGCATCTACTGACACACCCCGTTTGTTCTCGCATGGTCTGTAGCCTCGGCAACAACTTCAACCGAGCGCCGCCGGTCTCTGCTCGAACTCCGGCGACCTCTCCCCGTAAGTACCAGCCGCCCCTTGCCCTCTGGTTTATACGCCTAGGATCCTTAGCATCTTGCGCGTCTAACGATGCCCTCATTTTGTCTTAGCGCGATGCGGAACCTCGCCAACGTCGACTAGCAGCCGAACCCGACGCGTTCGCGAACTCCGGCGAGGAATCCCCGATGATACCGTGCGCCCCTTGCAAAGCCACCGCCACCTTGAGCTTCAGCAACTCTCTGCGGTTCTGGTAAGCACCCTCTCCCCTCCCCGGGCGACCTAGAACGCCGGCACCGCCGTGCACAAGCACGCCGCCGCCAGTCACCGCCGCTAGCGCCGCTGGTCTATGGTCAAAGCAACAACAACCGTAGGATGTAGATCTGGCGGTTTAGATTAGATCTGAGCGAAACGTTTTCTTTGAATCTGGCGCGTTGGATCTGACTTGATCTGACGGCGCGGAAGGGTGATCCTGAGTGAAACAGTATCGACCAATAGGATAGCGCCGCATGGCTAGGGTTTGGTTTAAAAACAGAATTTGAAATCTGATTTATAACCAAATTTGATTTAGCTATAACTTTTGATTCCCACGTTAGATTTTGGCAAATTTTATACCGTTGGAATCAGGAGGACAAGCCCTTTCAGATTATGCAATGTGTTTAATGTTTAGCTTCTGTTAAAAAGGCTTTATTCGCAGAAACTTGTTTAAGACTATTTTGGTTATAGGAATTATTTAGGAATTGTTTTTAGTGCCAAATAAATTTAGTTGGGCAAGTTTTTGACTTGTTTAAGATTCAGTACCTTGCACTTGCTTGGTTTAGTTTTGAAAATCTTCACTTAGCATTTTTCATGCATGCATATATTTATGTTTGTATATGTTTTGTGTGTAATTTTGTGCTACCATTCTTTGTGTAGACTTTGGTGCTAGTGATTGTGATTGTGAAGAGTGCTACTCTCCCAACTACCAAGGCAAGTGGTACTTCATGAATATTTCTATCCCTATATTTTATACTAAGCATTAGGAATATTTTGTGAAGTCTTGCATGTTATTATTTTGCCTATATGCCAAGTTGGGAAATCCTAAGTAGTTGTAGAATTGCTAGGAAATTTCTAAGATAAGTTACTATCTATGCCATGCTTAGCCTAGCTAGTAGCAAACAAGGGTTGGTGAAAATATACATGCTATGATGAAAATATTTCTAAGTCTTTGGACTACGTTTTGCTTAATAAAACAACTAAGTCAATGAATCACCTGGGTGGAAAGGGACTTGAATGGTGGATTTTTGGTTGAGTGGTTACACAAGGCCCATGGCTATGTGTTACCTTGTGTAGCTCACTCGTGGCAAGCCACCCAGGAACAAAGGGATTTTAGAGGCCAAGTGTTGAGAAGCTTCTAGTGCAGCCACTTGGCAATATGGGCTCTGCCTGGATCACATAAGTTGCTAGAACTTAGCCATTTGGACAGTTGGTGGTAGTGGGAAAGTTAGGTTGGAGCGCGTCCATTTGGTGTAAGGGAAGGCTTCTGAAAGGTCCTGTCTTGGGAAACCAAGTCTGGTGGGGAAAGTGCACAACCTCTGCAGATGGAAAAATCTAAGTACTTAGCCAAGTCCATGGCAATGGACAACTTGAGCATCAAGACATGGAAGCTATCAAGGATCTCATCATTCCAACTTCTAAGTAAAACTTGTGGGTGAACAAGGGTGAAGGACCTCAATATCTATTGCGGTTCCTTGGGAAAAAGGTTTTAACAAAGAAAAACTTAGTGATTTCAACTAATAAGAAAAAACCTATTTTGAGAAAAGCAAGCCAAGCTACACTTAGCCAAATTTGCATATAGTATCTAGTCCACTTAAAATATACTAAGGTATCACTTGCCAATATTATTCCAAAGTATTGACCCACTGTGGCTGTAACTTGTGATGTTGCAGGTTACTCTGATGAGGATTAGGTGTCATGAGTCTACACTCAACATGTTTGCCTGTGGCACATGAATATGAAGACTTATATTTATTTACTTATTCAAACTCTTGTATTAGGCCTGTGGCCTTGAGTTGTAAGAACTATGTTTAACTCTGGAATGGATGTAATAAATGACCTTTGTATCTGTGTACTTCATCTTAAACTATGGATGCTAGCAATGATCCAGGGACTAGCATTGCAATCACAGGGATCCTATTTCCTTTACAAAGGAGGGATCTTACAGATGGTATCAGAGCACTGTGTTGCCTGTAGGATTATGACCCTAGGATTGGAAACCACTAAGGAAAAAATTTCAGCATAATCTACACTTATCTATTCTTCTCGTAAACTTTTATAATCTCTTTCTCATCTCTATTTGTAGATGAACTCCATCAACGAAGCCGTAAGGAAAGGACCACTCATGACAATGACTTTGGAGTGTGAGACAGAATTCCCCAAGGCTCTCAAGGACCTCATGGTTGCATTAGAAATACAAGGTGCAGCTATGTACAAAGGTTTTCCTGTGATGGATGAAGGAGTAGAATACTGGTGGGTGCAGCTTCACTTGTATAAAAACAAGGAAGACAACCATCAGGAAAAAAGATTCTGCATGTTCACCAATTCAGTGGTGCACCCTACATTCTTTGAATCAGTAAGGGAATCAGCTTGGAAGACCATCAAAGAACTTGGTGATAGAGTCAAGTGTAGAATGCTCAACCTCCAAAATGATCTCAAGAAAGAGAAGGAACATACCCAAGAGTTGGAAGCCACCAACGAAACCTTGAGAGGAGACATTATAGACTTAGTGATGGGGTCATGTGAGCAAGATAGGCTGATTGCCTCTAGAAACATTGTGTTAGCCAACAGATCCAGTGAGATAGGATTGTAAGCGTACTTCGTTAGTTGGACCACCACTTATCACTTAGCCAAATTTGAGCAAAGCAAGCCAAGCTACACTTAGCCAAATTTGCATATAGTATCTAGTCCACTTAAAATATACTAAGTTATCACTTGCCAATACTATTCCAAAGTATTGACCCACTGTGGCTGTAACTTGTGATGTTGCAGGTTACTCTGATGAGGATTAGGTGTCATGAGTCTACACTCAACATGTTTGCCTGTGGCACATGAAGATGAAGACTTATATTTATTTACTTATTCAAACTCTTGTATTAGGCCTGTGGCCTTGAGTTGTAAGAACTATGTTTAACTCTGGAATGGATGTAATAAATGACCTTTGTATTTGTGTACTTCATCTTAAACTGTGGATGCTAGCAATGATCCAGGGACTAGCATTGCAATCACAGGGATGTGCAAAGATGTGCTAGCATTATGTATGTGCACTAGAAGAAAACCACCCAGGGACTTAGAGATTGAACATGTTTCTCGTACAGTGTCTTCCGTGTACAGCCACATGCTAAATGGGCACTGGCTTAGTCAATTACATAGTGGAAGACCCTTGAATTGGCACCTATTCAGGTTAACTAGATTTATGTATTGGAAACATATCCTTACACTGGTGCCAGGTAAATGTGCTAGCATTATGTATTGGGAGGACTTCTATGGAAAGACTTTGTCACATTCTTGATCTGCCGGTACTCCATTTGGTGTGTACTTATCCAGTGGCCACTGGTGGTGTCAATACGAGATTGTGTCATGGGAGTAAAGTGTACAACTTCTGCAGAAGATTAAATTCTAAGTACTTAGCCGTGTCCCCGGTTACGGACAACTCTGAGCAACTAAGGCCTAAAGCTATGAAAGATCTCGGCATTCCAATTTCTCAAAGTAAAATTTGATGGTGCCAACAAGGGATTAGAATCACTTGGAGTTTGCCAAGGAGTTCAAGAAATTTGTTAAAAGATCAAAACTATTTTGAAAATATAGGATAAAACCATATTGCTTTCTAAAAATGAGCCTAAACCCTACTGAGCCAAGTATGCATATATTGATAGGTTCCAACTTATTTTCACATAGTAGTGAAACTTGCCAATACAATTCAAATGTATTGACCCTTGTGGCTATAACTTATAATGTTGCAAGTTTGTTTCATGTTAGTGAAGTGCGTTGAATAGGATTACAAGTCTACAACCAACATGATTGCCTGTGGAACTTTGAAGATGAAGGACTCCATGCTATATAGATATTTCTGCTGCATTGTAATGAGATAGCCAAATGAGCTATGTAAGATATAATATAATATTTTATTCCTGGTTATAAAGTTGTACTATGACCTTTATTTCTTGATATTACATCTCAAACTATGGATGCTAGCTATTGATCCAGGTACTAGCATTCTAAACACAGGGATGTCTACCTTATCAGGTGGGGACCTCTACACATGATATATATATGAGTGTGATGTCGGTATACCTCCCCCCAAGCTTAGGCTTTTGGCCTAAGTGGGTCTCAATCCCATGGTGTCCAAGCAGATACGTCTCTGTAGTATGTCGAGGAAACTCCCTCGTCATGGTACGAGCTCGAGGCCTCCCCTGTATAATGCGCAGAGTCATATGAGGGAACTTCCCCCTGATAGTGCTCGTGGAAATTGTGAGGGCGTAGCTTGTCATCCATCTCACCCTTCGTGCGTGACTAAGGTCTTTGAGAAATACTGAGAAAAGTGGTTTGGGGTAGAGGGATCTCTCTCTCTTCCCCGTCGGTAAACAGCATTCCATAAACCAAGTTCTCATGAGTAGAGCTAGAGGTGACAAGGTGGTGCGCCTTCATGGTAGCAAGATCAAGCCTCAAAGGAGCCAAAACAATACCATGTGGATCAACAGCAATGCCCTAGGAAGCAACGATACGAGTAGAAATCATTCCCCTATAAATGGGTCCCCTAGCAGCTAAACGACGAGCAATGAGGGAACCAAGATTATACTTCTCCTCACCGTAGAGCGTAGCAGCTAAGAAGGCCAATTGATAGTTGGATATATTACTAGTGTTATCTCTACCAAGAACACTGGTGGAATGATATTAGGTGAAGTACCTGATGGCTGGAAGTTGAATGTTCTTTATCTTCCCTCGCTGAGCTCTGCGGTCATCATCATTGGTTATTCCTCGGTATAGTTCCAACAAATCAGAGGGAAGAGCTGTAATCTTCTTTGATGACCCCTTTGTACCAAGTCCCAGGGCCTTGCAAAATTTCTTCAAAGGCATAGAATGAGCCCTGTCATACAGTCTGAAAGACACAGAAGGATTGAACAAACTATTGGCGAAGGAGAAACTCTCCACAAATGTTTTATAAAGTGAAGCATATTGTGCACTCTCATCCTGCATGAAACTTGTTAGACTAGCCCTCTCAATAAATGCAATGAAATCATTAAGAATCCCATCAGCTCGCAAGAAAGTTTGACAAGGAAAGGTGGAGGGGTGAGCATCCCCTTCACCCCCCTTGTCACCAAACCGCAGAGTGATGAGATCCTCATTGTATGAGGGTCTGGAGCTGGTAGACGACCTTGGGAGCCTTGCCCTTCTAGGTGCACCACTCTCAAATATGTCACCAAAGGTGTGGTGGTCCATGACTTCCCTTTGCTGAAATTTTAAACAACCATCAAACCAAGTGATTTCTAAATTGATAAATGATGAGAAACTACTATAGGAACTTGCTAGAGGACTACACATGCATCAAAACAAAGTTTATAAACATAGAACAAGCATGCAAGATCAAACAACCTGTCACCTATAGTAGCAAAATACTCAAAATACAATCTACCACTCACAAATCTAATTGGACAAGTGGAGGAGGCACATACCAATGAGCAATCCCTCCAAAAATCAGCACTTGAGATGGGATGAATAAGGAGATCGAAAATCGCGTGCAAGAACAGCAAGAACTCGACCTTGATCAAGTTTTCTGGTGTTTTTTGGGAGAGAGAAAGAAGGTGGCTTTGAGGAGGTAGCCTGGAGGGGCCCAGGTGGGCCAGACGCCCCCTAGGCGCCACCACTAGGTAGGCCGCGCCTACCATGGGTGTGGGGCCTAGGGGTGGCCCCTTGGGTCATCTCAGGTGCCACTCTGCCCCTTTTTTCGAGGATACATTTATTTTGAATTTTCTATGATCTTTCGGGAGACTTTATTTTTGGCCAATTTTCAGGGTATGAAAATTGATTTTGTCGTATAAACAGTTTTTTCAAAAGAAGCAAAAGCAAACCAAAAGCCAAACTACAGGAGCTCTAAGAAACTGAAACAAGCAAATAATTAGCAAAACTAAAGCTAAAGGAAAGACTATGTAACACCCTCAGAATCGACCCTATGCGAGTTTTAGCGAAAACCGCCAAACCCGCATAGAAGCGATTCAAAGGTGCCCACCAGGCACTTTCGTGCGGGTGGAAAACGAAGTAATAACATTACACAACAGTCCTCGATGGGACCCACAGAACAGATATATATACAACACGACTCCATGAGTCAAGAATACAGATATACAGTACAAAGATCCAAATCACCTTGAAAACGATAGAGCGTCCAGCTACGGACAAGATGCAAATGGGGCTAAGAGCCTTGAAGAATAACCAATGGCGTCCATAACCCTGCCCAGGCCAAGCTGGAAGGGTAACCCTGCTAACGACGTCGATCTCAAAACCTGCTTAAACAAAAGGGGTGCCGACAAAGGGCAAAGGAAAAAGAGGAGCGTCAGTACTGAGGCCAGTACACGGCGAGGCTAGAATTCGGCGGTCCTCGCCTACATAGGTATGGTGGACTGAAGCGGCAGCGGCAACATGCTCTAAACAACCTATAGAGACTCGATACAACTGGCGACTATCAGAGAGGGGTAAGAAAGACCTATTCGGAACCAACCTGATTCTAACACCAAACAATCCCATCCTGGTATTCCCCCTCGAGACCAAACGAGGAAGTCGACCGAGGAACTCACACAGTTGGCAGTTTTATTTATTCAGTGATCGTTGCAGCAATTACTAGTCAGGTGTAGATAATCATTCTGATAAAATAAGCAGTGGGCCGTTTTAGTTAACCATTCCGTTGTAGTTGCAACACTTACTAGTCAGATACAAATAGTATGAGATAACCCAAAACCCAGCAGTTGTTGGCACTTTTATTTAGCCATTCCGTTGTGGTGAAGCTGATTACTAGTCATATCGGATACAAGTCAATTTATAACAGTAAACTTTAGTTATAGTTGTCTATGATCAAGCACTGTGCTCCAAGTCGTCCATAACCGCGGACACGGCTTCTCGAAAAGATTTAACCCTGCAGGGGTGCACCAAAGTATCCACACGCGATTAGCATGAGATATCCACACGCACTTCGACCCTTTTTGCCAGATCAATTAACATACACCCATCGGTATGTCGGCGGGGCCTAAGTCATGACGTTTCCCAGACCCAAAGCAAGCACGGGGGGCCACCCCACTAAGTACACCCGCAACGAAGTCGGCCGGTCTCCGAGACGGACTTAGGGTTTGGGTAGACGGCTGTGAACGACAGCAAATCCCAAAACTGGGACTGTCGACACTGCGAAAACGTGTCCCGATCCTAAACAGTACAGTGTGCTATCCATCGCACAATTTAAATAAAGCAGTAAAGCATGGCATAGGTACAGGATAGTAAATAAAACCTCAAACTAGTTGTGGCCCCCAGTACAATACTTTGAAATCAGGTACTAATCAATGGGGGGCCCATATCTCCCCACCTGTGGTTAGCGCGCTCGATCTCGGAACAGGTGTCAAGAACTCGGGGTCCTACGGGACACAAGTGGGCGGTCGGAAACCAGATATTATCTATCACCCACCGGTGCCTCTGCTTACCTACTTCAATTTTAGTTGTTAAACAGTAATTAAAGTGAACAATAAGTAAAGCCATGGTCTTCTCCAACATTGGACATGCGGAAATTCTCCAACCCTGTGGTTCTTGGCGTCACGCGACAGCGCTTGAGCAAGCGACTACGACGCGCAAGTCCAACTATCTACCAAACAACAGGTTATAGGATGTGTCCAAGGCAATATGAGGCTGCAAGGGATATCACGGGTACGAAAACTAGAGCAACGCAACACAGATAGCAATAGATCAACAGGAGGGAATAAATACTATAAAATTAAGATAGGTAGAAAGGGGGAGGTGCTCGCCTGAAAACATTGCCGAAGGTTCATCCGAAGATCGAGGCGAAGCTCACATCAACTCAACGGCCTTATCCGCGAAGAAGCAAATCACTAGAAGAAACACCGGATGCACTATTTAATACTATGGCAGAAGATCGGGCATGATGCATGTATGATGTATGGCATGGTAAAGATGCGATGCAATTAGGTCATATTAAGCGGAACCGGGGGTCCCGACAATTAAATATATGGTTCTATTTGTTTATCTACCCTGCAAATTAAATGTTGAATTAACAGGGCGAGATAAGTTACCGGTTCGCTACACAAATTTAAATGAGGCCAATATGAGAATAGATTTGCCCGCATATGGGCCCCATATTTAATTATATGGTGAATCGGCATAAGGCCCCCAAACCACACAAATATGCATGCGAGATGAATGATTAATATGCAACAGGTTTTATATTTAGTGTTTATAAAATAGGGGCTCGGGAAAAAGGTTCACACATTAGGGTTCGACGATCTTGGTCCGGGGGTTCGGGGTCGGTCTCAAGTTCGGGGTTCGATGGGCTCGGCGAGGTTCGGATACAAGATGGAGAACTTGTGGGCCAAGCGGTCGATCTTGCCGCTCTCGACGAACTTGAGCGGACCGGGTACCGGGGTCTTGGAGTCCGTGGAGTAGATCTTGTCGCACTGTATCCGCTAGGCAGCTCTTGTCGTTCTGCGCGAATCTTGTCGTCACGAAGATCTTGTCGGGCCCTCGGATCAGATCGGTCTTGGCGTTCGGGATGAAGATCTTGGCGTCCGCGAGGAAGTACTTGGCGTATCCGTGAAGAAGATCATGTCGGTACACGGGGTTTGACGATCTTGGGGTTCGGGTTCGCCGGGGTTCGATGTCTTCGGATCCGGGTGTGGCGCCGATGGTCTTATGTGGCCCGAGGGTTCCACATGGACGATCTTGTTTCGATTGTCCGCGATGGAGAACTTGTCGTCGAGGTTGCGGTTTTTCACATAGCATCAAAATTGCCGCGCTAGCTTCCCACAATTGGAATCATCGTCTTCATTTCAGCCTCAGATCATCTTGTACTTGGTCTGCCCCTATCATCTCCCAACACAAACACAGGAGCACACACATGCGAGGCGTCCGAGACAGACTCGACGCCGGTGAGGGCCACCTTGGCGGCGCGCGGCCGCGGGGACTGCTGCCGGAGGTCGACGGCGGCCAGGGGAAGATGAGCGGCCGCGGGCGCGCTGCTGCGCCGGGGAGGCGGACAGAGGCGGTGCGGAGGGCTGGAGGCGGGGCGTCGGGGTTCCTGGCGACAGCGACGGAGATGCGGGGCCGGCGAGGCGGGGAAGGGAGGACGGAGGCGAGGCGAGGCGAGGCCGGCGACGCGCGGCCAGGGCGGAGGAGCAGAGGATGGAGGGGACGCCGGCGGCGGAGGCGCTCGGGGCCGCGGGTCGGGGATGCGGGGGTCGGCAGAGGCGGACGCGGACGCCTGGCGGCTTGGTTGGAGGCGGGGGTCGGCCCCGGGGGAGGCCGGAGGCGGAGCTTGGCGCGGAGGAGGCGGGGCCGGAGGAGGGCGCACGGAGGGGGAGGTGGTTGGTGGCTGGAGGGAGGAGGAGAGGACGCGCAGGGTCGGGGGAAGAGGACGCGGTGGGGAAGAGGAACAGGGGGTGGGTGGGGCTGCGAGGTGGGACCCAGGGGCGGGTGGAGTCCGGGTGCAGAGAGAGAGGGTGAGGGAGTGGCTGGGGGAGAGAGTCTGACGTGGCGAGCTGGGAGTGGTGGAGTGAGGACAGGGAGGTGAGGTGGCATCCAGAGATTTGTGGGGGTAAGGTGGAGGAGGGGTTGGTAGAATAGGTCTGGGTAAACTAGGGATTTTGGGTGGACCGTTTTATTCTAGGGGTGGTCGTCCGGGTCGAATCGGCCCGTTCGACTGCCCCCATTAAAATAATTTAATATTTTATTTATTTCAAACAGGGCTTTTGTAAACCGATAGCAGACAAAACAAAATAATCCGGAGACCCGGTTTTGGTTTTGAATAAAGATGGGGCGTTTAGAAAACAAATTAGGTTTTTCCGCAAATAGTTTTATGCAAGCAAATGCAAGATGATGACGATGCTCAAATGCAATGTGGCATGATGACATGAGCATGCGTTCATGATGATGCAATGCACAAAAACAACGCGATTTTCTAATAGTGGTTTTGCGGGATGCCAGAGACTAGGAAGGAGAAAGTAAAAAGAAAGCAAGTATAACCATGGTGGAAACATTATTTTGTCCATAAAAATCCTTTTATTAACAAGGTTGATCAAGTCTTGTTACCAAAACAATCTTAAATGAGACAAAACTTTGTATTCCACCAAGTGATTATGTTACCTCATACTTGATAGCAATGGTCCCAATCATAATAGTTTCCAATTTTTCTTGTGGAATGGGACAATATATTTCTTCAACCTTGATGCCTTCAATATTTTCAATGGAATTCAGGCAATAGCTTCTGGCAAACTTCTTGGGGAAATAGACAGTGTGCTCTTTGTCATTAATATTGAATATTAATTTCCCTTGATTATAATTGATGATAGCACCTGCAGTATTAAGAAAAGGTCTCCCAAGAATAATAGACATATTATCATCTTCGGGCATTTCAAGCACAACAAAATCAGATAGAACCATGCAATTATGAGCTACTTGAACAGTAACATCCTCACATATACCAACAGGAACAGTAGTTGACTTATCAGCCATTTGCAAAGATATATAAGTTGGTATCAACTTTTCTAGTTAGAGCCTCTTGTAGAGAGAAAAAGGCATAACACTAACTCCAGCTCCCAAATCACATAAAGCAGTTCTAACATAATTATTCTTAATGGAGCAAGGAATAGTCGGTATACCTGGATCACCAAGTTTCTTTGGAACCTTACCATTGAAGGAGTAATTAGCAAGAAAAGTATAAATCTCCTCATTAGGAATCTTCCTTTTATTAGAGACAATATCCTTCATATACTTTGAATAAGGAGGCAATTGAATAGCATCAGTCAAAGTAATTTGCAAGAATAAAGGCTTCATCCACTCACAAAACTTGTTGTAGTGTTCTTCCTCCTTTGACTTGTGTGTCTTACCTAGAAAAGGCATAGGTTTCTGCACCCAAGGTTCTCTCTTTACCGTGTTTATTAGCAATAAAATCTTCCTTAGTGTACCTAGTGTTCTTAGTGTGTTTCTCAGGTTCTTCCTCAACTTCCTCCTTATCAGGAGACTCATTTTTATCATTACCACTCTCAGTTTCAGCATCAGAGACAAATATACTATTAGGATCTACAGCAGGTTTAAGTGGTTCCTCAACTTCCTTAAGTTTTTTTTCTTCCTCTTACGAGGACTACCACTATCCTCACCTTGTTGGGAATCCTGCTCTATTCTTTTAGGGTGTCCTTCAGGATATAAAGGATCTTGAGTAGTTATACCACTCCTAGTTTTAATTCCATAAGCATGTTTATCTCCTGAAGAATTAACTAGCATATCGTTTTGTACCTTAGCAAGTTGATCAAGTTGGGTTTGAGCCATTTGAAAGTGTTTACAAAGCATTTTAATATCATTTATAAGTTCTTTCCACAATATCTTTCAACTCATGGATAGATCTAGAGTTTTCCAATAAATGATTCTGAACTTGTTTATTAAAATTACCTTGTTTAACTACAGAAATGTCAATTTCCTCTAAGCATTTATCAGGAGGCTTACTATAGGGAATATCAACTTCATCAAAGTGTTGGAGAGAGTGTACCTCAATAGTAGATGAGTGGGGAATTGGCTTACAAAATTCTTCTATAGGAGGTAGATTCTTCACATCTTCAGCTCTAATACCTTTCTCCTTTAGACACTTCTTAGCTTCCTTTGTCACTTCATCACTTAATGCAATAACTCCCCTCTTCGTTGTTGTTGGTGTTGGAACTGGTTCAGGAACAACTGGTTCAGGAGTAATAGGCTCAGGTGTATTCATCTCAGTTGAAGTCCAATCATCATAATTCTTGCATATCTTGTTCATTAATTCTTCAGCATCTGTAGGAGTTATTTTCCTAAAAACACAATCAGCAAAGCTATCTAGGTAGGTCCTAGAATCATGAGTTAGTCCATTATAATAAATATCAGGCAACTCATTCTTTGGTAATGGACATCCAGGATATGCATGAATCAAGGAACAAAATCTTTTCCATGACTCGGGCAATTTCTCTTCTTCTCCCTTTTTAAAATCAAAAAGTCTCTGAAAAGCAGCATGTCTAGCACTGGGAGGAAAATATTTATAGAAGAAATAAGCAATCAAGCAATTAGGGCTATCAATGGAACCAGGAGGTAATCTATTAAATCAAGCCCTAGCTTCTCCTTTTAGTGAAAAAGGGAAGATATTAGAAACAAAGTACTTGTGCATCTTAAAATCATCAGAGAACAAAGCACTCATAGTAGAAAGCTCATTCATATGAGCCACTACACTCTCATTTTCAGTACCACAAAAAGGTTCTTTCTCAACAATATCTAAATAAGATAAATCAAGAGATAAATCATAATCTTTATCTTTAATATCTTTGGGAGAGGTGGCAAACTTACGATCATAGGACTTCTTAGGCATAATAGTACGTCTCGCAAGGAGACTCTTAATAGCACTAGCACCATGTGTATTTCGGCACTCCTCAACAAATTCATCAGTGAGCTCTATGTAACCATCATTAATATAATAACTCTCACTAGACTCGGGTGAGCTAACAGGTGTAACAGTGTATTCACTAGGAATTTCTGTATTTCCTAGACTAGCCATAGTAGCATCTAGAAAAGGACCTAATGAACCACTCGCATCAAGCACAGTAGAAGTAACATCATGAGTATCAAAAGGAGTTTCAGATTCAGCAGTAATAGCAGTGTGTGTAGCATGAGCATGTGGTGGTGGTGTGACAAGCTTACTTATAACAGACGGTGAATCAAGAGAAGCAGAGGTGTTCAGGACTGTACCTCTTCTTGTAGTTGATGCTAAAATAGGGAACTTTCCATCACGAGATTTCCCCATGATGAAAGGAGTAGCAGTGAACAATAATAGATCCAAGTGAACTTACAAATAAATCTATGCTCCCTGACAACAGCGCCAGAAAATAGTCTTGATGACCCACAAGTGTAGGGGATCGCAATAGTCTTCACGGGTAGTATTACCCAATTTATTGATTCGACACAAGGGGAGCCAAAGAATACTTGCAAGCCTTAACAACTGTGTTGTCATTTCAGCTGCACCTGGAAATAGTTCTTGCTCACAGAAGTTTATCAGTAGCAACAGTTTGGTAGTAGCAACAGCAAAGCAATAGCAGCAGTAACAGCAATAGTGAACATGAGCAATAGTAACAGTAATAGTAAACAGTGAGATCCGAGTGAGGTTGGCATAGGGATGGATGGATGGGCGTTGCATGGACGAGTCTAAACATGTAACTTCAAGATCTAGGGCATTGTAGATAAATAATAACAAGCATCCAAGTACTAAACAATCCTAGGCATGTGCTCCAAATATAGTCATACGTGCTCGCAATGATAACTTGCACAACATCTTCTGTCCAACCAGCCCGTGGCAGCGGGGCCTCTAGGGAACTACTGGCAATTAAGGTGCTCCTTTTAATAGAGCACCTGAGCAAAGCATTAACACTCCACGAACACATGTGATCCTCACACCATAGCCATCCCCTCTGGTTGTCCCAATTATTGTCACTTTGGGGCCTTTGGATCCGGACAATGATATGTGTACACAACTTGCAAATAAGACCACAAAAAATACTATCATAATGATTCAATAATAAGTTCAAATCTGAGATCATGGCACTCGGGCCCTAGTGACAAGCATTAAGCACAACAAGTTGCAACAAAGTCAAATAGCACTAATAGAGATACTAGGAACTATGCCCTAACAGATCTTATTCGATTACATGATAGAACTTATCCAATCCCTACCATCCCCAAGCCTACAACGGGGGATTACTCACTCATGGATGAGGGGAAACGTTGGTGGTTAATGAAGATGCGTTGGTGATGACGATGGCGATGATCCTCTCCAAATTTCTCGTCCCGGCAGGGTGCCAAAATGGAGTTTTTGGATTTGAATCTTGGTTTCTGGTGGCGGTGGCGTAGCGGAACTCTTTCTGGAAAACTATCGACCCCCCCCCCCTCGGTTTTTAGGTCGAAGGGTAACTTATAGGCGCAGAGGGAGGCCGAGGAGCTGCCTGGGGTGGCCAGATCTTCCCCAAGCGTGGCAAGAGGTGGGCCCGTGCCTGGGGTGGGTCTGCCCCCCCAGGCCTCCTCTCCGTCTCCCCTTCTGGCTCCGTGGATCTTCTGGTGAGAAATAGTTTTTGGCATATTTTCCGGCATTTTTCCTGATAGTTCATTTTTTGCACAAAAACAAGACACCAAAGTAATTCTGCTGAAAACAGCGTCAGTCTGTGTTAGTTGCATCCAAACCACACAAGTTTAGAGGAGAAACAATAGCAAAGTGTTCGAGAAAGTAGATACATTTTGGACGTATCAGGAACACCCATCTAATAAGCCTAGGCTTAGCGTCCTTCTTTGTCATAAGGTACTTAATAGCAGCATGATCAGTATGAATAGTGACCTTTGAAACAACAATGTAGGGTCTAAACATATCACAGGCAAAGATTATAGATAAGAACTCCTTTTCAGTAGTAGCATAATTCTTTTGAGAAGCATCTATAGTCTTACTAGCATAATGAATAACGTTCAACTTCTTATCAACACGCTGCCCAAGGACAGCACCAACAGCAAAATCACTAGCATCACACATAATTTCGAAAGGCAACGTAACATCCCAAAATTCATGAATTACAAAATCTTGCATTTCATCCATGCATTCATAGCATTCTTAGCTCGCACAAAAAATTACAAATCAAAACTCAAACTAAAACCAATTTTATGCCTATGGTTTATAGGTCATATGAGGCTTGGATTTCATTTTTTTATTTTCAAAGGAACTAAGTGTAATTGAGTAAACAAGTGTGTTTGACACATGTTTGAATACTTGGATCACATTACAAAAATCCAAAGGTGGTTTGAATTCAAACTCATTTTAATTTGGTTTGAATTTGGTTCCTGAAATTCCAAATAGAAATAGAAAAAGAGAAAAGAAATAGAAAAGGGCCAGTGCCACCAATTTGGCCCAGTGCCAGAACCATCCCAACAAGTCACCCGACCGCTTCCCCCTCTTCTCTGTCTCGGCTCCTACCCCGCAGTCACTACCCAGTGGCCCCGCGCCAGATCAGCGTCGTCTTCCCCCAAATCACGCTCCAGACCACGTCGCCGCTGCCCTTTCCTGACGTTGATGGAGTGGCGTAAATGCCATTAATTTAGCGAGTGATTCTCGCCGTGCCTCTGCCTACTTAAGCCCCTCCACACCGCGAGATTTTCCCATCACTGACCACCCCCTTTCCGCCATCACGCTGCCTAGAATTCAGCTTGCAAAGCCGTTGCCTGAGCATCTCCGGCGAGACATTACAGTGAGCTCCGTCCAACCCACCCCTTCTCGTTCATTCTATCGAGATCTCCTTGCTCGTGCGCTTCATCTCATGCATCTATTTTGTCTTCTCGTGTCCTAGGTCGTCGGATTCACCAACCACTACAAGCACCCGACTCCCCTCTCATCTCCGGCGAGCAATTGTGGTAAGACGCAACCGCCCCTTGGCTTCCGGTTCACACCATCTCGTTTGCCTGACCCTTGTCCACAAACTGATGCCCCTGATTTGTTCTAGGGAGACCATGGACGTTGCCTTCATCGACGCTCGCACGAACCCGATGCCGCCCTCAACTCCGACGAGCCCTAGCGACCTCTACAGCACGCCCCCGCCCACACCTACGACACGTTGAGCTTCCTCGTGCCCTCATGAGTCTGGTAAGCAGCAATGGAACCCCCTGACCCCTCTGTATTCTCCGAACCGTCATCGCCATAGCGTCGCCGCCGCGCAGCCATCACTGGCGCCGCCAGACTTTGGTAGCATGCACTGTAGCCGTTAGATCTAGATCTAGCGGATCTAAATAGATCACTTAACAAAGGGGTATGGTTAGATCTGGCCCGTGCATTGTCACTTAAATCCTATGGCTCTAGATGATCGATCCAACTGAATCGGTACGGGCCAATCAGACACATCCACGTGTCTAGGGTTTTGATTTAAAATCTGTTTCTATATCTGTTAGAGGTTCAAACTTGTAAAATTCATAACTTTTTTTCTGTTTATCCAAAAAATACAAATAAGATATCATTGGATTCAAAAAAATGATCCCTCCATCACTGTGGGCTTGAATTTTATTTTGTTTCTGTAAAAATGGTTTTTGTGCAGACACAAATATAGGCTTATTTTGACTATATAAATTATTTGTAAAATGATTTTAAAGCAAAGTTAAGTTTATTTAGACTATAATTAGATGGTTTTGTGTCCAGTACTATTTGGTTGAATGGTTAGTGTAGGAAAATTCATTGCATTTGCATGCATTCATGTTGCTTGATTATTTTGAATGTAAATTTTGGTGCTATCATTCTATGTGTAGATTTTGGTGCTAGTGGTGATTGTGATTGTGAGGATTGTTGCTACTCCCCCCAACTACAAAGGCAAGTGGTGCTTCATGTATTTGTCCTACTATTTTTGACTATGCACTAGTGATATTTTGTATAGGGCTTGCATGACATTTTGCTAAGTATCTATATTCTATGCCATGGGAAATCCTAGTAGTTGTAGTCTTGGTAGAATTTTCTCTAGGTTAAAATAATTGATATGTTATCATGCTTAGCCTAGCTAGTAGCAAACAAGGGTGGATTATATATATGCTATGGAAATTTGCTAAGTCTTTGACTTATGTTTTTGCTTAATAAAATAACTAAGTGAATGAATCACCTAGGTGGAACGGTATGATTGGGTTATGCTGAGTCGTTACACAAGGCCCATGTCTATGGTCTACCTTGTGTATCACACTTGTGGAAAGACACCCAGGAACAAAGGGATTTGAGATACTTAGTGTTGAGAAGCTTCTAGTGCAACCACATGGCATATGGGCTCTGTCTTGATCATATAGGTTGCAATAACTTAGCCAGATGGACAGATGGTGGTAGGGAGATAGGATGGAACGCGTCCATTTGGTCCAAGGGAAGGCTTCTGAAAGATCTTGTCTCAATGCATGTCGAGTCATGTGGGGAAAGTGCACCACCTCTCGAGAAGGAAAAACCTAAGTACTTAGCCGTGTCCCCGACAACGGACAATTTGAGAATCAAGACACTGAAGCTATCAAGAATCTCCTCATCCCAATTTCTAATTTAAAAACTTGTGATTGAACAAGGGTTAAGGTTCACCAATGTCTATTGGTGTTTCCTTGGGAGTTTTTGTCAAATAAAAACTTAGTGTTTTTCAACTGATAGGAAAAACAAATTTTGAGCAAAGCAAGCCTAAGCTACACTTAGCCAAATTCATATAGATGTTAGATACTACTATTCTACTATGGTATCACTTGCCAATACAATTACAAATGTATTGACCCACTATGGCTGTAACCTATGATGTTGCAGGTTATTCCGATGAGGATTAGGGTTACAAGTCTACACTCAACATGCTTGCCTGTGGCACATGAAGATGAAGACTTTACTTTATTTACTATGTTATGAACTATTGTACTAGCCTATAGCTATGGAGTTGTAAAATACTATGTTTATCTCTGGAATGAGGATGTAATAAATACCTTTGTATCTGTGTACTTCATCTTAAACTGTGGATGCTGGCATTTGATCCAGGACTAGCATTGCAATCACAGGGACCTTTACCTTATAAAGGTGGGGTCTTACAAATGGTATCTGTCGGGGGATAACCCCCGGTAGGGTCACGAGAGGGGAAACATAGCGCAGCTGGGTTGGACCCGTGTTGGGGATATGCTATATGGGTATCCTTATAGCATGTCTCTTATCCGGCTAACCCGGGTGACCCATAGTCGGTAGCATGGCCTACGGCCTGCTGGGCAGCCTAGTTAGGTGGATCCAGAAGGGAGGCGCGTGCCAGATAAAGGAAGGCTACGGTGGAGTCACCAACGTACCCGAAGCCTTGGAGTGCAAGATACACAAGAATAGTGATAGATGGTGGACTTTGTAACCTGTACGGCTAGGACTTCTCCCTGTAACCCTAGGACCTGGCGACTATATAAGTCGGGCCTATGGGAGCCTTTAGGGCACAACCTAGTATCGACTGATACAACCTCGCATAGCGAACAACTCTCTATAACTCGGCGTATCGCCCTTATATTGATTTATAGCAGGAGTAGGATTCCGCCACCGCTGTGGGATCTGAACCTGGGTAAGCTATGTTACCTCTTACCCGTCAACCGTCCGCCTTACCCCACGTCTCTAAACACGCACTGTGAGGAACCCTCCATGGTGTACCGTCGGCAATACCACGATAGTTGGCGCCCACCGTGGGGCAAGAGGCACTTCAGGCTCTTCAGCGTGCGAGGACCAAGATCTTCGCAGGAATCGGTGAAACTGTAGCCATCGGTCGTGTTCTCTTCTCTAGCAACATTCCGATCGTCCCACCTGACGAGTTTTGGATCCCGGCGAAGAAGAACCCTACGTGGTGTTCGATCGTTCCTATCGAAGACATCCACCTCTTCATCGGCAAAACCGACTCGGGCACTAGTTCTCTGGGAGTCGGAGGAGCATCAAGACCCGCACGGACCGCCCACGGCAGGATACGTTCGCGGAAGGATCGATGTCGGATCTCTCTTTGGAGTTTGCCGACAAAGATCGGAAAGCACCAAGGCCCGCACGGACCTCCTACGGGCAGGATACGTTCGCGGAAGGATCAATGTCAGATCTCTCCTCGGAGTTTGCCGACAAAGATTGGAAAAATTCAAAGCCCACCCAAACCGCCCCTATGCAGGATATAAAGGTGGAAGATCACTGCAAGTCCGCCGGCTTCGTCCGTGCGTCTGGACAGCAGAGATCCAAGTTTGTCGGCGTGGTTACCATCTTCGATCTGGCGCGCTGCGTTCAGAGAGAGGGAGAAACCCCCCGTGAGTACCTCGCCAGGTGGCTCCGTATACGAGCCGACCTGGACCACTACCCCAATGATGATGCTATCTATCACTTTGTAGAAGGACTGGACCATGGCACGCTTCTCCGACATTCTCTAAGACGGCAGCAGGCGTCAGGACGCCTTACCTTCGAAGGCATGGTGAACACCGTCAACAACTACGCGGAGGCCGAAGCGGCAGCTCAGACAGCGCTTGCACTCATTGACGGAGCCCCTCCGATTCAGGCACTGCCACCACCGCCTCCGACCGCCATCGTCGCAGCAGCACCACCACCTCCAGTCATCGTCGAGCCTGTTGCACCTCCACCGCCCGTCATCGAGGAAGTCCTGGAACCCCCCGACTCTGTCATTGACGCTCTTTATGATGATTTCAGTGCAGATTCAGAGGAGATAGACTTCAGTCCAGAAGAGCTAGACTCCGCCATGCAGGATATGGAGGATGAGTACTCGCGCGACGAGCAAGCCAACAACACCGTCACGTCTCGAGGGGTGTTCGTCACCATTGGGACGGCGATGGATGAAGATCAACCCGGGAAAGCTCCGCCTACAGCGCTGGACAAGGGGAAGGGGCCACTTATTGCTGCTGACATTGATCACACAAAGGTTATGTCTCCCCCGCCTAACCCAGTGCAGCAGCCGCAGGAACTCGGCACCGGTCCGAGCAACAATAATACCGCAAACTTGCCGCCTCCAGCATCCACGTCAGTGGCTTCCCATGTTACTCCAGCTGATAGAGTGATGTACGACAACCTCCTCGTTAAGCCACTAACCGTTGCTCATATCCGGAACGTGACCCAGCTTGACGAGAATTCCAAGCAGCTGCTGGAGGAGGCACAATCCATCGCGGAGCAAGGCGCCAAACTAGATCGCGATCTGGTCAACACGCATAAATCCATAGAGAAAGCTAGAGCAATGGAGGTCGAGTACAAGACTTTGCTACAGTAGAAGAAGGCTAAGAAAGCTTCGGCTCGCGTCATCAACGATCCTGGTGTACGACGCAACCTAGGATGGGCTCCCTCGAAGTCGGCACAGGCAAAGCCATACATTGACAGTGAAGGCAAGAAGTTGATGCCCACCCCACTCCTTAACCTCGCCATCGCCAAGACCCTTCTGGATCAGGATGGATCGCCTGAGGCAGTGGAACAGGTCTATGACCTGGTGGCCAAGGCGGTGAAGCAGCAGGAAAAGGCGACCTCTCAGAGGCTTGAGTCCGACCCAGCGCTCTGCCAATCTAGCTAGTACAAACCGCCAAGGGATAGATCTCCTCGGGATGTCGGGTCACAGACGGGTTCATCAGAACGAAGACAGAGGGATGCGCGCAACAGGAAGGATGCTATCCCCATATCCTCCGACCATGGCAAAAAAGCCCGACCTCGTCGCCCATCACCACCGCCCCGATCCCCCCGACGTCAGGAAGACTACAAGGCTCACCATCGTAGGTATATTCCCCCACCAAAGCAGTGCGGCATCGTCTTCCGCGACAACACGACGCAGACCCTTCATGATGGAGAGCACAACCAAGGACACAAGAGAAGGTCACACCATGACCCTCCGCGTCCGACAAGTAACCATGACAGGCGTGAAGCGTCGCAGGAGGGTAATAGCAATAAGGCTAACCCACCGCCACCTCCGCCTCCATCGCCACCAAGCAGTCACCATGGCGGAAGAGGCCCGCGCTGTTCACGTAGCCCATCCCCTGTTGACAAAAAGAAGAAGAACCCGGAGCCATACGATGCACATTCGCGGATCGATAAGATCCACGAGGCCCGGGAAGGACCATACCTGGGACCACGTTGCTTTGGACCTGCAATACGGTCCGCAACTTACCCCAAAGGTTTCCGGATTGACAAGACCATTAGGCCCTATGACGGCACCGCCAAGCCAGCCACATGGTTGCAGGACTACGGCAACGCGGTGGAGATTGCCGGAGGCAACCCCAACGTCGTCGTCAAGTACCTCCCATTAATGTTGGCGGGCGCGGCCCGTCAATGGATCGATGACTTGCCGGAGAAGTCTATCTACAACTGGCTGGACATGCAAGAAGCGTTCACCAAGAACTTTGAGGGTACATACAAGCGTCCCTTCACTGTGGGCGATCTTCAGTGGTGCGTGCAAGAAAAAGACGATACATCTCGCGCCTACCTCTCCAGATGGCTGGATATGAAGAATTCCTGTGCAGGAGTGCACGCTCAGACCGCCATGGCCGCCTTCATCGGTGGGTTGGAAAGGGGCATATTGCTCTGACATAAGCTGAAGCGCTTGCAGGACATTCACCAGCTTGACTTGAATCAGATGATTTAGTTAGCTAGTGAGTTCGCAGCTGCTGACGACGATGCTCGTGGTTCTTTGCCGGCAACGGCCGTTCGAACTCAAGATCGGAGGAACAACAGTACAAAGCGGAAAACCGCCCCAGATGAAAATCAATCTACCGACATGGTCGCCATGACTTTTGCAGGACGAGGAGAAGGCGGACAGCGTGGCCGAGGAAGGGGAGTTGGCCGTGGGCAGCAACGAGGAAGTGAAACCACCTCGGCGCCACTCCGCGTTCCCCAAACCTACGAGGAGTACCGCGATATGCCGTGCCTCGTACACCTCAACGCCAACAGCAAGGCCACCCATACCAATCGACACTACAAGTTCGTCAACGACCTCAAGGAAGACACAGAGTCCGGCTACAAGCAAAGTCGGAAGAACAGACCGCGAGGAAAGGGCAAAGGGAAGAAGAAGGAGGAGTCCAAGGATTCAAGTGACATGGACGAAGACGTTGACCCCAAGCACGCCGCCAAGAGCGACGACAAGGGCAAGAATCCCTTTGCAAAGACGGCTCCAGTCTACCACACTTTCCTTGGCACCCCCACTGTCCGACAACAGAAGCCCTCTCTGAGGATCCTGATGGCCACTCTCCTGCCAGTCCCCCAGTACCTGCGCTGGTCGGAAGTTCCAATAACTTGGGATAGGATGGACAACCCAGACCTTGTACCCATGGAGAACCAGTACGCCATGGTCATCAAACCCTTGATTGACGGCGTGGAGTTCACTAAGTGCATGGTGGATAGGGGAAGCAGCATCAACATCATATACCTGGATACACTGCATAAGATGAACTTGACGGAGGCAAACCTAAGGCGGACCAACACCATCTTCCACGGTGTAGTCCCTGGTCAGGAGGCTTGGTCCCTTTGGTGCATTACGCTTTAGGTTGCCTTTGGCGATGTTAATAATTACCGCCAAGAGCGCATGACCTACGAGGTGGTCCCCTTCAAGAGCGTGTACCACGTCATATTCGGCCGCGACATATTCCACACGTTCATGGACAAGCCATGCTTCGTCTACAACAAACTCAAGATACCCAGACCGAACGGTGTTATCATCGTATCCGGAAGCTCTACCAAGGCAAGGGACTGCGAGATCAATGAAGCAGCCGTTGCAGAAGCTGCCCTCTACAACGAAGAATTCAAAGAGATCCAGAGCAAGGTCAATGACTCAGAGATGCCCTCTACGTAAGCGAGGTCTTGACGGAGTCCAAGCAGCGTTACCCGCACTACCAAAAGATAGCTTATGGGGTATTCCTTGCTTCTCGGAAGCTGAGGCATTACTTTCAGGAGCACCCAATCACAGTGGTGAGCAAAACTCCACTGTCCGACATTATCAATAACAGCGACACTACAGGAAGGGCTGCGAAGTGGGGCATTGAACTTGCCGCCTTCGAGATCACCTACAAGAGACGCGACGCTATCAAGTCACAAGCCTTGGCAGATTTTGTTGCAGATTGGACGGAGATGCCAGACGCTACTCTGTTGCCAGAACCAGAGTACTGGGTGATGCACTTTGATGGCTCAAAGCTGCTCAACGGCTCGGGGGCTGGTGTATTGCTTCAGTCACCAACATGAGACAAGCTACACTACGTTCTGCAGATCCACTTCGAGGCTACAAAGAACATGGCGGAGTATGAAGAACTCATTCATGGACTACGTGTAGCCAAAGATATTGGCATCAAGCGCATAGTTTCCTGTGGAGATTCCGACTTGGTTGCCCAGCAGGTGGCTGGAACCTGGAATGCGCGGAACACTATGATGGCGGCATATCGAGACGAAGTGGACGAGATAGCCAAGAGCTTCTTGGGCTACGAAGTCAAGTATGTACCTAGGGAACAAAACGAGGCGGCTGATCTGCTGTCTAAGATTGGATCAGGACGCAAGCGAATTCCACAAGGAGTTTTCCTAGAGCACCTGCGCACACCATCCGTGAAGGGGGCCGACATCGAAACCCGGATAGAGCTGACTCTTTCGTCAACATGGTCACTAAGGTCCCTCCGGCATGGACAAAACCGTTCATGGAATATTTCGAACACGGAACTTTGCCCGACGACAAAGTCGAACGACGGAAAATAGTACGACGAGCAAAGGGTTATACCATAATCAATGGGCAACTCTATAAAAGGAGCACTACTGGTGTATACCTAAAGTGTGTTTCCCAGCTAGAAGGTATGGAAATCCAGCGCGAAATCCATCTCGGAGATTGTGGGCATCACGCTGCTCCCTGATCGTTGGTCGCGAAAGCCTTCCAGCAAGGATTCTACTGGCTGACCGCGAAGGCGGACGCCGACAAGCTGGTTGAGACATGCACGGGATGCCAGTATTATGCCCGACAACCACATGTTCCTGCTGAAGAATTGCAAACAATACCAATAACCTGGCCGTTTGCAGTCTGGGGGCTAGACATGGTGGGACCGTCACAGACGGCACCTTGTGGGTTTACTCATCTGCTTGTAGCAGTTGACAAATTCACCAAATGGATAGAAGCTAAACCCATTAGAAAGCTTGATGGGGCAACTGCCCTCAGGTTTGTTCGGGATCTAGTGGTGAGATTTGGTCTCCCACATAGCATTATCACCGACAACGGAAGCAACTTGTCCCTTAGAGAAGTGGAGGCTTATTGCTGGGAGAAAGGCATCCGACTTGAACTTGCATCTGTGGCACACCCACAATCCAATAGTCAGGTCGAGCGAGCCAATGGATTAATTCTGCAGGGAATTGCCATCTGTGTTGTGGAGTTTACGAACTACACCCAACAGATCCACCGGCTACACCCCTTACTTCATGGTATATGGAGCAGAAGCCATCTTGCCTTCCGACATCCTCCACGATGCACCAAGAGTTGCCGCCTACGACGAGGATGACGCTGAAGAATCCAGACGCCTAGATGTGGACCTTCTCGAGTAGGAGCTACCATATTCGCCATCTACCATCTACCAGCAGAAGCTACGCAGCTACCATATTCGCTGCGTTCGGCATCGCTCGTTTAAAGAGGGGGATTTGGTGCTCCGACTTAAGCAGAAGAAGTCGCACAAATTATCCCCGCCATGGGAAGGACCGTTCATCATAAGCAAGGCGCTACTCAATGGGTCTTACTACCTTGTTGACAATCGTGAACTAAAGGATAGAACCAACGAGGATCATAAGCGTAAGCGACGTGACCCGGATGATGACTACCCGGAGCTTGATCGGCCATGGAACATAGCACAACTACGTCCTTTTTACACTTAGCACTTTTTATTTAATTGTGTACCTCTTATATGATAAATGAAATAAAGCTTTTTGGGTCACTCATATTCCTGAGTCTTTTAACTCCTTTAGTGTTCAGTTTTGGATCATGTAAAACCCTTATGCACAAGGCTTGCATTTGCACTTGTGAAAATTCCGCCTACGGGCGTTAGCTTAAGTTTTCTGGTCTACACGTTCTTTGTCGTTTTTATGTAGATTTTGGAGTAGTGACTTTCGGAACTTGTTGTCGGTGATTTTGTGCTTGGGTTATTGATGGTGCCATTGGGAATCATCACCTAAGCACATGGTTTCGACAATGAGTCTTCCGACTCACGAAAAGTCAAGCATAAGAACCAAAGTAATGGATAAGCCAGCACTTGCTTAAAAAATATATACATGCTAAAAATTAGTTCTTATGTAGCAGGACATAACAACCATTGTTTTCCGCCTTAAGTTACATCGCCAAGATTTTAGCGCACACACCAAAGGTGAAACAAATGTTACATAGTATTTTTCATTCCTTGGGCGCAGGAGACTTGGAAGCAGCATCGTCACCAGCCGGAGAATCACCCTCAACGTCGGCACTATGATGAGACTCGGAGGAATCTTGGATGACGCTGTCGATGGTGTTCACGGGCACGAAGACGTCGATATCCACCAACTAGGCAACTCTGGTGTCCTAACCCGCGAGTGATGACAAGATGGCTTCGTGATCAATCTCTTTGCCATCATCGTCAACGTCGGGGATACCAGAGGTCACCGTGTCGATGTCGGCACCTTCGTAGTGTGCCTTCACCATTGAAAGCGCCATCCTTGCGCCATCCCGTGCACATGAAGCTTACCAGCTTGTGACACGCTCGGGGGCTCGACGCAGAATCTCCGAGTACTTTGTCACGGAGTCCGAGGCCTTCATGTATATCTGGAGGGGCTTGGCAATCTCTTTGGCCTGGGTGATGGCGGTGCTGATGAAGTTGCCAGCGAGAACCATGCATTCCTTGTCCGAAGGAGGCGAGCGGGTTAAACCCATAGGAGCTGCAAATTCCGATAAGGAGCATATGAGTTCAATAAACTCTAAGTATCCAGACTACAGAAATACAAGGCGGAGGAAACTTACTGAAGATGTTGGCCTTAGCCTGCCTAAGGGTGTCCGCCAGGGATTCTTTCTCTTGTTGGAGGAGCTTAAACGCCTCGCAGTGGCGTTGTTTTTGCTCATCAATAGCTTGCTTCTGATCTTTTAAGATCGCAAGCTCCTCCTTCAAGCGATTGATTTTTGTGGAGGCGGAATCCTACAGGGCCTTCATGGAATCCTCATGCATTTTCAGCATCTCTTCCCTCTCGCTCTTAAGGATTTTGTTTTCGCTGTCCAGCTGCTGAATATGCTTGGACTACTCGACAATATCCTTGGCATTGGCGACATGTTCTGCAAGTCGGAGAAAACAAAGTACATAGTGAGTACTCGGAGAAAGTGGGCACAAAAACAAGACGGAATGCGCAAAAAGAAAACAGACTCTTGTTTTTGATGATCTGTTCCTTCAAGATGGCAGTTTTACCCTTTTTGGCTTCAAGATCTGCGTGCATCTTCTGGTACTTGTCGTTGGCCATGCCCCTCCAAGCATTCTCGTTCTATGGAAAAAAGTAAAAAGTTAAACCGTTGTTTAGTATGCTTGGAGCACCTAGTCGGAACATTCCCACCTAGGCGCTCGGGGGCTACAACGAGAGTTTTTAACTTAGCAATATGCTTAGCTTTTCTCTTAAGCATCTAGTCGGAGCTAATTCAGTTCTCGATTAGAAGCTTGGGGGCTACAGTATAAAGTTTTTAACTCGGAATCTGCTTATCTTTTCTTTAAGCATCTAGTCGGAACTAATTTAGTTACAACTAGAGGCTCAGGGGCTAAAGTATTGAAAATTATAAACATTGCGTATGCTACTCTTAAAAGTATCTAGTCGGAATAGTTTGTTCCATCCAAATGCTTGGGGGCTACAGTGAGAGTTTTTTCTAACTTAGTCACTCTTAGAGCATATAGATGCAAAACCTATGGTTTTCCGTCTACATCCTCAGGGGCTACAGTGGGATACTCGTATGAAATGCAAAGGGCAAAGTAAAACTTACAAGTGCAATGATCTTGAGGTTTGTAGCGCTCTTGGAAAGCAGCTTGCCAAAGGAGATGCTATTTCCTTGCAAGATGTACGCTTGTCGGAGGAGATCCTCAAGACCACACGTCGGAGATGACGGTACTCCTCCAGGAACCAAAGTTGTGTTACCCGGCGTAAGCGCCGGGTAAACTATCTTCGGAAACTCAAAGGGTTTCTAGGGGCAAGGGCATTGCCTTCGGCAGAAGTACCAGCCTCCGCCAGTGCCTTGCCGCTACCAATGGCATCCTTAGCCGGAGCTTCAGGCATTTGGTGGCGCCAGAATCCACTTCCATGACGGAAGGGCTTGGTGCCTCCTTAGCTTGTGAGCTTGTCGGGGCAGATGAGAGCTTGACGACAGGGGTAGCAGGGGCGATGGCGGGGGAGGCGTCGTGATGCAGCATTTCTTTGATATTTCGAGAAGCCCCCAAAGTCTTGGAGGTCTTCTTGAGGCTGGTCGTGGCTTTCTTCCTGAGAAATGCAAAATGCATAAGTACGGGAACAAGACAGAAAAATAGACAAATGTAGGAGAATGAGAAGCTTACACTAGGGGGGGTGCTTTGGCAAAGATCCCGGTGGCTTTTATCTTTTCCGCCTCCAGGGCGACGGTAGTCTTTTTGGAGGCTCCACCCTCCGTATTCTTCTTCTTGCCTCCGTCGGCAGCGTCAGAGGTGGAGCTCTTCCGCTTTCGCGCCAACGTGACATTGTCGTCGGACACGACCGTGACTTCCTTCATCTTTGGATTGTAGATTTGGGCAGCCAGGTTAGACGATAGGGTATTGGCAAGACGGAAAAACTGGAGCATATGTCGTACATGGAAAATAAATACTTACCTTTGGGAACTTGCCGTCTACGAACATGTTGTAGGTGATGGTGAAGCCACGCTTCTTATCCTTCACCTTGACGATGTCCTTGTTGGAGATATGCCCAAGAGGCAATAATAAAGTGGTTATTATCGTATCTTCATACTTATGATAAATGTTTACATACCATGCTATAATTGTATTAACCAGAAACATTAATACTTGTGTGATTTGTAAACATAAAAAAAAGTCCCTAGTAACGCCTCTTGTTAAACTAGCTTGTTGGTTAATATATGATCATGGTTTCCTGATCATGAACATAGAGATGTTATTAACAACAGGGTCATATCATTAGGAGAATGATGTGATGGACATACTCCTATAGTTAAGCGTAGCATAAAGATCAAGTCATTTAATATAGTTCATTTGCTATAAGCTTTCTGATACATAGTAACCTAATTCCTTCGACCATGAGATCATGCATATCACCTTTACCGGAAGGATGCTTTGATGACATCAAACACCACACCGTAACAGGGTGGCTATAAAGGTGGCATTGAGTGTTCGGAAAGTATTGGTTGAGACACATGGATCAAGAGTGGGATTTGTCCATCCATATGATGGATAGATATACTCTAGGCCCTCTCGGTGGAATGTCATCCAATTAGCTTGCAAGCATGTGACTGGCTCACAAGGGATCACATACCACGGGAACGAGAAAATAGTACTTATCAGTAACGAGGTTGAACTAGGTATGCAGAGATACCGACGATCATAAACCTCGGATAAGTAAAATATCGTGAGACAAAGGGAAATTGGTATCGTATGTAAGTGGTTCATTCGATCGCAAAGTAATCGTAGAAATATGTGGGAGCCATATGAATTTCCAGATTCCTCTATTGGTTATTGATCGGAGAAGTGTCTCGATCATGTCCGCATAATTCACGAACCGTAGGGAGACACACTTAAGGATTCGATGTTGTTGAGTAGTTATGGAATGATGAGTAAGAGACCGAATGTTGTTCGTAGTCTCGGATGGGATCCGAGATATCACGAGGAGATCCGGAATGGTCCGGAGAATAAGATTCATATAAGGAAAGTCCTATTTTGGAGTTGGGGAATGATTCCGGTGTTTTCATCGGGAATGTTCTAGAAGGTTCCGGAATGTCCGGCATCCGGAGGGGAAGGGTACATGAATGTGTCATAACAAGTTGGAATGATTGCATCATGTACTAGGTGTCTTCACTGAACAAAATAAAGGGTTTAATCAAATCCTAGTTTGAAAAGTCAAACACCAATTTGAAAAGTCAAACGGCTATTTTGTGAAGTGGAGGGAGAGAAGGAAACCTGGGAAGAGAAGGTTTCCCTTCTCTCCTCCAAACCGCCGGCCAGCAAGGGAGTTGGGGGAGGACTCGGCTAGCCCTAGCCGCCCCTCCCACCTATAAAAGAAAGGGAGGGGGCGCCCCCTCTCCCTACACCTTGCCCCATAGCTGGCGCCCCTCTAAACCCTAGAACAGCCGACGCCCCCTTCTAGATGCGGCTGCTCTAAAATCTCTTCTAAACCGCCGTCTAGCTAATCCCTAGCTGCTGGTTGCTCTAAACCCCTTGGTGCCTCTAATCTCTAGATCGCCAAGGCCTCTCTCATAGTCCACCATACTCGCTCCGGCTTAAGGCGAAGCCCTGCGAGATCTCCCCTCTACTTCCGGTACCACGCCGTTGTGCTGCTAGAATCGCGAGGAGAGTGCTACAACCTCCGCTGCCTGCTGGAACAAGGGAGAGGAAGGTCTTCATCGAGTACCGAACGTGTGACCGACTGCGGGAGCGCTGCCGGAACGCAGTGCCGGAAGGATCGTCTACGCGATCTTGAGATCGGCAAGTGTACGACTACATCACCCACGAGAATCTGCTCTCGTTAACCACTTTGGAATCTTCGAGGGTAAGTTCCTCTATCGACTCGTTGCTACAATCTAGTAGATAGATCTTGGCTTGATCATAGATTAGATCTTGATTGTGTGTTCATGCGGTAGAAAATTTTGTTTTCCATGCTACGAACCCCTACAGTCCTTTAGGCGGAGCTTGACGGAGTCGCTCGAGAAGTTATCCACGGAGATCTGGAGGCTATCCCTTTGATCACTGGTATACTCGTGCATGTACTTCACACGGTGTTGTAGAGGTTGGATTCGCCTGATGAACCAGCACATGGCTAGGTCCAAGCCGGTCAAACCCGTCTCTACAAACCACTCGATCCGCCTTATTGCGCGAGAAGCGTCGAGGTCGGAGGGAAGGGAGGCATCAGATCTCCACGTGGAAACTTCAGCGGCAGCTCCGTCCACGAAATCCGGGTACGTAACTTCTCGGCCCGCCAAAGGAATGTCGGGGCCGTAGAAGTACGTCTGCTACCAATTTTTGTAGGACTCATGGTCGACGATGTCGGGGAACCACCGGCCAGGTCGAATCTTGAAGCTTATGGTGCCGCAATTCCTAAGGTCCTCCTTACTATGTCCGGCTTCACGTTTGACGGTGAAGAAGTACACGAACAAGTCTAACCTAGGCCTTATCCCTAGGTAACCCTCGCAAAGTGCCGCGAAGTTGCTAAGCACTAAGATACAATTGGGGAGAGGTTGTGGGGCTAGACCTTGTAGTGGTTTAAGATGGAGAGGAAGAAGTGGGAGATGGAAAAGGAAACGCCGCGTACCAGCCGAGCCTTGAGGTACACCTTTTCTCCGGCTTGGGGAGAAGGTGTCACCTCGCCGGCCGGCGCCGCCCGCCAGGCGAGCCCCTCCGTCGCGGGAAGGTAGCCTTCGGCGACCATCTCTTGGATGTCGCGGTCGGTGATGTCCGAGCCGCGCCAGTCACCCTTATGCGAATCTGGTTCCTCCTCCAGTGGTTCCAGCGCCGCCAAATTGTGGTCACCGTAGGTGGACTCGATCACCGCCGATGCGGGGATGACCAAGCCCTCTGGGGGCACGACGACGGAGCTTGCCGGCTTTGCCGCGACTTTGCACGACGCCTTCATGGATGGGGATGTGCTGCTGCTCGCCATGGAGTGAAGGATGGGTGCGAATGACACAGATGGAAGCTAGGGTTTTCGAGGTTTCTCGCGGAGAGCTCGAGGAGACGTGCGGCTAGAGGAAGAATACGATGATGCGCGGAGAATGAGGTAGAAAGTGGAAAATGCCCCACGGTTACTATTTATCATCCTTGGCATTAAGATTCGTGTAGCTTAATCGGACGGTTGCCGCGTAGACGACGTGTTCGCGAATGTGCGCAGAAATTTTGCCACGTCTCCAACCGCCGCCGCCAACGGTTCGTATCGCTTGCGCGGGAAAATCGGATATGATATCGTTCTCTGCATGTGTGAGTTACGAGGCGTCGCTGACCTGAGCCTACGTCGTCCTAGCTGACACGGGTAGATGAGCCGTCACATCGAAGATTCCGGCATGGACGGATTTAATCCGACTACAGTAGAGTACAATCGAAAATTCAGCATTTCTCCGGCTTACAAGTGGAAGACGGAGAAAACCTTGCAGGGTTCTTTGGGAGGACTACAAGATATTGCTTGATGATTTGCCGACATCCATCTAGAAGGAGCATTCCACGTGAAGAGGCAAGACGGCGCAAGATCTTGGAGTTCTTCGGGGGCTACTATTGGGGATATGCTATATGGGTATCCTTATAACATGTCTCTTATCCGGCTAACCTGGGTGGCCCATAGTCGGTAGCATGGCCTATGGCCTGCTGGGCGGCCCAGTTAGGTGGATCCAGAAGGGAGGCCCATGCCGGATAAAGGAAGGCTACGGTGGAGTCACCAACGTACCCGGAGCCTTGGAGTGCAAGATACATAAGACTAGTGATAGACGGTGTAGGACTCTGTAACCTGTCCGACTAGGACTTCTCCCTGTAACACTAGGACCTGGCGACTATATAAGTCGGGCCTATGGGAGCCTTTAGGGCACAACCTAGTATCGATTGATACAACTTCGCACAGCGAACCACTCTCTGTAACTCAGCGTATCGCCCTTATAGTGATTTATAGCAGGAGTAGGATTCTGCCACCGCTGTGGGATCTGAACCTGGGTAAGCTGTGTTACCTCGTACCCGTCAACCGTCCGCCTTACCCCACGTCTCTAAACACGCACTGTGAGGACCCCTCCATGGCGTACTCGTCGGCAATACCACGACACTCCGAGTAACAAAGGAACCAGGCCGGGTAAGAACGGTCGGGTAAGATAAGTGAAGGGTTTCGCAGCATAGTAAATCAAAATTTTCTACGGAAGCGAACAGAGGGAAAGCCAAGATCTAATCTAGGAGATGCAAACAATGAGAGAGATTGGATTAGATCTTCATACCCTTGAAGATTCGCACAGCGGAACGTTCGTCGGAACGTGGGTGATGTAGTCGTACTCGCTTCTCCTCCTCGCGATCCGATCCGATCTAGCACCACAAGTGGCGGTGCCTCCGTGATATGCACACATGCAGCACCTCGATGTCTCCTCCTTCCTCGGACCAGCAAGTATGGTGGAGAGATGGATTGGATCTACAACATGATGGCGTGGTGTATATGGTGGAGAATTTCTGCAGCAGGGCTTCGCCTACAAACAGTCGGGAGGGAGAGAGGAAGGCAGCAGGGCTACTAGGGTTTGGAGGGAGATGTGTGTGTGTAGGGGGGGAGGGGGCGCACCAGCCCTCTATATATAGAGGGGGTGGCGGCGTCCAGTCCTAGCCCCTCCTCCAATCCTATCTCTAGTTTAAACGATTTAAACTCTCCCCTTATCTAGAAATTCTATCCCTAGATTTAAACGAGTTTAAATCTATCTAGAATCGGCTGGGCCCTATGGGGCCTTGTGCCCCTGGCCCAATGTGGCCAGGACACTCCCTCATAGGCCCATGCCCCCTCTCGGAAGGTGGGACCACGTTGGCCCCCTTCCGGAAGGTTCTAGAAGCTTCCGGTACAATACCGATTAATCCGGAACAATTCCGAACTCCAAAAACTGCACTGCCTTATATGAATCTTATTCTCCG
The DNA here is from genome assembly GCA_910589765.1 of Avena atlantica. Classification (NCBI taxonomy): domain Eukaryota; kingdom Viridiplantae; phylum Streptophyta; class Magnoliopsida; order Poales; family Poaceae; genus Avena; species Avena atlantica. Next base: position 307,050,747 of record OU342736.1, read on the forward strand.
GACCATTCCGGAACCTCTCGTGATGTCCCAGATCCCATACGAGACTCTGAACAAAAATTCATAAACCAAGTATCCAATCTATCCTAGCGTCGAGACACGTTAAGTGTGTGACCCTGCGGGTTCGAGAATATGCAGACATGATCTTCTATCAATAATCAACAGCGGGGTCTGGGCACCCATATTGACTCCCACACATTCATCGATGATCATATCGGATGAACCACGATGCCAGGATTCAATCAATCCCATATATATATTCCCTTCGTCTCGCGATATTTTACTTGCCCGAGATTCGATCGTCGGTACCGTCATACCTAGTTCAATCTCGTTCATAGCAAGTACTTTACTCGTTCCGTAATCCGATATCACTTTGTGATTAAATCCTTAACCACATGCTTGCAAGCGGTGTTGATATCAATTACTGAGTGGGCCCGAAGTATATCTCTCCGACTTGGGAGGGACAAATTCCATCTCGATACATACAACCCAACAGATACTTTCCGATCACCTGAGAGACACCTTTATGATCACCCTCTCATAGGATGACGTTTGATGACCTCAAAGCTTTCTTCCGATACCAGGGAGTTGCATTATCTCATGGTCTAAGGAATACAATATTTGACATAAGAAAAGCTTCGCAAAGACGAACACGATGACACGATCTAATTGCTTCGCTTAGTTTGGGTCTGTCCACCATATCATTCTCCCAATGATATGATCTCATTATCAATTGACAACTCATGTCTATGGTTAGGAAACCTTAACCATCATTGATCAATGAGCTAGTCCATAGAGGCGTACTAGGGACATGGTGTTGTTCACAAACCACACAAGTATTAATGTTTCCGCTTAATACAATTCTAGCATGGAATATAAACTTTATCATGAACAAGAATTATAATTATAACATCTTTATTATTGCCTCTAGGGCATAATTCCAACAGTCTCCCACTTGCACTAGAGTCAATAATCTAGTTTACATTTGGCAACAATCTCACACCCATGGCACTGAGGTGCTGATCATGTTTTACACGTGGAAGAGGTTTAGTCAATGGATCTGCGACATTCAGATCTGTATGTACTTTGCTGATCTTCAGATCTCCATCTGCTATATAATCTCGGATTATATGAAACTTGCGGTTGATATGCTTGGTCTTTGGATGATATCTTGGTTCCTTAGCGAGTGCTATGGCGCCAGTGTTGTCACACAATATCTCCAGTGGGTCCAATGCACTTGGAACCACGCCAAGCTCAGTGATGAAGTTTCTGATCCAAACTCCTTCACTTGACGCTTCTGCAGCAGCCATGTATTCCGCTTCTACTGTAGATCCCGCGATCACGCTTTGCTTGCAGCTTCTCCAGCTCACAGCTCCTCCATTCAAAATATACACGTATCATGTCTGAGATTTAGAATCATCCTTGTCGGTGTCGAAACTAGCGTCGACGTAACCTTTTACGACAAGCTGTTCATCACCCTCATAGACTAAGAACATTTCTTTAGTCCTATTTAGGTACCTTAGGATGTTCTTCACGGCTGTCCAGTGTTCCACTCCTGGATCACTTAGATATCTGCTCGTCAAACTAAGAGCATTGGACACATCCGGTCTAGTACATAGCATGGCATACATGATGGAACCTATGGCCGAGGCATAAGGCACATTGCTCATAGCTTCCCTATCATTTACCGTAGCTGGACACTGAGCCTTGCTCAATATCTTACCTGACAACATAGGCACTGAACCTTTCAATGCCTCATCCATTCTGAACCTTTTCAGAACTTTGTCTAGGTATGTACTCTGGCTTAAAGCTATCAGGCGTCTTTGTCTATCTCCATAGATTTTGATGCCCAATATATAAGCAGCTTCACCTAGGTCTTTCATTGAAAAACACTTGTTCAAATAACTCTTCACATCGTTAAGAATGTTGATGTCATTTCCAATAATCAATATGTCATCCACATATAGTACCAGAAACGTCACCGAGCTCCCACTCACTTTCTTGTAGATGCAAGCTTCGTAGCAATTTGGAACAAATCCAAAGCTCTTGATCACTTGATCAAAACGAAGGTTCCAACTCCGAGATGCTTGCTTCAGTCCATAAATGGAACGTTGAAGTTTGCATACTTTATCAGCATCCTTAGGATCGACAAAACCTTCGGGTTGCATCATATACAACTCTTCATCAATGTTGCCATTGAGGAACGCAGTCTTGACATCCATCTGCCATATTTCATAATCATGAAATGCAGCAATTGCTAATAAAATCCGAATGGACTTAAACATCGTTACGGGAGAGAAAGTCTCATCGTAGTCAACACCTTGAACTTGTCGAAAACCTTTCGCAACAAGCCGTGCTTTATAGACGGTAACATTACCATCCGCGTCCGTTTTCTTCTTGAAGATCCATTTGCACTCAACGGCCTTTCGGTCGCTAGGAGGGTCCACCAAAGTCCATACTTGGTTTTTCGCTCATGGATCCCAATTCGGATTTCATGGCTTCTAGCCATTTCTCAGAGTCTGGGCTCATCATCGCTTCCTCATAGTTCGTAGGTTCACTGTCTTCTACTAACAAGACAGTCAAGACAGGGTTGCCGTACCATTCAGGAGGGGCACGCGACCTTGTCGACCTGCGACGTTCAGTAGCAGCATCGTCCGAAGCTTCATGATCCTTGTCATTAGCTTCCTCTATTGTTGGTGCAGGCGGCACTGGAACAATTCCAGGTGCTGCGCTACTCTCCAATTCAAGAGAAGGTTCAATAACCTCGTCTAGCTCTACTTTCCTCCCACTCACTTCTTTCGAGAGAAACTCCTTCTCAAGAAAGGAACCGTTCTTAGCGACAAACACTTTGCCTTCGGTTCTGTGATAGAAGGTATACCCAATAGTTTCCTTAGGGTATCCTATGAAGACGCATTTCTCCGCTTTGGGTTCGAGCTTGTCCGGCATCAACTTCTTGACGTAAGCTTCGCATCCCCAAACTTTAAGAAACGACAACTTAGGTTCAGCACCAAACCACAGTTCATATGGTGTCGTCTCAATGGATTTAGATGGAGCCCTATTTAAAGTGAATGCAGCGGTTTCTAATGCATAACCCCAAAATGATAACGGCAAATCAGTAAGAGACATCATTGATCGGACCATATCTAATAGGGTTCGATTCCGGCGTTTAGACACACCATTGCGCTGTGGTGTTCCGGGTGGCGTGAGTTGTGAAACGATTCCACTTGCTTTGAGATGCGTGAGAAAATCATAACTCAAATATTCGCCCCCACGATCGGATCGTAGAAACTTAATCTTTCTGTTACGATGGTTCTCCACTTCATTCTGAAATTGAACTTTTCAAACGTTTCAGATTTATGTTTCATTAAATAGATATACCCATATCTACTTAAGTCATCGGTAAAAGTGAGAAAATAGCGATATCCACCGCGCGTCGAAACACTCATCGGTCCGCATACATCGGTATGTATGATTTCCAACAAGTCCGTTGCTCGCTCCATCATACCGGAGAACGGGGTTTTGATCATCTTGCCCATGAGGCATGGTTCGCATGTGTCAAATGATTCAAAATCAAGAGACTCCAAAAGTCCATCAGAATGGAGTTTCTTCATGCGCTTTACACCAATATGACCTAGACGACAGTGCCACAAATAAGTAGTATTATCACTATCTACTTTGCATCTCTTAGCCTCAATGTTATGGATGTGTGTTTCGTCCCTTTCGAGATTTAAAAGAAATAAACCATTCACAAGAGGTGCATGACCATAAAAGATGTTACTCATATAAATAGAACAACCATTATTCTCCGATTTAAATGAATAACCGACTTGCAATAAACACGATCCAGAAATAATGTTCATGCTCAACGCAGGCACATAATAACATTTATTAAGGTTTAAAACTAATCTCGAAGGTAAAACTAAGGAGAGCGTGCTGACGGCCATCACATCAACTCTTGATCCGTTGCCAACGTGCATCGTCACCTCATCCCTCGCAAGCCGCCGTCTATTCCGTAGCTCCTGTTTCGAGTTACAAATATTAGCAGCTGAACCGGTATCAAATACCCAGGCACTACAACGAGGGCTAGTAAGGAAAACATCAATAACATGTATATCAAATATACCTTTGATGGTGCCAGCCTTCTTGTCCGCTAAGTAATTCGGACAGTTGCGCTTCCAGTGACCCTTGTCCTTGCAATAGAAGCACTCAGTGTCCGGCTTAGGACCAGACTTGAGCTTCTTCTCAGCAGGGGCAACGCGCTTGCCGCCGCCTTTCTTGAAGGGCTTCTTTGCACCTTTACCTTTCTTAAAGGAGGGCTTGTTGACCATCAACACATGATTATCCTTCTTGATGTCCACCTCCGTAGCCTTCAGCTTTGCGAAGAGCTCAGTGATCGTATCAGTGGAACCAATCTGATTATGAGTCACTACAAAACTTTTGTAGCTGGGAGGGAGTGATTGCAGAACCCTGTCAATCTTGAGCTCCTCTGGAATCTTGCAGTCCAGTTGCTCAAGGCGTTGAGTGTAGCCCGACATCTTAATGGCGTGCTCACTAACGGAACTCCCTTCCTCCATCTTGCAGTTAAAGAACTTCTCAGAGATCTCATATCTCTCAGAATGGGCCTGAGTCTGAAACATGGTTTTCAACTCTTCGAGAATCTCAAAGGGCCCGGGATAGTTTTCAAAACGATTTTGAAGTTCCGGTTCCATAGCAAACAACATGGTGCTCTTAATCACACCGTAATCATCTTTGCGCGACTGATAGACAGCTTTCTCATCAGCCGGCGCAGTTGCAGCAGGGGGTTACCTAACACTTTCTCAAGGACATAGTCCTTTTGTCCGCCAGACAGAATGATTCTTAGATTGCGGAACCAGTTGGTGAAGTTAGACCCATTGTTCTTAAGCTTTTCTTTCTCAGCAAAAACGTTGAAGTTGAAGTTGGACTTGGCCATGTGATCTACAGTATTTGCAAGTACAATTTAGACTATGTTCATGATAAATAGTTCAAATTAATCAAATTACTAGATGAACTCCCACTAAATTCAACATCCCTCAAGTTGTTTAGTGAACACGATCCAAATTCACCACACCTAATCCTATCATCACGAGAAGAGATGTGGTTTCAATGGTGGACAACGAAGTGTCGATCATATCATTCATATGACACATGCTTAACCTTTCGGTTCTTGTGTTCCGAGGCCATGTATGTACATGCTAGGCTCGTCAAGCTAGACCCAAGTATTTCCGCGTGTGCAAAACTGGCTTGCACCCGTTGTATGTGAGCGTAGAGTCTATAGCACCCGATCATCACGTGATGCTTGGACACAATGAAGTTTCACAACGGTGCATACTTGGGGAGAACACAGTTTTTATCTTGATCTTTAAGTGAGGAATCATCTTATAATGCTACCGTCGCGATCTAAGCATAATAAGATACATAAAAGGATAAACATCACATGCATATAACTTTATGTGACATGGTATAGCCAATCTTTGCGCAATGATCTCCATCTTGTGTGTTCCGGCATGATCTCCATCACTCCACCATGATTGCCTCCACCACGAATAGCAACTACAACTATTGCTAACTACTTAGCGATAAAGTAAAGCTATTACATGGCGTATAAGAAGTTGACTCGCAGGTCATACACAATTATAAAGACAACTATATGGCTCCTGCCGGTTGTGTACTCATCGACATGCAAGTCGTGAAACATTACAAAACATGATCATCGCATACATTATACACATCACATCTTGGGCCATACCATATCACAGAAAACACTCCCTGCAAAAACAAGTTAGACGCCTCTACTTTGTTGTTGCATGTTTTACGTGGCTTATGGGAGTAGATGCTAAGAATGATTCTTACCTACGGAAAGCCACAACGGTGATATTATGGTTGCCAAACTCCGGTGTTAATCCCATGAACACTATAGTAAGAGAAACTGACATCCACCAGCCGCATGTGTGGAACAAGCCACACGTCAAGTGCGGAGCCGGTCTCGCGAACGATGTCGCGTAAGGTTGGCCTGGACCGCTTCAATCTCACTATGCCGCGTCATAAGAAGAACACAAACAAGAGGCTTGCAACAGAAAACATCAACGCCCGCAACAACCATGTTGCGTTCTACTCGTGAATCACATCTACGCATAGATCTAGCTCTGATACCACTGAAGGGTTTCGCAGCATAGTAAATCAAAATTTTCTACGGAAGCGAACAGAGGGAAAGCCAAGATCTAATCTAGGAGATGCAAACAACGAGGGAGATTGGATTAGATCTTCATACCCTTGAATATTCGCACAGCGGAACGTTCGTCGGAACGTGGGTGATGTAGTCGTACTCGCTTCTCCTCCTCGCGATCCGATCCGATCTAGCACCACAAGTGGCGGTGCCTCCGTGAGATGCACACGTGCAGCACCTCGACGTCTCCTCCTTCCTCGGACCAGCAAGTATGGTGGAGAGATGGATTGGATCTACAACACGACGGCGTGGTGTATATGGTGGAGAATTTCTGCAGCAGGGCTTCGCCTACAAACAGTCGGGAGGGAGAGAGGAAGGCAGCAGGGCTACTAGGGTTTGGAGGGAGATGTGTGTGTGTAGGGGGGAGGGGGCGCACCAGCCCTCTATATATAGAGGGGGTGGCGGCGGCCAGCCCTAGCCCCTCCTCCAAGCCTATCTCTAGTTTAAACGATTTAAACTCTCCCCTTATCTAGAAATTCTATCCCTAGATTTAAACGAGTTTAAATCTATCTAGAATCGGCTGGGCCCTATGGGGCCTTGTGCCCCTGGCCCAATGCGGCCAGGACACTCCATCATAGGACCATTCCCCCTCCCGGAAGGTGGGACTACGTTGGCCCCCTTCCGGAAGGTTCTAGAAGCTTCCGGTACAATACCGATTAATCCGGAACAATTCCGAACTCCAAAAACTGCACTGCCTTATATGAATCTTATTCTCCGGACCATTCCGGAACCTCTCGTGATGTCCCGGATCCCATCCGAGACTCCGAACAAAAATTCATAAACCAAGTATCCAATCTATCCTAGCGTCGAGACACGTTAAGTGTGTGACCCTGCGGGTTCGAGAATATGTAGACATGATCTTCTATCAATAATCAACAGCGGGGTCTGGGCACCCATATTGACTCCCACACATTCATCGATGATCATATCGGATGAACCACGATGCCAGGATTTAATCAATCCCATATATATATTCCCTTCGTCTCGCGATATTTTACTTGCCCGAGATTCGATCGTCGGTACCGTCATACCTAGTTCAATCTCGTTCATAGCAAGTACTTTACTCGTTCCGTAATCCGATATAACTTTGTGACTAACTCCTTAACCACATGCTTGCAAGCGGTGTTGATATCAATTGCCGAGTGGGCCCGAAGTATATCTCTCCGACTTGGGAGGGACAAATTCCATCTCGATACATACAACCCAACAGATACTTTCTGATCACCTGAGAGACACCTTTATGATCACCCTCTCATAGGATGACGTTTGATGACCTCAAAGCTTTCTTCCGATACCAGGGAGTTGCATTATCTCATGGTCTAAGGAATACAATATTTGACATAAGAAAAGCTTCGCAAAGACGAACACGATGACACGATCTAATTGCTTCGCTTAGTTTGGGTCTGTCCACCATATCATTCTCCCAATGATATGATCTCATTATCAATTGACAACTCATGTCTATGGTTAGGAAACCTTAACCATCATTGATCAATGAGCTAGTCCATAGAGGCGTACTAGGGACACGGTGTTGTTCACAAACCACACAAGTATTAATGTTTCCGCTTAATACAATTCTAGCATGGAATATAAACTTTATCATGAACAAGAATTATAATAATAACATCTTTATTATTGCCTCTAGGGCATAATTCCAACAATAAGCATGAGAGCCGAGATACAAACTATCTTGGCCCATATAGGACGAAGTTGTAACCCTAGCAGGTACCAACGAGCCGAGTCAACCAAGGAAGGGCCGAGTCAAGAAGGACACGAGGCACCTTTCCGAGTAAGGTTCAGGAGGCACCATGGTAAAGCATGGTCAAAAGAGAAGGGCAACGCCGGGTGACATAAAAGGAATCGGGTGACGCCCAAAGCATGCGCTGACGTACAAAGTAACAATGTGACGCCAAAAATAACAAGAAGCAGCGTAACCTGAAGACCATTAACTGTTAAGCTTTATGGACCGAGACTCTGGGCTTAGGGCAAGCCCATGACCCGACCCATATTGTAGGGACCTAGATCCAAACAGTGAACCCTAGAACCCAAAGGGGTATTAGCTAGCTAGCACTTCTTATATAAGGGAGGGCATAGCAGTAGTAGAAGGAGGTTGGACCAGGTAGGGAACTAGTGTGGAGAACTCAAGCCTAAACAGCTCAAGGAGCACTTGTAATCTTTGGGTTATCATTAAAATCACCAAGTCTGGAGAGTTCTACTTGTTCTTTGTGCATGGCTCGACCGTGTACTCCCTCCCCGGTGACCACAAGCACCCATTCGGCCCCCAACTTAAGCCTACCCATCGCATCTGCCATGCCACCACCACGACAATTGACGCCCACCATGGGGCAGAAGCAGGTGCTTGATGGAGTCTTCATCCGGATGGGCAACATCATTGCCAAGACCGGCAAGCGCGTCTACTCCGGCCTCATACTGAGGTTTGGAGCGCTCAACTTCGTCAGCAACAACGCGGGCTGCTTCGGGACCAAGCCGTTCCCTAGGGGCGGTCGCTTCATCAAGTTCGGCGAGCACCAGGTCTACGTCGCGGTGCGCGTGGAGCATGCATACCCTGAACACATCGTCCTGGCGCCGGATCCACCAACGGTTCCTGTCGCTGGGAAATCTTGTCAACTCGTCTCCATGGAGGTAATGATGACAGCCCCAAACCCCACAGCTCCTCCAGTAGTTCCAGTAGTGAATGAGAACACAGAGGGAAAACCCTTAATGCGGAAGATTAAATTCTAAGTACTTAGCCGTGTCCCCGGTTACGGACAACTCTGAGCAACTAAGGCCTGAAGCTATGAAAGATCTCGACATTCCAATTTCTCAAAGTAAAATTTGATGGTGTCAACAAGGGATTAGAAGCACTTGGAGTTTGCCAAGGAGTTGAAGAAATTTGTTAAAAGATCAAAAATATTTTGAAAAGATAGGATAAAACCATATTGCTTTCTAAAAATGAGCCTAAACCCTACTGAGCCAAATATGCATATATTGATAGGTTCCAACTTATTTTCACATAGTAGTGAAACTTGCCAATAGAATTAAAATGTATTGACCCTTGTGGCTATAACTTATAATGTTACAGGTTTGTTTGATGTTAGTGAAGTGCGTTGAATAGGATTACAAGTCTACAACCAACATGATTGCCTGTGGCACTTTGAAGATGAAGGACTCCATGCTATATAGATATTTCTGCTGTATTGTAATGAGATAGCCAAATGAGCTATGTAAGATGTAATATAATATTTTTATTCCTGGTTATAAAGTTGTACTATGACCTTTATTTCTTGATATTACATCTCAAACTGTGGATGCTAGCTATTGATCCAGGGACTAGCATTCTAAACACAGGGATCTCTACCTTATCAGGTGGGGACCTCTACACATGATATATATATGAGTGTGATGTCGGTATACCTCCCCCCAAGCTTAGGCTTTTGGCCTAAGTGGGGCTCAATCCCATGGTGTCCAAGCAGATACGTCTCTGTAGTATGTCGAGGAAACTCCCTCATAATGGTACGAGCTCGAGGCCTCCCCTGTATAATGCGCAGGGTCATATGAGGGAACTTCCCCCTGATGGTGCTCGTGGAAATTGTGAGGGTGCAGCTTGTCATCCATCTCACCCTTCGTGCGTGACTAAGGTCCCTGAGAAATGCTGAGACAAGTGGTTTGGGGTAGAGGGATCTCTCTCTCTCTCTCTTCCCCGTCAGTAAACAACATTCTATAAACCAAGTTCTCATGAGTAGAGCTAGAGGTGACAAAGTGGTGCGCCTTCATGGCAGCAAGATCAAGCCTCAAAGGAGCCAAAACTATACCATGTGGATCAACAGCAATGCCCTAGGCAGCAACAATACGAGTAGCAATCATTCCCCCGTAACTGGGTCCCCTAGCAGCTAAACGACGAGCAATGAGAGAACCAAGATTATACTTCTCCTCACCGTAGAGCGCAGCAGCTAAGAAGTCCAATTGATAGTTGGATATATTACTAGTGTTCTCTCTACCAAGAACACTGGTGGTAAGATATTAGGCGAAGTACCTGATGGCTGGAAGTTGAATGTTCTTTATCTTCCCTCGTTGAGCTCTGTGGTCATCATCATTGGTTATTCCTCGGTATAGTTCCAACAAATCAGTGGGAAGAGCTGTAATATTCTTTGATGACCCCTTTGTACCAAGTCCCAGGGCCTTGCAAAATTTCTTCAAAGGCATAGAATGAGCCCTGTCATACAGTATGAAAGACACAGAAGGATTGATCAAACTATTGGCGAAGGAGAAACTCTCCACAAATGTTTTATAAAGTGAAGCATATTGTGCACTCTCATCCTGCATGAAACTTGTTAGACTAGCCCTCTCAATAAATGCAATGAAATCATTAAGAATCCCAGCAGCTCGCTAGAAAGTTTGACAAGGAAAGGTGGAGGGGTGAGCATCCCCTTCATCCCCCTTGTCACCAAACCGCAGAGCGATGAGATCCTCATTGTATGAGGGTCTGGAGCTGGTAGACGACCTTGGGAGCCTTTCCCTTCTAGGTGCATCACTCTCAAATATGTCACCGAAGGTGTGGTGGTCCATGACTTCCCTTTGCTGAAATTTTAAACAACCATCAAACCAAGTGATTTCTAAATTGATAAATGATGAGCAACTACTATAGGAACTTGCTAGATGACTACACATGCATCAAAACAAAGTTTCTAAACATAGAACAAGCATGCAAGATCAAACAACCTGTCACCTATAGTAGCAAAATACTCAAAATATAATCTACCAATCACAAATCTAATTGGACAAGTGGAGGAGGCACCTACCAATGAGCAATCCCTCCAAAAATCAGCACTTGAGATGGGATGAACAAGGAGATTGAAAATCGCGTGCAAGAACAGCAAGAACTCGACCTTGATCAAGTTTTCTGGTGTTTTTGGGAGAGAGAAAGAAGGTGGCTTTGAGGAGGTAGCCTTGAGGGGCCCAGGTGGGCCAGACCCCCCCTAGGCGCCACCACTAGGTAGGCCGCGCCTACCATGGGTGTGGGGCCTAGCGGTGGCCCCTTGGGTCATCTCAGGTGCCACTCTGCCCCTTTTTTCGAGGAAAAATTTATTTTGAATTTTCTGTGATTTTTCGGGAAACTTTATTTTTGGCCAATTTTCAGGGTATGAAAATTGATTTTCTCGCAGAAACAGTTTTTTCAAAAGAAGCAAAAGCAAACCAAATGCCAAACTACAGGAGCTCTAAGAAACTCAAACAATCAAATAACTAGCAAAACTAAAGCTAAAGGAAAGACTAGGAAGGAGAAAGGAAAAATAAAGCAAGTATAACCATAGTGGAAACATTATTTTGTCCATAAAAATCCTTTTGTTAACAAGGTTGATCAAGTCTTGTTACCAAAACAATCTTAAATGAGACAAAACTTTGTATTCCACCAAGTGATTATGTTACCTCATACTTGATAGCAATGGTCCCAATCATAATAGTTTCCAATTTTTCTTGTGGAATGGGACAATATATTTCTCCAACCTTGATGCCTTCAATATTTTCAATGGAATTCAGGCAATAGCTTCTGGCAACCTTCTTGGGGAAATAGACAGTGTGCTCTTTGTCATTAATATTGAATATTACTTTCCCTTGATTACAATTGAGGATAGCACCTGCAGTATTAAGAAAAGGTCTCCCAAGAATAATAGACATATTATCATCTTCGGGCATTTCAAGCACAACAAAATCAGATAGAACCATGCAATTATGAGCTACTTGAATAGTAACATCCTCACATATACCAACAGGAACAGTAGTTGACTTATCAGCCATTTGCAAAGATATATTAGTTGGTATCAACTTTTCTAGTTAGAGCCTCTTGTAGAGAGAAAAAGGCATAACACTAACTCCAGCTCCCAAATCACATAAAGCAGTTCTAACATAATTATTCTTAATGGAGCAAGGAATAGTCGGTATACCTGGATCATCAAGTTTCTTTGGAACCTTACCATTGAAGGAGTAATTAGCAAGCAAAGTAGAAATCTCATCATTAGGAATCTTCCTTTTATTAGAGACAATATCTTTCATATACTTTGAATAAGGAGGAAATTTAATCGCATCATCAAAGGAATTTGCAAGAATAGAGGCTTCATCCACTCACAAAAATTGTTGTAGTGTTCTTCCTCCTTTGACTTGTGTGACTTACCTGGAAAAGGCATAGGTTCCTGCACCCAAGGTTCTCTCTTTACCGTGTTTATTAGCAATAAAATCTTCCTTAATGTACCTAGTGTTCTTAGTGTGTTTCTCAGGTTCTTCCTCAACTTCCTCCTTATCAGGAGACTCATTTTTATCATTACCACTCTCGGTTTCAGCATCAGAGACAGATATACTATTAGGATCTACAGCAGGTTTAAGTGGTTCCTTAACTTCCTTATGTTTCTTTTTCTTCCTCTTACGAGGACTACCACTATCCTCACCTTGTTGGTAATCTTGCTCTATTCTTTTATGGTGTCCTTCAGGATATAAAGGATCTTGAGTAGTTATACCACTCCTAGTTTTAATTCCATAAGCATGTTTATCTCCTGAAGAATTAACTAGCATATCCTTTTGTACCTTAGCAAGTTGATCAAGTTGGGTTTGAGCCATTTGAAAGTGTTTATAAAGCATTTTAATATCATTATAAGTTCTTTCCACAATGTCTTTCAACTCATGGATAGATCTAGAGTTTTCCAATAAATGATTCTGAACTTGTCTATTAATATTACCTTGTTTAACAATAAAAATGTCAAGTTCCTCTAAGCATTGATCAGGAGGCTTACTATAGGGAATATCAACTTCATAAGAGTGTTGGAGAAAGTGTACCTCAATAGTAGATGAGTGGGGAATTGGCTTACAAAATTCTTCTATAGGAGGTAGATTCTTCACATCTTCATCTCTAATACCTTTCTCCTTTAGACACTTCTTAGCTTCCTTCGTCACTTCATCCCTTAATGCAATAACTCCCCTCTTCTTTGTTGTTGTTGTTGGAACTGGTTCAGGAGTAATAGGCTCATGTGTATTCAGCTCAGTTGAAGTCCAATCATCATAATTCTTGCATATCTTGTTCATTAATTCTTCAGCATCTATAGGAGTTATTTTCCTGAAAACACAATCAGCAAAGCTATCTAGGTAGGTCCTAGAATCATCAGTTAGTCCATTATAATAAATATCAAGCAACTCATTCTTTGGTAATGGACATCCAGGATATGCATGAATCAAGGAACAAAATCTTTTCCATGACTCAGGCAATTTCTCTTCTTCTCCCTTTTTAAAATCAAAAAGTCTCTGAAAAGCAGCATGTCTAGCACTAGGAGGAAAATATTTATAGAAGAAAGAAGCAATCAAGCAATTAGGGCTATCAATGGAACCAGGAGGTAATCTATTAAACCAAGCCCTACCTTCTCCTTTTAGTGAAAAAGGGAAGATCTTAGAAACAAAGTACTTGCGCATCTTAAAATCATCAGAGAACAAAGCACTCATAGTAGAAAGCTCATTCATATGAGCCACAACACTCTCATTTTCAGTACCACAAAAAGGTTCTTTCTCAACAATATATAAATAAGATAAATCAAGAGAGAAAACATAATCTTTATCTTTAATATCTATGGGAGAGGTGGAAAACCTAGGTTCATAGGACTTCTTAGGCATAATAGTATGTCTAGCAAGGAGACTCTTAATAGCACTAGCACCATGTGTATTTCGGCACTCTTCAACAAATTCATCAGTGAGCTCTATGTAACCATCATTAATATCATAACTCTCACTAGACTCGGGTGAGCTAACAGGTGTAACAGTGTATTCACTAGGAATTTCGGTATTTCCTAGACTAGCCATAGTAGCATCTAGAAAATGACCTAATGAACCACTCACATCAAGCACAGTAGAAGTAACATCATGAGTATCAAAAGGAGTTTCAGATTCAACAGTAATAGCAGTGTGTGTAGCATGAGCATATGGTGGTGGTGTGACAAGCTTACTTATAACAGACGGTGAATCAAGAGCAGCAGATGTGTTTAGGACTGTACCTCTTCTTATAGTGGATGGTAAAATAGGGAACTTTCCATCACGAGATTTCCCCACGATGAAAGGAGTAGCAGCGAACAATAATAGATCCAAGTGAACTTACAAATAAAGCTATGCTCCCCAACAAAAGCGCCAGAAAATAGTCTTGATGACCCACAAGCGTAGGGGATCGCAACAGTCTTCGCGGTTAGTATTACCCAATTTATTGATTCCACACAAGGGGAGCCAAAGAATACTTGCAAGCCTTAACAACTGAGTTATCAGTTCAGCTACACCTGGAAATAGTTCTTGCTCATAGAAGTTTATCAGTAGCAATAGTTTGGTAGTAGCAACAACAAAGCAATAGCAGCAGTAACAACAATAGTGAACAGGAGCAATAGTAACAGTAATAGTAAACAGTGGGATTCGAGTGTGGTTGGCATAGGGATGGATGGATGGGCGTTGCATGGACGAGTCTAAACATGTAACTTCAAGATCTAGGGAATTGCAGATAAATAATAACAAGCATCCAAGTACTAAACAATCCTAGGCATGTGGTCCAAATATAGTCATACGTGCTCGCAATGATAACTTGCACAACATCTTCTGTCCAACCAGCCCATGGCAGCGGGGCCTCTAGGGAACTACTGGCAATTAAAGTGCTCCTTTTAATAGAGCACCGGAGCAAAGCATTAACACTCCACGAACACATGTGATCCTCACACCATAGCCATCCCCTCTGGTTGTCCCAATTATTGTCACTTTGGGGCCTTTGGATCCGGACAATGATATGTGTAGACAACTTGCAAATAAGACCACAAAAAATACTATCATAATGATTCAATAATAAGTTCAGATATGAGATCATGGCACTCGGGCCCTAGTGACAAGCATTAAGCACAACAAGTTGCAACAAATTCAAATAGCACTAATAGAGATACTAGGAACTATGCTCTAACAGATCTTATTCGATTACATGATAGAACTCATCCAATCCCTACCATACCCAAGCCTACAGCGGGGGATTACTCACTCATGGATGAGGGAAACGTTGGTGGTTAATGAAGATGTGTTGGTGATGATGATGGCGATGATCCT
Organism: Avena atlantica; assembly: GCA_910589765.1. Classification (NCBI taxonomy): domain Eukaryota; kingdom Viridiplantae; phylum Streptophyta; class Magnoliopsida; order Poales; family Poaceae; genus Avena; species Avena atlantica. The sequence continues at coordinate 307,066,087 of OU342736.1, forward strand.
CTCCAAATTCCTCATCTCGGCAGGGTGCCAGAACGGAGTTTCTGGATCCGAATCTTGGTTTCTGGTGGCGGCGGCATAGCGGAACTCTTTCTGGAAAACTATCGACCCCCCCTAGGTTTTTAGGTCGAAGGGTAACTTATAGGCGCAGAGGGAGGCCGAGGAGCTGCCTGGGGTGGCCAGACCTCCCCCAGGCGCGGCCAGAGGTGGGCCCGCGCCTGGGGTGGGTCTGGGCCCCCCAGGCCTCCTCTTTGTCTCCCCTTCTGGCGCCGTGGATCTTCTGGTGAGAAATAGTTTTTGGCATATTTTTCGGCATTTTTCCTGATAGTTCATTTTCTGCAGAAAAACAAGACACCAAAGTAATTCTGCTGAAAATAGTGTCAGTCTGTGTTAGTTGCATCCAAACCACACAAGTTTAGAGGAGAAACAATAGCAAAGTGTTCGAGAAAGTAGATACATTTTGGACGTATCAGCAACACCCATCTAATAAGCCTAGGCTTAGCGTCCTTCTTTGTCATAAGGTACTTAATAGCAGCATGATCAGTATGAATAGTGACCTTTGAATCAACAATGTAGGGTCTAAACATATCACAGGCAAAGATTACAGCTAAGAACTCCTTTTTAGTACTAGCATAATTCTTTTGAGCAGCATCTATAGTCTTACTAGCATAATGAATAAAGTTCAACTTCTTATCAACACGCTGCCCAAGGACAGCACCAACAGCAAAATCACTAGCATCACACATAATTTCGAAAGGTAATGTAACATCCCAAAATTCATGAATTACAAAATCTTGCATTTCATTCATGTATTCATAGCATTCTTAGCTCGCACAAAAAAATTCAAATCAAAACTCAAACTAAAACAATTTTATGCCTATGGTTTATATGTCATATGAGGCTTGGATTTCATTTTTTTATTTTCAAAGGAACTAAGTGTAATTGAGTAAACAAGTGTGTTTGACACATGTTTGAATACTTGGATCACATTACAAAAATCCAAAGGTGGTTTGAATTCAAACTCATTTTAATTTGGTTTGAATTTTGTTCCTGAAATTCCAAATAGAAATAGAAAAAGAGAAAAGAAATAGAAAAGGGCCAGCGCCACCAATTTGGCCCAGTGCCAGAACCAGCCCAACAATCCACCAGACCTCTTCCCCCTCTTCTCTGTCTCACGCGCGCGGCTCCTACCCCGCAATCACTACCAGTGGCCCTGCGCCAGATCAGCATCGTCTTCCCCCAAATCACGCGCCAGACCACGTCGCCGCTGCCCTTTGCTGACATTGATGGAGTGGCGTAAATGCCATTGATTTAGCGAGTGATTCTCGCCGTGCCTCTGCCTACTTAATCCCCTCCACACCGCGAGCTTTTCCCATCACTGACCACCCCCTTTCCGCCATCACGCTGCCCAGAATTCAGCTTGCAAAGCCGCTGCCCGAGCGTCTCCAGCGAGACATTACAGGGAGCTCCGTCCACCCCACCCCTTCTCGTTCATTCTATCGAGATCTCCTTGCTCGTTCGCTTCATCTCATGCATCTATTTTGTCTGCTCGTGTCCTAGGTCGTCGGATTCACCAACCACTACAAGCACCCGACGCCCCTCTCATCTCCGGCGAGCAATTGTGGTAAGACGCAACCGCCCCTTGGCTTCCGTTTCACACCACCTCGTTCGCCTGACCCTTGTCCACACACTGATGCCCCTGATTTGTTCTAGGGATACCATGGATGTCGCCTTCATCGACGCCCGCATGAACCCGATGCCGCCCTTAACTCCGACGAGCCCTAGTGACCTCTACAGCACGCCCCCGCCCACACCTACGACACGTTGAGCTTCCTCGTTCCCTCATGAGTCTGGTAAGCAGCAATGGAACCCCCTGACCCCTCTGTATTCGCCGAACCGTCATCGCCAGAGCGTCGCCGCCGCGCAGCCATCACTGGCGCCGCCAGACTTTGGTAGCGTGCACTGTAGCCATTAGATCTAGATCTAGCAGATCTAAATAGATCACTTAACAAAGGGGTATGGTTAGATCTGGCCCGTGCATTGTCACTTAAATCCTACGGCTCTAGATGATCGATCCAACTGAATCGGTACGGGCCAATCAGATACATCCACGCGTCTAGGGTTTTGATTTAAAATCTGTTTTTATATCTATTAGAGATTCAAACTTGTAAAATTCATAACTTTTGTTCTGTTTATCCAAAAAATACAAATAAGATATCATTGGATTCAAAAAAATGATCCCTGCAACACTGTGGGCTTGAATTTGTATTTTGTTTCTGTAAAAATGGTTTTTGTGCAGACAAAAATATAGGCTTATTTTGACTATATAAATTATTTGTAAAATGATTTTAAAGCAAAGTTAAGTTTATTTAGACTATAATTAGATGGTTTTGTGTTCAGTACTATTTGGTTGAATGGTTAGTGTAGGAAAATTCATTGCATTTGCATGCATTCATGTTGCTTGATTATTTTGAATGTAAATTTTGGTGCTATCATTCTATGTGTAGATTTTGGTGCTAGTGGTGATTGTGATTGTGAGGATTGTTGCTACTCCCCCCAACTACCAAGGCAAGTGGTTCTTCATGTATTTGTCCTACTATTTTTGACTATGCACTAGTGATATTTTGTATAGGGCTTGCATGAAATTTTGCTAAGTATCTATATGCTATGCCATGGGAAATCCTAGTAGTTGTAGTCTTGGTAGAATTTTCTCTAGGTTAAAATAATTGATATGTTATCATGCTTAGCCTAGCTAGTAGCAAACAAGGGTGGATTATATATATGCTATGGAAATTTGCTAAGTCTTTGACTTATGTTTTTGCTTAATAAAACAACTAAGTGAATGAATCACTTAGGTGGAACGGTATGATTGGGTTATGCTGAGTCGTTACACAAGGCCCATGTCTATGGTCTACCTTGTGTATCACACCTGTGGAAAGACACCCAGGAACAAAGGGTTTTGAGATACTTAGTGTTTAGAAGCTTCTAGTGCAACCACATGGCATATGGGCTCTGCCTTGATCATATAGGTTGCAATAACTTAGCAAGATGGACAGATGGTGGTAGGGAGATAGGATGGAACGCGTCCATTTGGTCCAAGGGAAGGCTTCTGAAAGATCTCGTCTCGATGCATGTCGAGTCTTGTGGGGAAAGTGCACCACCTCTCGATAAGGAAAAACCTAAGTACTTAGCCGTGTCCCCGACAACGGACAATTTGAGAATCAAGACATTGAAGCTATCAAGAATCTCCTCATCCCAATTTCTAATTTAAAAACTTGTGATTGAACAAGGGTTAAGGTTCACCAATGTCTATTGGTGGTTCCTTGGGAGTTTTTGTAAAATAAAAACTTAGTGTTTTTCAACTGATAGGAAAAACCTATTTTGAGCAAAGCAAGCCTAAGCTACACTTAGCCAAATTCATATAGATGTTAGATACTACTATTCTACTATGGTATCACTTGCCAATACAATTACAAATGTATTGACCCACTGTGGCTGTAACTTATGATGTTGCAGGTTATTCCGATGAGGATTAGGGTTACAAGTCTACACTCAACATGCTTGCCTGTGGCACATGAAGATGAATACTTTACTTTATTTACTATGTTATGAACTATTGTACTAGCCTGTAGCTATGGAGTTGTAAAAGACTATGTTTATCTCTAGAATGAGGATGTAATAAAGACCTTTGTATCTGTGTACTTCATCTTAAACTGTGAATGCTGGAATTTGATCCAGGGACTAGCATTGCAATCACAGGGACCTTTAACTTATAAAGGTGGGGTCTTACAAATGGTATCTGTCGGGGGATAACCCCCGGTAGGGTCACCATAGGGGAAACATAGCGCATCTGGGTTGGATCCGTGTTGGGGATATGCTATATGGGTATCCTTATAGCATGTCTGTTATCCGGCTAACACGGGTGGCCCATAGTCGGTAGCATGGCCTATGGCCTGCTGGATAAAGGAAGGCTACGGTGGAGTCACCAACGTACCCGGAGCCTTGGAGTGCAAGATACACAAGACTAGTGATAGACGGTGGACTCTGTAACCTGTCCGGCTAGGACTTCTCCCTGTAACCCTAGGACCTGGCGACTATATAAGTCGGGCCTATGGGATCCTTTAGGGGACAACCTAGTATCGATTGATAGAACCTCACACAGCGACCCACTCTCTCTAACTCTGCGTATCGCCCTTATAGTGATTTATAGCAGGAGTAGGATTCCGCCTTACCCCACGTCTCTAAATAGGCACTATGAGGACCCCTCCATGGCGTACCGTCGGCAATACCACGACAGTTGGTGCCCACCGTGGGGCAAGAGGCGCTTCAGGCTCTTCAGCGGGCAAGGACCAAGATCTTCGCAGGAATTGGCGAAACCGTAGCCATCGGTCGTGTTCTCTTTTCCGGCAACATTCCGATCGTCCCACCCGACGAGTTCTGGATCCCGACGAAGACGAACCCTACGAAGTGTTTGATCGTTCCTATCGGAGACATCCACCTCTTCATCAGCGAAACCGACTCGGGCACTAGTTCTCTGGAAGTCGAAGGAGCATCAAGACCCACACGGACCGCCCACGGGCAGGATATGTTCGCGGAAGGATCGATGTCAGATCTCTCTTTGGATTTTGCCGACAAAGATCGGAAAGCACCAAGGCCCGCACGGACCGCCTACGGGCAGGATACGTTCGCGGAAGGATCATTGTCGGATCTCTCCTCGGAGTTTGCCGACAAAGATCGGAAAAATTCAAAGCCCACCCAAACCGCCCCTATGCAGGATATAAAGGTGGAAGATCACTGCAAGTCCGTCGGCTTCGTCCGTGCGTCTGGACAGCAGAGATCCAAGTTTGTCGGCGTGGTTACCATCTTCGATCTGGCGCGCTGCATTCAGAGAGAGGGCGAAAACCCCTGCGAGTACCTCGCCAGGTGGCTCCGTATACGAGCCGACCTGGCCCACTACCCCAATGATGATGCTATCTATCACTTTGTGGAAGGACTGGACCATGGCACGCTTCTTCGACATTCTCTAAGACGGAAGCAGGCGTCAGGACGCCTTACCTTTGAAGGCATGGTGAACACCGTCAACAACTACGCGGAGGCCGAAGCGGCAGCTCAGACAGCGCTTGCGCTCATTGACGGAGCCCCTCCGATTTAGGAACCGCCACCACCTCCTCTGGCACCCATCGTCGCAGCAGCACCACCACCTCCAGTCATCGTCGAGCCCGTTGCACCTCCACCGCCCGTCATCGTGGAAGTCCTGGCACCCTCCAACTCTGTCATTGACGCGCTTTATGATGATTTCAGTGCAGATTCGGAGGAGATAGACTTCAGTCCAGAAGATCTAGACTCCGCCATGCAGGAGATGGAGGAGGAGTACTCGCGCGACGAGCAAGCCAACAACACCGTCACATCTCGAGGGGTGTTCGTCACCATTGGGACGGCGATGGATGAAGATCAACCCGGGAAAGCTCCGCCTACAGCGCTGGACAAGGAGAAGGGGCCACTTATTGCTGCTGACATTGATCATGCAAAGGTTATGCCTACCCTGCCTAACCCAGTGCAGCAGCCGCAGGAACTCGGAACTGGTCCGAGCAACAATAATACCGCAAACTTGCCGCCTCCAGCATCCACGTCGGCGGCAGCCCATGTTACTCCAGCTGATAGAGTGATGTACGACAACCTCCTAGTCAAGCCACTAACCATTGCTCATATCCGGAACATGACCCAGCTTGACGAGAAGCGCCAACAGCTGCTGGAGGAGGCGCAAGCCATCGCGGAGCAAGGCGCCAAACTAGATCGCGATCTGGTCAACACGCAGAAAACCATAGAGAAAGCTAGAGCAATGGAGGCCGAGTACGAGACTTTGCTACAGCAGTAGAAGGCTAAGAAAGCTCCGGCTCGTGTCATCAACGATCCTGGTGTACGGAGCAACCTAGGATGGTCTCCCTCGAAGCCGGCATAGGCCAAGCCATACATTGTCAGTGAAGGAAAGCAGGTGATGCCCATCCCACTCCTTAACCACGCCGTCGCCAAGACCCTTCGGGATCAGGATGGATCGCCTGAGGCAGTGGAACAGGTCTATGACCTGGTGGCCAAGGCGGTGAAGCAGCTGGAAAAGGCCAACTCTCAGAGGCTTGAGTCCCACCTAGTGTTCTGCTAATGTAGCCAGTACAAACCGCCAAGGGATAGATCTCCTCAGGATGTCGGGTCACGGACGGGTTCATCAGAACGAAGACGGAGGGCTGCGCGCAACATGAAGGATGCTATCCCCATATCCTCCGACCATGGAGAAAAAGACCAACCTCGTCGCCCATCGCCACCGCCCCGATCCCCCCGACGTTAGGATGACTACAAGGCTCACCATCGTATGGATATGCCCCCACCAAAGCAGTGCGGCATCGTCTTCCGCGACAACACGACGCAGACCCGTCATGATGGAGAGCACAACCAAGGACACAAGAGAAGGTCACACCATGACCTTCCGCGTCCGACAAGGAACCGTGACAGGTGTGAGGCGTCACAGGAGGGTAACAACAATAAGGCTAACCCACCGCCACCTCCGCCTCCTTCGCCACCAAGTAGTCACCATGGCGGAAGAGGCCCGCGCCGTTCACGCAGCCCATCCCCTATTGACAAAAAGAAGAAGAACCCGGAGCCATACGATGCACATTCGCGGATCAATAAGATCCACGAGGCCCGGGAAGGACCATACCTGGGACCACGTTGCTTTGGACCTGCAATACGGTCCGCAAGTTACCCCAAAGGTTTCCGGATTGACAAGACCATCAAGCCCTATGACGGCACCGCCAAGCCAGCCACATGGTTGCAGGACTATGGCAACGCGGTGGAGATTGCCGGAGGCAACCCCAACGTCGCCGTCAAGTACCTCCGTTAATGTTGGCGGGCATGGCCCATCAATGGATCGACGAATTGCCGGAGAAGTCTATCTACAACTGGCTGGACATGCAAGAAGCATTCACCAAGAACTTTGAGGGTACATACAAGCGTCCCTTCACTGTGGGCGATCTTCAGCGGTGCGTGCAAGAAAAAGACGAGACATCTCGCGCCTACCTCTCCAGATGGCTGGATATGAAGAATTCCTGCATAGGAGTGCATGCTCAGACCGCCATGGCCGCCTTCATCGATGGGTTGGAAAGGGGCACGTTGCTCTGACATAAGCTGAAACGCTTGCAGGACAATCACCAGCTTGACTTGAATCAGATGATTCAGTTAGCTAGTGAGTTCGCAACTACCGTCGACGATGCTCGCGGCTCTTTGCCGGCAACGGCCGTTCCAACTCAAGCTCGGAGGAACAGCAGTACAAAGCGGAAAACCGCCCCAGAAGAAAAGCAATCTACCGACATGGTCGCCATGACTTTTGCAGGACGAGGAGAAGGCGGACAACATGACCGAGGAAGGGGAGCTGGCCGTGGGCAGCAACAAGGAAGTGAAACCACCTCGGCGCCGCTCCGCGTTCCCCAAACCTACGAGGATTACCGCGATATGCCGTGCCTCGTACACCTCGACGCCAATGGCAAGGCCGCCCATACCAGTCGACACTGCAAGTTCGTCAACAACCTCAAGGAAGACTCGGGGTCCGGCTACAAGCGAAGTCGAAAGAACAAACCGTGAGGCAAGGGCAAAGGGAAGAAGAAGGAGGAGGAGTCCAAGGATTCAAGTGACATGGACAAAGACGTTGACCCCAAGCACGCCGCCAAGAGCGACGACAAGGGCAAGAACCCCTTCGCAAAGAAGGCTCCAGTCTACCACACTTTCCTTGGCACCCCCACCGTCCGACAACAGAAGACCTCTCTGAGGATCCTGATGGCCACTCTCCTGCCAGTCCCCCAGTACCTGCGCTGGTCGGAAGTTCCAATAACTTGGGACAGGTCGGACCACCCAGACCTTGTACCCATGGAGAACCAGTACGCCATGGTCATCAACCCCTTGATTGACGGCGTGGAGTTCACCAAGTGCATGGTGGATAGGGGAAGCAGCATCAACATCATGTACCTGGATACACTGCATAAGATGAACTTGACGGAGGCAAACCTAAGGCGGACCAACACCATCTTCCACGGTGTAGTCCCTGGTCAGGAGGCTCGGTCCCTTGGGTGCATTACACTTCAGGTTGCCTTTGGCGATGTTAATAATTACCGCCAAGAGCGCATGACCTTCGAGGTGGTCCCCTTCAAGAGCGTGTACCACATCATATTCGGCCGTGACATATTCCACACGTTCATGGCCAAGCCATTCTTCGTCTACAACAAACTCAAGATACCCGGACCGAACGGTGTTATCACCATATCCGGAAGCTTTACCAAGGCAAGGGACTGCGAGATCAATGAAGCAGCCGTTGCAGAAGCTGCCCTCTACAGCGAAGAATTCAAAGAGACCCAGAGCAAGGTCAATGACTCAGAGATGCCCGCGTCGAAGAAGCAGATCTCCGACTCTTCTTCTGTGTTCAAGGCCGCCATCGAAACCAAGCCGGTCGAACTTGTGGTAGGCGATGCTTCCAAGACCGTCGCCATTGGGACGAATCTGGATCCCAAATAGGAAAGCGCGCTCGTCGACTTCCTCCGTGAGAATTGGGACATCTTTTCCTGGCAACCTGCCGACATGAAAGGTGTACCTAGGGAACTTGCCGAGCACAGCTTAAACATCAATCCAAAATGCAAAACAGTGAAACAACCTCTACGACGCTTCGGAGATTAGAAGAGACGCGCCATTGGCAAAGAGATAGCTAGGTTACTTAAAGCTGGGTTGATCCGAGAAGTCCAATCCTGTACTTATCCCCAAAAAGGGAACCAATGAATTAAGAATGTGCATTGATTACACCGTCTTGAACAAAGCATGTCCCAAAGATCTGTTTGCTTTGCCTCGCATTGACCAAGTCATTGATTCGACGGCAGGGTCGGAACTTTTGTGTTTTCTAGATGTATACTCAAGATACCACTAGATTAAGATGAGGAAGTCGGACCAATTCGCCACTTCGTTCACTACCCCATATGGCACGTTTTCCTATGTCACGATGCCCTTTGGGCTGAAAAACGCAGGTGCTACCTACCAGCAGACAATGCAACGTTGCCTTCACGACCAAATTGGTCAGAACGTTCACGCCTATGTGGACGATATCGCGGTGATGTCTAAAAAGTCAAACGACTTAATCTCCGACTTAAAAGAAACCTTTGATAATCTTCGGAAGTACAACATGATGCTAAACCCTAAGAAGTGCGTCTTCGGGGTTCCAGCCGGCAAATTATTGGGCTTCATCGTATTCCAACGTGGAATCGAGGTCAACACGGAGAAAATCAAGGACATATTAAACATAAACCGTCTGACATGCCTAAAGGACATTCAACGCCTAATAGGTTGTGTTGCAGCAGTTAGTCGGTTCGTCAGCCGACTTGGAGAGAAGGCTCTGCCACTGTACAAGTTGCTGAAAAAGGCGAACAAATTCACGTGGACGGACGCAGAACTGAAGCAGCTCAAGGAGATTCTTTCCTCAGCGCCCATCCTTGCAGCACCCGAGCCTGGAGATCCCCTGTTAATTTACATGGCGGCAACCAACCGAGTTATCAGCATCGTCGTCATGGTAGAGCGGAAGGAACCAGGCTATGAGCACGGAGTACAACGACTAGTTTACTATGTAAGCGAGGTCTTGACGGAGTCCAAGCAGCGTTACCCGCACTATCAAAAGATAGATTATGGGGTATTCCTTGCTTCTCGGAAGCTGAGGCATTACTTTCAGGAGCACCCAATCACAGTGGTGAGCAAAACTCCACTGTCCGACATTATCAATAACAGCGACGCTACAGGAAGGGTCGCGAAGTGGGGCATCGAACTTGCCGCCTTCGAGATCACCTACAAGAGACGCGACGCTATCAAGTCAAAGCCTTGGCGGATTTTGTTGCAGATTGGACGGAGATGCCAGACGCTACTCCGTTGCCAGAACCAGAGCACTAGGTGATGCACTTTGACGGATCAAAGCTGCTCAACCGCTCAGGGGCTGGTGTATTGCTTCAGTAACCAACATGAGAAAAGCTACACTACGTTTTGCAGATCCACTTCGAGGCTACAAACAACATGGCGGAGTATAAAGCACTCATTCACGGACTACGTGTAGCCAAAGATATTGGCATCAAGCGCATAGTTTGCTGTGGAGATTCCGACTTGGTTGCCCAGCAGGTGGCTGGCACCTGGAATGCGTGAAACCCTATGATGGAGGCATATCGAGACGAAGTGGACGAGATAGCCAAGAGCTTCTTGGGCTACGAAGTCAAGTATGTACCTAGGGAACAAAACGAGGCGGCTGATCTGCTGTCTAAGCTTGGATCAGGACGTAAGCAAATTCCACCAGGAGTTTTCCTAGAGCACCTGCGCACACCATCCGTGAAGGGGGCCGACATCGATAACCCGGATAGAGCTAACTCTTTCGTCAACATGGTGACTAAGGTCCCTCCGGCTTGGACAAAACCGTTCATGGAATATTTCGAACACGGAACTTTGCCCGACGACAAAGTCGAAAGACGGAAAATAGTACGACGAGCAAAGGATTATACCATAATCAATAGGCAACTCTATAGAAGGAGCACTACTGGTGTATACCTAAAGTGTGTTTCCCAGCTAGAAGGTATGGAAATCCAGCGCGAAATCCATCTCGGAGATTGTGGACATCACGCCGCTCCCCGATCGTTGGTCGCGAAAGCCTTCCGGCAAGGATTCTACTGGCTGACCGCGAAGGCGGACGCCGACAAGATGGTTGAGACATGCACGGGATGCCTGCATTATGCCCGACAACCACATGTTCCTGCTGAAGAATTGCGAACAATACCAATAACCTGTCCGTTTGCAGTCTGGGGGCTAGACATGGTGGGACCGTTACAGACGACACCTTGTGGGTTTACGCATCTGCTTGTAGCAGTTGACAAATTCACCAAATGGATAGAAGCTAAACCCATTAGAAAGCTTGATGGGGCAACTTCCCTCAGGTTTGTTCGGGATCTAGTGGTGAGATTTGGTCTCCCACATAGCATTATCACCGACAACGGAAGAAACTTGTCCCTCAGAGAAGTGGATGCTTATTTCTGGGAGAAAGGCATCCGACTTGACCTTGCATCTGTGGCACACCCACAATCCAATGGTCAGGTCGAGCGAGCCAATGGATTAATTCTGTAGGGAATCAAGCCACGTCTTGAGTCACCGCTACATAGAGCAGCTGGAGCCTGGGCGGAAGAATTGCCATCTGTGTTGTGGAGTTTACGAACTACACCCAACAGATCCACCGGCTACACCCCTTACTTCATGGTATATGGAGCAGAAGCCATCTTGCCTTCCGACATCCTCCACGATGCACCAAGAGTTGCCGCCTACGACGAGGATGACGCTGAAGAATCCAGACGCCTAGATGTGGACCTTCTCGAGGAGGAGCGTGTTTTGGCATGCCAAAGATCCGCCGTCTACCAGCAGAAGCTATGCAGCTACCATAGTCGCCGCGTTCGGCATTGCTCGTTTAAAGAGGGGGATTTGGTGCTCCGACTTAAGCAGAAGAAGTCGCACAAATTATCCCCGCCATGGGAAGGACCGTTCATCATAAGCAAGGCGCTACTCAATGGGTCTTACTACCTTGTTGACAATCGTGAACTAAAGGATAGACCCAACGAGGATCATAAGCGTAAGCGACGTGACCTGGATGATGACTACCCGGAGCTTGATCGGCCATGGAACATAGCACAGCTACGTCCTTTTTACACTTAGCACTTTTTATTTAATTGTGTACCTCTTATATGATCAATGAAATAAAGCTTTTTGGTTCACTCATATTCCTGAGTCTTTTACCTCCTTTAGTATTCATTTTTGGATCATGTAAAACCCTTATGCACAAGGCTTGCGTTTGCACTTGTGAAAATTCCGCCTACGGGCGTTAGCTTAAGTTTTCTGGTCTACACGTTCTTTGTCGTTTTTATGTAGACTTTGGAGTAGTGACTTTCGGAACTTGTTGTCGGCGATTTTGTGCTCGGGTTATTGACAGTGCCATTGGGCATCATCACCTAAGAACATGGTTCCGACAATGAGTCTTCCGACTCACGAAAAGTCAAGCATAAGAACCAAAGTAATGGATAAGCCAACACTTTCTTAAAAAATATATACATGCTGGAAATTAGTTCTTAAGTAGCAGGACATAACAACCATTGTTTTCCGCCTTAAGTTACATCGCCAAGTTTTTCACGCACACACCAAAGGTTAAACAAATGTTACATATTATTTTTCATTCCTTGGGCGCAGGAGACTTGGAAGAAGCATCGTCACCAGCCAGAGAATCACCCTCCACTTCAGCACTATGATGAGACTCGGAGGAATCTTAGTTGACGCTGTCGATGGTGTTCATGAGCATGAAGACGTCGATGTCCACCAACTCGGCAACTCTGGTGTCCTAACCTGCGAGTGATGACAAGATGGCTTCGTGACCAATCTCTTTGCTGTCATCGTCAACGTCGGGGATACCAGAGGTCATCGTGTCGATGTCGGCACCTTCGTAGTGTTCCTTCACCATTGAAAGCTCCATCCTTGCGCCAGCCCGTGCACATGAAGCTTTCCAGCTTGTGACACACTCGGGGGCTCGACGCAGAATCTCCGAGTATTTTGTCATGGAGTCCGAGGCCTTGATGTATATCTGGAGGGGCTTGGCAATCTCTTTGTCCCGGGTGATGGTGGTGTTGATGAAGTTGCCGGCAAGAACCATGCATTCCTTGTCCGAAGGAGGCGAGCGGGTTAAACCCATAGGAGCTACAAATTCCGACAAGGAGCGTATGAGTTCAATAAACTCTAAGTATCTAGACTACAGAAATACAGTGAGGAGGAAACTTACTGAAGATGCTGGCCTTAGCCTGCCAAAGGGTGTCCGCCAGGGATTCTTTCTCTTGTTGGAGGAGCTTAAACGCCTCGCTGTGGCGTTGGTTTTGCTCATCAGCAGCTTGCTTCTGATCTTTTAAGATCGCAAGATCCTCCTTCAAGCGATTGATTTTCATGGAGGCAGAATCCTGCAGGGCCTTCATGGAATCCTCATGCATTTTTAGCATCTCTTCCCTCTCCTTCTTAAGGATTTTGTTTTCGCTGTCCAGCTGCTGAATATGCTTGGACTGCTTGACAATATCCTTGGCATTGGCGACATGTTCTGCAAGTCGGAGAAAACAAAGTACATAGTCAGTACTCGGAGAAAGTGGGCACAAAAACAAGACGGAATGCGCAAAAAGAAAACAAACTCTTGTTTTTGATGATCTGTTCCTTCAAGACGGCAATTTTACCCTTTTCGGCTTCGAGATATGCGCGCATCTTCTGGTACTTGTCGTTGGCCATGCCCCTCCGAGCATTCTCGTTCTGTGGAAAAAAAGGAAAAAGTTAAACCGTTGTTTAGTCTGCTTGGAGCACCTAGTCGGAACATTCCCACCTAGGCGCTCAGGGGCTACAACGAGAGTTTTTAACTTAGCAATATGCTTAGCTTTTCTTTTAAGCATCTAGTCGGAGCTAATTCAGTTCTCGATTAGAAGCTTGGGGGCTACAGTATAAAGTTTTTAATTCGGAATATGCTTATCTTTTCTTTAAGCATCTAGTCGGAACTAATTTAGTTACAACTAGAGGCTCGGGGGCTACAGTATTGAAAATTATAAACACTGCGTATGCTACTCTTAAAAGCATCTAGTCGGAATAGTTTGTTCCATCCAAATGCTTGGGGACTACAGTGAGAGTTTTTTCTAACTTAGTCACTCTCAGAGCATATAGATGCAAAACCTATGGTTTTCCGTCTACATCCTCGGGGGCTACAGTGGGATACTCGTATGGAATGCAAAGGGCAAAGTAAAAATTACAAGTGCAATGATCTTGAGGTTTGTAGCACTCTCGGCAAGCGGCTTGCCAAAGGAGATGCTATTTCCTCGCAAGATGTCCGCTTGTCGGAGGAGCTCCTCAAGACCACACGTCGGAGATGACGGTACTCCTCCAGGAAACAGAGTTGTGTTACCCGGCGTAAGCGCCGGGTAAACTATCTTCGAAAACTCAAAGGGTGTCTGGGGGCAAGGGCACCGCCTTCGGCAGAAGTACCAGCCTCCGCCACTGCCTTGCCGCTACCAATGGCATCCTTAGCCGGAGCTTCAGCCATTTGGTGGCGCCAGAATCCACTTCCATGACGGAATGGCTTGGTGCCTCCTTAGCTTGTGAGCTTGTCGGGGCAGATGAGAGCTTGACGGCAAGGGTAGCAGGGGCGATGGCGGGGGAGGCGTCGTGATGTAGCATGTCTTTGATATTTAGCCCCCAAAGTCTTGGAGGTCTTCTTGAGGCTGGTCGTGGCTTTCTTCCTGAGACGTGGAAAATGCATAAGATAGGAACGAGACAGACAAATAGACAAATGTAGGAGAATGAGAAGCTTACACTAGGGGGTGCTTTGGCAAAGATCCCGGTGGCTTTTATCTTTTCCGCCTCCAGGGCAACGGTAGTCTTTTTGGAGGCTCCACCCTCCGTCTTCTTCTTCTTGCCTCCGTCGGCAGCGTCAGAGGTGGATCTCTTTCGCTTTCGCGCCAATGGGACATCGTCGTCGGACACGACCGTGACTTCCTTCATCTTTGGATTGTAGATTTGGGTAGCCAGGTTGCCCTCATCTAGATCTCTAAGCTATTAAGTGAGAAATCACCGTGTTAGACGAGAGGGTATTGGCAAGACGGAAAAACTGGAGCATATGTTGTACACGGAAAATAAATACTTACATTTGGGCACTTGCCTTCTACGAACATGTCATAGGTGATGGTGAAGCCACGCTTCTGATCCTTCACCTTGACGATGTCCTTTAGGCGGAGCTTGACGGAGTCGCTCGAGAAGTTATCCACGGAGATCCGGAGGCTATCCCTTCGATCACTGGTATACTCGTGCATGCACTTCACGCTTTGCTGCAGAGGTTGGATTTGCCTGATGAACCAGCACATGGCTAGGTCCAGGCCGGTCAAACCCGTCTCTACAAACCACTCGATCCGCCTTATTGCGCGAGAAGCGTCGAGGTCGGAGGGAAGGGAGGCATGGGATCTCCACGTGGAAACTTCAGCGGCAGCTCCATCCACGAAATCCGGGTACGTAACTTCTCGGCCCGCCAAAGGAATGTCGGGGAAGTAGAAGTACGTCTGCTGCCAATTTTTGCAGGACTCATGGCCGACGATGTCGGGGAACCGCCGGCCAGGTCGAATCTTGAAGCTTATGGTGCCGCAATTCCTAAGGTCCTCCTTACTATGTCTGGCTTCATGTTTGACGGTGAATAAGTACACGAACAAGTCTAACCTAGGCCTTATCCCTAGGTAACCCTCGCAAAGTGCCGCGAAGTTGCTAAGCACTAAGATACTATTGGGGAGAGGTTGTGGAGCTGGACCTTGTAGTGGTTTAAGACGGACAGGAAGAAGTGGGAGATGGGCAAGGAAACGCCGCGTACCAGCCGAGCCTTGAGGTACACCTTTTCTCCGGCTTGGGGAGAAGGTGTCACCTCGCCGGCCGGCGCCACCCGCCAGGCGAGCCCCTCCGTCGCGGGTAGGTAGCCTTCGGCGACCATCTCTTGGATGTCGCGGTCGGTGATGTCCGAGCCGCGCCAGTCGCCCTTATGCGAATCTGGTTCCTCCTCTAGTGGTTCCAGTGCCGCCAAATTGTGGTCGCCGCCGGTGGACTCGATCACCGCCGATGCGGGGATGACCAAGCCCTCTGGGGGCACGACGATGGAGCTCGCCGGCTTCGCCGCGACTTCGCTCGACGCCGCCATGGATGGGGATGTGCTGCTGCTCGCCATGGAGTGAAGGATGGGTGCGACTGACACAGATGGAAGCTAGGGTTTTCGAGGTTTCTCGCGGAGAGCTCGAGGAGACGTGCGGCTAGAGGAAGAAGACGATGATAAGAGGAGAATGAGGTAAAAAGTGGAAAATGCCCCACGGTTACTATTTATCATCCTCGGCATCAAGATTCGTGCAGCTTAATCGGACGGTTGCCGCGTAGACGACGTGTTTGCGAACGTGCGTGGAAATTTTGCCACATCTCCAACCGCCGCCGCCAACGGTTCGTATCGCTCGCGTGGGAAAATAGGATATGATTACGTTCTCTGCATGTGTGAGTTATGAGGCGTCGCTGACCTAAGCCTACATCGTCCTAGCTGACACGGGTAGATGAGCCGTCACATCAAAGATTCCGGCATGGACGGATTTAATCCGACAACGGAAGAGTACAATAGAAAATTCAGCATTTCTCCGCCTTACAAGTCGAAGACGGAGAAAACTTTGCAGGGTTCTTTGGGAGGACTACAAGATATTGCTTGAAGATTTGCCGACATCCATCTAGACGGATCATTCCACGTGAAGAGGCAAGACGGCGCAAGATCTCGGAGTTCTCCGGGGGCTACTGTTGGGGATATGCTATATGGGTATCCTTATAGCATGTCTCTTATCCGGCTAACCCAGGTGGCCCATAGTCGGTAGCATGGCCTATGGCCTGCTGGGCGGCCTAGTTAGGTGGATCCAGAAGGGAGGCCCATGCCGGATAAAGGAAGGCTACAGTGGAGTCACCAACGTACCCGGAGCCTTGGAGTGCAAGATACACAAGACTAGTGATAGACGGTGTAGGACTCTGTAACCTGTCCGGCTAGGACTTCTCCCTGTAACACTAGGACCTGACGACTATATAAGTCGGGCCTATGGGAGCCTTTAGGGCACAACCTAGTATCGATTGATACAACTTCGCCAAGCGAACCACTCTCTGTAACTCAGTGTATCGCCCTTATAGTGATTTATAGCAGGAGTAGGATTCCGCCACCGCTGTGGGATCTGAACCTGGGTAAGATGTGTTACCTCGTAACCGTCAACCGTCCGCGTTACCCCATGTCTCTAAACACGCACTGTGAGGACCCCTCCATGGCTTACTCGTCGGCAATACCACGACACTCCGAGTAACAAAGGAACCAGGCCGGGTAAGAACGGTCAGGTAAGATAAGCATGAGAGCCGAGATACAAACTATCTTGGCCCATATAGGACGAAGTTGTAACCCTTGCAGGTACCAATGAGCCGAGTCAACCGAGAAAGGGCCGAGTCAAGAAGGACACGAGGCACCTTTCCGAGTAAGGTTCAGGAGGGACCATGGTAAAGCATGGTCAAAAGAGAAGGGCAACGCCGGGTGTCACAAAAGGAGCCGGGTGACACCCAAAGCATGCGCTGACGTACAAAGTAACAGTGTAACGCCAGAAATAACAAGAAGCAGCGTACCAGAAGACCGTTAACTGTCAAGCTTTATGGACCGGGCCTCTGGGCATAGGGCAATCCCATGACCCGGCCCATATCATAGGGACCTAGATCCAAACAGTAAACCCTAGAACCCAAAGGGGTATTAGCTAGTTAGCACTGCCTATATAAGGGAGGGCATAGCAGTAGTAGAAGGAGGTTGTACCAAGCCTAAACAGCTCAAGGAGCACTTGTAATCTTTGGGGTATCAATAAAATCAACAAGTCTGGAGAGTTCTACTTGTTCTTCGTGCATGGCTCGACCATGTACTCCCTCCCCGGTGACCACAAGAACCCATTCGGCCCCCAACTTAAGCCTACCCATGGCATCTGCCATGCCACCACCACGACAGTTGGCGCCCACCGTGGGGTAGAAGCAGGTGCTTGATGGAGTCTTCATCCGGACGGGCAACATCATCGCCAAGACCGACGAGCGCGTCTACTCCGGCCTCATATAGAGGTTTGGAGCGCTCAACTTCGTCAGCGACAACGCGGGCTGCTTCGGGACTAAGCCGTTCCCTAGGGTCGGTCGCTTCATCAAGTTCGGCGAGCTCCAGGTCTACGTCGTGGCGCGCGTGGAGCGTGCATACCTTGAACACATCGTCCTGGCGCCGGATCCACCAACGGTTCCTGTCGCTAGGAAATCTCGTCAACTCGTCTCCATGGAGGTAATGATGACAACCCCAAACCCCACAGCTCCTCCAGTAGTTCCAGTAGTGAATGAGAACACAGAGGGAGGAAACCATGAGGAAACACCAAGGGCTGCGAGAACAGCAAAGGCGCCGCTGGAAAAACCAGAGAACATAGCTAGGAGCAAAAGGGCGAAGGAGCTGCAGGAAGCGATAGACAAGTTGGTAGAACCAGTGGCACAAGCAACTGACCTGGCGCGTGTGCAGGCCGAGTTGGAGAAGCCAGGATAAAAGTCCCAGAGAAAGCCAAAGAGCTGGCACAGTTATAGCAGGACGTGGATATCACTATCCGAGAGCTTAACTCGGAAAATCGAGTCAAGGGCGCAAAGACCCGGCTTGATGCAACGAGATTGAGAGGAAGGAACCTCAACGAAGAAACGACAGATGTGACATCGAAGATAACACCAGAGAACAGCAATGAGACAGCCATGCGTCCAACGTACAACACTGCAGCAGCTAATCTGCGAGCAGCAGAGGCAGCAATGGCAGAATTACCCCACTTGGAGGGGCAAGCAAAGAAAAGGCAGCAGGAACGAGTCAATGAGTTAGTGAAAGCAGCCAGCATGTTGAATGAGGCATATTACAGGGCAAATCCGGGTGTAGCCGGGAGGTCACAGCTAGTTCACTCGGCGACTCCTGTCCCGGCAAGATCGGCGGGGCACACGGCATCCTCACCCGGAGCGGCGCCCAGGCTGAGAAAAGAAAAAAGTGTGGATTCTGGAAGAAACAAGCAGATGGTCGCTTATGATCTGGCAGTGATTCGATAAAACCTGGCGCATGCGCAAGGGGAAAAAGAAGTAATCCTCGAGAAAATGGAAACCAGGAAAAAATTGGACAGAGAAATGACGACGGAGGGCAAAATTTGGCGCCTCATGCTAGGCACGGAACTCACTCGGTAGGAGGAGGAAATCCAGCTCCGAATAATACACCAGCTCAGCCGGAAAGAAGACAGCAAAGCGCAGGAAAAGCAGCTCAACAGCCTGCAGACCGCATAAAAATGGCAGAGATAATGATGGTTACTCGGCCATGGTAAATGACGGGTATGAACTGCCGGATCATGCATATCAAGCAATGGGAGCAAGATACGGAGGTAGGAACCTTCAACCGGATGATGCAAGGCTGAAGCTTGACCGCATAAAAATGGCAGAGATAATCGAATTGCAAGGTCCGCAGGGTCCACCATGCTTTGGCCCAAGGACCATGAAGGATCCACCGGTGCCGAATTTCCAGCTGGCCAGAGGGACAAAAACGTATGATGGGAGCACAAAGCCAGAAGACTGGCTCATAGATTATGGAACCGCTGTGAAGATCGCGCAGGGAAACTTGAGATGGGCAGTACGTTATGTGCCGCAGATGCTGGAAGGACTAACTCGGGTATGGTTGAACAATTTTCCACCCGGAAGCATCAACAGTTGGATTGATTTTCACGACGCTTTCGTGAGCAATTTCACAAGCACTTACAAGAGGCCGAATCGCCCACAACAACTAGCAATGTGCAAGCAAAGACCGAATGAGACAGACAGGGAATTCCTCACAAGGTGGTGTACGATGCGTAACTTTTGTGAAGGGGTAATCAGGTCGCAAGCAATCGCATGGTTTGCACAAGGATGTAGACATGGAAGCATGCTGTGGCCAAGGTTACAAACAGATATGCCGTCAAGCCTGGCAGTGTTAGGGATATGCTATATGAGTATCCTCATAGCATGTCTCTTATCCGACTAACACGCGTGGCCCATAGAAGGTAGCATGGCATGTGGCCTGCTGGGCGGCCCAGTTAGGTGGATCCAGAAGGGAGGCCCATGCCGGATAAAGGAAGGCTACGGTGGAGTCACCAGTGTACCCGGAGCCTTGGAGTACAAGATACACAAGACTAGTGATAGACGGTATAGGACTCTGTAACCTGTCCGGCTAGGACTTTTCCCTGTAACCTTAGGACCTGGCGACTATATAAGTCGGGCCTATGAGAGCCTTTAGGGCATCGTTTTACACACACCTCACACAGCGAACCTATCTCTGTAACTTGGTGTATTGCCATTATAGTGATTTATAGCAGGAGTAGGATTCTGCCACCGTTGTGGGATCTGAACCTGGGTAAGCTGTGTTACCTCGTACCCGTCAACCGTCCGCCTTACCCCACGTCTCTAAACACGCACTGTGAGGACCCCTCCATGGCGTACTCGTCGGCAATACCACGACAGTTGGCGCCCACCGTGGGGCAAGAGGCGCTTCAGGCTCTTCAGCGGGCGAGGACCAAGATCTTCGCGGGAATCAGCGAAACCATAGCCATCGGTCGCGTTCTCTTCTCCGGTATCGTTCTGATCGTCCCTCCCGACGAGTTCTGGATCCCGGCGAAGACGAACCCTACGTGATGTTCGATCGTTCCTAGCGGAGACATCCACCTCTTCATCGGCGAAACCGACTCGGGCTCTAGTTCCCTGGAAGTCGGAGGAGCGTCAAGACCCGCACGGACCGCCTACGGGCAGGATACGTTCGCGGAAGGATCGATGTCGGATCTCTCCTCGGATTTTGCCGGCAAAGATCAGAAAAATTCTAGACCCACCCAAACCGCCCCTGTGTAGGATATAAAGGTGGAATATCACTGAATATCCACCAGCTTTGTTCGCGCGTCTGGACAGCAGAGATCTAAGTTCGTCGGCGTGGTTACCATCTTCGACCTGGCGCGCTGCATTCAGAGAGAGGACGAAAGCCCCCGTGACTACCTTGACAGATGGCTCCGTATACGGGCCGACCTGGCCAATTACCCCAATGATGATGCCATCTATCACTTTGTGGAAGGACTGGACCATGGCACGCTTCTCCGACATTCTCTAAGGCGGCAACAGGCGTCAGGCCGACTTACCTTCGAAGGCATGGTGAACACCGTCAACAACTACGCGGAGGCAGAAGTGGCAGCTCAGACAGCGCTTGCGCTCATTGACGGAGCCCCTCCGATTCAGCCACCACCACCGCCTCCGGCCGCCATCGTTGCAGCAGCACCACCACCTCCAGTCATCGTCGAGGCTGTTGCACCTCCACCGCTCGTCATCGAGGAAGTCCTGGCACCCTCCGACTCTGTCATTGACGCACTTTATGCTGATTTCAGTGCAGATTCAGAGGAGATAGACTTCAGTCCAGAAGATCTAGAATCTGCTATGCAGGAGATGGAGGAGGAGTACTCGCGTAACGAACAAGCTAATAATACCTTCATGTCCCGAGGGGTGTTCGTCACCATGGGGACGACGATGGATCAAGACCAACTCGGGCAAGCTCTTCCTACTGCACTGGAAAAGGGGAAGGGGCCACTTATTGCTTCCAATGATGATCGCGCAAAGGTCATGCCTCCTCCGCCTAACCTAGTGCAGCAGCCGCAGGAACTCGGCACCGGCCCGAGTAACAACAACACCGCAAACTTGCCGCCTCCAGCATCCACGTCGGCAGTAGCCCATGTTACTCTAGCTGATAGAGTGATGTACGGCAATCTCCTCGTTGAGCCACTAACCGTTGATCATATCCGGAACATGACTCAGCTTGAGGAAAAACGCCAGCAGCTGCTGGAGGAGGCGCAAGCCATCGCGGAGCAAGGCGCTAAACTAGATCGAGACCTGGTCAATGCGCAGAAGTCCATAGAGAAATCTAGAGCAATGGAAGTCGAGTACAAGACTCTACTGCAGCAGCAGAAGGGTAAGAAGGCTCCGGCTCGCGTCATCAACGATCCTGGTGTATGGCGTAACCTAGGATGGCCTCCCTCGAAGCCGGCACAGGCCAAGCCATACATTGATAGTCAAGGCAAGCAGGTGATGCCCATCCCACTCCTTTACCTCGCCGTCGCCAAGACCCTTCTGGAGCAGGATAGATCGCCTGAGGCAGTAGAACAGGTCTATGACCTAGTGGCCAAGGCGGTAAAGTAGTAGGAAAAGGCCACCTCTCAGAGGCTTGAGTCTGACCCAGCGCTCTGCCGATCTAGCCAGTACAAACCGCCAAGGGACAGATCTCCTCAGGATGTCGGATCACAAACGGGTTCATCAGAACGAAGACGGAGGGATGCGCGCAATAGGAAGGATGCTATCCCCATATCCTCCAACCACGGAGGAAAAGCCCGACCTCATCGCCCATCGCCACCGCCCCGATCCCCCCGACGTCACGAAGATTACAAGGCTCACCATCGTACGGATATGCCCCCACCAAAGCAGTGCGGCATCGTCATCCGCTACAACGCGGCACAGACCCGTCATGATGAAGAGCGCCACCAAGGACACAAGAGCAGGTCGCACTACGATCCTCCGCATACGACAAGCAACCGCGACAGGCGTGGGGCGTCGTAGGAGGGTAACAGCAAGAAGGCTAACCCACCGCCACCTCTGCCTCCGTCGCCGCCAAGCAGTCACCATGGCAGAAGAGGCCCGGGTCGTTCACGCAGCCCGTCCCCTGTTGACAACAAAAAGAATAACCCGGAGCCGTACGATGCACGTTCGCGGATCGATAAGATCCACGAGGCCCGGGAAGGACCGTACCTGGGACCACATTGCTTTGGACCTACAATACGGTCCGCAACTTACCCCAAAGGTTTCCGGATTGACAAGACCATCAAGCCCTATGACGGCACCACCAAGCCCGCCACATGGTTGCAGGACTACGGCAACACGGTGGAGATTGCCGGAGGCAACCCCAACGTCGCCGTCAAGTACCTCCCGTTAATGTTGGCGGGCACGGCCCGTCAATGGATCGACGACTTACCGGAGAGCTCTATCTACAACTGGCTGGACATGCAAGAAGCATTCACCAAGAACATTGAGGGTACATACAAGCGTCCCTACACTATGGGCGATCTACAGCGGTGCGTGTAGGAGAAAGACGAGACATCTCGCGCCTACCTCTCCCGCTGGCTGGATATGAAGAATTCCTGCACAGGAGTACACACCCAGACCGCCATGGCCGCCTTCATCGATGGGTTGGAGAGGGTCACGTTGCTCCGACATAAGCTGAAGCGCTTGCAAGACAATCATCAGCTTTACTTGAATCAGATGATTTAGTTAGCTAGTGAGTTCGCAGCTGCCGACGCCATCAATGCTAGTTTAGGTTGCTTTGTATTATAAAATAGAGCTCTTCTTCTTTAGTTAGGCCTGGCCCACCTAAGAACTGATCGAATTGGATTTCTAACTACAAGATGACTTTCTTTGCTTCT
This sequence comes from Avena atlantica, assembly GCA_910589765.1. Classification (NCBI taxonomy): domain Eukaryota; kingdom Viridiplantae; phylum Streptophyta; class Magnoliopsida; order Poales; family Poaceae; genus Avena; species Avena atlantica. Next base: position 307,089,240 of record OU342736.1, read on the forward strand.
AAATCGATAAGGATTCGAGACCAGGACTCGAGTAGGAGAAATTCCCTCCTATGGGCACTAAAAGTAGAAAAAAGTAGAAAGAAAGATGCTCGTGGCTCTTTGCCGGCAACGGCCATTCCAACTCAAGCTCGGAGGAACAACAGTACAAAGCGAAAAACCGCTCCAGAAGAAAAGCAATCTACCGACATGGTCGCAATGACTTTCCGCGAGGCAAGGGCAAGGGGAAGAAGAAGGAGGAGGAGTCCAAGGATTCAAGTGACATGGACGAGGACATTGACCCCAAGCACACCGCCAAGAGCGACGAAAAGGGCAAGAACCCCTTCGCAAAGAAGGCCCCAGTCTACCACACTTTCCTTGGCACCCCCACCGTCTGACAACAGAATACCTCTCTAAGGATCCTGATGGCATCTCTCCCCTAGTCCCCCAATACCTGCGCTGGTCGGAGGTTCCAATAACTTGGGACAGGACGGACCACCCAGACCTTGTGCCCACGGAGAACCAGTACGCCATGGTCATCAACCCATTGATTGACGGCACAGAGTTCACCAAGTGCATGGTGGATAGTGGAAGCAGCATCAACATCATGTACATGGATACACTGCAGAAGATGAACTTGACAGAGGAAAACCTAAGACAGACCAATACCGTTTTCCATGGCGTAGTTCCTGGTCGGGAGGCTAAGTCCCTTGGGTGCATCACACTTCAGGTAGCCTTTGTCGACGTTAATAATTAACGCCAAGAGCGCATGACCTTTGAGGTGGTCCCCTTCAAGAGCGTGTACCACGTCATATTCGGCCGCGACATATTCCACACGTTCATGGCCAAGCCATGCTTCGTCTACAACAAGATCAAGATACCCGGACCAAATGGTGTCATCACCATATCCGGAAGCTTTACCAAGGCAAGGGACTGCGAGATCAATGAAGCAGCCGTTGCATAAGTAGTCCTCTACCGCGAAGAATTCAAAGAGATCCAGAGCAAGGTCAATGACTCAGAGATGCCCGCGTCGAAGAAGCAGATCTCCGACTCCGCTCCTGCGTTCAAGGCTGCCATCGAGACCAAGCCGGTGGAACTTGTGGTAGGCGATGCCTCCAAGACCGTCGCCATTGGGATGAACCTGTATCCCAAATAGGAAAGCGCGCTCGTCGAGTTCCTCCGTGAGAATAGGGAAATCTTTGCCTGGCAACCTGCCGACATGAAAGGTGTACCTAGGGAACTTGCCGAGCACAGCTTAAAGATAGATCCAAAATGTAAACCAGTGAAACAACCTCTACGATGCTTCGGAGATGAGAAGAGACGCGCCATTGGCAAAGAGATAGCTAGGTTACTTAAGGCTGGGTTTATCCGTGAAGTCCTTCACACCCGATGGGTGGCCAATCCTGTACTTGTCCCCAAAAAGGGAACCAATGAATTAAGAATGTGTGTTGATTACACCGGCTTGAACAAAGCATGTCCCAAAGATCCGTTTGCTTTGCCTCGCATTGACCAAGTCATTGACTTGATGGCGGGCTTGGAACTTTTGTGTTTTCTCGATGCATACTCAGGATACCACCAGATCAAGATGAGGAAGTCGGACCAATTGGCCACTTCGTTCACTACCCCTTACGGCACGTTTTGCTACGTCATGATGCCCTTTGGGCTGAAAAACGCAGGTGCTACCTACCAGCGGACAATGCAACATTGCCTCCATGACCAAATTGGTCGGAACGTTCACGCCTATGTGGACGATATCACAGTGATGTATAAAAAGTCAAACGACTTAATCTCTGAATTAAAAGAAACCTTTGATAATCTCCGGAAATACAACATGATGCTCAACCCTAAGAAGTGCGTCTTCGGGGTTCCAGCCGGCAAACTTTTGGGCTTCATCGTTTCCCAGCGCGGAATCGAGGTCAACCCAGAGAAAATCAAGGCCATCTTAAACATAAATCGTCCGACATGCCTAAAGGACATCCAACGACTATCAGGTTGTGTTGCAGCAGTTAGTCGGTTCGTCAGCCGACTTGGAGAGAAGGCTCTGCCGCTGTACAAGTTGCTGAAGAAGGCGGACAAATTCACATGGACAGACGAGGCAGATGCAGCAATGAAGCATCTCAAGGAGATTCTTTCCTCAGCGCCCATCCTTGCAACACCCGATCCTGGTGAGCCCCTGTTAATTTACATGGCGGCAACCAACCGGGTTATCAACATCGTCGTCGTGGTAGAGCGGAAGGAACCAGGCTACGAGCACGGAATCCAACGACCAGTTTACTATGTAAGCGAGGTCTTGATGGAATCCAAGCAGCGTTACCCGCACTACCAAAAGATAGCTTATGGAGTATTCCTTGCTTCTCGGAAGCTGAGGCATTACTTTCAGGAGCACCCAATCACAGTAGTGAGCAAGACTCCACTGTCCGACATTATCAACATCAGCGACGCTACAGGAAAGGTCGCGAAGTGGGGCATTGAACTTGCCGCCTTCGAGATCACCTACAAGAGACGCAATGCTATCAAGTCACAAGCCTTGGCGGATTTTATTGCAGATTGGACGGAGATGCCAGATGCCACTCCGTTGCCAGAACCAGAGTACTGGGTGATGCACTTTGACGGATCAAAGCTACTCAATGGCTCGGGGGCTGGTGTATTGCTACAGTCTCCAAAAGGAGACAAGCTACACTATGTTCTGCAGATCCACTTCGAGGCTACAAACAACATGGCGGAGTATGAACCACTCATTCACGGACTACGTGTAGCCAAGGATATTGGCATCAAGCGCATAGTTTGCTGTGGAGATTCTGACTTGGTTGCCCAGCAGGTGGCTGGCACCTGGAATGCGCGGAACCCTATGATGGCGGCATATCGAGACAAAGTGGACGAGATATCCAAGGGCTTCTTGGGCTACGAAGTCAAGTATGTGCCTAGGGAGCAAAACTAGGCGTCAGATCTGTTGTCAAAACTTGGATCAGGGCGCAAGCGAATTCCGCCAGGAGTTTTCCTAGAGCATCTACGCACACCATCCGTGAAGGGCGCCGACATCGACAACCCGGATAGAGCTGACTCTTTCATCAATATGGTGACAAAGATCCCTCCGGCTTGGACAAAACCATTCATGGAATATCTCGAACACGGAACATTGCCCGACGACGAGGTCGCACAACGGCAAATAGTACGACGAGCAAAGGGTTATACCATAATCAATGGGCAACTCTATAAAAGGAGCACTACTGGTGTATACCTAAAGTGTGTTTCCCAGCTAGAAGGTATGGAAATCCTACGCGAAATCCATCTCGGAGATTGCGGGCATCACGCCGCTCCTCGATCGTTGGTCGCGAAAGCCTTCCGGCAAGGATTCTACTGGCTGACCGTGAAGGCGCACGCCGACAAGCTGGTTGAGACATGCACAGCATGCCAGTATTATACCCGACAACCACATGTTCCTGCTGAAGAATTGCGAACAATACCAATAACTTGGCCGTTTGCAGTCTGGGGGCTAGACATGGTGGGGCCGTTAGAAACGGCACCGTGTGGGTTTATGCATCTGCGTGTAGCATTCGACAAATTAACCAAATGGATAGAAGCTAAACCCATTAGAAAGCTTGATGGGGCAACTGCCCTCAGGTTTGTCCGGGATCTAGTGGTGAGATTTGGTCTCCCACATAGCATCATCACCGATAATGGAAGCAACTTGTCACTCGGAGAAGTGGAGGCCTATTGCTGGGACAAAGGCATCCGACTTGACCTTGCATCTATGGCACATCCACAATCCAATGGTCAAGTTGAGCGAGCCAATGGATTAATTCTGTAGGGAATCAAGCCACGTCTTGAGGCACCGCTACATAGAGCAGCTGGAGCCTAGGCGGAAGAATTGCCATCTATGCTATGGAGTTTACGAACTACAACCAACAAATCCACCGGCTACACCCCTTACTTCATGGTATATGGAGCTGAAGCCATCCTACCTTCCGACATCCTCCACGATGCACCAAGAGTTGCCGCCTACAATGAAGATGACGCTGAAGAATCCAGACGCCTAGATGTGGACCTTCTCGAGGAGGAGCGTGTTTTGGCATGCCAAAGATCCGCCATCTACCAGCAGAAGCTACGCAGCTACCATAGTTGCCGCGTCCGGCATCGCTCATTTAAAGAGGGGGATTTAGTACTCCGACTTAAGCAGAAGAAGTCACACAAATTATCCCCGCCATCGGAAGGACCGTTCATCATAAGCAAGGCGCTGTTCAATGGGTCTTACTACCTTGTCGACAATCGTGAACTCAAGGATAGACCCAACGAGGATCATAAGCGTAAGCCACGTGACCCGGATGATGACTACCCGGAGCTTGATCGGCCATGGAACATAGCACAACTACGTCCTTTCTACACTTAGCATTTTTTATCTAATTGTGTACCTCTGATATGATCAATGAAATAAAGCTCTTTGGTTCACTCATTTTGCTGAGTCTTCTATCTCCTTTAGTGTTCATTTTTGGATCATATAAAACTTTTATGCACAAGTCTTGCGATTTCACTTGTGAAAATTCCTCCTACGGGCGTTAGCTTAAGTTTCTTTGTTGTTTTTATGTGGATTCTGGAGTAGTGACTTTTGGCACTTATTGTCGGCGATTTTATTCTCAGGTTATTGACGGTGCGATTGGGCATCATCACCTAAGCGCATGGTTCCAACATCGAGTCTTCCGACTCACGGAAAGTCAAGCATAAAAACCAAAGTAATGGATAAGCCAGCACTTGCTTAAAAAATATATACATACTGGGAATTAATTCTTAAGTAGCAGGATACGACAACCACTATTTTCCGCCTTAAGATTACATCACCAAGTTTTTTCAATGCACACGTCAAGGGTGAAACAAGAATTACAAAGTGTTTTTCCACTCTTTGGGTGCAGGGGACTTGGAGGCCGCATCATCACCAGCCGGAGAATCACCCTCAGCGTCGGTGTTGTGGTGAGACTCGGAGGAATCCGGGTTGGAGTTGTCGAGAAAGTTCCTGGGCATGAAGACGTCGACATCTACCAACTCGGCAACCCTGGTATCATACCCCGCGAGTGATGACATGATGGATTCATGATCGATCTCCTTGTCGTCATCATCCACGTCGGGGATTTCAGATGTCACCGTGTCGATGTCGGCATCTTCATAGTGTGCCTTCACCATAGACAGCGCCATCCTTGCACCAGCCCGTGCGCATGATGCTTTCCAGCTTGCGACACGCTGGGGAGCTCGGCGCAGAATCTCCGAGTACTTCGCCACGGAGTCCGAGGCCTTGATATAAATCTGAAGGGGCTTAGCAATATCCTTGGCTTGGGCGATGGAGGTGTTTATGAAGTTGCCGGCCAGAATCATACACTCCTTGTCCGAAGGAGGCGAGCGGGTTAACCCCATAGGAGCTGCAAATTCCGACAAGGAGCGTATGAGTTAAAAAAACTCTAAGTATCCAGACTGCAGCAAATACAAGGCGGAGGAAACTTACTGAAGATGCTGGCCTTGGCTTGCCAGACGATGTCCGCCAAGGATTCCTTCTCTTCTTGGAGGAGCTTAAACGCCTCGCTGTGGAGAAAGTTTTGCTCATCGGCAGCTTGCTTCTGATCCTTTAGGATCGCAAGATCCTCCTTCAAGCGGATGATCTCCGCAGAGGCGGAATACTGCAAGGCTTTCATAGAATCCTCGTGCATCTTCAGCATCTCCTTCCTCTCTTCCTTCAGGATCTTGTTCTTGCTGTCCAGCTGTTGGATATGCTTGGACTGCTCAACAATGTCCTTGGCCTTGGCGACATGTTCTGCAAGTCGGAGAAAACAAAGTGCACAGTGAGTACTCGGAGATTGTGGGCACAAAAATAAGATGGAAATGCGTAATAGAAAACAGACTCTTGTTTTTGATGATCTGTTCCTTCAAGATGGCGGTTTTACCCTTTTCAGCTTCAAGGTCTGCGTGCATCTTCTGGTACTTGTCGTTGGCCATGCCCCTCCGAGCATTCTCATTCTGTGGAAACAAATACAAAGTCAAGTCGTTGTTTAGTCTCCTTGGAGTTTCTAGTTAGAGTATTTTCCACCTAGATGCTCGGGGACTACAGCGAGAGCTTTTTAAATTAGCAATATGCTTAGATTTTCTTTAAAGCACCTAGTCGGAGCTAATTCAGTTCTTGACTAGAAGCTTGGGGGCTACAGTATAAAGTTTTTAGCTCGGAAAATGCTTAGCTTTTCTTTAAGCATCTAGTCAGAACTAATTCAGTTACAACTGGAGGTTTGGGGGGCTATGGCACTGAAAAATATAAACACTATGTATGCTACTCTTAAAGCATCTAGTCGGATCTTGAAGCTTATGGTGCCGCAGTTCCTAAGATCCTCCCTACTGTGTCCGGCTTCACGTTTGACAGTGAAGAAGTATACAAACAAGTCTAACCTAGGCCTAATCCCTAGGTAACCCTCACAAAGTGCCGCGAAGTTGCTAAGCACTAAGATACTATTGGGGGAGAGGTTATGGGGTTGGACCTTGAAGTGATTCAAGACGGACAGAAAGAAGTGGGAGATGGGCAGAGAAACGCCGCGTACCAATTGCGCCTTGAGGTACACTTTCTCTCCGGCTTGGGGAGAAGGCGTCACCTTGCCGGCCGGCGCCGCCCGCCAGGCGAGCCCCTCCGTCGCGGGGAGGTAGCCTTCGGCGACCATCTCTTGGATGTCGCGGTCGGTGATGTCCGAGCCGTGCCAGTCGCCTTTGTGCGAATCTGGTTCCTCTTCTAGAGGCTCTAGCGCCGCCAGATTGTGCTCGCCGCCGGTGGTTTCAATCACCGCCGACGCGGGGATGACCAGGCCCTCTAGGGGCACGACGACAGAGCTCGCCGGCTTCTCCATGGCTTCGCTCGACGCCGCCATCGACGGGGAAGAGCTGCTACTAGCCATGGAAGGAAGCGACTGGTGCAGAGAGAGGCTAGGGTTTCTCGAGGTTTTCCGCGGAGAGCTCGAGGAGGCGTGCGGCTGGAGGAAGAAGACGATGACGCGAGAGAAAGGGGTGAAAAAGTGGCAAGTGTCCCACAGTTACTATTTATCTTACTCTGCTTCAAGATTCGTGCAGCTAATCGGACGGTTGCCGCGTAGATGACGTGTTCGTGAACGTGCGCGGTAATTTCGCCACGTCTCCGACCGCTGCCGCCAACTGTTCGCATCGCTCGCGCGGGAAAATCGGAAATGATTGCGTTCTCTGCATGTGTGAGTTACGAGGCATCGCTGACCTACAACCTACGTCGTCATAACTGACATGGTAGATGAGCCGTCCAATCGAAGATTCCGGCATGGACGGATTTAATCCGACAACGGAAACGTATGATGGAAGATTCAACATTTCTCCGACTTACTCATAGAAGACGGAGAAACCTTTGCAGGGTTCTTTGGGAGGACTACAAGATGTTGCTTGACGATTGGCCGACATCCACCTAGACGGAGCATTCCATGGGAAGATGTTGCTTGATGATTGGCCGACATCCACCTAGATGGCGCAAGCTCTCGGAGTTCTCCGGGGGCTACTGTTGGGGATATGCTATATGGGTATCCTCATAGCATGTCTCTTATCCGACTAACCCGGGTGGCCCATAGTCGGTAGCATGTCCTGTGGCCTGTTGGGCGGCCCAGTTAGGTGGATCCAGAAGGGAGGCCCATGCCGGATAAAGGAAGGCTATGATGGAGTCACCAGCGTACCCGGAGCCTTGGAGTACAAGATACACAAGACTAGTGATTGACGGTATAGGACTCTGTAACCTGTCCGGCTAGGACTTTTCCCTGGAACCTTAGGACCTGGCGACTATATAAGTCGGGCCTATGGGAGCCTTTAGGGCATCGTTTTACACACACCTCGCACAGCGAACCTATCTCTGTAACTCGGCGTATTGCCATTATAGTGATTTATAGCAGGAGTAGGATTCCGCCACCATTGTGGGATCTAAACCTGGGTAAGCTGTGTTACCTCGTACCCGTCAACCGTCCACCTTACCCCACGTCTATAAACACGCACTGTGAGGACCCCTCCATGGCATACTCGTCGGCAATACCACGACAGGCAGAGATGATAAGAATCGTCGACTCGTATGCGTTAGGAGATCCGACTCAGCCGCTGCTCATGTCGGCAGATGGGATGACTAAGACTCGGATCTATGACGCTGCCGGGTCGCAAAGGCGCAAGGAAAGATCTGAATACATAACCAAGAGAAGAGACGAGAGGCCGGATTACAGGTATGGTTCGACTCAGGTTTCGGGCGTGAGTCAGGATCATCCAGATGCTGGAAGCAGTCAGCGTCAAAGGACAAATGGTCAGCAGCAATGGGTGCCAAAGAATGACGGCAAAAGTCCATACGATCAGAGGAAGCAGTATCAGGACCTACAAAAATACACCTATGAGATGATGCTGGATCAGCCGTGTAAGTTTCACACGCCTAGTCCGAGTAAGCCGGCAAATCATACGACAAGACAATGCACTTGGTTTCAGAAGGGAGACAGAGTGGACTCGCCGAATAAGCAACTTCCACCACCTCCCCCTCCACCACTTACAGGAGGAAATGCTCAAGCGGTAGGAGCAGATAATAGATATGAAAACAGGCAGCCAAGGTATCAGAATCAAGAAAGAAGAGAAGCTGTACACCAGGTGCACAATCCAAGGGGTGATGACGTTGATGTCGGCCATGGAACCAGAAATGAGTACAGAGAACACCACAAGAGATATGTTGTCTTTGGCATAGAGCCAAATGACAAGAAGAGCCAGCAGCGACGGATGATGGAAGTGAATGCCACGATGTCGGCAATTCCCAAGTACATGCATTGGTCTGAGCAAGAGATAACTTGGAGTATAAAAGATCACCCCAAGATTATGCCAACCCCTGGAGGATACGCTCTGGTTTTGGATCCAACATTCATGGGCCCAGATATCAATGTGAAGTTTTCAAAAGTGTTGATTGACGGCGGCAGTAGCATCAACATCATTTATAAGGACACAATGCTCAAATTAGGCATTACCATGAACATGCTGGAGCCGACTAAGACCGCTTTCCACGGTATTGTGTCGGGATTGTCATGTGAGCCAATTGGCAAGATCTGGATTGACGTCTTATTCGGCAACAGAGAAAATTGTCGCACTGAGGCTATAGAGTTTGAGGTGGTAGATCTGGTCAGCTCATATCACGCCTTAATCGGCAGGCCGGCTATGGCAAGGTTCATGGCTATTACCCATATGGCTTACTTAAAGATGAAGCTGCCAGGCCCATGTGGGGTGATCACAGTGGATGGAGATTACAAAAGATCTATTGCTTGTGCCTCAGCTGGATCTTCACTGGTCGAGTCCCTCATCATAGCACATGAGAAAAGTCAGATGTTGGAAGTGGCAGCATTGGCCAAAGCAGCGCAAATGTCCATGCTGACACTCACCAACCCGCATGGCAGTGTGTCATTTCAAGCTACCAAGGAAACCAAGAAGGTGCAGGTGGATGAGACTTTCCCAGAGCGCACAGTCACCATTGGGGCTGGCCTTACGGACAAATAGGAAAGCGAGCTCCTAGGGAGCTTCCTCCGTGAAAATCGGGATATATTCGCATGGTCCACTCAAGATCTGCAAGGAGTTCCGAGGGAGCTGGCTGAGCACTCTCTTCATGTAAGGCCAGATGCAAAACCGGTGAAGCAACCCCTCCGCCGCTTCGCCGAAGATAGGAGGAAAGTAATAGCTGCCGAGATTGCAAGACTCTTAGCTGCTGGATTCATCATGGAAGTACTGCACCCGGACTGGTTATCAAATCTAGTCTTGGTCGAGAAGAAGAAAGATGACCCGAATGTGGCAATGGTATGGCGCATGTGTATTGACACGAACATTAATAAGGCGTGTCCAAAAGATCCATTTCCTCTGCCTCGGATCGATCAAGTCATAGATTCTACTGCTGGGTGTGAGTTTTTATCATTTGTGGATGCGTATTCAGGATTCCATCAGATTCCACTGAATCCAACTAATCAAATAAAGACAGCTTTTATCACCCCGTATGGGGCTTATTGCTATGGCACCATGCCATTCGGATTGAGAAATGCAGGCGCAACATATCAAAGATGCATGAAAAAATGCTTGCAAGATCAATTGGACAAAAATGTTCAAGTATACGTCGATGACGTGGTAATAAAAACCAAACAAAGTCATACTCTAATTGAGGACTTGCGTCAAACATTCGCAAACTTGAGAAGATTCCGGATGAAGCTTAACCCGGAAAAATGTACATTTGGTGTCCCAGCTGGCAAGTTACTCGGATTCCTTGTATCCAGCCGAGGAATCGAGGCTAACCCGACAAAGATCAGGGCCATCGAAAGAATGGAATTGCCAAAAACCCTCAATGATGTCCAGAAGTTTATTGGATGCCTGGCCTCATTGAGCAGGTTTGTTAGTCGACTAGGCGAAAAATCCCTACCACTATATCAGCTGATGAAGAAATCAGACAAATTCACATGGACACAGCAAGCTGATAGCGCTTTCCATGAATTAAAGAAAATGTTGGCAACAAAACCAATATTAGCGTCACCACTATCCAAGGAGCCAATGTTGCTCTATGTCGCCGCAACCAACAGAGTTGTAAGTGCAGTAATCGTGGTTGAACATGAAGAAGGGGCAAATCAGTCCAAAGACCAGTGTATTATTTGAGCGAAGTGCTCTCTGTCTCGAAACAGAATTACCCGCGTTATTAGAAGATGACGTATGGGGTATATATGGCAGCAAAGAAGTTGAAACATTATTTTCAAGAATACCCAATCCGGGTAATATGCAAGGCACCTATCTCGGATATATTGGGCAGCAAAGATGCCAGCGGCCAAGTCGCCAAGTGGGCCATCGAATTTGCACCATACACCCTACAATATGATAGGCGAGATGCAATAAAATCTGAAGCCGTTGCAGATTTCTTTGTAGAATGGATGGAAATGCAGTACGAACCACCACTGCCATATCCGAATTACTGGAAAATGCATTTTGACGGGTCCAAGACGAAAATGGGTCTGGGCGCCGGGATAGTGCTCACTTCTCCAAAAAGGGATCAACTAAGGTATGTGTTGCAGATTCATTTTGCTGCTTCCAACAAAGTTGCTGAGTATGAAGCACTCGTCCATGGCATTAAAGTAGCCAAACAAATTGGTATTAAAAGGATCATGTGTTTTAGCGATTCGGATTTGGTGATTCAGCAAGTGTCTGGACATTGGGATGCGCTGGATGCAAACATGGCATTATATCGTTTCCACGTGCAACAAATTTTGGGATACTTTGACGGTTGTGAATTTCATCACATTCCTAGAGCAGAAAATGAGGTAGCAGATGTATTATCCAAACTAGGACCATCTAGACAAGCAATACCACCAGGGGTAGCATTGGATCATCTAAGCAAGCCATCGATCAAGCCGTCACCGGAATCCGAATCAATCAGGGTCATCCCGGCGAGTCAGGAATCAGAGGCAGTACCAGTGGACATCGACTCAGGGGTAGGTTCGAGTCACTCGGGGACTGATCCGTTCAATTCAGGGGTCGTCGAATCACACTCGGGGACTCCTCATGTTATGTCGGCAGAACATATGTCGGCGGAGCCAATGGACATCGATGTTGAAGCAGACCCGGAACCACTAATACCAACGTGGGCACAACCAATATTCAGTTATTTGAAAGATGGAACCTTGCCGAGTGATGAAACATTGGCAAGGCAAACAGCACGAAGGGCTAAAGCATACACCATAATCAACAAGGAACTCTACAAGCAAAGTGTGACAAGTGTACTGCAGCGTTGTATCAGCTCAGAGAAAGGCCAGGAGATCTTGTTGGATATCCATCAAGGAGAGTGCGGGAATCATGCGACATCAAGGGCATTGGTAGCCAACGCATTCCGACATGGATTCTACCGGCCAAGCGCATTGGCACAGGCGCAAGAGTTAGTTGGAAGATGCAGTGGTTGTCAACACTATGCATCCAAGTCGCATTTACCAGCGTCTGAATTGAAGACTATACCAATCACTTGGCCTTTTGCAGTTTGGTGCCTAGACATGGTAGGACCATTCAAACCAGGAAGGGGAGGAAGGAATCATATCTTGGTCATGATTGACAAGTTAACCAAGTGGATAGAAGTGAAGCCAATCAAGAAATTAGACGGTAAAACAGCTGTTACATGCTTGAGGGATATAATCCTCAGACACCGTTACCCACAGAGTGTGATCACTGACAATGGCACGAACTTTGCTGAAGGAGATTTTGCTCGCTTTTGTGGGAAACACCGAATAAGACTTGTTGTAGCATCAGTCGCTCATCCAAAATCAAATGGACAAGTTGAACGGGCTAATGGGTTAGTTCTGTTCGGGATAAAACCCCGCTTAATGAAACCACTCCAGAGATCACCTAGTTGTTGGATAGAGGAACTACCCTCAGTACTATGGAGCCTAAGAACAACTCCGAAACGCTCAACTGGTTATATGCCATTTTTTCTTGTGTATGGGGCTGAAGCAGTTTTGCCTGTCAACATAGAATATGACTCGCCAAGGATAAGGCAGTACTCGTAAGCCGAGGTAAAAGAGGCCCGAGAAGATGGATTAGACTTACTCTAAGAAGCAAGCGAACTGGCATTCTCCATATCCGCTATATATCAACAAAATTTCCGATGCTACCATAGCCGGAAAGTGCAACCTCGTGTTTTTCGAGAAGGAGATATGGTGCTAAGGCTGGTGCAGCGCAAAGCAGGAATGCATAAATTATCGCCTCCATGGGAAGGTCCATTCATTGTAAGCAAAGCATTGCACAACGATTCCTACTATCTCATAGACGCTCGAGAAGCTCAAAAGAACAAGGCGGACAGGTCGAGAGATGAAACCAAAAGGCCATGGAATGTGGCACTTCTTCGTCCCTTCTATACTTAGGAGAAGCAGTGCATGTATCACTCGAACTCTCATATAGCGGACGTGTTTATCGGCTATGTGCTAATAATAAAATGGTATGATTCGAAAAACTGACTCGGGGACTACCCCTTAGGCTTTCCATTCCAATTATTTTACGTCGGCTGGCGTGATACCCGAAGTTTATCTCGGAACAAGTAGTGTTTACTCAGAAGAAATCAACTCTTCGACTATGCGGTTGTCCGAAAACACGGCTTCATGGCAAGCAAGAGAAAAAGATCTAAGACGGGTAAACACGAACGCCGGATAAGTACAAGGGAGAAACGCGAGTCAGCTTTAGTTTTTGCCTAACTCTCTGCAGGTTGTGTTATACTATGTGTCGAGTAATCTCGGCCAAGTTATCCAAGTTTCATACCCGCTAACTATATACTTCGTACTTTGAGATCCTAATGTCGAACACCGAAAAAGGTAGACAAGGGCCAGAGGCAAGGAAAGGTGACACGGCAAAATCAAACTTGGGAACTTGACCTTGAATGATTCGCACATAGAGCATAACGCAAACATATAAAGCCTATCAAAAGGCACGTAGTCAAACTTCAAGTGCAATGTATGTTACATATGTACCCGGCATACCGGGGATCTAATAAAAATTCAAGTATTTGTTGGCCTAAGGAGCAGAAGAACTCGGAGGAGCACTCTCGGAGCCAGGAGTAGTGCTTGGAGCATCGGCCGGGTGAGGGGCATCGGCGGCCGGGTCATCTTGATCATCTGACTCAGTTGCTTTGCTGTCGCCACCGTCTTCATTAGCAACTTCGACGAGCGGGTCGCCAAGGTCGAGGAAACTAGGCCCTTCACACCAAGCATGCACCATGGTGTACTCGATCATGGCATAAGCTCGCTCCTGGTGCTTCTTGATCAGCTCCGGGTCATTCAGCCATTTGCCATCTCCCCTTATGCAAGCAAGAACATCAAGGTTGATGTCCTCGTACCATGAAAGCACGAAGGAGAGAGCCTTATCCGCTGCAGCTCGGCCGGCCGACTCACGCCATTGATCCAGCCAGTCTTCAGTAAGGAACAGTCTCTCAGCCAGTGGCTCGATGAGTTCGGGTGGGTCTTCATCCGGCCAGAGCATGCAAAACGCATGGATAGCTGACTTGAGAAAGTCCACACCGCAAGACCTAAGGGTCTTGACCCGTTCAGACACCACTGAAAGGAGCTCCTCCATGGACACCTCACCGTCAGCGGCAGCACCAGCTGCGGCTCTCACTTTCTTCATGGCTCGGATGGGAAACATGTTGGCCTCAGGAAAGTTCTCTGTAAGAAAAAAGAGAAATTTAGCAAATAACAAGGGCAGATGGAAGAAGTCCAAAAGGACTTGGACAATGCGTAAAGAGTAAGAACTCACTACCGAGAAAGAAGTGGATGGCGGCGAGTTTCTTATGCCAAGTCTTGGCCTTGGCTTCAAGGGCATCCAAGTTAACGTTTGCCCACTCGATCGATGATTCGGCCTTGTCGAGCAGCCTCTTGGTCTTCTTGGCGCTGGCAGCCTGTTGCTGGTTCTTCTCGGCAAGCTCCTCCCTCAGCCCCTTCACCTCGGCCAAATGCTTCTGCTCCATCTTGGCCATCAGTTTCTTCAGCCGAGTCACCTCATCTCGCTCCTTCTGGAGTTCGGCTTGGTGCTTCTCTGCTTATTCAGAACAAACATTTGTCAGCACCAACAGAAAATTTCAACTATTGGCTTAGGGAGTCAAGAAATTTACTCTCGGCCTCGCTGATTTGCGAATGAAGATCGTTGATGGTAGACTGAGTAGTGGTTGTGGCACAAGAGCGAGAGGAAAAATGAGAAGATGAACCAAGGAAAATTACACCAAAAACAAAAGAGGAAGAGCAAAAGATATTACCTTGGTCGTAGGTGTCAGTCTGTAGCTTCTCATACGCAAGTTCGAGCTTGAGATGCGCCAGGACGAGAGCTTGATGCACCTTGGTGCGCTCGTTATGCGTGAGCTAATCAAAAGAAGACAGACAATAACGAAGAGTCAAGTCAGGCAAACTTTCGAGTAAAAAGGCTTAAGAGTTTACAGCCGAGTAAGTTCTTTACTCGGCAGTAACCTTGAGGGCTAGGGTTTGAAGCTAAAACATAAGTTTGGCACAAAGGAATCAAAGAGCTTAAGAGCTTACAACCGAGTAAGTTTCTTACTCGACTGTAACCTCGGGGACTAGGTGGTATATATAAAATAAATACTCAATAACACAAAAGAGTAAGAAGTTAATTTACCTCGTTTACTTCGTCAGCGCGAGCCAATAGAGCTATGGCCTACTAGGTCATGTCTGCGACGGCCTTGGGGCCCAGCTTCAGCTTCTTGCCGGCATGAGTGCTGACCTCCTGCTCGCCTACTGCATTCCATGCCACGGCGTAAGGCTCAGCCGAACCAAGGCTCTTGCCACTAAGCGTCCGAGTAAGAACTCGACCCGTTTTCAGGGCGGTTCCCACAGTGGATCGGGTCGCAGCGGCAGAGGTATGGAGGGTAACAGCCCTAGAGTCGTCACCTGACCCGGCAGCCGCATGTTCGTCCCCCTTACCCATTAAAGCGAGCTTTTATCGCCGATGTCAGAGGCCGGATCTGAGGAGCAGAACCCGGAGCGCAGACTAGAGTTGTTTGCTTGGAGGAGGTGGATTTACCGGATGAGGGGCGAGTAGAGCCAGAAGACTTAGGCTGGCTCTGGCCCTTTGACAGAACTGGTGAGCGAGCAGAAGGATTTGGAGAAGAACGTGGAGCTTCCTGACTGGGCTCAGCAGTTTTGCTGGCTCCAAGATCAGGAAGTTGTTCATTCACATCAGCTTGAGGGCTGATGCCAGAGAAACTGGTGGCAGAGGTTTTCTCGGCGCCAGACTTGTGGGCACCAAGATCAGGAAGTTTTTCTTGGCCAGCTCCAGAGGTGCTAGCCAAGTGATCAAACGGGTCGGACTGACACTGAGAAGCGTGAACCTCAACAGTGCGAGCCTCGACCCGGACGGGACTCGGTGCCACCGAGTCATATGGAGGAGGTGCAGGCCTAAGCGGCGAGGCAATGCTAGAAGCAGCCTGATTCACCGTCAAAGGTGCAACAGTGAAAACAACAAGACATATATTAGAGAACAGCAGTAATGAAAAAAAAAAGAACAGAGAAGGCAAAGTGCAAAAACTTACCCGGTGACAACCGGGTCACGAGTGACCCGGCTCCCAGCAGCTTGGAGAGTCTCACCCAGGCTGGCAGCAGCAGAGGAAACAGGAGCTGCCAGTGTTCTTGTTCTTCTTGGCCGGCTGAGTGCTGGAGGAGGTTCCGCGTCGCTTCGGCTTAGCGACGGGGATCTTGCCGACTCCACCCACGGCAAGTGGAGGAATTTCATGCACCTGGCCATCTGCATAAGTAAATAATGGGCTTTCTCGTATAAGCAAAGAAATTAATCTCACTTGGAAAATACCTCTGAAAGCGTACAATCATCATCCTCATCATCGTCAGACCAATCTTGTAAGGGATTGCGAGATTGAATCTTACCCGAAGCCAAAGCAGCCGCAGTGTGCGGGATAGGCACGAAGCACTCCAGGTTGTACTCGAACTCATCCGAGTCAGAGCGATCCCTGTTATACCCAGCAGGAGGGACAGTACTGTCATCAACCTGGTGAAGAAGATTCTGCGAAGGACAAATAGAATGAGAAACTAAAAACTAAATTAAGAGTGGCAAAAGATCTAAAGCCTACTCGGTGAGAAAGTAATTCGAAAAACTTACCCAGGGGACAGGCCTGACCCAGCTAAACAGCAGGAAACTCCAAGCCCAATCATCCGCCAAGTTCAATTTAAAGATTCAGCTTACTCGGCGGGCAACGGAGTCATGAGTGAGGTCCTTAGTAGAATGCCAAGTGGGATCATGGGACCCGCTCATGAATCACATCTTGTGGCTCCTGGCTTGGATGGGGCTTACCCGGCGTGAGATGAAGGTGCACATGAGGTCAGAGTCAACGAGGTGAAAGTTCTCATCCGGCGACAACAACCTTTCCAGGATAGCATTGGCTTCATTCACCGCGGCGTATTGGCTGCGCGGGTCAAGCTGCCTGTGCTTCTTGTGGGGGACCTCATCCGAGAGAGGGGGAAGCCGGATGTTGTCAGTGGACCCGCTGTTTTCGACATAGAAAAAGGTTCTATGCCACTTCTTGCAAGAATCGATACCAGCAACCCAAGGAAAGATGGAATCCCTCCTGGGCGTGATGCTAGCAGCACCGCGCCGAGTAGGTTTCTTCTCGGCACGGGGAACTTTAGGCTGGATAACAACCTGAACTTTGAAGCGAAAATACTTGGCCCACAGAAGAACTGTAGGCCAAATTCCAAGATAGGCCTCGCAGGCAGAGATGAAACAAGAGAGAGAGTCAATTGCATTGGCAGGAAGATGGTGGGTCTGTAGGCGGAAGGTAGAAAGAAACGAGGAAAAGAAGGTGCTCACAGGAAGAGCAAAGCCGCGTTCAAAGTGGGAAAGAAAAACCACCTGTTCGCCAGCTTGAGGTTTGGGGGAGATCTCGCCGGCCAGGAGACGGCAATCCACTTGCAGTGGGATGCGTCTGGTGGACCGGAGCCACTCCACTTCTTCGGTGGAGACCTCCGAGCGTTCCCAGCCACCGTGCTCGCCGGCGGGGATCTCCTGCTCCTGGCACCATCAGCACCGTCGCGAGCGTCCATGAGATCGTCGGAATCTGTCTCCTCCTCGGTAAGGGGAGGCTTGGAACAGCGAGGACCCATGCTGGAATGGAAAGAGGACAGGGGCAATCGCAGCACTAGAGCAAGAGGGAGAAGGAACCGTAAAGGAGGAAGTTCGATCTTGCAGGCGCAAGGAAGAAGAAAGGCTAAGGAAACTGAACGGGCGTGGGGGAAGTGGAAACCCCCAACCCCTACTTAAGGGCTGTAAAAACCCCCGTAGTGGGATCTAATTGTTCCGTGCGGCCAGCATGTGGCCATGTACCAGGCCAGGTAAGCCAGTCAGCGAGCTCCACGTGGCCAAGGATACACGAAAATTCCAGTGCCATGTCACGGCTGGAAGGACAAGAGGCGCAGACCGATGGGGCTGCCACAGTGACAGGGAATAACTGCGTAGCCGTCACTGTGTCGTCTGGGCTTGGAACAAAAATTGAGGCAAGTAATCATGATTACTAGCTGGCAGTGACTGAAGCGCGCCGAAAATGACTCGGAATTGGCCAAAGTAACTCGGCTCGAGACAAAAATGAGAAAGGAAGTCAAAGAATTGACCCGAGATTGTCAAACTAACCCGGCAAGATGCGAAGTTGCAACGGACAAAGGAAAAAACTAAGTTCCATTCACACAAAAGGAACCTAGGGACGCCTAAAAGCTTGGACTGCTAGACCTCACTAGCTTCGGGGACTAATGTTGGGGCGATAACCCCCGGTAGGGTCACGAGAGGGGAAACATAGCGCAGCTGGGTTGGCTCCGAGTAACAAAGGAACCAGGACGGGTAAGAACGGCCGGGTAAGATAAGCATGATAGCCAAGATACAAACTATCTTGGCCCATATAGGACGAAGTTGTAACCCTTGCAGGTACCAACGAGCCGAGTCAACCGAGGAAGGGCCGAGTCAAGAAGGACACGAGGCACCTTTCCGAGTAAGGTTCAGGAGGGACCATGGTAAAGCATGGTCAAAAGAGAAGGGCGATGCCAGGTGACACAAAAGGAGCCGGGTGATGCCCAAAGCATGCGCTGACGTACAAAGTAACAGCGTGATGCCAAAAAGAACAAGAAGCAGCGTACCAGAAGACCGTTAACTGTCAAACTTTATGGACCGGGCCTCTGGTCTTAGGTCAAGCCCATGACCCGGCCCATATCATAGGGACCTAGATTCAAACAGTAAACCCTAGAACTCAAAGGGGTATTAGCTAGCTAGCACTGCCTATATAAGGGAGGGCATAGCAGTAGTAGAAGGAGATTGGACCAAGTAGGGAACTAGTGTGGAGAACTCAATCCTAAACAGCTCAAGGAGCACTTGTAATCTTTGGGTTATCAATAAAATCACCAAGTCTGGAGAGTTCTACTTGTTCTTCGTGCATGGCTCGACCATGTACTCCCTCCCCGGTGACCACAAGCACCCATTCGGCCCCCAACTTAAGCCTACCCATGGCATCTGTCGTGCCACCACCACGACAGTATCAGAGCCAGGTAGCCTATAGGATTATGACCCTAGGTTGGATTAGACTAAGAAACCACTAAGAAAAACTGCAACACTTTTGCAAAATTCCACACTTGTCTTTTTCTTCTCGTAAACTTTTGTAATCTTCTTTCTCATCTCCATTTGTAGATGAACTCCATCAACGAAGCCGTTAGGAAGTCACCACTCATGACTATGACTTCGGAGTGTGAGACGGAGTTTCCCAAAGCGCTCAAGAACCTTATGGTTACCATGGGGATACATGGAGCAACAATGTACAAAGGATTTCCCGTGATGGATGAAGGAGAAGAATATTGGTGGGTGAAACTTCACTTGTACAAAAACAAGGAAGACAACCACAAGGAGTCAGGATTCAGCATGGTCACCAACTCATAAATGCACATGTCATTCTTTGACTCTACAAGGAATGCAACTTGGAATGCCATCAAGGAGCTTGGTGACAGACTCAGGTGTAGAATGCTCAACACACAAAATGACCTTAGATAAGAGAAGAAGCATACCCAAGACTTATAGGCTACCAACCAACGTTTAAGAGAAGACATCATAGACTTAGCATTGTAATCTTGTTACCAAGATCGACAGATTGCCTCTAGGGATGCCCTGATAGCTATTTCGGCAAGTGAGTGAGAATTGTGCCGTACTCCGCTAGTTGGACCACCACACTTGTCGTTTTCTTGCAAAAATTTGTCTAAGTTATGTTTGAACCTTAGTGTTTGTGGTAGACTTTGAATGCCATGACTTGTATGTTTTATGGGTGATGTATGCTTTTTGCTTTCATTTTACTATCTTTTTTTTGTCTTACTTGTGTTGTTCTAATATTTCTCTATCTTACATTAGATGCCTAGCTTTGTGATCAGCACTGCCGAGGAGTTCAATGGAACTCGTTTTGGATCACGCATCGTGTAGTTTACTAGTGTGCTCAACCTCCCACTTCCTAGTATCAAGGCACTTCAGCTCACCATGTTTGAGAGGAAGGACCTTTGGGGCTTTAGAGTCACACAGCCAGGACGTCAGATGGGGCCACTAAGGGAGGAGATTTCCTTCAAGCTGATGCAAGATCACAAGGATAAGGGTCTAGATGTAGTCATGCAGGAACTACTCGGATGTCTCTGCGGACGCCACTCCACCGAGCTTAGAGGCCTCTACTTCCACCTGTTCGGGAGACGTGACGAGGAGGGAGAGGAATTGGTGTATGAGGGTGCTACTAGAGAGACGATTGAGCCGGTTCGACTGTACCTCCAGGACCTAGAGGGCCTTATTAGACACCTCGACACAGATAGGACCAACGTCATGCTTAGCAATGACGAGCTCCAGGTTCAGTTGAGGGAGAAGTACAAGCTCTTCGTAGAGCAAGACAAGATCGTCAAGGAGATGGAGGCCATATTCGAGAGCCAGGACAAGAAGTTCAAGAATCAGGAGAAAAGAGTCCAGGACAAAAACAAGAAGATCAAGGACATGAAGGCCGAGATAGAGGCCAAGGACTTCGTGCTCGAGACCCAACAGGGAGTGATTGAGAGGCTGCGCTCACAGAAGAGAGCTCTTCGTGCGAAGGTCGAGGCCTTGACCACTAGTGTCGAGGAGTACAAGACAGCCATGGAGACAACTGGACTTACACTTGTTGACGTGGAGGTCGACATGGAGGAGTAGTTTAGACTACTCTACTACCTTTTATCTATCATACTTGGATTATTGAATCGCAATGACCATCTAACATGTGGATGGCTTGCTATGGTGTGTTTACTATTTTCAAAACTTGTTGATTACGTTGTTCAAACTCTATGTTTTTATCTTGTGATTGTTTAATGTGATGGTTGTTTTGTGATTTATTTTGCATGTTAAGAATCTAAGGGTTATATCTCATTCCTTATCCTTATTGAAACCACAGATGCCTCCCCATCGTGCCAACCCCAACCCAAACAACAACAATAACGTCACCCCCGAGATGCAGCAGTTGATGATAGCTCAAAATCAACTGATGCAGATGATGACTGAGTTCATTCAAAATCAGAATCAGAATAACAACAACAACAACAATCCCAACAATCCACCAGCATTTGACATGCTTACCAGATTTTTGAGGTTGAGGCCAGCCAAGTTCTTAGGAACAACTAATCTAATGGTTGCCAATGACTGGTTACGTTCTGTGAACAAGGAATTAGCCACTGTTGGCTGCACCGACAAGGAAAAGGTCAGATTCGTAGCACATCTGCTCGAAGGACCAACAACAACCTGGTGGGATAACTTTCAGATCACCACTCCCCTTGAGGATGTGACATAGGCTATCTTTGAGGATGGTTTACGCACTACCCACATCTTATCAGTAGTGATGAAATTAAAGAAGGAAGAGTTCCACAATCTGAAACAGCGTCACTGTAGTGTGGCTGAGTACATTGAGGAGTTCAACAATCTGGCGCGCTATGCACCGGATGAAGTTGATACTGATGCCAAGAGGAAGGAGAAGTTCCTCGAAGGATTGAATGATGAATTGAACCTGCATCTGTCTATTGCCTATGTCCCAACATATCAATCACTTTGTGACAAGGCCACCATCTTGGAAAACAAGATGAAACAGGTTGAGGGCAGGAAGAGGAAGCATAACTTTGATAAGCACAGCTTGGGATCGTCTCATAAGCGTTCCCATAATGATGATAGTGGAGGTTCTAGATTCCATAAGCATGGGAAGTACAACATCCACCACAACTGTCACCATGACAACAAGCATCATCGCAGTCATGACAATGACAAGTATAAGAAGTACAAGAGTGGACACAGGAGCCACCACAGTGGAAGTGGTAATGGAAGTCAGCCTGCAAAGAAAGACCTCAGTCAGGTTGAGTGTTTCAAGTGTAAGAAGATGGGGCACTATGCTAATGAATGCCCAGAAAAGAAAGTTGAAGGAGCCAACAAGCCCAACCCTTTCAAGAAGGGACAAGTGAACCACATCAATGGGGAAGAAATATATGAAGAGCCTGATGATGTGGCTGGTAATTTCAAGATCAATTCTTTTCCAGCACTTGTTCTTTTTGATACTAGCGCATCGCATTCATTCATATCAAGAGCATTTGTTGATAAAAATGTACTTCCAACTGAAACTATTGGGTGTCCTATAAAAGTAAGATCTCCCGATGGAGAGAAGATAGTGAACATTGGATGTCATGATCTAGTGATATAATTTGGAAAGTATAAGTTTCCAGTTAGTTTGATAATCCTAGACTCCCAAGGATTGGATGTTATTCTGGAAATGGATTGGATGACAAAGTATGAAGGAGTACTAGATTGTGCCAATCGTACCGTCACACTCACAACCTCGGATAAGAAACGGATTAGGTTCAAGTCTAATTTTGAATCTAAAGGGAGTAAGTTAAATTCTCTTAAGGGGGTTAGCATAGACAGTGTGCTCATTGTGAGAGAGTATCCGGATGTGTTTCTGGAAGAATTGCCTGGAATGCCACCAGATAGAGATGTAGAGTTTCTTATTGACTTGCTTCCAGGATCAAGACCAATAGCAAAGAGACCCTACAAGATGTCAGTTGATGAGTTGAAAGAACTCAAGAAACACCTTGGAGAACAGTTGCAGAAAGGATTTATTCAACCAAGTTCTTCATCATGGGGTGCATCAATTTTGTTTGTTGGGAAGAAGGATAGAAGCCAAAGGTTATGCATAGATTACCGCTGACTCAATGAAGTGACTATCAAGAACAAATATCCTTTGCCAAGAATCAATGATCTATTTGATCATCTAGAAGGAGCCCGTCTGTTCTCAAAGATTGATCTCTGATCAGGATACTTTCAACTAAAGATTAGAGAGCAAGACATACCTAAGACTGCTTTCACCACTAGGTATGGTTTGCATGAGTACACCGTGATGCCATTTGGTTTGACAAATGCACCAGCCTATTTCATGAATATGATGAACAAGGTGTTCATGGAATTTCTTGACAAGTTTTTTGTCGTATTCATCGACGACATTTTGATCTATTCCAAGAGCAAAGAAGAACATGAAGAACATTTGCGTTTGATACTTGAGAAGCTCAGGGAGCACAAACTGTATGCCAAATTCAGTAAGTGTGAATTCTGGCTGAATGAAGTTGGATTTCTCGGACATATTGTGTTAGGAGATGGTATAGCTGTCGATCCCGCAAATGTGCCAGCTGTAACTGAGTGGGAATCTCCCAAGTCAGTGAAAGAAGTTCGTAGTTTCCTTGGTTTGGCAGGTTATTATAGAAGATTCATTGAGAATTTCTCAAAGGTAGCTAAGCCAATGACGGAGTTACTCAAGAAAGAAAAGAAATTTGATTGGACTGAAGGATGTGTAGTCAGTTTCCAATAATTTAAGAAGAGACTAGTGTCAGGACCAGTCTTATGTCTGCCAGATTTGGAGAAGGATTTCCAAGTTTATTGTGATGCATCTCACCAAGGATTAGGTGGAATTTTAATGCAATAAGGGAAAGTTGTGGCTTATGCCTCGAGACAACTCAAAACTCATGAAGTGAATTATCCAACTCATGACTTAGAATTAGCCTTTGTGGTCCATGCACTCAAAACATGGAGACATTATCTTTTGGGAAAACGTTGTGAAGTGTTCGCATATCACAAGAGTCTGAAATATATCTTCACTCAGAAAGAAATCAATA
The DNA here is from genome assembly GCA_910589765.1 of Avena atlantica. Taxonomy (NCBI): domain Eukaryota; kingdom Viridiplantae; phylum Streptophyta; class Magnoliopsida; order Poales; family Poaceae; genus Avena; species Avena atlantica. The sequence goes on from OU342736.1 coordinate 307,112,945, forward strand.
TGAGACAAAGAAGATGGCTTTAGCTCATCAAAGACTATGACTTGAGTTTACAATACCACCCCGGTAAAGCAAATGTTGTAGCAGATGCTTTAAGCCGTAAGGTTTATGTGAATGGCCTTACTAAGGGAGAATTGCCAGATGATCTGTGTGCCCAATTGAAAGATCTCATATTGGAGATAGTACCGGAAGGACATCTCATGTCATTGGATGTTCAACCCACATTGTTAGACAAGATCAAAGAAGCCCAAAAGTTGGACAAGGAAATTGAGGAGATTAAAGGAAAAATTAGCAAAGGGAAAGCTAAAGCTTTCCATGAAGACGAACATGGTACTTTATAGTATGGAAAACGTATCTGCATTCCGCAAGATCCGGAGCTTCAGAAACTGATTCTGCAAGAAGCACACAACTCACCATATTCCATTCATCCAGGTAACACAAAAATGTGCATGGATATGAAGGAAAGATTTTGGTGGAACAATCTCAAAAAGGATATTGCGGAGCATATTGCCTTGTGTGATGTGTGTAGTCGAGTGAAGGCGGAACATCAGAAACCAGCAGGGTTATTGCAACCACTACCTATTCCTGATTGGAAGTGGGACAAGATTGGTATGGATTTCATCACCAGACTGCCAAGGACTAGATCGGGTTATGATTCGATTTGGGTCGTTGTAGATCGCCTAACTAAAATGGCTCATTTTATACCCGTGAAGACAACCTATACAAGTGCTAAGTTAGCCAAGATCTATATGAACAGGATTGTATGTCTGCATGGAATACCCAAGAGTATTATGTCCGATAGAGGAACTCAGTTCACCTCTCATTTTGTGCGACAACTACATGATTCATTATGGACGAGATTAGAGTTCAATACAAAATTTCACCCCTAGACTGATGGACAGACAGAAAGGACCAATCAGATTTTGGACGATATGTTGAGGGCATGTGCCCTAGCTATGGTTCTAGTTGGGATGAAAGTCTGCTTTACGCAGAATTCTCTTACAATAACAGCTATGAAGCCAGTATTGAGATGGCGCCGTTTGAATTTCTCTATGAAGGAAGTATACTACACCATTGCTATGGAGTGGTGTGGGAGAAAGAAATTTATTTGGACCAAAACTGATCAAGGAAGCTGAAGAGAAAGTCAAATTGGTAAAGGACCGATTGAAGATAGCACAGTCCCGCCAAAAGAGTTACGCAGATCCAAAGCATAGATAAGTCACCTATGAGGTGGGTGATAGAGTTTATCTTAGAGTCTCACCACTTCGTAGCGTGAAGAGATTTGGAGTCAAAGGAAAATTGGCACCAAGATATGTGGGACCATTCAAGATTTTGAGCCGCAAAGGAGAAGTGGCTTATGAGATTGAATTTCCTGAATCACTCTTTGTAGTTCACAATGTGTTTCATGTGAGTCAGTTAAATAAATGCCATCCGAAGATGGAAGAAATTTCTTTGAAGGATACTATACCTTTGGAAGAGGTTCAGTTACAGAGTGATCTCACCTATGAAGAGAAACCTATCAAGATTCTTGAGACTGTAGAAAGAGTTACAAGGACTAAGGCTATCAAATTCTGCAAGGTTCAATGGAACCATCATTGTGAAGAAGAAGCAACTTGGGAAAGAGAAGATGATCTTCGGAAAGACCACCCACACCAATTTGCTAGGCAATCCGAATCTCGAGGGCGAGATTCACCTTAAGGGGGTTAGATTTGTAACATCCCAAAATTCATGAATTACAAAAGCTTGCATTTCATTCATGCATTCATAGCATTCTTAGCTTGCACAAAAATTTTCAAATCAAAACTCAAACTAAAACCATTTTATGCCCATGGTTTATATGTCATATGAGGCTTGGATTTCATTTTGTTATTTCCAAAGGACCTAAGTGTAATTGAGTAAACAAGTGTGTTTGACACATGTTTGAATACGTGGATCACATTACAAAAATCCATAGGTGGTTTGAATTCAAACTCATTTGAATTTGGTTTGAATTTGGTTCCTGAAAATCTAAATAGAAATAGAAAAAGAGAAAATGTAACATCCCAATTTCAGCAACCCGGATTAAATGTCCAAAAGGGAAAAATCAGGGGGAACAAAAACTTTTTCTTGCATTGTGTGCTTACTTGTTTTCTTGTGATCAAGCAACTGTTTGTGTATTAGTGTGTACTCCTCACCTCAACCATAGTTTACAAAAAGCTATTTTACAAAAGAGATGTCTTGGCTCATCCTTCATATTCTCAAATGTTCTGGCATTTCAAAAACCTGAGCCAAGATGAATTTGACACAACAAAATATTTTGCTAGTTTCTATTGCCAAAACTATGGAGACCTATATATTATCTCCTTATGTTTGCAAGACAGAACCTTCAATCCAAAAAAAACCTTTATTAAAACCTTTTCATCTCAATCTTGGTAGAGATACCAAGATGGTACTTATCTACTTCAAAAACAAAACCCCTTTCCACATACCCATCCTTACCTAAAGCTAGGATTGATGGTAACCCTAGTACTAATTGAATAAGTAATAATAGGAATTGCCTTGATCTACTGGTTGATGAATTGCCTTGACCTGCTGTCTAATGAATTGCCTTGATCTGCTGATTGCCTTCTTTGCTTAGGAACTAGAATGAGCTAATCTAGTAGCTCATCCTCTAGGATCCAATCCTTTCTTATGATCATCAAGCCCATATCAATCATCCAAGTTTGGATCTATCCTAAGCCAGTAAAGTAACCATCCCATCTCATGCTTATCTTAATTCAAGGATAATCCCTCTAGATAGCTGCCAACTCAGTGGAGACCTAATCTAATAATGAATCATATCTACTTAGTTAGTACCTAAACATCATCTCCTTGATCATGAGTTTGGAACCTAGCTTCTACACTTGCACGCTAGTCTAGAACCCTAAGTCTGCCAAAATGGCTAAGTTTGGATTTCTTATCTGGATACCATATTTGGAGCTCTACCTTTTTCCAACCTGTGTGCATTCTTGAGGATGTACTTGAAACATGTTGTAGTACATCTTTAGTACTACAAATCCTACTCTTGCCCTTGGCTAAGCCCTTCTAGTTCCCACTCATCCATGATGGTTTTGTAGTCAAGATAATAATCTTTTCTGTATATCTTATCATCTTGCCTACTTTGGCAGAAGCTCACTTCTATATTCCACCTCCCCTTGACCAAATCCTTTCTTGGTTATGACCTACTAATCATATCCTATCAACTCCTACTTCACTTTTTTCCATTGGAGCCTTGTGCTTCCTAAACCCACATGGTTTAGGAGGCTACCTGATGTATCTGTTATGGCAGCCTTATTTTCAACAAAGTTTGCCATCTGATCTAGATCACCTCAAATGCAACAAAGCCCAACACTTGATTCCATGATCATATATATGACATGATATATCCATCCATATACCCCTTGTACCACGGTGAGCTCTGAGCTCCCTAATCTAATAATGTTTATGTGGCATCAGAATATCCTCCCCGGATCTAGTTTCCATCCTTTCCACCACCTTTATTCAAAACCAAGGTTGACCTTGATGCCTACATAAAGTGTAAATCATATACATTGGATATAAGCGTCACCAAATAATTCCCACAATTATTTGGATTATTAAACTATTTAATTTCCTTTACTTACCAATTTCTTAAAATCCTTGTCTATAAAAGCAAGTTTGCTTTTCTCCTAACCACATTGCCAACTAAAGGCACATTTGATGCCTAAACTTCATATCCCATCTTTCAAACTCAAAAATAAATATTTTTGAGATTCTTTATTATTTCTTTTTGCCCTTTTGCTTAAATGGCAGAAACAAGAAATAATTCCCCAAAAATACTTTCCCACTTCAATAAATCCCAATAAAATTCTCCAATGTGTGTTATGGTATTTAGGACCATACCACATCAAAAACCAAGCTTTACCAATGTAAAAATATCATCTTCGCTTCCCAAATCTACTTCTGCACTTTTTGAATAAGTGCATTTAAATGGGATTATAATATTCAGAAAAATCCCATTTAAATCTAGGAGAGATTATTTGACCTACTCCACCTACCAGTACCATTTCCACACTTTGCCAAGTGCAATTTTTCCAGCTTCCTTCACAAGCCCTCACTTGATCAATTCTTGCCAAACCAACCAAACTTGATCCAAACAAAACCTAAACAAGCTCCAACCTTGTCAAGCACTGCACACAGCAACCCCTACACTATCTGGTCATGTACTAAAGTACCACCTACTATAGCCATCCCTCCTCTTGTCCCTTGTGTTTGTTTGTGAGAGGGAGAAAGGTCATGTCCCTTAAAAGCCATATTAAAACCATTGCAGTAGCCTCTCTACCTCTATCCACCCCCTCTGCTCGACCACAGGGCCCCCACTACCTCCCAGAACCGCCGTTACAAACCAACCATAGCCCTGGCCCACTCCCCAAGCTTCTCCATGAGCTATTTCCGCCATAGACCCTCCCCTCTCAGAATAAATAGGCCAGAGGCCTTATCTCTCGCCCTGCTCCCTCATTTCTCCCCCAACCCACCAGAGAGCCTCCCCAAGAGCTCCCCTCTCCTTCCCCTGCCTTGCCTTGCTCAAAGAGAGGAGAAAAAGCACCCTCTTGGGTTGATGCTTGCTTGCAAGAAGTGGGGCACCCAACTCTCTTCTTCTCTCCTAGATCTACTCCTCTTGTCACATCCCAAAATTTTCCAAATTTCGTAATGTGAAAAATAAATAAACAAAATAAATAATTGATGAAATTTAGGGTGAAAAGAAACTTTTGTTTTGAAATGAATTCATCAAAACCCATCTTGAACAAACCTTGGATAAAATTTGAATCCAACTATATTCAAATCAAGTGAAATGCATTCTTCATAAATGCATCTAGAAATTTAAACATTTGGGAAATAAACCCAAACCCTAAAACCCTAATGGAATAAAATCATTTCCAAGATATCACTAAGACCATGGTTTGATCCATATAAAAATTTGTCAACAAACATTTACAAATGATCAAGAATGACAAATGGAAATATTATAAAACCATAGAAGTTGGTCTCACTTAATTTGGAGCCATAAATAAAATCTTATGAATTTAATAAGATAAGGAAATTGAATTTCCAAAGCTAATAAGGCACCTATCTAAAAATCCATACCAAATGGTGAGCAATTAACCCTAAAGAGATCTAAAAGGATAAATAAATATTAAACAAGATTTTACAAGTGGGAATCGTCATTTTTTTATCCTTAAATAAAAAGATATGGTTTTTATAAGCAAAGGAAGAAATAAATAAGGACTATTTTAAAGGGCCAAATTAAAACTTGGCCAAGCAAAAAAAATATTTTTGTCTAATAAAAAGAGAAAAAGTTTATTTAAATAAAATCATGAGGATTTATTATTATCGAATTTCATTTAAGTTAAAGACATTTCCCATTTTAAATAAACATTAAAAACAAAATAAAAGTATTTTGAATAATAATTCAAAGTGTTTTATTTAAAATAAAACCTACTGAAAAAGGTTAGGAAAAATTTAGATTTCAAATGGAGTTTGAAAACATTAATAAATCTTATTTGAATTAATAGAGGGGCCTATTTTAAATAATTAATATACCCTAAAAAGAATAAAAGAGATATTATAAATTTGACTTTAGAATGTGTTAATAAACAGAATTAAAATGTACAAAAAGTTCGGCAAAGGTTTGAATTTAAATGGAGTTTGAATTGTTTGAATAAAAATCAAAACAGAAATTCAAAATAGTAAAAGAAAAACATTCTGTACAAAAAAAAAGAAAGGAGCCAGCCCAACCCAGCTAACCCACTACGCCCAGCAGAAGCCCATCCCCCTCTACCCGAAATGTTTTCTTTTACTCGCAACCACACCCGCAGAGTCTATGACAACTGGACCCCACCTTCTCCCTGTCTCTCTCGCTGACTAGCCAGCCCCACACGCCAGTCGTCGTTTCCACCCCCTGCGACCAGTTCTTCCTCTCTCCCTCCCGTTTCTGGCTTGATTTCGCGGCTTCAATTCGCATTAACGCAGAGGCCGTTACCCACCGTGATCACGCCCTGCTAGACCCCTCCCTCCCCTCTTCTTTTTCTCCCAGGCGCCACACTTCGAGAGCCCCAGGCTGCCCCTAATTTTTCCTCAAGCTCTCACTGCCTCCGTCAAGCTCCGGTGAAGATTCCGGCGAGCTCGACCCTCCCCTTACCCCATACTGCACGTAGGCTCACTCCCCATCAACGTGCGCATCTGCCCATAGCCCTATCTTGCCCGCGCGCTCCCTAGAGACTCGACAACAACGGAACCTTCTCACCACCATCGACTGCTTCAACTCCGGCGAGAGGTTGCCGACGATTCATCGTGCCCCTGGCCCTCTGGTAGGTTCCCTCGCAACCTCTGCAACCGTGCGCATTTCCTTGACCTTCTGCCTTGTTTTCTTATGCCCCAGGAGCTCACCCCCGACAACGACAGTACATGACCCGACGCCGACGCTAGCTCCGGTGAGGAATCGCCATCGGCTCCGTGCGCCCCTGTCCCTCCTGTGGCCACCTCGAGCATCACCTTGACCTTCCGAACCCGGTGAGACCTCCCACTCTTCCTCTCGCTTCCTAGATTCACCGTGCCACCGTCGCCTGAGCGCCGCCGCCGCGCGCTAGACGCCAGCGCCACTGGTTCTTGGTCGATGTGTTGAGGACCGTCGGATCTAGATCATAAGGATGCAACAGACTGAATCAACAAAGGGGTACGAGATAATCTGCACCGTTTAATCTCACTTAGATCCAACGCACCCCGTAAGGCAATCCAACCGAAGCAGTACAGACCAATTGAATTAAGCCACGTGGCCTAGTCTGTTTTATAAAAACCAGAATATATCTATTAGATGTTCAAATTTGTAAAATTCATAAATTTAGATCCACACGTCCAAATTTTGCAAACTTTATATCAATGGAATCAGCAAAACAAACCTTATCCAACCATGCACTTTGTTTAATGAATTGCATCCGTTAAATTGGTTGTTTTTGTAGAAACTTGTGTAGGCATATTTTGGATATAAAAATTATTCTAGCAATGTTTTTAGGATAAAATCTTTGACAAATTGGTTGTTTTGAACCAACTGACCATATAAAACAACATGTGGAATTAAAAGTATATTTGGTGAAGTTAAAAGATGAATCTTTGATTTAGAACACTTCTAGTCAAATAAAAATATTGTTTATATGTTAAAATGCTTTTGGAGAAAACCCTTTTGGAAATGTTTTGATTTAAACTCTCTGACCCTAAACACCAATTTTAGAATCTAAAAATGTATTTTGATGAACCCTATAAATTATTACTCTGCTAAAAAGCTTTTTAAACAACATAAAATATTGTTTTGGTATAAAAATGGTTTATAGGTGAAACCTTTTGCAAATGGTTTTAATATTAAACACTTGACCATAAAACACTAACATTTGTGTTTAAAAATGTAATTTTCAAACACTAAAAAGTATTACTTTGGTTTGAACCATTTCTAGCAAAATAAAAATGACTTAAAATAGCCATTTTCACTAACTTGATATCAAATGGTTTTACCACATTTATAAATGACCTTGCCCCTTTTATAAATGTCAAGTAAGTGTTTCAAAATGTTTATAACCTAATATAAACTACTTTTCCAAATAAAACAATCTTTGGCATGCTTGCATTCATTGCCTTGTTTTTATTATTCTATGTGATGATTGCTTGAATGGTAGATTGAATATTTGCTTGCTTGATTGAATTGTAGTGGAATTTGAAGAGTGTGACTATTGCAAGATCAAGGAGTGAACTTATATTATCTACCAAAAATGCAAGTGGATCTTCATACTTTTGTCCCATTATTTTCACTATGCATTAGTGATATTTCTAAGTAGGACTTGCATGGAATTTTTGCTAAGTATAAACTATGCCATGGGAAATCCTAGTAGATGAAACCTTAGTAGAATTTTCCTAAGTTAAGATTCCTAATACCATCATGCTTAGCTTAGCTAGTAGAAAACAAGGGTGGATTATATTCATGCTATGGAATATTTCTAAGTCAAGGACTTGTGTTTTGTTTAATAAAACAACTAAGTGAATGAAACACCTGGGTGGAATGGAAAGAATGGTTTGTGTTGAGTGGTTATGCAAGTCTAGTATGCTGGGGAAAACTTGGGCATCACCAAGTCCAGTATACTGGGGAAAACTTGGTATCTCACTTGTGGAAAGCCACCCAGGAACAAAGAGATTTGAGATGTCAAATGTTAAGAAGCTTCTAGTGCAGCCACATGGCATTATGGGCTCTGCCTCGATCACATAGGTTGCAATAACTTAGCCATTTGGACAGATGGTGGTAGTGGGATGATAGGTTGGAACGTGTCCATTTGGTTTAAGGGAAGGCTTCTGAAAGGTCCTGTCTTGGTGAAAATCAAGTCTTGTGGGGAAAGTGCACAACCTCTGCAGATGGAAGAAATCTAAGTACTTAGCCATGTCCCTGGCAAAGGACAATTTGAGCATCAAGACATGGAATCTATCAAGAATCTCCTCATCTCAATTTCTAAGTTAAAAACTTGTGGTTGAACAAGGGTGAAGGTTCACCAATTTCTATTGGTGGTTCCTTGGGTGATTTTTGACAAGCAAAATTTAGTGTTTTCAAATGATAAGTAAAATCTATTTTGAGCAAAGCAAGCCTAAGCTCCACTTAGCCAAATGCATATAGATGATAGATTCCACTATACTACCATAGTATCACTTGCCAATACAATTCAAATGTATTGACCCATGTGGCTGTAACTTATTATGTTGCAGGTTTGTTTGATGTTAGTGAAGTGTGTTGATTAGGATTACAAGTCTACAACCAATATGATTGCCTGTGGCACTTTGAAGATGAAGGACTCCATGCTATAACCATTTCTGCTGCATTGTAATGATATAGCCAAATGAGCTATGTAAGATGTAATAAATTATTTTCTTCCTGGTTATAAAGTTGTATTATGACCTTTGTTTCTTGATATTACATCTTAACTATGGATGCTAGCTATTGATCCAGGGACTAGCATTGTAAACACAGGGATCTCTACCTTATTAAATGTTGGGACCTCTACATATGGTATCAGAGCACTATGTTTCCTGTACGATTTTAACCCTAGGATTGGACAAAACCCCTTAGAAAAATAGGAGTTGAATTTGTTCCAAAACTTATTTACAAACAATCTTGTGAACTCTTTCCTCAACCTTTTCGGTTTTGATTCTACATCTCTTCTATTTCAACTTGATGGCAAAGAACTCACCATGATCAAAGGACTTCACCAACTCAAATGACTTCAACATCATCAAAGACATCAACTTTATTTTCACCAAGGACTTCAACTTGGATATCACTAAGGACTACAAGTGAGACAAGAAATATTACTCAAGACTTGAAGACTAAGGAAACACAACTTAGAAGGAATCATCATCACCTTTGATTTTTCTGAACAAGATACAAGAACTTCTCCAAGGATACAATGATCTTGTTCAAGAAGGAACAACTAAGGAGAATGGAATGATCTCAAGTGAACCATATAGTTGGACCACCATACTAAAGTTTAGATCAAACCCATCAACTTATGTGGTGTAGCAAAAATATTTTGTTGCCTAAAAATGTGCTTGAACTTTGTTATTTGAGTGAAATGTTTGTTTGTGATTGCTTGCACATTTCTTGAGTGAATTGTGATGTGATTAGAATTATTTCCTGAGAAATCGTTTGCTTATTCTAATCCCAATCCAACCCAAACAGATGACTTCCCCAAGAGACTCCAACATCAAGGATGGTGACAACAATAACAACCAAGAGATCAACATGAGAGAACTCATAGTAACCCAAACCCAGTTGAACCAAGTGACAACTCAGTTTTTAGCCAAAGATGTGGAGATGTCCAGATTTTCTAAAAGGAGGCATATTTTCCAAAAACTCTTTTTCAACAAAGATATAGAGATGCCTTTGTAGACTTCTTCAGAAAACAACTCTAGTGTAGAGCTATCTCGCCATAGCCAAATATGCATTTATCTTGTTGCCTTGTCTCGGTGGTTTGCTTGGCCAGATTGCAGATGTTAAGAAGGAACGAAGGTGTTGACGTCTATGCGAGCTAGGCCGTCTTCGCAGTCAGTTGCCTGTAGGTTAAGGCACGGGCTCTGCGCTGAAGACTTACGCTATTTGTGTTGTATTCGCCATAATGGACACTTTGTAAGTTTTGTACTCGCTACTTTATGGATGATGTAATGATACTAGTCGGTTATGCTCACAGCTCACTGATCATGGGAACGTGAATTGTATGCATAATGGGTATTCTCAGATCCCAAATCTGGGGTGCCACAGAAAAGAAATATAAAAGGGCCAACGCCACCAATTCGACCTAGTGCCAGAACCAGCCCAACAAGCCACCCGGCTGCTTTCCCCTCTTCTCTCTCTCACATGTGCAGCTCCTACCCCGCAGTCACTGCCCAGTGGCCCCACGCCAGATCAGCGTCGTCTTCTCCCAAATCATGCGCCAGACCACGTCGTCGCTGCGTTTGCTGCCGTTGATGGCGAGGCGTAAATGCCATTAATTCAGCGAGTGATTCTGGCCGTGCCTCTTCCTACTTAAGCCCCTCCACACCACGAGCTTTTCCCTTCACTCACCACCCCCTTTCTGCCACCAGGCTGCCCAGAATTCAGCTTGCAAAGTCGCTGCCTGAGCGTCTCCGGCGAGACATTACGGTGAGCTCCGTCCACCCCGCCCCTTCTCGTTCATGCTATCGAGATCTCCTTGCTCGTGTGCTTCATCTCATGCATCTATTTTGTCTGCTCGTTGTCGTCGGAATGACCACGACAGATGCTGCAATCGGCAGCGAGTAGTAGAACATGGGGCAAGGGCGGCCAGCCATCTGCGGTGCGAGATGAGGGCTGAGACACAAGGGTTTACCCAGGTTCGGCCCCCTAGAGGGTAAAGACCTACTCCTGCTAGATTGTATTATGGTGAGAGTACAATGGGGCGAGCTCGATGGCTAGGCGGCGAGTCGCTAGGGTGTATGATGGAACGTATCCTCTATGCGTCCTCTAGGAAGGTTTATATAGACTCACCTCCCTAGGGTTTACAGATCTCAACCAAATTAGTTAAGGATTCGGTGATTCTATGACCTAGTCCGACTGGGCCTGTCTACGCTTCTGGGCCTTCAGCTTCCAGTCGCTTGAGTCCACGCCAAATCTTGATCCAGTCGCCGTCCTACAGGCCCACTCGCTGGTGCTTGGGCCAGTAGGAAACGTCCTACTGGGTATACCCCGGTAGGCATATCCCCATCAGTAGTCCCCGAGGCCATCGTTGATTTGTCGCAGGTGTTCACTGGCAGTCAAATCGGGTCCAATTCGGACGTCCAGTCGAATCGGCGGCGGACTCCTGAATAAAGGAAGAACTAGTCATTTTATTCGCAATAACGGCGACCAATCGTGTCGCAGCTCGGCGAACGGGTCGGCGAATACTCAGTCACTGTTATAGTGATCGGGTCGGCGAATCATCGAGCCGCGTGGAGCGATGAGTCGAATAGATGAAGTTGGACCGTCAATTGGGGTCAAACTAGCCGTTGGGTAATCCAACGGTAACTTCGGCGTAATTACCGCGTAGTAACGGCTCCCGAAACTAGCGGGTAGAAACCGCTATATAAGGAGAATGATAGGCGAATGGGGAAACACTTCTTCGTTCTTCCTCCGATCTCGCTCGTCTCCGTTTCCCACTCCGCATAGCGATCTAAACAATCCAGAGAGCCCCGACCTCCACGAACTTCCAACCGATGGCCCCCTCCACCGAACCATGGGGCAGATCCAAGTGTACTAAGGCACTACTGGAATCCTTCGAGGAGGCTGGGATCCTCCGCGCCGGCAGATGCCGCATCCCCGTGGCCGGAGAAGTGACACCGGACCCGCTCAAGGGAGAATTCATCTGCTTCACCAGCCACCTGGAGCGGGGGCTAGGCTTTCCTACTTCCCTCTTCTTCCGGCGTTTCTGCGCCTACTACGGGATCCAGCCATCGGATCTAGGTCCGCATAGTATCGAGCAGCTCGCCATCTTCGTGGCGTTCTGCGAGTGCTATCTGGGCTGCAGGCCCTACTTCCCCCTGTGGCAAGATCTATTCCATGGGAGAATCAACCGCGAAGAGTCAGGCGGCCTGATGCTAGCCGCGGGTGGCCTGACATTCCAGCTGAAGTCGAAGGCGTCGTTCTTCGACCTGATGCTGCCTGCCAAGGCGGCGAACGAATGGAAGAAGTCCTGGTTCTACGTCACCGAGTCGAATCCAGACGGCGAAGTGGCGCTTCCAAGGTACTCTACCGACCGGCCCGAACCGCGTCGGCTCTAGGTCGTCAAGCTCCCGCTGGATCAATGGATGGTTGTCGACGAGATGCTGCAGACCATCCGCGACCTGAAGAATAAGGGCCTCCAGACCATCAACCTCTACAACTGCTGGTTCGGGCGGCGGCTCGTGCCCTTCGCCCGCCGCGACCTCTACATGTATGAATATACGGGTAAGGACGATCCAAAGAAGTTCTCCCTCGCTGAGTGGAAACTCGAAGACTACACCTTGGCCCTGAAGAAGATTACCCAGGCGGTGTATCTTGACGCGAAGGCCAGGGTCGCCCCTATACTGCATGGCGCCCAGCTCCAGCGGTAAGCCGTCATTTCGTCACCACTCGCAGTCGCAGATGGTGCATTCGCGGTTGTGCTGACGTTGTCTTGTTCTTATTGTAGTTGTTCCAAGTGGTGGAAGGGTGGCTTTCACCCGCAGACGATGAGAACTCGAGCTCGTCCGTCCAGGACGGGAGCGAGTCATTGCCCGCCAAAGGCGACGCCGAGAGCGACGAAGGTGATGACGACGACGAAGACGAGCCCGTGGAAGTCGCTGCCCCAATAGTTCGCAAGACCCGCAGGCAACACCAGCGCGAGCTCGAAGCGAGTTAAAGCCTCGAGCCTCACGAATTACGACGAAGAGCTTCCCGAGCACACCTCACATCGTGAGGCCACGCCGTCGAAGAAGAAGAAGAAGAAGGAGACGAAGGCTCCGCCGAAGAAGAAGGCGAAGCCGGCGAAACAGATGTCTCCTCCCCGATCTGCGACCAGTTCCGACGCCACCAGCTCGGCTAAGGATGCAGCGGCGCGCGCGACCGTGGCACCAGACGCCGCTGCCCCCATGGACGACGTGCCTCTGGCATCATTACCACCTCCATTCGCCCCGGTCTTTGGTTTGGGGGCTGCTCCAGCCGCAGTAGCCACGCCTCCGAGGGAAGCTTCCGCAGCAGTTATCACGGAAGCTCCTGCCGCGGCTTCTTCTTCGAAGAATCCCTCAGTGTCTTGGGAAGACGATGTGTTCAAGACGGGCCTCACTCGGAAGTTGGGGCCCGAGCTGGAAAGGCTGGCCAGCATCCGCACCGGTCTGCGGTTCATACCAGTCTCCAAGTAAGTGATGTTCATCTGCTTGTTTTTCGTTTTAGTTAGACAATCTTATTCATAGCGCTGCTTCGCAGGACTGGTGTTAAAAAGATCGGCCATCCTTCTGTGGCCAAGGTTCCACCAGTTGTCACCGAGGCGGACTCCTCGCGAAAGAGGAAAACCAACGAAGTCGCTGCTCCCGCCTAAGGTGTCAAGAGGGTGAAAGGCGACGACGTTGTCACGGTCTCTGATGACCCGGCGGTTGCTCCGAGCGAACCTCCGACCGCGGCGGAAGTGGCCTCGAAGACCAAGGAGGACGTTGCTTCACCCGACGTGGCCGAGCCGGCTCCGAGTGGCGCAGCAGCATCTGCAGCAACCTTCCCTCGCTTCATGGCAAAGGCGGCTGCAGCGAGTGGCTCGGCGCCAATGAGCCGGATGCCTGGGGTCGCTGAGGTGGAGGTCGAACAGCGTCGCGGCCACACTCTGGTCGTGCTTGCATCTGTGGATGCGCTGGAGCTTCACGGCATGCTAGGCGCTGCCATCCAGGTATGTCCAGTCCCCGAGGATCGGGCCACTGAATTTTAGTGATCGGAATCTTAATGTTTTTATATCGTCCAGTCCTCGAGTGCCTGGTCGCTGAATTTCAGCGGGTGGGCACTTAGGATTTTGAATGTCCAGTCCCCGAGTGCCTAGTCGCTGAATTTCAGCGGGTGGCACTTAGAAATTTCATTGTTGTTGACGTTGTAAGGTCTGCGCAGGGCTTGCAGCTGGAATCGGCCGAGCGGCTTGCTACGAAGTATCGCATGGAGAAGGAGCTCGTTTCCGTCCAGGAGGCGAACAGGGGGCTTCAAGCAGTTGCAGCCGAGGGGAAGGATGTCCGTCGAGGCCTTGTCCCTATGGGTGACCTGATGGCAGCTGAGTCCGCTTTGAGCATGGCTGAAAAGCGAATCGCTGACCTGGAGCGTGAGCTCAAGGAGGCGAAGGCGGAAGCGAGCTCGGCGGAGCCGTGGCTTCAGGCCATGGAGGATGCTCTGGTTGGCGCGTTCCGCCTGGCCGTTGGACTCCGGGTGGGCGACCGAGGCGAGGTCGAGTCGAATGTGGTGTTCCTCGCAGAACTCGGCCATGGCTCCTTTGGTGAAGTTGGTGTCGTTGTCCGTGATGATGCTGTTTGGGAACCCGTAGCTATATATGAGCTCTCGTAGGAACTTGGTGGCGGTCTTCCCGTCGCATTTGTGGACTGGCTTGGCCTCCACCCATTTTGTGAATTTGTCGACTGCGACTAGGAGGTGGGTGAAGCCGGAGGGGGCCTTCTTGAAGGGGCCTACCATGTCCATGCCCCATACGGCGAACGCCCAGGTGATGGGGATTGTCTTGAGCGCCGAGCTCGGCACGTGGGTCTGGTTGGCGTATTTCTAGGATCCGACGCACCGCTGGACAATGTTGACAACGTCTGCGAGTGCAGTGAGCCAGTAGAAGCCGTGTCGCATAGCCTTTGTGACCAGAGAGCGGGCGCCGGCGTGGTGGCCGCAGTCGCCGGAGTGAATGTCTTGGAGGATTTTGCGTCCTTTAGCGGGTTGAACGCAGCGTTGGAACACGCCGGTCACGCTGCGCTTGTGGAGCTCGTCGTTGATGATGACGAAGGATTTGCAGCGGCGTGCTATCATCCGGGCGTCTGTTTCATCTGCTGGCACGGTGCCTCCCTCCAAGTAGGCAATGTACGGCGTGGTCCAGTCGTTTGGCTCGGCAATTAGTGCGACCAGGGCTGCCTCTGGTTGCAGCAAGATTCCGATGTCGATCTCCCTTGGGGGAGAGACGGAAGGCTTGGTGATGGTGTCGAGGAAGACGCCTGCAGGTGGTGCGAGTCGAGCCGAGCCGATGCGAGAGAGTGCGTCGGCCTCCTCGCTCTTCCGCCTATCAATCCATTCGATGGAGTAGCCTGTGAAGTGTCCACCCAGCTTGTCCATTGCTTGGCGGCATGCCGCCATGGTGGGGGAGACGGCATCGCAGGTGCCAGCGACTTGCCCGGCCACGAGGTCGGAGTCTCCGTAGCAGCGCAGGCGGTTGACGTTCATCTCCTTGGCAGCTCGCATGCCGTGGAGTAACGCCTCGTACTCGGCCATGTTATTGGTGCAGGGGGTGAAGTCGAGGTAGAGGACGTAGTGGAGCTTGTCGCCCTTCATAGAAGTGAGAACGATCCCTGCTCCTGCATCGTCCACGTTCTTGGAGCTGTCGAAGTGTAAGCTCCAGTAATTGAGGTATGGCAGCTTCTCTGGCTGCTGGGCCTCCTCCCCAGTCGGCGATGAAGTCTGCGAGAGCCTGTGACTTGATCGCCTTGCGCGGCTCGTACTTGATGTTGTGGACGCCGATCTCGACGGCCCACTTGGCAACTCGCCCAGTCGCCTCACGGTTGCGGATGATGTCCTGCAATGGTGCTGAGGAGACGACCGTTATCGGGTGCTCGTGGAAGTAGTGCGGCAGTCGCCGCTGTGCTCTGAAGACCGCGTATACCAATTTCTGGTATTGCGGGTAGTGCTGGCACGACTCGGTGAGGACTTCACTGATGTAGTACACCGGTCGCTGCACCGGGCGCTCCTTTCCTTCCTCTGGTCGTTCGACGACCATGACGGCGCTGACGACGCGTTCGGAAGCTGCGACGTAGATCAGCATGGGTTCCTTGTCGACAGGGGCGGCGAGTAGCGGTGCGGCGAGTAGCACCTTCTTGAGGTCGTGGAGCGCATCATCTGCCTCCTTGTCCCACTGGAAGGTGGGTTTCTTGCGCATTAGGCTGTAGAGGGGCATCACCTTTTCGCCCAACCGGGGGATGAAGCCACTGAGAGCCGCGACTCGCCCGGCCAGCTTCTGGACATCGCGCAAGCACTCGGGTTTGCCGAGTCGAGCGATCGTGTCGATATTAGTGGGGTTCGCTTCGATCCCGCCCTTGGAGACAACATATCCTAGTAGCTGTCCAGCTGGCACACTGAAGGTGCATTTTCCTGGGTTTAGCTTTATCTTGTACTTTCGCAGGTTGGCGAATGTTTCTGCCAGGTCAGCGAGTAGGTCGTTCTGGCGAGCGGACTTCACCACCACGTCTTCTATGTAGACGTGGATATTGCGGCCAATTTGGCTCGCAAGGCACTCCTGCATGCACCGCTGGTAGGTCGCCCCGGCGTTCTTGAGGCCGAAGGTCATGGCAGTGTAGCAGAAGGCCCCGAATGGTGTGATGAACACCGTCTTCTCTTCTTCCTCGACGTCCATTTTGATCTGGTTGTACCTAAGTAGGCGTCAAGGAAACATAGCGACTCCAAGCCCACGGTGGAATCGATGATTTGGTCGATCCGCGGAAGGACGAATTGCTCCTTCGGGCAGGCGTTATTTAAGTTTGTGTAATCGATACACATCCTCCAGGTCCCTTTTTTCTTCTCGACCAGGACTGGGTTTGCCAACCACTTGGAGTACTTGATTGGCCGGATGAAGCCTGCAGCGAGTAGACGCTGCACCTCCTCGGCAATGGCTCGGCGGCGCTCTTCATTGAAGGGCCGCAGCGACTGCTTGACAGGTCGCACTTTGGGGTCGGCGTTGAGTTTGTGCTCAGCGAGTTACCTCGGGACACCAGACATGTCAGAGGGCTTCCACGCGAAGATGTCCCTGTTCTCACGGAGGAACTCGATGAGTGCGACTTCCTATGCTAGGCTCATGCCCGTCCCGATCGTCACCATCTAGCTGGAGTCGCCTGGGACCAGCTCGACGGTGCGGGTATGCATCGTTGCCTCGAAGGCGGTGGGGTTGCCGCCCTCCGAGTTGGGCTTCTTGAGTATGGTAGGGTCGTCCTTGTTGACCCTGCTCGCGTACTTGGCGAGCTCGTCGGCGTGGTTGGCCTCTGCCGCGATGACGACGTTGGCGAGTTCGGCTCCTTTGGCCTTGCACTCGGCGGCCATGTCGGGGTCGCCGTGGATGGTGATGACGCCGCACGGCCCAGGTAGCTTCATTTCGTTGTACGCGTAGTGGGGTGCTTCCATGAACTTGGCGAACGCCTGGCACCCTAGGACGCAGTGGTAGGGGCTGTCGAAGGGCACCAGCTCGAAGACGATCCGCTCGGTGCGGAAGTTTGCCGGTGTGCCAAAGGTGACTGGCAGCGTCACCTTGCCGATCGGGTACGCCTTCTGACCGGGGACGATGCCGTGGAACGTGGTGTAGGTCGTATCGATCATCGACTGTGGGAGCCGCAGTCGCCTGAAGGTGTCTAGGTACAAGATGTTGATGGAGCTGCCGACGTCCATATATGTTTTGGGGAGCCAGTAGGCTCCCACCTTGGGCTTGACCACCAGGGCGACTCGGCCCGGATACTCGATCCGTGGCGAGTGGTCCGCGTGGCTCCAAGTTATTGGTTGCTCAGACCAGTTGAGGAACTGGGGGATATCTATCTGGGCCACCATATTGACAGCGACGGCGCGGGCGATGACCTTCTTCTCGCGCTTCGTGTTGAAGCCTGTGAAGGTGTGGAGCGAGCCGGCGACACTGCCGAATTTTCAGCCGTTTGGCGGGTTGTTGTCGGGGTCTTCCCACGCGCGTTGTGCCTTCTCGATCTCCTTGAGAGAGTGGCTGTCGGCGGTCGTGTGCGTGGCGGGCTTTCCTTCCCTGCTGTGAAATACACAACGTTGCTTAAGAAGGGCCGCGGGGTCGAACCTCGGCTTCGCCTTGTAGTTGCCACCGTCGCGGCGGAAGCTCTTGGGCTCATGCTGCGCGTATCCAGCGTTGGCGACGAAGTCGACTCGCCCGTCACTGCGGCGCTTGCCGGTGAAGTCGTCTCCCATTGTCGTGGCCGCTCGTGCGGCGGTGTCCTCCCAACTCGTCGTCGGTTTCTTGGTTTGGGTCCTCCTCAGCGTACCTTTTTGCGATCTCCAGGAGATCTGGTATGTTGTCAAGTGTGCGGTACGCTCGCTTGAGCTTTGCGACCAGGGGCTCGTAGCGGCACGAGGTCTTGAAGCAGTGGATCTTGGTGTCTGGGTGGATGCTGACCGCGTTGTACCATAGATCTTGCCACCGTTGGACCCAGCTGCGGGTCGACTCGCGGGGTCCCTGGACGCACCATTCCAGGTCCTCGATGGTGGTGGCGCGGGTGTATGAACCCTCGAAGTGCCTGACGAAGGCCTCGCGCATCTCTTCCCAGGAGTCGATGCTATCTGCGGGAAGGGTGTTAATCCACTGCATGCACGCCCCCTCCATCATCAGGGGAAGGTAGCGGGCGGCTAGTAGATTGGTGTGGCCGGCGATCCCCATCGCCATGAGGTAGGTATCCAGCCACACGGAGGGATCGTACGAGGGGTTGTACTTCTCTATTTCCTTCTGCTCTTTGAGGTTCTCCGGGTATCTTTCGCCTCGGATCATCGGTCCGAAGCACTGGGGCCCGATTCGGCTAAGCGATCCCCTCGGCTCACCATCGCGGCGGTTGGTGAGGGTGTGCCGCAAGTCGTCAGGCTGGCGTGCGCGCCAGCTCTGGTTGTTGATGATGTGGGTGTGGGCGTCGATGGGTTGTCTGTTGGCGGCGACGAAGTTGGTCGCCGGCCGAGGGTCGTTGGTGGAGAGTGCCGCGTTCGCGGGCCGGTGTTGGACAGTTGAGAGTGCTCGCCGCCATGGTGTTGGCCGGTGTAGGGGTTCGGGTGCTGGGCAGTTGAGAGTGTTCGCCGCCATGGGGCGGCCGCTCGAGGCCGCTCTGCTGCCTGATGAACGCGAATACATCCGACCCAGTGAGTCGACGCCTGCGTTTTGCTGCTCGACCGCTTTGGCGAGCAGAGCCCTGGCATACTGGATCTGCAGGGCACCTTCCCAGTGGCTTCAATGTTGTCGACTGTTGCTCGGCCCGCGACGAGGTTGTCTATTGGGGTGGAGAACAGCGGGAGGACGTTCGCGTCTCGCTCCCGCAAGGAGACCATGATCCTTGGCTGGTCCCTGGGGGGTGCGCGGTTGGGTGGTGGTGAGGCGCCATTGGCCGTTGCCCTTGGTGGGGGCCGAGTGCTTCCTCCTGGTGGCGCGTTCTTGCAGATCGCGCGCTCGGCCACGCGGGCCGGGTCGTTCTCGTCGTCAAAATTCAGGGCGCGCCCCTGGACGGTGGGGTTCAGGCGCGACCTGATTCGGAGCTGGTGGTAGCGCGACAGCTCCTGCGCTGTCACCTGCTCGAGGCGAAATTTTTCGTGCTCAGCTTGTTCCTTGCGGACTGCTTCCGCCCACTTCAGGCCGAGTTCCTAGACCTCCGTTGTCGTCTCGTTTGGTGGGCTCGGCGTGGAGAATGGTTCTTCCGGCGGGTCGGCGCCAGTCGCCATGTAGGTCGTGGCGTGGCGGCCGGTTCCGTCGCGGAGTTCTCGGACCCGGAGTCGAAGTCGAAGATCCCGAGGATAGAGGGATCCTCGAAGTCTCCGACGTTGGAGACTTGGGTGATGGAGCCCGCGGGTGACGCGGCGACAATGGATCCGGCGAGTGACGCCGGGGTCGCCGAATCGGTGTCGTTGTTGAGGGCCGCGTCTTTCGCGGCTGCGGTGGTTTCGGCCACATTGCTGTGGGCTGAGTCGTACTCGGAGGCGAGGCGGTGAATCGTGCGGACCTGGCTCTCAGAGAGTCGGTCACGTGGCGGCGATCGCGGATGCGAGCCGAGTCCTCCGAGATGATGACGTCGGTGAGGCCGATGAAGAGGCTGATCGTGCTGACCGGCAGGATCATGCTATGCGTGACGGGTCGCGCTGCCGGGACGTAGCTTCTCGGCAAGATCTGGAGCATCTCGCCGATCGCGATCATGTGGCCGGTGGCGATCGACTCGTTGATGGGAAGATTGGATCTCGTCGCAGAACACCGGCCTGACCGGCCAGGCCCCACGGTGGGCGCCACTGTCGTGGGAATGACCACGGCAGATGCTGCAATCGGCAGCGAGTAGTAGAACATGGGGCAAGGGCGGCCAGCCATCTGCGGTGCGAGATGAGGGCTGAGACACAAGGGTTTACCCAGGTTCGGCCCCCCGGAAGGTAAAGACCTACTCCTGCTAGATTGTATTATGGTGAGAGTACAATGGGGCGAGCTCGACGGCTAGGCGGCGAGTCGCTAGGGTGTATGATGGAACGTATCCTCTATGCGTCCTCTAGGGAGGTTTATATAGACTCACCTCCCTAGGGTTTATAGATCTCAACCGAATTAGTTAAGGATTCGGTGATTCTATGACCTAGTCCGACTGGGCCAGTCTATGCTTCTGGGCCTTCAGCTTCCAGTCGCTTGAGTCCACGCCAAATCTTGATCCAGTCGTCGTCCTGCAGGCCCACTCGCTTGCGCTTGGGCCAGTAGGAAACGTCCTGCTGGGTATACCCCGGTAGGCATATCCCCATCACTCGTGACCTAGGTCGCCGGATTCACCAACCACCGCAAGCACCCGACGCCCCTCTCATCTCCCGCGAGCAATTGTGGTAAGACGCAACCGCCCATTGGCTTCTGGTTCACACCACCTCGTTCCCCTGACCCTTGTGCAGACACTGATGCCCCTGGTTTGTGCTAGGGAGACCCTGGACCTCGCCTTTGTCGCCGCCCTCACGAACCCGACGCAGTCCGCAACTCTGACGAGCCCTAATGACCACTACAACACGCCCCCGCCCACACCTGCGACATGTTGAGCTTCCTCGTGCCCTCGCGAGTCTGGTAAGCAGCACCACAACCCCCAGCCCCCTCTGTATTCACCAGACCATCTCCGCCAGAGCGTCGCCACCGCGCATCCATCGCTGGCACCGCCAGACTTTGGTCGTGTGCACTGTAGCCGCTAGATCTAGCGGATCTAAATAGATAACTTAACGAAGGGGTATGGTTAGATCTGGCCCGTGCGTTGTCACATAAATCCTACGGCTCTGGATGATCGATCCAACCGAATCGGTACGGGCCAATCAGACACAACCACGTGTCTATGGTTTGATTTAAAATCTGTTTTTATATCTATTAGAGTTTCAAACTTGTAAAATTCATAACTTTTGTTCTGTTTATCCAAAAAATACAAATAAGATATAATTTGATTCAGAAAAATGAGCCCTACACCACTGTGGGATTGAATTTGTATTTTGTTTCTGTAAAAATGGGTTTTTGTGCAGATACAAATATAGGCTTATTTTGACTATATAAATTATTTGGAAAATTATTTTAAAGCAAAGTTAAGTTTATATAGACTATAATTAGATGGTTTTGTGTTCTTTACTATTGGGTTGAATGGTTAGTGTATGAAAATTCATTTCATTGCATTTGCATGCATTCATGTATTTTTGCTTGATTATTTTGAATGTAAATTTTGGTGCTATCATTTTATGTGTAGATTTTGGTGCTAGTGGTGATTGTGATTGTGAGGATTGGTGCTACTCCCCCAACTACCAAGGAAAGTGGTGCTTCATGTATTTGTCCTACTATTTTTGACTATGCACTAGTGATATTTTGTATAGGGCTTGCATGAAATTTTACTAAGTATCTATATGCTATGCCATGGCAAATCCTAGTAGTTGTAGTCTTGGTAGAATTTTCTCTAAGTTAAAATACTTGAATGTTATCATGCTTATCCTAGATAGTAGCAAACAAGGGTGGATTATATACATGTTATGGAAATTTGCTAAGTCTTTGACTTATGTTTTTTCTTAATAAAACAACTAAGTGAATGAATCACCTGGGTGGAATGGTATGATTGTGTTATGTTGAGTGGTTACACAAGGCCCATGTATATGGTCTACCTTGTGTATCACACTTGTGGAAAGCCACCCAGGAACAAAGAGATTTGAGATACTTAGTGTTTATAAGCTTCTAGTGCAACCACATGGCACATGGGCTCTGCCTTGATCATATAGGTTGCAATAACTTAGCCAGATGGACAGATGGTGGTAGGGAGATAGGATGGAATGCGTCCATTTGGTCTAAGGGAAGGCTTCTGAAAGATCTCGTCTTGATGCATGTCGATTCTTGTGGGGAAAGTGCACCACCTCTCGAGAAGGAAAAACCTAAGTACTTAGTCGTGTCCCTGGCAACGGACAATTTGAGCATCAAGACATTGAAGCTATCAAGAATCTCCTCATCCCAATTTCTAAGTTAAAAACTTGTGT
Source organism: Avena atlantica (assembly GCA_910589765.1). Classification (NCBI taxonomy): domain Eukaryota; kingdom Viridiplantae; phylum Streptophyta; class Magnoliopsida; order Poales; family Poaceae; genus Avena; species Avena atlantica. Next base: position 307,135,464 of record OU342736.1, read on the forward strand.
TTGAACAAGGGTTGAGGTTCACCAATGTCTATTGGTGGTTCCTTGGGAGTTTTTGTCCAATAAAAACTTAGTGTGTTTCAACTGATAGGAAAAACCTATTTTGATAAAAGCAAGCCTAAGATACACTTAGCCAAATTCATATAGATGTTAGATACTACTATTCTACTATGGTATCACTTGCCAATACAATTCCAAATGTATTTACCCGCTGTGGCTGTAAATTATGATGTTGCAGGTTATTCCGATGAGGATTAGAGTTATGAGTCTACACTCAACATGCATTCCTGTGGCACATGAAGATGAAGACTTTACTTTTTTTACTATGTTATGAATTCTTGTACTAGCCTGTGGCTATGGACTTGTAATAGACTATGTTTATGTCTAGAATGAGGATGTAATAAAGACCTTTGTATCTGTGTACTTCCTCTTAAACTATGGATGCTAGCATTTGATCCAGGTACTAGCATTGCAATCACAGGGACCTTTACCTTATAAAGGTGGGGTCTTACAGGTAAACTCCAATCAGGTGGTTGAACAATAGGAGCAGTAGTCAAAGCTTTCTTCAAAGTTTCAAAAGCTTCCTTACAATCATCATCAAAAACAAAAGGCACATCTTTCTGAAGAAGATTAGTAAGGGGCTTTGAAATTTTTGAGAAATCTTTAATAAACCTCCTATAGAAACCAGCATTACCAAGGATACTATGAATATATTTTATATCTCTAGGGCAAGGCATCTTCTCAATTGCTTCAATTTTGGCTCTATCAACTTCAATACCTCTTTCAGAAATTTTGTGTCCAAGAACAATCCCTTCATTAACCATGAAATGGCATTTCTCCCAATTAAGAACAAGGTTGGTTTCTTCACATCTCTTCAAAACTTTATCAAGGTTGTGCAAACAGTTATCAAAAGAATTTCCATAGACGAAGAAATCGTCCATGAAAACCTCCACAAAAACCATAAAAGATAGCAGACATGCACCTCTGAAAGGTAGCAGTTGCATTACATAAACCAAAAGGCATACGCCTATAAGCATAAGTACCATAAGGACAAGTAAATGTGGTTTTCTCTTGATCTTGCGCTTTGACAGCAATTTGAGAGAACCCAGAATAACCATCAAGAAACAAAAGTGGGTCTTTTTAGACAACCTCTCAAGCATGTTTTCAATGAAGGACAAATGATAATGATCTTTCTAGTAACTTTATTAACCTTTCTAAAATCAATGCACATCCTATACCCAACAACTACTCTCTGGGGTATAAGCTCATTATTTTCATTAGGCACAACAGTAATTCCCCCTTTCTTGGGAACATAATGAACAAGGCTAACCCATTGACTATCAGCAATAGGGTAAATAATACCAGCATCAAGGAGTTTTAATACATCATTTCTTACCACATCCTTCATTTTAGGATTTAGACGGTGTTGGTGCTCAACAACTGGTTTTGCATCAGGTTCTATATTAATAGCATGATGACATATAGTAGGGGAAATCCCTTTTAGATCATCAAGAGTATAGCCCATAGCTCCTCGGTGTTTCTTCAGTATTTCCAATAACCTTTATTCTTCCTTTCCTGGAAGTTTAGAACTAATAATAACAGGATATACTTTCTTATCATCAAGATAAGCATATTTAAGATCATTAGGTAAAGGTTTTAGTTCGAAAACAGGGTCCCCTTTAGGTGGTAGTGTGGTACCCAAATCTTCCACAGGTAGGTTATGCTTAAGTTGCACAGGCTGACAAAGAAAAACCTCTTCAATCTCATTTCTTTATTTCATGAAGACATCGCTCTCATGATCTTCCATAAACTGCTGCATGGAATTGTTAGGAGCAAGAGAAATAGCAGATAGTTGTTCAACACTAAAATCCTCATTAGGCAGTTCATTTTCATAAGGAGTTTTAGAAAATTTGGAAAAATTAAACTCATAAAACTCTCCATCAAACTTAGTCAAAAACAATTCCTTCCTGCAATCTATTATAGCCCCACAAGTATTCAAGAAGGGTCTACCAAAGATAATAGGATATGTTTTACTAGCTTCTTTACCAAGTACTAGAAAATCAGTAGGATATTTAATCTTACCACAAAGGACCTCCACATCTGTTACAATGCCAATGGGGAAAACTTGCTCTCTATTAGCAAGGTGAATAACCACATCAATGTCCTCAAGCTCACAAGGACCAATTTCATGCATAATTTCCCTGTAAAACTCATAAGGAATAGCACTAGAACTAGCACCAATATCACATAAACCATAATAGCTATGATTACCAATTCTAACAGAAAGCACGAGGACACTAGCTTTTCTAGCACTTTTTAGGATGAGAAACAATATTAGTAGCGTCTTCACAGAAGACAATGTGCTCATCCTATATATTTCTATTGACAAGATCTTACACAATAGCTACCATAGGCTCAATAATAATAAGCTCATTGGGCTCCACAATTTTCTTTGCACTTTTGCTAACCACATTAGTTATAATAGAATGTTCCCTTACCTTAGCAGGAAAAGGGATTTTCTCAACATAAGGTTCAGGAAAAATGGGATCAACAGTGCAAAATCTATGCTAGCAGGAACATGGGTAACAGTGTCTTTATAAGGAGCATGGTACCTGTCCCACTCTTTCTTGGGAATTTCAATATAAGAGGCAAATGCATTAAAACATTTTGCAAGAACTTGAGGATCAAGACCATACTCAGTACTAATATCACGGAATTCATGAGTTCCCGTAAAAGATTTAATGCATTCATAATCATAGTTTATACCTGACTTTCTTCCCTTGTCATTCTACCAAGCTTCCGTGTTCTCTTGAATACGGTCTAAGAGATCCCATTTAGTTTCTTCCTTCATACGTGTGACTGATCTAGCATAAGAAGCATCTAGTAAATCTTTATCATGAAGAGAAAGTCTAGCATAAAAGTTATTGATAATAATATTGTTAGGGAGTTCGTGAATAGGACATTTAAGCATTAGTAACTTCAATCTCCCCCAAGCTTGAGTTGTACTCTCTCCATCACGAGGACAAAAGTTATATATCAGATTTCTATCCTTATGAATCTCACTGGAAGGATAGAATTTAGAATAAAAGAGAGATGTCATTTCCTCTCATTCCATGGATTATCCATTATTCAATAGCTTATGCCATTCTTCATCTCTCCCTTTCAAGGATATAGAGAGTAACTTCTTCTTCACATGTTCAGTTGTGATACCTGCACACTTAAACAACCCGCATAATTCATGGATAAAAAGCAAATGATCATCCAGATGGACAGTTCCATCCCCAAAATAATAATTATCCATAACACGATCAACAATACTTGTAGGTATCTTAAAAGGATCTATCTCAATAGGTGGTGGTTCATATACTACCCTAGCAGTGGTAGTAGTTTTCCCAAACAGAAAACCAAGTGGGTTATCCATATTGGAAACAGAGTAACAAATAGAGACAAAAAGAAATACTCACAGTAAAAGTTTCCTCTACTAGTTCCACTCTTCAATAGTGCTTCACTCCCCGGCAACGGTGCCAGAAAATAGTCTTTATGACCCACAAGTATAGGGGGTGTATCGTAGTACTTTCGATAAATAGGAGTGTCGATCACAACGAGGAGCAGAAGGTGTTAACTATTGGTATGGAGTAGGAAGTCTCTGTAAATACTTAGCAAACAGATTTTTAGGGGTTTTCTGATAAAGCAACAAAACAAAGTGAAGTAATAAAGACAACGAACAAACGCAGAAAGTGGCCCAATCCTTTCTTAGCAAAGGACAATCCGGTGGAAATACTTATAAGGACCAAATGTTCTCGAGGACACATGGGAATTCTGCCAAGTGCTTTCGCTTCAAATAGCTAAGTACTCTTCTATGGTGTTGTAAGTGTTGTGTGGGTGAACCCGTGCTAATGTACCGACCTTACTTGTACTAATACATACTTATGATTAAACCCCCTGCAAGCATCCGCAATTACAGGAAAGTAATTAAGATATAAACCTAACCACAACCTTAAACTCTAAGATCCTATGCTCCCTTGTGCAAAGGTGTCCTAACGGGGGTTCAGGTTTCCGTCACTCTGGCAACCCCACAATTAGTAGCCAAATACACAATGTATTCCCCTTCGCCCATAAATGGTGAAGTATCATGTAGTCGATGTTCACATGACACCACTAGAAGATTAGCACCACAACTTAAATACTAAACCATTGAATAATAATTCAACACAAATCCACTACTAACAACATGACTTCTCCCATGTCCTCAAGAACTAAACGAACTACTCACGAGACATCATATGGATCAAGATCAAAGATTATATGGTGATGGATAACAATCTGAACATAAACAATAATCCAATGGTTCCACTCACAAGCATCAACTATAATAGTAATTAACACTGGAAAGTTTCCCTAAGAACTAAAGCAATATCCAACACAATTGTTACAGCGGGACGGAGTGGTGATGATGGTGCTGATGGAGATGATGGATCTTGCATTATCACCACTCCGTCCCATCATCTGCACCAGCACCATTATCACAACTTCGTCCCGCTGTAACAATCATGTTGGATCTTGCATTAGTTCTTCAGGAAACTTTCCTAGTGTTGATTACTATTGTAGTTGATGCTTGTGAGTGGACCAATTGGATTATTGTTTATGTTCAAATTGTTATCCATCACCATATCATCTTTGATCTTGATCCATATGATGTCTTGTGAGTAGTTCGTCTAGTTCTTGATTACATGTGAGAAATCATTGTGACACCCCCGGGATCAGGGCTAACCAAATCACAAACCTCCATCTGACATAAGCTTAACCTTGAGCTCGAGAATATACAGTGAAGAATCGGTCACACAGCAGTGACCCTGTGACACAAAATTTATTATAGCAAGGTCATAACTGAGAAGAAAGCCAAATTATTACAAGCAGAGGTCACTGACCACAAACATCAAACAATGGAAGGCAAATTATGCTATTAAGTATAGCAAACTTAACAAATGGCCTAAGAGGCCTGAAGCGTAATGATGATGTCGCATCCCATATATTACAGGCTGTCGGTCGGGAACCCCAAGCTACTCGTCGATGTCGATGTAGTACGGAACTCGTCTTCAAGGAAACACTTACTCTGCCAAAAGTATCAACAAATCAAGGGTGAGTACAGGGTGTACTCCGCAAGACTTATGGCTGGTGTAGTTTTTTTGCATAAAGACATCTTTTGTTTATAAAACAAGAGGGAGAAGAAGCTCGTCTAGTCAGAGTATTTTAAAAGGGGATAAGAGAGCGACATCTCCGAAATATTGATCATCATCTTTATATCCACCAAATCATCATCATCTGAACTAGGATCACCCCCTCGTACCCTGCAGGGGTGTACAACTTTACCCACACGTAATAACCTTCTCTTAATGCCACATGATTAGCCCTCTTCCTTGGAAGGCCAACAGAGGGTGGTTAGACACGACCTTTACCTTGCTTTCGCCGAGACCATGAGTCACGCAATAAGTATGGTTCCACCATAACGGGTCAAATCCCGAAGCCGGTACTTAAAGATGTGAGGCGAGGTTGGTTTACCAGGGGCTCCATCGACCCCAAGCAACCTGGTCCACGCTTCCCTACCTGTTATGAATGCACCTCCTTCACCGCCTTCGAGAAGATCCAGAATGCATGTCGAATGGAATGCCTGAACTATGTGACTCATGGAATCTACTAGGCAAGTTAGTTGCGCGTGAGGTTGTCCAGGCCCCGTGTGGTTGTACGCTCGTCTTGGTTCCAAAGGCAAGAACTCGGTTCCTAGTGGTGGCGAGCATGGACTAGAAAAACCACATCCCACCGTGGCCTCCCATACAAGCCTTAGAATGTTTAATCTCATATTACCTCTGATATCATATCATCATGTTCTCCTGTCATACTAGATTCTCTGCATCTGATACATCATCTGGATGGACCAGTAATGACAGCTATGAATGGCTAAGCACCACACATATATAAGCTCAAGAAGTGCACACAAGCCGAACCTAGTTATGCTAGGAGCAGTGGATCAGGTAATATAATGTCAAAGGGATTATGCAATAGATAGGATACTCTATCTATCGATAAAAGACCACGGTAGAATCGTATGCAATATGGCACGAACTGAAATGCTTTCGAAAACGTACGATTATATTATGGTGGGGCTATGCTTGCCTTAGCCAGTTGATAACAGATATACAACTCTTCGGAAGCCTTGTACTTAACTTCGTTATAGTTGGTAAAGTATTGTTCGTCGATCTTCGATCTTCGATGGTGTTGTCCTCGGTCTTTGATCTCGATCTCGATATCGTATTCTACCGAAGAAGAACCAAATACCGGAAAGAAAGGGAAGCAATGATGATGATATTACAAGTTGAATTGTACTCAAATGTACCCTAATACATGCTCGGCAGTTTAATCTGGGTTCCGAGGGGTGAAAACCCTAACTCGGGGAAACTCCGGAATCATATGAGAGGGGTTACTATGTTGCTCTAATTAAATTTGTCATTTAAGTTGTTGAACAATGCATGATTATAGCTTAAATATGTATATCTCATTTTTCTGAACATTTTGATATATTATACATATTTTCTGACTTATAAATAATTAGATATGAATTTTCCATGTTTTATTCAATTTTTGGAATTATTAAACCATATTAAATAGGTTTACTGCGCCACTGTGACGTTAGCATAGGGGTGGCGACATTTCTTACTGGGTCCCCTAGTCACTAACTGATGGGCCCTGGGGCCAGGTCACGGCTTGTTGGAGATATGCCCTAGAGGCAATAATAAATGTAGTTATTATTATATCTTTGTGTTTATGATAAATGATTACATTCATGCTATAATAGTATTAACAAGGAAATATTAATACTTGTGTGATTTTTAAACTAAAATAGAGTCCCTAGTAAAGCCTCTTTATAATACTAGCTTGTTGGTTAATAAATGAATGTGGTTTCCCTATCATGAACATTGAGATGTTATTAACAACAAGATCATATCGTTAGGAGAATGATATGGTGGACATACTCCTATAGATAAGCGTAGCATAAGATCAAGTCATTTTAATAGTTCAATTGCTATATGCTTTCTGATACATAGTAACCTAATTCCTTCGACCATGAGATCATGCATATCACCTTCGCCGGAAGGATGCTTTGATGACATCAAACACCACACCGTAACTGGGTGGCTATAAAGGTGGCATTGAGTGTTCGGAAAGTATTGGTTGAGACACATGGATCAAGAGTGGGATTTGTCCATCCATATGACGGATAGATATACTCTGGGCCCTCTCGGTGAAATTTCATCCAATTAGCTTGCAAGCATGTGACTGGCTCACAAGGGATCACATATCACGGGAACGAGAAAAGAGTACTTATCAGTAACGAGGTTGAACTAGGTATGCAGAGATACCGACGATCATAACCTCGGATAAGTAAACTATCGTGAGACAAAGGGAAATTGGTATAGTATGTAAGTGGTTCATTCGATCGCAAAGTAATCGTAGAAATATGTGGGAGCCATATGAATTTCCAGATTCCTCTATTGGTTATTGTTCGGAGAAGTGTCTCGATCATGTCCGCATAATTCACGAACCGTAGGGAGACACACTTAAGGATTCGACGTTGTTTGAGTAGTTATGGAATGATGAGTAAGAGACCGAATGTTGTTCGGAGTCTCGGATGGGATCCGAGATATCACGAGGAGATCCGGAATGGTCCGGAGAATAAGATTCATATAAGGAAAGTCCTGTTTCAGGGTTGGAGAATGGTTCCGGTGTTTTCATCGGAAATGTTCTAGAAGGTTTCGGAATGTCCGGCACTCCGGAGGGGAAGGGTACATGAATGTGTCATATCAAGTTGGAATGATTGCATTATGTACTAGGTGTCATCGCTGAACGAAATAAAGGGTTTAATCTAATCCTAGTTTGAAAAGTCAAACGCAAATTTGAAAAGTCAAACGGCTATTTTGGAAGGTGGAGGGGAAGTAGGAAACCTACTTCGGGAGGAGTTCCTCCCCTCCACCGCCAGCCCCCTTGGGAAACCGAGTTGGGGAGGGACTCCCCTCCCCTGGCGCGCCCCCTCCACCTATATAAGGAGGGGCAGGGCTGCCCCTCCTAGCACCCAACACCTCCACCCAAAACCCTAGCCCAGCGCCGCCACCTCCTGCTGCCGCCGCCTAGCTAACCCTAGCCGCCGGCCTAGCCCCCTCCTTGGTGTGTCTAAACCCTAGATCGCCGAGGAGCTCTCTCATAGTCCACCATACTCGCTCCGGCTTAAGGCGAAGCCCTGCGAGATCTCCCCTCTACTTCCGGTACCACGCCGTTGTGCTGCCGGAATCGCGAGGAGAGTGCTACAACCTCTGCTGCCTGCTGGAACAAGGGAGAGGAAGGTCTTCGTCGAGTACCAAACGTGTGACCGACTGCGGAAGCGCTGCCGGAACGCAGCGCCAGAAGGATCGTCTACGCGATCTTGAGATCGGAAAGAGTACGACTACATCACCCACGGGAATCCGCTCTCGTTAAACACTTTGGAATCTTCGAGGGTGAGTTATTCCATCGACTCGTTGCTGCAATCTAGTAGATAGATCTTGGCTTGTTTGTTTGTATGCGGTAGAATTTTTTTGTTTTCCAAGCTACGAAACCCTATAGTGGTATCAGAGCCGTGTCTATATGTAGATCTGTTGCACGAGTAGAACACAATGGTCATTGTGGGCGTTGATGCTTTTGTTGTCGATTGCTTCTTGTGTACTTTGCATCTTGCGGGATGGTGGGATGAAGCGGCCCAGGCTAACCTTACATGACATCGTTCATGAGACTTGCTCCACGCTTGACATGCAACTTGTATTGCATAAGTGGCTTTGCGGGTGCCTATTTATCCCAACATAGTTAAGATCCAATTTACAACGGGTGATTGACAATACTAGTATCAATGTTGTGTTTCTTGTTCGTAAGTTAGAACGACACTTATTGGAAGCCCCAAACCACGTAAAACATGCAAAGAAAGTAGAGACGTCTAACTTTGTTTTGCAGGGGTGTGCTGTGATGTGATATGGCCATGATTGTGATTATATTTGATGTATGCAATGTTCCTTATTGTAAGTTGGCAACCGGCAGGAGCCATATGGTTGTCTTTAATTTGTTAAGACACGCGTGTCTATTCAAAGTAGTTGTAATAGTTGAAGCCGGTGGACGACAACCATGGAGAAGCGTCATTGACCTTGATGCGATGCCGGTGATGATGTAGATCATGTTCGTGCTTGAAGATGGAGATCGGAAGTATAAAGAAGATAGGCCATATCATATCACATATTATGAATTGCATGTGATGTTAATCCTTTATGCATCTTGTATTGCTTAGTTAACGACGGTAGCATTATAAGATGATCTCTCATTCACATGAATTTCAAGTCATAAGTGTTCACCCTTAGTTAGCACCATTGCTAAAGCTTGTTGTTTCGAAGCACCACGTGAAGATCGGGTATGTTAGATTCCGCAAGTGTATACAACTTGAGCAAGCCAGATTTTCTCATGCGGAAACTAAGGTTTGATCTTGACGAGCCTAGCATGTACAGACATGGTCTCGGAACACGGATCACCGAAAGGTAAAGCATGAATCATATAGTAGATATGATGAACATGTCGATTGTTCGCCATTGAAACTATATCAACTCTCGTGATGATCGGTGTTGATATGGTGGATTTGGTTCGTGTGATCACTAAAACAATGTGAGGGATATTGTTTTGAGTGGGAGTTCACCTAGATTAATTTAACTATTAATTAGAACTCAATTTGTCATAAACTTAGTCTAAACTATTGCAAATATGTTGTAGATCAATGGCGGCCCCTACCATCAATTTTAATGCGTTCCTAGAGAAAGAAAAGTTGAAAAACAATGGAAGAAACTTCACGGATTGGTTCCGCAATTTGAGGATTGTCCTCACAGCTGGTAATTTGACCTATGTGCTAGATGCACCGCTGGGTGACCCACCTGCAGCTACTGCTACCGATGAAGTAAAGAATGTTTACCTCGCTCAGAAGACTCAGTACTCCATAGTTCAGTGTGCTATCTTGTATGGTTTAGAATCGGAGCTTCAGAAAAGGTTTGAGAATTCAGACCCACATGATATTGTCCGTGATCTCAAATTGATCTTTGAGACTCACGCGGCGATTGAGAGCTATGAGGCTTCTGAAAAGTTCTTTAACTGCAAGATGGAAGAGGGCAGCTCCATCAGTGAGCATGTGCTTAAGATGTCTGGGCACGCAAACAAACTTCAAAGCTTGGGTATAGTGATTCCTAATGCTTTGGGGATTTACCGTGTCCTCCAACCACTACCACCAAGTTACAAGAACTTTTTGATGAACTACAATATGCAAAACATGAACAAGCAGTTGCCAGAACTCTTTGCCATGTTGAAATCTACAGAAGTGGAGATCAAGAAAGAGCACCAAGTGTTGATGGTCAATAAGACCACCAAATTCAAGAAAGGCCAATCTAAGCAAAAGGGACACTTCAAGAACGGTGATAAGAAAGTTACCGCGCCGACGAAGAAGACCAAGGCTGGACCTAAGCCTGATACTGAGTGCTTTTACTACAAGGGAGAAGGTCACTGGAAGCGGAATTGCCCAAAGTACTTGGCGGATTTGAAGAACGGCAACATCAAGAAGAAAGGTATATCCGATATACATGTTATTGATGTGTATCTCACTAGTACTCGTAGTAGTGCCTGGGTATTTGATACTGGTTCGCTTCCTCATATTTGTAACTCGAAACAGGTGCTGCAGAATAAACGGAAGCTAGCGAAAAACGAGGTGACGATGCGCGTGGGAAACGGATCAAAGGTTGATGTGATCGCGGTCGGCACGCTACCCCTTCATCTACCATCGGGATTAGTTTTATACTTAAATAATTGTTATTTGGTGCCTATGTTAAGCATGAACATTATATCGAGATCTTGTTTATTGCGAGACGGTTACTTGTTTAAATCCGAGAATAATGGTTGTTCGATTTATATGAGTAATATGTTTTATGCACATGCACCTTTGATAGATGGTCTATTCTTATTCAATCTCGATAGTGGAAATACACATATTAATAATATTGAGGCTAAATGTTTGAAGTCGAGCGATAACTCGATCTATATGTGGCACTGTCGTCTTGGTCACATTGGAGTGAAGCGTATGAAGAAACTCCATTCCGATGGACTTCTTGAATCACTTGATTTCGAATCACTTGAAAGATGCAAAGCATGTCTGATGGGTAAAATGACTAAGACTCCATTTTCTGGTATGATGGAGCGAGCTACGGACTTATTGGAAATCATACATACCGATGTGTGTGGTCCAATGAGTGTAGCATCGCGCGGTGGTTATCGTTATGTTCTTACCTTCATGGATGACTTGAGTAGATATGGGTATATCTATTTCGTGAAACATAAGTCCGAAACTTTCGAGAAGTTTAAGGAATTTCAAAGTGAGGTAGAGAATCAACGTAACAAGAAGATTAAATTTCTATGTTCTGATCGTGGAGGTGAATATCTAAATTACGAGTTTGGCGAGCATTTGAAGAAATGCGGAATACTTTCACAATTGACACCGCCGGGAACACCACAGCGTAATGGTGTGTCCGAACGTCGTAATCGAACTCTCTTAGATATGGTTCGTTCTATGATGTCACTTACAGATTTACCGCTATCATTTTGGGGTTATGCATTAGAAACAGCCGCATTCACTTTAAATAGGGCACCATCTAAATCCGTTGAAAGGACACCGTATGAATTATGGTTTGGGAAGAAACCTAAATTGTCGTTCCTTAAAGTTTGGGGTTGCGAAACCTATGTAAAGAAGTTACAGCCGGACAAGCTTGAACCCAAAGCGGAAAAATGCATCTTCATAGGATACGTGAAGGAAACTATTGGGTATACCTTCTATCATAGATCCGAAGGCAAAATCTTCGTTGCTAAGAATGGATCCTTTCTAGAGAAGGAATTTCTCTTGAAAGAAGTGACTGGAAGGAAAGTAGAACTCGACGAGGTTGTCGAACCTTCTCTCGAACTTACGAGTAGCGCAGCACCAGAAGAAGTTCCTGTGGTGCCTGCACCAATAAGAGAGGAAGCTAATGATGATGATCATGAAACTTAGGTTGTAGTTGCTACAGAGCCTCGCAGGTCAACGAGAACTCGTACAACTCCTGATTCGTATGATCCCATTATGAATGTCATGTTGGTGGACAACACCGATGACCCTGCGACATATGAAGAAGCGATGATGAGCCCAGATTCCAATAAATGGCAAGAAGCCATGAAATCCGAGATTGGATCCATGTACGAAAACCAAGTATGGACTTTGGTGGACTTACCGGATGGCCGAAAGGCTGTCGAGAACAAATGGATTTTCAAGAAGAAAACATATGCTGATGGTAATGTTACTGTCTATAAAGCTCGACTTGTCGCAAAAGGGTTTCGACAAATTCAAGGAGTTGACTACGATGAGACATTCTCACCAGTAGCGAAGCTAAAGTCTATGAGGATTATGTTAGCAATCGCTGCATATTATGATTATGAGATATGGCAGATGGATGTCAAAACAGCATTCCTCAATGGAGACATTGATGAAGAGTTGTATATGATGCAACCCAAAAGTTTTGTCGATCCTAAAGATGCTAACAAGGTATGCAAACTTCAATGGTCCATCTATGGATTGAAGCAAGCATCCCTAAGTTGGAATCAACGTTTTGATAAGGTGATCAAAAGTTTTGGTTTTATACAAACTTATGGAGAAGCTTGTATTTACAAGAAAGTGAGTGGGAGCTCTGTAGCATTCTTAATACTATATGTAGATGACATATTGTTGATTGGGAATGATGTAGACCTTCTTAATAGTGTCAAGGAATATTTGAATAATAGTTTTTCAATGAAGGATCTTGGCGAAGCAGCTTACATATTAGGCATAAAGATTTATAGAGATAGATCGAGACGCCTAATATCATTGTCACAAAGTACATATTTGGACAAAGTTCTAAAGAGGTTTGGAATGGAAGATAGCAAGAAAGGGTTCTTGCCCATGTTGCCCAATCCGACCTTGAGTAAAACTCAAAGTCCGACAACGGCAGAAGATAGAGAAAGGATGAGTAAAACTCCCTATGCCTCAGCCATAGGATCTCTAATGTATGCCATGCTATGTACTAGACCCGACATTGCATATGCTGTTAGTTTAACTAGCAGATATCAAAGTGATCCAGGAGTGGATCATTGGACAGCGGTCAAAAACATCCTTAAGTACTTAAGAAGAACTAAGGATATGGTTCTTTCTTATGGAGGTGATGAAAAGCTCGTTGTTAATGGTTACACCGATGCTAGTTGGAACACCGATCCGGATGATTCTAAATCACAATCTGGATACGTATTTACTTTGAATGGTGCAGCAGTTAGCTGGAGGAGTGCAAAGCAAAGCGTTGTGGCGAGATCTTCAACTGAATCGGAATACATGGCTGCTTCGGAGGCTTCACAAGAAGCGATATGGATGAAAGAGTTCATTACAGAGCTGGGTGTGGTTCCTAGTGCGCTGGACCCAATGTCTATCTACTGTGATAACATGGATGCCATAGCCAATGCGCAAGAACCAAGGTCACACAAGAAGCTGAAGCACATCAAGCTACGTTTTCACGCTATTCGAGAACATGTCCAAGATGGGGACATAAAGATTTGCAAAGTACACACAGATCTGAATGTGGCGGATCCGTTGACTAAACCTCTCCCGAGGGCAGAACATGACCAGCACCAAATTGCCATGGGTGTTCGGTATATTACCATGTAATCTAGATTAGATGACTCTAGTGCAAGTGGGAGACTATTGGAGATATGCCCTAGAGGCAATAATAAATGTAGTTATTATTATATATTTGTGTTTATGATAAATGTTTACATTCATGCTATAATAGTATTAACAAGGAAACATTAATACTTGTGTGATTTGTAAACTAAAATAGAGTCCCTAGTAAAGCCTCTTTATAATACTAGCTTGTTGGTTAATAAATTATTGTGGTTTCCCTATCATGAACATTGAGATGTTATTAACAACAAGATCATATCGTTAGGAAAATGATATGGTGGACATACTCCTATAGATAAGCGTAGCATAATATCAAGTCATTTTAATAGTTCAATTGCTATATGCTTTCTGATACATAGTAACCTAATTCCTTCGACCATGAGATCATGCATATCACCTTCACCGGAAGGATGCTTTGATGACATCAAACACCACACCGTAACTGGGTGGCTATAAAGGTGGCATTGAGTGTTCGGAAAGTATTGGTTGAGACACATGGATCAAGAGTGGGATTTGTCCATCCATCTGACGGATAGATATACTCTAGGCCCTCTCGGTGAAATGTCATCCAATTAGCTTGCAAGCATGTGACTGGCTCACAAGGGATCACATATCAGAGGAACGAGAAAATAGTACTTATTAGTAACGAGGTTGAACTAGGTATGCAGAGATACCGACGATCATACCTCGGATAAGTAAACTATCGTGAGATAAAGGGAAATTGGTATCGTATGTAAGTGGTTTAGTCGATCGCAAAGTAATCGTAGAAATATGTGGGAGCCATATGAATTTCCAGATTCCTCTATTGGTTATTGTTCGAAGAAGTGTCTCGATCATGTCCGCATAATTCACGAACCGTAGGGAGACACACTTAAGGATTCGACATTGTTTGAGTAGTTATGGAATGATGAGTAAGAGACCGTTGTTCGGAGTCTCGGATGGGATCCGGGATATCACGAGGAGATCCGGAATGGTCCGGAGAATAAGATTCATATAAGGAAAGTCCTGTTTCGGGGTTGGAGAATGGTTCCGGTGTTTTCATCGGGAATGTTCTAGAAGGTTCCGGAATGTCCGACACTCCGGAGGGGAAGGGTACATGAATGTGTCATATCAAGTTGGAATGATTGCATTATGTACTAGGTGTCATCGCTGAACGAAATAAAGGGTTTAATCAAATCCTAGTTTGAAAAGTCAAACGCCAATTTGAAAAGTCAAACGGCTATTTTGGAAGGTGGAGGGGAAGTAGGAAACCTACTTGGGGAGGAGTTCCTCCCCTCCACCGCCGCCCCCCTTGGGAAACCGAGTTTGGGAGGGACTCCCCTCCCCTGGAGCGCCCCCTCCACCTATATAAGGAGGGGCAGGGCTGCCCCTCCTAGCACCCAACACCTCCAGCCAAAACCCTAGCCGGGCGCCGCCACCTCCTGCTGCCTCCGCCTAGGGCAAGCCGCCGCCGCCGCCTAGCTAACCCTAGTCGCCGGCCTAGCCCCCTTCTTGGTGTGTCTAAACCCTAGATCGCCGAGGAGCTCTCTCATAGTCCACCATACTCGCTCCGTCTTAAGGCGAAGCCCTGCGAGATCTCCCCTCTACTTCCGGTACCACGCTGTTGTGCTGCCGGAATCGCGAGGAGAGTGCTACAACCTCCACTGCCTGCTGGAATAAGGGAGAGGAAGGTCTTTGTCGAGTACCGAACGTGTGACCGACTGCGGAAGCGCTGCCGGAACGCAGCGCCGGAAGGATCGTCTACGCGATCTTGAGATCGGCAAGAGTACGACTACATCACCCACGAGAATCCGCTCTCGTTAAACACTTTGGAATCTTCGAGGGTGAGTTATTCCATCGACTCGTTGTTGCAATCTAGTAGAGAGATCTTGGCTTGTTTGTTTGTATGCGGTAGAAATTTTTTGTTTTCCATGCTACGAAACCCTACACGGCTACACTGGCAAAGTGGGGTCAGCGCACACGTGGCTATCTAGCAGGCGCCACGTCGACGCCACATGGGCGCCACATCGGCTCGCCGGCGTACATGCCAGACGGTGATGCGGGACGGGAGAGGAGAGTGAACTGGGTCGCGTGCGGGTGCGGGTTCGAAGCATCTAAGCGAGGCAAGAACGATGGAGGCGGTGATGCTAGGGTATGGTCACCAGAGACGTAGCGGCGAGCGGTAGCAACGGCGGAGCTCGCAGGTGCTTGGTGACAAAGCAATAGGGAGCGAGAGGAAAGAGACGAAGGTGTCCAGGAGGACCAGCCGCTCACCGCGAATCGGACGGAGTCGATGGCGAGGAGTGGGGCACCTGGCCGGCGTCGGTAACATCGATGGAGACGGCAGCCTGAGTTGGAGAAGATGACCCGATGTCGTCGATCTGTAGCTCCCTGACTTGATTCCTTATGCGGGGATGATCCTCAAGACACGGCGGAGCTCATGGCGACATCAGCAGGGCATGGGGAGGCCGGAGATGGCAGGACGCCGGCGGTTCTGCGAGGATAGGGATTCGGCCTAGAGAGGATAACATGAGAGGGAGGTCGAAAGAGAGAGGGTAAATGGATGAGGGCGAGAGAGAGACGTGCCCGCGGCATTCTTATCCACCCTCGGAGCTCGACGGACGGCGGGATGCGGGCGGTGGGATCAACGGCAGCGCCGGCGATAGACAGCTGCCTGCATGTCTGGAGGAAGACGACGGGAGGAACTAGCGAAGGGGTACTGTGCGTGGGCTGCGGGTTGCGTCTGCTGCGCGTGAGTGGCAGGAAAGGGGAGAGAAGAGAGAGGGCGAGATGGGCTAGGCCTACTGGGGTCTGGCTGCTGTTTTTATCTGCAAAACTTCTTTTCTTTTTCTGTTTTGTGTTTTTCTCTTTGTATTTCATTTTGAAATCTGTTTTGAATAATTTCAAAAATAACAGAACATTTGTAAAATATATAAAAGATTGTGGGGACCTTTTATTCATTTTGGGCTCCAATAATTTTGATAGTTTTTTCAAAATATTCAAAACCTCTTTGAATTGTTTTCAAGGAGAGAGGGAAACTAGGGTTTAAGGATTTACTTGAATTTCTTTGATGCATAATTTAAGATATGATGCTCATGAATGTGCAAACAAAATCCTAATTACTATTTATTAAAAACTAGTGTGTTACAGCTCTATCCCCCTTATGAGAATCTCGACCCAAGATTCCAAAGGTAGGAAGAGAGACAGAGAGAGAAAGAAACAGGGCCAGTCTAAAGATAAGAGGGAAACACACCAAACAACACAAAGTATCTCATGGCCAACTCATGGATGGAGTGTTCAGAAAGAACTCTGAGATGACGAACATGAAACACGTCAAGGTAATGGAGGAAACAAGATAAGAAGGTTTCAAGTGTTAGATAGATGGTCTTCATAAGGATTGATACCATGGAGCTCAGAAGGGTTTAAGCTTGTGAAGAGGAAGGCTTCCAATAGAAAGAACATTACTACAGACTTCGATAGGGAACCTATACTAAACGACTTATGTAGAGATTTTAGGTTCAGAGATATGGATCAACAAACCAAACTGTTGAACTACTTTTGACATAGAAGGGTCACTCTTTCATTCACCAGAAGGCCAAAACAGATAGGTGTTTTGGTGGAGAGGACTCATAAGAGTCACAAAGAATATGTATCAAGAGAAACTTTTGGTTACCAAAATCATAGTCGCTCTTAGAACATGGTTAAGGAAACGAAGGAGACTCTTTATTCATCCAGGACTATAAAGGTCTTTTCCAAAGATCATGATATCACTTTACACCACCAGATGAATAGATAAGAAGATTCCTGATGACACGAGAAGAACGAAACTTCATTCTCAGACTTCAATTATTTTGGCAAAACAAGACTCTTGCCAACATAAGTGGGTCTGGAGGATCGACCGAGAGATATTTAGCAACACTACTTTAAATGTTCTCCTTGACGTTCGAGAAATCAAATATCAAGTGAAAAGTCAGACTTTGGATACAAAGGAAACCATGAGCACAACTCCTATAATCAAATTATAGAAGAAGCCTCATGAAGGGTGGTTGTCATTGCTGAATCAAGAGAATATAACAAAAGGTCTTTCCAGCTAAGTGTCTCAACCATTACATCAATCTTGCCGGATTAGAAAGAGACCTATGTAAAAACCTTGAAGAACACTAACCATTGTTGCTGCTTGAGATTCAGCTTTGGTTAAGTGAAATGATACTTCAGACTTAGCATGTACGAATAAAAAGTTTGCAACAATGACCACAAAGGTAAAGTTACTAGATTCTCAAGATATGAACTACAGTGTTAAGCTCCAAAAGATGAGCTAGATTGCTAAACCCATGTATTAGCAATGTGTCAAAAGACAACTGCATACACATAAAGTACTAACAATAGAACACACGTATATCCTTGAAGAACGGATATAACTCTACTTGGATCCACGATGACGTCTTTCAACAGTTGCACATGAACCAGAGAAGGTTACTTCTAACATCCGGAACACATACTTCGGGATGACTCGAAGATGGTTCTCGAAAGTTTCCAACATTAATGTCAAATGTTCAACATGAATCCAATCTAACATGGAGAAGATAAGGATGTCATCGATGGGCTCAACAACAAACTCATCGGGACACTCCGAGAAGATGGACTCCTATGTTGCGTGAACAAAACAGAAATACTGGTCAGACCAAAGGACATGAGGATGTACTCAAGTGAAACATCACGAGTAGAAACACCATCAAGATAGTCCTTGGAACTGAGTTTAATTTTACAATAACCCAAATCAAATCAAAGGTGGGGAAGATAACATATCCACAAAGGAGATAATATCTTTCTTCAGCACGAACAAAACTAGACATCCCTTTATAAAGTAACTGGATCAGATAGAACTTTTGTCTTACAACTCTCCAAGTTGTTGTTTAAGCTCAACCAACTTGTTCAGGGGTATCTAGTATGTCACTTAGTTCAAGAGGAAACTTGCTTAGTAAGGCAAGAAGACATAGTCTCAGAGTTTCGGCAGAAGCCTAACTCTTTAACCAAAGAGAGTGTACCAAAATAATGGACTTGGTAGAATAATCATCCTTTGCTTAGTGATAAGGTTAACCATCACGCTAAGAATGATACAACTGTCCTTTGAGTTTTAACAATAAAGATGGCTAGAATCTCAAATGGCCACATTATTAAGCACACGCATCACTAACAAGCACGAAAGCTCGAGGAAGGGTGGATAAAGATGTGTGAAAGCATCACTTCATTAAGGGGTCATGAAACTCAGCACAACCTCTTAGTATAAAAGAGTGTGATTCTTTAAGGTAGAACAGATAGAAGCTAAACAATGCCTCTTGATCTGCGGACTACAACGCTTTGACCTGGTACTAGATATGACAAGGTACTGGAGTTTGTTTCTCCTAGACATCCCTAAATGGTTTGTCTTTACGGACCGCAATAGTATCTTGCATTGGAAGACACCAATGAACATTTACTAAGTGGTTACCAACCGGTAAACAAAGGTCGAAAAACAACAAGGGTAAAAGAACATGCTCAGGATAGAATCCCGAGATGTGGATGCATAAGTCAACAATCTTCCGAAGACCAATGCATAGAAGAGGTAATGTGTGGCAGAGTCACGAGAATAGATGCGAGACTCTCGAGGAGTACTCTTGTCGTGATCTATTTGGTTCCATTAAAGAACATCTACCATAACAAGTGGTAGGGAAAGTCCTTAGCTGTCACAATTTAATCGGGACAACAACCACAATCTTGAAGGCTATACTAGAAGGTACTAGCCATCCTGTGGTAATGTGTGAACATTAATGACAGGGGTCAACAAAATGGATCTTGGGTTAAAGGTCAGCTTCATGTAGAAGATTCACAATACCGGAATCCAGCACAATCGGGGATCTTAGGTTCAAGTCCGAGGGTTAAAACCCAAAGAAAGGAGTAACTACTACTTGAGTGACTTAGCGTACACTGCAAGGTAGTAATCACGAGGTAGCTTCCAAAAGAAGGAACACCTTCTGAAGTACCCAAACAAACAAAAAGGAGCCACACGAGGCGAAAGGAAACCTCGAAGCCTAGAACGGAGCACTATGGAACTAGTCAATATAATATTATGGGTCCAAAAGATAGAGAGATCATGATAGAAAGGAATCTCTCAGATAAACAAGAGCAAAGGGGAACAAGGAATTCACAACAGACACAACTCTAGAGAACTCAACACTAGGTCAACTGGCTGAGAAACGACATGCCAAGAAGGCACCTAAGCTTTGAAAGACTAGAAGGGATATCAAAAATTTTCCAAAGTCAACACAAGATAAGATAACCCAGAGTTAGAGCGAAACTAGATAAGAAGAAAAGGAAGCATACTAGAGTTTTTGCAAATACTTTTCAGCTTTTAAGACAGTTTTTACAAACACTAGACTCAACATCGACCAATAGCAAATTTTTCCTACGGTCGGTACTGCTCTGATACCAAAACCTATGACAGCCCTGGGATCATGGCTAAACAAATCCCAGACCTTCGTTTGACATAAGCTTAACCTTGAGCTCGAGAATATCCAGTGAAGAATCGGTAACACAACAGTGACCCTACGACACAAAATTTATTACAGCAAGCTCATAACTGAGCAGAGAGCCAAATTATTACAAGCAGAGCTCACTGACTACAAACATAAAACAACGGAAGGCAAATTATTCTAGTAAGTATAGCAAACTTAACAAATGGCCTAATAGGCCTGAAGCATAATGATGACGTCCCATCCAATAGATTCCAGGCTGCCGGCGGGGAACCCCAAGCTACTCGTCGATGTCGATGTAGTACGGAAGTCGTCTTCAAGGAAACACTTACTCTGCCAAAAGTATCAACAAATCAAGGGTGAGTACAGGGTGTACTCCGCAGGACTTATGGCTGGTGTAGTTGTTTTGCATACATCTATCTTTTGTTTATAAACAAGAGGGAGAAGAAGCTCGTCTAGTCAGAGTATTTTAAAAGGGGATAAGAGAGCGACATATCCAAAATATTGATCATCATCTTTATATCCACCAAATCATCATCATTTGAACTAGGATCACCCCATCGTACCCATGAGGAAGCATCCTTAAGTACACGTTGTTCTACCAAGTTTTACGATTAGGTTATAGTTCTCTATGATCTTAAGTCCGGTCGCCAAGTCGTTCATAATCGTGAACACGGCTTTTCGAAAAGATTATTCCCTGCATGGGTGTACAACTTTACCCACACGTAATAACCTTCTCTTAATGCCACATGATTAGCCCTCTTCCTTCGAAGGCCGACAGAGGGTGGTTAGACACGACCTTTACCTTGATTTCACCGAGACCATGAGTCACGCAATAAGTATGGTTCTGCCGTATCGGGTCAATTCCCAAAGCCGGTACTTAAAGATGTGAGGCGAGGTTGGTTTACCAGGGGCTCCATCGACCCCAAGCAACCCGGTCCACGCTTCCCTACCTATTATGAATGCACCGCCCTCACCGCCTTCGAGAAGATCCAGAATTCATTTCAAATGGAACGCCCGAAGTATGTGACTCATGGAATCTACTAGGCAAGTTAGTTCCTCGTGAGGTTGTCCAGGCCCCGTGTGGTTGTACGCTCGTCTTGGTTCCAAAGGCAAGAACTCGGTTCCTAGTGGTGGCGAGCATGGGACTAGAAAAACCACATCCCACCGTGGCCTCCCATACAAGCCTTAGCATGTTTAATCTCATCTTACCTCTGATATCATCTCATCACGTTCTCCTGTCATACTAGATTCTCTGCATCTGATACATCATCTGGATGGACCAGTAATGACAGCTATGCATGGCTAAGAAGAACACATATATAAGCTCTAGAGTGCACACAAGCCGAACCTAGTTATGCTAGGAGCAGTGGATCAGGTAATATAATCTCAAAGGGAGTATGCAACAGATAGGATACTCTATCTATCGATAAAAGACCACAGTAGAATCGTATGCAATATGGCAGGAACTGAAATGCTTTCGAAAACGTAGGATTATATCATGGTGGGGATATGCTTGCCTTATCTAGTTGATAACAGATAGACAGTTCTTCGGAAGCCTTATACTTGACTTGCTTATAGTTGGTCAAGTATTGTTTGTCAATCTTCAATCTTTGATGGTGTTGTCCTCGGTCTTCGATCTCGATCTCGATATCGTATTCTACTGAAGAAGAACCAAATACTGGAAAGAAAGGGAAACAATCAACACATGGCATCGATGCAATGCTCAAGCAATGATGATGATATGACAAGTTGAATTGTACTCAAATGTAACCCTAATACATGCTCGACAGTTTTATCTAGGTTCCTAGGGGTGAAAACCCTAACTCGGGGAAACTCCGGAATCATATGAGAGGGGTTACTATGTTGCTCTAATTAAAATTGTCATTTAAATTGTTGAGCAATGCATGATTATAGCTTAAATAGGTAGATCTCATTTTTCTGAACATTTTGATATATTTTACAAGTTCTATTCAATTTCTGTAATTACTAAACCATATTAAATAGGTTTACTGCATCACTGTGACGTCAGCATATCGGTGGGGGCATTTCTTACTGGGTTTGAGGCTACCCCTAGTCACTGACTGATGGGCCCTAGGGCCAGGTCATGGCTACGCTGGCAAAGTGGGTTCAGCGCACACGTGGCTGTCACGCAGGCGCCACGTCGATGCCACATGGGTGCCACATTGGCTCAATGGCGTACACTCCAGACGGCAACGCGGGATGGAGGAGGAGAGCGAACTGGGGCGCGTGCGGGTGCGGGTTCAAAGCAGCTAAGCGAGGCAAGCACGATGGAGGCGGTGCCACTAGGGTATGGTCACCGGAGACGCAGCGGCGAGCGGCAGCAACGACGGAGCTCGTAGGTTCTCGGTGATAGAGAAACAAGGAGCGAGAGGGAAGAGACGTAGGGGTCCAGGAGGACCAGCGGCTCACCGCGAATCGAAGGGAGTCGATGGCGAGGATCGGGGCAGCCAGACAGCGTCGGTAACATCGATGGAGATGGCGGCCTGAGTTGGAGAAGATGACCCGATGCCGTCGATCTGTAGCGCCCTGTCTTTATTCCTTATGCGAGGATGATCCTCCAGACACGGCGAAGCTCATGGCGACATCAGCAGGGCATGGGGAGGCCGGAGATGGCAGGACGCCGGCGGTTCTGTGAGGATATGGTTTCGGCCTGGGGAGGAGAACACGAGAGGGAGATCGAAAGAGAGAGGGGAAATGGATGAGGGCGAGAGAGATGTGCCACGATGTTCTTATACACCCTCGGAGCTTGACGGACGGCGGGATGCAGGAAGCGGGATCAACGGCGGCACCGGCGACAGACAGTTGTCTGCCTGTCTAGAGGAAGACGACAGGAGGAACCAGTGAAGGGGTATTGGCCCTAGGCTGCACGTGGGCTGGCTGCGGCCTACGGCTGCTGCAGGCGAGCGGAAGGAAAGGGGAGAGAAGAGAGAGGGCGAGCTGGGCTAGGCCTACTAGGGTCTGGCTGCTGTTTTTATTTGCAAAACATCTTTTCTTTTTCTGTTTTGTGTTTTTCTCTTTGTATTTCATTTTGAAATCTGTTTTGAATAATTTCAAAAATACCAGAACATTTGTAAAATATATAAAAGATTGTGGGGCCCTTTTATTCATTTTGGGCTCCAATAGTTTTGATAGTTTTTTCAAAATATTCAAAACCTCTTTGAATTGTTTTCAAGGAGAGAGGGAAACTAGGGTTTAAGTATTTACTTGAATTTCTTTGATGCACAATTTAAGATAATGCTCATGAATGTGCAAACAAAACCCTAATTACTATTTATTAAAAACTGGGGTGTTACAGTCATGTTTTTAGTAGTGGATTTGTGTTGAGATATTATTCAATGGTTTAGTATTCAAGTTGTGGTGCTATTCTTCTAGTGGTGTCATGTGAACGTCGACTTCATGATACTTCACCATTTATGGGCCTAGGGGAATGCATTGTGTATTTGGCTACTAATTGTGTGGTTGCCAAAGTGATAGAAACCTGAACCCCCGTTAGGACACCATTGCATAAGGGAGCGTAGGATCTTAGAGTTTAAGGCTGTGGTTAGGTTTATATCTTAATTACTTTCCTGTAGTTGCAGATGCTTGCAGAGGGTTTAATCACAAGTATGTATTAGTCCAAGTAAGGTTAGTACATTAGCACTGGTTCACCCACACACCACTTAAAACACCAAAGAAGGGTACTTAGCTATTTGAAGCGAAAGCACTTGACAGAATTCTCATGTGTCCTCGAGAACGTTTGGTCTTTATAAGTATTTCCACCGGATTGTCCTTTGCTAAGAAAGGATTGGTCCACTTGCTGCAGTTGTTCGTTGTCTTTATTACTTGCACTTTGTTTTCTTGCTTTATCAGAAAACCCCTAAAAATATGTTTGCTAAGTATTTACAGATATTTCCTGCTCCATACCACTAGTCAATAGCTTTTGCTCCTTGTTGGGATCGACACTCCTATTTATCGAAAGTACTACGAAACAACCCCTATACTTGTGGGTCATCAAGACTATTTTCTGGTGCCGTTGCCGGGGAATGAAGCGCTATTGAACAGTGGAACTGGTAAATGAAACTTCTACTGTGAGTATTGCTTTTTGTTCCTGTTTGTTACTTTATTTCCAATATGGATAACCCACTTGTTTTTCTGTTTGGGAAAACTACTACCACTGTTAGGGTAGTAGATGAGTCACCACTTGTTGAGATAGATCCTTATAAGATACCTACAAGTATTGTTGATCGTGTTATGGATAATTATTATTTCGGGGATGGAACTGTCCACCCTGGTGACCACTTGCTTTTTATCCTTTAATTATGCGGGTTATTTAAGTGTGCAGGTATCACAACTGAACAGGTGAAGAAGAAGTTACTCTATATATCCTTGAAAGGGAGAGCTGAAGAATGTATAAGTTGATGAAGAATGGACAATCCATGGAATGGGAGGAAATAGTGCCTCTCTTTTATTCTAAATTATATTCTCCTAGTGAAATTCATAAGGATGGGATCTGATATATAACTTTTGGCCTCGTGATGGAGAGAGTATAGCTCAAGCTTGGGGGAGATTGAAGTTACTAATGGTTAAATGTCCGGGGGATCACCCCCGGGTAGGCTAACCGGACAAGATACAAGCAGCATAACCCACCAGCTGGCTAGGAATCCGGACGGAAGAAACTCAAGACAGACTAGGAGGAAGGCCAAACGAAGACCAGGATGGCAAACCAGTCAGCCGGATAAAAATCATCACCCAGGGCAGCTAGCCGGCTGGATCGTGCCAACCGGGTAGAGTTAGACATACCAAGAGCGAACCGGCAGAACTACGAGCCGAATAAGACAGCACGTTGCAGACGCTTAGCCAAATGGGTCTAACCATCTGGTCAAGACAGAATAGCCGTCTAGGGCAACCTAGCCGGACCTTCAAGGAAGATGGGTGACGTAGGGCACAGTACCATGTATCCCTGGCAGGCAGAAGGACAGACACAACGACACCAGCGCCGGAGGAGCCGGCCCTTACCCGTGCTGGGCGGGAACAGGGGTCGCCAGCCATGTCGGCCGGGGCGGCCTCCATTGTTTCTGTGTCGGTCGGGGCGGCCTCCACTATTCGTGTGTCAGCCGGGGGGCGCGGCATTATACCAGATGTCAGGGAGGCAGAACACTATATTGGAATAGTCAGCTGGGCCCTCCTGCACTACTAGAGAAAACGCTATAGCAGACATGCTTATAGGAGGCACATTTAGACCATATGGGCCTCCTATAAAATAGGAGAGGCACACACCTTCTCCATGCGTCTCTAGTATAAAAATAGGCGAGGCGCATATGATAAGAATGTGCCTCCTATAATCCTTGTACGGACGAAATCAAGTACCTCTAGATTATGTGAGGCGCATTCTAGCATATGCGCCTCCTATATATCAGATAGGCGAGGCGCATATGGGCAGAATGCGCCTCACATAATCTGTGTGGGCCCGTGTGTTGGTAGGTTCTCGAATATGGGAGGCACATATGGTAATATGCGCCTCCTATATTTGATAATATGCGAGGCACATATGGTCATACGTGCCTCTAGTGACTCCTGCGGGCCCGGGTGGAGGTAGGTGGTCACATAGGCGAGGCGCATATGGTCATACGTGCCTCTAGTGACTCCTGCGGGCCCGGGTGGAGGTAGGTGGTCGCCTAGGCGAGGCACATATTGCTATATTCTCCTCCTATAGTTTGAATTATAGGAGGCACATATTGTGCAATACGCGCCTCCTATAACCTGGCACCACCTTTTTCCAGCTTTTTGCACATGGAGCCAACTACCACCCCACTCACTTGTCTCACTTCTTCCTCCTCCACCAAGATAAATCTGGTCGCACTCCTCCTCCTCCCCACCTCAGTTCCCCCATTGATTCACCATAGAAGCTCGCGCAACCTTCATTGGTTGACACTCATATGTAAGTGAAGCCTCTTGCTCCTCTAGAGTGCGCCTCAAGTAACTCATGCGGGCCCGGGTGGAGGTAGGTGGCCGCATAGGCAAGGCGCATATGGTCATATGCGCCTCCTTTAGTTCGAAGTATAGGAGGCACATATGGAGCAATATGTGCCTCCTATAGTTTGAAGTATAGGAGGCACATATGGAGGAATATGCGCCTCCTATAACCAGATTCATATTCGAAACAGCCACCTACCACACCTATATAACACCTACCACCTCTCTTCCTTATCCTTCTCCTCCACCTCTCCTCCTTCTCCTTCTCCTCCATCTCTCTGTGTTCTCCCCTTATCCTCCTCCTTCTCCACTCTCCTCCTCCTCCTCTTTTTTCGGCGACCTTCTCCTCCTCCGGCGACCTCCTCCTCCTCCGGCGGCCACTCCGTCCATGGCCTCCACAACCACACTGACCATCTCCTCCTCCACCTCCGGCGATGACCTCCGATGGCCTCATCCTCCTCCACCATCTCCGGTGATCCCCATGGACATGGCCTCCTGCACATGCCTGCAGTGGTAGGTTATCGCCACGGGCATGGTCTCCGACGAAATACTGGCCAGATCTAGATCTGGCCGCCTTTTTGTTGAAAGTCAAAAATAATATACGAGGCGCATTCGAATCAATATGTGCCTCGCATATGCACAATATAGGAGGCGCATATGCAGAGTATAGGAGGTGCATATCAATATGTGCCTCACATATGCAGAATATAGGAGGCGCATATCGATATGCGCATCGCAGATGTGAAGTATAGGAGGAGCATCTCGCATAAAAAATAGGCGAGGCTCAAAGCTAGAGGCGCATACGATATGAGCCTCGCATATGCTTTTAGGTGCGCCTCACATAAGGTTTTCTCTAGTAGTGCTGTGGGACCCGCCAGTCGGCATCATCTTTGCCCATGCCGCCTCGGCCTATATAAGGGGTGGCAGGGCATTGTAGCGAGGGTTAGACTCACATTCTCTATTATCTAGACCCGATATAGCTCGAGGAGCATTGTAGTTCGTTGTGTTCATCCTCTTAGTTAGATCGGCAGGAGTAGGAGCTTTACCTCACCCCGAGGGATCTGAACCTGGGTACATCTTCTATCCTCGACACTTGCATGTTCCCAATCCCCCTTGTGGATGCCGTCGCTCGCCTCCCTGCTCGCTCCCACACATCTTTCTAGCCTTCTCAAGCTTTGCCGTTTCCATAACGATGACAGTTGGCGCCCACCATGGGGCCCAGATGGCAGCGACCGGAGTTACGTTCTGCACGGGACTCCGCACTTCATCCGGCAAGTGCGTGGCTTCCGGCCTCGTCCTCACGCTGGGAAAGTTCGACCACGCTATCAACAATGCGCACTACTTCGCCGGTGCCAGTTTCCCGGCTTGCGGCTCTGTCCTGCTGTTCGGCGACCTGCCCATCTATGTCGCCACCGTGCCAGAGGGTTTTCCTCGGGAGATTACCTCCCGCATCGAGCCGTTGCCCTCAGCCGGCAGCGCGCTCGTCGTGTCCCGCACCGTGGAGGTGATGATGGTTGGCTCCAGCCATAGCCGCCGTCCCCCTCTCGAGCGCGGCAATGACCAAGGCGGTCCGTCCACTCCGGTGCGCGAGGAAGGCATGGTGGACGAAGTTATCGAGGAACTCCTCGAGCTGGTTAACCCCGGGGAAAACCCGGAGAAGGCTATGGCCAAGATGGAGGCAGCGCGAGAGCGTTTGCTTTAGCAGGCGCAGAGCTTGGCATCCACCAAGTACCGAATGGAGAGCAACATTCACGAGTATCACCGCGCCCACGGCCTCACCCCGGCTAACGAAGATCCTAGCCGGCTAAGCTTCGTGCAACGTCGTGGGGGAGAGTTGGGCGCCTGCTTCCAGCATGATCTCGAGCCGGCTTCCCGCACGTACTTCCCACCACCCATGTATGACACCACGGTCAAGAATGTCCGGGCGGCACGAGCCATCACAGAGGACCTACCTCACTTGGAAGGGGAGGAAATGATGCGTCAGTTCCAGCGAGTGCAGCACCTGCTACGTGTGGCCGACGAGTAGGCTGAAGCCGCATGGATCGCGTTCGATGTAGGAGCCGGTTCCCGTGGGAATCTCCCGGCTAGGAACAGCCGGGGAGGACCTCGCCAGACCGAGTTTTCCATGTCTCTGGGTCAGCAACCCCCGCGCTCCAAGCGTCGCCAGTCCGGCAGCTTCCAACCTCGTGGTGAGCAGGGTGCCACGAGCCACCCACCACCGCCTGGTTAGAACCCCCTCCACCGCCTCCAGCATCCCGCCTCACTGGCCGGGTGGGAGCTCCCAATCCGGTTGAGACGTATACGCGCAACCGCATGGACCTTCTGATGGAGGCTTGCATCACTGAGGAGGAGGACGCAATCAGTCCAATGTGCTTTGGGCCGCGCATCCAGAAGGAGCCCTTCCCCGACAAGCTTTCCCTGCCACGGGACACCCCCAAGTATGACAGCATCATGAAGCCGGAGGACTGGCTAACCGACTACGTCACTGCAGTTGAAATCGCCCATGGCAACAAGCGCGTGGCGGTTAACTACATCCCGCTCATGCTGACCGGCTCGGCAAGAACTTGGCTCAACAGCCTCGTGCCCAACATCATCAACGCCTGGCCGGATTTCGAGAAAGTCTTCATCCGGAACTTCAACGGCATGTACAAGCGCCCAGGCAGGCCCCGCGATCTTTCTCTGTGCGTCCAAGGAGACCGCGAGTCGGATCGTGCGTACCTCGCGCGTTGGACCGAGCTACGCAACTCCTGCGAAGGGGTGGTGGAGAACCAAGAAATTGGTTTCTTCATCGAAGGGTGCCGCGAAGGCACGATGCTACGTCACTAGCTGCTGTGCGACGAGCCCAAGACCATGGCGGAGATGTTGACCGTGGTCGACCATTATGCCATCGTGGACACGGCAATGAAGAAGCCGCTCCAGGTAAACACGGAAGGACGGCCGGTTCCCACCGATCTGGCTCGAGAGAAGCATACCGGCCAAGGCGAAGATGTCGGCTCGTCCAGGCGGCACAGCAACGACAGCCGCTACAAGGGCAAGCGCCCGGTTGAGCAGCAAAGCCCGCGCTACCACCAGCGGCAAGTCAATGCGGTGCAGGGCGCGCCATCTCACAACGACAAGAGGCAGAGGAATGCCTTCACCTTCGAGAAGATGTTCGATGGACCCTGCAAGTACCATAGAGGCGCCAAGCCAGCTACGCACACCACTCGGCAGTGCAGCTGGACTCGGCAGATCAAGGAGCAGACTGGCTTACCTCCTCTGCCCACACCCCCTCCCGGCGGACCCCCACCATCGGCTAGGGCAGCCGGCAACAACCACGGCAACGGAGGCTACCCCTAGTAGCATGAGAACTACCACATATTCGAGGCCGAGCCGATCGACAATCGCGGCCGGAAGCAGCGCAGTGCGAAGGTGAACGCTGTCGTCCCCCCGGTTCCCCTGCGCCTCAACTGGTCGGAAACTCCCATCACTTGGAGCCAGGCGAACCAGCCGGATCTACTCCCGAATCCCGGGGGCTACGCGATGGTGCTTGACCCCCTCGTCATCTCCGACGTGCGCACCTGCCGGTTCTCGTGTGTGCTAGTGGATGGTGGGAGCAGCCTCAACCTTCTCTACCGGTCCTCCATGGAGAAGTTGGGCATCCAGGAGTGCGACCTATAGCCCTCGACCACTGTGTTCCACGACATTGCGCCTGGGACACCGTGTATCCCTGGATGTCATATTCGGCTCGGAGGACAACTTCTAGCGCGAGCCAATCTGGTTCGAGGTGGTCAACCTTGCCAGCATCTACCATGTCCTTCTTGGGCGTCCTGCCCTCGCAAAGTTCATGGCGGTCCCCCACTATGCATACCCCAAAATGAAGTTGTCGGGGCTGAATGGTGTGATCACTATGGGCGGTTGCTACAGACGGTCCATGGCTTGCGCGAAGGAAGGCGCCAAGATAGCGGAGTCCTTGCTCATCGCCGAGGAGAAGCGCGAGATGATGCGCAATGTTGCCATGCTGCAGCAGGAGGTGCCGGCTAGCATGAAGTCGGCTGGGTACATTGTGTTCTAGCTGTCTAAGGGGACCAGGCAGATCCCGCTCGACCCGGCTGAACCCTCCAAGTGCGTCACCATTGGTGCCGGCTTGGACATCAAATAGGAAAGCGCGCTCATCGACTTCCTCCGTGAGAATCGGGACATCTTCGCATGGTCTCCCAAAGACACGTCGGGTGTGCCGAGGGAGTTCGCCGAGCACTCTCTTCATGTGCGTCCTTACACCAAGCCAGTCAAGCAGCCCCTCCGTTGCCTCGCGGAGGACAAGAGGAAGTTCATCGGCAATGAGATCGCCCGGATACTTGCTGCCGGCTTCATCATGGAGGTGTACCACCCGGACTGGCTGGCCAACCCAGTCCTGGTGTTGAAGAAGCACAAGATCTGGCGCATGTGTATCGACTACCCGAGCCTGAACAAGTCCTGCCCGAAAGACCCCTTCGCCATGCCCCGTATTGATCAAGTGATTGACTCTACGGCTGGCTGCAATTTGCTTTCCTTCCTTGATTGTTATTCTAGCTATAATTAGATTCGGCTGAATCCGGCTGATCAATTAAAAACGTCGTTCATCACACCGTACGGGGCTTACTGCTATGTAACCATGCCATTCGGACTGAAGAATGCAGGTGCTACCTATCAGCGTTGCATGCAGAAATGCTTGCACTCGTAGATCGGCCGGAATGTGCACACGTACGTGGATGATGTCATCATCAGGAGAAAGGAGAAGCATACCCTGCTGGAAGGTCTCGGCGAGACATTCGCGAACCTCCGTCGGTACCAGATGAAGCTGATCCCGGAGAAGTGCGTGTTTGGCGTGCTAGCCGGACAACTCATCGGTTTCCTCATGTCGAGCTGGGGAATCGAGGCCAATCCGGAGAAGATTGTGGCCATCGAGAGGATGTAGCCGCCTAAGAGCTTTCTCGGTGTCCAGAAGTTCACCGGCTGCTTGGCTTCCCTCAGCCGATTCGTAAGCCTTCTTGGGGAGAAGGCCCTGCCACTGTACTAGCTGATGAAGAAGACTGACAAGTTCACTTGGACGGCTAAGGCGGATTCCGCATTCCACGACATCAAGCGCATGCTGTCCACGGCGCCGATTCTCGCCACGCCGGCTGCGAAGGAGCCGATGCTTATCTACATAGCCGCCACCAACCGGGTCATCAGCATCGTCCTATCGGTGGAGCGCCGCGAGGAAGGCAAGACCCAGCCTGTCCAGATACCCATCTACTACCTCAGCGAGGTGCTATCCCTCTCCAAGCAGAACTACCCCCACTACCAGAAGATGTGCTACGGCGTGTACCTGTCTTGCAAGAAGGTCAAGCACTACTTCCAAGAGCACCCGCTCACCTAGGTGTCCACCGTGCCGTTAGGCGAAATCTTTGGCTACAAGGACGCCACAGGGCGGGTAGCTAAGTGGGCCATCGAGCTAGCCGCCTATAGCATCCGGTAAGAGCAGCGGATCACCATCAAGTCCCAAGCGGTGGCGGATTTCTTCGTCGACTGGGCGAAGAGCCAGTACCTGCCGCCAGTACCAGATTCTGACTACTGGAGACTACACTTCGACAGCTCGAAGATGTGCGGGGGATTGGGAGCTGGCATCGGGCTCACCTACCCAAGGGAGACCGGTTGGAGTACGTGTTGTAGATCCACTTCATCGCATCAAACAACGTCGCCGATTATGAGGCTCTTGCGCACGGGCTCCAGCTCGCGAAAGACATCGGCATCCGCCGGATCCTTTGCTTAGGTGATTTGGATCTGGTGGTGCAGCAAGTATCCGGTGAATGGGACGTGCGGGATGCCAACATGGCCCTGTAACGGTTCTACATCCAGCTGCTCAGTGCTGGTTTCGAGGGATGCGAATTCCACCACGTCCTCTGTTCCAACAACGAGGCGGCCAACGCGCTCGCGCGAGTCAGATCCACCAGAGCAGCTATCCCGCCCGGAGTGTCCTTGGAGCATCTTCGCGAGCCCATCATGACCCCCTCTCCAGAATCCGAGTCCATCATCTGGGTAGCAGACCCGGGGGCTGCCGGCTCGAAAGAGCCGGGCCCCGCTATTGTGCCCCGGGCTCGAAAGCCCTGAGGGCTGCCTCCTCAGGCAAGCCATCATCGAGCAAGGAAATATGCCCGGGGGCTGCCGACTCGGGCATCCCGCCCGGCCGCCCTCCGGATGTGCTGCAGATCGTGCCGGCTAGCATCTTCACCATCCGGGAAGTTCCATCCTGGGCCCAGCCCTTCATGAACTACCTCCTCAACGACAAGCTCCCAGATTATGAGGTGGAGGCAAGGCAGATCCGGCGCCGCGCGCACACGTACACCATCATCAACAAGGAGATGTACAAGCGCAGCGCCGCAGGCGTCTTACAGCGGTGTGTCGACGTGGATACCGGCTATCGACTGCTGAAGGAGATCCACCAGGGGAGTGTGGTCACCACGCTTCATCTCACACCCTGGTATTGAAGGCAATGCGCCACGAATTCTACTGGCCCACCTTCGCAGAGGACGCAGACCAGCTGGTTCGTGCGTGCAACGGGTGCCAGCGGTTCGGCCGACTAAGGCACATGCCGGCTTATGCACTCAAGACCATCCCGATTACCTGGCCCTTTATGGTTTGGGGGCTGGACATGATCGGCCCCTTCAAGCAAGCTCGACCCGGCATGACTGACTTGCTGGTGGTGGTGGACAAGTTCACCAAATGGATCGAGGCAAAGCCGATCTGGAAGCTGGACGGCGCAACCGTCATCACCTTCTTCCGCGACATCTTCATCCGGTTTGGCTACCCCCATAGCATCATCACCAACAACGACACGAACTTCGCCAAGGGGGCCTTCGCCCGGTTCTGCCACAACAAAGGGATCCGACTGGACCTTGCATCCGTCGCTCACCCACAGTCTAATGGGCAAGTGGAAAGCTCAAGCCCCAGCTGATCAAGCCCCTTGAACAATCACCCGGCTGCTAGATCGAGGAGCTTCCAGCTGTGCTCTGGAGTCTCTGCACCACCCCGAACAGATCAACCGGCTTCACCCTGTTCTTCCTCACATATGGCTCAGAAGCAGTCCTAGCGGCATACATTGAGTTCGACTCACCCTGCAAGCTCCTTTACACGGAGAAGGAGAACAAGGAGGCAATGGAGGATAGCGTGGACCTTCCCGAGGAGACCCGTGAACTGGCCTTGTCCAAATCGGCTATCTACCAGCAAGGGCTGCTCCGGTATCACTCCAACCGCATCCAGCCCGTGACATTCTGGGAAGGTGACCTGGTGCTCCGGCTAATACAAGACACGAAGGGCATGCACAAGTTGTACCCTCCGTGGGAGGGCCCTTTCATCATCAGCAAGGTGCTGCACAACAACTCCTACTACCTCATCCACGCGCATCCACCGCGCAAGAATAAGATGGACAAGTCGGACAAGGAGACAGAGCGGCCGTGGAATGCAGACCTGCTCCGACCATTTTACACTTAGTGGCAAAATCAGTGTATGTATCTGAAACCCTAAACAAATGAAATATATGGAACCCCGGCTGTGCTCGGGGGCTCCTTGCCAGACATTCTGTTGTTATTTGTTTCTGATTAAAACCTGAAATGTTTTTCCGGCTTCCATTGACCCCCAATCGCGAGGGCTCGCCGGTTGGCCCGCCCTACCAAATCTGTAAACCAACTGAGTAGTGTGCGATGGTGCCGGAGGCACACTCTTCGTCTCAGCTACAGACCGCAACCCGGCTGTCCGGCTAGCAAGAGCAAAAGCCCGTGGGCACCCCACACGAAAAACGGTGAAGGATGCGACAGATCGGACATTCCGGCCATGTGCCTAGTTTGTGTTTTTCGGCTGCTAAGCCTCTAGTACCATGCGTGATGTATTGTCAGCTCCCTTCGACTCCGACTCCAGTCCGCAACCCGGCTGTACGGCAAGGTGCAGCGTAAACAGCATTACGCACACGAAAGTGATAAATTCGGTTCGGATAATAAAATACCGCCTAAAATGACAACATACTGATAAGAGATCATTTTTGTACGTTTATTTTTAGCACAAATCGCACCGAGTCGGATATCAAAAGCAGGGAAGATTCGAAGTACCCATCTGCGGTAGCCACTCCGAATCTCGGGGGCTACACCTAGTGGGTGCGCTGGCGCGCCCCCACTGGAAGCATGCGGCATCCGGCTAAAGGGTGTGTCAGCCGGACGGAGAGAAAGGACAAGGACAGACAGAACACAAAGGCGCCACCCGCCCGATCGAACCAAGCACCGCTAGTCGGGCACGTCAGACGGACCTAGCCAGAAAGAGGAAAGAAAGAAAGAGAAAGATAGAAAAAGTAAATATGAGATAAGATAAGGAAAGTAATAGAGAAAAAGGTCCAGGGAAACGGCCAAGCGCGCATAGTCAGATTGCGGTGCAGCTTCCCCAATTCGGCTACGCGAGGGACAGTCGGAAAGGCAAGGCGAAAGTGCAGATAGTCGCCAAGTCAGAAGATGCAAGACGCAAGTAAAGGTTCACAAAAGTGCAAGACAAAGGCAAGATAATGCCGGCTAGGCTGGACCAGCCGGATAAGCCAATCGATCGAGGCATAAAGATAGTGGGTGCACGAAGGTGAACTCAGATAGGCAGATTAATTAAACGGGAGAGGACGAAGCCTCCGCATACCCAGATTGTTCACCAACACAAACTACCAAAAACTAAAGTTATTTACAGTTCCACGCGGCATCCCGGTGTCTTCCTCTTCAAGCATTAGGTGCCTTGTCATGGGGAGCGGTCAAGCCGGCCACGCCCGACTGGGAGGACGCCTCCACGACATCTGCTCCCGCACCATCGGTTCCTGCACTTCCCTAACTGTCGTGAGCACCTCATCGATGTCGGCATAGCCGGCGATCGTGATGGCAGTGGAGCGAAGTCCGGGGTAGGCCCGGCGCACGGCAGCAAGGTCCGCGCCGGCTCGAAAGCCGTCCACCAGCTTGTCGAGTCGGGCATCCTTGTACCAGGAGAGCACAAGGGCCAGCGCCATCTCAGAGCTGACGCGAGCGACCAGGTCATGCAGCCGGTCAACGGTAGTTGGTGCGTCTCCTAGCTTGATCGCCAGGGCCCCCATGGTCTCCGGCAGAAGTTCTCCTGGGAAGACCAAGTCGTGGATGCCGGCCGCGGCTTTGCACAGGTTGGCGGCGTCCTCTCCGAGCTGCTCCACCTAGTCCCAGATGGACGCCTTCTCACCCGGTGCAACGTGTTGCACCCGGTCGTAGGCAAGGGCATCTACTTGGGGGTAGAAGCCTTGTGATTAGAATGGGGCAAGTAAAAAAAGCAACCCGGCAAGAAGCAGTCGGATGAAAAAATGGCACAGATAGAAAAACTTACCCTTCACCATGAGGCCGATGTCCATCAGCTCGCCCTCGAGGAACTCTGTGTGCTCCTTTAGCCAGGTGGTCTCCTTGTCCAGGAGGTCGAAGGCGGTGGCCCGGCTGGCGAGGGCATCATCCCACTCCTTGAGGGTGGCCTCCAGCTGGTTCACCTTGTTGTGCCACTCCTTGTTCTGGAACTGGAGCACGGCGTTGTCCCGGCTGAGATGCATGTTTGAGCGCTTCAGCCGGTTAATTTTGCATTGCACGCAAACCATGACGGCTGCAGCACGTGGGAAAGAGCACAAGTTAGAAGATGGCCAGAAGCAGAACAGAGCAAAAATAAATGCAAGAGAGAGCATTGGGAACAACTTACTTCGCGCGGTCCCTCGCGCCGCGGCCAGCTACTTCGTGGCGTCCTCGTTGGCGCCGGCCTGCGTCTCCAGGAGCTGCTTGACCTCCGCGAGCCTGACCTCGAGGTTCACCATGAGGTTTTGCAGGGAAGATCCCGCCTCCGCCTGCAAAGGTGCCAGCGGTCCGGCTAAAGCAGCCAGAGTGTCGCGGATGGCCGCCTTCCACTGCGTCGTCGCCTCGTTTTCCGAGTCGACATCCTCCACAATCACTGTGTCCTTGCCAGCGACCGAGCCTCCTGCGCCGGCTGACGAGCCCCCACCCGGGCTAGAAGCCGCACCCGGCTGGCTCACCATGCGCTCGGGCGCGACGGGATTCGGCTGGGCGGCGGCTGCCGGCTCTAGAGGGGGGCATGTTGTCAGTCGCAGGAGGCAGAGCGGACGTCTCAGGGGCATCCGGCGGAGGAGGAGGGTCATGAGGCGGTGAGAAAGAAGGCGCGCTACGAGCCGGGATCGCAGCAAAGGAAAGAACGGCGCTGCGAAAGAAAGGAAAGATCAGAACAAGAACAAAGCCAGATGCAGAAAAGAAAGAAAGAAGACATGCGCAAGGTGTTGGAGATATGCCCTAGAGGCAATAATAAAAGTGGTTATTATTATATCTTTGTGTTTATGATAAATATTTACATTCATGCTATAGTATTATTAACCGGAAACATTAATACTTGTGTGATTTGTAAACTAAATTAGAGTCCCTAGTAAAGCCTCTTTGAAATACTAGCTTGTCGGTTAATAGATGATCGTGGTTTCCCGATCATGAACATTGAGATGTTGTTAACAACAAGATCATATCATTAGGAGAATGGTATGATGGACATACTCCTATAGATAAGCGTAGCATTAAAGATCAAGTCATTTCAATAGTTCGTTTGCTATAAGCTTTCTGATACATAGTAACCTAATTCCTTCGACCATGAGATCATCCTAATCACCAGCACTAGAAGGATGCTTTGACGACATCAAACACCACACCGTAACTGGGTGGATATAAAGGTGGCATTGAGTGTTCGGAAAATATGTGTTGAGGCACATGGATCAAGAGTGGGATTTGTCCATCCATATGACGGATAGATATACTATGGGTGTTGGGCCACGCAGAGATGAAACAAAACTTTTCCTCTAACGTGGTGATCCCAAGATCTAGCCGAGGTAGAAGGCCACGAGGTTTACCACTAGACGCGTAGTTGCGGATTACTGATGAAGCGCGTCAGTTGATGCAGTGCAGACCTCATGATCCGACCGTCCTGGTGCTAATCGTACAGCACCTCTGCTGGTATCCACACGTACAAGGAGGAGCGCCGGCGGCGAACTGCTAGATTCGTTACGGCGGCAGGACTGCTGTGGAGCTAGGGTTTCCAACACATGGAATGATCTAACCGAACAACGATTAACCCTTCTGGGTTGCGGTGATCCACTATATATAGAGAGTGAATGTGGGCTCTGCTTGCGCGACCCATTCACTAAAGCCCATATAACATTAGTCACCGTGAGTCCAACTCACTAACTCAGTCCTAATCTGGCTCAGGTCCAACCCAACCAGATTACCGGTTCAGATCCAATCCGAACTTGCTCCCTCTCTTAAGTGTGTGACCCCGCAGGCTCATGGCTACTTGGACACAATTGGAGTCCGACTCTCAATCGATCAATCGGTAGCGGCTCCTAGCAGAACGTGCCGACTCATAAGTACCAAAGAGTCATCACGACTTGCCTTTCCAATGTGACTTACGTCCGAGTCCCTTTTGCCTCACGATATACCTTGTCAAACTATAGGAGAATATTTGTCATCCCTTAAATAGTCCGACTCTCTTCTCGATCCGAGATAAGTGATTAACCCTACTAACTCTTAGTCGATCGCCTCGGTTAACACTTAACCGAGTCGTGCATGGCCATGCTTTCTGAATCATATCTCACGGGATGGCCCCGAGAATATCTCTCCAAGTGGAGGGGCAAAATACCATCTTGGTTATTCACATCATGCAGCTTGATTCTCAGTCGACCCGAACTCTGCCTTTATAACTGCCCAGTTACGGATCAGCATTTGACAGAACCTAAGTCTGTGATCCTCAACTCGGACTATGCAATAACCTCAGGTCTAAGGATTACATTGATTGATATATACAAATGACAACTTGTTCATTGTACCTCAATATGGGTCAATCCGACTCGCTAAACTCTTTAGCCGAATCTGTGTAAGTTGGAATAGCATCTCCATGCCCATGACAAGTGGAACCGAGTCATCAAGCCAACTTTCAAATTGGTCTAAGTTGTGTGTCCAGCACAACCTCAATGACCAAGGATATTTAGTACAAACAACATGAATGCATAGTTACACAACCGAATCACATATTCAATGACACACATCAGATGTTTATACAAGGACAACTTAATAACTTTATGAATACAATGGGAAATCTCATCATACATGATTGCCTCTAGAGCATATTCCAAACAGTCTACCACTTGCACTAGAGTCAATCTTCTAACATCACACGTCTAGGCATCTAATGCCCATGGCTCTCAGGTGCGCCTCATGCTTCGGCTGTGGTAACGGCTTTGTCTACGGGTCCGCAATATTTGCATCTGTGTGTACCTTGCATACGTTGATATCATCCTGATCCACAAACTGGCGAATCAGGTGGTACCGCATGAGTATGTGCTTGTTCTTCTGGTTCTGTCTAGGTTCCTTGGCTTGTGAAATAGCACCATTGTTGTCACAATACACGTCCAACGGATTGGACGAGCCCTGAACCACACCAAGATCCATGAGGAAATTCCTCATCCAAACAGCTTCCTTTGCTGCCTCCGAGGCGGCAATATACTCAGCCTCTGTTGTAGACGCAGACACAGTCTCTTGCTTGGAACTCTTCCAGCTCACATCACCACCGTTTATAATAAACACGTATCCAGATTGCGAACGAGAATCATCAGAGTCGGTAAGATAACTCGCATCCGTGTAACCCTTTACACTGAGTTCATCTTCACCACCATAAACCAAGAACATATCCTTAGTCCTTCTCAAGTACAGGATATTTTAGCCGATGTCCAGTGGATTTCTCCAAGATCAGCCTGGTATCTGCTCACAACACTTAGAGCATATGAAACATCCGACCTAGTACAAATCATGGCCTACATGATGGATCTGACTGCAGAAGCATACGGAATCGCACTCATCCGACTTCGCTCATCAGTTGTCGAAGGAAACTGAGTCTTGCTAAGTTTTACACCATGGGACATTGGTAAGAACCCCTTCTTAGACGATTACATGTTGAACTTCTTCAACACTTTGTCCAAAAAATTACTCTGACTCAATCCAATGAGCCTCCTTGATCTATCTCTATAGATCCAGATTCCGAGGATGTATGTTGCCTCACCCAAGTCTTTCATTGAGAAACTCCTTTCCAATGATTCCTTGGTTTCTTGCAACATCTGGACATCATTTCCAATCAGTAATATGTCATCCACATATAAGATTAGAAAGTTTACTTTGCTCCCACTAAACTTCTTGTATAAACCAGAATCATGATCACTCTTGATGAAGCCAAACGATTTGACTACCTCATCAAAGCGAATATTCCAACTCCGAGATGCTCTCTTCAACCCATAGATGGATTTATAAAGTTTATATACTTTGTCAGCATTAGCCGGATCGACAAAACCCTCGGGATGTATCATATACACGTCCTCGGTTAAATTTCTATTAAGGAAAGCTGTTTTGACATCCATCTGCCATATCTCATAGTCGAAATTGGACGCTATAGCTAACATGATCCGAACTGAATTAAGCATCGCTACGGGCGAGAAAGTCTCGTTGTAATCAACTCCTTGAACTTGTCGGAACCCTTTCGCGACAAGGCGTGCTTTATAGACGGAAACATTTCCATCCATATCAGTTTTCTTCTTAAAGACCCATTTGCACTCGACGGGTCTTGCACCGTCTGGCAGATCAACCAAGTTCCAAACTTGATTTTCATCCATGGACTTTAACTCGGATCTCATGTCTCCAAGCCATGAATCGGAATCAGATCCCACCATCGCTTCCGAATAATTTGCCGGCTCATCACTGTCTAACAGTAATACATCACGAACACTTCGTAATCTTTCCGATCTTCGTAGTACAGGTGCTGCTTCCGGCTCAGCTACCACGACCGGCTCAACCTCCAAGGTTTTCTCTGACTCGCTACTAGCCGGTTCCTCTCGAATTTCTTCGAGCTGCACCGTGCTCCCACTTACTCCTCGACTGAGAAACTCTTTCTCAAGGAAGACACCGTTTCGAGCGATAAACACTTTGACCTCTTCTCGGTTGTAGAAGTAGTAAACCAAGGTTTCCCTCGGATACCCCACAAAAATACACTGATTCAACTTGGCTGTAAGCTTGTCCGACTGAAGTTGCTTGAAAAATGCTTCACAACCCCAAATCTTAAGAAAAGACAAACTCGGATTTTTGCCTGTCCACATCTCATGCGGTGTCTTCTCTACCGATTTTGATGGTACTCTGTTTAATGTGAACGCCGCTGTTTCTAGACAATAACCCCAAAATGATAAAGGTAGATCTGTCCGACTCATCATTGATCGTACCATGTCCAACAAGGTTCGATTCCGCCTTTCCGAAACACCATTCCTTTGCGGCGTTCCTGGCGGAGTAAGTTGGGGAACTATTCCACAAATTTTCAGATGGTCATCAAACTAATGGCTCATGTACTCGCCTCCTCGGTCCGACCAAAGAAACTTTATTTTCTTGCCGAGTTGATTCTATGCTTCATTCTAGAATTCGTTGAACTTTTCAAAGGCTTCCGACTTATGTTTCATCAATTAGATATATCCATACCTACTCAAATCATCAGTGAAGGTAATGAAGTACTCATAACCACCCCTGGCTGTCGTGCTCATTGGTCCACATACATCACTATGTACTAGTACCAACAAGTCGGACGCCCTTTCACAAATCTTTGCAAAAGGTGTCTTGGTCATTTTGCCGAGTAGGAAAGATTCGCATGTCTCGAACGACTCCAAGTCGAACAAAGTTAGGAGTCCATCATCATGGAGCTTCTTCATGTGTTTCCAACTTATATGACCAAGCCGACAGTGCCAAAATTAAGTCATATTCAGATCATTTGGTTTCAACCTTTTAACATTTATGTTATAAACCGACTCACCATCAAGATTCAAAATAAATAACCCGTCCTGGACGGGTGCAAAGCCGTGAAACATATCATTCAAATACAAAGAACAACCATTATTCTTGATATTCTACCCATAGCCTTGCCTCATCAAACATGAAGCAGAAATAATGTTTCGACTGAGCACTGGAACATAATAACAATTATTCAGTTCCATAATGAATCCAGAAGGTAAATAAAGTTGCATCGTGCCGACTTCCAACGCAGCAACTCTTGCTTTGTTGTCGACTCGAATATCAATTTCTCCTCTTGCTATGCTCCTAGTTCTTACCAGTCCCTGCAACGAGTTGCAGACGTGAATAACTGATCCGGTATCATATACCCAAGAACTATTAGGTGCATCAGCAAGATATATGTCTATAACATTGCAAACAAGTGTACCTAAGTCGGAAGTCATACCTCCACTCTTGGCTTTGTCGGCCAAGTACTTCCTGCAGTTCCTCTTCCAGTGTCCATCCGCCTTGCAATAGAAGCAAGTGGATCCGGCTGAAGGAGATGGTTTAGTCCCTAAGGAAGTGCTTGGGACCGGGTCCTGAGCCTGCTTTCCTCCTGACTTAGCCTTCTTCTTAGTACAAGAACTCTTCTTGAACTTAGCCTTATTCTGCACCATCAACACTTGACTGGCGCCCTTCTTGAGATCCGCCTCTTCCTGCTTGAGCATCCCATGCAATTCAGTGAGCTTCTTATCCATACCATTCATGTGGTAGTTCGAAATGAACTGCCCATATGCACTAGGAAGAGAGTTCAGAATTATATCTGTAGCGAACTCTTCGCTTATGGGGTAGCCAAGCCTCTCCAGAGACTGCACGTAACCAACCATTTTGATCACATGCGGACTCAGTGGATCACCATCCTTAAGCTTGCAACTCAGCAAAGCCTGAGAGACTTGATACCTCTCAGTCTTCGCCTGAGCCTGGAACATACTTTTGAGGCTTTCGATCATATCGTAGGCCTCAACATGCTCGAACTGCTTTTGCAAGTCCGGTTCCATGTGAGCAAGCATAAGACGACTAATATCTGTGGACTCATCCTTAGCCCGACGGTAGGCATTGGTGGCAGCGACAGTCGCATTCTCATTCGGCTCATCTGGAAGTGGGTTGTCTAGGACATGGTCCTTCTTTTCTTGTTTGAGAACAATTCTCATATTTCGATACCAGTTGGTAAAATTCGTGTCGTTCAGTTTATCTTTCTCAAGGATAGTTCTCAACGCAAAACCGGATATCTGAGAGTGACTGCTACTTGGTGCCATGATCTACAACAGAAAATATGCAAAACACTTAAGACATGTATTCATAAAAGAGCAAGCATATTAAATACTTTAATATTTTATGCTCCCACTAGAACCAACACCCCTCCGATGGTTTCTTAGTGATTCAGGATCCTAAATAAGCAAGTCGGCTAGTGAGCTTTAGCATCACCGCTAGCCGCCAAGTGATCTAGGTAGACAACTCCTTGTCAATCGTATCCCATACGACTCCTGTTGGACGGGTGGCATCAGATGCCCCGACTCCCATCCGACCTTTCCTTGAACCCCACAACCGTTGTGATAGACCCGTCTAGCTTACCGAGTGTCTCCGCAGTAAGAGTCCGACTCGAACCCACCTAGTCGGAAAGAATTGGCAGCACCTCAATTTTGTGAGCCCACTACCAAAAATGTCCGACTTGTGATGGTGCAAACACTGGCGGGAAAACCGACTAGACCTTCTTTGAGGGATTAAATTTTACCGACTCTCTAATAGAGGTAAAACTGAGACATAACAATAACACAAAATAAAGCATTTATAATGTGAAATGGTATGGCTCCCTTCATGGCGATCTCCATCTCCACAAAGTCTGTAATCCGACTCGTGCCAACTCTTGTCACTTGCCGTCTTACACCATGTCACCGACATGTACAACGCCTTGCAAGCCTTCCGGGTTCTCCAAACAGCTACACTAGCTTAGTAAAGAAAATTACATAGAGAATCCGACATGCAGGTCGTCATACAATAAAATGACAGCACCTAGGCTCCAGCCGGCTGAAAAAAACCGTGATTCGCAGATCACGTATGGATTACACACATACATCACATGCACATGAACCATACCATTCACAACTTCCTGCAAAAACAAGTTATGCATAGATACAATATCTACCGGCGCTGTGAAACTCGCAACGACATCTAAGGCGCTACGACAGTGTGAAGCCGGCGGTCCCATCTACGATCTCATCTACGATCCGAACATGGATTCCGACCATCGTTCTGATTCGATCAAACTCTTTGATCTTTGATCACCGCTTCTGGATTTACATGTCACAGTCTACCCCGATGGAGGAAGCCGACTGGTAGGGGTATGTCGTTCCACGACCTCAGCAGTATGATCACGGAAATCAGATCTACCATTCCCCGAGTATAGTTGATCCAATCAACCTTGTACAAAACCGATCTATCTCATAGATTGACCACCAAACAGCACATAGATCTCATCTACAGCCAACCGCATATCACATATGCGAGATTTCGAACCTAAAACCAGAAGCTATCGCTCTGATACCACTGTTAGGCCACGCAGAGATGAAACAAAACTTTTCCTCTAACGTGGTGATCCCAAGATCTAGCCGAGGTAGAAGGCCACGAGGTTTACCACTAGACGCGCAGTTGTGGCTTACTGATGAAGCATGTCAGTTGATGCAGTGCAATCCTCACGATCCGATCGTCCTGGTGCTGATCGTACAGCACCTCTGCTGGTATCCACACGTACAAGGAGGAGCGCCGACAGCGAACTGCTAGATTCGTTACGGCGGCAGGACTGCTATGGAGCTAGGGTTTCCAACACATGGAATGATCTAACCGAACAATGATTAACCCTTTTGGGTTGCGGTGCTCCACTATATATAGGGAGTGAATGTGGGCTCTGCTTGCGCGACCCATTCACTAAAGCCCATATAACATTAGTCACCGTGAGTCCAACTCAGTAACTCAGTCCTAATCCAGCTCAGGTCCAACCCAACCAGATTACCAGTTCAGATCCAATCCGAACTTGCTCCCGCTCTTAAGAGTGTGACCCCGCAGGGTCATGGCTACTTGGACACAATTGGAGTCCGACTCTCAATCGATCAATCGGTAGCGGCTCCTAGAAGAACGTGCCGACTCCCAAGTACCAAAGAGTCATGACGACTTGCCTTTCCAATGCGACTTACGTCCGAGTCCCTTTTGCCTTACAATATACCTTGTCAAACTATAGGCGAATATTTGTCATCCCTTAAATAGTCCGACTCTCATCTCGATCTAATATAAGTGATTCACCCGACTAACTCTTAGTCGATCGCCTCGGTTAACACTTAACCGAGTCGTAAATGG
Source organism: Avena atlantica (assembly GCA_910589765.1). NCBI lineage: Eukaryota > Viridiplantae > Streptophyta > Magnoliopsida > Poales > Poaceae > Avena > Avena atlantica. Next base: position 307,180,028 of record OU342736.1, read on the forward strand.
CCATGCTTTCTGAATCATATCTCACGAGAGGGCCTAGAGAATATCTCTCCAAGTGGAGGGGCAAAATACCATCTTGGTTATTCACATCACGCAGCTTGATTCTCAGTCGACCCGAACTCTTCCTTTATAACTGCCCAGTTACGGATCAACGTTTGACAAAACCTAAGTCTATGATCCTCAACTCGGACTATGCAATAACCTCAGGTCTAAGGATTACATTGATTGAGATACAAATGACAACTTGTTCGTTGTACCTCAATATGGGTTAATCCGACTCGCTAAACTCTTTAGCCGAATCTGAGTAAGTTGGAATAGCATCTCCATGCCCATGACAAGTGGAACCGAGTCATCAATACAATTTTCACATTGGTCTAAGTTGTGTGTCCAGCACAACCTCAATGACCAAGGATATTTAGTACAAACAACATGAATGCATAGTTCCACAACTGAATCACGTATTCAATGACACACACCAGATGTTTATACAAGGACAAGTCAATAACTTTATGAATACAATGGGAAATCTCATCATACATGATTGCCTCTAGAGCATATTCCCAACAATGGGCCCTCTCGATGGAATGCCATCCAATTAGCTTGCAATCATGTGACTAGCTCACAAGGGATCACATATCACGGGAACAAGAAAAGAGTACTTATCGGTAACGAGGTTGAACTAGGTATGTAGAGATACCGACGATCAATCCTCGGATAAGTAAACTATCACGAGACAAAGGAAAATTGGTATCGTATGTAAGTGGTTCGTTCGATCGCAAAGTAATCGTAGAAATATGTGGGAGCCATATGAATTTCCAGATTCCTCTATTGGTTATTGATCGGAGAAGTGTCTCGGTCATGTCCGCGTAATTCACGAACCGTAGGGAGACACACTTAAGGATTCAATGTTGTTTAGTAGATATGGAATGTAAGTAGGGATACCAAATGTTGTTCGGAGACTCGGATGGGATCCGGGATATCACAAGGAGATCCGGAATGGTCCGGAGAATAAGATTCATAAAAGGAAAGTCCTATTCCGAAGTTCGGGAAAGATTCCGATGTTTTTCCATCGGAGAGGTTCTAGAAGGTTCTAGAAGGTTCACCAGACCGGAAGGGGAATGGAACATGAATGTGTCATGGGTAAGTGGAATGATTGGATCATATCCTAGGTCACTTGGTTTGGGCATTTGCAAGAGAGAATTAAAGCTCTAAATTGAAAGTCAAACGGAGGTTTGAAAAGTCAAACTAGAACAATGGTTTCCTAGTGGAAGAAGGAAAGAGTCCTTCTTCAATCCAACTTGGGTTTGCGTTTGGATTCAAATCCTCCCCTCCCAAGGCTGCACCCTCTCATAAATAGAGGGGGAGGGCTGCCCCAAACACACAAGAGCCAGACCTCCACCCCGTGCGCCGCCGTCGCCTCGCGTCGTCACCACCTCGTCCCCGGCGCCCTAGCCGCCGCCGACACCTCCTCCTCCTCCCAGCCATCTAAACCTAGATTGTCGGGAAACCCTAGATCCACCATACTCGCACCGGCTTAGGCGAAGACCTGCGGGATCTTCCCTCTACTTCCGACACCACGCCGTCGTGCTGCCAGAATCGCGAGGGGAGAACTACAACCTCCACTACCTGCTAGAACAAGGGAGAGGAAGGTCTTCATCGAGTACCAAACGTGTGACCGACTATGGAAGTGTTGCCGGAACACAGCGCCGGAAGGATCGTCTACGCGGTCTTGAGATCGGCAAGTGTACGACTATATCACCCATGAGAATCTGCTCTCGTTAACCGCTTTGGAATCTTTGAGGGTGGGTGCTTCTATCGACTCGTTGCTACAATCTAGTAGATAGATCATGGCTTGTTTGTGTGCATGCGGTACAATTTTTTGTTTTCCATGCTACGAACCCCTACAGTGGGATCAGAGCCGTGTCTATATGTAGATCTGTTGCACGAGTAGAACACAATGGTCATTGTGGGTGTGGATGCTTTTGTTGTCGATTGCTTCTTGTGTACTTTGCATATTGCAGGATGGTGGGATGAAGCGGCCCGGGCTAACCTTACATGACATCGTTCATGAGACTTGCTCCACGCTTGACATGCAACTTGTATTGCATAAGTGGCTCTGCGGGTGCCTGTTTCTGCCAACATAGTTAAGATTCAATTTACAACGGGTGATTGACAATACTAGTATCAACGTTGGGGTTCTTGTTCGTAAGTTAAACGTCACTTATTGAAAGCCCCAAACCACGTAAAAAATGCAAAGAAAATTAGAGGCGTCTAACTTTGTTTTGCAGGGGTGTGTTGTGATGTGATATGGCCATGATTATGATTATATATGATGTATGCAATGTTCCTTATTGTAAGTCGGCAACCGGCAGGAGCCATATGGTTGTCTTTTAATTCCGTTAAACCTGCGTGTCTATTCAAAGTAGTTGTAATAGTTGATGCTGGTGGATGACAACCATGAAGCGGCTCCATTGACCTTGATGCCAAACCGGTGATGATGGAGATCATTTTCGTGCTTGAAGATGGATATTGGAAGAACAAGAAGAAAGGCCATATCATATCACATATTATGAATTGCATGTGATGTTAATCCTTTTATGCATCTTGTATTGCTTAGTTCGCGACGGTAGCATTATAAGATGATCCCTCAAGCACAAAATTTCAAGTTTTAAAGTGTTCATCCTTAGTAAGCACCGTTGCTAAAGCTCATTGTTTCGAAGCACCACGTGATGATCGGGTGTGTAAGATTCTACGAGTGTACACAACGTGAGCAAGCCAGATTTGCTCATGCGGAAGCTAAGGTTTGATCTTGATGAGTCTAGCATGTATAGACATGGTCACGGAACACGGATCACCGAAAGGTAAAGCATGAGTCATATAGTAGATATGATGAAATTGTTGATTGTTCGCCATTGAAGCTACATCAACTCTCGTGATGATCGGTTTTGATGTGGTGGATCTGGTTCATGTGATCACTAAAACAATGTGAGGGATATTGTTTTGAGTGGGAGTTCACCTAGATTAATTTAACTATTAATTAGAACTCAATTTTTCATAAACTTAGTTTATACTATTGAAAATATGTTGTAGATCAATGGCGGCCCCTACCATCAATTTTAATGCGTTCCTAGAGAAAGAAAGGTTGAAAAACAATGGAAGCAACTTTGCGGATTGGTTCCGCAATTTGAGGATTGTCCTCAATGCTGGTAATTTGACCTATGTGTTGGATGCACCGCTGGGTAACCCGCCAGTAGCTGATGCTACCGATGAGTTAAAGAATGTTTACCTCGCTCGGAAGAACCAGTACTCCACAGTTCAGTGTGCTATCTTGTATGGTTTGGAATCAGAGCTTCAGAAAAGGTTTGAGAACTATGACCCACATGATATTGTCCGTGAACTGAAAATGATATTTGAGGCTCACGCAGCAGTTCGGAGTTATGAGGCTTCTGAAAAGTTCTTTAACTGCAAGATGGAAGAGGGCAGCTCCGTCAGTGAGCACATGCTTAAGATGTATGGGCACGCAAGCAAGCTTCAAAGCTTGGGTATAGTGATTCTTAATGCTTTGGGGATTCATCATGTCCTCCAATCACTACCACCAAGTTACAAGAACTTTGTGATGAACTACAATATGCAAAACATGGACAAGTCGTTGCACGAACTCTTCCCCATGTTAAAGTCTGCAGAAGTGGAGATCAAGAAAGAGCACCAAGTGTTGTTGGTCAATAAGACCACCAAATTCAAGAAGCAAAGCAAGTATAAGAAAAAGGGAAACTTCAAGAAGGGCGGTAAGAAAGTTACCGCGCTGGCAAAGAAGACCAAGGCTGGGCCTAAGGCTGATACTGAGTGCTTTTACTGCAAGGGAGAAGGTCACAGGAAGCGGAATTGCCCTAAGTACTTGGCGGATTTGAAGAACGACAACATCAAGAAGAAAGGTATATCCGATATACATGTTATTGATGTCTATATCACTAGTACTCGTAGTAGTGTCTGGGTATTTGATACTGGTTCGGTTGCTCACATTTGTAACTCGAAACAGGTGCTGCAGAATAGACAGAAACTAGCGAAGAACAAGGTGACGATGCACGTTGGAAATGGATCAAAGGTTGATGTGATCGCGGTCGGCACGCTACCTCTTCATCTACCATCGGGATTAGTTTTATACTTAAATAATTGTTATTTGGTGCCTGCGTTGAGCATGAACATTATATCTGGATCATGTTTATTGTGAGACGGTTACTTGTTTAAGTCCAAGAATAATGGTTGTTCGATTTATATGAGTAATATGTTTTATGCACATGCACCTTTGATAGATGGTATATTCTTATTGAATCTTGATTGTGGAAATACACATATTAATAACATTAAAGCTAAACGTTTGAAATTGAGCGATAACTCGACCTATATGTGGCACTATCGTCTTGGTCATATTGGAGTGAAGCGTATGAATAAACTCCATTCCGATGGACTTCTTGAATCACTTGATTTCGAATCACTTGAAAGATGCGAAGCATGTCTGATGGGTAAAATGACTAAGACTCCATTTTCTGGTATGATGGAGCGAGCTACAGACTTATTGGAAAGCATACATATTGACGTGTGTGGCCCAATGAGTGTAGCATCGCGTGGTGGTTATCGTTATGTTCTTACCTTCACGGATGACTTGAGTAGATATGGGTATATCTATTTCATGAAACATAAGTCCGAGACTTTCGAGAAGTTTAAGGAATTTCAAAATGAGGTAGAGAATCAACATAACAAGAAGATTAAATTTCTACGATCTGATCGTGGACGTGAATATCTAAGTTACGAGTTTGGCTGAAGCGATCCAACTCGTTAAGAATTGGATCCTGTGTTTACAGTGCTAGTCCCTTGGATCGATTAGCTAGCACACACAGTTTCAATGAATAAAAGAGTATCAATGCGTCACATTATTACAACGATTGATCCAAGAAAATATATTACAATTTGCTTAGCTCACAGCTAGCTCAAATATCATAGTTCAACAAATAAACAATAGATAAAGTCTCCATCACGACACAGGCAACTCGCTGAGTGGAGATTCGCAACCTAAACGATAACCTTACTTGTCGTCGAAACTACCTGCAACTTGAAAAGTTGCAGACACGAATGGTCAATACATTTGAATTGTATTGGCAAGATGTCACTGTTATGTGGACACAATTGGCAACCTGTCATATACATGCACACTTTGGCTAGTGGAGTTTAGGCTATTTGCATAAAGCATCATTTTCTCCTATGTTTTAAATAAAGTTTTAGTTCTTCAAAATAACTAAGAACAACTCGAGTCACTCGAGAGCTCCTAAATCTATGGACACATTGAGTCACTCAAGTGCTCCTATAACCCATTAAGTTCACCCATCAAGTTTTATTAGAGAAATTGGAATGAATCATACTTTTCAACTGCGTCAAGAGAAGTTACTCATAATTGTCCATTACCGGGGACATGGCTAAGTACTTAGTTCATAAACCATCTGCAGAGGCTAGTACACTTTACCCACCAGACCCGATCAACCCCTTTCGAGAGAAGACCAAGACAAGACCTTTGGGAAACAGAATCATGAGCCTAACTCTGGACCGTACCATCCTAACAACACCTACATCTGCTAGTCACGGTAGAACATTATCCCATAACTTACTCAGTCAAGTCAGAGCCCATATGACATGTGGTTGTACATGGAAGTTACTAATCAAGACCGCCTATTATCTCTTTGAAGCCTGGGTGGCAATCCCCACCAAAATCCACACTCGATGACCCAATCAATGCCATTCCACCCAGGTGATTCATTGATTAAGTTGTTTTCATTTAAGCAAAACATAATCCTTCTCATACACATATGTATCATGAAAACCACCCACGCAACTAATGGTATGGCTAAGCATCTACAATACGATGGCTATCAAGGAATCAATTGGGGTCTATGACAATTCTATTGGGTACTCACACCATAGCATAGCATATATAATACAAAACATTTTCTTCAATGCTAGCTACTGAAAACTAAATGCATAATAAAACAGTAGGAGATTCATGATAGTGACACTTGCCTTAGTTGTAGTAATCGTTCACACAGTCGTCGCAATCACAATAATCGCACTATGGGCAATCTAGCGCGCAAAAAAATAGTTGCAATCAATCATACAGTAGAGAAACACAACAAAATAGTATGCATGCATTTTATAAAAGAGAAACAAGTTCAAAAGCTTTCCATAAACATTTTCCATTAAACAAATAGGCTTTTAATAGGCATTAATGAATTCTGAATACTTTCAGGACAGAATAGTTTCATAAAATTATGGGAACCATCCTACTGGATAGGTAATGTTCATAGCTTTCATTTGCCACTGGTTTCACCTTAAAATGATTTGTAGATTAAAAGTTATACCAAAATACCAATTTAAGTGATTTAATCATAGATAATTATTTTGTACTGTACCAAAATAAACCAATGGTACAGTGATGTAGATTACAATTTTCTGAATCCATAGACACCAAATTTGCCAATTTTGGAGTTGTGGATATTTTCCTATGAATTATTTACCATTAAAGATATTTAAATAATACAGAAAATATACATTGGTCAAATTACGAATTTTATTGCATGATAATATTATAAACATTATTCTGAATCCATGGATATCTTATTTTTATTTTTCTGAGCTATAATCACATTTCTACGAATTTTACAAGTTCTGCAAATATTTTGACTATTTTCTTAAAAGCAGATTACACAGTCAGCGGACAGGCTTGCCACACGGCGAGCTCTGAATGGCTGGGCGCGCTGACCAAGCGCTGACTCAGCGCGTGCTGACGCGGATGCCACACAGCACACTATCACTGGTCGGTACCCCTTCGTCCATTGATCTAATCCTGGGCGTCGGTGGTGTATCCGACGGACGGGGAACGGGGCGTCGGTGCTCACCGAGGACGACGACGAGGCGGCGGCGGATGGCTCTAGCGATCATGGTGGCGGCAGCTCCGGCGATCTCCGGTGTTGGCAATGTGGTTCAAGTGAATCGGATGAGTATGGGGGTCTGTATGGTGGTCTTCGATTGGCTCCTCTCCTCCTGGTTTAGCGGTAAGCAGCGGCCGGAGTGGCTCGGGCTCGGTTTAACTCCGGCGAGCAATCGGGGGTGCTCCAGTAGTCCTGCGAGGGGGAAAACAGCACGGGGTGAGGCGGTGGAGCACGGGGATCACACGAGGCGGGAAAAAGGGGTGAGAGGGGCATCGGAATTCACGGTTCGGAGCTCGATCTGGAGCTCCCTGAAGCGGCGGTGGCGAAGAACTCTGGTGGCCTCCGTTTTGGTGCTAGGGTTCGCAAAACGCGGAAACAAAACAATGTACGGGTGCAGGGGAATTATAAGGAGGAGGGGCGTGCGATAGGGGAAGAGGGGACAAACGAAATCGGGATTCTGCGGGAGGTCGTTCGGAATCGAGGAGAAATCGTGTGCGTCCTGTGCTCTATCCTAAGGAAGGAGATGACGGGGCGGGGCCCACCCGTCAGAGAGAGGAGAGCAACGGGCTGCTGTGGCTTCTCTGTGGACTAGCGATGGGCCGATGCTGGGCTTGCTAGGCGCTACGCTGGCGATGGTGTTGCGCGCGTGGTGCGATAGGTAGAGGAGGGGAAAGGGGCGCCGGGTTGGGCTGGGCTGGCTCAGCCGGCTGAGTAGAGTAGGTTTAGTTTTTTTTATTCTTTGTTTTTTATTCTTTTTCACTTCCTTGTTTATTTAATATCTTTTGCATCGAAGCTCCAAATGAGCTAAAACTAATTTGTAATTTTTTTCTAAAATTCACATTATGAATATGGACTACTAGGGATACATAATCCTGTCCATTCAAAATATTCAAACATAGGTTTTTGAAACAAGACCTAATAGATGCATAGACGGGTTTTTCAAATAGGGTTCTTCACAAGTGGTTTTGAAATTGAGATTTTTGCAAGATGCTATGATGCAATGCACATGAGACCTACGAATCTTTCCCATTTTAAAATCTGGGATGTTACAGACTAACCCCCTTAAGATGAATCTCGTCCTCAAGATTCGAGATGGCTAGCAAATAGATTCTAGTGGAGTTCTCGGGATCTTTAATCTAGCTTCCAAAATAGCTTCACCTTACTATGGGTACATTTATCAAGCTAACCCCCTTAAGAGAACTGAACTTGGCATCTCCAAACTTCTAAGACTTAATTGTGGCATCTTGTACTAGCTATCAATTTCTTCTCCAATGAGTTCACTTTAACAGATTTTCTAAGTAACTCCATATGTGACTAATCTCATCCATGAATGCCTTATATGAATGAATGCGATGCACCAGTATCGTAAAGGTATGAGTGCGTTGCATAAATTTGCTAGAATCTTACCAGTCACAGAGCATGTTTTATTTAGTCCTCTCTTCATGTTCATGTGGTTCACAGTTGCCTTCTCAGTTGAGTTTGCCTTGGTTCCATCTTCTGGACAACTATAGGCATAGTGTCCCAACTTCCTGCACTTGTAGCATTCCACATTACTGAGATCTTTATTTCCATTATGTTGATAGCCATTGCTACCTTTGTTGTGGCCATTACCATTGTGGCCATTACCTTCGTTGTTGTGGTCGTCAGAATTGCCATTGCCATCATGGAAGGTACGTTTATGATATGATCCTGAGTTGTGATTGTCATTGTGCTTCCTCTTGCGACGTTCCACTTGCTTGTGCTTTCCTTCCAGGATCTGAGCCTTATCCATCAGCTCCTGAAATGTTGGGCAATAAACCACTAATAGCTGCACCGAGAGCTCATCACTTAGACCATCCAGAAATCTCTCTCTCCTCTTGGAGTCAGTGTCCACATCTTCTGGAGCATAACGTGACAGATTATTGAACTCCTCTATGTATTCTGCCACTGTACGATTTGTTTGGCGCAAGTTGCAAAACTCCTTCCTCTTCAGGCTGAGGACCCCTGAAGAAACATGATTGGTCTTGAATCCATCTTCAAACTGGCCCAAGTAACAGTGTCCAGCGGGTGGTGATTTGGAAAGTATCCCACCAAGGAGTTGGTCCCTCTAGTAGGTGAGCAGCAAATCTCACCTTCTCAGCATCAGCGCATCCAACAGTCACTAAGTCTTTGTTCACCGTGCGCAACCAGTCAAGAGAAATTATAGGTTCAGCTGCAGTGGAGAACTTAGCTGGCCTAAGTTTCAGAAACCTGGTGAGAGCATCCTCCTGGGGCTGGTTGTTCTCGTTGTTGTTGTTGTTCTGGGCATCCATGAATTGTGTCATCACCTGGGCTAGCTGTGTTTGTGCTGCTATCAGTTGCTCCATCTCGGTGGGTTGACGGCGAGGCGGCATCTATTTGGGATAGCATAGATAAGTTATAGATGGAAGGGACTAGAGAAAGTAGTACTACCCATAACTATATGAAGCAATCAGTGACACAAACAAGCAAACCATCATAATCAATCAACACACAAGCAACCACTTGCATACCAACATTACAGGGGTCTAATATTAGCAGTATATAACCACAAAATAGTTTGAATAGGTTGGGAACAATACTAAAGCAAAACAAGGCAACATATAAGCAATACACAAAATCTGTCAAAACGGTACAGCAGGTTTCACGAATTTTTCTGACCAACTTAAACAGGTCAGGAATTTTAGCCAATTTTTGTTCATATAGAAACAGTAAATTTCGCACCAAATCTTTTTTCAGTTTTTTTTCCAATGACCAATAAAATATGAAAAATCGTACAGTATAGCAGGTTCAGCAGAAACTGCAGCAGCAATATCACGAATTTCAATCAATTCACACCAATAAACTAAGCTAAAAACCTCACAAAAATTTCAGAAACTTTGGAGTTCAAAACTAACTGACCCTAACAAGGCATCACACAAAATAGCTTAATACAAACAAGCAAGAAACATATATTGTCATACCACATAAGTTGGTAAGATCAATATGCTAACACGATAGCGATGATCTCCTAAAGAGATAGAACATGGTGGTCTAATCCTAACCAAACTTGATGAGACATTCCTTTCTGTCATTCTATTTCTTATTCTACTAGTAAGAAAACTCTCATATAGGTACCAAATGAATGGGCAACTACAAATTTTGAACAAGAAGAGGTTCTAGAAAAGATAGACAAGGAATATAAGAATTCTAATAGTAGAAAATATGATAGTTCTCCTAATAGAGGTCTCCTATTTCTAATACAGTTCTAAGGTCACGAACCTACAGTCAACGCAATGCTCTGATACCATCTGAAGCGATCCAACTCGTTAAGAATTGGATCCTGTGTTTACAGTGCTAGTCCCTTGGATTGATTAGCTAGCACACACAGTTTCGATGAATAAAAGAGTATCAATGCGTCACATTATTACAATGATTGATCCAAGAAAATAAATATTACAAGTTGCTTAGCTCATAGCTAGCTCAAATATCATAGTTCAACAAATAAACAATAGATAAAGGCTCCATCACGCCACAGGCAACTCGCTGAGTGGAGATTCGCAACCTAAACGAAAACCTTACTTGTCATCGAAATTACCTGCAACATGAAAAGTTGCAGCCACGAATGGTCAATACATTTGAATTGTATTGGCAAGATGTCACTGTTATGTGGACACAATTGGAAACCTGTCATATACATGCACACTTTGGCTAGTGGAGTTTAGGCTATTTGCATAAAGCAGCATTTTATCCTACGTTTTAAATAAAGTTTTAGTTCTTCAAAATAACTAAGAACAACTCGAGTCACTCGAGAGCTCCTAAATCTATGGACACATTGAGTCACTCAAGTGCTCCTATAACCCATTAAGTTCACCCATCAAGTTTTATTAGAGAAATTGGAATGAATGAGACTTTTCAACTGCGTCAAGAGAAGTTACTCATAATTGTCCATTACCGGGGACACGGCTAAGTACTTAGTTCATAAACCATCTGCAGAGGCTAGTACACTTTACCCACAAGACCCGATCAACCCATTTTGAGAGAAGACCAGGACAAGACCTTTGGGAAACAGAATCATGAGCCTAACTCTGGACCGTACCATCCTAACAACACGTACATCTGCTAGTCACGGTAGGACATGATCCCATAACTTACTCAGTTAAGTCAGAGCACATATGACATGTGGTTGTACATGGAAGTTACTAATCAAGACCGCCTATTATCTCTTTGAAGCCTGGGTGGCAATCCCCACAAAAATCCACACTCGATGACCCAATCAATGCCATTCCACCCAGGTGATTCATTGATTAAGTGGTTTTCATTTAAGCAAAACATAATCCTTCTCATACACATATGTATCATGAAAACCACCCACGCAACTAATGGTATGGCTAAGCATCTACAATACGATGGCTATCAAGAAATCAACTGGGGTCTATGACAATTCTATTGGGTACTCACACCATAGCATAGCATATATAATATAAAACATTTTCTTCAATGCTAGCTACTGAAAACTAAATGCATAATAAAACAGTAGGAGATTCATGATAGTGACACTTGCCTCAGTTGTAGAAATCGTTCATACAGTTGTCGCAATCACAATAATCGCACTCCGGGCAATCTAGCGCGCAAAACAATAGTTGCAATCAATCATACAGTAGAGCAACACAACAAAATAGTATGCATGCATTTTATAAAAGAGAAACAAGTTCAAAAGCTTTCCATAAACATTTTCCATTAAACAAATAGGCTTTTAATAGGCATTAATGAATTCTGAATACTTTCAGTATAGAATAGTTTCATAAAATTATGGGAACCATCCTACTGGATAGGTAATGTTCATAGCTTTCATTTGCCAATGGTTTCACCTTAAAATGATTTGTAGATTAAAAGTTATAGCCTAAATACCAATTTAAGTGATTTAATCATAGATAATTATTTTGTACTGTACCAAAATAAACCAATGATACAGTGATGTAGATTACAATTTTCTGAATCCATAGACACCAAATTTGCCAATTTTGGAGTTGTGGATATTTTCCTATGAATTATTTACCATTAAAGAGATTTAAATAATACAGAAAATATACATTGGTCAAATTACGAATTTTATTGCATGATTATATTATACATATTATTATGTATCCATGGATATCTTATTTGTATTTTTCTGAGCTATAATCAATTTTCTACGAATTTTACAAGTTCTGCAAATATTCTGACTATTTTCTTAAAAGCAGATTACATAGTCAGCGGACAGGCTTGCCACGCGGTGAGCACTGAATGGCTGGGCGCGCTGACCAAGCGCTGACTCAGCGCGTGCTGACGCGGATGCCACACGGCACACTATCACTGGCCAGTACCACTTCGTCCAGGGATCTAATCCTGGGCGTCGGTGGTGGATCCGACGGACGGGGAACGGGGCGTCGGTGCTCACCGAGGACAATGACGAGGCGGCGGAGGACGGCTCTGGCGATGATGGTGGCAGTGGCTCCGGCGATCTCCAGCATCGGCAATGTGGTCCACGTGAATCGGATGAGTATGGGGGTCTGTATGGTGGTCTTCGATTGGCTCCTCTCCTCCTGGTTCAGTGGTAAGCAGCGGTCGGAGTGGCTCGGGCTCGGTTTAACTCCGGCGATCAATCAGGGGTGCTCCAGTAGTCCTGCGAGGGCGAAAACAGCACGGGGTGAGGTGGTGGAGCACGGGAATCACATGAGTTGGGAAAAAGGGGTGAGAGGTGCGTCGGAAATCACGATTCGGAGCTCGATCTGGAGCTCCCTGAAGCAGCGGCGGCGAAGAACTCCGGTGGCCTCCGTTTTGGTGCTAGGGTTCGCAAAACGCAGAAACAAAACAATGTACGGGTGCAGGGGAATTATAAGGAGGAGGGGCGTGCGATAGGGGAATAGGGGACAAACGAAATCGCGGGTTCCGCGGGAGGTCGTTCGGAATCGAGGAGAAATCGTGTGCGTCCTGGGCTTTGTCCTGAGGAAGGAGATGACGGGGCGGGGCCCACCCGTCAGAGAGAGAGGAGAGCAACGGGTTGCTGTGGCTTCTCTGTGGACTAGCGATGGGCCGATGCTGGGCTTGCTAGGCGCTGCGCTGGCGATGGTGTTGCGCGCGCGGTGCGACAGGTAGAGGAGGGGAAAGGGGCGCCGGGTTGGGCTGGGCTGGCTCAGCCAGCTGGGTAGAATAGGTTAAGTTTTTTTAATTCTTTGTTTTTTATTCTTTTTCACTTCCTTGTTTATTTAATATCTTTTGCATCAAAGCTCCAAATGAGCTAAAACTAATTTGTAATTTTTTTCTAAAATTCACATTATGAATATGGACTACTAGGGATACATAATCCTGTCCATTCAAAATATTCAAACATAGGTTTTTGAAACAAGACCTAATAGATGCATAGAAGGGTTTTTCAAAGAGGGTTCTTCACAAACGGTTTTGAAATTGAGATATTTGCAAGATGCTATGATGCAATGCACATGAGACCTATGAATCTTTCCCATTTTAAAATCTGGGATGTTACATTGGCGAGCATTAGAAGAAATGCGGAATACTTTCAAAGTTGACACCGTCGGGAATACCACAACGTAATGGTGTGTCCGAACGTCGTAATCGAACTCTCTTAGATATGGTTCGTTTTATGATGTCACTTATAGATTTACCGCTATTGTTTTGGGTTTATGCATTAGAAACAGCCGCATTCACTTTAAATAGGGAACCATATAAATCCGTTGAAATGACACCGTATTAATTATGGTTTCGGAAGAAACCTAAATTGTCGTTCCTGAAAGTTTGGGGTTGCGAAGCTTATGGAAATAAGTTACAACCCGACAAGCTTGAACCCAAAGCGGAAAAATGCATCTTCATAGGATACCCGAAGGAAACTATTGGGTATACCTTCTATCATAGATCCGAGGGAAAAAATCTCCATTGCCAAGAATGGATCCTTTCTAGAGAAGGAGTTTCTCTCGAAAGAAGTGACTCGAAGGAAGGTAGAACTCGACGAGGTTGTTGAACCTTCTCTCTAACTTGCGAGTAGCGCAACACCGGAAGTAGTTCCTGTGGCGCCTACACCAATAAGAGAGGAAGCTAATGATGTTGATCATGAAACTTCAGTTAAAGTTACTACGGAACCTCGCAGGTCAACGAGAACTCGTACCACCCCTGATTGGTATGATCCCATTATGAGTATCATGTTGGTGGACAACACTGATGATCCTGCGACATATGAGGAAGTGATGATGAGCCCAGATTCCAATAAATGGCAAGAAGCCATGAAATATGAAATTGGATCCATGTACGAAAACCAAGTATGGACTTTGGTGGACTTACCAGAAGGCTGGAAGGCTGTCGAGAACAAATGGATTTTTAAGAAGAAAATAGATGCTGATGGTAATGTTACTGTCTATAAAGCTCGACTTGTCGTAAAAGGGTTTCGACAAATTCAAGGATTTGACTACGATGAGACTTTCTCACCGGTAGCGAAGCTAAAGTTTGTAAGGATTATGTTAGCAATCGCTGAATATTATGATTATGAGATATGGCAGATGGATGTCAAAACATCATTCCTCAATGGAGACATTGATGAAGAGTTGTATATGATGCAACCCAAAGGATTTGTCGATCCTAAAGATGCTAACAAGGTATTCAAACTTCAACGGTCCATTTATGGATTGAAGCAAGCATCCCGAAGTTGGAATCAACGTTTCGATAAGGTAATCAAAAGCTTTGATTTTATACAAACTTATGGAGAACCTTGTATTTACAAGAAAGTGAGTGGGAGCTCTGTAGCATTCTTAATACTATATGTAGATTACATATTGTTGATTGGGAATGATGTAGACCTTCTTAATAGTGTCAAGGATTATTTGAATAATAGTTTTTCAATGAAAGATCTTGGCGTAGCAGCTTACATATTAAGCATAAAGATTTATAGAGATAGATCAAGATGCCTAATATCATTGTCACATAGTACATATTTGGACAAAGTTCTAAAGAGGATTGGAATGGAAGATAGCAAGAAAGGGTTCTTGCCCATGTTGCGCAATACGACCTTGAGTAAAACTCAAAGTCCTGCAACGGCAGAGGATAGAGAAAGGATGAGTAAGACTCCCTATGCCTCAGCCATAGGATCTCTTATGTATGACATGCTATGTACTAGACCTGACATTGCATATGTTGTTAGTTGGACTAGCATATATCAAAGTGATCTAGGAGTGGATCATTGGACAGCGGTCAAAAACATCCTTAAGTACTTGAGAAGAACTAAGGATATGGTTCTTTCTTATGGAGGTGATGAACAGCTCGTTGTTAATGGTTACACCGATGCTAGTTGGAACACTGATCCGGATGATTCTAAATCTCAATCTGGATACGTATTTACTTTGAATCGTGCAGCAGTAAGCATTGTACTGAATACATAGCGAGATCTTCAACTGAATCGGAATACATAGCTGCTTAAGAGGCTTCACAAGAGGCGATATGGATGAAGGAGTTCATTACAGAGCTCGGTGTGGTTCCAAGTGCGCTGGACCCAATGTCTATCTACTGTGATAACATGGGCGCCATAGACAATGCACAAGAACCAAGGTCACACAAGAAGCTGAAGGACATCAAGCTACGTTTTCACGCTATTTGAGAGCATGTCCAAGATGGTGACATAAAGATTTGCAAAGTACACACAGATCTGAATGTGGCGGATCCATTGACTAAACCTTTCCCGAGGGCAAAACATGACCAGCACCAAACTGCCATGGGTGTTCGGTATATTACCATGTAATCTGGATTAGTTGAATCTAGTGTAAGTGGGAGACTGTTGGAGATAGGCCCTAGAGGCAATAATAAAAGTGGTTATTATTATATCTTTGTGTTTATGATAAATGTTTACATTCATGCTATAATAGTATTAACCGGAAACATTAATACTTGTGTGATTTGTAAACTAAATTAGAGTCCCTAGTAAAGCCTCTTTGAAATACTAGCTTGTTGGTTAATAGATGATCGTGGTTTCCCGATCATGAACATTGAGATGTTGTTAACAACAAGATCATATCATTAGGAGAATGGTATGATGGACATACTCCTATAGATAAGCGTAGCATTAAAGATCAAGTCATTTCAATAGTTCGTTTGCTATAAGCTTTCTGATACATAGTAACCTAATTCCTTCGACCATGAGATCATGCTAATCACCATCACTAGAAAGATGATTTGATGACATCAAACACCACACCGTAACTAGGTGGCTATAAAGGTGGCATTAAGTGTTCAGAAAGTATGTGTTGAGGCACATGGATCAAGAGTGGGATTTGTCCATCCATATGACGGATAGATATACTCTGGGCCCTCTCGATGGAATGTCATCCAATTGACTTGCAAGCATGTGACTGGCTCACAAAGGATCGCATATCACGGGAATGAGAAAAGAGTATTTATCGGTAACGAGGTTGAACTAGGTATGCAGAGATACCAACGATCAAACCTTGGATAAGTAAACTATCGTGAGACAAAGGGAAATTGGTATCGTATGTAAGTGGTTCATTCGATCGCAAAGTAATCGTAGAAATATGTGGGAGCCATATGAATTTCCAGATTCCTCTATTGGTTATTGATCGGAGAAGTGTCTCGTTCATGTCCGCGTATTCACGAACCGTAGGGAGACACACTTAAGGATTCGATGTTGTTTAGTAGATATGGAATGTAAGTAGGGATATTGAATGTTGCTCGGAGTCTCGGATGGGATCTGGGATATCACGGGGAGATCCGGAATGGTCCAGAGAATAAGATTCATATAAGGAAAGTCCGATTCCGAAGTTCGGGAAAGATTCCGATGTTTTTTCATCGGAGAGGTTCTAGAAGGTTCACCGAACCAGAATGGGAATGGAACATGAATGTGTCATGGGTAAGTGGAATGATTGGATCATATCCTAGGTCACTTGGTGTGGGCATTTGCAAGAGAGAATTAAAGCTCTAAATTGAAAGTCAAACGGAGGTTTGAAAAGTCAAACTGGAACAATGGTTTCCTAGTGGAAGAAGGAAAGAGTGCTTCTTTCAATCCAACTTGGGTTTGGGTTTGGATTCAAACCCTCCCCTCCCAAGGCTGCCCCCCTCTCATAAATAGAGGGGGAGGGCTACCCCAAACACACAAGAGCCAGCCCTCCACCCCGTGCGCCGCCGCAGCCAGCTGCCGCCTAGCGCCGCTGCCTCGTGCTGTCGCCGCCTCGTCGTCGCTGCCCTAGCCACCGCCAACACCTCCTCCTCCTCCCGGCCTTCTAAACCTAGTTTGCCAGGAAACCCTAGATCCACCATAACTCGCACCGGCTTAGGCAAAGCCCTGCGGGATCTTCCCTCTACTTCCGACACCACGTTGTCGTGCTGCCGGAATTGCGAGGGAGAACTACAACCTCCGCTGCCTGCTGGAACAAGGGAGAGGAAGGTCTTCATGGAGTACCGAATGTGTGACCGACTGCGGAAGCGCTGCCGGAACACAGCGCTGGAAGGATCGTCTACGTGATCTTGAGATCGGCAAGTGTACGACTATATCACACACGAGAATCTGCTCTCGTTAACCGCTTTGGAATCTTCGAGGGTGAGTGCTTCTATCGACTCGTTACTACAATCTAGTAGATAGATCTTGGCTTGTTTGTGTGCATGCGGTATAATTTTTTGTTTTCCATGCTACGAACCCCTACACAAGGAACTTACCCCTGCACTACGGGCGCGGACCTCTTCCGGCAACTCGTGGTCCGGCCGGGACATGGAGGAACCCCCGCCGTCCGGCTGTGCTTGGCAGCTGGGTCTTCGATTAAGGCAGTGTTGCTGGAGGAGCCCTCGTCGGCGCGCTTCTGGGTGGGTTCTGGCGCAGCAGTGCCATCTCTCTCCTCCAGCTCGGGGCCGTGTGGATCTTCCACCGCCTTGTCGCCCCGGCTGGGGAAGAAGCCCTCCTCTCCATCTGAGCCCTCGCCGCTTGTCCGGCGTGGGAGCGGCTCGGAGCGATCGGCCGTGAAGACCTGGAGGGGCGTGTCGCCCTCCTCCCGGATGATTCAGGGGAAGATCTGCATAAAAGGATGCAAGTCAGGACCGGATAAGGTGGTTTAGCCGAAAAACACAAGAGAGAAAGGAAAAGCAAGAAAAGGACATGTCACACTTACCCGGGGCGCGCGATTTTCGCGCGTGTAAGGAGCCAGACCAAATTTCCACTAGAATTTGATCTTATCCGTGTTGATCATCCATACCCATTCGTAGAGGATAGAGGATGAGGGGTTGCGGCGTGAGAGTCGAGTCGGGTCGAGCCACCCGGAGTAGTAGCACATCTTGTGTGCTTGCTGCTGCAGGGGCATCATCAGCCAGCTAGCCTAGCTCAGCGTCACGTTGACGCCGGTTAGGCCAGCCATCACCAGCGCCCTCATCCGGTGGAAAAGTCCGTCCGACTCCGTTTTGGCACCGAAGATCTTCTCCTCTTAGTGCACCCGGCTGGACTCCGTGTCTTGGAAGGCCGGGAGGTTCAGCCGGTCCTCGGACCCCAAGTTCCGTACATAACAGTGCGTTTGCTGCCACAGTTGAACTGTGTCATGCAGCTTGAACTTGGGGTAACCGGTCTGCGAATAAGATTAGAATGAAGCGCCGCCGCAGGTCATGAGAGGTCCTTTGGCGTATTGTACTTGTGGCCGGATCAAGAAGAGCCGGCAGAAGAGCCCAAGATCTGGATGGATCTAAAGATAGCATTCGTAGAAGGCGACAAAGTGGGCTATAATGCCGATTGTATTCGGCCCGAGATGGTGGAGGCGGAGGTCGAAATGGGCTAGGAAAGAGAGGAAGAAGGCGCTGGCCGGGAAGGCCAGGCCGCGCGCCAGGTGCGCGAGAAAAACGACGCGTTCTCCGGCATGCGGAGCCGGCGAAATATCATCGCCGAGGCTAGGTGGAACCCGACCTCGCCAGCGGTCGGCAGGAGGCGCGGCCGCCGATACTTCTCCACCTGCGCCTCTGTCACAGAGGAGCCGCACCAGGCGCCCCTGCTTTCGGCCATGGCAACTGTAACATCCTAAAAATACTAAGCTTGGATCCTCAAATTCTAATCATCAAAATTAGGGTTAACAAAAACTTTTCTAAATGAAATCATTAATGCATGCATATGTGTATGCATGGATTTTGAAATCCTTTAAAACCACCTTGTTTGTTTGCTCCATTGCTTGTAAAATGTTTCTTAGGTGAAATAAACATCATCTAAAACATTTCCCACACCTTTCCTAAAGACAAGTAAATCAAAACACATATATGAAATGAATGGTCATTTTGGCCAATTTAACTCCCATGCCTACTTTGGCTGTCTCAAACTTTCAGAACCTAACAGAAACTTTTCTGGATCTTTGCACCCCTTGAATGTACTCATAACAAGGTATCAAGGCCCACTTTGTGATCATCCAGAAACTTTCAAATGCATAGTTTAAATGACAATTCAAAATTGAATCTTTATCATATGGGAAGATCCCACTTTTTCAAAAACTACTCAAACAAGCTCAACTTTCAAAACCCAAGCATCTGCAGACTAACCAGCACCAATCTAGCAAACCCACCAAAAATCATTTCAAAATTTAAAACTTGATTTCATGCGGCCATTTCATCAAACAGGTTGCAGACACAAATCAAACAAACATCAAACACTATTGTGAGCAGTGATTCTTGCCTAACTGGTTCCCTATTTAGCTCACACACAACTCAGTAGATCATCTAGGAAGATTAGCCAGGCACTAGCACCACTGTGAGATTGCCATTGTCATCAATGGTGAATAGCCGAGCACCCTCTTGCCACCCCATAGTTGACAGCAAGCTAGGAGCAGCAGCAAGCCTAGCCAGCATGTCTGGGAGGCAGCCCACCGTCCACCGCCACTCACTGTCCCAGCCGCGAGCGTTGCCAAGCCCTGGACCACGCGCACAAGCCGCGCCCAGACCATGCCGAGCGTGCGCCAGAGCGCCACCCTTGACCATCACCCACAGACCGCGCGCCGCCCTCGCCGCGTGCATACACAATCCCCACCGACCCAGGAGACCGCCAGACATCCCCGTTTGCCGCCCCGTGCCGCACAGCCACCGCCCGCCGTCAAAGACGCCGCCGCTGCCGCGCAGAGCACCGCTCGTTCCAGACCAAACCACACCGCCCCATGCCTCGAGACCATGTCGTTGAGCATCGCCAGGAGACACTGCGCCGTCCCCTACCCTTGCCCATGCCTTTAGCCGCCTGTAACCTCGCCCCCGACGAGCTAACCGTGCGCCCCGACGGTCCCCTCGCTCGACTATAAATAGAGGCCACCCCCGCACGATTTCTTCACACCATCTCACTCCCCTCTCCTCACTGATCGTGCCACACCATTCTCAGAGCAAGGCGAGCACCACCTCGCCAGAATTTCACTGGAGCCTGCCGCTACCGGAGAAGAAGGGAGCCAGCGATTGGAGCCGCCCCAGGAGCTGCCGCGACCACTCCTGAGTTCGCCGTTGTCGACTTCGTCGTTCGCCCGCCTCGTCGACCATCGCCAGCACCCCGGTGAGCCCCCAGCGACCCTCACTGGCTGCGCTAGGTTTCGTTCTCGTCGGAGTTGTCTCGCGTCGACGATGACTCCCAGCCGTTAGATTAGAACTAGATCGAACGATCCACGTCGCCCCATACCGCTTCGCCCAGCCCCGTGTCACTGACGAGTGGGGACACCCACTTAACCAGCCCGCAGGAGCACTGCGCTTAGCAGGCCGGCCCAGTAACTTTTCCCGTGCAGCCTAGTTATTCAAATTAAACTTTTTTCTATTTCAATTCAAACACACTTCTGTACCCAACTTCAAAAATCAAACAGATCGATTCAGTGCACCAAATTGAATGAAACCAATTTTGTTGGAAAGGTCTGTGAATGCTGAATCCAAACCCGTTGAATTCAAGTCATTTGGATTATAGATCACCCATGGTAAAAATAACAAGGCAGAAGCTTTTATGCATTTAAACATTTTTCAAATTTAAACCATAATAGATTTTGAGTTGATTCCAACTCTCAAAAATCACATTTAACCATACCTTTCAGAATATATAAAAATATATAGGTTTACTTGCAGAAATAATGTTCAAGTAATAAAAGAATGCTACATAAGCATTTCTAGACACTTTAATTAATTAAAATAAAAGGGTAAAACCTTATTAAATTGTGACATCACTTTAAATCACATTCCCATGGACTACAATATGTGGTGATGACATTTGTCAACATGATCCCATGTTGGGTTTGGAGAATATAAAATCTTAAGTAGTTTTTCAATGAGTAGAAATTACTTTTCTAAAAATAAAAAAAATTTAAACCAAGCCTTAACCTTGTAATGTTAGGGATGATGCTAGATCATCCATAGGACCCTTGTGTGTGATGATTGCAAGTAGTTAAGTATTGTTTGGTGATTGTGTAGCTCATATTTATTCATAGACGCTAGTACCGACCAAGGATACGAGGAGGAAGGAGGATACTACGAAGAAGAAGCCGAGAGAACTTCAACCACTGCTCTGCACAAGGCAAGCTAAAACTTGCAAGACACTCTACTTTAGCAAGCTAAAACTTGCAAGACACTCTACTTTAGCAAGCTTATACTGATATTGATGCAAGCTGATACTATACCTATGCAAGCCTTACTAACCAAGTTGACCTATGCAAGCTAACCCTTGCAAGATACCCTACTGATGCAACAAACCCATACTTGTTCTATGCCTACTATATGCCTTAAGCATATGTGATCATACCCACTTGATAAAGCAATCCTAGTTTTATGTGCAAGCTCCTTACGCTATTTCTTTATCAAAGCTTACTTAGAGTTTACTTAAGTGACTGGTAGATTCTTGAAAGATGTTGAAGGTTGCATAAAGAGCATAAAATTTGGCCTAAGTTAGAAACCTTGACATCAGCCTGAGGTATGAGGTTGTACTTAGTTGAAACTCCACTAGTTACCACCCCTCATTAATACTACCCCCACCTGTAGATGCTAGTGCTAAGCATAAAACTTGATCAACTTTTAGATGGGAATACTTGGTGGAAAAATGGTTATGAAAACCTTGGAATGATGGATCATTCTATTGAAATGTTTTGGACATGTGTTTCCAAACACTTGAGAATTTTGGTGATAAAAATGTCGAGGCATGAGCCTTAGCCCTTTATAAAACTGATGGTTGTCTGGATGTGATACCATTCCAATTTTATCGTACAACCACAATACCTGAATATTGGGTAGGGCTTGACTGGAAACTTATGTACCTTAGTATTAGTTCCCTCACGGCCAAGGTCTGAGCTGAGGCTACCTTGTGAAGATTGTCCACCTATGTAGTACCCAAGATGACAGTTGGTCATGGTTGGGAGGCTAAACTCACAGGAGAGGTGCTTATACTAGGGCGTGTAATCGAAAGGTTAGGATTGATTATCCGCATACTGAGTATGGTGAATTCAGGATTTGTTCCTGACGGATGTATCGAATGTTGTGGTGAAAGTGTACAATCTCTGCAGAGTGTCAAACTATTCGAATAGCCGCGTCCGCGGTTATGGACAGTTGGAGTGGCCATACTGTTCCCCCGTCAGACTTTTCAAAATAACCTGTGAGATGAATTGAGACTTTGACTTGACCACAACAGAGTTGTGATATGAAATACAAGTTCCCGCTTAGGAATTATAAAATTGTGACTAGCTTTGGAGCTTAGTAGAGATAAATCTGGCTTTTGCAAAACAACCCTAGAGCCTAGTGTCCTATTATCCAAAAACCCCCTTTACCTATTAGTATTAGTTTGCGAGTACTTAAAGAGTACTCATGGCTTTGTCCTTGGCTATTCCCATGGCCAGACTATGAAGAGGAGTACCTGGAAGATGGACGCCAGGAAGGTTACGACAACTATGATCATCTCCCATCGTCAGCATTGCCTGTGACCCTGAACATGGAGCTTCGCCTACGCTACTGTTATTATTACGTATTCCGCTGCTTGATGTTGTATTAAGAACTAGATCATGAGATCCCTATTTGTGTAAGAACTTATGTATCGTTTGTAATGGATGATGTACTATGGTATCCAATTCTGTTATGTCTCGCAAAATGGTAATCCTGGGATTGCGATGTATGGCATAACAGGCATCTAGGATTGAAAAATCCAGGTGTTGACAAGTTGGTATCAGAGCCATCCTGACCATAGGAGACCCTAGTTAGACTGGACGTTTGAATCAAAAACTTAGTTTCAAAACCAAAGAAAACAAATATTTTCAAAAACTTATCCTCATTCTTATCTCTTTGATTCTTTCATAAAAATTCATGTTCCTCAAAAACTCTTACAAAATACATAAAATTTTGACACACTTGATCACTGTGCTAATCTACTCATCCTCTATTTTTATAGATGGACGTGAAGTACAGCAAGTTTTACCAACTTGGGAATGGGGGAGACCTTATCTTTGAGAGGGATCTGGATCAGCTTTTGGAACTTCTGAAGCGTCCGCACCCTGAGTTCTTTGGAGCTCAGCTCAATGATCAAGGAGGATAAGATCTGCAGTGGCTAATTGTTGCAAGTCTCCGAGGAAAGATTGAACCTCCCACTAAGGAGGGAATTCAGTTTACCTTGAGGGAAAACAACTGGCTCGATGGACTTGCCAGAGCAATGCAGGAAGCTCTTTCCCGTCTGTGTGGGCAGAGCATCAATCAGATCAAGGGTACTCGCTTTGAGTTTTTCCCAAGGCGTGATGCAAATGGACAACCACTGGAAGCCCCATACCACCCCGAGCTGAAGACTCAATTGGACCACCTTAGCTTCATGATGTATGATCGTCAGCAGGAGTTGGACAACTGCCGTGACTATTGCAACCACAAGTCTGCCATCATCAAGACGAAGGATCAGACCATCGCCATGCTAGCAAAGGATCGCAAGTCTCGCCACCGTCAGCTCGACAAAAAGGAGCGCATTATTGGCCGTCTTCGCCACCGCATCTCATCTCTAGAGGAGACCATCCACGAGAGAGACATGAAGTTGTAGGAAAGGGAGAATGCCGGAGAGGATCTTCGTGGAGACCCTTACTCCTATCTCAGCGATGACGATGATTTTCTGGAGGATCAGGCCATGGACTTCTTCACCGATGAGGATGATTTCGCCTTCATCGATGATGCTGAAGATGATGAAGCCACAGACTCCGAGGAGTAGTAGCACTGAGCACTAGTGTAGTGAGTAGTAGTCGGTCCCACTGTATCGTAGTTTCCAGAATGGTGCTTAAAACCATCTGTTTTTCTTTGTTGTGGTGTGTGTTGTACTGTGTGTTATGAATGAATGAATGAAAAATCAAGTTGCCAGAAAAATCAGAGTCAAACATTTAAAACTTTTCAAAGACCCAAGACCTTAGAAATTTCCCTCTTTTCTCATGATCTATATCAATCTTCAGATGCCACGTGGAGGAAGTGGTTCAGCCCCGGACCCGATGTTGCAGATCCTGCAAATGTTGACTTCTGACTGCGAAGCTGAAAGAGCAGAACGTCAAGCCAACCTAGCCACTCTGCAACAGATAGCCTAGCTAGCCCACAACAACCAAGGCCACGGAAATTAGGACAACCATGGATCTAAGCTCAAGAATTTCCAGAATACTAACCCACCCGTTTTCACCAAGTCAGAAGAACCCCTAGATGCCGATGATTGGCTGCAAACCATGGAAAACAACCTAGAAGTCGCCGAAGTGGAAGCCAACGAGAAAGTCATGTTCGCCACCCATTATCTAGCCGGAGATGCCAGGGCATGGTGGAATAGTGTTCGTGCAATGACCGGAGGCCAGATGATGACCTGGGAGGAATTCAAGGTCAAGTTTAGTAGAACCCATGTGCCACCAGGTTTGATCAAGAGAATGATAGACGAGTTTAGAGAGCTGAAGCAAGGAAGGATGATTGTAGTGGAATACCGTGACAATTTTTTGTCATTAGCTAGGTATGCCCCGGACGACCGAAGCCAAGAAGAAAGAAAGATTCCTGAATGGTCTGCATGACGAGATGCAGACGGTGTTAGTCAATATCCCCTTTGCTGATATTGAAGCCCTTGTCGACTCTGCCATCCAGATGGAAGAAAATATCAACCAAGCCAATGAGAACCGCAAGCGTCGCATGATGCATCAACCAGGAACCCATCAGACCCCAAAGTATCGCCCCAACCCATCTCCGAGATTTGCCCCAAGAACCAACAGACCCCCTATGACCCGTCCGACCTACCCCAACCGTGGAAACCCTAGACCCGGAGGAAATCACAACAACCCTGGCAACTCTAGAAATTTCACCCGTGCCCCACCCAAGTTCAACACCAACAATGCTACCGCCAACACCAACACTGCCCCGAGGACTGGAAGCAATGTTGTGCCTGTCGCAACCAAGGACAAGTCACAAGTGACCTGTTATGACTGTGGGAATAAAGGCCACTATTCCAATGAGTGCCCCAACAAGAAGAACGCTACAGCCCCTAATGCCAATGCCCCAGCTCAGCAGCAGCGTCGTGTCCAGCCAGGGAGAAGATTTGCCCCAGGGAATTCACTCAACCGCAATGGCCGTCTTTTTCTCATGCATGCTGAAGAAGCTCAGGAAGCGCCAGACGTCGTGCTGGGTATGTTTTCTGTTAATTCAGTACTTGCAAGAGTGTTGTTTGACTCTGGTGCCTCGCATTCATTTGTCACCGAAGAATTTGCCTGCACTAGTAAAATTCAACCAACCAAACTGAAGCATGTTATGATTGTGCAAATTCCCGGATCAACCACCAAGGCTAGGCAAATTTGCAAAGCCATCCCTATCCGAATCCATGGCATAGATTTTTATGCTAATCTAATAGTACTTGGAACTAAAGGTTTGGAAGTAGTACTAGGAATGGATTGGATGTCCAAACATAAGGGATTGATTGACTGTGCTAAGAAAGCCATCAGCATGACCAGTACCGCCGGAATAACAGTCGAGCATATCTCTGAAACCTTACCTCGCCAATTCAAGTGTAACAAGAGTCTAGCCCAACCTACCATTGAACAAGTCCGGATAGTCTGTGAATACCCCGATGTATTTCCCGATGTTTTGCCCGGTATGCCCCTAGATTGGGATATCGAGTTTATCATCGAACTAATCCCCGGAACAGGACCCATAGCCCAGAGACCCTATAGTATGAACCCGTCGGAACTAGCAGAGCTGAAGAAGCAACTGGATTCCATGCTAGAAATTGGATTCATTCAACCAAGTGCGTCACCATGGAGATCACCTGTCTTATTTGTGGACAAGAAAGATGGAGGTAACCGTTTGTGTAAGGATTATCGGAAGTTGAATGATGTCACCATCAAGAACAAGTACCCCTTGCCCAAGATAGAAGATTTGTTTGATCAGTTGACCGGTGCCCAGGTGTTTTCTAAGATTGATCTTAGAACTGGCTATCATCAACTCAAAATTCCTGCAGAGGATATTCCAAAGACTGCCTTTACCACCAGATATGGATTGTACGAGTATACAGTCATGTCTTTTGGATTAACTAATGCCCCCGCTTATTTCATGAACCTCATGAATATGATTTTTATGGACTTCCTGGATAAGTTTGTCGTTGTATTAATCGATGACATTCTGATTTATTCCAAATCAGAAGAAGAACATGAGCTACACCTAAGGACCATTCTTGGAACCATTAGAGAGCATCAGCTGTATGCAAAGTTTAGCAAATTTGAATTCTGGTTACAGGAGGTAGGATTCCTTGGTCACATTGTATCAACCGGAGGAATTTCCGTTGACCTTGCCAAAGTGAAAGATGTAGAAGATTGGCAAGCCCCAACCACTCAAACCCAAGTTCGTGGTTTTCTCGGATTGGCGGGATATTACCGCAAATTCGTAGAAGGATTCTCGAGTATCGCCCGACCCATGACCCAATTGCGGAGGAAGGACGAGAAGTTTGAATGGACAGACAAGTGTGAAGCGAGTTTTCAAGAACTCAAGAGGAGATTGATATCTGCCCCAATCTTAATCATGCCGTATATCACGATGCCCTTCGATGTGTATTGTGACACATCCAAGATTGGTCTCGGATGTGTGCTAATGCAAGAAGGCAAAGTTATATCTTATCTATCTCAACAATTGAAGCAACACGAGCAAAACTATCCAACCCATGACCTCGAACTCGCAGCAGTAGTCCTAGCCCTGAAGACATGGAGACATTATCTAATGGGAAACCGTTGTGAGATTTATTCGGATCACAAGAGCCTAAAGTATATATTCACTCAGAAGGAGTTGAATATGAGGCAGAGAAGATGGATTGAGCTAATCAAATATTACGACCTGGACATTCACTATCACCCTGGTAAAGCCAAGGTGGTAGCCGATGCCCTTAGCAGATTGCCGTTCCGCTTGAACTCCATGATTTTGAAGGAGCAACCAAGTTTGCACAAGGATATGGAAGATTTTCGAATGGAATTAGTAAGTGAAGGATTTTTGGGTAGCATAGAACTTCATCCCACTTTGATCAGTCAGATTAAAGAGGCGCAGAAGGGAAATGCCAGTATCGACGGAATCAAGCGTTGTATCGGTACGGGCAAAGTACCCAGATTCACCGAGGACGAAGAAGGAGTTCTGTGGTACAAAGGACGCCTTTGTGTACCAACAGATATGGAGTTGAAAGAAGTTATATTGAAGGAGGCTCATGATACTCTTTATTCTATCCATCCAGGAGGAACTAAGATGTATCAAGATTTGAAAGAGCAATTTTGGTGGCATAAGATGAAGAGAGAAATCGGAAGCTATATCGCCAAGTGTGATATATGTCAGCGAGTCAAGGCAGGACATCAAAGACCTACTGGATTGTTGCAACCTTTGCAAATTCCGGAATGGAAATGGGATTCTGTAGGAATGGACTTTATCACTGGACTACCTACTTCTAGTAGGGGAAATGACTCTATCTGGGTCATAGTCGACAGATTGTCCAAATTCGCCCATTTCTTGCCCGTCAAAACCACCTATCAGAGTTCGAAGCTAGCAGAGTTATACATCGCTAGAATTGTCAGTTTTCACGGAGTCCCCAAGAATATAGTATCAGATCGAGGAACTCAGTTTACCTCGAGATTCTGGAAGAAAGTCCAAGAAGGTTTAGGAACCCGCCTAGATTTCAGTACCGTGTATCACCCTCAGACCGATGGACAAACGGAGCGAGTAAATCAAATACTCGAAGATATGCTTAGAGCATGTGTGCTAGAATATGGATCCAAGTGGGAAGACTGTCTGCCGTTTGCAGAATTTTCCTACAACAACAGTTACCAAGCCAGTTTGCAAATGGCCCCATTTGAATTCATGTACGGAAGAAAGTGTCGCACCCCTTTGAACTGGTCGGAAGTAGGAGAGAGTCAGATTTTTGGACCCGACATCCTCCGAGAAGCAGAAGAGAAGGTTCACAAGATTCGTGAGCACCTCAAGACCGCCCAATCCCGATAGAAGAGTTACGCCGACAAGAGACTTCGAGACCTCGCCTTCAACATAGGAGATTTTGTTTATATGAAAGTGTCGCCATTGAAGGGAATGCAGCGTTTCCAAATCAAAGGAAAGTTAGCCCCCAGATATATCGGACCTTTCAAAATTCTGAACCGTCGAGGAGAAGTATCATATCAATTGGAACTACCTGAAGAGATGTGAGCTGTGCAGAATGTGTTCCATATCTCGTTACTTCGCAAATGTCTCGAAGTCCCCGAGAAGACCGAAGTGTTCAAGAATATCGATCACCGGACCATAGAGATCAACGATGACCTGACGTATCCCGAAGTACCCATCCGCATTTTGGAAGAAGCTTTTCGAACTACCCGAACCCGAAGCATCAAATTTCTCAAGATTCAGTGGAGCAACCACACAGAAGAGGAAGCTACCTGGGAGCGCGAAGATCACATCAGGACGGAGTTTCCCGATCTCTTCAAATCCTAGGTAATCTTTTCGTCCTTTTTCAAATCTCGGGACGAGATTTTGTTTAAGGAGGGAAGGTTTGTAACATCCCAAAAATACTAAGCTTGGATCATCAAATTCTAATCATCAAAATTAGGGTTAACAAAAACTTCTCTAAATGAAATCATGAATGCATGCATATGTGTATGCATGGATTTTGAAATCCTTTAAAACCACCTTGTTTGTTTGTTCCATTGCTTGTAAAATGTTTCTTAGGTGAAATAAACATCATCTAAAACATTTCCCACACCTTTCCTAAAGACAAGTAAATCAACACACATATGAAATGAATGGTCATTTTGGCCAATTTAACTCCCATGCCTACTTTGGCTGTCTCAAACTTTCAGAACCTAACATAAACTTTTCTGGATCTTTGCACCCCTTGAATGTACTCATAACAAGGTATCAAGGCCCACTTTGTGATCATCCAGAAACTTTCAAATGCATAGTTTAAATGACAATTCAAAATTGAATCTTTATCATATGGGAAGATCCCACTTTTTCAAAAACTACTCAAACAAGCTCAACTTTCAAAACCCAAGCATCTGCAGACTCACCAGCACCAATCTAGCAAACCCACCAAAAATCATTTCAAAATTTAAAACTTGATTTCATGCGGCCATTTCATCAAACAGGTTGCAGACACAAATCAAACAAACATCAAACACTATTGTGAGCAGTGATTCTTGCCTAACTGGTTCCCCATTTAGCTCACACACAACTCACACTACAAGGAATCTGGCAATATATGACCCTCTATTTTCGTCACAGAATCGTCATAATAGTCTGTTTATGACGATTTTATGACGATTTTGAGATCGTCGAAAGCTGGGCGTCGCAAATGAACTATAACGACGTTTTTGATAAAATCGTCATAACCTTCTATGACGATATTGGATCGTCATAACGTCTATGACGATCCAATATCGTCACGGGCCATCTAGCATGCCAAGTCAGATCCTACGTGGCTGATCCTACGTGGCAAAATTGTGACGAAATTAAATCGTCTTAAATCAAAATCAGCCCAGTCCATTTCTGGATTCCACATGGGCTTAGCCCAACTATTCTGGATTGATTTTCTCATCAAATCTGGTTAGCTACATGGGCCAAGCCCATCATTCTAGCATTTTTTTTGTTTCGTCGCATTGGCCTTTTCTTTGGACAGATTTTTACTTTGGGCCCTCTTATTTTGGGCCGATCACACCTGGTGTTCCATAATTCATACGGTCCCAGTTGCCAGTGTATATTTTCTCAGTAATTAAAATCTAACAATTTAACCAAGACCAACAGAATATACAAAATCATTTTGATTCAAACAGAGCACATTATGATCGGCACATTATGATCATACACAGTTCTACATAGTTCACATCAGTGGAGCTACCAAAATACAATAAAAAATTTATAGAAAGAATAAAATCCAAACTTCTTCATGCTTTCTCTTCCTGGAACTTCTTCATGCTTCCTCTTCCTGGAACTTTCACGCTTCCTCTTTCTCCAACTTATTCAGCATGTACTGTAGCTTGTAAAAGAGATGATATATCCAATAAGGTAATATGTGTCAACAATTATAAACAGGAGCAAAAATATATTCAAGATGCAGCTTTCCATTAAAGCATGAATGAGAGAATATAACAGTAAATGGATAGTATTACATTCTTTTAGAACATCTCAGGTACCTCAAGATACATGCATCAGAAGGTTAAACTATTTATTAATTCACTCATTTAAGACCAGCAACATTACCACATGATTATTACCAGAACAGGAACTAGAAGTTGAACTCTACAAATTACAGTACTAGTACACCATATCCTCTGTACCACACACATGGTACAAATCCAGGATCCAGGATACCACCTATAGAGAACCTAATTGCACAAACACCATGGCTCCACGGCATAATAGTATGTTGTAGAATAACACAATCGCAGCTAACAAGTCAGTGAATAAGCACCAATAGCACAATAGAAAGTTTATAGTAAATGGCAAACAAATGGTATATAGTAAACGACAAGCAGAAATAACTCTATTGGTTGGGGTTAACGGTCAAAATTATATTAGACAACAACATCTGTTTCCCCAGGAAAAGGATACACTACATATACAATAGAAGTTCATAGCTGGGAAACACACTCCCGTTACTGGATGAGGGTGGCATACTCCAAGTCTACACAAGTATATTGTCAAATAAAAACAATTCATATAACTCGGCTAGCTTCTTATGCAAGAACCACTGGCTTGGCTGGTTTCTGGTTACACCATGCTCATGTGAAAACAACTATGATATTATGCAAGAACCACAGGCTTGGCTAGTTTCTGGTTACACTATGCTCATGTGCAAACAACTATGGTATTACCAATGGTCATGTGAGAACAGTACACCAAGAATTTGAGCACAACATTCAGGAAGAAATGTAAGCTATTTTCCCTCCCGAGGGATCCTATTTAGCACACAAATTCAGGAAGAAATGTATTTCAGGTGGTGAAATCTGCAAGGTGCAAGTAGCTCAGCTTGCGAAGTTCAATCTCAGACTGATTTCAGAAAAGTAATTGCAATTTTTTTGATATATTATAAACCTCAGATATGTAAAGAGGCACAAGCGCAGAAGATATCCCAATACCAACTCCAGCAAGTAATCGACCAATGATAGCAACAGTAAATTGTTATAGCAGTGAACTAAGTCTCAAAACACACTTCAGGAATGCACCTAGAGCAAGAGGGATTGCATCCAAGATAAATGTTCGTGTTCTCCCTAATTTATTAGCCAAAGAACCTCTAGTAAAAGAACCTACTGTCGCGCCAGTGAGGGTTGTGCTAATCACCCATCCTAAAAGAGCAGATGCATTATGAAGCATATCAGCAAAAATAATATCTCATGGAACCATGCTATGAAGTCATAGCATATAAGCTATTCTTATCCATTACTCCTATGAGAACAGTTTGTTGCAACAACAAAAAGGTTATACACAAATGAAATTTCAAATGTTCACATTACAGACACTAAGAGAAGGATACGCACAAAAGGTTCTAAAACCACAAGTATCGAAGCATGGCTTCTATATTGAGCAGGTCAAAGAATGCCATACCTTGTAAAGCAGCATTTTCAGCAATCCCAAAATCTTTTGAAAGATATTCAAGTGCAACATTGACCACACTACAGTAACATAGATACAAATGAGATATTCAATTTGCTATACAACAGCATTGGGAAATTACATTGCCGAGTAGGAAACTGTGCTTTATTCCCATGCATGGGATTTTTTTACTCTACGGTACAATGGCAAAAAACAACATACCCAAGATGGTAGCCAAATAGAATTGCCCCCAAGCAAGTAACGCCAACATATGACACAACATTTCAAGAAGATTTGGCTTAAACCTTGTCAGGCAGAATACTGTATTTCAGTTCCAACTTGCGGAAACAAAACTATGAACAACGCATGAGCCGCTACTATAAGACGGCAAGCAGTATCACGGGGATCTAAGAGTCCACGGACAACATAGTTCTCACACAGATTTTTTAAAGCATTCAAAATATGTTGCTTATTATTTCCTTAAGCGAACACATCATTCCAGGTCCAAGACCATCAAGTCCTCCTATAATCCCCAACAGTATAGATAAATTCAGGTGACACACTGTCAGGGTCATCATGTACAGTCCCCCAAAGAAGATATAACGATTGATGTAACTACCACTTGTAGAACATACCAAAGATAAGTGTAAGCAGAATTGAGATATATTTGTACAAGGCAATCATAGGTACCAATCCAGAACAAGGTAACAGAGTAATTGTGTCGAAGTAACAGTTCCTGGGTTGGACAGAGAGGTGCCATCTCACCGGCAAGCAAGAACACCACCGGTCTACGACCTCGCCGTCAGCGCTGAAGACTAGCAGCAGTCTCCAGGGGAGCATCCAAGACCGGGGCAGCCCTGCCGGCAGCCAGAGCACGCCCAGACCAAGAACCCCAGGTTCCGGTACACAACGGCAGCCGTGTAATGGATAGCTGCAAGCCTGCAACCCGTTGGCAAGCCAACCATAACAAAAACTAAGCATGTAAACACTAGTGAGTAGTATGACCAAACTAAATATAGGCTAGTGCAAGCACACTATCACCGTTAAATTAGTTTTCCTATGTATAGAAATCTATGCATAATCAGGAAAAACATATAAGCTATTATTGACTACTGCATATGCATAACAATCAGCAAGTATTATTGACTGAAATGGATTTATCTCCGCCATACATGCATGCTTTTCTCTACTGTCTATGAACAGATTCAGTTCAACGGGAAAAACAAAAGACTTTTAGAAAGAATACATGCACGAGGATAGGGACACCGGACATTCTACACAGAGAACTGGACAATACATGTTTAATGCACAATTAGCAATCAGATTTCAAATAGCTCGTGGAGAACAATTATATGAACACAACATTAACATAGCTTAAGGAGACACCAACACCGGCAGAACACTACATAATCAATTATGCTGCCTAAAAATTACATGATAAATCAAAACTAACTACAAGCTCACTGGCAGAACAATTACATGTCCAACTAACTAGGAACTACAATAGAACAAAATTTCTCTATTACATAAATAATAATCATCCAAATAGAGGGAATTAGGGAAAGATGAAGACCTCGTCCTTGTCCCTGTCTACCATAAAACCCTAGTGGGTGTCGTTGTCCAGGTTCATGGTCGAGCTCCGAATGGCTGATGATATTGTCCAGGTTCCCCACGGAAATTGGCCTCATCCTCGCCGAGATCCGAGTCCCTCTGCACTAGAAATCAAAGAAAAGGGTCAAAGTTGAGATTCGAGTCCCTCTAGATGGGAAACATAGACAGGAGGACACGGGAGGAGTACCTGCGTCATGGTCGTCCTTGTTCCCGGCGAGCACCTCGGAGGAAACATCCAGGACAGATCCCAGACGTTGTGCTGGCCGCCGTCTCCTCTGCTGGCCGGTCCTGCTTGCGAGCAAGTAGACGCATGGAGGACGACGCCCGCCGCCGCTGGAGCATCCTTGTGGCAGAGCGCCACCATCCTGGCGTACTGGTCGTCCCCGCTAGACCCAGCGAAACTGTGGATCCGGGAAGTAGCCGTCAAGGACATCCTCGGTATCGAGCAGGGACATGGTTATTGGGACGGCGGAGGGGAGGACGGCCGTGGCTTGGGGAGAAGGGTGGCACCGGAGGGGAGCTGTCGGCCAGGGGAGAAGCGGCGGCAGCATTCGATCTGGAAGGAGGAGGAGGAGGAGGAGAAGCGGCGGCCAGGGGAGAAGGGGCGACCAGAGATGGGCGTAGTGTGGCGGCTGGGGAGATGGGAGTGGTGTGGCGGCTGGGGAGAGATTAGGGTTAGAGGATGGAGGGGTCCTGGGGGCGGGGGATTTTGTGCGTGCTGTATGCTAGGTCACCGATCCACAACAAGTTTCCACACTTCAAATCCTATCCGTTTATTACGTTTACATCCTACGGTTGATATTGACCCTCTCTTATATCTCAACCCGTCTAGAAATTATGACGATTTTGTCCATAGAAATTACGAAGTTTTCCACGAAATCGTCATAGTTTAATAAGGATTTGGCCCTCCCAAATAGCTTACGACCATCTAGTATAGAATCGTCATAAATTTATGACGATTTCATTCAGGGTCACTACCAAAATGTCGTAGTTTGACACATTCCTTGTAGTGTCAGTAGATCATCTAGGAAGATTAGCCAGGCACTAGCACCACTGCGAGCTTGCCATTGTAATCAATGGTGAATAGCCGAGCACCCTCTTGCCACCCCATAGTCGACAGCAAGCTAGGAGCAGCAGCAAGCCTAGCCAGCATGTCTGGGAGGCAGCCCACCGTCCACCGCCACTCACTGTCGCAGCCGCGAGCGTTGCCAAGCCCTGGACCACGCGCACAAGCCGCGCCCAGACCATGCTGAGCGTGCGCCAGAGCGCCACCCTCGACCATCACCCACAGACCGTGCGCCGCCCTCTCCGCGTGCATACACAATCCCCACCGACCCAGGAGACCGCCAGACATCCCCGTTTGCCGCCCCGGGCCGCACAGCCATCGCCCGCCGTCGAAGACGCCGCCTCTGCCGCGCAGAGAACCGCTCGTTCCAGACCAAACCACACCGCCCCATGCCTCGAGACCATGTCGTTGAGCATCGCCAGGAGACACCGCACCGTCCCCTACCCTTGCCCATGCCTTTAGCCGCCTATAACCTCGCCCCCGACGAGCTCACCATGCGCCCTGACGGTCCCCTCGCTCGACTATAAATAGAGGCCACCCCCGCACGATTTCTTCACACCATCTCACTCCCCTATCCTTACTGATCGTGCCACACCATTCTCAGAGCAAGGCGAGCACCACCTCGCCGGAATTTCACTCGAGCCTGCCGCTGCCGGAGAAGAAGGGAGCCCGCGATTGGAGCCGCCACAGGAGCTGCCGCGACCACCCCTGAGTTTGCCGTCGTCGACTTCGTCGTTCGCCCGCCTCGCCGACCCTCGCCAGCACCCCGGTGAGCCCCCAGCGACCCTCACTGGCCGTGCTAGGTTTCGTTCTCGCCGGAGTTGTCTCGCGTCGATGATGACTCCCAGCTGTTAGATTAGAACTAGATCGAACGATCCACGTCGCCCCATACCGCTTCGCCCAGCCCCGTGTCACTGACGAGTGGGGACACCCACTTAAGCAGCCCGCGGGAGCACTGCGCTTAGCAGGCGGCCCAGTAACTTTTCCCGCGCAGCCCAGTTATTCAAATTAAACTTTTTTCTATTTCAATTCAAACACACTTCTGTACCCAACTTCAAAAATCAACCCAGATCGATTCAGTGCACGAAATTGAATGAAACCAATTTTGTTGGAAAGGTATATGAATGCTGAATCCAAGCCCGTTGGATTCAAGTCATTTGGGTCTATAGATCACCCATGGTAAAAATAACAAGGCAGAAGCTTTTCTGCATTCAAACATTTTTCAAATTTAAACCATAATAGATTTTGAGTTGATTCCAACTCTCAAAAATCACATTTAACCATACCTTTCAGAATATATAAAAATATATAGGTTTACTTGCAGAAATAATGTTCAAGTAATAAAATAATGTTACATAAGCATTTCTAGCCACTTTAATTAATTAAAATAAAAGGGTAAAACCTTATTAAATTGTGACACCACTTTAAATCACATTCCCATGGACTACAATATGTGGTGATGACATGTGTCAACATGATCCCATGTTGGGTTTGGAGAATATGAAATCTTAAGTAGTTTTTCAATGAGTAGAAATTACTTTTCTAAAAATAAAAAAAGATTTAAACCAAGCCTTAACCTTGTAATGTTAGGGATAATGCTAGATCATCCATAGGACCCTTGTGTGTGATGATTGCAAGTAGTTAAGTATTTTTTGGTGATTGTGTACCTCGTATTTATTCATAGACGCTAGTACCGACCAAGGATACGAGGAGGAAGGAGGATACTACGAAGAAGAAGCCGAGGAGAACTTGAACCACTGCTCTGCACAAGGCAAGCTAAAACTTGCAAGACACTCTACTTTAGCAAGCTAAAACTTGCAAGACACTCTACTTTAGCAAGCTAAAACTTGCAAGACACTCTACTTTAGCAAGCTTATACTGATATTGATGCAAGCTGATACTATACCTATGCAAGCCTTACTAATCAAGTTGACCTATGCAAGCTAACCCTTGCAAGATACCCTACTGATGCAACAAACCCATACTTGTTCTATGACTACTATATGCCTTAAGCATATGTGATCATACCCACTTGATAAACCAATCCTAGTTTTATGTGCAAGCTCCTTACGCTATTTCTTTACCAAAGCTTACTTAGAGTTTACTTAAGTGACTGGTAGATTTTGGAAAGATGATGAAGGTTGCATAAAGAGCATAAAATTTGGCCTAAGTTAGAAACCTTGACATCAGCCTGAGGCATGAGGTTGTACTTAGTTGAAACTCCACTAGTTACCACCCCTCATTAATACTACCCCCACCTGTAGATGCTAGTGCTAAGCATAAAACTTGATCAACTTTTAGATGGGAATACTTGGTGGAAAAATGGTTATGAAAACCTTGGAATGATGGATCATTCTATTGAAATGTTTTGGACATGTGTTTCCAAACACTTGAGAATTTTGGTGATAAAAATGTTGAGGCATGAGCCTTAGCCCTTTATAAAACTGATGGTTATCTGGATGTGATACCATTCCAATTTTATCGTACAACCACAATACCCGAATATTGGGTAGGGCTTAACTGGAAACTTATGTACCTTAGTATTAGTTCCCTCACGACCAAGGTCTAAGATGAGGCTACCTTGTGAAGATTGTCCACCTGTGCAGTACCCAAGATGACAGTTGGTCATGGTTGGGAGGCCAAACTCACAGGAGAGGTGCTTATACTAGGGCGTATAATCGAAAGGTTAGGATTGATTATCTGCATACTGAGTATGGTGAATTCAGGATTTGTTCCTGACGGATGTATCGAATGTTGTGGTGAAAGTGTACAATATCTGCAGAGTGTCAAACTATTCAAATAGCCGCGTCCGCGGTTATGGACAGTTGGAGTGGCCATAATGTTCCCCTGTCAGACTTTTCAAAATGACATGTGAGATGAATTGAGACTTTGACTTGACCACAACAGAGTTGTGATATGAAATACAGGTTCCCGCTTAGGAATTATAAATTTGTGACTAGCTTTGGAGCTTAGTAGAGATAAATCTGGCTTTTGCAAAACAACCCTAGAGCCTAGTGTCCTATTATCCAAAAACCCCCTTTACCTATTAGTATTAGTTTGCGAGTACTTAAAGAGTACTCATGGTTTTGTCCCTGGCTATTTCCATGGCCAGACTATGAAGAGGAGTACCTGGAAGATGGACCCCAGGAAGGTTACGACAACTAGGATCATCTCCCATCGTCAGCATTGCCTGTGACCCTGAAGATGGAGCTTCGCCTACGCTATCGTTATTATTACGTATTCCGCTGCTTGATGTTGTATTAAGAACTGGATCATGAGATCCCTATTTGTGTAAGAACTTATGTGTAGCATCCCAATTGTCTAACAATTGCAATGCTACTAGCCTAGTCTATATAAATGCTACTTCATATATATAATTGTTGCATCATAATTATATCATGCTCATGTCATCATGCCACCTTGCATTTGAGCATCATATAAAACCCTTTTTGTTTTGGATCTTCTCTCATATGCATTGTAAATTGTATTTGCCTCTTGATATTGTATTTGGTTGTTGATATATTGTTTAATGCCCAAGTTGAGTTGGGGGCATATCTTTTATTTAACTCCACCACCTTTCTTGTCATCACCCCATCATTCCACCATTCCACCATATATGAGCATTGCAACTTATTTGGTTTTTCCTCTAGCTCATGTGGGTTGGAATGGGTCCATTTCTATCTCCACATGCTCTCATATATGCACCATATTGTTTCCACATTATTGGTTTATGAGAGCCACATGGCCACCTTTGCATGCCTTGTGAGTGGAACCTTTTCCTAGCTTCCACATGGGTTGTTTTGGGGCTATTATCATGTTGGGATATTTTTGGGACTATTAAACATCTAGTGGAATATACACACTAGCAAGTCCCAATTATAATCAAATATGGTCATCTCCATCTACTCCACATGGGGCATCCTTTTAATTCTTTGCTTGGTTTTTATTCCACTTGTGGAAATGCATAAGAATAATGCCATGATAATATTATTGTTTTCACAAGAATAGCATGGCATTAATTGTTTTGCATGGGCCATGCAAGAACCACCACATTCTAGCCTTTTGGTTTTTATTTGAATTTTGAGTGGATCTTCCCCATATCTCTCTCTACCCATCTCATGCTTGATCTTGCTTGAAGCATGCAAGCATCCAAAACCCTATAACAATCTCCATCCATGCCTCACCACCTTTTATCTCACCCTCTCTTTTTCTTGTCTAGATCTTGTTTGAGCTCGGCATGTTCTTGCTTGATCTTGACAAAAGAAAAACCACTCCACCTAATCTCTCTCTAAACCCTAAGTCCCCCTCTCTCTTTATCCTCTCTCCTAAACCCTAGTCCCTCTCTAACCTAACCCGAGCTTCCTTCCTAGCTACCCTAGCTAACCACATGCCCTCTCTCGGCCTCCCTCCCCTCTCTTCCCTGCAGGCCTTCCTGACCCCCTGGACCCCCCTAGCCACCCATCTACCCCTCCTCCTACCCAAACCCTAACCGAGCCTAGCTCACCGGAGCCCGAGCCTACCCCTCTCTCTCTCTAGCTTTCTCTCCCTGCCTCAGCAGCCCCACCCCGAGCTCCCCTCACCCGCCTGTCCCACCTGCAGTCACTTCCCCCATGCCTACCTGCCCAGCCCGAGCCTGCCTAGCACGTGAAGGAGAAGAAAAAAATGGCCGACGCCACCTTTCCCCTCCACCACGCCATCTACCCCTCCCTCTCTCCGTTCCTATCTAATCCCACCTCTCTGCCTCGCCCAGATCCATCCCCGGAACTCCCCTTGGTCGTGACCATCTACTCCTCCCTCCCCATCTACCCCTACCACCTCCTATCCCATCGCCGGCCACCGTCGGTGTCCACCACCGAACCCCCGAACCAGCAGGCAAGCGTGGCGTGGAGGTTGTTGAGGGAGCCGCGGAGGTTCCCCTGCATCGTCCTGTACACGCCGTCGAGGAGAAGGAGGACCAGAGCCACCAGGCCGACGCCGCTCCGACGCGAAACCCTAGCTCCGTCGGCCTCTGCCTCGTCGTCGATCCGCTACACGTCTGCCCGATCCACCACCTCCAACCAACTCACGGTGAGCCGACCCACCTCCTAGATAACCCCCTCTGGCCGATCCCGCCCTAGCGCAGCCGTTCTTTTCGTCGAACGCCGTCGGAGCGTCGGGTTCGCTGTTGCCTGTAGCCTTCCCGCGCCGCGCCAGCCTCTTCTAGCCTGCGTCCCGCCTTCTAACACCAAACCCAGGCCACCGCAGTGGCTCCGCCCTCTGCGTGCGCGCCCCAGGTCGCGTGTTCGACCCCCGCCGCGACGCTCTGTCCTTTGTCGCGCATAGATCGGTCCTCTGCACGCGGAGAAGATCCACAGTACGGGCGCTCGTTTTGCAGATAGCCCCCTGCATCTTTTTCTGCTTAACCCGCGGTCCGCCCGAGCCCACCGTCA
Source organism: Avena atlantica (assembly GCA_910589765.1). Lineage (NCBI taxonomy): Eukaryota > Viridiplantae > Streptophyta > Magnoliopsida > Poales > Poaceae > Avena > Avena atlantica. The sequence goes on from OU342736.1 coordinate 307,220,116, forward strand.
GCCCCTCTGTTTGTTTTGCAAAAACACCCCCCCCCAGTTCTCCAACCCTTAACCCGCGCTCCCACGGATGCCACACGTGTCGCGTCCCCGCTGGCGCGCCCGCGTGTGGGTCCGCGAGTACTACGGCCCCACCTGTCATTCTCTGAGGCTAGCTTAGCTCGCGGTGAGAAAACCCTTTTCTGCGCGTATGATGCCCAGTCAGCAGCTGGCCCACCCGTCAGTGGCTGTGGCTGGATCTGAGTGAGTGAGAAAAGTTTCTGTTTATTTCTGTTTAAATTAAAACTTTTTCAAATTAATTCAAATTCAAAATTCAAATCTGTTTTAATATAACTTTTCAAATATAATTCCAATTAATACATTTAATATATGTTTTGAGATCAGAAAAATGTGAGGAATTCAAATATGTCTGAAATTTCGAGTTGTTTAAAATTACAATAAAATGCCCTTTTTCCTTAATAAATAAATAACTTTTGATTTATAAGTCCAAATTTAACAAATAATATGTCTGAAATGATTAGCTCGACGAGACCTTTCTGTTTATGCTTTCCTTTATCTGTTTTGCAGCATGCATCATATAAATATTAAGTATACAGCAACTTATATGAGGTTAAAATGTGGTTAAAACTCAATAAAATGATTTATTCTTGTATTCCACACCTCACCCATGCCATGCTACTATATTGCCATTTAAATTGTGCATCATTCATCATGGCATGATTGTTTGCTTGTCGCATTTTATTCATATGCTTGTGCACTTTATTTATGTTGGCCCTTGTTTGTTTGGTTCTTCTTCGAATAGACGCTGAGCAGGGGATATATCAAGAGAACCAGGAGCACAACCCAGATCCTTCTCTCGCTTCAACTTAGCTGCTAGGCAAGCACTACCACATGCTTGCATACATATAGTACCTATTGCCTCTATCTTATTCTTGCATCATTGAGTCGCGATTGCATTAAACTGAATCCCAAGTATTGCATAGCCTTTACTTATAAACCCCACCGAAGCTTGTTCCTCCATCCCATGAGCCATTACTACAGGAGTTGTTTGAGCCATGCGAGTCATAGAACAGCATGTGTAGGGTATGTGATTGTCTGACGGATAACGAGGTACCTAAACAACTTAACCTGAGTAGTAATGGGATAACTAATGAAAGTGGCACCGGTGGGCAATATCTGCTATTTGGTTTTTCCTGCTCACTTGTGTCCCGTAGGACCCCGAGTACTTGATTCCTGTTCCTTGAATATTCGCGCTATCCACATCCGGGAGGCTTATGAACCCCCCTGAGCCAGAGCTTGATTCATTCTTATTTCTTGGGGCCACAAACTAGTTTGAGGTTTTATAACTATCCTGTACTTATGCCATGCTTTACTGCTTAATTTAAAATTGTGCCAGGAATGCACCTGTACTGTTTAGGGAAGCGGAGTGTTTTCGCGGTATCGACAAGCCCAGTCACACTTTCGGGTTCCCAGTCGTTTACAGCCACTGACGCAAACCTTGAGTCCGTCTCGGAGTCGGCTAACTTCGTTGCGGGTAGCTTAATGGGGTGGCCCCCTGAAATATTTCTGAATCCTGTGATCGCTTTGTCGTGATTGCCTTGTTGGTTTTGATTTGGTTTTTCCGAGGTTGATCGAGTGTGTGTTGCTATTTGTGCACCCCTGCAGGATAAAACTTTCTGAAAGTCGTGTCCGCGGTTATGGACGACTTGGAGCACAGTTTCTCGATCATAGACAAGTATAACTAAAGTACCGCTTTTAATTTGACTAAGTTCCTGACTAGTAAATAGTGCAACACTCATGGAATGAATAATAAAAGTGCCAACGGATGGGGCATTATTCGTCCGCTTCCTCGTTGGTAAGCGAGGAGGAGGATGGATCTGTGGACATTACCATTATAAATGTTGTTATTAATTCACGGACATCCGTCTATCTCTGGTTAGGCGGATGGTTAGCGAGTATCTATAGAATTGCTAGGGTTTATCTTTTGCTTCAATTGCGTCACCCCAGGTTGTGTCCCCTTTAGAGGCATAAAGACTTGCTGAGTACCCCTAGGGTCTCACACGATAAATTGTTTGATTCAGATGAACAGGTAAACTCGCAAGATGGATACTGGGTGGAGGAGACGGACGATGTGGGCAACGATCATTCGGTGTAGAGATTCCGGGAACGGGGATCCGTGAGATCTGTGGGCGGGATGTGTTTATTTATGGGGCATCTTATGCCGATTTGCTTCTTATCCGTACTCGGATCTTGTTTGCCGCTTCCGCCTGATACTCTGATGTTTGATGTATGAGGAGATATCCTAAACTATTATACCTATCTATGATATTTGGATCTTGCCGTATTGCGTTGCAATATTTCTATTTCTTTTAGATGGAATGACTCTGAGAACCATTGTATGGTGGCTTGCATACATACTCATTTGTGTATGTAGTTGATCCCTTCGCCTGCCGATTACGCCGCCCGTTCTTGTCCCGATGTTTGGAAATGGTTAGGACGGCCAAAAGGTCTACCTGTGAGTGGCATTTGGGCCCCACCATACTATTTTAACCATTCCCGCTCATCCAGGCTTGTAACTAGGAGCGTAATTCACCGAGGTAGTTACAATTGGTATCAGAGCCATCCCGCCCTTCAGGGTCTCAGCCAAATGGTCGTTGTCAGTCTAGCAAATATTTTTGGTAGTTATGTATACTAGGGAAAAACAAAACGCGAGAGTAGGACTGCTTCCACTTTTCTTCTTACCCAACCACCCACCCTTTTCTGGTAAGTGTAACGTTTTCAATCCTCTTCTTAAAATTCAAACTAGGATTCACGTGTTCTGGGTTTCCGTAGTACCATAGAAAGTGTGTGTGTGTGTGTGTAATTCCTTGTCTATCTGTTGCATCCAAGTTGTTATCACAATCTACCTTTGGTTATCAACTGTTGGTACATTCCATACTGACAGGCTTTTGAAAACCGGCGCGATCTATCTGACTCCTTGTTAACCGGTGCCATCTTCTTAAGGGTGTCCTTCTTTCTAGCAACTTCACATTCTGTGCAAGCATCTGTTGCTAATCTCTACCTGATAAGTGTTTTTGCGCATCTATTGGTATTTTAATGCCAAAAAATGCGGAAAATTTTTCTTTGATACATCTGTGGTTCCACACTCCTTTCCAGTCGTGTGTGAAACATTATCTATCTCCCTTTTATCAGCATGTCCATGCTAACTCGTTCTTTTGTCACCGGCGCTTAATCTTGGAGTTTCTTTTCATCTCCAATTATCTTGGGCTAATTACATAACATGTGTCGATCCGATGCTGGTGATTGTAATTTGGTTCTCGGCATAGCTATAGGACACTTATCATGAGTGGAATATGGAAAATGCTATCAACACTATACTCCAAATGGTGACGATTATCTCCTGTGATTGTGAGTACACCGTGATCATATCTTTGCATATTCAAGCATCTTTGGCAATCCGGAGTTTCTCAAACCACTACGGCGGTCTATCATCTGTCCATCATGCTGCACATCTTTTTGAACTCCATATCTGCAAAATTCTCTTTGAGACGAGGGAATTGCATCTTTTCGCTTCTGATAGCTTTGCTTAAGGTATGAGATATCATCGTTTCCTTATCCAAGATCTCTTTATCTGGTAACCGGTGATCCAATCGACCATGTGAACCAGGTGTCATCTCTTTTTCTTCCGAAGGACCAGATAATCTATTCTTCCAGTGCAGCTTCTTCAACACGAACCCGTGCTCTTAATATTGATCTTTCTAAGAGCGTTGAGCTCAGGAAGTGTTTCGAGCATTTGTTCGTTTCTCCCGCCTCTTGAACTTGATATTCTGGGAATATCCTGTTAATCCATGGTGGTATATGTTGATTATATGCTTGCCTATTCGATATCAATGGAAGGACATGGAAGATCATCTGTGTCTCTTTCTCTCAAGCTTCGTGAACACTGCCTGTGTGCAAAGTTCTCAAAGCGTGAATTCTGGCTTCTTGAAGTCACCTATCTCGACCACGTCCTTCTGCTAAATACATTGCTTCAATTATGGAATTAGCAAGTCCATTGTTAATTCCATCTTCCATCTTCAATCAAACCCGGAGTTTTCCTTGTTGGCGAGTTATCATCGTCGTTCCGCCGTAGCTTTCCTCAAACTGCTAAACCTCTCTCAATCATTTCAAGAAGAACATGGAGTTCTTTTCACCTCTATCTCGTCAAGTAATCTCTTGAAACCCTCTTGCTCTGTCGTCTATGCTCAATCCACCGGAGGCCATGAAGACCTTCCAGATCTTGTATTCCTTCTGTTCAAGTGGTGCTATCTTTTTCTTTATCTGTGGAATCTTGCAGTTGTTCTCCGTAATCTTCCTTCATATCTTCCCGGTGGCTTGGTACTTCAGACATGACGACAACATCATCACCCTTATCTATCTATGAATCCGGCGAATCGTTTGCATCTATCCTTGTTTTCTTACGGAGTTCCATGAGCTCTTCTTATCAATACCTTCAGTCTGTTTCGGTAGTTGGGTTGCATGGTTTTCTTATTCATGTGCGGAGTAATGCTTTGAGTGCGGGATGGAGTAGCTACCATACCATTACTCTTATCATTCGCTCTTGTACATTGAATTGGTGAATTAATGTGATTTCACTCATTCCACGGAAGTTAGAAGTGGCCTTTATCCCTCGATACTTTTACTTCCGTCTTTGTTTTTCCGGAGTGCTCTCTCGAAGAAAGTAATCAATAATCTCTTATTGGTGGTCTGTCTATTCTAGATGGAGCAAAATCTTCAATAATCTGGTGGAAAAAAACGCAAACTCTTTTCTATCCTCTTCTTTCTACCGGTGCTTGTCATCCCCAAACAAGATGAAAGGAAACTATATCTCTTTGTTTCATCAAGTTTTCTTTTCTGTGGTAAAGCCAATTATGGTTGATGCCATCAGCCGCAAATCTATTGCGTTAGCCTCAAGGCTGAAGAAAGCGATAAGTATCTCTACAATAAACTCCAGATCCTCCATATTCTTTGCTTCTCAGGATTCCACCTTGATCTAGCTTCACCTCCGTCTCTGGAAGTTATATCCGCGCACCTCAATTGCGTGATCCTTTGGGTCTTACCGGCGCAACAAGAATCTAATCCGACGATGTCTAACTAAATCTTTCTGTTGATATCAAGGGACTCTATTGTTTGAAGGCAATATTGTTTTCGTACTTCATTTCTCAAATCCGAGAGAAGATACGATGCTATTGTCTTAGTGGTTCAAAACATCTCCAATCTAGCTCTTTTTCTTCCGGCGAGATAAAGATCCATCCTCTCTCGTATCACTAAATCTTTAATCTTAATGGTATGTCTTTCCTTATCCATGATACATCATCTTGTCCTTTCTTTCACAAGTGGTTCTTTTTCTTTTATCATGTTTCTTGAGAAAACCGGAGCTATGTCCATCTTATCCTTCTTGTCTCACCACATCCTTCAACTCTTCTAACCGTTGTTTCTCAAGCAAAACGCAAGACTCGCAACAAGTCTAGCAAGTTTTGCAAGGTGTAGTGGTCGCACCATTCCGTTCTTCATCAACTTGGGAACGTGAGGGTCACCTTCGTTCCAACACCCGCCTCTCCTTGTGTTGTTTTCTTTTTCCTAGGAATCTCGGGGCGAGATTCTTGTTTAGTGGGGGAGAGTTGTAGCATCCCAATTGTCTAACAATTGCAATGCTACTAGCCTAGTATATATAAATGCTACTTCATATATATAATTGTTGCATCATAATTATATCATGCTCATGTCATCATGCCACCTTGCATTTGAGCATCATATAAAACCCTTTTTGTTTTGGATCTTCTCTCATATGCATTGTAAATTGTATTTGCCTCTTGATATTGTATTTGGTTGTTGATATATTGTTTAATGCCCAAGTTGAGTTGGGGGCATATCTTTTATTTAACTCCACCACCTTTCTTGTCATCACCCCATCATTCCACCATTCCACCATATATGAGCATTGCAACTTATTTGGTTTTTCCTCTAGCTCATGTGGGTTGGAATGGGTCCATTTCTATCTCCACATGCTCTCATATATGCACCATATTGTTTCCACATTATTGGTTTATGAGAGCCACATGGCCACCTTTGCATGCCTTGTGAGTGGAACCTTTTCCTAGCTTCCACATGGGTTGTTTTGGGGCTATTATCATGTTGGGATATTTTTGGGACTATTAAACATCTAGTGGAATATACACACTAGCAAGTCCCAATTATAATCAAATATGGTCATCTCCATCTACTCCACATGGGGCATCCTTTTAATTCTTTGCTTGGTTTTTATTCCACTTGTGGAAATGCATAAGAATAATGCCATGATAATATTATTGTTTTCACAAGAATAGCATGGCATTAATTGTTTTGCATGGGCCATGCAAGAACCACCACATTCTAGCCTTTTGGTTTTTATTTGAATTTTGAGTGGATCTTCCCCATATCTCTCTCTACCCCTCTCATGCTTGAAGCATGCAAGCATCCAAAACCCTATAACAATCTCCATCCATGCCTCACCACCTTTTATCTCACCCTCTCTTTTTCTTGTCTAGATCTTGTTTGAGCTTGGCATGTTCTTGCTTGATCTTGACAAAAGAAAAACCACTCCACCTAATCTCTCTCTAAACCCTAAGTCCCCCTCTCTCTTTATCCTCTCTCCTAAACCCTAGTCCCTCTCTAACCTAGCCCGAGCTTCCTTCCTAGCTACCCTAGCTAACCACATGCCCTCTCTCGGCCTCCCTCCCCTCTCTGCCCTGCAGGCCTTCCTGACCCCCTGGACCCCCCTAGCCACCCATCTACCCCTCCTCCTACCCAAACCCTAACCGAGCCTAGCTCACCCGAGCCCGAGCCTACCCCTCTCTCTCTCTAGCTTTCTCTCCCTGCCTCAGCAGCCCCACCCCGAGCTCCCCTCACCCGCCTGTCCCACCTGCAGTCACTCCCCCCATGCCTACCTGCCCAGCCCGAGCCTGCCTAGCACGTGAAGGAGAAGAAAAAAGTGGCCGACGCCACCTTTCCCCTCCACCACGCCATCTACCCCTCCCTCTCTCCGTTCCTATCTACTCCCACCTCTCTGCCTCGCCTAGATCCATCCCCAGAACTCCCCAGGGTCGTGACCATCTACTCCTCCCTCCCCATCTACCCCTACCACCTCCTATCCCATCGCCGGCCACCGTCGGTGTCCACCACCGAACCCCCGAACCAGCAGGCAAGCGTGGCGTGGAGGTTGTTGAGGGAGCCACGGAGGTTCCCCTGCATCGTCCTGTACACGCCGTCGAGGAGAAGGAGGACCAGAGCCACCAGGCCGACGCCGCTCCGACGCGAAACCCTAGCTCCGCCGGCCTCTGCCTCGTCGTCGATCTGCTGCACGTCTGCCCGATCCACCACCTCCAACCAACTCACGGTGAGGCGACCCACCTCCTAGACAACCCCCTCTGGCCGATCCCGCCCTAGCGCAGCCGTTCTTTTCGTCGAACGCCGTCGGAGCGTCGGGTTCGCTGTTGCATGTAGCCTTCCCGCGCCGCAACAGCCTCTTCTAGCCTGCGTCCCGCCTTCTAACACCAAACCCAGGCCACCGCAGTGGCTCCGCCCTCTGCGCGCGTGCCCCAGGTCGCGTGTTCGACCCCCGCCGCGGCGCTCTGTCATTTGTCGCGCACGGATCGGTCCTCTACACGCGGAGAAGATCCATAGTACGGGCGCTCGTTTTGCAGATAGCCCCCTGCATCTTTTTCTGCTTAACCCGCGGTCCGCCCGAGCGCACCGTCAGCCCCTCTGTTTGTTTTGCAAAAACACCCCCCAGTTCTCCAACCCTTAACCCGCGCTCCCACGGATGCCCCACGTGTCGCGCCCCGCTGGCGCGCCCGCGTGTGGGTCCGCGAGTACTCCGGCCCCACCTGTCATTCTCTGAGGCTAGCTTAGCTCGCGGTGAGAAAACCCTTTTCTGCGCGTATGATGCCCAGTCAGCAGCTGGCCCACCCGTCAGTGGCAGTGGCTGGATCTGAGTGAGTGAGAAAAGTTTCTGTTTATTTCTGTTTAAATTAAAACTTTTTCAAATTAATTCAAATTCAAAATTCAAATCTGTTTTAATATAACTTTTCAAATATAATTCCAATTAATACATTTAATATATGTTTTGAGATCAGAAAAATGTGAGGAATTCAAATATGGCCTTCAAAATATATTTTGAACATTTAAAATTTCGAGTTGTTTAAAATTACAATAAAATGCCCTTTTTCCTTAATAAATAAATAACTTTTGATTTATAAGTCCAAATTTAACAAATAATATGTCTGAAATGATTAGCTCGACGAGACCTTTCTGTTTATGCTTTCCTTTATCTGTTTTGCAGCATGCATCATATAAATATTAAGTATACAGCAACTTATATGAGGTTAAAATGTGGTTAAAACTCAATAAAATGATTTATTCTTGTATTCCACACCTCACCCATGCCATGCTACTTTATTGCCATGGAAATTGTGCATCATTCATCATGGCATGATTGTTTGCTTGTCGCATTTTATTCATATGCTTGTGCACTTTATTTATGTTGGCCCTTGTTTGTTTGGTTCTTCTTCGAATAGACGCTGAGCAGGGGATATATCAAGAGAACCAGGAGAACAACCCAGATCCTTCTCTCGCTTCAACTGAGCTGCCAGGCAAGCACTACCACATGCTTGCATACATATAGTACCTATTGCCTCTATCTTATTCTTGCATCATTGAGTCGCGATTGCATTAAACTGAATCCCAAGTATTGCATAGCCTTTACTTTTAAACCCCACCGAAGCTTGTTCCTCCATCCCATGAGCCATTACTACAGGAGTTGTTTGAGCCATGCGAATCGTAGAACAGCATGTGTAGGGTATGTGATTGTCTGACGGATAACGAGGTACCTAAACAACTTAACCTGAGTAGTAATGGGATAACTAATGAAAGTGGCACCGGTGGGCAATATCTGCTATTTGGTTTTTCCTGCTCACTTGTGTCCCGTAGGACCCCGAGTACTTGATTCCTGTTCCTTGAATATTCGCGCTATCCACATCCAGGAGGCTTATGAACCCCCCTGAGCCAGAGCTTGATTCATTCTTATTTCTTGGGGCCACAAACTAGTTTGAGGTTTTATTACTATCCTGTACTTATGCCATGCTTTACTGCTTAATTTAAAATTTTGCCAGGAATGCACCTGTACTGTTTAGGGAAGCGGAGTGTTTTCGCGGTATCGACAAGCCCAGTCACACTTTCGGGTTCCCAGTCGTTTACAGCCACTGACGCAAACCTTGAGTCTGTCTCGGAGTCGGCTAACTTCGTTGCGGGTAGCTTAATGGGGTGGCCCCCTGAAATATTTCTGAATCCTGTGATCGCTTTGTCGTGATTGCCTTGTTGGTTTTGATTTGGTTTTTCCGAGGTTGATCGAGTGTGTGTTGCTATTTGTGCACCCCTGCAGGGTAAAACTTTCTGAAAGCCGTGTCCGCGGTTATGGACGACTTGGAGCACAGTTTCTCGATCATAGACAAGTATAACTAAAGTACCGCTTTTAATTTGACTAAGTACCTGACTAGTAAATAGTGCAACACTCATGGAATGAATAATAAAAGTGCCAACGGATGGGGCGTTATTCGTCCGCTTCCTCGTCGGTAAGCGAGGAGGAGGATGGATCTGTGGATATTACCATTATAAATGTTGTTATTAATTCACGGACATCCGTCTATCTCTGGTTAGGCGGATGGTTAGCGAGTATCTATAGAATTGCTAGGGTTTATCTTTTGCTTCAATTGCGTCACCCCAGGTTGTGTCCCCTTTAGAGGCATAAAGACTTGCTGAGTACCCCTAGGATCTCACACGATAAATTGTTTGATTCAGATGAACAGGTAAACTCGCAAGATGGATACTGGGTGGAGGAGACGGACGATGTGGGCAACGATCATTCGGTGTAGAGATTCCGGGAATGGGGATCCGTGAGATCTGTGGGCGGGATGTGTTTATTTATGGGCATCTTATGCCGATTTGCTTCTTATTCGTACTCGGATCTTGTTTGCCGCTTCCGCCTGATACTCTGATGTTTGATGTATGAGGAGATATCCTAAACTATTATACCTATCTAGGATATTTGGATCTTGGCGTATGGCGTTGCAATATTTCTATTTATTTTAGATGGAATGACTCTGAGAACCATTGTATGGTGGCTTGCATACATACTCATTTGTGTATGTAGTTGATCCCTTCGCCTGCCGATTACGCCGCCCGTTCTTGTCCCGATGTTTGGAAATGGTTAGGACGGCCGAAAGGTCTATCTATGAGTGGCATTTGGGCCCCACCGTACTATTTTAACCATTCCCGCTCATCCAGGCTTGTAACTAGGAGCGTAATTCACCGAGGTAGTTACATTATGTATCGTTTGTAATGGATGATGTACTATGGTATCCAATTCTGTTATGTCTCGCAAAAATGGTAATCCTGGGATTGCGATGTATGGCATAACAGGCATCTAGGATTGAAAAATCCGGGTGTTGACAACAACGGTGGTGGAACGCATGGGAGAGGAAGAGCAAGGAGGGGAAGATGAAAGCGACGACCCGTCGCTCCGGCGGAGAAAAGGCTGTCGGCGTGGGCGGAGCAGAGCAATATGTGCTCGCCGGCAGCGCAAGCGCAAGGCGGAGGCAGAGAGTGGAAAGGGCGCGCAGCGTCGAAGGCAAGGAAGAGGGGGCGAATGACCTGTGGAGGGCCGCGGGCGGCGCGGCCTTTACTGAAACGGGCCGGGGAGGCAAACCGCCAGCTCGCCACATGGCGGCCTCCCACAGCCCCAGCGGCGACCGGATCCTTTGTGACCACACGCAGTGCACAGAAGATCCAGTGCAGGAGGTTCCCGATGCGACAACCGACGCGACCCCACGACGCACGTCCTCCCACGACCATCATTGTGTGTGGCTGACATTAGTGATGACGCAGCCAGCCAACCCAACCGCCAAAATCCAGCCGGCAAAAATTTCAAACTAGATTTTGAGTCCGCGCACATTTTTCCTAAGGGTGGAATCTATGCGCGCTCGGGGGCTAGTGTCGGGGGGATCACTCCCGGGTAGGCTAACCAAAGAAGATACAAGCAGCACAACCCACCAGCCGGGCGGAAGAAACTCAAAGATAGACCAGGAGGAAGGCTAGACGAAGACTAGGCTGGCGAACAAGTTATCCGGATAAAAATCATCACCCAGGGCAGCTAACCGGCTGGACCGTGCCAGCCGGGTAGAGCTAGACAAACCAAGAGTGAACCAGAAGAACTACGAGCCAAATAAGACTGCATGGTGCAGACGCTTAGCCGGATGGGTCTGACCATCCGGTCAAGACAGAATAGCCGGCTAGGGCGACCTAGCCGGCCCTTCAAGGCAGACGGGTGATGCAGGGCACAGTACCATGCAGCCCTGGCAGACAGAAGGACAGACACAGCGGCACCGGCGCCGGAGGAGCCAGCCCGTACCCGTGTTGGGTGGGAACAGGGGTCACCGCCCGTGTCGGCTGGGGCGGCCTCCACTGTTTCCGTGTCGGCCGGGGGCGGCCGCCACTGTTTCTGTGCCGGCAGGGGGGTGCGGCACTATACCAGAGTTAGGGAGGCAGAACACTGTATTGGAATAGTCGGCTAGGCCCGCCTGTGGGACCCGCTAGTCGGCGGCATCTTTGCCCATGCCGCCTCAACCTATATAAGGGGCGGCAGGGGTATCGTAGCGAGGGTTGGACTCACATTCTCTATTAGCTAGACCCGATACAGCTCGAGGAGCATTGTAATTCGTTGTGTTCATCCTCTTAGTCAGATCGGCTGGAGTAGGATCTTTACCTCACCCCAAGGGCTCCGAACCTGGGTACATCTTGTGTCCCCGACGCTTTCATGTTCCCAATCCCGCTTGTGGACGTCGTCGCTCGCCTCCCTGCTCGCTCACTTTTATGTTCCCAATCCTATTCATGAACTCCCTAATAATATCATTATCAATAACTTTTATGCCATGCTTTCATGTTCCTAATCCTATTCATGAACTCAACTAATAATATCATTATCAATAACTTTTATGCCATGCTTTATCTTCATGATAAATATTTACTAGATGCTTCTTGTGCTGGATCATTCACACGTATGAAGGAAGAAGCTAAACGGGATCTCCTAGACCATATTCAAGAGAACACTGAAGCTTGGGAGAATGACAAAGGAATAAAGTCAGGTATAAATTATGATTATGAATGCATAAAATCTTTTATGGGAACTGATGACTTTCGTGATATTAGTAATGAGTTTGGTCTTGACTCCCAAAGTATTGCCAATTGTTTTAAAGCCTTTTCCTCTTACATAGAAATTCCCAAAAATAAGTGGAATAAGTACCATGCACCTTATAAAGATGTTGTTAGTCATGTTCATATTATAAGCACCGAAGTTTGTACTACTAATCATATTGTGCCTGAACCTTATGTTGAGAAAATACCTTTCCCAGCTAAGGTAAAGGAGTATTCTATGATGAATAGTGCGAATAACAAAAGTACGAAGAAAATTGTGGAACCTGATGAGAAAATTAATATTGAGCCTGCGGTAGCTATTGTGAAAGACCTTGTCACTAGAAATATAGAGGATGAGCACATTGTCTTTTGTGAAGACACTTCTAATATTGTCTGTCATCCTAGTAAAGCTAGAAAAGCTAGTGTCCCTGTGCTTTCTATTAGAATTGGTGATCATGTTATTATGGTTTATGTGATATTGGTGTTAGTTCTAGCGCTATTCCTTATGAGCTTTACAGGGAAATTATGCATGAAACTGGTCCTTGTGAGCTTAAGGACATTGATGTGGTTATTCACTGTCAACACCCGGATTTTTAATCCCAGATGCCTGTTATGCCATACCTCGCAATCCCAGGATTACCATTTTTGCGAGACATAACAGAATTGGATACCACAGTACATCATCCATTACAAACCATACATAAGGTCTTACACAAATAAGGATCTCATGATCCAGTTCTTAATACAACTCAGGCAGCAGAAATACGTAATAATAATAAAGGTAGCATAGGCGAAGCTCCATCTTCGAGGTCACGGGCAATGCTAATGATGGGAGATGATCCTAGTTGTCGTAACCTTCCTGGGGTCCGTCATCCTGGTACTCCTCTTCATAGTCTGGCCACGGTAATAGCCAGGGACAAAGCCATGAGTACTCTTGAAGTACTCGCAAACTAATACTAACAAGTTAAAGGGGTTTTTGTAGTAGGACACTAAGCTCTAGGGTTGTTTTGCAAAAGGCCAGATTTACCTCTACTAAATTCAGAAGCAAGAAAAGCTAGTTGACGTTTTATAACACCTAAGAGGGAACTTGTACTTCATATCACAACCCTGTTGCGGTCAAGTCAAAATCTCAATCCATTTCACAATTAATTTTGAAAACATCTGACGGGGGAACAGTATGGCCACTCCAACTGTCCATAACCGCGGACGTGGCTATTCGAATAATTTGACACTCTGTAGAGATTGTACACTTTCACCACAACATTCGATACATCCGTTAGGAAAAAATCCTGAATTCACCATACTCAGTATGCGGATAATCAATCCTAACCATTCAATTACACGCCCTAGTATAGGCACCTCTCCTGTGGGTTTGGCCTCCCAACCATGACCAACTGTCATCTTGGGTACTTCACAGGTGGACAATCTTCACAAGGTAGCCTCAGCTCAGACCTTGGCCGTGAGGAAACCCATACTAAAGTATATAAGTTTCCAGTCAAGCCCTACCCAGTTTTTGGGTATTGTGGTTGTACGGTAAAATTGGAATGGTATCGCATCCAGACAACCATCAGTTTTATAAAGGGATAAGGCTCGTGCCTCAACATTTTCATCATCAAAATCATCTGGTGTTCGGAAACACATGTCAAAACATTTCAGTAGAATGACGCATCATTCCAAGGTTTTCATAACCATTTTCACCAAGTATTCCCATCTAAAGTTGATCAAGTTTTATGCTTAGCATTAGCATCTACAAGTGGGGTAAGTACTAATGAGGGGTGGTAAACAAGTGGGGATTAACTAAGTTCAATCTCATGCCTTAGGATGACATCAAGATTATCTAGCTTAGGCCAAATTTAATGCTCTTTACGCAACCTTCAATTATCTTCCTAGAATCTACAAGTCACTTAAATAAACTCTAAGAAATAGCTTTTATAAAGAAATAAAGTAGAAAGCTTGCAAGTAAAACTAGGATTGGGTTATCAAGTGAATATAATCACATATGCTTAAGGCATATAGTTGGCATGGTAACAAGCAAGTATTTGCTTGCATAGGTCAACTTGATTAGTAAGGCTTGCCTTGTGCAGAGCAGTGGTTGAAGTTCTCCTCGGCTTCTTCTTCGTAGTATCCTCCTTCCTCCTCGTATCCTTGGTCGGTACTAGCGTCTATGAATAAATACGAGGTACACAATCACCAAACAATACTTAACTACTTTCAATCATCACACAAAAGGTTTCTATAGATGATCTAGCATCATCACTAACATTACAATATTAAAGCATTTGTCTTATTAATTTTATTTTTAGAAAAGTAATTTCTACTCATTGAAAAACTACTTAAGATTTAATATTCTCCAACTCAAACATGGGATCATGTTGACACATGTCATCACCACATATTTCAGTCCATGGGAATGTGATTTAAAGTGGTGTCACAATTTAATAAGGTTTACCCTTTTTATTTAAATAAAATAAGTGACGAGAAATGCCTATGTGGCATTCTTTTATTACTTGAACATTATTTCTGTATGTGAACCCATATGTTTTTATATATTCTGAAAGGTATGATCAAATGTGATTTTTGAGAGTTGGAATCAACTCAAAAGCTATTATGGTTTAAATTTGAAAAATGTTTGAATGTAGAAACGCTTCTGCCTTTTTCTTTTTACCAAGATTGATCTATTGATCCAAATGATTTGAATCCAACGGGCTTGGATTAAGAATTTCAATATATTTCTAACAAAATTGGTTTCATGCAGTTTGGTTCACTGAATCGAGCTGGGTTGATTTTTGAAACTAGGTACAGAATTGAGTTTGAAAGAAAATAGAAAAAGCCAAATTCAAACGAGTGGGCTGCGCGGGAAGGGTTATTGGGCCGGCCCAGTGTCACTCCACAGCGCGAGGCGCAACTGACAGGGGGGGTCTACTGGTCAATGCCTCTTTAAACGCGAAGCAGTACGGGGCGATGTGGTGCGTTGGATTAGAATGAAGATCGACGGCTGAGGGTCGTCGTCAACGATGAACAGGTCACCGGAGAGCTCGAACCCTAGCGGCTCAGTGGAGGTGCATAGGGGGCATACCGGGGCTCTAGTGACGATGGCGAGGCGGGCAAATGACGAAGTCGATGACGGCGAACTCAGGGGTGGTCGCGGCAGCTCCGGGGGTGGACGAAATCAACGGCTCCTCTTCTCCTCTGCAGCGGCGAGCTTCGGCCAAATTCCAGCGATGCGCTGCTCGCCTTGCTCCGGCTAAGGGGTGGAATGATCATTGAGGTGAGGGGAGTGAGATGGTGTGATGAAATCGAGCGGGGGTCGTCTCCTTTTATAGGCTCGACGGCAAGACCGAGAGGGATGGGCACGCGACGGTGGCGACACGGCTATGGGCGGCTAGAGGCATGGCCGAGGTTGGCGATCGACAGGTGGTCTCCTGGCGATGCTCTATGGTTTAAATGCGCGTGTAGGGGCGGTGGCAAATGGTCGGGAACGCGCGGTTCTCTGCGAGGCAGAGGCGGCAAAGTCTGCGGGGAGCAGTGGCTACGGGGTACGAGCGGTGAAACGAACATGTTTGGTGGTCTCCTGGGACGGTGGGGTGTATGCTGGCGGGCGGCGAGGGCTCGAGGTGGTCGGTTGCGTGGGAACGGCGCGTGATCTGCGGTGCGCGTCGGCATGGTTAACAGCGGCACGGGCGCGGTGTTCCTGGCGGTTCTGGTCGTTGTCTTCGAGCTAGGGCTGGTCAAGAGGGGGCGGTGAGGCATGGGCTCCATGCTAGACAAGGTTGGCACGGCTAGTTCTTCTCCTAGCTTGCTGTCCACACTGGGTGACATCGGTGCTCTCGGCCTGTTCACCATTGATGACATTGGCAAGCTTACAGTGGTGCTAGAGCTTAGTTAAGGTTGCTAGATGATCTACTAAGGCTAGTGTAACCAAAGAGGGAACAAGGTTGGCTCAAAACACTGCTCAAAATAGTGTTTGTGATTTTGTTGATTTGAATCTGCAACCTGTTTGATGAAATGGCCGCATGAACTTTAGTTTTGAATTTTGAAAAGATTTTTGGTGGGTGTGCTAGGAATGTTTTGAGGATTTTGTGGATGCTTGGGTTTTGAAAATTGAGCTTGTTTGAGTGGTTTTTGAAATAGTGGGATCTTCCCATATGAAATAGATTCAATTTTAAGCTGTCATTAAAACTATGCATTCAAATGTTTTTGGATGATCACAAAGTGGGCCTTGGTACCTTGTTATGAGTACTATCAAGGGGTGCAAAGATCTAAACATGTTTTTGTTAAGTTCTGAAAGTTAGAGATAGCCAAAGTAGGCATGGGATTTAATTTGGCCAAAGTGACCATTCACTTAATTTGTTTATTTTGATTTGTTTGTCTTTGGGAAAAGTGTGGGGATTGTTTAGATGATGTTTATTTCACCTAAGAATCATTTTACAAGCAAAGAAACACAGAACCAAGGCAATTCAAAAGAATCCAAATTTTAATACACACACATATGAATGCTTTCATATTTTTAATTGGAAAAGTTTTTGTTAACCCTAGTTTTGATGATTAGAGTTTGATGATTCTAGTTTAATATTTTTGGGATGTTACAAACCTTCCCCCCTTAAACAAAATCTCATCTCGAGATTTGAAAAAGGATGAAAAAGATTACCTAGGATTTGAAGAGATCAGGAAACTCCGTCCTGATGTGATCTTCGCGCTCCCAGGTAGCCTTCCCTTCCGTGTGGTTACTCCATTGAATCTTGAGAAACTTGATGCTTCGGGTTCTGGTAGTTCTAAAAGCTTCCTCCAAAATACGGATGGGTATTTCGGGATAGTTCAGGTCATCGTTGATCTCTATGGTCTGGTGATCGATATTCTTGAACACTTCAGTCTTCTCTGGAACTTCGAGGCACTTGCGAAGTAATGAGATATGGAACACATTATGCACGGCTGACATCTCTTCGGGTAGTTCCAATTGATACGACACTTCTCCATGATGGATCAGAATCTTGAAGGGTCCGATATATCTGGGGGTCAACTTTCCTTTCAGTTGGAACCGCTGCATTCCTTTCAATGGCGACACTTTCAGATGCAGAAAATCTCCTATGTTGAAAGCGAGGTCTCTACGTCTCTTGTCGGTGTAACTCTTCTGTCTGGACTGGGCTGTCTTGAGGTGCTCACGAATCTTGTGAACCTAATCTTCTGCTTCTCGTAGGATGTCGGGTCCGAAAATCTGACTCTCTCCTACTTCCGACCAGTTGAAAGGGGTGCGGCACTTCCTTCCATACATGAATTCAAATGGGGCCATTTGCAAACTATCTTGATAACTGTTGTTGTATGAAAATTCTGCAAACGGCAGACAGTCTTCCCACTTAGATCCATATTCTAACACACATGCTCTCAGCATGTCTTCGAGTATTTGATTTACTTGCTCCGTTTGGCCATCGGTCTGAGGGTGATACGCGATGCTGAAATCGAGGCGGGTTCCTAAACCTTCTTGGACTTTCTTCCAGAATCTCGAGGTAAACTGAGTTCCTCGATCCGATACGATGTTCTTGGGGACTCCATGCAAACTGACGATTCTAGCGATCTATAACTCCGCTAGCTTCGAACTCTGATATGTGGTCTTAACGGGTAAGAAATGGGCGACTTTGGAAAACCTATCCACTATGACCCAGATAGAGTCATTTCCCCTACTAGAAGTAGGCAATCCGGTGATAAAGTCCATTCCTACGGAATCCCATTTCCATTCCAGAATCTGCAATGGTTGCAACAATCCAGCGGGTCTTTGATGTCCTGCCTTGACTCGCTGACATATATCACACTTGGCGATATAGCTTCCGATTTCTCTCTTCATCTTATGCCACCAAAATTGCTCTTTCAAGTCTTGATACATCTTCGTTCCTCCAGTGTGGATAGAATAAAGAGTATCATGAGCTTCCTTCAGAATAACTTCTTTCAACTCAGAATCTGCTGGTACACAAAGGCGTCCTTTGTACCACATAACTCCTTCTTCGTCTTTGGTGAATCCGGGTACTTTGCCTGTACCGATACGATGCTTAATTCCATCGATACTAGCATTTCCTTTCTGCGCCTCTTTGATCTAGCTGATCAAAGTGGCTTAAAGTTCTATGCTAGCCAAAATTCCTTCACTAACTAATTCCATTCAAAAATCTTCCATCTCTTTGTGCAAGCTTGGTTGCTCCTTCAAAATCATGGAGTTCAAGCGGCACGGCAATCTGCTAAGGGAATCTGCTACCACATTGGCTTTACCAGGGTGATAGTGAATGTCCAGGTCGTAATCCTTGATTAGCTCAATCCATCTTCTCTGTCTCATATTCAGCTCCTTCTGAGTGAATATATACTTCAGGCTCTTATGATCCGAATAAATCTCACAACGGTTTCCCATCAGGTAATGCCTCCATGTCTTCAAGGCTAGAACTATGGCTGCGAGTTCGAGGTCATGGGTTGGGCAATTTTGCTCATGTTGTTTCACTTGCCGAGATAGATAAGATATAACTTTGCCTTCTTGCATTAGCACACATCCGAGACCGAGCTTGGATGCATCACAATACACGTCAAAGGGCTTCGTGATATCCGGCATGATTAAGATTGGGGCTGAAATCAATCTTCTCTTGAGTTCTTGAAAACTCGCTTCACATTTTTCTGTCCATTCAAACTTCTTGTCCTTCTTCAGCAATTTGGAAATTCAAATGGGGCAATTGGCAATACTCGAGAATCCTTCTACGAACTTGCGGTAGTATCCCGCCAATCCGAGAAATGCACGAACTTGGGTTTGAGTGGTTGGGGCTTGCCAATCTTCGACATCTTTCACCTTTGCAGGGTCAATGGCAATTCCTCTGGTTGATACAATGTGACTGAGGAATCCTACCTCTTGTAACCAGAGTTCACATTTGCTAAAATTGGCATACAACTGATGCTCTCTAAGGGTTCCAAGAATGGTCCTTAGGTGTAGCTCATGTTCTTCTTCTAATTTGGAATAAATCAGAATGTCATCGATGAAAACCACGACAAACTTATCCAGGAAGTCCATAAAAATCTTATTCATGAGATTCATGACAGTATACTCGTATAATCCATATCTGGTGGTAAAGGCAGTCTTGGGAATATCCTCTGCGCGAATCTTGAGTTGATGATAGCCAGTTCTAAGATCAATCTTAGAAAACACTTTGGCACTCGTCAACTGATCAAACAAAACTTCTATCTTGGGCAATGGGTACTTGTTCTTGATAGTGACATCATTCAACTTCCGATAATCCGTACACAAACAGTTTCCTCCATCTTTCTTGTCCACGAACAAAACAGGTGATCTCCATGGTGACGCACTTGGTTGAATCAATCCAATTTCCAGCATGGCATCCAGTTGCTTCTTCAGTTCTTCTAGTTCAGACGGGTTCATACTATAGGGTCTCTGAGCTATGGGTCCTGTTCCGGGGATTAGTTCGATGATAAACTCGATATCCCGATCTGGGGGCATACTGGGCAAAACATCTGGAAATACATCGGGGTATTCACAGACTATCCGGACTTGGTCAATGGTAGGTTGGGCTATACTTTGGGGTATGATGGGTTCCTGGATGATGCATCAAGCGACGCTTGCGGTTCTCATTGGCTTGGTTGATCTTTCCTTCCATCTGAATGGTAGAGTCGACAAGGGCTTCAATATCTGCAAAGGGGATATTGACCAACATAGTCTGCATCTCATCATGCAAACCATTTAGGAATCTCTCTTTCTTCTTGGCTTCGGTGTCGATCTCATCTGAGTCATACCTAGCTAATGACAAGAATTTGTCACGGTATTCCACTACGGTCATCCTTCCTTGCTTCAGTTCTCTGAACTCATCTCTCATTCTCTTGATCAAACCCAGTGGCACATGGGTTCTGTTGAACTTGACCTTGAATTCTTCCCAGGTCATCATCTGTCCTCCGGTCATTGCACGAACACTGTTCCTGATGGGGATATGCCTACCGGGGTATACCCAGCAGGATGTTTCCGACTGGCCTAGGAACTGGCGAGTGGGCCTGCAAGACGGCGACTGGATCAAGGCCCGGCGTGGATCCAAGCGACTGGAAGCTGAAGGCCCAGGCGAGTAGATAGGCCCAGTCGGATTAGGTTAAACGAGTACCGAAGCCTTAACTGATTCGGTTGAGATATGTAAACCCTAGGGGGAGGTGAGTCTATATAAACCTCCCTACAGGGCGTGTAGAGACACGTTCCATCATACACCCAAGCGAATCGCCGCCTAGCCGTCGAGCTCGCCCCATTGTACCTCCATCATAATACAATCTAGCAGGAGTAGGTCTTTACCCTATGGGGGGGCGAACCTGGGTAAAACCCTGTGTCTCCGCCCTCATCTCGCACCGCAGATGGCTGGCCGCCCTTGCCCTTCGTTCTACTACTCACTGCCGATTGCAGCATCTGCCGTGACCATTCCCATGACAGTGGCGCCCACCGTGGGGCCTGGCCGGTCTGGCGGGTGTTCTGCGGCGAGATCCAATCTGCCCATCAACGAGTCGGTCGCCACCGGCCGCATGATAGCGATCGGCGAGATGCTCTAGATCTTGCCGAGCAGCTATGTCCCGGCGGGGCGACCCATCACGCACAGCATGATCTTGCCGGTCGGCATGATCAGCCTCTTCGTCGCCGCCAACGGTCAGCCCATCGACGCCCGCACCCACATCATCAACAACCAAAGCTGGCGCGCATGCCAGCCCGACGACCTGTGACACACCCTAACCAATCGCCGCGACTGCGAGCCAATGGGGTCGCTAAGCCGACTCGGGCCCAGGTCCTTCGGACCGATGATCCGAGGCGAAAAGTACCCGGCGAACTTCAAGGCGCCGAAGGAAATAGAGAAGTACGACCCTTCGTACGACCCCTCCGTGTGGCTGGATACATACCTCATGGCGATGGGGATCGCTGTCCACACCGACCTGCTAGCTGCCCGTTACCTCCCCTTGATGATGGAGGGGACGTGCAGGCAGTGGATCAACACCCTTCCCCAGGATAGCATCGACTCCTGGGAGGAGATGCGAGACGCCTTCGTCAGGCACTTCGAGTGCTCCTACACCCGCGCCACCACCATCGAGGACTTGGAACGATGCGTCCAGGGACCCCGCGAGTTGACCCGCAACTGGGTCCAATGGTGGAAAGAACTATGGTACAACGCGGTCGGCATCCACCCGGACACCGCGATCCGTTGCTTCAAGACCTCGTGCCGCTACGAGCCCTTGGTCGCTAAGCTCAAGCGACATTCTCGCACACTCGACAACATACCGGACCTCCTTGAGATCGCTAAAAGGTACGCGGAGGAAGATCCAAACCAAGAAACCGACGACGAGTCGGGAGGCCAACGCCGCACGAGCGGCAACGACAACGGACGACGGACGACGGTCCGACCTACGCTACAGCAACACTCGCCTCACTGGCAAGCGCCACAGTGACGGGCGAGTCGACTTCGTCGCCAACGCCGGGCACGCGCAGCGCGAGCCCAAGAGCTTCCGCCGCGACGGGGGGAAACGCCGCGACGGCGGCACCTACAAGGCGAAACCAAGGCTTCGACGACGACTCGCCGCCACCCTTGCGGTTGTAGATGAAGGGAGTGTACGGGTTCGATGAGTACGTCGTCAACTCACCCGCCATCGCCGCACGGAAGGGCTTCTCGACCTTGAAGTCCCGGTGCTGTGCTCGGGGTCGTTAGGCGCGACGACCGTCTCCTGATAAGGAAGGAGGTCGCCCATCGCCCAGACGCGCTCGGAGTACACTGCGGCGCGGTCCGTCAGCTTCAACACCTCGGCGATCTCCACCGAGCCAGTCGACGACGGGTAGCCACTCGTCACGTCATCAAGGTCGAAATCTTCCGGGAAGTGGGCGAGCCCAAGGCTCAGCGCCGTCGCCGCCCCGCGCCGGAATGCTGACCGCGTCATAAACTCGATGACCGATGGCGCCTTCTCCAAGTATCGCCATACCTCAACGAGGTCCCTGGGAATCACTTCCGTGGGCGACATCTCCTGAAGATACGCCCGTATACATGTCGCCGACAACGTGGCCGAGTCGACCAGCGTGGCTACACATTGCCGTGCATCGAACGAGTTCGCCTCTTCCGCACTATCGATGATCCGACCTGCGGACAGAAGGTTACAGTGAATACATCAAAGATTACACAATGCATATGTTATAGGCAGAGGCAGGCACACTCACCAATCAAGGGACGGGAGAGATCCGTGATGAAGCTCTGAAGAGAGGTGTAGTCATCTTGCCCAGCAACAAGGGCGTCAGAAACCTTACGCTCCTCGGCGGCGGCTGTAACGGAAGCCTTGGCTCGCCCATCCGCCGAACTTGCCTCCTACTTCGCTTCCTTCAGCTCGCGCTCAAGGTCGGCGATCCGCTTCTCAGCCGAGCTCAACGCCGATTGAGCTGCCATCAGTTCACTCGCTGGGACAAGGCCCTAGCGGACCTCCTCTGCCTTCGCAGCAATCGCCTGGAGTCCCTTGTTCGCCTCTTGGACGGTGGCCAGTTCCTTTTCCGCACGACATTTCGCAGCAAGCCGGTCGGCTGACTCACGCTGCAAACCCTGTACACAAGTCAAAAAGTTAACAATAGCGGAATCCTAAGTGCCCACCCGTTGAAATTCAGCCAGTGGACACTCGGGGACTGGAAATATAAAAACCTAAGTGCCCACACGCTGAAATTCAGCGAGTGCGCACTCGGGGACTGGCAATCGAAAAATCCTAAGTGCCCACCCGCTGAAATTCAGCGAGTGCACACTCGGGGACTGGACGCGAGAAATAAAAACAAGACACTAAAAGAATCCGACCGCTGCAATTCAGTGGCCCGATCCTCGGGGACTGGACATACCTGGATGGCTGCGCCAAGCATACCATGAAGCTGTATCGCGTCCACGGATGCGAGAAGAGCCGACGTGTGCCCCCGACGCTGCTCGACCTCCGTATCGGCGACCCCAGGTGCGCGGCTCGAGGGCGAGGTACCACTCGCTGTAGCCGCTCTGGCCATGAAGCGCGGGAATGTTGCGATGGATGCGCCAGCACCAAAAGAGGCCGGCTCGGCTGGCCCAGACGAGGGAGCACCCTCCTTGATCGTCAAGGACGCTTCCGCCACAGGGTCACTCGGAGCAACTGTCGTGTCGTCAGACACCGTGACGATATCGTTGCCCTTGGCCTTCTTGGCACTATCCGTGTGGGCAACGACCTCGTCAGCCTTCCTCTTCCGAGAGGGGTCCTCCTCGACGACGACTGGCGGCACCTTGGCCATGGACGGGTGGCCTATCTTCTTAGCTCCAGTCCTACAAATTGATCACATGAGCAAAGTGGTCTGAGTACAATGAAAAACAAAGACAGGTGAATAGAACTCACTTGGCGACTGGTAGAAATCGCAGCCCAGTGCGAATGCCGGCCGGCTTCTCTAGTTCAGGGCCCAGTTTACGACTGAGACCCATCTCCAGGACATCGTGCGCCCAAGACACGGACGGCTTCTTCGTTGTCGAGGCCGCGACAGGAGCCTCCGAAACATTTTCGGCGGGAGCCTCCCTGCAAGGTGAAGCCATCGTGACCGGAGCGGCCCCCAACCCAGAGACTGGGGCGAACGGCGGAGGCATCGAGGCCAGAGGCACCTCACTCAGGACGGCGGTGAAGTCCGGCGCGGCCATCGTCGGTGGCGTTTCATCCTTGGCCAGGCTGGTGGCATCGGAGCTGCTCGCCGAATGAGGCGGAGATGCCTGTCTCGCCGGCTTCGTTTTCCTCTTCGGAGGGGCCTTCACCTCCTTCTTATTCTTCTTCGACGGAGTGGCCTGGCGATGCGAGGTGGTTTCGGGAAGTTCGTCATCGTCATTGTCATGACGTTCGAGGCTTTTGCTCGCCTCGAGTTTGCGCTGACGCTGCCCGCGAGTTTTGCAAACCAGCGGGGCGACCTCTTCCTCGGACTCGTCATCGTCGTCGCTCCTGTCGCTCTCGATGTCGCCTTTGGCAGGAGGCGATTCGCCCCCGTCCCGGACGGACGAGCTCGAGTTCTCATCATCTGCAGGCGGAAGCCACCCTTCCACCACTTGAAATAACTACAATGAACATAAGACAGTATCGGTATGACCGCGACTGTATTAACTGTGACTGCGAATGACAGAAAGTGACTTACCGTTGGGGCTGGATGCTTCACGGTGTAGGGGCGACCCCGGCCTTCGCGTCCAGGTACACTGCCTGGGTGATCTTCTTCAGCGCCGGAATATAATCCTCGAGCTTCCACTCGGTGAGGCAGGATTTTGTCGAGTCCTCCCGGCCCGTGTACTGGTACATATAATGGTCACGTCGGGCCAGGGGAACGAGCCGCCGCCCGAGCCAGCAGTTGTATAAGTTAATGGTCTGAAGACCCTTCTTCTTCAGGCCGCAGATGGTTTGAAGCATTTCATCCACGACCATCCGCTGGTCTATGGGGAGCTTGCCGACTTGGAGTCGACGCGGTTCGGGCCGGTCGGCGGAGTATCTTGGGATCGCCACCTCGCCCTCCGAGTCGCCTCGGTGACGTAAAACCAAGACTTCTTCCACTTGCTCGCCGCCTTGGCGGGAAGCATCAGATCAAAAAAGGAAGCCTTCGACTTCAATTGAAACGTCAGGCCGCCCGCAGCAAGCATTGGGTCGCCTGCTTCTTCGTGACTGATCCTCCCGTGGAACAAATCTTGCCACAAGGGGAAGTAGGGCCTGCAGCCCAGGTAGCACTCGTAGAACGCCACGAAAATGGCGAGCTGCTCGATGCTGTGCGGGCCCAGGTCCGACAGCTGGATCCCGTAGAAGGCGCAGAAGCGCCGGAAGAAAAGAGATGTGGGGAAACCCAGCCCCCGTTCCAGGTGGCTGGTGAAGCAGACGAACTCTCCCTCGCGCGGGTCCGGAGTCACCTCTCCGGCCGCGGGGATGCGCCACCTGCCGGCGCGCAGGATCCCGGCCTCCTCAAAGGACGCCAGAAGCGCTCTCGTACACTTGGACCTGCCCCATGGTTCGGTGGAGGGGGCCATCGGCAACAAGGATTGTGGGGATCGGAGGATTTTGGATCGGCTGGATCGCGATGCAGAGGAAGACGGAGGTGCACGCAATCGGAGGAAATGACGAGGGAGTGGTTTCCCGATCGCCTACCATTCCCTTTATATAGCGGTTGTTACCCGCCAAATCAGGAAGTCGTTACTACGCGGTGATTATGCCAAAAGTTACCGTTGGATTACCCCAACGGCTAGTTTTGACTGCGTTTGACGGTCCAACTTCAGCCACTCGGCTCGCCGACCCGATCACTACAACAGTGACTGAGTATTTCGCCGACTCGACTCGCCAAAGCTGCGACCAGAATGACTAGTTTCCTCCTTTATTCAAGAGCCCACCACCGATTCGACTGGATGTCTGCTTTGAAGCCGTATGCTCCGACTGCCAGCAACTACCTGCGCCCAATCGACGACGGCCTCGGGGACTACTGATGGGGATATGCCTACCAGGGTATACCCAGCAGGACGTTTCCGACTGGCCCAGGAACTGGCGAGTGGGCCTGCAAGACGACGACTGGATCAAGGCCCGGCGTGGATCCAAGCGACTGGAAGCTGAAGGCCCAGGCGAGTAGATAGGCCCAGTCAGATTAGGTTAAACAAGTACCTAAGCCTTAGCTGATTCGATTGAGATATGTAAACCCTAGGGGGAGGTGAGTCTATATAAACCTCCCTATAGGGCGTGTAGAGACACGTTCCATCATACACCCAAGCGACTCGCCGCCTAGCCGTCGAGCTCGCCCCATTGTACCTCCATCTTAATACAATCTATAAGGAGTAGGTCTTTACCCTCCGGGGGCCGAACCTGGGTAAAACCCTGTGTCTCCGCCCTCATCTCGCACCACAGATGGCTGGCTGCCCTTGCCCTTCGTTCTACTACTCGCTGCCGATTGCAGCATCTGCCGTGACCATTCTCACGACAGTTCCACCATGCTCTTGCATCTCCGGCTAGATAATGGGTGGCGAACAGAACTTTCTCGTTAGCTTCCACTCCGGCGACTTCTGGGTTATTCTCCATGGTTTGCAGCCAATCATCGGCGTCTAAGGGCTCTTCCGACTTAGTGAAAACAGGTGGGTTGGTGTTCTGGAAATTCTTGAGCTTAGATCCATGGTTGTCCTGATTTCCTTGGCCTTGATCGTTGTGGGCTAGCTTAGCTATCTGCTGAAGGGTGGCTAGGTTGGCTTGACGTTCGGCTCTTTCAGCTTCACGATCAGAAACCAACATTTGCAGGATATGCAACATCGGGTTCGGGGATGAACCACTTCCTCCGCGTGTCATCTAAAGATTGAGATAGATCATGAGAAAAGAGGGAAATTTCTAAGGTTCCGAGATTTTGAAAAGTTTTTAAAGTTTGACTCAGATTTTCTAGCAACTTGCTTTTCATTCATTCATAGCACACGATACAAACACACACCACAAAACAAGAAGAGCAGATGGTTTTAAGAACCATTCTGGAAACTACGATACAGTGGGACCGAATACAACTCACAATGCTAGTGCTCAAGTGCTACTACTACTCCTTGGAGTCGGTGTAGTCGTCATCCTCATCATCATAGTCATCATTGATGAAGGCGAAGTCATCCTCATCGGTGAAGAAGTCCATAGCCTGATCCTCCAGAAAATCATCATCATCGCTGAGATAGGAGTAGGGGTCTCCACAAAGGTCTTCTCCGGCATTCTCCCTTTCTTCCAACTGCATGTCTCTCTCGTGGATAGTCTCCTCCAAATCCGAGATACGGTGGAGAAGACGGGCAATGATGCGCTCCTTCTTGTCGAGCTGACAGCGGCGAGACTTGCGATCCTTTGCTAGCATGGCGATGGTCTGATCCTTCGTCTTGATGATGGCAGACTTGTGTTTGGAGTAGTCACGGCAATTGTCCAATTCCTGCTGACGATCGTGCATCATGAAGCTAAGGTGGTCCAACTGGGTCTTCAGCTCGTGGTGGTATGGGGCTTCTAGTGGCTGTCCCATAGCATCACGCCTTGGACAAAACTCAAAGTGGGTACCCTTGATCTAGTTGATACTCTGCCCACACAGACGGGCAAGAGCTTCCTGCATGGCCCTGGCAAGTCCATCGAGCCAGTTGTTCTCTCTTAAGGTGAACTGAATTCCCTTGGTAGTGGGAGGTTCAATTTTTCCTCGGAGACTTGCAACAATTAGCCACTACAGATCTTCTCCTCCTTGATCATTGAGATGAGCTCCGAAGAACTCGGGGTGCGGACGCTCCAGAAGTTCTGAAAGGTGGTCCAAATCCCGCTCAAATATAAGGTATCCTCCATTCCCCAACTGATAAAACTTGCTATACTTCACGTCCATCTATTAAGAATATAGGATGAGTAAGTTAGTAGAGTGATCAAGTGTGTCAAATTTTATGTATTTTGCAAGAGTTTTTGAGGAACATGAATTTTCATGAAAGAATAAAAGTGATAAGAATGGGAATAAGTTTTTGTAAATATTTTCCTCCTTTGGTTTTGAAACTAAGTTTTTGATTCAAACGTCCAGTCTAACTAGGGTCTCCGATGGTCAGGATGGCTCTGATACCAACTTGTCAACACCCGGATTTTTAATCCCAGATGCCTATTATGCCATACCTCGCAATCCCAGGATTACCATTTTTGCGAGACATAACAGAATTGGATACCACAGTACATCATCCATTACAAACTATACATAAGGTCTTACACAAATAAGGATCTCATGATCCAGTTCTTAATACAACTCAGGCAGCGGAAATACGTAATAATAATAAAGGTAGCGTAGGCGAAGCTCCATCTTCGGGTTCACAGGCAATGCTGACGATGGGAGATGATCCTAGTTATCGTAACCTTCCTGGGGTCCGTCATCCTGGTACTCCTCTTCATAGTCTGGCCACGGGAATAGCCAGGGACAAAGCCATGAGTACTCTTTAAGTACTCACAAACTTATACTAACAAGTTAAACGGGTTTTTGTAGTAGGACACTAAGCTCTAGGGTTGTTTTGCAAAAGGCTAGATTTACCTCTACTAAGTTCAGAAGCAAGAAAAGCTAGTTGACGTTTTATAACACCTAAGAGGGAACTTGTACTTCATATCACAACCCTGTTGTGGTCAAGTCAAAATCTCAATCCATTTCACAAGTCATTTTGAAACATCTGACGGGGGAACAGTATGGCCACTCCAACTGTCCATAACCGCGGACGCGGCTATTCGAATAGTTTGACACTCTGCAGAGATTGTACACTTTCACCACAACATTCGATACATCCATCAGGAACAAATCCTGAATTCACCATACTCAGTATGCGGATAATCAATCCTAACCATTCAATTACACGCCCTAGTATAGGCACCTCTCCTGTGAGTTTGGCCTCCCAACCATGACCAACTGTCATCTTGGGTACTGCACAGGTGGAAAATCTTCACAAGGTAGCCTCAGCTCAGACCTTGGCCGTGAGGGAACCCATACTAAAGTATATAAGTTTCCAGTCAAGCCCTACCCAGTTTTCGGGTATTGTGGTTGTACGGTAAAATTGGAATGGTATCGCATCCAGACAACCATCAGTTTTATAAAGGGATAAGGCTCATGCCTCAACATTTTCATCATCAAAATCATCTGGTGTTCAGAAACACATGTCAAAACATTTCAGTAGAATGACGCATCATTCCAAGGTTTTCATAACCATTTTGACCAAGTATTCCCATCTAAAGTTGATCAAGTTTTATGCTTAGCATTAGCATCTACAAGTGGGGTAAGTACTAATGAGGGGTGGTAAACAAGTGGGGATTAACTAAGTTTAATCTCATTCCTTAGGATGACATCAAGATTATCTAGATTAGGCCAAATTTAATGCTCTTTATGCAACCTTCAATTATCTTCCTAGAATCTACAAGTCACTTAAATAAACTCTAAGAAATAGCTTTTATAAAGAAATAAAGTAGAAAGCTTGCAAGTAAAACTAGGATTGGGTTATCAAGTGAATATAATCACATATGCTTAAGGCATATAGTTGGCATGGTAACAAGCAAGTATTTGCTTGCATAGGGCAACTTGATTAGTAAGGCTTGCCTTGTGCAGAGCAGTGGTTGAAGTTCTCCTCGGCTTCTTCTTCGTAATATCCTCCTTCCTCCTCGTATCCTTGGTCGGTACTAGCGTCTATGAATAAATATGAGGTACACAATCACCAAACAATACTTAACTACTTTCAATCATCACACAAAAGGGTTCTATAGATGATCTAACATCATCACTAACATTACAAGATTAAAGCATTTGTCTTATTTATTTTATTTTTAGAAAAGTAATTTCTACTCATTGAAAAACTACTTAAGATTTAATATTCTCCAACTCCAACATGGGATCATGTTGACACATGTCATCACCACAAATTTCAGTCCATGGGAATGTGATTTAAAGTGGTGTCACAATTTAATAAGGTTTACCCTTTTTATTTAAATAAAATAAGTGACTAGAAATGCCTATGTGGTATTCTTTTATTACTTGAACATTATTTCTGTAAGTAAACCCATATGTTTTTATATATTCTGAAAGGTATGATCAAATGTGATTTTTGAGAGTTGGAATCAACTCAAAAGCTATTATGGTTTAAATTTGAAAAATGTTTGAATGCAGAAAAGCTTCTGCCTTTTTATTTTTACCAAGATTGATCTATTGATCCAAATGATTTGAATCCAACGGGCTTCGATTAAGCATTTCAATATCTTTCTAACAAAATTGGTTTCATGCAATTTGGTTCACTGAATCGAGCTGGGTTGATTTTTGAAACTAGGTACAGAACTGAGTTTGAAAGAAAATAGAAAAAGCCAAATTCAAACGAGTGGGTTGCGCGGGAAGGGTTATTGGGCCGGCCCAGTGTAACTCCGCAGCGCGGGGTGCAAATGACAGGGGGGTCTACTGGTCAGTGTCTCTTTAAACGCAAAGCGGTACGGGGCAATGTGGTGCGTTGGATTAGAATGAAGATCGACGGCTGAGGGTCGTCGTCGACGATGAACAGGTCACCGGAGAGCTCGAACCCTAGCGGCTCAGTGGGGGTGCATAGGGGGCATACCGGGGCTCCAGTGATGACGGCGAGGCAGGCAAACGACAAAGTCGACGACGGCGAACTCAGGGGTGGTCGTGGCAGCTCCGTGGGTGGACAAAATCAACGGCTCCTCTTCTCCTATGAAGCGGCGAGCTCCGGCCAAATTCCGACGATGCGCTTCTCGCCTTGCTCCCGCTAAGGGGTGGAATGATCATTGAGGTGAGGGGAGTGAGATGGTGTGATGAAATCGAGCGGGGGTCGTCTCCTTTTATAGGCTCGACGGCGAGACCGAGAGGGATGGGCAGGCAACGGTGGCGACACGGCTACGGGCGGCTAGAGGCATGGCTGAGGTTGGCGATCGACAAGTGGTCTCCTGGCGATGCTCTATGGATTAAATACGCGTGTAGGGGTGGTGGCAAATGGTCGGGAACGCACGGTGCTCTGCGAGGCAGAGGCGGCGAACTCTGCGGCGAGCGGTGGCTACGGGGTACGGGCGGTGAAACAAACATGTATGGTGGTCTCCTGGGACGGTGGGGTGTATGCTGGCGGGCGGCGAGGGCTCGAGGTGGTCGAGTTGCG
The DNA here is from genome assembly GCA_910589765.1 of Avena atlantica. Taxonomy (NCBI): domain Eukaryota; kingdom Viridiplantae; phylum Streptophyta; class Magnoliopsida; order Poales; family Poaceae; genus Avena; species Avena atlantica. The sequence goes on from OU342736.1 coordinate 307,251,009, forward strand.
TGGGAACGACATGTTCTCTACGGTGCACGTCGGCATGGTCGACAACGGCACAGGCGCAGCATTCCTGGCGGTTCTGGTCGTTGTCTTTGAGCTAGGGCTGGTCGAGAGGGGACGGTGAGGCATGGGATGCATGATAGACAAGGTTGGCACGGCTAGTTCTTCTCCTAGCTTGCTGTCCACACTGGGGTGACATGGGTGCTCTCGGCCTGTTCACCATTGATGACATTGGCAAGCTTACAGTGGTGCTAGAGCTTAGTTTAGGTTGCTAGATGATCTACTAAGGCTAGTGTAACCAGAGAGGGAACAAGGTTGGCTCAAAACACTGCTCAAAATAGTGTTTGTGATTTTGTTGATTTCAATCTGCAACATGTTTGATGAAATGGCCGCATGAACTTTACTTTTGAATTTTGAAAAGATTTTTAGTGGGTTTGCTAGGAATGTGTTGAGGATTTTGTGGATGCTTGGGTTTTGAAAATTGAGCTTGTTTGAGTGGTTTTTGAAATAGTGGGATCTTCCCATATGAAATAGATTCAATTTTAAACTGTCATTTAAACTATGCATTCAAATGTTTTTGGATGATCACAAAGTGGGCCTTGGTACCTTGTTATGAGTACTATCAAGGGGTGCAAAGGTCTAAACATTTTTATGTTAAGTTCTGAAAGTTAGAGATAGCCAAAGTAGGCATGGGAGTTAATTTGGCCAAAGTGACCATTCACTTAATTTGTTTGTTTTGATTTGTTTGTCTTTGGGAAAAGTGTGGGGACTGTTTAGATGATGTTTATTTCACCTAAGAATCATTTTACAAGAAAATAAACACAGAACCAAGGCAATTCAAAAGAATCCAAATTTTAATACACACACATATGAATGCTTTCATATTTTTAATTGGAAAAGTTTTTGTTAACCCTAATTTTGATGATTAGAGTTTGATGATTCTAGTTTAATATTTTTGGGATGTTACATTCACCTTGCTAATAAGGAAACCATTTGCTCTATTGGTATTGTAAGAGATGTGGAGGTTCTCTGCGGTAAGATTAAGTATCCTGCTGATTTTCTAGTGCTTAATTCAGCAGCTAGTAAAACTTGCCCTATCATTTTTGGTAGACCTTTCTTGAACACTTGTGGATCTATTATAGATTGTAAGAAGGAGAAAGTTTTAACTAAGTTTGATGGAGATTCTTATGAGTTTAACTTTTCCAAATTTGCTAAAGCTCCTTGTGAGAATAGCTTGCCTGATAAAGAATTTCAGGATGGAACAACTTGCTTCTATTGATCCAGTTTATGACCTTGGACCTCTTTTTGGTGATTGTAAGTATGCTCATTCTGATGATAAAGTTGTTGTCGGTGACAGTTATATTGTCAACTTTATTCAAAGTGTTACTGAAATTTATGATGAGAGAGGGAAACATGGTTTTATGCATCTCAATAATGTTAAGTTCCCCCGTTTTATGTTGAAAGCTTTAAATTTGCATTTGTTTTGTCTTCCTATGCTAGTGCCTTTTTTTTCAACAATTTGTTTTCTCATGATACCCCTATGCATAGGAAGTGGGTTAGACTCAAATGTGTTAGCTATTTGCTTCTTGATGCTCTCTTTCACTTCAAATATATATCTCCTTTGTGAGCATCATTAAAACTTTCAAGCCTAACTTAAAGGCATTCAAGAAAAGTACTTGTTGGGAGATAACCCAAGAGTTTTTTCGAGTCATGGAAGTTATTACCTCAATAATAACCGCTCCTTATCCTTTTTGTTTTGGTTTTTGAGTCAAGTTCAACTACTTTTGAGAAGCAGAGGAGTTGTGAAAAGTGGCTCTCTTGGGACAGGTTTTTGTGCTGCATTGTAAAAATTTGTGAGGAAGCTCAGTACTTCGGATGGAGCTGTATTTTCCTGTGCTTGTTCTCCAAGTTGTTACCCAACTTTCATTAGTTTTGCATTTTTTGATTTGAGCAACAGATGGTTTTCGAAAAAATCAATCTTTACCTTCTGGTCTGTTTTGACAGATTTCTGCCATCATTTGCATTTGCCTCTTTTGTTGATTCCCTTCCAGATTCTTTTGGGTTTTTGGAAAGGAGTTGCTACATTAGATTTTTTTGATGGATTTCAGTTGAAGTGTGAACCTTAAGGTTTATTGTTTTTGCTTACACTAATGTTTCCATTGAAGTTTGTGTATTGCCTTGTGAGAAAAGGAATTTCCAGGAGAAGGAGAAAAGGAGTCTACAGAGTCCGTCTTTGATTAGGTAAAAGTGGTGAAAATAGAAGGTTTGTGAAATCCTATTTTTTTATATTTTTGATGTTTTTAATACATGCGGAAGGTTACGAAATGAAACGGAGAAGGAAATGGAGGCCGGGGTGGCCACACCCACCCTAGGTGCGGCCCCAGCTGGCCGCGCCTAGAGGAGGTGTGAGCCCCCCGATCTCCGTCTCCGCCTCGTGAGCCCCCCGAGTTCTGTCTCCGCCTCGTTTTCATACTAGTACTTTCCTTATGCATTGAAACTTCGTAATATATAAACCCCCGGATCCCCCGAGGTTCGTATATCGTGTTCTCATCGTGTTTTCGTTTTGATCTGTTTCTATCAGGAAATCTTCTCAAGTTTAGATCATCATTGTCTCCGCCAACGACGAAGGGAAGAAGCCCGAGGAGGATGATCCTCACAATCCCAAGGAGGAGGATATTTTGGTAGGGGATGAAGAAGACATGGAGGAGGACAAGCATCCTAACACCCGCTATACCGTCACAAGTATTGGAGTGGTGAAACCTATCAAGCTTAAGAGGACAGCACGGATGTCTACAGGAGGGAAGCCTCCACGTCTTATCTTCGTCCCACAGTCATCTCCTCCATGTACCAAGAATTCCTTCCATACTCTTATACATGAGCAACAATACCAACATGTGCCCAAAGGGAACTTGCCCTTGATTTGGGATCTGCCTCGCTCTAACCATGCAGGGAAGGAACACACTAAGAAGGAAGAGTGGGTAAAGAATAGCAAGGATTGGGACTCTCAGTCCGATATGATCATGAACCGCATTGAGCAAAATTCGGAGTCGATTCATACTCTGACCTTTGAGATTGAAGATTTGAGGAAACTGATTAAGGAGCTTATCAAGAGAATACCACCACCACCGGAGGATTAATTTGTCATCCGGATTGGCATCCCCTTGTTTTGTTCCAAGCTTGGGGTAGTGTCGCGGTATCACATCATTATCTTCTATCTTTCACCTTTTTAGTGGATTCATATCTTTGGTAGAGAAGTTATCTTATAGGTTGGTTTGCATGTGGAAGTATCTCTCCTTTAGTTGATTATCTATGTATCCCTTGGTGTGAGTGCCTTTATTGAATATTAATGAGAAGTTTCATCTTTTACTTTTTGCACTTCTTGTTTTAGTTTGCAATCTTTGTTATATGATTGATCTTGTTGATCAGTATTGGTGCCACTTTGGGAGCAACAAGTAGATCTAACTTGGTTTTGGCAAACCGAGCTCTAGTCAGTAGCAACACTTTTTGAGGTTTGAAAGGAAAAGATAAAAAACTTACAGGTATTTTGTATCATTTATTTTATTTCTTGATTGGCTCATAAGCTTAGTATTCTTTATTTAAGATCTTTTGCGTCTTCAAGGAAGATTGCAAGTTTGGCTTTATCACTTATAGGTTTGCTTATTTCTTTCAACTCTTTTGCTTGCTACCCAGCCTTGCTAGCCAAAAACCTGTTTTGAGAAGGCTTACTTCTCATGTTTCCAACTCCTTTGAACCAAACCTGTCCATTTGTGTCCACCATATCTACCTATAAGCATTATTGCTATTCCAAGCAAATTCTCAAGCTTCATCTATCTTTCGAATTAAAAACTATTTTGTTATGAGAAAACTAGTGAGAAAAGCTCTCACGAACTTGATGGCACACCTTATTTCCTTGCCCCTAATAAACTTGAACCATTATGTCATCGAAGTTGTATATACTTGCATCTATACGTTAGGATTAGCAGAACCGTGTTGTCACGGGGAACACTTTCAACACTTATGTATACATATCCAGTTGATATCATGCTCTTTTGTTTGTGGATGTCGTCGGTGTGAAATAAAAAGGAATCTTGTAAGTCCATGGAGTTATGTATGTGTGTTAGAGAAACGTCTGGGCCGCTAGCCTAAGCCATGCCTAATCATGGTAGAAACTTGCAGCATCACCATAGTGAGCAATCTGTGAAGCATCCTCAATAAAAACCTATGCAAATAGCAAATAAAAAGATTGCTGAAATGTTCACTGTCTGCTTGGCTTGCCATTTTGATTATGGGATAGCTCATGTATCATGTACAAGTAGATATCACATTATAGCCGAGGGTCAAAATACCGTTGGATATTTTAATTCACCGTCGGATACACTTATAACCGACCGTGAATTGTCGGTAATGTCCCATCGGCTATGCTTGGTCGGCCATTACTCTATTAACCGATGGTACGGTCGTGTATTATCTTTGCCCACGGTAAAAATTCGACGGTACTTCGTCGGACATGTGTTGATCACCATCCGGCCTGTAATAACTCGACGATGCTTACCGACGGCCCCCCATCATGTATTAGCTTTCTGACAGTAATTGTCCCCTGTCGGCTTTTAGGACAGTAGATTGTATATGTGACCCATCAGAGTTAGTTATAACCAAGAGTAGAACCAAACCATTAGTTAGTATGATTGTCGATGGTGCATATGCCTTGTCAGGAATCCCTATTCGTTGAGAGGTGATCACCTCTCATGGATTACTTTCACGTAGGGGTCTTAGGCAACAGGAAAAACAAGGGTGTTGCACAACATGGAAAAACTAGTCAGGATGGAAGCGTTTTAGAATATTAGCTTATTAAAAACATCTCATATTTACACAACCTCGAATCACACATGACAAAATTAAATATTTAGCATAACGTCAGAAAGTATATTATCCATCTAGTAACCAAGATATATTCGTCTAGCAACTCGCATGAACTAAGTTTTCAACAAACTTCAGAACATCACGTTGTTGCATGTCTTCAAGGAGGTCATTAGACTCATCACTCATAATCACCATCATCACCATTGATATCATCGTGCTCATCGCCATAGCCATCATTATCATCCTCGCAACAGACACCATCTGGCTGCTCATTGCCATAGATGTCATCCTCAATATCATTAACACCACGTTCAATCTCACGGCTCAGAATCCCTAAAAGATGACAAGAATGATTTCAAGAAACATGGAAATAATGTAATGTAGGTGAAATTTAATTGAGCTACAGGGACCAGACTATATTGTTCTGGAATCATCTAAACATAGGTACATATATAAACCTAATCACACTTATTACTGCAAACTAAGAACTCACGTAACTGTACAACAAGAATTACTAGTGTTACACAAGTATTTCACTCCTCTTGTAACCATACATATAGGCAGATAATGAACAACAATGCAAGCCATATCAGTCTACTTGATGCATTTTAACTAATCACTCTAATTATGCTAGCACTTACTAAGAATTACGTTATTAGGAAAAACTTCCAAAACATTCTAACAATCTTCTGTAATTACTCATGGAGTGGCTGCATAGTTTGCAAAAGGAACAAAATACAAGATTCCACCTAAACAACAGTAAATAATTTGACCATGACTAAAAAATATGTCACAGATGCTTATGTATTAGCCCATTCAAAAATGTCCATATGGATATGCTTACCGAGTCTATTTGTACATGTTTATTGCCGTCCTTTAATGTAGACTGTACTTTTCCAAGTACTTAATTTATTACTGCTTGCAGAATCCGTATTGAACTAACCTTTCCGGTTTCGTGTTGACAATCAGCATCTTGTCCTCTTTCAAATCTGACTTCTGAATCTGGTGCCCCCGATATATTAAACACAAAAGATGCATTACCTAATAGTATTACTGTTGCAAGCCTACTTCTTAGATGTGTTAAACACCAGCCAAGAGGTGCCAATGTCAAGTGGCTTGGTGGAAATTAAAGATTCCTCCATTAGCCTGTAGTCACGGTCATCCACATCCATATGCACCTGTCCCTTCTTCTGTAATTTTTTGGTGGCTACCGTCTTTTCCTCGTGTAGCATCTGTCCATACAGAGGCATGAGTATATCATAAGCATTGGATTTAATCATGGATCTCCAAACATCATATATTCTGCATAGGTGACAAAATGCAGATCTAACTTTAATTTCAGTACAAAATATGCTGATCCAAGTTGAGTTTCTTATAAGAGACAAAATAATAAAATTCAGTGATTGCTCCTATTTTACTAGCGCCCCAACATCAACAATTCTACATCTGTCCTGCATTGACCATACCAAACTATATTATCGTTAAGACCTCTAGGTAAAGAAGCAAACTCATGGGAAGGTTTATTACTAACATGTGCAACTTTCTGACGGGAAACAGAGGGAATTGTTCAGGTTTTTAACGTCCATCAGGAGCACATACCAGTTGGAGACAAGCTAATTTTGTCATCTACCATGCTATCTACTTGTGAAGTTGTGATTTGAATCAAAAATAAGTGGCAATCATATGATAAAGTCGTGGAATAATCAACATCTACGGAAAAAATTATCCACTGTTGCTTCCAAACGAATTGCTGAAATCATGAGTGAAACCACCTTTAAATTGTTGTGCTAGTTATAAGGTACAGAACATTACCTCTGTGTAAGCATATGCACCAGCCAAAGTGTAGTGTTAAGCTTCTACAAAATATTCCTTTCATCTCCCTTTTTCTCACAATACTAATTCCCACCTAACTTGGTTTACAAAGAAAAGAAAATTAAGATTACTTGTACAGTATGAAACGTACCAGGCTTGGCTACTGTTTGATGCAAGTGAGTTTTTAGTTAATTGTAAGCTAATTAACAAAGAGCTAGCATATTGTGACTAATTAGGAAATTAGTGCTAGAACTAGCCAAACAAACGTTATGAATAGCCAGCGAATCCTGTCTAATGGATCATGTCCTAACTAAAATTCATCTGACGAATTGCAATCAATAAACAACCATTACACACAGAAGCACGTACATAACTCGATTGGGTCGCGTGAGAGAGATGGACATACATAATTCGTCCCGCGGCGGTTGGTGCGGGCTGACTGGGCACCTATCGATCGGGCTGGAATCAGAGGAACTACTGGGCACCCGCCGTCGGAGTGGAATCGGAGGGACGCTTGGGCATCCGTCGATAGCCGGTGAGGCCGGTGAGCAAGCAAACGAGGACGGCCCTAGATCTGTTTTGGAGAATGAGAATGAGTTTTTCTGGAAGCGGTTCAGCAGACTGCGGCAGTTTATTACGAGTTAATTGGTGCGGTTGCGCAACCCGCGGGATTACTTATTTCCAATTGCTAAAAAGTGCTCGGATGCTCGTTTGCTTTTCGAAGCCTCCCGTTCTGAGCCATACGATGCTCTTGATTACGTCTCTTGTGGGACGGAGGTTCCGACAGTTTTGCACCTGCATGTTACTGTGTCTCTAATCCACTCGTCCTCCCCAAATCGCGTTGACCCCATTCCCACGCGCTACCCCGCCTCCATCTCCGGCCGCCGGCGTGCAGCCGCCCCACCTCCATCTCTGATAGCCGGAACGCTCCGCCACGACTCCATCTGCGCTCCGCCACGACTCCATCTACAGCCACCGCTCTCCATCCTGCCCCCATCTCCGCCCTCCACCGCACTTTGCCCCGCCCCCGTCTCTGGCTGCCACGCGCTCCAGCCACCACTACTCGCCGTACTACTCCGATGTGGACAAGGGAGGAACAGCGCCTGGCCGCACGGCGAGGACCACGATGGCCGATTTGGGCTGAGGTGGAGCGGTACCTTGCCGCGACGGCAAATGCCATCGATCTGGAGGTCGGCAGCGCTTGATCTGGTATGGAGCTTTTTCCCAACCAACCTCTTCCATTCAACTCGCTTTGATTTGATGTTCGAGACCTGTCCGATGTTGATGGTCGCTCCTGCACGACCGTCGAATGCAGTCAACGCGGTTGGCATCAGGAGCTTGAAGAATGTCGTGATGTAATTATTCATGGGTTCCCATAACATCTCTTTCACCTAGACCCTCTCCAGGTAGCTCACTGAAACTTTAATGTAGCATCACCACGTCATAGTTGTCTTTCTAGATGCGTGTAGAAACAGGAATGTCAGGTGGTTTGGCTGTTTGTAAATGTTATAGTGTATGCATGCTGAAACTTGAGGATCGACAGGGAGAAAATGGAGAGATAGTAGGAGGATATCCTTAGCCGCCCAATTATATTAAGCCAGCAGACTTGCGACCTCTCTCATCTATTTCTATAACATTTTTGGCCAAGGCAAAAAGTTCAGCAACACCAATAACTCCATGTTTTGTGTTTATTACATGCCTGAACTTCCTAGCACAACAATGCTTTTGAATCTCAAAGTGAATGCACACTGCTTCTAAATTCATGAATCTTTGCAGGGTGGGTGCCGACCTGGGATGGTGAAGATGACCAATGCTATATCCCTGCTAGGTTGGTGATTTTGATTTTTTTTATGAGCTATGTAGTGGTTACACTAGAGGCTTGTGTTCTGAGAATTGTTTCCTGAGAATGGAAAATATAGTGTGTAGATAGCAAGCCTTTCAAGTACTGATTGAAATGTAGTTAAAAAGCATCCGTCTAAGTTGCATACTAATTCAATTAAGTTGCATTTTGCCATCTCACTAAGTTTTTTTTTTGAAAATATGGAGATAAATGCAATCCTGACAGTGGAATTGTTTTTCTACAAACATTTTGAATATGGATTTTTCTGTAAGTTGTTGATTGCAGCGAATATTATTGTTTCTACTCGCCATCCACCTCCCATGCAGTGGGTGACTAATGTCTATTGTTACATAATTGACCTCAGCAAGTTTGACTAATAATCAGCTATAGTTGATGCCCACAGTTTGAACTATGTTGCTCAATTTCCCTTTCAGAATGGTGCAATAGCTAACCATAGTCGGCTACATTGTTTTAGTTAAGTTGTATTGTCAATATACCTAAATTGGATACTGATATCAATTAAGTTGGTTCCACCTGTTTCACTAGCATTTTTAAGTGGTTGTTTGTAGTCTAGTTCTTTTTTTAAGCATAATGCCTAAGTTGGCTACTTTGGGATAATTAAATTGTTTGCCGAACATTTCTAAGTTGAATACCTAAATGAATTAAGTTGTATTTATGAACATGCCTAAGTTGAATACCAAAATGTCTAAGTTGGTTCTAACAACATGCTTAAGTTGTGGTTTATAATCTAGTTGGTTTTATTCTTTTTTTTTGAACAACATGCACAAGTTGTCTACTCGAGTTAATTAAGCTGTATTGGCAAAATGCCCAAGTTGGTTCCACTAGCATAGTTGAGTTGTGTTCAAGGTTCAAAAAAGCACAGAGCGCTAAGCGAGCGTTTTCTTTCTAGTCGCTTTTCCACACAACAAAGGCTTAAACACTAAGCGCACGCTTAAAACGTAATTAAACGACTAAGTGGCCTGAGCGTTTGGCCTCCACTTAGTTGGCTACTTTGGATTAACTAAGTTGTATTGTCAACATGTCTAAGTTGGCTACCGAGATGAATTAAGTTGGTTCTACCAACTTGTTGAAGTTATGGTTTATAGTCTTGTTAGTTTTCATTTTCTTTTTTGGAGCAACATGCACGAGTGGGCTACTCGGGTTAATTAAATTTTATTATTAATATGCCTGAGTTGGTTCTAGCAACATGCTTAAGTTGTGTTTTAATAATTTAGTTAGTTTTATTTTTCATTTTTGGAGAAACATGCATAACCTGGCTAATCGGATTAATTAAGTTGTATTTTCAACATACCTAGGTTGATTCTACCAACATGCTTAAGTTATGTTTTATAGTCTAGTTATTTTTTCATTTTTGAGCAACATGCATAAGTTGGCTACTCGGGTTAATCAAGTTGTATTTTCAATATGCCTAAGTTGGATATTGAAATTAATTGAGTTATTTACTGTCCCCTTGCAATAAGATGCTTATTTCATCTCATTTGAGCTGCTTTATGCCCTTTTGCAAGTTTCCATGCATATCTGATAAACAACTTAATTGCTTTCCCACCTTAGTTAATTGGTTTTTTATCCACAGATAGTTGATTATTCTAAATGTAATAGGGTTGTCTGGTTTTTATTTACCCACTTATCCATGAGGTTGATTTGCTCATACATTTTCCCCTTGTTGAGTTTAGGTTTTATGATTTTTTCATCCATTCCCCTAGCTAAGTTTAGGCTCCTCATTTTATCTATATTGGGGTTGTCACACAACGAAGATGACTAAGCGCAACATGCGTCTACCTGGTGGAGCTATAGGGAAGGCCGCAACACCAAGTGCCGTAACTGAGGCACCAACTACAAACATTGGACACTTTGTTGGTGCAAGCGTGTATACTGTGAGCGCATCTGCACCCACTACTAAACCAAATGCTAGCACTGAAGTTGCATTAGATGCGCTATAGGGCATGCCAATGAAGCTGTAAAACCACCATGAGTGAAGAAGGTCCAAGTGGTAGGTTTGTTTCACTCATTTTGTTCCCTTAACATGCGTTATCACTGCGCTTAGTATGATTTATTTTTGTCTTCTCCGCTAGGTGTTTTGTTTGAATTTCTGCTGGACTGATTTCTCACATAAGCCTGTTGAGTCTGCAATAAAAGTTGTATCCCCATGGCACTAAGTAGATATGAGATCAGTTTTCTTGCATACTCAAGTTACTTTTTTTCCTGAAGAGAAATTAGTATATATTTTTGTGCTTCTTTGTTAGTTGCACAAAAACTACAGGAGAAAATTGCAGCCCTCACAATATTAATTTGCTGCTAGTTTAGATAGTTAACCTATTTTTGAAGTTCTTGGTTCAGGGTTTTCAGTACGTGCTTGTGCTCTTGCAAAATAAGGTAGCTGTAAAAATCCTACAATCTAGAGACAAATTTGTAAACCCATAGTACCGATTTGTTGCAAATTCCTGCAAGTTTAGTGGAGATTTTTTTTAACCTAGTTTCTACTTGGGGATTCCTAGGTTGCTACTATGATCCTACATAACTGTTGTTTTTCATACCCTGCAGGTTAATGAGTATTTTCTTCTACAAAACCTAGTTGCTACTTAAGGAGCCCTAGGTTACTGCTCAGGTCCTACAAAGTTGCTGTCATAGATTTCACTCCGGGGGTCTTAATGAAGTCTTTCCTCTACAAAACCTAGTTGTTGCTTAAGGATTCCTAGGTTGCTGCTCAAGTTTTACACATTTGCTATCACGGATGTCCCTCTAGGTTTTTTCTGTGCAATGAACTGGAATTTTACACCAAACAAGCACGAGATCTTGATTAGTCTGAAATAAGGATCCCTAAGAGGCAGGTAAATAGGAAGGGGAAAGGAAAAAAAATTGAACAAGGTTGACCTTCTTTGTGATCTATTTTTGGCAGCACACGGTTGATGAGAAAGCTTAAAGGTACATATCCATGGCGAGTCCAGAGGCGTGGAGAAAGAAGAAAGAAGCAACCCTGGGGACCTAGAGATTGTCAGATTCCTATCATATTTCGCCCGCCAGCTAAGGCTTGTCCTGTGCCTTGGTTGGTGTTCGGTGGGGGTGGTTATTATTTTTGCAAGTGGTGGGTCTTTGAGGGTGGTTTGATATACGTGAGGGACCTAGTTTACTTTCCGCGTGTCGTGTTTTGTCGTTTTCCTTTTCTAGTACGAGGGCCGAAACGGACTAACAAGCCCTCGAGTGCTCGCTAGCCTTGTTCATACTTATTTTAGTGGGTGCGCTACAAGATCGCCCAAAAAAAAGTTTTTTTTGTGGGAACGCCAAAAAAAAGGTTTTTGTGCTGTTGCACCATGAGCCCACGACCGCGAATTTTGTATACGTTCAATAATTCATAAATACTTCAGCTTTCTATTGTTGATATTTAAAATTAAAATTCAGGCTTACCTTAATTTAAAACATAGTACTTCATCAACTCTTCTAGTTTTGACTCTTATTAGGCCAAGTACATTTGGACCATCAGTTATTATTCCTTACCATCGGTTATCTTCCCTAATAATCGAGAGTAGAAAACACATTGGCGGCCATTTTCACTCATAGCCAAGAGTTATAGTTGGACGGTCGGCTATTACTATTTCCCATAGGCAAACTCACTTACAACCGAGAGTTACATATGGACCGTCGGTTAATGGTAGTCATAACCGAGAGGTATACAAGAACCGTCGCCCATTGAAGCTACCATCGGTTATCACTGTAATAGCCGACGGGCCGTTGGCCATTAAGTTTCACTATCGGAAATTAGGGGATTTCTAGTAGGGGGCCCCGTTGGCGGTTCTTTATGATACACATATACTTACAATGACAAGAACTTACCAGTAACTAAAGTTGAGTAGCATGAGGAGTGACCCTCATCCTCAAGGGACTTGAGATTTGCAACTTATATTTTGTCAAGCATATACTCCATCCTTGTTCACTTTAACCTTAAACACCTCAAGATGCTTATGATAGGGGCAATTGTTGGAGATATGCCCTAGAGGCAATAATAAATATAGTTATTATTATTATATCTTTGTGTTTATGATAAATGTTTACATTCATGCTATAATAGTATTAACAAGGAAACATTAATACTTGTGTGATTTGTAAACTAAATAAGAGTCCCTAGTAAAGCCTCTTTATAATACTAGCTTGTTGGTTAATAAATGATTGTGGTTTCCCTTATCATGAACATTGAGATGTTATTAACAACAAGGTCATATCGTTAGGAGAATGGTATGATGGACATACTCCTATAGATAAGCGTAGCATAAAGATCAAGTCATTTTAATAGTTCAATTGCTATATGCTTTCTGATACATAGTAACCTAATTCCTTCGACCATGAGATCATGCATATCACCTTCACCGGAAGGATGTTTTGATGACATCAAACACCACACCGTAACTGGGTGGCTATAAAGGTGGCATTGAGTGTTCGGAAAGTATTGGTTGAGACACATGGATCAAGAATGGGATTTGTCCATCCATATGACGGATAGATATACTCTGGGCCCTCTCGGTGTAATGTCATCCAATTAGGTTGCAAGCATGTGACTGGATCACAAGGGATCACATATCACGGGAACAAGAAAAGAGTACTTATCAGTAACAAGGTTGAACTAAGTATGCAGAGATACCAACGATCATAACCTCGGATAAGTAAACTATCCTGAGACAAAGGGAAATTGGTATCGTATGTAAGTGGTTCATTCGATCGCAAAGTAATCGTAGAAATATGTGGGAGCCATATGAATTTCCAGATTCCTCTATTGGTTATTGTTCGGAGAAGTGTCTCGATCATGTCCGCATAATTCACGAACCGTAGGGAGACACACTTAAAGATTCGACGTTGTTGAGTAGTTATGGAATGATGAGTAAGAGACCGAATGTTGTTCGGAGTCTCGGATGGGATCCGGGATATCACGAGGAGATCCGGAATGGTCCGGAGAATAAGATTCATATAAGGAAAGTCCTGTTTCGGGGTTGGAGAATGATTCCGGTGTTTTCATCAGGAATGTTCTAGAAGGTTCCGGAATGTCCGGCACTCCGTAGGGGAAGGGTACATGAATGTGTCATAACAAGTTGGAATGGTTGCATCATGTACTAGGTGTCATCGCTGAACAAAATAAAGGGATAAATCAAATCCTAGTTTGAAAAGTCAAACGCCAATTTGAAAAGTCAAACGGCTATTTTGTTTGGTGGAGGGAGAGTAGGAAACCTACTTGGAGAGGAGTTCCTCTCCCTCCACCCGCCGTCCTTGGAAGCCGAGTTGGGGAGGGACTCCCCTCCCCTTGGCCGGCGCCTCCCACCTATATAAGGAGGGGCAGGGCTGCCCCTCCAAGACCTACACCACGCACCCCGCAAACCCTAGCTCCTAGCCGCCGGCGCCGCCACCTCCTGCTGCCGCCGCCTAGGGAAACCCTAGCTGCCGACTTGGGCTGCTCCAAGCCCTAGCCGCCGGCCCTAGCCCCTCCTCCTTGGTGTGTCTAAACCCTAGATCACCGAGGCTCTCTCATAGTCCACCATACTCGCTCCGGCTTAAGGCGAAGCCCTGCGAGATCTCCCCTCTACTTCCGATACCATGCCGTCGTGCTGCCGGAATCGCGAGGAGAGTGCTACAACCTCCGCTGCCTGCTGGAACAAGGGAGAGGAAGGTCTTCGTCAAGTACCGAACGTGTGACCGACTGCGGAAGCGCTGCCGGAACGCAGCGCCGGAAGGATCGTCTACGCGATCTTGAGATCGGGAAGAGTACGACTACATCACCCACGAGAATCCGCTCTCGTTAAACGCTTTGGAATCTTCGAGGGTGAGTTATTCTATCGACTCGTTGCTATAATCTAGTAGATAGATCTTGGCTTGTTTGTTTGTATGCGGTAGAAATTTTTTGTTTTCCATGCTACGAACCCCTACGGTGGTATCAGAGCCGTGTCTATATGTAGATCTGTTGCACGAGTAGAACACAATGGTCATTGTGGGCGTTGATGCTTTTGTTGTCGATTGCTTCTTGTGTACTTTGCATCTTGTGGGATGGTGGGATGAAGCGGCCCGGGCTAACCTTACATGACATCGTTCATGAGACTTGCTCCACGCTTGACATGCAACTTGTATTGCATAAGTGGCTTTACGGGTGCCTGTTTCTCCCAACATAGTTAAGATTCAATTTACAACGGGTGATTGACAATACTAGTATGAATGTTGTGGTTCTTGTTCGTAAGTTAGAACGACACTTATTGAAAGCCCCAAACCACGTAAAACATGCAAAGAAAGTAGAGGCGTCTAACTTTGTTTTGCAGGGGTGTGCTGTGATGTGATATGGCCATGATTGTGATTATATTTGATGTATGCAATGTTCCTTATTGTAAGTAGGCAACCGGCAGGAGCCATATGGTTGTCTTTTAATTTCTGTTAAGACCCGCGTGTCTATTCAAAGTAGTTGTAATAGTTGAAGTTGGTGGACGACAACCATGGAGCGGCATCATTGACCTTGATGCAATGCCGGTGATGATGGAGATCATGTTCGTGCTTCAAGATGGAGATCGGAAGCACAAAGAAGAAAGGCCATATCATATCACATATTATGAATTGCATGTGATGTTAATCCTTTATGCATCTTGTATTGCTTAGTTAACGATGGTACCATTATAAGATGATTCCTCATGCACATGAATTTCAAGTTCTAAAGTGTTCACCCTTAGTAAGCACCATTGCTAAAGCTTGTTGTTTCGAAGCACCACGTGATGATCGGGTGTGTAAGATTCCGCAAGTGTATACAACGTGAGCAAGCCAGATTTGCTCATGCGGAAGCTAAGGTTTGATCTTGACGAGCCTAGCATGTACAGACATGGTCTCGGAACACGGATCACCGAAAGGTAAAGCATGAATCATATAGTAGATATGATGAACATGTCGATTGTTCGCCATTGAAGCTGCATCAACTCTCGTGATGATCGGTGTTGATGTGGTGAATTTGGTTCGTGTGATCACTAAAACAATGTGAGGGATATTGTTTGAGTGGGAGTTCACCTAGATTAATTTAACTATTAATTAGAACTCAATTTGTCATAAACTTAGTCTAAACTATTGCAAATATGTTGTAGATCAATGGCGGCCCCTACCATCAATTTTAATGCGTTCCTAGAGAAAGAAAAGTTGAAAACAATGGAAGCAACTTCGCGGATTGGTTCCGCAATTTGAGGATTGTGCTCAATGCTGGTAATTTGACCTATGTGCTGGATGCACCGCTAGGTGACCCACCTGCAGCTACTGCTACCGATGAAGTAAAGAATGTTTACCTCGCTCGGAAGACTTAGTACTCCACAGTTCAGTGTGCTATCTTGTATGGTTTAGAATCGGAGCTTCAGAAAAGGTTTGAGAATTCAGACCCACATGATATTGTCCGTGAACTCAAATTGATCTTTGAGACTCACGCGGCAGTTGAGAGCTATGAGGCTTCTGAAAAGTTCTTCAACTGCAAGATGGAAGAGGACAGCTCCGTCAGTGAGCATGTGCTTAAGATGTCTGGGCACGCAAGCAAACTTCAAAGCTTGGGTACAGTGATTCCTAATGCTTTGGGGATTTACCGTGTCCTCCAATCACTACCACCAAGTTACAAGAACTTTGTGATGAACTACAATATGCAAAGCATGAACAAGCAGTTGCCAGAACTCTTTTCCATGTTAAAATCTGCAGAAGTGGAGATCAAGAAAGAGCACCAAGTGTTGATGGTCAATAAGACCACCAAATTCAAGAAAGGCAAGTCTAAGCAAAAGGGACACTTCAAGAAGGGTGGTAAGAAAGTTACCGCTCCGACGAAGAAGACCAAGCTTGGACCCAAGCCTGATACAGAGTGCTTTTACTACAAGGGAGAAGGTCACTAGAAGCGGAATTGCCCAAAGTACTTGGCGGATTTGAAGAACGGCAACATCAAGAAGAAAGGTATATCTGATATACATGTTATTGATGTGTATCTCAATAGTACTCGTAGTAGTGCCTAGGTATTTGATACTGGTTCGGTTGCTCATATTTGTAACTCGAAACAGGTGCTACAGAATAAAAGGAAACTAGCGAAGAACGAGGTGACGATGCGCGTGGGAAATGGATCAAAGGTTGATCTGATCGCGGTCGGCACGCTACCTCTTCATCTACCATCGGGATTAGTTTTATACTTAAATAATTGTTATTTGGTGCATGCGTTAAGCATGAACATTATATCGGGATCTTGTTTATTGCGAGACGGTTACTTGTTTAAGTCCGAGAATAATGGTTGTTCGATTTATATGAGTAATATGTTTTATGCACATGCACCTTTGATAGATGGTATATTCTTATTGAATCTCGATAGTGGAAATACACATATTAATAACATTGAAGCTAAACGTTTGAAATCGAGCGATAACTCGACCTATATGTGGCACTGTCGTCTTGGTCACATTGGAGTGAAGCGTATGAAGAAACTCCATTCCGATGGACTTCTTGAATCACTTGATTTCGAATCACTTGAAAGATGCGAAGCATGTCTGATGGGTAAAATGACTAAGACTCCATTTTCAGGATGATGGAGCGAGCTACGGACTTATTGGAAATCATACATACCGATGTGTGTGGTCCAATGAGTGTAGCATCGCGCGGTGGTTATCGTTATGTTCTTACCTTCACGGATGACTTGAGTAGATATGGGTATATCTATTTCATGAAACATAAGTCCGAAACTTTCAAGAAGTTTAAGGAATTTCAAAGTGAGGTTGAGAATCAACGTAACAAGAAGATTAAATTTCTTCGTTCTGATCGTGGAGGTGAATATCTAAGTTATGAGTTTGGCGAGCATTTGAAGAAATGCGGAATACTTTCACAATTGACACCGCCGGGAACACCACAGCGTAATGGTGTGTCCGAACGTCGTAATCGAACTCTCTTAGATATGGTTCGTTCTATGATGTCACTTACAGATTTACCGCTATCATTTTGGGGTTATGCATTAGAAACAGCCGCATTCACTTTAAATAGGGCACCATCTAAATCCGTTGAAACGACACCGTATGAATTATGGTTTGGGAAGAAACCTAAATTGTCGTTCCTTAAAGTTTGGGGTTGCGAAGCCTATGTAAAGAAGTTACAGCCGGACAAGCTTGAACCCAAAGCGGAAAAATGCGTCTTCATAGGATACCCAAAGGAAACTATTGGGTATACCTTCTATCATAGATCCGAAGGCAAAATCTTCGTTGCCAAGAATGGATCCTTTCTAGAGAAGGAATTTCTCTCGAAAGAAGTGACTGGAAGGAAATTAGAACTCGACGAGGTTGTCGAACCTTCTCTCGAACTTGCGAGTAGCGCATCACCGGAAGAAGTTCCTGTGGTGCCTGCACCAATAAGAGAGGAAGATACTGATGATGATCATGAAACTTCGGTTGTAGTTGCTACGGAACCTCGCAGGTCAACAAGAACTCTTACCACTTCTGATTGGTATGATCCCGTTATGAGTGTCATGTTGGTGGACAACACCGATGACCCTGCAACGTATGAGGAAGCGATGATGAGCCCAGATTCCAATAAATTGCAAGAAGCCATGAAATCCGAGATTGGATCCATGTACGAAAACCAAGTATGGACTTTAGTGGACTTACCGGATGGCCGGAAGGCTGTCGAGAACAAATGGATTTTCAAGAAGAAAACAGATGCTGATGGTAATGTTACTGTCTATAAAGCTCGACTTGTTGCAAAAGGGTTTCGACAAATTCAAGGAGTTGACTACGATGAGACTTTCTCACCAGTAGTGAAGCTAAAGTCTGTGAGGATTATGTTAGCAATCGCTACATATTATGATTATGAGATATGGCAGATGGATGTCAAAACAACATTCCTCAATGGAGACATTGATGAAGAGTTGTATATGATGCAACCCAAAGGTTTTGTCGATCCTAAAGATGCTAACAAGGTATGCAAACTTCAACGGTCCATATATGGATTGAAGCAAGCATCCCGAAGCTGGAATCAACGTTTTGATAAGGTAATCAAAAGTTTTGGTTTGATACAAACTTATGGAGAAGCTTGTATTTACAAGAAAGTGAGTGGGAGCTCTGTAGCATTCTTAATACTATATGTAGATGACATATTGTTAATTGGGAATGATGTAGACCTTCTTAATAGTGTCAAGGAATATTTGAATAATAGTTTTTCAATGAAAGATCTTGGCGAAGTAGCTTACATATTAGGCATAAAGATTTATAGAGATAGATCGAGACGCCTAATATCATTGTCACAAAGTACATATTTGGACAAAGTTCTAAAGAGGTTTGGAATGGAAGATAGCAAGAAAGGGTTCTTGCCCATGTTGCCCAATACGACGTTGAGTAAAACTCAAAGTCCGACAACGGCAGAAGATAGAGAAAGGATGAGTAAAACTCCCTATGCCTCAGCCATAGGATCTCTAATGTATGCCATGCTATGTACTAGACCCGACATTGCATATGATGTTAATTTAACTAGCAGATATCAAAGTGATCCAGGAGTGGATCATTGGACAGCGGTCAAAAACATCCTTAAGTACTTGAGAAGAACTAAGGATATGGTTCTTTCTTATGGAGGTGATGAACAACTCGTTGTTAATGGTTACACCGATGCTAGTTGGAACACCGATCTGGATGATTCTAAATCACAATCTGGATATGTATTTACTTTGAATGGTGCAGCAGTTAGCTGGAGGAGTGCAAAGAAAAGCGTTGTGGCGAGATCTTCAAGTGAATCGGAATACATGGCTGCTTCGGAGGCTTCACAAGAAGCGATATGGATGAAAGAGTTCATTATAGAGCTCGGTGTGGTTCCTAGTGCGCTGGACCCAATGTCTAACTACTGTGATAACATGGGCGTCATAGCCAATGCGCAAGAACCAGGGTCACACAAGAATCTGAAGCACATCAAGCTACATTTTCACGCTATTTGAGAACATGTCCAAGATGGGGACATAAATATTTGCAAAGTACACACAGATCTGAATGTGGCGGATCCGTTGACTAAACCTCTCCCGAGGGCAAAACATGACCAGCACCAAACTGCCATGGGTGTTGGTATATTACCATGTAATCTAGATTAGTTGACTCTAGTGCAAGTGGGAGACTGTTGGAGATATGCCCTAGAGGCAATAATAAATATAGTTATTATTATATCTTTGTGTTTATGATAAATGTTTACATTCATGCTATAATAGTATTAACAAGGAAACATTAATACTTGTGTGATTTGTAAACTAAATAAGAGTCCCTAGTAAAGCCTCTTTATAATACTAGCTTGTTGGTTAATAAATGATTGTGGTTTCCCTGTCATGAACATTGAGATGTTATTAACAACAAGGTCATATCGTTAGGAGAATGGTATGATGGACATACTCCTATAGATAAGCGTAGCATAAAGATCAATTCATTTTAATAGTTCAATTGCTATATGCTTTCTGATACATAGTAACCTAATTCCTTCGACCATGATATCATGCATATCACCTTCACCGGAAGGATGCTTTGATGACATCAAACACCCCACCGTAACTGGGTGGCTATAAAGGTGGCATTGAGTGTTCGGAAAGTATTGGTTGAGACACATGGATCAAGAATGGGATTTGTCCATCCATATGACGGATAGATATACTCTGGGCCCTCTCGGTGTAATGTCATCCAATTAGCTTGCAAGCATGTGACTGGCTCACAAGGGATCACATATCACGGGAACAAGAAAAGAGTACTTATCAGTAATGAGGTTGAACTAGGTATGCAGAGATACCGACGATCATAACCTCGGATAAGTAAACTATCATGAGATAAAGGGAAATTGGTATCGTATGTAGGTTGTTCATTCGATCGCAAAGTAATTGTAGAAATATGTGGGAGCCATATGAATTTCCAGATTCCTCTATTGGTTATTGTTCGGAGAAGTGTCTCGATCATGTCCGCATAATTCACGAACCGTAGGGAGACACACTTAAGGATTCGACGTTGTTGAGTAGTTATGGAATGATGAGTAAGACACCTAATGTTGTTCGGAGTCTCGGATGGGATCCGGGATATCACGAGGAGATCCGGAATGGTCCGTAGAATAAGATTCATATAAGGAAAGTCCTGTTTCGGGGTTGGAGAATGATTCCGGTGTTTTCATCGGGAATGTTCTAGAAGGTTCCGGAATGTCCGGCACTCCGTAGGGGAAGGGTACATGAATGTGTCATAACAAGTTGGAATGGTTGCATCATGTACTAGGTGTCATCGCTGAACAAAATAAAGGGATAAATCAAATCCTAGTTTGAAAAGTCAAACGCCAATTTGAAAAGTCAAACGGCTATTTTGTTTGGTGGAGGGAGAGTAGGAAACCTACTTGGGGAGGAGTTCTCTCCCTCCACCCGCCGGCCTTGGAAGCCGAGTTGGGAAGGGACTCCCCTCCCCTTGGCCGGCGCCTCCCACCTATATAAGGAGGGGCAGGGCTGCCCCTCCAAGACCTACACCACGCACCCAGCAAACCCTAGCTTCTAGCCGCCGGCGCCGCCACCTCCTGCTGTCGCCGCCTATAACACCCTCAAAATAGACCCTATGCAAGTATTAGCGATCCCCGCCAAACCCGCATAGAAACGATTCAAAGGTGCCCACCAGGCACTTTCGTGCGGGTGGAAAACGAAGTAATACAATTACACAATAGTCCACGATGGAACCCACATAACAGATATATACAGCAATGACTCAAAGAGTCAAGAATACGGATATACAAGACAAAGATCCAAATCACCTTTAAGACGATACAGCGTCCGAATACGGACAAGATGCAAATTGGGCTAAGAGCCCCGAGGAATAACCAATGGCGTCCATAACCCTGCACAGGCCAAGCCGGAAGGGTAACCCTGCTAACGACGTCAATCTCAAAACCTGCTTGAACAAAAGGGGTGCCGACAAAGGGCAAAGGAAAAAGTGAGCAGTCAGTACTGAGGCCACTACACGGCGAGACTAGAATTCGTCGGTCCTCGCCTACATAGGTATGGTGTACTGAAGCGGCAGTGCGTCATGCACTAAACAACCTATAGAGACCCGATTCAACTGGCGGCTATTAGATAGGGATAAGAAAGACATATTCGGATACAACCTGAAACTATCACCAAGCATACCCATCCTGGTATTTCCCCCTCGAGACCAAACGAGGAAGTCAACCGAGGAACTCACACAGTTGGCAGTTTTATTCATTCCGTTATAGTTGCGGCAATTACTAGTCAGATATAGATAGCATGAGTCATCCTGATATAATAAGCAGTGGGCAGTTTTAGTTAACCATTCTGTTGTAGTTGTAGTACTTACTAGTCAGATACATATAGCATGAGGCATCCCAAAACCCAGCAGTTGTTGGTACTTTTATTTATCCATTCCGTTGTAGTTGCAATACTTACTAGTCAGATACAATGGTAACAGGTGACAACCCAAACCAGCAATTGTTGACACTTTTATTTAGCCATTCCATTATAGTGAAGCTGATTACTAGTCATTATAAAGTCAAATTTATAGCACTACTTTAGTTATAGTTGTCTATGATCGAGATACTGTGCTCCAAGTCGTCCATAACCGCGGACACGGCTTTCAGAAAGTTTTTACCCTGCAGGGGTGGACAAATAGCAACACACGCACGATCAACCTCGAGAAAAACCAATAAAAACCCAACGAGGCATCACGACAGAGCAATTGCAAGATTCATATAAATTTCAGGGGGCCACCCCACCAAGCTACCCGCGACGAAGTTGGCCGGCTCCGAGACGGACCCAGAGGTTTGTGCCAATGGCTGTAAACGACCGAGAACCCGAAAGTGTGACTGGGCTTGTCGATACTGCGAAAACATTCCACATTTGTTCCTAAACAGTACAGGCGCTCCACGCGCAATCGTAAATAAAGTAGTAAAGCATGGCATAAGTACAAGATAGTAATAAAGCCCCAAACTACTTTGTGGCCCCAAGAAATAAATATGACACAAGCTCTGGCTAGGGGGATTCATGGTCCCACATGCGGATAGTGCGAATATTCAAAGAACAGGTATCAAGTACTCGGGGTCCTACGGGACACAAGTGGATGGTTAAAAACCAAATAACATCTATTGCCCACCTATGCCTCCGCATTATTTACTTACTTCAGTTTTAGTTATTAAACAGTAATTAAAGTCATGATCAACTCCAACATAAAGCATATGGTTTTCTTCCAAAAACTGTGGTACTTGACGACACACAACAATACTTGAGCAAGCGACTACGACACGCAAGTCCAACTATCTACCAAGCAACAGGTAATAGGATGTGTCCAAGGCAATATAAGGCTGCAAGGGATATCACGGGTACGAAAACTAGAGCATCGCAACACAGATAGCAATAGATCAAAAGGAAGAAATAAAGACTAGAAAGGTAAAATAGGTAGAAAGGGGGAGAATGCTCGCCTGAAAACATTGCCGAAGGTTCATTCGAAGATCGGATCGACACTCGCATCAACTCATCAGCCTAATCCGTGAAGAAGCAAAGCACTAGAAGAAACACCGGATGCACTATTTAATACTACGGTAGAAGATCGGGCATGATGCATGTATGATGTATGTCATGGCAAAGATGCGATGCAATTAGGCAAAATTAAGCGGAACCAGGGTCCCGACAATTAAATAGATGGTTCATGTTGTTTAGATACCCCGCAATTTAAATGTTACATTAACAAGACAAAAGATATCACCGGTTCACTACACAAATTTAAATGAGGCCAATATAAGACTTGATTTGCCCGCATATGGACCCCATATTTAATTATGAGATGAATCGGCATAAGGCCCCCAAAATCACAATATGTATAAAAGCATGACAATTTAACATGCAACAATTATATATAATTTATAAAATAGGGCTTGGAGAGGGGTCACACATGGGGACTTGGGGTTCGACGGGTTCGGTCTCACCGGGATCGGTCTTCGAATCCGGGAACAGGGGTCTTCGATTTCCGTGAAGGAGAGCTTGTAGTGCTAGAAATCTTCGGGTCTCGATCATCGGATCCGGCGACGGGGCTTCGAGGCACTTGTTATAGGGCCTGCCTTGTATCTTCGGTGGCGATGAAGATCTTGCCGAGATGTACAG
Organism: Avena atlantica; assembly: GCA_910589765.1. Lineage (NCBI taxonomy): Eukaryota > Viridiplantae > Streptophyta > Magnoliopsida > Poales > Poaceae > Avena > Avena atlantica. The sequence goes on from OU342736.1 coordinate 307,274,642, forward strand.
GCCGCATGGTCTAAAAGGTAGCATCACCGATTCTTTGGATTACCAAACGAGGTTGTATTAGCCGATGTGGCCAAGCTTACCGCACTGCCACATACACAAACAGTACCATTCGCCAGCATACATCACAACACCACCGGAAATAGAAAAACAACAAGGCGTGAGCACTGTAGCAAAGGATACAGACGGCATGAGGCCAGAGAGAGGTCGGGCAGGCGTCGGGTTGAGGACGGCATGGAGGGGTCCCGCGGCGTCGGAAGGCAGGACCGAACTTGGGGGGGAAGAGCGGCCAGCGAGGTGGTGAGAGGGTGGTCGACGGTGGTGCAGGAGGCGCGTAGGGCATGAGACAACGACAGAGAAGGGCGGCACCGCTGCTTGGCATGGCCAGAGGGGAGCGCTGGCGCGGCCGGCGAGTTCCTGGGGACGCTGGGGTAGCAGGCTCGGGAACGGCGGAGGCCTCGACGATAGAGGGCGGCCGGGACCAGGACGACGTGGAGAGGCCCGGCAGTGCGTTGCAGAGGGCGCCAGAGGGGAGGAAGGTGGCGACTAGGCGCGGGAGGTCGCGCGGGGTGCTGAGGAGGGACCGAGCGGCGCTGGAAAGCTCGAGGTGAGGCACATGGTGGGCTCCTCCGAGGCAAGGGTGGCCGAGGTCGGGCAGAGAGCAGAGACGGCGGGGTACGCTCAGGCAGAGGAAGAACGACGCGAGGGGAGGAAGCGGCTCCGTCGTGAAGGAGGCGAGGTGGTTAACGGTGGCGGGCGATGCAGGAGGGTGCGATGCGGGGGGGTTACGGAAGAGGGCCGCGCGGGGTGGGGTTCGAGCGTGGACAGGTGGGGATCGCGGAGAGGTGGGTCCAGGGCTGGGGGAAAATTGATGGCGAGGATCAGGCGTGCGTGTGTGTGGTGTGCCGCTGGCATACGCGGGAGGGAGAGAGGGTGGCGGCGGCAGGGGTGGAGGGAGTAGAGGATTAGGGTTAGGTTTTGGAGTGGGTTTAGGGTTTGGGTAGTAGGTGGTATGTCCGGTTGGGCCTTTGGGCCGGCCGGCTGGACTACCTTCCTGAAAATAATATAAGTTTATTTATTTTTGTTTAAAAGATTTATAGACGGTTTATTAGAAAAATAAAATACCTGAAAAGATTGGGCCCTTTAATTTGAAATAAGAGGGGCTAATGTAGAAAACAAAATAAGGTTTTTGAAAAATAGTTTAGTGCAGAAATATGCATGATGTCATGATGATGCACAAATAAAATAACACGCGATTATCTAGTAGTGGATTTACCCTGGGGTGCTACAATTCTACACCACTAACAATGGATCTCGCCCTCGAGATCCGCCTCATGGTACCGGGAAGAAGGCGATGGCCTGAATATCCTCGCTTCATGTAGATCTCTACGACACCACTAATAAGGATTCTTTCTCCATCTTGAATTCGACGACACCACCAACAAAGGGGCGTTGCTCATCTTCTTTGCAAGAATACTCTGGATAAACAAACGACGAAGGTAAAGGTATCAAACGATAAGACCACCTCTAACTTCTGTAGAATGAGTTGAATTGCTTAATCCACCGATTCGATATACAAGAGCGAATGATAAGGGTAGTCGGATGGTGATCAGTCCATCGCACACCCAAAGCATTACTCTGCACATGAATAGGAGAATTATGCAACCAACTCTCAGAATTCAGACTGAAGATCTTGACAAGCGAGGTTCAGAAACAAAGGAGGGATGGAGATTCTCATCAGATCTGATGTAGATGACTTCGTCGTATCGGAAAACACCGGAGGATAGAAAGAAAAAAATTTAGTGAATTTTCGATCCACTGATAGGTACAACAGATGAAAGATTCATCAGATAGCATGAATGCCGAATGTTGAAGCATCATTACAAGAGGATGGAAGAGAAACCCTAAAGGTACGACAGAAACCCAACCACGAGAAATCCTAGACTCGAAGAAAAGATAAGATAGCATATTCAAAACACGTCGAGATAAGAGGAGAATAGCAGAGGGGTAAGAAGTAAAAGCAGACCTAATCAGATCTATCCAACCGATTTTTCCAAAATAGTTTTGACACTCTACAACGTCCGTTAGCTAGGTTATCCTATAGGCTGGACCAGTGGGGTATCGTAACTGCTGAGCTCGGATACCACTCTGTAACACCCTCAGAATCGACCCTATGCAAGTCTTAGCGATCCCCACCAAACACGCATAGAAACGATTCAAAGGTGCCCACCAGGCACTTTCGTGCGGGTGGAAAACGAAGTAATACCATTACACAATAGTCCATGATGGAACCCACATAACAGATATATACAACAATGACTCAAAGAGTCAAGAATACAGATATACAAGACAAAGATCCAAATCACCTTTAAGACGATACAGCGTCCGAGTACGGATAAGATGCAAATTGGGCTAAGAGCCCTGAGGAATAACCAATGGCGTCCATAACCCTGCCCAGGCCAAGCCGGAAGGGTAACCCTGCTAACGACGTCGATCTCAAAACCTGCTTGAACAAAGGGGTGCCGACAAAGGGCAAAGGAAAAAGAGAGCAGTCAGTACTGAGGCCAGTACACGGCGAGACTAGAATTCGGCGGTCCTCGCCTACATAGGTATGGTGTACTGAACCGGCAGTGCCGCATGCACTAAACAACCTATAGAGACACGATTCAACTGGCGGCTATCAGATAGGGATAAGAAAGACATATTCGGAAACAACCTGAAACTATCACCAAGCATACCCATCCTGGTATTTCCCCCTCGAGACCAAACGAGGAAGTCAACCGAGGAACTCACACAGTTGGCAGTTTTATTCATTCCGTTATAGTTGCGGCAATTACTAGTCAAATATAGATAGCATGAGTCATCCTGATATAATAAGCAGTGGGCAGTTTTAGTTAACCATTTTGTTGTAGTTGTAGTACTTACTAGTCAGATACATATAGCATGAGGCATCCCAAAACCCAGCAGTTGTTGGTACTTTTATTTAGCCATTCCGTTGTAGTTGCAATACTTACTAGTCAGATACAATGGTAACAGGTGACAACCCAAACCAGCAATTGTTGGCACTTTTATTTAGCCATTCTATTATAGTGAAGCTGATTACTAGTCATTATAAAGTCAAATTTATAGCACTACTTTAGTTTTAGTTGTCTATGATCGAGATACTGTGCTCCAAGTCGTCCATAACCGCGGACACGGCTTTCAGAAAGTTTTTACCCTGCAGGGGCGCACAAATAGCAACACACGCACAATCAACCTCGAGAAAAACCAATAAAAACCCAACGAGGCATCACGACAGAGCAATTGCAAGATTCATATAAATTTCAGGGGGCCCCCCACCAAGCTACCCGCGACGAAGTTGGTCGGCTCCGAGACGGACCCAGAGGTTTGTGCCAATGGTTGTAAACGACCGGGAACCTGAAAGTGTGACTGGGCTTGTCGATACCGCGAAAACATTCCACATTTGTTCCTAAACAGTACAGGCGCTCCACGCGCAATCGTAAATAAAGTAGTAAAGCATGGCATAAGTACAGTATAGTAATAAAGCCCCAAACTACTTTGTGGCCCCAAGAAATAAATATGACTCAAGCTCTGGCTAGGGGGATTCATGGTCCCACATGCGGATAGTGCGAATATTCAAAGAACAGGTATCAAGTACTCGGGGTCCTACGGGACACAAGTGGACGGTTAGAAACCAAATAACATCTATTGCCCACCTATGCCTCTGCATTATTTACTTACTTCAGTTTTAGTTATTAAACGGTAATTAAAGTCATGATCAACTCCAACATAAAGCATATGGCAGTCTTCCAAAAACTGTGGTACTTGACGACACGCAACAACACTTGAGCAAGCGACTACGACACGCAAGTCCAACTATCTACCAAGCAACAGGTAATAGGATGTGTCCAAGGCAATATAAGGCTGCAAGGGATATCACGGGTACGAAAACTAGAGCATCGCAACACAGATAGCAATAGATCAAAAGGAAGAAATAAAGACTAGAAAGGTAAAATAGGTAGAAAGGGGGAGAATGCTCGCCTGAATTCGAAGATCAGATCGACACTCGCATCAACTCGTCGGCCTAATCCGTGAAGAAGCAAAGCACTAGAAGAAACACCGGATGCACTATTTAATACTACGGTAGAAGATCGGGCATGATGCATGTATGATGTATGTCATGGCAAAGATGCGATGCAATTAGGCAAAATTAAGCAGAACAAGGGTCCCGACAATTAAATAGATGGTTCATGTTGTTTAGATACCCCGCAATTTAAATGTTACATTAACAAGACAAAATATATCACCGGTTCGCTACACAAATTTAAATGAGGCCAATATAAGACTAGATTTGCCCGCATATGGACCCCATATTTAATTATGAGATGAATCGGCATAAGGCCCCCAAAATCACAATATGTATGCAAGCATGACAATTTAACATGCAACAATTATATATAATTGATAAAATAGGGCTTGGAGAGGGGTCACACATGGGGACTTGGGGTTCGACGGGTTCGGTCTCACCGGGATCGGTCTTCGAATCCGGGAACAGGGGTCTTCGATTTCCATGAAGGAGAGCTTGTAGTGCCAGAAATCTTCGAGTCTCGATCATTGGATCCGGCGACGGGGCTTCGAGGCACTTGTTATAGGGCCTGCCTTGTATATCCGGTGGCGATGAAGATCTTGCCGAGATGTACGGGCCGCATGGTCTAAAAGGTAGCATCACCGATTCTTTGGATTACCAAACGAGGTTGTATTAGCCGATGTAGCCAAGCTCACCGCACTTCCACATACACAAACAGTACCATTCGCCAGCATACATCACAACACCACCGGAAATAGAAAAACAACAAGGCGTGAGCACTGTAGCAAAGGATACAGACGGCATGAGGCCAGAGAGAGGTCGGGCAGGCGTCGGGTTGAGGACGGCATGGAGGGGTCCCGCGGCGTCGGAAGGCAGGACCGAACTTGGGGGGGAAGAGCGGCCAGCGAGGTGGTGAGAGGGTGGTCGACGGTGGTGGAGGAGGCGCGTAGGGCTTGAGACCACGGCAGAGATGGGCGGCGCCGCTGCTTGGCATGGCCAGAGGGGAGCGCTGGCGCGGCCGGCGAGTTCCTGGGGACGCTGGGGTAGCAGGCTCGGGAACGGCGGCGGCCTCGACGACAGAGGGCGGCCGGGACCAGGACGACGCGGAGAGGCCCAGCAGCGCGCTGCAGAGGGCGCCAGAGGGGAGGAAGGCGGCGGCCAGGCACGGGAGGTCGCGCGGGGTGCTAAGGAGGGACCGAGCGGCGCTTGCGAGCTCGAGGTGAGGCACACGGCGGGCTCCTCCGAGGCAAGGGTGGCCGAGGTCGGGCAGAGAGCAGAGACAGCGGGGTATGCTCGGGCGGAGGAAGAACGACGCGAGGGGAGGAAGCGGCTCCGTCGTGAAGGAGGCGAGGTGGTTGACAGCGGCGGGCGATGCAGGAGGGTGCGATGCGGGGGGGTTACGGAAGAGGGCCGCGCGGGGTGGGGTTTGAGCGTGGACAGGTGGGGATCGCGGAGAGGTGGGTCCAGGGCCGGGAAAAAATTGATGGCAAGGATCTGGCGTGCGTGTGTGTGGTGTGCCGCTGGCATACGCGGGAGGGAGAGAGGGTGGCGGCGGCAGGGGTGGAGGGAGTAGAGGATTAGGTTTAGGTTTTGGAGTGGGTTTAGGGTTTGGGTAGTAGGTGGTATGTCCGGTTGGGCCTTTGGGCCGGCCGGCTGGACTACCTTCCTGAAAATAATATAAGTTTATTTCTTTTTGTGTAAAAGATTTATAGACGGTTTATTAGACAAATAAAACACCCAAAAAGATTGGGCCCTTTAATTAGAAATAAGAGGGGCTAATGTAGAAAACAAAATAAGGTTTTTGAAAAATAGTTTAGTGCAGAAATATGCATGATGTCATGGTGATGCATAAATAAAATAACACGCGATTATCTAGTAGTGGATTTACCCTGGGGTGCTACAATTCGACACCACTAACAATGGATCTCGCCCTCGAGATCCGCCTCATGGTACCGGGAAGAAGGCGATGGCCTGAATCTCCTCGCTTCATGTAGATCTCTACGACACCACTAATAAGGATTCTTTCTCCATCTTGAATTCGACGACACCACCAACAAAGGGGCGTTGCTCATGTTCTTTGCAAGAATACTCTGGATAAACAAACGACGAAGGTAAAGGTATCAAACGATAAGACCACCTCTAACTTCTGTAGAATGAGTTGAATTGCTTAATCCACCGATTCGATATACAAGAGCGAATGATAAGGGTAGTCGGATGGTGATCAGTCCATCGCACACCCAAAGCATTACTCTGCACATGAATAGGAGAATTATGCAACCAACTCTCAGAATTCAGACTGAAGATCTTGACAAGCGAGGTTCAGAAACAAAGGAGGGATGGAGATTCTCATCAGATCTAATGTAGATGACTTCGTCGTATTGGAAAACACCGGAGGATAGAAAGAAAAAAAATTTAGTGAATTTTCGATCCACTGACAGGTACAACAGATGAAAGATTCATCAGATAGCATGAATGCCGAATGTTGAAGCACCGTTACAAGAGGATGGAAGAGAAACCCTAAAGGTACGACGGAAACCCAACCACGAGAAATCCTGGACTCGAAGAAAAGATAAGAGAGCATATTCAAAACACGTCGAGATAAGAGGAGAATAGCAGAGGGGTAAGAAGTAAAAGCAGACCTAATCAGATCTATCCAACCGATTTTTCCAAAATAGTTTTGACACTCTACAACGTCCGTTAGCTAGGTTATCCTATAGGCTGGACCAGTGGGGTATCGTAACTGCTGAGCTCTGATACCACTCTGTAACACCCTCAGAATCGACCCTATACAAGTCTTAGCGATCCCCACCAAACCCGCATAGAAACGATTCAAAGGTGCCCTCGTGCGGGTGGAAAACGAAGTAATACCATTACACAATAGTCCACGGGGCATCACGACAGAGCAATTGCAAGATTCATATAAATTTCAGGGGGCCCCCCACCAAGCTACCCACAACGAAGTTGGTAGGCTGCGAGACGGACCCAGAGGTTTGTGCCAATGGTTGTAAACGACCGGGAACCCGAAAGTGTGACTGGGCTTGTCGATACCACAAAAACATTCCACATTTGTTCCTAAACAGTAAAGGCGCTCCACGCGCAATCGTAAATAAAGTAGTAAGCATGGCATAAGTAAGGGATAGTAATAAGGCCCCAAACTACTTTGTGGCCCCAAGAAATAAATATGACTCAAGCTCTGGCTAGGGGGATTCATGGTCTCACATGCGGATAGTGCGAATATTCAAAGAACAGGTATCAAGTACTCGGGGTCCTACGGGACACAAGTGGACGGTTAAAAACCAAATAACATCTATGCCCACCTGTGCCTCTGCATTATTTACCTACTTCAGTTTTAGTTATTAAACGGTAATTAAAGTCATGATCAACTCCAACAAAAAGCATATGGCAGTCTTCCAACAACTGTGGTACTTGACGACACACAACAACACTTGAGCAAGCGACTACGACACGCAAGTCCAACTATCTACCAAGCAACAGGTAATAGGATGTGTCCAAGGCAATATAAGGATGCAAGGGATATCACGGGTACGAAAACTAGAGCATCGCAACACAGATAGCAATAGATCAAAAGGAAGAAATAAAGACTAGAAAGGTAAAATAGGTAGAAAGGGGGAGAATGCTCGCCTGAAAACATTGCCGAAGGTTCATTCGAAGATCAGATCGACACTCGCATCAACTCATCGGCCTAATCCGTGAAGAAGCAAAGCACTAGAAGAAACAGCGGATGCACTATTTAATACTACGGTAGAAGATCGGGCATGATGCATGTATGATGTATGTCATGGCAAAGATGCGATGCAATTAGGCAAAATTAAGCGGAACCAGGGTCCCGACAATTAAATAGATGGTTCATGTTGTTTAGATACCCCACAATTTAAATGTTACATTAACAAGACAAAAGATATCATCGTTTCGCTACACAAATTTAAATGAGGCCAATATAAGACTAGATTTGCCCGCATATGGACCCCATATTTAATTATGATATGAATCGGCATAAGGCCCCCAAAATCACAATATGTATGAAAGCATGACAATTTAACATGCAATAATTATATATAATTTATAAAATAGGGCTTGGAGAGGGGTCACACATGGGGACTTGGGGTTCGACGGGTTCGGTCTCACCGGGATCGGTCTTCGAATCGGGGAACAGGGGTCTTCGATTTCCGTGAAGGAGAGATTGTAGTGCCGGAAATATTCCGGTCTCGATCATCGGATCCGGCGACGGGGCTTCGAGGCACTTGTTATAGGGCCTGCCTTGTATCTCCGGTGGCGATGAAGATCTTTCCGAGATGTACGGGCCGCATGGTCTAAAAGGTAGCATCACCGATTCTTTGTATTACCAAACGAGGTTGTATTAGCCGATGTAGCCAAGCTCACCGCACTGCCACATACACAAACAGTACCATTCGCCAGCATACATCACAACAACACCGGAAACAGAAAAACAACAAGGCGTGAGCACTGTAGCAAAGGATACAGACGGCATGAGGCCAGAGAGAGGTCGGGCAGGCGTCGGGTTGAGGACGGCATGGAGGGGTCCCGCGGCGTCGGAAGGCAGGACCGAACTTGGGGAGAAGAGCGGCCAGCAAGGTGGTGAGAGGGTGGTCGACGGTGGTGCAGGAGGCGCGTAGGGCTTGAGACCACGGCAGAGAAGGGCGGCGCCGCTGCTTGGCATGGCAAGAGGGGAGCGCTGGCATGGCCGGCGAGTTCCTGGGGACTCTGGGGTAGCAGGCTCGGGAATGGCAGCGGCCTCGACGACAGAGGGCGGCCGGGACCAGGACGACGCGGAGAGGCCCGGCAGCGCGCTGTAGAGGGCGCCAGAGGGGAGGAAGGCAGCAGCCAGGCGCGGGAGGTCGCGCGGGGTGCTGAGGAGGGACCGAGCGGCACTGGCAAGCTCGAGGTGAGGCACACGGCGGGCTCCTCCGAGGCAAGGGTGGCCGAGGTCGGGCAGAGAGCAGAGACGGGAGGCACACGGCGGGGTGCGCTCGGGCGGAGGAAGAACGACGCGAGGGGAGGAAGCGGCTCCGTCGGGAAGGAGGCAAGGTGGTTGACAGCGGTGGGCGATGCAGGAGGGTGCGATGCGGGGGGTTACGGAAGAGGGCCGCGCGGGGTGGGGTTCGAGCGTGGACAGGTGGGGATCGCGGGTAGGTGGGTCCAGGGCTGGGGAAAAATTGATGGCAAGGATATTTTCCCAGAAGACGGAGGAAGCCAGAAGGGGAGGCGGAGTTGGGCCACAGGCCCCCCCAGGCGCGGGTCCCCCTGCCCCGCGCCTAGAGAAGGTGTGGCCCACCTGGCCATCCTCCGACTCTGCACTCTCGCCTATATCTTCTCCTTGAAACCCTAATACGCGGGGAGCGACCATAGAAAGATTTCGCCGCCTCTGCGGGGCAGAAATCACCTAGCTAGAAAGAGCTCTCTGGCAGACAGATTTCTGCCGGGGAAATCCCTTCCCAGAGAGGGGAGATCATCGCCATCAACACTATCATCAAGCTAGGCTTCATCGGGCTCATCAGCATCATCCACACCATCATCTCCACCAGCACCATCATCACCACTCTGTCCCGCTGTAACAATCGGGTTGGATATTGCATTAGTTCTTAGGGAAACTTTCCCGGTGTTGATTACTATTGTAGTTGATGCTTGTGAGTGGAACCATTGGATTATTGTTTATGTTCAGATTGTTGTCCATCACCATATCATCTTTGATCTTGATCCATATGATGTCTTTTGAGTAGTTCGTCTAGTTCTTGAGGACATGAGAGAAGTCATGTTGTTAGTAGTGGATTTGTGTTAAGATATTATTCAATGGTTTAGTATTTAAGTTGTGGTGCTATTATTCTAGTGGTGTCAAAATTATTTTGATATGAGTGTATGTTGATATATTATTTAAAGATCCTATGAGATTGATATTTTAAACTCTTCCTTGGGTAATTTTCATATATCTTGAGTATTGTCTAAGTAAATGATTTTCTACTATATATGAAAATAAGGAGTCATCAACATATACAAATATGCTTGGTTTTGTATGCCTCTTTTTATCAAAAACTCCAAAAAAATTAGTCTAGTTTGGTTTTCTTTCTCTTATCAAAAACACAAAAAAAATAGTTCCTGCTCTAGCTCCTCCTGCTGTTTTTGGCTTGCCTACTTTTGCCAAAATGAACTCTGCTGAGAACACCAAGTTGTGTGACTTCACTAGCACAAACAAAAATGATTTCCTTAACTCCTATTGCTCCACCTGCTCCCGATGCTACCTTTTATGAAATTAAGCCTGCTTTGTTGAATCTTGTGATGAGAGAGCAATTTTCTGGTGTTAGTTCTGATGATGCTGCTGCCCATCTCAATAGCTTTGTTGAACTTTGTGAGATGCAAAAGAATAAGGATGTATATGGAGATATTATTAAGCTCAAGCTGTTTCCTTTCTCTTTGAGAGGAAAAGCTAAGAGCATCCTGTAGGGGTTCGTAGCATGGAAAACAAAAAATTTCTACCGCATGCACACAAACAAGCCAAGATCTATCTACTAGATTGTAGCAACGATTCGATAGAAGCACTCACCCTCGAAGATTCCAAAGCGGTTAACAAGAGCAGATTCTCATGGGTGATGTAGTCGTACACTTGCTGATCTCAAGATCACGTAGACGATCCTTCCGGCGCTGCATTTCGGCAGCGCTTCCGCAGTCGGTCACACGTTCGGTACTTGATGAAGACCTTCCTATCCCTTGTTCCAGAAGGCAGCGGAGGTTGTAGTTCTCCCCTCATGATTCCGGCAGCACGACAGCGTGGTGTTGGAAGTAGAGGGAAGATCTCGCAGGGCTTCGCCTAAGCCGGTGCGAGTTATGGTGGATTAGGGTTTCCTGGAGATCTAGGGTTTAGATGACTAGGAGGAGGAGGAGGTGTCGGCGGCGGCTAGTGCGGCGGCAATGATCCGGCGGCGGTGCGAGGAGGCGTCGCGCAGGCGGCGCAGCGGCTAGTGAGGCGGCAACGATCCGGCGGCGGCGCGAGGCGGCGGCGACGCGGCGGCGCGAGGAGGTGGCTCGCGGGCGGCGCGACGGCGGCGGCTTGGCGCGAGGAGAGAGGGGCTAGGGCTTGTGTGCTTTGGGGCAGCCCTCCCCCTCTATTTATGAGAGGGGGCAGCCTTGGGAGGGGTGAGTTTGAATCCAAACCGAAACCCAAGTTGGATTGAGAGAAGGACTTGCTTCTTCTCCCACTAGGAAACTATTGTTCTAGTTTGACTTTTCAAACTTCTCGTTTGACTTTCAATTTGGAGCTTTAACTCTCTCTCTTGCAAATGCACACACCAAGTGACCTAGGATATGATCCAATCATTCCACTCACCCATGACACATTCATGGACCATTCTCCTTATGGTCCGGTGAACCTTCTAGACCCTTCTAGAACCTCTCCGATGAAATCATCGGAAACTTTCCTGAACTCCGAAATCGAACTTCCCTTATATGAATATTATTCTCCGAACCATTACGGATCTCCTCATGATATCCTGGATCCCATCCGAGACTCCGAAAAACATTCGGTATCCCTTATTAATATTCCATATCTACTAAACAACATCGAATCCTTAAGTGTGTCTCACTACGGTTCGTGAATTATGCGGACATGATCGAGACACTTCTCCGATCAATAACCAATAGAGGAATCTGGAAACTCATATGGCTCCCACATATTTCTATGATTACTTTGTGATCGAATGAACCACTTACATACGTTACCAATTTCCCTTTGTTTCACGATAGTTTACTTATCCGAGGTTTTGATCGTCGGTATCTCTACATACCTAGTTCTACCTCGTTACCGATAAGTACTCTTTTCTCGTTCCCGTGATATGTGATCCCTTGTGAGCCAGTCACATGCTTGCAAGCTAATTGGATGACATTCCACCGAGAGGGTCCAGAGTATATCTATCTGTCATATGGATGGACAAATCCGACTCTTGATCCATGTGCCTCAACCCATACTTGCCGAACACTCAATGTCACCTTTATAGCCACCTAGTTACGGTGTGGTGTTTGATGTCATCAAAGTATCCTTCCGGTGATGGTGATTAGCATGATCTCATGGTCGAAGGAATTAAGTTACTATGTATCAGAAAGCTTATAGCAAATGAACTATTGAAATGACTTGATCTTTATGCTACGCTTATCTATAGGAGTATGTCCATCATACCATTCTCCTAATGATATGATCTTGTTGTTAACAACATCTCAATGTTCATGATCGAGAAACCACGATCATCTATTAACCAACAAGCTAGTATTATTAAAGAGGCTTTACTAGGGACTCTAATTTAGTTTACAAATCACACAAGTATTAATGTTTTCGGTTAATACTTTTATAGCATGAATATAAACATTTATCATAAACTCAAAGATATAATAATAACCACTTTTATTATTGCCTCTAGGGCATATCTCCAACAGTCTCCCACTTGCACTAGAGTCAACTAATCTAGATTACATGGTAATATACCGAACACCCATGGCGGTTTGGTGCTGGTCATGTTTTGCCCTCGGGAGAGGTTTAGTCAAAGGATCCGCCACATTCAGATCTATGTGTACTTTGCAAATCTTTATGTCACCATCTTGGACATGCTCTCGAATAGCGTGAAAACATAGCTTGATATGCTTCAGCTTCTTGTGTGACCTTGGTTCTTGCGCATTGGCTATGGCGCCCATGTTATCACAATAGATAGACATTGGGTCCAGCGCACTTGGAACCACACCGAGCTCTGTAATGAACTCCTTCATCCATATTACCTCTTGTGAAGCCTCCGAAGCAGCCATGTATTCCGATTCAGTTGAAGATCTTGCCACAACGCTTTGCTTTGCACTCCTCCAGCTAACTACTGCACCATTCAAAGTAAATACGTATCCAGATTGTGATTTAGAATCATCCGGATCGGTGTTCCAACTAGCATCGGTGTAACCATTAACAACGAGCTGTTCATCACCTCCATAAGAAAGAACCATATCCTTAGTTCTTCTCAAGTACTTAAGGATATTTTTGACTGCTGTCCAATGATCCACTCCTGGATCACTTTGATATCTGCTAGTTAAACTAACAACATATGCAATGTCGGGTATAGTACATAGCATGGCATACATAAGAGATCCTATGGCTGAGGCATAGGGAGTCTTACTCATCCTTTCTCTATCTTCTGCTGTTGCAGGACTTTGAGTTTTACTCAAGGTCGTATTGGGCAACATGGGCAAGAACCCTTTCTTGCTATCTTCCATTCCAAACCTCTTTAGAACTTTGTCCAAATATGTACTCTGTGACAATGATATTAGGCTTCTCGATCTATCTCTATAAATTTGTATGCCTAATATGTAAGCTGCTTCACCAAGATCTTTCATTGAAAAACTATTATTCAAATACTCCTTGACTTAAGAAGGTCTACATCATTCCCAATCAACAATATGTCATCTACATATAGTATTAAGAATGCTACAGAGCTCCCACTCACTTTCTTGTAAATACAAGCTTCTCCATAAGTTTGTATAAAACCAAAGCTTTTGATCACCTTATCAAAACGTTGATTCCAACTCCGGGATGCTTGCTTCAATCCATATATGGATCGTTGAAGTTTGGATACCTTGTTAGCATCTTTAGGATCGACAAAACCTTTGGGTTGTACCATATACAACTATTCATCAATGTCTCCATTGAGGAACGCCGTTTTGACATCCATCTGCCATATCTCATAATAATAATAGGCAGCGATTGCTAACATAATCCTCACAGACTTTAGCTTTGCTACTAGTGAGAAAGTCTCATCGTAGTCAACTCCTTGAATTTGTCGAAACCCTTTTGCGACAAGTCGAGCTTTATAGACAGTAACATTACCATCAACATCTGTTTTCTTCTTGAAAATTCATTTGTTCTCGACAGCCTTCCGGCCATCTGGTAAGTCCACCAAAGTCCATACTTGGTTTTCGTACATGGATCCAATCTCAGATTTCATGGCTTCTTGCCATTTATTGGAATCTGGGCTCATCATCGCTTCCTCATATGTCGCAGGGTCATCGGTGTTGTCCACCAACATGACATTCGTAACGGGATCATACCAATCAGGAGTGCTACGATTTCTCGTCGACCTGCGAGGTTCTGTAGTAACTTCAACCGAAGTTTCATGATCAACATCATTAGCTTCCTCTCTTGTAGGAGCCATAGGAACTACTTCCGGTGTTGCACTACTCGCAAATTCGAGAGAAGGTTCAACAACCTCGTCGAGTTCTAATTTCCTTCTAGTCACTTCTTTTGAGAGAAACTCCTTCTCTAGAAAGGATCCATTCTTGGCAACAAAGATTTTGCCTTCGGATCTATGATAGAAGGTATACCCAATAGTTTCCTTCGGGTATCCTATGAAGACGCATTTTTCCTCTTTGGGTTCAAGCTTGTCGGGCTGTAACTTCTTTACATAAGCTTCACAACCCCAAACTTTAAGGAACGGAAATTTAGGTTTCTTCCCAAACCATAATTCATACGGTATCGTTTCAACCGATTTAAATGGTGCCCTATTTAAAGTGAATGCGGCTGTTTCTAATGCATAACCCCAAAATGATAGCGGTAAATATGTAAGTGACATCATAGAACGAACCATATCTAAGAGAGTTCGATTACGACGTTCGGACACACCATTACGTTGTGGTGTTCCCGGCGGTGTCAATTGTGAAAGTATTCCGCATTTCTTCAAATGCTCACCAAACTCGTAACTTAGATATTCACCTCCACTATCAAATCGTAGAAATTTAATCTTCTTGTTACGTTGATTCTCTACCTCACTTTGAAATTCCTTAAACTTCTCGAAAGTTTCGGACTTATGTTTCATGAAATAGATATACCCATATCTACTCAAGTCATCCGTGAAGGTAAGAACATAACGATAACCACCGCGCGATGCTGCACTCATCGGGCCACACACATCGATATGTATGATTTTCAATAAGTCCGTAGCTCGCTCCATCATACCAGAAAATGGAGTCTTAGTCATTTTACCCATTGGACATGCTTCACATCTTTCAAGTGATTCGAAATCAAGTGATTCAGGAAGTCCATCAGAATGGAGTTTCTTCATACGCTTCACTCCAATATGACCAAGACGACAGTGCCACATATAGGTCGAGTTATCGCTCAATTTCAAACGTTTAGCTTCAATGTTATTAATGTGTGTATTACTACAATCGAGATTCAGTAAGAATAGACCATCTATCAAAGGTGCATGTGCATAAAACATATTACTCATATAGATCGAACAACCATTATTCTCGGACTTAAACAAGTAACCGTCTCGCAATAAACATGATCCGGATATAATGTTCATGCTCAACACAGGCACCAAATAACAATTATTTAAGTATAAAACTAATCCCGATGGTAGATGAAGAGGTAGCGTGCCGACCGCGATCACATCAACCTTTGATCCATTTCCAACGCGCATCGTCACCTCATTCTTCGCTAGCTTCCGTTTATTCTGCAGTACATGTTTCGATTTACATATATGAGCAACCGAACCAGTATCAAATACCCAGACACTACTACGAGTACTAGTGAGATACACATCAATAACATGTATATCGGATATACCTTTCTTCTTGATGTTGCCGTTCTTCAAATCTGCCAAGTACTTTGGGCAATTCCGCTTCCAGTGACCCTCTCCCTTGCAGTAAAAGCACTCAGTATTAGGCTTAGGCCCAGCCTTGGTCTTCTTCGCCGACGCGGTAACTTTCTTACCGCCCTTCTTGAAGCTTCCCTTTTTCTTAGACTTGCCTTGCTTCTTTAATTTGGTGGTCTTATTGACCAACAACACTTGGTGCTCTTTCTTGATCTCCACTTTTGCAGATTTTAACATGGAGAAGAGTTCTGGCAACGACTTGTCCATGTTTTGCATATTGTAGTTCATCACAAAGTTCTTGTAACTTGGTGGTAGTGATTGGAGGACACGGTGAATCCCCAAAGCATTAGGAATCACTATACCTAAGCTTTGAAGCTTGCTTGCGTGCCCAGACATCTTAAGCACGTGCTCACTGACGGAGATGCCCTCTTCCATCTTGCAGTTAAAGAACTATTCAGATGCCTCATAACTCTCAACTACCGCGTGAGCCTCAAATATCATTTTGAGTCCACGGACAATATCATGTGGGTCATGGTTCTCAAACCTTTTCTGAAGCTCCGATTCCAAACCATACAAGATAGCACACTGAACTGTGGAGTACTGATTCTTCCGAGCGAGGAAAACATTCTTTACCTCATCGGTAGCATCAGCTGCAGGCGTGTTACCTAGCGGTGCATCCAGCACATAGGTCAAATTACCAACATTGAGGACAATCCTCAAATTGCGGAACCAATCCGCGAATTTGCTTCCATTGTTTTTCAACTTTTCTTTCTCTAGGAACGCATTAAAATTGATGGTAGGGGCCGCCATTGATCTACAACATATTTGCACTAGTTTAGACTAAGTTTATGACAAATTGAGTTCTAATTAATAGTTAAATTAATCTAGGTGAACTCCCACTCAAAACAATATCCCTCAAATTTTTTTAGTGATCACGCGAACCAAATCTACCACATCAAAACCGATCATCACGAGAGTTGATGTAGCTTCAATGGCGAACAATCAACATGTTCATCATATCTTCTATATGACTCATGCTTTACCTTTCGGTGATCCGTGTTCCGAGACCATGTATGTACATTCTAGGCTCGTCAAGATCAAACCTTAGCTTCTGCATGAGCAAATCTAGCTTGCTCACGTTGTATACACTCGCAGAATCTAACACACCCGATCATCACGTGGTGCTTCGAAACAACGAGCTTTAGCAACGATGCTTACTAAGGATGAACACTTTAAAACTTGAAATTGTGTGCTTGAGGGATCATCTTATAATGCTACTGTCGTGAACTAAGCAATACAAGATGCATAAAAGGATTAACATCACATGCAATTCAAAATATGTGATATGATATGGCCTTTCTTCTTGTGCTTCTGATCTCCATCTTCAAGAACGAACATGATCTCCATCATCACCGGTATGGTGTCAAGGTCAATGGCGCCGCTTCATGGTTGTCGTCCACCAGCATCAAATATTACAACTACTTTGAATAGACACGTAGGTATTAACGGAATTTAAAAGACAACCATATGGCTCCTGCCGGTTGCCAACTTACAATAAGGAACATTGCATACATCATATATAATCACAATCATGGCCATATCACATCACAGCACACCCCTGCAAAACAAAGTTAGACGCCTCTAATTTTCTTTACATATTTTACGTGGTTTGGGGCTTTCAATAAGTGTCGATCTAACTTACGAACAAGAACCACAATGTTGATGTTTGAACTATCAAGTGCCCATTGTAAATTGAATCTATACTATGATGGGAGAGACAGACACCCGCAAAGCCACTTATGCAATACAAGTTTCATGTTAAGAGTGGAGCAAGTCTCATGAATGATGTCATGTAAGGTTAGCTCGGGCCGCTTCATCCCATCATACCGCAAGATGCAAAGTACACAAAAAGCAATTGATAATAAAAGCACCACCACCCACAATGACCATTGTGTTCTACTCGTGCAACAGATCTACATATAGACATGGCTCTGATACCACTATAGGGGTTCGTAGCATGGAAAACAAAAAATTTCTACTACATGCACACAAACAAGCCACGATCTATCTACTAGATTGTAGCAACGAGCCGATAGAAGCACTCACCCTCGAAGATTCCAAAGCGGTGAACGAGAGCAGATTCTCGTGGGTGATGTAGTCGTACACTTGACGATCTTAAGATCACATAGACGATCCTTCCGGCGCTGCGTTCCGGCAGCGCTTCCGCAGTCGGTCACACGTTCGGTACTTGATGAATACCTTCCTCTCCCTTGTTCCATTAGGAAGCGGAGGTTGTAGTTCTCCCCTCGCGATTCCGACTGCACGACAGCGTGGTGTCGGAAGTAGAGGGAAGATCCCGCAGGGCTTCGCCTAAGCCGGTGCGAGTTATGGTGGATTAGGGTTTCCCGGAGATCTAGGGTTTAGATGACCAGGAGGAGGAGGAGGTGTTCGTGGAGGCTTGTGCGGCAACAACGATCCGGCGGCGGCGCGGCGATGGCGGTGGCTGGGCGGCGCGGGAGTGACGGCTTGGTGCGGGGAGAGAGGGGCTTGGGCTTGTGTGCTTTGGAGCAGCCCTCCCCCTCTATTTATGAGAGGGGGAAGCCTTGGGAGGGGTGGGTTTGAATCCAAACCCAAACCCAAGTTGGATTAAGAGAAGGACTTGCTTCTTCTCCCACTAGGAAACTATTGTTCCAGTTTGACTTTTCAAACTTCCCGTTTGACTTTCAATTTGGAGCTTTAACTCTCTCTTGCAAATGCACACACCAAGTGACCTAGGATATGATCCAATCATTCCACTCACCCATGACACATTCATGGACCATTCTCCTTCCGGTCCGGTGAACCTTCTAGACCCTTCTAGAACCTCTCCGATGAAATCATCGGAAACTTTCCCGAACTCCGAAATCAGAATTTCCTTATATGAATTTTATTCTCCGGACCACTCCGGATCTCCTCGTGATATCCTGGATCCCATCCGAGACTTCGAACAACATTCGGTATCCCTTATTAATATTCCATATCTACTAAACAACATCGAATCCTTAAGTGTGTCTCCCTACGGTTCGTGAATTATGCGGACATGATCGAGACACTTCTCCGATCAATAACCAATAGAGGAATCTGGAAATTCATATGGCTCACACATATTTCTATGATTACTTTGCGATCGAATGAACCACTTACATACGATACCAATTTCCCTTTGTCTCATGATAGTTTACTTATCTGAGGTTTTGATCGTCGGTATCTCTACATACCTAGTTCTACCTCGTTACCGATAAGTACTCTTTTCTTATTCCCGTGATATGTGATTCCTTGTGAGCCAGTCAAATGCTTGCAAGCTAATTGTATGACATTCCACTGAGAGGGCCCAGAGTATATCTATTTGTCATATGGATGGACAAATCCCACTCTTGATCCATGTGCCTCAACCCATACTTTCCGAACACTCAGTGCCACCTTTATAGCCACCTAGTTATGGTGTGGTGTTTGATGTCATCAAAGTATCCTTCTGGTGATGGTGATTAGCATGATCTCATGGTCAAAGGAATTAGGTTACTATGTATCAGAAAGATTATAGCAAACGAACTATTGAAATGACTTGATCTTTATGCTACAGTTATCTATAGGAGTATGTCCATCATACCATTCTCCTAATGATATGATCTTGTTGTTAACAACATCTCAATGTTCATGATCGAGAAACCACGATCATCTATTAACCAACAAGATAGTATTATTAAAGAGGCTTTACTAGGGACTCTAATTTAGTTTACAAATCATACAAGTATTAATGTTTCCCGTTAATACTGTTATAGCATGAATGTAAACATTTATCATAAACACAAAGATATAATAATAACCACTTTTATTATTGCCTCTAGGGCATATCTCCAACACATCCCCACTCGTTGGGCGAACCCAGGCCGAAATCCTGACCTTTTTTTTGGCTAGACGAAACACGCTTTCGGCCTGGGTCCACCGAGATTCCCACTCGCGTACCCAGGCCGAGTTCCCAGGTTCAGCGAAATTCAGTTAAACTCAGCGAAATATGGGAGAATATACGCGGATTTCAATTAACTAGGGCAAGGGCGCACATATTACATCGAATTTAATAACTAGGAAAAGGCCGCCGCCGCCGTGGTCGACGCTGGACGATGCCGGCGAGAGTTTGCCCTGGAACACTCCACCAGCAGCGGCGGAAAGCCACATTGTGACGCGGAGGCGGCGAGCCCGGCGGTCCATCGTGTCGGGCGAGTTCCTCGAGGCGCCTGTCGGCAAAGAACTGCCTCCAGAAGACTAGGTTGCCAGGATCCTCGGCGAGATCCGGGTCTTACATGGCGGCGATCCGAGTTCTCCGGAGTTGGGGATGGTGGAAGAGATTGTGAAGAGAGACGGCGAGATGTACGCCTTTTATAGGCCAAGTTCGGCGGCGAGGGCGGGAGGGATGTAGCAGCGAGGGCGGGAAAAGGAAAATGACAGGAAGGATGATGACGACTCGGCTTCTGTCGCTGAAAGGCTGGTCCACTCGGACAATTCGCTGCGTCCGGCGTTCCCAGGGCGTACCCAGGATCCTGGGTTTGGCCTGGGTAGTCCGGAGCAAAGTTGGCCCAAATCCGGACAAAAAGAGGTGCCTGGGTACGCGACTGGGCCGATTTTCAGCGTCCGGACGTAATTTCTGCGTCCGGATCGGCCTCCTGGGTAGGCGAGTGGAGATGCTCTAAAGAATGGTTGTTATACTTGCCTAGAGATAGTATTGATTCTTGTATTAAGTGCAAGGATGCTTTTATTGGACAGTACTACCATCCTGCTAAGATTATATCTATGAGAAGTGACATTATGAAATTTAAACAACTTGATAATGAACATGTTGCTCAATCTTGGGAAAGAATGAAATCTTGGTTAAGAATTGTCCCACTCATGGACTTACTGCTTGGATGATTATCCAGACTTTTTATGCTGGTTTAAACTTCTCTTCAAGAAACCTGTTGGATTCAGCTATTGGAGGTACCTTTATGGGCATCACTTTAGGTGCTGCAACAAAACTCCTTGATAATAAGATGGTTAATTACTCTGAATGTCACACTGAGACAGCTCCACACAGTAAGAAGGTAAATTCTGTTGAAGAAACCTCCTCTTTGAGTGATAAGATTGATGTTATTATGGCTATGCTTGTTAATGGGAAAGCTCCTTTAGATCCAAACAATGTTCCCTTAGCCTCTTTGGTTCCTCAAGAAGAGCAAGTTGATATGAACGTCATTAGAAACAACAATTTTGGCAACAATACTTATGGTAAAAATTATAGGCCTTATCCTCCTAATAATGGAAACGCTTATCATGGTAGATCTGGAATGCCTAGTGAAGATAGGATTATAGAAGTTGAAAAATCCACTAAAAACATTATGCAGATGCAATATGAGCAAAACAAGATATTCACTAAAACTATGGAAGAACAATCTGTTATCTTTAAAAAATATTAGTCATCGGCTTGAGAATCTGAATAGAGAAATTCCTAGTTTACAGTCAAAAAATTTGAGTGCTGAGAAAAATATTTCCTCTTTGTCTAAATCACATCCTCCTTGATTAATAAAATGGCTGCTAAACCTGAAACCATGGAAAGTGCCTTTGCTGCTACTCATGCCATACAAGTTACTATTGATGAAAATGTTAGACTGTTAGCTCAACTTCATGCTAGGTGGGAAAGGGAAGCTGAAATTGATAGAAACAATAGTGTGTGCACCATCACTAAAATGGATACCACTAAACCACAAGAAGTCCCTATTCCTCCTCCTACAATGCCTAAGCCTAATGAGTCTACTACTAGTGATGCTAAGTTTGATTTTGATCTTGATGGTTGCAATATTTCTGAAGTGATTTTGTTCCTGCAAAAGCTTGATAGAAGTCCTAATGCTAGTGATATGCATGTTGCTTTCACCAAATACATTACACATGCTCTTGTTAAGATTAAGGAAGAGAAGTTAAAACACAAAGCTTTTATTCCTAGGAAAGTAGAAGATAGTTGGGAACCCATTATTAATATGCAAGTGAATGACTTTGATTTCAAAGCTTCATGTGATGTTGGTTCTAGTATCTCTATTATGCCTAGAAAGATTTATGAAATGCTTGATTTGCCACCTTTGAAAGATTGTTATTTGGATGTCCCACTTAATGATAATGCTAAGAAGAAACTCATGGGGAGTATTAATGATGTTCTCATTATGGTTAACAATGCTTATGTCCCTGTTGATTCCTATGTTTTGGATGTTGAATACAATGCTTTTTGTCATATTACTTTGGGAAGACCTTTTCTTAGAACTGTTGGTGCCATTATTGATATGAAAGAAGGAACCATTAAATATCGATTTCCATTCAAGAAAGGTATTGAACACGTCCCTACGAGGAGATAGAAGGTGCTTTTTGCTCCTCCTTTGAAATCAAGGTTTGATGTTAATGCTTCTTCATTTGAGAATACTTGATTTCTTGCTTCTTGTGCCTAACTTAAAGGCGTTAAAGAAACGTACTTGTTGGGAGATAACATGTAACACCCTCAGAATCGACCCTATGCAAGTTTCAGCGATTCCCGTCAAACCCGCATAGAAACGATTCAAAGGTGACCACCAGGCACTTTCGTGCGGGTGTAAAACGAAGTAATACCATTACACAATAGTCCACGATGGAACCCACAGAACAGATATATACAACACGACTCCATGATTCAAGAATACAGATATATAGTACAAAGATCCAAATCGCCCTGAAAACGATACAATGTCCGACTACAGACAAGATGCAAATGGGGCCAAGAGCCCTGCAGAATATCCAATGGCGTCCATAACCCTGCCCAGGCCAAGGCGGAAGGGTAACCTTGCTAACGACGTCGATATCAAAACCTTCTTAAACAAAAGGGGTGCCAACAAAGGGCAAAGGAAAAAGAGAGCGGTCAGTACTGAGGCCAGTACACGACGAGACTAGAATTCGGCGGTCCTCGCCTACATAGGTATGGTGGACTGAAGCGGCAGCGCAGCATGCACTAAACAACCTATAGAGACTCAATACAACTGGCGGCTATTAGATAGGGATAAGAAAGACCTATTCGGTACCAACCTGAAACTATCACAAAGCATACCCATCCTGGTATTTCCCCCTCGATACCAAACGAGGAAGTCAACTGAGGAACTCACACAGTTGGCAGTTTTATTCATTTCGTTATAATTGCAGCAATTACTAGTCAGATATAGAGGGCATGAGTCATCCTGAGATAATAAGAAGTGGGCAGTTTTAGTTAACCATTCCGTTGTAGTTGTAGTACTTACTAGTAAGATATATATATATAGCATGAGGCATCCCAAAACCCAGCAGTTGTTGGTACTTTTATTTAGTCATTCCGTTGTAGTTGCAATACTTACTAGTCAGATACAATGGTAACAGGCAACAACCCCAAACCGGCAATTGTTGGCACTTTTATTTAGCCATTCCATTATAGTGAAGCTAACTACTAGTCATTATAAAGTCAAATTTATAACACTACTTTAGTTATAGTTGTCTATGATCAAGATACTGTGCTCCAAGTCGTCCATAACCGCATACACGGCTTTCAGAAAGTTTTACCCTGCAGGGGGCACAAATAGCAACACACGCACGATCAATCTCGGGAAAAACCGAATAAAAACCCAACGAGGCATCACGACAGAGCAATTGCAAGATTCATATAAATTTCAGGGGGCCACCCCACCAAGCTACCCACGACGAAGTTGGCCGGCTCCGGAACGGACCCAGAGGTTTGCGTCAATGGCTGTAAACGACTGGAACCCGAAAGTGTGACTGGGCTTGTCGATACCGCGAAAACACTCCGCTTACCTAAACAGTACAGGCGCTCCACGCACAATCATAATAAAGCACTAAAGCATGGCAAAAGTACAGGATAGTAATAAAGCCCCAAACTACTTTGTGGCCCCAAGAAATAAATATGACTCAAGCTCTGGCTAGGGGGATTCATGGTCCCACATGCGGATAGTGCGAATATTCAAAGAACAGGTATCAAGTACTCGGGGTCCTACGGGACACAAGTGGACAGTTAAAAACCAAATAACATCTATTGCCCACCTGTGCCTCTGCATTATTTACCTACTTCAATTTTAGTTATTAAACAGTAATTAAAGCCATGATCATCTCCAACATAAAGCATATGGAAGTCTTCCAACAACTGTGGTGCTTGACGACACGCAACAACACTTGAGCAAGCAACTACGACACGCAAGTCCAACTATCTACCAAACAACAGGTAATAGGATGTGTCCAAGGCAATATAAGGCTGCAAAGGATATCGCGGGTACGTAAACTAGAGCATCGTAACACAGATAGAAATAGATCAACAGGAGGAAATAAAGACTAGAAATGTAAAATAGGTAGATATGGAGAATGCTCGCCTGAAAACATTGTCGAAGGTTCATCCGAAGATCAGATCGACACTCTCATCAACTCATCAGCCTAATCCGTGAAGAAGCAAAGCACTAGAAGAAACACCGGATGCACTATTTAATACTACGGCAAAAGATCGGGCATGTTGCATGTATGATGTATGACATGGCAAAGATGTGATGCAATTAGGCAATATTAAGTGGAACCGAATTTCCGACAATTAATTAATAGATTCTTATTATTTAGCTACCCTGCAATTTAAATGTTGTCTTAACAAGGCAAAATATAGCACCGGTTTGATGCACAAATTTAAATGGGACCAATATTAGACTAGATTCGCTCGCATATGGTCTCCATATTTAATTATGAGGTGAATCGGCCTAATGCTCCCAAACCACATGATATGGATGCAAGCATGACAATTTTATATGCAACAAGTCAAATATCATATTATGAAAATATGGGGCTCAGAAAAGGATCACAGTTTAGGGTTCGGCACCGTTGGTCTTGGGGTTCGACGGGGTTCAGAGCTTCGGGCATCGAATCCGGGTAGGAGGGCTTGGCGTTCCGGGACAAAGATCTTCGAGTTTGGTGTCTCTGGTTCCATGTCGATGACCTTAGGGTTCGGACTTTGGTATCGACGACGGGCTTGGGCCAGCACCGGCGGTCTTCGCGTGCACTTATACTCGGTGCGGCGATCTTGATAACGACCGATCTTGAGGAGGGTCTAGTCCAACTTCTGATCTTGTATCGGGGGAGTAACACAACATCACCACCAAACCATCTTGACAATCATCATCGCCACACCACCAAGACATCTTCAAGCACTAGCACCCAGGAGCACATCAGTACATACACGCATACATCTGGGGGCGAGGAGCCCAAGTAGGAGCACAAACATGCGGACAGACGTGCTCGCTGGGTTTGGAGGACCGGAGCAGAGCATCACCGAGGCGAGACAGGGGTCGTCAAGGCCGGCAGGGTGCTGGTGACGCGCGGACGAGATGCAGGCAACGACATGAGCCCGACGAGATGGGCGAGGCGAGCTCAGGGACAGCACCATGGTGGTGGCGGCGCATGGCGAAGATGCGAGGGCCAGCGTGCAGGGAGGAGCTCCAGGCATAGTGGCTTCAGGGTGAGGACGACCGACGGCGGCCAGAGCTTGGAGGGAGGGCGCTCGCAGCGTGCCGGAGATGCAGGGCACGGCGGCGCCTGGAGGCGAGCGGCGGGAGGCGACGGTCGATGGCGGCACAGAGGATGCAGATGTGGGCGGTGGTCTCGGGGCAGATGGGGTCAGGCAGGGAGAGGCGGCGGCGCCAGGGGATCCGCCGGCGGCTCTGCTCGAGGGAGGGGCGCAGCAAGCAGGGACGGGCGGAGGTGAGCAACACAGAGAGGAGGCGATGGCGGCGAGCAGCGAAGGGAGGCGCGACGGAGAGGAGCCTGGGGAGGCGGAGGTGGAACCTGGGGGAGGAGAGGCTCCCCCGGCAGCGAGGATGAGTGTGGTGGCGGCGGCCAGAAGGAAGAGGGCGAGCGTGGAGAAGGAAACGCGAGGTGGGGGATCGCGATGGGGTGGGCCAACGGGGTCTGGGACCAGGCGATGCGGGGTGGTGGGTGTCGGCATGTGTGCGTGTGTGCTTGGCGACGGCAGTGGGGTGGGGATCCGGGTGGTTGGGTGGGATTAGGTGGGGATTTGGTTGGTCTAGGGTTAGGGTTTTGGATGGGACCAAGGTTGTAGGTGGGCTTCCGGCCGTGTTGGGCTTGACCTGGCCGGCTGGGAGGTCTGCCTCCCTCAATTAAAAATATTTAATATTTTATTATCAAAATATTATAGGTTTATTTTAAAGGCTTCTATAAATAGTTTTTAGACAAAATAAAATAATTGGACGAGCCCGGTTTTGATTTGAGATAAAAGACGGGGGATATTTAGAAAAGAAATCTAGGCTTTTAGAAAATAGTTTTAGGAAAACGATGCATGATGACGTCATGATGATGCACATAATAAAAACAACAACAAATTTCTAGTAGTGGTTTTATCGGGGTGCTACATAACCCAAGAGTTTACTTGAGTCTTGGAAGTTATTACTTAAGTAATGACCTTTCCTTACCCTTTATTGTTTGCTTTTTGTGCCAAGAATGACCTCTAATGAGAGGGAAGTAAGATTTGGGGAGTTGCTATCCCGAAACAGATTTCTGTCCTCCACCATAAACATTCGTGAGGAGTCTATGTAAGTCGGATTGAGCTGAAAATTTACGAATAAATCCCCTAGTATGTTAGATAACTTTAGTTAGTTCAACACGTTTTGATTTGAGAAACAGAAGATTTTCGAAAAAATCAGTTTCTACCTGCTGGTCTGTTTTGCCAGATTTCTGCCATTATTTGCATTTGCTTCTTATTGATTCCTTTTTGGGTTCTTTTTGGGAAAATTGAGCTTTTTGAAGGAGTTGCTACAGTAGATTGTGTTTTTAGTGAAATTTTTTTTTGTTCTAAAGATAAACCCAAGGGTCTATTATATTTTGAATAAACTAATGTTGCTAAAGATTGTGTGAAGTTTTGTATGAAGGAAAAATTTCAGGTGTAGAGAGAGAATGATGTAATGAGATGAAGAATGGACAAAATCTCAAGTTTGGGTATGCCACCCCGGTGTCACCCCAACAAATATCCAAGAGGTACAAGCGTTAAATCTTTGGGATGCCCAAGGCATCCCTTTCTTCATCAATAAAAAGCTCAGGTCTTTCTAGACACTTCGTTTTTATTGTTTCATGCACTATTGTGTTGTTCTTGGAGCGTCTTAGTTTTTATTTGGTTTGATTATTTTTTAGTTGCTTGAATAAAGTAGTTTGGACCCACGTTCTCGCTGTGTTGTTTCAAATAAGTTGATTGGTGTTGGAAAGGAGTAGAAAGTTCTTACTTGAAAGTGCAAGCGGAGCTTGCATTGACTGTGGCTTAGACTTTAGCATGACATGATAGGTGTTGATTTGACCTTATGCTTATTGATTATTGCTGTAGCATGACTTGTTCCAAACAATTGGGATTGCTTAGTGTGCCTTGAAAGAATCATGCGTTGGTTTAGCATACAAAAGCATAGTATTGTGGTATTCACCTTTGATTCTTTGTTTGGGTTGACTTGGCACATGCTCACACCATGTTATGACTATGAACAAGTCACCATATCCTCTATGATCATTTAGTCCTTGTCGTGGTGGTGGCACGGCAGATGCCATGGGTAGGCAAAAGTATGGGGCCAATGGATGCTAGAGGGATCTGGGGAGGGAAGATGCAGTTGATTCTACACACAGAAGACTAAGGTAAAGATCTTTATTTCTCCTTTCTTGGGCTACAAGTGCTCCTTGAGCTGTATACAAGTGGAGAGGAAGAACTTTACCAGCCTAATGGTACTAAATGAGCCGATGCCCTTCTTAGAGTCCAAGCCTCTCCTTATAAAGGAGAGCCCTGGGCTCGTCTAGGGCTGACGTGGCAAGCATATTCGAGGAATATGCTTGTCCCAATATAGTAACTCGGCGGCCTCCTTTCCGTGTCGCCCTTTTAACGACAGCAAGGTTCCAGAGGACCCCACCTGCATGCCTCGGGCTTCAGGACTGTCACCTCCGTGACCTCCTTCTGCCCCTCTGTCGCTCTGCCCCTTGTCCTTTGTGCTTGGCTCTTCACAGATTCTCCCTAGCCTGCGACTAGAGTTTGACTATAGGCATCTCCTTCTCCTGCAAGCTTCACATCATTCGGCCCTGTCTTGCATAACTCGGCTTGGCCTTCACGTGCACTCAGATCATTCGGGCTGATCCGGCCGACTTACACGGTATCTCGGCCGCGTAATGCCTTGCTCTTCTCATAAGGGTCCTGCTCTTTCATATCTCGGCCGACCTTTACAGGATTTGGCCGACTTAGATTGTAACTCGGAAACTGGACGGGGAACCTCCTTTCGTCTTTTCCCGTCTTTACCCTATCCGGGGTCACCTCCCCAACATTAGTCCCCGAAGCTGGTATGGCCCCGCCTATAACTTCGGCCGGGCCGTATCAGTTTCACGATATTCGTTTCCTTTTCCGAGTTATATTTTTCTCGTTCGAGGTATCTGCATATCTTATCGCGTACGCCTCATCTTACATGTCATACTCATCATTGTTTCTCTAGTTTTTTGTTCCTCTATAGTGTCCACTGACAGGCTACAATAATTATTGCGCCTGTCGCGTCGGCGCTGGAACGCCTCGCGTACCATTTCCGTCAGGGATCTTGACCTTTTCTAACATCGTGTGGTCGTTGGTGCGGTTCCACTCAGCAGCGTGTGGTTGTGCCGCGTACACGATCTACACAGCTAACCGCCACACCCACGATCCCACTACTTCTCAGGCCGCGCGGTTATAAAGAGGGGCATGGGGCTAGGGGATTCACTTTCCCCCTCCGCTTACCTGTGCCCTTCTTCTTCCTCTCGCCTCCGCACCCGTTCGCGCTTCCGCCGCCGTGCGCCCATCTGGATCTTCGACGGCAAGGCTCCCACCGCGCTGCTCCGTCGACCTCATCCCCATTTGCTTGCTCCGGCATCGTCGCCGGTGAGTTCATCCGGTCTTATTGCCTAGGATTTCCTCTAGACACCTCTGCTTTTCTTTAGTTTTCGCGTGGTGGTTCCTTCTCTGCTCCGCCGCCGTTTTTGCGTAGAATCACGACGGGGCCTTACAGTTCTAGGCTTCCCTCCGCCGCTATTTCTTCCTCCGTAAGTTCCTCCGACGACCTCATGTCGAGCTCCGTCAGCGGTGCGCTCATTGAGGACGACGATGCTGCGTCTAGGCCCGAGCGGGGCTCGTGGCAGGGCTCTTCCGTCACCCGCCGAGAGGTTGAGTGGCTAATCCGAACTCGCCGGATTCCTGCCGAGGTAGCCTATCGCTTACCCGGCAGTGAATCCTCTCCAGTTCTTAGGGAGGGTGAGTACGTCGTCTTCATGTCACATTTCGCTCGCGGGTTTGGTCTTCCACTCAGTGATTTCGCTAGGGAGTTCCTCGATTACTTCGGCCTGCAGCCGCATCATCTTCCTGCTAATGCCATTGCCTCTCTTTCTACCTTCATCTCTGCCTCGGAGGGATATTTCGGCTTATGGCCGTCCGTGCATGTTTGGTCGAAGTTTTTATAGATTCGATCCAACGTCGTCCCAGACAAATCTCTTCAACCCTCCGAGAAGTTTCTCACCCAATGTGGAGCTGCGTCAATCACACCTCGGAGGAAATCCGAGTTTCCTCGTGTTGCAGGTTTAGAATCATGCAAGAAATGGCATAAGTCTTTCTTTTATGTCAAGAACTCTGGGAATGAGGATAGGATTTGGCTCCCTGCGTTTTCCATTGGCTCTCCTTCCAAGAAGAACTGGACCTATAATCCGAGGAAGATTCATGCTCTGGCCGAGGCTTTTGAGATTCAGCTGAAGGAACTGATCCGCTCCGGGCTACGCGGCGAGGATCTGATGACTACCTTCGTTAGCAGCCGGATCTTCCCATTCCAGAAACACACACACAAGCTCTGCTATATGAGCGGTCCCCTCGATCCCAACCGAGTCTCGACGGTGGAGCTGGACAATTACCTTATCTTTAAGCGCGTCCGGGCTATCTTTAAGACGGAGATGCCGGAGGACTGGGCCTGGGGATTAAAGCCGTTCACCCGTGAGCATCCCCCTCCTAGAGTAAGTTCTTGCAGTCATGTTTTACCTTTTAATCGCATCCGTGTTTTCTCTTGTTAATTTTTCTCTTTCTTGTCCTGCAGAGGTTTGAGGACCAGAAGGTTGAGGATGCCAAGGTTTTGTCCCTCCCATGGCCCGCGGATCGTAACACTCTGGACAGCGGGGATCCGGACTCGGAAGAGTTCGTCCCTAAGTAGGATCTTGCTCCGGCTCGCACCCGCGGCAAGACCCCGGCCCACGAGGAGGAAGGTGATTCGGACGAGGTCCAAGTTCTAGAGGTAGTTGCCACAATGCCAATTTCTTATGCATTTCCGGCTTCTACTTTCTCAGCTAATCCGGCCGGTCAGGTTCACAATGCCGAGCCTCTCGCCTCCCGGCCTCCTGTTACCTCGGGGAAACGTAGCGCTCCAGTTGGTGCCTCAGAAGCGGCTCCCAAGAAACGAATGAAGAAGTCAGCCCAGCACCCTCCGAAGCGCAAAACTATGCCCAGGGTTACTGGGTGAGTTGCTTTTGTTTGTATTTCTCGTTTCTCTCTTTCTGCTTTTTGACCTGATCTTTTTGTCTTTGCAGGGCTCCTCTTTCTGTTAAACCCAGCGGTCCTAGCATGACGAGTCGTACGACTCGGCCGCCTTCTCCTCCGCCTCCTAAGGATACCAGAGTTCCGAGTCCTGCTCGTGCTGGTTCTCCTCCCGCTCTGAATCAGACGCCACCTCGCCAAGATGCGCCTGAGATTTCTCCTGTTGATGCCGATACAACTCGGCCAGTAGATATTTCTACTGAGCCTGCTGCCTCCTCCGTGAACCCTGAAGTTTCGCCTGAGGCCCCTTTGACCCCCACAACCTTTGCTGCGACTCCGATTTCAGTCGAGGATACCAATATCTCGGCGCCCTTAGAAACCGTAATCCCTCCGGCCCCTAAAGACGTCATTCCAAGTGCCGAGGTAACGGCTCCTACCGACGCCTCTTCTAAGGCAAGAAAGGTCATTGTTACCAAGCCTCCGTCCTCTTAGAAAGGACTTGCCAGCTCATCTCAGCCTACAATTGCTGATGCGCTGCGCAAGGGGGTTTCCTCTGCCAAGAGTACTATTACCCCGGCTGCTGATACACAGCTCGCTCTCCACAAGAGTCCCGCGGCGGCGGTGGCTACCCAACACGTCCGAGGTAAAGTTCTGACTCGCACGGGGAGTAGGAACAGCCTCGGGTCATTGGTCGAGTATGCCAATAATTGGAACGCTGCTGATCAGCTCGAGGGTAATCCAAGCAGCCAGCCGTTTCAACTCTCCGACATCAGCAACCGCCTACATCTAGCTGCCAAGATCGTTCTTGACAGTGACAAGATGAATGAGGTAATTGTTTTTATGGAGTTTTGATTAGTCCTCCGGATGCTATTATATATACTCTAGTCCCCAAGCTTGCAACCGAATAACTTGTTATTCGTTTGGAAGTTTTATTATGCTTTACCTAGTTCAGTTTTTCGTTAGTGTTCGAATATCCATCCACCTAGATCCGAATTAAGCTTTGCTTGATTCGGATCTACCTGAGCTTCGAATATCCAGCCACCTAGATCCAAATTGAGCTTTGCTTGATTCGGATCTGCCTGAGCTTCGAATATCCAGCCACCTAGATCCAAATTGAGCTTTGCTTGATTCGGATCTGTCTGAGCTTCGAATATCCAGCCACCTAGATCCGAATTAAGCTTTGCTTGATTCGGATCTGTCTGAGCTTTGAATATCCAGCCACCTAGATCCGAATTAAGCTTTGCTTGATTCGGATCTGTCTGAACTTCGAATATCCAGCCACCTAGATCCGAATTGAGCTTTGCCTGATTCGGATATGTCTTATGTTTGAATGTCTTATTGCTATTTGTTTTGTTGATTAGGTTGCGCATGATCAGTGGACCGCCGAATTCCAAAGGCTGCTCTTTGCTCATAAAAAATTGCAAGATAAGTACGAGAAGGTCATACCCGTGGTGAAGAAAGCTGGTAAGTTAACGAGCTTTCGCATTATCCCTAAAATTCTTATTGCTTTGGAAGTGAGGTGTTAGCTGACTTTGCTGGTGAATAGGTAATATTAACAATCTTAATATCCGTCTTGAAAAGAAAGTCAAGGCCCTGGAAGGTTAGTTACTCTTTTTTCTTTTACGCATATCTATTTGAAATATGCACCGGGTTTCTCTTAACCCTTCTGGCTTCGGTATAGCCGAGTTACAAACTTTTGCAGCGTCACACCAAGAATGCATACCCATGCCTGATATGATGCTGCATTTTTTAGAACAAGCCGCCACTCACTCGGCACAGCTGAAAGATAAAGATGACGAGATAGATCGCTTGCGCGCCGAGGTGGAGTCCCTCAAGCTTTCTCAGAAATCTGAGTTAGAAAAAGTCGACCAGGAGTTCTCCGAGGAGAAGAATCGGCTAGCTCTGCAATTGCAGAAAAATAAAGAGCTCCTCGAGGCTGCCGAACGGAAGACACGGGGGATGAGCGAGGAGATCACTCGCTTTGAGAAAAGCAAGAGTGACTGGGCTAAAGATCTTCAGATAATGCTGAGCTATATTCACCGTAAGATTCTGACCGCGGCCGAGTTATATTTTTCCCTTTCTTACTGTTGACCGATGCACTTTTGTTTTGCGCAGACTATTTTCCAGAAGCTAAGCCCGTGAGCTCTAAAGCGGTGATTAATGCTCGTGTGCGCCGAGGTGTTACTGCCGGTGCGAGCCCAGAATACTCGATGGGAGATTTCTTGGTTGCTGTTGGCGCTGCCGTTGGTCCGATGAAGATTATGGGTAGGGACTTGGTGCAGGCAGCCATCCGGGCCTATCATGCTCTCTGGCCGAATACTTCTGGGACTCCTGATATTGATGAGATCAAAGTATTGGTGGAAAGATTGATGGCGTCTGAGAACCAGTTAAATCTTTGGAGGGAATCCGCTGGACGAGCTGGTGCTGACATGGATCTCACGGTCATTATGTCATGGTATGAGGATATTTCCCTTGATACCTTGATAAATTTGCGCACTGGCTCCCGCTGGGTTGAGGACCCAGAATTTGTCGCTCGCCGACAAGCTCGTGCCTTCCAGCTTGTTGAGTATGCGGACGTGCATAACTGGATTGAAGGGCCGAGTTTCCTTTCTAACCCGGCGGACGAGGTCGAAGTTGAAAATGCCTCTGATGATAATTCAGCCGACCAGGGCGAAGGTGAGGGTGACTCGGCTACTTCTGGTGATTCTAGCTCGAGCTCGGATGGTAATGGCGACGCGCGATCCTCCTCCAAAGGTACTGGTCATTCCACCGCCCAAGCTCATGCTTCTCAACAGCCTCGGGCTTCCCCCAAAGTTGCTCCTGGTTCTGTGGAGGGCGAGGCAACTTCAGCCGAAGTGCCATCTACCTCGGAGCACCCAGTTCCTGATCAAGTCGTTGCCCCTTAAGTTCTTTAAAAAATTCTAAGTCGTTTCTTATCCCCGGTATGCCGGGCGTATGATGTGTGTCAAACATTTGTTCGTCTTTCTATGTGGTATGAACCTCTTTTGCCTTTTTCTGCTGAGGCATACATGGTTGTGATCGTTATTACTTTGTCTAAATTGATCCCGTCTGTCCGAGTCTTTGCTTTGGCAGCCTTCTATTTCTTGGGTTTGGAGTGTATGTTTGCCTTTGCTCTACCGTAATTTGGTGTCTATTATTGCCTGACTTTGATAAACTTCACAGCTTCACCACCGTGTTTTGGACTATTATCCAAGGTGTAAAGGCTGTATTTGGGGAGAGCGAGATAATATCATTCTGGGAGCCGAAGTTTAATACCCATTCCTGCAACAAGGGATAACTGTGGGGCAATTCCTTAAGCACTGCTCTAGAGATCTATACTTACCACATACTAAAAATGTGAAACAACACTATGCAATCGTTGAGTCATTGCTCGAGGTGCCGAGGTTTAAGACATAACCTACACTTAGAAACAACATAGGACAGTCCCCGAGTCACTGCTCAAGGTGTCGAGGTTGAATACATAGCGTAAACTCAAAAAAAATATGGCAGTCCCCGAGTCACTGCTCAAGGTGCCGAGGTTTAATACATAACCCAAACTTGGAAACAACATAGGACAGTCCCCGAGTCACTGCTCAAGGTTCCGGGGTTTAATACATAGCACAAACATGGAAATAACATAGGACAGTCCCCGAGTTACTACTCAAGGTGCCGAGGTTTAATACATAGCACAAACTCAAAAACAAAATATGGCAGTCCCCGAGTCACTGCTCAAGGTGCCGAGGTTAAATACATAGCTGATGCTCCATCCTGAAGTGGCACTTTACAACGCGTCATAGATTACTCCTACGAGTAAAATGGACGAAGTAAAGCTACGTTCCATGGTCTTTTCAATCCTTCGCCGGCTTTGTCTGTCTTGTTCTTTCCTGGTGACTGAGCATCGATTAGGTAATACGCATCATTGTGCAATGCCTTTCTCATGATGAACGGTCCTTCCCATGGGGGTGACAGTTTGTGCATGTTGGCCGTGCGTTGCACCAGTAGAAGAACCAAATCTCCTTCTTTAAACACTCTTGGGTTTACCTTCTTGCTGTGATATCGTTGAATGTCCTGCTGATAAATAGCTGATCTGGACAACGCCAACTCCCTGGCTTCTTCTAGCGGATCAACATCATCTTGCCGAGCTATTTCATTTACCTCAGCGGTTGTATACTGGGTAACTCTTGGAGAGTCATGTATTATATCGGATGGAAGCACAGCTTCCGCCCCATACACTAGAAAAAATGGTGTATACCCTGTTGATCTGTTTGGGGTAGTTCTAAGGCTCCATAGTACTGCTGGTTGTTCCTCAATCCAACACCCGGCCGACCTTTGCAATGGTTCGACAAGTCGCGGTTTTATCCCGAACAATACTAGTCCATTAGATCTTTCTACTTGCCCATTAGATGCTGGGTGAGCCACCGAGGCGACATCTAGTCTTATGTGCTTTTCTTGACAAAATCTGGCGAAGGGTCCTTCGGCAAAGTTTGTACCGTTGTCTGTAATAACACCGTGTGGGTAACCATATCTTAAGATAATATCTTTGAGGAATTTTACTGCTGTGGGCCCATCACACTTCTTTATTGGTTTTACTTCAATCCATTTTGTGAATTTGTCAACCATGACTAAGATGTGGGTCATCCCGCCTCGGGCCGGCTTGAATGGTCCCACCATATGTAAGCACCATACTGAAAATGGCCAAGTAATTGGTATCGTTTTCAACTCGGACGATGGCATATGTATCTTGCTGGCATATCTCTGGCAACCATTACATTTTTCGACTAGTTCCTTGGCCTCTTTCAGCGCTGTTGGCCAATAAAACCCATGCCTGAATGCCTTAGCCACTAAAGCTCTGGACAAGGCGTGATGCCCGAATTCTCATCGATGTATATCTAGGAGGATCTCCTGGCCTTCCGCCGAGCTCACACATCTTTGCAACACGCTTGTGACGCTCCTTTTATACAACTCATTGTTTATGATTGTATAAGTTTTAGCTCTTCTCACTATCTGTCTTGCCAATATCTCATCATTCGGCAAAATCTCATCTTTAAGGAAAGAAAATATGGGTTGTGCCCATGTTGGCGTGATTTTTTCTGGTGTAGTCTCACTATCCTATTTCCATTTTTCCGCCGACATAACTACCTCGGATTTCTCCATATCCATCCTTGCATCAGCCGGGTTCGTTTTTGGAAATTCCGGGTTACATTCCTTGTCAATTTCCATCGACGCACTATCTTCTCTTGATTTTGCCGGAATGAAGATGGATTCAGACTCTGGCGATGGCGTTATTGATGGCTTCCTCAGGTGCTCTAGGGCGATACCTGGGGGAATTGACTGTCTGGTTGATCGGAGTTTTGACAATGTATCTGCGGCGTCGTTTTCTGCCCGAGGTATATGATGAAATTCACATCCATCGAAGTATCCACTAATTTTTCGCACATGAAACCTATATAAGGCCATATTGGCGTCTAACGCATCCCAATTCCCTGAGACTTGTTGTACTACTAGATCTGAATCTCCGTAGCACAAGATTCGGCGTATGCCGATCTCTTTCGCCACCTTCAATCCATGGACGAGTGCTTCATATTTGGCTACATTGTTTAATGCAGCAAAATGTATTTGCAGCACATATCTCAGCTGATCTCTTTTTGGCGAGGTTAACACTATTCCTGCCCCCAAACTATTTCTTAGTTTGGAACCGTTGAAGTGCATTGTCCAATAATTCGGATCTGGCAATGGTGGTTCATACTGTACCTTGGCCCAATCCATGAAGAAATCGGCCACAGCCTGAGATTTGATTGCATCTCGCCTATCGAATTGCGGAGCATAAGGTGAAAATTCAATTGCCTATTTTGCTATTCGGCCACTTGCATCTTTGTTGCTCAATATGTCGGCTATGGGTGCTTCACAGATCACTTTGATGGGGTGCTCTTCGAAGTAATGTTTAAGTTTCTTTGCTGACATGTACACCCCATATGCCATCTTCTGATAATGTGGGTAATTTTGTTTTGAGGCTGATAGTACCTCGCTTAGGTAATATACCAGCCTTTGTACTGATTTATCATCTTCAATTTGTTCCACCACGATCATAGCGCTTACTACTCTGTTTGTGGCGGCTATGTAAAGTAACATAGGCTCTTTCGACAATGGAGAAGCCAAGACTGGCGCTGTGACCAACATATTTTTCAATTCATGGAACGCACTGTCTGCTTGTGGTGTCAAAATGAACTTATCAGATTTTTTCATTAATTGATAAAGTGGTAATGCTTTCTCTCCCAACCGACATACAAATCGGCTGAGCGAGGCTAAGCAACCTGTGAACTTATGTACGTCATTCAGACACCTCGGCAATTCCATCCTTTCCACTGCCTTTATTTTAGTTGGGTTGGCCTCTATACCTCGGCTAGATACGAGAAAATCGATTAGTTTTCCCGCAGGCACACCCAAGGTGCACTTTTCCGGATTAAGCTTCATTCGAAACCTTCTCAGGTTCGCGAAAGTCTGCCGGATATCATCTAGTAGTGTTTTGCTTTCTTTGGTTTTGACAACCACATCATCTACATACACTTTTACATTCTTTCCTATCTGGTCATGCAGACATTTTTGCATACATCTCTGGTATGTTGCTCCCGCATTACGCATGCCGAATGGCATGGTGCGATAACAATAAGCCCCGTACGGGGTAATAAATGCAGTCTTTATTTGATCGGCCGGATTTAACGGTATCTGGTGAAAACCAGAATACGCGTCTACAAATGACAATAGTTCACAACCAGCGGTCGAATCAATGACTTGGTCTATTCTAGGTAAGGGAAAAGGATCCTTCGGACATGCCTTGTTTAGGTTCGTGTAATCAATACACATTCGCCATACAATGGCTACATTTGGATCATCCTTCTTCTTTTCCACTAGCACCGGGTTCAATAGCCAATCCGGATACAGCACCTCCATGATGAACCCGACCGCAAGGAGCCGAGCTATTTCATCCCCTATTATTTTTCTCCTGTCTTCGGCGAAGCGGCGAAGAGGTTGCTTCACCGGCCTTGCTCCTGGCCTTACATTCAGAGAGTGCTCAGCCAACTCCCTCGGCACACCTTGCAGATCCTGAGTTGACCATTCAAATATCCCGATTCTCACGGAGGAAGTTGGTGAGCTTGCTTTCCTATTTAGCATCTAGGCCGGCACCAATGGTGACGGTGCGCTCTGGGAACTGCTCATCTATCTGGAACTTTTTTGTTTCTTTAGTCGGCTAGAAAGAGACACTTCCATGCGGATTTGCCAATGCCGGCATATTCAGTTGTGCCGACTGAGCGAGGGCCGCTACCTCCTGAATCCATCTTTTTTCTCTTGCTATTACCAATGACTCGGCCAGATTTGATCCAGCTGAAGAACATTCCATTGACTTCCTGTAATCTCTTGCTACTGTTATCACCCCTTGTGGTCTGGGTAACTTCATTTTCAGGTAAGTTATGTGGCAGCTGCCCATGAATTTGGCCAATGCTGGCCGTCCGAGCAGAGCATGATAGCAACTCTCTAGGTCCACCACTTCAAACTCCAAATTTTCTGCTATGCAATTATCTCTTGTGCCGAATAACACATCCACTCGAACCTTTCCAATGGGTTCGCATGAAAGCCTGGTACTATCCCATGGAATGTGGTCCTCGTTGATTGTAGCATGTTCTGCGATATTCCGAGTTTATGCATTGTATCTTTGTACATGATATTGATACTGCTCCCGTTGTCAATGAGTACTTTTGAAAATTTCACATTAATGCTTGGTCCGACAAATGTCGGATCTAGTACGAGTGCGTACGACCCCGGATTTAGCATTATTCTGGGGTGATCCTTTATGCTCCAAGTTATTTCCTGATCTTACCAAGGCACATACGACATAACTGCATTTACTTCCATATGCCGGCGCTGCACACTTTGCCTGTCTTGTTGTTCTGTTGTGAACACGCAATATGATTGATGATGTTCTCTGTAATCATTGTGTCCACTATTTCCTGGGTTCGTCCTTCCATCCGGACCCTGATTTATCACTTGATGGACAGCATCCCTCCGGTCCGAGTCATCATACCTCGAGGGAGGAGGTGGTAACATTAGCTGCTGTGCGTTTGCTCCAGTCAACTGTGGCAGATGCTGCTGATGTGCCTGATGGGATGTTGTTTGCATGCCTACTGGGTTGCCCATTGCATTTTTCATCCAGGCACATTGCCGAGTCGTATGATTGGCCGGCTTGGCCGGGTTTGAAGTGTGAAATTTACACGGTTGATCCAACATAGACTCAAACGTGTATTTCGGCCTTTCCTGCCATTGCTTCTTCTGTTCTGGTGTCCACTGTCTCTTCCCTTCATTCCTTGGTGTCCATTGCTGAGGACCATTCTTCTGCCGCTGACCTCTTCCATGATTCGGCTGATCTTGCACTACCACTGCCACTTGATTGGAGGCATATCTGTAATCCGGTCTTTCCTCTCTTCTTCTTCCTCTGAACTCATTGCGCCTCGATGACCCGGCCGCATCTCTTGCATATTGATCTTGATGATCCCTATGATCTGCCGGCATCAGCTCTGGTTGCGTCGGATCTCCCAACGCATACGAATCAGCTATCCTGATGGTTTCTGCCAAAGTTGTTGGCATATCTCTTTGCAGTCGCTGCCACAAGACACTGGCATAGCGGCATCCTTGAGCGAACCAAGCTATTGCTTGTGATTCTATAACTCCCTCGCATGAATTCCTGAGGTTACACCACCAAGTTAAGAATTCTCTGTCTGTCTCATTCGGCCTTTGCTTGCACATTGCTAGCTGTTGCGGCCTATTTGGCCTTTTGTAAGTACTGGTGAAGTTGTTGACAAACATTTCTTCAAAATCCAACCAACAGTTGATGCTGCCTGGAGGCAGATTATTCAACCATACTCTGGCTGGCCCTTCCAGCATTTGCGGGACATATCTTACTGCCCATCGCAAGTTTCCACCAGCTATTTTTACAGCAGTGGCATAATCAATCAACCAATCCTGCGGTTTGGTGCTCCCATTATATGTTTTTGTGCCTCTTGGCAGCTGAAAGTTCGGCACTGGCGGCTCGCCCATGATCCGAGGTTCGAAGCATGCCGGGCCTGGTGGACCTTGTTCTTCTAATAGCTCAGATCGGTATAGCCAGTCCAGCTTTACTCTCGCATCAGTTGACGGCAAATCTCTGTACAGAACTCTTTCCTGCACTCCATAGTGGTTATTTCCACCATGAACCGCATATTCCATTTCGGAATAACCATCATTATACCTCTCATTCACCTGATTGTGGCGAGCTGGTCTCACTTCTCTTTCCTGCCGAGGTTCATATCTCGGTTGTGGATTGGGTGGCGGTTCTCTCCTTCCTTCAGCC
The DNA here is from genome assembly GCA_910589765.1 of Avena atlantica. NCBI lineage: Eukaryota > Viridiplantae > Streptophyta > Magnoliopsida > Poales > Poaceae > Avena > Avena atlantica. The sequence goes on from OU342736.1 coordinate 307,314,364, forward strand.
GGGATATTATTCTCGTGATTTCCTCTTCCGAGATCTCCTCTTCCGAGATCTCCTTTACCTCGGCTTCCGTTGCCTTTCTCGGCATGGCCGGGGTTTCTCTCGCCACTGTTACCTCGGCTCCCATTGCCTCTATTTTCATTTGCTTTTCCAGCTATCGCCGGATCATATGGAACAATTTGCTTATTTCTTTTTCTCGAAGTTACCGCTCTGTCTTTCCGCGCATTGTTTCCGGCGAAGATGCTGCTGCCACAGATAAGGCAGGTGCTGCACCAGCCGAATGAACCATTCGCGAGGCACCGGGCCTTGCCGGGTCCACCCTGAGCATTTCTTCATTCTGCTGGTTCGCAATGCGCACCAGCTCATTCACTCTTCCTTGCTGTTTTTGCCGAGCTTCGCCGGTCAGTCCTTCTAACTCTAATGCTGCGGCATTTGCCGCCCTCGGGTTCTTTGCCGGGGTACTATACCTCGGCAAGCCTAGATCAACTGATTCTGCCCTATGAGCATCATGCTCCTTGTTGATATCATCTATGAGGTTCTTTCCTCTTAATCTCAACTAGTCAACCCACTCGGGGGCGATGTCTAGCTTGTTTGCCCTAGCATATTCTCGCAGGGTCCTGTTTAAGGACTCCCGCAATGCTAACACGTTTTTTGCCTCTACTAGCACTTTTTGCATGGTATCTTCTAATTCTGCCTGAGCGTTTGCCGGATCAAGGATCGGCGCTACAAGTGTAGTCAGATTATCTATAGTTGCCTAGAGGATGTTTTCTGGTTTTTCCAGAGGTGGCCCTCTTACCCTTGGTGCCTTTGGGGTCGTATCCTGCACTTCGGTTGGGTTGGTTGTCGAAGGAATTACCTCGGTGGGCTGTGGAGCTGCCTGCTTGGTGGTCACCTGCACACCCGTCGTCGGATCTTTGCTTGATCCGGTGCATGCTGCTCCTGCCTGCACCCCAGCTGCGACCATAACCTCGACGCTGCTGACGGGGCGCACCCCGCGCAGACCGTTTGCGGCGCTAAGGGGAGGCTCTCTTGCAACAACAACTTGGTGAGGATAAACGCCGGAGGTGTCGACGCCGACGTAGATCTGGTGCATGCCCAAGTTGATGAAGACGCCGTTGCGCGGAGGAGTTTTTCCCTGGAAGTTGCCCGCGTTGTCGCTGACGTAGTCATAGAGATCAAATCACCGGCCTAAGCCAGAGACAATGCGCTCGTCAGTGTGGATGAAGTTTCCCGTCCGGATCATGACTCCAGCTAGCACCGCTGCTAGCCCCACGGTGGGTGCCAATTGTCGTGGTGGTGGCACGGCAGATGCCATGGGTAGGCTAAAGTATGGGCCAATGGATGCTAGAGGGATCTGGGGAGGGAAGATGCAGTTGATTCTACACACAGAAGACTAAGGTAAAGATCTTTATTTCTCCTTTCTTGGGCTACAAGTGCTCCTTGAGCTATATACAAGTGGAGAGGAAGAACTTTACCAGCCTAACGGTACTAAATGAGCCGATGCCCTTCTCAGAGTCCAAGCCTCTCCTTGTAAAGGAGAGGCCTGGGCTCCTCTAGGGCTGACGTGGCAAGCATATTCGAGGATTATGCTTGCCCCAATATAGCAACTCGGCGGCCTCCTTTCCGTGTCGCCCTTCTAACGACGACAAGGTTCTAGAGGACCCCACCTGCATGCCCCAGGCTTCAGGACTGTCACCTCCGTGACCTCCTTCTGCCCCTCTGTCGCTCTGCCCCTTGTCCTTTGTGCTTGGCTCTGCTCAGATTCTCCCTAGCCTGCGACTAGAGTTTGACTATAGGCATCTCCTTCTCCTGCAAGCTTCACATCATTCGGCCCTGTCTCGCATAACTCGGCTTGGCCTTCACCTGCACTCATATCATTCGGGCTGATCTGGCCGACTTACACGGTATCTCGGTCGGGTAATGCCTTCCTCTTCTCATAAGGGTCCTGCTCTTTCATATCTCGGCCGACCTTTACAGGATTCGGCTGACTTAGATTGTAACTCGGAAACTAGACGGGGAACCTCCTTTCGTCTTTCCCCGTCTTTACCCTATCCGGGTTCACCTCCCCAACAGTCCTTGACTTTTATTACCACTCTATGCTTTGATTAGTAATGTTCTATCGCTCTACATGATTATGGCATTATTGCTCTCTTAGTTGGTTGCTCCCAGTCTTTTGCTAGCCTCCACTTGTATGAGTAAGCTCTACTCATGCTTCCAACTCCAAAGAAACCAAGTTATTCCAAAGTGTCCACTATAAACTCCTATGCATGGTTTGTTACACCATTCCAAATATATTCTTGTTTTCAGCTATCTTCCAATTAAAAATTATTTTGTTATGTGAAAACTCAGTGATTAAAGCCCTCACAAACTTGATGGCACACTTTATATTCCTTGCCCCTAATAAACTTGAACCATTGTGTCATCTATGTTGTATATGCTTGCACTTATACGTTGGAATTAGCAGAACCATGCTGTCATGGGGAACGTTTTCAACATTGCACTTGTACTTTGTACACAGTTGATATCATGCTCTTTTGTCTATGGATGTCGCCGATGTGAAATAAAGAGGTAGCTTGTAAGTCCATGGAGTTATGTATTTTGTGTTAGAGAAACGCCTGGGCCTCTAGCCTAAGCCATACCTAATCATGGTGGAAACTTGCAGCATCACCATAATGAGCAATCTATGAAGCATCCTCAATAAAAATCTATGCAAATAGTAAATAAAAAAGATAGTTGAGATGCTCATTGTCTGCTTTCGTTGTCATTTTGGTTATGTGATAGCTCATGTACCATGTGTGTAACATCCCAGCATTATAGCTTAGAAGTAAGCTGAACACAGATGTGTGCATTGCATTCATGCATAGAAAATCTGAATAATTTTCGCGCTTTTGAACTAAACTTGTCAAAGTGATTGAATGTAGAGGTCCCAACCTGATAAGTTAGAGATCCCTGTGTTTACAATGCTAGTCCCTGGATCAATAGCTAGCATCCACAGTTTAAGATGTAATATCAAGAAACAAATGTCATATTGCAACTTATAACCAGGAATAAAATAACTCATTACATCTTACATAGCTCATTTGGCTATCTCATTACGATGCAGCAAATATAACTATATAGCATGGAGTCCTTCATCTTAAAGTGCCTCAGGCAATCATGTTGGTTGTAGACTTGTAATCCCTAATCAACAAACTTCCCTAACATCAAACACACCTGCAACACAATAAGTTACAGCCATAAGGGTCAATACATTTGAATTGTATTGGCAAGTGATACTACGGTAGAGTAGTGGTATCTAACATATATATGCATTTAGCTAAGTGTAGCTGAGGCTTGCTTTGCTCAAAATAAGGTTTTCCTTATTACTTGAAAACACTAAGTTTTTGTTTGTCAAAAATCACCCAAGGAACTACCAATAGAAATTGGTGAACCTTTACCCTTGTTCAACCACAAGTTTTTAACTTAGAAATTGGGATGAGGAGATCCTTGATAGCTTCAATGTCTTGACGCTCAAATTGTCCATTTCCTGGGACATGGCTAATTTCTTAGGTTTTACTCTCTCGAGAGGTGGTGCACTTTCCCCACACGACTCGACATGCATCGAGACAAGATCTTTCAAAAGCCTTTCCTTAGACCAAATGGACGCGTTCCATCCTATCACCCTACCACCCTCTATCCATCTAGCTAAGTTATTGCAACCTATATGGTCCAGGCAGATCCCATATTTCCATGTGGCTGCACTAGAAGCTTCTCAACACTTGACATCTCAAATATCTTTGTTCCCGGGTGGCTTTCCACAAGTGTGATACACAAGGTAACCATCCACTGGGACTTGTGTACCCACTCAACATAACCCATTCATACCATTCTGTTGGAGATATGCCCAAGAGGCAATAATAAAGTGGTTATTATCATATCTTCATACTTATGATAAATGTTTACATACCATGATATAATTGTATTAAACGGAAACATTAATACTTGTGTGATTTGTAAACATAAAAGAGTCCCTAGTAAAGCCTCTTGTTAAACTAGCTTTTTGGTTAATATATGATCATGGTTTCTTGATCATGAACATAGAGATGTTATTAACAACAGGGTCATATCATTAGGAGAATTATGTGATGGACATACTCCTATAGTTAAGCGTAGCATAAAGATCAAGTCATTTAATATAGTTCATTTGCTATAAGATTTCTGATACATAGTAACCTAATTCCTTCAACCATGAAATCATGTTAATCACCATCACCGGAAGGATGCTTTGATGACATCAAACACCACACCGTAACTAGGTGGCTATAAAGGGGGCATTGAGTGTTCGGAAAGTATGGGTTGAGGCACATGGATCAAGAGTGGGATTTGTCCATCCATATGACGGATAGATATACTTTGGGCCCTCTCGGTGGAATGTCATCCAATTAGCTTCCAAGCATGTGACTGGATCACAAGGGATCACATATCACGGGAACGAGAAAAGAGTACTTATCGGTAACGAGGTTGAACTAGGTATGTAGAGATACCGACGATCAAAACCTCGGATAAGTAAAATATCATGAGACAAAGGGAAATTGGTATCGTATATAAGTGGTTCATTCGATCGCAAAGTAATCGTAGAAATATGTGGGAGCCATATGAATTTCCAGATTCCTCTATTGGTTATTGATCGGAGAAGTGTCTCGGTTATGTCCGCGTAATTCACGAACCGTAGGGAGACACACTTAAGGATCCGATGTTGTTGTGTAGTTATGGAATGATGAGTAAGAGACCGAATGTTGTTCGGAGTCTCGGATGGGATCCGGGATATCACGAGGAGATCTGGAATGTTCCAGAGAATAAGATTCATATAAGGAAAGTCCTGTTTCAGAGTTCGGAAATGATTCCGGTGTTTTCCCTAGGAATGTTCTAGAAGGGTCTGGAAGGTCTGGCACTCCGGAGGGGAAGGGTACATGGATGTGTCATGACAATGTGGAATGGTTGCATCATGTACTAGGTCACTTGGCTGGGCAATATGGAGAGAGAAATCAAATCCAAGTTTGAAAGTCAAACGCCAATTTGAAAAAGTCAAATCTGAAGTTTGCACTACTAGGGAAATGGCCATTCGTGGCGCACCTAAAAAGAGCATCTGTATAGTGCGCCACGGGCCTTGCACTACGGCTATCTCCTAGCCGTGGCGCACTGCCTAGGGCGCCACTGTTGTGTCGAGATAGGCGTAGCGCACCTGCTAGTGCGCCACAACTATGTGGGCAGGTGCGCTACGCGTAGGATCTTCTGTGGCGCACTTCCCAGTGCGCCACTAAGCTTCTAAAGTGCGCTTTAGGTGTAGTGTGCCACAAAAGGTAGGTCATGTGCGCCACAGGTGTTTTTTTTTGTTTTTTTTAATTTCCGAGCCAGATTATATACAATACAGATTATATACAATATTACAGCAGATATACACACACAGATACAAGTACAATTATATATATAAATACACAGTTTGAAAAACAAGATTGAAATAAATACATATAGATAAGTCTCATACATGAATACATAGTATAAGTTACATTGTTTCGATCAAGTTACAAAGTAGTTGGTGACATGCGAATACATGTGTCGATCGAACAAGTTAGAGCTCGGAAGCTCGCCTAGACATCTAAACTAGCTAGATACAAACGCAGGATAAACAACCAAAGAAGATAAGCATGATCACCGCCGCGACAAAGGTGTAGGTCTTCATCCGGTTCCTTGTCCTAACTCCCGCTAGATAGCGCATGTATCTAGCTTTCGCCTCCGCCATAGTGTTGTACCCTTTGTAGCTATTGCCGCTGAAACAGTGCACCTGTCTCCGGCAGTCTTCCCAATCATCGTAGACTACGGGAACCCGTCCCTTGTACACGATGTACCACGTCATCTATAAGTTGACAATAATAATTAACCGGTGATTGAAAAAAACATATATAATTAAAGTTGCATATGAAGATACACTTATAGAAAGTACTCCTAAATCAAAAAGTCCAAACTCAAAAAGCATGCCTCATATATAACTAGGTTGTTCGACACAGGAATATGCTACGATGGAACTGTCCGCCAAGTAGGATGCACAACACCTGGACCTGTGCATAGGACAAGGCGGACAATCCCATCGCAGCACATTCACATATATAGCGTGCCACGACATTTCAATCATCGGCATTATTCTCGAAAAAAACCAAAGTAACTCAAAAAGCATGCCTCATATATAACTAGCTAGGTCGTTGGACACAAGAATATGCTACGATGGAACCGTAAGCCAAGTAGGATGCACAACATCTAGACTTGTGCATAACACAAGGCTTACAGTCCCATCGTAGCACATTCACATATATATTGTGCCACGACATTTCAATCATCGGCATTATTCTCTAAAAAGACCAAAGTAACTCAAAAAGCATGCCTCATATATAACTAGCTAGGTCGTTGGACATAGGAATATGCTACGATGGAACCGTAAGCCAAGTAGGATGCACAACATCTAGACTTGTGCATAACACAAGGCTTACAGTCCCATCGTAGCACATTCACATATATATTGTGCCACGACATTTCAATCATCGGCATTATTCTCGAAAAAGACCAAAGTAGCTCGAAAAGAATGCCTCATATATAACTAGCTAGGTCGTTGGACACAGGAATATGCTACGACGGAACGGTTAGCCAAGTAGGATGCACAATTCCTGGACTTGTGCATATCACAAGGCTAACTGTCCCGTCGTAGCACATTCACATATATATTGTGCCACGACATTTCAATCATCGACATTATTCTCGAAAAAGACAAAAATAACTCGAAAAGAATGCCTCATATATATACATAGGTCGTTGGACACAGGAATATGCTACGATGGAACTGTGAGCCAAGTAGGATGCAAAAGACCTGGACTTGTGCATATCACAAGGCTCACAATCCCATCGTAGCACATTCACATATATAGTGTGCCACGACATTTCAATCATCGGCATTATTCTCGAAAAAAGAGTAAGGAAAAAAAGAAGGACCAAAGTGAGCAAAGGACCAAAGAGTAAGCAAAAAACCAAGCATTGATTGATATATAATAATAATAAGCAAAAGAAGTAAGCGAAAGATGATTGCCCCAAACTGCTGCTGGATGCGATACATCTCTTGTCTAATATCTGAATCATTGATCTTGGCCTTTGCTTCGGCCCACTGTTTGTGATGATCTGGCAGCGTAGAATTCTGCTGGTCAAGTAGGAACGCCCTCATGTGATGGAGTGTGTAGTAGGCTTCCTTCTTACTGTTTTCCGGCTGCTTCACGCAGGGGAACTCCGTTACGTGGTTGAAGACGTGCCTGCCGAACTTGACCTTCGTACGCATGAAGGTGGTGCCTTCCGTCGAGGCAAAGCCAGTGAGAGCATCATCCAGAACTTCCTTGATCTTGTCGTAGTTTTTCTTCTTTTCTAGACTCCCCGAGTTGAAATACATGGCGTGGGAATGCTTCGGCGATAAGGAGATGAGCGTGAAGTGTTCATCTCCGCGCAAAAAATTCAAATGGAATGTGTTGGAAAAAGAATGATGATGATCTAATAAAGCCAATCGACGGTGGCGAGTGAATAACGACTTACTCGAGAAAGTAAGGCACGAGAATGTAATCCTTTGTCTTGTTAGCCATGAGGATTCTTTTTAGGTACGAGGCCACGATACGTCGTTCGGCGGGGGAACCCAAGCAGCCGTCACGCATGTAGTAGGGGTCCACTATAGCAATGCCCGGTGTGTTCTCTCTAATGATCTGCATGGCCATGCTGAGAGAAAAGAGACGGACCATGGTATAGTGCAGCGGGTATAGGTGGAACATATTGAAGATGTCGTCGAACCGCAGGAAGAACAGATCCGAAGGGGCATTGTCGACGAAGCCCAAGCCTGGTGGCACCTTAACCACGAATACCGGGTACGAGGGATCTTTCTCCGATAGAAGGCGTCTCTCTATCGTCAGCACGTCGTCATGCACACTCTGCAGTTCCGAACTGGCGAGCTTCCGCAAATTCTTAGGTAGCATGGGCTCATCCGCCACATGAATCCTCCACATAATACCCTTGGGTCTTGGTGGCCCGTCCCGAAACCTGATCGGATTCGCAGTTGTTGACGCCACCGGCTAGCTCGAGCTGCTAGATTTTCTTTTCCTGCCCTTTTTTCCTTTTGGAGAGCGGGCAGGCACCGCAATATGAGCACCGGCCACCCTATGTAGTGTGTCCGGGCTTATAATAAAGGGCCGGTTGGTTGTATCAGCTGGCTCTGTAAAGGTGCAAGCTGGAGGCGTCTCCTGAGAACCAAACAGACGCTTGGTGATAGTGGCTTTCTCTGTGGGGCCCCCAGCTAGGTCTTCGTTGCTAAACTGAGTGTTGAAGAAGTGATCATTCCAGTCTTCGTCGTCCTCGGCCGGATCCTGCGCCATGTGCATATCATCAACATGATCATCCGACCCACCGCGTGGAGGTGACGGCGAGGGCGGTAAGGGGGCCTTGCCACCGCTTGTCGCTGGCACGACAGGCGGTGCTGTTGTCTGTGGCGTGATGGCCCCCGCCGTCCCCAAACGGATCATGCTCTTTGGCCATAGCAAGAATAAGCCGAAGCAAGTTCTGAGGACAGAAGGCTCTTCTTCATCCGCTCCTGGGGGTTGAATGGGAGGTTCCAGGTCGTCGCAGCCCCTTAGCACCCGACTAATTTTAACCCTGTGCACGCTATCTAGCATTGACCTTGAGTGGAACGTGCGCTACAAGGGTTGAACGATGGTACCCTTGGTAACATCCCTCAGCTCGTTGTTCACGTAGCATAAGAGAGTGCAAGGAACATCCGTCTGCGGAAAACATGTACGGTGTTGTCAGAGATGCCATAAGAGTAATAGATGGCGTGAAAGGCGGTAAAGCAATTTGTTTACCGTGATGGCGTCGAGATCGGCTAATGTCGACGCACCGCATACGGCGACGGGCGTGCAAGAGACGGAAGGGCTGCTTGATGGCACGGTGCTGGCCGCCGGTGTATTCTCCCTACCGACGGGTGCTTGGAGCTCCGGTGCCGCCGCAATGATGGCAGGGGGTGGGCACCAACATGTACTCCGGCGCCGCGGTGATGGCAGGGGGAGTCACCAACACTTGCGGCGCCGCGGTGCTAGCGGGCGGAGTCACGAACATGTAGTTCGCCTGATTCGTCGGCGCCGCGTTGTTCGAGTGGCTGCTGACCATGCTTGGAATCGGGCACGGCCCTACTCGACCACCCGCACTCCAGTTCGCTATTGACTCCACCAAGGTAGGCAGGAAGGATATGAGGGTGATTGCCAGATTGTCTTGGACGATCTGCAGGATCCGCGCCACTTGTTCCTTAAGTTCTTGAACCTCACGGTTTTCCTCCTCGCTCCTTCCCGACGGTGCCACATGCGTCCTCGGCGGTGGACCAAAATGATCCACCCAATTCTTACCCTCGAGGCCGGCCAGACGGCCAGCCGACGACGGCTTCTTCGTAACCGGCTCTATTTTCTTGGCCTGGTTCATCGCCCTGTTAAAAGGGTTATCCCACCGGGTGGCCGCCATCGACCCCTGGGATGAGGAACCCTGGGATCCATGACTAGCAACAATTTCCTCCTCCTGCAGAAGAAGTAACAGTGAATCGTTTAGATCATCGATTAGATTGCAATCGAGTTGATCCACGGTAATTAGATTATACTTACCACAATTTCCTCGAATTCCTTCACCGCAGGATCCGCGGTGAGTTGTTTGGTTTTTGGGTCCACATGGTAACGGGCCCTGATGAAGTTTCGAACCTGCCCGGGTTCGAATTTCGCAAAGGGGTTTTCTATCCCCTTGGATCTATACTCTTCGTCCTCCTTATTCCATTTGGCCTCCGCGGTTCTGTATCCACCAGATCCGAGATGGTGATGACCTATATTCATCTCCAGCAGCACCTTTCCCCGATTACTATTGGCCAGGGCTCTTTCGGATTCACACCTCTCCTTGAACTCCCGGAACTGATCTTCGGTGATCCGCGGGTCAATCTTCTGGATCTCCTCGAGACTTTAGCCTTCGTTATAGATCTTCTTCTTTATCCGGGTTCTCCAGCTGGCCAGGGCGGTGCTCATCTTTGTGAGGGCGGATTTGTTTACTTCGTTCCCATGATAATTTGTGTTCCGATACTTAGCGGGGAACTTGTATCTTGCGTGCAGCTTCTCGAAGAGGAGTGTGCGCAAGTGGCCATTATCTTTATGCCGGAGATTCTCGGTGTTGATCGAGATGGTTGTCCGGGTGATCGCCGCCACTTGTCCACCGTACCCTTTGACGACAAGGGCAGGCTCCAAAGGAACCCCTGATGGGCTCACTTCGGTAATTTCCTCCCTGACAGTGCCGACCGTGTTTGGGCGCCGGTCCTTCGGCTGCTTCCTGCGTCCTCTGTATGCCCCGGTCACTGTACTTCTTCTTGATTAACCTTTTGTCCTTCTGTACCCAAGGATCGACCAGTTCTAAATGTTGTAGTGCGACGAGGTTTGCTCGATCAAAGTCTGCGCGTCAAAAATCGAAGTCTGCATGCAGTATGCGACGACCCTCTCGGTGACCAGATCCGTCGAGCTTGCCAAGGTGCCTGTTGACGGGAAGACCGACAGGGTTCTCGATGTCTAGATAATTCGTGTAGAAAGAGATGCACTCTTCGGCCAGAAAGCCCTTGGCTATGCTTCCATCTGGACGGGACCTGTTGCGAACGTATTGTTTGATGTGTCCGTTCATCCTTTCGAACGCCATCATGCTGCGGAGGAACATCGGCCCGAGTTGTACGATGTCCTCCATGACATGGACCAGCAGATGCACCATAATGTCGAAGAATGCGGGTGGGAAGTAGACCTCAAGCTCACATAGTATCACCACGATCTCCTCCTGTAACCTCCCGAGCTGATTCACGCCAATCGACTTCCTAGAGATGACGTCAAAAAACTTGCAGAGGCCAAATGATGTTTCACGGACGTGCTCGTCCATTATCCCTCTTAGTGCGACCGGAAGTACCTGCGTCATTAGCACGGCACAGTTGTGAGACTTCATGCCACTGAACCTCTGCTTCGCCTCGTCTAGGTATCTGCTTATCTTGCCCGCGTAGCCGTAAGGAAATTTGACTCCTAGAAGGCACTTGAAAAACTGTTTGATCTCATCCTGGCTTAGAGTGAAGCAAGAAGGAGGGCAGTAATATTCGTTCTTCTTGAACTTTTTACCCTTCCGACGACCTTGTGTCGTCTCCGACTCATGATCATCGTCATCTTCCTGATCATCAGGAGTAGTGCGTCCTCCGTGAAGCTCCTTCCGGATACCCAAGCATATCAGGTCGTGCCTTGCTTTCGGACCATCTTTCGTCCTATCTAGCATGTTGATTATGGTGGCGACCAGACTCTCGCACACGTTTTTCGTGATATGCATGATGTCGAGGCTATGAGGCGTGCGGAGAAACTTCCAGTATGGCAACTCCCAGAAAACAGACCTTGTTTTCCATACCTTCATCAGCGGCTTGTCTTGTTACTGCCTCTTTTGCTCCTTTCCAGGCTTAGGACAATCTTTCCAGTTTTTCAACAACTCTTCCACTTCTTCGCTGCTCCTACGCTCTGGGATTCCTCGGGTCTCGGATTTGCCATCGAACAGGTCTCCACGTTTTCTCCATGGATCATTCTTGCTGAGCCACCTCCGGTGCGCCATGAACACGGTTTTCGATGACCCTGGATCTTTCTCTAGTTGAAGATAGCTTGTGTTATCCATGCACCTAACGCATGCGCAGAATCCTTGGATAACCTGCCCCGATATATACCCGCAACCTGGATAGTCTTGCACCGTAGTGACCAACGCGGCTCTCATAGTGAAATAATCTTGTGCGACGGCGTCATCAGTATTGGCTCTAGATTCCCATAACGTGGCTAGCTCCTCTTTCAACATCCCGAGATACAGATTGATGTCAGTACCAGGTTGTTTCGTCCCTCGAATTAGCATACTCATTTGTATGTACTTCTTCTTCATGCACAACCATGGAGGGAGGTTGTACATCCATACAAACACGGGCCAAGTGTTGTGCGTGCTGCTCTGGCTACCGAACGTATTGAGTCCATCGGTGCTCGCACCAAGCCTGATGTTCCTCGAATCTCCACCGAATTCTGGGAATTTGAGGTTCAATGCTTTCCACTGGCTAGCATCTGAAGGGTGCGTCAGCAGCTCATCCTTTTCGGGGTCATCATCATCATCTCCTGGCTTCTTCCTTTCCGCATGCCATCGCATGAGCTTCGCTTCCTTAGGGTCCACGAAATAGCGCTGCAGACGAGGAGTGATAGGAAAGTACCATACCACTTTTCGAGGTGCTTTCTTCCCTTTCTTGTATCGACTCACGCCGCACACCGGACATGTGGTTTTCTCCGCGTCCTCGCCTCGATAAATGATGCAATTGTTGATGCATACGTGATATCTAACGTGCGGTAGATCAAGAGGACAGACGATTTTCTTGGCGTCCTCGATACTAGTTGGACATGGGTTCCCCTCCGGGAGACGATCGTGCCAGAATGCCATCATATCGTCGAAGCTTGCATCGCTCAATTTGTGTTTTGCCTTCATCTCCATAGCCTCGAGCGTTACATTCAACTGGGTATCATCGGGCCCGCATCCTTCATACAATGGAGTAACCGCGTCTTTCTCAAGTTGCGCAAGCTTGGCTTTCTCTAGCGGCAGCCCTGGCGTTACTCGTCTGCTTGAGAAGCAGCTCTTGCACATAAGGGTCCCGCACCCAGCCTGACGTTGTTCCATCACCGTCTGCTCCTCCGGCATCTAGATCATCATCATCCCGGCCTGCTTCCGCACCTTCACCATCTCCAGGAGACTCTTCATCATCTCGCCCGTTCTCGCCATGATGATGATCATCGTCATGTTGGCCACCTTCACCGTCTCCATCGTCTTCGTCATCGCTTATCCAACGAGTGTATCCATCCATGAAACCATGGCGGAGCAGGTGCCCCTGCAGATTCCCGGAATCTGGGTCGATCACCCAGTTGAGTTTGCATCTTCTGCACGGACATCTTATATCCGTCTTGTTATTTCGTATCATGTCGGCCGTCGCAAATTTCAAAAATCTAGCCACAATCCCTTCGCTCATTATGCGGACCATTTTTGCATGCACGGTGTACACGGTACAATTAGAAGTCTATTAGAACCACATAATGAATGCATGCATGCAATGGTCGATAGAAAATTTCGGCATGACCTATCCTAAAATTAGGACCTTTGTGAAATGCCAAAGTCTTGCCAAAATGGAAATGAATCAACATTTTGGCAAAACAAATGGCAACTTGTTCACATACAAACACAAGAGAGAGAGACCGATCCATACACACATGAACATATCATTATCCTCTCCATACACACATGCATGAGCATCATCAATACTCTCCATATACACACACATATGACCATCGATCCTCTCATACACACATCATGAGCATCGATCATCTACATACATATGAGCATATCATCCATATACACATGAACACATCCTTACATGGACAACTTACCGAGATGAGAGACCAATCGCGAGAAAGATGGAAAGGAGAGGTGCGCGCGAGACCGGAGAAGGAGATGAGAGACCGGTGACCTTCCTCTATTACTTATGTAACATCAAAGGCAAGTTCTACATGCTAAAAATGGTGAATGGGTGGAGAAATTGAGGTGGGAAGGAGAAGATGCCGACTAGATCTAAGGAGGAAGAATAAGGGGAAAGTGAAGTGTGGGGTGGTTGGATGGTCACACATATGCACATAAAGTGCTGTCAAAAAAATCGACACATCCGTGGCGCACTCTGCCCTAGTGCGCCACAGGGAGTAGTAGCATCCGTGGCGCACATGCCATAGTGCGCCACAGATGTGTCTGGCCGTTTCACAGCAGAGAGGGGAATGCGCTTAGGCGTAGCGCACCCCCTCCATGTGCTCCACGGTTGACACTAACAACCGTAGCGCACCAACCCTATGTGCGCTAAGGATGTTTGGCATGCGGCCAACAGGGCCCTGGCCCACACATATCTGTGGCGCACTATGGTCATGTGCGCCACGGTTGTTCTAGTTACTAGTAGGGCACTGCCCATAGGTGAGCCACGCCTGTTTTAGCCGTGGGGCACTTCAACCATGTGAGCCACGAATGTGCTAATTACCTATAGCCATTTTCCTAGTAGTGTTGCTTGGTGGAGGGAGAGTAGGAAACCTACTTGGGGAGGAAGTCCCACTCCCTCCACCCGCCGGCCAAGGAGGAGGAGTTGGAGGAGGACTCCCTCCTCCCAACCGCCTCCCTCCCACCTATATAAGGAGGGGTAGGGCTGCCCCCTATCCTCACACACAAGAACCCTAGCCCCAAGTCGTCGGCCACCTCCAAGTGCTGCCGCCGCCTAGGGCTCCTCCCAAGTCGCCGACTAGATTTTCTCCAAACCCTAGCTGCTGGCTACACCACCCTCCTTGGCGCCTCTAAACCCTAGATCGCCAAGGCCCCTCTCCTGCTGCACCATACTCGCTCCGGCTTAAGGCGAAGCCCTGCTAGATCTCCCCTCTACTTCTGACACCATGCCGTCGTGCTGCCGGAATCACGAGGAGAGTGCTACAACCTCCGCTGCCTGCTGGAACAAGGAAGAGGAAGGTCTTCATCGAGTACCGAACGTGTGACCGACTGCAGGAGCGCTGCCGGAACGCAGCGCCAGAAGGATCGTCTACGCGATCTTGAGATCGGCAAGTGTACAACTACATCACCCACGAGAATCTGCTCTCGTTAACCGCTTTGGATCTTCGAGGGTTAGTATTCTATCGACTCGTTTGCTACAATCTAGTAGATAGATCTTGGCTTGATCATAGATTAGATCTTGATTGTGTGTTCATGCGGTAGAATTTTTTTGTTTTCCATGCTACGAACCCCTACAGTGGTATCAGAGCCGTGTCTATATGTAGATCTGTTGCACGAGTAGCACACAATGGTCAGTGTGCGCGGTGGTGCTTTTATTATAAATTGCTTTTTGTGTACTTTGCATCTTGCGGTATGATGGGATGAAGCGGCCGGGGCTAACCTTACATGACATCGTTCATGAGACTTGCTCCACGCTCAACATGCAACTTGTATTGCATAAGTGGCTTTGCGGGTGTCTGTCTCTCCCATCATAGTAAAGATTCAATTTACAACAAGCACTTGATAGTTCAAGCATCAACATTGTGGTTCTTGTTCGTAAGTTAGAACAACACTTATTGAAAGCCCCAAACCACGTAAAATATGCAAAGAAAATTAGAGGCATCTAACTTTGTTTTGCAGGGGTGTGCTGTGATGTGATATGGCCATGATTGTGATTATATATGATGTATGTAATGTTCCTTATTGTAAGTTGGCAACCGGCAGGAGCCATATGGTTGTCTTTAAATTCCGTTAAGACCTGCGTGTCTATTCAAAGTAGTTGTAATAGTTGAAGCTGGTGGACGACAACCATTAAACGACGCCATTGACCTTGACGCCATACCGGTGATGATGTTGATCATGTTCTTGCTTGAAGATGGAGATCATAAGCACAACAAGAAAGGCCATATCATATCACATATTATGAATTGCATGTGATGTTAATCCTTTTATGCATATTGTATTTCTTAGTTAACGACAGTAGCATTATAAGATGATCCCTCAAGCACACAATTTCAAGTTTTAAGGTGTTCGTCCTTAGTAAGCACCGTTGCTAAAGCTCGTTTTTTCGAAGCACCACGTGATGATCGGGTGTACTAGATTTTGCGAGTGTATACAATGTGAGCAAGCCAGATTTGCTCATGCGGAAGCTAAGGTTTGATCGTGACGAGCCTAGCATGTATAGACATGGTCTCGGAATACGGAATACCGAAAGGTAAAGCATGAGTCATATAGATGATATGATGAACATGATGATTGTTCGCCTTTGAAACTATATCATGACACGTGATGATCGGACTTGGTGTAGTGAATTTGGTTCGTGTGATCACTAAAATAATGTGAGGGATATTGTTTTGAGTGGGAGTTCAACAGCAATATGATTAAAAGTTTAACACTATTTATCATAATTTAAATCAAAGTGAATTTGCATAGTTGTTGTAGTCATTGGCATCCGTTTACCACCTTGCGCTTAGTTGAGATAATAGAACTATAGAATTCTGGTTAGTTACTTTACGAACTGGTATCGTATTGTTTTGAAGTGTTAATCTAAAGTTTAAAAGTCCTATTGCAAACTTTCGGTAAGTTCCGGTTACTCCATGAAGTTTAATAATTGCTATTAAATCAAGAGTGACAATTCCAGTGTTAGTGTATAAGTATCATGTTTGTCTCCATGATTCTTGATATTCAAAAGATTGTGTTAATATCAACGTTATCTAGGATCTAAAAGAGTTGTTTCAGTAACCATGATGTGTGGAAGATATTGTGATATCTGAAACAAAGTTTTGGTTGCAACATGATAGAGTATAATATGGCAAAAGTCATGTTCTCATATTTGATGAGAATTTGCAAAAGGTTGGAGACGCTGGTCGTCTTAATTCTCCAAAAGTTTTGGAGAGCAACATTATACTCGTGATTCACCGTTATAAGCTAAAAGTAGCTTGATCATGAATAGTTTCGTGATAAGGATGAATATTTAATATAAGTAAAATGTTTACTACACTAAAAGATTACTAAAGAATCGAATTTGAAAGAACACCAAACATTTGATGATGGTGATATGCTTCAAAGTGCAAGTCCAAAGACATTGGTATTTAATTATACACGCTTTGGACTATGTGTCATGTGTGTGACTCCACTATTGATGTTGATAGATTCTTTCAAAACAGAAAAGGAAATACTGAAAGAGAATCTCATAAATATATGGCAGAAAAGAAAAGACTAGAATTGTCCAGCTTAGGTATATAGAGGATATACATGTTATGGCTATATTCTTTGCTTATTAAACAATGTGGTTCTTAAGTATTTGATACTAAATTTGTTGGTGTGAATCGTCATACGAAACAACACAATTCATGAACTACAATGGCCTAAGTAACTAGCAAGAGAATATGTGATGATGTTCATCAAGAACAAATAAAGTGTTGATATGTTTCTCATTAACATCAAAGCTTGCCTTCAAGATTTGTTTTATTAGGTATTATGAGAACAGAACGGTTGTTCAATTAATTGCCGTAATCCATAAAAGATGGATGATTTACAAATCTCGTTGGATAAATCACATCCATAAAATAAGTGCTAAAATTGTCGAAAGAAAATTGATTGAAAGATCACTTAGGAAGTGACATCGCCGTTTAAATTATATTGGAAAGAAAACATGAAGAAACTCCATGTGGATGGAATTTTGGAGTCTTTTGATTTTTGATCAAATGACGCTTGTGAAACTTTCCTAGAGATAATTAAAACTCCGTTCATAGGCCAAAGGGAACGGATGACTAGTTTATTCAAACTTGTACATAATGTTGTATGAACTCTATTATGTATAGTCAAGAGCGATGGATTTCAACTTCATATGCTTTCTCCAAAAATTTGAATATATGAATATTTACTTATCAAGGATAAAGTATGAAACATTTGAATAGTTCAAAGACTTTCAAGATGAAGTGCAAAATCATTGTAACAAGAATATAAATAGTTTATGATAAGATCATAAAGGAAGATATTTGAGTTACAAGTTTAGCATAAAAACACCTAAGATTTAAGGAATCGTTCCCTGGAACACCATATGAGTATGGAACGTTCGAGATATGTAATTGAACCTTGTTTGACATGGTAAGATCAAAGGTGTAATTCATAAAACTGCCATTATATTTTAAATATTAAAAGTTTTAGAGACTACCATTTTTCCACTGAAAAGAGCTCCATCATAATCCGTAGAATTGACACCATATAAAGTTATGGTTTGGGATAAAACCCAAGTTCTCCTTTCATAAAAATTGGTATGCTATGCATAAGAAAGGTGTTTGCATCCAAAATCGGATGAACATATCTTTGTATGTTATTTTGAATAATAGTTAAGTATTCCTCCATAACACCGAAGACAAAAGTGTTTGTCGCTTAGAACGTCAAGTTTCTTTGAGAAGGAATTTTCCGTGAAAAGTTAAGTGGGAGGATAATAGAACTTTGATAAGGTTAAAAGAACCTTAGCTATATGTTCAAAGCCGCACAGCGCCGAAAAGTGTTCCGGAGGCAGCAATAATGCTCATGGCTCACGTGCCTCAAAGGTTGTGGTCACAGAGGTCTAAGTTCCTGTTGAAACAAGTAGGTCGGGTAAACAATCAAATACCAAGATTTGAGAGTTAAATCATTATTTGACAATAATGATCCGACTACATGCAAAGAAGCGATGATGGGCCCTGACTCCGTCAAATGGCTTGAAGCCATGAAATCCGTGATAGTTCCATATACGAGAGATCAAGCTTTGAACTTGACAGACCCTCTGGAAAGGTACAAGACCTTATAGTCATATTTGGATCTATAAAGAAATAGACATGGATGTTTCACATCTATAAAATTATCGACATGTCGGGAAAGAGATCACAACAAGATTCAAAGAGTTGACTATGACAAGGTCTGATCATTCATTAAGCGATATTTAGTCTAGACGGATTAATGTAGCAATCACGACACATAATTTTGTTATGTGTTGAATAAACAAAACAAGTTCTTCTAATAGAATGGTTACCTAGGATGTGTGCATGACATGGTCCAAAGGGTTTTGTTAATTCAAAGGATGCTAAAAGCATATGCAAACTTCCATGGTTGAAGTAAGCATCGCGGAGTTGGAATCTTCACTATGATGAAACTGTTAAAAAAGTTTAATTTCATCGGAGACGATGAAGATGCTTGCATTTGCAAGAAATTAAGTGGGAGCGCTCAGACATGTTTCTAATACATTATGTGGAAGACATATTGTTGATTGGAAATGATGTATCTTTCTATTAACACATGATAAGAATTTCATCTAGATGAAAGGCTTGGGCAAAACCCGAATATTTGGCATCAATATCTATATGGATAAATTGTGACACAAATATGGTTGTGCCAGAAGTACATAGATGAGATATTGAATGAGTTCAATATAGAAACTACAAGAAAGGTTCTTGTTGCCCAGGAAGGATTGAATAAAGGTTTAAGTATTTTTGATACTTGATAGATACAATCACAAAGAGTATTTTATCAATCATGTTGTGATGTGTAAAAATCCAGAAATGTCCTATGCTCTAAATGTTATGAGCGTATACCAGAATGGTTCATAAGATGATTATTGGACGATAGTAAAGATATTCTTATGATCTTTTAAAAGAACTAAGAATATATTATTGTGTAGAAGTGACAAATAGATGGTTAGTTCATTGTAAAAGTATTACATTGATACTAGTTTTGTCACGAAGTACAAATTAAGTTTATCTCAATCTAAACTAAGGGTGGCACAATGTGATGGAAAGTAAGTTCCATAATGGATTTGGATGAGTTCCAAAGTTAAGACATTGTGACAGATACTACAACAAAAGGCTAAGGATATGACTGATATTATGGCAGCAAAAGAGGGCATTTGTGTCAAGTAGTTTGTTATCAAACTAAGTGTAGTTCACAGCAGGATAGTACTATGAAGATATATTGTACTACAATATTATCAACATGTTTTAACCCCAAGGAACTAAAGGTCTCACCAAAGGACCAAATTTATACAAAGCCATATCATTAGAGAATGAGTGATGCGTAGACACGCAAAGACATGAAATTACACACGGACCTGAAAGTGTCGGATTCGGAGATCAGTTGACCACTAGCAATCGTGTAAATACAACACTAGAAAGCCATATGTGTTGAATGCACAAAGGTTTGAAACTAGATTATTGACTCTAGTGCCAGTGGGAGACTGTTGGAGATATGCCCAAGAGGCAATAATAAAGTGGTTATTATCATATCTTCATACTTATGATAAATGTTTACATACCATGCTATAATTGTATTAAACGGAAACATTAATACTTGTGTGATTTGTAAACATAAAAGAGTCCCTAGTAAAGCCTCTTGTTAAACTAGCTTTTTGGTTAATATATGATCATGGTTTCCTGATCATGAACATAGAGATGTTATTAACAATAGGTTCATATCATTAGGAGAATGATGTGATGGACATACTCCTATAGTTAAGCGTAGCATAAAGATCAAGTCATTTAATATAGTTCATTTTCTATAAGCTTTCTGATACATAGTAACCTAATTCCTTTGACCACGAGATCATGTTAATCACCATCACTGGAAGGATGCTTTGATGACATCAAACACCACACCGTAACTGGGTGGCTATAAAGGTGGCATTGAGTGTTCGGAAAGTATGGGTTGAGGCACATGGATCAAGAGTGGGATTTGTCCATCCATATGACGGATAGATATACTCTAGGCCCTCTCAGTGAAATGTCATCCAATTAGCTTGCAAGCATGTGACTGGCTCACAAGGGATCACATATCACGGGAATGAGAAAAGAGTACTTATCGGTAACGAGGTTGAACTAGGTATGAAGAGATAGCGACGATCAAAACCTCGGATAAGTAGAATATTGTGAGACAAAGGGAAATTGGTATCGTATGTAAGTGGTTCATTCGATCGCAAAGTAATCGTAGAAATATGTGGGAGCCATATGAATTTCTAGATTCCTCTATTGGTTATTGATCGGAGAAGTGTCTCGGTTATGTCCACATAATTCACGAACCGTAGGGAGACACACTTAAGGATTCGATGATGTTGTGTAGTTATGTGTCACATCCCAAAATTTTCCAAATTTTGAAATGTGAAAAATAAATAAACAAAATAAACAATTGTTGATTTTTAGGGTGAGAAGAAACTTTTTGATTCCAATTGGAAATATCAAAACCTATTTTTATCCAATAGAATCCTAAAGGGATTTAAAATGATAATTAAATAATAAAGTTATAATAGTTGGAATCACTATTTTGGGATCTTTTATTAAAAAGATTTGGTTTTCAAAAGCAAAGGTAGAATTATAAATAAGGATTTATTAATATCCAATTTTATTTAAGTAAAGGCTTTTTCCATTTAAAGTAGACACTAAAACTTATTAAAGTTTTTAAATAAAAATTCCAAGTGTTCTGTTTTTCAAATGAAACCTACTGAAAAGGTTTTGGTATTATTTAGATTTCAAATAGAGTTTTAAAAATAAATTAAATCCTATTTGAAATAAAGACTAAAGGTCTATTTATTTAATTATTAATAGATCCTAAAAGAATAAATTTTTGTTTTGTTTTGGACTTTGGAATATGTTGTTAAACAGAATTAAAATCAACACAAAGTTTGGTGGTGGTTTGATTTGATTTGGAGTTTGAATTGTTTGAAATAAAATAAAAATAGAAATTCCAAATAGAAAAATAAAAAGCCTTCAATATAAAAAAATGAAACAAAGCAGACCCAACCCATCTGGCCCAACTAAGCACAGTCCAGCCCAACTAACTCACAACGCAGTGAACCGTTTTTCACCGAGTAACGCACCCGCTGAGTCACAGACAAGTGAACCCCAATCTTTCCCGCCCTCTCTCGTAGACAACTACGACCCACTTACCTGTTCATCGTCATCAACCCCGCGCCGGCTATTTCCCCCCTCCTCGCCGTTTACTGCCGCGATTAATTTCTCTTGAATTCGCGTTGATGTCTGCATTAATCCTAGCCGTGACCACGCACACATAAACGCCACACCCCCTCTCTCTTTTCCTCCAAACTCCAGCCCCTCTCTCTCACCGGGCTAAGCGAATTGCGAGCTTAAGCCTCTCTGCTCCGACGAGCTTCTCCGGTCAATTCCGGCGCAGACCAGCCGCCCCTCACCTCCCACTGCATGCGAGCCTGCTTCCCATCTCCTGACGCACCTGCCCGTGTGCTCCACTCACCCGCGCGTGTCCCCTAGCGTCGGCAACCTCGACACCTCTGCGTGCGCCGCCGTCTGCCATCGCTCCGATGAACCCCTGGTAAGCTCAAGACTGCCCCAGCACCTCCTATTGATGCTCGCATGATCCCCAGGATAGTACGCGTCTAACCATGTGCTCCGTTTGCCTTAGCGCGCTCGCAAACTTCGCCCCCGACGACCTCCAGACGAACCCGACACCGCTGCAAGCTCCGGCGAGCAATCGTCGCCTCTCCGGTGCGCCCCTCGACAAACAGATCGCACCTCGAGCTTCACCCCAACCACGCGAACACGGTGAGCTACTCCCATGTCTCCCTTGTGTCCTGTATCGCCGGCTCCGCCGTAGCCAGAGCGTGCGCCGCCGCCAGCCGCCGCTAGCACCGCTAGTTCATGGTCAAATACTCATAGTCCGTTGGATCCTAATCCTGCGGCTAAGATTAGATTTAATCAAAGAGGTATCTTTGCTTCTGTGCCGCACGATTCCACTTAAATCCTACGGCCAGTATTGCTTGATCCGTGTGAACCGGTACCGTCCAGTTAAATTGAGCCACGTGTCCAGAGACTGATTTAAAAACAGAAATTTGTTCTATTAGATTTGCAAACTTGTAAAATTCATCACTTTAGTTCTACACGTCCAAATTTTGCAAATTTTATATTAATGGAATCAGCAAAACAAATCCAACCCAACCATGCACTTTGCTTAATGTTTTGCTTCTGGAAAATTGGTTGAATCTGCAGAAACTTGTGTAGGAATAATTTGAATATAAAAATTGTTCTAGATATATTTTTAAGGTGAAATCTTTGCAAAATGGATTGTTTTGAACCTACTGACCATAGGAACCAACTTATGGATTTAAAAATGTATTTTGTGAAGTTAAGGGATGTCGTGGGAATGGTCACGTCAGATGCTGCAATCGGCAGCGAGTAGTAGAACGAAGGGCAAGGGCGGCCAGCCATCTGCGGTGCGAGATGAGGGCGGAGACACAAGGTTTTACCCAGGTTCGGCCCCCCGGAGGGTAAAGACCTACTCCTGCTAGATTGTATTATGATGGAGGTACAATGGGGCGAGATCGACGGCTAGGCGGCGAGTCGCTTGGGTGGATGATGGAACGTACGTTTACACGCCCTGTAGGGAGGTTTATATAGACTCACCCTCCCCTAGGGTTTACATATCTCAATCGAATCAGTTAAGGTTTCGGTACTCATTTAACCTAATACGACTGGGCCTATCTACTCTCCTGGGCCTTTAACTCCTAGTCGCTTGGATCCACGCCAGGTCTTGATCCAGTCGCCGTCTTGCAGGGTATACCCCGGTAGGCATATCCCCATCAGTAGTCCCCGAGGCCGTCGTCGATTGGGCGCAGGTGGTTGCTGACAGTCGGAGCATACGGGTCCAATGCGGACATCCAGTCGAATCGGTGGCGGGCTCCTGAATAAAGGAAAAAACTAATCATTCTGGTTGCAGCTTGGCGAACGGGTCGGCGAAATATTTAGTCACTGTTGTAGTGGTCGGGTCGGCGAGCCGAGTGGCTGAAGTTGGACCGTCAAACGCAGTCAAAACTAGTCGTTGGGGTAATCCAACAGTAACTTTTGGCGTAATCACCGCGTAGTAACGGCTTCCTGATTTGGCGGGTAACAACCGCTATATAAAGGGAATGGCAGGCGATCGGAGAACCACCTCCTCGACATTTCCCCCGATTGCGCGCACCTCCGTTTTTCCTCCGCATCGCGATCCAGCCGATCCAAAATCCTCCGACCTCCACGAACCTTTCCGCCAATGGCCCCCTCCACCGAACCATGGGGCAGGTCCAAGTGCACGAGAGCGCTACTGGCGTCCTTCGAGGAGGCCAGGATCCTGCGCGTCGGCAGCTAGCACATCCCTGCGGCTAGAGAGGTGACTCCGGACCCGCGCGAGGGAGAATTCGTCTGCTTCACCAGCCACCTGGAACGGGGGCTGGGATTCCCCACATCTCTCTTCTTCCGGCGCTTCTGCGCCTTCTACGGGATCCAGCCATCGGACCTGGGCCCGCACAGCATCGAGCAGCTCGCCATTTTCGTGGCGTTCTGCGAGTGCTACCTGGGCTGCAGGCCCTACTTCCCCCTGTGGCAAGATCTTTTCCACGGGAGGATCAATCGCGAAGAAGCAGGCGGCCCAATGCTTGCTGCGGGTGGCTTGACATTTCAGTTGAAGTCAAAGGCCTCCTTTTTTTGATCTGATGCTACCTGCCAAGGCGGCGAGCGAGTGGAAGAAGTCTTGGTTTTACGCCACCGAGGCGACTCCAGACGGCGAGGTGGCGATCCCAAGATACTCCGCCGACCGGCTCGAACCGTGCCGACTCCAAGTCGGCAAGCTTCCAACAGATCAGCGGATGGTCGTGGATGAGATGCTTCAAACCATCCGCGGCCTGAAGAAGAAGGGTCTTCAGACCATCAATTTGTACAACTGCTGGCTCGGGCGACGACTCGTTCCCCTGGCCTGCCGTGACCATTATATGTGCGAGTACACGGGCCGGGAGGACTCGACGAAATCCTGCCTCGCCGAGTGGAAACTCGAGGACTACATCCCGGCGTTGAAGAAGATCACCCAGGCGGTGTACCTGGACGCGAAGGCTGGGGTCGCCCCCTACACCGCGAAGCATCCAACCCCGACGGTAAGTCATTTTTCTATCATTCGCAGTCGCAGTTGATGTTGTCGCGGTTATACTGATATTGTCTCATGCCTATTGCAGTTATTTCAAGTGGTGGAAGGGTGGCTTCCGCCTGCGGACGACGATAATTCGAGCTCGTCCGTCCAGGACGGGGGCGAATCGCCTCCTGCCAGGGGCGGTATCGAGAGCGATAGGAGCAACGACGACGACGAGTCCGAGGAGGAAGCCGTCCCACTGGTTCGCAAGACTCACGGGCAGTGTCAGCGCAAACTCGAGGCGAGTAGAAGCCTTGAACGCCATGATGACGACGACGACGAGCTTCCCGAGCACACCTCGCGTCGCGAGGCTACTCCATCGAAAAAGAAGAAGAAGAAGGAAGTGAAGGCCCCTCCGAAGAGGAAGACGAAGCCGGCGAAACAGGCATCTCTGCCTTGTTCGGCGAGTAGCTCCGACGCCACCAGCCTGGCCAGGGACGAAGCGCCACAGACGACAGCAGCACCGGATGCCACCGCCGCCCTAAGTAAGGTACCTCTAGCCTCGATTCCTCCCCCGAACGCCCCAGTCTCTGGGTCGGGGGCTACTCCGGTCGCGGAAGCTTCGCCTCCCAGGAAAGCTCCCGCCGAAAACGTTGTGGAGGCTCCCGTCGCGGCCTCGTCAACGAAGAGGCCGTCCGTGTCTTGGGAGCATGATGTCCTGTAGATGGGCCTCAGTCAGAAACTGGGCCCCGAACTGGAGAAGCCGGCTAACATTCGCACGGGGTTGCAGTTCATACCAGTCGCCAAGTGAGTTTTATTCACTTGCCTTGCTTTTCGTTGTACTCAGACCACTTTGCTCATGTAATCAATTTGCAGGACTGGAGTTAAAAAGATAGGCCACCCGTCTGTGGCCAAAGTGCCACCAGTCGTCACCGAGGAGGACCCCTCTCGGAAGAGGAAGGCTGATGAGGTCGCTGCCCCCACAGACAGTGCCAAGAAGGCCAAGAGCGACGATGTCGTCACGGTGTCTGACGACACGACGATTGCTCCGAGTGACCCTGCGACGGGGGCGGCCTTGACGATCAAGGAGGGTGCTTCCTTGCCTGGAATGGCCGAGCCGGCCTCTTTTGGTGCCGGCGCATCCATCGCGACCTTCCCCCGCTTCACGGCTAGAGCGGCTACGGCGAGTGGTACCACGCCATCGAGCCGCGTGCCTGGGGGTCACCGAAACGGAGGTCGAGCAACGTCGCGGGCACACTCTAGCTCTTCTCACATCCGTGGACGCGCTACAGCTTCATGGCATGCTTGGCGCAGCCATCCAGGTATGTCCAGTCCCCGAGGATCGAGCCACTGAATTGCAGGGGTCAGATTCTTTTGGTATTTTGCTTTTATTTCTCGCGCCCAGTCCCCGAGTGCGCATTCGCTGAATTTCAGCGGGTGGGCGCTTAGGGTTTTTGATCTCCAGTCCCCGAGTGTCCAGTCGCTGAATTTCAGCGGGTGGGCGCTTAGGATTTTTGATCTCCAGTCCCCGAGTGTCCAGTCGCTGAATTTCAGTGGGTGGGCACTTAGGATTTTTGATCTCCAGTCCCCGAGTGTCCAGTCGCTGAATTTCAATGGGTGGGCACTTAGTATTTTTGATCTCCAGTCCCCGAGTGTCCAGTCGCTGAATTTCAGCGGGTGTGCACTTAGGATTCCGTTTTTGTTAACTGTTTGACTTTTGTACAGGGCTTGCAACGTGAATCAGCCGACCGGCTTGCTGCAAAGTGTCGCGCGGAGAAGGAACTTGTCGTCGTCCAAGAGGCGAAAAAGGGACTCCAGGTGATTGCTGCGAAGGCAAAGGAGGTTCGCCAGGGCCTTGTCCCGGCGAGTGAGCTGACGGCGGCTCAATCTGCGTTGAGTTTGGCTGAGAAGCGGATCGCCGACCTTGAGCGCGAGCTTAAGGACGCGAAGGAGGAGGCGAGCTCGGCGGATGGGCGAGCCAAGGCTGCTGTTACGGCCGCCGCTGAGGAGCGTAAGGTCTCTGACGCCCTTGTTGCTGGGCTTCAAGACGACTACTCCTCCCTTCAAAGCTTCATCACGGATCTCGCCCGTCCGTTGATCGGTAAGTGTGCTTGCCTCTGCCTATAATAGCTGCATTGCGTGATTTTTGTTGTGCTCACTGGCACCCTCTGTCCACAGGTCGGATTATCGACAGCTCGGAAGAGGCGGAGTCATACGACGCGCGGTAGTGTGTGACCACTCTGGTCGACTCGGCCACGTTGTCCGCGACGTGCATTCGGGCGTATCTTCAGGAAATGTCGCCCACGGAGGTGATTCCCAGCGACCTCGTCGAAGTGTGGCGTTACTTGGAGAAGGCGCCGTCGGTCGTTAAGTTCATGACGCGGTCGGCGTTCCGGCGCGGGGCAGCGACGGCGCTTAGCCTTGGGCTCGCCCACTTCCCGGAGGATTTCGATCTAGACGACGTGACGAGTGGCTACCCGTCGTCGACTGGCTCGGTGGAGATCGCCGAGGTGCTGAAGCTGACGGACCGCGCCGTGGTGTACTCCGATCGTGTCTGGGCGATGGGCGACCTCCTTCCTTATGAGGAGACGATCGTTGCACCTAACGACCCCGAGACGCAGCAGCGGGACTTCAAGATCGAGCAGCCCTTCCGTGCGGCGATGGCGGGTGAGCTGACGACGTACCCGTCAAACCCGTACACTCCATTCGTTCGCAACCGCAAGGGTGGCGGCGAGTCGACATCGAAGCTTGCGGAATAAAACATTGTGCCCTGGGGCGTTAGGAGCAATTCTGCCGTTGGGCACACTTTGTACTTTGTAACAACTGTGATATGCTATAATGAGATATCGTCTTATTTTCTGAATTGTGTTATGTTGGTGACTGAGGGTTGAACGAGTCCCCGAGCGCGTCCGCCCTTTTTATGGGGTTTACCTCGTTTGTTTATGTGTTTTGTGGTTTTGAACATTTTGTTATCGAGGTCGACTCGCCCGAGCTTGGAAAGCTAGTCGCAAGGTGACTCCCATGAGTGCTCTGTACTTCACCGTTTTCCCTTGCGCGAACGAGGTTGGGTAGCCGAGTCCCCGAGCGTGGTACTTGGTTGTTCTAGGCGCGACTCTAGGGTGGGTGAGGACTGGGCGGGTTAGAGTAAGCGCATCACTCCTGCCTGGCCCGTCGGGTCAGTCGCATGGCGAGTCCTGGGCATGCTCTCATACTTGGCGTTTTCCCTAGTCGCTCGCGCTGAACTGGTCGTCAGTCCCAGAGCGTGGTACTTGGCCGTTCGAGTCGCTGTGTCGAGGATGCGGAGGATCATGGTCGCTGTGAGGAGCGAAGGCAGTTGTCTTGGCCCGTTAAGCCAGTCGAGCTAGGCGACTCCAATGGGGCTCCGGGTAGGCGTTTTTCGTGGACGTTACGAGGCCTGGGGTAACCCAGTGCCCTCGTAGCGCACCACTTAGCCGCGCCGATCGCTGTACCAGAGGTTGACTCCTGCAGTTAGCTTGGTGCTGTTATTACGAGTGCGAATGGCACAAGACACGGAGAGTAGACACAATTTGTGTAACCAATATGTTTTATTTCATAGCGACTGGAGGATACATATGTCGAGTAGAACTTCCGTAGGAGGTTTACATTCCATGGCCGCTTGACGTCGAGTTTTCCGTCTCCGCGGACGTCGGTGAGGTAGTAGGCATCGTTGCCGAGTACTCGCCCTATGGCGAATGGTCCCTCCCACGGGGGGAGAGCTTGTGCATGCCCTTCTTGTCTTGGATGAGGCGTAGTACCAGGTCGCCTTCCTGGAAGGTGCGAGTTTTCACCCGCCGGCTATGGTAGCGGTGGAGTCCTTGCTCGTAGATGGCAGTGCGAGAGCGAGCTAGGTCGCGTTCCTCGTCGAGTTGATCGACTCCGTCCTGACGTGCGAGTTCGTTCGCCGCCTCCGTCTAGTGGACGACCATTGGCGAGTCATGATCGAGGTCGGTGGGCATAACTGCCTCGGCGCCATACACCATGAAGAAGGGGGTGAACCCTGTCGACCTGTTGACTGAGGTCCGGATACCCCAGATGACGGAGGGTATCTCCTCGACCCAGCACCCGGCAGTGCCCTCGAGCGGTACTTGGAGCCGCGGCTTCAGGCCATGGAGGATGCTCTGGTTGGCCCGTTCCGCCTGGCCGTTGGACTCCGGGTGGGCGACTGATGCGAGGTCGAGCCGGATGTGCTGTTCCTCGCAGAACTCGGCCATGGCTCCTTTGGCGAAGTTGGTGCCGTTGTCCGTGATGATGCTGTTTGGGAACCCGTAGCGATATATGAGCTCGCGTAGGAATTTGGTGGCGGTCTTCCGTCGCATTTTCGGACTGGCTTGGCCTCCACCCACTTTGTGAATTTGTCGACCGCGACCAGGAGGTGGGTGAAGCCGGAGGGGGCCTTTTTGAAAGGGCCTACCATGTCCATACCCCACACGGCGAATGGCCAGGTGACGGGGATTGTCTTGAGCGCTGAGCTCGGCACGTGTGTCTGGTTGGCGTACTTCTGGCACCCGGCGCACCGCTGGACAATGTCGACGGCATCGGCGTGTGCGGTAGGCCAGTAGAAGCCGTGCCGCATAGCCTTTGCGACCAGAGAGCGGGCTCCGGCGTGGTGGCCGCAGTCGCCGGAGTGGATGTCGTGGAGGATTTTGCGTCCTTCGGCGGGTTGGACGCAGCGTTGGAACACGCCGGTCACGCTGCGCTTGTGGAGCTCGCCGTCGATGATGGTGAAGGATTTGCATCGACGTGCAACCATCCGGGCGTCTGTCTCGTCTGCCGGCAAGGTGCCATCCTCCAGGTAGGCGATGTACGGCTTGGTCCAGTCGTCTGGCTCGGCGATGAGTGCGACCAGGGCTGCCTCTGGTTGCAGCGGGACTCCGATGTCGATCTCCCTTGGGCGAGAGACTGACGGCTTGGTGATCGTGTCGAGGAAGACGCCGGCGGGTGGTGCGAGTCGAGCCGACCCGATGCGAGAGAGTGCGTCGGCCTCCTCGTTGTTCCACCTGTCGATCCACTCAACGGAGTAGCCTGCGAAATGTCCACGCAGCTTGTCTACTGCTTGGCAGTATGCCTCCATGGTGGGAGAGATGGCGTTGCAAGTACCAGCGACTTGCCCAGCGACGAGGTCGGAGTCTCCGTAGCAACGTAGGCGGTTGACATTCATCTCCTTGGCAGCTCGCATGCCGTGGAGTAGTGCCTCGTACTCGGCCATGTTGTTGGTGCAGGGGGTGAAGTCGAGGAAGAGGACGTAGCGGAGCTTGTCGCCCTTCGGGGAAGTCAACACGATCCCTGCTCCTGCACCGTCCGCGTTCTTGGAGCCGTCAAAGTGCGGGCTCCAGTAGTGGAGGTATGGCAGCTTTTCCGGCTGCTGGGCCTCTTCCCAATCGGCGATGAAGTCCGCGAGAGCCTGCGACTTGATCGCTTTTCGTGGCTCATACTTGATGTTGTGGACGCCGATTTCGACGGCCCACTTGGCGACTCGCCCGGTCGCCTCTCGGTTGCGGATGATGTCCTGCAATGGTGCTGAGGAGACGACCGTGATCGGGTGCTCCTGGAAGTAGTGCGGCAGTCGCCGCTGTGCTCTGAAGACTGCGTATACCAGTTTCTGGTATTGAGGGTACCGCTGGCGCGACTCGGTGAGGACCTCGCTGATATAGTACATCGGTCGTTGTACCAGGCGCTCCTTTCCTTCCTCCGGCCGCTCGACAACCATGACGACGCTGACAACGCGCTCGAAAGCCGTGACGTAGACCAGCATGGGTTCTTTGTCGACGGGGGCGGCGAGTAGCGGTGCTGCGAGTAGCACCTTCTTGAGGTCGCGGAGTGCGTCGTCCGCCTCCTTGTCCCACTAGAAGGTGGGGTTCTTTAGCATCAGGCGGTATAGGCGCATCGCCTTTTTGCCCAATCGGGGGATGAAGCGGCTGAGAGCCGCGACTCGCCCGGCCAGCTTCTGGACGTCGCGCAGGCACTCGGGTTTGCCGAGTCGAGCGATCGTGTAGATCTTGGTGGGGTTCGCCTCGATCCCGCGCTTGGAGACGACGTACCCCAGTTGCCCTGCTGGTACACCGAAGGTGCATTTGCCTGGGTTTAGCTTTATCTTGTATTTCCGCAGGTTGGCGAATGTTTCCGCCAGGTCGGCGAGTAGATCGCCCTAGCGAGTGGACTTCACTACCACGTCGTCGATGTAGACGTGGATATTGCGGCCAATTTGGCTCGCAAGGCATTCCTGCATGCACCGCTGGTAGGTCGCACCGGCATTCTTGAGGCCGAATGTCATGGCGGTGTACCAGAAAGCTCCAAATGGCGTGATGAACACCGTCTTTTCCTCGTCCTCGACAGCCATCTTGATATGGTTGTACCCAGAGTAGGCGTCGAGGAAGCATAGCGACTCCGAGCCCGCGGTGGAGTCGATTATTTGGTCGATCCGCGGGAGGACGAATTGCTCCTTCGGGCAGGCGTTGTTTAAGTTTGTGTAGTCGATACACATCCTCCAGGTCCCATTTTCTTCTCGACCAGGACTGGTTTTGCCAGCCACTTGGAGTATTTGATTGGCCGGATGAATCCTGCAGCGAGTAGACGCTGCACTTCCTCGGTGATGTCTCGGCGGCGCTTTTCATTGAAGGGCCGCAGCGACTGCTTGACGGGTCGCACTTTGGGGTCGGCGTTGAGTTTGTGCTCAGCGAGTTCCCTAGGGACACCAGGCATGTTAGAGGGCTTCCATGCGAAGATGTCCCTATTCTCACGGAGGAACTCGATGAGCGCGCCTTCCTATGCTGGCTCATGCCTGTCCCGATCGTCACCGTCTGGCTAGAGTCGCCTGGGACCAGCTCGACGGTGCGGGTGTGCGTCGTTGCCTCGAAGGATGAGGTGTTGGTGCCCTCTGAATTGGGCTTCTTGAGTATGGTGGGGTCGTCGTTGTTGACCCCGCTCGCGTACTTGGCAAGCTCGTCGGCGCGGCGTCGGCTAGTTCGGCTCCTCTGGCCTTGCACTCGGCGGCCATGTTGGGGTCGCCGTTGATGGTGATGACGCCGCGCGGCCCGGGGAGCTTCATCGCGTTGTACGCGTATTGGGGCGCTGCCATGAACTTGGCGAACGCCTGGCGCCCCAGGACGCAGTGGTAGGGGATGTCGAACGGTACCAGCTCGAAGACGATCCGCTTGGTGCGGAAGTTTGCTGGTGTGCCGAAGGTGACTAGCAGCGTGACCTTGCCGATCGGGTACGCCTTCCGACCAGGGACGATGCCGTGGAACGTGGTGTAGGCCGTCTCGACCATCGACTGCGGGAGCCGCAGTCGCCTGAAGGTGTCCAGGTACAGGATGTTGATGGAGCTGCCGCCGTCCATCAATGTCTTGGGGAGCCAGTAGTCTCCCACCTTAGGCTTGACCACTAGGGCGACTCGGCCTGGGTACTCGATGCGTGGCGAGTGGTCCTGGCGGCTCCAGGTGATGGGCTGCTCCGACCAGTTGAGGAACTGGGAACATCCACCTGGGCCACCATGTTGATGGCGACGGCGCGGGCGATGACCTTCTTCTCGCGCTTCGTGTTGAAGCCTGTGAAGGTGTGGAGCGAGCCGGCCACACTGCCGAATTTTCCGCCGTTTGGCGGGTTGTTGTCGGGGTCCTCCCGCGCTCGCCGTGCCTTCTCGATCTCCTTGAGAGAGTGGAAGTCGGCGGTAGTGTGCATGGCGGGCTTCCCTTCCCTGCTGTGAAACGCACAAGGCTGTTTAAGGAGGCCGCGGGGTCGAACCTTGGTTTCGCCTTGTAGTTGCCGCCGTCGCGGCGTTGCCCTCCGTCGCGGGGGAAGCTCTTGGGCTCGCGCTGCGCGTGCCCGGCGTTGGCGGCGAAGTCGACTCGCCCGTCACTGCGGCGTTTGCCGGTGAGGTGAGTGTTGCTGTAGCGTAGGTCGGACCGTAGTCCGTTGTCGTTGTCGTTCGTGCGACGTTGACCTCCCGACTCGTCGTCGGTTTCCTGGTTGGGATCTTCCTCCGCGTATCTCTTGGCGATCTCGAGGAGGTCTGGTATGTTGTTGAGTGTGCGGTATGCTCGTTTGAGCTTGGCGACCAAGGGCTCGTAGCGACACGAGGTCTTGAAGCAGTGGATTGCGGTGTCCGGGTGGATACCGGCCCCGTTGTACCATAGCTCTTGCCACCGTTGGACCCAGCTTCGGGTCGACTCGCGGGGTCCCTGGACGCATCGCTCCAGGTCCTCGATTGTGGTGGCGCGGGTGTAGGAACCCTCGAAGTGCCTCGCGAAGGCATCACACATCTCTTCCCAGGAGTCGATGCTATCCGGAAGGAGAGTGTTGATCCACTGCCTGCATGCTCCCTCCATCATCAGGGGGAGGTAGCGGGCAGCTAGCAGGTCGGTGTGGCCTGCGATCCCCATCTCCATGAGGTAGGTGTCCAGCCACACGGAGGGGTCGTACGAAGGGTCGTACTTCTCTATTTCCTTCGGCGCTTTGAAGTTCGCTGGGTATTTTTCGCCTCGGATCATCGGGCCGAAGCATCGGGGCCCGAGTCGGCTTAGCGACCCCATCGGCTCGCCGTCGCGGCCATTGGTTAGGGTGTGTCGCAGGTCGTCGGGCTGGCGTGCGCGCCAGCTCTGGTTGTTGATGATGTGGGTGCGGGCGTCGACGGGCTGACCATTGGCGGCGACGAAGTTGGTCGCTGGCCTAGGGTCGTTGGTGGAGAGTGCCGCGTTCGCGGGTCGGTGTTGGAGCTGCAGTGGTTCGGGCGGTGGATAGTTGAGGGTGTTTGCCGCCACTGGACGGCCGCTTGAGGCCGCTCTGCTGCCCGATGAACGCGAGTACATACGCCCCTGTGAGTCGACGCCTGCATTTTGCTGCTCGACTGCCTTTGCGAGCAGGGCCTTGACATACTGGATCTGTAGGGCGCCATCGCTGGTGTCCGTGATGTTGTCGGCCGCTGCTTGACCTGCCACGAGGTTGTCCATCGGGGTGGAGAACAGTGGTAGGCCGTTCGCGTCTCGCTCCCGTGAGGAGACCACTATCCGCGGCTGGTCCCTGGGGGGTGCGCAGTTGGGTGGAGGTGGGGCGCCCATCGCCGTCGACCCTGGTGGGGGCCGGGTGCTTCCTCCTGGTGGCGCGTTCTCGCAGATCGCACGCTCGGCCACGCTGGCCAGGTCGTTCTCGTCGTCGAAGTTCAGGGCGCGCCCCTGGACGGTCGGGTTCAAGCGCGACCTGATTCGTTGTGCGTGGTAACGCGACAGCTCCTGCGCCGTCACTTGCTCGAGGCGAAATTTTTCGCGCTTGACTTGATCCTTGCGGACTGCCTCCGCTAGCTTCAGGCGGAGTTCCTCGACCTTCGTTGCCATGGCGTTAGGAGGGATCGAGGTGGAGAAGGGATCCTCCGGCGGATCGGTGCTAGTCGCCATGTAGGTCGCGGCGTGGCGACCGGTCCCGTCGCGGAGATCGGCGGAGTTTTACGACTCGGAGTCGAAGTCGAAGATCCCAAGGATGGAAGGATCCTCGAAGTCTCCCATGTTGGAGACCTGGGTGATGGAGCCCGCGGGTGAAGCCGCGGTGATGGATCCAGCGAGTGAAGCCGGAGTCACCGAGTCGGCGTCATCGGTGAGGGCCGCGTCTTCCGCGGCCGCGGAGTTTTCGGCCACGTTGCTATGGTCCGAGTTGTACTCAGAGGCGAGGCGATGGATTGTGCGGACCTGGCTCTCGGAGAGCCGGTCGCGTGGCGGCGACTCACGGATGCGAGCCGAGTCCTCCGAGACGATGACGTCGGTGAGGCCGACGAAGATGCTGATCGTGCCGACTGGCAAGATCATGCTGTGCGTGACGGGTCGCGCCGCTGGGACGTAGCTGCTCGGCAAGATCTGGAGAATCTCGCCGATCGCTATCATGCGGCCGGTGGCGACCGACTCGTTGATGGGCAGATTGGATCTCACCGCAGAACACCGGACAGGCCCCACGGTGGGCGCCACTGTCGTGGGAATGGTCATGGAAGATGCTGCAATCGGCAGCGAGTAGTAGAACGAAGGGCAAGGGCGGCCAGCCATCTGCAGTGCGAGATGAGGGCGGAGACACAAGGTTTTACCCAGGTTCGGCCCCCCGGAGGGTAAAGACCTACTCCTGCTAGATTGTATAATGATGGAGGTACAATGGGCCGAGCTCGACGGCTAGGCGGCGAGTCGCTTGGGTGGATGATGGAACGTACGTTTACACGCCCTGTAGGGAGGTTTATATAGACTCACCGTCCCCTAGGGTTTACATATCTCAACCGAATTAGTTAAGGTTTCGGTACTCATTTAACCTAATCCGACTGGGCCTATCTACTCTCCTGGGCCTTCAACTCCCAGTCGCTTGGATCCACGCCAGGTCTTGATCCAGTCGCCGTCTTGCAGGCCCACTCGCGAGTTCCTGGGCCAGTCGGAAACGTCCTGCTAGGTATACCCCGGTAGGCATATCCCCATCAAGGGATAAATATTTGAATTAGCACATTTCTAGTCACATAAAAATATTGATTTTGGTTTAGAAATGAATTTTGAGTAAAACCCTTGGGAAATGATGTGATTCATACCTTATGACCCTAAACACCAAGTTTTGTGAATTAAAAACTTATTTGATGAACCTTATAAAATCATTACTTTGCTAAAAGATATTTTCAACTACATAAAATATCACCTTAGCATAATATTTGGTTTATGGGATAAAACCTTTTGCAAATGGTTTTACCACTTTTGTAAATGACCAATGTGAGCTTGTAAATGTTTAGAGCCTAGTAGAAACCACTTTTGCAAATAAAACTATCTTTGACATGCTTGCATGCATTGCCTTGTTTCCATTATTTTATGTGTGATAAATTGTTTGAATGCTAGTTGAATTTGTGTTGCTTGATTGAATTGTAGTGAAGTTAGAAGAGTGTGATATTTGCAAGATCAAGAAGTGAACTATTTTCAAGTGACACTATCATCCAAGTCCTACTATTTTCACTACACTTAGTGGTATTTTTGTAGTATGCATGATAGGGCTACTATGTTATTATGCTATGCTATGTCCTATTAGGAAATCCATCTTCCTTAGTGAAAACATCATAGTTGTAGTATGCTTAGGCCTACTATAGACTTGGGATGGAATACATGATATGATTATATGAAGTGTTGGAAAAGTATATGTTTTATATAATAAAAGAAGTACTCAATGAACCACCTCGGTGGAATGAGGATACTCAATTTTGGACAACGTGGCAACAAAGGGAACCATGTTTATATGGCTATCTTTTTATATGTGCACTAGAAGAAGACCACCCAGAGACTTAGAGATTGAATATGTTTCTCGTACAGTGGCTTCCGTGTACAGCGACATGCTAAATGGGCTCTGGCTTAGTAAACTACATAGTGGAAGACCCATGCATTGGCATCTTCAGGTTAACTAGAATTGTGTGTGGAAATATATCCCTACATTGGTGCCTGGTAGACAAGCTAGCATTGTGTATTGGGAGGACTTCTATGGAAAGACTTTGTCACATTCTCGATCTTCCGGTACTCCATTTGGTGATTACTTATCCAGCGGCCACTGGTGGCGTCAGGACGAGATTGTGTCATGTGGGTAAAGTGTACAACTTCTGCAGAAGATCAAATTCTAAGTACTTAGCCGTGTCCCTGGTTATTGACAACTCTGAGCAACTAAGGCCTGAAGCTATGGAAGATCTCGACATTCCAAATTCTCAAAGTTAAAACTTGATAGTGACAACAAGGGATTAGAAGCACTTGGAGTTTTCCAAGTAGTTCAGAAATATTTGACAAAAGATCAAAACTATTTTGAAAAGATAGGATAAAACTATATTGCTTTCTGCAAAAGAGCCTAAACCCTACTGAGCCAAATATGCATGTAATGATAGGATCCACTTACTTATACATAATAGTGAAACTTGACAATATAATTCAAATGTATTGACCCTTGTGGCTGCAACTTATTATGTTGTAGGTTTGTTTGATGTTAGTGAAGTATGTTGAATAGGATTACAAGTCTACAACCAACATGATTGCCTATGGCACTTTGAAGATGAAGGACTCCATGCTATATAGATATTCTGCTGCATTGTAATGAGATGGCCAAATAGGCTATGTAAGATGTAATGAATTATTTTATTCCTGGTTATAAAGTTGTAATATGACCTTTGTTTCTTGATATTACTTCTTAACTATGGAGGCTAGCTATTGATCCAGGGACTAGCATTGTAAACACAGGGATCTCGGCCTTATTAAAGGTTGGGAACCTTACAGATGGTATCAGAGCAATGTGTTGCCTGTAGGATTGTAACCCTAGGATTGGATAAAACCCCTTAGAAAAATAGGAGTTATATTTGTTCCAAAACTTATTTACAAATAATCTTGTAAATTCTTTCCTCAACCTTTTTGGTTTTGATTCTACACCTTTTCCTTTTCAAGTTGATGGACAAAGCCTTCACCATAACCAATGACTTCAATTTTAGTTTCACCAAGGATTTCACTAAGGACTACAAGTGAGAACCAAGAGACATTAGACTGCGTACCAAAGACATTGATATCAAGTTAAAGTATGGATCATATTGACCTATGAGGTATGATTATACTAAGTTATTTATTTCAAGAAAACTTGTTGTATCCTTCAAATCATGAGTTAAGCTCATAAGTTGTTAAGTGAACAGTTGCTTGTTGATTGGTTGATTGTTTGATTGAACATGATTGATTTGGGTTGTGTGTTAGAACTTCTTAAAGTCTATCCATCATTACTTATTCCTATCAAACCAACAGATGCCTCCCCGTCGTGCCAACCCCAACCAAAACAACAACATCACTCCTGAGATGCAGCAGATGATGACAGCTCAGACGCAAATGATGCAGATGATGACCACGTTCATACGAATCAGAATAACAACAACAACAACAACAACAATAACAACAACAACAATAAGAATAACCCTCCAGCACATGATATGCTCACCAGGTTTCTGAAGCTAAAGCCTGCAAGGTTCTCTGGAACAACTGATTCAATGTTAGCCAATGATTGGTTATGTTCGGTGAATAAGGACTTAGTGACTGTTGGCTGCATCGATGAAGAAAAAGTTAGGTTTGCAGCATTTCTGCTTGAAGGACCAGCAGCAACATGGTGGGACAACTTTCAGATCACCACTCCCCTTGAAGATGTGACTTGGGCTATTTTTGAGGATGGTTTCCGTACAGCTCACATCTCATCTGGAGTGATGCACTTGAAGAAAAAGGAATTCCACAATCTGAAACAGCGTCACCTCAGTGTGGCTGAGTACATTGAAGAATTCAACAATCTGGCACGCTATGCACCGGATGAAGTTGATACAGATGCTAAGAGGAAGGAGAAATTCCTCTAAGGACTTAATGATGAGTTGAACCTGCAGCTAGCTGTTGCCTATGTCCCAACTTATCAATCACTCTGTGACAAAGCCACCATTTTGGAAAATAAGATGAATCAAGTTGAGAACAGGAAGAGGAAGCATAAACTAAAGTATCACTCAGGATCATCACAAAAGAAGCATTCATTCAAAAAGATCAAGGAAGATTCTGAACCACATCAGTATCACCACAACAACAATGGGAATGATAATAATGGAAATGATACTGAAAATGGAGATGACCTTGGTCAGAACCAACATGACACTTTCAGGAAGAAAGATACTAGCCAGTTGCAGTGCTATAATTGTAAGGAACTTGGACACTATGCATCAGACTGTCCTGAGAAGAAAAAGAAAAAGGATGGTAGAAGATCCAATGGAAATGACTCCAATGTGACCCAGAAAGGACATGTGAATCACATTGATATGGATGGAAACTTTGAAGAGATAGAAGAAGTGGATATCAGGA
This sequence comes from Avena atlantica, assembly GCA_910589765.1. Lineage (NCBI taxonomy): Eukaryota > Viridiplantae > Streptophyta > Magnoliopsida > Poales > Poaceae > Avena > Avena atlantica. The sequence goes on from OU342736.1 coordinate 307,352,778, forward strand.
ACTAGTTAACTCAGCTGAGTCAAATAAGGATTCCTTGTCAGGATATCAAGTGTTGAACCCATAGTCAAGTGAACCATCAATGTAACCCTATGAGACTTTATTTTAAGGGTGGTAGTACCCTAGTTGCCTTGAAGCCAACTTGTAACCCTAGCCTTCCAAAATCTCGGGACGAGATTTCTTTTAAGGGTGGTAGCCTGTCACATCCCAAAATTTTCCAAATTTTGAAATGTGAAAAATAAATAAACACTTGTTGATTTTTAGGGTGAGAAGAAACTTTTTGATTCCAATTGGAAATATCAAAACCTATTTTGATCCAATAGAATCCTAAAGGGATTTAAAAAGATAATTAAATAATAAAGTTATAATAGTTGGAATCACTATTTTTGGATCTTTTAATAAAAAGATTTGGTTTTCAAAAGCAAAGGTAGAATTATAAATAAGGATTTATTAATATCCAATTTTATTTAAGTAAAGGCTTTTTCCATTTAAAGTAGAAACTAAAACTTATTAAAGTTTTTAAATAAAAATTCCAAGTGTTTTGTTTTTCAAATGAAATCTACTGAAAAGGTTTTGGTATTATTTGGATTTCAAATAGAGTTTTAAAAATAAATTAAATCCTATTTGAAATAAAGAGTAAAGGTCTATTTATTTAATTATTAATAGATCCTAAAAGAATTAAAGAATTATTTTGTTTTGGACTTTGGAATATGATGTTAAACAGAATTAAAATCAACACAAAGTTTGGTGGTGGTTTGATTTGATTTGGAGTTTGAATTGTTTGAAATAAAATCAAAACAGAAATTCCAAATCGAAAAAGAAAAAGCCTTCAGTATAAAAAAAATGAAACAAAGCAGACCCAACCCATCTGGCCCAACTAAGCCTAGTCCATCCCAACTAACTCACCCCGCAGTGAACCGTTTTTCACCGAGTAACGCACCCACTGAGTCACAGACAAGTGGACCCCACTCTTTCTCTCCCTCTCTCGCAGACAACTAGGACCCACTTACCTGTTCATCGTCATCAACCCCGCACCGGCCGTTTTCCCCCCATCCTCGCCGTTTACTGCCGCGATTAATTTCTCTTGAATTCGCGTTGATGTCTGCGTTAATCCTAGCCGTGACCACGCACACATAAATGACACACCCCTCTCTCTCTTTTCCTCCAAACTCCAGCCCCTCTCTGCCACCGGGCTGAGCGAATTGCGAGCTCAAGCCTCTCTGCTCCGACGAGCTTCTCCGGTCAATTCCGGCGCAGACCAGCCGCCCCTCGCCTCCCACTGCATGCGAGCTTGCTTCCCATCTCCTGGCGCACCTTCCCGTGTGCTCCACTCACCCGCGCGTGTCCCCTAGCGTCGGCAACCTCGACACCTGAGCGTGCGCTGCCGTCTGCCATCGCTCCGACGAACCCCTGGTAAGCTCAAAACTGCCCCAACACCTCCTGTTGATGCTCCCATGATCCCCAGGACAGTACGCGTCTAATCATGTGCTCCGTTTGCCTTAGAGCACTCGCAAACTTCGCCCCCGACGACCTCCATACGTACCCGACGCCGCTGCAAGCTCCGGCGAGCAATCGTCGCCTCTCCGGTGCGCCCCTCGACAAACAGACCGCACCTCGAGATTCACCTCAACCACACGAACACGGTGAGCTACTCCCCTGTCTCCCTTGCGTCCCGTATCGCCGGCTCCGCCGTTGCCAGAGCGTGCGCCGCCGCCAGCCGCCGCTAGCACCGCCAGTTCGTGGTCAAACGCGCTGAGTCCGTTGGATCCTAATCCTGAGGCTAAGATTAGATTTAATAGAAGAGGTATCATTGCTTCTGTGCCGCACAATTCCACTTAAATCCTAAGTCCAGTATTGCTTGATCCGTGTGAACCGGTACCGTCCAGTTAAATTGAGCCACGTGTCCAGAGACTGATTTAAAAAGAGAAATTTGTTCTATTAGATTTGCAAACTTGTAAAATTCATAACTTTAGTTCTACACGTCCAAATTTTGCAAATTTTATATCAATGGAATCAGCAAGACAAGTCCTACCCAACCATGCACTTTGTTTAATTTTTTGCTTCTGGAAAATTGGTTGAATTTGCAGAAACCGTTGTAGGCATAATTTGAATATAAAAATTGTTCTAGATATATTTTTACGGTGAAATCTTTGCAAAATGGATTTTTTTGAACCTACTGACCATAGGAACCAACTTATGTATTTAAAAATGTATTTTGTGAAGTTAAGGGATAAATATTTGAATTAGCACATTTCTAGTCACATAAAAATATTGATTTTGGTTTAGAAATGAATTTTGAGTAAAACCCTTGGGAAATGATGTGATTCAAACCTTCTGACCCTAAACACCAAGTTTTGTGAATTAAAAACTTATTTGATGAACCTTATAAAATCATTACTTTGCTAAAAGATATTTTCAACTACATAAAATATCACCTTAGCATAATATTTGGTTTATGGGATAAAACCTTTTGCAAATGGTTTTACCACTTTTGTAAATGACCAATGTGATCTTGTAAATGTTTAGAGACTTGTAGAAACCACTTTTGCAAATAAAACTATCTTTGACATGCTTGCATGCATTGCCTTGTTTCCATTGTTTTATGTGTGATAAATTGTTTGAATGCTAGTTGAATTTGTGTTGCTTGATTGAATTGTAGTGAAGTTAGAAGAGTGTGATATTTGCAAGATCAAGAAGTGAACCAACATTCTCTACTAAAAAGGCAAGTGACACTATCATCCAAGTCCTACTATTTTCACTACACTTAGTGGTATTTTTGTAGTATGCATGATAGGGCTACTATGTTATTATGCTATGCTATGCTATGTCCTATTAGGAAATCCATATTCCTTAGTGAAAACATCATAGTTGTAGTATGCTTAGGCCTGCTATAGACTTGGGATGGAATACATGATATGATTATATGAAGTGTTGGAAAAGTATATGTTTTATATAATAAAACAAGTACTCAATGAACCACCTGGGTGGAATGAGGATACTCAATTTTGGACAAGGTGGCAACAAAGGGAACCATGTTTATATGGCTATCTTTTTGTATGTGCACTAGAAGAAGACCACCCAGGGACCTAGATATTGAACACGTTTCTCGTACAGTGGCTTCCGTGTACAGCCACATGCTAAATGGGCTCTGGCTTAGTCAACTACATAGTGGAAGACCCTTGCATTGGCATCTTCAGGTTAACTAGAATTGTGTATGGAAATATATCCCTACATTGGTGCCTGGTAGACAAGCTAGCATTGTGTATTGGGAGGACTTCTATGGAAAGACTTTGTCACATTCTCGATCTGCCGGTACTCTATTTGGTGAGTACTTATCCAGCAACCACTGGTGGCATCAAGACGAGATTGTGTCATGTGGGTAAAGTGTACAACTTCTGCAGAAGATCAAATTCTAAGTACTTAGCCGTGTACCCGGTTATGGACAACTCTGAGCAACTAAGGCCTGAAGCTATGGAAGATCTCGACATTCCAATTTCTCAAAGTTAAAACTTGATGGTGACAACAAGGGATTAGAAGCACTTGGAGTTTTCCAAGTAGTTCATAAAGATTTGACAAAAGATCAAAACTATTTTGAAAATATAGGATAAAACTATATTGCTTTCTGCAAAAGAGCCTAAACCCTACTAAGCCAAATATGCATGTAATGATAGGATCCACTTACTTCTACATAATAGTGGAACTTGCCAATACAATTCAAATGTATTGACCCTTGTGGCTGCAACTTATTATGTTGCAGGTTTGTTTGATGTTAGTGAAGTTCATTGAATAGGATTACAAGTCTACAACCAACATGATTGCCTGTGGCACTTTGAAGATGAAGGACTCCATGCTATATAGATATTCTGCTGCATTGTAATGAGATATCCAAATGGGTTATGTAAGATGTAATGAATTATGTTATTCCTGGTTATAAAGTTGTAATATGACCTTTGTTTCTTGATATTACATCTTAACTATGGATGCTAGCTATTGATCCAAGGACTAGCATTGTAAACACAGGGATCTCGGCCTTATTAAAGGTTGGGAACCTTACATTATGGAATGATGAGTAAGAGACCAAATATTGTTCGGAGTCTCGGATGGGATCCGGGATATCACGAGGAGATCCGGAATGGTCCGGAGAATAAGATTCATATAAGGAAAGTCCTGTTTTGGAGTTCGGAAATGATTCCGGTGTTTTCGCCAGGAATGTTCTAGAAGGGTCTGGAAGGTCCGGCACTCCAGAGGGAAGGGTACATGCATGTGTCATGACAATGTGGAATGGTTGCATCATGTACTAGGTCACTTGGCTGGGCAATATGGAGAGAGAAATCAAATCCAAGTTTGGAAGTCAAACGCCAATTTGAAAAAGTCAAATCTGATGTTTGCTTGGTGGAGGGAGAGTAGGAAACCTACTTGGGGAGGAAGTCTCACTCCCTACACCCGCCGGCCAAGGAGGAGGAGTTGGAGGAGGACACCCTCATCCCAACCGCCTCCCTCCCACCTATACAAGGAGGGGTAGGGCTGCCCCCTACCCTCACACACAAAAACCCTAGCCCCAAGTCGCCGGCCACCTCCAAGTGCTGCCGCCGCCTAGGGCTCCTCCCAAGTCGCCGACTAGATTTTCTCAAAACCCTAGCCACTGGCTACACCACCCTCCTTGGCACCTCTAAACCCTAGATCGCCAAGGCCCCTCTCTTGCTGCACCATACTCGCTCCGGCTTAAGGCGAAGCCCTGCTAGATCTCCCCTCTACTTCTGACACCGTGCCGTCGTGCTGCCGGAATCACGAGGAGAGTGCTACAACCTCCGCTGCCTGCTGGAACAAGGAAGAGGAAGGTCTTCATCGAGTACCGAACGTGTGACCGATTGCAGGAGCGCTACCGGAATGCAGCGCTAGAAGGATCGTCTACGCGATCTTGAGATCGGCAAGTGTACAACTACATCACCCACGAGAATCTGCTCTCGTTAACCGCTTTGGATCTTCGAGGGTTAGTATTCTATCGACTCGTTTGCTACAATCTAGTAGATAGATCTTGGCTTGATCATAGATTAGATCTTGATTGTGTGTTCATGCGGTAGAATTTTTTTGTTTTCCATGCTACGAACCCCTACAGTGGTATCAGAGCCGTGTCTATATGTAGATCTGTTGCACGAGTAGAACACAATGGTCATTGTGGGCGGTGGTGCTTTATTATCATTTGCTTTTTGTGTACTTTGCATCTTGCGGTATGATGGGATGAAGCGGCCCGGGCTAACCTTACATGACATCATTCATGAGACTTGCTCCATGCTCAACATGCAACTTGTATTGCATAAGTGGCTTTGCGGGTGTATGTCTCTCCCATCACAGTAAAGATTCAATTTACAACGGGCACTTGATAGTTCAAGCATCAACATTGTGGTTCTTGTTCGTAAGTTAGAACAACACTTATTGAAAGCCCCAAACCACGTAAAATATGCAAAGAAAATTAGAGGCGTCTAACTTTGTTTTGCAGGGGTGTGCTGTGATGTGATATGGCCATGATTGTGATTATATATGATGTATGCAATGTTCCTTATTGTAAGTTGGCAACCGGCAGGAGCCATATGGTTGTCTTTAAGTTCTGTTAAGACCTGCATGTCTATTCAAAGTAGTTGTAATAGTTGAAGCTGGTGGACGACAACCATGAAACGACGCCATTGACCTTGACGCCATACCGGTGATGATGGAGATCATGTTCGTGCTTGAAGATGGAGATAGGAAGCACAACAAGAAAGGCCATATCATATCACATATTATGAATTGCATCATTGCATGTGATGTTAATCCTGTTATGCATCTTGTATTGCTTAGTTAACGACGGTAGCATTATAAGATGATCCCTAAAGCACACAATTTCACGTTTTAAGGTGTTCGTCATTAGTAAGCACCGTTGCTAAAGCTCGTTGTTTCGAAGCACCACGTGATGATCGAGTGTACTAGATTCTGCGAGTGTATATAACGTGAGCAAGCCAGATTTGCTCATGCGGAAGCTAAGGTTTGATCTTGACGATCCTAGCATGTACAGACATGGTCTCGGAACACGGAATACCGAAAGGTAAATCATGAGTCATATAGATGATATGATGAACATGATGATTGTTCTCCTTGGAAACTATATCATGTCACGTGATGATCGGACTTGGTGTAGTGAATTTGGTTCGTGTGATCACTAAAACAATGTGAGGGATATTGTTTTGAGTGGGTGTTCAACAGCAATATGATTAAAAGTTGAACACTATTTATCATAATTTAAATCAAAGTGAATTTGCATAGTTGTTGTAGTCATTGGCATCCGTTTACCACCTTGCGCTTAGTTGAGATAATAGAACTATAGAATTCTGGTTAGTTACTTTACGAACTGGTATTGTATTGTTTTGAAGTGTTAATCTAAAGTTTAAAAGTCCTATTGAAAACTTTTAGTAAGTTCCGGTTACTCCATGAAGTTTAATAATTGGTATTAAATCAAGAGTGAAAATTCCAGTGTTTGTGTATAAGTATCATGTTTGTCTCCATGATTATTGATATTCAAAAGATTGTCTTAATATCAAGGTTATTTAGGATCTGAAAGAGTTGTTTCAGAAACCATGATGTGTGGAAGATATTTTGATATCTGAAACGAAGTTTTGGTTGCAACATGATAGAGTATAATATGGCAAAAGTCATGTTCTCATATTTGATGAGAATTTGCAAAAGGTTGGAGACGCTGGTCGTCTCAATTCTCCAAAAGTTTTGGAGAGCAACATTATACTCGCAATTCACCGTTATAAGCTAGAAGTAGCTTGATCATGAATAGTTCCGTGATAAGGATGAATATTTAATATAAGTAAAATGTTTACTGCACTAAAAGATTACTAAAGAATGAAATTTGAAAGAACACCAAACATTTGATGATGGTGATATGCTTCAAAGTGCAAGTCCAAAGACATTGGTATTTAATTATACACGCTTTGGACTATGTGTCATGTGTGTGACTCCACTATTGATGTTGATAGATTCTTTCAAAACAAAAAAGGAAATACTGAAAGAGAATCTCATAAATATATGGCAGAAAAGAAAAGACTAGAATTGTCCAGCTTAGGTATATAGAGGATATACATGTTATGGCTATATTCTTTGCTTATTAAACAATGTGGTTCTTAAGTATTTGATACTGAATTTGTTGGTGTGAATCGTCATACGAAACAACACAATTCATGAACTACAATGGCCTAAGTAACTAGCAAGAGAATATGTGATGATGTTCATCAAGAACAAATAAAGTGTTGATATGTTTCTCATTAACATCAAAGCTTGCCTTCAAGATTTGTTTTATCAGGTATTATGAGAACAAAAGGGTTGTTCAATTAATTGCCGTAATCCATAAAAGATGGATGATTTACAAATCTCGTTGGATAAATCACATCCATAAAATAAGTGCTAAAAATGTCGAAAGACAATTGATTGAAAGATCACTTAGGAAGTGACATCGCCGTTTAAATTATATTGGAAAGAAAACATGAAGAAACTCCATGTGGATGAAATTTTGGAGTCTTTTGATTTTTGATCAAATGACGCTTGTGAAACTTTCCTAGAGATAATTAAAACTCCGTTCATAGGCCAAAGGGAACGGATGACTAGCTTATTGAAACTTGTACATAATGTTGTATGAAGTCCATTATGTATAGTCAAGAGCGATGGATTTCAACGTCATATGCTTTCTCCGAAAATTTGAGTGAATATATGAATATTTACTTAATAAGGATAAAGTATGAAACATTTGAAAAGTTCAAAGACTTTCAAGATGAAGTGCAAAATCATTGTAACAAGAATATAAATAGTTTATGATAAGATCATAAAGGAAGATATTTGAGTTACAAGTATAGCATAAAAACACCTAAGATTTAAGGAATCGTTCCGTAGAACACCATATGAGTATAGAACGTTCGAGATATGTAATTGAACCTTGTTTGACATGGTAAGATAAAAGGTGTAATTCATAAAACTGCCATTATATTTTAAAGATTAAAAGTTTTAGAGACTACCATTTTTCCACTGAAAAGAGCTCCATCATAATCCGTAGAATTGACACCATATAAAGTTATGGTTTAAGATAAAACCAAAGTTGTCCTTACTTAAAAATTGGTATGCTATGCATAAGAAAGATGTTTGCATCCAAAATCGGATGAACATATCTTTGTATGTTATTTTGAATAATAGTTAAGTATTCCTCCATAACACCGAAGACAAAAGTGTTTGTCGCTTAGAACGTCAAGTTTCTTTGAGAAGGAATTTTCCGTGAAAAGTTAAGTGGGAGGATAATAGAACTTTGATAAGGTTAAAAGAACCTTAGCTATATGTTCAAAGTTGCACAGCGCCGAAAAGTGTTCCGGAGGCAGCAATAATGCTCATGGCTCACGTGCCTCAAAGGTTGTGGTCACAGAGGTATAAGTTCCTATTGAAACAAGTAGGTCGGGTAAACAATCAAATACCAATATTTGAGAGTTAAATCATTATTTGACAATAATGATCTGACTACATGCAAAGAAGCGATGATGGGCCCTGACTCCGTCAAATGGCTTGAAGCCATAAAATCTGTGATAGTTCCATATACGAGAGATCAAGCTTTGAACTTGAAAGACCCTCTGGAAAGGTACAAGACCTTACAGTCATATTTGGATCTATAAAGAAATAGACATGGATGTTTCACATCTATGAAATTATCGACATGTCGGGAAAGAGTTCACGACAATATTCAAAGAGTTGACTATGACAAGATCTGATCTTTCATTAAGCGATATTTAGTCTAGACGGATTAATGTAGCAATCACGACACATAATTTTGTTATGTGTTGAATAAACAAAACAAGTTCTTCTAATAGAATGGTTACCTCGGATGTGTGCATGACATGGTCCAAAGGGTTTTGTTAATTCAAAGGATGCTAAAAGCATATGCAAACTTCAATGGTTGAAGTAAGCATCGCGGAGTTGGAATTTTCACTGTGATAAAACTGCTAAAAAAGTTTAATTTCATCGGAGACGATGAAGATGCTTACATTTGCAAGAAATTAAGTGGGAGTGCTAAGACATGTTTCTAATACATTATGTGGAAGACATATTGTTGATTGGAAATGATGTATCTTTCTATTAACACAAGATAAGAATTTCATCTAGATGAAAGGCTTAGGCAGAACCCGAATATTTGGCATCAATATCTATATGGATAAATCGTGACACAAATATGGTTGTGCCAGAAGTACATAGATGAGATATTGAATGAGTTCAATATAGAAACTACAAGAAAGGTTCTTGTTGCACAGGAAGGATTGAATAAAGATTTAAGTATTTTTGATACTTGATAGATACAATCACAAAGAGTATTTTATCAATCATGCTGTGATGTGTAAAAATCCAGAAATGTCCTATGCTCTAAATGTTATGAGCGTATACCAGAATGATTCATAAGATGATTATTGGATGATAGTAAAGATATTCTTATGATCTTTTAAAAGAACTAAGAATATATTATTTTGTAGAAGTGACAAATAGATGGTTAGTTCATTGTAAAAGTATTACATTGATACTAGTTTTGTCACGAAGTACAAATTAAGTTTATCTCAATCTAAACTAAGGGTGGCACAATGTGATGGAAAGTAAGTTCCATAATGGATTTGTATGAGTTCAAAAGTTAAGACATTATGACAGATACTACAACAAAAGGCTAAGTATATGACTGGTATTATAGTAGCAAAAGAGGGCATTTGTGTCAAGTAGTTTGGTATCAAACTAGGTGTAGTTCATAGCAGGATAGTACTATGAATATATATTGTACGACAATATTATCAACATGTTTTAACCCCAAGGAACTAAAGGTGTCACCGAAGGACCAAATTTATACAAAGCCATATCATTAGAGAATGAGTGATGCGTAGAGACGCAAAGACATGCAATTACACACGGACCTGAAAGTGTCGGATCCGGAGATCAGTTGACCACTAGCAATCGTGTAAATACAACACTAGAAAGCCATAGGTCTTGAATGCACAAAGGTTTGAAACTAGATTATTGACTCTAGTGCAAGTGGGAGACTATTGGAGATATGCCCAAGAGGCAATAATAAAGTGGTTATTATCATATCTTCATACTTATGATAAATGTTTACATACCATGCTATAATTGTATTAAACGGAAACATTAATACTTGTGTGATTTGTAAACATAAAAGAGTCCCTAGTAAAGCCTCTTGTTAAACTAGCTTTTTGGTTAATATATGATCATGGTTTCCTGATCATGAACATAGAGATGTTATTAACAACAGGGTCATATCGTTAGGAGAATGATGTGATGGACATACTCCTATAGTTAAGCATAGCATAAAGATCAAGTCATTTAATATAGTTCATTTGCTATAAGCTTTCTGATACATAGTAACCTAATTCCTTCGACCATGAGATCATGTTAATCACCATCACCGGAAGGATGCTTTGATGACATCAGAGACCACACCGTAACTGGGTGGCTATAAAGGTGGCATTGAGTGTTCGAAAAGTATGGGTTGAGGCACATGGATCAAGAGTGGGATTTGTCCATCCATATGACAGATAGATATACTTTGGGCCCTCTCGGTGGAATGTCATCCAATTAGCTTGCAAGCATGTGACTGTCTCACAAGGGATCACATATCACGGGAATGAGAAAAGAGTACTTATCAGTAACGAGGTCGAACTAGATATGCAGAGATACTGACGATCAAAACCTCGGATAAGTAAACTATCTTGAGACAAAGGGAAATTGGTATCATATGTAAGTGGTTCATTCGATCGCAAAGTAATCATAGAAATATGTGGGATCCATATGAATTTCTAGATTCCTCTATTGGTTATTGATCGGAGAAGTGTCTCGGTTATGTCCGCATAATTCACGAACCATAGGGAGACACACTTAAGGATTCGATGTTGTTGTGTAGTTATGGAATGATGAGTAAGAGACCGAATGTTGTTCGGAGTCTCGGATGGGATCCGTGATATCACAAGGAGATCCGGAATGGTCCGGAGAATAGGATTCATATAAGGAAAGTCTTGTCTCGGAGTTCGGAAATGATTCCGGTGTTTTCGCCAGGAATGTTCTAGAAGGGTCTAGAAGGTCCGGCACTCCGGAGGGGAAGGGTACATGGATGTGTCATGACAATGTGGAATGGTTGCATCATGTACTAGGTAACTTGCCTGGGAAATATGGAGAGAGAAATCAAATCCAAGTTTGAAAGTCAAACGCCAATTTGAAAAAGTCAAATCTGAAGTTTGCTTGGTGGAGGGAGAGTAGGAAACCTACTTGGGGAGGAAGTCCCACTCCCTCCACCCTCCGGCCAAGGAGGAGGAGTTGGAGGAGGACTCCCTCCTCCCAACCGCCTCCCTCCCACCTATATAAGGAGGGGTAGGGCTGCCCCCTACCCTCACACACAAAAACCCTAGCCCCAAGTCGCCGGACACCTCCAAGTGTTGCCGCCGCCTAGGGCTCCTCCCAAGTCGCCGACTAGGGTTTATCCAAACCCTAGCCGCCGGCTACACCACCCTCCTTAGAGCCTCTAAACACTAGATCACCAAGGCCCCTCTCTTGCTCCACCATACTCGCTTCGGCTTAAGGCGAAGCCCTGCGAGATCTCCCCTCTACTTCTGACACCATGTCGTCGTGCTGCCGGAATCACGAGGAGAGTGCTACCACCTCCGTTGCCTGCTAGAACAAGGGAGAGGAAGGTCTTCATCGAGTACCGAACGTGTGACCGACTATGGGAGCGCTGCCGGAACGCAGCTCCGGAAGGATCGTCTATGCGATCTTGAGATCGGCAAGTGTACGACTACATCACCCACCAGAATCTGCTCTCGTTAACCACTTTGGATCTTCGAGGGTTAGTATTCTATCGACTCGTTGCTACAATATAGTAGATAGATCTTGGCTTGATCATAGATTAGATCTTGATTGTGTGTTCATGCAGTAGAATTTTTTTTTCCATGCTACGAACCCCTACACATTACACCCAAGTGATTCATTCACATAGTTATTTTATTAAGCAAAACACAAGTCATAGACTTAGAAATATTTCATAGCATGAATAATCCACCCTTGTTTTATACTAGCTAGGCTAAGCATGTAGTAGCAAGAATCTTAACTTAGGGAAAATTCTACTAAGACATCATCTAATAGGATTTCCCAAGGCATAGCTTATACTTAGAAATTTCCATGCAAGTCCTACTCAAAATATCAGTAATGCATAGTCAAAATAATAGGACAAAATATATGAAGCACCACTTGAATTTTTAGTAGAGAATATAGATACACTCCTTGATCTTGCATTTGTCACACTCTTCAAAGTTCACTACAATTCAATGAAGGCACAAATTCAAAACTAGCATTCAAACAATTCACCACATAAAATAATAAAAACAAAGCAATGCATGCAAGTTAGTGGCAAATTATTCTCTAATAAGGTTATAAACATTTCAAAACACCTAATGGTCATTTATAAAAGTGGCAAAACCATTTAAAAACAAGTTAGTGAAAATAACCCTTTTAAATCATTTTTGTTTTGCTAGAAATGATTTTATTCAAAGGAATAATTTCTAGTGTTAGACAAATATGTTTTTAAACACAAATGTTAGTGTTTATAGTCAAAGTGTTTAAAAATAATCCATTTGTAAAAGATTTCACTCAAAAGTATTTTTTAAATCATAGCAACATTTTTGTTTCACTAGAAATGCTTTTATTCAAAGGAATAATTCCTTGTGTTAGACAAATTCATTTCTAAATCCTAATGATAGTATTTAGGGCTAGAGAGTTCAAAACAAACCATTTTCAAAAAAAAAACTCAAAAATCATTTTTAGAATAAATTTTATATCCAAAATAGCCCTAATAATGTTTCTTCAAAAACATCTAATTTTTTAGGAGAAAAATACTAAACTAAGGGCATAGTTACAAAGTTTACATTTTTATTAATCCAATGATATAAAGTTTGTAATTTTTGGTCAAACAAAACAAAAGTTATAGATGTTACAAAATCAAACCACTAATATATTTGTTTCTGTTTTTAAAGCAAAAGCTAGGCTACGTGTCATGTTCTTATTGGCTGATACCGATTCGTTTGGATCAAGCAATACAGGCCGTCAGATCTAATTGAAATCGCGCGGTGTAAATTACTCGATACCCTTTCGATTTAAGATCGAAAAATCATAATCAACCAATCTGCATCCAATGGTCCAGAGCATGTTGACCACAGATGGGCGGCATGGCCTGGCATCTGCGGTGGCGGTGGCTCTATCAGCGGTGGTCCGGTGCAACTAGGAAGCGAGGGAGAGGGAGGAGGGCATTACCAGGTTCGCAGTTTGTTGCTGATGCTCAACATGGTCATTGTTGGTAGAGGGGCGCACGGGTTCGACGTCGATTCCTCATCGGAGTTGCCAACTGGATCAGGCAGGCGCGGTCATTGACGGGGGCGAGGCTACGATGCACGCCAAAGAAAAATAAGGACGACATTAGATGTGCATGGGGACGGTGAATGCACGAGTATCATTTAGAGAGAAGGGGCGACCGGGGCTTACAGGGAGAACTCGCCGGAGTCGAGGCAGTCCATGGTGGAGCTCAGACAAAGACAAAGCTGATCTTCTAGGGCGCGCGCGTGCAAGCAAAGGCCACTAGCAGATGCGTGAGGCGATGGCGAGCAAGCTCGTGTGATCCAGAGGCAAGGGGGAGGTCGGGGTTGGCCAGAATTGTTACGGAAGCTCGCCGGAGAGAGTGAGGTTCAAGCGGAACATTAGGGCAGCCTAGGGGCGGAAATGGAGTGGGGTTTGAGGGGAAAGAGCAAGGAGAGGTGGGCGATTAGTAGGGCATGGTCACTGGAGAGGATTAATCCCGCATTCAAACAAATTGAAGCCGCGAATTCATCACTTGAAATGGCCCGGGAGAGGGGGAGGAACTGGTCTCCCGGGGACGACACGTGACGTGGTGGTGGGGCCGGGGCGTTAGTGGGTGATTTCTTTTCCTTTTTCTATTCCTGATTTTTTTCATTTGATTTAAATGATTTAAACATTTGTTTGAATTCAAATCTTTATCAAACCTTTTCAGTCGTTTAATGATGTTTATTAATGTGTTTAAAATTCCATTTTTAGAATATTTCAAATATTCTTTTATGGTTTAATAATTCATTTAAATTAGGTCTTTTGTCTTTATTTAAATAATTTGAATATGGTTCCAAATCATATTGTTTTATTTAATTAATATTTTATTCCTTTTAAGTTAATTAGACAACCTTTAATCCATTTTGGCAATTTCAATTATTTTTCTCATGATTTAATTAATCATTTATTATTAGGGATTTTGTCTTCATTTAAATTGAATATGGTTTAATCCCATATAATTTTATTTAAATAATCTTTATTCCCTTATTTTTATTTGGATTATCTTTATTCCATTTTCTTATGGATTTGGCCAAGATTTAATTTGTCTTTTAAATATCTCTTATTTATTTAATTCTTTCTTTATCTTGTAAAATCCATATCTTTTTATTTATAGATCCAAAATTGATGATTCCAATTGGTATAATTTTATTTAATATTTATTTATATTTTTAAATCCATTTAGGATCACTTTGCTAACAATTTGGTATGGATTTTAGCTAGGAGCTTTATTAGCCTTGGAAATTATTTTCCTTTTATCTTATTAAATTCATAAGTTTTTATCCATTGCTCCAAATTAAGTGAAACCAATTTCCATGGTTTTATAATATTTTTTTACCATTTTTGATCATTTATAAATGTTTGTTGCTGAATTTTTATATGGAACAAATACATAGTCTTAGAGAGATCTTGAAAATGATTTCTTTCATTAGGGTTTTTTGTTTATTTTTCCCAAGTGTTTAAATTTCAAGATACATTCATTGATGAATGCGTTTCACTTGGTTGAAATTTTTTTGGATGCCCTTTTCATTCAAATTTTGTTCAAGAAGGGTTTTGATGTTTCCATTTAGAAGCAAAAAGTTTCTTTTCACCCTAAATTTCAACAATTGTTTCTTTTGTTTATTTATTTTTCACGTTTCAAAATTTGGAAAATTTTGGGATGTGATAGGCTACCACCCTTAAAAGGATCTCGTCCCGAGATTCAGGAAGGCTAGAGGTTACAAGTTGGCTTCAAGGCAACTAGGGTACTACCACCCTTAAAATATTTTCAACTAGATTACATCTTGGCTTACTTGAGATCTTGATGTAACTTTTCTGGACAGTTGTTTGCATAGTGTCCTTTGTTTCCACACTTGAAACATGTGACAAGGTTGATGTCTCTCATAGGTTTGCTTGTCTTTTCTTTCTTCTTTTCTGGATAATGTGATGCATAATGGCCTAGCTCTTTGCATTTGTGGCACATCACTTGGATAATATCCTTCTTCTTCTTGGGTATCTCCAAAGCTAGGAGGGCTCTTAGTTCATGTTCCTCATAGTTCACCACAAATGTGGGAAAACTTCCTCAGTTCTTTGAACGATTCCTAGGATAACGTCCATGTTTCCTCTTTTGTCCACCATGGTGGGTTACAATGTATGGAGGTGCATACTGAGACTTGACTTTGTATTCATCATTCTTGGTATGGAGGTTCCCAAACATTTGATGTTTCCATCTTGTTTAATTTGTTGAACTATAGGATAGATGGGGCATTGGATAGGAACATGATCATTTCCTTCACACAAGAAACAAGTAACTTGAGATGTGGGGTATTGTCTAGTTGGATGTTTCACTTCACAATTAGGGCATTGGTCCATGTGCTCTTTGTGAGTGTGTCCTATGTCTCCAGAGATTTTGCAAGCTTGAGTTCCTTCTATAATATCATCCTTGATATCATTGTTGTCACAATATCTTTGGGAAGGGTTGCTTATCATGTTGATCATCTGATTGGTCATCCTTTGCAACAATTGGGATTGGGTTTCCAAGAATTTTTGTATGGTTGGGTCTAACTCAATGTTGTTGGATAAAAAATGAGTTGTCACTTGATTCAACTAGCTTGGGTTGCTAGCAGTTGTTCTTTCATGTGCATCTCTTGGTTGTTGTTGTTGTTGTCACCATCCTTGATGTTAGAGTTGTGGTCTCTTGGAGAAGTCATCTGTTTGGGTTGGATTGGGATTAGAATAGGCAGAAGATTTATAGAGAAGAAGTCTACTCACACACAAAAATTCACAGAAGGAAATGTGCAAGAAATCACAAATATGCATTCCAATCAAACAACAAGGCTCAAGCATATTTTTGGCAACAAAATATTTTTGCTACACCACATAAGTTGGTGTGATCAATAAATCGATCTAAACTAAACAGTAGTATGGTGGTACAGCTATGGATAATCTCATGTGAACCCCATTCTTCTTAGTTGTTTCTTCATGAATAAGATGATGGTATCCTTGGAAGAAATTCTTGCATCTTGATCACAAGCTCAAAGGTGATGATGGTTCCTTCTAGGTTATGTTACCTTAATCTCCAAGTCTTGAGTAATATTTCTTGTCCCACTTGTAGTCCTTAGTGATGTACAAGTTGAAGTCCTTGGTGAATCTAAAGTTGAAGTCATTGGTGATGTTGAAGTCTTTGCTCATGTTGAAGTTTTTGTCCATCAAGTTGAAAAGGAAGAGATGTAGAATCAAAACAAAAAGGTTGAGGGAAGAATCAACAAGATTGTTTGTAAATAAGTTTGAACAAATACAACTCGTATTTTTTTAAGGGGTTTTGTCCAATCCTAGGGTTTACAATCCTATAGGCAACACAATGCTCTGATACCATCTGTAGAGGTCCCAACCTGATAAGGTAGATATCCCTGTGTTTATAATGCTAGTCCCTAGATCAATAGCTAGCATCCATAGTTTAAGATGTAATATCAAGAAACAAAGGTCATATTACAACTTATAACCAGGAATAACATAACTCATTACATCTTACATAGCTCATTTGGCTATCTCATTACAATGCAGCAAATATAACTATATAGCATGGAGTCCTTCAACTTCAAGTGCCACAGGCAATCATGTTGGTTATAGACTTGTAATCCCTACTCAACAAACTTCACTAACATCAAACAAACCTGCAACATAATAAGTTACAGCGGGTCAATACATTTGAATTGTATTGGCAAGTGATACTATGGTAGAGTAGTGGTATCTAACATCTATATGCATTGGGCTAAGTGTAGCTGAGGGTTGCTTTTCTCAAAAAAAGGTTTTCCTTATTAGTTGAAAACACTAAGTTTTTGTTTGTCAAAAATCACCCAAGGAACTACCAATAGAAATTGGTGAAACTTTACCCTTGTTCAACCACAAGTTTTTAACTTAAAAATTGGGATGAGGAGATCCTTGATAGCTTCAATGTCTTGATGCTCAAATTGTCCATTGTCAGGGACACGGCTAAGTACTTAGGTTTTACTCTCTCGAGAGGTGGTGCACTTTCCCCACAAGACACGACATGCATCGAGACAAGATCTTTCAGAAGCCTTCCCTTAGACCAAATGGACGTGTTCCATCCTATCACCCTACCACCTTCTGTCCATCCGGCTAAGTTATTGCAACCTATATGATCCAGGCAGAGCTCATATTGCCATGTGGCTGTACTAGAAGCTTCTCAACACTTGACATCTCAAATCTCTTTGTTCCTGGATGGCTTTCCACAAGTGCGATACACAAGCTAGCCATCCACTGGGCCTTGTGTAACCACTCAACATAAACCATTCATACTATTCCACCAAGGTGATTCATTCACATAGTTGTTTTATTAGGCAAAACACAAGTCCTAGACTTAGAAATATTTCATAGCATGAATAATCCACCCTTGTTTTATACTAGCTAGGCTAAGCATGGTAGTATCAAGAATCTTAACTTAGGGAAAATTCTACTAAGACATCATCTAATAGGATTTCCCACGGCATAGCTTATACTTAGAAATTTCCATGCAAGTCCTACTCAAAATATCACTAATGCATAATCAAAATAGTAGGACAAAATATATGAAGCACCACTAGCATTTTTAGTAGAGAATATAGATACACTCCTTGATCTTGCAATTGTCACACTCTTCAAAGTTCACTACAATTCAATGAAGGCACAAATTCAAAACTAGCATTCAAACAATTCACCACATAAAATAATAAAAACAAAGCAATGCATGCAAAAGATTGTTTTATTGGTAAAGTGTTTTCTAATAAGGTTATAAACATTTCATAACACCTAATGGTCATTTATAAAAGTGGCAAAACCATTTAAAAACAAGTTAGTGAAAATAACCCTTTTAAATCATTTTTGTTTTGCTAGAAATGATTTTATTCAAAAGAATAATTTCTAGTGTTAGCCAAATATGTTTTTAAACACAAAGGTTAGTGTTTATGGTCAGAGTATTTAAAACTAATCCATTTGTAAAAGATTTCACTCAAAAGTCATTTTTAAATCATAGCGACATTTTTGTTTCACTAGAAATGCTTTTATTCAAAGGAATAATTCCTTGTGTTAGCCAAATTCATTTCTAAATCCAAATGTTAGTGTTTAGGGTCATATAGTTCAAAACAAACCATTTTCAAAAGATTTTACTCAAAAAGCATTTTTAGAATAAATTTATATCCAAAATAGCCCTAATAATGTTTCTGCAAAAACAACTAATTTTCAGAATCAAAATACTAAACTAAGGGCAAATTTGCAAAGTTTACATTTTTCTGAATCCAATGATATAAAGTTTGTAATATTTGGCCAAACGGAACAAAAGTTATAGATTTTAAAAAATCAAACCACTAATAGATTTGTTTCTGTTTTTAAAACAAAAGCTAGGCTATGTGTCCTGTTCTTATTGACCGATACCGATTCGTTCGGATCAAGCAATACATGCCGTAAAATTTAATTGAAATCGCACGGTGAAAATTAATCGATACCCTTTTGATTTAAGATCTAATCCTAACCAACCGATCTGCATCCAATGGTCCAGAGCACGCTAACCATAGATGGGCGGCGCTGCCTGGCGTCTGTGGCGGCGGCAGCTCTGTCAGCGGTGGTCAGGCACAACTAGGAAGCGAGGGAGAGGGAGGATGGCATTACCAGGTTCGTAGCGTGTTGCTGATGCTCAACGTGGTCGTCGTTGGTCGAGGGGCGCACGGGTTCGACATCGATTGCTCACCGGAGTTGCCAACTGGCTCGGGAACGCACGGTCGTCGATGGGGGCGAGGCTACTATGCACGCCAAAGCAAAATAAGGACGACGTTAGATGCGCACGGGGACGATGAATGCACCAGTATCATCTAGAGAGAAGGGGGTGGTCGGGGCTTACGGGGAGAACTCGCCAGAGCCGAGGAAGTCCACGGTGGCGCTCAGACAAAGACTAAGCCGAGCTTCTAGGGAGCGTGCATGCAATAAAAGGCCACTGGCAGATGCGCGAGGCGAATGCGAGTAAGCTCATGTGAGCTAGAGGCAAGGGGGAGGTCGGGGTTGGCCGGAATTGTCACGGAAGCTCGCCGGAGATAGTGAGGTTCAAGCGGAAAATTAGGACAGCCTAGGGGCGAAAAGGGAGTGGGGTTTGAGGGGAAGAGCGAGGAGAGTTGGGAGATTAGTAGGGCGTGGTCGCTAGAGAGGATTAATCCCGCATTCAAACAAATTGAAGCCGCGAATTCATCGCTGGAAACGGCCGAGGAGAGGGAGAGGAACTAGTCTCGCGGGGACGATGACGTGACGTGGAGGTGGGGCCGGGGCGTCAGTGGGTGAGGGGGTACGCATGTAAGTGAGAAAGAACGGCTCGCGAGGAGAGAGAGGGGGTGCCGGGTGGGCTGCGCTGTTGGGCTGGGCTGGGGTAGGTTAGTGTCACATCCCAAAATTTTCCAAATTTTGTAATGTGAAAAATAAAGAAACAAAATAAATAATTGTTGAAAATTAGGGTGAAAAGAAACTTTTTATTTCTAAATGGAAACTTAAAAGCTCATCTTGAACAAACTTTGGTTAATGTTTGAATTCAACTAAAATTCAAAATCAAGTAAAATGCATTCTTCATAAATGCATCTGGAAAATTTAAACACTTGGAAAATAAACCCAAACCCTAAAACCCTAATGGAAGGAAAACATTTCCAAGTTATATCTAAGCCTATGGATTGGATCCATATAAAATTTGTCAACAAATATTTATAAATAATCAAGAATGACAAATAAAAATATTATAAAACCATAGAAACTGATTTCATTCAATTTGGAACCATAGATAAAATCTTATGAATTTAATAAGATAAGGAAATTGAATTTCCAAAGCTAATAAAGCACCTATCTAGAAATCCATTCCAAATGGTGAGCAAATAATCCTAAAGACATTTAAAAGGATAAACAAATATTAAATAAATTGGAATCACCAAGTTTGGATCTATAAATAAAAAGATATGGATTTTATAAGATAAAGAAAGAAATATTAAATGAGGAATATTTAAAGACCAACTTAAATCTTGGCCTAATCCATAAGCAAAAGGAATAAACATAATCCAAGTTCAAATGAAATAAATGGATAAATAATATTGAAACAAAATAAAAGGGCATTAACCAAATTCTATTTCTATTGAATAAAGACAAAATCCCTATTAAGAAATGATTAATTAAATCATGGGGAAATAGTATTTAGAATTTACCCAAGTGGAATAAGAGTTGTTAAATTAACTTAAATGAGATCAAAGATATCAACTAAATAAAATTTATGGAATTAAAACCATGTTTAATTCCATTGGAATAAAGACAATTACCCAATTTAAATGATTAATAAATCATATTAAAAATATTCCAAATAATTCAAGGTGAATTATTTGACACCCTAATAAATAAATAAAACCTATTGAAAAAGGTTTGGTAAAAATTTGAATTCAAATAAGAGTTGGAATCTTATTTAAAATCTTATTTTAATAAAGACAAGTGCCCTTTTTAAATAAAATATAAACCATAAAAAGAATAAAAGAATTATTCTAAATTTAACTTCAGAATGTATTATTAATCAGTATTTGAATACACACAAAGTTTGGTTGAAGTTTGAAATCAAATTGTTGTTTGAAATGATTAAACAAAAATCAAACAGATAAATAGGAAAAGAAAATGAAAAACAAACCCAGTACAAAAAAATGAAACAAGCAGCCAGCCCAACTAACCTAGCCCAACAGGCCCTTTAGTCCACTCCCTCTCTCCCACGAGAAAGCGTTTCACACCCGAAACTTGACCCGTGCAGTCACTGACTAGCAGGCCCCACACCCTCTCTCTCTCGTAGACAACCAGGACCCACCTATTGTTCATCGTCTCCACCCTGCGACCAGTACTTCACCATTTCTGCATTGATCTCGCGGGAGTAATTCACGTCAATACAGCGAGTAATTCCTGTCATCAATCACGCTCGATAAATCCCCTCTCTCTTCTCTCTCTTTCCCCTCAAACCCCGCTGCCAGCGAGCCACCAGGCTGCCTCAAATTTACCTTGCACCGTCGCGGCCTCCGACAAACTCCGACGATGATTCCGGCCACTCCTCGCCGCGCCTTGCTCTCTCGACCACACGAGCATGTTCCCCATTGCCCCTGCACCTCTTAGCATATTCAGTTTGCCCGCGCGCGCCTCATATGCTCGGCTACAACCAAGGCTGAGCATCGCCGCCGTGTGCCTCTGCTCTGTCGATCTTCCCCGGTGAGTACTGGCCGCCCTTCTTCCTCTCGTGGATGCATGCTTGATCACCGACCCCGAAAGAATCTAACGCAGTTGTTATTTTGCCTTCCCGTGGCCTGTAGCCTCGCCAACTACGATGACCAGAGCGTGCCCGACGCTGTGCAGACTCCGGCGAGTAATCGTCAACGTCTCTGTGCTCCCCTTGGCCAACCAAAGCAATGATGAGAACCAGCGCTTCACGGCAAACACGGTGAGAACATACACCCTCCCCCTCCTTTCCTGGAATAGCCAGAACGCAATCACCAGAGCCACACTGCCGCCGACCACCATCATAGCACCGCCCAGTTCTTGGCAAAGCGTTAGGAGCCGTTCGATCTAGATCCGAGTGACGCGATAGATTGACTTATCAAAGAGGTATGGAGCGATCTGTGTCGCACGATTGTCATTAGATCCAACGCACCACACTGCGTGATCCACGTGAACCGTTATTAGCCAATAAAGACTTGACGCGTGGCACTGTGTTGTTTTAAAAGCCAGAAACATTTCTATTAGTTGATTGATTTTGTAAATTGCATAACTTTTGATCCACACGTCCAATTTTTGAAAATTTTATATCAATGGAATCAGAAAGACAAACCCTATCCAACCATGCACTTTGTTTAGTAAATTTCTTCCGTTAACTTGGTTGTTTTTGCAGAAACTTGTGTAGGCATATTTTGAATATAAAATTCATTCTAAAATTATTTTTGTGATAAAACCTTTGGCCAATGGATTGTTTTGAACCTACTAACCATAGAAACCAACTTGTGGATTCAAAAACATATTTTGTGAAGCAAAAGAATAAATCCTTGAATTAAAGCATTTCTAGTCAAATAATAATGTTGTTTATATGTTGAAAATACTTTTTGGAGAAAAACCTTTGGGAAATGTTTTGATTTAAACTCTCTGACCCTAAACACCAAGTTTTAGAATTAAAAATGTATTTGGTGAACCCTATAAATATTGTTGCTTTGCTAAAGGCATTTTCAACCACATAAAATATTGATTTGGTTTAAAAATGATTTATAGGTAAAATATTTTGCAAATGGTTTTGCCACTTATATAAAATGACCAATAGGTGTTTTAGGATGTTTATAACCTATTATAAACCACTTTTCCAAATAAAACAATTTTTGGCATGCTTGCATACATTGTTTTGTTTCTATTATTTTATGTGATGACTTGCTTGAATGGTAGATTGAATCTTTGCTTGCTTGATTGAATTGTAGTGGAATTTGAAGAGTGTGATCATTGCAAGATCAAGGAGTGAACTTATAATCTCTACCAAAAAGGCAAGTGATGCTTCATACTTTTGTCCCATTATTTTCACTATGCATTAGTGATATTTCTTAAGTAGGACTTGCATGGAATTTTTGCTAAGTGTAAACTATGCCATGGGAAATCCTAGTAGATGAAACCTTAGTAGAAATTTCCTAAGTTATGATTCCTACTACTATCATGCTTAGCTTAGCTAGTAGAAAACAAGGGTGGAATATATTGATACTATGGAATATTTCTAAGTCAAGGACTTGTGTTTTGTTTAATAAAACAACTAAGTGAATGAATCACCTAGGTGGAATGGAAGGAATGGTTTGTGTTGAGTGGTTACACAAGGCCCATTTCTATGGTTTACCTTGTGTATCTCACTTGTGGATGGCCACCCAGGAACAAAGAGATTTGAGATGTCAAATGTTGAGAAGCTTCAAGTGCAGCCACTTGGCATTATGGGCTCTGCCTGGATGATATAGGTTGCAATAACTTAGCAAAATGGATAGTTGGTGGTAGGGGATGATAGGTTGGAACGCGTCCATTCTGGTCTAAGGGAAGGCTTCTGAAAGATCTTGTCTTGGTGAAACCAAGTCTTGTGGGGAAAGTGCACCACCTCTGGAGAATTTGAGCATCAAGGCTTCTGAAAGATCTTGTCTTGGTGAAACCAAGTACTTAGCCATGTCCCTGGTAAAGGACAATTTGAGCATCAAGACATGGAAGCTATCAAGAATCTCCTCATCCCAATTTCTAAATAAAAACTTGTGGTTGAACAAGGGTTGAAGGATCACCAATTTCTATTGGGAGATGCCTTGGGTGATTTTGTCAAGCAAAAACTTAGTGTTTTCAACTGATAAGGAAAATCTATTTTGAGCAAAGCAAGCCTAAGCTCCACTTGTCCAAATGCATAAAGATGATAGACTCCACTATACTACCATAGTATCACTTGCCAATACAATTCAAATGTATTGACCCTTGTGGCTGTAACTTATTATGTTGCAGGTTTGTTTGATGTTAGTGAAGTGTGTTGATTAGGATTACAAGTCTACAACCAACATGTCTGCCTTTGGCACTTTGAAGATGAAGGACCCCATGCTATAGTTATATTCTGCTGCATTGTAATGAGATAGCCAAATGAGCTATGTAAGATGTAATAAATTATTTTATTCCTTGTTATAAAGTTGTATTATGACCTTTGTTTCTTGATATTACATCTTAACTGTGGATGCTAGCTATTGATCCAGGGACTAGCATTGTAAACACATGGATCTCTACCTTATTAAAGGTTGGGACCTCTACAGATGGTATCAGAGCACTGTGTTGCCTGTAGGATTGTAAACCTAGGACTGGACAAAACCCCTTAGAAAAGTAGGAGTTATATTTGTTCCAAAACATATTTGCAAACAAATCATGTAAACTCTTTTCTCAACCATTTTGGTTTTGATTCTACATCTTGTCTATTTTCAACTTGATGGATAAAGACTTCAACATGAGAAAAGACTTCAACATGAGCAAAGGACTTCACCAACTCAAGTGACTTCAACCTTAGTATCAACAAGGACTTCAACTTGGATATCACTAAGGACTACAAGTGAGACAAGAAATATTACTCAAGACTTGAAGACTAAGGAAACAAAACTTAGAAGGAACCATCATCACCTTTGAAGTTTTGTGACCAAGATGCAAGAAATTCTCCAAGGATACAAAGATATTGATCAAGAAGAATCAACCAAGAAGGATGGAATGATCTCAAGTGAACCATATAGTTGTACCACCGTGTTTAGTTTAAATTAAACCCACCAACTTATGTGGTGTAGCAAAAATATTTTATTGCCTAAAAATGTGCTTGAAACTTGTTGTTTGAGTGGAATGTTTGTTTGTGAATGTTTGCACATTGCTTGTGTAAATTGTGATGTGAGTGATTAGAATTAATTCCTTAGGAATCTTTTGCCTATTCTAATAACAATCCAACCCAAACAGATGACTACTCCAAGGAACTCCAACATCAAGGATGGCAACAACAACAACCAAGAGATCAACATGAGAGAACTCATAGTAACCCAAACCCAGTTGAACCAAGTGACAACTCAATTTTGGGCCAACAACAATGATTTAGACCCAACCATACAAAAGTTTTTGGAAACCCAAACCCAATTGTTGCATAGGATGACAAGTCAAATGATCAACATGGGTGACAACACTTCCCAAGGAGTTTGTGATAACAATGATGTCAAGGATGATATTCTAGAAGGAACCCAAGCTTGCAATATTTGTGGAGACAAGGATCACACTTCCAAAGAGCATGAAGATCAATGCCCCAATTGTGAAGAGAAACATCCAACTAATCAATGACCCACATCTCAAGCTACTTGTTTCCTATGTGAAGGAAATAATCATGTCCCTATCCAATGCCCCAATCTATTCCATAGTTCAACAAAGGAAACAAGGTAGAGTGCATCAACAGATTGGAAACCCCCATGAAGACAAAGGAAAATCTCAGCTTGCACCTCCATGCAATATGACTCAAATTGATGGACCAAAGAGGATACATATGTATTACCCACGGAAAAGATTAAGGAGACCAGGAAACTTTCCCACCTTTGAGGTGAGATATGAAGAGCATGAACTAGAAGCACTCCTAGCTTTGGAAAAACCCAAGAAGAAGAAGGACAAAAGTTAAGTGCAGTGTTGCCATGCAAATAGATGGGGCACTATGCAATGAACGTCCAGAGAAGAATAAGAAGTATAAGGAAATCAACCAAGTATGGTTCAACAACTGCAAAGAGCTAGGCCATTATGTGTCAACTTGTCCACAGAAGATACGTGAAGAACTCAATCTTGTCACATGTTACAATTCTGGTGATCAAGGACATTATGCAAGCAATTGTCCAGAAAAGATGAAGCACAAGATAAACAAGCCCATGAAGGATCTCATCCTTGTCACATGTTTCAAGTGTGGAAACAAAGGACACTATGCAGATGTTTGCCCAAAGAGGTTTCAACAAGATCCCAAGCAAGCCAAGATGTAATCTAGTTGGAAAATTTTTAAGGGTGGTGTCAACACCCGATTTTTTAATCCCAGATGCCTGTTATGCCATACATCGCAATCCCAGGATTACCATTTTTGTGAGACATAACAGAATTGGATACCATAGTACATCATCCATTACAAACCGTACATAAGTTCTTACACAAATAGGGATCTCATGATCCAGTTCTTAATACAACTTCAAGCAGCGGAATACATAATAATAACGGTAGCATAGGCGAAGCTCCATCTTCGGGGTCACAGGCAATGCTGACGATGGGAGATGATCCTAGTTGTCGTAACCTTCCTGGGGTCCATCCTCCAGGTACTCCTCTTCATAGTCTGGCCACGGGAATAGCCAGGGACAAAGCCATGAGTACTCTTTAAGTACTCGCAAACTAATACTAACAAGTGGAAGGGGTTTTTGATAATAGGACACTAGGCTGTAGGGTTGTTTCGCAAGCAGCCAGATTTACCTCTACTAAGTTCAAAAATAAGAGCAGCTAGTCACATTTTTATAACACCTAAGTGGGAACTTGTAGTTCATATCACAACTCTGTTGTGGTCAAGAAAAAATCTCAATTAATTTCACAAGTCATTTTGAAAACATCTGACGGGGGAACAGTA
The DNA here is from genome assembly GCA_910589765.1 of Avena atlantica. Classification (NCBI taxonomy): domain Eukaryota; kingdom Viridiplantae; phylum Streptophyta; class Magnoliopsida; order Poales; family Poaceae; genus Avena; species Avena atlantica. The sequence continues at coordinate 307,379,392 of OU342736.1, forward strand.
TGGCCACTCCAACTGTCCATAACCGCGAACGCGGCTATTCGAATAGTTTGACACTCTGCAAAGATTGTACACTTTCACCACAACATTCGATACATCCGTCAGGAACAAATCCTGAATTCACCATACTAAGTATGCGGATAATCAATCCTAACCTTTCAATTACACGCCCTAGTATAAGCACCTCTCCTGTGAGTTTGGCCTCCCAACCATGACCAACTGTCATCTTGGATACTGCACAGGTGGACAATCTTCACAAGGTAGTTTCAGCTCAGACCTTGTCCATGAGGGAACTAATACTAAGGTATATAAGTTTCCAGTCAAGCCCTACCCAATCTTCGGGTATTGTGGTTGTACGGTAAAAAATGGAATGGTATCACATCCAGACAACCATCAGTTTTATAAAGGGCTAAGGCTCATGCCTCAACATTTTCATCACCAAAATCATCTGGTGTTTGGAAACACATGTCAAAACATCTCAGTAGAATGATCCATCATTCTAAGGTTTTCATAACCATTTTTACCAAGTATTCCCATCTAAAGTTGATCAAGTTTTATGCTAAGCACTAGCATCTACAAGTGGGGGTAAGTACTAATGAGGGGTGGTAAACTAGTGGAGTCAACTAAGTTCAATCTCATGCCTTAGGATGACATCAAGATTATCTAGCTTAGGCCAAATTTTATGATCTTTATGCAACCTTCAAATATCTTTCTAGTATCTACACTTCACTGAAGTAAAATCTAAGTAATAGCTTTGATAAATAAATAAAGTAAAAAGCTTGTAAGTAAAAACTAGGATTGGTTTATCAAGTGGGTAGGATCATCTATGCTTAAGGCATATAGTTGGCATGGTGACAAGCAAGTATTGGCTTGCACAATATCAGTATAAGCTTGCTAAATTGCAAGTGTTAGCTTGCATAGGTCAACTTGATTAGTAAAGCTTGCCTTGTGCAGAGCAGTGGTTGGAGTTCTCCTCGGCTTCTTCTTCGTAGAATCCTCCTTCCTCCTCGTATCCTTGGTCGATACTAGCGTCTATAAATAAATACGATGTACACAATCACCAAACAATACTTAACTACTTGCAATCATCACACAAAAGGGTCCTATAGATGATCTAGCATCATCACTAACATTACAAGATTAAAGCTTGGTTTAATTCCTTTTATTTTTAGAAAAGTAATTTCTACTCATTGAAAAACTACTTAAGATTTAATATTCTCCAAACCAAACATGGGATCATGTTGACACATGTCATCACCACATATTTTAGTCCATGGGAATGTGATTTAAAGTGGTGTCACAATTTAATAAGGTTTTACCCTTTTATTTTAATTAAATAAAGTGACTAGAAATGCCTATGTAGCATTCTTTTATTACTTCAACATTATTTCTCTAAGTAAACCTATATATTTTTATGTATTCTGAAAGGTATGGTTAAATGTGATTTTTGAGAGTTGGAATCAACTCAAAAGCTATTACGATTTTAATTTGAAAAATATTTGAATGCAGAAAAGCTTCTGCCTTGTTATTTTTACCAAGGATGACTACAGATCCAAATGACTTGAATCCAACGGGCTTGGATTCAGCATTCCCAGACCTTTCTAAAAAAATTGGTTTCATTCAATTTGGTTCACTGAATTGACCTGGGTTGATTTTTGAAACTGGGTACAGAAGTGTGTTTGAAATAAAATGGAAAAGGTTAAATTCAAATAATTGGGCTGCGCGGGAAGTGATACTGGGATGGCCTTCTAAGCACAGTGCTTACGCACGCTGGTTAAGTGACTGTCCCCACGCGTCAGTGAGACGAGGGGGTGCGAAGAGGTATGGGGCGATGTGGTGCGTTCGACCTGGTTCTAATCCAACGGCTGAGGGTCATCGTCGACGTTGGGCAACGCCGGCGAGACAGAAACCTAGCGCGGCCAGTGAGGGTCGTTGGGGGCTCACCAAGGTTCAGGCGAGGGTCGGCGAGGCGGGCGAATGATAAAGTCGACGACAACGAACCTCCTGGTACCGGAAGCTTCTCCTGGGGCGGCTCCAATCGCTGGCCCCCTTCTTCTCCAGCAGCGGCAGACTCCGGTGAAATTCCGGCGAAGTGCTACTCGCCTTGCTCCGGGAACGGGGTGGCACAATCAGTGAGGAGAGGGGAGTGAGATGGTGTGCTCAATTCGGCTAGGGGTGGCCTCTATTTATAGTCGTGACGACGAGACCGAACGGGATGGGAAGACGATGGTGGCGACATGGCTACGGGCTGCTAGAGGCATGGCCGGCGGTGGAGATCACTTGGTGGTCTTCTGGCGATGCTCTACGTTTTAATGCGCGTGTATGGGCAGTGTAGTTTGGTCTGGAACGCGCGATGCTCTGCACGGCAGAGGCGACGTCTTTGACGGTGAGCGGTGGTTGTGCGTCATGGGGCGACGAACGGTGATGTCTGGCGGTCTCCTGTGTCGGTGGCGATCATGTATGCACGCGGCGAGGAAGGCGCGTGGTCCGTGGGCGTCGGTCGAGTGTGGCGCTCTGGCGCATGCTCGGCATAGTTGCTGGCAAGCTGGGCGCGGTCCGTGCTTGTGGTCCAGGGTTTGGCAACGCTCGCGGCTGGGACAGGGAGTGGCGGTGGACGGTGGGCTGCCTCCTAGACAAGGTTGGCACGGCTAAATCTCCTCCTAGCTTGTCGTCTCCACTGGGGTGGCATGGTGAGCTTCGGCTGTTCATCATTGATGTCATTGCTGTAACATCCCAAAAATACTAAACTTGGATCATCAAACTCTAATCATCAAATTTAGGGTTAACAAAAACTTTTCTAAATAAAATTATGAAAGCATGCATGGTGTATGCATTTCTTTTGGAATTCTTTTGAACCAACTTGTTTGTGTGTTCCTTTCCTTGTAAATGGATGCTTAGGTGAAATAAACATTATCTAAACAATTCCCAAACTTTTCTCAAAGACAAGTAAATCAAAACAAATAAAATAAGGGAATGGTCATTTTGACCAATTTAACTCCCATGCCTACTTTGGCTGTCTCAAACTTTTAGAACTTAACAGAAACTTTTCTGGATCTTTGCACCCCTTGATTGTACTCATAACAAAGTATCAAGGCCCACTTTGTGATCATCCAGAAACATTCAAATGCATAGTTTAAATGATAATTCAAAATTGAACCTTTATCATATGGGAAGATCCCACTTTTTCAAAAACCACTCAAACAAGCTCAACTTTCAAAACCCAAGCATCTGCAGACTCACCAGCACCAACCAAGCACACCCACCAAAAATATTTTCAAAATTCAAAACTTGAATTCTCGCGGCCATTTAATCAAACACATTGCAGACACAAATCATTAAAATCTTAAACACTATTGTGAGCAGTGATTGAAGCCTAACTTGTCCCCTCTCTAGCTCACAACCATCTCAGTAGATCATCTAGCAAGTTAAACCAAGCACTACACTCACTGTAAGCTGGGCAATGACATCAATGGTGAACAGCCGAAGCTCAACATGCCACCCCAGTGGAGACAGCAAGCTAGGAGGAGATTTAGCCATGCCATCCTTGTCTAAGAGGTAGCCCACTGTCCATCGCCACTCCCTGTCCCAGCCGCGAGCATTGCCAAACCCTGAACCACACGCACGGACCGTGCCCAGCTCGCCAGCAACCATGCCGAGCATGCGCTAGAGCGCCACCCTCGACCGAAGCCCACAGACCGTGCGCCGCCCTCGCCGCGTGCATACATGATCGCCACCAACCCAGGAGACCGCCAGACATCCCCGTTTGCCACCCCATGCCTCACAGCCACCACTCGCCGTCGAAGACGCCGCCTATGCCGCACAGAGCATCGCGCGTTCCAGACCAAACCGCACTGCCCCTACGTGCGCATTAAAGCCGTAGAGCATCGCCAGGAGACCACCAAGCGATCGCCACCGCCGGCCATGCCTCTAGCAGCCCGTAGCCATGTCGCCACCGCCTCCTTCCCATCCTGTTCGGTCTCGTCGTCGCGACTATATATAGAGGACATCCCCAGCCGAATTGAACACACCATCTCACTCCCCTCTCCTCACTGATCGTGCCACCCCGTTCCCGGAGCAAGGCGAGCAGCACTTCGCTGGAAATTCACCGGAGCCTGCCGCTGCTGGAGAAGAAGGGGGCCAGCAATTGGAGCCGCCCCAAGAGAAGATGTCGGTACCAGGAGGTTCGCCGTCGTCGACTTCGTCGTTCGCCCGCCTCGCCGACCCTCGCCTGAAATCCGGTGAGCCCCCGACGACCCCCACTGGCCGCGCTAGGTTTCTGTCTCGCCGGCGTTGCCCAACGTCGACGATGACCCTCAGCCATTGGATTAGAACCAGATCGAACGGGCCACATCGCCCCATACCGCTTCGCACCCCCTATCTCACTGACGCGTGGGGACATTGTAACACCCCGTCCACTCCTGGGCCCGGGGGGTGTCACTCCTGGCAGCTTAATAGGATATCTAGACTGGCCCCACAGACTAACACTAGTCTTTTCTGTGCACTTTGTCCTCACTCGTGCGCACCCGGTTACCCACTTCCCGGTCAGTCACCCATCCTAGAATTGCTCTAGGCCAAGCACGCTTAACCTTAGAGTTCTTTTCGAATGAGCTTCCGGAAAAGAAGTTGCAACTTGTTGATATGGGTATCCTATCAATCCTATTAAGCCATGTGCCTGGATCTCACATACACCCACCCTTTAGAAGATCGATGCCCTCATCGATCAAGCACACCCCAGGAACGTCCCCGCTTGGCACGCGTCTGTGCGTCCAGTGCCGGCACATGTGCCATGCCGTATCCACTCCGGGCCACACGCGCCATGCTCCACATGTCCCGCCACTGACCCGCACACACCCGTGTAATCGCAAGGGTCGGCTCTGATACCACTTGTAACACCCCGTCCACTCCTGGGCCCGGGGGGTGTCACTCCTGGCAGCTTAATAGGATATCTAGACTGGCCCCACAGACTAAAACTAGTCTTTTCTGTGCACTTTGTCCTCACTCGTGCGCACCCGGTTATCCACTTCCCGGTCGGTCACCCATCCTAGAATTGCTCTAGGCCAAGCACGCTTAACCTTAGAGTTCTTTTCGAATGAGCTTCCGGAAAAGAAGTTGCAACTTGTTGATATGGGTATCCTATCAATCCTATTAAGCCATGTGCCTGGATCTCACATACTTAACCAGCCCGCGTAAGCGCTGTGCTTAGCAGGCCGGCCCAGTATCACTTCCCGCGCAGCCCAATTATTTGAATTTAACCTTTTCCATTTTATTTCAAACACACTTGTGTACCTAGTTTCAAAAATCAACCCAGGTCGATTCATTGAACCAAATTGAATGAAACCAATTTTGTTAGAAAGTTCCGGGAATGCTGAATCCAAGCCCGTTGGATTCAAGTCATTTGGATCTATAGATCTTCCTTGGTAAAAATAACAAGGCAGAAGCTTTTCTGCATTCAAACATTTTTCAAATTAAAACCATAATAGCTTTTGAGTTGATTCCAGCTCTCAAAAATCGCATTAAACCATACCTTTCAGAATATATAAAAATATATAGGTTTACTTACAGAAATAATGTTCAAGTAATAAAAGAATGCCACATAAGCATTTCTAGTCACTTTATTTAATTAAAAATAAAAGGTTAAACCTTATTAAATTGTGACACCACTTTAAATCACATTCCCATGGACTAAAATATGTGGTGATGACATGTGTCAACATGATCCCATGTTTGGTTTGGAGAATATTAAATCTTACGTAGTTTTTCAATGAGTAGAAATTACTTTTCTAAAAATAATAGGAATTAAACCAAGCTTTAATCTTGTAATGTTAGTGATGATGCTAGATCATCTATAGGACCCTTTTGTGTGATGATTGCAAGTAGTTAAGTATTGTTTGGTGATTGTGTACATCGTATTTATTTATAGATGCTAGTACGGACCAAGGATACGAGGAGGAAGGAGGATTCTACGAAGAAGAAGCCAAGGAGAACTTCAACCACTGCTTTGCACAAGGAAAGCTAACACTTGCAAGATACTTTACCTATGCAAGCCTAATACTACTAGTGGAATGTGCAAGCTAACACTGGCAATGTAGCAAGCTTATACTAATACTGTGCAAGCCAATACTTGCTTGTCACCATGCCAACTATATGCCCTAAGCATAGATGATCCTACCCACTTGATAAACCAATTCTAGTTTTTACTTACAAGCTTTATACTTTATTTCTTTATCAAAGCTATTACTTAGAGTTTACTTAAGTGAACTGTAGATACTAGAAAGATATTTGAATGTTGCATAAAGAGCATAAAATTTGGCCTAAGCTAGATAATCTTGATGTCCTCCTAAGGCATGAGATTGAACTTAGTTGACACTCTACTAGTTTACCACCCCTCATTAGTGCTTACCCCCACTTGTAGATGCTAGTGCTAAGCATAAAACTTGATCAACTTTAGATGGGAATACTTGTGGAAAAATGGTTATGAAAACCTTGGAATGATGGATCATTCTATTGAAATGTTTTGCATGTGTTTGCAAACACCATATGATTTTTGTGATGAAAATGTTGAGGCATGAGCCTTAGCCCTATATAAAACTGCTGGTTGTCTGGATGCGATACCATTCCAATTTTATCGTACAACCACAATACCCGAGAATTGGGTAGGGCTTGACTGGAAACTTATATACCTTAGTATTAGTTCCCTCGCGGCCAAGGTATGAGATGAGGCTATGTTGTGAAGATTGTCCACCTATGCAGTACCCAAGATGACAGTTGGTCATGGTTGGGAGGCCAAAATCACAGGAGAGGTGCTTATACTAGGGCGTGTAATTGAAAGGTTAGGATTGATTATCCGCATACTGAGTATGGTGAATTCAAGATTTGTTCCTGACGGATGTATCGAATGTTGTGGTGAAAGTGTACAATCTCTGTAGAGTGTCAAACTATTCGAATAGCCGCGTCCGCGGTTATGGACAGTTGGAGTGGCCATACTGTTCCCCCGTTAGATGTTTTCAAAAGACTTGTGAAATGAATTGAGACTTTGACTTGACCACAACAGGGTTGTGATATGAAATACAAGTTCCTACTTAGGAGTTACAAAAGTGTGACTAGCTTCTCTTGCTTCTGAACTAGTAAAGATAAATCTGGCTTCTTGCAAAAAACCCTAGAGCCTAGTGTCCTATTATCACAACCCCTTTCACTTGTTAGTATTAGTTTGCGAGTACTTAAAGAGTACTCATGGCTTTGTCCCTGGCTATTCCCATGGCCAGACTATGAAGAGGAGTACCTGGAGGATGGACCCTTGGAGGGTTACGACAACTAGGATCATCTCCCATCGTCAGCATTGCCTGTGACCCCGAAGATGGAGCTTCGCCTACGCTACCGTTATTATTACGTATTCCGTTGCTTGAGTAGTATTAAGAACTGGATCATGAGATCCTTATTTGTGTAAGACCTTATGTACGGTTTGTAATGGATGATGTACTACGGTATCCAATTCTGTTATGTCTCGCAAAAATGGTAATCCTGGGATTGCGATGTATGTCATAACAGGCATCTAGGATTAAAAATCCGGGTGTTGACAAGTTGGTATCAGAGCCATCCTGACCATAGGAGACCCTAGTTAGACTGGACGTTTGAATAAAAAACTTAGTTTCAAAACCAAAGGAAGCAAATATTTACAAAAACTTATTCTCATTCTTATCCCTTTGATTCTTTCATAAAAATTCATGTTCCTCAAAAAATCTTGCAAAATACATAAAATTTTGACACATGATCACTCTACTAACTTACTCATCCTGTATTCTTATAGATGGACGTGAAGTACAGCAAGTTTTATCAGTTGGGGAATGGAGGAGACCTTATCTTTGAGAGGGATTTGGACCAGCTTTCGGAACTTCTAGAGCGTCCGCACCCCGAGTTCTTCGGAGCTCAGCTCAATGATCAAGGAGGAGAAGATCTGCAGTGGCTAATTGTTGCAAGTCTCCTAGGAAATATTGAACCTCCCACTGCGGAAGGAATTCAGTTTACCTTACGAGAGAACAACTGGCTCGATGGACTTGCCAGGGCCATGCAGGAAGCTCTTTCCCGTCTGTGTGGGCAAAGCATCAACCAGATCAAGGGTACTCGCTTTGATTTTTTCCCAAGGCTTGATGCTAATGGACAACCACTGGAAGCCCCATACCATCCCGAGCTGAAGACTCAGTTGGACCACCTCATATTCATGATGTACGATCGTCAGCAGGAGTTGGATAACTGCCATGACTACTCCAACCACAAGTCTGCCATCATCAAGACGAAGGATCAGACCATCGCCATGCTAGCAAAGGATCGCAAGTCTCGCCGCCGTCAGCTCGACAAGAAGGAGTGCATTATTGCCCGTCTTCGCCACCGTATCTCATCTTTGGAGGATACCATCCACGAGATAGACATGCAGCTGGAGGAAAGGGAGAATGCCGGAGAGGATCTTCGTGGAGAGCCCTACTCCTATCTCGACGATGATGATTTTTTGGAGGATCAGGCTATGGATTTCTTCACCGATGAGGATGATTTCGCCTTCATCGATGATGATGAGGATGATAAAGCCACAGATTCCAAGGAGTAGTAGCACTTGAGCACTAGTGTAGTGAGTAGTATTCGGTCCCACTGTATCGTAGTTTTTAGAATGGTTCTTAAAACCATCTGTTTCTTTGTGGTGGTCTGTGTTGTACCATGTGCTATGAATGAATGAATGAAAAGCAAGTTGATAGAAAAATCTGAGTCAAACTTTAAAAACTTCTCAAAGTCCCAGAACCTAAGAAATTTCCCTCTTTTCTCATGATCTATCTCAATCTTTAGATGCCACGTGGAGGAAGTGGTTCATCCCCGGACCCGATGTTGCAGATCCTGCAAATGCTGGTTTCTGACCACGAAGCTGAAAGAGCGGAATGTCAAGACAACCTAGCCACCCTGCAACAGATAGCTCAGCTAGCCCACAACAACCAAGGCCACGGAAACCAGGACAACCATGGATCTAAGCTCAAGAATTTCCAGAATACTAACCCACCTGTTTTCACTAAGTCCGAAGAACCCCTAGACGCCGATGATTGGCTACAGACCATGGAAAATAACCTAGAAGTCGCCGGAGTGGAAGCCAACGAGAAAGTTCTGTTCGCCACCAACTACCTAGCCGGAGATGCCAGGGCATGGTGGAACAGTGTTCACGCAATGACCAGAGGCCAGATGATGACTTGGGAGGAATTCAAGGTCAAGTTCAGCAGAACCATGTGCCACCGGGTTTGAGCAAGAGGATGAGAGACGAGTTCAAAGAACTTAAGCAAGGAAGGATGACTATAGTGGAATACCGTGACAAATTTTTGTCATTAACTAGGTATGCCCCGGATGAGATCGACACCGAAGCCAAGAAGAAAGAAAGATTCCTGAATGGTCTGCATGATGAGATGCAGACAGTGTTAGTCAATATCCCCTTTGCTGATATTTGAAGCCCTTGTCGACTCAGCCATCGAGATGGAAGGGAAGATTAACCAAGCTAATGAGAACCGCAAGCGGCGCATGATGCATCAACTAGGAACCCATCAGACCCCAAAATATCGCCCTAACCCATCTCCAGGATTTGCCCTGAGAACCAATAAACCCCCGATGAACCGTCCGACCTATCCCAACCGTGGAAACCCTAAGCCCAAAGGAAATCACAACAACCCCGGCAAACCTAGCAATTTCAACCGTGCCCCACCCAAGTTCAACAACAACAATGCTACCGCCAACACCAACACTGCCCCGAGGACTGGAAGCAACGTTGTGCCTGTTGCAGCAAAGGACATGTCGCAAGTGACTTGTTATGACTGTGGAAATAAAGGTCATTACTCCAATGAGTGCCCCAACAAGAAGAATGCCGCAGCACCCAATGTCAATGCCCCAGCTCAGCAACAGCGTCATGTTCATCCAGGAAGAAGGTTTGCCCTAGGGAATTCGCTCAACCGCAATGGCCGTCTTTTTCTCATGCATGCTGAAGAAGCTCAGGAAGCGCCAGACGTCATGCTGGGTATGTTTTCTGTTAATTCAGTACTTGCAAGAGTGTTGTTTGATTCTGGTGCATCGCATTCATTTGTCACCGAAGAATTTGCATGCACTAGTAAAATTCAACCAACCAAACTGAAGTATGTTATGATTGTTCAAATTCCCGGTTCAACCACCAAAGCTAGGCAAATTTGCAAAGCCATCCCTATCCGAATCCATGGCATAGATTTTTATGCTAATCTGATAGTACTCGTAACTAATGGTTTGGAAGTAGTACTAGGAATGGATTGGATGTCCAAACATAAAGGATTGATTGACTATTCCAAGAAAGCCATCACCATGACCAGTACAGCTGGAATATCAGTCGAGCATATATCCAAAACCTTACCTCGCCAATTCAAATGCAACAAGAGTATAGCCCAACCTACCATTGACCAAGTCCGGATAGTCTACGAATACCCCGATGTATTTCCAGATGTTTTGCCCGGTATGCCCCTAGATCGGGATATCGAGTTTATCATCGAACTAATTCCCAGAACTGGACCCATAGCCTAGAGACCCTATAGTATGAACCTGTCGGAGCTAGCAGAACTGAAGAAGCAACTGGATGCCATGTTGGAAATTGGATTGATTCAACCAAGTGCGTCACCATGGAGATCACCTGTCTTGTTTGTGGACAAGAAGGATGGAGGTAACCGTTTGTGTACGTATTATCGGAAGTTGAATGATGTCACCATCAAGAACAAGTACCCCTTTCCCAAGATAGAACATCCGTTTGATCAGTTGACCGGTGCCAAAGTGTTTTCTAAGATTGATCTTAGAACAGGCTATCATCAACTCAAGATTCGTGCGGAGGATATTCCAAAGACTGCCTTTACCACCAGATATGGATTGTACGAGTATACAGTCATGTCTTTTGGATTAACCAATGCCCCCGCTTATTTCATGAATCTCATGAATAAGATTTTTATGGACTTCCTGGATAAGTTTGTCGTTGTTTATATCGATGACATTCTGATTTATTCCAAATCGGAAGAATAACATGAGCTACACCTAAGGACCATTCTTGGAACCCTTAGAGAGCATCAGTTGTATGCCCAGTTTAGCAAATGTGAATTCTGGTTACAGGAGGTAGGATTCCTCGGTCACATTGTATCAGCCGGAGGAATTGCCGTTGACCCTGCCAAAGTGAAAGATGTAGAGGATTGGCAAGCCCCAACCACTCAAACCCAAGTTCGTGCATTTCTCGGATTGGTGGGATATTACCGCAAATTCGTAGAAGGATTCTCGAGTATCACCAGACCCATGACCCAATTGCTGAAGAAGGACAAGAAGTTTGAATGGACCGACAAATGTGAAGCGAGTTTTCAAGAACTCAAGAGGAGATTGATTTCAGCCCCAATCTTGATCATGCCGGATATCACTAAGCCCTTCGATGTGTATTGTGATGCATCCAAGATCGGCCTCGGATGTGTGCTAATGCAAGAAGGCAAAGTTATATCTTATCTATCTCGACAACTGAAGCAACATGAGCAAAATTACCCAACCCATGACCCCGAACTCGCATCCGTAGTTCTAGCCCTGAAAACATGGAGGCATTACCTGATGGGAAATCGTTGTGAGATCTATACGGATCACAAGAGTCTGAAGTATATATTCACTCAGAAGGAGCTGAATATGAGACAGAGAAGATGGATTGAGGTAATCAAGGATTACGATCTAGACATTCACTATCACCCTGGTAAAGCCAACGTGGTAGCATATGCCCTTAGCAGATTGCCGTGCCGCTTGAACTCCATGATTTTGAAGGAGCAACCAAGCTTGCACAAAGAAATGGAAGATTTTCGAATGGAATTAGTGAGTGAAGGATTTTTGGCTAGCATAGAACTTCAGCCCACTTTGATCAGTCATATCAAAGAGGCACAGAAGGGAAATGCTAGTATCGACGGAATCAAGCATCGTATTGGTACAGGCAATACCCGGATTCACCGAAGACGAAGAAGGAGTTATGTGGTACAAAGGACGCCTTTATGTACCATCAGACTCAGAGTTGAAAGAAGTTATTCTGAAGGAGGCTCATGATACTCTTTATTCTATCCATCCCGGAGGAACTAAGATGTATCAAGATTTGAAAGAGCAATTTTGGTGGCATAAGATGAAGACAGAAATCAGAAGTTATATCGCCAAGTGTGATATATGTCAGCGAGTCAAGGCAGGACATCAAAGACCCGCTGGATTGTTGCAACCCTTGCAGATTCCGGAATGGAAATGGGATTCCGTTGGAATGGAATTTATCACCGGATTGCCTACTTCTAGTAGGGGAAATGACTCTATCTGGGTCATAGTGGACCGATTGTCCAAAGTCGCCCATTTCTTACCCATCAAGACCACATATCAAAGTTCGAAATTAGCAGAGTTGTACATCGCTAGAATCGTCAGTTTGCATGGAGTCCCCAAGAACATCGTATCAGATCGAGGAACTCAGTTTACCTCGAGATTCTGGAAGAAAGTTCAAGAAGGTTTAGGAACCCGCCTAGATTTCAGCACCGCGTATCACCCTCAGAACGATGGACAAACGGAGCGAGTAAATCAAATACTCGAAGATATGCTGAGATCCTGTGCGTTAGAATATGGATCTAAGTGGGAAGACTGTCTGCCGTTTGCAGAATTTTCATACAACAATAGTTACCAAGCCAGTTTGCAAATGGCCCCATTCAAATTCATGTACGGAAGGAAGTGTCGCACCCCTTTGAACTGGTCGGAAGTAGGAGAGAGTCAGATTTTCGGACCCGACATCCTACGAGAAGCAGAAGAGAAGGTAAAAATATTCGTGAGCACCTCAAGACTGCCCAGTCCAGCCAGAAGAGTTACGCCGATAAGAGACGTAGAGACCTCGCCTTCAACATAGGAGATTTTGTTTATTTGAAAGTGTCGCCATTGAAGGGAATGCAGCGTTTCCAACTCAAAGGAAAGTTAGTCCCCAGATATATCAGACCTTTCAAGATTCTGAACCATCGAGGAGAAGTGTCGTATCAATTGGAACTACCCGAAGAGATGTCAGCAGTGCACAATGTGTTCCATATCTCGTTACTTTGCAAGTGTCTCGAAGTCCCCGAGAAGACCGAAGTGTTCAAGAATATTGATCACCGGACCATAGAGATCAACGATGACCTGACCTATCTCGAAGTACCCATCCATATTTTGGAAGAAGCTTTCCGAACTACCAGAACCCGAAGCATCAAGTTTCTCAAGATTCAGTGGAGAAACCACACAGAAGAGGAAGCTACCTAGGAGCACGAAGATCACATCAGGACGGAGTTTCCCGATCTCTTCAAATCCTAGGTAATCTTTTTCGTCCTTTTTCAAATCTCGGGATGAGATTTTGTTTAAGGGGGAAAGGTTTGTAACATCCCAAAAATACTAAACTTGGATCATCAAACTCTAATCATCAAATTTAGGGTTAAAAAAAACTTTTCTAAATAAAATTATGAAAGCATGCATGGTGTATGCATTTCTTTTGGAATTCTTTTGAACCAACTTGTTTGTGTGTTCCTTTGCTTGTAAATGGATGCTTAGGTGAAATAAACATCATCTAAACAATTCCCAAACTTTTCTCAAAGAAAAGTAAATCAAAACAAATAAAATAAGGGAACGGTCATTTTAAACAATTTAACTCCCATGCCTACTTTGGCTGTCTCAAACTTTCAGAACTTAACAGAAACTTTTCTGGATCTTTGCACCCCTTGATTGTACTCATAACAAAGTATCAAGGCCCACTTTGTGATCATCCAGAAACATTCAAATGCATAGTTTAAATGACAATTCAAAATTGAACCTTTATCATATGGGAAGATCCCACTTTTTCAAAAACCACTCAAACAAGCTCAACTTTCAAAACCCAAGCATCTGAAGACTCACCAGCAACAACCTATACACCCGCCAAAAATCTTTTCAAAATTCAAAACTTGAATTCATGCGGCCATTTCATCAAACACATTGCAGACACAAATCATCAAAATCTTAAACACTATTGTGAGCAGTGATTGAAGCCTAACGTGTCCCCTCTCTAGCTCACAACCATCTCAGTAGATCATCTAGCAAGTTAAACCAAGCACTAGACTCACTGTAAGCTGGGCAATGACATCAATGGTGAACAACCGAAGCTCACCATGCCACCCTAGTGGAGACAGCAAGCTAGGAGGAGATTTAGTCGTGCCAATCTTGTCTAGGAGGCAGCCCACCGTCCACCGCCACTCCCTGTCCCAGCCGCAAGCGTTGCCAAACCCTGGACCACACGCACGGACCGCGCCCAGCTCGCCAGCAACCATGCCGAGCATGCGCCAGAGCGCCACCCTCGACCGAAGCCCATAGACCGCGCGCCGCCCTCGCGGCGTGCATACATGATCGCCACCAACCCCGGATACCGCCAGACATCCCCGTTTGTAGCCCCATGCCTCATAGCCACCGCTCGCCGTCGAAGACGCCGCCTCTGCCATGTAGAGCATCGCGTGTTGCAGACCAAACCGCACCGCCCCTACGCGCGCATTAAAGCCGTAGAGCATCGCCAGGAGACCACCAAGCGATCGCCACCGCCGGCCATGCCTCTAGCAGCCCGTAGCCATGTCGCCACCGCCTCCTGCCCATCCTGTTCGGTCTCGTCGTCGTGACTATAAATAGAGGCCACCCCTAGCCGAATTGAACACACCATGTCACTCCCTCTCCTCACTGATCGTGCCACCCCGTTCCCGGAGCAAGGCGAGCAGCACTTCGCCGGAATTTCACCGGAGCCTGCCGCTGCTGGAGAAGAAGGGGGCCAGCGATTGGAGCCACCCCAGGAGAAGCTGCCGGTACCAGGAGGTTCGCCGTCGTCGACTTCGTCGTTCGCCTGCCTCGCCGACCCTCGCCTGAACCCCGGTGAGCCCCCGATGACCCCCACTGGCCGCGCTAGGTTTCTGTCTCGCCGGCGTTGCCCAACGTCGACGATGACCCTCAGCCATTGGATTAGAACCAGATCGAACGCACCACATTGCCCCATACCGCTTTGCACCCCCTGTCTCAATAACGCGTGGGGACAGCCACTTAACCAGTTCGCGTAAGCACTGTGCTTAGCAGGCCGGCCCAGTATCACTTCCCGCGCAGCCCAGTTATTTGAATTTAACCTTTTCCATTTTATTTCAAACACACTTCTGTACCTAGTTTCAAAAATCAACCCAGGTCGATTCAATAAACCAAATTGAATGAAACCAATTTTGTTAGAAAGGTCTGGGAATGCTGAATCCAAGCCCGTTGGATTCAAGTCATTTGGATCTATAGATCATCCTTGGTAAAAATAACAAGGCAGAATATTTTCTGCATTCAAACATTTTTCAAATTAAAACCATAATATCTTTTGAGTTGATTCCAACTCTCAAAAATCACATTCAACCATACCTTTTAGAATATTTTAAAATATATAGGTTTACTTACAGAAATAATGTTCAAGTAATGAAAGAATGCCACATAAGCATTTCTAGTCACTTTATTTAATTAAAAAAACGTTAAACCTTATTAAATTGTGACACCACTTTAAATCACATTACCATGGACTAAAATATGTGGTGATGACATGTGTCAACATGATCCCATGTTTGGTTTGGAGAATATTAAATCTTAAGTAGTTTTTCAATGAGTAGAAATTACTTTTGTAAAAATAAAAGGAATTAAACCAAGCTTTAATGTTGTAATGTTAGTGATGATGCTAGATCATCTATAGGACCATTTTGTGTGATGATTGCAAGTAGTTAAGTATTGTTTGGTGATTGTTTACATCGTATTTATTTATAGACGCTAGTACCGACCAAGGATACGAGGAGGAAGGAGGATTCTACGAAGAAGAAGCTGAGGAGAACTTCAACCACTGCTCTGCACAAGGCAAGCTAACACTTGCAAGATACTTTACATATGCAAGCCTAATACTACTAGTGGAATGTGCAAGCTAACACTGGCAATGTAGCAAGCTTATACTAATACTGTGCAAGCCAATACTTGCTTGTCACCATGCCAACTATATGCCCTAAGCATAGATGATCCTACCCACTTGATAAACTAATCCTAGTTTTTACTTCCAAGCTTTATACTTTATTTCTTTATCAAAGCTATTACTTAGAGTTTACTTAAGTGAACTGTAGATACTAGAAAGATATTTGAAGGTTGCATAAAGAGCATAAAATTTGGCCTAAGTTAGATAATCTTGATGTCATCCTAAGGCATGAGATTGAACTTAGTTGAAACTCTAATAGTTTACCACCCCTCATTAGTGCTTACCCCCACTTGTAGATGCTAGTGCTAAGCATAAAACTTGATCAACTTTAGATGGGAATACTTGTGGAAAAATGGTTATGAAAACCTTGGAATGATGGATCATTCTATTGAAATGTTTTGACATGTGTTTCCAAACACAAGATGATTTTGGTGATGAAAATGTTGAGGCTTGAGCCTTAGCCCTTTATAAAACTGATGGTTGTCTGGATGCGATACCATTCCAATTTTATCGTACAACCACAATACCCGAGAATTGGGTAGGGCTTGACTGTAAACTTATATACCCTAGTATTAGTTCCCTCACGACCAAGGTATGAGCTAAGGCTACCTTGAGAAGATTGTCCACCTGTGAAGTACCCAAGATGACAGTTGGTCATGGTTGGGAGGCCAAACTCACAGGAGAGGTGCTTATACTAAGGCGTGTAATTGAAAGGTTAGGACTGATTATCCGCATACTGAGTATGGTGAATTCAGGATTTGTTCCTGTCGGATGTATCGAATGTTGTGGTGAAAGTGTACAATCTCTGTAGAGTGTCAAACTATTCGAATAGCCGCGTCCGCGGTTATGGATAGTTGGAGTGGCCATACTGTTCCCCTGACAGATGTTTTCAAAAGACTTGTGAAATGAATTGAGACTTTGACTTGACCACAACAGGGTTGTGATATGAAATAAGTTCCTACTTAGGAGTTATAAAAGTGTGAGTAGCTTCTCTTGCTTCTAAACTAGTAAAGATAAATCTGGCTTCTTGCAAAACAACCCTAGAGCCTAGTGTCCTATTATCAAAACCCCTTTCACTTGTTAGTATTAGTTTGGGAGTACTTAAAGAGTACTCATGGCTTTGTCCCTGGCTATTCCCATGGGTAGACTATGAAGAGGAGTACCTGGAGGATGGACCCCAGGAGGGTTACGACAACTAGGATCATCTCCGATCGTCAGCATTGCCTGTGACCCCGAAGATGGAGCTTCGCCTATGCTACCGTTATTATTACGTATTCCACAGCTTGAGTTGTATTAAGAACTGGATCATGAGATCCTTATTTGTGTTGGACCTTATATACGGTTTGTAATGGATGATGTACTATGGTATCCAATTCTGTTATGTCTCGCAAAAATGGTAATCCTGGGATTGCGATGTATGGCATAACAGGCATCTGGGATTAAAAGTCCGGGTGTTGACAATTGCCCAGCTTACAGTGAGTCTAGTGCTTGGTTTAACTTGCTAGATGATCTACTGAGATGGTTGTGAGCTAGAGTGGGAACAAGTTAGGCTTCAATCACAGCTCACAGTAGTGTTTAAGATTTTTATGATTTGTGTCTGCAATGTGTGATGAAATGGCTGCAAGAATTCAAGTTTTGAATTTCGAAAAGATTTTTGGTGGGTGTGCTAGGTTGGTGCTGGTGAGTCTGCAGATGCTTGGGTTTTGAAAGTTGAGCTTGTTTGAGTGGTTTTTGAAAAAGTGGGATCTTCCCATATGATAAAGATTCAATTTTGAACTGTCCTTTAAACTATGCATTTGAATGTTTCTGGATGATCACAAAGTGGGCCCTGATACTTTGTTATGAGTACAATCAAGGGGTGCAAAGATCCAGAAAAGTTTATGTTCAGTTCTGAAAGTTTGAGACAGCCAAAGTAGGCATGGGAGTTAAATTGGTCAAAATGACCATTCCCTTATTTTACTTGTTTTGATTTACTTGTCTTTGAGAAAAGTTTGGGAATTGTTTAGATGATGTTTATTTCACCTAAGCATCCATCTACAAGCAAAGGAACACAAAAATAAGTTGGTTCAAAAGAATTCAAAATGAAATGCATGCTTTCATATTTTTATTTAGCAAAATTTTTGTTAACCCTAAATTTGATGATTAGAGTTTGATGATCCAAGTTTAGTATTTTTGGGATGTTACAGGTGGTAGTACCCTAGTTGCTTTGAGCCAACTTGTAACCCCTAGCCTTCCCAAATCTCGGGACGAGATTTATTTTAAGGGTGGTAGCCTGTCACATCCCAAAATTTTCCAAATTTGTAATGTGAAAAATAAATAATTGTTGAAAATTAGGGTGAAAAGAAACTTTTTGTTTCTAAATGGACACTTAAAATCTCATCTTGAACAAACTTTGGTTAATTTTTGAATTCAACTAAAATTCAAAATCAAGTAAAATGCATTCTTCATAAATGCATCTAGAAAATTTTAACACTTGGAAAATAAACCCAAACCCTAAAACCCTAATGGAAGGAAAACATTTCCAAGTTATATCTAAGCATATGGATTGGATCCATATAAAATTTTTCAACAAATATTTATAAATGATCAAGAATGACAAATAAAAATATTATAAAACCATAGAAACTGATTTCATTCAATTTGGAACCATAGATAAAATCTTATGAATTTAATAAGATAAGGAAATTGAATTTCCAAAGCTAATAAAGCACCTATCTAGAAAACAATACCAAATGGTGAGCAAATAATCCTAAAGACATTTAAAAGGATAAACAAATATTAAATAAATTGGAATCACCAAGTTTGGATCTATAAATAAAAAGATATGGATTTTATAAGATAAAGAAAGAAATATTAAATGAGGAATATTTAAAGACCAAATTCAATCTTGGCCTAATCCATAAGCAAATGGAATAAACATAATCCAAGTTCAAATGAAATAAATGGATAAATAATATTGAAATAAAATAAAAGGGCATTAACCAAATTCTATTTCTATTGAAGAAAGACAAAATCCCTATTAAGAAATGATTAATTAAATCATGGGAAAATAGTATTTAGAATTTACCCAAGTGGAATAAGTGTTATTAAATTAACTTAAATGAGATCAAAGAAATCAACTAAATAAAATTTATGGAATTAAAACCATGTTTAATTCCATTGGAATAAAGACAATTACCCAATTTAAATGATTAATAAATCATATTAAAAATATTCCAAATAATTCAAGGTGAATTATTTGACACCCTAATAAATAAATAAAACCTACTGAAAAAGGTTTGGTAAAAATTTGAATTCAAATAAGAGTTGGAATCTTATTTAAAATCTTATTTGAATAAAGACAAGTGCCCTTTTTAAATAAAATATAAACCATAAAAAGAATAAAAGAATTATTCTAAATTTAACTTCAGAATGTATTATTAATCAGTATTTGAATACACACAAAGTTTGGTTGAAGTTTGAAATCAAATTGTTGTTTGAAATGATTAAACAAAAATCAAACAGATAAATAGGAAAAGAAAATGAAAAACAAACCAGTACAAAAAAATGAAACAAGCAGCCAGCCCAACTAACCTAGCCCAACAGGCCCTTCAGTCCACTCCCTCTCTCCCACGAGAAAACGTTTCACACCCGAAACTTGACCCGTGCAGTCGCTGACTAGCAGGCCCCACACCCTCTCTCTCTCGCAGATAACCAGGACCCACCTACTGTTCATCGCCTCCACCATGCGACCACTTCCTCATTGTTTCTGCATTGATCTCGCGGGAGTAATTCACATCAATACAGCGAGTAATTCCTGTCATCAATCATGCTCGATAAATCCCCTCTCTCTTCTCTTTCTTTCCCCTCAAACCCCGCTGCCAGAGAGCCACCAGGCTGCCTCGAATTTACCTTGCACTGTCGCGGCCTCCGACGAACTTCGACGATGATTCCGGCCACTCCTCGCGCCGCGCCTTGCAGTCTCGACCACACGAGCGTGTTCCCCATTGCCCCCTGCACCTCTTAGCATATTTAGTTTGCCCGCGCGCGCCTCATATGCTCGGCAACAACCAAGACTGAGCATCGCTGCCGTCTGCCTCTGCTCCGTCGATCTTCCCCGGTGAGTACTGACCGCCCTTCTTCCTATCGTGGATGCATGCTTGATCACTGACCCCGTAAGCATCTAACGCAGTTGTTATTTTGCCTTCCCGTGGCCTGTAGCCTCGCCAACTACGATGACTAGAGCGTGCCCGACGCTGTGCAGACTCCAGCGAGCAATCGTCAATGTCTCCGTGCTCCCCTTGGCCAACCAAAGCAACGACGAGAACCAGCACTTCACAACGAACACGGTGAGCACATCCACCCTCCCCCTCCCTTCCTGGAATAGCCAGAACGCAATCGCCAGAGCCACGCCGCCGCCGACCACCGTCACAGCGCCGCCAGTTCTTGGCAAAGCGTTAGGAGCCGTTCGATCTAGATCCGAGTGACGCGATAGATTAACTTATCGAAGAGGTATGGAGCGCACTACTAGGAAACCAGCTATAGATAGACATACCTTCTATGGCGCATGGTTCTGACCATGCGCCACATAAGTTGTCCAGTGGCGCATTTTAGATAATGCGCCACATAAATCTTCACACTTCTGTGGCGCATATAGGAAAAATGCGCCACAGAAGTTCCAACTTTTGTGGCGCATATGTCCATATGCGCCATAGAAGTTGGAAACTTCTGTGGCGCGTATGGACATATGCACCATAGAAAGTGAGGGTAGGACCCACCACATGATTCAGTTGACCAAAGTTTTGTGGCGTATACCTATATATGCGCCACAGAAGTTCCAACTTCTGTGGCGCATATATAGATATGCGCCACAGAACATGGAAACACAGATTTCACACCACACACCCCCATCCCCCTGTGGATCGCCTTTTATCTTTTGTAAAAAATAAATGAAAATGATAAGAAATTCAAAAAAATAATTCCTTGAAGATGTAGTTGTATTTTGGGGTATAGTTGTAGGGAAAATTAAAAAAATGAATTTCGATGTATTTTGCAAAAAAAGTTCATGGGACAGTAAAACGGCCCTAACTTTTGCATACGATGTCGGAAAAAAGTTTAATATACCAAAATGATCGTCTCGAAATTTTACAGCTTCCCCAAATTGAAAAAGAGTAAAAAGTTATGGCAGAAAGAAGATTTTTTCCTACAAAAAAATAAAAAAGGGGGACAAACTTCTGTGGCGCATTTCTCATATATGCGCCACAGAAGTGTTGGGATTCAAATTTTGAATTTCTGTGGTGCCCTCCTCCTCTCTTTTATCCTTCTTTCCTTTACTCCTCTCCTCCACTTCTTCTCTTCCTCCCCTTCTTCCTCCACTTCTTCTCTTCCTCTCCTTCTCTTTCTCCCCTTCTTCCTCTCCTTCTCTTCCTCTTCTTCTCTTCCTCCCCTTCTTCCTCCCCTTCTTCCTCTACTTCTCTTCCTCTCCTCCTCCTTCTTAACTCTCCGGCCAACTCCTCCTCCTACTCCGTCCATGGCCTCCACCACCTTCGGCGACAGCTCCTCCACCGCCTCCGCCTCCGCCTCCTCCTACTACTACTACTCCTCCTCCTTCTCCTCTTCCACCGACGGCCTCCTTCTCCTCCTCCTACGGCGACCACTCTACTCCGGCGACCCCTCCCCTCCTACTCCACCTACATCGGCGGCCTCCTACTCCGGCAACCCTTCCTCCTACTCCTCATACTCCTCCTACTCTAGCGACCCTCCTCCTCCACCCTCCACCCACCTTCCACACCGGCCAGATACTCCGGCCACATCTGGCCGGGTTTTTTTTTGAATTTTGAAAAAACATCAGTGGTGCATATTGCCAATATGCGCCACAGAAGTTTGAGATCTGGTTCGGGACTTCTGTGGCGCATTTGGGCAATATGCGCCACAAAAGTTTTTGAGACTTCTATGGCACATTTCAATATGCGCCACAAAACTACACTTTAGTGGCGAGATAACAGTGGCGTATACCATATGCGCCACAGAAGTTCCAAAATGGTGCGCCACTGATAGGCATTTTCCTAGTAGTGGCGATCTGTGCCGCACGATTGTCATTAGATCCAACGCACCACACTGTGTGATCCACGCGAACCGTTATCGGCCAATAAGGACTTGACGCGTGGCACTGTGTTGTTTTAAAAGCCAGAAACATTTCTATTAGTTGATTGATTTTGTAAATTGCATAACTTTTGATCCACACGTCCAATTTTTGCAAATTTTATATCAATGGAATCAGCAAGACAAACCCTATTTTGTTTAGTAAATTGCTTCCGTTAAATTGGTTGTTTTGCAGAAACTTGTGTAGGCATATTTTGAATATAAAATTCATTCTAAAATTATTTTTGTGATAAAACCATTGGCCAATGGATTGTTTTGAACCTACTAACCATAGAAACCAACTTGTGGATTCAAAAACATATTTTGTGAAGCAAAAGAATAAATATTTGAATTAAAGCATTTCTAGTCAAATAATAATGTTGTTTCTATGTTGAAAATACTTTTTGGAGAAAAACCTTTGGGAAATGTTTTCATTTAAACTCTCTGACCCCAAACACCAAGTTTTAGAATAAAAAATGTATTTGGTGAACCCTATAAAGATTGTTGCTTTGCTAAAGGCATTTTCAGCCACATAAAATATTGATTTGGTTTCAAAATGATTTATAGGTAAAATCTTTTGCAAATGGTTTTGCCACTTATATAAAATGACCAATAGGTGATTTAGAATGTTTATAACATATTAGAAACCACTTTTCCAAATAAAACAATTTTGGCATGCTTGCATGCATTGTTTTATTTCTATTATTTTATGTGATGAATTGCTTGAATGGTAGATTGAATCTTTGCTTGCTTGATTGAATTGTAGTGGAATTTTAAGAGTGTGATCATTGCAAGATCAAGGAGTGAACTTATAATCTCTACCAAAAAGGCAAGTGATGCTTCATACTTTTGTCCCATTATTTTCACTATGCATTAATGATATTTCTTAAGTAGGACTTGCATGGAATTTTTGCTAAGTGTAAACTATGCCATGGGAAATCCTAGTAGATTAAACCTTAGTAGAAATTTCCTAAGTTAAGATTCCTACTACTATCATGCTTAGCTTATCTAGTAGAAAACAAGGGTGGAATATATTGATACTATGGAATATTTCTAAGTCAAGGACTTGTGTTTTGTTTAATAAAACAACTAAGTGAATGAATCACCTAGGTGGAATGGAAGGAATGGTTTGTGTTGAGTGGTTACACAAGGCCCATTTCTATGGTTTACCTTGTGTATCTCACTTGTGGATGGCCACCCAGGAACAAAGATATTTGAGATGTCAAATGTTGAGAAGCTTCAAGTGCAGCCACTTGGCATTATGGGCTCTTCCTGGATCATATAGGTTGCAATAACTTAGCCAAATGGACAGTTGGTGGTAGGGGATGATAGGTTGGAACGCGTCCATTCTGGTCTAAGGGAAGGCTTCTGAAAGATCTTGTCTTGGTGAAACCAAGTCTTCTGGGGAAAGTGCACCACCTCTGGAGAGTGTAAAAATCTAAGTACTTAGCCATGTCCCTGGTAAAGGACAATTTGAGCATCAAGACATGGAAGCTATCAAGAATCTCCTCATCCCAAATTCTAAGTAAAAACTTGTGGTTGAACAAGGGTTGAAGGATCACCAATTTCTATTGGGAGATGCCTTGGGTGATTTTATCAAGCAAAAACTTAGTGTTTTCAAATGATAAGGAAAATCTATTTTGAGCAAAGCAAGCCTAAGCTCCACTTTGCCAAATGCATAAAGATGATAGACTCCACTATACTACCATAGTATCACTTTCCAATACAATTCAAATGTATTGACCTTTGTGGCTGTAACTTATTATGTTGCAGGTTTGTTTGATGTTAGTGAAGTGTGTTGATTAGGATTACAAGTCTACAACCAACATGTCTGTCTGTGGCACTTTGAAGATGAAGGACCCCATGCTATATTTATATTCTGCTGCATTGTAATGAGATAGCCAAATGAGCTATGTAAGATGTAATAAATTATTTTATTCCTGGTTATACAGTTGTATTATGACCTTTGTTTCTTGATATTACATCTTAACTGTGGATGCTAGCTATTGATCCAGGGACTAGCATTGTAAACACAGGGATCTCTACCTTATTAAAGGTTGGGACCTCTACAGTTAGTTGGGTCGCCCCCTTTTCTATTTTTTTCTTTCTGATTTCTTTTTGTTTTTCTATTTCTGATTTCTGTTTTCATTTGATTTAAATGTTTTAAATATTTGTTTGAATTCAAATGTTTATCAAACCTTTTCTATAGTTTAATATTGTTTAATAATGTGTTTAACATTCCTTTTTTAGAATGTTTCAAATATTCTTTAATGGTTTAATGATTCATTTAAATTAGGTCTTTTGTCTTTATTTAAATAATTTGAATATGGTTCCAAACCATATAGTTTTATTTAATTAATCTTTAATTCCTTTTAAGTTAATTAGACAACCTTTAATCCATTTTGGCAATTTCAATTATTTTTCTCATGATTCAATTAATCATTTATTCTTAGGGATTTTGTCTTCATTTAAATTGAATTTGGTTTAATCCCATATAATTTTATTTAAATAATATTTATTCCCTTATTTTCATTTGGATTATCTTTATTCCATTTGCTTATGGATTTGGCCAAGATTTAATTTGTCTTTTAAATATCTCTTATTTATTTAATTCTGTCTTTATCTTATAAAATCCATATCTTTTTATTTATAGATCCAAAATTGATGATTCCAATTTGTATATTTTTATTTAATATTTGTTTATATTTTTAAATCCTTTTAGGATCACTTTGCTCACAATTTGGTATGGATTTTATCTAGGACCTTTATTAGCCTTGGAAATTATTTTCCTTTTATCTTATTAAATTCATAAGTTTTTATCCATGGCTCCAAATTAAGTGAAACCAATTTACATGGTTTTATAATATTTTTGTTTACCATTTTTTATCATTTATAAACGTTTGTTGCTGAATTTTTATATGGAACAAATCCATAGTCTTAGAGAGATCTTGGAAATGATTCCTTTCATTAGGGTTTAGGGTTTTTGTTTATTTTTCCCAAGTGTTTAAATTTCAAGATACATTCATTGATGAATGCATTTCACTTGATTGAAAAAAATTTGGATGCTCTTTTCATTCAAATTTTGTTCAAGAAGGGTTTTTATGTTTCCATTTAGAAGCAAAAATTTTCTTTTCACCCTAAATTTCAATAATTGTTTCTTTTGTTTATTTATTTTTCACATTTAAAATTTTTGAAAATTTTGGGATGTGACATTGAAGCTTCTCTTAACTTGATGGAATTCAAGTAGATCATCAAGTTGACTGCGATAAGTTTCAATATGACCTTTTCTAAAACCTTATTTTGGGTAAAGAAGATTTGATCTAAGGGTAGATCAAATGTAATAAAATTAAACCCTAATACATTGCTTAATGATTAATATTTGATCCTTAGATGATCATTTCATAGTATTCATTACACAACTCATGAATACCAAGTTATGAATATAACTTAAGTAATAAGAATGTAATAACTAACTCTTGAACTATTTTATCTTTATCTATTTCTACCATGAGGATCATGGTAATACTTCACTCTAACTCTTTGGTTGTAGTGAGTCGGAAGGAAATCAAGTCAAGATCATTCACCACATATCTTTATTTCCATAATAATCTCTATCATCTCTATTGAATCACATCCTTATATTTGTTGTTAACCAATGTTGAGTAATCAACTATTGTTCTATCAATTCTTAACCTATCAATTCTTGATCTATTAACTCTTGTCCTTATCATAGCATCCACGCTGAAGTCTTTAGAGAAAGAAGTAAGATGAAGTAAGTAGTTATGCTAGTTCTAGATATCATTTATAGGATGGGAGTGATTGAAGGGAATCAAATCAATATGGTAATTGATGGAGTTAACTCACTCCTGAATGGATAGAAGAGTTATCTGGAAGATATAATTATATGGTAACAAAGAAGATCATAAGGATGAACTCTGAAGATAATTACCATGAGTAATCCTATTGGATCAAGTAGATATAGTCAATGAATAATATCTTCTACTCAGTAAGAGATACTGAGAAGATAATTATAATACAACTGTAATGTTGTATTGATGAAGGCCTTGGTTAGCCAACTGGAAACCTAAGCCATAAATGATCAAAGGATTATAATGATCATGCTCAAGTCACTCAAAGTAAATGATTATATCTTGTATAAGTGACATTGATGGATAGAACTGATTAAACCTTAGTATAGATATGTTATCATAGGTTAGTCGGGACAAGTCACATTAATATAATGTGAGGTTGGAGTATGAGTTCATGGATAAGTAGAGATAATATAGTATGATTAAGATGATGCCATAGCAACATTGAGCTATAGAAGTAGTATATTCCTCTTGGGAAATACTAAACACCTGAGGTAAAGTAGGATTTGATATATACATCTCTTAGAGTAATGTTGGTGATGGATGATTAAGGAAGAGTCTGAATAGAGTTAACTATAACCCTCTGTTGGATTGGAGATTATAATTAGATGAGTAGTTTGTTATATCTAGGAAAGGAATTCCTTAATTAGAAGTCTAGAATTATGAAGGATAGAACCTAGGAATTCTGGGTAAACACTAAACCCTAAATCTATGACCCAACATAATTTCCATTTCATATGATCGATCCATCATCATTTTTCCACAATGGATCATAGTAATATTTTCTTATAGCAATTCACTCAAGAATATCTTTTTCATTCCCAACTATCATAACCATATGTGTTTAGGAGTTATCTTTATCAGTTCTTCTCCATGAGATATTCCAGAAAATAACTTCCTAATTTTAAGGGTGATATCATTAAAGATCACAAACATAAAGACAATATGTTTTAGCCATTAATCTTTATTCACATCCACAAAAGAATATAAATATATTAAGTATCCTAAAACCTAGGGTGAATATTTACAATTCAAATCTTAACTTCTATGAAAGTAATAACAATCTGATATTATCTAAACTCATGATAAATTCTTATGATTCTAAACCCTAACTTATATTCCAGTCATAATTATCAATGTATATATAATGTCATAACCAATATTATTCAAATATTATTCACCATCATATTAAGGCATTAACTAAATGTAATAATTATTATATGAGGCATTTATAATGATTTTATAGATATTATGAAACCATATTTATACATAAATAAAAGCATAGCTTAAAAAGTTTCTAAATAAGAAACAAAATCCTAAAACCTTGAAAAACCCTAATTTTTACTAGTTAAGTTTAATATAAAAACCTCTCATATTATCATGAAATTTATAAATACAAGAAATACATAAATAGAAAATTAGCTATGATGAATCCCTGTATTATTCCAATTATTCCACAAAAAGATCATAATAGTTAATACTTTGTGCAGATTAAATTTAAAGTGAATTTGTAAGATATAAAAAGAGAAAACAGAAAAGATAAAAGGAAAAGAGTAAACAAGCAATAATAGCCCATGGCCCATTCTTTTATATCCCTATCTGCCGCTCAGAGCAACGAGCAGTAGCCATTTGCTCGTTTTGTCTCAGCCCAACACGGCCCGACCTCTGCCCAGTGCCGTCCCACGTACCTTTTCGCTCTTTTCCTCCTTTCTTCTTCCTCGTGACAGAAGGCAGCGCTAGGAAGAAGCTCGGTGGAGCTCCGACGACCGCCCGATCGACCACCTCGACGCCACGATACGCGCCACCGCTTCTCGTCGCCTATAAATACCCTTGCACTGCCGGTGGAACCTCGTCGTGCACCATTTCTTCTCTGTCTCTCTCTCTCTCTCTCTCTCTCTCTCTCTCTCTCTTTGTTACCCTCTGACCCAAAACCCTATCTCCTGGATGAGCTGGTGCCTCGTTGAATTAGAGATCTTCTCAGACAATTGAGAACACCCCTATGATCTTCGTGCTCTTCCCGTCCGATTGCCCCCTCTCACGAAAGCTGAAGGAGGCTAGGAACACTCAATCGTAACCTCGTTCCTAAAGTCCGGCCGTCGTCGTCTTCCTCGATTCCGGCCATGATTTTCTTCACCGACTCCTTCATCCACCTTCTGGTGAGACTTTGTTGCTCGGGCACCATTTATATTGCTTGTTCTCGCCCAGTTTGTTTCCTCGACGAGCATCTGCCACCACCACCGTTAGCCACCATCACAACCACTATTCCGGCGACCTAAACAGAGCGGCGCTGCCACAGTTAGCTTCACCTCGCCCCGCTGATTCTAACACAACCCTCCACAACTGTGTGCACACGCTCAATCGATCTATTGATCCTCAACCAGTGAGGATCATCTCGTGTGATGTCAGCATGACATCATAAATTGTGCTAATAATTTTTGTAATAAATCAAAAACATTGGATATAACGTGGCATAGACCCCACCAGTCAGTGACTGGGGTAGGAATAGCCCTAGTAAGAAAAACATTTCACTATCTGCTGATGTCAGCAATGACTTAGTAAACAATTTAGTTGTTTTACTTTAATAATTTCAGAAAATGATTAAACCTTATAAATTCAATAACTATTTTTTTATAATTCAGAAAAATTTCTTTAATTTATGAAAAAATTTAGAAAAATAAAATCTATAATCATAATTTAATAAATATTATTTAATAAAGGTTTATAAGTAATAAAACTTTGATAAATCATAATTTAAGAATGGTAAATGCTGAAAATAGAAATAATATACCAAACTTCTTAGAAAAATAGTAAATCTAATTTAAAACTATAATCATGTATTATGATTTTACCTAAATAAATATTTTTATTTATTATGTATTTATAAAGTAATAAATCTTATAAAAATCATATCTCATTGTTTAAAATTCATAAAAATACATGTAATATACCAAAATGATCACAAAAATAATATATACGTGCTAAAAATATAACATTCCACTTTTGAGGTAAATAAAAACTTAATACCCTAATAACTTTAATTTAAAGCTAATTTCCTTAATTAATAATTCATATAAGGGTAAATAAAATTTGCTAATATTTCTAAAATTAGCCAATCAAAGTCTAATAAATAGTATTAGTCTTAAATATTTATAATATGAAGTAAAAATGGTTCAACACATTTTATATTCAATCTTATTGAATTATCATTCGACCATAAGTGTAGATCATTTTCTAAAAATATCGTTATCAATTATAAAATCTTCAAGAATGATATTTTCATCCAAATAAAACCTTTTACCATTATTTCACTCACAACTTTATAATGGACTAAATCCGAAGATAATTCATAAGTAGTAAATAATATTGTTTACTTATTCACAAATCTTAACCACACCCTTATAAAGAGATAAATCCTTTTATTCAATTATAATGTTAAGAAACCACTATTCAAATAGAAGTGTTACCATTTTAACGTATCCTTAGGGAAACATTATGAATTGAACAAAGTACAAATATCATAAGCATTACACTTTAAGTCCATCTATGTTCTCAAAGTTAACTTTAGTCTACAAGACTATAAACACCATCATTAAGGCTTTGTTATGTATTTTATAGTTAACTCTGGTATGTTTCAATTAAGACCTAATGTGTCTCAATACCAAACTAACCAAGTTAAAACCCAAGATAAATAAGTCTCAAATACTAATGATGTCATTATTCAAATAGAGTAATTCTTTCTTACTTAAGGACTATAACTGGTAAGAACACCTAATAATGTTAACTTAAAGTTTTAATACTTCTTCTTAGTTAAATAAGATTTTCTTCAAAAGTTATTCTTTTAAGATACATTATAAAACAAGACATAAGCATTCTTATGAAGGCTCTAAATGATAAACAACCATTGTATAATCAATCTTTAGATACCCTTCCACACTTGCATGTTTTATTATGGTATGCTACTTATTATGTTTACATGTTGTTTCATACACACTCACAAGCCTTAATAAGAATCACAAGTGTGAAACTTATCTAAAAGTACAACACATCCTAAAGAAACCATTCCTAGCATTCAAACCTTAGAACAACGTTATCCCCGGGACCAATGATGCTGTTTTCAGATATTGGATCTTATAATAGCATCTTGCTTCTTTAAACAAATTGCATTACATTACTCATGCATAATAGCATCTTGCTTCTTTAAACATTAGTCTTTACCGGACCAATGATGTTGTTTTCAGATATTGGATCTTATATTGTCTTGAAGACCGTGTGTGCTTAATCTTGCAATCACAAAAGGAAAGTTCACACTTGCTCATGTCCTTTGATTATTTTCTGTAAAGTATTTTGCAAATCCAGTGTTATCATCACCTGCATTTCAAAAAGGTTAGAAAACACTATTTTCATAATAATGTGATTATAGGTTATTTACCATGATGTAATAACCTACTATGAAAGTTCTAGTGGTAAAGCAACATATTATGTAGGACTTAACAACCAATGTCGCTAGTGATTCTTGCGCCGTATATCACGCGTTGAACATGAGATTTGGAATGGGATGGAGAAGTCACTTGTATCTTCTTCCTCTCGCATGTAGCCGGATGTGCAGGTCATGGCTGTTATCCTCATAGCATGCATTAATTGGTAATTTGTAGAGGGTATGCAGCATATGGGTGGGAACCCTCAACGTCCCATGATAGTTCTGGCATCTAACGGTATGTACTAACCATTGCCGTAATTCAATGGGTAGGCATGGTGTACACCAAGGAGACATACGGGGTCGCGAAGGGGGCAGTGATTGGCTTGGATCATCTACTAAGCCCCACACCATAGGAAGTGTGGACGGAAAGATCGCCCGGTTGTGCAACAAGGATTTGATCTATCATGGGTCGGTAAAGTAACGCACCTCTGTAGAGTGTAAGAACTATAACTTGTTACTCCTTGTTCCGGGTAGGATCTACGAATGCGGCGGGAAAGGAACTCCATGAAATTTCTGGTAAACCCGTGAAGGCTGACGGACATAGCTTTTCAGAATAAAAGCAATCTTTGAATAAATGTTTACGAAAACATGCATAGCCTATGACCTATGGTCTGTGGCAATAGATATAGTGCATCAAACACTCCTTTTTAGTGAACTTGCTGAGTACGCACGCACTGAACGTATCTTCTTAACCCCTGCTAGATTCTGAAGCCAATACAGACGACATAGACATCAAGGTATGCTCCAGGACTCATCAGCAAAGCTAAAGCTCTTCAATAAAGTCAAGGAAGTAAACATTTACATCTAATCAAGTGAAGACGGAGTTGCTAATTAGATAGGAATATAATATCTAGCCACAGAACCTACTTCTATAGGTTATTGCCATAGCAGCAATGCAAGCCCCCAATAGTTCAGATACTAGTCTATTAGTATAATAGTTATGAGTTGTTTATTCCTAATTCTTCTTTGTAAGAAGTTTTGTAGAGGTCCCAACCTAAAAAGGTAGAGATCCTTGTTTTTACAATGCTAGTCCCTGGATCAATAGCTAGCATCCACAATTTAAGATGTAGTATCAAGAAACAAAGGTCATAATACAACTTCATAACCAGGAATAAAATAATTCATTACATCTTACATAGCTCATTTGGCTATCTCATTACAATGCAGCAGAAATAACTATATAGCATGGAGTCCTTCATCTTCAAAGCGTCACAGGCAATCGTGTTGGTTGTAGACTTGTAATCCTATTCAACACACTTCACTAACAACAAAACAAACCTGCAACATAATAAGTTACAGCCACAAGGGTCAATACATTTGAATTGTATTGGCAAGTGATACTATGGTAGAGTAGTGGTATCTATCATCTATATGCAATTTGTCTAAGTGGAGCTTAGGCTTGCTTTGCTCAAAATATATTTTCCTTATCATTTGAAAACACTAAGTTTTTGTTTGTCAAAATCACCCAAGGCATCTACCAATAAAATTGGTGATCCTTTAACCCTTGTTCAACCATAAGCTTTTAACTTAGAAATTGGGATGAGGAGATCCTTGATAGCTTCCATGTCTTGATGCTCAAATTGTCCATTGCCGGGGACACGACTAAGTACTTAGATTTACTCTCTCGAGAGGTGGTGCACTTTCCCCACAAGACTCGACATGCATCGAGATGAGATCTTTCAGAAGTCTTCCCTTAGACCAAATGGACGCGTTCCAAACCTATCACCCCCTACCACCTTCTGTCCATCTGGCTAAGTTATTGCAACCTATATGATCCTGGCAGATCCCATATACCATATGATTGCACTTAAAGCTTCTCAACATTTGACATCTTAAATCTGTTTGTTCCTGGGTGGCTTTTCTACAAGTGTGATACCAAGTTTTTCCCCTGCATACTAGACTTGTGATACACAAGTTTTTCCCCAGCATACTGGACTTGTGTAACCACTCAACACAATCCTTTCATTCCATTCCACCCAGTTGATTCATTCACATAGTTGTTTTATTAAACAAAACACAAGTCATAGACTTAGGAATATTTCATAGCATGAATATAATCCACCCTTGTTTTCTACTAGCTAGGCTAAGCATAATAGTAGCAAGAAGTAACTTAGGGAAAATTCTACTAAGGCATCATCTACTAGGATTTCCCATGGCATAGCATACTTAGTAAAAATTCCATGCAAGTCCTACTTAGAAAAATCACTAATGCATAGTCAAAATATTAGGACAAAATGTATGAAGAACCACTTGCCTTTTTAGTAGAGAAACTAGGTTCACTCCTTGATCTTGCAATTGTCACACTCTTCAAAGTTCACTACAATTCAATCAAGCAAGAACATATTCAAATTAGCATTCAAACAATTCACCACATAAAATAAAGAAAACAAAACAATGCACGCAAAAGATTTTTTTATTTGGAAAAGTGGTTTCTAATAGGCTATAAACATTTTAAAACGCCTATTGGTCATTTATAAAAGTGGCAAAACCATTTAAAATCAAGTTAGTGAAAATGGGCCATTTAAATCACTTTTGCTTTGCTAGAAATGATTTAAATCAAAGTAATAATTTGTAGTGTTAGGAAAATGTATTTTTAAACACAAATGTTAGCGTTTATGGTCAAAGTGTTTAAAACAAATCCATTTTCAAAAGGTTTCACTCAAAAATCATTTTTAAATCAAGCACCATTTTTATTTTACTAGAAAAGCTTTTTATTCAAAGGAATAACTACTTAGTGTCACAAAATATATTTTTAAATCCAAAAGTTGTTTTTTATTGTCAGTAGGTTCAAAACAAATCATTTTCAAAAGAATTTACTCAAAAATCATTTTTAGAATAAATTTTATAACCAAAATAGGCCTAAACATATTTCTGCAAATACAAATAATTTTCCCGACGAAAAACACTAAAATAAGGGCATGGTTGGAAAGGTATCTTTTTCCTGATTCCAATGATATAAATTTTGCAAATTTTGGACATGTGGATCAAAAGTTATGAATTTTTCAAATCCAAACACTAAATAGAAATGTTTCTGTTTTTAGAACGAAAGGCTGGCCACGCGTCATGTTCTTACTGGTCGATAATGGTTCACGTGGATCATGCAGTGTGGTGCGTTGGATCTAAGTTATAGCGTACGGTGTAGATCTAACATACCGCTTCATTTAAATGAATCTAACTCATCCGCAGGATCAGGATCTAACGGCTCTCAGCGGCTCGACCAAGGATGGGTGGCGCTGGGCAACGGTGAGCGGCGACACGCTCTGTTCGCAGTGGTTCCGTCCAAAACAGGAAGCAAGGGAGAGGGGGAATATGCTCACTGGGTTCACGGCGACGTGTTGATGCTCGAGGTGGTCATAGTAGGTCAGGGGGTGCATAGAGTCAATGGCGATTCCTAGCCGGAGTTCACAACAGCGTCGGGCACGTCTGTTTATCGACGGAGGCGAGGATTCAGGGCACGCTAAGACAAACGAAGGGTGACGTTAGATGCGTAGGAGAGTTGCGAGTATAGGAGCATCAAAGAGAGGGGAAGGCGCGGTCGGGTTTTACCAGTAAAGGTCGCCGGAGTTCAGCTTGCCGTCGGTGGCGAGCTGGCGTCGTTGGAGGAGACATTTTAGGGTCCGTTCTTATTCTTTTCTCTCTGATATCTATTTTGAATTTATTCAAATGTTTATAACCATTTGTTTGTATTCAAATTTCCAGAACCTTTTCAGTAGGTTTAATCTTATTTAATAATGTAATTAAATAATCCATTTTGGAATATTTCTTATATTCCCTTAGGGTTTGTTATTTATTTAAAATAGACATTTATCTTTATTTAAATATGATTTAAATATGTTTCTAATCCATATTATTTTATTAAAAATAATTCTTTTATTCTTTTTAAGTTAATTAGATAACCTTTAATCCACTTTGCCAATTCCCAAATTATTATTTTCTCATGATATAATTAATCATTTATATTAGGAATTTTGGTCTTCATTCAAATAGAATTGAATTTGGTTAATGCCATATTGTCACATCCCAAAATTTGCCAAATTTTGAAATGTGAAAAATAAATAAACAAAATAAACAATTGTTGAAATTTAGGGTGAGAAGAAACTTTTTGATTCCAATTGGAAACATCAAAACCTATTTTGATCAAATAGAATCCTAAAGGGATTTAAAAAGATAAATAAATAATAAAGTTATAATAGTTGGAATCACTATTTTTGGATCTTTAAATAAAAAGATATGGTTTTTATAAAGCAAAGGTAGAATTATAAATAAGAAGAGACAAATTAAACTTGGCAAAGCATTTATAATAAAATATTTTTATTTGATAAAAAGAGTAAAGGATTATTTAAATAAAATAATAAGGATTTGTTAATATCCAATTTTATTTCAGTAAAGGCTTTTCCATTTTAAATAAACACTAAAACT
The DNA here is from genome assembly GCA_910589765.1 of Avena atlantica. Taxonomy (NCBI): domain Eukaryota; kingdom Viridiplantae; phylum Streptophyta; class Magnoliopsida; order Poales; family Poaceae; genus Avena; species Avena atlantica. Next base: position 307,414,301 of record OU342736.1, read on the forward strand.
TGTTAAAGTATTTTAAATAAGAATTCCAAGTGTTTTGTTTTTCAAATGAAACCTAATGAAAAGATTTTGATATTATTTAGATTTCAAAAAGAGTTTTAAAATAAATTAAAACCTATTGGAATTAAAGACTAAGGTCTATTTATTTAATTATTAATATATCCTAAAAGAATAAAAGAATTATTTTATTTTGGACCTTGGAGTATGTTGATAAACAAAATTTTAATCAACAAAAAATTTGGTGGTGCTTTGATTTGAATTGGAGTTTTAATTATTTGATTGAAAATCAAAACAGGAATTCAATTCAAAAAAAGAAAAAGGTTTGTATAAAAAAATAGAAACAAACCCAACCCACTAAACCTACCTAGCCCAGCAAAGCACCTGGCCCAGCAAGAGCCCACCCGGGAACCCCTCTGCCTCTGTTCTTTCTCACCCACGCGCTCACCCACAGCGTCGCTGACGACTTGGACCCACCCCACCTCTCTCTCTCTCTCGCAGACAACTAGGACCCACTTACTGTTCGTCGTCTCCACCCACGCGAAGACCACGCCCCCTACCGTTGTTGCCGATTGATTGCCGGTGTAATACATAGTAAACGCCGCGATTAAACAGCCCCCGATCACGCGTACATAAGCGCCTGCCGTCTCTCTCTCTTTTCCCCCACTCACCGCACCTCCTCTGCCCCAAGGCTGCCCGAATTTCTCTCGGCAACACCACTGCTCCGGCGAGCTGCTCCAACAAATTCCGGCGCCGACCAGCCGCCCCTCACCTCCCACTGCATGCAAGCCTGCTCCCCATCGTCAGGCGCATCTACTAGTACCACTAGCTTGCTCGCGCATGCTCCAAATCGTCGATGAACCGAAGCATCTGAGCACCGCCGCGTCTGCCACTCGCTCCGGCAAGCACCCCGGTGAGTACAGACTGCCCCAGCACCTCCTGTTGATGCTCCCATGATCCCCAGGACAGTATGCGTCTAACCGTGTGCTTCGTTTGCCTTAGCACGCTCGCAAACTTCGCCCCCGACAACAACCAGACGGACCCGACGGTGAGCACAACTCCGGCGAGCAATCCACTCCGTTCCTGTGCGCCCCTCGACGAACTGACCATGCCTCGAGCTTCTCCGCACTCCTGCGAGCACAGTGAGCATACTCTCCCTCCCCCGCGTGACCTAGTTCCTCGGCAAGCTTGCATCTCGAGCGTGTGCCGCCGCCATCCGCCGCTAGCGCCGCCCAACCTTGGTCAGACGCACAGTGCCCGTTGGATCTTAATCATGTGGCTGAGATTAGATTTAAGCGAAGGGGTATCGTGTTCCCTGTGCCACACGATCTCATTTAGATCCAACGACCCACAGAGCTCAATCCGCACGAAACGGTACCAGCCAGTTAGATTGAGCCACGTGTCCAGAGACTGATTTAAAAATAGAAATTTGATCTATTAGAATTGCAAACTTGTAAAATTCATAACTTTCAAACCGCACATCCAAATTTTGCAAAATTTATATCAATTGAATCAGCAGAACAAGTACTTTGCAACCATGCACTTTGTTTAATGTTTTGATTCTGGAAAATTGGTTGAATTTGCAGAAACATGTGTAGGCATAATTTGAATATAAAAATTGTTCTGGATATAATTTTAAGGTGAAATCTTTGAAAAATGGATTGTTGTGAACCTACTGACCATAGGAACCAACTTATGGATTTCAAAATGTATTTTTTGAAGTTAAGGAATGAATATTAGAATTAGAGCATTTCTAGTCAAATAAAAATATTGTTTATGGTTTAGAAATGAATTTTGAGTAAAACCTTTGGGAAATGTTTTGATTCAAACCTTCTGACCCTAAACACCAAGTTTTGAGATTAATAACATATTTGATGAACCATATAAAGTTGTTGCTTTGCTAAAAAATATTTTCAACAACATAAAATATCACCTTAGCATAATATTTGGTTTATGAGATGAAACCTTTTGCAAATGGTTTTACCACTTTAGTAATTGACCACTTTGAGTTTTAAAATGTTTAGAGCCTAATAGAAACCACTTTTCTAAATAAAATCATCTTTTGCATGCTTGCATGCATTGCCTTGTTTCTATTATTTTATGTGTGATAAGTTGTTTGAATGTTGGTTTGAAAATGTGTTTGCTTGATTGAATTATAGTGAAGTTATAAGAGTGTGATATTTGCAAGATCAAGAAGTGAACCATCATTCTCTACTAAAAAGGCAAGGGACACTATCATCCATGTCCTACTATTTTCATTACAATTAGTGGATTTTTGTAGCATGCATGATAGGACTACTATATTTCTATGCTATGCTATATCCTATTAGGATATCCTTATATCTTCCTTAGTGAAAACATTGTAGTTGTAGTATGCTTAGCCCTGCTATATATTTGGGATGGGATACATGATATGATTATATAAAGTGTTTGAAAAATATATGTTTTATATAATAAAACAAGTACTCAATGAACTACCTGGGTGGAAAGAGGATACTCAATTTTGGACAAGGTGGCAACAAAGGGAACCATGTTTATATGGATATCTTTTTGTATGTGCACTAGAAGAAAACCACCCAGGGACTTAGATATTGAACATGTTTCTCGTACAGTGGCTTCCGTGTACAGCCACATGCTAAATGGGCTCTGGCGTAGTCAACTACATAGTGGAAGACCTTTGCATTGGCATCTTCAGGTTAACTAAAATTGTGTATTGGAAATATATCCATACATTGGTGCCTGGTAGACAAGCTAGCATTGTGTATTGGGAGGACTTCTATGGAAAGACTTTGTCACATTCTTGATTTGCCGGTACTCCATTTGGTGAGTACTTATCCAACGGCCACTGGTGGCGTCAAGACGAGATTGTGTCATGTGGGTAAAGTGTACAACTTATGTAGAATATCAAATTCTAAGTACTTAGTGGTGTCCCCGGTTATGGAAAATACTGAGCTACTAAGGCCTGAAGCTATGGAGATCTCGACATTCCAATTTCTCAAAGTAAAACTTGATGGTGAAAACAAGGGATTAGAAGCACTTGGAGTTCTCCAAGGAGTTCAGAAAGATTTTCAAAAGATCAAACCTATTTTGAAAAGATAGGACAAAACTATATTGCTTTCTACAAATGAGCCTAAACCCTACTTAGCCAAATATGCATGTAATGATAGGATCTACTTATTTCTACATAGTAGTGAAACTTGCCAATACAATTCAAATGTATTGACCCTTGTGGCTGCAACTTATTATGTTGCAGGTTTGTTTGATATTAGTGAAGTGTGTTGAATAGGATTACAAGTCTACAACCAACATGATTGCCTGTGGCACTTTGAAGATGAAGGACTCCATACTTTATAGATATTCTGCTGCATTGTAATGTGATAGCCAAATGAGCTATGTAAGATGTAATGAATTATTTTATTCCTGGTTATAAAGTTGTATTATGACCTTTGTTTCTTGATATTACATCTTAACTGTGGATGCTAGCTATTGATCCAGGGATTAAGATTGTAAACATAGGGATCTCTACCTTATTAAAGGTTGGGAACCTTACACATATAATTTTATTTGAATATTCCTTATCCCTTTATTTTATTTGGACTATCTTTATTCCATTTGCTTATGGATTTAATTCAAGTCTTAAATTGTCTTCTAAATAATTTTCTTGGAGTTTATTATTTAGGCAATTTGTCTTTATTTTAAAGAAAACTGGACATTGTCCAAATCCGTGATCCGATGGCGAAGATGGGCAATGATGCGCTCCTTCTTGTCGAGCTGACAGCAACGAGACTTGCGATCCTTCACTAGCATGGCGATGGTCTGATCCTTCTTCTTGGTGATGGCGTACTTGTGGTTGGCGTAGGAACGGGCATTGTCCAACTCCTTCTGGCGGTCGTACATCATGAACCTGAGGTGGTCCAATTGACTCTTTAGCTCGTGGTGATATGGGGCCTCCAGTGGCTGTCCCATAACATCACACCTTGGGTAGAACTCAAAACGGGTACCCTTGATCTGATTGATACTCTCCTCACACAGACGGGCAGGAGCTTCCTGCATTGCCCTGGCCAGTCCATCGAGCCAGTTGTTCTCTCTTAAGGTGAACTGAATTCCCTCTGCAGTGGGAGGTTCAATCTTTCCTCGGAGACTTGCAACAACTAGCCACTTTAGATCTTCTCCTTCCTGATCATTGAGCTGAGCTCCGAAGAATTCGGGGTGCGGACGCTCCAACATCTCCGACAGCTGGTCCAAGTCACGAACAAAGATGAGGTCTCCTCCATTCCCCAACTCATAAAACTTGTTGTACTTCACGTCCATATATAAGAATATAGGATGAGTAAGTTAGTAGAGTGATCAAGTGTGTCAAATTTTATGTATCTTGCAAAAAAATTTGAGGAACATGAATTTTCATGAAAGAATCCAAGTGATAAGAATGAGAATAAGATTTTGTAAATAATCACTTCCTTTGGTTTTGAAACTAAGTTTTTGATTCAAACGTCCATTCTAACTAGGGTCTCCTATGGTCAACCTGGCTCTGATACCAACTTGTCAACACCCGGATTTTTAATCCTAGATGCCTGTTATGCCATACATCGCAATCCCAGGATTAGAATTTTTGCGAGACATAACAGATTTGGATATCACAGTACATCATCCATTACAAACCATACATAAGGTCTTACACAAATCAGGATCTCATGATCCAATTCTTAATACAACTCAAGCAGCGGAATAACGTAAAGATAACGATAGCATAGGCGATGCTGACGATGGAATATGATCCTAGTTGTCGTAACATTCCTGCGGTCCGTCATCCTAGTACCCCTCTTCATAGTCTGGCCACGGGAATAGCCAGGGACAAAGCCATGAGTACTCTTTAAGTACTCGCAAACTAATACTAATAAGTGAAGGGGTTTTTGTAGTTGGATACTAAGCTCTATGGTTGTTTTGCAAAAAGCCAGATTTACCTCTACTAAGTTCAGAAACAAAGAAAGATAGTGGAAAATTTTATAACACCTAAGTAGGAAGTTGAATTTCATATCACAACTCTGTTGTGGTCAAGTCAAAGTCATAAATCATTTCATAAGTCATTTTGAAAACATCTGACGGAGGAATGGCCACTCCAACTGTTCATAACCACGGACGCGGCTATTCAAATCGTTTAATACTCTGCAGAGATTGTACACTGTCACCACAACATTCGATACATCCGTCAGGAACAATCTTGAATTCACCATACTCAGTATGCGGATAATCAATCCTAACCTTTCAATTACACGCCCTAGTATAGGAACCTCTCCTGTGAGTTTGCCCTCCCAACCATGACCAACTGTCATCTTGGGTACTGCATAGGTGGACAATCTTCACACGGTAGCCTCAGCTCAGACCTTGGCCGTGAGGGAACCCATACTAAGGTATATAAATTTCAGTCAAGCCCTACCCAATTTTCAGGTATTGTGGTTGTACAGTAAAATTTGAATGGTATCGCATCCAGATAAACCATCAGTTTTATAAAGGGCTAAGGCTCATGCCTCAACATTTTCATCATCAAATTCATCTGGTGTTCAAGAACACATGTCAAAACATTTTAGTAAAATGACTCATCATTCTAAGGTTTTCATAACCATTTTCACCAAGTATTCCCATCTAAAGCTGATCAAGTTTTATGCTTAGCACTAGCATCTACAAGTGGGGGTAAATACTAATGGTGGGTAATAAACAAGTGTATCGTATCTAAGTAAATCTCATGCCTCAGGATGACATTAATATTATCTAACTTAGGCCAAGATTTATGCTCTTTATGCTACCTTCAATTATCTTTCTAGAATCTACAATTCACTAAGTAAACTTTTGATAGAAAGATTTTAATAATACTAAGCTTGCAAGTAAAACTAGGATGGTGTGTCATTTGGGTATAATCACATATGCTTAAGGCATATAGTTAGTATAGTAACAAGCAAGTAGTAGCTTGCATATGTAGGGTATCTTGCAAGTGTTAGCTTGCCTAATTGCAAGTATATGCTTGCTAATTCAACTGGTAGTATTAGGCTTGCAAGTATTGGTTGGCTAAAATATTAGTATAAGCTTGCTAAGTTGCAAGTGTTAGCTTGCTCAGATAGTAGCTTGCCTTGTGCAGAGAAGTGGTTGAAGTTTTCCTCGGCTTCTTCCTTGTAGTATCCTCCTTCCTCCTCGTATCCTTGGTCGGTACTAACGTCTATAAATAAATACAAGGTACACAATCACCAAGCAATACTTAACTACTTCTAATCATCACACAAAGATTCACACTAGATGACATAGCATCATCACTAACATTACAAGATTAAAACACTTGTCTTATTTATTTTATTTTAGAAAACTAATTTCTACTCATTGAAAAACTACTTAAGATTTAATATTATCCAACTAAAACATGGGATCATGTTGACACATGTCATCACCACATATTTTAGCATATGGGAATGTGATTTAAAGTGGTGTCACAATTTAATAAGGTTTAACCTTTTTATTTTATTTAATTAAAGTGACTAGAAATGCCTATGTGGCATTCTTTTATTACTTGAACATTATTTCTGCAAGTAAACCCATATGTTTTTATATATTCTGAAAGGTATGGTCAAATGTGATTTTTGAGAGTTTGAATCAACTCAAAAGCTCTTATGGTTGAATTTTGAAAAATGTTTGAATGCATAAAAGCTTCTGCCTTGTTATTTTTACCATGGTTGATCTATAACTCTAAATGGTTTGAATCCAACGGGCTTGGATTAAGCATTTCAGTACCTTTCTAACAAAATTAGTTTCGTACATTTTAGTTCGGTGAGTTGAGCTGGGTTGATTTTTGAATCTATACACAGAACTATGTTTGAAATTAAATAAATAAAACTAAATTTGAATTATTGGGTCGCGCGGGAGGGTTAACTGGGTCGGCCCACTACGCACAGCACACACGCTAGCTGGTTAAGTGGTTGTCCCCACGTGTCAGTGAAACGGGGAGGGGCGAAGCGATACAGGGCAATGTGGACCATGGGATCTAGTTCTAAACGAACGGCTCTGGTTCATCGTCCACATCGGGTAGCGCCAGTGAGACAGAACCCTAGCGCGACAGGTGGGGGTCGTGGGAGGCTCACCGGGGCTCACGCGGTGGTCGGTGATGGGGGCGAATGATGAAGTCGACAACGGCGGTTCTCCTGGTACCGGCAGCTTCTCTTGGGGCGGCTCCAATCGACGGCTACCTTCTCCTCCAGCAGCGGCGGGCTCCGGCCAAATTCCGGCGATGCGCTGCTCGCCTTGCTCCGGGAGTTATGTGGGTTGGTTCTGATGGAGAGGGGAGTGAACTGGTGTGAATAAAACGAGCGGTGGAGGCCTCTATTTATAGTGGCTGAAGTGGACCGACGGGCGCGGGCTGAACTCGTCGTGGTCGACGGTACAGAGTGCTACTAGCATGGGCGATGGTAGGGGGCGGTGCTGTGCTCCCTGGAGAAGCTCAATGGCATGGTGGCGAGGCGTGGGGCGGTGCTGATCGGTTGGAACGCGTCGATGCTCTGGGTGGGTCTGACGACAATTTTAATGGCACACAGCGTGCGTAGTCCACGCGGCGTCGAACGGGCATATCTGCAGGGTTGCTGGGGCGGTGGTGATCACGTACGCACACGGCGAGGGCGACACACAGTCTGTGGGTGCTGGTCGAGGGTGGCGCACTGGCGCCATCTCGGCTCGCATGCAGAGAGGTTTGGCATGGTCTTGTCTTGTGGTCCAGGGGCTGGCAGCACTCGGGGCTGGCACAGGGAGTGGCGGTGGACGGTGGAGTGCCTGCTAGACATGCTTGCTAGGCTTGGTGCTTCTCATAGCTTGCTATCGACAATGGGGTGGTAAGGTGAGGCTCGGCATGCTTGCCATTAACGGCATGGTCTGGTTTACAGTGAGCTAGAGGGGTTAAACAAGTTAGATGATCTACTGAGGGTGTAGAGTAAGCTAGATTGGGAACAAGTTAGGCCAAAATTACTTCACACTATAATGTTTGATGTTTGTTTTATTTCTATTTGCAAGGTGTTTGATAAAATGGCCGCAAGAACTTTGAATTTGAATTTTGGATTCAAACTTGGTGGGTTTGCTAGGGACATACTAGGGAGTGTCTGGCTAGTTGGATTAGTCAAGTGGCACTGGTTTAGTTGGGTTTTGAAAATGGGTGATCTTCACATATGATAAAGATTCAATTTTGAATTGGGATTTGAATGAGGTTGCCAAATGTTTCTGTACGTTTGAAAGGTGGGCTTTGATTCACTTTTACTTGTTCTTGCAAGGGGTGAAAAGAATTGGGAAAGTTTCTGTTTGAAATCTTGGACTAAGAACACTCAAAGTGACCTAGTGAGCAAGATTGGCAAAAATGACCATTTGCTTTATTTGATTTGTTTTTGATTTTCTCTTGATTTTTTTCTGCATGGAAATGTTTTATATGATGTTATTTTCTTCTTTAAACCATTTTTGGCTATTTAGGTTAATCACAAAAGTTCATTCATGCATTTATCAAATCATCTCATTCACACATGCATTCATATGATTTTAATTAATCAAAGTTTTTGTTAACCCTAATTTTAGTGATTAGAGTTTGATGATCAATGTTTAATATTTTTGGGATGTTACAAACCTTCCACCCTTAAACAAAATCTTGTCCCGAGTATTGAAAACTGAAGAAAAAGATTACCTAGGATTTAAAGAGATCGGGAAACTCCATCCTAATGTGATCTTTGCGCTCCCAGGTAGCTTATTATTCAGTGTGGTTGCTCCACTGAATCTTGAGAAACTTGATGCTTCGGGTCCTGGTGGTTCTGAAAGCTTCTTCCAAAATATGGTTGGGTACTTCAGGATAGTCAGGTCATCGTTGATCTCTATGGTCCGGTGATCAATGTTCTTGAAAACTTCGGTGTTCTCCGGAACTTCAAGGCATTTGCAAAGGAACGATATATGGAACACATTGTGCACTGCTGACATCTCCTCGGGCAGTTACAATTGATATGATACCTCTCCTTGATGATTCAGAACCTTGAAGGGCCCGATATATCTGGGGCTAACTTTCCTTTGAGCTGGAAATGTTGCATTCCTTTCAGAGGCGACACTTTAAGGTACATGAAATCTCCAATATTGAAATCGAGGTCTCGCGGTCTCTTGTTGGCGTAACTCTTCTGTCTTGATTGGGCGGTCTTGAGGTGCTCACGAATCTTGTGAACTTTCTCTTCTGCTTCTCGTAGGATGTCGGGTCCGAAAATCTGACTCGCTCCTACTTCCGACCAATTCAAAGGGGTGCGACACTTCCTTCCATACATGAATTCAAATGGGGCCATTTGTAAACTTGCTTGGTAATTGTTATTATATGAAAATTCTGCGAAAGGCGGACAGTCTTCCCATTTAGATCCATACTCTAGCACACATGCTCTCAACATATCTTCGAGTATTTGATTTACTCGCTCTGTTTGTCCATCGGTTCGAGGGTGATACGCGGTGCTGAAATCTAGTCAGGTTCCTAAACCTTCTTGGACTTTCTTCCAGAATCTCGTGGTAAACTGAGTTCCTCGATCCGATACAATGTTCTTGGGGACTCCGTGCAAACTGACGATTCTAGCAATGTATAACTCTGCTAGCTTCGAACTCTGGTATGTGGTCTTGACTGGTAAGAAATGGGCGACTTTGGACAATCTATCAACTATGACCAAGATAGAGTCATTTCCCCTACTAGAAGTAGGCAATCCTGTGATAAAGTCCATTCCAACTGAATCCCATTTCCATTCCAGAATCTGTAACGGTTGCAATAGTCCTGCGGGTCTTTTATGTCCCGCCTTGACTCTCTAACAGATATCACACTTGGCGATATAGCTCCCGATTTCTCTCTTCATCTTATGCCACCAAAATTGTTCCTTCAAATCCTAATACATCTTTGTTCCTCCAGGGTGGATAGAATAAAGAGTATCATGGGCCTCTTTCAAAATCACTTCTTTCAATTGCGAATATGCACGTACACAAAGGCGTCCTTTGTACCACAGAACTCCTTCTTCGTCTTCCATAAATCTGGGTACTTTGCCTGTATCGATACGATGCTTGATTCCGTCGATACTAACATTTCCTTTCTGTGCCTCCTTGATCTGACTGATCAAAGTGGGTTGAAGTTCTATGCTAGCCAAAAATCCTTCACTCACTAATTCCATTCGGAAATCTTCCATCTATTTGTGCAAACTTGGTTGCTCCTTCAAAATCATGGAGTTCAAGCGGCACGACAATATGCTAAGGGCATCTGCTACCACATTGGCTTTACCGGGGTGATAATGAATGTCTAGATCATAATCCTTGATTAGCTCAATCCATCTTCTTTGTCTCATATTCAGCTCCTTCTGAGTGAATATATATTTCAAGCTCTTGTGATCCGAATAAATCTCACAACGGTTTCCCATCAGTTAATGCCTCCATGTCTTCAGGGCTAGAACTATGGCTCCTAGTTCAAGGTCATGGGTTGGATAATTCCGTTCATGCTTTTTAAGTTGTCGGGATAGATAAGATATAACTTTGCCTTCTTGGATTAGCACACATCCGAGACCGATCTTGGATGCATCACAATACACATCAAAGGGCTTCGTGATATCCGGCATGATCAAGATTGGGGCTGAAATCAATCTCCACTTTAGTTCTTGAAAACTCGCTTCACATTTGTTAGTCCATTCAAACTTCTTGTCCTTCTTCTGGAATTGGGTCATGGGACTGGCGATACTCGAGAATCCTTCTATGAACTTGCGGTAGTATCCCGCTAATCCGAGAAATGCATGAACTTGGGTTTGAGTGGGCGAGGCTTGCCAATCTTCAACATCTTTCACCTTCGCCTGGGTCAACGGCAATTCCTCCGGCTGATACAATATGTCCGAGGAATCCTACCACCTGTAACCAGAATTCACATTTGCTAAACTTGGCATATAGCTGATGCTCTCTAAGGGTTCCAAGAATGGTCCTTAGGTGTAGCTCATGTTCATCTTCTGATTTGGAATAGATCAGAATGTCATCGATGAAAACAATGACAAACTTATCTAGGAAGTCCATAAAAATCTTATTCAGGAGGTTCATGAATTAAGCGGGGGCATTGATTAATCCAAAAGACATGACAGTATACTCGAATAATCCATATCTGGTGGTAAAAGCAGTATTTGGAATATCCTCTGCGCGAATCTTGAGTTGATGATAGCCAGTTCTAAGATCAATCTTAGAAAACACTTTGGCACCAGTCAACTGGCCAAACAGATCTCCTATCTTCGGCAACGAGTACTTGTTTTGATAGTGACATCATTCAACTTCCGATAATGCGTACACAAACGGTTACCTCCATCTTTCTTGTCCACGAACAAAACAGGTGATCTCCATGGTGACACACTTGGTTGAATAAATCCAATTTCCAGCATGGCATCCAGTTGCTTCTTCAGTTCTGCTAGTTCGGATGGGTTCATACTATATGGTCTCTGGGTTATGGGTCCGGTTCCAGGTTTAAGTTTAATGATAAACTCGATATCCCGATCTGGGGGCATACCGGGAAAAACATCTAGAAATACATCGGGGTATTCACAGACTATCCAGACTTGGTCAATGGTGTGCTGGGTTATACTCTTGTTGCACTTGAATTGACGGGGCAATGTTTCAGATATATATGCTCGACTGATACTCCGGCTGTACTGGTCATGGTTATGGCCTTCTTGGCACAGTCAATTAATCCTTTGTGTTTGGACATCCAATCCATTCCTAGTACTACTTCCATACCTTTAGTTCCGAGTACTATTAGATTAGCATAAAAATCTATGCCATGGATTCGGATAGGGGCGACTTTGCAAATTTGCCTAGCTTTGGTGGTTGAACCAGGTATTTGAACAATCATAACATGCTTCAATTTGGTTGCTTGAATCTTACTAGTGCCTGCAAATTCTTCAGTGACAAATGAGTGTGATGCTCCAGAATCAAACAACAGTCTTGCAAGTACTGAGTTAATAGAAAACATACCCAACACGACATCTGGCGGTTCTTGGGCTTCTGCAGCATGCATGAGAAAGAGACGACCGTTGCGGTTGAGCGAGTTCCCTGGAGCAAACCTTCTTCCGGGCTGAACACGACGCTCCGGCTAAGCTGGGGCATTGGCATTGGGGGATGCGGCAATCTTCTTGGGGCACTCATTGGAATAGTTACCCTTGGTTCCACATTCATAACAAATCACTTGCGACTTGTCCTTTGCTGCAACAGGCACAACATTTCTTCCAGTCCTTGGGACGGTATTGGTGTTGGTGGCGGCATTGTTTTTGTTGAACTTGGGTGGTGCACTGTTGAAATTGCTGGAGTTTCCGGGATTGTTGTGGTTTCCTCTGGGCCTTGGGTTTCCACGGTTGGGATAGGTCGAACGGTTCATAGGGGGTCTATTGGAGATGTGTTGGGGCGATACTTTGGTGTATGATGGGTTCCTGGCTGATGCATCATGCGACGCTTGCGGTTATCATTAGCTTGGTTGATCTTTCCTTCCATCTGAATGGCTGAGTCAACTAAGGTTTCAATATCAGCAAAGGGGATATTGACTAACACTGTCTACATATCATCGTGCAGACCATTCAGGAATCTCTCTTTCTTCTTGGCTTCTGTATCTATCTCATCTGGTGCATACCTAGCCAATGACAAGAATTTGTCACGGTATTCCACTATTGTCATCCTTCCTTGTTTCAGTTCCCTGATTTCATCTCTCATCCTCTTGATCAAACCCGGTGGCACATGGGTTCTGCTAAACTTGACTTTGAACTCTTCCCAAGTCATCAGCTGACCTCCTATCATTGCGCAAACGCTGTTCCACCATGCTCTTGCATCTCCGGCCAAATAGTTGGTGGCGAAAAGAACTTTCTCGTTAGCTTCCACTCCTGTGACTTCTAGATTGTTCTCCATGGTTTGCAGCCAATCATCGGCATCTTGGGGCTCTTCTTACTTAGTGAAAACAAGTGGATTAGTGTTCTGGAAATTCTTGCGTTTAGATCCATGGTTGTCCTGATTTCCATGGCCTTGATTGTTGTTGTCCATCTGGGCGATGTGTTGAAGGGTGGCTAAGTTGGCTTGACGTTCGGCTCGTTCAGCTTCGCCGTCAGAAACCAACATTTGCAAGATCTGCAACATCGGGTCCGGGGATGAACCGCTTCCTCCACGAGGCATCTAAAGATTGACATAGATCATGTGAAAAGAGGGAAATTTCTAAGGTTCAGGGGTTGTTGAAAAGTTTTTGAATTTTGACTCAGATTTTTATAGCCACTTGCTTTTCATTCATTCATAGCACACAATACAAACACACACCACAACAAGGAAAAACATATGGTTTTAAGAACCATTCTGGAAACTACGATACAGTGGGACCGACTACAACTCACTAATGCTAGTGCTCAAGTTCTACTACTCCTCAGAGTCAGTGTCCTCATAATCCTCCTCATCATTGATGAAGGCGAAGTCATCCTCATCGGTGAAGAAGTCCATGGCCTGATCCTCCAGAAAGTCGTCATCATCGCTGAGATAGGAGTAGGGGTCTCCACGAAGGTCCTCCCCTGCATTCTCCCTCTCCTCCAACTGCATGTCTCTCTCGTGGATGGACTCCTCCAAATCCGTGATCCGATGGTGAAGACGGTCAATGATGCGCTCCTTCTTGTCGATCTGACGACGACGAGACTTGCGATCCCTCACTAGCATGGCGATGGTCTGATCCTTCTTTTTGGCGATGGCGTACTTGTGGTTGGGGTAGGAACGGGCATTGTCCAACTCCTTCTGGCGGTAGTACATCATCAAGCTGAGGTGGTCCAATTGACTCTTCAGCTCGTGGTCATATGGGGCCGCTAGTGGCTGTCCCATAACATCACGCCATGGGTAGAACTCAAAACGGGTACCCTTGATCTGATTTATACTCTGCCCACATAGACGGGCAACAGCTTCCTGCATTGCCCTGGCCAGTCCATCGAGCTAGTTGTTCTCTCTTAAGGTGAACTGAATTCCCTCTGCAGTGGGAGGTTCAATCTTTCCTCGGAGACTTGCAACAACTAGCCACTGTTGATCTTCTCCTTCCTGGTCATTGAGCTGAGCTCCAAAGAATTCGGCGTGCAGACGATCCAACATCTCCGACAGCTGGTCCAAGTCACCCTCAAAGATGAGGTCTCCTCCATTCCCCAACTAATAAAACTTGCTATACTTCACGTCCATCTATAAGAATATAGGATGAGTAAGTTAGTAGAGTGATCAAGTGTGTCAAATTTTATGTATCTTGCAAGAAAATTTGAGGAACATGAATTTTCATGAAATAATCCAAGTGATAAGAATGAGAATAAGTTTTTGTAAATACTCACTTCCTTTGATTTTGAAACTAAGTTTTTGATTCAAATGTCCATTCTAACTAGGGTCTCCTATGGTCAACCTGGCTTTGATACCAACTTGTCAACACCCGGATTTTTAATCCTAGATGCCTGTTATGCCATACATCGCAATCCCAGGATTACCATTTTTGCGAGACATAACAGATTTAAATATCACAGTACATCATCCATTACAAACCATACATAAGGTCTTCCAGAAATCACGATCTCATGATCCATTTCTTAATACAACTCAAGAAGCGGAATAACGTAAGGATAACGATAGCGTAGGTGAAGCTCCATCTTCGGGGTCATAGGCAATGCTGATGATGGGAGATGATCCTAGTTGTCCTGGTACTCCTCTTCATAGTCTGGCCACAGGAATAGCCAGGGACAAAGCCATGAGTACTCTTTAAGTAATCGCAAACTAAGACTAATAAGTGAAGGGGTTTTTTTGTAGTTGGATACTAAGCTCTAGGGTTGTTTTGCAAAAAGCCAGATTTACCTCTACTAAGTTCAGAAACAAAGAAAGCTAGTTGAAAATTTTATAACACCTAAGTGGGAAGTTGAATTTCATATCACAACTCTGTTGTGGTCAAGTCAAAGTCATAAATTATTTCATAAGTCGTTTTGAAAACATCTGACGGTGGAATAGTATGGCCACTCCAACTATCCATAAACGCGGACGCGACTATTCGAATAGTTTGACACTCTGCAGAGATTGTACACTTTCACCACAACATTCAATACATCCGTCAGGAACAATCCTGAATTCACCATACTCAGTATGTGGATAATCAATCCTAACCTTTCAATTACACTACCTAGTATAGGCACCTCTCCTTTGAGTTTGGCCTCCCAAACATGACCAACTGTCATCTTGGGTACTGCACAGGTGGACAATCTTCACAAGGTAGCCTCAGCTCAGACCTTGGCCTTGAGGGAACCCATACTATGGTATATAAATTTCCAGTCAAGCCCTACCCAATTTTCGGGTATTGTGCTTGTATAGTAAAATTGGAATGGTATCGCATCCAGACAACCATCAGTTTTATAAAGGGCTAAGGCTCATGCCTCAACATTTTCATCATCAAATTCATCTGGTGTTCAAGAACACATGTCAAAACATTTTAGTAGAATGACTCATCATTCTAAGGTTTTCATAACCATTTTCACCAAGTATTCCCATCTAAAGCTGATCAAGTTTTATGCTTAGCACTAGCATCTACAAGTGGGGGTAAATACTAATGGTGGGTAATACACAAGTGTATCTTATCTAAGTAAATCTCATGCCTCAGGATGACATTAAGATTATCTAACTTAGGCCAAGATTTATGATATTTATGCTACCTTCAATTATCTTTCTAGAATCTACAAGTCACTAAGTAAACTTTTGATAGAAAGCTTTTAATAATACTAAGCTTGCAAGTAAAACTAGGATGGTGTGTCATGTGGGTATAATCACAGACGCATAAGGCATATAGTTGGTATAGTAACAAGCAAGTAGTAGCTTGCATATGTAGGGTATCTTGCAAGTGTTAGCTTGCCTAATTGCAAGTATAAGCTTGCTAATTCAACTGGTAGTATTAGGCTTGCAAGTATTGGTTGGCTAAAATATCAGTATAAGCTTGCTAAGTTGCAAGTGTTAGCTTGCTCAGATAGTAGCTTGCCTTGTGCAGAGCAGTGGTTGAAGTTCCCCTCGGCTTCTTCCTCGTAGTATCCTCCTTCCTCATCATATCCTTGGTCTATACTAGCGTCTATAAATAAATAAAAGATACACAATCACAAAGCAATACTTAACTATTTCTAATCATCACACAAAGGTTCACACTAGATGACCTAGCATCATCACTAACATTACAAGATTAAAACACTTGTCTTATTTATTTTATTTTAGAAAAGTAATTTCTACTCATTGAAAAACTACTTAAGATTTAATATTCTCCAACTAAAACATGGGATCATGTTGACACATGTCATCACCACATATTTCAGCATATGGGAATGTGATTTAAAGTGGTGTCACAATTTAATAAGGTTTAACCTTTTTATTTTATTTTATTAAAGTGACTAGAAATGCCTATGTGGCATTCTTTTTTACTTGAACATTATTTCTACAAGTAAACCTATATGTTTTTATATATTCTGAAAGGTATGGTCAAATGTGATTTTTGAGAGTTGGAATCAACTCAAAAGCTCTTATGGTTGAATTTTGAAAAATGTTTGAATGCATAAAAGCTTCTGCCTTGTTATTTTTACCACGGTTAATCTATAACTCTAAATGGTTTGAATCCAACGGGCTTGAATTAAGCATTTCAGTACCTTTCTAACAAAATTAGTTTCATGCATTTTGGTTCAGTGAGTCAACCTGGGTTGATTTTTGAATCTATATACATAACTGTGTTTGAAATTAAATGAATAAAACTAAAATTGAATTGTTGGGTCGTGCGGAAGGGTTAACTGGGCCGGCCCACTACGCACAGTGCGGGCGGGCTAGTTAAGTGGTTGTCCCCACGTGTCTGTGAGACGGGGAGGGGTGAAGCGGTACGGGGAAATGTGGACCGTGGGATCTAGTTCTAATCGAACGGCTCTGGTTCATCGTCCACGTCGGGCAGCGCTAGCAACAGAACCCTAGCGCAGCAGGTGGGGTCGTGGGAGGCTCACCGGGGCTCAGGCGGTGGTCGGTGACGGGGGCGAATGACGAAAAGTTGACGACGGTGGTTCTCATGGTACCGACAGCTTCTCTTGGGGCGGTCCAATCGACAGCTACCTTCTCTTCCAGTAGCAGCAGGCTCCGTCCAAATTCTGGTGATGCGCTGCTCGCCTTGCTTCGGGATTAAGGTGGGGTGGTTCTGAGGGAGAGGGGAGTGAACTGGTGTGAAGAAAACGAGCGGTGGAGGCCTCTATTTATAGTGGCTGAAGGGGACCGACGGGCGCGGTCTGAGCTCGTCGTGGTCGACGGTACAGAGTGCTACTGGCATGGGCGACGGTAGGGGCAGTGTTGTGCTCCCTAGAGAAGCTCAACGTCATGGTGGCGAGGCGTGGGGCGGTGCTGATTGGTCGGAGCGCGTCGATGCTCTAGGCGGGTCCGACAGCAATTTTAATGGCGCACAGTGTGCGTGGTCCGCTCGGAGGCTAACGGGCATGTCTGCGGGGTTGCTGGGGCGGTGGTGATCAGGCACGCACGCGGCGAGGGCAGGGCGCGGTCTGTGGGTGCTGGTCGAGGGTGGCACACTGGCGCGCTCTCGGCTCGCATGCAGAGAGGTTTGGCATGGTCTTGTCGTGTGGTCCAGGGGCTGGCAGTGCTCGGGGCTGGGACAGGGAGTGGCGGTGGAAGGTGGAGTTCCCGCTAGACATGCTTGCTAGGCTTGTGCTTCTCATAGCTTGCTGCCGACAATGGGGTGGCAAGGTGAGGCTCGGCATGCTTGCCATTAATGGCATGGTCTGGTTTACAGTGAGCTAGAGGGGTTAAACAAGTTAGATGATCTACTGAGGGTGTAGAGTGAGCTAGATAGGGAACAAGTTAGGCCAAAATTACTGCACACTATAGTGTTTTATGTTTGTTTGATTTGTATCTGCAAGGTGTTTGATAAAATGGCCGCAAGAACTTTGAATTTGAATTTTGGATTCAAACTTGGTGGGTTTGCTAGGCACATACTAGGGAGTGTCTAGTTAGTTGGATTAGTCAAGGGGCACTGGTTTGGTTGGGTTTTGAAAATGGGTGATCTTCACATATGATAAAGATTCAATTTTGAATTGTGATTTGAATGAGTTTTTGCCAAATGTTTCTGTATGTTTGAAAGGTGGGATTTGATTCACTTTTACTTGTTCTAGCAAGGGGTGAAAAGAATTGGGAAAGTTTCTGTTTGAAATCTTGGACTAGAAACACTCAAAGTGACATAGTGAGCAATGTTGGGAAAATGACCATTTGCTTTATTTGATTTTTTTTTGATTTTCTCTTGATTTGTTTCTGCATTGGAATGTTTTATATGATGTTATTTTCTTCTTTAAACCATTTCGTGCTATTTAGGTTAATCACAAAAGTTCATTAATTCATTTATCAAATCATCTCATTCACACATGCATTCATATGATTTTAATTAATCAACGTTTTTGTTAACCCTAATTTTAGTGATTAGAGTTTGATGATCAATGTTTAATATTTTTGGGATATTACAATGGCCTAGCTCTTCGCATTTGAAACACATCAATTGGCTAATATCCTTCTTCTTCTTTGGTATCATTGCCTCTTGTTTGTTTCCTTGGTTCTTCTTCTTTTCTAGACAATGTGATGCATAGTGTCCCATCTCTTTGCAATTGTATCATTGCACTTGGCTAATGTCTTGCTTGCTGGGGTTGGGTAATTTCTTCTTTTTGGGTCTCTCCAAAGCCAGGAGTTCTTCTAGTTCATGTTCTTCATATTTCACCACAAAGGTGGGAAATCTTTCTCTCTTCTTGGGGCAGTCACTAGAGATATGACCTTCTTCTCCACATGAGTAGCAACACTTGGTGGTCACTTTGGATGTGGCTTTATGAGGCATGGTTCTGACTTGGCCTTCATCCTTCTTAGTAGAATTTGTTCCCTTATGGAGGTTTCCAAACATTTGATGCATTCCATCTTGTTTCATTTGTTGAACTATAGGATAGATGGGCAATTAGATAGGGACATGATCATTTCCTTCACATAGGAAACAAGTAACTTGAGATGTGGGGCATTGTTTAGTTGGATGTTTCTCTTCACAATTAGGGCATTGGTCCTCATGCTCTTTATAAGTGTGTTACATGTCTCCACAAATATTGCAAGCTTGAGTTCCTTTTATAATATCATCCTTGATATCATTTTTGTCACAATCACTCTGGGAAGAGTTGCTTCTCATGTTGATCATTTGATTGGTCATCCTTTGCAACAATTGGGATTGGGTTTCCAAAAATTCTTGCAGGGTTGGGTCTACCTCATTGTTGTTGGCTAAAAACTGAGTTCTCAGTTGATTCAACTGGGCTTGGGTTGCTAGTTGTTGTTCTCTCATGTGCTTATCTTGGTTGTTGTTGTCACCATCCTTGATGTTGGAGTTTCTTGGAGAAGTCATATGTTTGGGTTGGATTGGGATTAGATTAGGCAAAAGATTCTAGAGGAAGAATTCTACTCACACACAACAATTCACACAAGCAAAGTTGTAAGATCCCACCTTTATAAAGGTAAAGATCCCTGTGATTGCAATGCTAGTCCCTGGATCAATGCTAGCATCCACAGTTTAAGATGAAGTATACAGAAACAAAGGTCATTATTACATGTCATTCCAGAGAAAACATAGTCTTTTACAACTCCATGGACATAGGCCTAATACAAGAGTTCAAACATAACAATATAAATAAATCTTCATCTTCATGTGCCACAGGCAAGCATGTTGAGTGTAGACTCATAACCCCTAATCATCATCAGAGTAACCTGCAACATCACAAGTTACAGCCATAGTGGGTCAATACATTGGAATAGTATTGGTAAGTGATACCTTAGTAGAATGTTAACATCTAGTTACTACATGAATTTGGCTAAGTGTATCTTAGGATTGCTTTGCTCAAAATAGGTTTTACCTATCAGTTCAAAACACTAAGTTTTTCTTTGACAAAACTTTCCCAAGGAACAACCAATAGAAATTGCTAAACCCTCACCCTTGTTCAACCACAAGTTTTAACTTAGAAAATTGGGATGAGGATATTCTTGATAGCTTCCATATCTTGATGCTCAAATTGTCCAATACCAGGGACATGGCTAAGTACTTAGATTCTTCCATCTGCAGAGGTTGTGCACTTTCCCCACAAGACTTGATTTTCACCAAGAGAGGACCTTTCAGAAGCTTTCCTTATACCAAAATGGACGCGCTCCAAACCTATCATTCCCCTACCACCAACTGTCCATTTGGCTAAGTTATTGCAACCTATATGATCCAGGCAGAGCCCATAATGCCATGTGGCTGCACTAGAAGCTTCTTAACATTTGGCATCTCAAATCCCTTTGTTCCAGGGTGGCAATCCACAAGTGAGATACACAAGGTAAACCATATAAATGGGCCTTGTGTAACCACTCAACACAAACCATTCTTTCCATTCCACCCAGGTGTTTCATTCACTTTAGTTGTTTTATTAAGAAAAACATAAGTCAAAGACTTAGCAATAATTCTCATAGCATGAATGTATATTCCACCCTTGGTTGCTACTAGCTAGGCTAAGCATGGCAATAGCAATATCTTAACTTAGAGGAATTTCTAACAATTCTACAACTACTAGGATTTCCCAAGCATAGCATATTGATACTTAGCAAAATATTCATGCAATCCCTATACAAAATAATTCTAGTGCATAGGTAAAATATTGGTACAAAAATATATGAAGCACCACTTGCCTTGGTAGTTTGGGGAGTAGCAACAATCTTCACAACCACAATCACTATTAGCAACAAAATCTACACATAAAATAATGGCACCAATTTCACATATCAAAAATATACAAGCAAAAATATATGAATGCATGCAAATGCCATATGATGATTTTCTACACCAAACAAGACAAGTATACAGTACTTAATCATAAACAAGACCAAGACACACTAAATAAACTTTATTTGATCTTTAAATCATTTTTCAAATCATTTCTATACTCAAAATAAGCCTATAAATGTCTCTGCAAAAATAACCAATTTTACAGAAGCAAAACATTAAACACATTGCATAAATGGGTAGCATTCTTTCTCCTAATTCCAATGATATAAAATTTGCAAAATTTGAATGTGTGGATCAAAACTTATGAATTTTGCAAGTTTGAATCACTAATAGATCTAAATTCTGTTTTTAAATCGAATAACATGCCACGTGGCAGCGTCTGATTGGACGGTACCGGTTCGCGCTGGATCACACTCGCGAGCCGTTGGATCTAACTAACCGCGCACGGACCAGATTATATCATACCGCTTCACCCTCTATCTAATCCTAGACTCTAGATCTGGATCCAACGATCCTCGATGTTCTGACCAAAGATGGGCGGCGCAGATGGCTGCTGGCGGCGACGGCGCTACTGGCAGCGATGGTCCGGCGAATACAGGAGGGGCTGGGGGATGTGTTGTGGATTACCAACTCGCAAGATCACGAGGAAGCTCGAGATGTTGCTGGCGTGGACATGGGCGAGTTGATGTGGCCGTAGGAACTCGTCGGAGTTGATCACAACGTCGGGTGCACGGTTACGAAGACGTTGGCGATGCTCTGGGTCACCCTAGCATGAACCAGTTGCATTAGGGGGTGCGCAAGGCTACGGCGAACACCACTGGATCAAGGAGAATACAAGGGGCGGTCGGATTTTACCTCAAATGATCGTCGGAGTCGAGCGACGGTTCTGTCGCTTGCGGACGTGAACGGGGACGGCGATCTGGATCACGAGATAGCAAACGGAAGGTATCAGGGAACGAGCAAGAACATGCTGGTCACGCTTGTTTGAACCAGAGACAGGGGGCGGTCAGAGCTCACCGGAATCAGTCGCCAGAGGTCGTCGGTGCCGCGGGGGTTTGAGCTCGAATGCGCGCAGCCTGGTGGCGGAGTGAGCGAGGAAAGTGGGGGGAAATGACCGCGGTGGAGAGGGGTTTAAGTAGCCAGAAGCGGGGCGAGGATTGCGCGCTGATTCAATGGGAATTAAGCGAGTTTTAATCGCGGCGTCACTGCGCGGTGGTAACGGCGGAGCGGTGTCTGCGCGCGAGAAATTGGGGAAGACGACGCTGACGTGGAGAGGGCCCAGCGTTCAGTGGCTGCGGGACTGGTTCGTTGCGGGTGAGAGAAGGAGCAGAGGGGGAATGGCCCGGGTGGGCTTTTGGGCCGGTTCTGGTACTGGGCTAGATTAGCAGCGCTGGCCTTTTGCTAATTATTTTATCCTTTTCACTTTTTGTTTGAATTTCTAGGAACCAAATTCAAATGATTTCAAAAGTGTTTGAAATCAAACTTGTTCTGGATTTTTGCAAAGTGAAACCTACACATATTTAGTTATAAAAGCATGTTGTTTCACCAAACTTGCTTTGGTTCTTTGGAGTTTTAAAATAAAACAGTGCATTTTTCCCAAGTCTTAATAAAGATATAAAAATGGTTCTAGTCATATTTTGTTTTGAAATTTTTGTCTAAGCTTTGGAAAACAACCAAACCAACTCATGAACAAACAATCTTGGTTTAAAACAAATAATATCTCATTAGAGAGTAGCATTGCATCGATGCTTTGTTTACATAAAATAATAAGCATCCAAATGCTTCTGTTTTTGTAATGACTTTGAAAATGATCCCTAAATGATTATGAATGCATGGATGATGTGCAAACTTTGAAAACATGATTTTAGGGTTGTTACAAAAGTGCAAGCAATCACAAACAAACATTCCACTCAAACAGCAAGATTCAACATATCTTTAGGCAACAAAATATTTTTCCTACACCACATAAGTTGGTGTGATCAAACTAATCACTAGTATGGTGGTCCAACTATATGGTTCACTTGATATAATTTCATTCTTCTTAGTTGTTTTTTCATGAATAAGATCATTGTTTCCTTGGATGTCCAAGTTGAAGTCCTTGGTGAAATTAAAGTTGAAGTCATTGGTGATGTTGAAGTCCTTGCTCATGATGAAGTCTTTGTCCATCAAGTTTGAAAAGAAAGAGATGTCGAATCAAAACCAAAAAGGTTGAGGAAATAGTTTACAAGATTGTTTGTAAATAAGTTTGGAACAAATACAACTCCTATTTTTCTAAGGGGTTTTGTCCAATCCTAGGGTTAGAATCCTACAGGCAACACAGTGCTCTTATACCATCTGTAGAGGTCCCAACCTGATAAGGTAGAGATCCATGTGTTTAAAATGCTAGTCCCTGGATCAATAGCTAGAATCCACAGTTTAAGATGTAGTATCAAGAAACAAATGTCATAATACAACTTTATAACCAGGAATAAAATAATTCATTACATCTTACATACCTCATTTGGCTATCTCATTACAATGCAGCAGAAATAAAAATATTAGGACAAAATGTATGAAGCACCACTTGCCTTTTTAGTAGAGAAACTAGGTTCACTCCTTGATCTTGCAATTGTCACACTCTTCAAAGTTCACTACAATTCAGTCAAGCAAGCACATATTCAAACTAGCATTCAAACAATTCACCACATAAAATAAAGAAAACAAAACAATGCATGCAAGCATGCAAACGATTTTTTATTTGGAAAAGTGGTTTCTAATAGGCTATAAACATTTTAAAACACTTATTGGTCATTTATAAAAGTGGCAAAACCATTTAAAATCAAGTTAGTGAAAATGGGTCATTTAAATCATTTTTGTTTTGGTAGACATGATTTAAATCAAAGTAATATTTTGTAGTGTTAGCCAAATATATTTTTAAACACAAATGTTAGTGTTTCTGGTCAAAGTATTTTAAGCAAATCCATTTTCCAAAGGTTTCACTCAAAAATCATTTTTAAATCAAGCACCATTTTTATTTTACTAGAAAAGCTTTTTATTCAAAGGAATAATTCCTTAGTGTCATGAAATATATTTTTAAATCCAAATGTTGGTTTTTATGGTCAGTAGGTTCAAAAAAATCATTTGCAAAAGATTTTACTCAAAAATCATTTTTAGAATAAATTTTATAACCAAAATAGGTCTAAACTTGTTTCTTCAAAACAACTAATTTCCATAATAAAAACACTAAAATAAGGGCATGGTTGCAAATGTTTCTTTTTCCTGATTCCAATGATATAAAGTTTGCAAATTTTGGACGTGTGGATCAAAAGTTCTGAATTTTTCAAATCCAAACACTAAATAGAAATGTTTCTATTTTTAAAATGAAAGGCTGGCCACACGTCACATTCTTACTGGCCGATAACGGTTCGCGTGGATCACGCAGTGTGGTGCGTTGGATCTAAGTTACAGCATACGGTGTAGATCTAACGTACTGCTTCGTTTAAATGAATCTAACTCATCTGCAGGATCGGGATCTAACGGCTCTCAGCGGCTCGACCAAGGATGGGCGACGCTGGGAAATGGCGAGCGGCGGCATGCTCTGTTCGCGGTGGTTCTGGCCAAAACAGGAAGCTAGGGAGAGGGGGAAGATGCTCACTGGGTTCGCGGCGACGTGCTGATGCTCGAGGTGGTCGCAGCAGGGCAGGGGGTGCACAGAGTCACTGACGATTCCTCGCCGGAGTTCACGACAGCGTCGGGCACGTCTGTTCGTCGACGGAGGCGAGGATTCAGGGCACGCTAAGACAAACAAAGGGTGTCGTTAGATGCGTAGGAGAGTTGCGAGTATAGGAGCATCAAAGAGAGGGGAAGGCGCGGTCGGGTTTTACCAGTAGAGGTCGCCGGAGTTGAGCTAGCCATCGGTGGCGAGCTGGCATCATTGGAGGCGACATTTTAGCGTGCGCGAGAGTGATCTACGGCTACTGGCAGGTGCGCCTGGGGCTGGAGATCAAACTCGTGTGGTCTAGGACGTAGGAGAGGGTCGGGGCTCGCCGGAATTTGACAGAAAGCTCGCCGGAGGAGTGGAGGTTTCGAGCAGCGATTCTTGCAGCCTAGGGGCGGAGAGAGCCTGGCGAGTGAGGGGAAAGGGAGAGAGGGAGGAGCGTGGACTCTGGAGAGATTAACATCTCCATTGATGCGAATTAATGCCGCAAAATCAACGCAGAGAACGGCCAGCGTGATTTGGGGATGAATGGTTCTCGCGGGGATGATGATGATGAGGTAGTGTGGGGCCTGGTTGTCAGCGAGGTGAGGGGAAATACTGTGGGGTCTCTCGGTCAGTGGGTGAGTAGGTGCGCGTTTGAGTGAGAAAGGGATCACGGGGAAGAGAGAGGTGGGCTGCGAGTTTGGCCAGATGGGCTGGGGTCTGGGGTAGGTTTAGTTGGGCTGGTCCTTTCTTATTTTTTTTCTCTAATTTCTTTTTCCTTTTCTATTTTTCTGTTTTGAATTTATTCAAATGTTTCTAACCATTTGTTTGTATTCAAATTTCCAGAACCTTTTCAGTAGGTTTAATCTTATTTAATAATGTAATTAAATAATCTATTTTAGAATATTTCTTATATTCCCTCAGGGTTTGTTATTTATTTAAAATAGACATTTGTCTTTATTTAAATATGTTTCCAATCCATATTATTTTATTCAAATAATTCTTTTATTATTTTTTAAGTTAATTAGACCTTTAATCCACTTTGGCAATTACCAAATTATCATTTTCTCATGATATAATTAATCATTTATATTAGGAATTTTTGTCTTCATTCAAATAGAATTGAATTTGGTTAATGCCATATAATTTTATTTGAATATGCCTTATCCCTTTATTTTATTTGGACTATCTTTATTCCATTTGCTAATGGATTTAATTCAAGTCTTAAATTGTCTTCTAAATAATTTTCTTGGAGTTTATTATTTAGGAAATTTGTCTTTATTTTAAATAAAATTGGACATTGTTCAATCCTCATGATTTTATTTAAATAATTATTTTCTCCTTTCTATTATTAAATAAACTTTCATTCTATCTGTTTATGGATTTTGTCCAAGATTTTATTTGGCTTTTAAATATTCCTTAATTATTTCTTTCTTTCTTTGCCTTAGAAAATCCATATCTTTTTATTTATAGATCCAAAATTGGTGATTCCAATTTGTATAATTTTATTTAATATTTGTTTACCTTTTTTAATCCTTTTAGGATTACTTTGCTCAAGATTTGGCATGGATTTTAGTTAGGAGCTTTATTATCTTTGGAAATTATTTCCTTTTAACTTATTAAATTCATAAGTTTTGATCCATGGCTCCAAATTAAACGAAACCAATTTCTATGGTTTTATAATTATTTTGTTTATCATTTTGATCATTTATAAATGCTTTTTGCTGAATTTTTATATGGAACAAATCCATAGTCTTAGAGAGTTCTTGGAAATGATTTTCTTCCATTAGGGTTTTGGTTTAACTTTTCCAAATGTTTAAACTTCAAGATACATTCATTGATGAATGCATTTCACTTGATTGAAATTTTGTTGGATTCCCTTTTATTCAAATTTTGTTCAAGTAGGGTTTTAATGTTTATATTTAGAAACAAAAAGTTTCTTTTTACCCTAAATTTTAACAATTATTTCTTTTGTTTATTTATTTTTCACATTTCAAAATTTGGAAAGTTTTGGGATGTAACAAGTTTATTCCTATCTCTTTAACCTAGAGTGTTCTCTGGATCTTATGTAATGAGTCGAGTTGTAACCTATAGTCATGTCTTCGACCTGCTATGTTTCTGTTGTACCACTCTGAGGGATGTAATACTAGTGAATGGTGTTTCATTGGTGTTATGTCAATGACTATAGTGTACTACATCATGTAGTGGTATGTTGGGTCACTACAGCTGGTATCAGAGCATATGATTTGACCTTAGGATTAAAACCCTTTTAGGAAGATCTGTAGGTTAGATAGTGACTATAGAAGCCATCTTATCTAAACCAAATGTTCTTATGACTTGTGATAAGTATCCACTTGAGGATAACTTTGTCACCAGATACTTAAGTCATCTTTCTTAGGAGTAGTTATCTATCTTCTCACAGTAAAGTGTTATATAGTGTCTTCCAAAGGAGATATAAACCACCAAGATACTTTAGGAAAGCCAATTGGTCGCAGTAGAGTGGGATCAAGTTTAGTATGTAAAATTGAAGAAATACAAATGGTGTAGCCTAACCATAGAATTCAAGTAAGCCAGTAAAAATATTATTGTTAATTGATAACAATAAACTATATAATGAATAACATTAGAGGATGAATAGTGCAATGGGTTGTAAATCATGTGGGATTCACTTGAGAATTCTACGTGATGAAGTGAATTTATGTTAAAGATCAATGATAGTGCTATGAGAAATCAAGTCATCATGGTTAGATTAGCTCTTAAATCATGATGTATAGGTAAAACATAACAAGATCATGGTGAGATTAGATCCGAAACCATGATGTAGGTGTAAAAATGACAAGTAATTAGTAAATTATCCTGAAGCATAAGAAAGAAAATAGCATGGTAGAACTATTATAGAAGTCATAGGTGCTAGGAAATTCTAATAATCTTTGGTTTAAGTTCACAAATAGAATCTGATTAGTAATTTGGAGAGACCATGTGAGGTTAGTTTATTAATAAAGAAAGGTTGGTTATAGCTAGTCATACAAAAGGTGAGACAAAAAGTTAGTCAAAACCAAAGTTGAGACCACTTTGTTTAAAAATTATCTTGTTGCAACTAAGCAATTTGGGTAAATATTGAAATAAAGAATAGTACGACCATCTATGTGCTAAGTATCACGATGTAAACCTACATGAGGAGGTGTCATATACTACAGAACTAAGCCTGAATTCTAGAAATATTATACTCATCTACTATACTTTGGGCTTAGAATATTGTGTGTTATATGTACCACATTTGGATTTATTGTTATTTCTTGAATCTTCTTGATTAACTAGATCTATACATAAAGTTTGACTTGGTGTGCAAATGCATGTTGCAACATCCAGTTACTACTTGATGTTATAGACCTAGATAGGAAAAAGTAATTTGTGTAAGGGAGTGACGAGTTACAAAGATCAAGATGAAGGCTTACATGAAGAATGAAGTAAAGTATAAGGATTATCAACACAATTTGAAGGATGGATAAAGTTCAGATCATTACTAGCCAGCAATAAGAAGGAAGATTAGTGTAGAATATGTATGGAGCAACAAGAAGTGATGAAATTAATTTCACCCAAAATAGGTAATGTTGCTAAAAAATTGATGAAGTAGTTATACCTAGTTCATGGAAGTATCATGAATAAGTACAAAGAAGAAGCTTTGAAACAAAATGGTATTCAAGCTCTGACAATTCGGAGAGAATGCCAGCGGCATGTAGAAAACTCGTAGGGTAATACATACACCCTAGAACGGTCCGCAACTGGTATTTGTCCGCAGCCGGTATTTGGTTGACTTAGTTAACTAGATAATCTTAGTATTCCATAAAGAGCATAAAACTTGGCCTAAGTTAAGAAAGACATAAAGGAGTATAAAATTAGAATGAGTGTCTTTCGAGATTATTCGCGAAATCAGGCCTACTAAAGAGAGAATGTCCAAACAGTTTGTAAGACAAATATTGTTGGAAAATTCATTTTGGAGATCCACAATTGAGTGGGTATACCGTAAGCTCTTTCATGAAACCTTATAGAGGTAAAGTATAAGCTGGATAGAGACCAATATCCTAGTTACAGAGCCAATGGTTACTATATAAGCAATTTAGAGACCATTAGTAAACCCTAAGGGGGAGAGCAAACAGTAAACGGAAATACTGTTAACTAAATTTCAGAGTAAAGATTGGAGATTATGTACTGACCTATAACAACATTAAGCCTTATTTTCATAAGGTTAAAAGAAGACACCATTATTATTAAAGTACTTTTAGAAGTATGTCTGAATAAAAGATCGAAGTATACTTCAAGGTAGTAGGACTCAAACCTTAAGTTAATTACTTAAAGAAGTTGAAGGAGTACTCAAGGTGATAACAGAAAATTATCTAACGCTTGATAAGGTAAAATCTTGAAGGAGAAAAAATAGATTAGTCCTAACAAACTAATTCTAGATGGAAACAAATCTTAAGTGATCCTTAAGAAGTAATAAAGGATATCGAAATGGAAATTTGTAAATAAACAAGAAATTCCAATGAGTATGGATTAAATGTGTTCAACACCAATCTTCGGAAGGACCACCAGTATAAACCATAACATGAAAAACTAAAAATTTAGTCTTTTGGCCACAATTATTGTATTATAAAAATTAAACCCCTATTTTAGTGTGACTTCTTAAACCTTACATAATATAGTAAAGAAGATCGATGATCAAGTAAAGGAATTGGATTAGGATACCTAATCAGAATAAGGAACTAAAGAAGAGACCCCAAATTAAGGAGTTTATAATAAGGACATATCCCGAAAGGAGGATAGTAAAAGGAACTTTGGAGTATTGGAGACAACAAGTTGGAGATTTCCAAGTATGATGAAAATTTGTGGAAAAGATCTGGATATGGAATACTACAATTTTTTCCATTTGAGGTTAACATGGATTTGAGAAATGTCGTAACCAATACAAGTCAATTCCTTATTCCAAAACGTGAGAGTTTACGAACTTCGAGGATAAAGTTTATTTTAAGGGGGAGAGTCTGTAACATCCTGATACGTTAGAAACGTATCTATAATTTTTTATGCTCCATGCTTGTTTTGTATCTACTTTTCTTTTCTTTGTCTATACTTTGAGGTGTTTTTATATCTTTTCTGGAACTAACCTATTAATAAGTTGCCACGGTACTAGTTGCCTGTTTTCTTCTGTTTTTGGTTCCAGAAAATGCAGAAAATCAATATTCTCGGAATTGGACGGGACAAAAGCCAAAGTCATTATTTTTCCCGGAGCAACATGGAACCACGAAGCAGAGCCGGAGTGGGGCCACAGGGTGGCCGCACCCCCTACCTAGGCGCGAGCAACTAGAGGAGCCTACAGGGGGTGTGGGCCCCCTGGACCCCCACCGACCTTGACTCCTGCGCCTATAAGAAGCCTCCGACCCAAAAACCCTAGGGCGGCCAGAAGAAATCCATGAAAACCTCCGTAGCACCGCCGCCACCGAAGGGGAGATTCGGGGGACAGAAAGTTTCTGTTCCGGCACCCTATCGGGACAGGGAAGTGCCCCCAGAGCCATCTCCATTGATATCCACCACCATCTCTACACCATTGCTGATTCCCATGATGAGGAGAGAGTAGTTCTTCCTCGAGGCTAAGGGCTCTACTGGTAGCTATGTGTTCATCTCTCTCTCTATGCATGATCTTGTGGTCATGAGCTTTGTAATAAAGTAGATCTACCTTGCTACTCAAGTGCTTCATTAGATCTCTGCTCTCCCCATGTGTGTGAAAGTGACAGCGTGCACACCACCGTGGCACTTAGGCTTGAGTCTACATAAATACTCCTTGTGCTTTAATAGATCTATGCTTTTACCCATGTGTGTGACAGTGACAGCGGGCATACTGCGTGTGGCACTTTGGCTAGATTGAATATTTGTTATGAGTTATATTTAGAGTTGGGTGTCTCTATGAAATTGTAGTGTTTGTTGGAACCATCTAGCGCTCAAGGTGACAGTTTGGGGTTATCTAGATTGGGGAAGGCAGACTTTGAGGTGTGCTGTTATAGCCCTACCATGGATTAGAGTGTCCAACCGGAGAGTAGTTAAGAGTAGTATCATGAAGAGAGGATATTTATATGAGAGAGTGTTCACTAGTGAAAGTATGATTCCTAGGCCTTGTTTCTAAACATTGAAACACCGTTTGCTACTAGATATGTTGCATGTTTGCTTTCTTCCTTGTTGTTGCCTTTAGTCTTTACCTCACCGTCAAGCTCTTTTCTGGCACCGTTACCACTTGTATTTCATTATCTCTTCGCCGAACTAGTGCACCTATATTGGGTGTGTTGGGGAAACAAGAGACTTCTTGTATCTTGATTGCAGGGTTGCTTGCGAGGGGTAGCTTTGACCACTTCCTCCCTGAGTTTGATAAACCTTGGGTAATCCACTTAAGGGAAACTTGCTGCTGTTCTACAGACCTCTACACTTGGAGGCCCAACAACTGTCTACAAGAAGTGTGTAGACATCACATCCCAGCATTAGAGCTTAGAAGTAAGCTGAACACAGATGTGTGCATTGCATTCATGCATAGAAAATCCGAATAATTTTCGCGCTTTTGAACTAAACTTGTCAAAGTGATTGAAGATTCTCTTAACTTGATGGAATTGAAGTAGATCATCAAGTTGACTATGATAAGTTTCAATATGACCTTTGCTAAAACCTTATTTTGGGTAAAGAAGATTTTATCTAAGGGTAGATCAAATGTAATAAAATTAAACCTTAATAAATTTTTTTATGATTAATATCTGATCCTTAGGTGATCATTCCATAGTATTCATTACACAACTCATGAATACCAAGTTATGAATATAACTTAAGTAATAAGAATGTAATAACTAACTCTTGACCTATTTTATCTTTATCTATTTCTACCATGAGGATCATGGTAATACTTCACTCTAACTCTTTGGTTATAGTGAGTAGGAAGGAAATCAAGTCAAGATCATTCACCACATATCTTTCTTTCCATAATAATCTTTATCATCTCTATTGAACCACAACCTTATATTTGTTGTTAATCAATGTTGAGTAATCAACTATTGATCTATCAATTCTTAACCTATCAATTCTTGATCTATTAACTCTTGTCCTTATCATAGCATCCACTCTAAAGTCTTTAGAGAAAGAAGTAAGATGAAGTAAGTAGTTATGCTAGTTCTAGATATCATTTATAGGATGGGAGTGATTGAAGGGAATCAAATCAATATGATAATTGATGGATTTAACTCACTCCTAAATGTATAGAAGACTAATCTGGAAGATATAATTATATGGTAACAAAGAAGATCATAAGGATGCATTCTGAAGATAATTACGAAGAGTAATCCTATTGGATCAAGTAGATATAGCCAATGAATAATATCTTCTACTCAGTAAGAGATACTGAGAAGATAATTATAATACAACTGTAATGTTGTATTGATGAAGGCCTTGATTAGCCAACTGGAAACCTAAGCCATAAATGATCAAAGGATTATAATGATCATGCTCAAGTAACTTAGAGTGAATGATTATATCTTGTATAAGTGACATTGATGGATAGAACTGATTAAACCTTAGTATAGATATGTTATCCTAGGTTAGTCAGGACAAGTCACATTAATATAATGTGAGGTTGGAGTATGAGTTCATGGATAAGTAGAGATAAGATAGTATAATTAAGATGATGCCATATAAACATTGAGTTATAGAAGTAGTATATTCCTCTTGGGAAATACTAAACACCCGAGGTAAAGTAGGATTTGATATATACATCTCTTAGAGTAATGTTGGTGATGGATGATTAAGGAAGAGTCTGAATGGAGTTAACTATAACCCTCTGTTGGATTGGAGATTATAATTAGATGAGTAGTTTGTTATAATCAAGTGGAGAAATGAGAAAATTATGGAAAGCTACAGTGACAAGCTTCTGAGATTCATAAATAAGATTATAAAGTAATTCTTTAAGACAGACAGTAGTCACGCAAGTGAAATGGAATTCATTAGAAGTATTCTAGAGATGAGAATTATCTCTATGTGGAGATCATATTGAGCTTTAGTGTCAAGCTCATTGGATTTACAAATGGATTTAGCAGGAGGAGGTGTTGATAAGAATATTCTTGATTAGTAAAGCTCATCATGTTAACACATGATGATGGATATGAAGGAGTAGTATATCTAGGAAATGAATTCCTTAATTAGAAGTCTAGAATTATGAAGGATAGAAGCTAGGAATTCTGGGTAAGCACTAAACCCTAAATCTATGACCCAACATAATATCTATTTCATATGATTTATCCATCATCATTTTTCCACAATGGCTCATAGTAATATTTTCTTATAGCAATTCACTCAAGAATATATTTTTCATTCCCAAGTATCATAACATATGTGTTTAGGAGTTAGCTTTATCAGTTCTTCTCCATGAGACATTCCAGAAAATAACTTCCTAATTTAAAGGGTGATATCATTAAAGATCACAAACATAAAGACAATATGTTTTAGACAAAAAGTACCCTAAAACCTAGGGTGAATATTTACAATTCAAATCTTAACTTCTATGCAAGTAATAAAAAACTGATATTATCCAAACTCATGAGAAATGCTTATGATTCTTGTAGAGGTCCCAACCTTTAATAAGGTAGAGATCCCTGTGTTTACAATGCTAGTCCCTGGATCAATAGCTAGCATCCACAGTTAAGATGTAATATCAAGAAACAAAGGTCATAATACAACTTTATAACCAGGAATAAAATAATTTATTACATAGCTCATTTGTCTATCTCATTACAATACAGCAGAATATAACAATAGCATGGGGTCCTTCATCTTCAAAGTGCCACAGACAGTCATGTTGGTTGAAGACTTGTAATCCTAATCAATAAACTTCACTAACACCAAACAAACCTACAACATAATAAGTTACAGCCACAAGGGTCAATACATTTGAATTGTATTGGCAAGTGATACTATGGTAGTATAGTGTATTCTATCATCTATATGCATTTGGCTAAGTGGACCTTAGGCTTGCTTTGCTCAAACTAGATTTTCCTTATCATTTGAAAACACTAAGTTTTTGCTTGACAAAAATCACACAAGGCATCTCCCAATAGAAATTGGTGATCCTTCAACCCTTGTTCAACCACAAGTTTTAACTTAGAAATTGGGATGAGGAGATTCTTGATAGCTTCCATGTCTTGATGCTCAAATTGTCCTTTACCAGGGACATGGATAAGTACTTAGATTTTACACTCTGCAGAGGTGGTGCACTTTCCCCACAAGACTTGGTTTCACCAAGACAAGATCTTTCAGAAGCCTTCCCTTAGACCAGAATGGACGCGCTCCAACCTATCAATCCCCTACCACCAACTTTCCATTTGGCTAAGTTATTGCAACCTATATGATCCAGGCAGAGCCCATAATGCCAAGTGGCTGCACTTGAAGCTTCTCAACATTTGACATCTCAAATCTCTTTGTTCCTAGGTGGCATTCCACAAGTGAGATACACAAGGTAAACCATAGAAATGGGACTTGTATAACCACTTAACACAAACCATTCCTTCCATTCCACCCAGGTGTTTCATTCACTTAGTTGTTTATTAAACAAAACACAAGTCCTTGACTTAGAAATATTCCATAGCATGAATATAAACCACCCTTGTTTTCTACTAGCTAAGCTAAGCATGATAGTAGTAGGAATCTTAACTTAGGAAATTTCTGCTAAGGTTTCATCTACTAGGATTTCCCATGGCATAGTTTATACTTAGCAAAAATTCCAAGCAAGTCCTACTTAGAAATATCACTAATGCATAGTGAAAATAATGGGACAAAAGTATGAAGCATCACTTTCCTTTTTGGTAGAGAATATAAATTCACTCCTTGATCTTGCAATACTCACACTCTTCAGATCACTACAATTCAATCAAGCAAGCAATATTTCAATCTACCATTCAAGCAAACATCACATAAAATAATAGAAAAAAAGAGATGCATGCAATCATGCTAAAGGTTTTTTTATTTGGAGAAGTGGTTTTTAATAGTTTATAAACATTCTAAAACACCTATTGGTCATTTTATAAAAGTGGCAAAACCATTTGCAAAAGATTTTACTTATAAATCATTTTTAAACCAAATCAATATTTTATGTGGTTCAAAATGCGTTTAGCAAAGCAACAATCTTTATAGGGTTCACCAAATACATTTTTTATTCTAAAACTTGGTGTTTGGGGTCAGAGTGTTTAAATCAAAACATTTCCCAAAGGTTTTTCTCCAAAAAATATTTTTAACATATAAACATTATTTTTATTTGACAAGAAATGTTCTAAATCAAAGATTTATTATTTTGCCTCACAAAATATGTTTTTGAATCCACGAATTGATTTATATGTTCATTAGGTTCAAAATATTCCATTTGCCAAAGGTTTTATCACAAAAATAATTTTAGAATGATCTTTATATTCAAATTATGCCTACACAAGTTTGTGTAAAAATAAACATTTTACCAGAAGCAATTCATTAAACAAAGTGCATGGTTGGAAATTACTTGTATTTCTGATTCCATTGATATAAAATTTGCACAATTTGGACATGTGGATCAAAAGTTATGAATTTTACAAACTTCAACATCTAATAGATCATTTCTGGTTTTTATTAAAACAGACTGGCCACGTGACTGTTTCTCATTGGACGATAACGGTTCGTGCGGATCAAGCATTGCGAGGCTTTGGATTAAAATGAGATCGTATGGTACAGAGACACTCGTACCCCTTCGTTTATGTTCTATCGTGTGCATTGGATTTTAATCCTACGGCTGACGATCAAACAACCATTGAGTGGCGACGCTGGCGGCGGCGAGTGGCGGAGCGCGCTCTGGCTATGGCATCGTGGCGACTACAGGAAGCGAGGAAAGAAGGGGAGGGGTTTACCAGAACCGCAAGAGATTGCTGATGCTCAACGTGCTTGTAAGAGAGCAGGGGGTGCACGGGGGTGACGGTGATTACTCGCTGGAGGAGCTTCTAGCGACGGGTGCTTTCAGATGTCGACGAAGGCGACGCTACGGGTCACGCCAGAGACAAAGAAAGGTGTGGTTCGATGCGCAAGGTTGTGGTGAGTGCTCGCATGCGAAATAGGGGAAGAGGGGCGGTCAGACACTACCTGGGGAACTCACCGGAGGAGGAGCAGATGGTGGCGATGCTCTGTTGTCGACGATGCTTATGTTGTGGGTCAAGCGCGAGCAAGCCGAGGCTACTGCGAGGTTCAGGGAGTGATGGGGATCATGCTCGCGGGGTTGAGGGGGCAAGGCGCGGTGAGGTGTGGTCGGAATTACTGGCGAAGCTCGTCGGAGGCAGAGAGCTTGAAGCGAGAAATTCGAGCAGCCTTGTGGCCGAGAGGGGGGGGGCGAGCGAGGGGAAATGGAGAGATGTTGTGGGCGTTTAAGGGGGCATGGTCATAGCGAGGAGTAACCGCGGCGTTAAGGCGAATTAATTCCGCGAATTTACAGCAGAAAACGGCGAGGAGAGAAGGAAGAAGGGGTCGCAGCGGGTGGAGACGAGAACTGACAGGCGGGGTGTCATTGTCAGCGAGAGAGAGAAAGAGGAGGTGGGGTCCAGATGTCACTGGCTACGCTGGTGCAGATCTGGGTGGAAAAACAAACGATTCGAGGGGGAGAGAGGTGGGCTGCTGGGCCTGGTGGGCTGGGTTGTTTAGTTTCATTTTTTTTACAGATTCATTTTTATTTTTCCAATTCTATTTATTCTGTTTTGATTTTGTTTATTCTTTTCAAACATCTATTGGAATTCAAACTTCAACCAAACTTTCAGTATTTTCAAATACTGATTAATAATTCATTCTAAAGTCAAATTTTGAATAATATGTTTATTCTTTTTAGGGAATATTAATTAATTAAAATAGGCCCTTGTATTAATTCAAATAAGATTTAATAATGTTTTTCAAACTCCATTTGAAATCTAAGTCTTTCCAAATCTTTTCAGTAGGTTTTATTTGTTTATTTGGGTGTCAAATAATTCACCTTGAATTATTTGGAAAAAATTTAATATGATTTATCAATCATTTAAAATTGGGTATTTGTCTTTATTCCAATGAAATTAAATATAGTTTTAATTCCATAAATTTTATTTGGAAGATTTCTTTGATATTATTTAAGTTAATTAAACAACTTTCATTCCACTTGGGTAAATTCCAAATATTATTTTCCCATGATTTAGTTAATCATTTCTAATAGGGATTTTGTCTTTATTCAAATTGAAATAGAATTTGGGTAATGTCACTTTATTTAATTTGAAAATTGTTTATCCATTATTTTATTTCGATTTGGATTATATTTATTCCATTTGCTTATGGATTAGGTCAAGATTTAATTTGGCCTTTAAATATTCCTCATTTAACATTTCTATCTTTATCTTATAAAATCCATATCTTTTTATTTATAGATCCAAACTTGGTGATTTTAATTTGTAAAATCTTATTTTATATTTTTTATCCTTTTAAATATCTTTAGGATTATTTGCTCACCATTTGTTATGTATTTCTAGATAAATGTTTTATTAGCTTTGGAAATTCAATTCCCTTATCTTATTAATTTCATAAGATTTTATCTATGGTTCCAAATTGAATGAAATCAATTTCTATGGTTTTATAATATTTTTATTTGTCATTCTTGATCATTTATAAATGTTTTTTGACAAAATTTTATATGGATCAAAACCATGGGCTTAGAGATAATTGGAATTTTTTTCTTCCCTTAGGGTTTTAGGGTTTTTGGTTTATTTTCCAAGTGTTCAAATTTTCAAGATACATTTATGAAGAATGCATTTCACTTGATTTGAATTTAGTTGGATTCAAACATTAATCAAAGTTTGTTCAAGTTGGAATTTTAATATTCCATTTAGAAACAAAAAGTTTCTTTTCACCCTAAATTTCAGCAATTATTTATTTTGTTTACTTATTTTTCACATTATAAAATTTGGAAAATTTTGGGATGTGACAATTCTAAACCCTAACTTATATTCCAATCATAATTATCAATGTATATATAATGTTATAACCAATATTATTCAAATATTATTCACCATCGTACTAAGGCATTAACTAAATATAATAATTATTATATGAGGCATTTCTAATTATTTTATAGATATTATGAAACCATATTTATACATAAATAAAAGCATAGGTTAAAAAAAGTTTCTAAATAAGAAACAAAATCCTAAAACCCTGAAACCCTAATTTCTACTGGTTCTGTTTAATATAAAAACCACTCATATTATCATGAAATTTTTAAATACAAGAAATACATAAATAGAAATTTAGCGATGATGAGTCCCTGTATTATTCTAACAATTACACAAAAATATCTTAATAGTTAATACTTTGTGAAGATTAAATTTAAAGTGAATTTGTAGCATAGAAAAACAGAAAACAGAAAAGATAAAAGGAAAAGAGTAAACGAGCAGTAACAGCCCACGGCCCATTCTTTTATATCCCTATCTGTCGCTCAGAGCAACCAGCAGTAGCCATTTACTCGTTTTATTTCAGCCCAACATGGCCCGACCTCAGCCCAGTGCCGACCCATGTACCTTTTCGCTCTTTTCCTCCTTTCTTCTTCCTCGTGACAGAAGGCAGTGCTAGGAAGTAGCTCGTTGGAGCTCCGACGACCGCCCGATCGACCGCCTCGATGCCACGATATGCGCCCCCTCTTCTCGTCTCCTATAAATACCCTTGCACCGTCGGTGGAACCTCGTTGTGCACCATTTCTCCTCTCTATCTCTCTCTTTGTTCCCCTCTGACCCGAAACCCTAGCTCCTAGATGAGCTCGTGCCCCGTCGAGTTAGAGCTCCTCTCGGACAATTGAGACCACCCCTATGATCTTCGTACTCTTCCCATCTGATTGCCCCTCTCACGAAAGCTGAAGGAGGCCAGGAAGCCTCAATCGTAACCTTGTTCCCGAAGTCCGGCCACTGTCATGTTCCTCGATTCCGGCCACGATTTTCTTCACCGACTCCTTCATCCACCTTCTGGTGAGACATTGTTCCTCGGGCACCATTTATTTTGCTCGTTGTCGCCCCAGTTTGTTTCCCCGACGAGCATCTGCCACCGCCGTCGTTAGCCACCGTCGCAACCACTGTTCTAGCGACCTAAACCGAGCGGCGCTACCACAGTTAGCTTCAGCTCGCCCCGCTGATTCTAACACAACCGCGCGCACACGCTCAATCAATCGATTGATCCTAAACTAGTGAGGATCATCTCGTGTGATGTTAGCATGACATCATACTGGTGTCATATTGTTATTTTTCTCTTTTTATAAATTGTGCTAATAATTTTTGTAATAAATCGAAAACATTGTATATAACGTGGCATAAACCCCACCAGCCAGTGACTGGGGTAGGAATAGCCCAGTAAGAAAAACCTTTCACTACCTGCTGACGTGAGCAATGACTTGGTAAACAATTTAGTTGTTTTATTTTAATAATTTCAAAAAACCATTAAACCTTATAAATTCAATAACTATTGTTTTATAATTCATAAAAATATATTTAATATATGAATATTTTCAGAAAAATAAAATCTATAACTTAATTGTATTACCAAATATTATTATGTTAATTATTTAAATAAATATTATTTAATAAAGGTTTATAAGTAATAAAACTTTGATAAATCAGAATTTAAGAATGGTAAATGCGAAAAATAGAAATAATATACAAAACTTGTTAGAAAATAGTAACTCTAATTTAAAACTATAATCATGTATTATTCTTTTACCTAAATAAATATTTTTATTTATTAAGTATTTATAAAGTAATAAATCTTATAAACTCATATCTTATTGTTTAAAATTCATAAAAATACATATAATATATCAAAATGATCACAAAAATAATATCCACATGCTAAAAATATAACATTCCACTTTTGAGGTAAATACAAACTTAATACCCTAATAACTTGAATTTAAATATAATTTCCTTCATTAATAATGCATATAAGGGTAAATAAAATTTGCTAATATTTCTAAAATTAGCCAATCAAAGTCTAATAAATAGTATTAGTCTTAAATATTTATAATATGAAGTCAAAATGGTTCAACACATTTTATATACAATCTTATTGAATTATCATTCAACCATAAGTGTAGATCATTTTCTAAAAAGATCCTTATCAATTATAAAATCTTCTAGAATGATATTCTCAACCAAATAAAACCTTCTACCATTCTTTCACTCACAACTTTATAATGGACTAAATCCGAAGATAATTCATAAGTAGTAAATAATATTGTTTACTTATTCACAAATCTTAACCACACCCTTATAAAGAGATAAATCATTTTATTCAATTATAATGTTAAGTAACCACTATTCAAATATAAGTGTTACCATTCTTAAAGTATCCTTAGGGAAACATTATGAATTGAACAAAGTACAAATATCATAAGCATTACACTTTAAGTCCATCTATGGTCTCAAAGTTAACTTTAGTCTACAAGACTATAAACACCATGATTAAGGCTTTGTTATGTATTTTATAGTTAACTTTGGTCTGTTTCAATTAAGACCTAATGCGTCTCAATACCAAACTAACCAAGTTAAAACCCAAGATAAATAAGTCTCAAATACTAATGATGTCATTACTCAAATAGAGTAATTCTTTCTTATTTAAGGACTATAACTGGTAAGAACACCTAATAATGTTAACTTAAAGTTTAAATACTTCTGCTTAGTTAAATAAGATTTTCTTCAAAAGTTATTCTTTTAAGATACATTATAAAGCAAGACATAAGCATTCCTATGAAGGCTCTAAATGATAAACAACCCTTGTATACTCAATCTTTAGATACCCTTCCACACTTGCATGTTTTATTATGGTATGCTACTTATTATGTTTACATGTTGTTTCACACACACTCACAAGCCTTAATAAGAATCACAAGTGTGAAACTTATCTAAAAGGACAACACATTCTAAAGAAACCATTCCTAGCATTCAAACCCTAGAACAACGTTATCCCTGGGATTCGAGTTTATCAAATTGCATTACATTACTTATGCATAATAGCATCTTGCTTCTTTAAACATTAGTCCTTACTGGACCAATGATGTTGTTTTCAGATATTGGATCTTATATTGTCTTGAAGACCGTGAGTGCATAATCTTGCAATCACAAAATGCAAGTTCACACTTGCTCATCTCCTTTGATTATTTTTTGTAAAGTATTTTGCAAATCCAGTGTTCTCATCACCTGCATTTCAAAAAGGTTAGAAAACACTATTTTCATAACAATATGATTATAGGTTATTTACCATGAGGAATAACCTACTATGAAAGTTCCGGTGGTAAAGGAACATATTATCTAGGACTTAACGACCAATGTCGCCAGTGATTCTTGCGCCGTATATCACGCGTTAACCATGAGATTTGGAATGGGACGGAGAAGTCAGTTGTATCTTCTTCCCCTCGCATGTAGCCGGATGTGCAAGTCGTGGCTGTTATCCTCGTAGCATGCATTAATTGGTAATTCATAGAGGATATGCAGCATATGGGTGGGAACCCTCAACGTCCCATGATAGTTCTGGCATCTAACGGTATGTACTAACCATTTTCATAATTCAATGGGTGGGCATGGTGTACACCAAGGAGACATGCGTGGTCGCGAAGGGGGCACTGATTGGCTTGGATCATCTAATGGGCCCCACACCATAGGAAGTGTGGACGAGAAAGATCGTCTGGTTGTGCAACAAGGATTTGATCTCTCATGGGTAAAGTAACGTACCTCTGCAGAGTGTAAGAACTGTAACTTGTTACTCCCTGTTCCGGGAAGGAGCTACGAACGCGGCCGGAAAGGAACTCCATGAAAGTTCTGGTAAACCCGTGAAAGCTGACGGACATAGATTTTCAGAATAAAAGCAATCTTTGAAGAAATGTTTATGAAAACCTGCATTGCCTACGACTTATGGTCTGTGGCTGTAGATATAGTGCATCAAACAATCCTTTTTAGTGAACTTGCTGAGTATGCTCGTACTCAACGCATCTTCTTAACCCTTGCTAGATTCTGAAGCCAATACAGATGACGTATACATCATGTTATGCTCTAGGACTCATCATCAAAATCTAAATCTCTTCAACAAAGTCAAGGAAGTAAACATTTACATCTACTCAAGTGAAGACGAAGTTGCTAATTAGATAGGAATATAATATCTAGCCATAGAACCTACTTCTGTAGGGTATTGCAATAGCAGCAATGCAAGCCCCCAATAGTTCAGATAGTAGTCTATTAGTATAATATTTATCAGTTGTTTATTCCTGATTCTTCTTTGTAAGAAGTTTCTTCCTCTCTCTTTAACCTAGAGTATTCACTGGATCTTACGTAAAGAGTCGAGTTGTAACCTATAGTCATATGTTGGACCTTCTATGTTTCTGTTGTACCACTCGGAGGGATGTAATACTAGTGAACGGTGTTTCATTGGTGTTATGTCACCGACTATAGTGTACTACATCATGCAGTGGTATGCTGGGTCACCGCAATGTGCAAGGGGTACCCCGTTGGCGGTTCTCTATGATACACATGAACTTACTATGACAAGAACTTACAGGTGACCAAAGTTGAGTAGCATGAGGTGCGGCCGTAACATCCCAAAAATAATGATTTCAAAGTTTGCATATCATTCATGCATTCATAATCATTTAAGGATCATTTCATCAAAAACAGAAACTTTGTGATCTATTATTTTATGCAAGCAAGGCAATAGCCTTAATACTACTCTCTAATATGAGAATATTTGTTTTGACGAGAAAAGAGTTGATCATGTGATTGATTGATATTCCCCAAAGCTTGGGCAAAGATGTTCAAAACAAAATATGAATTTAAAACCATTCATATGTCTTTATTAAATAAGTGATAAAGGCATTGTTTATTTTTTAAATTCTAATGGGCCAAAGTAATTTGGGTAAGCAACTTTGTTTACAAAAATTCAGAACAAGTTTGAATTCAAACTCATGTGAAAAACATTTGAAAAACATTCCTGAAAATCAAATTAGAAAAAGAAAAGGAGAAAAGAAAAAAATAAAAGCAGGCGCTACCATTTTAGCCCGTCACCAGAATCGGCCCAGTAAGCCCACCCGGGCCAGTCCCCCTCTACCCCTCTCTCACCCGCGCGATGCCACTGACGCTGGGCCCTCTCCACGTCATCGTCGTCTTCCTCGAATTCTCGCGCGCAGGCACCACTCCGCCATTACCTCTCTGCAGACCCGGCGTAAATCCCATTGATTGTCCGCGTGAATGCCGCCCCTTCTCTGGCTACAAAACCCCCTCCCCACCCCGCATCTTTCCCCTCACTTCACTCGGTCTCTCCGCCACTAGGCTGCTCGTATTTGAGCTCGAACCACCGCAGTACCGACGACCTCCGACGACGAATTCCGGTGAGCCCTCTCCGCCCCTTGCCTCCTGGTCTTGCTAGCTTGTTCATGGCATCCTTGCGCGTCGTTTAACATCGTTGTTGTGTGCTAGGATCATCCAGAGCTTCGGCAACATCGACGATTGTGCGAGCCCGACGAAGCACTCAACTCTGGCGAGTTTTCATGGTTAGTTCTGACCACGCTTGGCCCTCTCTTTGATACTCGTGTGACCTGCATCACCTCACGCATCTGACGCACTGCTTGTTTTCCCCTGGCGTGATTTGTATCCTCGCCAACAACGACGAACAGCCGTGCCCGACGCCTTCACGAACTCCGGCGAGGAATCCCTGACGACTCTGAGCGCCCCGCCGCCAACGAAGACCACCTTGAGCATCAACATCGTCCCGCGAACTCGGTGAGATACCCCCCTGCCCTTCTCTCTTCCTATATCGCTAGCAGCAACACCATCTGACTGCGCCGCTGCCAGCCATCGTCGCAGAGCCGCTGACTTTTGGTTCGTTTGATGTGGGCCGTTAGATCTTGATCGGGCGTGTAGGAATAGATCACTTAAGCGAAGAGGTAAGTTAGATCTGAGCCATGCGATGCATTTTAATCCAACGATCAAGAAAGCCTGATCCGCGCGAATCGGTATCGACCAATCAGATAGCGCCGCGTGGCCTGTAGTTTAATTTAAAATCTGGAATTAGATCTATTAGTATTTCAAACTTGCAAAATTCATAACTTTTGATCCACATGTTCAAATTTTGTAAATTTTATATCATTGGAATCAGGAGAAAGAATTATATCCAACCATGCACTTTGTTTAATGAATTGATTCTGTAAACTTGGTTGTTTTTGCAGAGACATATGTAAGCTTATTTTGTGTATAAAAAATATATAGAAAATGTTTTAAAAATTATATAGTGTATAATTGTTTAGTTTTTGATTCAGTACTGCTCCACTTTTCTTGTTTGATTTAGAAAAATCATCACATGGCATTTTCACGCATTCATATATTTTTGCTTGTTTATTTTGATATGTGAATTTGGTGCTATCATTTTATGTGTAGATTTTGGTGCTAGTGGTGATTGTGATTGTGAGGATTGCTGCTACTCCCCAAACTACCAAGGAAAGTGGTGCTTCATATTTTTGTCCCAATATTTTGAATATGCATTAGAAATATTTTGTATAGGGCTTGCATGAGTATTTTTGCTAAGTATCTATATGCTATGCTTGGGAAATCCTAGTAGTTGTAGAATTGTTAGAATTTTCTCTAGGTTAAGATACTTTCTATTGCGATGCTTAGCC
Organism: Avena atlantica; assembly: GCA_910589765.1. Lineage (NCBI taxonomy): Eukaryota > Viridiplantae > Streptophyta > Magnoliopsida > Poales > Poaceae > Avena > Avena atlantica. The sequence goes on from OU342736.1 coordinate 307,458,584, forward strand.
TAGCTAGTAGCAACCAAGGGTGGAATATATACATTCTATGGAAAAATTTTGCTAATTCTTTGACTTATGTTTTTGCTTAATAAACCAACTAAGTGAATGAAACACATGGGTGGAATGGTAATTGCTTGGTGGTTTTTGGTTGAGTGGTTACACAAGGCCCATTTCTATGGTTTACCTCGTGTATCTCACTTGTGGATTGCGACCCAGGAACAAAGGGATTTGAGATGCCAAATGTTAAGAAGCTTCTAGTGCAGCCACATGGCATTATGGGCTCTGCCTGGATCATATAGGTTGCAATATAGCCATTTGGATAGTTGGTGGTAGAGGGATGATAGGTTGGAACGCGTCCATTTGGTCTAAGGGAAGGCTTCGGAAAGGTCATGTCTTGGTGAAACCAAGTCTTGTGGGGAAAGTGCACCACCTCTGCAGAAGGAAGAAACTAAGTACTTAGTCGTGTCCCCGGTAATGGACAACTTGAGCATCAAGACATGGAAGCCATCAAGGGTGAAGGTTCACCAATTTCTATTGGTGGTTCCTTGGGAAAGTTTTTGTTTGACAAAAACATAGTGTTTTCAACTGATAGGTAAAACTTATTTTGAGCAAAGCAAGCCTAAGATACACTTAGCCAAATTCATGTAGTAACTAGATGCTAATATTCTACTAAGGTATCACTTGCCAATACTATTCCAATGTATTGACCCACTATGGTTGTAACTTGTGATGTTGCAGGTTACTCTGATGGTGATTAGGGGTTATGAGTCTACACTCAACATGCTTGCCTGTGGCACATGAAGATGAAGACTTTTATTTATATTGTTAAGTTAAACTCTTGTACTAGCCTATGGCTATGGAGTTTTAAAAGACGATGTTATCTCTGGAATGACGATGTAATAATGACCTTTGTTTCTGTGTACTTCATCTTAAACTGTGGATGCTAGCAATTGATCCAGGGAATAGCATTGCAATCACAGGTATCTTTACCTTTATAAAGGTGGGATCTTACAGCGGCCCTCGTATTAAAGGGACATGAGATTACCAACTTATACTTTGTCAAGCATATACTACATCTTTGTTCAATTTAACCTTAATCACTTCAAGATGCTTATGGTAGGGGCAATGAGGGATGAAAGCTAACAAGTACCATAATTTTTGGAAGCTCTTTTTGAAACTTGAAATCCCTGCTTCCCTTTATGAAGGGCCTTTCTTCCACTATTATATTGAGTCTCCACCTTCTTCCTTTAGGCACCATTAAGAGAGCATAGCTGTCATTCTTAGTTCTATTTGTAGTGTCCCAAAACTTATTGATTGATGCCTATTGTTGATATTGCTTGTTCTTGTGCTATTTGTATCTAGTCACTCTTATGAACTTTGACGTTGTCCTATTGTAGCGGTCCCAACCTGATAAGGTAGAGATCCCTGTGTTTACAATGCTAGTCCCTGGATCGAATAGCTAGCATCCACAGTTTAAGATGTAATATCAAGAAAAAAAGGTCATGTTACAACTTATAGCCAGGAGTAAAATAATTCATTACATCTTACATAGCTCATATGGCTATCTCACTACAATGCAGCAGATATAACTATATAGCATGGAGTCCTTCATCTTCATGTGCCACAGGAAATCATGTTGGTTGTAGACTTGTAATACCTACTCAACAAACTTCACTAACATCAAACAAACCTGCAACATAATAAGTTACAGCCACAAGGTTCAATACATTTGAATTGTATTGGCAAGTGATACCTTAGTACAATAGTAGTATCTAACATCTATATGATTTTGGCTAAGTGTAGTTTAGGCTTGCTTTGCTAAAAATAAGGTTTTGCTTATTAGTTGAAAACAATAAGTTTTTGTTTGACAAATCACCCAAGGAACCACCAATAGAAATTGTTGAACCTTTACCCTTGTTCAACCACAAGTTTTTAACTTAGAAATTGGGATGAGGAGATCCTTGATATCTTCAATGTCTTGATGCTCAAATTGTCCATTGTCGGGGACACGACTAAGTACTTAGGTTTTTCCCTCTCAAGAGGTGGTGCACTTTACCCACAAGAATCGACATGCATCGAGACGAGATCTTTCAGAAGCCTTCCCTTAGACCACATGGACGCGTTCCATCCTATCACCCTACCACCAACTGTCCATCTGGCTAAGTTATTGCAACCTATATGATCAAGGCAGAGCCCATATTCCATGTGGTTGCACTAAAAGCTTCTCAACATAGAACATCTCAAATCTCTTTGTTCCTGGGTGGCTTTCCACAAGTGTGATACACAAAGTAAACCATAGAAATGGGCCTTTTGTAACCACTCAACACAAACCAATCTTACCATTCCACCTAGGTGATTCATTCACATAGTTGTTTTATTAATCAAAAAATTAGTCATAGAATTTGCATAATATCATAGCACGAATAATCCATCCTTGTTTTCTATTATCTAAGCTAAGCATACTAGTATCAAGAATCTTAACTTAGGGAAAATTCCACTAAGACAACATCTACTAGGATTTCCCAAGGCATAGCATATATATACTTAGCAAAAATTCGATGCAAGTCCTACTCAAAATATCACTAATGCATAGTCAAAATAATAGGACAAAATATATGAAGCACCACTTGCCTTTTTAGTAGATAATATAGGTACACTACTTGATCTTGCAATTTTCACACTCTTCAAAGTTCACTACAATTCATTGAATCAAAGCATACATTCAAAACTAGCACTCAAACAATTTAGCAAAACAAAACAATAACAGGAAATGCATGCAAGCATGCAAAAAGAGTGTTTTATTTAAAAGTGATTTATAACAAGGTTCTAAACATTTCAAAACACCTACTGGTCATTTATAAAAGTGGAAAATCATTTGAAAACAAGTTAGTGAAAATAGCCCTTTTTTAATCATTTTTGTTTTACTAGAAATACTTTTATTCAAAGTAATAATTCCTAGAGTTAAAAAAATATATTTTTAAACTAAAAAGTTAGTTTTTATGGTCAGAGGGTTCAAATCAAATCTATTTGCAAAAGGTTTCACTCAAAAATCATTTTTCAAACAAATTTTATACTCAAAATAGTCCTACACATGTTTCTGCAAAAACACCTATTTTTTCATAAGAAAATGACCAAACCAGGGCCATAGATGCAAATTTTTCATTTTTCTGAATCCATTGATATAAAGTTTGTAAATTTTGGACTTACAGATCAAAAGTTATGAATTTTTCAAACTCAAACATCTAATAGATCAATTTCTGTTTTTAAAACAACAGCCAGGCCATGTGTCTGTTTCTAACTATCTAATATCGTTTCATTTGGATCGAGCTACGTGGGCCGTAGGATCTAACTAGCATCGCTTGGATCATATTAGCGCGTACTTGTTTGTTTAAGTGATCTATCACAGCCACGGGATCTACATCTAATGGTCCATAGCACCTTGACCAGGAACTGGCGGCGCTGGCTGGCAACACGCGGCGGCAGTGCTCTTCCTACGGTGGTCCAGCGAATCTAGGAAGTGAGAGGAGAAAAGGAGGGGCTCACCAGGTTCACAGGAGTGTGATGAAGCTCAACATGGTCATCGTTGACCAAGGGGCGCACGGGGTCGGCCTGAATCGCTCGCCGGAGCTAGCGTCGGCGTCGGGCACGCTCTGGTGTCGTCGGAGCCAAAGCTATATGTCAACACTCGGATTTTTAATCCCAGATGCCTGTTATTCCATACATCGCAATCCCAGGACTACCATTTTTGCGAGACATAACAGATTGGATATCATAGTACATCATCCATTACAAACCATACATAAGGTCTTACAACAAATAAAGGATCTCATGATCCAGTCTTAATACACATCAAGCAGCGGAATAACATAATGATAATAGTAGCATAGGCGAGGCTCCATATTCATGGTCATAGGTAATGCTGACGATGGGAGATGATCCTAGTTGTTGTAACCTTCCTGCGGTCCATCCTCCTGATAGTCCTCTTCATAGTCTGGCCACGGGAATAGCCAGGGACAAAGCCATGAGTACTCTTTAAGTACTCGAAAACTAATACTAACAAGTGAAGTGGTTTTAAGTAGGAAGTACTAGGCTCTAGGTTGTTTTGCAAAAAGCCAGATTTATCTCTACTGAGTTCAAAACCAAAGAAAGCTAGTTGAAAGTTTTATAACACCTAGGTGGGAACCTGAATTACATATCACAACCCTGTTGTGGTCAAGTCAAAGTTATGAATCATTTCACAAGTTATTTGGAAAACATCTGACGACGGAATAGTATAGCCACTCCAACTGTCCATAACCACGGACTCGGCTATTTGAATAGTTTGACACTCTGCAGAGGTTTTACACTTTCACCACAATATTCAATACATCCGGCAGGAACAATCCTGAATTCACCATACTTAGTATGCGGATAATCAATCCTAAACTTTCAATTACATGCCCTAGTATAGGCACCTCTCTTGTGAGTTTGGCCTCCCAACCATGACCATCTGTCATCTTGGGAACTACACAGGTGGACAATCTTCACAAGGTATACTCAGCTCAAACCTTGGCCACAAGGGAACCCGTACTAAGGTATATAAACTTCCAATCAAGCCCTACCCAAATTTCGGGTATTGTTGTTGTACGGTAAAATTGGAATGGTATCGCATCCAGACAACCATCAGTTTTATAATGGGCTAAGACTCATCATTCTAAGGTTTTCATAACCATTTTCACCAAGTATTCCCATCTAAAGTGGTCAAGTTTTATGCTTAGCACTAGCATCTACATGTGGGGGTAATCACTAATGAGGGATGGCAAACAATTGGGAATGATCTAATTTCAATCTCATGCCTCAGGATGACATCAAGATTTATCTAACTTAGGCCAAGTCTTATGCTCTTTATGCTACCTTTAAACATCTTTCTAAAATCTACAGGTCACTAGGTAAACTCAAATAGAAAGCTTTGATAAAGAAATAAAATAACTAAGCTTGCAAATAAAACTAGGAGTGGGTATAATTAAATTTATCTAACCAAGCATGCCTAATGCATTGCATAGGTTATCTAAATTTCACAGTTGCAAGTATTAGCTTGCATAGGTAACATGCAAGCGGTAGCTTGCCTTGTGCAGAGCAGTGGTTGAAGTTATCCTCGGCTTCTTCCTCGTAGTATTCTCCTTCCTCCTCGTATCCTTGGTCGGTACTAGCGTCTATAAATAAATATGAGATACACAATCACCAAACAATAATTAACTACTTTTATTTATGACGCCAAGGTTTTCACTAGATAATCTAGCATCATCACAAACATTACAATCATCAAAGAACTTGTCTTATTTATTTTATCTTAGGAAAGTAATTTCTACTTATTGAAAAATTACTTAAGATTTAATATTCTCCAACCAAACATGGGATCATGTGACACATGTCCTCACCACATATTTCAGTACTTGGGAATGTGATTTAAAGTGGTGTCACGATTTAATAAGGTTTAACCCTTTTATTTTAATTAAATAAAGTGACTAGAATTGCCTATGAGGCATTCTTTTATTGCTTGTCCATTATTTCTGCAAGTAAACCTAGATATTTTTATACATTCAGACAGGTCTTGTTAAATGTGATTTTTGAGAGTTGGAATCAACTCCAAAGCTTTTGTGGTTGAATTTTGAAAAATGTTTGAATGCAGAAAATCTTCTGCCTTGTTATTTTTACTATAGGTGATCTATAATTCTAAATGGTTTGAATCCAACGGGCTTGGATAAAGAATTTCAGTACCTTTCTAGCAAAATTAGTTCCATGCTATTTGGTTCAGTGAACCGATTTGGGTTGATTTTTGAATCTAGGTACAGAACTAAGTTTGAAACTAAATGGAAAAACCTAAATTCAAACTATTGGGTCACGCGGGAAGTTAACTGGGCCAGCCCACGGCGCACAGCGCGCGCGTGTGAGTTTAAGTGGCTGTCCCCACCAATCAGCGATACAGGGGTGCAAAGCGGTACAGGAAAATCTAAACCACACGATCAACTTCTAATCGAACGGCTGTGACTTATCGTCTCCGTCAAGCAACGCCGGTGAGACAGAACCCTAGCATGGCCAGTGGGGGTCGTGTGAGGCTCACCGGAGCTCAGGCGAGGGTCAGTGATGGGGGTGAACGACGAAGTCGACAAAGGCAAACCTCTTGGTACCGGTGGCTTCTCCTGGGGCGGCTTCAATCGACAGCTCCTCTTCTCCTCCTGTGCGACAGACTCCGGTGAAATTTCGGCGACCTGTTGGGCCACGCGGAGATAAAACAAAAAATTTCCTCTAACATGGTGATCCCAAGATCTAGCTGAGGTAGAAGGCCACTAGGTTTACACTAGACGCGCAGTTGCGGATTACTGATGAAGCGCGTCAGTTGATGCAGTGCAGTACTTTGCGATCCGATCGTCTTGGTGCTGATCGTACAGCACCTCTGCTGGTATCCACACATACAAGGAGGAGCACCGGCGGTGAACTGCTAGGTTCATAACGATGGTAGGACTGTTGTGGAGCTAGGGTTTCCAACACATGGAATGACCTAACCGAACAACAATTAACCTTTTTGGGTTACGGTGCTCCACTATATATAGGGAGTGAACATGGGCTCTGCTCGCGCGGCCCATTATTCACTAAAGCCCATATAACACTAGTCACCGTGAGTCCAACTCACTAACTCAGTCCTAATCCGTCTTAGGTCCAACCCAACCAGATTACCGGTTCAGATCCAATCCGAACTTGCTCCCTCTCTTAAGTGTGTGACCCTGCAGGCTCATGGCTACTTGGACACGATTGAAGTCCGACTCTCAATCGATCAGTCAGTAGCGGCTCCTAGCAGAACGTGCCGACTCGCAAGTACCAAAGAGTCATGACGACTTGCCTTTTCCAATGCGACTTACGTCCGAGTCCCTTTTGCCTCACGATATATACCTTGTCAGACTATAGGCGAATATTTGTCATCCCTTAAATAGTCCGACTCTCTTCTCGATCCAAGATAAGTGATTCACCCGACTAACTCTTAGTCGATCACCTCGGTTAACACTTAACCGAGTCGTGCATGGCCATGCTTTCCGAATTATTCAGTTCCATAATGAATCCGGAAGGTAAATGAAGTTGCATCGTGCCGACTTCCAACGCAGCAACTCTTGCTTTGTTGCCGACTCGAATATCAAACTCGCCTCTTGCTACGCTCCTAGTTCTTACCAGTCCCTGCAATGAGTTGCAGATGTGAATAACTATTAGGTGCATCAGCAAGATATATGCTTATAACATAGCAAACAAGTGTTCCTGAGTCGGAAGTCATACCTCCACTCTTGTCTTTGTCGGCCAAGTACTTGCTGCAGTTCGCATGTGGTAGTTCGAAATGAACTGCTCATATGCACTAGGAAGAGAGTTCAGAATTATATCCGTAGTGAACTCTTTGCTAATGGGGTAGCCAAGCCTCTCCAGAGACTGCACATAACCAACCATTTTGATCACATGCGGACTCAGTGGATCACCATCCTTAAGCTTGCAACTCAGCAAAGACTGAGAGACTTGATACCTCTCAGTCTTCGCCTGAGCCTGGAACATACTTTTGAGGCTTTCGATCATATCGTAGGCCTCACCATGCTCAAACTGCTTTTGCAAGTCCGGTTCCATGTGAGCAAGCATAAGACAGCTAATATCCGTGGACTCATCCTTAGCCCGACGGTAGGCATTGGTGGCAGCGACAGTCGCATTCTCATTCGGCTCATCTGGAAGTGGGTTGTCTAGGACATGGTCCTTCTTTTCTTGTTTGAGAACAATTCTCATATTTCGATACTAGTTGGTGAAATTAGTGTCGTTCAGTTTATCTTTCTCAAGAATGGTTCTCAATGCAAAACCGGATATCTGAGAGTGACTGCTAATTGGTGCCATGATCTACAACAGAAAATATGCAAAAATACTTAAGACATGTATTCATAAAAGAGCAAACATATTAAACACTTTAATATTTTAATGCTCCCACTAGAACCAACACCCCTCCGATGGTTACTTAGTGATTCAGGATCCTAAATAAGCAAGTCGACTAGTGAGATTTAGCATCACCGCTATCCGGCAAGTGATCTAGGTAGACGACTCCTTGTCAATCGTATCTCATACGACTCCTGTTGTATGGGTGGCATCACATGCCCCGGCTCCCATCCGACCTTTTCCCGAGCCCCACAACCGTTATGATATACCCGTCTAGCTTACCGAGTGTTTCCGCAGTAAGAGTCCGACTCGAACCCACCTAGTCGGAAAGAATTGGCAGCACCTCAATTTTATGAGCCCACTACCAAAAATGTCCGACTTGTGATGGTGCAAACACTGGCGGGAAAACCGACTAGACCTTCTTTGAGGGACTGGATTTTACCGACTATCTAATAGAGGTAAAACAGAGACATAACAATGACACAAAATAAAGCAATTATAATGTGAAATGGTATGGCTCCCTTCATGGCGATCTCCATCTCCACAAAGCCTGTAATCCGACTCGTGCCAACTCTTGTCACTTGCCGTCTGACTCCATGTCTCCGACATGTACAACGCCTTGCATGCCTTCCGGGCTCTCCAAACAGCTACACTAGCTTAGTAAAGTAAATTACAAGGAGAATCCGACACGCAGGTCGTTATACAATAATATGACAGCACCTAGCTGACAAAAACCGCGATTCGCAGATCATGTATGGATTACACACATAACATCACATGCACATGAACCATACCATTCACAACTTCCTGCAAAAAGAAGTTATGCATAGATACGATATCTACCGGCGTTGTGAAACCCGCAATGACATCTAAGGTGCTATGACAGGGCGAAGCCGGAGGTCCCGATTCGAAAACATAGATCTCATCTATGATCCGGACATGGATTCCGACCATTGTTCCGATTCGATCAAACTTTTTGATCTTCGATCACTGCCTCTGGATTTACATGTCACAGTCTACCCCGATGGCGGAAGCCGACCGGTAGGGGTATGTCGTTCCACGACCTCAGCAGTATGATCACGGAAATCAGATCTACCATTCCCCGAGTACAGTTAATCCAATCAACATCGTACAAAACCGATCTATCTCATAGATCGACCACCAAAAACAGCACATAGATCTCATCTATAGCCAACCGCATATCACATATGCGAGATCTCGAGCCTAAAACCAGAAGCTATCACTCTGATACCACTGTTGGGCCACGCGGAGATAAAACAAAAAATTTACTCTAATGTGGTGATCCCAAGATCCAGCAGAGGTAGAAGGCCACGAGGTTTACCACTAGACGCGCATTCGCGGATTACTGATGAAGCGCGTCAGTTGATGCAGTGCAGTACTTTGCGATCCGATCGTCTTGGTGCTGATCGTACAGCACCTCTGCTGGTAGGGGTATGTTGTTCCACGACCTTAGCAGTATGATCACGCAAATCAGATCTACCATTCCCCGAGTACAGTTGATACAATCAACATCGTACAAAACCGATATATCTCATAGATCGACCACCAAAACAACACATAGATCTCATCTATAGCCAACCGCATATCACATATGCGAGCTCGAGCCTAAAACCAGAAGATATCGCTCTGATACCACTGTTGGGCCACGCGGAGATAAAACAAAAAAACTCCTCTAACGTGGTGATCCCAAGATTCAGCTGAGGTAGAAGTCCACGAGGTTTACCACTAGACGCGCAGGTGCAGATTACTGATGAAGCGCGTCAGTTGATGCAGTGCAGTCCTTTGCGATCCGATCATCTTGGTGCTGATCGTACATCACCTCTGCTAGTATCCACACGTACAAGGAGGAGCACCGGCGTCGAACTGCTAGGTTCGTAACAACGGTAGGACTGCTGTGGAGCTAGGGTTTCCAACACATGGAATGACATAACCTAACAACGATTAACCTTTTTGGGTTACGGTGCTCCACTATATATAGGGAGTGAACGTGGGCTCTGCTCACGCGGCCCATTATTCACTAAAGCCCATATAACACTAGTCACCATGAGGCCAACTCACTAACTCAGTCCTAATCCGGCTTAGGTCCAACCCAACCAGATTACCGGTTTAGATCCAATCCAAACTTGCTCCCTCTCTTAAGTGTGTGACCCCGCAGTCTCATGGCTACTTGGACACGATTGAAGTCCGACTCTCAATCGATCAGTCGGTAGCGGCTCCTAGCAGAACGTGCCGACTCTCAAGTACCAAAGAGTCATGACGACTTGCCTTTCCAATGCGACTTACGTCCGAGTCCCTTTTGCCTCACGATATAACTTGTCAGACTATAGGAGAATATTTGTCATCCCTTAAATAGTCCGACTCTCTTCTCAATCCGAGATAAGTGATTCACCCGACTAACGCTTAGTCGATCGCCTCAGTTAACACTTAACTGACTCGTGCATGGCCATGCTTTCCGAATCATATTTCACGAGAGGGCCCAGAGAATATCTCTCCAAGATGAGGGGCAAAATCCCATCTTGGTTATTCACATCACGCAGCTTGATTCTCGGTCGCCCGAACTCTGCCTTTATAACTGCCCAGTTACGGATTAGCGTTTGACAGAACCTAAGTCGGTGATCCTCAACTTGGATTATGTAATAACCTCAGGTCTAAGGATTACATTGATTGAGATATACAAATGACAACTTGTTCGTTGTACCTCAATATGGGTCAATCCGACTCGCTAAACTCTTTAGCCGAATCTATGTAAGTTGGAATAGCATCTCCATGCCCATGACAAGTGGAACCGAGTCATCAAGCCAACTTTCACATTGTTCTAAGTTGTGTGTCCATCACAACCTCAATGACCAAGGATATTTAGTACAAACAACATGAATGCATAGTTCCACAACCAAATCACATATTCAATGATACAGATCAGATGTTTATACAAGGACTACTTAATATCTTTATGAATACAATGGGAAATATCATCATACATGATTGCCTCTAGGGCATATTCCCAACACGACCTGCTGCTCGCCTTGCTCCGGGGATGAGGTGGGATGGTTCTGAGAGAGAGGGGAGTGTGTTGGTATGAAGAAATCGAACGGGGGTGGCCTCTATTTATAGTGCAGCAAGGGGACCGAAGGGCGCGGGTGGAGCTCGTCTTGGTCGTCATCACAGTGGGCTAATGTCATGGGCGATGGTGGAGGGCGTTGTTATGCTCCCTGGCAAAGCTCAACGGCATGGTCGCGAGGCGTGGGCAGTGCGACGCGGTCGGAACGTTGCGGTGCTCTGGGCGGGTCCGACGGGAAGTTTAATGGCGCACGGGCTGTCCTGGTCGCGCGGCAGCTAACGGGCATGTCCTGGCGGTTCCTGGGGCGGTGGTGATCATGCACGCAAGCGGCAAGGGCGGCGCGCGGTCTGTGCTTGCATGTCAGGTGCTGCGCTCTCGGCATGCTCGCAGAGAGGATGGGCACGCTTAGGCTGAGTGGTCCAGGGGCTGGCAGTGCATTGGCGTTGGACAGGGGGTGGTAGTGGACGGTGGTCAGTGTCCCAGACAAGGTTGGCGAGGCTAGAGAAGCTCCTAGCTTGCTGTCGACCATGGGGTAGCAAGCTGAGGCTCGGCATGCTCACCATTGATGGAAATGGAAATCTCACAGTGGGCTAAAGCTTGTTAAATGAGCTATATGATCTACTAAGAGGGTGTTGTGATCTAGAGAGGGAACAAGGTTGGCCAAATCACTGCTCACTATCGTGTTTTATGTTTTGTTTCATTTGTGTTTGCAAGGTGTTTGATGAAATGTACAAAAGATATTTGAATTTGAATTTTTGGTTCAAACTTGGTGGGTGCACTAGTTACATACTAGGTAGTCTCTGGTTAGGTTGTTTTGTCCAGGTGCATTGGTTTGGTTGGATTTTGAGAATTAGTGATCTTCACATATGATAAAGATTCAATTTTGAATTGTCCTTTGAATCAAGTTGCCAAATGTTTCTGTAAGTTTGAAAGGTGGGCTTTGGTTCACTTTTACTTGGTCTAGCAAGGGGTGAAAATAAATGGAATTGTTTCTGTTTGAAATCTTGGACTAGAAACACTCAAAGTGGTCTAGTGAGCAAGATTGGCAAAAATGACCATTTTCTTGTTTTGTTTGTTTTTGAATTTCTCTTGATTTTTTCTGCTTGGATTTGATTTAGATGATGTTGTTTTCATCTTTAAACCATTTTTTGCTATTCACAACAATCACACAAGTCCATTTATGCATTCACACAATCATCACATACACACATGCATTCATATGATTTAATTAACAAAAGTTTTTGTTAACCCTAATTTTGGTGATTGGAACTTGATAATCTTGATCAATATTTTTGGGATGTTACAAAGATTACCTCCTTAAACAAAATCTCATCCCGAGATTGGAGAAAGAAGAAAAAGAAAACTAGGATTTAAAGAGATCGGGAAACTCCATCTTGATGTAATCTTATCGTTCCCAGGTAGCTTCTTCTTCAGTATGGTTGCTCCACTGGATCTTGAGAAACCTGATGCTTTGGGTCCTGGTGGTTCTGAAAGCTTCCTACAAGATACGAATGGGTACCTCAGGATACGTCAGGTCATCATTGATCTCTATGGTTTGGTGATAAATATTTTGTAATACTTCAGTCTTCTCCAGGACTTCTAGGCATTTGTGAAGTAACGATATATGGAACACATTATGCACGGCTGACATCTCCTCGGACAGTTCCAGTTGATACGATACTTCTCCTCGATGATTCAAAATCTTGAAGGGTCCGATATATCTGGGGGCTAACTTTCCTTTGAGCTGGAATCGTTGCATTCCTTTCAAAGGTGACACTTTGAGATACACAAAATCTCCGATATTGAAAGCGAGGTATCGACGTCTCTTGTCGGCATAACTCTTCTGTCTGGATTGGGCGGTCTTGAGGTGCTCACGAATCTTGTGAACTTTCTCTTCTGCTTCCCGTAGGATGTCGGGTTCGAAAATCTGACTCTCTCCTACTTCCGACGAATTCAATGGGGTACGACACTTCCTTCCATACATGAATTCAAATGGGGCCATTTGCAAGATGGCTTGATAACTGTTGTTGTATGAAAATTCTGCGAAAGGTAGACAGTCTTCCCATTTAGATCCATACTCTAGCAAACAGGCTCTTAACATATCTTCGAGTATTTGATTTACTCGCTTCGTTTGTCCATCTGTTTGAGGGTGATAAGTTGTGCTAAAATCTAGTCGGGTTCCTAAAACTCGAGGTAAGCTGGGTTCCTCGATCTGACACGATGTTCTTGGGGACTCCGTGCAAACTGACGATTCTAGCGATGTACAACTCTGCTAGCTTCGAACTCTGGTAAGTGGACTTGACTGGTAAGAAATGGGCTACTTTGGACAGTCAATCAACTATGACCCAAATAGAGGCATTTCCTCTCCTAGATGTAGGCAATCAGGTGATGAAGTCCATTCCAACTGAATCCCATTTCCATTCCGGAATCTGTAATGGTTGCAACAGTCCTGTGGGTCTCTGATGTCCCGTCTTGACTCTTTAAAAAATATCACACTTGGCGATGTAGCTTCCGATTTCTCTCTTCATCTTATTCCACCAAAATTGCTCCTTCAAATCGTGATACATCTTTGTTCCTCTGGGGTGGATAGAATAAAGAGTATCATGGGCTTCCTTCAAAATATCTTGCTTCAACTCTAAGTCCGTCGGCATATAGATATGTCATTTGTACCACAAAACTCCTTCATCTTCGGTGAATCCAGGTGCTTTGCCTGTACCAATACGATGTTTGATTCCGTCGACACTAGCATTTCCTTTATGCGCCTCCTTAATCTGACTGATCAAAGTGGGTTGAAGTTCTATGCTAGCCAAAAATCCTTCACTTACTAATTCCCATTCTAAAATCTTCCATCTCCTTGTGCAAACTTGGTTGATCCTTTAGAATCATGGAGTTCAAGCGACACGGCAATCTACTAAGGGAATATTCTACCACATTGGCTTTACTGGGGTGATGGTGAATATCCAGATCATAGTCCTTGATTAGCTCTATCCATCTTCTCTGCCTCATATTCATCTCCTTCTGAGTTAATATATACTTTAGGCTCTTGTTATCCGAATAAATCTCACAATGATTACCCATAAGGTAATGCCTCCATGTCTTCAAGGCTAGAACTACGGCTGTGAGTTCAAGATCATGGGTAGGATAATTCTGCTCATGTTGCTTCAGTTGTTGGGATAGATAAGATATAACTTTGCCTTCTTGCATTAGCACACATCCGAGACCGATCTTGGATGCGTCACAATACACATCAAAAGGCTTTGTGATATCCGACATGATCAAGATTGGGGCTGAAATAAATCTCCTCTTGAGTTCCTGAAAACTCACTTCACATTTGTCCATCCATTAAAACTTCTTCTCCTTCTTCAAAAATTGGGTCATGGGTCTTGTGATGCTCGAGAATCCTTCTACGAACTTGCGGTAATATCCCGCTAATCCGAGAAATGCACGAACTTGGGTTTGGGTGGTTGGGGCTTGCCAATCTTCAACATCCTTAACCTTTGTAGGGTCAACGGCAATTCCTCCGGCTGATACAATATGTGCGAGGAATCCTACTTCCTGTAACCAGAATTCACATTTGCTAAACTTGGCATACAACTGATGCTCCCTAAGGGTTCCAAGGATGGTCCTCAAGTGTAGATCGTGTTCTTCTTCTGATTTGGAATAGATCAGAATGTCATCGATGAAAACAATGACAAACTTATCCAGGAAGTCCTTAAAAATCTTATTCATGAGATTCATGAAATAAGTGGGGGCATTGGTTAATCCAAAAGACATGCCAATATACTCATACAATCCATATCTGGTGGTAAAGGTAGTCTTTGGAATCTCCTCTGCTCGAATCTTGAGTTGATGATAGCCAGTTCTAAGATCAATCTTAGAAAACACTTTGACACCGGTCAACTGGTCAAAGATATCTTCTATCTTTGGCAATGGGTATTTTTTCTTGATGGTGACATCATTCAACTTCCGATAATCCATACACAAATGGTTACCTCCATCCTTCTTGTCCAGAAGACAGGTGATCTCCATGGCGACGCACTTGGTTGAATCAATCCTATCTCCAGCATAGAATCCAGTTGCTTCTTCATCTCCATTAATTCAAGATGGGTTCTCTGGGCTATGGTTCCAGTTCCAGGGATTAGTTCAATGATAAACTCGATATCCCGATCTGGGGGCATACCGGGTAAAACATCTGGAAATACGTCAGGGTATTCACAGGCTATTCTGACATGGTCAATGGTTGGTTGGGCTAGACTCTTATTGCACTTGAATTGACGGGGCAAGGTTTCAGATACATGCTCTACTGATATTCTGGATGTACTGGTCATGGTTATAGCTTTCTTGGCATAGTCGATAAATCCTTTATGTTTCGACATCCAATCCATACATATTACTACTTTCAAACCTTTTGTTCTAAGTACTATTAAATTGGCATAAAAATCTATGCCATGGATTCGGATAGGTACGGCCTTGCAAATTTGTCTAGCTTTGGTGGTTGAACCAGTTATTTGACATATCATAACATGCTTCAATTTTGTTGGTTGAATCTTACTAGTGCATGCAAATTCTTCGGTAACAAATGAGTGCGATCCTCCAGAATCAAACAACACTCTTGCAAGTACTGAATTAACAGAAAACATACCCATGTAACATCCCAAAAATATTAAACATGGATCAACAAACTCTAATAATCAAATTTAGGGTTAACAAAAACTTTCCCATCTCAAAATATGAAAGCATTCATATGTATGTGTATTTAAATTGGGAGTTCTTTTGAATTTCCAAGGTTCTGTGATCCATTGCTTGTAAAATGATTCTTAGGTGAAATAAACATCGTCTAAATCATTCCCAAACTTTTCCCAAAGAAAAACAACTCTAAATGAATAAATGAAGTGAATGGTCATTTTTGCCAAATTAACTATCATGCCTACTTTGGCTATTCCTAGCACTCAAAACTTAACAGAAACATTTGTGGAGATTTGCACCCCATGTTAGTACACATAATAAGGTACCAAGGCCCACTTTGTGATCTTCCAAAAACATTCAAATGCTAAGTTTAAATAACAGTTTAAAATTGAATCTATCTCATATGGGAAGATCCGACTATTTCAAAAACCACTAAAATAAGCTCAATTTTAAAAACCCAAGCACCCACAGAATCTCAAGCTCATGCCTAGCACACCCACCAAAAATCTTTTCAAAATTCAAAAAGAAGTTTCTTGCGGCCATTTCATCAAACACTTGGCAGGCGGAATTTAAGCCAAATCAATTTCACTATTTCAAATAGTGTACTGGCCAAACTTGTCTCCCATTTAACATTCAATTGATCACATTGTCCCCCTGGATCAAACCAAGACCTAACTAACCCACCCCCTACCTCCTAGAAGCATGGCCATGGCCAAACCGAGCCCACCTCGCCGGCCAACTTGGTCGCCGCCGCAGCAGACCACCTCCCCCTCTCTCGCCATGTTTGGGAGCTAGCCAGCACCTCACCGCCGCCCACTGTCCCCTTCCCGAGCCAAGGCAAGCCATGGACCACCAATAATGCCCCGCGCCCAGTGCCACAGCGACATGCCAAGCACGCGCCAGAGCGCCACAGCCGACACGCGTGCACACGTCGCCCCTAGATCGCAACCCGTGCCCACCGCATCGCCATGACCCAAGGAACATGCCAGACATCCCCGTTCGCCGTCCAACGCCCCACAGCCACCGCTCGCCGTTGAAGACGCCGCATCTGCCGCTCAGAGCGCCCTCCTCGCCCGACTGTTTACCATCGCCCCTAAGCCCACATTGAATTCCTAGAGCATTGCCAGGAGACCACGCGTCGATCGCCACCCTTAGCCATGCCTCTAGCAACCCGTAGCCATGTCGCCACCGTCGCCTGCCCATCCCTCTCGGTCTCTCTGTCGAGCCTATAAAAGGAAGCCACCCCCAGCCATTTGCAGCACACCATTCCACTCCCCTCACCTCACTGATCGTCCCACACCTCTAGCCAGAACACGGGGAGCAGCAGCTCGCCGGAATTGCACTGGAGCAGGCCTCCTCTGGAGGAGAAGGGCGCCGCTAATCGCGACCACCCCGGAGCTGCCTCGACCGTCCCTGAGCTCGCCATCGACCACCCGTTCGTTTTCCCGCCTCGCCATCATTGCTGGAGCCCTAGTACGGCCCTATGCACCCCCACTGAGTCGCTAGGGTTAGAGCTCGTCGGCGACAGGTCCATCATCGACCACGATCCCTAGCCGTCGATCCCCACTCTAATCCAACGACCCACATAGGCCCGTACCGCTTCACGCGTTATGAGCCGCTGACTGGTAGACCCCCCCTGTACTGTCAGCTGAGCCCCGCACTGCGGAGTGACACTGGGCCGGCCCATTAGCGTCTCCCGCGCAACCCAGCGGTTTGAATTTAGATTTTTCCATTTTAATTCAAACACAGTTTTGTATATAGGTTCAAAAATCAACCCAGCTCGACTCAATGAACCAAATTGCATTAAACCAATTTTTTAGAAAGGTACTGAAATGCTTAATACAAGCCCGTTGGATTCAAATCATTTGGATATGTAGATCAGCCTTGGTAAAAATAACAAGTCAGAAGCTTTTCTGCATTCAAACATTTTTCAAAATTCAATCATAAGAGCTTTTGAGTTGATTCCAACTCTCAAAAATCACATTTGATCATACCTTTCATAATATATAAAAACATATGGGTTTACTTACAGGAATAATGTTCAACTAATAAAAGAATGCCACATAGGCATTTCTAGTCACTTTATTTATTTAAAATAAAAGGTTAAACCTTATTAAATTGTGACACCACTTTAAATCACATTCCCATGTACTGAAATATGTGGTGATGACATGTGTCAACATGATCCCATGTTTGAGTTGGAGAATATTAAACCTTAAGTAGTTTTTCAATGAGTAGAAATTACTTTTCTCAAATTAAAATAAATAAGACAAAAGCTTTAATCTTGTAATGTTAAGTGATGATGCTAGATCATCTATAGCACACCTTTGTGCGATGATTGAAAATAGTTAAGTATTGTTTGGTGATTGTGTACGTCGTATTTATTTATAGACGCTAGTACCGACCAAGGATACGAGGAGGAAGGAGGCACTACTAGGAAAACGCCTGTTCGTGGCGCACCTGAAAAGGCCATCCGTGGCGCACTAGTGCGCCACGGGCCTCGCGCTACGGCTATCTCCTAGCCGTGGCGCACTACCTGGTGCGCCATGGTTGTGTCGAGATAGGCGTGGCGCACATGCCAGTGCGCCACGGAAAGTAGTCCAGGTGCGCCACGCGTATGAAACAATAACCGTGGTGCACTAGGTGTTGTGCGCCACGGATATAAATTTCAAAATTCAAAAAAAAGCAGCAGATCTGGATCTCGTCGTCAGTGCCGTTGCGCGTCGGTGCAGGTCGCCATCGTCGCCTCGTCGTCGCCTCCTCGTCATCACCTCGTCATCGTCGGAACTACAAGGAGGAAGAGGAGAATAGGAGGAAGAGGAGGAGAAGAAGAGGAGGAGGAGAAGAAGAAGAGGAGAAAGAAGAGGAGGAGGAGGAGAAGAAGAGGAGGAGGAGAATAAGAAGAGGAGGCCTCGTCGTCGTCGGAACTACAAGGAGGAGGAGGAAGAGGAGGAGAAGAAGGAGCCCGCCGTCTCGTCGTCGGAACTGCAAGAAGGAGGCCGCCGTCACCATATTCACTGCAAGGAGGAGGAAGAGGAGGAGAAGGAGAAAGAGAAGGAGAAGGAGGAGAAGAAGAAGGAAATGAGAAGGGAGGAAAAGGAAAAGGAAAAGGAGAGAAGGGGAGGGGAGGGAAATAAAAGGGGTACGTGGGCGGGGTGAGGATTCGAAATTTGAATCCCGCCCAAACTTATCCGTGGCGCACTAGGTGGTGGTGCGCTACGGGTAAGTCACCCTCTATTTTTTTTTCTGCAGGAAAAATGGTCTTTTGACCGTAACTTTTTACTCTTTTCAAATTTTGAAAATCTAAAAAATCGCTAAACATCCAAGGGTTGTTGCGAGCAGATGCGAAATCTTGTTCTCGTCATTTTGGTATATTATACGATTTTTTTCGATATCGTATGCAAAATTTATGGCCTTTTTACCATGGCATGACTTTTTTTTGCAAATAAAGTCGAAACTCATGTTTGTTAATTTTACTAGAAGCTATACCACATTACCAACCTAAATATGAAAGGATTTAATTTTTTGATGTTTTATCATTTTCTTTTATTTTTTGCAAAGCCTAAAAAGGCGATCCACGGGGGGGGGGGGAGGGGGTGGAGTTGGTGAAGGATAGTTAGGCGTAGGGCACTAGGGCAAGGTGCCCTACTACTAAGTTTATACATCCGTGTCGCACATGCCATATTGCGCCACGGATATGTCTGGCCGTTTCACAGTAGAGAGGGGCATGCGCTTAGGCGTAGCGCACCCCCTCCATGTGCGCCACGGTTTACACTAACAACCGTAGCGCACCTAACCTATGTGCGCTACGGATGTTTGGCATGCGGCCAACAGGGCCCTGGCCCACACATATCTATGGCGCACTATGGTCATGTGCGCCACGGTTGTTCTAGTTACTAGTAGGGCACTGCCCATAGGTGAGCCACGCCTATTTTAGCCGTGGGGAACTTCAACCATGTGAGCCACGGATGTGATGATTACCTATAGACATTTTCCTAGTAGTGAGGATACTACGAGGAAGAAGCCGAGGAGAACTTCAACCACTTCTCTGCTCAAGGCAAGCTTATACTGATATCTATGCAAGCCGATACTTGAAACTTTGCAAGCTAACACTTGTAACTATGAAAGTTAGATAACCTAGGAAATGCATTAAGCATGCTTAGTTAGACACATTTGATGATACCCAATCCTAGTTTTACTTACAAGCTCTATACTTTATTTCTTTATCAAAGCTTTCTCTTAGAGTACATAGTAAATTGTAGATACTAGAAGGATATTGGAAGGTAGCATACAGAGCATTAAATTTTGCCCAAGTTAGATAATCTTGATGTCATCCTAAGGTATGAGATTAAACTTAACTAATCTCCACCTGTGTACCACCCCTCATTAGTACTTACCCCCACTTGTAGATGCTAGTGCTAAGCATAAAACTTGATCAACTTTAGATGGGAATACTTGGTGGAAATGGTTACGAAAACCTTATAATGATGAGTCATTCTACTGAAATGTTTTGACATGTGTTCTCGAACACCATATGATTTTGATGATGAAAATGTTGAGGCATGAGCCTTAGCCCTTGATAAAACTGATGGTTGTCTGGATGCAATACCATTCCAATTTTACCGTACAACCACAATACCCGAAAGTTGGGTAGGGCTTGACTAGAAACTTATATACCTTAGTATGGGTTCCCTCGCGGCCAAGGTCTCAGCTGAGGCTACCTTGTGAAGATTGTCCACCAGTGCAGTACCCAAGATGACAGTTGGTCATGGTTGGGAGGCCAAACTCACAGGAGAGGTGCCTATACTAGGGCGTGTAATTGAAAGGTTAGGATTGATTATCCGCATAGTGTGGTGAATTCAGGATTGTTCCTGACGGATGTATCCAATGTTGTGGTGAAAGTGTACAATCTCTGCAGAGTGTCAAACTATTCGAATAGCCGTGTCCGCGGTTATGGACAGTTGGAGTGGCCATACTGTTTACCCGTCAGATGTTTTCAAAAGGACTTATGAAATGAATTGAGACTTTGACTTGACCACAACAGGGTTGTGATAAAAAATTCAAGTTCTCACTTAGGTGTTATAAAACTTCAACTAGCTTTCTTTGCTTCTGAACTGAGTAGAGGTAAATCTGGCTTTTTGCAAAACAATCCTAGAGCTTAGTGTCCTACTACAAAAACCCCCTTAACTTGTTAGTATTAGTTTGCGAGTACTTAAAGAGTACTCATGGCTTTGTCCCTGGCTATTCCCGTGGCCAGACTATGAAGAGGAGTACCAGGATGATGGACCGCAGGAAGGTTACGACAACTAGGATCATCTCCCATTGTTAGCATTGCCTGTGACCCTGAAGATGGAGCTTCGCCTACGCTATCTTTACTATTACGTTATTCCGCTGCTTGAGTTGTATTAAGAACTGGATCATGAGATCCTTATTTGTGTAAGACCTTATGTATGGTTTGTAATGGATGATGTATTGTGATATCCAAATCTGTTATGTCTCGCAAAAATGGTAATCCTGGGATTGCGATGTATGGCATAACAGACATCTAGGATTAAAAATCCGGGTGTTGACAAGTTGGTATCAGAGCCATCCTGACCATAGGAGACCCTAGTTAAAATGGACGCCTGCATCAAAAACTTAGTTTCAAAACCAAAGGAAGCGATATTTATAAAAACTTACTCTCATTCTTATCACTTGGATTCTTTCATGAAAATTCATGTTTCTCAAAAAAAAACTCTTGCAAAATACATAAAATTTGACACACTTGATCACTTTACTAACTTACTCATCCTATATTCTTATAGATGGACGTGAAGTACAGCAAGTTTTATCAGTTGGGAAATGGAGGAGAACTCATCTTTGAGCGTGACCTGGACTAGCTGTCGGAACTTCTAGAGCGTCCGCACCCCGAGTTCTTCGGAGCTCAGCTCAATGATCAAGAAGGGGAAAATCTGCAGTGTCTAGTTGTTGCAAGTCTCCGAGGAAATATTGAACCTCCCACTGCAGAGGAAACTCAGTTCACCTTAATAGAGAACAACTGGCTCGATGGACTTGCCAGGGCCATGCAGGAAGCTCTTGCATGTCTATGTGGGCAAAGTATCAATCAGATCAAGGGTACCCACTTTGAGTTCTATCCAAGGTGTGATGCTATGGGACAACCACTGGAAGCCCCACATAACCCCGAGTTGAAGACTCAGTTGGACCACCTTAGCTTCATGATGTATGATTGTCAGGAGGAACTGGACAATGCCCGTGACTACTCCAACCACAATTCCGCCATCGCCCAGAAGAAGGATTAGACCCTCGCCATGCTAGTGAAGGATCACAAGTCTCGTCGCCGTCAGCTCGACAAGAAGGATCGCATCATTGCCCATCTTCGCCACCGTATCACGGATTTGGAGGACACCATCCACGAGAGAGACATGCAGTTGGAGGAAAGGGAGAATGCTGGAGAAGACCTTCGTCGAGACCCCTATTCCTATCTCAGCGATGATGATGACTTTCTGGAGGATCAAGCCATGGACTTCATCATAGATGAGGAGGATTTCGCCTTCATAGATGACGACGATGATGATGAGGATGATGAGTACACCGACTCCAAGGAGTAATAGCACTTGAGTACTAGCGTTAGTGAGCTTTATTCGGTCCCACTATATCATAGTTTCCAGAATGGTTCTTAAAACCATCTGTTTTCCTATATTGTGGTGTGTGTTGTATCGTGTGCTATGAATGAATGAATAAATGAAAAGCAAGTTGCTAGAAAATTTGAGTCAAACTTTAAAAAAATTCAAAGTCCCTGAACCTTAGAAATTTCCCTCTTTTCTCATGATCTATCTCAATCTTTAGATGCCTCACGGAGGAAGTGGTTCATCCCCGGACCAGATGTTGCAGATCCTGCAAATGTTGGTTTCTGACCATGAATATGAAAGAGCAGAACGTCAAGCCAACTTAGCCACCCTTCAACACATAGCTCAGATGGCCAACAACAATCAAGGCCAAGGAAATCAGGACAACCATGGATCTAAGCTCAAGAATTTCCAGAACACCAACCCACCTGTTCTCACTAAGTCAGAGGAACCCCTAGATGCAGATGATTGGCTGCAAACAATGGAGAACAATCTAGAAGTCGCCGGAGTGGAAGCTAAGGAGAAAGTTCTGTTTGCCACCCACTATCTAGCCGGAGATGCAAGAGCATGGTGGAACAGCGTTCGTGCAACGACCGGAGGTCAGATGATGACCTAGGATGAATTCAAGGTCAAGTTCAGCAGAACCCATGTGCCACCGGGTTTGATCAAAAGGATGAGAGATGAATTTAGAGAACTGAAGCAAGGAAGGATGACTGTAGTGGAATACCGTGACAAATTCTTTTCATTAGCTAGGTATGCCCCAGATGAGATAGACACTGAAGCCAAGAGGAAAGAAAGATTCTTGAATGGTCTGCATGATGAGATGCAGACGGTGTTGGTCAATATCCCCTTTGCTGATATTGAAGCCCTAGTCGACTCTTCCATTCAGATGGAAGGAAAGATCAACCAAGCCAATGAGAACCACAAGTGTCGCATGATGCATCAACCAGGAACCCACCAGACCCCAAAGTATCGCCCCAACCCATCTCCAGGATTTGCCCCGAGAACCAACAGACCCCCGATGAACCGTCCGAATTATTCCAACCGTGGAAACCCAAGGCCCGGAGGAAACCACAACAACCCCGGCAACTCTAGCAATTTCAACCGTGCACCACCCAAGTTCAACAACAACAATGTCGCCACCAACACCAACACTGCCCCAAGGACTGGAAGCAATGTTGTGCCTGTTACAGCGAAGGACAAGTCGCAAGTGATTTGTTATGACTGTGGAACCAAGGGTCGCTTCTCCAATGAGTGCCCCAAGAAGAATGCCGCAGCCCCCAATGCAAATGCCCCAGCTCATCAACAACGTCGTGTTCAACCCGGAAGAAGGTTTGCCCAGGGAATTCGCTCAACCGCAACGGCTGTCTCTTTCTCATGCATGCTGAAGAAGCCTAGGAAGCGCCAGATGTCGTACTGGGTATGTTTTCTGTTACCTCAGTACTTATAGGAGTGTTGTTTGATTCTAGAGCATCACACTCATTTGTCACCGAAGAATTTGCATGCACTAGTAAGATTCAACCAACCAAACTGAAGCATGTTATGATTGTTCAAATCCCCGGTTCAACCACCAAAGCTAGGCAAATTTGCAAAGCTATCCCTATCCGAATCCACGTCATAGACTTTTATGCTAATCTGATAGTACTCGGAACTAAAGGTTTGGAAGTAGTACTAGGAATGGATTGGATGTCCAAACATAAAGGATTAATTGACTGTGCCAAGAAAGCCATAACCATGACCAGTATAGCCGGACTATTAGTCGAGCATATATATGAAACCTTACCTCGTCAATTCAAGTGCAACAAGAGTATAGCCCAACCTACCATTGACCAAGTCCGGATAGTCTGTGAATACCCCGATGTATTTCCAGATGTTTTGCCTGGTATGCCCCCATATCGGGATATCGAGTTTATCATTGAACTAATCCCTGGAACAGGACCCAAAGCCTAGAGACCATATAGTATGAACCCGTCTGAACTAGCAGAACTGAAGAAGCAACTGGATGCCATGCTGGAAATTGGATTGATTCAATCAAGTGCGTCACCATGGAGATCACCTGTTTTGTTCGTGGACAAGAAAGATGAAGGTAACCGTTTGTGTACGGATTATCGAGAGTTGAATGATGTCACTATCAAGAACAAGTACCCATTACACAAGATAGATGATCTGTTTGACCAGCTGACTAGTGCCAATGTGTTTTCTAAGATTGATCTTAGAACTGGCTATCATCAACTCAAGATTCGCACAGAGGATATTCCCAAGACTGCCTTTACCACCAGATATGGATTATACGAGTATAATGTCATGTCTTTTGGATTAACCAATGCCCCGCTTATTTCATGAATCTCATGAATAAGATTTTTATGGACTTCCTGGATAAGTTTGTCGTTGTGTTCATCGATGACATTTTGATTCATTCCAAATCAGAAGAAGAACATGAGCTACACCTAAGGACCATTCTTGGAACCCTTAGAGAGCATCAGTTGTATGCCAAGTTTAGCAAATGTGAATTATGGTTACAGGAGGTAGGATTTCTCGGACATACGGTATCAGGCGGAGGAATTGCCGTTGACCCTGCAAAGGTGAAAGATGTCGAAGATTGACAAGCCCCAACCACCCAAACCCAAGTTCGTGCATTTCTCGGATTGGCAGGATCACTACTAGGAAAACGCCTGTTCGTGGCGCACCTGAAAAGGCCATCTCCAGTGCGCCACGGAAAGTAGTCCAGGTGCGCCACGCGTATGAAACGATAACCGTGGCGCACTAGGTGTTGTGCGCCACGGATATAAATTTCAAAATTCAAAAAAAGCAGCAGATCTGGATCTCGTCGTCAGTGTCGTCGCGTGTCGGTGCAGGTCGCCGTCGTCGCCTCATTGTCGCCTCCTCGTCGTCACCTCGTCGTCGTCAGAACTGCAAGGAGGAGGAGGAGAATAGGAGGAAGAGGAGGAGAAGAAGAGGAGGAGAAGAAGAGGAGGAGGAGAAGAAGAAGAAGAGGAGGAAGAGGAGGAAGAGGAGGAGAAGAAGAGGAGGAGGAGGAGAAGGAGAAGAAGAGGAGGAGGAGAAGAAGAAGAGGAGGGCCTCATCGTCGTCGGAACTACAAGGAGGAGGAGGAAGAGGAGGAGAAGAAAGAGCCCGCCATCTCGTTGTCGGAACTGCAAGGAGGAGGCCGCCGCCATCACCATCTTCACTGCAAGGAGGAGGAAGAGGAGGAGAAGGAGAAAGAGAAAGAGAAAGAGAAAGAGAAGG
Source organism: Avena atlantica (assembly GCA_910589765.1). NCBI lineage: Eukaryota > Viridiplantae > Streptophyta > Magnoliopsida > Poales > Poaceae > Avena > Avena atlantica. The sequence continues at coordinate 307,484,144 of OU342736.1, forward strand.
AGAAGGAGGAGAAGAAGAAGGAAATGAGAAAGAGGAAGGTGGGCGCGGTGGGGATTCGAAATTTGAATCCCGCCCAAGCTTATCCGTGGCGCACTAGGTGGTGGTGCGCTACGGGTAAGTCGCCCTCTATTTTTTTCTGCAGGAAAAAACGGTCTTTTGACCGTAACTTTTTACTCTTTTCGAATTTTGAAAATCTATAAAATCGCTAAACGACCAAAGGTCGTTGCCAGCGGATGCGAAATCTCGTTCTGCTCATTTTGGTATATTATACGATTTTTTTCGATATCGTATGCAAAAGTTACGGCCTTTTTACCGTGGCATGACTTTTTTTTGGAAATAAAGTTGAAACTCATTTTTGTTAATTTTATTAGAAGCTATACCACATTACCTACCTAAATATGAAAGGATTTAATTTTTTAAAGTGTTTATCATTTTCTTTTATTTTTTGCAAAGCCTAAAAAGGCGATCCACTTGGGGTGGAGTTGGTGCAGGATAGTTAGGCGTAGGGCACTAGGGCAAGGTGCCCTACTACTAAGTTTATACATCCATGGCGCACATGCCATAGTGCGCCACGGATGTGTCTGGCCATTTCACAGCAGAGAGGGGCATGCGCTTAGGCGTAGCGCACCCCCTCCATGTGCGCCACGGTTGACACTAACAACCGTAGCGCACCTACCCTATGTGCGCTACGGATGTTTGGCGTGCGGCCAACAGGGCCCTAGCCCACACATATCTGTGGCGCACTATGGTCATGTGCGCCACGGTTGTTCTAGTTACTAGTAGGGCACTGCCCATAGGTGAGCCACGCGTGTTTTAGCCGTGGGGCACTTCAACCATGTGAGCCACGGATGTGCTGATTACCTATAGCCATTTTCCTAGTAGTGGATACTACCGCAAGTTCGTAGAAGGATCCTCGAGTATCGCCAGACCCATGACCCAATTGCTGAAGAAGGACAAGAAGTTTCAATGGACGAAAAAATGTGAAGCGAGTTTTCAAGAACTCAAGAGAAGACTGATTTCAGCCCCAATTTTAATCATGCCAGATATCACGAAGCCCTTTGACGTGTATTGTGACGCATCCAAGATCGGTCTCGGATGTGTGCTAATGCAAGAAGGAAATTTTATATCCTATCTATCTCGACAACTGAAACAGCATGAACAGAATTTCCCGACCCATGACCTCGAGCTCGCAGCCGTAGTTCTAGCCCTGAAGACATGGAGGCATTACCTGATGGGAAACCGTTGTGAGATTTATTCATATCACAAGAGCCTGAAGTATATATTCACTCAGAAGGAGTTGAATATGAGACAGAGAAGATGGATTGAGATAATCAAGGATTACGACCTAGACACATTCACTATCACCCAGGTAAAGCCAATGTTGTAGCAGATGCCCTTAGCAGATTGTCGTGCCGCTTGAACTCCATGATTTTGAAGGAACAACCAAGTTTGCACAAGGATATGGAAGATTTCCGAATGGAATTAGTGAGTGAAGAATTTTTGGCTAGCATAGAACTTCAACCCACTTTGATCAGACAGATCAAGGAGGCATAGAAAGGAAATGCTAGCATCGACGGAATCAAGTGTCGTATCGGTACAGGCAAAGTACCCGGATTTACCGAAGACGAAGAAGGAGTTATGTGGTACAAAGGACGTCTTTGTGTACCAGCAGATTCAGAGTTGAAAGAAGTTATTCTGAAGGAAGCTCATGACACACTTTATTCTATCTATCCCGGAGGAACGAAGATGTATCAGGATTTGAAGGAACAATTTTGGTGGCATAAGATGAAGAGAGAAATCGGAAGCTATATCACCAAGTGCGATATATGTCAGAGGGTCAAGGCGGGACATCAAAAACCCGCAGGATTGTTGCAACCATTGCAGATTCCGGAATGGAAATGGGATTCCGTTGGAATGGAATTTATCACCGGATTGCCAAATTCTAGTAGGGGAAATGACTCTATTTGGGTCATAGTTGAAAAATTGTCCAAATTTTCCCATTTCTTACCAGTCAAGACCACCTACCAGAGTTCGAAACTAGCTGAGTTATACATCACTAGAATTGTCAGTTTGCACGGAGTCCCCAAGAACATCGTATCAGATCGAGGAACTCGGTTCACCTCAAGATTCTGGAAGAAAGTCCAAGAAGATTTAGGAACCCGACTAGATTTCAGCACAGCTTATCACCCTCAGACCGACGGACAAACGGAGCGAGTAAATCAAATACTCGAAGATATGTTGAGAGCATGTGTGTTAGAGTATGGATCTAAATGGGAAGACTATCTACCATTTGCAGAATTTTCATACAACAACAGTTATCAAGCTAGTTTGCAAATGGCCCCATTTGAATTCATGTATGGACGGAAGTGCCGCACCCCTTTGAATTGGTCGGAAGTAGGAGAGAGTAAGATTTTTAGAACCGACATCATACGAGAAGCAAAAGAGAAAGTTCATAAGATTCGTGAGCACCTCAAGACTGCCCAGTCAAGACAGAAGAGTTACGCCGACAAGAGACGTCGAGACCTCGCTTTCAATATCTGAGAGTTTGTGTATCTGAAAGTATCGCCATTAAAAGGAATGCAGCGTTTCCAACTGAAGGGAAAGTTAGCTCCCAGATATATCGGACCCTTAAAGATTCTGAACCGTCGAGGAGAAGTATCATATCAATTGGAACTGCCAAAAGAAATGACAGCCGTGCACAATGTGTTCCATATCTCATTACTTCGTAAATGCCTCGAAGTTCTGGAGAAGACTGAAGTGTTCAAGAATATTGATCATCGGACCATAGAGATCAACGATGACCTGACCTATCCCGAAGTACCCAATCGTATTTTAGAAGAAGCTTTTAGAACTACCAGGACCCGAAGCATCAAGTTTCTCAAGATTCAGGGGAGCAACCACACGAAAGAGGAAGCAACCTGGGAGCGAGAAGATCACATCGGGACGGAGTTCTAGATCTCTTTAAATCCTAGGTAACCTTTTTCGTCCTTTTTCAAATATTGAGACAAGATTTTGTTTAAGGGGGTAAGGTTTGTAACATCCCAAAAATATTAAACATGGATCAACAAACTCTAATCATCAAATTTAGGGTTAACAAAAACTTTCCCATCTCAGAATATGAAAGCATTCATATGTATGTGTATTTAAATTGGGAGTTCTTTTGAATTGCCATGGTTCTGTGATCCATTGCTTGTAAAATGATTCTTAGGTGAAATAAACATCATCTAAATCATTCCCAAACTTTTCCCAAAGAAAAACAACTCTAAATGAATAAATGAAGTGAATGGTCATTTTTGCCAAATTAACTATCATGCCTACTTTGGCTATTCCTAGCACTCAAAACTTAACAGAAACATTTGTGGAGATTTGCACCCCATGTTAGTACACATAATAAGGTACCAAGGCCCACTTTGTGATCTTCCAAAAACATTCAAATGCTAAGTTTAAATAACAGTTTAAAATTGAATCTATCTCATATGGGAAGATCCGACTATTTCAAAAACCACTAAAATAAGCTCAATTTTAAAAACCCAAGCACCCACAGAATCTCAAGCTCATGCCTAGCACACCCACCAAAAATCTTTTCAAAATTCAAAAAGAAGTTTCTTGCGGCCATTTCATCAAACACTTGGCAGGCGGAATTTAAGCCAAATCAATTTCACTATTTCAAATAGTGTACTGGCCAAACTTGTCTCCCATTTAACATTCAATTGATCACATTGTCCCCCTGGATCAAACCAATACCTAACTAACCCACCCCCTACCTCCTAGAAGCATGGCCATGGCCAAACCGAGCCCACCTCGCCGGCCAACTTGGTCGTCGTCGCAGCAGACCACCTCCCCCTCTCTCGCCATGTCTGGGAGCTAGCCAGCACCTCACCGCCGCCCATTGTCCCCTTCCCGAGCCAAGGCAAGCCATGGACCACCAAGAACGCCCCGCGCCCAGTGCCACAGCGAAATGCCGAGCACGCACCAGAGCGCCGTACCCGGCAAGCGTGCACACGCCGCCCATGCATAGACCGCAACCCGTGCCCACCGCATGGCCACGACCCAAGGAACATGCCAGACACCCCCGTTCGCCGTCCAACGCCCCACAAGCAACGCGCGCCGTTAAAGACGCCACCTCTGCCGCTCAGAGCGCCCGCCTCGCCCGACCGTTTACCACCGCCCCTAAGCCCGCATTGAATTCCTAGAGCATCACCAGGAGACCGCGCGTCGATCACCACCCTCAAGCATGCCTCTAGCATCCCGTAGCCATGTCGCCACCATCGCCTGCCCATCCCTCTCGGTCTCGCCGTCGAGCCTATAAAAGGAAGCCACCCCCAGCCATTTGCAGCAGACCATTCCACTCCCCTCACCTCACTGATCGTCCCACACCTCTAGCTGGAGCACGGGGAGCAGTAGCTCGTTGGAATTGCACTGGAGCAGGCCGCCTCTGGAGGAGAAGGGCGCCACTGATTGCGACCACCCCCGGAGCTGCCTAGACCATCCCGGAGCTCGCCGTCGACCACCTGTTCGTTTGCCCGCCTCGCCGTCGTTGCTGGAGCCCTGGTACGCCCCTATGCACCCCCACTTAGCCGCTAGGGTTAGAGCTCGCCGGCGACAGGTCCGTCATCGATGATGATCCCCAGCCGTCGAACCCCACTCTAATCCAACGACCCACACAGCCCCGTACCGCTTCGGGGGTTATGAGCCGCTGACTGGTAGACCCCCCTGTCAGCCGAGCCCCGCGCTACGGAGTGACACTGGGCCGGCCCATTAGCGTCTCCCGCGCAACCCAGCAGTTTGAATTTAGATTTTTCCATTTTAATTCAAACACAGTTCTATACATAGATTCAAAAATCAATCCAGCTCGATTGAATGAACCAAATTGCATGAAACCAATTTTGTAAGAAAGGTACTGAAATGCTTAATCCAAGCCCGTTGGATTCAAATCATTTGGATCTGTAGATCAACCTTGGTAAAAATAAAAAGTCAGAAGCTTTTCTGCATTCAAACATTTTTCAAAATTCAACCATAAGAGCTTTTGAGTTGATTCCAACTCTCAAAAATCACATTTGATCATACCTTTCAGAATATATAAAACATATGGGTTTACTTACAAGAATAATGTTCAAGTAATAAAATAATGCCACATAGGCATTTCTAGTCACTTTATTTATTTAAAATAAAAGGTTAAACCTTATTAAATTGTGACACCACTTTAAATCACATTCCCATGTACTGAAATATGTGGTGATGACATGTGTCAACATGATGCCATGTTTGAGTTCGAGAATATTAAATCTTAAGTAGTTTTTCAATGAGTAGAAATTACTTTTCTCAAATTAAAATAAATAAGATAAAAGCTTTAATCTTGTAATGTTAAGTGATGATGCTAGATCATCTATAGCACACCTTTGTGTGATGATTGAAAATAGTTAAGTATTTTTTGGTGATTGTGTACATCATATTTATTTATAGACGCTAGTACCGACCAAAGATACAAGGAGGAAGGAGGATACTACGAGGAAGAAGCCGAGGAGAACTTCAACCATTGCTCTGCTCAAGGCAAGCTTATACTGATATCTATGCAAGCCGATACTTGAAACCTTGCAAGCTAACACTTGTAAATATGAAAGTTAGATATCCTAGGCAATGCATTAAGCATGCTTAGCTAGACACATTTGATGATACCCAATCCTAGTTTTACTTACAAGCTCTATACTTTATTTCTTTATCAAAGCTTTATCTTATAGTTTGCATAGTAAATTGTAGATACTAGAAGGATATTGGAAGGTAGCATAAAGAGCATTAAGTTAGATAATCTTGATGTCATCCTAAGGCATAAGATTGAACTTAATTAATCTCCACCTGTGTACCACCCCTCATTAGTACTTACCCCCACTTGTAGATGCTAGTGCTAAGAATAAAACTTGATCAACTTTATATGGGAATACTTGGTGGAAATGGTTATGAAAACCTTAGAATGATGAGTCATTCTACTGAAATGTTTTGACATGTGTTCTCGAACACCAGATGATTTTGATGATGAAAATGTTGAGGCATGAGCCTTAGCCCTTGATAAAACTGATGGTTGTCTGGATGCGATACCATTCCAATTTTACCGTACAACCACAATACCCGAAAATTGGGTAGGGCTTGACTGGAAACTTATATACCTTAGTATGGGTTCCCTCGTGGCCAAGGTTTGAGCTGAGGCTACCTTGTGAAGATTGTCCACCTGTGCAGTACCCAAGATGACAGTTGGTCATGGTTGGGAGGCCAAACTCACAGGAGAGGTGCCTATACTAGGGCATGTAATTGGAAGGTTAGGATTGATTATCCGCATACTGAGTATGGTGAATTCAGGATTGTTCCTGACGGATGTAACGAATGTTATGGTGAAAGTGTACAATCTCTGCAGAGTGTCAAACTATTCGAATAGCCGCGTCCGCGGTTATGGACAGTTGGAGTGGCCATACTGTTCCCCCGTCAGATGTTTTCAAAAGGACTTATGAAATGAATTGAGACTTTGACTTGACCACAACAGGGTTGTGATAAAAAAATTCAAGTTCCCACTTAGTTGTTATAAAACTTCAACTAGCTTTCTTTGCTTCTGAACTGAGTAGAGGTAAATCTGGCTTTTGGCAAAACAACCCTAGAGCTTAGTGTCCTACTACAAAAAACCCCCTTAACTTGTTAGTATTAGTTTGCGAGTACTTAAAGAGAACTCATGGCTTTGTCCCTGGCTATTCCCGTGGCCAGACTATGAAGAGGAGTACCAGCATGATGGACCACAAGAAGGTTACAACAACTAGGATCATCTCCCATCGTCAGCATTGCCTGTGACCCTGAAGATGGAGCTTCACCTACGCTATCTTTACTATTACGTTATTCCGCTGCTTGAGTTGTATTAAGAACTAGATCATGAGATCCTTATTTGTGTAAGACCTTACTTATGGTTTGTAATGGATGATGTATTGTGATATCCAAATTTGTTATGTCTCGCAAAAATGGTAATCCTGGGATTGCGATGTATGGCATACCAGGCATCTGGGATTAAAAATCCGAGTGCTGACAAACCAGCACGACATCTGGCGCTTCTTGGGCTTCTTCAGCATTCATGAGAAAGAGACGGCCGTTGCGGTTGGGCGAATTCCTTGGGGCAAATCTTCTTCCAGGCTGAACACGACGTTGCTGCTGAGCTAGGGCATTTGCATTGGGGGCTTCTGCAGTATTCTTGGGGCACTCATTGGAATAGTGACCCTTGGTTCCACATTCATAACAAGTCACCTGAAACTTGTCCTTTGCTGCAACAGGCACAGCATTGCTTCCAGTTCTCGGGGAAGTGGTGTTGGTGGTGATATTATTGTTTTTGAACTTTGCCGGTGCACGCTTGAAATTGCTGGTTTTGTCGGGGTTATTGTGGTTTCCTCCGGGCCATGGGTTTCCTCCTCCACGGTTGGGATAGGTTGGACGGTTCATCGGGGGTCTATTGGTTCTTGGGGCAAATCCTGGATATGGATTGGGGCGATACTTTGGGGTATGATGGGTTCCTGGTTGATGCATCATGCGATGCTTGTGGTTCTCATTGGCTTGGTTAATCTTGCCTTCCATCTGAATGGCATAGTCCACTAAGGCTTCAATGTCAGCAAAAGGAATGTTGACTAACACCGTTTGCATCTCATCATGCAGACCATTCAGGAATCTCTCCTTCTTCTTGGCTTCAGTGTCAATCTCATCTAGTGCATACGTAGCCAATGACAAAAAAAATCACGGTACTCAACTACTATCATTCTCCCTTGCTTCAGTTTCCTGAATTCATCTCTCATCCTCTTGATCAAACCCGGTGGCACATGGGTTTTGATAAACTTGATTTTGAACTCATCAGAAGTCATCATTTGTCCTCCATTCATGGCACGAACGCTGTTCCACCATGCTCTTGCATCTCCGTCCAGATAGTGGTGGCAAACAGTACCTTCTTGTTGGCTTCCACTCCAGCTACTTCTAGTTTGTTCTCCATGGTTTGCAGCCAATCATCTGCATCTAGTTGCTCTTCAAACTTAGTAAATATGGGTGAGTTGGTGTTCTGGAAGTTCTTGAGCTTTGATCCATGGTTGTCCTGATTCCCATGACCTTGGTTGTTGTTGGCCATCTGAGCTATGTGTTGGAGGGTGTCTAAGTTGGCTTGACGTTCGGCTCTGTCAGCTTCGCAGTCAGAAACCAACATTTGCAACATTTGCAACATTGGGTCCAGGGATGAGCTGCTTCCTCTGTGAGGCATCTAAAGATTGAGATAGATCATGAGAAAAGAGGGAAATTTCTAAGGTTCAGAGGTTTTTGTTTTGGAAAAGATTTCAAAGTTGGACTCAGATTTTTCTAGCAACCTGCTTTTCATTCATAGCACACAGTACAACACACACCACAACAAGGCAAATAGATGGTTTTAAGAAGGAAAATGATGTGTTTCCCCTGGACGACCGCGTCGTCCCGTTGTCCTGCTCGCGCGCCGTTGGATCGGACGCGATCCAACCATCCAACGCGCGCCACATGCACGAGTCCCGGACATCCCGAAACATTGCCGAAATCGTCGCCCCACACTTCATTCGGGCAGTTTTCACCTGCGGGTTCTGTGGAGGCACAGACGGAGGCGACCGAGACGGAGACGGAGCGCAGAGCGAGGCCCCTCGTTGACGGCGAGTGCTGGCCGGGGATGGCGCCGCCGGTGGTCAGATTTTTTGGTTCGAATCCCTCTCCTCCGTCTCGATTTCCCCTTCTGGCTTTATCTCCCAGCATGTGCCCTCAATTTCCCCTTTGGATCTCGAATCCTTAGGTAGCCACCGTGTATTGCAGGGCAAAAATCTCGGATGGTGCCATTGAAGAAGAAGACCGGTCAGAAGGGGAAGCCAACCGGCGCGGCCTTAGCCATGGCGGTGAGTTCATCTTCGTTTCCACCAGTTAGGGTTTCCCTCCATTTTTTGATGCCTTCCCCTTCGGTATGTTTCATGTGTTGTCGTTTGCGATAGGATTGATATTCTAGTGTATGTCAGGAATTGCTGCTGCAGCATCTAGATCTGTATTTTGATAGGTTTTGTTGCTGCAGCTACTAATTATGTAAGGAATTGCTCCTATAGCTAGTGTCTGTAAGGAATTGCTATGAATCTTCGGTTGGTTTTTGATTTTTTTCTACAATGTTTTCTTGATGTGTTGCCCCATACAACTAGTTATGCAAGAAATTTCAGATGGACAGTAGCTTTTATAGGAGCACTTTTCCTTTTTTGCTACATTGTTGCTTATTATGGTGCCCCATTCCAAACAGTTTGCTACATTATGCATGTTTTGCTACAAAGTTTATTTATGTGGTGCCCCATAACACTACTTTTTTGCTACATTATGCATGCGCCCAACCATTTTAATTGTTTCAGTAGCTTTTCTAGGCAGTTTTTGTCCTTACTTTTTGTTTTTTGTTTTTGCTACTGTGCATCTATCTACTTTAGATTTGTTGCTTTAATGCAGCTGCTACATTGTGAACTAGTTTTGCTGCACTGAGTTTTATTTTTCGTGTTTGATGTTGTGCAGGAGGATAGGGCGAAGACATGGATGTCTAAAAACCACATATCCGCGAAGCGTTTGCTCACCCTGGAAAAAGGTCTTAATACCGAAAAGCGTGCAGTTATTGCTTTGAAGAGTGCGTTCAGATCATATTTATATGTGTCGACATTCAGGATTCCTAGTGGGTTAATAGATTACATTGCATTGCACACTGATCCGAATCTGCAGAGTATAAAACACGCAAAAACATTTTGGTTTTCACAAGAGATATGGTGAAGAAGGTGTTCGGAATTCGCTGTGGCAACAAACCTGTAGAGCTCCTGAATAAAAATGACCCCTGTGAGCTTCGGGACATTTACAAAGCTGGCAGCACCAGGGCTGAGATAGCTACTGCACTACCTTTGATCGAATCATGCGCCAACACGGATGAGGCAACGATAATCCGGACATGGGACCTTCTTTGATTGGCTCTCGTGGTTTCTCCTAAGAGCTCCAACAACATTAGCATTGAATATCATGCCTCCATGGTTTACCCCACCAAGACCGATGAGTATGCTTGGTATGAACACCTTCTGGATTTCGCTATGGCACAAGTGGATCATATTCGGAAGAAAAAGGCGATGCCACTGAAGCTCACTATAACATCCCAAAAATCATGATTTGTTAAAGTTTGCATTTCATTCATGCATTCATAGCATTTGGTCTGCACAGAATTTTCCAAACAAAATTTCAAATAAGAAACCATGTTATGCCTATTGTTTTATGCAAATAAGGCAATGGTTTTATTTTCAAAGTATGAGAGTGTTTTTGTTTGATCAGTGATGTTTTAAAATGGATGAAAAGCTTGCACAAAATTCTCAAAAGAAAATTCAAAATAAAACCATCTTATTGCCTATTATCTATATATATCAAAGAGGCAAGGTTTTATTTTTATTTTCAAAGTGTCAAAGTGAATTTGAATAAACAATAGTGTTTTATACACATTTAGGTGCAAAGATTACACTACAAAAATCTAGAAAAGTTTTGAAATCAAACAAGTTTGAAAGGGGTTTGAAAACTGTAACACCCTCAGAATCGGACCTATGCAAGTTTGAGCAAAATTCGCCAAACCCGCGTAGAAACGATTCAAAGGTGCCCACCAGGCACTTTCGTGCGGTGGAAAACGAAGTAATAACATTACACAACAGTCCTCGATGGGACCCACAGAACAGATATATATAACAGCGACTCAAAGAGTCAAGAAGACAGATATAATGTACAAGATCCAAATCACCTTAAAAATGGTAGAGCGTCCGACTACGGACAAGAAGCAAATGGGGCTAAGAGCCCTGAAGAATAACCAATGGCGTCCATAACCCTGCCCAGGCCAAGCCGGAGGGGTAACCCTGCTAACGACGTCGATCTCAAAACCTGCTTAAACAAAAGGGGTGCCGACAGAGGGAAAAGGAAAAAGAGGAGCGTCAGTACTGAGGCCAGTACACGGCGAGGCTACAATTCGGCGGTCCTCGCCTATATAGGTATGGTGGACTGAAGCGGCAGCGGCAGCATGCACTAAACAACCTATAGAGACTCGATACACTGGCGTCAAACAGAGAGGGGTAAGAAGGACCTATTCGGAACCCATCCTGGCGTTTCCCCCTCAAGACCAAACGAGGAAGTCAACCGAGGAACTCACACAGTTGGCAGTTTGATTTATTCAGTTATAGTTGCGGCACTTTACTAGTCAGGTTTAGATAATCGTCCTGATAAAGTAAGCAGTGGGCACTTTTAGTTAACCATTCCATGATAGTGGCAACACTTACTAGTCAGATACAATTAGCATGAGATAACCCTTAAACCCAGCAGTTGTTGGTACTTTTAATCAGCCAATTCCGTTGTAGTTGCCATACTTACTAGTCAGGTACAATGGTCGCAAGCGACAATCCAAACAAGCAATTGTGGGCAGTATTATTAGCCATTCCGTTATAGTGAAGCTGATTACTAGTCATTATAAGTCAAATTTATAGCAATAAACTTTAGTTATGCTTGTCTATGATCGAGATACTGTGCTCCAAGTCGTCCATATCCGCGGACACGGCTTTCAGAAAGTTTTACCCGGCCGGGGTGCACTAATAGCAACACACGCTCGATCAACCTCGGAAAAACCAAATCAAAACCCAACGAGGCTTTCACGACTGAACAATGACAGGATTCAGAAATATTTCAGGGGGCCACCCCTTGTAGTACACCCGCAACGAAGTAAGCAAGCTTCGAGACGGACCCAAGGTTTGTGGGGCCGGCGGTAAACGACAGCAGATCCCCAAACGGGGACTGTCGATACCACGTAAACGGGTCACAATTCCTAAACAGTACAGTGTGCTCCTCGCACAATCGTAATAAAGCAGTAGCATGGCATAAGTACAGGATAGTAAATAAAACCTCAAACTAGTTTGTGGCCCCAAGAAATAAGACGGAATCAAGCTCTGGCTCAGGGGGGTCCCATATACCTCCCGGATGTGGATAGCGCGATAAATCAAGGAACAGGTATCAAGTACTCGGGGTCTTACGGGACACAAGTGGGCGTTCGGAAACCAAATATTATCTATCGCCCACCGATGCCTCTGCTTATTTCAATTTTAGATGTTAAACAGAAATTAAAGTGACGATAAGTAAAACTAGAATCATCTCCCACATCAACATGCGGCAATACATCAACAACTGTGGCATTAGACGACACACATCAGCACTTGAGCAAGCAACTGCGACGCGCAAGTCCAACTATCTACCAAACAACAGGTAATAGGGTGTGTCCAAGGCAATATAGGGCTGCACGGTATATCACAGGTACGGAAACTAAAGCATCGCAATACAGATAGCAATAGATCAACAGGAGGGAAATAAAGACTATAAAAGTAAGATAGGTAGAAAAGGGGGAGATGCTCGCCTGAAAACATTGTCGAAGGGTTCAACCGAAGAACGGGGCGAAGCTCACATCAACTCAGCGGCCTTATCCGCGAAGAAGCAAAACACTAGAATAAACACCGGATGCACTATTTAAGACAATGGCAGAAGATCGGCATGATGTATGTATGATAAATGTCATGGCAAAGGTGCGATGCAATTAGGTCAAATTAAGCGGAACCGGGGTCCCGACAATTAATTAGGTGGTTCAAGTTATTTAGAAACCCCGCAATTTGAAATGTTGTTTAACATGGCAGGAGATATCACCGGTTCGCTACACAAGATTAAATGAGGCCAATATAAGGCTAGATTTGCCCGCATATGGGCCCCATATTTAATTATTAGGTGAATCGGCATAAGGCCCCCAAACCACAGATATGCATGCGAGTATGACAATTAATGTGCAACAGGTTTTATGTTTAGCATCTATAAAATAGGGTTCGGAAAAGGGGTCACACATTAGGGTTCGGCGAACTTGGGGTTCCGGGGGTTCAGGGTTCGACAGGGTCCAGGGTTCGACGGTTCGGTCTCGGCGGAATCGTTCGAGGTTATCGGGGTAGTACTTGGCGTTCCGAGGTCTTCGGGTCATGTCGACGGTCATGTCGTCTCTCGCGGGGACCTTGGCGTTCCGGGAGGGAGTACTTGTCGCGTCGGGGTCTCGGTGTCGGGTGAAGATCTTGGCGTTCTCGGCGAGATCGGCGTCCGGAAAGGAGTACTTGTCGCGTCTACCGTCTTCGGGTCGGTGGTATCGACGTCTTTGGGTCCGGGAACCGCTTCGGAAACCGTGAGGCGATATTGGCGCTCGATGTCCGGGAGGCAGATCTTGAGTCCAGGACGGAGATCTTGTCGGGTCCACCGGGTCGGCCGGTCTTGTCGTTCTGAAGTAGAACTTGACATCCTTGTGGCGGTCTTGGCGTCCCTCCGGTTTGGGTGTTGGCGTCCGAGGGAAGTACTTGGCGTCCGGCGGTGGATCTTGGGGAGGTTTCGGTTCCACGGGTTCGAGCTCGACAAAACGGAATCCGGGGACGGCCTTGGCGAACTTGGCGGGGGTCTGTCGGTCTTCGGGGTTCTACCTTGTTGTTGCACTCCATCGGTCAAGGTTGAGATTGTTCCGAAGATCTTGCCATGCGGTGCATAGTCGATGTAATACCCACCACATCGGCACAACGCCGGGTAGCTCTTGAAGAGGTCCTTTAGCACCAACATGTCACCTTGAGCTCATCGAACATGGTAACCAGCAGCTGTCGAGGTGGTCCTGAGAACGGCAGCGGGCCCACGAGCTGCTCGAGACGGTGCAGACCGCAGCGAGGGGCGACTGTCAGAGAGGAGGGGCACGGGTGTGGGCACGGTGCCGGTCGGGGACGGGTCGGGGTTGCGTGCACGGGGCGGCCCAGGCGTCGCGGCCGGGGTGGAGCAGGCGGGCCGGCGGGCCTGGCCGGAGCGGGCGTCGCTGGGGGAGGCGGGGCGAGGCAGACGCGGGGGGGACGCGCACGAGGGGCGACGGCGGGGCGCTGGCCGGGCGACGAGCGCGGAACCGGCGGCGGCGCAGACGCGGGGTCCACAGGCGGAGGGCGCGGAGGCGGTCGCCGGTAGGCGTCGAAGGCGGCGACGCAGCGGAGGTCGGAGGGGAACGGCGACGAGGTGGGGCGACCGGAGCGAGCGCGGCGCGGCGGCGGGGTGCGGAGGGCGGTGGAGCGGTGGAGAGGAGGGGTTGCGTGCGGGTGGAGGCACGGTGGCAGACGGCGGCTCGGCGAGCTTGAGCGGCGGTGGGGAGGGGCGTGCGGGGAAGCGGAGGGTGGCGGGCGCCGGCGGTGGCGCCATGGCCGAGGTGGGCGGAGGTCGCGAGCGCGCCGGAGGCGGGGGAGGCCGGGGAAACTCCGGCGGCGGAGAGGCTCGGGGGAGGCCGGAGGAGGCCGGCGGGAGGAGAGGAGGCGGAGGCGAGGAGCGAGGTCGGCCGAGAGGTGGCGGCGGCGCTCGCGCCCGCTGTGGAACAGAGAGGTGAGAGGAAGGGAGAGAGATGAACAGGGGAGGGTGCGAGCGGGTCGGGGCCACGCGGTGGATCCCGAGGCGGGGGTGGGGGATGAGGACGGAGAGGGGTGGGGCCAGGCGGTTCTGGGGATCGGGTACTGGGGAGGGTGCCAGGGGAGTTGAGCGGTGGGCCCAGGCGGGGGGACGGTCCACGGGACAGGGAGAGTGGGGGGGCAGGGGCACGCGGGGGCTGCTGGTGGAGTGGGATTGGGGGGTTTGACCGCGTGCGAGTGGAGGGAGGGGCTGTGTGCTGGTGGGAGAGAGAAAAGGGAGAGGCTGGGCCAAGTGGCAGCCCACGGTTGGTGGGGGTTTGGGGAGTGCTGACGTGGCGTGCTGCGATTGGGTGGGATGATGTGGCTTCTAGGTGTGGGTAGATTCTCTGGTAGGTTTAGGATTAGAGGCGGACCGTTTGAAAAACCTGGGGGTGGTCGTTCGGGTCGAAACGGCCCGTTCGACTGCCCCCGCTAAAAATAATCAAACTTTTTATTTAATTAAAACGGGGCGTTTGCAATCGGTGTTTAGACAAAACAAAATATTCCGGAGACCCGGTTTTTCGGTGTTTGAATAAGATGGGGCGTTTTAGAAAAATAAAACGGTCTTTGCGAATATAGTTTTTGGCAAACAATGCATGATGATGACGATGCAATGCACAAATTCAACGCGATTTTCTAGTAGTGATTTTGCGGGATGCCACAATTCGACACCACTAACAAAGGATATCGCCCTCGAGATCCGCCTCATGGTACCGGAAGAAAGGTCGGCGTCCTCCGTCTTCTCGCTTTGTGTAGATCCTCGCGACACCACTAACGAAGGTTCATCCTCCATCTTGAAAACGGCGACACCACCAACAAAGGGTCGTTGTTCCTGATCGTCGAGAGAACACTCCGGAGAAACAAAGGACGAAGATAGAGGTATCAAACGATAAGGCCACCTCTAACTTCCATTAGAAGAGGGAAAAGTTACATTGATCCACCAGTTCGATGTACAGAGCGAACAGTAAGAGTCGGGTAGGGTGATCAGTCCATCCCGGACCCAACTATCAACTCTATACATGGGTAGGAGAATCAGGCAACTCAACTCTCGAGATTTAGACTGAAGATCTTCATAGGTGGTATCCGGAACAAAGGAATGTTGCCAGCAGAAATCGTATGAAAGACACAATGATTAGGTTTCGCGATGGTTCCATTGACATGAACAACACATGCTCAAGGTCGACTCCAACTTCACCAAAGCTCGTCCTTCTCATATGTTTTTCAACGACACTGATATCCAGCAAGGATCACATATGGATACAGAGCTCAAGAACAAAAGATCGGATGAAGGGCGCAACAGACCAGCTGCAGATTGATGATCGTAGCACCTCCGTTACAAAAAGGGAGAAAGCGAAGCCCTGAAGGTACGACGGAAACCCAACCACGAGAATTCCTGGACTCGAAGAAAGAGAAGAGAGCGGATCCAAAACACGTCGGGATAAGAGGAGAATAGCATAGGGGTAAGAAGTAAAATCAGACCTAATCAGAACTATCCAACCGATTTTCAAAAATAGTTTTGACACTCTACTTCGGCCGTTAGCTAGGTTATCCTACAGGCTGGACTTGTGGGGTATCGCAACTGCTGAGCTCTGATACCACTCTGTAACACCCTCAGAATCGGACCTATGCAAGTTTGAGCAAAATTCGCCAAACCCGCGTAGAAACGATTCAAAGGTGCCCACCAGGCACTTTCGTGCGGTGGAAAACGAAGTAATAACATTACACAACAGTCCTCGATGGGACCCACAGAACAGATATATATAACAGCGACTCAAAGAGTCAAGAAGACAGATATAATGTACAAGATCCAAATCACCTTAAAAATGGTAGAGCATCCGACTACGGACAAGAAGCAAATGGGGCTAAGAGCCCTGAAGAATAACCAATGGCGTCCATAACCCTGCCCAGGCCAAGCCGGAGGGGTAACCCTGCTAACGACGTCGATCTCAAAACCTGCTTAAACAAAAGGGGTGCCGACAGAGGGCAAAGGAAAAAGAGGAGCGTCAGTACTGAGGCCAGTACACGGCGAGGCTAGAATTCGGCGGTCCTCGCCTACATAGGTATGGTGGACTGAAGCGGCAGCGGCAGCATGCACTAAACAACCTATAGAGACTCGATACACTGGCGTCAAACAGAGAGGGGTAAGAAGGACCTATTTGGAACCAACCTGATTCTATCATCAAACAAACCCATCCTGGCGTTTCCCCCTCGAGACCAAACGAGGAAGTCAACCGAGGAACTCACACAGTTGGCAGTTTGATTTATTCAGTTATAGTTGCGGCACTTTACTAGTCAGGTTTAGATAATCGTCCTGATAAAGTAAGCAGTGGGCACTTTTAGTTAACCATTCCATGATAGTGGCAACACTTACTAGTCAGATACAATTAGCATGAGATAACCCTTAAACCCAGCAGTTGTTGGTAATTTTAATCAGCCAATTCCGTTGTAGTTTCCATACTTACTAGTCAGGTACAATGGTCGCAAGCGACAATCCAAACAAGCAATTGTGGGCAGTATTATTAGCCATTCCGTTATAGTGAAGCTGATTACTAGTCATTATAAGTCAAATTTATAGCAATAAACTTTAGTTATGCTTGTCTATGATCGAGATACTGTGCTCCAAGTCGTCCATATCCGCGGACACGGCTTTCAGAAAGTTTTACCCAGCCGGGGTGCACCAATAGCAACACACGCTCGATCAACCTCGGAAAAACCAAATCAAAACCCAACGAGGCTTTCACGACTGAACAATCACAGGATTCAGAAATATTTCAGGGGGCCACCCCTTGTAGTACACCCGCAACGAAGTAAGCAAGCTTCGAGACGGACCCAAGGTTTGTGGGGCCGGCGGTAAACGACAGAAGATCCCCAAACGGGGACTGTCGATACCACGTAAACGGGTCACAATTCCTAAACAGTACAGTGTGCTCCTCGCACAATCGTAATAAAGCAGTAGCATGGCATAAGTACAGGATAGTAAATAAAACCTCAAACTAGTTTGTGGCCCCAAGAAATAAGACGGAATCAAGCTCTGGCTCAGGGGGGTCCCATATACCTCCCGGATGTGGATAGCGCGATAAATCAAGGAACAGGTATCAAGTACTCGGGGTCTTACGGGACACAAGTGGGCGTTCGGAAACCAAATATTATCTATCGCCCACCGATGCCTCTGCTTATTTCAATTTTAGTTGTTAAACAGAAATTAAAGTGACGATAAGTAAAACTAGAATCATCTCCCACATCAACATGCGGCAATACATCAACAACTGTGGCATTAGACGACACACATCAGCACTTGAGCAAGCAACTGCGACGCGCAAGTCCAACTATCTACCAAACAACAGGTAATAGGGTGTGTCCAAGGCAATATAGGGCTGCACGATATATCACAGGTACGGAAACTAAAGCATCGCAACACAGATAGCAATAGATCAACAGGAGGGAAATAAAGACTATAAAAGTAAGATAGGTAGAAAAGGGGGAGATGCTCGCCTGAAAACATTGTCGAAGGGTTCAACCGAAGAACGGGGCGAAGCTCACATCAACTCAGCGGCCTTATCCGCGAAGAAGCAAAACACTAGAATAAACACCGGATGCACTATTTAAGACAATGGCAGAAGATCGGCATGATGTATGTATGATAAATGTCATGGCAAAGGTGCGATGCAATTAGGTCAAATTAAGCGGAACCGGGGTCCCGACAATTAATTAGGTGGTTCAAGTTATTTAGAAACCCCGCAATTTGAAATGTTGTTTAACATGGCAGGAGATATCACCGGTTCGCTACACAAGATTAAATGAGGCCAATATAAGGCTAGATTTGCCCGCATATGGGCCCCATATTTAATTATTAGGTGAATCGGCATAAGGCCCCCAAACCACAGATATGCATGCGAGTATGACAATTAATGTGCAACAGGTTTTATGTTTAGCATCTATAAAATAGGGTTCGGAAAAGGGGTCACACATTAGGGTTCGGCGAACTTGGGGTTCCGGGGGTTCAGGGTTCGACAGGGTCCAGGGTTCGACGGTTCGGTCTCGGCGGAATCTTTCGAGGTTATCGGGGTAGTACTTGGCGTTCCGAGGTCTTCGGGTCATGTCGACGGTCATGTCGTCTCTCGCGGGGACCTTGGCGTTCCGGGAGGGAGTACTTGTCGCATCGGGGTCTCGGTGTCGGGTGAAGATCTTGGCGTTCTCGGCGAGATCGGCGTCCGGAAAGGAGTACTTGTCGCGTCTACCGTCTTCGGGTCGGTGGTCTCGACGTCTTTGGGTCCGGGAACCTCTTCGGAAACCGTGAGGCGATATTGGCGCTCGATGTCCGGGAGGCAGATCTTGAGTCCAGGACGGAGATCTTGTCGGGTCCACCGGGTCGGCCGGTCTTGTCGTTCTGAAGTAGAACTTGACATCCTTGTGGCGGTCTTGGCGTCCCTCCGGTTTGGGTGTTGGCGTCCGAGGGAAGTACTTGGCGTCCGGCGGTGGATCTTGGGGAGGTTTCGGTTCCACGGGTTTGAGCTCGACAAAACGGAATCCGGGGACGGCCTTGGCGAACTTGGCGGGGGTCTGTGGGTCTTCGGGGTTCTACCTTGTTGTTGCACTCCATCGGTCAAGGTTGAGATTGTTCCGAAGATCTTGCCATGCGGTGCATAGTCGATGTAATACCCACCACATCGGCACAACGTCGGGTAGCTCTTGAAGAGGTCCTTTAGCACCAACATGTCACCTTGAGCTCATCGAACATGGTAACCAGCAGCTGTCGAGGTGGTCCTGAGAACGGCAGCGGGCCCACGAGCCGCTCGAGACGGTGCAGACCGCAGCGAGGGGCGACTGTCAGAGAGGAGGGGCACGGGTGCGGGCGCGGTGCCGGTCGGGGACGGGTCGGGGTTGCGCGCACGGGGCGGCCCAGGCGTCGCGGCCGGGGTGGAGCAGGCGGGCCGGCGGGCCTGGCCGGAGCGGGCGTCGCTGGGGGAGGCGGGGCGAGGGAGACGCGGGGGGACGCGCATGAGGGGCGACGGCGGGGCGCTGGCCGGGCGACGAGCGCGGAACCGGCGGTGGCGCAGACGCGGGGTCCACAGGCGGAGGGCGCGGAGGCGGTCGCCGGTTGGCGTCGAAGGCGGCGACGCAGCGGAGGTCGGAGGGGAACGGCGACGAGGTGGGGCGAGCGGAGCGAGCGTGGCGCGGCGGCGGGGTGCGGAGGGCGGTGGAGCGGTGGAGAGGAGGGGTTGCGTGCGGGTGGAGGCACGGCGGCAGACGGCGGCTCGGCGAGCTTGAGCGGCGGCGGGGAGGGGCGTGCGGGGAAGCGGAGGGTGGCGGGCGCCGGCGGTGGCGCCATGGCCGAGGTGGGCGGAGGTCGCGAGCGCGCCGGAGGCGGGGGAGGCCGGGGAAACTCCGGCGGCGGAGAGGCTCGGGGGAGGCCGGAGGAGGCCGGCGGGAGGAGAGGAGGCGGAGGCGAGGAGCGAGGTCGGCCGAGAGGTGGCGGCGGCGCTTGCGCCCGCTGTGGAACAGAGAGGTGAGAGGAAGGGAGAGAGATGAACAGGGGAGGGTGCGAGCGGGTCGGGGCCACGCGGTGGATCCCGAGGCGGGGGTGGGGGATGAGGACGGAGAGGGGTGGGGCCAGGCGGTTCTGGGGATCGGGTACTGGGGAGGGTGCCAGGGGAGTTGAGCGGTGGGCCCAGGCGGGGGGACGGTCCACGGGACAGGGAGAGTGGGGGGCAGGGGCACGCGGGGGCTGGTGGTGGAGTGGGATTGGGGGGTTTAACCGCGTGCGAGTGGAGGGAGGGGCTGTGTGCTGGTGGGAGAGAGAAAAGGGAGAGGCTGGGCCAAGTGGCAGCCCACGGTTGGTGGGGGTTTGGGGAGTGCTGACGTGGCGTGCTGCGATTGGGTGGGTTGATGTCGCTGCTAGGTGTGGGTAGATTCTCTGGTAGGTTTAGGATTAGAGGCGGACCGTTTGTAAAACCTGGGGGTGGTCGTTCGGGTCGAAACGGCCCGTTCGACTGCCCCCGCTAAAAATAATCAAACTTTTTATTTAATTAAAACGGGGCGTTTGCAATCGGTGTTTAGACAAAACAAAATATTCCGGAGACCCGGTTTTTCGGTGTTTGAATAAGATGGGGCGTTTTAGAAAAATAAAACGGGCTTTGCGAATATAGTTTTTGGCAAACAATGCATGATGATGACGATGCAATGCACAAATTCAACGCGATTTTCTAGTAGTGATTTTGCGGGATGCCACAAAAACCATTTCTGAAAATTCAAACAGAAAAATAAAAAGCAAAAAGGAAAAATAAAACATGCGCTGCCCTTTTAGCCCAGCTCCAGATCAGGCCCAACAGCCCACCCGGGCCATTTCCCCTCCCCCTCTCTCTCTCTCACCCGTGTGTTCATACCCCTCCCTCGCTGACCAGTGGCCCCAGACGCCACGTCGTCATCGTCCCTAAACCCCGCACCCTCGACCCCGTCGTCGCCGCCGTTACCTACATCACTGTCGTGATTGAAGCGGGCTTAATTGTTGATCAATGCCACATGATTTCCTCGCCCCTCGCCGGCTATTTACCCCCTCCCCTCTCCGCTCCTTTGCCCTCACTTAGCGCCCTCTCTCCGCCACCAGGCTATCCATAATTCAACTTGCGTCGCCGTTGTCCCGAGCTACTCCGACGAACTTTCCCGGTAAACCCTCGCCGCCCTTTCCTCTCTGGTTGATACGCGTGCACTCGCCATGTTCGTGCGCGTCTAACGCCACCTCTGGCTCGTCTTTTCGTGCTTTTTAGCATCGTCAATGACCACTCCCGAGTGAGCCCAATGCCAACGCCAACTCCGACGAGCAATCGATGTCGTGCTCGTGCGCCCCCACCCCGTCCACGAACACGTCGAGCATCACCGCATCTCTGTGATCTCATTAAGAACCCGCACTCCCTCCCGTACCTTCTGGCCTTGCCGGAACGTCGTCGTCCGACGCGCAGCCGCCGTAGTGGCCATTAGAGCCTCATGTGTGTGGTCAGAGCAACGAGATCCACTGGATCTATATCCGACGGTCAGGATTAGAATCAGTAGCGAACCGTTACGCGTAGATCTGAGCCGTAGGATTTAGATCTGGCGGTGTAGGTTAGTTAGTAGACGAAGGGGTAAGTTATGATCGGGTGCGTTTGATCTGATCAGATCCAACGGTGTGGAAGCGCGATCCACCCCGAAGCGGTACCGTCCAATCAGGCGCTGCCGCGTGCCACGAATTTTGATTTAAAAACCAGAAATTGAATCAAAGTTAGAAAATCTATATCTTTTGTTATGTTTATCCAAAAAATGCAAATAAGATATCAATGGATTCACAAAATTAAATCCTACACTACTAAGAACTTATTTTTGTATTTTGTTTCTGTAAAAATGGAATTTTATGCAGAGACAAATATAGGCTTATTTTAACTATATAAATTATTTTGAAAATGTTTATAAGGCCAAATTAAGTTTATTTAGATAATATTTAATTAGTTTTGTGTTCGGTATTGTTTGACTTGTCCTGTTTAATTTAGAAAAATCATCACATGGCATTTGCATGCATTCATATATTTTTTCTTGATTATTTTGAATGTAAATTTGGTGTTATCATTTTATGTGTAGATTTTGGTGCTAGTGGGGATTGTGATTGTGAGGATTGTTGATACTCCCCCAACTACCAAGGAAAGTGGTGCTTCATGTGTTTTTCCCATTATTTTGACTATGCACTAGTGATATTTTGTATAGGGCTTACATGAAAATTTTGCTAAGTATCTATATGTTATGCTATGGGAAATCCTAGTAGTTGTAGTCTTGGTAGAATTATTCTCTAAGTTAAGATACATGTTGATATCATGCTTAGCCTAGATAGTAGTAAACAAGGGTGGTTTATATACACATGCTATGGAAATTTTACCAAGTCTTTTTGACTTATGTTTTTGCTTAATAAAAGTACTAAGTGAATGAATCACCTGGGTGGAATGGTATGATTGGGATATGTTGAGTGGTTACACAAGGCCCAGTGACTGGCAACCTTGTGTATCACACTTGTGGAAAGCCACCCAGGAACAAAGGTATTTGAGATACTTAGTGTTTAGAAGCTTCTAGTGTAGCCACATAGCATATGGGCTCTGCCTTGATCATATAGGTTGCAATAACTTAGCCAGATGGACAGAAGGTGGTAGGGGGTGATAGGATGGAATGCGTACATTTGGTCTAAGAGAAGGCTTCTGAAAGATCTCGTCTCGATGCATGTCGAGTCTTGTGGGGAAAGTGCACCACCTCTCGAGAAGGAAAAATCTAAGTACTTAGCCGTGTCCCCTTAAATGGACAATTTGAGCATCAAGACATTGAAGCTATCAAGGATGGGTATCACACTTGTGTTCCTTGGGATTTTTGTTAAACAAAAACTTAGTGTTTTCAACTGATAGGAAAAACCTATTTTGAGCAAAGAAAGCCTAAGCTACACTTGGCCAAATTAATATAGAAGTTAGAAACTATTATTCTACTACGGTATCACTTGCCAATACTGTCCCTACTAGATTCAGGACGATCCGGATCATATCTTCGTCCAGCATTAACAGCCGGACGGTTCGGTAGTGGCATCCTTAGCCGATCTTGCCCATCTCACTAGCGGCGTGTTTTCGGGTCTTCGCTATAGCGGTTGTTTTGCCGACGATGATCCTGATGAGGGACCATTGCCCTGATGGCATCTTCGGACGCAGCCAAAATAACTCTTGCCCAGTCACGTGCTGGCCTGCGCGACTGGCCGTTTGAGCCAGTTCTTGAATTCCCTTCTTCTCCAAGAGGACGATATCTTTGATTCGTATCTCTGCGGAGCCTTGCGGCAGTCCTTTGGTTAGTGCCAGTGTGGCAATACTCAGACTTTGAGGCCAGCTTGCCACTAGATAACGTGGCCATTTTCTGCTGCTTTAATCCTTTGTCCAGCAACGTGATGCACTGCTGAGACAGATCGTAGGCGAGGATGGCTCGAGCTGCAGCAACATTTTCCAACGGCGTGCTATAGACTCAGATCTTCTCTCCATCTTTTCCGTCGAATAGATCTTTGTGGATATCCGGATTCTTGTTAGCAAGAAATGGACCTCCCCTTGTCTTGTTTGGATGTCGCTTGAAATCTGACTGATACTTGGCAGGATCACTGTCTAACTGCTGCCTCATCTCGACAAGGCACGCGGCCTCTTCAAGTAGAAACAAGCGATGCTTTTCTTGGTCCTCGACCCTTTTCTCCAGCGCCTCTGGTGTGAGATCCGAAGCCGTTGGGATTGGAATTGTAAGAGCATCTCCGTAAATTTCACGTGCACCCTTGGTGACAATGTGTCCATCCATAGGAGGGTCGATCGGGGTGGTATTAATCGGATCTCCGTCCTGATTCTCCATATCGATCTCTTCATCAACTTTTTCTTTGTTGGTTTCCTCGATGTCCGGCTCTGCCGGTGTCGATTCTTGTTCTTCTTCTTCTTTGACCTCCCACTAGCCTTAACGTGCGTACTAGTGGCAAAGACGGATTTTGGTCCGGTACCTGGGGATAAACTTCCGTCGGTACTTTCCGTTATGGTTGGCTTGTGGACCTCGGAGGAATCTCCGGTATCCATATCATCCTACGAGGTGTATCTTTCATCCATGCTATCATATGGACTAGGAGAATTTTCCGGCTCACCTTGCATTGGATGAAGGAAATATGCCCTAGAGGCAATCATAGAGATGATTATATTTCTTATGTATCCATGAGTTATTGTAATGTTCCTTGAATATCCATATCAGGCAACTTGTATTGATTAGCAATTATGTGAATTGTTTGTGAAACTCTTTACTTGTATGGTTATCAAAATAGTTGTCCCTAATCGGAGTTCATGTGAGGACACACATGAATATTAGACTAGCACATCGATTGGTTGATGACTATGTTTCGCAAGTCATAGACATGGAGATGTCAAACAAATGATGTGGCCACATGTTATGAACATGGGGTTGGACTGACCCAACTTGAGACTGGCAATTAGACTTGCAGCTCTCTCTACACATCGTGTACGTTTTATCCTTAGACCTGAGATTATCGCATGTACTTGAGATGTGGATCGACCTACTTTGGGGCGATCAGACGCTACTCCGTAACTAGGTAGTTATAAAGGTAGCTTTCGGGTTTGTCCTAAAGCATGCTGCCAGGCATGGTCAATCAAGATGGGATTTGCCCCTCTCTACTTGAGAGAGATATCTCTAGGCCCCTCGAGTGATCGGATCCAGAAATGCATGGCCATGCTACATAAGGTTAAGAGTTAACCTAGTAAAGGGATTCCGAATCACAGTATCGAGAAAGGGAGGTCAGCTTGGAGCTAGACCAAATATTGTGAGGCAAAGGGAAAGACATGTACTAAACCTTGTGATGGTTCGTCCGATATGATCTTTGTATGCGTTTAGGAGTTGGCACGTCTTGCTAGAGGCCGCTACCAACTATTGACAGAATAAGTGTATTCATGTCATGTCTACACGTATATGAACCTATAGGGTCACACACTTAAGGGGATGGAAGCCTAATGAGGATTAGATCCGAATTAGACCTAGCTTAGGCTACTAATGGGCTGCTAATGTAGAAGCCCACGAGGGACGCATATATATAAGAGAGGGTGGGGCGAGCTAACCAGGGTTAGACCATTCTACCCAGCCGCCACCCCTCACGCCTGTGTTGCACGCGCGGACCTAGCAGTTCGGCGTCTGACGCTGTCGTGGTATTGCACGACAGATGCTACTGGGGGTAGCTTACGTAGAGGGAGCAAGGCGATGTAGGAGAATACGTGAGCTAGATTGGCACACAATGTACCTAGGTTCACGTCCCCTCGGTGGAGGATCGCTACATCCTGCTGTCAATCCAGTATATGATCATATATTGGTTTACATGGGAGCCGCCATAGGCGAAGGGAGAGACTAGATCTAATCTAATATGGGAGAGCATACCCCGTGGGGGTGCCCCTGGTGGCTTTATATATGCAGCCAGCTAGGGTTTACAAGTATTTGGAGGGCTTTGTATTGAACTCGCCATCTTGGGCCTCCAGTCGGCGGGTTGCCTAGGTCCAGTATACGCCAGTCGTCATATTGGGCGAGTCGACCCGCTCAGGGCTTGATGATCCAGCTGGCGATTCCTCCTCATGGGTGTACCCCGATTGGTATTCCCCCATGAGTAGTCCCCGAGCGCGTTGTTGGTTCGACGCGGGCTTGAGGCAGGGCGTGAAGAGTCTTGACGATAGGTCATGGCGAATCGGCAACAAGCTCCTGAACAGAGAAAAGAACCGTGAAGCTTGAGGCGGTCGGCGTGAGCCAGTCGGTGATGGCCAATTGGCAAAAGATGCAGGGTGTCGGTGAAGCCGCCAGTTGCGGCGAGTCCCCGAACATGGAGCATGCCGAGTCCCCGAGCGTGGCGAGTGGCGAGGTCGAGCGACCGGCGACTGCCGATTCCCCGAGCGCGCCGAGTGGCAAGGTTGAATGACCGACGAGTGGCGCTGTCTATAGCGCGCCGAGTCCCCGAGCGGCGAGTGGCGAGGTCGGGCGACCGGCGAGTGTCAAGTCCCCGAGCGCGTTGAGTACGCGAGGGCGAGTGTGATTGCGGCGGTGAGTCCCCGAGCATGGAGAGTACGCGAATGGAGAGTCCGCGGTGGCGAGTCCCCGAGCACGTTGAGTACGCGAGGGTGAGTCCGCGGTGGCGAGTCATCGAGCGTGTTGAGTACGCGAGGGCGAGTCCGTGGTGGCGAGTCCCCGAGCACGTTGAGTACGTGAGGGCGAGTACGCGGTGGCGAGTCCCTGAGCGTGTTGAATACGCGAGGGCGAGTCCGCGGTGACGAGTCCCCGAGCGCGTTGAGTACGCGAGGGTGAGTCCGCGGCGGCGAGTCCCCGAGCATGGAGAGTACACGAGTGGAGAGTCCACGGCGGCGAGTCGACAAGGGCGAGCCGCGGTCATGGAACCACGCGTACACGCAGCATTCCTAGGAGTAGTCCTTGAGGCTCGAGTTGGCTTGTACAGGCGACTTGAGGCTCTTTAGAGATGCATATTCTGAAAATAGTAGTGGTTGTTGCCGATCATGGCGAGTGGCAAGGTCGAGCGACCGGCGAGCACCGAGCCCCCGAGCGCGGCGAGTGACAAGGTCGAGCGACCGGTGAGCGTCGAGTCCTCGAGCGTGGCGAGTGACGAGGTCGAGCGACCAGCGAGCGCTGAGTCCCCGAGCGCGGCGAGTGGCGAGGTCGAACGATCAGCGAGCGCCGAGCCCCCGAGTGCGGCGAGCGCCGAGGTCGGGTGACCGGCGAATGGCGATGTCTATAGCGCGCCAAGTCCCCGAGCGCGGCGAGTGGCGAGGTCGAGCGACCGGCGAGCGCCGAGCCCCCGAGTGTGACGAGTGGCGAGGTCGAGCGACCGGCGAGCGCCGAGTCCCCGAGCACGGCGAGTGGCAAGGTCGACGACCGGCGAGCGCCGAGCCCCCGAGCGCGGCGAGTGGCGAGGTCGAGCGACCGGCGAGCGCCGAGCCCCCGAGCGCGGCGAGTGGCGAGAAAGATGTTATTTTGCTGAGAAGGAGGAACAGGTACGACTGCAATAAGGTGTATTTATGAAATATATTGAACATTTATAAGACAATCAAATTGTAGATGTTAAATAAAATGCACTTTTTTATGTGGATAGATGGGCAGTATGTAAGGTTTATGCGTGTCTTTTTATGAGTAGGCAGACCTCCAGCATCAAACGCTTGCCGGGTAACAGGGACGCGATGCCAGACTGTTGACCCGGAGACAAGGTCGGACTTTTGGTACCCAGCCTCACTACTTTGACGGACGCGAATAAACAGCAGACAAAACTAAAACCGATCCTAAGTATGACTTTGTAAATTGAATGGAAAGATGAATATGTTTTGGACTTATAGCATGTACGAATATAAAGAAACTTAGCTTTTAAATGCGGACAGAGTCGACGTGGACGGGGAGTCGCCGAGCATGGCGAGTCCATGTTTAAGCGAGTCCGTGTTTAGGCGAGTTCCGGAGTATGGCGAGTCGGCGATGGACGAGGCCCTGAGAGGCGAGTCCGCGGCGAACGACTCACCGAACATGGAGAATCCATGAGAACAGCGAATCGCAACTCCCCGTATACAACATTTAGCCCGAAGAGGTAGACGCGACGGACTCGATCCGGCAAATGGTGTCACGCGGCAGAATCGTCCATATTTTTGGGAGCCAATATTCGGTCGTGGCTGTAGGCTACTGAGAGCGGATGAAAGCGCCGTGGTCGTATCTGTCCATGGGTGTTGGTTCCTGTTTACATGAGACCATGATTTGACCTTAACATGGCGCATGCATACCAAGAAACGATATTAGATATACAATTTGAATGAACAATTGGTTAGCGTAAACTTCAAGTGAGAGAAATTAATTGAAAGTCCAATCAAATCCGTCACCGTGTCTTGTTCGTAGGTGTAGAGGACAAATCTCTGGAGGTTGAGAAAACTGTTTGTGCACGCACACGCGACTTCCAGATCGAAGAACTTGTACGGCTGATCGATCCGCGTGTGTGCCAGCCGCGTGACATCCTGCAGGCAGTGCGTCTGGCCGGAGTACACGCCGAGTTGTTTCTTTCTATGCCGATCGGGATATTGCCGTCACTGATGATAAAATTGAGAATCCCGCCAGGATTATTATCTCCAAGCACCTCTTGCCCCACGATGGGCGCCACTGTCGTGGGAATGACCACGGCAGACGCTGCAATCGGCAGCGAGTAGTAGAACATGGGACAAGGGTGGCTAGCCATCTGCGGTGCGAGATGAGGGCGGAGACACAAGGGTTTACCCAGGTTCGGACCCCCGGAGGGTAAAGACCTACTCCTGCTAGATTGTATTATGGTGAGAGTACAAGGGGGCGAGCTCGACGACTAGGAGGCGAGTCGCTTGGGTGTATGATGGAACGTATACCTTATGCGTACCCTAGGGAGGTTTATATAGGCTCACCTCGCTAGGGTTTACAGATTTCAACCGAATTAGTTAAGGATTCAGAGGTTCTATGACCTAGTCCGACTGGCCTAGCTACGCTTCTAGGCCTCCATCTTCCAGTCGCCTGAGTCCACGCCAAGTCTCGATCCAGTCGCCGTTCTGCAGGCCCACTCGCTAGCGGCTTGGGCCAATAGGAAAGGTCCTGCTGGGTATACCCCGGTAGGCATATCCCCATCAGTAGTCCCCGAGGCCGTCGTTGATTCATCGCAGGTATTTCTGGCAGTCGAAGTATACGGGTCCAATGCGGATGCCTAGTCGAATCGGCAGCGGAGTCCTGAACAAAGGAAAGAACTAGTCATTTTAGTCGCAATAACAGCGACCAATCATGTCGCAGCTCGGCGAACGGGTCGGCGAGTAATTATTCACTGTTATAGTGATCGGGTCGGTGAATCGTCGAGTCGCTGGGAGCAGCGAGTCGAGTAGACGAAGTTGGACCGTCGGTTTTGGTCAAACTAGCTGTTGGGTAACCCAACGGTAATATTGGTGTAATTACCGCGTAGTAACGGCTCCCGAAAATGGCGGGTAACAACCGCTATATAAGGAGAGTGAAGGGCGAACGGGGAAAACGCTTCCCTCACTTCCTCCGATCTCGTGCATCCTTGTTTCCCCATTCCGCGCAGCGACCAGAACGATCCAGAGAGTTCCGAATCCCACGATCCTCCAGCCAATGTCTCCCCCCACCGAACCATGGTGCAGATCCAAGTGTACGAAGGCACTGCTAAAATCATTCGAGGAGGTGGGGATTCTCCGCGCCGGGAGATGGCGCATCCCTGCGGCCGGAGTAGTAATTCCGGATCCACGCGAAGGGGAGTTTATCTGCTTCACTAGTCACCTGGAGCGGGCGCTTGGCTTCCCAACCTCCCTCTTCTTCCGGCGTTTATGCGCCTACTACGGAATCCAGCCGTCGGATCTGGGTCCGCACAGCATCGAGCAACTCGCCATTTTCGTGGCGTTCTGCGAATGCTATCTGGGCTGCAGGCCCTACTTCCCCCTGTGGCAAGATCTATTCCACGGGAGAATCAACCGCGAAGAGATAGGCGGCCCAATGCTAGCCGCGGGCGGCCTGACGTTCCAGCTGAAGTCGAAGGCATCGTTTTTCGATTTGATGCTGCCCACCAAAGCAGCGAATGAGTGGAAGAAAAGCTGGTTCTATGTCACCGAGTCGACTCCAGACGACGAAGTGGCGGTTCCAAGGTACTCCGCCAACCGGCCTGAGCCGCGTCGGCTTCGGGTCATCAAGCTCCCGCTGGAGCAGCGGATGGTCGTCGACGAGATGCTGCAGACCATTCGTAATTTGAAGAAGAAAGGTCTCCAAACCATCAACCTCTACAACTGCTGGCTCGGGCGACGGCTCGTGCCCCTGGCCAGCCGTGACCACTACATGTATGAATACACGAGCAAGGACGACCCGACGAAATCCTGCCTCGACGAGTGGAGGCTCCACGACTACACCCTAGCCCTGAAGAAGATCACCCAGGCGGTGTATCTCGACGCGAAGGCCGGGGTCGCGCCTTATACTGCGAGGCACCCTGCTCCGACGGTAAGCCGCTATTCCCTTCGCACTCGCAGTCGCAGTTGTGCATTCGTGGTTGTGCTAATTTCGTCTATTTTTGATGCAGTTGTTTCAAGTGGTGGAAGGGTGGCTCCCTCCCGCAGATGACGAGAATTCGAGCTCGTCCGCACAGGACAAGAGAGAGTCATCGCCCGACAAGGGCAACGCCGGAAGTGACGAAGGCGGTAGCAACAATGATGAAGACGACGACCCCGTGGAATTTGCTTCCCCCACGGTTCGCAAGACTCGCGGGCAGCACCAGCTCGAACTCGAGGCCAGCAAGAGCCTCGAGGCCCACGATGATGACGACGATGAACTCCCTGAGCACACCTCGCACCGTGAGGTTATGCCGTCAGAGCAGAAGAAACAAGCTCCTCCGAAGAGGAAGGCGAAGCCGACGAAGCCGGCGTCTCTGCCTTGGTCTGCGAGTAGCTCCGACGCCACCAGCTCGGCCGAGCAGAAAGCGACCCACGCGGTCGCGGCGACTGGTGCCGCCGCCACAATGAACGAGGTGCCACTGGCGTCGTTACCACCGCTGTTCTCCCCAATCACTAGCTTGGGGGCCGCTCCAGCTGCAGGGGCCTCGCCGCCAAGGGAAGCTCCCACGACGATCGCCACTGAGGCTCCCGCTGTGGCTTCATCTTCAAAGAAGCCATCAGTATCTTGGGCACACGACGTGTTCGAGACGGGCCTCAGTCGGAAGCTGGGGCCAGAACTGGAAAGGCCGGCCAGCATCCGCACCGGCCTACGATTTCTTCCAGTCGCCAAGTGAGTGCTCCTCAATCTTTTTCTCGTATGCTTGCCTTGTGTTTCAATCAGAAAACTTTATTGACAGAGTTGTTTTCACAGGACTGGGGTTAAGAAGATAGGCCACCCTTCAGTGGGCAAGGTTCTGCCAGTCGCCACAAGACAGTCAGCTGATCCCTCGCGGAAGAGGAAGGGCGACGAAGTCATAGCTCCGGCCGAAGGCACCAAAAGGGCAAAAGGCGACGACATCATCACGGTCTCTGATGAACCGGGGACAGCCCCGAGCGAGCCTCCAACCGCAGCGGAAGTGGCTTCGAAGGTCATGGAAGATGTGGGGTTGCAACGTATGGTGCTTGCGGGCTCAACCGATGTGGCCGAGCCGAAATTGAGTGACGTAGTGGCTGCAGCAGCGACTTTCCCTTGGTTCGTGGCGAAGGCCGCCACGACGAGTGCCTCAGCGCCGTCGAGCCAGATTCCTGGGGCCGCCAGCGCGGAGGTTGAACAACGTCATGTCCATACTCCGGTTGTGCTTGCATCGGTGGATGCGATGGAACTTCATGGCATGCTAGGTGCTGCCATCCAGGTATGTCTAGTCCCCAAGGATCTGGCCACTGAATTTCATTGGTTGGATTCTTAATGTTTTTTATTTGATCCAGTCCCCGAGTGCCTAGTCACTGAATTTCAGCGGGTGGGTGCTTAGGAATTTCGTAATCCAGTCCCCGAGTGCCTAGTCACTGAATTTCAGCGGGTGGGCCCTTAGGAATTTCGTAATCCAGTCTCCGAGTGCCTAGTCGCTGAATTTCAGCAGGTGGGCACTTAGGAATTTCGTAATCCAGTCCCCGAGTGCCTAGTCGCTGAATTTCAGCGGGTGGGAACTTAGGAATTGTTTTGTTGCTGATGCTGTGGTTGCTGCGCAGGGCCTGCAGCGCGAGTCAGCCGAGCGGCTTGCTGCGAAGTGCCGCGTGGAGAAGGAGCTCATCGCCGTCCAGGAGACGAACAAGGAGCTTCAGGCGGCTGCGGGTTAGTATATACTTTAACTGGCACTCGTCGCTTATTCAACACGGTGTTGACCGTTTTGCTCTGAAAACAGAGAGTAGTGCGGCTGAGGTGAAGGAGGCTCGCCAAGGCCTTGCTCTGAAAACAAACGGTGGGCGCCACTGTCGTGGGAATGACCACGGCAGACGTTGCAATCAGAAGCGAGTAGTAGAACATGGGGCAAGGGCGGCCAGCCATCTGTGGTGCGAGATGAGGGCGGAGACAGAAGGGTTTACCCAGGTTCAGCCCCCTGGAGGGTAAAGACCTACTCCTGCTAGATTGTATTATGGTGAGAGTACAAGGGGGTGAGCTCGACGACTAGGTGGCGAGTCGCTTGTGTGTATGATGGAACGTATCCCCTATGCGTACCCTAGGGAGGTTTATATAGGCTCACCTCGCTAGGGTTTACAGATTACAACCGAATTAGTTAAGGATTCAGAGGTTCTATGACCTAGTCCGACTGGGCCTAGCTACGCTTCTGGGCCTCCAGCTTCCAGTCGCCTGAGTCCACGCCAAGTCTCGATCCAGTCGCTGTCCTGCAGGCCCACTCGTTGGCGGCTTGGGCCAATAGGAAACGTCCTGCTGGGTATACCCCGGTAGGCATATCCCCATCAGATGCTTCCACCCCACATGTGTGGATACCTCGGAGGTGCTGCAACAGTAGCACTTGGACTAGCCGAGCAAGGGGAGATGCTCGTGGGATGAGGACAAGGAGGAGACATAGAACGTCTGCACTACCTCGGCGCGCTTCATCAAGTTCCGCAACTGCGCATCTAGTGGTAATCCCGTGATCTATGACAATAGTTTTCCTGGTTTAC
This sequence comes from Avena atlantica, assembly GCA_910589765.1. Classification (NCBI taxonomy): domain Eukaryota; kingdom Viridiplantae; phylum Streptophyta; class Magnoliopsida; order Poales; family Poaceae; genus Avena; species Avena atlantica. Next base: position 307,516,848 of record OU342736.1, read on the forward strand.
ATTGTAGAAAATTTTGATTTGCGCTAGTGTAGCCTACCCATATCCCTTCAGTGGTATCAGAGCCGATGTTGTTCAGTTATAGGTTCAGGATGTTTGCATATGGTGCTATGAAGATTGATATGAATGATGTGATCGTTTGTATTGTGATGGTTCAGGATTGATCTATGATCTTGCTTTCCGTGACCGTGATTCTAAGGTTGTCGGACGACTTACCCCTATCGGTTGGTTTCCGCCATCGGGGTAGACAGTGGCACATAAATCATGTTGAATCACGCGAAGATCAATATGATTGATCGAATCGGAACCTAGATCTAAAATCGATGTACCGTGATCAAAGGAATTTGATTGAATCGGAATGACAGTCGGTTTATGGTAAATTTGATTTTCCGATCAAAATCCTTAAAGAAAATTGTGTAGATTCGAACCCCGTAGGGGGAGACCCCCTAGACCCCCCTTAATCGTCGCTCCTTTTGTATCTCGTTAAGGTAACTAGGTGCTGCGAGTTCACATGATCCGATAGAATGCGATTCTATGGATAACTTGTTTTTGTAGGATGTGTGTGATCAGTATGGCCCATATATGTATGTGATGCATGTATGAAATTTTTCATGACCTGCGTGTCATGATTACGACAACATGGCTGGAGCCAAATGTGTTGTCAATTATTATAATGGCCTACGTGCCAACTTGTGATGATCCCAATACTATGTAATTTTGATTACTACCTGTTAGGAGTAATAGCTTGTATTAGTTCTTGGAGGACTCATCACTTCGAGGATGGCTCGCATGGAACATGAAGATGGAGATCATCATGGTGGATAGGTTCTATGGAGATAGATCACCATGAGAAAATGGGCCATTCTGTGTCACAACTATGTGAATGCTATTCTTATGCGTTTTACTCTATGCTTGCTTAGATGATAGTAGTAAAACGATCCCTCACAAAGTTTAAGTTAAACCATGCCCTCCCAACCTAACCTTGCACCATCCTATGCCCTGTACAATTGTTGGTGGGCCTATGAAATTAGGGTGCCGCGGTTTTCCTTGGCTGGATGGGTTTGTATCGGATACCTACATGCATAAGGGTTGGTGAGCTTGACAAGGTCATCTTAACAGTTAAGGACCTTGGGGCATAAAGGTTGGGCGCCTAGTTTTGACATAGAGATGTCACCCAACAACAAGAGTCATATGTGATATGATTAGCAAGTTTGCTTACCGATTTACCTTGTCTTCTAGCAGGGATGCTAAAGCTCACTAGTCGACTTGTTAATTGTGGATCTTGAATCACTTACTATCAATAGAGGGATATTGATTTAAGTGGGAGTATATGCTATTAAATTGTTTAATATGTTTTACTCTTTCATGGTTACATGGCTTAGTATTTTGCATGTTTTCTGTTGTAGATCAATGGCACCGAACACTGCATCACATTTTTATTTGCATTCGATTCTTGACAAAGATAAAATTAATGGAACAAACTATTTGAACTGGGTCCATAACCTGAGAATTCTTCTCAGGTCTGATAAAAAGGAAACGATTCTGGATACCACAATCCCCGATGAACCTGCTGATAATGCATCTACTGCCCTCAACAATGCCTACAAGAGAGCATGTGATGATTCTCTTGAGGTTAGCTGTCTTATGCTTGCATGCATGGAACCTGAACTCCAAAATAAGTTTGAGGATCAAGAAGCGTACGATATGATCATCGCGCTTAGGGACATGTTCCACACTCAGGCCAGTACTGAGAGGTACAATGTCGCCAAGTCCTTTGTGGAATGCAAGCTGGCAGAGGGAGCAGGTGTAGGCCCCCATGTGATGAAAATGGTTGATTACAGTCGGACTTTGGAAAAGCTTGGTTTCCACTAGGCCAAGAGTTGGCTACTGATTTCATTTTGGCGTCTCTTCCATCTAGATATGGGCAGTTCATTTCGAACTACCATATGCATGGGGTGGAGAAGGGCCTTAATGAGCTATGCGGGATGCTAAAAATAGGAAACTGACATGAAGAAGTGTGCAGGGCAGAGCCATGTGATGGTTGTGCAGAACAAGCCTAGCTTCAAGAAAAGGGGTACTTCTTGGAAGAAGAAGAAGGGCAAGGCTAAGGATACGATCCCTAAGCCTGCACCCAAGCAAAAGGATGGACCTGTAGAAGACACCGAGTGCTTCTTTTTTCATCAACATGGCCACTGGAAGAGAAACTGCAGCAAGTACCAGGCTTCTTTGAAGAAGAGTGGAAATAAGAGTACTTCTCACTCAGGTAGGCTTGTTGTAAATGTTGTGGGCATTCTTCTCGCTGATTCCTATGTGAACTCTTAGGTATTTGATACCGGATCGGTTGCTCATATTTGCAATTTGATGCAGGGGCTAATAAGGACTAGAGAAGTGCAGAAAGGTAAAGTGGATTTTAGCGTCAGAAATAAAGCAAGGGTTGCTGCATTATTCATCGGCGTCATGCAACTTCATCTTCCGTCAGGATTTATTATGGAGTTGAATAATTGTTATTACATTCAAAGTATGGGTTGAATCATTTTATCACCTTCATGTTTGATGAGGGATGGTTATTCATTCGCGAGTGCAAACAATGGTTGTGTAATCTCTAAGAATGTTATGTTTATGGCTGATGCTCCCATTGTGAATTGGTTATTTATTTTAAATCTTGATGATGCATATGTTTACAATGTTAGTGCTAAAAGGCTTCGGTATAATGATTTGAGTCCTACCTATTTATGGCATTGTCGTTTGGGGCATATAAGTGAAAAGCGCATGAAGAAGCTCCATGGTGATGGTCTTCTAAATTTGTTTGATTTTGAATCATACGAGACATGTCAGGCTTGTTTACTTGGAAAGATGACCAAATCGCCATTTTTGGGTTTACCTGAGAGAGCGACAGACTTGTTGGAACTCATACATACTGATGTATGTGGACCAATTAGCACGACAGCCAGAGGAGGATAGCACTACTTCATTACTTTCACTGATGATTTCAGTACATATGGTTATGTCTACTTGATGAAGCATAAGTATGAAACTTTTGAAAGTTCAAGGAGTTTCAGAGTGAGGTAGAGAATCAACGTGGAAATAAAATAAAGGACTTGAGATCTGATCGTGGAGGTGAATATCTGAGTCATGAATTTAGCGATCATCTTAAGAGTTGCGGAATTGTTCCACAACTTACGCCACCCGGAATGCCTCAAAGAAATGGGGTCTCCGAACGGCGCAATCGAACTTTATTTGACATGGTTCGATCGATGATGAGCCAGTCGGATTTACCATTATCATTTTGGGGTTACGCTCTAGAAACGGCAGCTTTCACACTTAACAGGGTACCATATAAATCCGTAGTTAAGGCACCATATGAGATGTGGACTGGAAAGAATCTCAGTTTGTCTTTTCTAAAGATTTGGGGTTGTGATGCATTTGTCAAGCGACTTCAGTTGGACAAGCTAACACCCAAATCGGATAAGTGCATTTTCGTGGGATATCTGAGGGAAACCTTAGGGTATTACTTCTACAACCGAGAAGAGGGAAAAGTGTTTGTCACTCGTGGCAGTGCAACTTGAAGAAGTTCAAGATGAGCCAGTCGGGGATGCTTCTAAGAGTGATGTTATTGTAGCAGAACAAGGTGAGGAACCCGTGGCAGTAGAAGCACCACTACCACGAAGGTCGGCGAGGCTCCGCGAAACGCGGGAATTATTATTGTTAGATAATGATGAGCCTGAGACCTATGCAGAAGCGATGGTGGACCCAGACTCTGAGAAATGGCTGATCACCATGAGATCCGAGATAGAGTACATGGGAGACAATCAAGTTTGGAACTTGGTTGACCTGCCTGATGGTTTTGAAGCCGTCGAGTGCAAATGGATCTATAAGGAGAAGATTGATATGGATGGAAATGTTCACATCCATAAATCTCGACTTGTTGCAAAAGGTTTTTGACAAGTTCAAGGAGTTAACTATGACGAAAATTTCTCGCATGTAGCGATGCTTAAATCTATACGGATTATTCTAGCCATTGCTGCACATTTCGACAATGAAATATGGCAGATGGATGTCAAAACGGCTTTACTAAATGGAATCCTAACTGAGGACATGTATATGATGCAGCCCGAAGGTTTTGTCGATCCAAACAATGTTGTAAAGGTATGCAAACTTCAAAAGTCCATTTATGGGCTGAAGCAAGCATCTCGAAGTTGAAACATTCGATTTGATGAAGTTGTAAAGGAGTTTGGCTTCATCAAAAACGAACAAGAACCTTGTGTTTACAAGAAGGAAAGTGGGAGAGCGCTTGTATTTCTAATCTTATATGTATATGACATATTGCTGATTGGAAATGACATTCCTATGCTCGAGTCTGTTAAGACCTCGTTGAAAAATAGTTTTTCGATGAAGGACTTGGGAGAAGCGGCATATATTCTGGGCATCAAGATCTATAAAGATAGATCAAGGAGGCTAATTGGATTAAGCCAGAGTACATACATTGACAAAGTGTTGAAACGGATCAGCATGGAAGAGGCCAAGAAGGGGTTCTTGACCATGTCCACGGCATAAAACTCAGCAAGACTCAGTGTCCTTCGACTACTGATGAGCGTGAGCGCATGAGCAGGGTTCCATATGCTTCGGCTATTGGATCCATCATGTATGCAATGATATGTACTCGCCCAGATGTTTCCTATGCTCTAAGTGTTACGAGCAGATACCAGGCTGATCTAGGTGAAGGTCACTGGACAGCAGTAAAGAATATCCTTAAGTACTTGAGAAGGACTGAGGACGTGTTCCTAGTGTATGGAGGTGAGGATGAACTCAGTGTAAGGGGTTACATAGATGTGAGTAACCTTAACGACTCGGATGACTCCAGATAGCAATCTGGTTATGTGTTTGTCATGAATGGTGGTGCTATGAGTTGGAAAAGTTCCAAGCAAGATATGGTGTCCTCCTCTTCAACAGAAGCTGAATATATTGCCGCCTCAGAGGCTGCAAAGGAAGCTGTTGATACGTCGGAAACGTATCTATAATTTTTGATGCTCCATGCTTGTTCAGTATCTACTTTGCTTTGCTTGTCTGCACTTTGAGGTGCTTTTTACATGTATACCGGTACTAACCTATTAACAAGTTGCCACAGTGCGAGATGCTTGTTTTCTGCTATTTTTGGTTTCAGAAAAGTTAGTAAAGAAATATTCTCGGAATTGAACAGGACAAACGTCAAAGTCAATTACTTTCCGTGGGGAACAAAAAGTCCAGAGGGGAGACGGACATGCAAGCGAGGGTGTAACATCCCAAAAATACTAAACTTGGATCATCAAACTCTAATCATCAAATTTAGGGTTAACAAAAACTTTTCTAAAATAAAATGAGAAAGCATGCATGTGTGTATGCATCCCATTTTGAATTCTTTTGAATTGGCTTGTTTAGGTGTTTATTTGCTTGTAAAATGTTTCTTAGGTGAAATAAACATCATCTAAACAATCCCCACACTTTTCCCAAAGACAAAGAAATCAAAACAAAACAAATTGGGTGAATGGTCATTTTGACCAATTTAACTCCCATGCCTACTTTGGTTGTCCCAAACTTTCAGAACTTAACAGAAACTTGTTTGGATCTTTACACCCCTTGATTGTACTCATAACAAAGTATCAAGGCCCACTTTGTGATCATCCAGAAACTTTCAAATGCATAGTTTAAAGGACAGTTCAAAATTGAATCTTTATCATATGGGAAGATCCCACTTTTTCAAAAACCACTCAAACAAGCTCAACTTTCAAAACCCAAGCATCTGCAGACTCATCAGCACCAACCTAGCACACCCACCAAAAATATTTTCAAAATTCAAAATTTTAATTCTTGCGACTATTTCATCAAACACCTTGTAGATTCAAATCAAAATAAATCCAAACACTATTGTGAGCAGTGATTGGAGCCTAACTTGTTCCCTCTCTGGTTGCAACTAGGCTTTAGTAGATCATCTAGCTCAATTGCAAACCTCTAGCATCACTGTAAGCTTGGCAATGCCATCAATGGTGAGCAGGCCGAGTGCACCTCTGTCACCCCCATGTCGACATGTCTGGGCGCAAGCCAACACCCCACCGCCACTCCCTATCCAGCGCTCGAACCTTGCCAACCCCTGGACCACACGCACGGACCATGCCAAGCTCGCCAGCAACCATGCCGAGAGCGCGCCCCGTGCACCACGCTCGACTAACGCCCACAGACCGCGCGCCGCCCTCGCCGCGTGCATACGTGATCACCACCGTCCCAGTAACCCCGCAGACACGCTCGTTCGCCGTCGCGCGGACCACGCACGCTATGCGCATTAAAAACCTCCGTCAGGCACGCACAGAGCACCGCTGCGTTCCGACCAAACCGCACCGCCCCACGCCTAGCCACCATGTCGTTGAGCATCGCCAGGGAGCACCGCACGACCCCTACCGTCGCCCACGCCGATATCCCTCTGTGCCGTCGACCACGACGAGCTCACCTTGCGCCCCGTCGGTCCCCTCTCGCCACTACAAATAGAGGCCACCCCCAGCCGAATTGAGCACACCACCTCACTCCCCTCTCACCCAGAACCACCTCGCCTTAGTACCGGAGCAAGGCGAGCAGCGCTTCGCCGGAATTTCACTGGAGCCTGCCGCTGCTGGAGAAGAAGGGGGCCAGCGATTGGAGCCGCCCCAGGAGAAGCCGCCGGTACCAGGAGGTTCGCCGTCGTCGACTTCGTCGTTCACCCGCCTCGCCGACCCTCGCCTGAGCCCCGGTGAGCCCCCAACGACCCCACCTGCCGCGTTAGGTTTCTGTCTCGCCGGCGTTTCCCAACGTCGACGATGACCCTCAGCCGTTAGATTAGAACAAGATCCCACGGCTCACATCGCCCCATACCGCTTCGCACCCCCTCGTCTCACTGACGCGTGGGGACAGCGACTTAACCGGCCCGCGTAAGCGCTATGCTTAGCAGGCCAGCCCAGTATCGCTTCCCACGCAGCCCAGTCATTTGAATTTAACCTTTTCCATTTTATTTCAAACACACTTCTGCACCTAGTTTCAAAAATCAACCTAGCTCGATTCAGTGAACCAAATTGAATGAAACCAATTTTGTTAGAAAGGCCTGGAAGTGCTGAATCCAAGCCCGTTGGATTCAAATCATTTGGATCTGTAGATCACCCTTGGTAAAAATAACAAGGCAGAGGCTTTTCTACATTCAAACATTTTTCAAATTTAAACCATAATAGCTTTTGAGTTGATTCCAACTCTCGAAAATCACATTTAACCATACCTTTCAGAATATATAAAAATATATAGGTTTACTTACAGAAATAATGTTCAAGTAATAAAAGAATGCCACATAGGCATTTCTAGTCACTTATTTAATTAAAATAAAAGGGTAAAACCTTATTAAATTGTGACACCACTTTAAATCACATTCTCATGGACTAAAATATGTGGTGATGACATGTGTAAACATGATCCCATGTTTGGTTTGGAGAATATTAAATCTTAAGTAGTTTGTCAATGAGTAGAAATTACTTTTCCAAAAATAAAAAGAATTAAACCAAGCTTTAATCTTGTAATGTTAGTGATGATGCTAGATCATCTATAGGACCCTTTTGTGTCATGATTGCAAGTAGTTAAGTATTGTTTGGTGATTGTGTACCTCGTATTTATTTATAGATGCTAGTACCGACCAAGGATATGAGGAGGAAGGATGATACTACGAAGAAGCCGAGGAGAACTTCAACCACTGCTCTGCACAAGGCAAGCCTAATACTACCAGTTGAATGTGCAAGCCTAATACTACCAGTTGAATGTGCAAGCCTAATACTACTAGTTGACCTATGCAAGCCAATACTTGCTTGTCACCATGCCAACTATATGCCTTAAGCATAGAGGATCATACCTATTTGATAAACCTATCCTAGTTTTACTTACAAGCTTTCTACTTTATTTCTTTATCAAAGCTATTACTTAGAGTTTACTTAAGTGAATTTTAGATACTAGAAGGATATTTGAAGGTTGCATAAAGAGCATAAAATTTGGCCTAAGCTAGAAAATCTTGATGTCATCCTAAGGCATGAGATTGCACTTAGTTGAAACTCCACTAGTTACCACCCCTCATTTACTACTTACCCCCACTTGTAGATGCTAGTGCTAAGCATAAAACTTGATCAACTTTAGATGGGAATACTTGGTGAAAATGGTTATGAAAACCTTAGAATGATGGATCATTCTACTGAGATGTTTTGACATGTGTTTCCGAACACCCTATGATTTTGGTGATGAAAATGTTGAGGCATGAGCCTTCGCCCTTCTTAAAACTGATGGTTGTCTGGATGCGATTCCATTCCAATTTTACCGTACAACCACAATACCCGAAGATTGGGTAGGGCTTGACTGGAAACTTATATACCTTAGTATTAGTTCCCTCACGGCCAAGGTCTGAGCTGAGGCTACCTTGTGAATATTGTCCACCTGTGTAGTACCTAAGATGACAGTTGGTCATGGTTGGGAGGCCAAACTCACAGGAGAGGTGCTTATACTAGGGCGTGTAATTGAAAGGTTAGGATTGATTATCCGCATACTGAGTATGGTGAATTCAGGATTTGTTCCTGACGGATGTATCGAATGTTGTGGTGAAAGTGTACAATCTCTGCAGCGTGTCAAACTATTCAAATAGCCGCGTCCGCAGTTATGGACAGTTGGAGTGGCCATACTGTTCCCCCGTCAGATGTTTTCAAAATGACTTGTGAAATGAATTGATATTTTGGCTTGACCACAACAGAGTTGTGATATGAACTACAAGTTCCCACTTAGGTGTTATAAACTTCAAATAGCTCTCTTGCTTCTAAACTTAGTAGAGATAAATCTGGCTTCTTGCAAAACAACCCTAGAGCCTAGTGTCCTATTATCAAAAAATCCCTTCACTTGTTAGTATTAGTTTGCGAGTACTTAAAGAGTACTCATGGCTTTGTCACTGGCTATTCCCGTGGCCAGACTATGAAGAAGAGTACCTGGAGGATGGACCCCAGGAAGGTTATGACAACTAGGATCATCTCCCATCGTCAGCATTGCATGTGACCATGAAGATGGAGCTTCGCCTATGCTACCGTTATTATTACGTATTCCGCTGCCTGTGTTGTATTAAGAACTGGATCATGAGATCCTTATTTGTGTAAAACCTTATGTATGGTTTGTAATGGATGATGTACTGTGGTATCCAATTTTGTTATGTCTCGCAAAAATGGTATTCCTGGGATTGCGATGTATGGCATAACAGGCATCTGGGATTAAAAATCTGGTTGTTGATAGAGGGCGGCCAAACCCCCCTAGGCACGGGTGGGCCCTGTCCCGCGCCTGGGTAGGGTTTGGGGCCTCTGGCCACCTCCTCGGCCTCCCCCTTAGCCTATAAGAAGCCCCCAATGCATAAACCCTAAACACCCGATCAAATCTCCACGAAACCGTATGTAGCCGCTGTCACCATCGTCCCTAGATCGGGGGGATCTAAAGTTCTTCCGGGCACCCTACCGGAGGGGAGACCATCCCGGAGGCCTTCTCTCCGGTATGATGTGTGAGTAGTTCCACATTGGACTATGGGTCCATGTAGTAGCTAGATGTTTGTATCTCCTCCTTTGTGCTTTCATGTATAGATCTTGTGAGTTCCATTCATGATCAAGATCTAATCTATTTGTAATCATGCATGTTGTGTTTGCAGGGATCCGATGGATATTGAGATTATTATGTTGGTTTGATTAATGGTTATGTCTTTATGATTCTATCATATTTGTGTTGTTTGTGATCTTGCATGCTCTCCGCTGTTAGTAGATATCTTGGCCAAGTAGTTGCTAGTGACTCCAAGAGGGAGTATTTATGCTCGATAGTGGGTTCATGCCTCTAGTTTCCAAGGGAAGTGACAATAATCTCTTCAGTTGTAGATGTGCTGTTGCTACTAGGGAGAAAACAACGGTCTCTTGATCATGCAACATGTGGACTGTTTACCTTACATGCTTTGCTTAAAGTAGTTGTCTGTTGCTTGCAACTTAATAATGGAGGGGGTTCAGATGATAACCTAAAGGTGGACTTCTAGTCATAGATGCAGTTGGATGGCGGTCTATGTATCTTGTTGTATTGCCCAATCGAATCTCATAGGATCTTTCTGACTAGTAATTGCATTGTTATGTCTTGCTCAGTTCCTGTCAATTGCCCTTCTGTAATTTGTTTACCCTTCATGCCATGTTGTTTATCTAAGGAGAGCACCTCTAGTGAACTATGGACCTCGGTCCAATCTTTACCATTGATACATCTTCCACTGTTACTTGTTTACTTGCTGCAAACCATTACCTTCCACACCATACGTCTAACCAATGTATTGACCCACTGTGGCTGTAACTTATGTCGTTGCAGGTTACTATGATGAGGATTAGGGTTATGAGTCTACACTCAACATGCTTGCCTGTGGCACATGAAGATGAAGACTTTAATTTATTTTACTTATGTTATGAACTCTTGTACTAGCCTTTAGCTATGGAGTTGTAAAAGACTATGTTATCTCTGGAATGACGATGTAATGAAGACCTTTGTTTCTGTGTACTTCATCTTAAACTGTGGATGCTAGCATTTGATCCAGGGACTATCATTGCAATCATAGGGATCCTTTACCTTATAAAGGTGGGGTCTTACAGATGGTATCAGAGCACTGTGTTGCCTGTAGCATTATGACCCTAGATTGGATTAGACTAAGAAAACCACTAAGGAAAAATGCAACTCTTTGCAAATTCCACACATGTCTTTTCTTCTCGTAAACCTTTCCTAATCTTCTTTCTCATCTCTATTTGTAGATGGCCGCCATCAACGAAGCTGTCAAGAAGGTACCACTCATGACCATGACTTTAGAAGGTGAGACAGAGTTTCCCAAAGCACTCAAGACCCTTATGGTCAGCTTGGGGATACATGGTGAGGCCGTGTACAAAGGATTTCCAGTATTGGATGAAGGAGAAGAATATTGGTGGGTGCAACTTCACTTGTACAAAAACAAGGGAGACAACCACAAAGAGTCGGGATTCTACATGGGCACCAACTCAGAATTGTATACAACATTCGTTGACTCTGCAAGAAATGCAGCTTGGAACGTTATCAAGGAGCTTGGTGAAAGACTCAAGTGTAGAATGCTCAACACTAAAAGTGATCTCGAGGAGGAAAAGAAGTATACCCAAGACTTAGAGACCGCCATAAAACGTCTAAGGGAGGATATCATAGACTCAGCATATGAGTGAGAATTGTAACGTACTCCGCTAGTTGGACCACCACACTTGTCGTTTTTCTCGCAAAAATTTGTCTAAGTTATGTTGAACCTTAGTGTTTGTATTGAATTTGTGTATGCCATGACTTGTATGTTTTATTGTTGGTAGTGTTCTTATGTTTTATTGTCTTGTGATTTTCTCTACTTGTATTGATTCTAACCTTTCTCTATCTTATACAATAGATGCCTAACATTGTTATCAGTACTGCTGAGGAGTTCAAGGGAATTCGTTTCGGTTCTCGTCTCGTGGAGCTCACTAGTGTGCTCAACCTCCCACTTCCTAGTATCACGACGCTCTAGCTCACCAAGTTTGAGAGGAAGGATCTTTGGGGTTTCAGAGTCACACAGCCGGGACGCCAGACGGAGCCACCCACGAAGGACATCATCTTCAAGCTGATGCATGATGACAAGGAGAAGGGTTTAGATGTAGTCATGCGGGAGTTACTTGGACGCCTGGTTGGGAGGCACTCCACCGAGCTTAGAGGCCTCTACTTTCACCCGTTCGGGAGACGCGACGAGGAGGGTGAGGCTATAGAGTACGATTATGCTACTAGAGAGACGATTGAGCCAGTTCGTCTGTACCTTCAGGACCTAGAGGGTCTTATTAGACACCTCGACACGGAGAGGACCAACTTCATGCTTAGCACTGACGAGCTCCAGGTTCAGTTGAGGGAGAAGGATAAGCTCTTCGTGGAGAAAGACGAGATCTTCAAGGAAATGGAGGCCAGATTCGAGAACCAGGACAAGAAGTTCAAGAGTCAGGAGAAAAGAGTCCAAGACAGAAACAAGAAGATCAAGGAGATGAAGGCTGAATTAGAGGCCAAGGACTTCGAGCTCGAGCACCAGTAGGGAGTGATCGAGTGGCTGCGCTCACAGAAGAGAGCTCTCCATGCGAAGATCGAGGCCTTGACCACTAGTGTAGAGGAGTACAATATCGCCATGGAGAATGCAGGTCTTGCTCTTGTTGACGTGGAGGTCTACATGGAGGAGTAGTGTAGACTATTCGACTATCTTTTATCTATCATACTTTGATTACTGAGTCGCAATGACCATCCAACATGTGGATGGCTTGCTATGGTGTGTTTGCATTTTCAAAACCTGTTGTTTATGTCGTTCAAACCCTATGTTATTTTGAGCTTGGTTATTGTGATTGTTTTCTATGTGATGTATTGTGCATGTTAAGCATCTATGGGTGTTGGAATTATGCCCTAGAGGCAATAATAAAGATGTTATTATTATAATTCTTGTTCATGATAAAGTTTATATTCCATGCTAGAATTGTATTAAGCGGAAACATTAATACTTGTGTGGTTTATGAACAACACCGTGTCCCTAGTATGCCTCTATGGACTAGCTCATTGATCAATGATGGTTAAGGTTTCCTAACCATAGACATGAGTTGTCGATTGATAATGAGATCATATCATTAGGAGAATGATGTGATGGACAGACCCAAACTAAGCGGAGCAATTAGATCGTGTCATCGTGTTCATCTTTGCGAAGCTTTTCTTATGTCAAATATTGTATTCCTTAGACCATGAGATAATACAACTCCCTGGTATCGGAATAGAGCTTTGAGGTCATCAAACGTCATCCTATGAGAGGGTGATCATAAAGGTGTCTCTCAGGTGATCGGAAAGTATCTGTTGGGTTGTATGTATCGAGATGGGATTTGTCCCTCCCAAGTCGGAGAGATATACTTCGGGCGCACTCGGTAATCGATATCAACACCTCTTGCAAGCATGTGGTTAAGGAGTTAATCACAAAGTGATATCGGATTACGGAACGAGTAAAGTACTTGCTGTGAACGAGATTGAACTAGGTATGACGGTACCGACGATCAAATCTCGGGCAAGTAAAATATCGCGAGACGAAGGGAATATATATATAGGATTGATTGAATCCTGGCATCGTGGTTCATCTGATATGATCATCGATGAATGTGTGGGAGTCAATATGGGTTTCCAGACCCCGCTGTTGATTATTGATAGAAGATCATGTCTGCGCATTCTCGAACTCGAAGGGTCACACACTTAACGTGTCTCGACGCTAGGATAGATTGGATAATTGGTTTATGAGTTTTTGTTCGGAGTCTCAGATGGGATCCGGGACATCACGAGAGTTTTCGGAGTGGTCCGGAGAATAAGATTAATATAAGGCAGTGCAGTTTTTGGAGTTCGGAATTGTTCCGGGTTAATCGGTATTGTACCGGAAGCTTCTAGAACCTTCCGGAAGGGGACCAACATGGCCACACCTTCCAGGAGGGGGCATGGGCCTATGTGGGAGTTCCCTGGCCGCATTGGGCCAGGGGCACAAGGCCCCATAGGGCTCAGCCGGCCAAAGAGGGTTTAAACCCTAGATAGAGCTTCTAGAAGGGGGGGTTTCCTTGCCCCCCACTCTTCCTCCTTGGGGCCGCCGGTTTGGGCTTGGGGGAGGGGCTAGGGCTGCGCCCCACCCCTCTATATAAAGAGGGCTGGGGGCGCACCACCCCCTACACCTTCCCCTCCAACCCTAGCCGCCCTGCTGCCCTTCCTCTCTCCCTCCCGACTGTTTGTAGGCGAAGCCCTGCTGCAGAAATTCTCCACCATATACACCACGCCGTCGTGTTGTAGATCCAATCCGTCTCTCCACCATACTTGCTGGACCGAGGAAGGAGGAGACGTCGAGGTGCCGCACGTGTGCATCTCACGGAGGCACCGCCACTTGTGGTGCTAGATCGGATCGGATCGCGAGGAGGAGAAGCGAGTACGACTACATCACCCACGTTCCGACGAACGTTCCGCTGTGCGAATCTTCAAGGGTATGAATATCTAATCCAATCTCTCTCGTTGTTTGCATCTCCTAGATTAGATCTTGGCTTTCCCTCTGTTCGCATCCGTAGAAAATTTTGATTTACTATGCCGCGAAACCCTTCAATGGGTATCTCATTCTTATCCTTATTCAAACCACAGATGCCTCCCCGTCGTGCCAACCCCAACCAAAACACAACAACAACAACAACAACAACAACAACAACAACAACAACAACAACAACAACAACAACAACAACAACAACAACAACAACAACAACAACAACAACAACAACAACAACAACAACAACAACAACAACAACAACAACAACAACAACAACAACAACAACAACAACAACAACAACAACAACAACAACAACAACAACAACAACAACAACAACAACAACAACAACAACAACAACAACAACAACAACAACAACAACAACAACAACAACAACAACAACAACAACAACAACAACAACAACAACAACAACAACAATCATAACAATCCTCCAGCATTTGACATGCTCACCGGATTTCTGAGACTAAGGCCTGCAAAGTTCTCGGGAACCACTGATCCAATGGTAGCCAATGACTGGTTACGTTCGGTGAACAAGGACTTAGTCACTGTTGGCTGCACCGACGAGGAAAAAGTCAGGTTTGCAGCACATCTGCTCGAAGGACCAGCAGCAACCTGGTGGGACAACTTTCATATCACCACCCCCCTTGAGGATGTGACTTGGGTTATTTTTGAGGATGGTTTCCGTACAGCTCACATCTCATCCGAAGTGATGAACTTGAAGAAGAAGGAGTTCCACAATCTGAAGCAGCGTCACCGTAGTGTAGCAGAGTACATTGAGGAGTTCAACAAACTCGCGCGCTATGCACCGGATGTAGTTGATACTGATGCTAAGAGGAAGGAGAAGTTCCTCGAAGGATTGAATGATGAATTGAACCTATAGCTAGTTTTTGCCTATGTCCCAACATATCAGTCACTCTGTGAAAAGGCCACCATCTTGGAAAACAAGATAAAACAGGTTGAGGGTAGGAAGAGGAAACATAACATAATGATGATAGTGGAAGTTCTGGATTCCACAAGCATGGGAAATACAACAGCCACCACAACCACAATAATCATCATGACAATAAGCACCATCGCAGTCATGATAATGACAAGTATAAGAGCCACAAGAGTGGACACAAGAGCCACCATAGTGGAAGTGGTAATGGAAGTCAGCCTATTAAGAAAGATCTTAGTCAGGTTTTGTGCTACAAGTGTAAGAAGATGGGGCATTATGCTAATGAGTGCCCAGAAAAGAAAGTTGAAGGAGTCAACAAACCCAACCCTTTCCATAAGGGACAAGTGAACCACATCAGTGTGGAAGATATCTATGAGGAGTCTGATGCTGTGGCTGGTAAGTTCAAGCTCAATTCTTTTCCAACACTTGTTCTTTTTTATACTAGCACATCGCATTCATTCATATCAAAAGCATTTGTTGATAAAAATGGACTTCCAACTAAAACCATTGGGTGTCCTATAAAAGTAAGCTCTCCCTATGGAGAGATGATAGTGAACCTTGGATGTCATGATCTAGTAACAGAGTTTGGAAGGTATAAGTTTCCGGTCAGTTTGATAATCCTAGATTCCCAAGGATTGGATGTAATTTTGGGAATGGATTGGATGACTAAGTATGAGAGAGTACTAGATTGTGCCAATCGTAACGTCACACTCACTACCCCGGATAAGAAACGGATTAGGTTCAAGTCCAACTTTGAATCTAAAGGGAGTAAGTTAAATTCTCTTAAGGGGGTTAGCATAGACAGTGTGCTAATTGTGAGAGAGTATCTGGGGTGCACCAGTTCTGTTTGTTGAGAAGAAAGATAGAAGTCAAAGGTTATGCATAGATTACAGTGCACTCAATGAGGTGACTATCAAGAACAAATATACTTTGCCTAGAATCAACGATTTGTTTGATCAGCTAGAAGGAGCCCGTGTGTTCTCAAAGATTGAACCCCGATCAGGTTATTTTCAGCTCAAGATTAGGGAGCAAGACATACCTAAGACTACTTTCACCACTAGGTATGGTCTGTATGAGTACACCGTGATGCCATTTGGTTTGACAAAAGCACCAGCCTATTTCATGAACATGATGAACAAAGTGTTCATGGAGTTTCTGGACAAGTTCATTGTCGTATTCATCGACGACATTTTGATCTACTCCAAGAGCAAACAAGAGCATGAAGAGCATTTGCGTTTGATACTTGAGAAGCTCAGGGAGCACAAGCTGTATGCTAAGTTCAGCAAGTGTGAATTCTGGCTGAATGAAGTTGGATTTCTCGGACATATTGTGTCGGGAGATGGTATAGTTGTCGATCCCGCAAAGGTATCAGCTGTGACTGAGTGGGAATCTCCCAAGTCAGTGAAGGAAGTTCATAGTTTCCTTGGCTTGGCAGGATACTACAGAAGGTTCATTGAGAATTTCTCAAAGGTACCTAAGCCAATGACAGAGTTACTTAAGAAAGACAAGAAGTTTGACTGGACTGAAGGATGTGAACTCGGCTTCCGGGAATTGAAGAAGAGACTAGTGGCAACACCAGTCCTTTGTCTGCCAGATTTGGAAAAGGATTTCCAAGTATATTGTGATGCATCTCACCAAGGATTGGGTGGAGTTTTGATGCAAGAAGGGAAAGTTGTAGCTTATGCCTCGAGACAACTCAAAACCCATGAAGTAAACTATCCTACTCATGATTTAGAATTAGCCTCTGTTGTGCATGCACTCAAGACATGGAGGCATTATCTTTTGGGTAAGCGTTGTGAAGTGTTCAAAGATCACAAAAGTTTGAAGCATATCTTCACTCAGAAAGAAATCAACATGAGACAAAGAAGATGGCTAGAACTCATCAAAGACTATGACTTGAGTTTGCAATACCACCCCGGTAAAGCAAATGTTGTTGCGGATGCTTTAAGACGTAAGGTTTATGTGAATGGCCTTACTAAAGGAGAATTACCAGATGATCTGTGTGCCCAATTCAAAGATCTCAGGTTGGAGATAGTACCAGAAGGACATCTCATGTCATTGGATGTTCAACCTACATTGTTAGACAGGATCAGGGAAGCTCAAAAGATAGACAAGGAAATTGATGAGATCAAAGTATTAATGAAAAAGGGGAAAGCTAAAGGTTTCCATGAAGATGAACACGGTACTTTATGGTATGGAAAATGTATCTGTATTCCGCAAGATCCGGAACTTCGGAAATTGATTTTGCAAGAATCACATAACTCACCATATTCCATTCATCCAGGTAACACCAAAATGTACATGGATGTGAAGGAAAGATTCTGGTGGAATAATCTCAAGAGGGACATCGCAGAACATATTGCCTTGTGTGATGTGTGTAGTCGAGTGAAAGCGGAACATCAGAAACTAGAAGGATTACTGCAGCCACTACCTATTCCTAATTGGAAGTGGGACAAGATTGGTATGGATTTCATCACCGGACTGCCAAGAACTAGATCAAGATATAATTCTATCTGGGTTGTTGTAGATCTCCTAACTAAGGCGGCTCATTTCATTACCGTGAAGACAACCTACACAAGTGCTAAGTTGGCCAAGATCTATATGAACAGGATTGTATGTCTGCATGGAGTACCCAAGAGTATTGTGTCTAATAGAGGAACTCAGTTCACTTCGCATTTCTGGCGACAACTGCATGAGTCATTTGGGACGAGATTAGAGTTCAGCACTGATTTTTACCCTCAAACTGATGGACAGAGAGAAAGGACCAACCAGATTCTGAAGCATATGTTGAGGGCATGTTCCCTAGACTATGGTGCTAGTTGGGATGAAAGTCTGCCTTACGTAGAATTCTCTTACAATAACAGCTATCAAGCCAGTATTGAGATGGCACCATTTGAATTTATCTATGGAAGGAAGTGTACTACACCATTGCTATGGAGTGGTGTAGGATAAAGAAATTTGTTCAGACCATAAATGATTAAGGAAGCTAAAGAGAAAGTAAGATTAGTAAGGGAAAAATTGAAGATAGCATAGTCCCAACAGAAAAGCTACGCGGATTCAAAGCGTAGAGAGGTCACCTATGAGGTAGGTGATAGAGCCTATCTTAGAGTCTCACCACTCCGTGGTGTGAAGAGATTCGGGATCAAAGGAAAGTTAGCTCCAAGGTATATTGGACCATTCAAGATTTTGAGCCGCAAAGGAGAAGTGGCTTATGAGAGTGAATTGCCTGAATCACTGTCTGTCGTACACAATGTGTTTCATGTGAGTCAGTTGAAGAAATGCCATCCGGAGATGGAAGAAACCTCTTTGAAGTACACTATACCTTTGGAATAGGTTCAGTTAGAGAGTGATCTCACATATGAGGAGACCCCTATAAAGATTCTTGAGACTGCAGAAAGAGTTACTCGAACCAAGACTATCAAATTCTGCAAAGTTCAGTGGAACCATCATTCCAAAGAGGAAGCAACTTGGGAAAGAGAAGATGACCTTCGGAAAGATCACCCTCACCTATTTGCTAGCCAATCCAAATCTTGAGGGCGAGATTCATCTTAAGGGGGTTAGATTTGTAACATCCCAAAAATCATGATTTGTTAAAGTTTGCATTTCATTCATGCATTCATAGCATTTGGTCTGCACAGAATTTTCCAAACAAAATTTCAAATAAGAAACCATGTTATGCCTATTGTTTTATGAAAATAAGGCAATGGCTTTATTTTCAAAGTATGAGAGTGCTTTTGTTTGATCAGTTATGTTTTAAAATGGATGCAAAGCTTGCACAAAAATTCTCAAAATAAAACCATCTTATTGCCTATTATCTTTATATATCAAAGAGGCAAGGTTTTACTTTTATTTTCAAAGTGTCAAAGTGAATTTGACTAAACAATAGTGTTTGTAACTACCTCGGTGAACTACGCTCCTAGATACAAGCCTGGATGAGTGGTAGTGGTTGAAATAGTACGGCGGGGCCCCAAAAGCCACACACTGGTAGTCCTTTCAGACGTCCCAACCACTACCCTCTCAACGGGACCTGTACGGGCGGCGTAGTCGGCAGGCGAAGGGATCAACTACGTACACAAGTGGGTATGTACGCAAGCCACCATACAAGAGTACATCAGAGCCATACCATCTAGAAAGAAAGGAAAATACCAACGCCATACGGCAAGATTCAAATGACCTAGATAGATCTATATTTTAGGATAACTCCTCATACAACACACATCAGAGAATCATGCGGAAGCGGCAAACAAAATCCGAGTACGGATAAGAAGCAAATCGGCATAAGATGCCAGAGAAATAAGCACATCCCAACTACAGGTCTCACGGATCCCCGATCCCGGAATCTCTACACCGAACGATCGTTGCCCACATCATCGGCTTCTTCCACCCAGTATCCGTCCTGCGGGGGTACCTGTTCATCTGAATCAAGAATTTATCGTGTGAGACCCTAAGGGTACTCAGCAAGTCTTAATGCCTCTAAAGGGGACACAACCTGGGGTGACGCAATTGCAGCGAAAGATAAACCCTAGCAATTCTACAGATAAACGCTAACCATCCGCCTAACCAATGATAGACGGATGTCCGTGAATTAAGAACAATAGTTATAATGGTAATCTCATCCGATCCATCCTCCTCCCTGCTTACCAACAAGGAAGCGGACGAATAACCCCCCATCCGTTGGCAATTTTATTAACCATTCCATGAGTGTTACGCTATTTACTAGTCAAGTTACTTAGTCAAATTAAGGCGGTACTTTAGTTATGCTTGTCTATGATCGAGAAACTGTGCTCCAAGTCGTCCATATCCGTGGACACGGCTTTCAGAAAGTTTTACCCGGCCGGGGTGCACCAATAGCAACACACACTCGATCAACCTCGGAAAAACCAAATTAAAACCCAACGAGGCCTTCACGACAAAGCAATCACAAGATTCAGAAATGTTTCAGGGGGCCACCCCTTAAGTAGAACCCGCAACGGAGTAGGCAAGCTCCGAGACGGCCTCAAGGTACTGGGTAGACGGCTGTGAGCGACTGGGAACCCCAAACGGGGCTTGTCGACACCGCGTAAACGTGTCCCGATCCTAAACAGTACAGTGTGCAGTACCTCGCACAATCGTAATAAAGCAGTAAAACATGGCATAAGTACAGGATCGTAAATAACACCTCAAACTAGTTTGTGGCCCCAAGAAATAAGACGGAATCAAGCTCTGGCTCAGGGGGGTCCCATATACCTCCCGGATGTGGATAGCGCGATAAATCAAGGAACAGGAACCAAGTACTCGGGGTCTTACGGGACACAAGTGAGCAGGAAAAACCAAATAGCAGATGTTGCTCACCGGTGCCACTTTCTTTAGTTATCCCATACTACTCAGGTTAAGTTGTTTTAGGTACCTCATTATCCAACAGACTCTCACAAACCCTACACATGCTGTTCTACGACTCGCATGGCCCAAACAACTCCTATAGTAATGGCTCATGGGATGGAGGAATAAGCTTGGTGGAGTTTTAAAAATAAAGGCTATGCATACTTGGGATTCAATTTAATGCAATCGCGACTCGATGATGCAAGAGTAAGATAGAGGCAATAGGTACTGTATGTATGCAAGCATGTGGTAGTGCTTGCCTGTTATCTCAGTTGAAGCGAGGGACGGATCTGGGTAGTGCTCCTGGTTCTCTTGATACAACCCCTGCTTAGTGTCTATCCGAGAAAAACCAAACAAACAAGGCCAACATGAATATAGAGCACAAGCATATGAATAAGATGCGTCAAGCAAACAATCATGCCATGATGAATGATGCACAATTTACATGGCAAGTAAAGTAGCATGGCATGGGGAGGTGTGGTGGACAAGCTAATAACATTTGAGTGGGTTTTAGTCACATTTCATTGCCATAACAGTTGTTGTTCAACATATATTTATATGATGCATGCTGCAATTGAAGTCATGGATAGCATAAACAGAAAGGTCTCGTCGAGCTGATCATTTTAGACTATTTATTTGCTAAATTTGGAATTACAAAACAATAGTTATGATTTAATGAAAATCCAGTGGCAATTGATGTAATTACACTAAACTTGGAATTTTACTTGTGCAAAAGTCAAAATAGATGGCATATTTGAATTCCTCTCATCTTGCTGATATCCAAACATATATTATTTGTCTAATTGGGATAAAGTATGACAAAGTTATTAAAAACTGAAT
The DNA here is from genome assembly GCA_910589765.1 of Avena atlantica. Classification (NCBI taxonomy): domain Eukaryota; kingdom Viridiplantae; phylum Streptophyta; class Magnoliopsida; order Poales; family Poaceae; genus Avena; species Avena atlantica. The sequence goes on from OU342736.1 coordinate 307,538,138, forward strand.
TGGATTTGCATTTTTAAATCATTTAAACCAATTTGAATTTTGAAAACCGCATCTGGACGTTTTCTACTCAGACTGACCCAGCCTGAGTTGCAGACAGGTGGGCCAGGGGGGTCCTCTGGCCCACACGCCAGTGCCTGGAACAAATCTGGACCGCGGGTTTATTAAACAAAACATCGGGTCCCTTTTTAGAAAACTATCACTGACGCTGACAACGGGCCCGGCTGGACCGCGGGTTGACGCAAGAAAAAGGGCCAGGGGTTACTTGCAAAACGAACACGCGGGCCAGGGGGACTGCGGGTTGCGTTCAGGTTCTTGCGGGAGCCTTTTTAGAAAAGGGGCAACGCCGCTGACAGGTGGGACCTCGGGGACTGCGGGTTGAGCAAAAGAAACGGCCAGGGGGTTTTGTGCAAGACGACGCCCGTGGACACTGTGGATCTTCCCCCTCGCGTGCGTCTGACGCGCGCGCGGCGCGCGGCGCAGGTGGGGCTCGAACCTGGGGCGTTGCGGGCGCGCGCGGACGCGGAGCCGCTGCGCTGGGTCGGGCTGGGTGCTAGGAGGTTGGACGGGGCCTAGGTAAGGCTTACGCGCGCGGCAGAGCTGTCGACGTCGTCGTTTCCACCGTGCTCAGAGGGTGCTCGACGACGGGACTGCGCAAACCAGGAAGCGAACCAGAGAGGGGAGATGTCTGGGAGGCTCGTGGGCTCACCGCGGGCTCGGTGGCGTGGTCGGCGTGGCGCGGGGCGCAGGCGATCACCGGCGAAGCTCGCGGACTGAAGAGTTAGGGTTTCCTCGGGGCGCGGCGGTCCTGGCGAGCTGCGGTCCGTCTCCTCCTCGATGGCGTGCGCAGGCGTGGCGCCGGGGCTCGCCTGGTTCTCCTCGGCCACTCGCAGCAGCACTCCACCGGTTAGATCGACGGGGGCAGGGTGTAGCTGGCGTGGGCGGCGAGAGGGAGTTGGGGAAGAAAGGGGGGAGAGGCAGGGTGCTTGCGGGTAGATCTGGGGAGGCTCTGGGAGAGGCCAGAGAGGGAAAGGGGTAGATAAGATCGACAGGGGGGAGGCTGGTTGCGTGGGGGAGAGGCTGATCAGGTTGATCACCTTTTCGGCCTCCCTCACGTGCTTGGCATGGCCAGGGGGTGACGGGGTCGAGCTGGGGAGGTGAGAGGGGACTGGCAGGTGGCCCTGGGGCGACTAGGGAGGCAGGCAGGTGGGGTAGGGGCGAGGCTTAGCTGAGAGAGAGCTAGAAGGGAGAGGGGTAGCCTCGGTTAGTTAGGTTGGGAGCTAGGGTAGGAGAGAGGGGCATGGTCGTGTGGGGGTAGCTAGGAGGGGTCCTGGTCGTGTGGGGCATGTAGAGAGAGGGGAGAGGCGAGCTGGGGTAGCTCGGACATGGTGGGGTAGGTCCAGCACGCTAGAGGGAAGGGGAGAGGGAGTACTAATCTTGGTTATGCAAGCTTCAATCAAGCCCTAGCAAGATCAAACAAGAAAGAGGAAGAGGAAGAGAGATGGACATAAGACGATGGGGTTGTTGGGTTCATGCATGCTCCAACACAGGCCAAGCAAGAACCAAGAGAGGGGATGGTTTAGAGGTTGCATGCCACATTAGCACAGGTGTGCATGGGACATGGGGTAGGGGTTTAGCTTCAGGGGAAAAAGAGAGGGAGAGAGCTAGGGTTTTAAACTCACAAAACAAGACCAAGCAAGGAAAAAGGGCTCCATTTAGGAAAACAAGCAAAAACCAAATGCTAGGGAAAAGGTGGCTATTGCATGGCCCATGCAGAATAATTAATGCCAGGTTATCCTTGTGAAAACAATGTTATAATCCTGGCATTATCCATATGCATTCCAAAGTGTGGGCAAGGCCAAGCAAAGATTATGGGTGGATCCAACCAACAACATAGGCTAGAGAAACTCAATAAAATGACAAGCCCATATTATTGGATGGTGGAATTATAAGGTGGTGAAAGATAAGGTGGTGGAGTCAAAAGAGAGATGCCCCCAACTCAACTTGGGCATTTAACAATTTATTAAGAACCAAATACAATATCAAGAGGCAAATACAATTAATCATGCACATGAGATAAGAACCAAACAAGAAAAGGGTTTTATATGCTGCTCAAATGCAAGGTGGTATGATGGTATGAGCATGATATGCTGATGATGCAACAATTATATGTTGGAAGAGGCCCATTTTATTATTAAAACATGTAGCATTACAGGGGTTAGACAACTGGGATGCTACAACTCTCCCCCACTAAACAGGAATCTCGCCCCGAGATTCTAGGAAGAAGAAGAAGAAGACACAAAGAGAGAAGGGTGGTTGGCACGGAGTTCATCTTCACGCTCCCAAGTGGCTTCATCAACGGAATGGTGTGACCACTGCACCTTGCAAAACATGATGGACTTGTTGCGAGTCCTTCGTTCTGCGGTCTCAAGGATTTTGATGGGGTGTTCTTGATAAGACAGATCTTCTTGGAGGTCGATTAGCTCATGATCCACGGTCCTGCCGGGATCTTTGAAGCACTTCTTGAGCTGAGAGATGTGGAAAACATCATGGACTTTGAGTTTTTCCGGAAGCTCTAGTGCATAGGCAACTTCTCCTCTTCTACCACGTATCTTGAAAGGACCGATGTATCTAGGAGCCAATTTTCCTTTGATACCGAAGCGGTGTGTTCCTCTCATGGGAGTGACACGAAGGTAGACGAGATCACCAGGGGCATATAACATATCCGTGTGCTTCCTGTCATAGTTGCTCTTCTGACGACTTTGAGCAATCTTCAGGTTTTCCAGAATGATATGCACCTTCTCCTCTGCCTGAGTCACAATGTCAGGGCCAAACCAGATTCTTTCTCCTGCACCTGACCAACCAATCGGAGTTCTGCACTTGCGACCATAGAGAGCCTCGAATGGTGCCATCTTTAGACTCTTCTGGAAGCTGTTGTTGTAGGAGAATTCAGCATATGGAAGGCATTCCTCCCACTTCATGCCAAAAGAGATGACGCAAGCCCGAAGCATATCCTCCAGAATCTGATTGATTCTCTCCACTTGTCCTTGAGACTGAGGGTGGTAAGCAGTGCTGAAGTTCAACTTTGTTCCCAAAGCTTTTTGGAAACTCTCCCAGAACTTGGAGGTGAAGATGCTTCCCCGGTCTGAACTGATCTCAAGTGGAACCCCATACAAAGAGACAATCCTGTTGATATAGAGCTCAGCCAACTGAATTCCAGAAATTGTTTCTTTAACTGGGAAGAAGTGTGCCACTTTAGAAAGCCTGTCGATGACAACAAAGATTGCATTGTTGCCCTTCTGCGACCTCGGAAAGCCAGTGATGAAGTCCATCTCTACTTTCTCCCATTTCCATTCCGGAGGTTTCAATGGCTGTAGAAGACCAAATGGTTTCTGATGGACAGCCTTGACTCTGCGGCAGACATCATATTCTGAGACATACTTGGCGCAATACCGTTTCAACCCAGGCCACCAGTATTGTGTTTTCAAGTCCATGTACATCTTTGTGCTGCCAGGATGGATAGAAAGAACCGAATCATGTGCCTCCTTGAGAACTTGGTCTCTCAAACCCGGGTAGTTTGGAACAAACATCCGGTGTTCAAAGAAAAGCGAGCCTTGATCATTAACATGGAAGGATTCATACTTCGGAAGACCAATTCTAGAGATGAGCTTTCTGGTGTGCGGATCACCAAGCTGACGAGAACGAATCTGTTCTTCCAAGAGAGGAGTAGCCAGAAGGTTCAGGAGATGCCCTTGTTCCACAACTTCAAGGTTGAGCTGACGGAATTCCTCGCACAAGAGAGGCTGCTGCTCTTCTACCATGAGGTTGTTGACATAAGCTTTACGGCTAAGCGCATCTGCCATGACGTTTGCTTTGCCTGGGGTGTAGTTGATGGTCACATCGAAGTCATTTATTGCTTCAATCCATCTCCTTTGCCGAAGATTGAGATCCGGCTGAGTGAAGATATACTTCAAACTCTTGTGGTCCGAGAAGATCTCACAACGGTTACCAAGCAAGTAGTGCCTCCAAAGCTTCAAGGCAAAGACAACTGCTGCTAGCTCAAGGTCATGTGTGGGATAGTTGACCTCATGCGTCTTCAACTGACGAGAGGCATAAGCAACCACCTGTCTCTCTTGCATAAGGACCGCACCCAATCCTTGCAAAGAGGCGTCACAGAATATCTGGAAAGGCTTAGATGTATCCGGAGGAACCAAGACTGGCGTGGAAGTGAGCTTCTGTTTGAGTGTCTCAAAACTTTCTTGACAAGCAGGAGTCCACAGGTACTTCTTGCCTTTCTTGAGAAGATCGGTAAGAGGCTTTGCTATCTTCGAGAAGTTCTGAACAAAGCGACGGCAATAGCTAGCCAAGCCGAGAAAACTCCGCACTTCCTTGACATTAACAGGAGGAAGCCATTCAACAATTGTGTTCACGGTTTCCGGGTTGACTGCAATGCCCTTGGCAGAGATAACATGACCAAGATAGGTTACTTCAGGCAGCCAAAACTCACACTTTGAGAACTTTGCATACAAGCGGTTCTCACGAAGCTTGTTCAGGACACACCGCAGGTGTTCTTCATGCTCCTCCTTGGACTTGGAATAGACCAGAATGTCATCCAGATATACCACCACAAACTTATCAAGATACTCCATGAAAACGGAGTTCATCAGCCTCGAGAAGGTAGCAGGTGCATTGGTGAGGCCGAAAGACATAACCGTGTACTCATACAGGCCATAGCGGGTGGTGAAAGCTGTTTTGGGCACATCTTCTTTACGAATTTTGATTTGGTGATAACCACTTCTCAAGTCCAGCTTAGAGAACACCACAGCTCCTGCCAGCTGATCAAATAGATCATTTATCCGAGGGAGAGGATATTTGTTCTTGATGGTTTAGCATTGAGAGCCCGGTAGTCAACACATAGCCTATCGGTTCTGTCACGCTTCTTCACAAAGATTGTTGGGCTACCCCAAGAAGAAGTGCTGTGTTGAATGAAACCCAACTTCTCTTGTTCATCAAGTTGTCGTTTGAGTTCAGCCAACTCAGAAGGACCCATTTTATATGGCCGCTTTGAGATAGGAGCCGTTCCAGGTTCAAGCTCAATCACGAATTCAACCTCGCGATCCGGAGGCATACCTGGCAACTCTTCAGGAAAGACATCTGGAAACTCACAGACCACCGGTACACCCTGAATAGCTCCCATAGCATCATTATTCAGAGCAGCCAAGGAATAGAGCTGGACAGCAGGAGTCAGACTTGGAGAAAAGACTATGTGGCCTTCAGGAATCTTCAGAGACACTGAGCGTTCAGCACAATCAATCACAGCTGCATTTGCTGTCAACCAATCCATGCCCAATATGACATCAATGTCCGAGTTGCCCAGAACAATCAAAGAAGCCAAGAATGAAGAACCACCAATCTCAACTTGATTTCCATGACTGATATGCTCAGCCCTCATGTTTGAACCAGGTGATTGTACCACCAACCGCTTAGAGAGAGGAACCATGACTAACTCATTCTCTTCTGCAAACTTGTATGACACAAAGGAATGCGATGCACCAGAATCAAAGAGAACTCGTGCAGGAACTGAGTTAACTGAAAGCATACCCATGACAACTCCTGGTGCGAGCTCAGCTTGAGAGGCGTTGACGCAGTTTACACGGACAACCGCAGACCCGGGCTTAGTGTTGATGTTGAGAGCCCGAGGCGGTGGTGCACGAACCGAAGGAGAGCTTGTTGCAGATCTTGGCGGGGGTGGAGGGAGAGTTTTGTTCTTCAACGGACAGTTCCAGTGGGGATGTCCAGGATCTCCACACGAGTAACAGGCACCAGCTGGACGTGGAGCAGAGTAGCCAGGGACTCCGCCAGGCGCTCCAGGGTAGTGGTTGTTGTAGCCCCTGGGAGCCGCAGTGGTGAAGTTTGGTGGCCTTGGCGCGAAACTTGCAGGTCTTGGTGAAGCCGGAAGCAACGGTGGGGTGTTAGGAACCCAGACACGCCGCTTCGAAGAAGCTGCCATAACCGAAGAGCTTGATGCATCCCTGTTATGTTTCTTGGACTCCTCAAACATCTGCCTGCTTGCCTCCTCTTGCAGTGCTGTGTGCTGTAGCTCCAGGAAGGTTGCCGGTCTTGCATGCGTAATTGCATACTTGATCGACGCATTGAGCCCTTGCCTGAACCTTTTCTGCTTCTTCTTGTCATCAGATACCTCATCACCACCATAACGAGATAGATTCATGAAGTTCCTGATGTAGGTGTTGACGTTATCATTCCCTTGCTTCAGGTTGAGAAAAGCCTCCTTCATCCTTTCCATTTCAATCTCTGAGAGAAACTGCTCCTTGAACGCTCCAGTGAACCTTTCCCAAGTTGGCTGGAAACCAGTGCAGCTTGCCTTCAAGTAGTTCTCCCACCAGAGAGCTGCATCTCCCTTGAGAAGGTGAGTAGCACACTTTACCCACTCCTGTTCTGGAACATCAGCAGTCTCGAGCAGCCTTGAGATCTCACGCAGCCAATCATCCGCGTCCAGAGGTCGGTCAGACACATCAAACTGACGAGGGTTGAATTTGAGGAAGCTCTTGATGTCTCCACGCCTGGGAGGTGGAGGAAGTGGAGCAAACTCGTTCCTTCTGACGCTCTCCTCAAAGCGCTGCTGGTTCTCTTGCATAGCTGCCAAAGCATTAGCAATGTTTGACAGCGCCGAGCCCAGTTCCGGAGGTATGTCCTCATCAGTCCGGCGTGGAGCCATCCTGCCATTGATATAAAACTCAAGTCAGTACTATAATGGAGAATGATAATAATCCAAAATAGTACCAAGATGGAATTAACCAAGATTTAAAGGATACAATTTACTGAGATGATATTAAAATATCAACAAAGTTCATAGCACCTAAAAGATATTAAGCATATCGCACACGACTGAAAAGGAGTGTGGTACACAAATATATCAAAGAAAAATTTTCCACAAATTTCGGCATTAAAATACCAATAGATGCGCAAAATTACTTAACGAATCAAGATTAGTGACTCTACCGATTCAATATACAAAAGCGAATGATAAAAGTAGTGGTATGGTCGCGACTCCATCCCGCACTCAAATCATTACTCCGCACATGAACAAGTGGAACACATATCCTAACCCCTTCTTCTCACGACGAAACCTAAAGATTGGTAACTACGGAAACGAACACCCCAAACAAGATAGCGTCGGATACAAGAGGAAGATAGATTGCGTCGGTTTACAAAAGCCTGTCGGTATGGAATGTACCAACAGTTGATAACCAAAGGCAGATAAGATAACAAGTTGGATGCAACAGATAGACAAGGGATTACACACACACACACACACACACACACACACACACACACACACACACACATCCTATGGTACTACGGAAACCCAGAACACGTGAATCCTAGTTTGAACTTTGAGGAGAGGATTGAAAACGTTGCACTTCCTTACCAGAAAAGGGTGGGTGGGAGGGTAAGAAGAAAAATGGAAGCAGTCCTACTCTCGCGTTTTGTTTTTCCCTAATATACATAACTACCAAAATATTTGCTAGACTGACAACGACCGTTTGGCTGAAACCCTGAAGGTCGGGATGGCTCTGATACCAATTGTAACTACCTCGGTGAACTACGCTCCTAGATACAAGCCTGGATGAGTGGTAGTGGTTGAAATAGTACGGCGGGGCCCCAAAAGCCACACACTGGTAGTCCTTTCAGACGTCCCAACCACTACCCTCTCAACGGGACCTGTACGGGCGGCGTAGTCGGCAGGCGAAGGGATCAACTACGTACACAAGTGGGTATGTACGCAAGCCACCATACAAGAGTACATCAGAGCCATACCATCTAGAAAGAAAGGAAAATACCAACGCCATACGGCAAGATTCAAATGACCTAGATAGATCTATATTTTAGGATAACTCCTCATACAACACACATCAGAGAATCATGCGGAAGCGGCAAACAAAATCCGAGTACGGATAAGAAGCAAATCGGCATAAGATGCCAGAGAAATAAGCACATCCCAACTACAGGTCTCACGGATCCCCGATCCCGGAATCTCTACACCGAACGATCGTTGCCCACATCATCGGCTTCTTCCACCCAGTATCCGTCCTGCGGGGGTACCTGTTCATCTGAATCAAGAATTTATCGTGTGAGACCCTAAGGGTACTCAGCAAGTCTTAATGCCTCTAAAGGGGACACAACCTGGGGTGACGCAATTGCAGCGAAAGATAAACCCTAGCAATTCTACAGATAAACGCTAACCATCCGCCTAACCAATGATAGACGGATGTCCGTGAATTAAGAACAACAGTTATAATGGTAATCTCATCCGATCCATCCTCCTCCCTGCTTACCAACAAGGAAGCGGACGAATAACCCCCCATCCGTTGGCAATTTTATTAACCATTCCATGAGTGTTACGCTATTTACTAGTCAAGTTACTTAGTCAAATTAAGGCGGTACTTTAGTTATGCTTGTCTATGATCGAGAAATTGTGCTCCAAGTCTTCCATATCCGTGGACACGGCTTTCAGAAAGTTTTACCCGGCCGGGGTGCACCAATAGCAACACACACTCGATCAACCTCGGAAAAACCAAATTAAAACCCAACGAGGCCTTCACGACAAAGCAATCACAAGATTCAGAAATGTTTCAGGGGGCCACCCCTTAAGTAGAACCCGCAACGGAGTAGGCAAGCTCCGAGACGGCCTCAAGGTACTGGGTAGACGGCTGTGAGCGACTGGGAACCCCAAACGGGGCTTGTCGACACCGCGTAAACGTGTCCCGATCCTAAACAGTACAGTGTGCAGTACCTCGCACAATCGTAATAAAGCAGTAAAACATGGCATAAGTACAGGATCGTAAATAACACCTCAAACTAGTTTGTGGCCCCAAGAAATAAGACGGAATCAAGCTCTGGCTCAGGGGGGGTCCCATATACCTCCCGGATGTGGATAGCGCGATAAATCAAGGAACAGGAACCAAGTACTCGGGGTCTTACAGGACACAAGTGAGCAGGAAAAACCAAATAGCAGATGTTGCTCACCGGTGCCACTTTCTTTAGTTATCCCATACTACTCAGGTTAAGTTGTTTTAGGTACCTCATTATCCAACAGACTCTCACAAACCCTACACATGCTGTTCTACGACTCGCATGGCCCAAACAACTCCTATAGTAATGGCTCATGGGATGGAGGAACAAGCTTGGTGGAGTTTTAAAAATAAAGGCTATGCATACTTGGGATTCAATTTAATGCAATCGCGACTCGATGATGCAAGAGTAAGATAGAGGCAATAGGTACTGTATGTATGCAAGCATGTGGTAGTGCTTGCCTGTTATCTCAGTTGAAGCGAGGGACGGATCTGGGTAGTGCTCCTGGTTCTCTTGATACAACCCCTGCTTAGTGTCTATCCGAGAAAAACCAAACAAACAAGGCCAAAATGAATATAGAGCACAAGCATATGAATAAGATGCGTCAAGCAAACAATCATGCCATGATGAATGATGCACAATTTACATGGCAAGTAAAGTAGCATGGCATGGGGAGGTGTGGTGGACAAGCTAATAACATTTGAGTGGGTTTTAGTCACATTTCATTGCCATAACAGTTGTTGTTCAACATATATTTATATGATGCATGCTGCAATTGAAGTCATGGATAGCATAAACAGAAAGGTCTCGTCGAGCTGATCATTTTAGACTATTTATTTGCTAAATTTGGAATTACAAAACAATAGTTATGATTTAATGAAAATCCAGTGGCAATTGATGTAATTACACTAAACTTGGAATTTTACTTGTGCAAAAGTCAAAATAGATGGCATATTTGAATTCCTCTCATCTTGCTGATATCCAAACATATATTATTTGTCTAATTGGGATAAAGTATGACAAAGTTATTAAAAACTGAATTGGATTTGCATTTTTAAATCATTTAAACCAATTTGAATTTTGAAAACCGCATCTGGACGTTTTCTACTCAGACTGACCCAGCCTGAGTCGCAGACAGGTGGGCCAGGGGGGTCCTCTGGCCCACACGCCAGTGCCTGGAACAAATCTGGACCGCGGGTTTATTAAACAAAACATCGGGTCCCTTTTTAGAAAACTATCACTGACGCTGACAACGGGCCCGGCTGGACCGCGGGTTGACGCAAGAAAAAGGGCCAGGGGTTACTTGCAAAACGAACACGCGGGCCAGGGGGGACTGCGGGTTGCGTTCAGGTTCTTGCGGGAGCCTTTTTAGAAAAGGGGCAACGCCGCTGACAGGTGGGACCTCGGGGACTGCGGGTTGAGCAAAAGAAACGGCCAGGGGGTTTTGTGCAAGACGACGCCCGTGGACACTGTGGATCTTCCCCCTCGCGTGCGTCTGACGCGCGCGCGGCGCGCGGCGCAGGTGGGGCTCGAACCTGGGGCGTTGCGGGCGCGCGCGGACGCGGAGCCGCTGCGCTGGGTCGGGCTGGGTGCTAGGAGGTTGGACGGGCCTAGGTAAGGCTTACGCGCGCGGCAGAGCTGTCGACGTCGTCGTTTCCACCGTGCTCAGAGGGTGCTCGACGACGGGACTGCGCAAACCAGGAAGCGAACCAGAGAGGGGAGATGTCTGGGAGGCTCGTGGGCTCACCGCGGGCTCGGTGGCGTGGTCGGCGTGGCGCGGGGCGCAGGCGATCACCGGCGAAGCTCGCGGACTGAAGAGTTAGGGTTTCCTCGGGGCGCGGCGGTCCTGGCGAGCTGCGGTCCGTCTCCTCCTCGATGGCGTGCGCAGGCGTGGCGCCGGGGCTCGCCTGGTTCTCCTCGGCCACTCGCAGCAGCACTCCACCGGTTAGATCGACGGGGGCAGGGTGTAGCTGGCGTGGGCGGCGAGAGGGAGTTGGGGAAGAAAGGGGGGAGAGGCAGGGTGCTTGCGGGTAGATCTGGGGAGGCTCTGGGAGAGGCCAGAGAGGGAAAGGGGTAGATAAGATCGACAGGGGGGAGGCTGGTTGCGTGGGGGAGAGGCTGATCAGGTTGATCACCTTTTCGGCCTCCCTCACGTGCTTGGCATGGCCAGGGGGTGACGGGGTCGAGCTGGGGAGGTGAGAGGGGACTGGCAGGTGGCCCTGGGGCGACTAGGGAGGCAGGCAGGTGGGGTAGGGGCGAGGCTTAGCTGAGAGAGAGCTAGAAGGGAGAGGGGTAGCCTCGGTTAGTTAGGTTGGGAGCTAGGGTAGGAGAGAGGGGCATGGTCGTGTGGGGGTAGCTAGGAGGGGTCCTGGTCGTGTGGGGCATGTAGAGAGAGGGGAGAGGCGAGCTGGGGTAGCTCGGACATGGTGGGGTAGGTCCAGCACGCTAGAGGGAAGGGGAGAGGGAGTACTAATCTTGGTTATGCAAGCTTCAATCAAGCCCTAGCAAGATCAAACAAGAAAGAGGAAGAGGAAGAGAGATGGACATAAGACGATGGGGTTGTTGGGTTCATGCATGCTCCAACAAAGGCCAAGCAAGAACCAAGAGAGGGGATGGTTTAGAGGTTGCATGCCACATTAGCACAGGTGTGCATGGGACATGGGGTAGGGGTTTAGCTTCAGGGGAAAAAGAGAGGGAGAGAGCTAGGGTTTTAAACTCACAAAACAAGACCAAGCAAGGAAAAAGGGCTCCATTTAGGAAAACAAGCAAAAACCAAATGCTAGGGAAAAGGTGGCTATTGCATGGCCCATGCAGAATAATTAATGCCAGGTTATCCTTGTGAAAACAATGTTATAATCCTGGCATTATCCATATGCATTCCAAAGTGTGGGCAAGGCCAAGCAAAGATTATGGGTGGATCCAACCAACAACATAGGCTAGAGAAACTCAATAAAATGACAAGCCCATATTATTGGATGGTGGAATTATAAGGTGGTGAAAGATAAGGTGGTGGAGTCAAAAGAGAGATGCCCCCAACTCAACTTGGGCATTTAACAATTTATTAAGAACCAAATACAATATCAAGAGGCAAATACAATTAATCATGCACATGAGATAAGAACCAAACAAGAAAAGGGTTTTATATGCTGCTCAAATGCAAGGTGGTATGATGGTATGAGCATGATATGCTGATGATGCAACAATTATATGTTGGAAGAGGCCCATTTTATTATTAAAACATGTAGCATTACAGGGGTTAGACAACTGGGATGCTACAGTGTTTTATACACATTTAGGTGCAAAGATTACACTACAAAAATCTAGAAAAGTTTTGAAATCAAACAAGTTTGAAAGGGGTTTGAAAACCATTTCTAAAAATTCAAACAGAAAAAGAAAAAGAAAAAATAAAACGCGCGCTGCTCTTTGATCCCAGCTCCAGATCAGGCCCAACAGCCCACCCTGGCCATTTCCGCTCCCCCTCTATCTCACCCGCGCGCTCATACCCCTCCCTCGCTAACCAGTGGCCCCAGACGCCACGTCGTCATCGTCCCCAAACCCCACACCCCCGACCCCGTCGTCGCCGCCGTTACCTCCATCACTACCGTCATTGAAGCGGGCTTAAATGTCGATCAATGCTTCGTGATTTCCTCGCCCCTCGCCGGGTATTTAACCCCCTCCCCTCTCTGCTCCTTTCCCCTCACTCAGCGCCCTCTCTCCGCCACCAGGCTATCCACAATTCAACTCGTGCCGCCGCTGTTCCGAGCTACTCCGACGAACTTTCCCGGTAAACCCTGACTGCCCTTTCCTCTCTGGTTGATACGCGTGCACTCGCCATGATCATGCGCGTCTAATGCCACCTTTGGCTCGTATTTTCATGCTTTGTAGCGTCGTAAACGACCACTCCCGAGCGAGCCCGACGCTGACGCCAACTCCGACGAGCAATCGACGCCGTGCCTGTGCGCCCCCACCCCGTCCACGAACACGTTGAGCATCACCGCGTCTCTGCGATCTCAGTAAGCATCCTCACTCCCTCGCGTATCTTCTGGCCTCGCAGGAACGTCGCTGTTCGACGCGCAGCCGCCGTAGTGGCCGTTAGTGCCGCCCGTGTGTGGTCAGAGCGATGAGATCCACTGGATCTAGATCTAATGGTCAGGATTATAATCAGTAGCGAACGGCGCGGTGTAGGTTAGTTAGTTGACGAAGGGGTAAGTTATGATCTGGTGCGTTGGATCTGATCAGATCCAACGGCGCGGAAGCGCGATCCATCCTGAAGCGGTACCGTCCAATCCTACACTACTGTGGGCTTAGTTTTGTATTTTGTTTCTGTAAAAATGGAATTTTATGCAGAGACATATATAGGCTTATTTTGACTATATAAATTATTTTGAAAATGTTTATAAGGCCAAATTAAGTTTATTTAGACTATATTTAATTGGTTTTGTGTTCAGTACTGTTTGAATTGTATTGTTTAGTTTAGAAAAATCATCACATGGCATTTGCATGCATTCATATATTTTTGCTTGATTATTTTGAATGTAAATTTGGTGCTATCATTTTATGTGTAGATTTTGGTGCTAGTGGGGATTGTGATTGTGAGGATTGTTGCTACTCCCCCAACTACTAAGGCAAGTGGTGCTTCATGTGTTTGTCCCATTATTTTGACTATGCACTAGTGATATTTTGTATACGGCTTACATGAAAATTTTGCTAAGTATCTATATGCTATGTTATGGGAAATCCTAATAGTTCTAGTCTTGGTAGAATTATTCTCTAAGTTAAGATACATGTTGATATCATTCTTAGCCTAGCTAGTAGCAAACAAGGGTGGTTTATATACACATGCTATGGAAATTTTACTAAGTCTTTTTGACTTATGTTTTTGCTTAATAAAACTACTAAGTGAATGAATCACCTGGGTGGAATGGTATGATTGGGATATGTTGAGTGGTTACTCAAGGCCTAGTGACTGGCAACCTTGTGCATCACACTTGTGGAAAGCCACCCAGGAACAAAGGGATTTGAGATACTTAGTGTTTAGAAGCTTGTAATGCAGCCACATGGCATATGGGCTCTGCCTTGATCATATAGGTTGCAATAACTTAGCCAGATGGACAGAAGGTGGTAGGGCGTGATAGGATGGAATGCGTCCATTTGGTCTAAGGGAAGGCTTCTGAAAGCTCTCGTCTTGATACATGTCGAGTCTTGTGGGGAAAGTGCACCACCTCTCGAGAAGAAAAAATCTAAGTACTTAGCCGTGTCCCCAGAAATGGACAATTTGAGCATCAAGACATTGAAGCTATCAAGGATCTCCTCATCCCAATTTCTAAATTAAAAACTTGTGGTTGAACAAGGGCAAAGGACCAGTGGTTACACAAGGCCCAGTGACTGGACTACCTTGGGTATCACACTTGTGTTCCTTGGGAGTTTTGTTAAACAAAAACTTAGTGTTTTCAACTGATAGGAAAAACCTATTTTGAGCAAAGCAAGCCTAGGCTACACTTGACCAAATTCATATAGAAGTTAGAAACTACTATTATACTATGGCATCACTTGCCAATACTATTCCAATGTATTAACCCACTGTGGCTATAACTTATGATGTTGCAGGTTACTCTAATGAGGATTAGGGTTATGAGTCTACACTCAATATGCTTGCCTGTGGCACATGAAGATGAAGACTTTACTTTATTTTACTTATGTTATGAAATCTTGTACTAGCCTTTGGCTATGGAGTTGTAAAATACTATGTTATCTCTAGAATGATGGTGTAATAAAGACTTTTGTTTCTGTGTACTTCATCTTAAACTGTGGATGCTAGCATTTGATCCAGGGACTAGCATTGCAATCATAGGGATCCTTTACCTTATAAAGGTGGGGTATTACACTCACCGAGGGAGAGACCAAATATGAGTTCTGGATCACTGGCCCTTTTTCTTTCCTTGGTGTATGTTACTCCTCTTCATAGCTTTTTTTAGTTCAGATTATGCTTCGTTCAACTTTGGATTTCTGTCCCTTACTAGTTTGTTGTTCTGTTTCCTATAACAGATTTCATACATGGATCATTTGAGCTTCCCACGAGACTGCGGCCATGTATTCAACAAGTATCTGCCAAGAGTATGCTTCGTGACAAACAGTGACTTTGAATTTGTTGTGGAAAATGACCTTGAGCTTAAGATATTGAACAATACTATAGTTTTCGGTTGGCGCCCGGTACGGCATTTCTGGCAGCATTGAGTGAGTTATCTTGTTTGTGTTTTGGTTTGTCATCTGACTATATCTTAATTTTGTGCAGTTTCTCCCCTATCAGAAACTCCATACAATACGGATCTTGGTAATGAGCAAGTAAACCAAGCTCCTCCAGCTCCTACTTTAGATGAATATGAAGTCAATCTTTCTACCTCGTTGAATGAATGGCTAGTGTTTCCCAGTAGCCAAGAATTGGAGGTACAGAATCTGCTGCATTAATGTTTCAGTATTGCTACATGCCTTAGATAGGTTGCTTACTTATCTAAAATATTTTGTTGCCTTGTATGCATCAGATTGCTTCAAGATTCTATAACATTCTTGCAAAACTATAACATTCTTGCTACATTAGGTTTTATAGTTTACTTCATTAGTTTTTTATAGTTGCTACCTTGGTGTACATATTTTGCTTCCAGATTGCTTCAAGATTCTATTTTCCTTGCAAAACTATAACATTCTTGCTACATTAGGTTTTATAGTTTGCTTCATTAGTTTTCTATAGTTGCTACCTTGGTGTACATATTTTGCTTCCAGATTGCTTCAAGATTCTGTTTTCCTTGCAAAACTATAACATTCTTTCTAGGTTTTATAGTTTGCTTCATTAGTTTTCTATAGTTTCTACCTTGGTGTACATATTTTGTTGCCATGCTTATGTTTAGTTTTTGATGTTTTTGTTTCTTTTGTTTCATTTTTCTTACTATCAGGTACCTGCTCGCTTCAAGCACTTGGCCGAGAAGCATAAGGCCTTTTGGGCGTCTGATGTTGAAACTACAATGAAGAATCTTGATGTTTGGTTGAAATGGATGCATTCCCAATGCATGGTTGCGCTATTGGTCAATTTTGATGCACAATTGAAAGACGGGGCTGGTCCTAGCGTCGTGTTTCCATCTGATGTAGGACTGGACAATGAAGAAGAATGTGAAAAAAAATCGAGGAGCAAGAACCATTCGACGGTTTGAACAAGTCTGATGATGTTGAAGCAAGTGTGTATGCAGCAAAAGAGGATGTTACTGAAGCAAGAAGGGATGAAGCAAAAGAGGACGATACAGAAGCAATAGAGGATGAAGCAAAACAGAATGAGGCGGCAGCTAGAGGTGAAAAGCAGCAAGAGTCTGAGTTGCAAACACATGTTCACATACTGGATATGCCACAGTCTGTTGTAGTTTTGGATTCATCACCCATAGGAGGAATTGATGTGCCAGAGCAGCAACCTGTTGATAGCCCGGTCAGGTGAAAGAACATTTTATAATCCCTAGTGTTTTGTGTGTTAGATAACAATATCAAGGATTATTTAATGTGTGTTGAAGTGTTGCAGCTCTCTTTGAGAAAAAGGGAAAAGGATTCTGCCTTTGGGGGGCGGATAATCCGCCCCTCCCTCTTCCCAAGCAGGCGCAAGCCCCAGAAGGGGGGCGGAGTTTTGGCCAGATTTTCTGGCACCGCCGGATAATCCGCCCCTCAGGGGGGGCGGATAGTCCGCCCCCCTTGCTCATCGCCAAGGAGCAAGCCCTAGAGAGGGGGCGGAGTGTTGGCCGGACTTTCCGGCTTGGCCGGATAATCCGCCCCTGGAGGGGGCCGGATTATCCCCCCCCCCCCCCACCCAAGATCTTCACCAAGTTCACAGACGCCAGCCCCAGAGAGGGGGAGGAGTTTTCCCAGGGGGGAGGATAATCCGCCCCAAGTGGGGGGCGGATAATCCGCCCCCAAAGTTGTGCAACGGCCAGATCTGGGGAGGGGTATTTAAGCCAGCCTTCCCCCTCCTGCCATCTTGATTCATTCGAAAAAGACGAGATCTAATCTGCAACCTCCATCCAATAGAGCTCCACTAGATCCACCCAAAGGCCCCGTCCCTTGGGGAATCGAAGAAGGAGAACTCGATCTTCATCATCAGCAATCAAGCACTTCATCTCCTATCCATTCATTTGGAGAACCCTCGATCTAGTATTTCTTGCAAATACCTAGATCCTTGTTTTTGTTTATATTGATAAACCTTGTTCTTGTGGCAGCTTGTTGTCATCCCGGGAGCCCCCAATTCGGTTGTGGGTGTGTGCCCCGATAGTATTGTAAAAGGCACTGGTTCCCGCCTCGAAGGGATCCAATAGTGGAGAAGGTGGATCAGGCCTCTCGTGGCGAGATCCATCGGAGAATAGGGTGAGGCCTATTGTGGCATGGTGGTCTTAGAACCGCCCACCCCTCCAACACAGATGTACTTCCCTTAACAAGGAAGGAACTACGGTAAAACAAATCCATGTGTCTCCGCGTGCTCCACTACGGTTTCCTCGCTCCTCTATTTACGTGCTTAGTAGTTAGGGTTGCATATAGGGAAATTCTCGTAGTTGCATATCTAGAGAATTTACTTTGTGTCAAGCCTAAAATTGAAAAAGTATTAACAATTGGTTAGCACCTATTCACCCCCCCTCTAGGTGCCCATACGATCCATTTCATCAGGTCATCGCGGCGCCGTGACCCGTCACCTTGTCCTGCACATATAGACCCTAAAGCATGGAATCGTGCTCCTAAAGATCCAGGTTTTGAGCTGTTTTCGCAAGATTCTGATGATGTTGAAGGAGACGCGTGTAAAGCGGCTGCAGGTATACCAGCTATGGAGCTACTAGATTCCGCTGCCTCAGTTGCTGCTGAGACACCTAGTGAAGTGGATCGAGCTGAACCATCTATGTACCTTTATCCCTTCGTAGCATTTTTTACCTTTATGCAGCACTTTTGCTTACTTTGTTTTGCTACATTTTTTGTTCATGTTGGCCTCCCATACAAGCATCGTTTGTTCTAAGAAACGACTTTTTTCTTTTGCCAGGTGTCGTGCCTATTGATTCTAGTGCCAAGGGTGATGGAAGATCTGGGATGGTGACACATGAGAAGAAGACGAGGTTCAAGCGGGCAGCAAAGGAGGAACTTACACCTCCATAGAGTAAGAAGATCAAGGTGTCTAAAGATCAGGATGAAATTTATACCAAGTTTGTCTCAAATAGAAGGACATTTAAGATGCTTACAAAGAAGAGGAAGGAGGAGGGACAGGGGCAGTGAGTTTTCTGTCACATTTCGTTTTGCTTCAGAAGCTATTGAAATCTGCTACATTTGTTTTAACTTTTAGCTCATTAACTGTATTTTCTTTGCTACACTGATTTAGATGTATTTTTTTCCTTTCCACCTTTTTCCTGTAGATGCTTCATTAGTGTCCTATTTGTGCTACAATTGTGTTATCTAGTAGCTTACTTACTCTAAAATAGTTGCTTCATCAATTTGGTTTGATTCATTTTTTTCCATTTGTTCGATATGCTTCATTACATTTTTTTGCTACATTTTTTTTAATAAGTAGCTTGTTTAGTACATGTTACTTGCTACTTGTAGAAACATGTGTTTGTTCTTATATGAGCTTTGCAGCATCTGTAGTAGGGGTGGGGTAGATTATATGTTCAACTTTAAATGATGTGTTTTGTTGTTTGGTTGCAGGAGGTGTTTCGTGCAAATTGGAAGCTACTTTTGCACATACGAGGGTTTTAAAGAATCTCTAAAGCCACGTGCATTTCTTAGCACCGAGGTGATGGATGTGTTGATTGAGAAGTTCAACCACGAGGCTATGATTATCTGCAAGAATAGTGCACGCCATAAAAGAAGTTATGCATTCACGCATAACATTATGGTGAGCAAGATCTTGCTGCATAGTTTTTTCTGCTTTGTATTTATTTGCTTCGTATTGTGGTGAGCAAGATCTTGTTGTTACCCTCGATAACATGAAAAATTGGTTGCTGATCCAAAGATATTCAACACATCAACTTGTTTGGATGAGTTCAATGATCAGTGTGCAAAGTACAGGATCCTAAAGTGTGATATTGTGAGTTGTTTTTTCTTGCTACATGTATAGATACATGCTACATCCCGTTTAATCTAGTCTTTGTTTACATGCTTCGATATAGCTTTATTTCCCTACTGTGAGGAATGAGCACTGGGATGTACCTACTGTCAACATTATGATGAAACAATACCACATCTTTGATTCGATGAAGATGGACAAGGGGGCTGGTCTCTTGGATGAGCTTGCACGAAACTTGGTATGATGAAGCAAGACATGCTCATGCTATTTTGTGTAGCTTTCGTCTTTTCTTTTTTGCTTCATTTAATAACCAACCTTTTCTTGTTTGAATGGTGCAGTTTTTGAACTTCACCACTCTTGTTTATGCATCAAAGTTAGCACCTAAACTTGCTAAATACATGGAGCTATACCTTCTCAAGACTCCTGACCATCCGCAGCAAGTAACATTGTAAGTTTGCATCCTTTGCATCCTTAGCTTCTCCTTTTTCAGATGCTTCCATCATTAGTTTATTGCTCACATTTATCTTCTTGGTTGCTTCTTTTCTGCATTTTCCAGATTTGACTGTGGATTCTTTGGCATCCTCTTCATGGAGAATTTCAACGGCAAGGTCATGGCGGAATTTGACAACAACTACTGCCTGGATCTTCACAGGACTCTTGCAGCAGATCTCATTGAAGCAAGGGAGAACCAAGATTCAGTGGAGAAGCTCATGGAAGAGGAGTTGAACCCAAAGTAGATTAGCTTATGTAGTAGCAGTAATGTGATGGAAGCAAGTTGTTAGCTAATGGAAACTTTCTTTTGTAGTGCGATGTAACCGTGAATGATGGTTCGGTGTAATCGCATAACTATTTCTTCTGAAATTAATACAAATGTTAATGATAATTTGGTGTTGATGGTCCTCCTCCCTTTTTATTGTCCTGATTCTGCTACTCAAATACTAGAATCATTCATGTTTGTAGTATAAAGAACATATTTGCTACATTAGTAGTACATATTTGCTACAAACCAATATATTAACAGCTGCAACAGTGCATAAGAAATGCTACCTGTCATCCTACAGATTTTTTGCTCTGAAATTCAGGACACCACGTGCCAGCTTATTTTTTTTGTTTTTGCTACCTATGACACCAGATATGCTGCCAGAAACAATTGAAATTGTACCTATGAACTTGAGGTATTTTAAACAAAATTATGAATATCTGGACATAATTGTAGTTTTTCTACATTATAAGAGCAGAAATGCTAACATGGTTGAACTTTCTTACTCACAATGTAATAAAAATTTGCTGCCAAAAGATGATCCGGGAATGACAATATGGAGATCTTTTTCATGCTAATAAAATCTGAAAATTTGATACAACTCTTCACACATGTTGCTGCACACACACTCAATATGAAGTTTTACTATATGTATGGAAGCACTTTACAAGGCAACGGTGACTGTATGTATGGAACAAAAAATAGGTACTCAAAACTAGAGATTCAAATCTATCTTCGCAAAATTGCCCGACATCATAGCTTGGAATAAGACACATTGTTGCACTGTGTGACCCTCTTCATGGAAGTATGGGCACTTCTGCGCCCTTGGCTTCCGCTTGGTTGCTGCCTTCTTTGTCTTCTTATCCGTGGGATGTAGTTCGCCTTCTTGTGCTTTCTTCCTTCGTTTTGCATTCTTTTCATCCCGAATCTCAACCAGTTGCTTTCTTCTAACTGACTTTTCTTTTGGACGCCCCTTTGGCTTAACTCGTGATGGGTTCTTCAACATGCTACTGGGAACATCATCTGGAGCATCTTGCTGCTGCTGTGTGTGTCTGTAGGTTGTTGTTCACCTTGGTGTGCATGCAAGCCTTGTTCATGAGCCACAGAATTTTGGCCATCATTTTGCTGCGCATCATCCGGAGCACTCCTCATGGCATCAACAGCTTTTCTTGCTTCATCAATCATGGTTGACACAACACAATATGTTTCATTGTTGAAACATGCATCCGATGCCAAGTCAATAAACTTCCTGCACAATGAGTTGTATTTGAGAGTATTTGTGCCCGTCACACCAAATCTTGCTGCATTGGAACCAGGATCAGGGGCAGGTGTTGTTGCTACAGCAGACCAACATTGGAGCATGTATCGGTCTGGTATTCTCTGGATGTTCAATTGCACCATCACCCTGACGATGTGTTGGCATATCTGTCCACACATCTCAAATGAGTTGCAGCCACGCAAGTATATCCCCTCTTCAATGTTTGCTTCAACCTGATATGTCTTGAGATCGAATCCAGGGTTTGGTACAAGATCAAAACAAAGCATTTCTGCCTCTGCCCGGAGGGGATAAAACCTTGTTGATGCTTCTAGAATCTTCTAGAACCTACCAAAAACCTCCCTTGTGTATAATTCAAGGGCCTGCTTTTCAATGCTCCAACTGCAAGGAAAATAAGTTTCACACATTGTTAGGGAATGCTATCAAAGTTACCTGAAGCAAAAACACATTATGCAGCAACAAACACACTACTGAAGCAAAAACACACTTCTGAAGCAACAAACACACTACTGAAGCAAAAACACACTACTGAAGCAAACAAGACACTGTTGAGCAAAAACACATTTTCTGAAGCAAAAAACACACTACTGAAGCAACAACACATTACTAAAGCAAAAAAACATTATAGCACTCACCTGCCCCAAAGTGGCACTGTTGTCGTATCCATTGTAAAACCTGCATTGTCTTCACGATCAAGCATCGGGTTCTGGCACAAATCAAATTGCTGCACAAAGTTCCATATCGTGTCACTTGGCCGAACTAGTGTTTTGAAGTAGTTGTTTAGTCCTTCAGATCTGCCAGTTGTGCTAGTGAATGGGAAGAAACTTTTCTTGAAATATATAGGTGCCCATGTGTTCCTTGTTTTCCACATGTTTTACAGGTGAGTGTTCTCAGCCATCTCAAAGGTTTGCAGCATTGTCTTCTAGCAGACCTCGAACTCAGCAACCGTGTCAGTGCCATAGATACATGCATAGAATGCTTCTCTGAATGGATGACCTTCTCTCAAGTGAGGTCCGAGTTTCGTTCTTGCAAGACGCAGCACATGGAATAGGCAGCATTTGTGAACAGCATCAGGAAACACATTTTTGATCGCCCTGCCCATTGATTGGTCCTGATCAGTCATGATATGGTCAGGGCACAACCCATTTGCAGCTTTCTTCACTTGTTTGAAAACCCATTCAAAAGTTTCAATTGTTTCATCAGGAAGGAGATCACATCCCAAAACTATTGTGTGTGTGTGGTTGTTGATACCCACAAGCGGAGCAAATGGAAGGTTGTATTTGTTGGTGCAAAAGGTCGTGTCAAAGAACACACAGTCTTTGTACTTGGGGTATAGTGCCCTTCTCCTTTCATCAACCCAAAAGAGTGCCTGCACGGCGTTGTCCTTATCTACTTGCTTCTCAAAGAAGAACTGAGGGCATTCCGCCTTTCTCATCTCGAAGTATTCAATCGTCATGCTCAAATCATGCTCTAAAACTTCTTCTCGCAGCATTGTTCTAATGTTGGAAACATCACGCTTCACATACCCAAGGCATCTAGGATCACCCCCATGAACACTGCCAAGGCACCCATCATCTGTGATGTAGTTATGTTTTGCTCATGCAAGGTCTTTATTAGCTAGAAATCCTCTTCTGAAACTTTCCTGTGAGAACGATAATACCTACGCTTGCCAATTTGCTGCACCATTGGATGGGTATGCTCCTAGTTGAAAACTGTCACAGTCCACTTCCTGTCTCGCTTCCCAACAAGCATCTTTGCTTTACAACCAAGCCGCAACAATCTATTTCTTTGCCTTGAGTTAGTGACATCCTTCTTCAAACATGCTTGCTTGTTGCGAGGTTTCTGTGCAGAAGTGTTGCTTGCCGATTGTAGCATCTTATCTGTTAGCAGCAAGACCAGTTGTGCTGCAATGTTGTTTTGCTTCGTCAGCAGGATTCCCGGTGTGCACACACTCAAACACCCTGCTTAGAATAGTGTCCTTTGCTACTCCCCTTGCCATGCTGTATTTTGTATTTCCTATGTGTGTCCCAAAGCCAAGTTTGAAAGCGTAGTCATTATACACTTGCTGCGCCACGTCAAGGTCATCAAAGGTCATACCAACACAAGGAACAACTGGCTGAGAGCAAATCTCTTCCCCAGGATTTTCAACAGCAATGGAAGCATTGTCACTTGTTACACTTTGAGGCCCAGGTTGAAATTCTGTTCTTTGTTGTCTTTCATCATTGCTTTCTCCTGTGTCCGCAGCATAAGCTTCCGGAGGCTGGTTCAGGTCAAAACCTCCAAGCATACTATCAGCTACAAATCCCTGCAATTCAGAATAAGCTTCAGAGATGGAAAATCACAAGATAGCAAAATTCTACAAAATCAACGTATATTGTTGCTACCAAATTAACACAGCATATAAAACTGTTTTTAGTTTGCTTTATGAACCAATTCCTAAGTTTCTCCCATATGAGCAGCATGCTTTCTGAATCAATTGCTACAAGAATGAATTGCTCCCAGAATCAATTGCTACCATATTTGGTACATGCAGCAATATTAATTTATTAGCAAATCAACTAAATAATACAACAATATAGTTAATACTAATTTCTATACTATTTTTTTGCTAAAAGCTTTGCTACATTGATTTTGCTACTGAAGTTAGCTGCTGTAGTAAGTTGAAAGCAAAAATAGCTTCCATGGACTTCAAACCCTAGCTGCCATGGACTTCAAACCCTAGCATCAAAATCCTTACTGATGATGGAGCTGGGTGGTCAATCTCGCGGTCTTGATCGAAGAACACACCGGGATTATTGTACCGGCCGTGCAGCTGCTGCTGCAACTGAGCTTGGGCGCCGCCGCTCGCCGAATCGGATCCATGGCGCCTCCGTGCTACAGGGTTCAAAGAAGTGCTCGAGGCGACGATTGGCGGTGGATTGGCGTGGTGAGGATGTACATGGGTGGGGTACCGGATGGATGTGCGCAGGTGAGCCATGGGCGCCGCCGGGTTTTGCTGCAGTTGTCGCCGTGGTGCCGCCGTGCGCCGACCGGCGAGCAAAAGCCACGGGGGATGTGCAGGCTTGGTCCTGCTGTTGTTTTGCTACAATCGAAACGTTTTTTGCTTCTAAAGCTAACGCAGGATTATAAGGGCTGGCGGACAGGGTGAGTGAACGGCTACGATCAGGCCGATAGGACGGCTCCGAACCAAGACGATGATAACCCCTCATCGTCCGGGGACGCATAGCACGGTCTTAACCGTAGGGACAATAGACATGAAGAAGGGATAAACTGCCAATCCCGAGCTCGAGTCCAGTGAGAAGAAATGCATTATTGGTGGATGATCAACTGCCATCTTTAACCCATTTATTTCGACTCCGCGGCCGCATCTATCGACCTCATAAAGCTCGGGGTGACTCGTGTTGACAGCTTACCTACCCAAACAACCAAAAGCGAATGGCAAGCCCAGATCACATCCCAATGGAGCTCGAGGTCGACGCCAAGGCCGGCGCATCCTCCTCCACGGTCGCCGTGCACCACATGTTCGTCGTCGTCGTGGACGGCGTCGAGGCGGACATCCACGAGGGCACGCTCCACGGCAACCCCGGCAAGGTCACCATCACCAGCCCCGGCAACCTCTCCGCCGACGGGCTCCAGAGCGTCCTTGTGCGCGGCGGAGGAGGGGGCACCGTCGCGTTCGCCCTGTGCGGCGACGCCGCCGCCGAGGGCGTCCAGTCCGCGTCCTTCGTCCAGTGCGGCGCTGCTCGCGTCGACGGGGCGCGGGCGGTGTCCGTCTCGCGGTGCCGTTCCGTGGACGTGGAGCAGGCGGGGAAGGTGACGCTCGAGAGGTGCCGGGAGGCGCGGCTCCGGGGCGGCGGTCTGCTCCGCGCCATCCGCTGCAGGCAGGCCGACGTCGAGAGCTTCGGCGAGGCGCGCCTGGCGCGCTGTAGGCGGGCGCGGGCCGACTGGTGCGGTAGCGTGGAAGTCGAGATGTGCAGGGCCGTCGACGTCAGCCGCTGCGGCTCCGTCACCGGTGACCGGTGCCGCGTCGTCAACGTCGCCGCCTGTGGCAGCGTCGCGGTGACCCACGCCAAGGTCAGGATGCTGGAGGAAAAGCAGCTGCAATCTCAATCTCAGCAACCTCTGTCTCCGCATTCCAGTGACAGCGAATAAAAAGCAGCGCATCAGCAGCGGTGAGTTCTAACTACTTATTCGAGATGCCTGAAATTATTTGTTATTTGCATGATAATATTGCCAAAGTTTCTCGTAGAATTAACAATTTCTACTCTAGGGATTCGCCATAGTATCCTCTTTTCATTTATATCGTACTCAGCAGGGCTCTGTAAAAATCGTTTTAGGCTCTGTTTGGACTTTAGAAGTTGGGGCTCAAAAAATTGAATTGGCTCCAAGACCAAATCAGCCAAGGTATTGGAATGGGTTTCAATTTGAATACTGCTGTTTGGATGTACATGTAACTGGAACTTGGAATTCAAGAGTATAAACTAATTGAAATTCCTGTTTGGATGGACAATGTGTTGGACTGCACATTTTGAAGAGCACGAACATTATACTTTGCGATACATGTAGCAAAAATGAGTTCTTCATAAAATTGCGTATTATATATATATATACTACTTGTGTCTTATGATGAATCAAACCGTCGCTAACCATGGGTGTGCGATGAGCCTATAGTATGCACACAGTTTTCCGAACCATGTGCGAAGCTTCAAACGATCCAGGATTTAAAACCATTTGCGAACAACCAAGCCTTCATAAACCCGTTTTCGTGCTTAACCGTCGGCATGTTCTACAATCACAAATAGAGTATGTCAGTTTAGGATACGTGTTCATCTCACTTGCCACACGTTTATTTAGTCCAGACACATGGTTATTTTGAGCATCGCACACGGTTTAGTTGTGAACATGTTACATGTAGCAGTTGTACACCAACTGTACCCAAATCTCAACATTGCATGCAAATACATCAGTAGAACTGAATTTTATTTGATTGTACCACATGTATTTCAACATAGATTCAATTGATAACTATAAAAATGACTAAACAGAGAGATTTAGAAATAATTCTTGGTTATGTCGTTCTCGCCATGACATGTTTTGTTGGTCTAATCTTCCACACCGTATCTGGTAATAGTCCATTTGTTCAGAACCTTTAGTGTAATCTTATCGTTACCTTTATGATACTCTGGTAACACTTCATAGGACACTCTTAATGAAAAAAAGTGTTCTAAGCAGTGCTACAGAGCATCACAACAACGACGGTTATTCTCGATAGCCTGTGGACTAGAATGCTTCTCAACTCATTGTACATAGAAATAGGAAAGTGAATCAGTGACATGTTTCAAACAAATTAGATCAATTTTGGTGCCTACGCATAGATACTTATGTGTATCCTTAGAAGTTCATTTGCAAGGCCAAGGAAGACAAATTTCTATGCGGTGCTACTGAAGTATCATCCCTATTATAAGATGATGATTGCACACATAAGTAACCACATGAGATCCTGGTAGAAATAGATCATTCGAAACATAAACAAGCACATAAAGATGAAAATCATAGATCTTGCACACATAAGATCCAACAATGAAATCCAATCATACACAAAAGATCTAACAGTTCAATCCATATATACACAACATATCATATAGAACTAAAAACAAATCATGCCATAGAATATGTATAGGATACACACCGATCGAAACACAATATTCTAATGAATGCGGCTTGCTAACTTTGCTCAGGAATATAAAAATCGAACACACGATCCTAAAACAATATTCTAACAGATCAGGCTTTGCTAACTATGCTTACATGATAGATCCGTGCGACATATGAGTTAAATATGCATGGTAAGAATGTATACCTCCCCGGAGGTGAGAATGGTGGAGCTAGCTGGCGAGGACGAGCCGGCTTGAATGGCGTCATCGCTGGCGAGGTCATCTGCATTCCAGTGCGGCAAGGTTCTGCTGGATGCGGTCCCTCCTCTTCCTTATCCAAAGGAGGAGTGGCGGATGTTGACTAGTGAGACTGATGCGGTCCCTGCTGGTCCTTATATATCCTATATATAGGAAAAATGGTAGGGTTTGCTTCTACTGGGCCCTATTGGGTCCAAACAAGACACATGATTATAGTTGGGAAAACTATTTGTGATTGAGAACATCCAACACAATTTTTCCATAGATCACGGCGATAGAACAACATTGCAAACGTTCTACGGATGCTGAATCATGCGCCAAATTATACATGGAACATCTTCAGGAATCGAAGTTGCCGCGTCCTCGTCGTCCTCCAAATTGACTTCGCAGTCGTCGTCCTCGGTCGTCCAGCTGAAATACGAGGGGAAGGAGCCTCCATCGTGGTTTGATGGAGAGACGGGGTGCTCCTCGTCCCCAAACTCTAGAGCTTTCTCCTCCTTCACCTCAGGAGAGTACTGCTCATCACAGCGGCCCTTTGTTGGTGGGCCCTACTAGACGCAAGAAAGGCGAGCGATCTTCTTGCTGCGAGGCATATCAGACTATCTATTGTAGAGATGGTGTGTGCAAAAAGGGCACGGCGGGGCGACTCTTTATGGAGATTGTTCATTAAGCTGCATCGTCCTCAACATGGAGAAAGAAAATGTGATGCATGCGTCTTACAGAATTTGAGAAAAACACACTAAGATTTATAACTCGCCGTGTGAGAAAGTGCACAGAAAAAGAAACTCTCGGAACTCGAGGAAAGGTAGAAAATAAGAGGCACACGATTTTCTAGGAAACAAATCATGGGGAAAACTTCTCACCAAACGGTTATGTCCTTTCCCATCGTAAGTTGGCTTGAAGCCCTTCTTCTTCTTCCCAATAAAGTTTAGCTTCCACTTGCCAACCTGTGGCTTTCGAGGTCTCAGAAACCTGGCCGAGGACTCCAGTTGCTCCTTATCTTGCCCCCTGAGTACAAGGTCATTGATAGTGATCTTCAGAGTCTCCTTGCCATCGGGTTGCCGAATGATCACAACCTCTCGCACCTAGGCTGCCTCCAAGTTCTCATTGTTCTTGGGCCCACCAATAAGAACGTTAACTTTTTTTTTGCCGATTTGGCTATTTCAAGCCGAATAAGGGCTTTCTTCCCTTCTACCACGTTCATAGGGAATGGCTCATCCGTCGTTGATGGCCGATTGTATCTATCATTGGAAAACATTGCAGTCATTAGTGTTAGATAGATCTCAAACGTGACAGAGCCCAACGGCCTGTCACGCCCCTAATCGCGCCTTAATCGGGGGCGCCCAACCTTATCCATGGTTGGTGGGCCCCTGTCGCCAGCGCGTATATAAAGAGGTAGGGGGCGGACGCACACGGTACGAGGTTCACCGTGCGCCGCAGCCCCCCACCTACACACCCACCGATTAGGGTTTGCGCTAGGCCGACGGGAAGCTCCGCCGCCGCCACACTCAACCACCCACGCTCACGCCGTCGACCTTCTCCCATGGCCAATGACGGCGGATCCAGCTCTGGTGCTAGCTCCGGCATCCCCTCTGGCTCGTGTTTGTCGAGCCAGGGCGCAGGTAGTTCACTCCTCTCTCTCTCTCCCTCTCTGGTTCTCACCTAAATTGTGCAAAGGTAAAAGTACTACCGAATCCAGTCTAGCCTAGCCGATCCTAAGTAGAATCTATCAATGGTATCAGAGCAACTAGATCTAGACTTTTTTCGGTAGAAAAGAAAAGAATTCAACAGAAAAAACCCTAGATCTAACCCTAAGAGTGCGCCTTGCCCCTTTGGCCGCCCGCGGTTCCTCTCGATCCCGACGCATCGGCAAGCCGAGGTCGGGAAGAAGAACAAACCCCTAACGAGGCAAAGGAAAAGTCAAAGATATTCCCCAAGATCCCTAGATCTAAAGCCCCAAAGAAAGGAAAATCCCGAAGTGCTCCAAATCCCCAAAGCCCCTACTTAACAGAGAAAAATCAAGTCAAAAGAAAAGTGTTCACCGGCCGTTGCCGGCCATGGGTGTCGCCGCTGGGCCGCTTGACAGTGGTGTGCCCACCCTCGGGTGGACACACCATTGCCAAGGGGGGCAGGGGGCGCCATGCGTCCTCCACCATTCCATCTCTCCTTCGCGGGGTGGGGAAGTGGCTAGGACAGAGGGCAAGAAGGGGGAAGGGGGGCAACCGCGTGAGAGAGAGAGGGAGGGGCTCGCCGCCGGTGCCGTCGCCGGCGGGGCGGCCGCCTCGCCTCGCCCGCTCGCTTGCAAGCCAGAAGGTGTGTGCCCTAGGGGAGGTGCTGGCACGCTGGGAGAGGGAGGGGGCCGCCGGTGGTGCCGGGCGGCGCCGCCTCGCCTCGGACCAAGCGGCCACCGCCGCCAGAGAAAAGAGGAGCGGCTGGGAAGCACGCGGGGTGGACGCGGAGGGGAAAATGGCTTAGGGTTTTCCAGGGGGTGTGGGCTCGCCGTTTTGTCTCAGCGAGGGGCGCGGGGGGCCGTTAGATCTAGGGTAGGCCAATCGTGCGGTCAGGATTGAGTGGGGCGGGCAGTGCTGGCGGTAGCAGGCCGAGTGGGCCAACTGGCCAGGCCGTTGGGCGCCAGCGGGTCGCGGGGAGCGGCTAAGTGACGCGCGGGGGGCGGCGCGGTCAGGCAGGCCGCGTTGGGCCGTCGCAGGCCGCTGCCAGGTGAGAGGCTGCTGCTGTGTGCCGCGCCGCGCGCTGGGCTGTGCTGGGCTCCTGCTACTGTGACTGCTCTTCTCAGTTTCTATTTATTATTTTTTTACAGAAGCTGTTTTAATTGTTTTTTGCTTAGTTTTTTAAGCAATTTTTAAACAGTTTTCTCTAGTCATTTTATTTCAAGTATATTTTGACTAGAGAATGAAATAAAGGCAGAATTTTTCTTCAAAGTTCAAGGTTTTATGAATAAGGTATTAATTGTTTTCGTTGCAAATAGTTGATTCAAATTGCATGAATGCAATAAAAGTGTGTTAATTTTTGTTTTAAAAGATGTGACAAAGTAATAAATATGATTGTGTCCCATGTTATTAATTGACCAACGTTATTAATAAGCATGACCATGATCCTTTTCATTGAATATTAAATGTGTATTTAATTTTATTTCTACCCAACGGTGATGTAATTTTAAATGGCACAAATAATTGCATGCTTAATTTATACCAACGTTGGAATAATGCATACAGTTGTTTTGGTTATCTCACATCTTTTGTGATTTTCAGGAGGTCTCAACCTCATGAGCTGCTTGAAGGACATCCCACTGCTAAGGGGGGACAACTACTCCGAATGGAGGAAAAAGGTTGGTCTAGCGTTTGTATGCGCCGAAGTGGACTGGGTGGTTGACACCAAGCAACCAGTCAAGCATGCTGACCCTGTGAGGGGAGATGCTGAGGAAAGTGCTGCATTTGAAAAAAGAAAGAGGGATCATGCTCCTTTGGAGCTGGCCTACTCGATAGACAATCAAAAGTGGGTGAACGCCAATAAGAAATGTTTGGCTTTTGTAAAGAACACAATTGAGAACGCTATAGTGGGCTCAATTGGAGAGTGTGCCTCCGTGGGAGAATACCTTGCAAAGATAAAGAGCCAGTTTACTGGCTCTTCAAAGATGTATGCAACCCAGCTGTTAAAACAGCTAGTGACAGAAAAGTACACGGGAGGGCCACATGGCATAAGAAAACACATCTTGAGGATGTCAAACATGGCGGCCAAGCTGAAGCCCATGGATGAGAACCTCAAGCTAAAGCCTGCACTTCTGGTGCACCTGGTCATGGCCTCTCTTCCACAGCCATTCGAGAACTTCGTAATCAACTATAACATGTCCCCTGAAAAGTGGGACATTGAAAAGACCATAGGGATGTGCTCCCAAGAGGAAGAAAGGCTAAAGTCTCTT
Organism: Avena atlantica; assembly: GCA_910589765.1. NCBI lineage: Eukaryota > Viridiplantae > Streptophyta > Magnoliopsida > Poales > Poaceae > Avena > Avena atlantica. The sequence continues at coordinate 307,568,963 of OU342736.1, forward strand.
CACGGTGGTTCCTTGAACTACGTGAAGGACAATAGGAAGAGGAACTTCACCAACAGTAACCATGGTGGCTCACCTTCCAAGCCACATGGCAAGGGCCCACACCAGCACCAGCACCAGTACCAGCAGTCCGCCCCTGGGGAAAAAGACCAGTGCCACCACTGCAAAAAGGTTGGCCACTACAAGAAGGATTGTCCAGTATGGCTGAAGTACATAATGGCCAAAAACGGTAAAGATATAGTCTCTTCTGTTAATGAATCTCTGTATGAAAAGTTTTCTAGATCTACTTGGTGGATTGACTCTGGTGCAACTGTTCATGTTGCCAACTCTTTACAGGGGTTCCATTCGACAAGGATTTTGCCAAAAAGAGAAAGACTCATTGAAGTGGCGAATGGGATTGAAGCAGAAGTGGAGGCTGTTGGCGACATTCCTCTGGAGCTGGCTGATGGCTCTTCTCTTTTGCTTAAGGATGTTCTTTTTGTTCCTTCCATTCATAGAAATTTAATAAGTGTATCGTGCTTGGACAAAGATTCGTATGAGTGCTATTTTGGACATGGCAAATGTGCCATTTGGTTGAAAGATACTTGTGTGGGTGTTGCTACACTACATGACAAGCTTTATTTATTATCTTTGCATGAGAAACTATTTTCTTTGTGTGATGTGAATGAACAAGTTCCCTTGTCGAACAAAGAACAAAAGAAAAGAAAGCGAACTCTTGACTCGTCGAAGTTATGGCACTGCAGATTAGGCCATATTTTGAGGGGAAGAATAGAAAGCCTCGTTAAAAATGACATTCTTCCTCCGTTAGAGTTCTCAGACATAGAACAATGCATAGATTGCATTAAAGGAAAGTATGTCAAACAAATTAAAAAGGGTGCAAACCGAAGTATAGCTACACTAGAAATAATCCACACTGATATTTGTGGACAATTTCCGGTGAAAAGTGTGGATGGCTATGATTCATTCATAACATTCACGGATGATCACTCCCGATATGGTTATATTTATCCAATTAAAGAAAGATCTGAAGCATTGGATAAATTTAAAATTTTCAAAGCTGAAGTAGAAAATCAGCATGATAAAAGAATTAAGATAGTTCGGTCCGATCGTGGGGGGGAGTACTACGGTCGGCATACTCCATATGGTCAAGTACCAGGACCCTTTGCAAGGTTCCTGCAGGAAAATGAAATAGTCGCCCAGTATTCTATGTCGGGCGAACCTCAGCAAAACGGAGTAGCTGAAAGGCGTAACCGTAGCATTATGGATATGGTGCGCAACATGATGAGATATTCCACCCTCCCATTGGGATTATGGATGGAGGCGCTTAAAACCGCCATTCACATTCTCAACAGAGTACTAAGTAAGACGGTGCCCAAAAAACCGTATGAATTGTGGATAGGCAGAGTCACCTCTCTGCACCACTTGAGGGTCTGGGGGAGACCAGCTGAGGCAAAAGTTTTCAATCCAAACATTGCAAAGTTAGACCCTAAAACAGTATCTTGCCACTTCATTGGCTATCCAGATAAGTCAAAAGGCTATCGTTTCTACTGTCCTGACAGATACACAAAGTTTGTAGAAACAAGACATGCAGTCTTCTTGGAGGACGAATTGATGAGGGGGAGCACGGTAGCTCGGAAAATTTATCTAGAGGAGAAGAGGGTGCATGCACCTAATCTGATGACTCAGGAGCCATTTTTTTTGCTACCTGTTGTGCCACCATCTACAACCCCTGAGGTTGTGGTGTCGGCACCTATTGTGACTCCACACGTGATAACAATGGGCGAAAGTTCGGAACCTGTCCATCAGGAGCCACGTGAACCCACTGTTGAGCACGAAAGGGAGCCAGAACAGCCACATACTGAAAATGTGCCTGAACCCGAGGCAAGAAATGAGCAAGAGTCTGATGAACTCAGAAGGTCTAAAAGAGAACGAAGACCAGCCATTTCCAAAGAAATCTACAACATAGTTCATATGGAGGGCGATCCTACCTCATATGAAGAAGCCATGAGTAGCCCTCACTCAGCCAAGTGGGTGGAGGCAATGGAAGATGAAATGAAATCAATGAGTTCCAACAATGTTTGGGACTTAGAGGAAATTCCTAAAGGAGCCAAAACAGTAGGATGCAAATGGGTCTACAAAACAAAGTATGACTCCAATGGGGATGTAGAAAAGTATAAAGCTAGACTTGTGGCAAAAGGATTTACGCAAAGAGAAGGCGTAGATTACAATGAGACTTTTTCTCCGGTCTCGTGTAAGGACTCCTTCAGAATCATCATGGCACTAGTTGCACATTTTGATTTAGAGCTGCATCAAATGGATGTTAAGACGACATTTCTAAATGGAGATTTAGAAGAAAATGTTTACATGAAACAACCTAAGGGTTTTTTCATGGAGGGGAAGGAACATATGGGATGCCGCCTAAAGAAATCCATTTATGGGTTAAAGCAAGCCTCTAGGCAGTGGTATTTAAAGTTTAATGATACAATTAAAAGATTTGGATTCAAGGAAAATGTTGAGGACAACTGCATTTATGCAAAGTTCAAAAGTGGGAAATATATTTTCCTAATTCTGTATGTGGATGACATCTTGCTTGCCAGCAGTGATGTTAGTCTACTAATAGAGACAAAGAAGTTCTTGTCATCAAATTTTGACATGAAAGACCTTGGTGAAGCTTCTTATGTTTTGGGCATAGAAATTCACCGAGATAGAAAGAATGGAGTGTTAGGATTGTCGCAGAAAGCGTATTGTGAAAAGATTTTAAAGAAATACAATATGCATGCGAGTAATGCAACACCTGCTCCCATAGTCAAGGGCGATAGTTTTGGGAAATCCCAATGTCCAAAGAATCAATATGAGATCGATCAAATGAAGTCAGTACCATATGCTTCGGCTGTTGGAAGCTTACAGTATGCACAAGTGTGCACTCGCCCTGACTTAGCTTTTATTACCGGGGTACTCGGTAGATATCAAGAGAATCCAGGCATAGAGCACTGGAAGATGGTAAAGAAAGCTTTACGTTATGTGCAAGACACAAAAGACCTCATGCTAACATATAAAAGATCTGATTCCCTAGAGATAAAAGGGTATTCAGATGCAGATTTTGCGGGAGATAAAGACGACAGAAATTCCACGACAGGATATGTCTTTACTCTCGCAGGAGGCGCTATTTCGTGGAGAAGCGCCAAACAGTCGATAGTTGCATCATCTACGATGTATGCAGAATTTATAGCATGTTATGAGGCCATGGGACAGGCGTTATGGTTAAAGAAATTTTTACCCGACTTGAAAGTGGTTGACTGCATCAGCAGGCCACTAAAGATGTACTGTGACAACGAGCCCGCAGTATTCTATGCTCACAACAACAAGTCGAGTAACGCTACAAAGTCTATAGATATAAAGTATTATGTTGTGAAGGACAAAGTCCAGGATCAAACTATAAGACTCGAGCATATAAGGACGAAGGATATGCTTGCGGATCCGCTAACGAAAGGCTTACCACCCAATGTGTTCAAGGAACACATAGTCGGCATGGGTTTAATGGAAAGCCTATGATTCCTGGACTACTGAGGCCCAAAAGTAACAGGATTTGTTTCAAAACATAAAGGTATATAGTTGCTGTCTGATTCTATCGGCAATTGAGCTGAGACGATGAAACATGCTCTATGTATCGATCTGTGATGAAATAAGTAAAGTACAAAGTTAAAAGTAAAGTCGAGATCTAGGGGGAGAATGTTAGATAGATCTCAAACGTGACAGAGCCCAATGGCCTGTCACGCCCCTAATCGCGCCCTAATCGGGGGCGCCCAACCTTATCCATGGTTGGTGGGCCCCTGTCGCCAGCGCATATATAAAGAGGTGGGGGGCCGGACGCACACGGTACGAGGTTCACCGTGCGCCGCAGCCCCCCACCTACACACCCACCGATTAGGGTTTGCGCTAGGCCGACGGGAAGCTCCGCCGCCGCCACACTCAACCACCCACGCTCACGCCGTCGACCTTCTCCCATGGCCAATGACGACGGATCCAGCTCTGGTGCTAGCTCCGGCATCCCCTCTGGCTCGTGTTTGTCGAGCCAGGGCGCAGGTAGTTCACTCCTCTCTCTCTCCCTTTCTGGTTCTCACCTAAATCGTGCAAAGATAAAAGTACTACCGAATCCAGTCTAGCCTAGCCGATCCTAAGTAGAATCTATCAATTAGTGCTATGATAATAAACGTTATGATAGTTACAGTACATGCGGCATCTCATTCCATTGGTAGGTGGCATAACATATGATCGATCCGAATAACTTTATCCTTCAATAAAGTATTGATTTTTTTTTTGCATCTGCATACATCAAAACTGCATTCGAATTCATTTTCCCGATCCCTTTTGATCAGCTTCAAATCCTCGCATACATGCGGTTTAGACTTAGTCGGCCATATAAATTCGGCCATGTAAAGTTCCAACTCTTCTATTGAGTCATTATCTTCAAGATTACTCACGTGACTATTTCAGCTTCTACCTGAACAACAAGAATCCTTCATCTCGTTTGCCTGGCTTTCATAAACCAGAGCCCTTTGTAACACCACCCTGATCATGATGTACTCAAAACCCTCTAGTTTTTCTTTCAAATGGGATCTCAGGCCATTGAGTACCAGATCAACCATGTCTCTATCGGTCGTCATTAACTTATAACAACAGTTTTTTTTATCCCTGAACCTCTTGACATAGTCAGACACCGACTCGTTGTGTTTTTATTTACTCGATGTTAGATGTGACAATTTTAACTCACTTTCACCTATATAGAAGTGTTCATGGAATTTATTTTCTAGGTGATACCAAGGGAGGACATTACCCAGACCAAACGATGAAAACCAGGAAAAAGCACACTGCCGGTCAACGATAAAGGAAACAAACGGATCTTAAGGGCATTGCTATTGCTAGCTTCTCCCATCTGGGCTAGATATTGGCTAATGTGTTTCCAGATAGTTCTGCGATCTGTTCCACTAAGCTTGATAAACTCGGGAACCCTAAAGCTTACGGGTACGGTACGTTGTCAAAGTAATCCAGGTAAGTTTTTGGTAAAGGACATGAGCAGGTTTTGGTTCAATGCCGAATTTCTCATACAACATCTTATGTATTTCTGTCCTAAACTTTTCGAATCCCGGATCGAAATCCGAGGAAGACTTCTACGGCTGATCTAGAACAGAGGATCTTGGCATGATAGCAGCGTTTTGGATCGGGGTGGTATTCGGAACTGGAGGGTAAATATGTGCTTTGAGTCTAGCCGAGTAGGTTAAAGTTGCTATTGGTTCTAGAGAGTAAACCGACAGCTGACTAGAGTTTGGGTTTGGACTTGCAGGATAAACCGATGATCCAGAGTTTGAGCCCGATGCGCTAGCGGTGTTTTTCTTGGTATTGACATACTCGAAGGAAGCATTAAGGATCTGCTGATTTGACTTGCTAATGCGTAGATATATGGCGGCTAACTGATCATCTGATAAAACTTTAAAACTTATAGTTGAGTCGTTGACGAGAGGTATGAATCAGGCGCCAGTTGATACGATGTTGCCTGAGAAATCCTTCTTGAAGGTTCCTAGGAAATCCTACTGATCTTCCTCTTCCTTCTTCTCTTGGAGCTATTAGATTTCGTCCAAGAGTTCCTTCTCTTTCTTTTTCTGAAGCTCTTCGACCCGCTCAATACGTTGAGCCCTCATGGCTCCAAGGTTTTGTGTTGATTGTCCGACAACTCATCATACACGGGCCTTATGATGTTATGTTTATCGATCTTGCTTGGCTGAGGGATAGTAGGCTTGGTCATTTCTTTCCAATCTATGTCGGTCCTTAGCGGAGTCGCCAAAAAGTGTGTTGCACTTTAAACGGGGCCCCACACTCTGTGGATCCTCTTAGTCAGATGACTAGACTCATTAATACGTTTGATCGGATAACATGTAAGGTCTTACTCAGATGGGTAGGAGAGCAAGGGTGATGCACCTTAATGCATTCCTAGGTGGCTAATCTTACAACACGATACGCAAGACAGTAAGTCGGCGCACTTTGGACCATAAACCCTGATTTCTCGAGAGGGACCCCGTCTGAGATTCCAGCGAATATTGGCTGAGTTAGTCGGCCTAACCGTCCTAACTCAATTGTCGATCCTTTGGAAGCGTAAAGTCACCAAAGAAAAGAAAGCAGAGACAAGGGTTATGTAGCCAAAAATATTGCGAAAAATTAGTACGACATGTAGATTGTGTTGATTTGTCGATTGTGTGAGGTCAATCGACCGTCACCCAATATATATGGGGCGACTGGTCTTTTCATGCAAGTTTAGGACACCATTACATGAGTACATTGCATACTCCTTAGTACAAAAGTAACTCTAAACTAGACAACTAACGCCGGTGTCGTACTTGATCCAGTCTCTAAGCGTCCGACCAACTCTTCTTAGACTCTCTTTCCTTTCGTGTTGGCGTAGTTATCTTGGTCTTCAAGCTTTCTTGCCTGTTAAGTCATGGTCTTGGGAGTGAATCCACCGGTTTTCAGAATGTTCTTTCGTAGTAGATCCCTACTGATGTAATTCACTTTGGGCTGTCTTCCAATAACCGACTTAGAGCTGACTATCAATATTTGGTTTATAGCTAGACCTTGGGAAATCGGCAAAATGCGTTCATCTGCTTCTCACCTCCTCCAGCTTTCACCGTTGTAATTTTAATCGGCCCAAAATGACCGCTAACAATCATGTATCAATGTATTTTATGGCTGATACTAACCTGGAAATTTTTACTAAAATCATCAGAAAACTCTTTTGGGAAGGTTCCAATAATAAAAGAAAGTATTATATGGTCAAGTGGTCTATTATATGTAGGCCCAAGAAGAAAAGTGTTGGGCATAAAAAACCTAAAACTGGTTAATATTTGTCTCGTGTGCAAGTAGTGGTGGAAGTTAGAATCCACTATAAGAAATATGCTCTCTAGTGACCTTTTCTTAACGACTATGGATTGTTTGGTCATAAATCTATGACCATTCTGAACCAGCTAGTCGTAAGGCATTTGCGAAGGTCCAAACCTTGAAAAATTATGACCAATTTTATCAATAAAGTCATAGTTTTCTAACACGAAATGGTCATAGATAGATAACACCGGTTGAGATCCTTGAATAAAGATGAGATGCTACGAGGGCCGTTGGATGCTAGAAGAATAGACTGAACGAGATTGCGATCCAGGTCCGTTTTGGTGCGGATCGATGACATGGCATCATGGCCTCTGCTCCCGGAACACAGACACCGCTGCCACGCCACGTAGGACCCGACCCAGTCCTCCAAATCCTAATCTCCACTTATTCGTCTCTCTCTCATAGACGCCGCCGGTCTCAGATGCGAAGCACCCATATTCCCATCCGCCAACGCTGCTCCCGCCCCATGCCGGTCGCCGCAGCGCCGCTGTCTGCGGCTGTTCTTCCAGCCCACTGCCCCGATGCTCCGATACCCCTTTCGCGCACCCTCCATCGGCTGCCTCCCGATCACCTCAATGCGCAACACCTAGATCCCTAGCACCGCCGCATCCCTCCATATCCCCCTCCATGTTTCCTCTGCCTCCTGCACTGGTATTCCTCCTCCTAGTCCCCTTCTCTCTGATCCAGAAGAGCCATGGCCCTGACCCCAGCAACTACGGCGACACGTCAGGCTTCCTCCCTTCCGAAAGAAGGCAGGACAAGATCCCATGGCGTCACGGCATGCTCGTCTCGCCGACGTTGCGCGCGCATGCGGAGGATGGCCTGCGGACTACTATGACGCGACGAACCACCATCCGCCGCCATGACAAAATGCGCGGCCACAGTTGCTGCATGCAGGCCCCCGCCTAGCGAACAGGCCCCGCTGGTGAGACACATCTCTCCTCTCCTCTACTCTCCTATCATTCAGAAGATGTGCTGCAACCACTACTTCATTCAGAAGATGTGTATGTTCTTGCTTTGGTGTTATTTTTAGTGTCACGTTTCTTCTGATTTTTTCTTTGCACAAACCTATTCCTGAACAATTGAGAACTTGAGTTTGAGTGCATGCTTCCACTTTACTTTAACTAGAAACTTGTCGAACTAAAATAACTAAACAAATACTATAGATGGAAACCTATTCCTGAACTGAAATAACTAGATTTTATTATCCACACTCGCATGCTTAAATACTAGAGGAGATTCCCCATTTTTATTATTACAATATAGACTTTATTATCCACACCCACTGTTTTTCTATTGCAATACAGACACCGGCGGACACAAGGCCCCTGTTACCCGGTGCTTGCCCGGGCTTCGCCCCCGCACGCTTGAGTGAGACGCTATACAGGAAGGAAACCGTCTATTATCGATGGCCAAAATCGCTGTGATTTGTTCGGCTGTGCCTGTGCGCGCGTGGTGCCATCAATTGAGCATTGAGGCATTGCGCAAGGAGCCCATCAGGCCAGCCACGGTTCACCTCACCTTTAGCAGAATTTTGGTAGCGCATGGGTATCTCTAGGTCTGTTCTTCTTCAGTTTTGTCGTCTCCCTTGTCTTACCAGCAAGTACAAATCTCTAGCTCTTTCTTTCTTGTCTTCCTCTTTTGAGTTCAACTAGATGGATGGTTTGTGTCGATCACTTTTGCTCCTGTTCTGTCTGGTAGTTATCTGAATGCTTGTTTAGTTCCGTTCATATACACATAATTTCCCAACTTCTGATGCTTGGTATACACTTGATTGACCAACTTCTGCTTAGTAATTGGTATACACATGTCTAGATACCTCTGAAAGAACGAGCCTACTTGTACCAATTAATTTTTGTTTTAGTGTTTATTACATGACAAAGTCATTGTGTGATTACAGAGTGGTAATCTTTGCATGAGTTCTTTGTTGATTGATTTTTTTTGGGTGGGACGTTTTTCTTGCTGCAGGTCTTTCGAATAAAACATAAGATTCATGTACCAGTTTAGTTTGTGTTTGTTTAACAACTTCGTTTTTTGATGCTTTATTATCTGGATAAGTCTAATGTGATTTAGTTAGTTGTATATATAGAAACCGCATGTAATCCATCTGCTTGTGATCTACTTATATGGTTCACTGGTAAGTAATTATAATCTATGTTGGTACTTTCAATAATCATGAGGAACCCATGATGCCATGTGCACAAAGTAATCTGATATTGTTAAAACACATGCTTACACTACTTAAATGGTGTTTTCCTATGACACCTTGCTATTCCAGTGTTGGTGGTGCCCTCCAATGGTGTTCTGGTGGTGTTGGTGCCCTCCCGTGGTGTTCCGGCGGTGTCAAAAATTTGGTGGAGAAGGGCTATAGCTCATGATACTATGAACCAGTTATCTTTCTTAATGCATCTAGTGCTTTAATGTTGTTTTTATATCATGTCCATGTATGCATGGTTGTAGCAAGAAATAAGGGGTGATAACTTTGATAAGTGTGAAATAATCGCACCCATTTTATATCCTTTGGTGCAAAAGTGTTGTTATTATCTGTTCTTATTTGCATGAAGGCATTAATTTGTTTATTACGGTTGTGTTTATGCTAGAATAAATAATGCATCCACTCTAGATGTTTAATAACCTAGAGCCAGTATCTATGCCATCTCTTTTTATTTGATTATCACAAAGTCAGGTATGCATGGGTTCGTCTTTTATTTTCATGTGTTGTTTTTAGGATGTTCCTGACTAAACAATGAGAATAAAGTAAAGCTCCATGCTTGCATTAGTTTAGTCAGACCATATCAATCTTGATTTTTCCCCTTAAAATATTCTCTTGAGTATTATCAAGTAGTATTAATATGCATGACCATGACCATTTGAGAAGTAAATATTATATTATAGTAACATACTTTCTGGTTCGAGTGTATTTGAGAAATAAATATTATTCTAGTAACATACCTTCTTCTTCTTGAGGTTTGTTTAGTTAACAACTTGGTGCCTTTCATTAAATAAGATAGTTGCGGGTTATGTATGTATTTATGTGAGTCTATTTATTTCCAAAACCTTCTCATATCCCTCATTGATAATTATTCTCTCACCTACAGTTTCCATGAGATCATGATGCGTCATGTGGCCACCTAATTATGCCTTGATTTCCTTCTGGTAGTGCCATGTCTTGATGTTGCACACCCTGCACCCCCACGGATGAAGGCGGCCGTCGCGGCCCACCAGCTGCATGAGCACCTCCTCGAGGCCCACGTCGTTTGCCTCCGCGTCGCCACCCCTGTCGACCATCTCCCTCGCATCGACGCTCAGGTCGCGGCCCGCCTGCCCCCGCTCGACACTGTCGGTCGGGTCCTCAGACCCTCCGAGGGCGAGGAGATCGACCTCTTCATGGTATCTATATGGATCTCACGCCTCTCCTCCTTTCTGTTCTGCTCTACGACTGGGTGCTGTAGAAGTTTGCTAGGGTCTACGGATGCTTGTTCGGTTTGAATGGATAGATAGAGAGAGAATGGGATATTTTTTTCTTAGTATGGGCATTATCTTATGTTGTTTAGTAATTTTCACCATGATGCTTTGTCAGAGAATAATGGTCTAAATTTCAAACCTTTCTCGTATTGCAACAAGTCTGGAACTGCCAGACCTATTCTAAATGCTAGATAAAATAGATTTTGTTTTATGCCTAAGCTGCTTAGGCGTGTTGTTTGCCTGTTAGTCACTATCATCAGATTAATTCATGTATCCTGTGATGTGGGGGCTAAGGCTTGTTAAATGGTTAGCGCTAGTGCTATACTTGTTTCTATATAATCACACTTGTATAGCTACCCCTACTGAAAAAAGAACTGTTCAACAGCAATACTATAGGTTTGTCGCCGCTCTGTACCCGCTATCCCATCCACGCTGCTGCCGCTCTGTACCCGCTGCAAGCCAACCATGTTAAATCAATAGCTACTTATCTTCGTGAACTTTATAGCCAACAATTGAACTAGGGATAGATGAATTGCAAAATCTAACTACTAAATAAGCTTGTCCTCCTTGACAAAATGTCGAATTTTGTATTGTTACCACTTCTGATATGTTCACAATGAATCTGGATTGCTCAAATGCTGATGTGCTAAGCTGTTCATCCTAATCGTTATATAGCAACCATACCATGCATCGTTTTGTAAGTTGTTCATCCTAAGTTGTGCATATTCTCTCGACACTTATTGTATGTCAGTGCTTTGGTTCCTACTAGTATTATTTGATTGGTTATTTAGCTTTTCATCATAGGCTTCCTCAGGGAAAAAACTTGTGTATATTAATGGAACAGCGTATCCTTCTGTTTAGCAGATTCATTATCATTGTTATTTTTGTTCATGTGTGAGATGAATCTTGGTTGTTTTAGTGTCTTGAAGTAAATTACTGTATTATCTGGATTTGTGTCTTCTCGCTGTAATTAAACTTTACACTTCATTTTTTTAACAGGATCGTATCGAGGGATCTGATGTTGGTGTACATAGTTGCTGCCTGGATGTTATGAGTTAGCTAGGATATGTTGCTGAATGTTTAGTGTTCTTTGGAGGAGTTGTGAACTATGTCCTCATTGTATTGTGAACTATGTCCTAATTCATAAACCAAGAATACTAGAAGGTTATACTTTTGTAGATGTTTATATTACTGCGTGTTGTGAACCGTGACCTGATTGTACTAGATGTTCTAATTTTGGTTGCCATTGTGAAAAAGAATGTGATTTTGGCCCAGTTTATGAATTACTGATTATTTATTGCCTGGAACATTAGAGATGAAGCATATCCTAATTGAGGTCTAAAATGGTCACGGCCCAAAAATGGCCAAACGGGACCCATGATAGTGGGGCCATCTAACTACTGGGCCCAACTTTTAAAAATATAAAATGGACAAAAAAAATTAAAATATAAAATGCACAAAAAAATGTTGGGCCAAAAAGTGCCATGGCTGGAAAATATATGGGCTGAATTTTTAGGCTTGGCATACTAAATAACTTGGATGAATTCGATATACAAGCATTGCCATGTAGGATTATCTTACGTGGACATGCTAGATAGTCAGTGACCAAACCATCTATATTGGTCATATTTGTCTATGACCAATACACAAGAAAGGTCTTTATTGTCCGTCAGTGCCTCTCAGCTTTTGACCATCTGTTTTTGGTCATAAGGTCATAAATGGAGAACAATGACCATCTAGTGACCATATGGAGGGTCAAAAATTGCCATATTTCTTGTAGTGATCCGAGGATGGACTCTGTTAGAGATTTGTAAGAGCCAAATATGGTATATCTCATGGTATATGGAGGATTAAAGTGAAACAAAGTGATTCTGCTGTATGGAAAGACTTGGTGAAACTCAAACAAATATATCTAGCTAGTAGTAAAATGGAGCTAGGAGGAGGAAGAGAAATAGAATTCTGGCATGATCAGTGGATTGAGAATTTCTCCCTTTGTGATAGGTTTTCGGAACAGTGGTATGGGGCAGGAAATCCCTGTGAATACTTAACAAACGTATTTTTAGTGGTTTTCTGAAAATGCAACAAAACAAGGAGCAAGTAACAAAAGTAACGAACAAACGGAGCAAGTGTCCCAATCCTTTCTTAGAAAAGGACAAGCCGGTGGAAATACTTATAAGGACCAAACGTTCTCGAGGACACATGGGAATTCTTTCAAGTGCTTTCGCTTCAAATAGCTGAGTACTCTTCTATGGTGTTTATAAGTGTTGTGTGGGTGAACCTGTGCTAACATACCGCCATTCCTAGGACTAATACATATTTTTTATTAAATCCCCTACAAACATCCGTAACTACAGGAAAGTAATTAAGATATAAATCTAACCACAACCTTAAACTCTGAGATCCTGCGCTCCCTTGTGCAAAGGTGTCCTAACGGGGGTTCAGGTTTCTATCACTCCGGCAACCCCACGATTAGTATCCAAATACACAATGCATTCCCCTAGGCCCATAAATGGTGAAGTGTCATGTAGTCGACGTTCACATGACACCACTAGAAGAATAGCACCACAACTTAAATACTAAACCATTGGATAATCACTCATCACAGATTCACTACTAAAAACATGACTTCTCCCATGTCCTCAAGAACTAAATGAACTACTCACAAGACATCATATGGATAAATATCAAATATGATATGATAATGGATAACAATATGAACATAAACAATAATCCAATGGTTCCACTCACAAGCATCAACTACAATAGTAATCAACACCGAGAAAGTTTCCCCTAAGAACTAAAGCAATATCCAACACAATTGTTACAGCGGGACGGAGTGGTGATGATGGTGCTGGTGGAGATGATGGTGTGGATGATGATGATGATGATGATCCCGATGAAGCCTAGCTTGATGATGGTGTTGATCGCGACGGTCTCTCCTCTCTTGGAAGGAATTCCCCCGGCAAAAATCTGTATGCCGGAGAGATCTTTCTCTCTCGGTGTTTTCCGCCCCCTAGAGACAGACGAAATCTATCTGTGGTCGCCCCCCGAGCCTTAGTATTTCGAAGGGAAGATATAGGCGAAGGGGTGGAGTCGGAGGCCGGGCAGGTGGGACACACCTGTCCTAGGCGTGGGGTCAGGTGGGCCCGCGCCTAGGGGGGTGTGGGCCCCCTGAGGCCCCTCTTCGTCCCTCCTTCTGGCTTCCTTCGTCTTCTGGTAAAATAATATGTTTCCATATTTTTTTTGGTATTTTTATGATCTTTGCGAAATTGCATCGAAACGCCTTTTTTCCATCGAAATCCAGACTCCAGCAGTCCATCCTCCAAGAATCATCCAAAATGCATAAATAGATGAAAAGCCATAAGTAATACCTCATAATAAGACAAATATCAATGAATAGAGGTAAATTATGATATAGAATGGTGATGCAAATTGGGCGTATCAACTCCCCCAAGTTTAGACTTCGCTTGTCCCCAAGCAAATACTGAGCTCAGTAAACATGTCCACATGTTTCGATAAAAGAATACGAACAAGAAACATTACACTTACCATTACACAACTCATAGAAGAAAGCAACTTACCATTATATAACTTAGCTTGCAACCAAATACAACAGTCACAATAGAGATGCATAAAGATAAATCATAATTGGAATTGACAAACTTGTTCTTGGTCAGAGAACACCTGGAAAACAGTTTCACAAAAGCTTTTTGTAGAAGTTTCAAAACAAGAGCACACTTTGCTCAAAAATGTTTTTCATAAGTGAAGGCTTTCAAAGTAATACTCAATAGATAAGATTTTGTGCAAACAATAAAGATAAATAACATGATTGAATAAATCACCATATGAATGCTTGAAACACAACAACTCAAATGCTTGCTGGATATGGAGAGGAAGTAGGTTTACTGACTCATCTTGGAAGTGGGAGAAAGGTCCCTTCTTAGAGGGTAGCAGGGATTACAAGTCATAAAGAGCTTCCAAAATATTATGGTACTTACTAGCTTTGAGCCCTCATTGCCCCTATCATAAGCATCTTGAGATGGTTAAGGTTAAAGTGAACAAAGATGGAGTATATGCTTGACGAAATATAAGTTGGCAATCTCATGTCCATTGAATATGGGGGCCACTCCTCATGCATACTCAACTTTTAGGCCCAGGCAAGTTTTTGTCATTGTAAATACTAGCATATCATCGAGAATCGCCAATGATGTACCCCTTGCACATGGTACATGAGGTTTCCCATAACAAAAATGACAAGGCAAGCAAACAATGAGCATCTCAACGATCTTTTTAATTACTATATGTATAGCTTTTAATTGAGGATAATTCATAGATGACTCGTTATAGTGATGCTGCAAGGTTTCACCATGATTAAGAATGGTTTAGGCTAGCGGCCCAGGCGTTTCACTATACTACAAGAAGTCTGCTTACTAGTGACATTTTCTTAACGACCATTGATTTTTGGTCATATATATATGACCATTCTGTACCAACTAGTCGTAAGGCATTTGGGTGAAGCCAAAGCTTAAAAAATTACGACCAATTTTGTTAAGAAGGTTGTATTTTGCAAGCACGAAATGGTCATAGATAAATATCACTCATTTAAAGCATTTTATCTAGCCGATTATGACCAATTCAAGATGGTCGTAATGTATAATAATAATAATAATATATTTGCATATACAAAAATAATGATTGAAACGCCACCTAAGCAATTCGCCTAGCTGTTATGTGAAACACACCAAACTAATATACAGACACAATAAAAGAGAGCTGGGACTCAAACCCACGACCTACTTCTGCTATACGCCCCCAACCACACGGGCACATTTGTGTTTATAAAATAACACGTAGTTCCAGCTACTACTAGTATTGCCACACACGGGACCCAATCCATGAGCTGACACAAAGGTCCCACGCGTCGGGATTAAATTTCTAAATTTATTTGATAATTAATTCGGGCGGGACCCACCACGTCCCGCTCGTCAGGAAATAATCCCGGCAAAAATGAACAGGGAGGGTACTCGAACTCGCACCATCAACCCCTGCGTTGAGGGTGCCAACCACCACACTAATTCACATTTCTGTGCTATATACAAACGCAAGGATTATAACTATCATGTTTCGTCTGTGGGCTTGCTCCTCAAGCGAATGAGGCCTCCGACCTATGGCTGTTTGGGCTGCTCCCTAGGCTGGACTTGGGCCAACGGCGGCGTGCCAACGCTCTCAACTTGATGCGCTATGCTGAGCTGGGCTACTTATTCTTTTTTGAATTTTTTTTATCTTTTTATTCATAACTTCAAATTGAGTCAAACAAAATTCAGAAAACTTGTCAAATTTTATGGAACATTTTGAGGACATTATATAACAATTTTATTTATCAAAAAAATATAAGGACAAATTTTTTATATAAAACCTTAATAGGTGTAAATAGAGATTTTGAATCATGGTTTTGATAATAGGGGTTTGAAACTGAAATTTTTCGTCTACGTGATAGAAAATGGGGTGCTACCATTTTGTATTCACCGTTTGGTGTTGCTTCACAAAATGCTCCTATTTTGACACTAGTAAAATAGAAAATGGCTTTTCCGTGCAACGAAAAGAAAAACTACGGGGGCATGAAGGTTCTTAGATAGGAGATGCTCCTCGCAAAAATCTCAATGGATCTCTGAAGAAACATCATATTGTGAGTCTAAAAATGAGTTTTTTTAAAAAAATCATAAGCATCAGATCATGTACCAATAGTTCAAATCGGACCCACTTCCTACCGATTCAGCATACATTTGTCTTTTTCACCAGGGGTGAACAAAATGGTTTGAGATATCCTACTCGGAACATTGTCCATGTAAGATGGTCTAGTATTTTTTTAAAATATGGTTTGGGCATTTTGAAACTTTCATTTGGTGGTAGCTTCACAAAGCGCCCCATTTTTTGTATTCGGAAAATGGAAAACGCATTTTATGTACAACGAAAAGGAAAACTTCCTCCTGCAACATTGTTCGCCATCCCAAGATGCACATGCATGTACAATATGGGCATATTAAACTATGCCACAATTCTGGCCATAACATTGGTCGTTTGGCCTGAAAGCCATGAAACCTCGAACATGATAGGTCATTTTTGTGAAGGTCTTTTTTGAGATACTCCCAATAAACCAAGTTTGGTAATTTTTCCTTGCAAATATGTCACATAATATGATACCACGCGAAGTATTTACATTGTTTCGACCATTTTTGAATTTTTCATGCCCGTTTTAAACTATGTTCAAAACAGCGGACATGAAGGTTCTTAGATAGGGGATGCTCCTGGCAAAACTCTCAATGGATCTCTGAATAAACATCATATTGTAAGTCTAAAAATGATTTTTTCGAAAAATCATGAGCTTCAGATCATATACCAGTAGTTTAAATCGGATCCACTTCCTACCGATTCGGCAGACATTTGTCTTTTTCGCCAGGGGTGAACAAACTGGTTTGAGATATCATATTCGGGACATTGTCCATGTAAGGTGGTCTAGTATTTTTGAAAAATATGGTTTGGGCATTTTGAAACTTTCATTTGGTGGTAGCTTCACAAAACGCCCCATTATTGCATTCAGAAAATGGAAAACTCACTTTCTGTGCGACGAAAAGGAAAACTTTCTCCTGCAACATTGTTCGTCATCCCAAGATGCACATGTGTGCATATATGGTCAGATTATCATAAACTATGCCACGATTCTGGCCATAACATTGGCCGTTTGGCCTAAAAGCCATGAAACCTCGAACATGATAGGTCATTTGTGTGAAGTTTTTTTTGAGATATTCACAATAAACAAAGTTTGTATTTTTCCTTGCAAATATGTCACATAATATTATACCACGTGAAGGATTTACCTTGTTTCGACCATTTTTGAATTTTTTATGCCCGTTTCAAACTATGTCCAAAACAGCGAGCATGAAGGTTCTTAGATAGGGGTTGTTCCTCGCAAAACTCTCAATGGATCTCTGAAAAAACATCATATTGTGAGTCTAAAAATGATTTTTTCAAAAAATCATGAGTATCATATCATGTACTAGTAGTTCAAACTGGACCCACTTCCTACCGATTCGGCAGACATTTGTCTTTTTCGCTAGGGGTGAACGAAATGGTTTGAGATATCCTACTCGGAAGGTGGTCTAGTATTTTTGAAAAATATGGTTTGGGCATTTTGAAACTTTCATTTGGTGGTTGCTTCATAAAACGCCCCATTTTTTGTATTCAAAAAATGGAAAACATATTTTTTGTGCGACGAAAAGGAAAACTTCCTCCTGCAACATTGTTCGCCATTCCAAGATGCACACGCGTGCACAATATGGACACATTATCATAAACTGTACCACAATTCTGGCCATAACATTGGTCGTTTGGCCTGAAAGCCATGAAACCTCGAACATGATAGGTCATTTCTGAGAAGGTTTTTTAGACACTCGCAATATACCAAGTTTTATATTTTTCCTTGCAACTATGTCACATAATAAGATACCACGCGAATGTTTTACGTCGTTTGAACCATTTTTGAATTTTTTATGCCCGTTTCAAACTATGGTCAAAATGGCGGGCATGAAGCTTCCTAGCTGGGGGATGAGACTCGCTAGAATTTTAGTGGATCTCTGATAAAATATCATATTATGAACCTAAAAATGATTTTTACAAAAAATCATGAGCATTAAATCATGTACATGTAGTTCAAATCGGACCCACTTCCTACCGTTTCAGCAGACATTTGTCTTTTTCGCGAGCGGTGGACGGCAAGGTTTGAGATGCCCCGGTTCGAACATTGTCCATGTAACATGGTCTAATATTTTTGAAAAATGTGGTGGAACCATTTTTAATCTCTCATTTGGTGGTTGCTTCACAAAACGCCCCGTTTTGGCACTCGGAAAATGAAAAAGTAGAACAAGATAATCATAATAGAGAAGCAGATTACCCCCGGATTACCCTACCGAAGATGATCTCAGCCGTCTACATGCCCAATAGAATGCCTGAAATTTCATCTCCCTCCTCCCTATCCCCCACTCTTTGTACGGGAAATGACCAAAATGCTAGTCTTCACTTCTACGATCAGCGGCAGTTTCGATATTATGCACACCACCCTTCTAGAACACAGTCGAGTGGGACAGACCCCAAACTCTAACCCTCACGCTTATCTCCTCCACTTCTACCTCTCTCGATCCGCACCACCGTCGTTACTTCTTCCTCTCTCTCCCCGCCGCCGTCGTCACTTCTTCCTCTCTCTCCTGCGTGGGATCACCCTCTGTCCCGCATCCTTGTCCTACCGCCGTCTCATGGGCTCACCCCTCCCCCCGTCTCCCACCACGATGGGGGCGCCAGGTCTGGCCACAGGTTCATCATGGAGGTGAAGGAAATATGCCCTAGAGGCAATCATAGAGATGATTATATTTCATATGTATCCATGAGTTATTGTAATGTTCCTTGAATATCCATATCAGGCAACTTGTATTGATTGGCAATTATGTGAATTGTTTGTGAAACTCATTACTTGTATGGTTATTCAAGAATTGTTCCTAGTCGGAGTTCATGTGAGGACACGCGTGAATATTAGACTAGCACATCGATTGGTTGATGACTATGTTTCGCAAGTCATAGACATGGAGATGTCAAACCAATGATGTGGACACATGTTATGAACATGGGGTTGGACTGACCCAACCTGAGACTGGCAATTAGTTGCAGCTCTCTCTCTACACATCGTGTACGTTTTGTCCTTAGACATGAGATTTTCGCATGTACTTGAGGTGTGGATCAACCTACTTTGGGGCTATCAAACGCTGCACCGTAACTGGGTAGTTAAAAGGTAGTTTTCGGGTTTGTCCTGAAGCATGCTGCAAGGCATGGTCAATCAAGATGGGATTTGCCCCTCTCTACTTGAGAGATATATCTCTGGGCCCCTCGAGTGATCGGATACAGAAATGCAAGGCCGTGCTACCTATGGTTAAGAGTTAACCTAGTAAAGGGATTCCGAATCACGGTATCGAGAAAGGGAGGTCTGCTTGGAGCTAGACCAAATATCGTGAGGCAAAGGGAAAGAGATGTACTAAACCTTGTGATGGTTCGTCCGATATGATCTTGTATGCGTTTAGGAGTTGGCACGTCTTGCTAGAGGCCGCTACCAACTATTGATAGAATAAGTGCATTCGTGTCATGTCTATACGTATATGAACCTATAGGGTCACACACTTAAGGGGATGGAAGCCTAATGAGGATTGGATCCGAATTAGACCAGGCTTAGGATACTAATGGGCTGCTAATGTAGAAGCCCACTAGGGACGCCTATATAAAAGAGGGTTGGGCGAGCTGACCAGGGTTAGACTTCAGATCATTCTCAACCGCCACTCCTCACGCCTGTGTTGCACGCGCGGACCTAGCAGTCCGGTGTCTGACGCTTCCATCCTATACGTGTGGATACCTCGGAGGCGCTGCATCTGTAGCGCTTGGACGAGCCGCGCAAGCGGAGCTGCTCGTGGGACGAGGAAAAGGAGGAGACGTGGAACGTCTGCACTGCCTCAACGTGCTTCATCAATTCCGCAACTATGCGTCTAGTGGTAATCCCATGATCTATGCCAACAGTAATCCTGGTATACGCGGTAGAATTTTTTTGATTTGCGCTAGTGTAGCCAACCCGTAACCCTTCAGTGGTATCAGAGCCGATGCTGTTCAGTTATAGGTTCGGGATGTTTGCATATGGTGATATGCAGATTGATATGAATGATCTGATCGTTTATATGGCGGTGGTTCAGGATTGATCTATGATCTTGCTTTCCGTGATCATGATCTGAGGTTGTCAAACGACTTACCCCTACCGGTCGGCTTCCTCCATCGGGGTAGACAGTGTCACATAAATCATGTTGAATCACGCGAAGATCAATATGATTGGTCGAATCGGAACCTAGATCTAAAATCGATGTACCGTGATCAAAGGAGTTTGATTGAATCGGGACAGGAGTCGGTTTATGGTAAATTTGATTTGCCGATCAAAATCCTTAAAGAAAATTGTGAAGATACCGCGAGGGGTGCTGCCCCTTCGAACCCCGCAGGGGGAGACCCCCTAGACCCCGCTTAATCATAGCCCCTTTTGTATCTCGTTAAGGTAACTAGGTGTTGCGATGTCACATGATCCGGTAGAATGCGATTCTATGCATAACTTGTTTTTGAAGGATGTATGTGATCAGTATGGCCCATATATGTATGTGATGCATGTATGAAAATTTGCATGACCTGCGTGTCATGAGTAGGGCAACACGGCTGGAGCCATATGTGTTGTCATTTATTGTAATGGCCTGCGTGCCAACTTGTGATGATCCCAATACTATGTTATTTTGATTACTAGCTGTTAGGAGTAATAGCTTGTATTAGTTCTTGGAGGACTCATCACTTGGAGGATGGCTCACATGGAACATGAAGATGGAGATCATCATGGTGGACAGGTTCTATGGCGATGGAGATCACCATGAGAAAATGGGCCATACTGTGTCACATTTATGTGAATGTTATTCTTATGCATTTTACTACTATGCATGATTAGATGATAGAAGTAGAACGATCCCTCACAAAGTTTAAGTTAAACCATGCCCTCCCAACCAAACCTTGCACCGTCCTATGCCCTGTACAATCGTTGGTGGGCCTATGAAATTAGGGTGCCGCGGTTTTCCTTGGCTGGATGGGTTTGTATCAGATACCTACACGCATAAGGGTTGGTGAACTTGACAAGGTCATCTTAACAATTAAGGACCTTGGGGCATAAAGGTTGGGCGCCTAGTTTTTACATAGAGATGTCACCCAACAACAAGAGTCATATGTGATATGATTAGCAAGTGTTGCTTACCGATTTACCTTGTCTTCTAGCAGTTATGCTAAAGCTCACTAGTCGACTTGTTAATTGTGGATCTTGAATCACTTAGTATCAATAGAGGGATATTGATTTAAGTGGGAGTATATGATATTAACTTGTTTAATATGTTTTACTCTTTCATGGTTACATGGCTTAGTATTTTGCATGTTTTCTGTTGTAGATCAATGGCACCGAACACTACATCACTTTTCTCTTTGCGTTCGATTCTTGACAAATATAAACTAGTTGGAGCAAACTATTCGGACTGGGTCCGTAACCTAAGAATTGTTCTCAGGTCTGATAAAAAGGAAACGGTTCTGGATACCCTAATCCCCGATGAACCTGCTGATAATGCATCTGCTGCCCTCAAGAACGCCTACAAGAGAGCATGTGATGATTCTCTTGAGGTTAGCTGTCTTATGCTTGCATGCATGGAACCTGAACTCCAAAAGAAGTTTGAGGATCAGGAAGCGTACGATATGATCATAGCGCTTAAGGACATGTTCCAAGATCAGGCAAGGACTGAGAGGTACAATGTTGCCAAGTCCTTTGTCGAATGCAAGCTAGCAGAGGGAGCAGCTGTAGGCCCCCATGTGATCAAAATGGTTGGTTACAGTCAGACTTTGGAAAAGCTTGGTTTTCCACTAGGCCAAGAGTTGGCCACTGACTTCATTTTGGCGTCTCTTCCATCCAGCTATGGCAGTTCATTTCGAACTACCATATGCATGGGGTGGAGAAGGGCCTTAATGAATTATGTGGGATGCTTAAAACAGCAGAAAGTGACATGAAGAAGTGTGCAGGGCATAGCCATATGATGGCTGTGCAGAACAATCCTAGCTTCAAGAAAAAGGGTACTTCTTGGAAGAAGAAGGGCAAGGCTAAGAATACGATCCCTAAGTCTGCACCCAAGCAAAAGGCTGGAACCGTGGAAGACACTGGGTGCTTCTTTTGTCATGAACATGGCCACTGGAAGAGAAACTGCAGCAAGTACCAGGCTTCTTTGAAGAAGAGTGGAAGTAAGAGTACTTCCAACTTAGGTACGCTTGTTGTAAATGTTGTGGACATTCTTCTTGCTGATTCCTATGTTAACTCTTGGGTATTTGATACCGGATCGGTTGCTCATATTTGCAATTCGATGCAGGGGCTAATACAGACTAGAGAAGTGCAGAAGGGCGAAGTGGATTTTCGCGTCGGAAATAAAGCAAGGGTTGCTGCATTGTTCGTTGGCATCATGCAACTTCACCTTCCGTCAGGATTTATCATGGAGTTGAATAATTGTTATTACATTCCTAGTATGGGTCGAAACATTTTATCACCTTCATGTTTGATGAGGGATGGATATTCATTTGCGAGTATGAACAATGGTTGTGTAATCTCTAAGAATGATATGTTTATGGCTAATGCTCCCATTGTGAATGGGTTATTTATTTTAAATCTTGATGATGCATTTGTTTACAATGTTAGTGCTAAAAGGCTTCGACCTAATGATTTGAGTCCTACCTATTTATGGCATTGTCGTTTGGGGCATATAAGTGAAAAGCGCATGAAGAAGCTCCATGGTGATGGTCTTCTAACTTTGTTTGATTTTGAATCATACGAGACATGTCAGGCTTGTTTACTTGGAAAGATGACCAAGTCACCTTTTTCGGTTTACCCGAGAGAGCGACAGACTTGTTGGAACTCATACATACTGATGTATGTGGGACAATGAGCACGACAGCCAGAGGAGGATATCACTACTTCATTACTTTCACTGATGATTTCAGTAGATATGGTTATGTCTACTTGATGAGGCATAAGTCTGAAACTTTTGAAAAGTTCAAGGAGTTTCATAGTGAAGTAGAGAATCAACGTGGCAAGAAAATGAAGGCCTTGCGATCTGATCGTGGAGGTGAATATTTGAGTCACGAATTTAGCGATCATCTTAAGAGTTGCGGAATTGTTCCACAACTTACGCCACCCAGAACGCCTCAAAGAAATGGGGTCTCCGAACGGCGTAATCGAACTTTGTTGGACATGGTTCGATCGATGATGAGCCAGTCGGATTTACCATTATCATTTTGGGGTTACGCTCTAGAAACAACAGCTTTCACACTTAATAGGACACCATATGAGATGTGGACTGGAAAGAATCCCAGTTTGTCTTTTCTAAAGATTTGGGGTTGTGATGCATTTATCAAGCGACTTCAGTCGGACAAGCTAAAACCCAAATCGTATAAGTGCATTTTCATGGGATATCCGAGGGAAACCTTAGGGTATTACTTCTACAACCGAGAGGAGGGCAAAGTGTTTGTCGCTCGTAGCGGTGTTTTCCTAGAGAAAGAGTTTCTCACAAAGGGAACAAGTGGAAGGTCGGTGCGACTTGAAGAAGTTCAAGATGAGCCAGTTGGGGATGCTTCTACGAGTGATGCTATTGCAGCAGAACAAGTTGAGGAACCCGTGGCGACAGAAGCACCACAACCACGAAGGTCGGCGAGGCTCCGCGAAGCACGGGAATTATTATTGTTAGATAATGATGAGCCTGCGACCTATGCAGAAGTGATAGTGGACCCAGACTCTGAGAAATGGCTGATCGCCATGAGATCCGAGATAGAGTCCATCGGAGACAATCAAGTTTGGAACTTGGTTGACCTGCCTAATGGTTTTAAAGCCATCGAGTGCAAATGGATCTATAAGAAGAAGATTGATATGGATGGAAATGTTCACATCCATAAAGCTCGACTTGTTGCAAAAGGTTTTCGACAAGTTCAAGGAACTGACTACGAAGAGACTTTCTCGCCTGTAGCGATGCTTAAATCTATACGGATAATTCTAGCCATTGCTGCACATTTTGACTATGAAATATGGCAGATGGATGTCAAGATGGCTTTCCTAAATGGAATCCTAACTGAGGACGTGTATATGATGTAGCCCGAAGGTTTTGTCGATCCAAACAATGTTGGAAAGGTATGCAAACTTCTGAAGTCCATTTATGGGCTGAAGCCAGCATCTCGGAGTTGGAATATTGGATTTGATGAAGTTGTAAAGGAGTTTGGCTTCATAAAAAACGAACAAGAAACCTTGTGTTTACAAGAAGGAAAGTGGGAGAGCGCTGGTATTTCTAATCTTATATGTAGATGACATATTACTGATTGGAAATGACATTCCTATGCTCGAGTCTGTTAAGACCTCATTGAAAAATAGTTTTTCGATGAAGGACTTAGGAGAAGCGGCATATATTCTAGGCATCAAGATCTATAGATATAGATCAAGGAGGCTAATTGGATTAAGCCAGAGTACATACATTGACAAAGTGTTGAAACAGTTCAGCATGGAAGAGGCTAAGAAGGGGTTCTTGCCCATGTCTCATGGCATAAAACTCAGCAAGACCCAGCGTCCTTCAACCACTGATGAGCGTGAGCGCATGAGCAGGGTTCCATATGCTTCGGCTATTGGATCCATCATGTATGCAATGGTATGTACTCGCCCAGATGTTTCCTATGATCTAAGTGTTACGAGCAGATACCAGGCTGATCCAGGTGAAGGTCACTGGACAGCGGTAAAGAACATCCTTACGTACTTGAAAAGGACTAAGGATGTGTTCCTAGTTTATGGAGGTGAGGATGAACTCAGTGTAAAGGGTTACACAAGATGCGAGTTACCTTAACGACTCAGATGATTCGAAATCGCAATCAGGTTATGTGTTTATCTTGAATGGCGGTGTTGTGAGCTGGAAAAGTTCCAAGCAAGATACGGTGACCTCCTCTTCAACATAAGCTAAATATATTGCTGCCTCGGAGGCAGTAAAGGAAGCTGTTTGGATTAGGAATTTCCTGATCGCTCTCAGTGTGGTTCAGGGCGCGTCCAATCCCTTGGACGTTTATTGTGACAACAATGGTGCTATTGCACAGGCCAAGGAACCTAGACAGCACCAGAAGAACAAACATATTCGCATGCGTTACCATCAGATTCGAGAGTTCGTTGAGGATGGTAGTGTCATGATATGCAAAATACATACGGACTCAAAAGTTGTTGATCCCTTGACTAAGCCTCTCCTGCAGCCCGCGCATGAAGCGCACACAAGATCAATTGGTATTAGATACATTTTAGATTGACTCTAGTAAAAGTGGGAGACTGAAGGAAATATGCCCTAGAGGCAATCATAGAGATGATTATATTTCATATGTATCCATGAGTTATTGTAATGTTCCTTGAATATCCATATCAGGCAACTTTTATTGATTGGCAATTATGTGAATTGTTTGTGAAACTCATTACTTGTATGGTTATTTAAGAATTGTCCCTAGTCGGAGTTCATGTGAGGACACACGTGAATATTAGACTAGCACGTCGATTGGTTGATGACTATGTTTCGCAAGTCATAGACATGGAGATATCAAACCAATGATGTGGACACATGTTATGAACATGGGGTTGGACTGACCCAACCTGAGACTGGCAATTAGTTGCAGCTCTCTCTCTACACATCGTGTACATTTTGTCCTTAGACATGAGATTTTCGCATGTACTTGAGATGTGGATCGACCTACTTTGGGGCTATCAAACGCTGCACCATAACTGGGTAGTTATAAAGGTAGTTTTTGGGTTTGTCCTGAAGCATGCTGCAAGGCATGGTCAATCAAGATGGGATTTGCCCCTCTCTACTTGAGAGAGATATCTCTGGGCTCCTCGAGTGATCGGATCCAGAAATGCATAGCCGTGCTACCTATGGTTAAGAGTTAACCTAGTAAAGGGATTCCGAATCACGGTATCGAGAAAGGGAGGTCAGCTTGGAGCTAGACCAAATATCGTGAGGCAAAGGGAAAGACATGTACTAAACCTTATGATGGTTCGTCCGATATGATCTTGTATGCGTTTAGGAGTTGGCACGTCTTGCTAGAGGCCGCTACCAACTATTGACAGAATAAGTGCATTCTTGTCATGTCTATACGTATATGAACCTATAGGGTCACACACTTAAGGGGCTGGAAGCCTAATGAGGATTGGATCCGAATTAGACCAGGTTTAGGGTACTAATGGGCTGCTAATGTAGAAGCCCACTAGGGACGCTTATATAGGAGAGGGTTGGGCGAGCTGACCAGGGTTAGACCTCAGATCATTCTCAGCCGCCACTCCTCACGCCTGTGTTGCACGCGCGGACCTAGCAGTCCGGCGTCTGACGCTTCCACCCTGTACGTGTGGATACCTCGGAGGCGCTGCATCTGTAGCGCTTGGACGAGCCACGCAAGGGGAGCTGCTCGTGGGACGAGGACAAGGAGGAGACGTGGAACGTCTGCACTGCCTCGACGCACTTCATCAATTCCGCAAGTGCGCGTCTAGTGGTAATCCCGTGATCTATGACAACAGTAATCCTGGTATACGCGGTAGAAATTTTTTGATTTGCGCTAGTGTAGCCTACCCGTAACCCTTCACTGCAGATCTCGGGCCTGCCAAGGGCGTTATCATGGAAGGCGGCGGCGGTGGGAAGCCGCGTGCCTGTGTTAGTGGACAAGGTGGTGGGGCGGCTCTGGTAGGGCGGGCCACTCGTCGTGGTGCCGATGCCGTCCTTCATCCTCGTTCTCCGGCCAAGGGCGGTGCCACAAGCTGCTGCGGATCTCGAGTCGGGCGAGGGTGCTGCCGCAGAAGGCGGCGGCGGAGGGCAGCCGCGTGCGCGCATCCGTGGCCAAGGTGGTGGGGCGACTCCTGGATGGCCGCGTCATCGCCTGCCTCGTCGCTTGAAGTAAATTACCCTGTCAACGCCACCGCCTACTCTCCTCTTCCGTCCTCAAGTTAGGGTAAGTGCTTTCTTACTGGAGGCTTAATACTAGTTGTTGTCCAATATGCTGAATGTCTAGGCTCCCGAACAAATCCATCTCTTGTACAGATGCAGCGCAGACTCGAGTGCACGGCTTAGAGGAACCTGAGTATTTTTTTCACGCAGTTGTCCTGTTTGGTGAAATGCTTAGGTTGTTCATGGTAGATCCATAGTAAGCTCCACACACCGGCTTGTCTGGCCTCGCCACCAACAGGCAGGCCTCTATTTTGCCTGTGATTTCTCCTGGCCGCTTAGTGTTTGTATGTGACATGTCAACTTGATTATGTTTTTCCCATGGTAAATGCCATCAGTTTACTTGGAGAACACTAAAAAAATTTCTAACAATATTTGGGAGTCTTCAAATAGGTATCCACGCTGATATGTGACATCAGTTGTATACTTAGCTATCAAGTTTGATATGCCACATCAGTTGTGCCTAGAACAAAAATTGAAAAAATGCGTTATGTGAAACTTCCATAGTAAATTCACATTTAATTAATCTGTTTATTAGAATTTTTTCATGGTTAAAGATAAAAGCATCATAAACTAATTGACTAGGTTGTATTGTTACTTGTGAGATTGCAAGATCTCATTTGGTATTTCAGGGACATTCTGTCAATTTTATAGGTGCTAGTGTCAACAGATGCTTACTTCATTCTTGCAATGTGTTCTTTGACAACTTGAAAGATGACTTGCAGTGGAACAACCTGGAGCTGGACAACTTGAAGGACAAGATCAAGGAGAACCAGGAGAACATCAAGCCCAACAAGATGGTGCACTACCTTGTTGGTAACATCGTCGAGGTTCGGTCCTCACACCTGTTTTGGATGTGTTAACTTGCATACCTGTAGTGTTACCCTGTTTGAACCCATACCTTCTGTTCTTCCTCTATTATTATCTGGCTTGGTAGATCTATCCTGCTGGTGTGTGAATTTTACATGCCTGGATTCTGAGTGAACTTGTTCACACTACTGAATTTTCATAATGCTCTGGAATATATCCCTTCTTTGAGCAGTAAACGATAAATTAAACAACACATGGTGATCAATCAAAACATTTAAGCTAGGATTATTTATGTGCCACCCAAACATGGAAGTTGATATTAACTTGCAAGATGTGTTATTTTCTTCTAGATGCGAGCGCATGAGTATGTTGGGATACTATTGATTAAATAACAGAGGATCAGGATCACTTTCCTTCTATTATTTAATCAATAGTATATGGTACCCTTGTAGCTTGATTCAAATTGTGAGTTTCATAAAAATATTTAGGTTGAGTGTATGGGAGCTCTGACAGTGAGGTTAGGCTAAAATGAGTTGGCGGTGGTGGCAATTTTTAGTACCTTATATTTCCCCTGTTTTGCCTATATATCTTATGATACACTTAGTTTCATATTGTTTCCCTCTGTTTGCTATAAGCTGTTCCTATGCTTTAAGTTTGGTTCTTTTTTATGTAAACCTTGTGGTGTTTGAATTTGTAGGTGAAGGCGAGCCAAGTCAAAGAAGTGGTTGCCCTCAACGAGCACACGATCAAAGATCTTGGTACACGTGATGTAGTACTAACAAATTTGAATAAACTGGCCGTCACGTGGTGTTTATTTTTTGAACTTCTGGATGTGATGTAGTATAATGGAGTTATTTGATGGTTGTGAGCTGAAATGTTGGAGTCTTGGACCTATGTTGGTGTATAAACTGTATTATTTGAGATTTGAAATATTGCTGGACAACTTGCAATGGAGATGGTACTGGACCAAATGTTTGATTGTAGAAAGGCAGTTTGTGAACTTAAGCGAGCTGTAGCTAGATCTAAAGATGCCACGGCCCAAGAAATAATGGGATAGCTTAAATAAAACTTCAAAAATGAAAATGTAATTGAAAACGATGTGGCCTGGAAAGTAATGGACTATAAATGGCTGAGGCCCAAAAAGGAATTGGACCAAAAAAGGCTTTAGCCCAAAAGAAAATGGACTATAAAACAGCTGTTGTTTAGGCAATTAAATAGACTATAATTTTGGGCTAGGCCCATTTAAAAATTCTAACTGGACCAGGCTGAATTTGCTGCCACGTCAGATTCCACGTTGGATTAGCTTACGTGGACATGCTAGGTAGTCAGTGACCAAACTATCTATGTTGGTCATAATAGTCCATGACCAATCTATAGAAAAGGTCTTTACAGTCCGTCAGTGACTCTCAGCTTTTGACCAACAGTTTTTGGTCACATAAAGGTCATGGCTTAAAAAATATGACCTTTCAGTGAGCAATATAAAGGGTCAAAAAATATGACCTTGTTGATGGCGATGGTCTCCCCTCTCCGGAAAGGAATTCCCTCGGCAAAAATCGATCTGCCGGAGATATCTTTCTCTCTCGGTATTTTCCGGCCCCCAGAGGCGGCGGAAATCTATCTGTTGTCGCCCCAGAGCCTTAGGGTTTCGAAGGGAATATATAGGCGAAGGGGAGGAGTCGGAGGCCGGGCAGGTGGGCCACACCTGCCCTACGAGCGGGGTTAGGTGGGCCCGCGCCTAGGGGGTGTGGGCCCCCTGAGGCCCCTCTTCGTCCCTCCTTCTGGCTCCCTTCGTCTTCTGGTAAAATAATATGTTTCCATATTTTTTTGGTATTTTTATGATCTTTGCGAAATTGCATCGAAACGCCTTTTTTTCCATCAAAATCGAGACTTCGGCAGTCCATCCTCCAAGAATCATCCAAAATGCATAAATAGATGAAAAGCCATAAATAATACCTCATAATAAGACAAATATCAATGAATAGAGGTAAATTATGATATAGAATGGTGATGCAAATTGGGCGTATCAACTCCCCCAAGCTTAGACTTCGCTTGTCCCCAAGCGAATACTGAGCTCAGTAAACATGTCCACATGTTTCGATAAAAGAATACAAACAAGAAGCATCACACTTACCATTACACAACTCATAGAAGAAAGCAACTCACCATTATATAACTTAGCTTGCAACCAAGTACAGTAGTCACAATAGAGATGCATAAATATAAATCATAATTGGAATTGGCAAACTTGTTCTTGGTCAGAGAACACCCGACAAACAGTTTCACAAAAGCTTTTTGTAGAAGTTTCAAAACAGGAGTACACTTTGCTCAAAAAGGTTTTTCACAAGTGAAGGCTTTCAAAGTAATACTCAATAGATAAGAGTTTTGTGCAAACAATAAAGATAAATAACATGATTGAAGAAATCACCATATGAATGCTAGAAACACAACAACACAAATGCTTGCTGGAGATGGAGAGGAAGTAGGTTTACTGACTCAACTTGGAAGTGGGAGAAAGGTCCCTTCTTAGAGGGTAACAGGGAGTACAAGTCATAAAGAGCTTCCAAAAGATTATGGTACTTACTAGCTTTGAGCCCTCATTTCCCCTATCATAAGCATCTTGAGATGATTAAGGTTAAACTGAACAAATATGGAGTATATGCTTGACGAAATATATGTTGGCCCTCATGCATACTCAACTTTGGGACCAGGTAAGTTCTTGTCATTGTAAGTATTTGCATATCATTGAGAACCGCCAACGGGGTACCCCTTGCACATGGTACAGGAGTTTTCCATAACAAAAATGACAAGGCAAGCAAACAATGAGCATCTCAGTGATCTTTTTATTTACTATGTGTATAGCTTTTTATTGAGGATGATTCATAGATGACTCACTATGGTGATGCTGCAAGTTTCCACCGTGATTAAGCATGGCTTAGGCTAGCGGCCTAGGCATTTCTCTAACACAGAATACAAACTCCATGGACTTACAAGTTCCCTCTTTATTTCACACCATTGACATCCATAGACAAAAGAGCACGATATCAACTATGTACAGAGTACAAGTGCAATGTTGAAAATGTTCCCCGTGACAGCTCAGTTCTGCTAATTCCAACGTATAGATGCAAGCATATACAACTTTGATGCTCACAATGGGTCAAGTCTATTAGGGGCAAGGAAATAATGCGTGCCATCAAATTTGTGAGAGCTTTACTAACTAGTTTTCACATAACAAAATACTTTTTAATTTTAAAGTTAGATGAAGCTTGAGAATTTGCTTAGAATAGCAAAAGCTACTAGGTAGATATGGTGGACATAGGTGATAAAAGTTTTGGGTTCAAAGGATTTGGAAAAATGAGAAGTATGCCTTCTCAAAACAGGTTTTTGCCTCGCAAGGCTAGGTAGCAAGCAAGAGAGTTGAAATAAACAAGCAAACGTAGAAGTAATAAAGCCAAACATGCAATCTTCCTTGAAGACACAAAAGAATCTTAAATAAAGAATACTAAGCTTATGAGCCAACAAGAAAGAAAACAAATGATACAAAATACTTGTAAGCTTTTTCTTTCTTTCTTTTTCTTTCAAACTAATGCCACTGACCAGAACTCGATTTGCCAAAACCAATTTAGATCCACTTGATGATACCAAAGTGGTGCCAATACTTAACAACAAGATCCATCATATAATAGAGATTGCAAACTAAAATAAGAAGTGCAAAAAGTAAAAGATGAGACTTCTCATTAATATTCCAATAAAGGCACTCACAACAAGGGATACATAGATAATCAACTAAAGGAGAGATACTTCCACATGCAAACCAAACTATAAGATAACCTCTCTACCATAGATAAGAATCCACTAAAAAGGTAAAAGACAAAAGATAATGGTGGTGATACCATGGCACTCCTCCAAGCTTGTAACAAGCCAAGGGGATGCCAAACCTGATGACGAATTACTCCTTTGGTGGTGGTGGTGTTCTCTTGATAATCTCTTCAATATTTTTCTTCAACTCCTCGAAATCAAAAGTAAGAGTACGGATTAGCTCCGAGTTTTGCTCTATACGGTTCATGATCATGTTAGTCCGAGAATCGTAGTTCTTGTTATTCTTTTCCCACTCTTCATCCTTAGCATGATCCTTCTCTGCATTTTTAGAATGAGGCATATCCCAAACCGAGGGTATGGAAGGGTCTCTTGTTACGTGGAGGAGATGATCATGGAGAGAGAGTATGATGTCGATATTTCCCTCCTGTAGACATCCGTGCTGTCCTCTTAAGCTTGGTAGGTCGTGCCACCAAACCAATGCTTGCGACGGTAGCACGAGTGTCCGGTTGCTTATCCTCCTCCATGTCACCTTCATACCCTACTAAAATCTCCTCGTCCTTGGGGACTTGATGTTCTTCTTCCTCGGGCTTCTTGCCTTTGTGTTGGCAGAGGCTATGGTGCTCTAAACTTGAGAAGATTTCTTGACATAAACAGATCGAAACGAAAACACGACGAGAACACGATGCACGAACCTCGGGGGACCCGGGGGGTTATATATTACGAAGATTCAATGCATAAGGAAGGTTTTTACACAGAAACAAGGCTGAGTCGGAGCTCGGGGGTGGAACACCCCCCCTCAGGCGCGGCCAGGCTAGGCCCGCGCCTGGGGTGGGTTTGTCCACCCCGGGCTCCATTTCCTCTTCAGTTTCGTCTCATAACTTCCCTTATGTATTAAAAACATAAAAAATATAAAAAGATTGGGGTTTCACGAACCTTCTGTTTTCATCACTTTTACCTATTCAAAGACGAACTCTATAGATTCGTTCTCTCTTTCTCCTAAGAATTTCCTTCATACAAAACTTTTGCACAAACTCAATCACAACATTAGTGTAAGAAAAAACAATAAACCTTTGGTAAGCACTTAAACTGAAAACCCATCAAAACAAAAGCTTCTATAAGAGGCAAATGCAAATGATGGCAGAAATCTATCAAAACAGACCAGCAGCTAAAAATTGATTTTTCCGAAGACCTTCTGTTGCTCGAATAAAAAAGTGCAGAACTGATGAAAGTTGGGTAACAACTTGGAGAAAAAGCTTAGAAAAATTCAGCTCCATCCGAAGTACTGAGCTTCCTCACGAATTTTTACAATGCAGCACAAAAATCTGTCCTAGGACAGCCACTTTTCACAACTCCTCTACTTCACAAAAGTAGTTGAACTTGACACAAAAACCAAAACAAAAAGGATAAGGAGCGGTTATTACTGAGGTAATAACTTCCAAGACTCGACAAAAACTCTTGGGTTATCTCCCAACAAGTACTTTTCTTTAATGCCTTTAAGTTAGGCATGAAACTTCCAAAGATGCTCACAAAGGAGATATATATCTGAAACGAAAGAGAGCATCAAGAAGCAAATAACCAACACACTTGAGCCTAACCCACTTCCTATGCATGGGGGTATCATGAGAAAACGAATTGTTGAAACAAAAGGCCACAAGCATAGGAAGACAAAACAGATGCAACTTTAAAGCTTTCAACATAAAAGGGGAAACGTAACATCATTTAGATGCATAAAACCATGTTTTCCTCTCTCAAAATAACTTTCAGTAGCACTCTGAATAAATTTTACAATATAACTGTCACTGGAAATAACTTTATCACCAGAATAAGCATACTTACAGTCATCAAAAAGAGGTCCAAGGTCATAGACTGGATCAATAGAAGTAAGTTGTTCCATCCTGAAATCTTTATTAGGCAACCTATTTTCACAAGGAGCTTTAGAAAATTTGGAAAAGTTGAACTCATAAGAATCTCCATCAAACTTAGTTAAATCTTTTTCCTTCTTACAATAAATATTAACTCCACAAGTGTTTAAGGAAGGTCTACCAAAAATGATAGGACAAGTTTTGCTAGCTGCTGAATTAAGCACTAGGAAATCAGAAGGATATTTAATCTTACCACAGAGAACCTCCACATCTCTTACAATACCAATGGGGCAAATGGTCTCCTTGTTAGCAAGGTGAATAACCACATCAATGTCCTCAAGCTCACAAGGACCAATCTCATGCATAATTTCCCTGTAAAGCTCATAAGAAATAGCACTAGAACTAGCACCAATATCACATAAACCATAGTAGCAATGATCACCAATTTTAACAGAAAGCATAGGAACACTAGCTTTTCTAGCCTTACCAGAATGAGAAATAATATTAGAAGCGTCTTCACAGAAGACAATGTGCTCATCCTTTATATTTCTAGTGACAGTGTCTTTCACAATAGCTACCACAGGTTCAATATTCAATTGCTTACCAGGCTCCATAGTTTTCATTGTAACTTTATTATTTGCACTAATAATCATGTAATACTCCTTTACCTTAGCTGGGAAAGGCATTTTCTCAACATGAGGTTTAGGCACAATATGATTAGTAGTACAAACTTGAGTACTTCTAATAGGAACATGACAAAAAGCATCTTTATAAGGAGCATGGTACTTATTCCACTTCTTCTTGGGAATTTCTATGTAAGAGGCAAAGGCCTTAAAACAGTTGGCAATACTTTGGGAATCAAGACCAAACTCATTACTAATATCACAGAAGCTATCAGTTCCCATAAAATATTTGATACATTCATAATCGTAGTTTATACCTGACTTTCTTCCTTTGTCATTCTTCCAAGATTCAGTGTTCTCTTGAATACGGTCTAGTAGATCCCATTTAGCTTCTTCCTTCATACGTGTGAATGATCCAGCATAAGAAGCATCTAGTAAATCTTTATCATGAAGAGAAAGCCTAGCATAAAAGTTATTGAGAATAATATTGTTAGGGAGTTCATGAATAGGACTTTTAAGCATTAGTAACTTCAATCTCCCCCAAGCTTGAGTTGTACTCTCTCCATCAAGAGGCCAAAAGTTATATATAAGATTTTTATCCTTATGGATCTCACTGGGAGGATAAAATTTAGAGTAAAAGAGAGATGACATCTCCTCCCATTCCATGGATTGTCCATTCTTCAGCAGCTTATACCATTCTTCACCTCTCCCTTTCAAAGATATGGAGAGTAACTTCTTCTTCACCTATTCAGTTGTGATACCTGCACACTTAAACAACCCGCATAATTCATGGATAAAAAGCAAGTGATCACCAGGATGGATAGTTCCATCCCCAAAATAATAATTATCCATAACACGATTCACAACACTTGTAGGTATCTTAAAAGGATCTATCTCAACTGGAGGTGGTTCATCTACTACCCTAGCAGTGATAGTAGTTTTCTCAAACAGAAAACCAAGTGGGTTATCCATATTGGAAACAAAGTAACAAGCAGTAACAAAAGCAATACTCACAGTGAAAGTTTCCCTTACTAGTTCCACTCTTCAATAGCGCTTCACTCCTCGGCAACGGTGCCAGAAAATAGTCTTGACGACCCACAAGTATAGGGGGTGTATCGTAGTACTTTCGATAAATAGGAGTGTCGATCCCAACGAGGAGCAGAAGGTGCTGAACAGTGGTATGGGGCAGGAAAACCCTATGAATACTTAGCAAACGGATTTTTAGTGGTTTTCTGACAAGGCAACAAAACAAGGAGCAAGTAACAAAGGTAACGAACAAACGGAGCAAGTGGTCCAATCCTTTCTTAGCAAAGGACAAGCCGGTGGAAATACTTATAAGGACCAAACGTTCTCGAGGACACATGGGAATTCTGTCAAGTACTTTCGCTTCAAATAGCTAAGTACTCTTCTATGGTGTTTGTAAGTGTTGTGTGGGTGAACCTGTGCTAACCAACACACTTGAGCCTAACCCACTTCCTATGCATGGGGGTACCATACACTAATAGGATCAGGATCACTTTCCTTCCATTATTTAATCAATAGTATATGGTACCCTTGTAGCTTGATTCAAATTGTGAGTTTCATAAAAATATTTAGGTTGAGTGTATGGGAGCTCTGACAGTGAGGTTAGGCTAAAATGAGCTGGCGGTGGTGGCAGTTTTTAGTACCTTATATTTCCTCTGTTTTGCCTATATATCTTATGATACACTTAGTTTCATATTGTTTCCCTCTGTTTGCTATAAGCTGTTCCTATGCTTTAAGTTTGGTTCTTTTTATGTAAACCTTGTGGTGTTTGAATTTGTAGGTGAAGGCTGAGCCAAGTCAAAAAAGTGGTTGCCCTCAACGAGCACGATCAAAGATCTTGGTACACGTGATGTAGTACTAACAAATTTGAATAAACTGGCCGTCACGTGGTGTTTATTTTTTGAACTTCTGGATGTGATGTAGTATAATGGAGTTATTTGATGGTTGTGAGCTGAAATGTTGGAGTCTTGGACCTATGTTGGTGTATAAACTGTATTATTTGAGATTTGAAATATTGCTGGCCAACTTGCAATGGATATGGTACTGGACCAAATGTTTGATTGTAGAAAGGCAGTTTGTGAACTTAAGCGAGCTGTAGCTAGATCTAAAGATGCCACGGCCCAAGAAATAATGGGCTAGCTTAAATAAAACTTAAAAAATGAAAATGTAATTGAAAACGATGCGGCCTGGAAAGTAATGGACTATAAATGGCTGAGGCCCCAAAAGGAATTGGACCAAAAAAGGCTTTAGCCCGAGAGAAAATGGACTATAAAACAACTGCTGTTTAGGCAATTAAATAGACTAGAATTTTGGGCTAGGCCCATTTAAAAATTCTAACTGGACCAGGCTGAATTTGCTGCCACGTCAGATTCCATGTTGGATTAGCTTACGTGGACATTCTAGGTAGTCAGTGACCAAACTATCTATGTTGGTCATAACAGTCCATGACCAATCTATAGAAAAGGTCTTTACAGTCCGTCAGTGACTCTCAGCTTTTGACCAACAGTTTTTGGTCACATAAAGGTCATGGATTAAAAAATATGACCTTTCAGTGAACAATATAAAGGGTCAAAAAATATGACCTTGTTGATAGCGACGGTCTCCCCTCTCCGGAAAGGAATTCCCCCGGCAAAAATATGTCTGCCGGAGAGATCTTTCTCTCTTGGTGTTTTCCGCCCCTTGAGGCGGCGGAAATCTATCTGTTGTCGCCCCGGAGCCTTAGGGTTTCAAAGGGAATATATAGGCGAAGGGGAGGAGTCGGAGGCCGGGCAGGTGGGCCACACCTGCCCTACGCGCGGGGTCAGGTGGGCCCGCGCCTAGGGGTGTGGGCCCCCTGAGCCCCCTCTTCGTCCCTCCTTCTGGCTTCCTTCGTCTTCTGGTAAAATAATATGTTTCCATATTTTTTTGGGATTTTTATGATGTTTGCGAAATTGCATCGAAACGCCTTTTTTCCCATCAAAATCGAGACTCCGGCAGTCCATCCTCCAAGAATCATCCAAAATGCATAAATAGATGAAAAGCCATAAGTAATACCTCATAATAAGACAAATATCAATGAATAGAGGTAAATTATGATATAGAATGGTGATGCAAATTGGGCGTATCAACTCCCCCAAGCTTAGACTTCGCTTGTCCCCAAGCGAATACTAAACTCAGTAAACATGTCCACATGTTTCGATAAAAGAATACGAACAAGAAGCATCACACTTACCATTACACAACTCATAGAAGAAAGCAACTCACCATTATATAACTTAGCTTGCAACCAAGTACAGTAGTCACAATAGAGATGCATAAATATAAATCATAATTGGAATTGGCAAACTTGTTCTTGGTCAGAGAACACCTGACAAACAGTTTCACAAAAGCTTTTTTGTAGAAGTTTCAAAATAGGAGCACACTTTGCTCAAAAAGGTTTTTCACAAGTGAAGGCTTTCGAAGTAATACTCAATAGATAAGAGTTTTGTGCAAACAATAAAGATAAATAACATGATTGAATAAATCACCATATGAATGCTTGAAACACAACAACTCAAATGCTTGCTGGAGATGGAGAGGAAGTAGGTTTACTGACTCAACTTGGAAGTGGGAGAAAGGTCCCTTCTTAGAGGGTAGCAGGGAGTACAAGTCATAAAGAGCTTCCAAAAGATTATGGTACTTACTAGCTTTGAGCCCTCATTTCCCCTATCATAAGCATCTTGAGATGATTAAGGTTAAAGTGAACAAATATGGAGTATATTCTTGACGAAATATAAGTTGGCAATCTCATGTCCCTTGAATATGAGGGCCACTCCTCATGCATACTCAACTTTGGGACCAGGTAAGTTCTTGTCATTGTAAGTATTTGCATATCATTGAGAACCGCCAACGGGGTACCCCTTGCACATGGTACAGGAGCTTTCCCGTAACAAAAATGACAAGGCAAGCAAACAATGAGCATCTCAGCGATCTTTTTATTTACTATGTGTATAGCTTTTTATTGAGGATGCTTCATAGATGACTCACTATGGTGATGCTGCAAGTTTCCACCATGATTAAGCATGGCTTAGGCTAGCGGCCTAGGCATTTATCTAACACAGAATACACACTCCATGGACTTACAAGTTCCCTCTTTATTTCACACCATTGACATCCATAGACAAAAGAGCATGATATCAACTATGTACAGAGTACAAGTGCAATGTTGAAAATGTTCCCCGTGACATCTCAGTTCTGCTAATTCCAACGTATAGATGCAAGCATATACAACTTCGATGTTCACAATGGGTCAAGTCTCTTAGGGGCAAGGAAATAATGTGTGCCATCAAATTCGTGAGAGTTTTACTAACTAGTTTTCACATAACAAAATACTTTTTAATTTGAAAGTTAGATGAAGCTTGAGAATTTGCTTAGAATAGCAAAAGCTACTAGGTAGATATGGTGGACACAGGTGATAAAAGTTTTGGGTTCAAAGGATTTGGAAAAATGAGAAGTATGCCTTCTCAAAACAGGTTTTTGGCTAGCAAGGCTAGGTAGCAAGCAAGAGAGTTGAAATAAACAAGCGAACATACAAGTAATAAAGCCAAACATGCAATCTTCCTTGAAGACACAAAAGAATCTTAAATAAAGAATACTAAGCTTATGAGCCAACAAGAAAGAAAACAAATGATACAAAATACTTGTAAGCTTTTTCTTTCTTTCTTTTTCTTTCAAACTAATGCCACTGACCAGAACTCGATTTGCCAAAACCAATTTAGATCCACTTGATGATACCAAAGTGGTGCCAATACTTAACAACAAGATCCATCATATAATAGAGATTGCAAACTAAAATAAGAAGTGCAAAAAGTAAAAGATGAGACTACTCATTAATATTCCAATAAAGGCACTCACACCAAGGGATACATAGATAATCAACTAAAGAAGAGATACTTCCACATGCAAACCAAACTATAAGATAACCTCTCTACCATAGATATGAATCCACTAAAAAGGTAAAAGACAAAAGATAATGGTGGTGATACCACGGCACTCCCCCAAGCTTGTAACAAGCCAAGGGGATGCCAAACCTGATGACGAATTACTCCTTTGGTGGTGGTGGTGTTCTCTTGATAATCTCTTCAATAATTTTCTTCAACTCCTCGAAATCAAAAGTAAGAGTACGGATTAGCTCCGAGTTTTGCTCTATACGGTTCATGATCATGTCAGTCCGAAAATCGTAGTTCTTGTTATTCTTTTCCCACTCTTCATCCTTAGCATGATCCTTCTCTGCATTGTTAGAACGACGCATATCCCAAACCGAGGGTATGGAAGGGTCTCTTGTTACGTGGAGGAGATGATCATGGAGAGAGAGTATGACGTCGAGATTTCCCTCCTATAGACATCCGTGTTGTCCTCTTAAGCTTGGTAGGTCGTGCCACCAAACCAATGCTTGCGACGGTAGCGCGAGTGTCCGGTTGCTTGTCCTCCTCCATGTCACCTTCATACCCTACTAAAATCTCCTCCTCCTTGGGGACTTGAGGTTCTTCTTCCTCGGGCTTCTTGCCTTTGTCGTTGGCAGAGGCTATGGTGCTCTAAACTTGAGAAGATTTCTTGACAGAAACAGATCGAAACGAAAACACGACGAGAACACGATGCACGAACCTTGGGGGACCCGGGGGGTTATATATTACGAAGATTCAATGCATAAGGAAGGTTTTTACACAGAAACGAGGCGGAGTCGGAGCTCGGGGGTGGAACGCCCCCCCTCAGGCGCGGCCAGGCTAGGCCCGCGCCTGGGGTGGGTTTGTCCACCCCGGGCTCCGTTTCCTCTTCAGTTTCATCTCGTAACTTCCCTTATGTATTAAAAACATAAAAATATAAAAAGATTGGGGTTTCACGAACCTTCTGTTTTCATCAATTTTACCTATTCAAAGACGAACTCTGTAGATTCGTTCTCTCTTTCTCCTGAGAATTTCCTTCATACAAAACTTTTGCACAAACTCAATGACAACATTAGTGTAAGCAAAAACAATAAACCTTTGTTAAGCACTTAAACTGAAAACCCATCAAAACAAAAGCTTCTATAAGAGGCAAATGCAAATGATGGCAGAAATCTGTCAAAACAGACCAGCAGCTAAAAATTGATTTTTCCAAGACCTTCCATTGCTCGAATCAAAAAGTGCAGAACGATGAAAGTTGGGTAACAACTTGGAGAAAAAGCTTAGAAAAATTCAGCTCCATCCGAAGTACTGAGCTTCCTCACGAATTTTTACGATGCAGCACAAAAATCTGTCCCAGAACAGCCACTTTTCACAACTCCTCTACTTCACAAAAGTAGTTGAACTTGACACAAAAACCAAAACAAAAAGGATAAGGAGCGGTTATTACTGAGGTAATAACTTCCAAGACTCGACAAAAACTCTTGGGTTATCTCCCAACATGTACTTTTCTTTAATGCCTTTAAGTTAGGCATGAAACTTCCAAAGATGCTCACAAAGGAGATATATATCTGAAACGAAAGAGAGCATCAAGAAGCAAATAACCAACACACTTGAGCCTAACCCACTTCCTATGCATGGGGGTATCATGAGAAAACGAATTGTTGAAATAAAAGGCCACAAGCATAGGAAGACAAAACAGATGCAACTTTAAAGCTTTCAACATAAAAGGGGAAACGTAACATCATTGAGATGCATAAAACCATGTTTTCCTCTCTCAAAATAACTTTCAGTAGCACTTTGAATAAAGTTTACAATATAACTATCACTGGAAACAACTTTATCACCATAATAAGCATACTTACAGTCATCAAAAAGAGGTCCAAGGTCATAGACTGGATCAATAGAAGTAAGTTGTTCCATCCTGAAATCTTTATTAGGCAACCTATTTTCACAAGGAGCTTTAGAAAATTTGGAAATGTTGAACTCATAAGAATCTCCATCAAACTTAGGTAAAACTTTTTCCTTCTTACAATAAATATTAACTCCACAAGTGTTTAAGAAAGGTCTACCAAAAATGATGGGACAAGTTTTTGCTAGCTGCTGAATTAAGCACTAGAAAATCAGAAGGATATTTAATCTTACCACAGAGAACCTCCACATCTCTTACAATACCAATGGGGCAAATGGTCTCCTTGTTAGCAAGGTGAATAACCACATCAATGTCCTCAAGGTCACAAGGACCAATATCATGCATAATTTCCCTGTAAAGCTCATAAGGAATAGCACTAGAACTAGCACCAATATCACATAAACCATAGTAGCAATGATCACCAATTTTAACAGAAAGCACAGGAACACTAGCTTTTCTAGCCTTACCAGGATGAGAAATAATATTAGAAGCATCTTCACAGAAGACAATGTGCTCATCCTTTATATTTCTAGTGACAGTGTCTTTCACAATAGCTCTCATAGGTTCAATATTCAATTGCTTACCAGGCTCCATAGTTTTCATTGTAACTTTATTATTTGCACTAATAATCATATAATACTCCTTTACCTTATCTGGGAAAGGCATTTTCTCAACATGAGGTTTAGGCACAATATAATTAGTAGTACAAACTTGAGTACTTCTAATAGGAACATGACTAAAAACATCTTTATAAGGATCATGGTACTTATTCCACTTCTTCTTGGGAATTTCTATGTAAGAGGCAAAGGCCTTAAAACAGTTGGCAATACTTTGGGAATCAAGACCAAACTCATTACTAATATCACAGAAGCTATCAGTTCCCATAAAATATTTGATACATTCATAATCGTAGTTTATACCTGACTTTCTTCCTTTGTCATTCTCCCAAGATTCAGTGTTCTCTTGAATACGGTCTAGTAGATCCCATTTAGATTCTTCCTTCATACGTGTGAATGATCCAGCATAAGAAGCATCTAGTAAATCTTTATCATGAAGAGAAAGCCTAGCATAAAAGTTATTGAGAATAATATTGTTAGGGAGTTCATGAATAGGACTTTTAAGCATTAGTAACTTCAATCTCCCCCAAGCTTGAGCTGTACTCTCTCCATCAAGAGGCCAAAAGTTATATATAAGATTTTTATCCTTATGGATCTCACTGGGAGGATAAAATTTAGAGTAAAAGAGAGATGACATCTCCTCCCATTCCATGGATTGTCCATTCTTCAGTAGCTTATACCATTATTCACCTCTCCCTTTCAAAGATATGGAGAGTAACTTCTTCTTCACCTATTCAGTTGTGATACCTGCACACTTAAACAACCCGCATAATTCATGGATAAAAAGCAAGTGATCACCAGGATGGATAGTTCCATCCCGAAAATAATAATTATCCATAACACGATTCACAACACTTGTAGGTATCTTAAAAGGATCTATCTCAACTGGAGGTGGTTCATCTACTACCCTAGCAGTGATAGTAGTTTTCTCAAACAGAAAACCAAGTGGGTTATCCATATTGGAAACAAAGTAACAAGCAGTAACAAAAGCAATACTCACAGTGAAAGTTTCCCTTACTAGTTCCACTCTTCAATAGCGCTTCACTCCCCGGCAACGGTGCCAGAAAATAGTCTTGATGACCCACAAGTATAGGGGGTGTATCGTAGTACTTTCGATAAATAGGAGTGTCGATCCCAACGAGGAGCAGAAGGTGCTGAACAGTGGTATGGGGCAGGAAATCCCTATGAATAATTAGCAAACGGATTTTTAGTGGTTTTCTGATAAGGCAACAAAACAAGGAGAAAGTAACAAAGGTAACGAACAAACGGAGCAAGTGGCCCAATCCTTTCTTAGCAAAGGACAAGCCGGTGGAAATACTTATAAGGACCAAACGTTCTCGAGGACACATGGGAATTCTGTCAAGTACTTTCGCTTCAAATAGCTAAGTACTCTTCTATGGTGTTTGTAAGTGTTGTGTGGTTGAAACTGTGCTAACATACCGCCCTTACTAGGACTAATACATACTTGTGATTAAACCCCCTACAAACATCTGTAACTATAGGAAAGTAATTAAGATATAAATGTAACAACAGCCTTAAACTCTGAGATCCTACGCTCCCTTGTGCAAAGGTGTCCTAACGGGGGTTCAGGTTTCTGTCACTCTGGCAACCCCGCGATTAGTAGAAAAATACACAATGCATTCCCCTAGGCCCATAAATGGTGAAGTGTGATGTAGTCGACGTTCACATGACACCACTAGAAGAATAACACCATAACTTAAATACTAAACCATTGAATAATCACTCATCACAGATTCACTACTAACAACATGACTTCTCTCATGTCCTCAAGAACTAAACGAACTACTCACAAGACATCATATGGCTCAAGATCAAAGATGATATGATAATGGATAACAATCTGAACATAAACAATAATCCAATGGTTCCACTCACATGCATCAACTACAATAGTAATCCACACCGGGAAAGTTTCCCCTAAGAACTAAAGCAATATCCAACAAAATTGTTACAGCGGGACGGAGTGGTGATGATGGTGCTGGTGGAGATGATGGTGTGGATGATGATGATCCCGATGAAGCCTAGCTTGATTATGGTGTTGATTGCGACGGTCTCCCCTCTCTGGGAAGAAATTCCCCGGCAGAAATCTGTCTGCCAGAGAGATCTTTCCCTCTC
Source organism: Avena atlantica (assembly GCA_910589765.1). Taxonomy (NCBI): domain Eukaryota; kingdom Viridiplantae; phylum Streptophyta; class Magnoliopsida; order Poales; family Poaceae; genus Avena; species Avena atlantica. The sequence continues at coordinate 307,612,690 of OU342736.1, forward strand.
GGTGTTTTCTGCCCCCCTAGAGGCGGCGGAAATCTATCTGTGGTCGCCCCCGAGCCTTAGGGTTTCGAAGGGAAGATATATGCGAAGGGGCGGAGTCGGAGGCCGGGCAGGTGGGCCACACCTGCCCTAGGCGCGGGGTCAGGTGGGCCCACGCCTAGGGGGTGTGGGCCCCCTGAGGCCCCTCTTCGTCCCTCCTTCTAGCTTCCTTCGTCTTCTGATGAAATAATATGTTTCCATATTTTTCTGGTATTTTTCTAATCTTTGCGAAATTGCACCGAAACGCCTTCTTTTCCATCAGAATCCATACTTCGTCAGTCCATCCTCCAAGAATCATCCAACATGCATAAACAGATGAAAAACCATAAGTAATACCTTATAATAAGACAAACATTAATAAATAGAGGTAAATTATGATATAGAATGGCGATGCAAATTGGGTGTGTCAGCTCTCACCTAGGTTAACTTCTCAATGGCAAGATCTAAGGAACATGTTAGCCACTGTGATCCTAAATAATGATAAGTATGAACCTAAATGGAAATACTCTAAGTCTAGAATTTTCTTAGTTAAATCCCTATATATTAATCTTGCTGATGTGGGGCCTGATAGATCGTTTAGAAGCTACCTCTTAAAATCAAAATCTGGCTTTGGCTTATTGGGCACAATGCAATTTCTTCTAAGGATAACTTGAAAAAAAGGAAATGGGTAGGAAGCTATGTTTGTTGTTTTTCTCCATTGGACGAAACTATTAACCACTTGTTCTTCACATGTCCTGCTGTTGTTTATATGTGGGGTACAATTTCTACCACTATTGTTGTCTAGAATAGACCTTCTTGCTTCACTCAGTACTTCTGGTGGATTGTGAAATTCCTTCCCTTTGGAGTTGATTTTCACATTGTTTGCACCTGCTCTATGCTTAGCTTTGTAGAAAACTAGGAAGCTATCATGTTTTAAAGGCAAGTTAATTTCTTCCCCTCTAAGATTAATTAGTTACATGTGTGCTTTCCTTCATTATTAAGCAGGCCTCAAGAGTGAGCATGATAGGGGATTGATGATTGAGGGAGCTGAACGTCTTCAACATATGGCCACTCAGGTACATGAGATGGTGAGGCGAACTTCGACTATAAGGATCAGGAATGGGGATGAAGATGAGGATGTGCCGCCTTCTTAGAAGATGAGTTCTTGTGGCCCAAATATTTATCTTTAGTTGTCAGATAGTGTGAGTGTTGTTTCTTTTGAAACGGGGGAGTGGAACCCCAGCTTCTGCATCAATTGACGCATACGTCTTTTAATTCCATTTATTATATACTAAAAGTAATATAAGGATGTTTTTCGAGGCATGAGGTTAATCAACATCTATTAAAATTATCTACACCGTTGATTTTAATTATTATGGCAAAGATTTAAAAGATTAAAAGTTACACAATCTATTGCCACGTTACATAGACAAGACATATTGTTGTACAAGTACCAGTATATGCAAACATGGAAATTGAACTTCTCGCGTGCCATCTGGGACCACCTTAAAAGGAGGCACGTATTTCCCATGTACCATCTGTCCTGATGCCTAGCGTCTTTGTTTTCAAACAAACAATTATTTTCAGGAACTCTTTACCTTTGAGATCCAAGAGCCAGATGAAGAGGTGTTGGCAGATGTAAAACGAACTGTGACAGATGATATGAATAGGGTCTTATTGGCTCCTTTCACGGCGGAAGAGGTGAAGAAGGCGTCGTTTAGCATCAGGGATCTTAAGGCCCCGGGACCAGATGGTTTACACGCGATCTTTTACAAACGGTTTTGGGATATGCTTAAAGAGGATATTATCAAGGAAGTTCTGAATGCATTTAACACTATCCAAGTGCCAGGAGTATGGAATAACACATCGATCGTGATGATACCAAAAGTTGAAAACCCGGAAAAGGTATCTCAATTTAGGCCAATAAGTTTATGCAATGTTGTTTATAAAATCATTTCAAAAATGTTGGCTAATAGGCTAAAGAGATACCTCCCTGATATAATTAGTGACCACCGGAGTGCCTTTGTCCCAGGAAGGTTGATCTCAGACAATATTTTATTAGCATATGAAAGTATATATGCAATAAAGAGGAAGAAAGGGAAGAAAGGACTCTGTGCAGTCAAACTTGATATGCACAAGGCATATGATTGTGTGGAATGGGCTTATTTAGATAAGATCATGTTGAAGATGGGGTTTGAGAGGAGATGGATAAATATGATAATGACCTGTGTTTCCTCGGTAAACTACAATGTTCGGTTTAACTCTATGGAAACTGGTGAGATCAAACCGACGAGGGGTTTAAGACAGGGGTACCCGTTGTCGCCCTATTTATGTCTCATTGTGGCAAAAGGTTTATCTAGCATGATTAGAGGAGCGGAAGAAAGAGGCGAATTAATGGGAGTCAAGGTATGCCGAGATGCACCAATGGTGTCCCATCTTTTATTTGCAGATGACTCTCTAATATTAATGCATGCTAATGGAAAAAATGCAAGGAAGTTAAAAGAGATTTTGGATAACTACTATGCAAACTCAGGGCAGAAGATAAGTGAAGCTAAATCAAGTATTTTTTCAGTCCGAATACCAGTGTGGACGAAAAAGTAGAGGTTTGCCAAATTCTGAATATTGTGACGGAATCTCTAGGTGACAAGTACTTAGTATTACCGTCTATGATAGGAATGGACAGAAGTGATTTCTTTAGATATTTGATTGATAGAGTCATTGCAAGAATAAGTGGATGGAAGGAGAAGTTATTGAGTTTGGGAGGAAAAGAAATTTTAATTAAGGCTATTGCTCAAGCTATACAGGTGTTTGCTATGATGGTGTTCAAGATTTCGAAAAACATTTGCAAAGGAATAACGGACGCTATCTCTCAATTCTGGAGGGGCATTGAGAAAGAGCAGAGACATATGCACTGGAAAGCATGGTGGAAGTTATGTTTTCCAAAGGATAAAGGTGGAATGGGCTTCATAAATTTACAAAGCTTCCATTTGGCGATGCTTGCAAAGCAGGTGTGGAGACTGCTAAGTGAACCGGATTCATTATGTGCAAGGGTTTTATGTGCTAAATATTATCCAGATGGTCATCTTTTAGATGCAAAATTGAAGAGCGGGAGTTTGTTCACATGGCAGAGTATACTGGCGGGTCGGGACTGTTTTAAAAAAGGGTGTATTTGGAGAGTTGGGGACGGATCACAAATAAATATTTGGGAGGATAACTGGATTCCGTCCAGCCACAATTTTAAGATCATGATACCAAGGGGATCAATTCTATACACACAGGCAGATTAATCCTGTTGATGGTAACTGGGATGTTGAGCTAGTGGAAAGCTTATTCTGGCCTGTAGATGTTCATCGGATACTTCAAATTCCTTTGACACCGGGTAGAGAAGACTTTGTGGCTTGGCATCATAAAAAAAGGGGACTTTTACTATCAGATCTGCTTAGCATTGTCAATGGAATACAAGTTCAGGAGGCATGAAATGCAGATATTACAGAGAGAGATAATAGCCTAGTTTGGAAGAAATTGTGGAATTTAGAGATTCCTAGTAAAATTAAAATCTTTGGTTGGAGAGTTCTATATGGTATGATTCCATGTCGAGGAATAATGGCTAATAAACACATTGGCAATCAAGGCGGTTGTCCTGTTTGTTCAGCAGGGTGTGAGGATCTGAAACATATGTTATTCACATGTGATAGGGCAAAGGAGGTTTGGCGCTGCCTTGGATTAGGGAATTCTATACAAGAAGTGATAGATATGGACCGGTCGGGATCAATTTTACTAGAAGAGATGATCATGATAAGTAGTCGGGTTGCTAAGCTTGATAATGTTGGCTTTGCTGAAATCGTCTTGACTGCAGGTTGGTACATCTGGTGGGAGCGCCGACAGTTTTTGCATGGGGAGAAGGTTCAGAATCCGACTCGGTCGACCATGTCTATAGCTGTTCTGTCAAAAAACTATATGATTGCAGCTAAGAAACCTGAAGCAAAACAAAGACAAGGATAGAAAAAGCCAACGGAGGGGAATCTGATGATTAACGTTGATGCAACTTTTGATGTGGAAACAGGGAGAGGTGCCACTAGTGTAGTCATTAGAGATTATACAGGACAATGTATTGCTGCGGTGCAGAAGTTTCTTCCTCATGTGGTGGATGCCCTGATGGCAGAAGCTTATGCTTTACGAGAAGGTTTAGTCCTGGCACAATATATCGGGAGTAAAAAGTTCATTCGTGCAAGTGGTGGACACTATGGACAACGGGGGCTTTTCTGCTACTTCATCAGCGGCGATATATGATGACTGCAACATTTTATGGTCAGGATTTTATGATGTTTCTATTGATCATTGTAATAGGGAAGCAAATCAAGTAGCTCGTGAGCTTGCTAGGGTTTCCTTTAGTTTAGGAAATTCTTGTACTTGGGTCGATGAACCCCCTCTCTTTATCCTTAGCAAGCTCGTGAATGATGTAACTACTTTGATTGAAAGGCTGTAGGTTCCAGACGCACTCTTTTTCCTATCCAAGGTACCTAAGGGGACTAGACGGTTTTAATGAGGCGGCATGTATGCCTAATATATAATAATTTCAAAAAAAACATACGCACCCGATCGCACGTTCCTATCTCTGCCGACATGGCCTTGCGCCACTCCATCGACAGAATGAACAAAATTGACCCAAGTTTAAAAGAAATTCATAAATTAAACTTGCGGCGAAACTATTTTATCCGTCTAGCCCTTTTGAGTAGCGCCTCTCTGAAAGACGCTACACACTTTGTTAGCGTGGCACGCGGGTCCTAGGAACAGTTTTGGTAGCGCCTTTGCCTAAGGCGTTAATGCACATAGTGGAGCCCATATGTGTAAGACGCTACACTACTCTATATAAAATACGTCTATATATAATAAATAAAATAGTACATTGACTGAGTTGGTAGAAGGCATTGTTGGCTATTGCTAGGTCATGAGTTCAACTTCTCATAGCATCATTTTTTATTTTTATTTTTAAAATTTGCAACGTTGCTTCCATAGTTGGACATAAGAAGATCCCAATTTCTAATTATTGCCTGGGCACGTCTTTGTCTTACACGGTGCTCATGCTTCGCATGCGTCAGATAATAATCGAGCGGTGCGGACGAACCGGCGCAAGCGTAAAAAAAAAACCAAGACTGCCCCGTCCCCGACTATTCAGCCTTGTCTCTGCAACCTTTTATCCCCATTCCCCTCTCGTCTCTCCCCCGCGTCGCTCTTCCAGCGGTGAAATCTCCCTCGTTGGCGACGAGCTTCCCATCAGGAGATGCATCAAGGCGGCGATATTGGTGTTCACGTGAGGAGTATCTACGGCGGGTACGTACAGATCGACACATCGAGGGCAGCGGCCGTGGTGAGACGGGCGTGTAGGTCCCATGTATCGACGCATCCGAGGAGCGGGGGAGTGGCCGTGGTGAGAGGCGACGGAGGACGACCATCTTCGGCTCCCTCCGTCGATCTCAGTGCCGATTAAGACCTGCTGAGTTTTGCACGATCCATCCCAATCTCCCTCCTTCCCCCGATTATGCTCCGGTGCCTAGCTTGGCGTGGGCGCACCTTGTTTTTTGGCCATGGTAGTGCTGCTAGGATTAAAGGATTAGCCGGTATTGTTGGTTTCAGCTTCGATTTTGCAATTTTAATAGGTTGTGACGTTGCTTAGGCGTGGTTCCCCCTCCCCTGTCAGGCTTGTAGTGCTGCTAAGGTTGAAGGATCCCCCCAGTAGTGTTGTTTCAGCCATGATTCTGCAACTGATTTTATTGTGCACTTGATGCACATCATTGAACTGATGACATGTCTTCTGTTACATACATGGGGTAACTATAATGTAGTCTTAGCTCAACTAGTTACATACTAACAATCTACCGTAGTGTGCATGTTGTTTTGTACTCAGTATGTGTACATAACATAATAGCTTCTGTGATATTTTCGATTCAACGGTTCATGTAGCTATATTCATTTTTTTTGCAAGGAACCATGTATTTGAATATATTTTTTTATATCTAAAGGATGAAGTTTTATCCTCACTGGAAAAATCCACTTTTGACATGTAGTGTGTCACCGCCTCTGGGCTTCACTGGGCGTGTGTCCGTTGCTGCCTCATGGCCGCCGCCGTCCTGTCGTCCCAAGCTGATTGGAGATCTGAGGCCCTCCTCACATGTATTTCGCTGCAGCACTGTTGCTTCCCCGCGTTGCTACCTAGTAGTATGGATAAGATACATGCTAGCTTGGTTTGTGTATATGTGTGTGGATCTGTCATGATAAACTCCAACTCCTAGATGGCCGGAGGTTTGCCAGGCAAAGTTCATGCGCGATGATTTAGGATGGCACGAGGGGTTGAGATCTTAATTTCGAGATGTAGATTTTACCCAACATGATGTAATTGTTGCGTTTAATACATAGTTTTATTACATCCTCAGATGATTTTCATACATCCACAATCCTTTTGGCGCACCTTAACGGTCCGTTGGGCAATAATACCTCCTAGATTTTTTGTTACTAATACCATGTTTTAGTACATCTTCTGCTGATTTTAATACAGCCAATGGTCTTCTTTTATGTCCTTTATATATTTATAGTATTACAAGCCTAACTTTTTTTTTGTGTCATACTCCTCTACTTAAAAAGTAAGCTAGACCTTCTCCCTTCATTTTTTTACATCCCCATCACTCATTGTATGTAACAATGGGGTGGTATGGTGAACGGTTTGAATGTATGGATGTAGTTTTAGTGCATTTGTTACATGCATGATCTACATGATCTTTTGCATAGAATGTACAATTTCAGTGATTAAACCACCATGGTATAAGTGCAAATAAAAATTATGCCTTACGTAAATTATTGTGTTAGCATGTATTTTTATATCAATAGATATGTGTTTGTTACATGCCCAGACTTTTTGGTCACATGATCATATCCCCCCCCCCCCCCCCCCCCCCCCCCCCCCCCCCCCCAAAAAAAAAGGTGAATGGGTTGGTTGTTTACATGTAGTTTTAGCTTTAACCAACCATAATGTAGTTGTTCATATACCGCCATGTACTTTTCCCATGCAACATGTTTGCTATATAGAACATATTGATTTATTACATCCATTTCCTTGTTTTTATTTTTATCTTATTCTCTTATTTTACTCAGTACCTAGATCTAACACCTTTTCTTTCCATGCACGTTCTTGAATGCCAGGTCAACATACGGATGTGATAACAGTTGTATTTTACATCTACCTACGGAAGGGTATCTTTTGTCGATCAACAGGGGTCAGATTTCATCTATGCAAATCAGAGGATGTATTATACTTAACTTATTACAGTAAAAGATGATGCAGATGTACCTGTGATTTTTCTTTTTTGGCTTTTGGAAACCACATACTATGTGGATTATGCTATTTTCTGAACTAGCAACGGACCTGGTACTTTTCCACGTCTCGACAAAACATTGGTTTGCTCATGCTGGGAAGCATGGGACATGAGGGACCGGGGTAGGGACCAGAACTTCCTTTTTTGGTAGCACGCGGGGATAAACATCTATTTCTTTCTACTTTTAGCAGGGGCGCCGCGGAAGACCGCACAGTGCGCGCGCACTGTATATCCACGTCCTAAGAAGATATATTAACTCTAGTCTTCTTATATTTATTTTAAAAATAGTTTACTCGGTAATATAGGAAGTCTAGTATATTTATTTTTAAAATAGTTTTACTTAGCGTTAATATTAGAAGTCTTGTATATTTATTTTAAATAAAAATATATTTACTTAGCGTTAATACAAGAAGTCTAGAGTTAATACTTATTAATACGATAGAAGTATATGCACAAAACACAGAATTGAAAACACAAAAATTATTTAAACTTGGGTGCTGGATTCATAGGAACACAAAAAAAACTATAAGATATTATCATGGCACTTATGACCTTGGTCGGGTTGTTCGTACGTAGGACTTTGGAAAAGCAAGTCCAAAAGGATTATAAAATTCCTTTTTATCACCCACTAATAAAATAAATTATTTTTATTATTTTTTCCTTTGCCCCATTCTTCTAATCCAAATAGATGAGTAGTTAGACACCACCAGAAGTTTCTATTTCAAATTAAATAGTACAAAGTATGGTGAGCATGGTCTGCATGCAAGGTATGGAAATTCACATAAAAAACTTCATATGCATGAAAATCAACAACAAACTTCATATTTATGTAAATATAAAAGGATTAGAGTTAATATATTGTCATATGGAAGCAACGTTGCAGATTTCAAAAATAAAAATAAAAAGTGATGCTATGAGGAATTGAACTCATGACCTCGCGTGTACGCGGTAGTGTCCATGCAGCTGCCCAGCTAGCTAGCTAGCTCCTGTCCTCGTGCGCGAGTTATACATGCGGCTGGCCGGCCGGCGGCGGTCTGTCTAGCACATGTCAAACATGTGGATTGAGATATGAAGAAGACGACAAATATTTTAGAAATATTTGGTACGGTACGCATATGCAGTATCTGTTTTGCACCGTTAATTTTTGCCCGTAAAACAGTTTACGATATACCGTATCCGTATTTTAAAGTACCGTGGGATGCGGTATCTGCTAGAGATGCTCTAATACTTCTATTCCGTGCCCTTCTTTCTTCCTCCATATTGACGCTGATGGGTGATCATTCAAGCTAATTGGAAGGGAGTTTTCAAGAGCAGGACTTTAAGGTGCAGGTAGGCCTCCCCTCCCAGATGGCCAGATGCTACCAGCGGCAACATACACAGCGATAGAAAAAACCTGCACATCGAGGCGGATACCCGGCCGATTCTCAAGTCAGGTCCTCCATTTTTTTTGCGAAAAACTCTGGTCAGGCTAGACATGCCTAGTTCTCCAACAATACAAAATTCCCACTTAAGGAAAAGTTGCAACAGAGTTGGTGAAGTGGTATACAACTACAATTTTCTCAATTAGTTGATTTGGACAGCCACGATTAATCACGATGCACATTATTATCCCATAAACTTTAATCTAGATCTAGATCCATATCCAAATTATATAAAGAAAATACTACAAATGGAAACGGTGGATATTATGTTGCTGCCACCAAACTTATCAACCAATTTCATCTTGCTTGCGATATTGATCTCGACAACATACGCTGGCAAAAGTATAGCCAAGCCAGAACCAAGCTATGTTCAGTGACTTCTGATTCAATAGACTCCTGAAGGAACAAAAGAAAAAGTCAGAAGCGATCGAGGGCTGGGATGGACGGATACCTCTTTGCGACTGGGGGTAGGATCGGCGTACGAAAATATTAGATCGCGTATGTAAAGCCCGCCAAAGCCTGTATGGGCCAGAAGCGGATCAGTATGCGCGCATTCAGCGATGTAGTTGTTAAACCTGAAACCAGGATCGAACAACTAGGGTTTTCGTCAGTTAACTGAATCGAGAGACAGTGTTTGTGCTGCTAATGCGTGCAGCGTTTTCTATTCTGATTCCTTCCTTATAACAGCGATTACAAAGGACCTAACTTGCCCCCGATCAGCTGGGCTAAGACCCGTTCTAGACGCGCCATCCCACGTCCTAAGTCAGAGCACCAGGAGGGTCGGGAGCACTACGAAAAGAGAGAGGGGAACATGCGCTGCCGCACTTCCCGAACTACACGACTGCATGGATCTCAGGAGATGCCACACATTATTATTATCTGAAAACAGAAACAACTAACTCTAAACCTAACAGTGAGATTAGACGGGCTAACAATTCTCCCCCTAAGCTTACTGTCCCTTGCTGATCAACACGATGCCCAACTTCTGACGGAGCTCGATGAAGCGCACATGCCCGAGAGCCTTTGTAACTGCGAGCTGATCCTGAGTCCCGACGTAAACGAGCTCAACCTTACCTTTCTCCACGTGCTCTCGGATGAAGTGAAACTTGACATCAATATGCTTGCTGCGATCGTGATGAACTGGATTCTTCGCCAGTGCTATGGCGGCTTTGTTGTCCACTTGGAGTTCAAACTTGACAGGTTTGCAGCCTAGCATTTCTCCAAGAAGACGACTGAGCCAGATGCCCTGCTGAGTTGCAGCTTCTGCGGCGATGTACTCCGCTTCACATGAACTAGTAGCCACTGCTTGCTGTTTCTGTGAAGACCAAGACACCAGGTTCTTGCCAAGGAAGAATACCTGCCCTGAGGTTCTCTTGCGATGAGTGTTATCCCCAGCATGGTCACTATCGCTAAACCCCAGTAGACGTGGAGTGTCGCGCCCAGCTCTGTACTGACACCCGTGCTGCTTCGTTCCTTGCACATAGCGAAGGATTTGCTTGATCGGCGGTCCAGTGTGTAGAGCCAGGCTTCTCCATGAACCTGCTGACGATTCCAACAGCGTGAGCAATTTCAGGTCGAGAATAGACCAGATATCGCAGGCTGCCGATGATACTCCGATAGAGTGAGGCATCGATGGCCTCAGATCCTTCCTCCTTGACCAGCTTCAGACGACACTCCGTTGGCGTCTGACAGCTGTTGCAATTTGCGAGTCCTGCTTGCTCGAGAATCTTGCACGCGTAGTTCTGCTGATAGAGAGTGATTCCCTCCTCTGACTGCTTCACCTCGATGCCCAGATAGTAGCTGAGAAGACCCATATCACTCATTTTGAAGAGTTTCTTCATATGCTCCTTGAACTCAGTGATCGATGCTGCATCTGTGCCCGTGATGATCAGGTCATCAACGTACACGCCGACGAGCAGGAACGATGTGTTGCTCCCTTGTCGATAGACAGCGTGCTCAACTGGACTGCGACTGAATCCAAGGTTGGCGGGTGTGTTGTCAAGCTTGGCGTACCACGCGCGTGGGGCCTGTCGCAGTCCGTACAGGGCCTTCTTCAGGTGCAGAATGGCGTTCTCCTTGCCGGCGACGACGTATCCCGGCGGCTGTGCGACGTAGACCTCCTCCGTGAGCTCACCGTTGAGAAATGCGGATTTAACATCCATGTGGTGCACTTCCCAACGAGAGTGAGCAGCGAGCGCGAGGAGAAGTCGCATAGTTTGCATGCAAGCAACTGGCGCGAAGACCTCGTCGAAGTCGATGCCTTGTCGCTGAGCGTAGCCCTTTGCCACGAGTCTGGCCTTGTACTTCATGATCTGGCCATTGGGATCACGTCACCTTGTATACCCATTTGAGTCCAATGGCTTTGTGACCTGCAGGAAGAGCGGTGAGTTCCCAGGTGCCGTTTTCATGGATGGAGCTCATCTATTTGTCCATGGCCTCCTTCCAGTGAGCATCGCCGAGCGCTTCGCTGACATCGCAAGGCTCTTCCGCAATGAGAAGAGGGCCTCACCCTCCTCGTGTGTAGCCTCCCCCCTCAGTTTCTTCGAGGACGCAGGAGAGGAGCCGGTACCTGAGCGGGGCGCCAGATTGCACGTCGAACGCGTCGTCATGCGTGGGCGGCATAGCCCACCAGACTTCGTGTCCCGCGAGTGGCGTCTGCAGGTGCGTCGATGGAGGCGTGAGAGAGGCACCGACAGGTGTCCCTAATGTCGATGTAGAGGGAGACACCACCGTGCCAACGCCCGTGTCCAGTTCCTCCTGGCCGTTCTCTGTGGTGTACACCATAGTGAAGGTGTCATACGCCATTCGCGCACTGGGCGCGCTCTAGGGTTCGCCATGCTGCGTCGTTCGTGTCGTGGGCGCGTCCGGCTTGCTCCAGTACCACAACCTGCTTTCCTCGAACAGCACATCACGTGTGACCTGGACTTTCTTCGTCACTGGGTTGTAGACGCGGTAGCTCTTGGATCCTGGCTCATATCCCATGAACACCATCGGGGTCGAACGGTCCGAGAGTTTCGTGATGCCAGGGCCGACGTTCTTGACATGAACCGTGCAACTGAACATGCGCAGATGCTGCACATTGGGTTTACGGCCGTGCCACGCCTCATATGGCGTGACAACCTCCAAGCTTCTTGTCTGCGCGTGGTTGAGAATGTACACCGCGGTGACCACCGCCTCCGCCCAGAAGTACGCTGGCATGCCCATGCTCTTGATCAGACATATGGCCATCTCCACCACGCTCTGGTTTCGACGCTCCACGACCCCATTCTTTTAAGTAGAATAGGGGGCCGTGGTGTGATGCTTGATGCCACGCTCCTCACAGTACTTGCGGAAGTCGATGGAGTTGAACTCGCCGCCCCGGTCTGACCGAAACACGTGCAGCTTGCATCTGCCTTCGGCTTCTGCCATGGCTTGTACCTTCTGGAAGCGGTTGAACGCTTCGTCCTTGGTATTGAGGAGTTCTATCCACATGTATCGGCTATGATCATCAACGACCAACAATAAGTACATTTTACCTCCAGGTGACGGCGGGAAGATCGGCCCGTAGAGATATGTGTGGACGAGCTCCAGGCCTTGTTCTGCGCGAAACGCTGTGGATCGAGGAAATGGCGTCCGATGCTGCTTCCCAAGGGCGCAGCCGTCGCGGTACTCCCCGACATGGTCGATGGTGGGTATCCCGCGAGCCATACCCTTGGACGCCATTACGCGCAGCGCACGGAAGTGCAAGTGACCCATGCGGGCATGCCACCACCATGACTCGTCGTCGAGCTTGGAGCGTGTCGATGGTCAGGACGCCGGTGTACAGCCTGCTCCCTGTACGCTTGACGCTGGTGAGGATGTGCTCTAACGGATCATGGATCGTCATGATTCCCCCTTGATGCCGATCGTGCAGCCTCCCTCGTCCAACTGGCCGACGGAGATTATGTTGCTTCGCAGGATAGGGATGAAGAACACGTCGGCCAACATGCGCCGATCCTCTCTCTACCCGCGGAACACGATCGTCCCATGGCCGCGGATGGCAACGAGTGATCCGTCGCCGAACTTCACCGTGCCGTGTACGGTCTCATCGAGGGTGGAGAAGGCGTGGAGCTCGCCAGCCATGTGACTGCTGGCGCCCGTGTCAAAGAACCAGATGCCATTAGGAGAGGTCCCGGGAGTCACCTTTTCTTCGTTCAAGAAGACGGCTTGAGGTGCGACGACGATGTTGTTGACGACGGCCATGCGGAGACCCCGCTCTGTCTCGTCGCCAGGACGAACAAAATTCGCGGTTTATTGCTTCTCCTTCCCTTGCTCGCGACCGTGTTGTGCCTTTCGGCACTCCTTTGCCCAATGGTCGGCCTTCCCACAGTATCTGTAGTTGCCCTTCTGGCGCTCGTTGGAGCCGCCGTTCTCCCCGGCACCTTGATACATCGGAAACGTATCTATAATTTTTGATGATCCATGCTTGTTTAGTATCTACTTTGCTTTGCTTGTCTACACTTTGAGGTGCTTTTTACATGTTTTCTAGTACTAACCTATTAACAAGTTGCCACAGTGCCAGTTGCCTGTTTTCTGCTGTTTTTGGTTCTAGAAAAGCTAGTAAAGAAATATTCTCGGAATTAGACGGGACAAACGTCAAAGTCAATTACTTTTCGTGGGGAACAAGAAGTCAAGAGGGGAGACGGAGAAGCGTGCCAGGGCGGCCAAACCCCCCTAGGCGTGGCCAGGTGTGGGCCCGCCCCTGGGTAGGGTTTGACCCCCCTGGTCGCCTCCTCGGCCTCCCCCTTCGCCTATAAGAAGCCCCCGATGCAGAAACCCTAAGCACCCGATCAAATCTCCATGAAACCGTCTATAGCCGCCGCCACCATCGTCCCTAGATCGGGGGGATCTGAAGTTCTTTCGGGCACCCTGCCGGAGGGGAGATCACCCGGAGGCATTTTCTCCGGTATGATGCGTGAGTAGTTCCACCTTGGACTATGGGTCCATGTAGTAGCTAGATGGTTGTATCTCCTCCTTTGTGCTTTCATGTATAGATCTTGTGAGCTCCGTTCATGATCAAGATCTAATCTATTTGTAATCATGCATGTTGTGTTTGCGGGGATCCAATGGATATTGAGATTATTATGTTGGTTTGATTATTGGTTTTGTCTTTATGATTCTATCATGTCTGTGTTGTTTGTGATCTTGCATGCTCTCCGTTGTTAGTAGCTATCTTGGCCAAGTAGTTGCTAGTGACTCCAAGAGGCGGTATTTATGCTTGATAGTGGGTTCATGCCTCTAGTTTCCAAGGGAAGTGATAGAAATCTCTTCGGTTGTAGATGTGTTGTTGCCACTAGGGAGAAAACAGCGGTCTCTTGTTCATGGAACATGTGGACTATTTAACTTACACACTTTGATTAAAGCAGTTGTCTGTTGATTGCAACTTAATACTGGAGGGGGTTCGGATGATAACCTGAAGGTGGACTTCTAGTCATAGACGCAGTTGGATGGCGGTCTATGTATATTGTTGTATTGCCCAATCGAATCTCATACGATCTTTCTGACTAGTAATTGCATTGTTATGCCTTGCTCAGTTCCTCTCAATTGCCCTGTTGTAATTGTTTACCCTTCATGCCATGTTGTTTATCTAAGGAGAGCACCTCTAGTGAACTATGGACCCCGGTCCAATCTTTACCATTGATACATCTTCCACTGTTACTTGTTTACTTGCTGAAAACCATTACCTTCCACACCATACATTTAATCCTTTGCTATAGCAAACCGGCGAGCTTGACAGGCTCACTGATTCGTTGGGACAAAGTCCTAAGTTTGTGTTGTGCAGGTTTCCACGTTGCTTGCAACACCTTTGAGACATTTCCTTCCTCCTTCAGGTTCGATAACCTCGGTCTCTACTGAGGGAAACTTGTTGCTGTTCTCATCACATCGTGCTCTTGGGGTTCCAACGAAGTGTCCCACGTTAACACTGGGTACACGCATCACGCCTCTTCCGCCATCGCCGGCGGTTTGGGTTTGGCCGGAGGCTTCCCCTTTTTCTCAACAGCGTCGCCACTGGATGAGGATCCAGTGCGCTGCTTCTGGCGCTCGGCCCACTCCTCTTCTGTCAGCAGGAGCTTGCCGACGCTGTCCGTGACCTCTTCGTCGAGCCCATAGCCCTCCTCCGCCATGATCAACCTGCCGGTCAGATCCTCGATCGTGAGTGTGCGTAGGTTCACCGTCTGCTCGATCGCCATTGCCATCATGCGATATTTTTTTGGCACGACACGGAGATACTTGAACACGGCCTTGTACTCGTCGACAGGGTCACCGAGCAGCTCGAGGTTGCTCACGATCGCCATGAGGCGCAGAGCGATATCCTCGATTGTTTCCTCGGGCTTTAACCAGAGCTCCTCCCACTCACGGCGTCATGTGTAACACCCCTGCTTTTAGCTAATTACTATTTAGGGTTTATTGTGCATTCATGAGCATCATAATTGAAATTTTGCATGCAAAGAAAATAAAATGAAAAACCCTAAAACCCTAATACTCCTCTCTCTTTTTGAAATCAATTCAAAATGGTTTTGCATTTGAAAACTACCAAAAATGTTGGAGCCCAAATTGAATACTAGGGCTCATAAGTATTTTACATATTTGATAAAAGTCTATCGTATTTTAAAATTATTCAAAACAGATTAAAAAGAGGAAATGCAAAACAGAAATACAAAAGAAATTTTGCAAATGAAATAAGCAACCGAGCGTCCCCAGGCCGGCCCATAGCCTCTTCCCTTCTCCCTGTCGCTCGCGCAGTAACCGCAGCCCGGAGCTGGCCTAGCTTGGCCCATTTGTCCCAGTACCTCTTTGCTGTCTTCTTCCTTAGGAGCGGCAAACACCTGCATGTCCTCTCCAATGCCGTTGCCTCTCCTCCGTGTTGCGATGCGCGCCGCCGCCCCTAGACACGGGGATAAGGTCGCCCGTGCTCATCTCTCTCTCACCATACCCATTTCTCCCCACCTCGTGCACTCTGTGAATTTCCCCCAAATCGTCGAACCCTAGCCGCTCAGTAGCCGCCCATCGCCGTCGTTTCTGGCCTCCCCTCGCCAAGCCGAGGAGCCTGCGAGCTCCGCCGTGCTGGACTATATCTCCCCATCAAAGGAATCGTCCGCGCGCGCTTGAAAGCGAGCCACCTAATCTCAACTTCACCGTCGGTCTCCGCCATTGTCGCCATCGATTCACCGTCGTCCAAGCTCCTCCGGCCTCCCCAACCTCTCTAGATGCATCATGGTGAGCCCCTGAGCACCCTAGTGCCCTCAACTCCCTCCCTCTTCCTTTCTGTCGCCTCCGCCACAAGCACCTACGCGTGCCGCCGTCGAAGCTCGTAGGAGCCGAAACTCCGGTGACCCAAATAGGGCGGCGCCTCCATCTTCTGGCTCGCCTCGGCCTTCCCTCTCTAACGCACGCATGCACATGTCCCCGCTTGCCCTCCTGTGCCGTTCCCCTCCGTCGTCTGGACGTTGGCCGGCGAGCCGACATGGCGTCGCTGTGGTGTAGACGTGGCCCCGACCCCACCCGTCACTCTCTAGGGCTAGGGTCTGCCCTAGTAAAAATTAGCCCCACCCTTGCGCTAACCCCGCCTGGCCAACGTGGCTGCATACGTGGCCCTGGCCCAGCAGTCAGCGTTAGTGGCTAGGTTAGGCTCGGGTGAGAAAAGTATCTGGTGCATGTGCTGATGTCAGCCTTGCGCAATAATTCATTTAAATTAGTTTAATAATTCTATAAATTAGTTTAATATTATAAAATCAATAACTTATTCATATTAAGTCAGAAAAATATGTATAATATATCAAAATGTTCAAAAAATGAGATTTAACTATCTAAGCTATAATCATGCATTGTTAAGAAACTTTAATGACAAGTTTAATTAGAGAACAAAATTAACCCCTCTCATATGCCTCCGGAGTTTTACGGAGTTAGGGTTTGCACCCCTCGGAACCCCGATTAAATTGTCGAGCATGCCTTAGGGTTACTTTTCCATACAATTTAACTTGTCATATCATCATCCTTGCTTGAGCATTGCATCGATGCCATGTGTTGATTGTTTCCCTCTCTTTTCGGTGTTTGGTTCTTTCTGGTAGAATACGATACCGAGATTGAGATCGAAGACAGAGATCAAGACCGTCTAAGTTCGAAGATCGACGAACTATACTTGACCAACTGTAATCAAGTCAAGTACAAGGCTTCCAAAGATCTGCTTATTGGTTATCAACTGGAAAAGGCAAGCATAGCCCCACTAGGATATAATCCTATGATTTCGAAAGCATTTATATTCTTGCCATGTTGCATACAATTCTACTGTGGTCTTTTACCGATAGATAAAGTATCCTATCTATTGCATTACTCCCTTTGAACTTATATTACCTGATCCACTGCTCCTAGCATAACTAGGTTTGGCTTGTGTGCATTGCTAGAGCTTATATCTGTGTTTTGCTTAGCCATGCACAACTGTCAGTGATGGTTCATCCAGATGATGTATCAGATGCAGAGAATCTAGTATGACAGGAGAACGTGATGAGGTGAGATCAGTGATATGAGTTAAACATGCTAAGGATTGTATTGGAGGCCATAGTGGGATGTGGTTTTTCTAGTCCCATGCTCGCCACCACTAGGACCCGAGTTCTTGCCTTTGGAACCGATACGAGCGTACAACCATACGGGGCCTGGAAAAACTCACGAGCAACTAACTTGCTTAGTAGATTCCATGAGTCACATAGTTCGGGCTTTCCATACGACATGCATTCTGGATCTTCTCGAAGGCGGTGAAGGAGGTGCATTCATAACAGGTAGGGAAGCATGGAACGGGTTGCTTGGGGTCGATGGAGCCCCTGGTGAACCAACCTCGCCTCACATCTTCAAGTACCGGCTTCGGGATTTGACCTATTATGGCGGAACCATACTTATTGCATGACTCATGGTCTCGGCGAAAGCAAGGTAAAGGTCGTGTCTAACCACCCTCTGCCGGCCTTCCAAGGAAGAGGTATTATCTAGTGGCATTAAGAGAAGATTAGTACGTGTGGGTAAAGTTGTACACCCCTGCAGGTTAATAATCTTTTTGAAAATCCGTGTTCACGGTTATGAACAAATTGGCGACCGGACTCAAGATCATAGAGAACTATACCCTAATCATAAAACTTGGAAGATCAACGTGTGATTAAGGATGCTTCCTCATGGGTACGAGGGGGTGATCCTAGTTCAGGAGATGATGATGACTTGGTGGATATCAAAAAATGATGATCAATATTTTGGAGATGTCGCTCTCTTATCCCCTTTTAAAATACTCTGATTAGACAAGCTTCTTCTCCCTCTTGTTTTATAAACAAAAGTGGATTTATGCAAAAAAACTCCACCAGCCATAAGTCTTGTGGAGTACACCCTGTACTCACCCTTGCTTTGTTGATACCTTTGGCAGAGTAAGTGTTCCCCTGAAGATGAGTTCTGTACTACATCTACACCGACGAGTAGCTTGAGGTTCCAGGTCGGCAGCCTGGAATCTATGGGCTGGGACGTCATCGTTATGCTTCAGGCCTCTTAGGCCATTTGTTAAGTTTGTTATACTTAATAGCATAATTTGCCTTCCGTTGTTTGATGTTTGTGGTCAGTGACCTTTGCTTGTAAGAATTTGGTTCTCTGCTCCGTTATGAGATTGCTGGAATAAATTTTGTGTCATAGGGTCGCTGTTGTGTTACCGATTCTTCACTGGATATTCTTGAGCTCAAGGTTAAGCTTATGTTCAGACAGAGGTCTGGGATTTGTTTAGCCCTGATCCAGGGGGTGTCACAGGTTTTGGTATCAGAGCAGTACCGACCGTAGGAAAACCTTGCTATTGGTCGATGTTGAGTCTAGTGTTTGTGAAAACTATTTTAAAAGCTGAAAAGTATTTGCGAAAACTCTAGTATGCTTCATTTACTCCTTATCCAGTTTCGCTCTAACTCTAGGTTATCTTATCTGGTGTTGATTTGGAAAAGTTTTGATACATATTCTAATCTTTCGAAGCTTAGGTGCCTTTTGGGCATGTCGTTTCTTAACCAGTTGACCTAGTGTTGAGTTCTAAAGAGTTGTGTGTGTTGTGAATTCCTTGTCCCCTTTGCTCTGCTTCGTATGAGAGGTTCCTTTCCATCATGATCTCTCTATCTTTTGGACCCGCAATATTATATTGTTGGATCCATAGTGTTCTGTTCTATGGTTCGAGGTTTCCTTTCGCCTCATGTGCCTCCTTTTTGTTTGTTTGGGTACTTCAGAAGTTGTTCTTTCTCTTGGAAGCTACCTCATGATTACTATCTTGCAGTGTACGCTATGTCACTCAAATAGTAGTTATTCTTTTCTCGGGTTTTAACCCTTGGACTTGAACCTAAGATCCCTAATTGTGCTGGATTCTGGTGTTGTGAATCTTGTACATGAAGCTGACCTTTAACCCAAGATCCTTTCTTTGACCCCTATCGTGAATGTTCACACATTACCTCAGGATGGCTGGTACTACAATTCTAGCCTTCAAGCTTGTGGTCTTTGTCGCGATTGAATTGTGACAACAAAGGACTTCCCCTACCACATGCTATGGTAGATGTTCTTTAATGGGACCAAATAGATCACGACAAGAGTACTCCTCGAGAGTATTGTACCTATACTCGTGACTTTGCCACACCTTACCACTTCTCTGCATTGGTTTTCGGAAGGTTGTTAACTTATGCATCCACATCTCGGTATTCTTTCCTAAGTATGTTATTTTTCCCTTTGTTGTTTTCTGACCTTTGCCTACCAGTTGGTAGCCAAGTAGTAAATGTTCATTGGTGTCCTCTGATGCAAGATACTCTTGTGGTCCGTCATGACAAACCATTTCGGGATGTCAGGAGAAACAAACTCCAGTACCTCGTCATATCTAGGACCAGGTCAAACTGTTGTAATCCACAGATTAAGAGGCATTGATTATCTTCTATCTGTTATACCTTAAAGTACCACACTCTTTCATACTAAGAGGTGACACCTTGAGATCAGGGCTAAACAAATTCCATACCTCTGTCTGAAATAAGCTTAACCTTGAGCTCGAGAATATCCAGTGAAGAATCGGTAACACGGCAGTGACCCTACGACACAAAAATTTATTATAGCAAGCTCATAACTGAGCAGAGAACCAAATTATTACAAGCAGAGGTCATTGGCCACAAACATCAAACAACAGAAGGCGAATTATGCTATTAACTATAACAAACTTAACAAATGTCCTAAGAGGCCTGAAGCATAACGATGACGTCCTAGCCCATAGATTCTAGGCTGCCGGCCGGGAACCCCAAGCTACTCGTCGATGTCGATGTAGTACCAAACTGATCTTTAGGGAACACTTACTCTGCCAAAAGTATCAACAAAGCAAGGGTGAGTACAGGGTGTACTCTGCAAGACTTATGGCTGGTGGAGTTGTTTTGCATAAAGCCACTTTCGTTTATAAAACAAGAGAGAGAGAGAAGAAGCTCGTCTAGTCAGAGTATTTTAAAAGGGGATAAGAAAGCGACATCTCCAAAGTATTGATCATCATCTTTGATATCCGCCATATCATCATCATCTACCAACTAGGATCACCCCCTCTTACCCATGAGAAAGCATCCTTAAGCACACGTTTATCTGCCAAGTTTTACGATTAGGTTCATGTTCTTTATGATCTTGAGTCCGGTCGCCAAGTCGTTCATAACCGTGAACATGGCTTTTCGAAAAGATTATTACCCTGCAGGGGTGTACAACTTTACCCAGACGTACTAACCTTCTCTTAATGCCACTAGATAAGCCCTCTTCCTTGGAAGGCCGGCAGAGGGTGGTTAGACACGACATTTACGTTGCTTTCGTCGAGACCATGAGTCGCGCAATAAGTATGGTTCCACCGTAACGGGTCAAATCTTGGAGCTGGTACTTAAAGATGTGAGGAAAGGTTGGTTTACCAGGGGCGCTATCTACCCCAAGCAACCTTGGCCACGCTTACCTACCTGTTATGAATGCACCTTCACCCGACAAATCTTTCAAAAGATTTTCTATGCATATGTCGAATGGAATGCCCGAACTATGTGACTCATGGAATCTACTAGGAAAGTTAGTTGCTCGTGAGGTTGTCCAGGCCCCGTGTGGTTGTACGCTCGTCTTGGTTCCAAAGGCAAGAACTCGGTTCCTAGTGGTGGCGAGCATGGGACTAGAAAAACCACATCCCACCATGGCCTCCCATACAAGCCTTAGCATATTTAATATCATATCACCTCTGATCTCATCTCATCATGTTCTCATGTTATACTAGATTCTATGCATCTGATACATCATCTGGATGGACCAGAATCAACAGCTATGCATGGCTAAGCAAGACACAAAACAAGCTCTAGCAATGCACACAAGCCAAACCTAGTTATGCTAGGAGCAGTGGATCGGGTAATATAAGCTCAAAGGGAGTAATGCAATAGATAGGATACTCTATCTATCGATAAAAGACCATAGTAGAATTGTATGCATCATGGAAAGAATAGAAATGCTTTCGAAATCATAGGATTATATCATGGTGGGGCTATGCTTGCCTTTGCCACTTGATAACCGATAAGCAGATCTTTGAAAGCCTTGTACTTGACTTGGTTACAATTGGTCGAGTATTGTTCGTCGATCTTCGATCTTCGACGGTGTTGATCTCTGGCTTCGATCTCGATCTCAATCTCGTATTCTATCGGAAAGAACATAAATACCGAAAATAGAAAAGGAAACAATCAACACATGGCATCGATGCAATGCTCAAGCAAGAATGATGATATGACAAGTTAAATTATATTGAAAAGTAACCCTAAGGCATGCTTGACAATTTAAACTGGGTTCCGAGGGGTGAAAACCCTAGTTCGGAGAAACTCCAGAACATATGAGAGGGGTGCATTTGTTCTTCTAATTAAACTTGTCATGAAAGTTGATTAACAATGCATGATTATAGCTTAAAGAGGTATTTCTTATTTTTCTAAACATTTTGATATATTATACATATGTTTCTGACTTATAAATAATAAGATATGAATTTTACAAGTTTTATTCAATTTCTGGATTTACTAAACTATTTTAAATTGAATTATTGCATCACTGTGAATCAGGGCTAACATCAGCATAGGGGGAGGACATTTCATACTGGGGCTGAGGTTATCCCCAGTCACTGACTGCTGGGGCCCTGGGGCCATGTAGGCTTGCCACCGTGGCAACCATGCCCAAGGCTACCTCACTGCCACGCGGGCGCCACGTCTAGGACACGCGAGCACGCCGGAGAGCGGCCAGACGATGGACGGTGACGACGTAGGAGAGCGCGAGCAAGCATGCTAGATGGGGCGTTCAAACCAGTGCATCACGGGGAACCTAAACCTGGTGGCGCCACCCTCGAATGGTCACCGGAACATCGAGTGCAACGGTGGCCGACGGTGGTGGTTGCAGGCAAACGACGCGCGGAGGATACGGAGGGGTAGGGAGGATTTGGAGGGGTGTGAGAGGTCTGCGAGCTCACCCTGGGGACGATGGTGAGGTCCGCTTGGCCAGAAGAGGACGGAGGCACGAGAATCGTCGGTGGCGAGCTTCATCGGGGTCGGGGAAGAAGAGCTCTGTGGCGATGATTAGAGGCGTACAACCCCGATTCCTTCAGGCAGGTGACTGTGTCCACCACGGCGGAGCTTCCAGTCCACTCATCAGGGCTCGGGGCAGCGGCTAACAGCGGCGATTCGTCGGCTAGGGTTTAGGGTTGCTCACAGAGGTGAGGGAAGAGAGCACATGGGGGAAAATGAGAGGATAGGATCAGAGGGAAAGAGGGAGGACGCCGACGTGGTTCTTATCTCCAATTTGGAGTGGTGGCGGTCATCTTGATGCCGGCAAGCGGCGGCGCTGCCGACACGTAGCAGCATCGGGTGTGGAGCGAGGTGGATGACTATTGAAAGGACAAAGCGGTATGGGCCCTGGATGGGCTGGCTTGGGTCGCTGCTGGGCCGGAGGCTGGCTGCTGGCTGCGCGCTGAGCAGCGGATAGGGAGAAGAGGGAGAGTGAGCTATGGCCTGGTAACTGGCTGCTGGTTTTTTAAACAAAACCTTTTCCTTTTTGTTTTCCAAATCTGTTTTGTATTTCCATTTCAAATTTTGTTCTGAATCATTCAAAAATATCAGAAGCTTTTATTAAATATGTAAACTACTGCAGGGAGCCCTTTAGTCATTTTGGGATCTATTACTTTTGTATTTCAAAACCTTTTGAATGCATTTCAAATAGAGAGGCAAGGATTAGGGTTTAGGGTTTTGTGTATTTCTTGCATGCATGTTTATTAAATGATGATCATGATGCACAATCAAACCTTAAATATTAATTAGCTAAAAGTGGGGTGTTACAGAGGTCGAGCTGAGTTTTATGACCCCTTAATGAAGTGATGCTTTCACATATCTTTACCACCCTTCCTCGAGCTTCCGTGCTCGTGAATGTTCCGTGTGTGTAATAATATGGCCATCTAAGATTCTTAGCAATTATTATTGTTTTGAACTCTAAGGACATTTGAGTCATTCTTAGCGTGATTGGTTAACCTTATCACTAAGCAAAGGATGATTGTGCTACCAAGTTTGTTATTCTGGTACACTCTCTACGGTCAAAGAGTTAGGCTTGTGCCAAAGCTCTAAGACTACGTCTTCTTGCCGTACAAAGCAAGTTTCCTCTCGAACTAAGTGACATATCGGTGGTTCGTGATATTCTTGATCTCTTCCTAGAAGTATCGCCATGTTGCCACATGACCGTGTTGTCAGGTCCTTGAGCAAGCTAGTTATTTGAACTACTCCTTTCTCCAAGGATCCGTACTGGATACCCCTAGAACTGGTTAGTTGAGCTTAAAAAACAACTTGGAGAGTTGTAAGACAAAAGTTCTACCCGACCCAGTTCCTCCTTAAAGGGATGTCTAGTTTTGTTCGTGTTGAAGAAAGATAGTATTTCCTTCATGGATATGTTATCTTCCCCTCTTTTGATTTGTTTTGGGTTATCGTCAAATTAAACTCAGTTCCAAGGATTATCTTGATGATGTTGCTACTTGTGGTGTTTCACCTGGGTACATCTTCATGTATTTGGTTTGACCAATACTTTTGCCTTGTTCATATGACCTATGAGTCCATCTTCTTGGAGCGTTCCGGTAAGTTTGTTGTTGAGCCCATCAATGACATCCTTATCTTCTCCATGTTAGATTGAATACACATGGAACATTCAGCATTAATGTTGGAAACTTTTGAAAACTATCTTCGAGTCATCTCGAAGTATGTGTTCTAGATGTTAGTAGTAACCTTCTCCGGTTCATGTGCAATTGTTGAAAGATGTCGCTGTGGATTCTAGAAGAGTTATCTCCCTTTCTCTAAGGACACAAGTGTGTTTATTGCTAGCACTCTATATGTATGTAATTGCCTTTTGGCAAGTTTCTAAATGCATGGGTACAACAATCTAGCTCATCTTTTGGAGCTCTACACTGAAGTCCATATCTTGAAAATCTAGTGACTTTACTTTGGGGTAAATGTTGCAAGCTTTCTATTCAGACATGCTGAGTCTGATATATCATTCCGCCTAACCAAATCTGAATCTCAGCAATGATGGTTGGTGTTCCTCAAGGTTTTGACATAGGTCTCTTTGTAAGTTTGGCAAGATTGATGTGATGGTTGACACACTTAGCCAGCAAGACCTTTTGTCATATTATCTTGATTCAGCAATGACAACCACTCTTCATGAGGCATCTTCTATAATTCATTGTAAGAGTTGTTCTTATGGTCTCTTTTGTATACGAAGTCTGACCTTTACATGATGCTTCATATCTCGAACATCAAGGAGAACATTAAAGTAGGGTTGCTAGATGTATCTCGATCGATCCTTCAGACCCTTTGTGTTGGCAAGCGTCTTGTTGTGCCAAGTAATTGAAGTCTGAGAATGAAGTTTCTTTCTTCTAATGTCCTCATGAATCTTCTTAACTATTCATCTCGATGGTGTAAAGTGATGTCATGATCTTTGGCAAAGATTCTAATAGTCCTGGATGGATAAAGAGTTTCCTCCATTTTTCTCAGCCATGTTTAAGAGTGACTATGACTCTGGATACATGTTTCTTGTGAATCTTATGAGTCCTCTCCACAAAACACCTCTCTGTATGAGCCTTCCGTTGAACGAAGAGTGATCCTTCTGTATGAGAAGTAGTTCAACAGCTTGGTTTTATTGATCCCTATCTCTGCAACCTGAAATATCTACTTAAGTTGTTTAGTAGAGGTTCATTTCTCGAAGTCTGTGGTCATGTTCTTTCTGTTGGAAGCTTTCTTCTTCGGGAGCTCCAAAACCTCCTGTAAGTTCCATGGTCTCAATCAGTATGAAGACCATCTATCTAAACAAACATGAAACCTTCTCATCTTGTTTCCTTCGTTACCTTGGCGTGTTTCATGTCATCATCTCAGAGTTGTTCTAAACACTCCATCCAAGAGTTGACCATGAGATACTCTGTGCGTTGTTTAGTGTGTTCCCTCTTATCTTTAGAGTGGCCTTGTTTCTTTCTCTCTCTATCTCTTCTCCTACCTTTGGAATCTCGGGTCGAGATTCTCATAAGGGGGATAGAGCTGTAACACCCTTGATTTTAGATAATTACTATTTAGGGTTGATTGTGCATTCATGAGCATCATAATTGAAATTGTGCATGCAAAGAAAATAAAATGCAAACCCTAAAACCCTAATACTCCTCTCTCTTTTTGAAATCAATTCAAAATGGTTTTGTATTTGAAAACTACCAAAAATGTTGGAGCCCAAATTGAATAGTAGGGCTCATAAGTATTTTACATATTTGATAAAAGTCTCTGGTATTTTAAAATTATTAAAAACAGATTACAAAGAGGAAATGCAAAACAGAAATACAAAAGAAATTTTGCAAATGAAATAAGAAACCTAGCGCCCCGAGGACGGCCCATAGCCTCTTCCCTTCTCCTTGTCGCTCGCGTAGTAACCGCAACCCGGAGCTGGCCCAGCTTGGCCCATTTGGCCCGGTACCTTTTTGCTGTCTTGTTCCTCAGCAGCGGCAAGCACCTGCTGGTCCTCGCCGATGCCGTCGCCTCTCCTCTGTGTTGCAATGCGCGCCGCCTCCCCTGGACATGGGGATAAGGTCGCCCATGCTCTCCTCTCTCTCCCCATACCCATTTCTCCCTACCTTGTGCACTCTGTGTGAATTTCCCCAAAATCGTCGAACACTAGCCGCTCAGTAGACGCCCATTGCCGTCGTTTCTGGCCTCCCCTCGCCAAGCCGAGGAGCCTGCGAGCTCCGCCGTGCTGGACTATGTCTCCCCACCAAAGGAATCCTCCGCGCGCGCTCGGAAGCGAGCCACCTAAGCTCAACTTCACTGTTGGTCTCCGCCATTGTCGCCGTCGATTCACTGCCGTCCAAGCTCCTCCGGCCTCCCCGACCTGTGTACCTGCATCGTGGTGAGCCCCTGAGAACCCAAGTGCCCTCAACTCCCTCCCTCTTCCTTTTTGTCACCTCCGCCATGAGCACCTGCACGTGCCGCCGTCGAAGCTCGTTGGATCCGAAATTTCGGTGACCAAAACAGGGCGGTGCCTCCATCTTCTAGCTCGCCTCGGCCTTCCCTCTCTAACGCACACACCCACACGTCCCCGCTTGCCCTCCGGTGCCGTTCCCCGCTACCGTCTGGCCGTTGGCCGGCGAGCCGACGTGGCGTCGCTATGGTGTAGACGTGGCCCCGACCCCACCCGTCAGTCTATGGGGCTAGGGTCTGCCCTGGTAAAAATTAGCCCCACCCTTGCGCTGACCCCGCCTGGCCAACATGGTTGCATACGTGGCCCCTGGCCCAACAGTCAACGTTAGTGGCTAGGTTAGGCTCGGGTGAGAAAAGTATCTGGTGCATGTACTGATGTCAGCCTTGCGCAATAATTCATTTAAATTAGTTTAATAATTCCAGAAATTGGTTTAATATTGTAAAATCAATAACTTATTCATATTAAGTCAGAAAAATATGTATAATATATCAAAATGTTCAGAAAAATGAGATCTAACTATCTAAGCTATAATCAAGCATTGTTAAGCAACTTTAATGACAAGTTTAATTAGAGAACAAAATCAACCCCTCTCATATGCCTCCGGAGTTTTCCCGAGTTAGGGTTTGCACCCCTCGGAAACCTGATTAAATTGTCGAGCATGCCTTAGGGTTACTTTTCCATACAATTTAACTTTTCATATCAACATCCTTGCTTGAGGATTGCATCGATGCCATGTGTTGATTGTTTCCCTCTTTTTCCAGTGTTTGGTTCTTTCTGGTAGAATACGATACCGAGATCGAGATCAAAGACAGAGATCAAGATCGTCAAAGTTCGAAGATCGATGAACAATACTTGACCAACTGTAATCAAGTCAACTACAAGGGTTCCAAAGATCTGCTTATTGGTTATCAACTGGCTAAGGTAAGCATAGCCCCACCATGATATAATTCTATGATTTCGAAAGCATTTCTATTCTTGCATTGTTGCATACAATTATACCGTGGTCTTTTACTGATAGATAAAGTACCCTATCTATTGCATTACTACCTTTGAGCTTATATTACCTGATCCACTGCTCCTAGCATAACTAGGTTTGGCTTGTGTGCATTGCTAGAGCTTATATCTGTGTCTTGCTTATCCATGCATAGCTGTCAGTGCTGGTTTATCAAGATGATGTATCAGATGCAGAGAATCTAGTATCACAGGAGAACGTGATGAGGTGAGATCAGTGATATGAGTTAAACATGCTAAGGCTTGTATGGGAGGCCATAGTGGGATGTGGTTTTTCTAGTCCCATGCTCGCAACACTAGGACCCGAGTTCTTGCCTTTGGAACCGAGACGAGCGTACAACCATACGGGTATTGGAAAACCTCATGAGCAACTAACTTGCCTAGTAGATTCCATGAGTCACATAGTTCAGGCTTTCCATTCGACATGCATTCTGGATCTTCTTGAAGGCGGTGAAGGAGGTGCATTCATAACATGTAGGGAATCGTGGACCGGGTTGCTTGGGGTGGATGGAGCCCCCGGTGAACCAACCTCACCTCACATCTTTAAGTACCGGCTTCGGGATTTGACCCGTTACGGCGGAACCATACTTATTGCATGACTCATGGTCTTGGCGAAAGCAAGGTAAAGGTCGTGTCTAACCACCCTCTGCCGGCCTTCCAAGGAAGAGGGCTTATCTAGTGGCATTAAGAGAAGGTTAGTATGTGTGGGTAAAGTTGTACACCCCTGCAAGGTAATAATCTCTTCGAAAATCCGTGTTCACGGTTATGAACAACTTGGCGACCGGACTCAAGATCATAGAGAACTATAACCTAATCGTAAAACTTGGTAGATCAACGTGTGATTAAGGATGCTTCCTCATGGGTACGAGGGGGTGATCCTAGTTAAGGAGATGATGACTTGGTGGATATCAAAAGATGATGATCAATATTTTGGAGATGTCGCTCTCTATCCCATTTTAAAATACTCTGATTAGACGAGCTTCTTCTACCTCTTGTTTTATAAACAAAAGTGGCTTTATGCAAAACAACTCTACCAGCCATAAGTCTTGCGGAGTACACCCTGTACTCACCCTTGCTTTGTTGATACCTTTGGAAGAGTAAGTGTTCCCCTGAAGATGAGTTCCATACTACATCGACACCGACGAGTAGCGTGGGGTTCCCGGCCGGCAGCCTGGAATCTATGGGCTGGGACATCATCTTTATGCTTCAGGCCTCTTAGGCCATTTTTTAAGTTTGCTATACTTAATAGCATAATTTGCCTTCCGTTGTTTGATGTTTGTGGTCAGTGAACTTTGGTTGTAATAATTTGGTTCTCTGCTCAATTATGAGTTTGCTGTAATAAATTTTGTGTCATAGGGTCACTGCTGTGTTACCGATTCTTCACTGGATATTCTCGAGCCCAAGGTTACACTTATGTGCAGACGGAGGTCTGGGATTTGTTTAGCCCTGATCCCGGGGGTGTCACACCGTGTCTGCACCTTGGCCTCTCGGATCCGCTCCGAGCCGAGTTGCATCGTATTGATGGTCTCCCATGTCGTCCTCGCGCAGTCGTTGGCCGCCAGCGTTCGCACGAGCTCCGGCGGGACAACATGGAGGGGAGACACGAACGCCGCACGAACATCCCCCTCCTCTTCCGCGCCAAACTCGATCACATCCCATAGGTGGGACGCTTGCAGCTGCACACACATTACCATTGCCCAGTTAGTGGAATTGGATTGCGTCAGGGTTGGATACTGCATGATGCCGCTGGATTCGCACACCACTCGTTCCCGGACGACGATCTCATTGCCGTCGCCAGGAATCAGGCTTCGACCTCGCCACGGAGATGGGGACACGGAGGTGCGACGCTGCCCCGGCAGCTTGGACCCGCCAGAGGTCGCGCTCGGCACCTGCGCTCCCTTTGCCTTCTCCGCTGCCGCCAGTCGCTCGGTGGACGTCGACATCGTTGGATCCAAACGGGGCTCTGATACTAAATGTAGATGTTAAACCTGAAACCAGGATCGAACAACTAGGGTTTTCATCAGTTAACTGAAACGAGAGAAGGTGTTTGTGCTGCTAATGCGTGCAGCATTTTCTGTTCTGATTGCTTCCTTATAACAGCGATTACAAAGGAGCTATCTTGCCCCCGATCAGCTGGGCTAAGACCCGTTCTAGACGCGCCATCCCACGTCTTATGTCAGAGCACCAAGAGGGTCTAGAGCACTATGAAAAGAGAGAGGGGAACGTGCGCTGCCGCACTTCCCGAAGTACACGACTGCATGGATCTCAGGAGATTTCACACATCATTATTATCTGAAAACAGAAACAACTAACTCTAAACCTGACAGTGAGCTTACACGTGCTAACAAGCGATGCGATGTGGATTCCCATCGTCCAACTCAGAAGTCTGACGTGGCAACACCACCTATGTGGTTTGCTGGGCCACATTTGTGTTCCAACTGACGGGAGGTACGGGCTTGGTTCATGTATTGCTACTTCGTTCGTTGGATTTTTCCGTCTCCGAGTGATTTCCGGCCCGTACACCCCTGTAAACAACATGAGCCCCACGGGTCCATTCATTTTCATCCCATAGAGATCCGTCCCATGAAACCACCCACGACCACTGTAACTAAGACGTCGTGCATGTCTGGCACCACCAGTGTGAAATCTGGATCTAGATACAAAATAGACATAAATTGTACATGTACTAACTGTATGATCGTGATGACGCAGGACTGTGTCATCATGATGCGTGCAGGCCGGACGCGTGCACCATTGTATCAGCGCCGAAGTGTCATTGAATTGTCAATCGACTTAATGTCACATCCAATCGGTCGCATTGTTGCAGTTCTCTGTTTATTCCCTGCCATGTGTGCACAAAAATTCTCTGAGAAGGTAGATAGCACGGTAGGGGAGAGGACGGTGGTGTGCATAAGACTGGTCTGCCTAGACTTTTTGACTATCTACCTCCACTCATCACTAGCGCCCTCCTCCCTTTATTCTTCCTTCTGCTCATCCCGCTCCTGCTCCCTCCCTCGATGCATGCATGGCTCCCTCTCAGAAGCATGCCGCGACAACAAGGCGCGAGGAGAGAAAAGAGAGAGCTTGCCGTGATGCTATACGCACTGAAGAGTCACAACATATGCTCATGGCTGTCCCCACAGGCGAGGGATCTTCCGTGTAGGTCATGCAATTCTTCTCCTAAATAGTGTTATCCAGCATTCTTCTTCTCCTTAATCATCACCTACTTCTCCTTCAGAGCCGTCGGTTCACCGGCAGGCATGTTCGCCCCAGATCCCCGGATCAGCAAGGTAAACTCTGTACACTGGGGTTTTTGCGACTAGGATTTGGGATTTTCTGGATCTTTTCCACACATCCCATTCTGGCATAAAGCTCGATTCTATAATTTCAGATATTGTTGTCCCTGTTCCATGATAGGACCGAAACCACGTATTCTTTGTCCCAGGAAAAGAAGCAATAACTCAACAACCAGGTGGATGCTTGGCTTAATGCACGAATAAGCATCCATAGGGAGAAAATGCAAACACAAGAACTAGAATTAGAATGGCTCAAATTAACTGTGAATACATTACTTAGGAGTGCGGCCAGCTGAAAAGGGAAAACACTGCCTAGGAGAAACTTCATAAGAAGATCCAAGCCTCAACCCGACGGAATACATCCATCATCGAGGGGCTCTCGATGGATAATGTGAGGCTAACACATGCTAATGTCGATCTCCGTGTCAACAACACGAACCTCCTTCGGAAGCTCGAGGCTTCGCTCAGTGAGAAGGTCAAGATCAGGAAGGACATGCTCCTACATCGCGTATGACTTGAAGAGATTGAGGAGGAAAACGAGCAGCTCCTCGCCTGGCTTGGACTGTAATGTAGCAGACTTTCCTCGGTGCTGCTCTTCTGAATTGAACTATGTATTTCTATTTTGCAACTGTAAACTGAACTATCCAAACTATGAGTTGCAATGGGAGACACCTTTTGCGCAGTCCGAAAACTATCTGCTTTATTGTTGTTTCTATCTAATTATTCAGTTACAGATTCTCAACAAAGGTTCAGAGTTATGGTGTGAAAATGTTCTCCACATGACCAGATACTACTAGTGCCATCCTGCGAATCGAACGTGTAGGGCGTGGACTACGTGCTCTTATTACATCTCGTTCAATCCAGTTCATCATGTACACTAAAAGAATGGATCAAATGACGACCTAAACAAGTGTTATATGAAACTGAACGAAATCTAAAAGTTGTCCACAACAACCTGACGACAACAGTAACCTTACGAAACTAAACATTAGAAGATGCATAAGATTTATTCAATATAGCGTACAATCCAATATTAACTGAAGGTTCACCTCATAAAAAATGACTATCATGTTCCTAATGCTCAAACAAACTGAAGTGTATGCACTGTATAAATTAACAGTTCATTCAGGCAACTGGATATTCAAAACAACAAGAATGAAGAACCCAATAGTATACATCCACTATCATTATAAGTTTCAGTAGATGAACCATCTCACTTCTGGAATAGAGAATCAATATAAGTTCAGGAAGTACCTACAACAGAAAAAAAAGGTAACAAACTAAACATAACAAAAGCTACATCAACTTGCAGATGAGCATCTACTGATGCTCAACCAGGGAGTGTAGATAAATAGAGTGGAATATCCTACATGGATTTTAGAACTAACTAGGTGGGATCATGTTGGTCAAGTGTAGTGACTCACACAATCACTAAGTTGATGATGTTGTTTCTAGCCAACCCAGAAAGGTCAATAGCCCATGCAATGTTGGCATGAGCCCATGTCTACCAGAGTTGTGTGTCATGGCTTGGCATAGAAAAATTACAGTTAGATCTACCAAGTAGGTAGGATCATGTTGGCCAATTGATGACTCATACACCAACATGTTGGTGAAGGTGTTTCTATCCAGCCCAAAGAGGTATAGATCCCATGCAATGTTGGCATGGCCCCACATTTGCCACAAGTGTGTGTCATGGCTTGGCATAGCACTCTTATAGCTAGATCTATCAAGTGTGGGTGGGATCATGTTGGTCAGGTGTAGTGACTCACACAACCACTAAGTTTATGATGGTGTTTCTAGCCAACCCAGACAGGTCTATAGCCCATGCAATGTTGGCATGGTCCCACATTTGCCACAGTTGTGTGTGTCGTGTCTTGGCATAGTAAACTTATAGTTAGATCTATCAAGTAGGTAGGATCATGTTGGACAAGTGATGACTCATAAAACAACGAGTTGGTGAAGGTGTTTCTATCCAGCCCAGAGAGGTCTAGATCCCATGCAATGTTGGCATGGCCTCACATTTGCCACAAGTGTGTGTCATGGCTTAGCATAGAACTCTTATAGCTAGATCTATCAAGTGTGGGTGGTATCATTTTGGTCAGCTGTAGTGACTCACACAACCACTAACATGATGATGGTGTTTCTAGCCAACCAGAGAGGTCTAGATCCCATGCAATGTTGGCATGGCCCCACATTTGCCACAGTTGTGTGTGTCTTGGCTTGGCATAACAAAATTATAATTAGATCTATCAAGTAGGTAGGATCATGTTGGCCAAGTGATGACTCATACAACACCAAGTTTGTGAAGGTGTTTCTATCCAGCCTAGAGAGGTCTGGATCCCATGCAATGTTGGCATGGCCCCACATTTGCCACAAGTGTGTGTCATGGCTTGGCATATCACTCTGATAGCTAGATCTATCAAGTGGGTGGGATCATGTTGGTCAGGTGTAGTGACTCACACAACCACTAAGTTGTTGATGATATTTCTAGACAACCTAGAGAGGTCTAGATCCCATGCAATGTTGGCATGGCCCCACATCTGCCACAAGTGTGTGTCTTGGCTTGGCATAGCACTCTTATACTTAGATGTATCAACTGGGTGGGATTGTCATGGTCAGGTGTAGTGACTCACACAACCACTAAGTTGATGATGGTGTTTCTAGCCAACCCAGAGAGGTCTATAGGCCATGAAATGTTGGCATGGCCCCACATTTGTCACAATTGTGTCTCATCATGTCTTGGCATAGTAGTGTTATACTAAGATCTATCAACAGGGTGGCATCATGTTTGCCAAGTGCTGAGGAACACAACCACTAGGTTGATGATGGTGTTTCTAGACAACCTAGAGAGGTCTATAGACCATGCAATGTTGGCATGTGCCCACATCTTGACGAGGGTTCGACTCGTCAATGCCCATTGTTATAGACTTGGGTTTTGGAGAAGATGGGGATGCTAGAAGTCGTGAAACGGTTAATAGACAGGCAACACAGGGACACGATATTTACCCAGGTTCAGGCCCCTGGAAAGAAAACCTTACTCCTGCTTGTCTGCTCTTGATTATGGCGGAACCGAAGATTATAGGAGTGCGTAGATGCAATATGGCGTGAAGGTGTGTGTATGAGGTGGTGATTGTCCTTCTTGTCATGCCCTCCTGGCCTTTATATAGATAGGCAAGGTCCCGGGGTAGTTCGAGTCGGTTACAGATTAGGGTTGATATCCTTTGAAATTCTATCTAATCTAGACTTGTCCTCCAAGGAGTCGAAACCATCATGGCGTTGGGCCATCCAAAATCTTCATGGGTTGTATATCCTTACGTGGGTCGTCCTTGGGCTGGACCGGGTATGCCAATGTTATGCACCCGTAAGGTATATCCATGTCAGTAGCCCCCGAGTGTTCAGTCAAATAGTAGATTCGGTTGGAGACTCCGCAATCTTTCGGGTGCTTTCTAGTTGAACCTGTTTTTCAGGAAAAAACATTTAGTTCATAGGGATTGTTGATGCGTGTGCCTGGCTCACCCGACGGATCAGGGCCAGTTATCTATCATAGAACAAAACAACACGATCTTCATCAGACTCAAGTCCCTGGACTCAAATATGTAAATAATGCTAGTGTAATTCGACTTGGGCGTCGAATCCCAGTATATTTCAAGTGATGTACCCAACGCTTCCGTCGGGATTTTCATCATTCCCGTTGACACGGAAACTTACTAGCAGAGCGTAGTCGGGTACATTTCCAGGCCATCAAATGATATCTGTAGGGCTTATGTTTGCGTCTGTGGCATCCCGCAAAACCACTACTAGAAAATCGCGTTGAATTTGTGCATTGCATCGTCATCATCATGCATTGTTTGCCTAAATGTAATTTCGAAAACCTATTTTTGTTTTCCAAACGCCCCAACTTAATTCAAACGCAAAACCCCGGGGCCTCCGGATTATTTTGTTGTCGGCTATGTTTTGCAAAACCATGCGTTTTAGAATTAAATAAAATTATTATTTTGTTTTAGCGGGGCAGTCGAACGGGCCGATTTAGCCCGAACGACCACCCCAGAAAAACCAAATCGGTCCAAGCTGCCAGCCCCATCTAATCCTAAACCCACCTAAAACTCTACCCACCCCCCTACCTGCCACATCACTCCCACCAATCCCCATGCGCCACATCAGCCCATCTCCTCCCCCCACCCAATCCTAGCCCTCCACCTAGACCCCCTCTCTCTCACCTTCCCCCACCACACAACTCCCCACCCCACTCCCAGCACACGCACTAACACCGCGCGCACACAGCCCCCACGCCCTGGACCCGGTCCACCCGCAGCCCCACTCAAACCCCCTCCGACCCCACCTCTTTCTCACCCTCAGTCACCCAGCCGCCCCCTACCCCTCTCTCTGCCGCTGGGGCCCTCACCGCCCCTGGCCCGCCTCCCAGTCAAACACACCTCCCCCAACCGCCCCGCACCTACCCCGACCCCACCGCGGGACCCGCGCCCCCAGGCCCTCCCTGGCGTGTCCCTGTTCCTCTTCCTGCCCCGCTCCCTCTCCCACCTTCCCCGCGACCCCCTCTCCCTCTGGCTCTCTTCCTCTCTGCCGGCAAGCACCCTCGCGCGCACCCCCTCTCTCCCCCTGGCCGCTCGCCCTCCCTCGCCTGGCCGCTCCTCCGCGGCGCCTCCCGCGCGAGCCCGCCACCGCCCAGCCTCCGCTCGCCTTCCTCCCACGCCACCGCGCCCGCGTCCCCCACCCCTCCTCTCGCCCCGCGTCGGCCCTACCCCGCCGGAGCGCCGCCCGCCGCTCGCCGGAACCCTCCCCGCGCGCGCGCGCCGCACCGCACCGGCCCGCCGTCGCCTCGCTCGCCCCGACGCTGCTCACCCTAGAGCTCGCCCCCCTCCAGTAGCCGCCGTCGCGCCACCCTCCCTCTTCCGCTCCACCGCCCCCGCGAGACTCCCTCCGCCGGCGACCACCGCCACCAACCTCCGCTCCCCTAGCCCGCCAAGCTCGCCGCCAGCGACCCGGGGACGCGCGCGCCATCCCCTGGCCGTCTCCGCCGCCTGCCCCGTCCCCGCACGCGAGGCTCTCCCCGCCGGCCCCTGCTCTCCCTCGACGTCCGCGCAGCGCCGTGCCGCTCCACCGTCGCCCCGCGCGCTCGCCTGGCCGAGGCCGCCCCGCGCGCGTGCTCCTCCGCCTTCCGCCGGCCCCGCCCAGGTCCTCCGTCGCCTGACCCCGTCGCCCCGCCCGCCTGCGCCGCATCTCGCCGCCCGCTGACCTCCACCGGGTCCCCTGCGAGCAGCTCCGGCCACGACCTGGCCCGCCCGCGCCCTTCACCTCGCCAGGACCACCGCGGAGCCGCCGGAGACCGCCTCCCTCATGGTGACCAGCTCGTCCCTGATGCCTCAGAGCTCGTTGAGCGTGCGGTCGCTTCGGAGAAGGACGCCTCCGCGCCGTTCGACCCCAACCCCGAGGACCCTGGCGCCGTTCCCGAGATCTTCGCCGGAAACCACAAGACCGGCACGATTCGAGACCCGAAGATCTATGCAAGGTCACCAGCGCCGGACCCTCAAGACCTTCTCCCGTATGCGACGTCGAAGACTCGAACCCCGATGCCCCGAGGACACCGAGACCCCGGCGCGACAAGTGCTTCGTCCCGAACGCCATGACCGACAACTTGACCCGAAGACCACGGATACGCCAAGATCCACCCCCGCTGTCCGAGAACGACCCCGTCGAACCCTGGCCCCTGGACCCTGTCGAACCCCGAACCCCGGAAAAACCCCAAGATCGTCGAGAACCCTAATGTGTGACCCTCTTCCTCGAACCCTATTTTATAACATAATAACCTTGTCGCATATTAAATTGTCATCTCGCATGCATCTCATTGGTTTGGGGGCCTTATGCCGATTCACCTAATAATTAAATATGGGGCCCATATGCGGGCAAATCTAGTCTCATATCGGACTCATTTAAATTTGTGTAGCGAACCCGGTGCTATCTCTTGCCATGTTAAAACAACATCTAAATTGCGGGGGTTTCTAAACAACTTGCACCATCTAATTAATTGTCGGGACCCTGGTTCCGCTTAATATGACCTAATTGCATCGCACCTTGTCATGCCATCCATCATACATGCATCATGCCGATCTTCTGCCGTTTTATTAAATATTGCATCCGGTGTTTCTTCTAGTGTTTTGCTTCTTCGCGGATAAGGCCGTTGAGTTGATGTGAGCTTCGCCCCGATCTTCGGTTGAACCCTTCGACAATGTTTTCAGGCGAGCATCTCCCCCCTTTCTACCTATCTTACTTTTATAGTATTTACTTCCCTCCTGTTGATCTATTGCTATCTGTGTTGCGATGCTTTAGTTTCCGTACCTGTGATATACCGTGCAGCCCTATATTGCCTTGGACACATCCTATTACCTGTTGTTTGGTAGATAGTTGGACTTGCGCGTCGTAGTTGCTTGCTCAAGTGCTGATGTGTGTCGTCATGTGCCTCAGTTGCTGATGCTTTGCCGCATGTTGATGTTGGAGATGATTCTAGTTTTACTTATTGTTCACTTTAATTTCTGTTTAACAACTAAAATTGAATAAGCAGAGGCATCGGTGGGTGATAGATAATATTTGGATTTCCGAACGCCCACTTGTGTCCCGTAAGACCCCGAGTACTTGATTCTTGTTCCTTGATTTATCGCGCTATCCACATCCGGGAGGTATATGGGACCCCCCTCAGCCAGAGCTTGATTCCGTCTTATTTCTTGGGGCCACAAACTAGTTTGAGGTTTTATTTACGATCCTGTACTTATGCCATGATTACTGCTTTATTTACGATTGTGCGAGGTACTACACACTGTACTGTTTAGGATCGGACCACGATTCCGCGGTGTCGACAAGCCCCGTTTGGGGTTCCCAGTCGTTCACAGCCGTCCCGCCAAACCTTGAGGCCGTCTCGGAGCTTGCCTACTCCGTTGCGGGTTCTACTTAAGGGGTGGCCCCCTGAAATATTTCTGAATCTTGTGATTGCTTTGTCGTGAAGGCCTCGTTGGGTTTTGATTTGGTTTTTCCGAGGTTGATCGAGTGTGTGTTGCTATTGGTGCACCCCGGCCGGGTAAAACTTTCTGAAAGCCGTGTCCGCGGATATGGACGACTTGGAGCACAGTTTCTCGATCATAGACAAGCATAACTAAAGTTTACTGCTATAAATTTGACTTATAATGACTAGTAATCAGCTTCACTATACTGGAATGGCTAATTAATACTGCCCACAATTGGTTGTTTGGTTGTCGCTTGCGACAATTGTATATGACTAGTAAGTATTGCAACTACAACGGAATGGCTGAATAAAAGTACCGACAACTGCTGGGTTTTGGGATTATATCATGCTATCTGTATCTGATTAGTAATTGCTGCAACTACAACGGAATGGTCAACTAAAAGTGCCCACTGCTTATTTTATCAGGACGACTATCGTTAACCTGACTAGTAATTGCTGCAACGATAACTGAATAAATAAAACTGCCAACCGTGTGAGTTCCTCGGTTGACTTCCTCGAGCGGTGTCGAGGGGGAAACGCCAGGATGGGTTTGTTTGATGCTAGTATCAGGTTGGATCCGAATAGGTCTTTCTTACCCCTCTCTGATAGTCGCCAGTTGTATCGAGTCTCTATAGGTTGTTTAGTGCATGCTGCCGCTTCAGTCCACCATACCTATGTAGGCGAGGAGCGCCGAATTCTAGCCTCGCCGTGTACTGGCCTCAGTACTGACGCTCCTTCTTTGTTTTCTGCTTTGCCCTTTGTCGGCACCCCTTATGTTTAAGCAGGTTTTGGGATCGACGTCGTTAGCAGGGTTACCCTTCCGTCTTGGCCTGGGCAGGGTTATGGACGCCATTGGTTATTCTTCAGGGCTCTTAGCCCCATTTGCATCTTGTCCGTAGTCGGACGCCCGATCATTTTCAAGGTGATTTGGATCTTTGTATATTATATCTGTATTCTTGACTCCTTGAGTCGCTGTTATATATATCTGTTCTGTGGGTCCCATCGAGGACTGTTGTGTGATGTTATTACTTCGTTTTCCACCCGCACGAAAGTGCCTGGTGGACACCTTTGAATCGTTTCTATGCGGGTTTGGTGAATTTTGCCCAAACTTGCATAGGTCCGATTCTGAGGGTGTTACAGAGTGGTATCAGAGCTCAGCAGTTGCGATACCCCACAAGTCCAGCCTGTAGGATAACCTAGCTAACGGCCGAAGTAGAGTGTCAAAACTATTTTGCAAAATCGGTTGGATAGTTCTGATTAGGTCTGATTTTACTCCTTACCCCTCTGCTGTTCTCCTCTTACCTCTACGTGTTTGAATCTGCTCTCTTCTTTTTCTTCGAGTTCAGGAATTCTCGTGGTTGGGTTTCCGTCGTACCTTCAGGGTTTCGCTTCCTCCTCTGCTAACGGCGCTCTACCATCTGGTGTTCAAGCTGCCTGATGAATCCGTCTACGGTGTTACCATTCTTTGTTCCTTGTTTGTGCCTTCCGGTGTTTTCCGACGCGACGACATCATCTACGCCAGTTCCGATGCAGAGCCTGCATCACTCCTTTGTTCCGAACCTCGCTTGTCGAGATCTTCAGTCTGATTCCGAGAGTTGGTTGCATAATCCGCCTATTCGTGTGCAGAGTAATGGTTTGGGTGCGCGATGGACTGATCACCATCCGACTACTCTTAACATTCGCTCTTGTACATCGAATCAGTGGACCCAGCAATTTTACTCCGTCCACGGAAGCTAGAGGTGGCTTTATTTGTGGATACCTCTACCTTCAACCTTTTGTCCCCGGAGTGTTCTCTCGACGATCACGGACAACGACCTCTTGTTAGTGGTGTCGTGAGGATCTACACGAAGCGAGAAGATGCAGTTCGCCGACCTTCCTTCCGGTACCATGAGGCGGATCTCGAGGGCGAGATCCCTTGTTAGTGGTGTCGAATTGTGGCATCCCGCAAAACCACTACTAGAAAATCGCGTTGAATTTGTGCATTGCATCGTCATCATCATGCATTGTTTGCCTAAAAGTAATTTCGAAAACCTATTTTTGTTTTCCAAACGCCCCAACTTAATTCAAACGCAAAACCCCGGGGCCTCCGGATTATTTTGTTGTCGGCTATGTTTTGCAAAACCATGCGTTTTAGAATTAAATAAAATTATTATTTTGTTTTAGCGGGGCAGTCGAACGGGCCGATTTAGCCCGAACGACCACCCCAGAAAAACCAAATCGGTCCAAGCTGCCAGCCCCATCTAATCCTAAACCCACCTAAAACTCTACCCACCCCCCTACCTGCCACATCACTCCCACCAATCCCCATGCGCCACATCAGCCCATCTCCTCCCCCCACCCAATCCTAGCCCTCCACCTAGACCCCCTCTCTCTCACCTTCCCCCACCACACAACTCCCCACCCTCTCCCAGCACACGCACTAACACCGCGCGCACACAGCCCCCACGCCCTGGACCCGGTCCACCCGCAGCCCCACTCAAACCCCCTCCGACCCCACCTCTTTCTCACCCTCAGTCACCCAGCCGCCCCCTACCCCTCTCTCTGCCGCTGGGGTCCTCACCGCCCCTGGCCCGCCTCCCAGTCAAACACACCTCCCCCAACCGCCCCCGCACCTACCCCGACCCCACCGCGGGACCCGCGCCCCCAGGCCCTCCCTGGCGCGTCCCTGTTCCTCTTCCTGCCCCGCTCCCGCTCCCACCTTCCCCACGACCCCCTCTCCCTCTGGCTCTCTTCCTCTCTGCCGGCAAGCACCCTCGCGCGCACCCCCTCTCTCCCCCTGGCCGCTCGCCCTCCCTCGCCTGGCCGCTCCTCCGCGGCGCCTCCCGCGCGAGCCCGCCACCGCCCAGCCTCCGCTCGCCTTCCTCCCACGCCACCGCGCCCGCGTCCCCCACCCCTCCTCTCGCCCCGCGTCGGCCCTACCCCGCCGGAGCGCCGCCCGCCGCTCGCCGGAACCCTCCCCGCGCGCGCGCCGCACCGCACCGGCCCGCCGTCGCCTCGCTCGCCCTGGCGCTGCTCACCCCAGAGCTCGCCCCCCCTCCAGTAGCCGCCGTCGCGCCACCCTCCCTCTTCCGCTCCACCGCCCCCGCGAGACTCCCTCCGCCGGCGACCACCGCCACCAACCTCCGCTCCCCTAGCCCGCCAAGCTCGCCGCCAGCGACCCGGGGACGCGCGCGCCATCCCCTGGCCGTCTCCTCCGCCTGCCCCGTCCCCGCACGCGAGGCTCTCCCCGCCGGCCCCTGCTCTCCCTCGACGTCCGCGCAGCGCCGTGCCGCTCCACCGTCGCCCCGCGCGCTCGCCTGGCCGAGGCCGCCCCGCGCGCGTGCTCCTCCGCCTTCCGCCGGCCCCGCCCAGGTCCTCCGTCGCCTGACCCCGTCGCCCCGCCCGCCTGCGCTGCATCTCGCCGCCCGCTGACCTCCACCGGGTCCCCTGCGAGCAGCTCCGGCCACGACCTGGCCCGCCCGCGCCCTTCACCTCGCCAGGACCACCGCGGAGCCGCCGGAGACCGCCTCCCTCATGGTGACCAGCTCGTCCCCGATGCCTCAGAGCTCGTTGAGCGTGCGGTCGCTTCGGAGAAGGACGCCTCCGCGCCGTTCGACCCCAACCCCGAGGACCCTGGCGCAGTTCCCGAGATCTTCGCCGGAAACCACAAGACCGGCACGATTCGAGACCCGAAGATCTATGCAAGGTCACCAGCGCCGGACCCTCAAGACCTTCTCCCGTATGCGACGTCGAAGACTCGAACCCCGATGCCCCGAGGACACCGAGACCCCGGCGCGACAAGTGCTTCGTCCCGAACGCCATGACCGACAACTTGACCCGAAGACCACGGATACGCCAAGATCCACCCCCGCTGTCCGAGAACGACCCCGTCGAACCCTGGCCCCTGGACCCTGTCGAACCCCGAACCCCGGAAAAACCCCAAGATCGTCGAGAACCCTAATGTGTGACCCTTTTCCTCGAACCCTATTTTATAACATAATAACCTTGTCGCATATTAAATTGTCATCTCGCATGCATCTCATTGGTTTGGGGGCCTTATGCCGATTCACCTAATAATTAAATATGGGGCCCATATGCGGGCAAATCTAGTCTCATATCGGACTCATTTAAATTTGTGTAGCGAACCCGGTGCTATCTCTTGCCATGTTAAAACAACATCTAAATTGCGGGGGTTTCTAAACAACTTGCACCATCTAATTAATTGTCGGGACCCTGGTTCCGCTTAATATGACCTAATTGCATCGCACCTTGTCATGCCATCCATCATACATGCATCATGCCGATCTTCTGCCGTTTTATTAAATATTGCATCCGGTGTTTCTTCTAGTGTTTTGCTTCTTCGCGGATAAGGCCGTTGAGTTGATGTGAGCTTCGCCCCGATCTTCGGTTGAACCCTTCGACAATGTTTTCAGGCGAGCATCTCCCCCCTTTCTACCTATCTTACTTTTATAGTATTTACTTCCCTCCTGTTGATCTATTGCTATCTGTGTTGCGATGCTTTAGTTTCCGTACCTGTGATATACCGTGCAGCCCTATATTGCCTTGGACACATCCTATTACCTGTTGTTTGGTAGATAGTTGGACTTGCGCGTCGTAGTTGCTTGCTCAAGTGCTGATGTGTGTCGTCATGTGCCTCAGTTGCTGATGCTTTGCCGCATGTTGATGTTGGAGATGATTCTAGTTTTACTTATTGTTCACTTTAATTTCTGTTTAACAACTAAAATTGAATAAGCAGAGGCATCGGTGGGTGATAGATAAGATTTGGATTTCCGAA
Organism: Avena atlantica; assembly: GCA_910589765.1. NCBI lineage: Eukaryota > Viridiplantae > Streptophyta > Magnoliopsida > Poales > Poaceae > Avena > Avena atlantica. The sequence goes on from OU342736.1 coordinate 307,655,106, forward strand.
CGCCCACTTGTGTCCCGTAAGACCCCGAGTACTTGATTCTTGTTCCTTGATTTATCGCGCTATCCACATCCGGGAGGTATATGGGACCCCCCTCAGCCAGAGCTTGATTCCGTCTTATTTCTTGGGGCCACAAACTAGTTTGAGGTTTTATTTACGATCCTGTACTTATGCCATGATTACTGCTTTATTTACGATTGTGCGAGGTACTGCACACTGTACTGTTTAGGATCGGACCACGATTCCGCGGTGTCGACAAGCCCCGTTTGGGGTTCCCAGTCGTTCACAGCCGTCCTGCCAAACCTTGAGGCCGTCTCGGAGCTTGCCTACTCCGTTGCGGGTTCTACTTAAGGGGTGGCCCCCTGAAATATTTCTGAATCTTGTGATTGCTTTGTCGTGAAGGCCTCGTTGGGTTTTGATTTGGTTTTTCCGAGGTTGATCGAGTGTGTATTGCTATTGGTGCACCCCGGCCGGGTAAAACTTTCTGAAAGCCGTGTCCGCGGATATGGACGACTTGGAGCACAGTTTCTCGATCATAGACAAGCATAACTAAAGTTTACTGCTATAAATTTGACTTATAATGACTAGTAATCAGCTTCACTATACTGGAATGGCTAATTAATACTGCCCACAATTGCTTGTTTGGTTGTCGCTTGCGACAATTGTATATGACTAGTAAGTATTGCAACTACAACGGAATGGCTGAATAAAAGTACCGACAACTGCTGGGTTTTGGGATTATATCATGCTTTCTGTATCTGATTAGTAATTGCTGCAACTACAACGGAATGGTCAACTAAAAGTGCCCACTGCTTATTTTATCAGGACGACTATCGTTAACCTGACTAGTAATTGCTGCAACGATAACTGAATAAATAAAACTGCCAACCGTGTGAGTTCCTCGGTTGACTTCCTCGAGCGGTGTCGAGGGGGAAACGCCAGGATGGGTTTGTTTGATGCTAGTATCAGGTTGGATCCGAATAGGTCTTTCTTACCCCTCTCTGATAGTCGCCAGTTGTATCGAGTCTCTATAGGTTGTTTAGTGCATGCTGCCGCTTCAGTCCACCATACCTATGTAGGCGAGGACCGCCGAATTCTAGCCTCGCCGTGTACTGGCCTCAGTACTGACGCTCCTTCTTTGTTTTCTGCTTTGCCCTTTGTCGGCACCCCTTATGTTTAAGCAGGTTTTGGGATCGACGTCGTTAGCAGGGTTACCCTTCCGGCTTGGCCTGGGCAGGGTTATGGACGCCATTGGTTATTCTTCAGGGCTCTTAGCCCCATTTGCATCTTGTCCGTAGTCGGACGCCCGATCATTTTCAAGGTGATTTGGATCTTTGTATATTATATCTGTATTCTTGACTCCTTGAGTCGCTGTTATATATATATCTGTTCTGTGGGTCCCATCGAGGACTGTTGTGTGATGTTATTACTTCGTTTTCCACCCGCACGAAAGTGCCTGGTGGACACCTTTGAATCGTTTCTATGCGGGTTTGGTGAATTTTGCCCAAACTTGCATAGGTCCGATTCTGAGGGTGTTACAGCGTCGTAGACACAACATCCGAAATTTTAGCACCGCGGAGGCGTTTCGCGTGGCCAAGGAGACCGCTTCTCACTTAGCGTTAGTTTGGGCAAAGTTGCCAAATAGATTTTGTCGTATTTGATCCGAAGGATCGGAGTCGAATAATTCATAGGGTGCGCAACCAGCGCTCCCTATGGGAGTAGCCCCCGAGTGTCTGTTCGAGCCGTAAACTCGAGCAGAGACTTTAGTTTAGTCGTTTTCAGCATTAGTCCGAAGGGCACATTTTTCCGAATGCGCGACCAGTGCTCCTATGGGAGTAGCCCCCGAGTACGTAGTGGAGTCGTAGACTTGAAGTAGGACTCGAAGATAATTTCGAGGTGACGTTAACTTTTACAATTTCTCGGGTGCGCGGCCAATGCTCCTGATAGGAGTAGCCCCCCGAGTAGTTTCTCGAGTGGTAGATTCGAGTAAGTACTTGTATGAGCAGTCGAAGTCTTCGAGCCGTTGCTGGGTTCGCCTTGATGACATCATTGCTGATGATTGGTGATCTCAACCGTCTGTGACAGCAGAGATGATGCGACTGGACGACCATGAGTCTCACCGTCTGACTTGACTAGTCACGCGTAGGCGTGGTGGAAGTTACGGTGTCTCCTCGGTTTCCGCACATAGTGGATGGCGTGCCGTCGACGATTCGTTTTGATGCTGACACGTGTATAGTGAGATCTGAGTTGCACATTAGGGATTCTCAATCGACAACTCCAGTGCGTCGTTTTCGTCTTTTTATACCGTGGGGAAAAACTTTGATTTTACCCGTTGCCATTTGCTCCTGCCTTCATCTCCATTCCCACCATTTCCTTGAGATTTCTTCTTGTCATTGCGCACTGGATGTTCTCTGTACTTTTCCTTCCTTGTTCCTCCGCTCGCATCGCCACACCCGCCACTCCAAGTTGGGCAAGCCGAAGAAGGCGACAGCTACTACAACGAGATTGAGTGCCGCCGATGCTGGCAAGAAGGTCGCCGCTCCGACCCGCACCACCGACAGTGGGTGGAAGCGCACAGAGATGCGCGAGGAGGATTTGTGCAAGCTGCGTGATTCCGACCTTGTCTCCAAGGAGAAGGATGACATCATCCTCCCTGGCCAATATGTAATTCCTCGGCCACCCAAAGGGTGTCGGGTGATGTTTGACGCTTTTATCATCCGGGGTCTCTCTTTGGCCGTCCACGAATTTCTTCGTGGACTCCTTTTTTCTACGTGATTCATTTTCATCATCTATATCCCAACTCTCTTATTCATATTGCTTGTTTCATCACTTTGTGCGAGTGTTGGCTCGGTATCGATCTGCACTTTGGCCTCTTCCGGAAACTATATTCTTAGAAGAGACAATCCAGCGCCGGTGGTGTTTATCCGCTCGGCGGTTGCATCATTTATATTCGTTCCTCCGTCCAATTCTTCTCATTTTCCATTTGTGAGTCCGTCCAATACTAGAACCGGAAGTGGTTCTACATCCACGATGTCAAGTTGGACGGGCAGCATTTTGGTCTCCCCCTTTCGATTCCACACAGAAGATCACCCGAAAGAGGTCGTGGAAGAACGACATCTTGGAGGGTGAAACAACGGAGGTCGAGATGCTCTACGAGCTGGTGGAGGCTCTGCAGCTGGTGGCCGGAAAGGAGGTCAATGATGTCGACATCATCCGCACCTTCCTCAAGCATCGGGTGCAGCCGCTCCAAGTGAGTGCGCATCCGATGTTTATGTATGCTGGACGCAACGATCCAACAATGGTTTCACCTGAGGAGTTGTCTTCGGGTGACCTTGATAGATCTCTTCGGCCCTTGCTGAAGTTCAAGGCCGATGAGGAACTCCTGAGGAAATCTTTGACCTCCCCGTTTAGTGTGAAGAAAGTAGTCCCGCAGGTGAAAAACTTGTAGTTGTGTGTAGTGATATTTCGAGTGCTAGCTGTTTTGCTATTTGTACTGACAATTGTTCATCTTCTTGTCCTTAATTTGCAGGACTTAAAGGTGACGAGGTTTGATCTCGTCAATGCCCATTGTTATGGACTTGGGTTTTGGATAAGATGGGGATGCTAGAAGTCACGAACGGTTAACAAACAATCAACATAGGGACACGAGATTTACCCAGGTTCAGGCCCCTAGAGGGAAAACCCTACTACTGCTTGTCTGCTCTTGATTACGGCGGAACCGAAGGTTACAGGGTGCGCAGATGCAATATGGCGTGAGGCGTGTATGAGGTGAGTTGAGAGATCCTTCTCGCTGTACCCTCCTGGCCTTTATATAGATAGGCTAGGTCTCGGGACAGGTCGATTCGGTTATAAATTAGGGTTGATACCCTTTGAAATTCTATCTACATCTAGACTTGTCCTCCAAGGAGTCAAAACCTCCATGGGTTTGGGCCACCCGAAATCTTCATGGGCTGCGTGTCCTTGCATATCATCCATTCATTCATAATCATTTCAGGATCATTTTCAAAGTCATTTCAAAACAGGAGCTTTTGAAAAGTCTATCTTTTTATGTGAGCAAATCATTGGCCCAATCCTACTCCCTAATATGAGATTGATTGTTTAAAACCAGATATATTTGATCCTATGGTTGATTGTTGTATTCCAAAGCTTGGAAAAAAATTCAAAAACAAAATATGACTTTAAAACCATTTTTAGATCTTTATTAAAACTCTGATAAAGTCACTGTTTTCTTTTAAAACTCCAAAGGACCAAAGCAAGTTTGGTGTAACAGCATGGTTTTTATACCTAAATATGTGCAGGTTTCACTTTATAAAAATCTAGAAAGAGTTTAAATTAAAACACTTTTGAAATCATTTGAAAATGTTTCCTGAAAATCAAAATAGAAATAGAAAAAGAATAAAGAAAGCAGAAAAGGCCGGCACTGCCAATTTGGCCCAGCACAGAACCCAGCCCACTAAGCCCACCCGGGCCATTTCCCTCTTCTCCTTCTCTCACCTGCGCAGAACCTACCCCACAGCCACTGATCGATGGGACCGCTCCACGTCATCGTCATCTTCCCCAAATCCCGTGCGAGAACACGTCGTCGCCGGCCGTTTCCTCCTCTTCACTGCCTCGATCAATTGCATTGATGCAGCGCGTAATCTTCACCCCTGCTCTGGCTATTTAATCACCACCTCGCTGCGGTCCTTTCCCCCCAAACACCCACACCTAGTCGCCCCCAGGCTGCGCGTATTTGAGCTCACTCCGCCGCTGCACAGACGAACTCCGACGGTGAATTTTGGTGAGCACAATCCGCCCCTTGCCTATTGGTCTCGCCAGTGTGATCTCTGCAACCTTGCATATCGTTTAACCCCACTGGTGAATGCTAGGACCATCCGGAGCCTCGCCAACGTCAACACCAGAGCGCCACCGATGACCGCGTCCACTCCGGAAAGTTCTCCCCGTAAGCCCTGACCACCCCCTTCCCTCTCTTTGATGCTCACATGTTCGCCAGACTTGTGCGCGTCTAATGACACCATCATTTTTGCTAGACGCGACCTATATCTTTGCCAACGACGACGAGCGAACATAACCGACAGCTGTAGGTTCTCCGACGAGCAATAACAGCCGAGTCCGTGCGCCCCTGTCCCTCCCTCGACCACCTCGAGCACCGCGACGACCCCACGAGCTCGGTAAGCCCCTCTGTTTCCTCCCTTGCTTCCTAGAACCACCGGAGCATCGTCGGCAGCAACGCCGCCGCCTCCAGCAACCATTTGCGCCGCCGGTTTTAGGTCAGAGCATTTTGATCCACAGGATCTAGATCCAGTGGTGTAGATTAGATGCAGGCCGAAGAGGTACGGGCATATCAGAGCCGCAGGTTTTAATTTAGATCTAACGGTGCGTGATCGTGATCCAGTGTGAAGCGGTATCGTCCAATCAGGACGTGACGCGTGGCCTGTTATTTGTTTTAAAAATCTAAATTAGATCTATTAGTGATTCAAACTTGTAAAATTCATAACTTTTGATCCACACGTTCAAATTTTGCAAATTTTATATCATTGGAATCAGGAGAAAGAATTCTATCCATTTATGCAATGTGTTTAATGTTTTGCCTCTGTAAAATTGGTTATTTATGCAGAGACATTTATAGGCTTAGTTTGAATATAGAAATTGTTTGAAAAATGATTTGAAGACTAAATCAAGTTTGTTTAGTGTGTTTTTGTCTTGTTTATGATTCAGTACTATTTCACTTGTCTTGTTTGATTTGAAAAAAAATCATCACATAGCATTTGCATGCATATATTTTTGCTTGTATATTTTGATATGTGAATTTGGTGCCATTATTTTATGTGTAGATTTTGGTGCTAATAGTGATTGTGGTTGTGAAGATTGTTGTTACTCCCCAAACTACCAAGGCAAGTGGTGCTTCATGTTTTTATCCCTATATTTTTACCTATGCATTAGAAATATTTTGTATAGGACTTACATGATTATTTTGCTAAGTATCTATATGCTACGCTTGGAAAATCCTAGTAGTTATAGTAATGTTAGAATTTCCTCTAAGTTAAGATACTTGCTATTACCATGCTTAGCCTAGCTAGTAGCAACCAAGGGTGGATCATATATTCATGCTATGAGAAATATTTCTAAGTCTTTGACTTATGTTTTTCTTAATAAAACAACTAAGTGAATGGAACACCTGGGTGGAATGGAAAGAATGGTTTGTGTTGAGTGGTTACACAAGGCCCATTTCTATGGTTTACCTTGTGTATCTCACTTGTGGAAAGCCACCCAGGAACAAAGGGATTTGAGATGCCAAATGTTAAGAAGCTTCTAGTGCAGCCACATGGCATTATGGGCTCTGCCTGGATCACATAGGTTGCAATAACTTAGCCATTTGGACAGTTGGTGGTAGTGGGATGATAGGTTGGAACGCGTCCATTTGGTCTAAGGGAAGGCTTCTAAAAGGTCCTGTCTTGGTGAAAATCAAGTCTTGTGGGGAAAGTGCACAACCTCTGCAGATGGAAGAATCTAAGTACTTAGCCATGTCCCTGGTATTAGACAATTTGAGCATCAAGACATGGAAGCTATCAAGAATCTCCTCATCCCAATTTTCTAAGTTAAAACTTGTGGTTGAACAAGGGTGAAGGTTCACCAATTTCTATTGGTGGTTCCTTGAGAAAGTTTCGTCAAAGAAAAACTTTGTGTTTTCAACTAATAGGTAAAACCTATTTTGAGCAAAGCAAGGCTAAGCTACACTTAGCCAAATTCATGTAGTAACTAGATGTTAATATTCTTCTAAGGTATCACTTGCCAATACTATTCCAATGTATTGACCCACTGTGGCTGTAACTTGTGATGTTGCAGGTTACTCTGATGATGATTAGGGGTTATGAGTCTACACTCAACATGCTTGCCTGTGGCACATGAAGATGAAGACTTTATTTATATTATTATAATTAAACTCTTGTACTAGCCTATGGCTATAGAGTTGTAAAAGACTATTTTGTCTCTGGAATGACATGTAATAATGACCTTTGCATCTGTTTACTTCATCTTAAACTGTCGATGCTAGCATTGATCTAGGGACTAGCATTGCAATCACAGGGATCTTTACCTTTATAAAGGTGGGATCTTACACCTTCCTTGGTCTGGACCAGGTATACTAATGTTGTGCACCCGTAGGATATATCCATGTCAGTAGCCCGCGAGTGTTCAGTCGAATCATAGATTTTGCTGGAGACTCTCCAATCTTTCGGGTGCTATGTAGTTTAAACCTGCTTTACAAGGAGAAATGTTGAGTTCATAGGGATTATTGATGCGTGTGCCTGACTCACCTGACGGATCAGGGCCAGTTAACTGTCATAGGACAAAACAACACGATCTTTATCAAACTCGAGTCCCTGAACTCGAATTTGGAACAATTGCTGGTGTGATTTGACTCAAGCCGTTGTGCTCTTATAGGAGTCGAATCCCAATGATTTTCAAGTGATGCACCCAACGCGTCCGTCGGGATTTTCATCGTGCCTGTTGACACGGGAGTCTACTGGCAGAGCACAGTCAGGTGCTTTACCAGTCCATCAGATGATATCTGTAGGGCTTATCTTTGCATCGTAGACACAACATCCAAAATTTTATCACCGCAGAGGTGTTTCGGGTGGCCAAGGAGATTGCTTCTCACTTAGCGTTGGTTTGGGCAAAGTTGCCAAAAATATTTTTTCGTATTATATCCGAAGGATCGCAGTCGAATAATTCATAGTGTGCGCGACCAGCGCTCCCTATGGGAGTAGCCCCCAAGTGTTTGTTCGAGTCATAGACTCGAGCAGAGACTTTAGTTTAGTCATTTTCTGGGTAAGTCCGAAGGACACAATTTTTTCGGATGCTCAACCAATGCTCCCTATGGGAGTAGCCCCCGAGTCCGTAGTGGAGTCGCAGACTCGATGTAGGACTCGAAGATAATTTCGAGTTGATGTTTCCTTTGACATTTCTTAGGTGCGCGACCAGCGCTCCTGATAGGAGTAACCCCTGAGTAGTTTCTCGAATCGTAGTTTCGAGTAAGTACTTAGTTTATCAGTCAAAATCTTTGAGCCGTTGTTGTCTTTTCCTAGATGACGTCATTGCTGACGATTGGTGATCCCGTCTATGGCAACAAAAATGATGTGACGAGATGATCGTGGGTCCCACCATCTGACTTGACGTTGACTAGTCACATGTAGGCGTGGCGAAAATTAGGGCGTCCTCGGTTTTCACGCGTAGTGGACGGTGTGCTAGCGAAGGTTCGGTGTAGTGTTGACACATGTATGGTTGGATTTGAGTGGCACACTAGGGATTCTCAATCGACGGCTCGTGTGCATCGTCTTCGTCCTTTTATACCACAGGGAAACAGTCATTTGTTTTTACCCTTTGTCATTTACTCATCTCCATTGTCTTCATTTTCGCGATCTTTTTTGCCCTCCATTGTGCACTGGACATTCTCCACACCTTTCCTTCCTCGTTATTGTGCTCGCACCGCCGCACTCGCTGCTTCAAGATGGGCAAGTCTAAGAAGACGACAACTGCTGGAGCTAGATCGAGTGTCGCCGACGCTGGCAAGAAGGCCTCCGTTACGACCCGCGCCACTGACGGCGGATGTAAGCACACGGAGATGTGCGAGGCGGACCTGCGCAACATGCGTGATGCTGTATTGATCTCCAAGAACAAGGAGAACGCCATCCTCCCGAGCCAAGAGGTAATTCTTCGCCCACCCGAAGGGTTTCGGGTGATGTTTTATGACTTCTTTGTCCGATGCCTTTCTTTGCCCATTCACGAATTCCTTCGTGGACTCCTTTTTTTCTACGGGATTCAGTTGCATGATCTGTCTCCCAGTTCTCTTATTCACATCGCTTGTTTCATCACTCTCTATGAGTGCTGGCTCGGTATCGTGCCGCACTTTGGCCTCTTCCGGAAACTCTATTCCATGAAGAGGTAGTCCGGCACCGGCAGTGTTTAGCCACTCGGCGGATGCATCATCTCCATTCGCTCCTCTTCCCAATTCTTCTCCTTCTTTATTTGCGAGTCCGTCCAATACTGGCGACGGAAGTGGTTCTACATCCGCGACATCAAGTTGGACGGACATCACTTTGGTCTTGCCCCTTTTGACTATACCCAGAAGATCACCCCGAAGATGTCGTGGAAGAACGACGTCTTAAAGGGTGAAACGATGAAGGTGGAGAAGCTCTACCAGCGCTTGGAGGCACTCCAGCTGGTGGCAGGAAATGAGGTCAATGGTGTCGACATCATCCGCACCTTCCTCAAGCGTCAGGTGCAGCCGCTCCAAGCGAGGGCGCACCCAATGATTCTTTATGCTGGCCGCAGTGATCCGACGAGGGTCTCACCTGAGGAGCTATCTTCGGGTCACCTTGATAGAGTTCTTCGGCCCCTACTGAAGTCCAAGGCCGACAAGGACCTCCCGGGGAAATCCTTGAACTCCACGTTCAATGCCAAGAAGGTGGTTCCGCAGGTGGAAACTTGTAGTTTGCATGTTGCGCTTTTTCGAGTACCTTGTTGCTTGTTAATGTTACTTATCCTATTTTCATTTGTCTTCTATTTGTAGGGCTTCAAGGTAGCAGGGATGACACCCCCTCTACCTGAGAATTTCCCGGTTGTGCCGGATAATGAAGTTGTGGAATCCGAATCCGAGCTTCCTCCGCGTAATCTCCTACCACGGAAGCCCCCGAGCAGTGTGAATGGCGGACCCGAAAATGCTCCCGGAGTAAATCTTCGGATGGGGCGACCCCACCAACGCCAAAGGGTCTGTCCTTCCTCGAGCAGCATGGCGAGGATGAAGGTGCATCGTCTACGCCTTTCCCTGCCATGCCCATTCGGGCGGTGGCTCCGCAGCCACCGGCCAAGAAGAAGAAGTTGAAGGCGGCTCATGTCTTCAATTTGTCGGACATCGAATCGTAAGTCATTTATTGCTTGAGTCTTGTTACCGTGTTCATGTTCATAGTTGTAGCTTGTTGTTGATCTGATAGGTGCTTGCAGTAATCCTTCGGAGGAGTCCCCTGGCGAACACACCGAAGAGATGATAGCAGAATCGAAGCCAACAACTTCGTTTCCCCAGGTGGCGGCCAACTCCGAGGACAAAGATTCGAGCTCCGCGAGGCAGAAGGCTCGTGCACTCGTCACTCGGAAGGCGATATGCAAACCTTCGGAGTTTCCACACCTGAGTAAGTAAGTGTTGTTCTTGTACTGAGTGGGGGGAGCCCCCGAGTCCTTTATTTATCTGACCTGTTGGTCCTTCGTTTTGTGGGGGAGCCCCCGAGTCTTTTATTCATCGGGTTTGTTTGCTTCCTTTGTAGCCATTTGTCCGCAGCGCCAACCTCCTCATCCAGCAGCATCTGTCGCTGGAGGATGATCTCAATCAGCTCCAAGGTGCATAGCTTTCACCTTGTTTATTTTTTGAGTCCACCAAGTTTGTTGCTTGTGTTTACCCGATATTTCTTCATGCTGCAGATAAGAACAATGCTGCTCTCCGAAGGCATAACGCTCTCGAAAAGAGCCTTGGCCAAGCGGAGAAGAGGGCAGCGGATGCTACAGAGGCCATGGAGAGCCAACAAAAGGAGGCCGAAGATCGCGAGCAGTAGCTCGCGGCCATTGCAGCCACTCGGGAGAAGGCCATGGCCGACAAGTTCATGGCTGCTGCTAAGGCTATCTCTGGTAAGTTGCTCTTGTATCCTTTGGGTGTTCTATTTTTTGAGTGTGTTCTATCCTTTCTTAGTTGAGTGTTCTCTTCCTCTTCTTATCAGATGCTTCTGGCATCACTTTTGATCGTGGTGCGCTGGAGCACGGAGCTGTTTGGACGATGCTGCTGCTGTGATCGAGGATCGCTGCTCCACTGTCGTTGGCTCCCTGGAGAAGGCCAATTACTCACCAAAATGGAGTACTGGCAGATCGAGAATGTGAAAAAGTCTTTACATAGAAGTTCACTCAATACACAATGCTAGCTTGTCTACCAGGCACCAATGTAGGGATAAATTTCCCTTACACAATTCTAGTTAAGCTGAAGATGCCAATGCATGAGTCTTCCACTATGTAGTTGACTAAGCCAGAGCCCATTTAGCATGTGGCTGTACACGGAAGCCACTGTACGAGAAACATGTTCAATCTCTAAGTCCCTGGGTGGTTTTCTTCTAGTGCACACACAAAAAGATAGCCATATAAACATGGTTCCCTTTGTTGCCACCTTGTCCAACCTTGAGTATCCTTTTCCACCCAGGTGGTTCATTGAGTACTTGTTTTATTATATAAAACAAAATCTTTCCAACACTTCTTATAATCACAACATGTATCCCATCCTAAATATATAGCAGGGCTAAGATTGCTACAACTACAATGTTTCCACTAAGGAATATATAAGGGTATCCTATTAGGATTTAGCATAGCATAAAATATAGAAATCCTTTCCATGCATGTTACAAAAATCCACTAAGTGCAATGAAAATAGTAGGACTTGGATGATAGTGTCACTTGCCTTTTTAGTAGAGAATGTTGGTTCACTTATTGATCTTGCAAATATCACACTCTTCTAACTTCACTACAATTAAATCAAGCAAAATACAAATTCAACTAGCATTCAAACAATTTATCACACATAAAATAACAAAAATAAGGTCATGCATGCAAGCATGCAAAAGATAGTTTTATTTGCAAAAGTGTTTTCTACTAGGCTCTAAACATTATAAAGTTCAAATTGGTCATTTACTAAAGTGGTAAAACCATTTGCAAAAGGTTTTATCTATAAACCATTTTTAAATCAAATCAATATTTTATGTGGTTGAAAATGCTTTTAGCAAAGAATTATTCTTTAAAGATTTCACCAAGTATATTTTAATTCTCAAAACTTAGTGTTTAGGGTCAGAAGGTTTGAATCAAATCATTTCCCAAAGGTTTTACTCAAAATTCATTTCTAAACCAAAAACAATATTTTTATTTGACTAGAAATGAGCTAATTCAATTATTTATTCTTTATCTTCACAAAATACATTTTTAAATCCACAAGTTGGTTCCTATGGACAGTAGGTTCAAAACAAACCATTTTGCAAAGATTTCATCTCAAAAATATATCTAGAACAATTTTTATATTCAAATTATGCCTACACTTTTTTCTGCAATTTCAACCAATTTTCCAGAAGCAAAACATTAAACAAAGTGCATGGTTGCAAAGTACTTGTTCTGCTGATTCCATTGATATAAAATTTGCAAAATTTGGACATGTAGAACTAAAGTTATGAATTTTACAAGTTTGCAATTCAAATAGATTTTATTTTCTGTTTTTAACAAAACCTTGTCCACGTGGCTCGATCTTATTGGCCGGTACCGCTTCGTGCGTATCAGCCTCTCTGGACCGCAGGATTTAACTAAGATCGAGCGGCACTGATTAACTCGTACCCCTTCGGTTGGATCTAAACCTAGCCGTAAGATCAAGATCTAACGGGCACTGTGCCTCTGACCATTGCCTGGCGGCGCTAGCGGTGGATGGCGGCGGCGCACGTTCGGGCGGTGGCGTCGCGGTGATTACAGGAAGCAAGGGAAGAAGGGAAGCAGCTCACCGTGCTCGCAGGGAGATGCTGAAGCTCAACGTGTGGTCGGCTTGGCGAGGGGCGCTCAGGAACGGAGGGAATTGCTCGTCGGAGATGGCGTCGGCGTCGGGTGGCTCTGTTTAACGATGGGGGCGAGGCTGCAGGTCGCCCTAAGGTAAGAGGAGCATACGGTTAGATGCGGGCGAGCGCGTAGATGATAGGAGCATCAACGGAAAGGCTCGGGGTGGTCGGAGCATACCGGGGAGTTCGCCGGAGCAAAGACAGACGACGTCGGCGTGTTGAGGTTGTCCTTGCCAACGCTCTAGGGCAATCGCGGGCGAACGAGTGGCACGGGAAGATGTGCCAGGAGGTGGGGAGCAAGGCTGAGTGCAGTGGGAGGCGAGGCGCGGCGAGGTGTGGCCGGAATTCGCTGGAGAAGCTCGTCGGAGCAGTGGCGTTGCCGGCGGAAATCCGGGCAGCCTAGGGGCAGAGATGGTGGGGTGAGCGAGGGGAATGAGAGAGGAGAGGTAGGCGCTTAAGTATGCGTGGTTGGGGGCGAGAATAACGCAGGCAGTAACTCGAATTGATCACCAGAGTTAAAGGCATAAACGGCGAGGTGACGTGGTCGTGGTGGAGACGATGATGAGGTGGCCTAGTGGGGTCCGTTGTCAGCGAGAGTGAGGGAGGGGAAGATGGGGCCAGCAGTCAGTGACTCAGCGGGTGCGCGCGTGGGTGAAAAAACGTTTCGCTGAGGGGGGGAAAAGTTGGGCTGCGAGTGGGCTTGCTGGGCCTGTTGGGTTGGGTCTGTTTCTTTCATTTTTTTATACCAAATGTTTTTCCTTTTTCTGTTTGTATATTCTGATTTGATTTTCAAACAAATAATTCAAACACCAATTCAAATCAAACCACCACTAAACTTTGTATTGATTTTAGTTTTGTTTAACAACACATTCCAAGGTCCAAAATAAAATAATTTTTATTCTTTTTAGGATCCATTAATAATTAAATAAATAGACCTTAGTCATTAATTCAAATAGGGTTTAATTTATTTAAAAACTCTATTTGAAATCTAAACCAAACCAAAACCTTTTTAGTAGCTTTCTTTGAAAAAAAAACACTTGGAAATCTTATTTAAAATAAAATAACAAGTTTTAGTGTTTATTTAAAATGGAAAAGCCTTTACTTTAATAAAATTGGATATTAATAAATCCTCATTATTTTATTTAAATAAACCTTTACTCTTTTTATCAAATAGAAATATTTTATGTCAAATGCTTGGCCAAGATTTAATTTGGCTCTATAAAATAATCCTTATTCATATTTCTACCTTTGCTTTTGAAAACCATATCTTTTTACTAAAAGATCCAAAGATGGTGATTCCAACTATTATAATTTTTATTTATTAATTGTTTATATTTTTAAATCCCTTTAGGATTTTATTTGATTAAAATAGGTTTTGATGTTTCCATTTGGAATAAAAAAGTTTCTTCTCACCCTAAATTTGAACAATTATTTACTTGTTTATTTATTTTTTACACATTTCAAAATTTGGAAAATTTTGGGATGTGACCCATATCTGCCTGTTTACCCTTAGGGTCCTTCGGGTGAGGCTCCAGTGATTACTCCGACTGCGCCTGATCCTCGCCCATCTTTGGATGAAGCGTCACAATTGACCTTTCTGCGTGATCGCGTCCGTAGTCTAGAAAAGGACATCCTCAGCATCCGAGGTCATGCGGATGTGTGGAAGTCAAAGGCTGAGCGAGCCAGTGCGAGGGAGGAGTTCTTGCTTGGGGAATTTCGGCAGATGGATGATCAACTTCAATGTGAGTCCTCATGAACTGATGCTCTTTCGAGTGTACCTTATTGGTGTGCTGGCTCACCCCATTCTTGTGCAGTTGTGAATCTCATTTTGAGGGAAGAGAAGGAGCGCTCCGCAATTCGGATGAACTGCCTGACGCAACAAGAGCTGGAGGCTAGTGGCTTCTTTTGGATGATCGTGATCGAGCCATTGTCCTTGTGACGGTGCAAGATCGCGTACACTAGATTATTCGGGTGCTAAAGTAGTCGAGGTTGTCACTTCCAGCCGTTTGATCTGTCATGTTCCCTTTGGACGTTGCGCCTTCTAGTTTTTTGGGTATTCTTGGGAAATTTTGGAATGTAGGCCATGTCAAGGAGTTGGTGCGCCATCAGCTAATTTCTGGGGTGAAGGCATCCCTGTCTCTCGTTCGACTGCATCATCGTGATGTCAACCTTGCGGAGATAGCGACTAGACTACCTCCTCCACTAGGTGGAAATTTATGGGACATGCGCCCTCATTACGCAGCTGTGGAGCAGTATGCCGAAGAGATTGTAGATTTGTTCGAGGAGCGAATGAATGTTATGCTCCAGAACAATTAGGTCCTATAAATAAAATGAGATAATGTAAATTTTGCATTTATTCGAGTGGGCTTGTAATGCCCTTTGTAAATTTTATATGTATTTGCACATGGTACGATTGTAATGTGCATGTACTTTTCATTAGCCTGACGTGGTCAGCTACTCAGGTTGTGTGCATTGTTTTTAGTCGATGAAGTCGTGAGGTGAGGCGCAGCCCCCGAGCATATTTAGCGAGAATTAATGTAAGGAGAAAAAGATATTTGGGCCAAGGAACTTAGCTTTTATTCATAGCAAACGAGGAGGTACATTATTCGGCTGAGTAGCCTTGGCTGAATAGCCTTATTGAAAGTAAGAGGGTAACTAGGGGTAGAAGTGTCCCAGTCATGCGACGTTCTAGGGGTTGGAGTATTCGACTCCTAATGCGTCGTCCATGAGGCGGTAGGCACCACCTAGGATGACTTCGGTGACGATGTAGGGTCCTTCAAAGGGTGACTCGAGCTTCTTGTGCCCTTCTTGTCTGAGTCGCAGGACGAGGTCTCCTTTGACGAAGGACCTTGGGCGCAACCGGCGGCTGTGGTAGTTGCGGAGGCTCTGCTGGTAGACCGTTGAGCGAGCTACAGCGATGTCGCATGCCTCGTCGAGCGTGTCAACAGCGTCTTCGAGTGCGACCGATGATTCAGCTTCGCTGTAGGCGACAAACCGTGGGGCCTTGTGGCGTACCTTAGCAGGTAGCACGGCTTCAGATCCGTGCACCATGAAGAAAGGCGTGTAGCTAGTTGAGCTGTTTGAAGTTGTGCGTAGGATCCAGAGAACCGAAGGTAACTCGTCTTCCCAGGCTCCCGCGAGCCTTTCGAGTGGGCATAGTAGGCGCTTCTTGATGCCGTGGCCTATGAGTCCATTGGCCTTTTCGACCTGCCCGTTGGTCTGCGGGTGCACCACGGAGGCGTATGATATGTTGATTCCGAGGTTCCCGTAGAAGTCTCGGAATTACTTCGAGATGAAGTTCGAGCCGTTGTCGGTTATGATGCTATGTGGCACGCCGAACTTGTAGACAATGGACTCGAAAAACTTGACGATATTTTTGCCGCTTTGGTTGGTGACGAGCATGGCCTTGATCCACTTGGAGAATTTGTCGAATACGAGCAGGAGGAAGACGTGACCTCCTAGCAAGAACTTTGGAAGTTTGCCGATCATGTCGAGGCCCCAGTGGGCGAAGGGCCAGGCCAGTGGTATAGGCCTCAGCTCGGATCCTGGCGCGTGTGGCTTGTCCGCATACTTCTGACAGGCATTGCACCTCTAGACGATGTCCTTGGTGTCGTTCATTGCCGTCGACCAGTAGAACCTAGCTCGTAAAGCTTTGGTGACTAGGGCGCGACTGCCTGCATGATGGCCCCAGATACCCTCATGGATGTCTTGGAGGATGCTTTTGCCATCACCAATGGTGACGCATCATTGGAGCACACCCGAAATGATGCGCTTGTATAGCTCGCCATTGATGATGGTGAAGGCTTTTGACCGTCGTGATATGTGTCGGGCATCTATCAGGTCATCGGGCAGTTGATTGTTTATATGGTACCAAAGGTACGGTTGCGTCCATGTTTCTTCAACCACCATAACCTGCATCAGGCTGACTAGATCGGCCTCTATGTCGAGTTTTTCGGGTCCTTCTTGTCCTTCGGGTAGCACAACCCCCGAGTGCTCTGCCTCTTCGGCTAAGCCTTTTGGGAATTTCCTCCTGATGGAGGATACGCAGATTTGTTCGAGGAACACTCCTGGTGGCACCCGTGCATAGGTGGAGCCAATGTTGGCAAGCCTGTCAGCCTCTTCGTTGCTTTCCCTGCCGACGTGCCTAAGCTCGCAGTTGTCAAAGTCCCCTTCGAGTGAGTTGTAGAGTGCACGGTACATGATCATGTTGTCTCTATGGGCGTCACATTCGTTCATTGTTTGCTGCACGACAAGGTTTGAGTCACCATAGATGATAAGGCATGTTGCGCCGCAGACCTTGGCCATCCTCATGCCGTGGATGAGGGCCTCGTATTTGTCCTCGTTGTTGGACTCACAAAATTTCATCCGAAGGACGTACTTCATCTTGTCGCCTTGAGGGGACGTCAGCATGATGATACGTCAGAAACATATCTATAATTTTTGATGTTCCATGCTTGTTTAGTATCTACTTTGCTTTGCTCTATCTGCGCTTTGAGGTGTTTTTATATGTTTTCTGGTACTAACCTATTAACAAGATGCCACAGTGCCAGTTGCCTGTTTTCTTCTGTTTTTAGTTCCAGAAAGGCAGAAAATCAATATTCTCGGAATTGGACGGGACAAAAGCCAAAGTCAATATTTTACCGTGGGGAACACGGAGCCAGAGTATGAGACAAAGGGGAGTGATGACCCACAAGTATAGGGGATCGCAACAGTCTTCGCGGGTAGTATTATCCAATTTATTGATTCGACATAAGGGGAGCCAGAGAATACTTGCAAGCCTTAACAACTGAGTTGTCAATTCAGCTGCACCTGAAAATAATTCTTGCTCACACAAGTTAATCAGCAGCAACAGTTTATAACAGCAATAGCAACAATGAAACTAGAGCAATAGTAACAGTAAGGGTAAACAGTAGGATTCGAGTGCGGTAGGCATAGGGATGGATGGACAAGCGTTGCATGACCGAGGCTAAACATGTAACTTCAAGATCTAGGGCATTACAGATAAATAATAACAAGAATCCAAGTACTAAACAATCCTAGGCATGTGCTCCATATATAGTCATACGTGCTCGCAATGAGAACTTGCATAACATATTCTGTCCAGCCAGCCCGTGGCAGCGGGGCCTCTAGGGAATTATTGGCAATTAAGGTGCTCCTTTTAATAGAGAACCAGAGCAAAACATTAACACTGCATGAACACATGTGATCCTCACATCATAGCCATCCCCTATAGTTGTCCCAATTTCCGTCACTTCGGGCCTTTGGATCCGGATAATGATATGTGTACACAACTTGCAGATAAGATCACAAACAATACTATCATAATGATTCAATAATAAGTTCAGATCTGAGATCATGGCACTCGGGTCCTAGTGACAAGCATTAAGCACAACAAGTTGCAACAAAGTCAAATAGCACTAATAGAGATACTAGGTACTATTAAATGTGGAATTGGGCCCGAGTCCAAATCCAAACGACAGATGACCAAGTAGTGTCCATTCTAACATGATTCAGTCCATATCCAGTCCAGGTTTAACTTTGTATTATCCAAGTGCGTCCAGGTCCAAGTAGCTGCAAGTCATGGATATCCAAAGTCCAATGGACCTACAACTGACACGCACATAGCTTGCTATATGCATGCAGCTAGCAGTAAGTACGATGCATACAGTACGTACATACACAGTCTTATGATGTACATGCACATCCAGCAAGCTCTACAACCCAACACGGAGCCTGGAGCTAGTGTGTGTGACACGGGACAACACGTATGGCTGCTGGTAGTGGTTTAAGCTGTTACGAAGATGATGTTATGTGTTGAGCTAAGTCCATTGGACATTGGTCTATCCATTTTGCAAATCCAAAGTCCGTTCGTGTTGTGGGATATTAAGCTCCATTGATGTCCATGTCTAGGTAGGTCCAATCCAATTGAATCCAAAGCGCTATACGTCCAAAGTCCTTTGGACTATTGAAATCCAATTCCAGGTTTAGGTACTATGCCCTAACAATCTTATTCGATTACATGATAGAACTCAACCAATCCCTACCATCCCCATAGCCTACAACGGGGGATTACTCAGTCATGGATGAGGGAAACATTGATGGTCGATGGAGAGGCATTGGTGATGACGATGGCGATGATCCTCCCCAAATTTCCCGTCCCGGCAGGGTGCCAGAACGGAGTTTCTGGTTCCCTTGTTGTGGTGGCGACGCAGCGGAACTCTTTTCTGGAAAACGTCGAACCCCCCTTGGTTTTTAGGTCAAGGGATAACTTATAGGCATAGAGGGAGCCCGAGGGGGTGCCTGGGGTGTCCGCACCCCCTAGGCGCGGGCTGGGCCTACCCGCGCCTAGCAGAGGTGTGGGCCCCCCAGGAATCCACTCTGTCTCGTCTTCTGGCTCCGTGTGTCTTCTGGTGAAATAGGATTTTTGGCATATTTTCCCGAATTTTTCCTGATAGTTGATTTTCTAGACAAAAACTAGACACCAAGGTAATTCTGTTGAAAACAGCGCCAGTCCATATTAGTTGTATCCAAATCACACAAGTTTAGAGGAGAAATAATAGCAAAAGTGTCCGGAAAAGTAGATATGTTTTGGACGTATCAATTCCCCCCCAAGCTTAGCTTATTGCTTTTCCTCAAGCAATTCGGTTGAAAACCTAGTGCGATAAAAGAACTTCAAGAACACATTTGCTTCATATGATGTAAATATCCTTAGCACAGGAGTAGATGCTTAAACCATTCATAATAAGAAGTATGCAACTAAGTCTACTCAATAGTCATTGCAAGCTATGAAGAGAAACCAACTCAATAATAATAAGTAGCATGAAACATAAACATAAGCAACATTTCAATGCTCATAATAAGGTAGGATAGAATGGTATCTCGCTTGTCTATGTTTGTAGAGCACAATATAAATGCCAAGGCACCTCTGAAGTTCAAGTGAAGACTAGAGATCAAGATATCACAAATACAAGCATCAAAGTCATGACATAATTAACCAAGTTTTGAGACAAACACAAGAATGACAAATATGCTCTCAAGAAGGTGCTCATAGAATAAGTGGTGACTCAACAAGGTTGGGAAAAGGTTTTGAAAAGGTTGAAAGGCTTCCAAATGCTGAAAGAAAGGTACTCATTAGCTTTGAGCTCTCATTGCCCCTATCATAGGCATCTTCATGTGGTTAAGGTGAAAGTGAGGTCCAATCTGAGTTATACACTACTAGGAATAAGCTAATTCGTGGCGCACCTAATTTGGCCATCCGTGGCGCACTTGGGGTGCGCCACAAGGCGCGCGCTGCGGCTAAAAGTTAGCCATGGCGCACGAGGTGGTGCACCACGCCTATGAAAAGATAACCGTGGAGCACTATGTGTTGTGTGCCACGCGTATGAAACGATAACCGTGCGCACTAGGTGCTATGCGCCACGGATACAAATTTCAAAACCAAAAAAAGGGGGAGATCTGGATCTCGCTGCCACAACCATCAGTGTCGTTGCTTGTCGGTGCGGGTCATCATTGTTGCCTCGTTGGAGTGGTCGCTGCTGTCGCCTCGTCGGAGTGGTCACCGCCGTCGTCGTTGCCTCACCTCGTCAGATAGCTTGTCATCATAAGAACTGCAAGGAGGAGGAGGAGTAGGAGGAGGAGAAGAATAAGAAGAAGGAGCTCGCCGTCGCCGTCATCACTGCAAGGAGGATAAGGAGGAGGAAGAGGAGAAGAAGAGGAGCCTCCATCGTCGGTCACTGCAAGGAGGAGGCCACCGTCACCATCTTCACTGCAAGGAGGAGGAAGAGGAGGAGGAAGAGGAGGAGGAGGAGGAGAAGGATAAAGAGAAGGAGGAGGAGGAGGAGAAGGAAAATGAGAAGGAGAAGGAGGAGGAGAAGAAGAAGGCAAGGAGAAGGGAGGAAAAGGAAAAGGAAAAGGAAAAGGAAAAGGAAAAGGGAGGAAAAGGAAAAGGAGAGAAGGGGAGGGAAAAGAAGAGGGGTAGGTGGGCGGGGTGGGGATTCAAATTTTGAATCCTGCCCAACTTACTCGTAGAGCACTAGGTAAGTTGCCATCTTTTTTTTCTGCAGGAAAAAATAGTCTTTTGACCGTAACTTTTTAATCTTTTTGAATTTTGAAAATCTAAATAATCGCTAAATGACCAGAGGTCATTGCGAGCGGATGCGGAATCTCGTTCTTGTCATTTTGGTATATTATACGATTTTTTTCTACATCGTATGCAAAAGTTACGACCATTTTACTATGGAATGACTTTTTTTGCAGAAAAAGTCGAAATTATTGTTTATTAATTTTTCTACAAACTATACCACATTACCTACCTACATATGAAAGGATTTTATTTTTTGAAGTGTTTACCATTTTATTTTATTTTTGCAAAGCCTAAAAGGCAATCCACGGGGGGGGGGGGGGGGGGGGGGGTGGAGTTGGTGCAGGATTCTTAGCCGTAGGGCACTAGGGCAAGGTGCCCTACGGCTAGGTTTACCCATTTACGGAGCAGAGGGGGCTTAACTTAGGCGTAGAGCACTTGCCTCATGTGTGCTATGGCTATCCCTAACAACCATAACGCACTTACCCCATGTGCGCTACGGGTATGTGCCATGCGTCCAGCAGGCCCCTGGTCCACACACATCTGTGGCGCACATACCCCATGTGCGCCATGGTTGTTCTAGTTACTAGTAGGGCACTGCCCACAGGTGAGCCACACCTATTTTACCCGTGGGGCACTTCAACCATGTGACCCACTTATGTGCAGATTACCTATAGCCCTTTTCCTAACAGTGATATGCTTGACAGACCATAAACTGGAAATCCCAAGTCCCTTGAGTACGAGGGCCGCTCCGCATGCTACTCAACTTTGGTTAGATGTAAGTTCTTGTCATTGTAAATACATGCATATCATAGAGAACATCCAACGGGGTACCCCTTGCACATGATACATGAGCTATCCCGTGATCAAAATGACAATGCAAGCAGACAATGAGCATCTCAGCAATCTTTTTATTTACTATGTGCATAGATTTTTATTGAGGATGCTTCATAAATGCTCATTACGGTGATGTTGCAAGTTTCCACCATGATTAGGCATGGCTTAGGCTAGCGGCCCAGGCGTTTCTCTAACACAATGTATATACTCCATGAACTCACAAGCTCCGCTTTTATTTTACATCGACTACACCCGCAAACAAAAGAGCAAGGTATAAACTGGATAAAATATCCAAAAAGTATTGAAAGCGTTCCCCGTGACAACACGGTTCTGCTGACTCCCAGCATATAATTTGCAAGCATATAACTTTCATGGACAAGTCACAATGGTTCAGGATTATAATTTGCAAGTGAAGGCTAGCAATAGAGAGGGAGCGACAAACGAGAGAGCAATAACTTGTTGGCAATATGCCCTAGAGGAAATCATGTATGATGATGTTTTCCCATTGTGTTCATAAAGATATTAAGTTGTCCTTGTATAAACATCTGATGTGTATCATTGAATATGTGATTCGGTTGTGGAACTATACATTCATGTTGTTTGTACTAAATATCCTTGGTCATCGAGGTTGTGCTGGACACACAACTTAGAACAATGTGAAAGCCGGCTTGATGACTCGGTTCCACTTGTCATGGGCATGGAGATGCCATTCTGACTTACACATATTCGGCTAAAGAGTTTAGCGATTCGGATTGACCCATATTGAGGTACAACGAACAAGTTGTCATTTGTATATCTCAATCAATGTAATCCTTAGACCTGAGGTTATTGCATAGTCCGAGTTGAGGATCACCGACTTAGGTTCTGTCAAACACTGATCCGTAACTGGGCAGTTATAAAGTCAGAGTTCGGGTCGACTGAGAATCAAGCTGCGTGATGTGAATAACCAAGATGTGATTTTCCCCTCCACTCAGAGAGATATTCTCTAGGCCCTCTCGGATGATATGATTCGGAAAGCATGGCCATGCATGACTCGGTTAAGTGTTAACCGAGGTGTCGACTAAGAGTTAGTCGGGTGAATCACTTATCTCGGATCGAGAAGAGAGTCAGACTATTTAAGGGATGACAAATATTCGCCTATAGTCTGACAAGGTATATCGTGAGGAAAAAGGGACTCGAACGTAAGTCGCATTGGAAAGGCAAGTCGTCATGACTCATTGGTACTTGGGAGTCGGCACGTTCTGCTAGGAGCCGCTACCGACTAATCGATTGAGAGTCGGACTCCAATCGTGTCCAAGTAGCCATGAGCCTATGGTGTCACACACTTAAGAGCGGGAGCAAGTTCAGATTGGATATGAACTGGTAATCTGGTTGGGTTGGACCCAAGCCAGATTAGGACTAAGTTAGTGAGTTGGACTCAAGGTAACTAGTGTTATATGGGCTTTAGTGAATGGGCCACAAGAGTGGAGCCCACGTTCACTCCCTATATATAGTGGAGCACCGTAACCGAGAAAGGTTACTCGTTGTTCGGTTAGGTCATTCCATGTGTTGGAAACCCTAGATCCACAGCAGTCCTGCCATCGATATGAACCTAGCAGTTCGCCGCCGGTGCTCCTCCTTGTACAGGTGGATACCAGCAGAGGTGTTGTACGATCAGCACCAAGACGATCGGATCGCAAAGGACTGCACTGCATCAACTGACGCGCTTCATCAGTAATCCGCAACTGCGCGTCTAGTGGTAAACCTCGTGGCCTTCTACCTCAGCTAGATCTTGGGATCACCATGTTAGAGGAAAAAGTTTTGTTTTATCTCTATGTGGGCCAACAACGGTATGAGAGCGATAGCTTCTGGTTTTAGGCTCGAGATCTCACATATGTGATATGCGGTTGGCTGTAGATGAGATCTATGTGCTGTTTTGGTGGTCGATCTATGAGATAGATCGGTTTTGTACGAGGTTGATTGGATCAACTGTACTCGGGGAATGGTAGATCTGATTTCTGTGGTCATACTGCTGAGGTCGTGGAATGACATACCCCTATCGACCGGCTTCCGCCATCGGGGTAGACTATGGCACGTAAATCCAGAGGCGGTGATCGAAGATCAAAAAGTTTGATCGAATTGGAATAATGGTCGGAATCCATGTTGGACCGCCGGCTTTGCCCTGTCGTAGCGCCTTAGATGTCGTTGCGAGTTTAACAATGCCGGTAGATATTGTATCTATGCATAACTTGTTTTTGTAGGAAGTTGTGAATGGTATGGTTCATGTGCATGTGATGTATGTGTGTAATCCATACGTGATCTGCAAATCACGGTTTTTGTCAGCCGGCTGAAGCCTAGGTGCTGTCATTTTATTGTATAACGACCTGCGTGTCGGATTCTCTATGTAATTTACTTTACGAAGCTAGTGTAGCTGTTTGGAGAACCCGGAAGGCATGCAAGGCGTTATACATGTCGGCGACATGGAGTAAGACGGCAAGTGACAAGAGTTGGCACAAGTCGGATTACAGGCTTTGTGGAGATGGAGATCGCCATGAAGGGAGCATATCATTTCACATTATAAATGCTTTATTTTGTGTTATTGTTATGTCTTTGTTTTACCTTTATTAGATAGTTGGTAAAATGTAATCCCTCAAAGAAGGTCTAGTCGGTTTTCCCGCCAGTGTTTGCACCATCACAAGTCGGACATTTTTGGTAGTGGGCTCATAAAATTTAGGTGCTGCCAATTCTTTCCGACTAGGTGGGTTCAAGTCGGACTCTTACTGCGGAAACACTCGGTAAGCTAGACGGGTCTATCACAACGGTTGTGGGGCTCGAGGAAAAAGTCGGATGGGAGCCGGGGCATGTGATGCCACCCGTCCAACAGGAGTCGTATGAGATACGATTGACAAGGATTTGTCTACCTAGATCACTTGGCGGCTAGCGGTGATGCTAAAGCTCACTAGCCGACTTGCATATTTAGGATCCTGAATCACTTAGTAACCATCGGAGGGGTGTTGGTTCTGGTGGGAGCATAAAATATTAAAATGTTTAATATTCTTGCTCTTTTATGAATACATGTCTTAAGTGTTTTGCATATTTTCTATTGTAGATCATGGCACCAAGTAGCAGTCACTCTCAGATATCCGGTTTTGCGTTGAGAACTATCCTTGAGAAAGATAAACTAAACGACACTAATTTTACCAA
Source organism: Avena atlantica (assembly GCA_910589765.1). Taxonomy (NCBI): domain Eukaryota; kingdom Viridiplantae; phylum Streptophyta; class Magnoliopsida; order Poales; family Poaceae; genus Avena; species Avena atlantica. Next base: position 307,679,823 of record OU342736.1, read on the forward strand.
CTTGTATCGAAATCTGAGAATTGTTCTCAAACAAGAAAAGAAGGACCATGTCCTAGACAACCCACTTCTAGATGAGCCGAATGAGAATGCGAATGTCACTGCCACTAATGCCTACCATCGGGCTAAGGATGAGTCCACGGATATTAGCTGTCTTATGCTTGCTCACATGGAACCGGACTTGCAAAAGATGTTCGAGAATGTTGAGTCCTACGATATGATCGAAAGCCTCAAAAGTATGTTCCAGGCTTAGGCAAAGACTCAGAGGTATCAAGTCTCTCAAGCTTTGCTAAGTTGCAAGCTTAAGGATGGTGATCCACTGAGTCTACATGTGATCAAAATGGTTGGTTATGTGCAGTCTCTGGAGAGGCTTGGATACCCATTAGCGAAGAGTTCCTACAGATATAATTCTGAACTCTCTTCCTAGTGCATATGGGAAGTTCATTTCGAACTACCACATGCATGGTATGGATAAGAAGCTCACTGAATTGCATGGGATGCTCAAGCAGGCAGATGCGGATCTTAAGAAGGGTGCCAATCAAGTGTTGATGGTGCATAATAAGGCTAAGTTCAAGAAGTTTTCTTGGACTAAGAAGAAGGCTAAGTCAGGAGGAAAGCAGGCTCAGGACTCGGTCCCAAGCGCTTCCTCAGGGACTAAGCCATCTCCTTCAGCCAGATCCACTTGCTTCTATTGCAAGGCGGATGGCCATTGGAAGAGGAACAACTGCAAGTATTTGGCTGATAAAGCCAAGAGTGGAGGTATGACTTCCGACTCAGGTACACTTGTTTGCAATGTTATAGACATATATCTTGCTGATGTACCTAATAGTTCTTGGGTATATGATACCGGATCAGTTATTCACATCTGCAACTCGTTGCAAGGACTGGTAAGAACTAGGAGCGTAGCAAGAGGCGAGGTTGATATTCGAGTCGGCAACAAAGCAAGAGTTGCTGCGTTGGAAGTCGGCATGATGCAACTTCATTTACCTTTCGGATTCATTATGGAACTAAATAATTGTTATTATGTTCCAGTGCTCAGTCGAAACATTATTTCTTCTTCATGTTTGATGATGCAAGGCTATGAGTCGAATATCAAGAATAATGGTTGTTCTTTATATTTGAATGATATGTTTCATGGCTTTGCACCTGTCCAGGACGGGTTATTTGTTTTGAATCTTGATGGTGAGTCGGTTTATAACATAAATGTTAAAAGGTTGAAACCAAATGATCTGAATATGACTTACTTTTGGCACTGTTGGCTTGGTCATATAAGTTGGAAACGCATGAAGAAGCTCCATGATGATGGACTCCTAACTTCGTTCGACTTGGAGTCATTCGAGACATGCGAATCTTGCCTACTCGGCAAAATGACCAAGACACCTTTTGCAAAGAGTTGCGAAAGGGCGTCCGACTTGTTGGGACTAGTACATAGTGATGTATGTGGACCAATGAGCACGACAGCCAGAGGTGGTTATGAGTACTTCATTACCTTCACTGGTGATTTGAGTAGGTATGGATATATCTACTTGATGAAACATAAGTCGGAAGCCTTTCAAAAGTTCAAAGAATTCCATAATGAAGCACAGAATCAACTCGGCAAGAAAATAAAGTTTCTTCGGTCGGACTGAGGAGGCGAGTACATGAGCCATGATTTTGATGACCATCTGAAAAGTTGTGGAATAGTTCCTCAACTTACTCCGCCGGGAACGCTGCAAAGGAATGGTGTTTCGAAAAGACGGAATCAAACCTTGTTAGACATGGTACGATCAATGATGAGTCAGACATATCTGCCTTTATCATTTTGGGGTTATTGTCTAGAAACAGCGGCGTTCACACTAAACAGAGTACCATCAAAATTGGTAGAGAAGACACCGCATGAGATGTGGACAGGCAGTAAGCCGAGTTTGTCTTTTCTTAAAATTTGGGGTTGTGAAGTATTTGTCAAGCGAATTCAGTCGGACAAGCTTACGACCAAGTCAGATAAGTGTATTTTGGTGGGGTATCCGAGGGAAACCTTAGGTTACTACTTCTACAACCGAGAAGAGGGCAAAGTGTTTGTCGCTCGAAACGGTGTTTTCCTCGAGAAAGAGTTTCTCAATCAGGGAGTAACGGTGCAGCTCGAAGAAATTCGAGAGGAACCGGCTAGTAGCGAGTCGGCAAAAACCTTGGAGGTTGAGCCGGTCGTGGTAGCTGAGCTGGAAGAAGCACCTGTACTACGAAGATCGACGAGATTATGAAGTGTTCGTGATGTGTTATTGTTAGATAGTGATTAGCCGGCAAATTATTCGGAAGCGATGGTGGGATCTGATTCCGAGTCATGGCTTGGAGCCATGAGATCCGAGTTAAAGTCCATGGATGAAAATCAAGTTTGGAACTTGGTTGATCTGCCAGACGGTGCAAGACCCGTCGAGTGCAAGTGGGTCTTTAAGAAGAAAACTGGTATGTATGGAAATGTTTCCGTCTAGAAAGCACGTCTTGTCGCGAAGGGGTTCCGGAAAGTTCAAGGAGTTGATTACGACGAGATTTTCTCGCCCGTAGCGATGCTTAAATCAGTTCTGATCATGTTAGCTATAGCGGCCTATTTCGACTATGAGATATGGCAGATGGATGTCAAAACGGCTTTCCTTAACGGAAATTTAACCGAGGACATGTATATGATACAGCCCGAGGGTTTTGTCGATCCGCTAATGCTGACAAGGTGTGCAAACTTCAGAAATCCATTTATGGGTTGAAGCAAGCATCTCGGAGTTGGAATATTCGCTTTGATGAGGTAGTCAAATCGTTTGGCTTCATCAAGAGTGATCATGATTCTTGTTTGTACAAGAAGTTTAGTGGGAACAAAGTAAACATTATAATCTTATATGTGGATGACATATTACTGATTGGAAATGATGTCCAGATGTTGCAAGAAACCAATGAATCATTGGAAAGGAGTTTCTCAATGAAATACTTGGGTGAGGCAACATACATCCTTGGAATCCGGATCTATAGAGATAGATCAAGGAGGATCATTGGATTGAGTCAGAGTACTTATTTGGACAAAATGTTGAAGAAGTTCAACATGGAATTGTCTAAGAAGGGGTTCTTACCGATGTCCCATGGTGTAAAACTTAGCAAGACTTAGTGTCCTTCGACAACTGATGAGCGAAGTCGGATGAGTGCGATTCCATATGCTTCTGCAGTCGGATCCATCATGTATGCCATGATTTGTACTAGGCCGAATGTTTCCTATGCTCTAAGTGCTGTGAGGAGATACCAGGCTGATCCTGGAGAAATCCACTGGACAACGGCTAAAATTATCCTAAAGTACTTGAGCAGGACTAAGGATATGTTCTTGGTTTATGGTGGTGAAGATGAACTCAGTGTAAAGGGTTACACGGATGCGAGTTATCTTACCGACTCTGATGATTCTCGTTCACAATCCGGATATGTGTTTATTATAAAAGGAGGTGCTGTGAGATGGAAGAGTTCCAAGCAAGAGACTGTGTCTGCATCTACAACAGAGGCTGAGTATATTGCCGCCTCAGAGGTAGCAAAGCAATAGGTTTGGATGAGGAATTTCCTCATGGATCTTGGTGTGGTTCAGGGCTCGTCCAATCCGTTAGACGTGTATTGTGACAACAATGGTGCTATTGCACAAGCCAAGGAAACTAGACAACACCAGAAGAACAAGCACATACTCATGTGGTACCACCTGATTTGCCAGTTCGTGGATCAGGGTGATATCAAGTTATGCAAGGTACAAACGGATGCAAATATTGCGGATCCGTTGACAAAGCCGTTACCACAGCCAAAGCATGAGGCGCACCTAAGAGCTATGGGCATTAGATGCCTAGACATGTGATGTCGGAAGATTGACTCTAGTGCAAGTGGGAGACTGTTGGGAATATGCCCTAGAGGCAATCATGTATGATGATGTTTTCCCATTGTGTTCATAAAGATATTAAGTTGTCCTTGTATAAACATCTGATGTGTATCATTGAATATGTGATTCGGTTGTGGAACTATACATTCATGTTGTTTGTACTAAATATCCTTGGTCATTGAGGTTGTGCTGGACACACAACTTAGACAAATGTGAAAGCCGGCTTGATGACTCGGTTCCACTTGTCATGGGCATGGAGATGCCATTCCGACTTACACAGATTCGGCTAAAGAGTTTAGTGATTCGGATTGACCCATATTGAGGTACAACGAACAAGTTCTCATTTGTATATCTCAATCAATGTAATCCTTAGACCTGAGGTTATTGCATAGTCCGAGTTGAGGATCACCGACTTAGGTTATGTCAAACACTGATCCGTAACTGGCAGTTATAAAGGCAGAGTTCGGGGTCGACTGAGAATCAAGCTGTGTGATGTGAATAACCAAGATGGGATTTTGCCCCTCCACTCGGAGAGATATTCTCTGGGCCCTCTCGGATGATATGATTCAGAAAGCATGGCCATGCACGACTGGGTTAAGTGTTAACCGAGGCGGTCGACTAAGAGTTAGTCGGGTGAATCACTTATCTCGGATCGAGAAGAGAGTCAGACTATTTAAGGGATGACAAATATTCTCCTATAGTCTGACAAGGTATATCGTGAGGCAAAAGGGACTCGGACGCAAGTCGCATTGGAAATGCAAGTCATCATGACTCATTGATACTTGGGAGTCGGCACATTCTACTAGGAGCCGCTACCGACTGATTGATTGAGAGTCGGACCCCAATCGTGCCCAAGTAGCCATGAGCCTGCGGGGTCACACACTTAAGAGCGGGAGCAAGTTCGGATTGGATCTGAACCGGTAATCTGGTTGGGTTGGACCCAAGCCGGATTAGGACTGAGTTAGTGATTTGGACTCACGGTGACTAGTGTTATATGGGCTTTAGTGAATGGGCCACGAGAGTGGAGCTCACGTTCACTCCCTATATATAGTGGAGCACCGTAACCCAGAAAGGTTAATCGTTGTTCGGGTAGGTCATTCCATGTGTTGGAAACCCTAGTTCCACAGCAGTCCTGCCATCGATACGAACCTAGAAGTTCGCCGCCGGTGCTCCTCCTTGTACGTGTGGATACCAGCAGAGATGTTGTACAATCAGCACCAGGACGATCGGATCGCAAAGGACTGCACTGCATCAACTGACGCGCTTCATCAGTAATCCGCAACTGCGCGTCTGGTGGTAAACCTCGTGGCCTTCTACCTCAGCTAGATCTTGGGATCACCACATTAGAGGAAAAAGTTTTGTTTATCTCTGCGTGGCCCAACATAACTGTCATAATCATACTTTTAACAAAACATGACTTATTATGGCATGAATGTGATACAATAACATTGAGGCAAAATAAATCATCGAGGCTTACTGACTATTGATTAGTCATATGCATGCGGGAGCATGTGCCAAGTCGATTCACATGAAACTTTCAGAGGAGGATACCACAATATCATACCAAAATATGAATAATACAATGCAAGCAAACATTCATATGACATGCTACGAGCTATTAGCAAGCTGGAGCTAATCACAAGCAAGCAAGAACTACTAAGCATCCATAATAACATACACCTTACACGAACAGGCTAAGCATGCTCACAATGATGAGTATATGTACAAAAATGAAAACAAATAGAGTTTGTTACCAGCCTCTTACCACTCCTCAAGTTGTCTTAATCTTCATTATTGCCCTTCACTTGTGTCACTTGAATAATAACATGAAACCAAACTCCACTGAGGATAGCTGAACCCTACAAAGCACTCACAAAACCAAAGAAGAACAACAAATATTTTTGGTGTTTTCGATTTTTTAAAGAAAGTAACCAAAGAAAAAGCAAACTAAACAAGAAGCAAACAAAGCAACATCTTTTTGGAATTTTATTTTAAGGCAAACCAAAACCAAAAATCAAAGAAACAAACCAAGAGAAACAACGAAAATATTTTTGGTATTCTTGTTTTTTTGAGAAAGAAGCAATAAAAACCAAAAAGAAAGCGAAACAATGGATATACAAAGAACCGACCAAACATGATATATATATGAGTGTGATGTCGGTATACCTCCCCCAAGCTTAGGCTTTTGTCCTAAGTGGGGCTCAATAGCACAAGTAGTTAGCCCAAGCTGGTGGGTCATCATAGGAATGATCGTAGTCAGGCGCTTGCGATGAAGAAGAAGACGCCCCCAATCATAAGAGGGCTGCTGGTATGAAGACTCTCCCAAGTTAGAGGGCTGAACCGAATCATCTTCGGCATCCGCTCCATTATTCTCCTCTTGCTGGGAGAGCTCCGCCACATATGTGTAAACCTCCTCCTCTGTAAACGACCAACCTTGCCTGTTATCAAAATTAAACAAAGCAGGTGCAGGAAAAAGATAATTCAAACCTCGCTGAGCAAAATATAATTCAAACGGTAAACTTCTTACATTAGCTCCCAAGGAAACAAAACCATGCTTAATCAAGGATTCAAGATCAAGTCTCTCAATGTGGAACTGATAATCTGAATGATGAGGCTCTAGACCATGGAAAGATAGCAACCTAGAGGAAAGTATTGCATCTTCATGGAGTGGTGTTCATTAAAGTGGGACTACTTTCCTCTCAGTCTACCAACAGCTTGTCTCCTAATTCTAATTCACGGGATCTCCGATCACATAGATTGGATTGCCACTGTGGAAAACTCATAGTGTGGGTCTCATACTCATCTCCTTCGATGCATTTTCTATCACATTGCGTGATAGTCCCTTTGTGAAGGGATCTGCCAGGTTCTTAGATGTTTGGATATAATCCAATGCAATAACTCCGGAGTTTATCATTTTCCTGACAGATTTTAGTCTCCTCTTCAGATGTCTTGAGGACTTCATATTATCCTTAGAACTGTTCACCTTAATAATCACAGTTTGATTATCACAGTTCATTGGAATTGCGGGTATAGGTTTTTCAACCACATGTAAGTCCATCAAGAGTTCACGAAGCCACTCTGCTTCAACAGTGGCCGTGTCTTGTGATGTGAGTTCTGCTTCCATATGACCTCGTTAAGATGGTCTGCTTGCAAGACTTCCAAGAAACAGCGCCACCACCAAGTGTGAAAACATATCCACTTGTGGCCTTTATCTCGTCAGCATCAGATATCCAATTTGAATCACTATAACCCTCTAGTATCCTCGGATACCCGGTATAGTGTATGCCATAGCTCGTAGTGCCTTTTAGATATCGCATAACTCTCTCAAGAGCATGCCAGTGATCATATCCAGGATTTGAAACAAATCGACTGAGTTTGCTTACAGCAAAGGCGATCTCAGGCCTCGTGGCACTAGCTAAATACATAAGCGAGCCAATGATTTGAGAGTATCTTAGTTGGTCTCTAGCATTTCCTCGATTCTTTCGAAGCAGCACACTAGGATCATACGGTGTACGAGAAAAATTGACGTCGCTATACCCGAAACGACTCAAGATCTTTTCCACATAGTGGGACTGAAGCAGTGTAATCCCACCATCATCATCTCTCAATAGCTTGATGTTCAGGATGACATCAGCTACTCCCAGATCCTTCATCTCAAAGGAGCGAGATAAGAAATCTTTGACCTCCTTAATTGCATTAAGGTTGGTTCCGAAAATCGGTATGTCATCAACATACAAACAAAGGATGACTCCCTCACTCCCACCATGGCGATAGTATACACACTTGTCAGCTTCGTTTACAACAAAGCCTGCAGCAGTTAAGGTTTTATCAAATTTTTTGTGCCACTGCTTAGGTGCTTGTTTAAGACCATATAAAGACTTCAGTAGCTTCCACACTTTTCTTTCTTGACCATTTACTACAAAACCATCTGGTTGGTCCATATAAATTTCCTCATCCAACTCTCCATTTAGGAAAGCCGTCTTAGCGTCCATTTGATGAATGATAAGACCGTGTGAGACAGCCAGAGAAAGTATTACTTGAATGGTGGTCAACCTTGCTACAGGTGAGTAAGTGTCAAAGAAGTCTTCACCTTCCTTTTGGGTATAACCCTTGGCCACAAGCTTTGCCTTGTACTTCTCAATAGTACCATCAGGCCTTAGTTTCTTCTTAAACACCCATTTACATCCTACAGGTTTGCACCCATAAGGACGATCAGTGATCTCCCATGTTTCATTAGCTAAGATGGAATTCATCTCACTATGAACAACTTCCTTCCAGTAGTCAGCATCAGGAGATGCATAAGCTTCTGAAATGGAAGTGGGAGTGTCATCAACAAGGTACACAATGAAATCATCACCAAAAGACTTTGCAGTCCTTTGTCTCTTGCTTATTTTAGGAATTTCATTATCATCCTCCTTAGGACTTTCAGAGTGTTCAATTGGAATGGTAGGTTTAGAGAATATAGCAAATTCTTGATTAGATGAACTAGGTATCTCCGGATTTGATGAGTTAGGTTTATCCTTCATTGGAAAGATATCCTCAAAGAAAGTCGCATCAGTCGACTCCATGATTGTACCGACATGAATGTCAGGCACTTCAGATTTTACTATCAAGAATCTATAACCAATGCTATGAAAAGAATAGCCCAGAAAAACACAATCAATGGTTTTTGGTCCAAGCTTGCGCTTCTTGGGAATTGGTACATTAACCTTTGCCAAACAACCCCAAGTACGTAAGTAAGAGAGTTTCAATATTTTATTCTCCCATTCTTCGAATGGAGTAATTTCTTTGTTCTTTGTGGGAACTCGGTTTAGGACATGACACGCGGTCAATAGTGCCTCCCCCCACCATTCCTTAGAAAGACCCGATGTATCTAACATGGCGTTAACCAAATCTGTTAGAGTACAGCTCTTTCTTTCGGCTACTCCATTTGACTGGGGTGAGTAGGGAGGCGTCCTCTCATGGATTATGCCATGTTCTGCACAAAAGGAATCAAACTCGTTGGAAAAATACTCTCCACCACGATCAGATCTAAGCCTCTTAATCTTTCGATCAAGTTGATTTTCTGCCTCAGCTTTATAGATTTTGAAGAAACTCAAAGCCTCATCTTTTGATTTCAGAAGATACACATGACAATATCTCGTAGAGTCATCGACCAAAGTCATGAAATATTTATTTCCACCTTTTGTCAACACACCATTCATCTCTCAAAGATCAGAATGTATGAGCTCTAGTGGTGTTAAATTTCTCATTTCTGCAGTCGTATGTGACTTGCGAGGTTGTTTAGCTTGTACGCAGACTTGGCACTTAGATCCCTTAACAGTTGAGAAATCAGGGATTAAATTCATTTTGGCTAGCCGTGTCATACAACCAAAATTAATATGAAAAAGACGAGAGTGCCAGACATTTGATTCAAAATTTGTGTAAATATGATTAACAACTTTATTACAAATGTCTGACAGAGATAAGCGGAACAAGCCTCCGCACTCATAGCCTTTACCAACAAAGGTTCCATACTTCGAAATTACAAATTTATTGGACTCGAATACAATCTTGTAGCCATCTCGACACAGAAGAGATCCGCTAACAAGATTTTTATTTATTGAGGGAACATGATGCATGTTCTTCAGGCGCACGGTCTTTCCCGAAGTGAACTTCAGATCGACCGTACCAACACCATGAACAGAAGCATGCGAGCCATTCCCCATCAGCACGGTTTGAGTCCCTCTGACCTGATATGAAGAAAACATGGAAATATCAGAACAGACATGTACATTAGCACCCGTGTCAATCCACCAATCAGGAGAATGACATAATGAAAGAACAGTAGGTAATATACCATACCCAACATCTTTCATCTCAACGTCGCCCATGACAACATTAGTAGTCTTGCTGCCCTTCCCATGCTGGCGCTTGTCAAAGAGGTTGGGACAAGCAGGAGCCCAATGATTAGGATCACCGCACACATGACAAGCACCTTTCCTCTTATCAGTCTTCTTCTTGAAGCTGGTGGACTGTGAGGCCTTGTTCTTTCCATCGAACTTTCCTTTGTCATCAAACTTGCCTTTGTTCTTTAACTTGTGAGGCTGGAAGTTCCTTTTCTGTACCAGGTTGGCATTAGAACCTCCCTCGGTACCTCGAGTACGTGTGTCTTTTGCTCTCGCCTTCTCTTCCACATCAAGAGTCCCAATGAGATCCGTCACGGAGAACTCTTGTCTCTTGTGCTTCAGAGAAGTAGCAAAATTCCTCCATGACTAGGGAAGTTTGGCAATGATGCCTCCGGCAACAAACTTGTCCGGTAACACACAAGTGAAGTGCTCAAGCTCCCGGGCAAGTGATTGTATCTCATGAGCCTGCTCCACAATGGGGCGGTCCTCAACTATCTTATAGTCATAGAATTGTTCCATGACATACAGTTCACTGCCAACATCGGAGACTCCAAATTTTCTATCGAGCGCATCCCACATATCCTTGCCATTGCTAAATGACAGATATGAATCGACAATATTGTCGCCAAGAATGCTGATCAAGGCAGCCTTGAAAGTGGTATCAAGTTTTTGGAACGCCTCTTCCTGAGCGGGATTAAGTTCTCCCTCAGGTGCACCGTAGATGGCGTTATAGCAGCTCATGGTCTGAAACTAGAGCACTGCTCTCGCACGCCATCATTTGTAATTCACACCTTCAAACACAGGTGGCTTCATAGAAGCAACAAAGCCACTTGGGGCAAATTGCCTGAAATAAGGTTTTTGGATTGTTGAATAATAGAGCAAATTACCAAGCGAATTACCCATAATAAACGCTAGATAAAACATGATTAGAATAAAAGAAAAAATACTAATCATGTGAAATAGCGAAAACATATTAAGACAGGTAACCAAACAGACTGCAAGACATAAGTGTTGAGATGCGATCAGAACAAGATTGATAAAGAAAACATACACGGCAGCGGCAGTAGAAGAGGAACCGCCGGTGTTTGTGTTGGCACCGTCGTTTGCCATGTCGTCGAGGAAGAGGGTGCTGATGTCGGGGAAGAAGTCCTCGTTGGGGAAGACGTCGGCGCAATCGGTATCCGAGAGGGAGCCATGATGAAGCCAGTAGTCGTGCCGATAGCGCTCCCCAAAAACCCTATCGCCCTTCTCCCGTACAGGACTCGAAGCAGCGGGGTCTCGGAGGCCTACTGTCCCGGCTCATGGTGCACTCCACAAGACGGGATGGGGAAGATCTAAGTAGCGCAGTGCTTTGGAACTGGAGGCGCTAAGGGTTTGTGGCAGTGTATCTAAGAGGAGGCGCGACCTCTCTCTTATATAGACATAGAGGGGTAGGCAGACAGGCTGCGCTGAAGATGAAACGAACAGACAGAAGTTGAAACGAATAGGTAGCAACTCACTGGGCAGCCTCCACTCAGCTCATATTTATTTAGCTCGTATTAAAAGTCCAAAACGTTTCAACTTCTGTACGAATTTTCATATACCATTCATGCGTGGAAAAATAAACCTCGGCTCGGCGAGATTCCCGCTACCCGTGGCACGCGCGTCATGACGTGACGTGACGAGGCGAGCGAGGAGGAGGAGGAGCGCGCATGTGGAACTCTCTCCTTCTCCTTCTCATCCTTTTACCAAGTGGTAGGAGAGCTCACCTTATAAGCTGGTCCAACTTCCACTCAACTAGCAATGTGGGACTAAACATTTGTCCCAGCTGTTGCCTTGCATGAATGGGCCACATGGGCCTCTAGGATTTTCAGGAATTATTGAAAGGGAAAATGGGCTAGACTATTTGGGCCAAAATTCCAACATCAAGAAGCTTATTTCTAGGTAATGGACATCCAGGATGCGCATGAATCAAGGCACAAAACCTTGTCCATGACTTAGGAAATTTCTCTTCTTCTCCCTATTTAAAATCAAAAAGTCTCCGCAAAGCAGCATGTCTAGCACTGGGAGGAAATATTTCTAGAAGAAAGAAGCAATCAAGCAATCAGGGCTATCAATGGAACCAGGTGGTAATCTATTAAACCAAGCCCTAGCTTCTCCTTTTAGTGAAAAAAGGAAGATCTTAGTAACGAAGTACTTGCACATCTTAAAATCATTAGAGAATAAAGCACTCATAGTAGAAAGCTCATTAATATGAGCCACAACACTCTCATTTTCAGTCCCATAGAAAGGTTCTTTCTCAACAATGTCCAAATAGGATAAATCAAGAGAAAAATCATAATCTTTATCTTTAATATCTATGGGAGAGGTGACAAACTTAGGATGAGAGGACATCTTAGAAATAATGATACGTCTAGCAAGGAGACTCTGTAAGATCCCTCCCTTTATAAAGGTAAGGATCCCTGTGATTGCAATGCTAGTCCCTGGATCAATGCTAGAATCCACAGTTTAAGATGATGTACACAGAAACAAAGGTCATTATTACATATCATTCCAGAGACAAACATAGTCTTTTACAAACTCCATGGCCACAGACCTAATACAAGAGTTCAAATATATAATAAGATAAATAAGTCTTCATCTTCATGTGCCACAGGCAAGCATGTTAAGTGTAGACTCATAACCCCTAATCATCATCAGAATAACCTGCAACATCACAAGTTACAGCCACAGTGGGTCAATACATTCGAATAGTATTGGCAAGTGATATGTTAGTAGAATATTATCAGTCTAGTTACTATATGCATTTTGGCTAAGTTTATCTTAGGCTTGCTTTTCTCAAAATAGGTTTTACCTATCAGTTGAAAACACTAAGTTTTTCTTTGACAAAACTTTCCCAAGGAAACACCAATAGACATTGGTGAACCTTCACGCTTGTTCAACCACAAGTTTTAACTTAGAAATTGGGATGAGGAGATTCTTGATAGCTTCCATGTCTTTATGCTCAAGTTGTCCAATACCAGGGACATGGCTAAGTACTTAGGTTCTTCCATCTGCAGAGGTTGTGCACTTTCCCCACAAGACTTGATTTTCACCAAGACAGGACCTTTCAGAAGCCTTCCCTTAGACCAAATGGACGCACTCCAAACCTATCATCCCACTACCACCAACTGTCCAAATGGCTAAGTTATTGCAACCTATATGATCCAGGCAGAGCCCATAATGCCATATGGCTGCACTAGAAGCTTCTTAACATTTGGCATCTCAAATCCCTTTGTTCCTGGGTGGCTTTCCACAAGTGAGATACACAAGGTAAACCATAGACATGGGTCTTATGTAACCACTCAACACAAACCATTCTTTCCATTCCACCCAGGTGTTTCATTCACTTAGTTGTTTTATTAAGCAAAAAAAAAACACAAGTCCAAATACTTAGAAATATTTTCTCATAGCATGAATATATAACCACCCTTGGTTGCTACTAGCTAGGCTAAGCATGGCAATGGTAAGCATCTTAACTTAGAGAAATTTCTAACAATTCTACAACTACTAGGATTTCCCAAGCATAGCATATAGATACTTATCAAAATATTCATGCAAGTCCTATACAAAATATTTCTAGTGCATAGGTGAAAAAATATAGGAATAAAATCATGAAGCACCACTTTCCTTGGTAGTTTGGGGTGTAGCAACAATCTTCACAATCACAATCACTATTTGCACCAAAATCTACACATAAAATAATGGCACAAATATCACATATCAAAATATACAAAGAAAAATATATGAATGCATGCAAATGCCATGTGATGATTTTTATACACCAAACAAGACAAGTATACAGTACTGAATCCTAAACAAGTCCAAAACACACCAAATAAACTTTATTTGATCAACAAATCATTTTTCAAATAATTACTATACACGAATTATGCCTACAAATGTTTCTGTGAAAACAACCATTTTTACAGAGGAAAAACATTAAACACATTGCATAAACAGAAAGGATTTTATCTCCTGATTCCAATGATATAAGATTTGTAAAATTTGAACGTGTGGATCAAAAGTTATGAATTTTACAAGTTTGGTTAACTAATAGATCAAATTTCTATTTTAAATTTAAACACAGACCACGCGGCGCTTTCTGATTCGTCGGTACCGCTTCGCACGGATCGACCAGCATGGACCGCATGATCTAAATGAAAAGGCACGACCAGATCTGTCTCGTACCCCTTCGTTTAAGTGATCTATCTAACGCGTTGGATCTGGATCTAACGGTTGCCGATCAAGCGACCAAAGTCAGGCGGCGCCAGCGGCGGCGAGTGGCGGCGGCGGCTCTGCTAGTGAAGATTTAGGTCACGCGGGAAGGAGTGGGAATGCTTACTGGGTTCGCGTGGTTGCTGCGGTGCTCGAGGTGGTCGAGGGAGGGACAGTGGTGCATCGTGGAGGTCGCTGGGGCTCGTCGGAGTTGGGTGCGGCGTCGGGTGCTTGCAGACGTGGATGTTGCCGAAGATTTGAACCGCCCTAGCACAAGCCATATGTATCAAGGGGTGCGCAAAGGTCGCGGCGAGCATAGTCGTAAGCATTAGGGGTCAAGGGACAGTCTGGATTTACCGTGATAGTTCGTCGGAGTCGGGCGACGCTTCTGTCGTTCACGGGGCTCGACGGAGATGACGACCTAGTGCGTTATAGAGCAAACCAATGGTGTGAGAAGATGCGCACAAGAATAACAAGCAAGCTCGTGTGAAGAAGAGGTGGCGGGGAGCACGTGGTTCACCGGAATAGGTCACCGGAGTGCGTCGGGCAGCGGAGTTGCAGCTCGAATTGCCGGCAGCCTGGTGGCGTATTGGGGGCGCTGAGTAAGGGGAAATACTCGTGGTGCGGAGGGGTTTAAGTAGGCAGAGGCTCGGCAAGAAACGCCTGCAGAATCAATGGCAATTACGCCGCGCGATCAACGCCAGCAACGGCAGTGGCGACGTGTTCTTCGCGGGATTTTGGGAAGACGACGGTGACGTGCACGGGGCCCAGTAGTCAGCGAGGGGGGGGTGGATTCTGCGCGGGTGGGAAAACATAGAGAGAGGAGTGGACCGGGTGGGTTGTTTTGGTTGTTGGGCTGAAAAGATGGCGCCAGGCCCAGTTCTATTTCTAATCCCTTTTCTTTTTCCAAATCGATTTTCAGGAATCTTTTTCAAACAAATTCAAAAGCATTTGAATTCCAAATCTTTCTGGATTTTTTTAAATTGTAACCTACATACTTTTGAATATCAAACCATGCTGTCTCATTAGCCTTGCTTGGTCCTTTTGAAAAATCAAAATAAACAGTGCCTTAGCACATGATTTGAAAATGGTTTTAATACCAAATTTTGTTTTGGAAAAATTTGTCCAAGCTTGGAACTCATCCAACCAATCCTATGAACTCACAACAATTGTTTTAAAACAAATATTCCCTCACTAGAGAGTGGCATTGAATCAATGCTTTGTTCACATAAAATAACAAGCACCCAAATGCTTCTGTTTTTGTAATGACTTTGAAATTGAACCCTAAATGATCATGAATGCATGGATGATATGCAAAGCTTTGAAAACATGATTTTAGGGATGTTACAAATCTAACCCCCTTAAGGTGAATCTCGCCCTCGAGATTCAGATTGGCTAGCAAATAGGTGAGGGTGGTCTTTCCGAAGATCATCTTCTCTTTCCCATGTTGCTTCTTCTTCGGAATGATGGTTCCATTGAACTTTGCAGAACTTGATAGTCTTAGTCCGAGTAACTCTTTCTGAAGTCTCAAGAATCTTGATAGGTTTTTCTTCATAAGTGAGATCACTTTCCAACTGGACGTCCTTCAAAGGTATGGTACCTTCAAAGATGTCTCTTCCATCTCTGGATGGCATTTCTTAAGCTGACTCACATGAAATACATTGTGAACGGCAAACAATGATTTTGGCAATTCAATCTCATAAGCTACTTCTCCTTTACGACTCAGAATCTTGAATGGTCCAACATATCTTGGGGCCAATTTTCCTTTGACTCCAAGTCTCTTCACTCCACGAAGTGGTGACACTCTAAAATAAGCCCTATCACCCACTTCATAGGTGACTTCTCTATGCTTAGGATCTGCGTAGCTTTTCTGTCGGGACTGTGCTATCTTCAATCTGTCCTTAACTAGCTTGACTTTCTCTTCAGCCTCTTTGATTAGTTCTGGTCCGAACAAATTTCTTTCTCCCACACCATTCCATAACAATGGGGTGGTACAGTTTCTCCCATAGAGAAATTCAAATGGTTCCATCTCAATACTGGCTTGGTAGCTGTTATTGTAAGAGAATTTTGCGTAAGGCATACTTTCATCCCAACTGGCTCCATAGTCTAGGGAACATGCTATCAACATATCTTCAAGAATCTGGTTGGTCCTTTCTATTTGTCTATCAGTCTGAGGGTGAAAAGCAGTGCTGAATTCCAACCTCGTTCCCAATGACTCATGTAGTTTCCTCCAAAAATGAGAAGTGAATTGAGTTCCCCTATCAGACACAATACTCTTGGGTACTCCATTTAGACATACAATCCTACTCATGTAGATCTTGGCTAACTTTGCACTTGTATAGGTTGTCTTCACGGGTATGAAATGAGCCACTTTAGTTAAGCGATCCACTCTACCCAAATAGAATCATATCCTGATCTGGTCCTTGGCAATCCGGTGATAAAATCAATGCCAATCTTGTCCGACTTCCAATCAGGAATAGGTAGTGGTTGTAACAATCCTGCTGGTTTCTGATGTTCCGCTTTCACTCTACTACATACATCACACAAAGCAATATGTTCGGCGATGTCCTTCTTGAGATTATTCCACCAAAATCTTTCCTTCATATCCATGTACATTTTGGTGTTACCCGGATGAATGGAATATGGTGAGTTATGTGCTTCTTGTAAAATCAGTTTCCGATGCTCCGGATTTTGTGGAACACAGATACGTTTTCCATACCATAAAGTACCCTGTTCATATTTGTGGAATCCTTTGGCTTTTCCTTTACCAATCTTTTCCTTAATCTCTTCTATTTCTTTATCTGTCTTTTGGGCTTCTTTGATTTTGTCCAACAAAGTGGGTTGAACATCCAACGACATGAGATGTCCTTCAAGTACAATCTCCAATATGAGATCTCTAAATTGGGCACACAGATCATCTGGAAATTCTCCCTTTGTAAGGACATTTACAAATACCTTATGGCTTAGAGCATCCGCTACAACATTTGCTTTACCGGGGTGGTATTGCAAACTCAAGTCATAATCCTTGATGAGTTCTAGCCATCTTCTTTGTCTCATGTTGATTTCTTTCTGGGTGAAGATATACTTCAAACTTTTGTGATCTGTGAACACTTCACATCGCTTTACCAAAAGATAATGTCTCCATGTTTTGAGTGCATGGACAACAGAGGCTAACTCTAAATCATGAGTTGGGTAGTTTACCTCATGAGTTTTGAGTTGTCTCGAGGCATAAGCCACAACTTTCCCTTCTTGCATTAATACTGCACCTAATCCATGATGAGATGCATCACAATACACTTGGAAATCTTTCTCCAAATCTGGCAGACACAAGACTGGTGCTGTCACTAGTCTCTTCTTCAATTCTTGGAAACTGAGTTCAAATCCTTCCGACCAAGCAAATTTCTTGTCCTTCTTTAGCAACTCTATCATTGGCTTAGCTACCTTAGAGAAATTCTCAATAAATCTTATGTAGTATCCTACCAAGCCAAGGAAACTGCGAACTTCTTTTACTGACTTAGGAGATTCCCATTCTGTCGTGGGAATGATCACGGCAGATGCTGCAATCGGTAGCGAGTAGTAGAACATGGGGCAAGGGCGGCCAGCCATCTGCGGTGCGAGATGAGGGCGGAGACGCAAGGATTTACCCAGATTCGGCCCCCGGAGGTTAAAGACATACTCCTGCTAGATTGTATTATGGTGAGAGTATAATGGGGCGAGCTCGGCGGCTAGGCAGCGAGTCGCTTGGGTGTATGATGGAACGTCCCCTCTACGTGCCCTCTAGGGAGGTTTATATAGACTCACCCCCTAGGGTTTACAGATCTCAACCGAATCAGTTAAGGTTTCAGCGACCGTTTAACCTAATCCGACTGGTCCTATCTACGCTTCTGGGCCTTCAGCTTCCAGTCGCTTGAGTCCACGCCAGGTCTTGATCCAGTCGCCGTTCCGCAGGCCCACTCGTAGGCACCTGGGCCAGTCGGAAACGTCCTGCTGGGTAGACCCCGGTAGGCATATCCCCATCAGTAGTCCCCGAGGCCGTCGTTGATTGGTCGCAGGTGGTCGCTGGCAGTCGTTGTATACGGGTCCAATGCGGACGCCCAGTCGAATCGGCGGCGGACTCCTGAATAAAGGAAAAACCAGTTATTCTAGTCGCACTAACGGCGACCGATCGGATCGTAGCTCGGCGAACGGGTCGGCGAATATTCAGTCACTGTTGTAGTGATCGGGTCGGCGAATCATCAAGTCGCGCGGAGCGGCGAGTCGAGTGGATGAAGTTGGACCGTCAAGTGGGGTCAAAACTAGTCGTTGGGGGTAATCCAACTGTAACTTTTGGCATAATCACTGCGTAGTAACGGCTCCCGAAATTGGCGGGTAACAACCGCTATATAAGGAGAATGATAGGCAAGCGGGGAAACACTCCTTCATCTTTCCTCCGATCTCGTCCATCTTTGTTTCCACTCTGCATCGCGATCCAACCGATCCAGAGAGCCCCGACCTCCACAAATCTTCCAACCAATGCCCCCCTCCACCGAACCATGGGGCAGATCCAAGTGCACCAGGGCGCTACTGGCGTCCTTCGAGGAGGCCGGGATCCTGCGCGCCTTCAGATGGCGCATCCCCGCGGACGGAGATGTGACTCCAGACCCGCGCGAGGGGGAGTTCATATGCTTCACCAGCCACCTGGAGCGGGGGCTGGGGTTTCCCACTTCTCTCTTCTTTCGGCGTTTATGCGCCTACTACAGGATCCAGCCGTCGGACCTCGACCCACATAGCATCGAGCAGCTCGCCATTTTCATGGCGTTCTGCGAGTGCTATCTGGGCTGCAGGCCCTACTTCCCCATGTGGCAAGATCTGTTCCATGGGAGGATCAGCCATGAAGAATCAGGCATCCCGATGCTGGCTGCGGGTGGCCTGACGTTCCAGCTGAAGTCGAAGGCATCGTTCTTCGACCTGATGCTGCCCGCCAAGGCGGCAAACGAATGGAAGAAATCCTAGTTCTACGTCACCGAGTTGACTCCAGACGGCGAGGTGGCTTTTCCAAGGTACTCCGCCGACCGGCCCGAACTGCGTCGGCTCCAGGTCGGCAAGCTCCCGCTGGATCAGCGGATGGTTGTCGATGAAATGTTGCAAACCATCCGCATTCTGAAGAAGAAGGACCTACAAACCATCAACCTCTACAACTGCTTGCTCGGGCGGCAGCTCGTGCCTTTGGCTCGCCGCGACCATTACATGTACGAGTACACGGGTAGGGATGGCCCGACGAAATCCTGCCTCGTCGAGTGGAAACTCGAAGACTACATCCTGGCCCTAAAGAAGATCACCCAGGCGGCGTACCTGGACGAGAAGGCCAGGGTCGCCCCTATACCGCAAGGCGCCTAGCTCCGACGGAAAGTCGCAATTTTTGCTACATTCGCAGTCGAAGATGATGCATTCTCGGTTATGCTAACGTGATCTCATGCTTATTGTAGTTGTTCCAAGTGGTGGAAGGATGGCTCCCACCCGCAGACGATGAGAACTCGAGCTCGTCCGTCCAGGACGGGAGCGAGTCGCCACCCACCAAAGGCGACGTCGGAAGCGATGCGGGTGATGACGACGATGATGACGAAGATGAGCCCGTGGAAGACGTCGCCCCGATGGTTCACAAAACTCGCGGGCAACATCAGCGCGAGCTCGAGGCGAGTAGGAGCCTCGAACCTCGTGATGACGATGACGATGACGAGAAGCTCCCTGAGCACACCTCACGTCGTGAGGCCACGCCGTCGAAGAAGAAGAAGAAGAAGAAGGAGGTGAAGGATCTGCCAAGGAGGAAGACAAAGCCGGCGAAGCAGGCGTCTCCGCCCCGTTCTGCGACTAGTTCCGACGCCACCAGCTCGGCTAAGGGTGACGCGGCACGTACGACAGCAGCATCGGATGCCGCCGCTCCCCTGGATGAGGTACCTCTGGCATCGCTTCCACCCCCATTCGCCCCGGTCTCTGGGTTGGGGGCTATTCCAGCCGCAGCAGCTTCGCCTCCCAGGAAAGCTCCCGCAGATGTCGTCACGGAGGCTCCTGCTGCGGCCTCATCTTCGAAGAGGCCCTCTGTGTCTTGGGCACACGATGTGTTTGAGATGGGCCTTAGTCGGAAACTGGGCCCCGAGCTAGAGAAGCTGGCCAGCATCCGCACGGGTCTGCGGTTCATACCAGTCGCCAAGTAAGTCTTGTTCATCTGCTTGCCTTCCGTTGTAATCGGACAATTTTCCTCATATCGTTGTTTCACAGGACTGGAGTTAAAAATATCGGCCATCCTTCCGTGGCCAAGGTTCCGCCAGTCGTCATCGAGGAGGACCCCTCGCGGAATAGGAAAGCTGATGAAGTCGCTGCTCCCACAGACAGCGCTAAGAGGGCGAAAGGCGACGATGTCGTCACGGTCTCTGATGACACAGCAGTTGCTCCAAGCGATCCTCCAACTGCGACGGAGGTGGCCTCGAAGACCAAGGAGGCTGTTTCCTCGCCCGGAGTGGCCGAGCCGGCTCCTAGTGGCGCTGGGGCATCTGCTGCAACCTTCCCCTGTTTCATGGCCGAAGCGGCCACAACGACTGGCGCAGCACTGACTTGCCAGACGCCTGGGGTCGCCGAGACGAAGGTCGAGCAGCGTCGCGGACACACTCCAGTCCTGCTTGCATCTGTGGACGCGCTACAGCTCCACGGCATGCTGGGCGCAGCCATCCAGGTATGTCCAGTCCCCGAGGATCGGGCCACTGAATTTCAGTGGTGGGATTCTTTTAGTGTTTTTTGTAGCGTCCAGTCCCCGAGTGCCTATTCGCTGGATTTCAGCGGGTGGGCACTTAGTATTTTTGATCTCCAGTCCCCGAGTGCCTAGTCGCTGAATTTCAGCGGGTGGGCACTTAGGATTTTTTACCTCCAGTCCCCGAGTGCCTAGTCGCTGGATTTCAGCGGGTGGGCACTTAGGATTTTTGATGTTGTTGATGGTTTAATTTGTGCGCAGGGCCTGTAGCGCGAATCGGCCGACCGGCTTGCAACAAAGTGTCGCATGGAGAAGGAACTTGTTGCCGTCCAGGAGACGAACAAGGGGCTGCAAGCCGTTGCAGCCGAGGCGGAGGCAGTCCGTCGGGGCTTGTCCCGGTGGGTGAGCTGAAGGCGGCTCAAACTTCGCTGAGTGTGGCCGAGAAACGGATTGCTGACCTGGAGCGCGAGCTCAAGGAGACGAAGGCGGAGGCGAGCTCGGCGGAGGGACGAGCAAAAGCTGCTGTCACTGCTGCCGCTGAAGAACGGAAGGTGTCAGACGCACTCGTTGTTGGGCTGCAGAACGACTTCTCCTCGCTTCAAAGCTTCATCATGGGCCTCTGCCGTCCGCTTATTGGTAAGCTTTTCTTCCTTTTTCCTCTGCCTGTAATAGCTGCATTGTGGAATCGTTGTTGTACTCACTGCCGACGTCTGTCCATAGGTCGGATTATTGACAGCTCGGAGGAGGCGCAGTCGTACGACGCGCGGCAGTGTGTGACCACTCTGGTCGACTCGGCCGCGTTGTCCGAGACTTGCATTCGAGCATATCTTCAGGAGATATCGCCCACGGAAGTGATTCCCAGCGACCTCGTCGACGTATGGCGTTATCTGGAGAAGGCGTCGTCAGTCGTCGAATTCATGACGCGGTCGGCCTTCCGGCGCGGGGCGGCGACGGCTCTCAGCCTTGGGATTGCCCACTTCCTGGAGGACTTCGACCTTGACGATGTGACGAGTGGCTACCCCTCGTCGACGGGCTCTGTGGAGATTGCCGAGGTGCTGAAGCTGACGGACCGGGCCGCGGTGTATTCCGATCGCGTTTGGGCGATGGGCGACCTCCTCCCCTCTCAGGAGACGACCGTCGCCCCCAATTTTCCTGAGCCAAAGCATCGGGACTTCAAGTTCGAGCAGCCGTTCCGTGCAGCGACGGCGGGTGAGTTGACGACGTACCCGTCGAACCCGTACACGCCCTTCATTCGCAACTGCAGGGGTGGCGGCGAGTCGCCATCGAAACCTGCGAAGTAGAAGCATTATGACCTGGGACGTTAGTAACAATTAGCCATTGGACTCATCTTGTATTTTGGAACGACTTTGTTCTGTTGTAATGAAACTTCGTGTTATTTTGTGCATTGTTTCGCGATTTTGGATGCTGATTGGACGAGTCCCCAAGGGCGTCCGCCCTTTTTATGGGGTTTACCTTGTTTGTTATGTGTTTGTGGTTTTGAATGTTTTGTCAGTTATTTTGCTATTGAGGTCGACTCGCGCGAGCTCGGAGATCCAGTCGCAGGGCGACTCCCGTGGGTGCTCTTTACTTGAACATTTTCCCTTGCGCGAACGAGGTCGGGTGGCCGAGTCCCCAAGCGTGGTACTTGGTGGTTCTAGTCGCATCTCCAAGGTAGGTGAGGACTGAGCGCGGTAGAGTAAGCGCGTCACTCTTGCCTGACCCGAAGGATCAGTCGTGTGGCGAGTCCTGGGCATGCTCTCGTACTTGGCGTTTTTCCCTGGTCGCTCGTGCTTGACTGGTCGTCAGTCCCCGAGCGTGGTACTTGGCCATTCGAGTTGCTGTACCGAGGATGCGGAGGACCTTGGTCGCTGTGAGGAGCGAGGGCAGTTGTCTTGGCTCGGTAAGCCAGTCAAGCTAGGCGACTCCAATGGGGCTCCGGGTTGGTGTTTTTCGTGGACGTTACGAGTCCTGGGGTAACCCAGTGCCCTCGAAGCACACTACTTGGCCGTGCCGGTCGCTGTACCAGAGGTTGACTTCTGCGGTTAGCTTAACGCTGTTATTACGAGTGCGAGTGGCACAAGACACGGAGAGTAGACGCAATTTGCGGTAACCGATCTGTTTTATTTCATAGCAGGTGGAGAGTACATGTAGGGAGTTCTAGGAGTAGAACTTCCATAGGAGGTTTACATTCCACGGTCGCTTGACATCGAGTTTCCTGTCTCCTCGGATGTCCATGAGGTAGTAGGCGTCGTTGCCGAGGACTCTCCCGATGGCGAATGGTCCCTCCTAAGGAGGGAGAGCTTTTGCATGCCCTTCTTGTCCTGTATGACGCGTAGCACCAGATCGCCTTCCTGGAAAGTGCGAGTCCTTACTCGCCGGCTATGGTAGTGGCGGAGCCCTTGTTAGTAGATGGCGGTGCGAGAGTGTGGCATCCCGCAAAACCACTACTAGAAAATCGCGTTGAATTTGTGCATTGCATCGTCATCGTCATGCATTGTTTGTATAAAACTATTTCGCAAAGCCCGTTTCGTTTTCTAAACGCCCCATCTTATTCAAACACCGAAAACCGGGTCCCCGGAATATTTTGTTTTGTCCGCTGTCGGATTGCAAAAGCGCGGTTTGAAAATAAATAATTTAATAATTGTTTAGTGGGGGCAGCCGAACGGGCCAAATCGACCCGAACGACCTCCCCAGGATTTAAATCGGTCCACCCCAAACCTGCCCCTCTAATTCCTAAACCTACCCAACTTCCTACCCACCCTTGCCTCCACCTCACCCTGACCACTCACACGTTGCCACCTCACCCCTCCCCAAATCCCCACCAACCATCAACTGCCACCTAGACTAAACCACCTTCCCCCTCTCTCTCCTCTCAACCCAACTCACCCCACCCAGCCCCACACGCTACTCACGCACACAACCGCCCCATCTGACCCGCCCAACCCCTGCCTGGCCGCGCCCCCTGGCTCCCTGCCCCGTGGGCCCCACGCGGTCAACCCCCACCTCCCCTGGCAGCTGGCACCATCCCCCAGAAACCCCTCCCCCAGGCCGAACCTTCCCCTGGCCCCGTCCCCACGTGGCCCCTTCTCCCTTTCTTCTTCCTCCCTCGCCGCGCAGCCCCGCGTCCTCCTCCCCTCTGGCCCGCCGTCGCCCCGCCCAAGCGCTGCCGCGCTAGCCCCGCCGCCGGCGCTCGCGAGGCTCTCCCCTCCGCCGCCGTTTCCCCCACCCGCTGCGCCGTCTCCCTCCTAGCCGTCCACCTGCGCCTCCTCGCCCCGCTCCGCGCCCGAGCCCCGCGACCGCCCCGGCCGCGTCTGCCGCTCGCCTCCGGCTCGTCGCCCCTCCGCCCGCCGCGCCTCCCGAGCATCCTCGCCGCCAGGCGTCCCCTGCCAGCAGCGCGCCGCCGCGCCTCCCGAGCACCGCCGCGTCGACCCTCCTCTCCGCGCGCCGTCGTCCGCCCGCGGCCGGCGTCGTCCCGCGCCGCCCCGCTCAAGCCCGGCCGGCCGCGCGTCGTCTGCCCCTCCGCCGCCTCGCCCTGCGGGCCCCGCCTCCCTCGCCAACCGCCTCGCCGCCTCGCTCGTCCCGGCCATGGCCAGCCGGCAGCGAGCAGCCCGCTCCGTCCCCGCGCCGTCGCGCCTGCTACCCTCGCTCGCCCCGCCGCCGCGGTCTGGCCTCGCCCCGCCGGTGCCGCCGGACCCCCTCCGCCCGCCGAGCTCTCCGTCCGCGTTCCGCCTCCGCCGGCTCCCTCCTCTGGCCCCGCGTGGTGCCGCCGTCTTCAGCAGCCGAGGCCGCTGCCCTTCTCCTCGTGGTCGCATGCCACCGTTCGTCCTTGCCCTGTTCCTTTAGACGACGCCAAGTACACGACCGACCCGGAGATACAAGGCGGGCCCCATGACAAGCGCTTCGGAGCCCCGACGCCGGATCGATGATCGACCCTGAGGATTACGACACTACAAGACGTCCTCCACGGGACCCGAAGGCCATCGACAGGGAACCGACAAGAACTACATCACGGACGCGGGAAAAACCCCGGGACGCCAAGACCCCCGTGTGAGACGACAAGACCGTCGCTCGGACGCCAAGACCGCCACATGGAACGATAAGCGCTTCATCTCGGATACGCCAAGTACTTGAGCCCGATGCCAAGGCCGACTCGATGGCTCGGACCCGACAGGATCTGCGCAACAACAAGATCGGCATCGACCCGGGAGAATCCGATGCGCCCCTGACGCCGAGACAAGTCCTGCTTCCCGGACGCGACAAGGTCCACCTCACGGAACCCCGAGAACTTCCCCCTGAATGCCTAGTTCACCGACACGGGTGTGACGAGTATTTCTTCGAGGACGCCAAGTGTTTCACCCCGGACACCGAGTCCGCCGAGAACCCCGTTGCAACAAGTGCTTCGTCCCGAACGCCATGACCGACAACGTGACCCGAAGACCCCGGATGCGCCAAGCCCTACCCCTGAGTCCGAGAACGACCTCGCCGGACCCTGAACCCTGAGACCGACCCCGAACCCGGAACCCAAGATCGTCGAGCCCCCTCTGATGTGTGACCCCTTTTCCTCAAACCCTATTTTATAATATAACAACTTGATGCATATTGAATTGTCATACTCGCATGCATATCTGTGGTTTGGGGGCCTTATGCCGATTGACCTAATAATTAAATATGGGGCCCATATGCGGGCAAATCTAGCCTTATATTGGCCTCATTTAAATTTGGGTAGCGAACCGGTACTATCTTTTGCCATGCCAATACAACATTAAATTGCGGGGGTTCTAAACAACTTGATCCATCTAATTAATTGTCGGAAACCCTGGTTCCGCTAAATATGACCTAATCGCATCGCACCTCTGCCATGCCATGCATCATACATGCATCATGCCGATCTTCTGCCGTTTTATTAAATATTGCATCCGGTGTTTATTCTAGTGTTTTGCTTCTTCGCGGATAAGACCGTTGAGTTGATGTGAGCTTCGCCCCGATCTTCGGTTGAACCCTTCGACAATGTTTTCAGGCGAGCGTCTCCCCCTTTCTACCTATCTTACTTTTATAGTATTTACTTCCCTCCTGTTGATCTATTGCTATCTGTGTTGCGATGCTCTAGTTTTCCGTACCCGTGATATCCCTTGCAGCCCGATATGGCCTTGGACACATCCTATTACCTGTTGTTTGGTAGATAGTTGGACTTGCGCGTCGTAGTGGCTTGCTCAAGTGCTGAGGAGTGTCGTCATATGCCACAGTTGCTGATGTATTGCCGCATGTTGATGTTGGAGATGATTCTAGTTTTACTTATCGTCACTTTAATTTCTGTTTAACAACTAAAATTGAAATAAGCAGAGGCATCGGTGGGTGATAGATAATATTTGGTTTCCGAACGCCCACTTGTGTCCCGTAAGACCCCGAGTACTTGATACCTGTTCCTTGATTTATCGCGCTATCCACATCCGGGAGGTATATGGGACCCCCCTGAGCCAGAGCTTGATTCAGTCTTATTTCTTGGGGCCACAAACTAGTTTGGGGCTTTATTACTATCCTGTACTTATGCCATGCTTTACTGCTTTATTTACGATTGTGCGAGGTACTGCACACTGTACTGTTTAGGATCGGGACACGATTCCGCGGTGTCGACAAGCCCCGTTTGGGGTTCCCTGTCGTTCACAGCCGTCTACCCAGACCTTGAGTCCGTCTCGGAGCTAGCTTACTTCGTTGCGGGTAGCTTAATGGGGTGGCCCCCTGAAATATTTCTGAATCCTGTGATTGCTTTGTCGTGAAGGCCTCGTTGGGTTTTGATTTGGTTTTTCCGAGGTTGATCGAGTGTGTGTTGCTATTGGTGCACCCCGGCCGGGTAAAACTTTCTGAAAGCCGTGTCCGCGGATATGGACGACTTGGAGCACAGTATCTCGACCATAGACAAGCATAACTAAAGTTTATTGCTATAAATTTGACTTTATAATGACTAGTAATCAGCTTCACTATAACGGAATGATTAAATAATACTGCCCACAATTGCTTATTTGCTTTGTCGCTTGCGACAATTGTATCTGACTAGTAAGTATTGCAACTACAACGGAATGGCTGAATAAAAGTACCAACAACTGTTGTGTTTTGGGTTTATCTCATGCTATCTGTATCTGATTAGTAAGTGTTGCAACTATAACGGAATGGTTAACTAAAAGTGCCCACTGCCTACTTTATTCAGGACGATTATTTAAACCTGACTAGTAAGGAGCCGCAACTATAACTGAATAAATAAAAATGCCAACTGTGTGAGTTCCTCGGTTGACTTCCTCGATCGGTGTCGAGGGGGAAACACCAGGATGAGTTTTGTTTGGTGTTAGCCTCAGGTTGGATCCGGATAGGTCTTTCTTACCCCTCTCTGATTGCCGCCAGTTGTATCGAGTCTCTATAGGTTGTTTAGTGCATGCTGCCGCTGCCGCTCAGTCCACCATACCTATGTAGGCGAGGACCGCCGAATTCTAGCCTCGCCGTGTACTGGCCTCAGTACTGACGCTCCTCTTTTTCCTTTGCCCTTTGTCGGCACCCCTTTTGTTTAAGCAGGTTGTGAGATCGACGTCGTTAGCAGGGTTACCCTTCCGGCTTGGCCTGGGCAGGGTTATGGACGCCATTGGTTATTCTTCAGGGCTCTTAGCCCCATTTGCATCTTGTCCGTAGCTGGACGCTCTATCGTTTTCAAGGTGATTTGGATCTTTGTATATTATATCTGTATTCTTGACTCTTTGAGTCGCTGTTATATATATCTGTTCTGTGGGTCCCATCGAGGACTGTTGTGTAATGTTATTACTTCGTTTTCCACCCGCACGAAAGTGCCTGGTGGGCACCTTTGAATCATTTCTATGCGGGTTTGGCGAATTTTGCTCAAACTTGCATAGGTCCGATTCTGAGGGTGTTACAGAGTGGTATCAGAGCTCAGCAGTTGCGATACCCACAAGTCCAGCCTGTAGGATAACCTAGCTAACGGCCGAAGTAGAGTGTCAAAACTATTTTACAAAATCGGTTGGATAGTTCTGATTAGGTCTGATTTTACTCCTTACCCCTCTGCTGTTCTCCTCTTACCTCGATGTGTTTTGAATCCGCTCTCTTCCCTCTCTTCGAGTCCAGGATTTCTCGTGGTTGGGTTCCGTCGTACCTTCAGGGTTTCGCTTCCTCCTTTAATAACGGTGTTCTATCATCCGGTGTTCAAGCTGCCTGAGTAAACCTCCTGCTGTGGTACCATTCTTTGTTCCTTGTTAGTGCCTTCCTGTGTTTTCCGACGCGACGACATCCTCTATGCCAGATCCGATGCAGAGTCTGCATCACTCCTTTGCTCCGAACCTCGCTTGTCGAGATCTTCAGTCTGAATCCGAGGGTTGGTTGCATAATCTGTCTATTCGTGTACAGAGTAATGCTTTGAGTGCGGGATGGAGTCGCGACCATACCACTACTCTTATCATTCGCTTATGTACATTGAATGGTGGATCGATGCAATTTTACTCCTTCCATGGAAGTTAGAGGTGGCCTTACCTTTAACTTCGTCCGTTGTTTTCCGGAGTGTTCTCTTGATGATCAGGACAACGACCTCTTGTTAGTGGTGTCGCGAGGATCTACGCGAAGCGAGAAGACGCAGATCGTCGACTTTTCCTTCCGGTACCATGAGGCGGATCTCGAGGGTGAGATCCATTGTTAGTGGTGTCGAATTGTGGCATCCCGCAAAACCACTACTAGAAAATCACGTTGAATTTGTGCATTGCATCGTCATCGTCATGCATTGTTTGTATAAAACTATTTCGCAAAGCCCGTTTCGTTTTCTAAACGCCCCATCTTATTCAAACACCGAAAACCGGGTCCCCGGAATATTTTGTTTTGTCCGCTGTCGGATTGCAAAAGCGCGGTTTGAAAATAAATAATATAATAATTGTTTAGTGGGGGCAGCCGAACGGGCCAAATCGACCCGAACGACCGCCCCAGGATTTAAATCGGTCCACCCCAAACCTGCCCCTCTAATTCCTAAACCTACCCAACTTCCTACCCACCCTTGCCTCCACCTCACCCTGACCACTCACACGTTGCCACCTCACCCCTCCCCAAATCCCCACCAACCATCAACTGCCACCTAGACTAAACCACCTTCCCCCTCTCTCTCCTCTCAACCCAACTCACCCCACCCAGCCCCACACGCTACTCACGCACACAGCCGCCCCATCTGACCCGCCCAACCCCTGCCTGGCCGCGCCCCCTGGCTCCCTGCCCCGTGGGCCCCACGCGGTCAACCCCCACCTCCCCTGGCAGCTGGCACCCTCCCCCAGAAACCCCTCCCCCAGGCCGAACCTTCCCCTGGCCCCGTCCCCACGTGGCCCCTTCTCCCTTTCTTCTTCCTCCCTCGCCGCGCAGCCCCGCGTCCTCCTCCCCTCTGGCCCGCCGTCGCCCCGCCCAAGCGCTGCCGCGCTAGCCCCGCCGCCGGCGCTCGCGAGGCTCTCCCCTGCGCCGCCGTTTCCCCCACCCGCTGCGCCGTCTCCCTCCTAGCCGTCCACCTGCGCCTCCTCGCCCCGCTCCGCGCCCGAGCCCCGCGACCGCCCCGGCCGCGTCTGCCGCTCGCCTCCGGCTCGTCGCCCCTCCGCCCGCCGCGCCTCCCGAGCATCCTCGCCGCCAGGCGTCCCCTGCCAGCAGCGCGCCGCCGCGCCTCCCGAGCACCGCCGCGTCGACCCTCCTCTCCGCGCGCCGTCGTCCGCCCGCGGCCGGCGTCGTCCCGCGCCGCCCCGCTCAAGCCCGGCCGGCCGCGCGTCGTCTACCCCTCCGCCGCCTCGCCCTGCGGGCCCCGCCTCCCTCGCCAACCGCCTCGCCGCCTCGCTCGTCCCGGCCATGGCGCGCCGGCAGCGAGCAGCCCGCTCCGTCCCCGCGCCGTCGCGCCTGCTACCCTCGCTCGCCCCGCCGCCGCGGTCTGGCCTCGCCCCGCCGGTGCCGCCGGACCCCCTATGCCCGCCGAGCTCTCCGTCCGCGTTCCGCCTCCGCCGGCTCCCTCCTCTGGCCCCGCGTGGTGCCGCCGTCTTCAGCAGCCGAGGCCGCTGCCCTTCTCCTCGTGGTCGCATGCCACCGTTCGTCCTTGCCCTGTTCCTTTAGACGACGCCAAGTACACGACCGACCCGGAGATACAAGGCGGGCCCCATGACAAGCGCTTCGGAGCCCCGACGCCGGATCGATGATCGACCCTGAGGATTACGGCACTACAAGGCGTCCTCCACGGGACCCGAAGGCCATCGACAGGGAACCGACAAGAACTACATCACGGACGCGGGAAAAACCCCGGGACGCCAAGACCCCCGTGTGAGACGACAAGACCGTCGCTCGGACGCCAAGACCGCCACATGGAACGATAAGCGCTTCATCTCGGATACGCCAAGTACTTGAGCCCGATGCCAAGGCTGACTCGATGGCTCGGACCCGACAGGATCTGCGCAACAACAAGATCGGCATCGACCCGGGAGAATCCGATGCGCCCCTGACGCCGAGACAAGTCCTGCTTCCCGGACGCGACAAGGTCCACCTCACGGAACCCCGAGAACTTCCCCCTGAACGCCTAGTTCACCGACACGGGTGCGACGAGTATTTCTTCGAGGACGCCAAGTGTTTCACCCCGGACACCGAGTCCGCCGAGTACCCCGTTGCAACAAGTGCTTCGTCCCGAACGCCATGACCGACAACGTGACCCGAAGACCCCGGATGCGCCAAGCCCTACCCCTGAGTCCGAGAACGACCTCGCCGGACCCTGAACCCTGAGACCGACCCCGAACCCGGAACCCAAGATCGTCGAGCCCCCTCTGATGTGTGACCCCTTTTCCTCAAACCCTATTTTATAATATAACAACTTGATGCATATTGAATTGTCATACTCGCATGCATATCTGTGGTTTGGGGGCCTTATGCCGATTCACCTAATAATTAAATATGGGGCCCATATGCGGGCAAATCTAGCTTTATATTGGCCTCATTTAAATTTGGGTAGCGAACCGGTACTATCTTTTGCCATGCCAATACAACATTAAATTGCGGGGGTTCTAAACAACTTGATCCATCTAATTAATTGTCGGAAACCCTGGTTCCGCTTAATATGACCTAATCGCATCGCACCTCTGCCATGCCATGCATCATACATGCATCATGCCGATCTTCTGCCGTTTTATTAAATATTGCATCCGGTGTTTATTCTAGTGTTTTGCTTCTTCGCGGATAAGACCGTTGAGTTGATGTGAGCTTCGCCCCGATCTTCGGTTGAACCCTTCGACAATGTTTTCAGGCGAGCATCTCCCCCTTTCTACCTATCTTACTTTTATAGTATTTACTTCCCTCCTGTTGATCTATTGCTATCTGTGTTGCGATGCTCTAGTTTTCCGTACCCGTGATATCCCTTGCAGCCCGATATGGCCTTGGACACATCCTATTACCTGTTGTTTGGTAGATAGTTGGACTTGCGCGTCGTAGTGGCTTGCTCAAGTGCTGAGGAGTGTCGTCATATGCCACAGTTGCTGATGTATTGCCGCATGTTGATGTTGGAGATGATTCTAGTTTTACTTATCATCACTTTAATTTCTGTTTAACAACTAAAATTGAAATAAGCAGAGGCATCGGTGGGTGATAGATAATATTTGGTTTCCGAACGCCCACTTGTGTCCCGTAAGACCCCGAGTACTTGATACCTGTTCCTTGATTTATCGCGCTATCCACATCCGGGAGGTATATGGGACCCCCCTGAGCCAGAGCTTGATTCAGTCTTATTTCTTGGGGCCACAAACTAGTTTGGGGCTTTATTACTATCCTGTACTTATGCCATGCTTTACTGCTTTATTTACGATTGTGCGAGGTACTGCACACTGTACTGTTTAGGATCGGGACACGATTCCGCGGTGTCGACAAGCCCCGTTTGGGGTTCCCAGTCGTTCACAGCCGTCTACCCAGACCTTGAGTCCGTCTCGGAGCTAGCTTACTTCGTTGCGGGTAGCTTAATGGGGTGGCCCCCTGAAATATTTCTGAATCCTGTGATTGCTTTGTCGTGAAGGCCTCGTTGGGTTTTGATTTGGTTTTTCCGAGGTTGATCGATTGTGTGTTGCTATTGGTGCACCCCGGCCGGGTAAAACTTTCTGAAAGCCGTGTCCGCGGATATGGACGACTTAGAGCACAGTATCTCGACCATAGACAAGCATAACTAAAGTTTATTGCTATAAATTTGACTTTATAATGACTAGTAATCAGCTTCACTATAACGGAATGATTAAATAATACTGCCCACAATTGCTTATTTGCTTTGTCGCTTGCGACAATTGTATCTGACTAGTAAGTATTGCAACTACAACGGAATGGCTGAATAAAAGTACCAACAACTGTTGTGTTTTGGGTTTATCTCATGCTATCTGTATCTGATTAGTAAGTGTTGCAACTATAACGGAATGGTTAACTAAAAGTGCCCACTGCCTACTTTATTCAGGACGATTATTTAAACCTGACTAGTAAGGAGCCGCAACTATAACTGAATAAATAAAAATGCCAACTGTGTGAGTTCCTCGGTTGACTTCCTCGATCGGTGTCGAGGGGGAAACACCAGGATGAGTTTTGTTTGGTGTTAGCCTCAGGTTGGATCCGGATAGGTCTTTCTTACCCCTCTCTGATTGCCGCCAGTTGTATCGAGTCTCTATAGGTTGTTTAGTGCATGCTGCCGCTGCCGCTCAGTCCACCATACCTATGTAGGCGAGGACCGCCGAATTCTAGCCTCGCCGTGTACTGGCCTCAGTACTGACGCTCCTCTTTTTCCTTTGCCCTTTGTCGGCACCCCTTTTGTTTAAGCAGGTTGTGAGATCGACGTCGTTAGCAGGGTTACCCTTCGGTCTTGGCCTGGGCAGGGTTATGGACGCCATTGGTTATTCTTCAGGGCTCTTAGCCCCATTTGCATCTTGTCCGTAGCTGGACGCTCTATCGTTTTCAAGGTGATTTGGATCTTTGTATATTATATCTGTATTCTTGACTCTTTGAGTCGCTGTTATATATATATCTGTTCTGTGGGTCCCATCGAGGACTGTTGTGTAATGTTATTACTTCGTTTTCCACCCGCACGAAAGTGCCTGGTGGGCACCTTTGAATCGTTTCTATGCGGGTTTGGCGAATTTTGCTCAAACTTGCATAGGTCCGATTCTGAGGGTGTTACAGAGAGCGAGCAAGGTCGCGTGCCTCATCGAGTTGGTCGACTCCATCCTGGCGTGCGAGTTCATTTGCGGCCTCCGTGTAGTTGACCACCATGGGAGAGTCGTGCTCTAGATCAGTGGGCATGACTGCCTCGGTGCCATACACCATGAAGAAGGGGGTGAACCCTGTCGACCTGTTGACGGAGGTGCGGATGCCCCAGATGACGGAGGGTAGCTCCTCGACCCAGCACCCGACGGTGCGCTTGAGCGGTACTTGGAGTCGTGGCTTTAGGCCATGGAGGATGCTCTGGTTGGCTCGTTTCGCCTGGCCGTTGGACTCCGGGTGAGCGACTGAGGCGAGGTCGAGTCGGATGTGATGTTCCTCGCAGAACTCTGCCATGGCTCCTTTGGTGAAGTTGGTGCCATTGTCCGTGATGATGCTGTTTGGGAACCCATAGCGATACATGAGATAGCGTAGGAACTTGGTGGCGGTCTTCCCGTCACATTTCCGTACTGGCTTGGCCTCCACCCATTTTGTGAATTTGTCGACTGCGACCAGGAGGTGGGTGAAGCCGGAGGGGGCCTTTTTGAAAGGGCCTACCATGTCCATACCCCACACGGCGAATGGCCAGGTGATGGGGATTGTCTTGAGCGCCGAGCTCGGCACGTGGGTTTGGTTGGCGTACTTCTGGCACTCGGCGCACCGCTGGACAATGTCGACAGCGTCTGCGTGTGTGGTGGGCCAGTAGAAACCGTGTCGCATAGCCTTTGCGACCAGAGAGCGGGCGCCGACGTGGTGGCCGCAGTCGCCGGAGTGGATGTCATGGAGGATTTTGCATCCTTCAGCGGGTTGGACGCAGCGTTGGAACACGTCGGTCACGCTGCGCTTGTGGAGCTCCCCGTCGATGATGACGAAGGATTTGCAGCGGCGTGCTATCATCCGGGCGTTTGTTTCGTCTGCTGCCAAGGTGCCTCCCTCTAGGTAGGCGATGTACGGTGTAGTCCAGTCCTCTGGCTCGGCGATGAGTGCGACCAGGGCTGCCTCTGGTTGCAGCAGGACTCCGATGTCGATCTCCCTTGGGGGAGAGACGGAAGGCTTGGTGATGGTGTCGAGGAAGACGCCGGCGGGTGGTGCGAGTCGAGCCTAGCCGATACGAGAGAGTGCGTCGGCCTCCTCGTTCTTCCGCCTGTCAATCCACTCGACGAAGTATCCTGCGAAGTGTCCGCCCATCTTGTCCACTGCTTGGCAGTATGCCGCCATGGTGGGGGAGACGGTGTCGCAGGTGCCAGCGACTTGCCCAGTGACAAGGTCGGAGTCTCCATAGCAGCGTAGGCGGTTGACATTCA
Organism: Avena atlantica; assembly: GCA_910589765.1. Taxonomy (NCBI): domain Eukaryota; kingdom Viridiplantae; phylum Streptophyta; class Magnoliopsida; order Poales; family Poaceae; genus Avena; species Avena atlantica. The sequence goes on from OU342736.1 coordinate 307,714,044, forward strand.
TCTCCTTGGCAGCTCGCATGCCATGGAGTAGTGCCTCATACTCAGCCATGTTGTTGGTGGAGGGGGTGAAGTCGAGGCAGAGGACGTAGTGTATCTTATCGCCCTTCGGAGAGGTTAGCACGATCCCTGCTCCTGCACCGTCCGCATTCTTGGAGCCGTCGAAGTGTAAACTCTAGTAGTGGAGGTATGGCAGCTTTTCTGGCTGCTGGGCCTCCTCCCAGTCGGCGATGAAGTCCGCGAGAGCCTGCTACTTGATCGTTTTGCATGGCTCGTACTTGATGTTGTGGACGCCGATCTCGACGGCCCACTTGGCGACTCGCCCGGTCGCCTCACGGTTGCGGATGATGTCCTGCAATGGTGCTGAGGAGATGACCGTTATCGGGTGCTCCTGGAAGTAGTGTGGCAGTCGCCGCTGTGCTCTGAAGACCGCGTATACCAGTTTCTGGTATTGCAGGTAGCGTTGGTGCGACTCGGTGAGGACTTCGCTGATATAGTACACTGGTCGCTGCACTGGGCGCTCCTTTCCCTCCTCTGGTCGCTCAACGACCATGACGGCGCTGACGACGCGCTCGGAAGACGCGACATAGACCAGCATGGGTTCCTTGTCGACAGGGGCGGCGAGTAGCGGTGCTGCGAATAGCACCTTCTTGAGGTCGCGGAGCGCATCATCCGCTTCCTTGTCCCACTGGAAGGTGGGGTTCTTCCGCATCAGGCGGTATAGGGGCATCGCCTTTTCGCCCAATCGGGGGATGAAGCGACTGAGAGCCGCGACTCGCCCGGCCAGCTTCTGGATGTCGTGCAGGCACTCGGGTTTGCCAAGTCGAGCGATCATGTCGATCTTGGTGGTATTCGCCTCGATCCCGCGCTTGGAGACGACGTATCCCAGTAGCTGCCCTGCTGGTACACCGAAGGTGCATTTGTCTGGGTTTAGTTTTATCTTGTATTTCCGCAGGTTGGCGAATGTTTCCGCCAGGTCAGCGAGTAGGTCGCTCTGACGAGCGGACTTCACTACCACGTCGTCGATGTAGACGTGGATATTGCGGCCAATTTGGCTCGCAAGGCACTCCTGCATACACCGCTGGTAGGTCGCCCCGGCGTTCTTGAGGCTGAAGGTCATGGCAGTGTAGCAGAAGGCTCCGAATGGCGTGATGAACGCCGTCTTCTCTTCGTCCTCAACAACGATTTTGATCTGGTTGTACGCAGAGTAGGCGTCGAGGAAGCATAGCGATTCCTAGCCCGCGGTGGAATCGATTATTTGGTCGATCCGCGGGAGGACGAATTGCTCCTTCGGGCAGGCGCTGTTTAAGTTTGGGTAATCGATACACATCCTCCAGGTCCCATTTTTCTTCTCGACCAGTACTGGGTTTGCCAGCCACTTGGAGTATTTGATTGGCCGGATGAAGCCTGCAGCGAGTAGACGCTGCACCTCCTCGGCTAATGCTCGGCGGCGCTCTTCATTGAAGGGCCGCAGCGACTACTTGACAGGTCGCACTTTGGGGTCGGCGTTGAGTTTGTGCTCAGCGAGTTCCCTAGGGACACCAGGCATGTCAGAGGGCTTCCATGCGAAGATGTCCGTGTTCTCACGGAGGAACTCGATGAGTGCGCCTTCCTATGATGGGCTCATGCCCGTCCCGATCGTCACCGTCTGGCTAGAGTCGCCTGGGACCAGCTCGGTAGTGCGGGTATGCGTTGTTGCCTCGAAGGTTGAGGTGTTGCCGCCCTCCGAGTTGGGCTTCTTGAGTATGGTGGGGTCGTTGTTGTTGACCCCGCTCGCGTATTTGGCGAGCTCGTCGGCGTGGTTGGCCTTTGCCGTGATGACGACGTCGGCGAGTTCGGCTCCTTTGGCCTCGCACTCGGTGGCCATGTCGGGGTCACCGTGGATGGTGATGACGCCACGCGGTCCGGGGAGCTTCATCGCGTTGTACGCGTAGTGGGGTACCGCCATGAACTTGGCGAACGACTGGCGCCCCAGGACACAGTGGTAGGGGCTATCGAAGGTCACCAGTTCGAAGACGATCCGCTCGGTGCGGAAGTTTGCCGGTGTGCCGAAGGTGACTGGCAGCGTGACCTTGCCGATCGTGTACGCCTTTCGACCGGGGACGATGCCATGGAGCGTGGTGTAGGTCGTCTCGACCATCGACTGTCGGAGCCGTAGTCGCCTGAAAGTGTCCAGGTACAGGATGTTGATGGAGCTGCTCCGTCCATCAATGTCTTGGGGAGCCAGTAATCTCCCACCTTGGGCTTGACCAGTTGACCAGTTGAGGACCAGTTGGGCCTGGGTACTCGATTCGTGGCGAGTGGTCCTGGCGGCTCCAAGTGATTGGTTGCTCAGACCAGTTGAGGAACTGGGGGACGTCCACCTGGGCCACCGCGTTGGCGGCGACGGCACGGGCGATGACCTTCTTCTCACGCTTCGTGTTGAAGCCTGTGAAGGTGTGGAGAGAGCCGGCCACGCTGCCGAATTTTCCGCCGTTTGGCGGGTTGTTGTCGGGGTCTTCCCGCGCTCGCCGTGCCTTCTCGATCTCCTTGAGAGAGTGGCAGTCTGCGGTCGTGTGCATAGCGGGCTTTCCTTCCCTGCTGTGAAATACACAAGGTTGGTTAAGAAGGGCCGCGTGGTCGAACCTTGGCTTCGCCTTGTAGTTGCCACCATCGCGGCGTTGCCCTCCGTCACAGCGGAAGCTCTTGGGCTCGCGCTGCGCGTATCCATCGTTGGCGACATAGTCGACTCGCCCGTCACTGCGGCGCTTGCCGGTGAGGCGAGTGTTGCTGTATCGTAGATCGGACCGTCGTCCGTTGTCACTGTCGCTCGTGCGGCGTTGTCCTCCCGACTCGTCATCGGTTTCTTGGTTTGGGTCTTCCTCCGCGTACCTTTTGGCGATCTCTAGGAGGTCCGGTATGTTGTCGAGTGTGCAGTACGCTCGTTTGAGTATGGCGACCGGGGGCTCGTAGAGGCACGAGGTCTTGAAGCAGTGGATCGCGGTGTCTGGGTGGATGCCGACCGCGTTGTAGCACAGTTCTTGCCACTGTTGGACCCAGCTGCGGGTCGACTCGCGAGGTCCCTGGACGAACCCTCGAAGTGCCTAACGAAGGTGTCGCGCATCTCTTCCCAGGAGTCGATGATATCCGCGGGGAGAGTGTTAATCCACTGCATGCACGCTCCCTCCATCATCAGGGGAAGGTAGCGGGCGGCTAGTAGATCGGTGTGGCCGGCGATCCCCATCGCCATGAGGTAGGTATCCAGCCACACGGAGGGGTCATACGAGGGGTCGTACTTCTCTATTTCCTTTGGCGCTTTGAAGTTCGCCGGGTATCTTTCACCTCGGATCATCGGTCTGAAGCACCGAGGCCCGAGTCGGCTTAGCGACCGCCTCGGCTCACCGTCGCGGCGGTTGATTAGGGTATGCCACAGGTCGTCAGGCTGGCGTGCGCGCTAGCTCTGGTTGTTGATGATGTGGGTGCGGGCGTCGATGGGCTGGCTGTTGGCGGCGACGAAGTTGGTCGCTGGTCGGGGGTCGTTGGTGGAGAGTGCCGCGTTCATAGGTTGGTGTTGGAGTTGCAGTGGTTCGGGTGGCTGGCAGTTGAGGGTGTTCGCCGCCATGGGGAGGCCGCTTGAGGCTGCTCTGCTGCCCGATGAACGCGAGTACATCTGACCTTGTGAGTCGACGCCAGTGTTTTGTTGCTCGACCGCTTTTGCGAGCAGGGACTTGGCGTACTGGATCTGCAAGGCGCCATCACTAGTGGCTGCGATGTTGTCGACTGCTGCTCGGCCCGCGATGAGGTTGTCCATTAGGGTGGAGAATAATGGTAGGCCATTCGCTTCTCGCTCCCGTGAGGAGACTACGATCCGCGGCTGGTCCCAGGGGGGTGCGCGGTTGGGTGGTGGTGGGGCGCCATTCGCCGTTGACCCTGGTGGGGGCCGGGTGCTTCCTCCTGGTGGCACGTTCTCGCAGATCGTGCGCTCGGCCGCGCGGGCCGGGTCGCTCTCGTCGTCGAAATTTAGGGCGCGCCCCTGGATGGTGGGGTTCAGGCGCGACCTGATTCAGAGCTAGTGATAGCGTGACAGCTCCTGCGCCGTCACCTGCTCGAGGAGAAATTTTTCGCGCTCAGCTTGTTCCTTGCGGACTTCTTCCGCCAGCTTCAGGCGGAGTTCCTCGACCTCCGTTGCCGTTGTGTTGGGAGGGATCAGAGTGGAGAACTGATCCTCCGGCGGGTCAGCGCCAGTCGCCATGTAGGTCGCGGCGTGGCGTTGGGAGGGACCCGAAGTCGAAGTCGAAGATCCCAAGGATGGAGGGATCCTCGAAGTCTCCAACGGTGGAGACTTGGGTGATGGAGCCCGCGGGCGACGCGACGACAATGGATCCGGCGAGTGACGCCGGGATCGCCGAGTCGGCGTCATCGTTGAGGGCCGCGTCTTCTGTGGATGCGGCGGTTTCAGCCACGTCGCTGTGGGCTGAGTCGTACTCGGAGGCGAGGCGGTGGATCGTGCGGACCTGACTCTTAGAGAGCCAGTCGCGTGGCGGCGAGTCGCCGATGCGAGCCGAGTCCTCCGAGACGATGATGTCGGTGAGGCCGACGAAGAGGCTGATCGTGCCGACCGGCAAAATCATGCTATGCGGGACGTAGCTGCGGTGGCGATCGACTCGTTGATTGGTAGATTGGATCTCGCCGCAGAACACCGGCCTGACCGGCCAGGCCCCACGGTGGGCGCCACTGTCGTGGGAATGACCACGGCAGATGCTGCAATCGGCATCGAGTAGTAGAACATGGGGCAAGGGCGGCCAGCCATCTGCAGTGCGAGATGAGGGCGGAGACGCAAGGATTTACCCAGGTTCGGCCCCCCGGAGGGTAAAGACCTACTCCTGCTAGATTGTATTATGGTGAGAGTATAATGGGGCGAGCTCGGCGGCTAGGCAGCGAGTCGCTTGGGTGTATGATGGAACGTCCCCTCTACGCGCCCTCTAGGGAGGTTTATATATACTCACCCCCTAGGGTTTACAGATCTCAACCGAATTAGTTAAGGTTTCAGCGATCGTTTAACCTAATCCGACTGGGCCTATCTATGCTTCTGGGCCTTGAGCATCCAGTCGCTTGAGTCAACGCCAGGTCTTGATCCAGTCGCCCCTTCCGTGGGCCCACTCGCAGGCACCTAGGCCAGTCGGAAATGTCCTGCTGGGTACACCCCGGTAGGCATATCCCCATCACATTCACTTATAGCTGATACTTTAGCAGGATCAACTGCTACACCATCTCCTGACACAATGTGTCCAAGAAATCCAACTTCATTCAACCAGAATTTGTCATACACCTTATGTTGGAGATATGCCCTAGAGGCAATAATAAATATAGTTATTATTATATCTTTGTGTTTATGATAAATGTTTACATTCATGCTATAGTAGTATTAACAAGGAAACATTAATACTTGTGTGATTTGTAAACTAAAATAGTGTCCCTAGTAAAGCCTCTTTATAATACTAGCTTGTTGGTTGATAAATGATTGTGGTTTCCCTATCATGAACATTGAGATGTTATTAACAACAAGATCATATCGTTAGGAGAATGATATGGTGGACATACTCCTATAGATAAGCGTAGCATAAAGATCAAGTCATTTTAATAGTTCAATTGCTATATGCTTTCTGATACATAGTAAACTAATTCCTTTGACCATGAGATCATGCATATCACCTTCACCGGAAGGATGCTTTGATGACATCAAACACCACACCGTAACTGGGTGGCTATAAAGGTGGCATTGAGTGTTCGGAAAGTATTGGTTGAGACACATGGATCAAGAGTGGGATTTGTCCATCCATATGACGGATAGATATACTTTGGGCCCTCTCGGTGGAATGTCATCCAATTAGCTTGCAAGCATGTCACTGGCTCACAAGGGATCACATATCACTGGAACGAGGAAAGAGTACTTATCAGTAACGAGGTTGAACTAGGTATGCAGAGATACCGACGATCATAACCTCGGATAAGTAAACTATCGTGAGACAAAGGGAAATTGGTATCGTATGTAAGTGGTTCATTCGATCGCAAAGTAATCATAGAAATATGTGGGAGCCATAGGAATTTCTAGATTCCTCTATTGGTTATTGTTCGGAGAAGTGTCTCGATCATGTCCGCATAATTCACGAACCGTAGGGAGACACACTTAAGGATTCGACGTTGTTTGAGTAGTTATGGAATGATGAGTAAGAGACCGAATGTTGTTCAGAGTCTCGGATGGGATCCGGGATATCACGAGGAGATCCGGAATGGTCCGGAGAATAAGATTCATATAAGGAAAGTCCTGTTTCGGGGTTGGAGAATGGTTCCGGTGTTTTCATCGGGAATGTTCTAGAAGGTTCCGGAATGTCTGGCACTCCGGAGGGGAAGGGTACATGAATGTGTCATAACAAGTTGGAATGATTGCATCATGTACTAGGTGTCATCGCTGAACAAAATAAAGGGTTAAATCAAATCCTAGTTTGAAAAGTCAAACGCCAATTTGAAAAGTCAAACGGCTATTTTGTGAGGTGGAGGGAGAGTAGGAAACCTACTTGGGGAGGAGTTCCCTCCCTCCACCGCCGGCCCACTTGGAGACCGAGTTGGGGAGGGACTCCCCTTCCCTTGGCGCGCCCCCTCCACCTATATAAGGAGGGGCAGGGCTGCCCCTCCAAGCACACAACACCACGCCCCGCAAACCCTAATCCTAGCCGCCGGCGCCGCCACCTCCTGCTGCCGCCGCCGCATAGGCAAAACCTAGCCGCCGGCCTTGCTCCTCCTTGGTGCGTATAAGCCCTAGATCACCGAGGCTCTCTCTCGTAGTCCACCATACTCGCTCCGGCTTAAGGCGAAGCCCTGCGAGATCTCCCCTCTACTTCCGGTACCACGCCGTTGTGCTGCCGGAATCGCGAGGAGAGTGCTACAACCTCCGCTGCCTGCTAGAACAAGGGAGAGGAAGGTCTTCATCGAGTACCGAACATGTGACCGACTGCGGAAGCGCTGCCGGAAAATGCAGCGCCGAAAGGATCGTCTACGCGATCTTGAGATCGGCAAGAGTACGACTACATCACCCACGAGAATCCGCTCTCGTTAAACACTTTGGAATCTTCGAGGGTGAGTTATTCCATCGACTCGTTGCTACAATCTAGTAGATAGATCTTGGCTTGTTTGTTTGTATGCGGTAGAAATTTTTTGTTTTCCATGCTATGAACCCCTACAGTGGTATCAGAGCCGTGTCTATATGTAGATCTGTTGCACGAGTAGAACACAATGGTCATTGTGGGCGTTGATGCTTTTGTTGTTGATTGCTTCTTGTGTACTTTTCATCTTGCGGGATGGTGGGATGAAGCGGCCCGGGATAACCTTACATGACATCGTTCATGAGACTTGCTCCACGCTTGACATGCAACTTGTATTGCATAAGTGGCTTTGCGGGTGCCTGTTTCTCCCAACATAGTTAAGATTCAATTTACAACGGGTGATTGACAATACTAGTATCAATGTTGTGGTTCTTGTTCGTAAGTTAGAAAGACACTTATTGAAAGCCCCAAACCACGTAATGCATGCAAAGAAAGTAGAGGCGTCTAACTTTGTTTTGCAGGGGTGTGCTGTGATGTGATATGGCCATGATTGTGATTATATTTGATGTATGCAATGTTCCTTATTGTAAATAGGCAACCGGCAGGAGCCATATGGTTGTTTTTAATTTCTGTTAAGACCCGCGTGTCTATTCAAAGTAGTTGTAATAGTTGAAGCTGGTGGACGACAACCATGGAGCAGCATCATTGACCTTGATGCAATGCCGGTGATGATGGAGATCATGTTCGTGCTTCAAGATGGAGATCGGAAGCACAAAGAAGAAAGGCCATATCATATCACATATTATGAATTGCATGTGATGTTAATCCTTTATGCATCTTGTATTGCTTAGTTAACGATGATAGCATTATAAGATGATCCCTCATGCACATGAATTTCAAGTTCTAAAGTGTTCACCCTTAGTAAGCACCGTTGCTAAAGCTTGTTATTTCGAAGCACCACGTGATGATCGGGTGTGTTAGATTCCGCAAGCGTATACAACATGAGCAAGCCAGATTTGCTCAGGCGGAAGCTAAGGTTTGATCTTGACGAGCTTAGCATGTACAGACATTGTAAGATCCCTCCTTTGTAAAGGAAAAAGGATCCCTGTGATTGCAATGCTAGTCCCTGGATCAATGCTAGCATCCACAGTTTAAGATGAAGTACACAGATACAAAGGTCATTTATTACATCCATTCTAGAGATAAACATAGTCTTTACAACTCAAGGCCACAGGCCTATTACAAGAGTTTGAATAAGTAAATAAATATAAGTCTTCATCTTCATGTGCCACAGGCAAACATGTTGAGTGTAGACTCATGACACCTAATCCTCATCAGAGTAACCTGCAACATCACAAGTTACAGCCACAGTGGGTCAATACTTTGGAATAGTATTGTCAAGTGATACCTTAGTAAATTTTAAGTGGACTATATCACTATATGCATTTTGGCTAAGTGTAGCTTGGCTTGCTTTGCTCAAAATAGGTTTTTCCTATTAGTTGAAATCACTAAGTTTTTCTTTGTCAAAAACTTTTTCCCAAGAATCCATAAATAGACATTGAGGTCCTTCACCCTTGTTCACCCACAATTTTTTTACTTAGAAGTTGGAATGATGAGATTCCTGATAGCTTCCATGTCTTGATGCTCAAGTTGTCCATTGCCATGGACTTGGCTAAGTACTTAGATTTTTCCATCTGCAGAGGTTGTGCACTTTCCCCACCAGACTTGGTTTCCCAAGACAGGACCTTTCAGATGCCTTCCCTTAGACCAAATGGACGCGCTCCAACCTATCATTCCCACTACCACCAACTGTCCAAATGGTTAAGTTCTAGCAGCTTATGTGATCCAGGCAGAACCCATATTGCCAAGTGGCTGCACTAGAAGCTTCTCAACACTTGGCCACTAAAATCCCTTTGTTCCTGGGTGGCTTTCCACAAGTGAGATACACAAGGTAAACCATACCCATGGGCCTTGTGTAACCACTCAACCAAAATCCACCAATCAAGTCCCATTCCACCCAGGTGATTCATTGACTTAGTTGTTTTATTAAGAAAAACCTAAGTCAAAAGACTTAGAAATATTTTCATCAGAACAAGTATATATTTTACCAACCCTTGTTTGCTAATAGCTGGGCTAAGCATGGTATAGATAGTACTTAACTTAGAAATTTCCTAGCAATTCTACAAGTACTTAGGATTTCCCAACATGGCATTTGGCAAAATAATAACATGCAAGACTTAGCAAAAATACTTCTAATGCTTTGTAAAAGAATTTAGGGATTGAAATATCCATGAAGTACCACTTGCCTTGGTAGTTGGGAGAGTAGCACTCTTCACAATCACAATCACTAGCACCAAAATCTACACAAACAATGGTAGCAACAAATCACACACAACATATACAAACAAAAATATATATGTATGCATGCAAAAATGCTAACTGGTGATTTTTAAAACTCAACCAAGCAAGTGCATAGTACTGAATCATAACCAAGTCAAAAACTTGCTAAACCAAGTTTATTTGACCCTGAAACAATTTCCTAAACAAATCATATGTTCCAAATAGTCCTAAACAAGTTTCTGCAAATAAAGTCATCTTAACAGAAGCTAAACACTAAACACATTGCATAAACAGAAAGGGCTTGTTCTCCTGATTCCAACGGTATATAATTTATCAAATTCTAACGTGTGGATCAAAAGTTATAGCTAAATCAAAATTGGTTATAAATCTGATTTCAAATTCTGTTTTTAAACAAAACCCTAGCCACGCGTCGTGCTCTGATTCGTCGGTACCGCTTCGCGTGGATCGACTAGCGTAGACCGTCAGATCTAACTTACGCGCACGGCTCAGATTGTCACTTACCCCTTCGATGCAGATCTAATCTAGAGCGCTGGATTCAGATCCTACGGCTGCTAAGCGCGTGACCATGGATGGGCGGCGCAAATGGTTGCTGGCGGCGGCGGCGCTACTGGCGGTGATGGTCCGGCGAATACAGGAAGGGTTGGGGTGTGTGGCATGGCTTACCAGACTCGCTCGGTCACGAAGAAGCTCAACGTGGTCTTTGTTTGGACAGGGGCGTACTGGCACGGCCGGAAATCCTTGTCGGAGTTGAGCATGGTGTCGAGTGGTTGCTGTCGAGTTGGTTGCCGAGGTTTCGCGTCTCCCTAGAACGAACCAGAGGGATTAGAAGACGCACAGGACGAAGGCGAACAACCTAGTATGCAAGAGGGGGCAAGGGGCGCGCTCTGCTTACCGTAATCGGTCACCGGAGTTGAGCGGCGGCTCGGTCGGTTGTGGGCACGAACGGGAACGGCGTCGTGGGTCACGAGCAGGCAAGCGACGGGTGTCAGAAGATGCACGAGCTCATGCTGAGCATAATCGTTTGAACCAGGGGCACAGGGGCGGTCAGAACTCACCGGAATTTCTGCCGGAGTTCGTCGGGACAGCGGCGGCGTCTGGCGAGTTTCGAGCAGCCTGGCAGCGTGGAGAGGGAATTTGTTGAGGGGAAATGGCCGCGAGAGAGAGGGGCTTAAGTAGGCAGAGGCTCGACAAGAAACGCTCGACGAATCAATGGCAATTACGCCGTGGAATCAACGCAGCAATCGGCCAGCGGCGACATGTTCCTCGCGAAATTTGGGGGAAGACGACGATGACGTGGATAGGGCCTGTTTGTCAGCGAATAGAACAGGGAGGGAGTGGGGTCCGAGTGTCAGCGACTCCGGGGGTGCTTTTGTGCGTGAGAGAGAGAGGTGGCCCGGGTGGGCTAGTTGGGCTGCATCCGTTGCTGGGCCAAATTCCTGGCGCCGGCCCTTTTCCAATTCTTTTCTCTTTTCTTTTTCTAAATTGATTTTCAGGAATGATTTTCAAATAAACTCAAACTCTATTTGAATTCAAATCTTTTTCGAATTTTTGCAGTGTGCAACAATCACATTTCAGGACATAAAATCAAGTGGTCTCTCTGTTCAAGCTTGGTTCTTTTGAAATAACAAAATAAACAGTGCCATAGCACTAAATTTGCAAATGTTTTGAAAATGGTTTTGAAACCATTTTTATTTTGTAAAATTTTGTTCAAACTCTACACTCAAACCAATCAACAAGGAAGAAAACAAACTTGGTTTTAAAACACTAAGCTCTCTAATGAGGATGGGCATTTGATTTAAGTTTGCTCACATAAAATGATAGCACTATGTGCTTCTGTTTTCTTGAAATGAGTTTGAAATTGATCTCAAATCTATATGCATGCATGAATGATATGCAATCTTTGAAATCATGATTTTAGGGATGTTACAGACATGGTCTCGAAACACGGATCACCGAAAGGTAAAGCATGAATCATATAGTAGATATGATGAACATGTCGATTGTTCACCATTGAAGCTACATCAACTCTCGTGATGATCGGTGTTGATGTGGTGAATTTGGTTCGTGTGATCACTAAAACAATGTGAGGGATATTGTTTTGAGTGGGAGTTCACCTAGATTAATTTAACTATTAATTAGAACTCAATTTGTCATAAACTTAGTCTAAACTATTGTAAATTTGTTGTAGATCAATGGCGGCCCCTACCATCAATTTTAATGCGTTCCTAGAGAAAGAAAAGTTGAAAAACAATGGAAGCAACTTCGCGGATTGGTTCCGCAATTTGAGGATTGTCCTCACTGCTGGTAATTTGACCTATGTGCTGGATGCACCGCTGGGTGACCCACCTGCAGCTACTGCTACCGATGAAGTAAAGAATGTTTACCTCGCTCAGAAGAATCAATACTCCACAGTTCAGTGTGCTATCTTGTATGGTTTAGAATCGGAGCTTTAGAAAAGGTTTGAGAATTCAGACCCACATGATATTGTCCGTGATCTCAAATTGATCTTTGAGACTCACGCGGCAATTGAGAGCTATGAGGCTTCTAAAAAGTTCTTTAACTGCAAGATGGAAGAGGGCAGCTCCGTCAGTGAGCATGTGCTTAAGATGTCTGGGCACGCAAACAAACTTCAAAGCTTGGGTATAGTGATTCCTAATACTTTGGGGATTTATCATGTCCTCCAATCACTACCACCATGTTACAAGAACTTTGTGATGAACTATAATATGCAAAACATGAACAAGCAGTTGCCAGAACTCTTCGCCATGTCAAAATCTGCAGAAGTGGAGATCAAGAAAGAGCACCAAGTGTTGATGGTCAATAAGACCACCAAATTCAAGAAAGGCAAGTCTAAGCAAAAGGGACACTTCAAGAAGGGTGGTAAGAAAGTTACTGCGCCAACGAAGAAGACCAAGGCTGGACCTAAGCCTGATACTGAGTGCTTTTACTACAAGGGAGAAGGTCACTGGAAGCGGAATTGCCCAAAGTACTTGGCGGATTTGAAGAACGGCAACATCAAGAAGAAAGGTATATCCGATATACATGTTATTGATGTGTATCTCACTAGTACTCGTAGTAGTGCCTGGGTATTTGATACTGGTTCGGTTGCTCATATTTGTAACTCGAAATAGGTGCTGCAGAATAAACGGAAGCTAGTGAAGAACGAGGTGACGATGCGCGTGGGAAATGGATCAAAGGTTGATGTGATCGTGGTCGGCACGCTACCTCTTGATCTACCATCGGGATTAGTTTTATACTTAAAAATATTGTTATTTGGTGCCTGCGTTAAGCATAAACATTATATCGGGATCTTGTTTATTGCGAGACGGTTACTTGTTTAAGTCCGAGAATAATGGTTGTTCGATTTATATGAGTAATATGTTTTATGCACATGCACCTTTGATAGATGGTCTATTCTTATTGAATCTCGATAGTGAAAATACACATATTAATAACATTGAGGCTAAACGTTTGAAATCGAGCGATAACTCGACCTATATGTGGCACTGTCGTCTTGGTCACATTGGAGTGAAGCGTATGAAGAAACTCCATTCCGATGGACTTCTTGAATCACTTGATTTTGAATCACTTGAAAGATGCGAAGCATGTCTGATGGGTAAATTGACTAAGACTCCATTTTATGGTATGATGGAGCGAGCTACGGACTTATTGGAAATCATACATACCGATGTGTGTGGTCCAATGAGTGTAGCATCGCGTGGTGGTGATCATTATGTTCTTACCTTCACGGATGACTTGAGTAGATATGGGTATATCTATTTCATGAAACATAAGTCTGAAACTTTCGAGAAGTTTAAGGAATTTCAAAGTGAGGTAGAGAATCAACGTAACAAGAAGATTAAATTTCTATGTTCTGATCGTGGAGGTGAATATCTAAGTTACGAGTTTGGCGAGCATTTGAAGAAATGCGGAATACTTTCACAATTGACACCGCCGGGAACACAACACCGTAATGGTGTGTCCGAACGTCGTAATCGAACTCTCTTAGATATAGTTCGTTCTATGATGTCACTTACAGATTTACCTCGTTTTGGGGTTATGCGTTAGAAACAACCGCATTCACTTTAAATAGGGCACCATCTAAATCCGTTGAAACGACACCGTATGAATTATGGTTTGGGAAGAAACTTAAATTGTCGTTCCTTAAAGTTTGGGGTTGCGAAGCCTATGTAAAGAAGTTACAGCCGGACAAGCTTGAACCCAAAGCAGAAAAATGCGTCTTCATAGGATACCGAAAGGAAACTATCGGGTATACCTTCTATCATAGATCCGAGGGCAAAATCTTCGTTGCCAAGAATGGATCCTTTCTAGAGAAGGAATTTCTCTCGAAAGAAGTGACTGGAAAGAAAGTAGAACTCGACGAGGTTGTTGAACCTTCTCTCGAACTTGCGAGTAGCGCAGCACCGGAAGAAGTTCCTATGGCGCCTACACTAATAAGAGAGGAAGCTAATGATGATGATCATGAAACTTCGGTTGTAGTTGCTACAGAGCTTCGCAGGTCAACGAGAACTCGTACCACTCCTGATTGGTATGATCCCGTTATGAATGTCATGTTGGTTGACAACACTGATGACCCTGCGACATATGAGGAAGCAATGATGATCCTAGATTCCAATAAATGGAAAGAAGCCATGAAATCCGAGATTGGATCCATGTACAAAAACCAAGTATGGACTTTGGTGGACTTACCGGATGGCAGGAAGGCTGTCGAGAACAAATGGATTTTCATGAAGAAAACAAATGATGATGGTAATGTTACTGTCTATAAAGCTCGACTTGTCGCAAAAGGGTTTCGACAAATTCAAGGAGTTGACTACGATGAGACTTTCTCACCTATAGCGAAGCTAAAGTCTGTGAGGATTATGTTAGCAATTGCTGCATATTATGATTATGAGATATGGCAGATGGATGTCAAAACAGCATTCCTCAATGGATACATTGATGAAGAGTTGTATATGATGCAACCCAAAGGTTTTGTCGATCCTAAAGATGCTAACAAGGTATGCAAACTTCAACGGTCCATCTATGGATTGAAGCAAGCATCCCGAAGTTGGAATCAACGTTTTGATAAGGTAATCAAAAGTTTTGGTTTTATACAAACTTATGGAGAAGCTTGTATTTACAAGAAAGTGAGTGGGAGCTCTGTAGCATTCTTAATACTATATGTAGATGACATATTGTTGATTGGGAATGATTTAGACCTTCTTAGTCATGTCAAGGAATATTTGAATAATAGTTTTTCAATGAAGGATCTTGGCAAAGCAGCTTACATATTAGACATAAAGATTTATAGAGATAGATCGAGACGCCTAATATCATTGTCACAAAGTACATATTTGGACAAAGTTCTAAAGAGGTTTGGAATGGAAGATAGCAAGAAAGGGTTCTTGCCCATGTTGCCCAATACGACCTTGAGTAAAACTCAAAGTCCGACAATGGCAGAAGATAGAGAAAGGATGAGTAAAACTCCCTATGCCTCAACCATAGGATCTCTAATGTATGCCATGCTATGTACTAGACCCGACATTGCATATGTTGTTAGTTTAACTAGCAGATATCAAAGTGATCTAGGAGTGGATCATTGGACAGCGGTCAAAAACATCCTTAAGTACTTGAGAAGAACTAAGGATATGGTTCTTTCTTATGGATGTGACGAACAGCTCGTTGCTAATGGTTACACCGATGCTAGTTGGAACACCGATCTGGATGATTCTAAATCACAACCTGGATACGTATTTACTTTGAATGGTGCAACAGTTAGCTGGAGGAGTGCAAAGCAAAGCGTTGTGGTGAGATCTTCAACTGAATTGGAATATATGGCTTCTTCGGAGGCTTCACAAGAAGCGATATGGATGAAAGAGTTCATTACAGAGCTCGGTGTGGTTCCTAGTGCGCTGGACCCAATGTCAATCTACTGTGATAACATGGGCGCCATAGCCAATGCGCAAGAACCAAGGTCACACAAGAAGCTGAAGCACATCAAGCTACGTTTTCATGCTATTCGAGAACATGTCCAAGATGGGGACATAAAGATTTGCAAAGTACACACAACTCTGAATGTGGCGGATCCGTTGACTAAACCTCTCCCGAGGGCAAAACATGACCAACACCAAACTGCCATGGGTGTTCGGTATATTACCATGTAATCTAGATTAGATGACTCTAGTGCAAGTGGGAGACTATTGGAGATTTGCCCAAGAGGCAATAATAAATATAGTTATTATTATATCTTTGTGTTTATGATAAATGTTTACATTCATGCTTATAATAGAGTCCCTAGTAATACTTATAATAGAGTCCCTAGAGGCAATAATAAATATAGTATTAACAAGGAAACATTAATACTTGTGTGATTTGTAAACTAAAATAGAGTCCCTAGTAAAGACTCTTTATAATACTAGCTTGTTGGTTGATAAATGATTGTGGTTTCCCTATCATGAACATTGAGATGTTATTAACAACAAGATCATATCGTTAGGAGAATGATATGGTGGACATACTCCTATAGATAAGCGTAGCATAAAGATCAAGTCATTTTAATAGTTCAATTGCTATATGCTTTCTGATACATAGTAACCTAATTCCTTTGACCATGAGATCATGCATATCACCTTCACTGGAAGGATGCTTTGATGGCATCAAACACCACACCGTAACTGGGTGGCTATAAAGGTGGCATTGAGTGTTCGGAAAGTATTGGTTGAGACACATGGATCAAGAGTGGGATTTGTCCATCCATATGACGGATAGATATACTCTGGGCCCACTCGGTGGAATGTCATCCAATTAGCTTGCAAGCATGTGACTGGCTCACAAGGGATCACATATCACGGGAACGAGAAAAGAGTACTTATCAGTAACGAGGTTGAACTAGGTATGCAAAGATACCGACGATCATAACCTCGGATAAGTAAACTATCATGAGACAAAGGGAAATTGGTATCGTATGTAAGTGGTTCATTTGATTGCAAAGTAATCGTATAAATATGTAGGAGCCATATGAATTTCCAGATTCCTCTATTGGTTATTGTTCGGAGAAGTGTCTCGATCAGTCCGCATAATTCACGAACCGTAGGGAGACACACTTAAGGATTCGACATTGTTTGAGTAGTTATGGAATGATGAGTAAGAGCCAAATGTTGTTCGGAGTCTCGGATGGTATCCGGGATATCACGAGGAGATCCGGAATGGTCCGGATAATAAGATTCATATAAGGAAAGTCCTGTTTCGGGGTTGGAGAATGGTTCCGGTGTTTTCATCGGGAATGTTCTAGAAGGTTCCAGAATGTCCGGCACTCCAGAGGGGAAGGGTACATGAATGTGTCATAACAAGTTGGAATGATTGCATCATGTACTAGGTGTCATCGCTGAACAAAATAAAGGGTTAAATCAAATCCTAGTTTGAAAAGTCAAACGCCAATTTGAAAAGTCAAACGGCTATTTTGTGAGGTGGAGGGAGAGTAGGAAACCTATTTGGGGAGGAGTTCCCTCCCCTTGGCCCACCCCCTACACCTATATAAGGAGGGGCAGGGCTGCCCCTCCAAGCACACAACACCACGCCCCGCAAACCCTAATCCTAGCCGCCGGCGCCGCCACCTCCTGCTGCCGCCGCCGCCTAGGAAAACCCTAGCCGCCGGCCTTGCTCCTCCTTGGTGCGTCTAAGCCCTAGATCACCGAGGCTCTCTATCATAGTCCACCATACTCGCTCCGGCTTAAGGAGAAGCCCTGCGAGATCTCCCCTCTACTTCCGGTACCACGCCGTTGTGCTGCCGGAATCGGAGGAGAGTGCTACGACCTCCGCTGCCTGCTAGAACAAGGGAGAGGAAGGTCTTCATCGAGTACCGAACGTGTGAACGACTGCGGAAGCGCTGCCGGAACGCAGCGTCGGAAGGATCGTCTACGCGATCTTGAGATCCGCAAGAGTACGACTACATCACCCACAAGAATCCGCTCTCGTTAAACACTTTGGAATCTTCGAGGGTGAGTTATTCGATCGACTCGTTGCTACAATCTAGTAGATAGATCTTGGCTTGTTTGTTTGTATGCGGTAGAATTTTTTTGTTTTCCATGCTGCGAACCCCTACAGCTTATCCTCTCTAAGGTTCTCAAGTATCAATCGCAAATGTCCTTCATGCTCTTCTTTGCTCTTGGAGTAGATCAAAATGTCATAGATGAATACGACAACAAACTTGTCAAGGAACTCCATGAACACCTTGTTCATCATATTCATGAAGTAAGATGGTGCATTGGTCAAACCAAATGGCATCACGGTATACTCATACAATCCATACCTAGTGGTGAAAGTTGTCTTAGGTATGTCTTGTTCTCTTATCTTGAGTTGGAAATAACCTGACCGGAGATCAATCTTTGAGAACACACAGGATCCTTCTAGCTGATCAAAAAAGTCATTGATTCTAGGCAAAGGATATTTGTTCTTGATAGTCACCCTGTTGAGTGAACGGTAATCTATGCATAACCTTTAACTTCTATCCTTCTTTTCCACAAACAAAACTGGTGCTCCCCAAGATGAAGAACTTGGTTGAATAAATCCTTTCCGTAACTGTTCTCCAAGTTGTTTCTTGAGTTCTTTCAACTCATCAACTGACATCTTGTACGGTCTCTTTGCAATTGGTCTAGATCCTGGTAGCAAATCAATAAAAAATTCCACATCTCTATCTGGTGGCATTCCTAGCAATTCTTCCGGAAACACATCCGGATATTCAATCACAATTGGCACACTGTCTATGCTAACCCCCTTAAGAGAATTTAGCTTACTCCCTTTCGATTCAAAGTTAGACTTGAATCTTATACGTTTCTTTTCCGGGGTTGTGAGTGCAATAGTTCGATTAGCACAATCTAGTACTCCTTCATACTTGGTCATCAAATCCATTCCCAAAATTACATCCAGTCCTTGAGAATCTATGATTATCAGACTCACTGGAAACTTATGCTTTCCAAACTCTATTACTAGATCCCGGCATCCAAGACTGACTATCATATCTCCCCCTGGAGAACTTACTTTTATTGGACACACAATGTTTTCAGTTGGAAACCCATTTCTATCAACAAATGCTTTTGATATGAATGAATGTGATGCACCAGTATCAAAAAGAACAAGTGCTGGAATAGAATTGAGTTTGAACTTACAAGCCACAACATCGGGCTCCTCATAAATTTCTTCCACATTGATGTGGTTCACTTGTCCCTTTTTGAAAGGGTTGGGCTTGTTGGGTCCTTCAACTTTCTTTTCTGGGCATTCATTTGCATAATTTCCCATCTTTTTGCACTTGAAACATTCAACCTGACTAAGATCCTTCTTGACAGGCTGGCTTCCACTACCACTTACACTTCCATTGTGGTGGTTCTTGTACCCACTCTTGTGATTTTTTTACTTGTCATTGTCATGACTACGGTGATGCTTGTTGTCATGATGACGGTTGTGTTTGTGGTGGCTGTTGTACTTTCCATGCTTGTGGGATCCAGAATTCCCACTATCATCATAATGGGAACGCTTGTGAGACGATCTCGAGCTGTGCTTGTCAGAGTGTTTCCTCTTCCTGCTTTCAACCTGTTTCATCTTGCTCTCCAAGATGGCAGCCTTGTCACAAAGGGACTGATAAGTGGGGACAAAGGCAACAGATAGCTGTAGATTCAGTTCATCGTTCAATCCTTCGAGGAACTTCTCTTTCCTCTTAGCATCAGTGTTAACTTCATCCGGTGCATAACGTGCCAGATTGTTGAACTCCTCAATATATTCAGCCACACTACGGTGGCACTGCTTCAAGTTATGAAATTCCTTCTTCTTCAAACTCATCATTCCGGATGAGATGTGAGCAGTACAGAAACCATCTTCAAAGATAGCCCATGTCACATCCTCAATGGGAGTGGTGATCTGGAAGTTATCCCACCAAGTAGCTGCTGGTCCTTCCAACAAGTGTGCTGCGAAGCTGACTTTCTCTTCATCAGTATAGCCCACAATTACTAAATCCTTGTTCACTGAGCGTAGCCAATCATTGGCCACCATGGGATCAGTAGTTCCTGAAAACTTTGCTGGCTTCAGTCTTAAGAATCTGGTAAGCATGTCAAAACCTGGTGGATTGTTCTTATTGTTGTTGTTGTTGTTATTATTATTATTATTATTATTATTATTGTTGTTGTTGTTATTCTGATTCTGTATGAAAGTGGTCATCATCTGCATCAGCTGCGTCTGAGCTGTCATCATCTGCTGCATCTCAGGGGTGATATTGTTGTTGTTCGGGTTGGGATTGGCAAGTCGAGGAGGCATCTGTGGTTTTCACAAGGATAAGAATGAGATACCCATAGATGCTTAACATGCACAATACATCACATATACAAACACAAACAAGCATCAAGATAACAAAAGTTCAACAACATAGACAACAAGTTTTGTAAAGTAAACACACCAATAGCAAGCCATCCACATGTTGGATGGTCATTGCAACTCAATAATCAAAAGCATGGTAAATATAAGATAAATGAGTAATCACCACTACTCCTCTGCATCAACCTCCTCATCAACAAGTGTAAGACCTGCATTCCCCATAGTGGTCTTGTATTCCTCGACATTGGTAGTCAAGGCCTCTACTTTGGCTTTGAGAGCCCTCTTCTGTGAACGAAGTCTCTCAATCACCACCTGCTGATGCTCGAGCTCGAAGTCCTTGGCCTCTAGTTCTGCAGTCATCTCTCGAATCCTCTTGTTCCTATCTTGGACTCTTTTCTCTTGACTCTTGAACTTTCTATCCTGACTCTCAAACTTGGCCTCCATTTCCTTGACTATCTCATCTTGCTCCGCGAAGAGCTTGTCCTTCTCACGAAGCTGCACCTTGAGTTCGTCATTGCTAAGAATGACGTTGGTCCTATTAGTATCTAGGTGACTAAGAAGAACCTCTAAGTCCTGGAGGTATAGACGAATTGGCTCTGTCGTTTCTCTAGAAGTATCCTCGAAGTCAATGGCCTCACCATCCTCGTCACGTCTACCGAATGCGTGGAAGTGAGTACCTCTAATCTCCCAAGAGTGTCTCCCTAACAAATGTCCAAGCAAATCCTGCATGAATACCTCTAGGCCTCTCTCCTTGTCATCATGCATAAGCTTGAAGGTGATAGCCTCCGTGGCTGGCTCAGTCTGGCGTCCTGGCTGAGTAACCTTGAAGCCCCAAAGGTCCTTCCTCTCGAACTTGGTGAGGGGAAGCATCATAATGCTAGGAAGCGGAAGATTGAGCACACTAGTGAGCTCAACAAGACGAGTGCCGAAACGAGTTCCCTTGAACTCTTCAGCCGTGCTGATAGTAACATTAGGCATCTATTTTATAAGATAGAAAAGTTAGAATCAACATAGATAGAGAAAATCAAGAGACAAATCATCACAAGCATATTTTTGGAAATCAATCATTCAAGTCATGCCTTACATAAAACCATTACAAGCATCCAAGGTTCAACATAACTTAGACAAAAAAATTGGAAATAAAATGATAAGTGTGGTGGTCCAACTAACGAAGTACGTTACAACTCTCACTCACTAGACAAAATGGCTATGAAAGCATCCTTAGTAGCCATCTGCCTATCTTGTTCACAAGATTCCAAAATCAAGTCTATGATGTCTTCCCTTAGTTGTTGGTTGGTAGTTTCCAACTCTTGGGTATGTTTCTTTTCTTCTCTAAGGTCATTCTGGGTGTTGAGCATTCTGCACTTGAGTCTATCACCAAGCTCTTTGATGGCCTTCCAAGCTGCATCCCTTGCTGAATCAAAGAATGTGGTGTGCATCACTGATTTGGTGACCATGCAGAATCCTGATTCTTTGTGGTTGTCTTCCTTGTTTTTGTACAAGTGAATTTGCACCCACCAATATTATTCTCCTTCATCCATCACAGGGAAACCTTTGTACACATTTGCACCATGTATTCCCATGGTAACCATAAGGTTCTTGAGGGCCTTTGGAAATTCAGTCTCACACTCTAGGGTCATGGTCATGAGTAGTCCCTTCCTTACAGCTTCGTTGATGGAGTTCATCTACAAATAGAGATGAGAAAGAAGAATTAGAAAAGTTTACGAAAAGAAAAAGACAAGTGTGGAAATTGTTGAAATTTTTTCCTTAGTGGTTTCTAATCCAATCCTAGGGTCATAATCCTACAGGCAACACAGTGCTCTGATACCATCTGTAAGATCCCTCCCTTTATAAAGGTAAGGATCCCTGTGATTGCAATGCTAGTCCCTGGATCAATGCTAGCATCCACAGTTTAAGATGAAGTACACGGAAACAAAGGTCATTATTACATATCATTCTAGAGACAAACATAGTCTTTTACAACTCCATGGCCATAGGCCTAATACAAGAGTTCAAATAAATAATAAGATAAATAAGTCTTCATCTTCATGTGACACAGGCAAGCATGTTGAGTGTAGACTCATAACCCCTAATC
This sequence comes from Avena atlantica, assembly GCA_910589765.1. NCBI lineage: Eukaryota > Viridiplantae > Streptophyta > Magnoliopsida > Poales > Poaceae > Avena > Avena atlantica. The sequence goes on from OU342736.1 coordinate 307,735,938, forward strand.
ATCATCAGAATAACCTGCAACATCACAAGTTACAGCCACAGTGGGTCAATACATTGGAATAGTATTGGCAAGTGATACCTTAGTAGAATATTAGCAATCTAGATACTATATGCATTTTGGCTAAGTGTAGCTTAGGCTTGCTTTGCTCAAAATAGGTTTTACCTATCAATTGAAAAATCTAAGTTTTTCTTTGACAAAAATTTCCCAAGGAACCACCAATAGAAATTGGTGAACCTTCACCCTTGTTCAACCACAAGTTTTAACTTAGAAATTGGGATGAGGAGATTCGTGATAGCTTCCATGTCTTGATGCTCAAGTTTTCCAATACCAGGGACATGGCTAAGTACTTAGGTTCTTCCATCTGTAGAGGTTGTGCACTTTCCCCACAAGACTTGATTTTTACCAAGACAAGACCTTTCAGAAGCCTTCCCTTAGACCAAATGGACGCGCTCCAAACCTATCATCCCACTACCACCAACTGTCCAAATGGCTAAGTTATTGCAACCTATATGATCCAGGCAGAGCCCATAATGCCATGTGGCTGCACTAGAAGCTTCTTAACATTTGGCATCTCAAATCCCTTTGTTCCTGGGTGGCTTTCCACAAGTGAGATACACAAGGTAAACCATAGACATGGGCCTTATGTAACCACTCAACACAAACCATTCTTTCCATTCCACCCAGGTGTTTCATTCACTTAGTTGTTTTATTAAGCAAAAAAAACACAAGTCCAAATACTTAGAAATATTTTCTCATAGCATGAATATATAACCACCCTTGGTTGCTACTTGCTAAGCTAAGCATGGCAATGGTAAGCATCTTAACTTAGAGAAATTTCTAACAATTCTACAACTACTAGGATTTCCTAAGCATAGCATATAGATACTTATCAAAATATTCATGCAAGTCCTATACAAAATATTTCTAGTGCATAGGTGAAAAAATATAGGAATAAAATCATGAAGCACCACTTTCCTTGGTAGTTTGGGGTGTAGCAACAATCTTCACAATCACAATCACTATTTGCACCAAAATCTACACATAAAATAATGGCACAAATATCACATATCAAAATATACAAACAAAAATATATGAATGCATGCAAATGCCATGTGATGATTTTTATACACCAAACAAGACAAGTATACAGTAGTGAATCCTAAACAAGTCCAAAACACACCAAATAAAGTTTATTTGATCAACAAATCATTTTTCAAATAATTACTATACACAAATTATGCCTACAAATGTTTCTGTGAAAACAACCATTTTTACAGAGGCAAAACATTAAACACATTGCATAAACAGAAATGATTTTCTCTCCTGATTCCAATGATATAAGATTTGGAAATTTTGAACGTGTGGATCAAAAGTTATGAATTTTACAAGTTTGGTTAACTAATATATCAAATTTCTGTTTTAAATTTAAACACAGGCCACGCGGCGCTTTCTGACTTGTCGGTACCACTTCGCACGGATCGACCAGCGTGGACCGCATGATCTAAATGAAATCGCACGACCAGATCTGTCTCGTACCCCTTCGTTTAAGTGATCTATCTAACGCGTTGGATCTGGATCTAACGAATGCCGATCAAGCGACCAAAGTCTGGCGGCGCCAGCGGAGGCGAGTGGCAGCGGCGGATCTGCCAGTGAAGTTTCCGACGATTTAGGTCGTGCAGGGAGGAGTGGGAATGCTTACTGGGTTCGCGTGGTTGCTGCGGTGCTCGAGGTGGTCGAGGGAGGGACAGGGGCGCACCGTGGAGGTCGCTGGGGCTCGTCGGAGTTGGGTGCGGCGTTGGGTTCTTGCAGACGTGGATGTTGCTGAAGATTTGAACCGCTCTAGCACAAGCCAGATGTATCAGGGGTTGCGCAAGGTAGCAGCGAGCACAGTCGTAAGCATTAGGGGTCAAGGGATGGTCTGGATTTACCATGATTGTTCGTCGGAGTCGGGCGGCGCTTCCATCGTTCACGGGGCTCGACGGAGACGACGACCTGGGGCGTTACAGAGCAAACCAATGGTGTGAAAAGATGCGCACGGGCATAACAAGCAAGCTCGTGTGAAAGAGAGGTGGAGGGGAGCACGAGATCACCGGAGTGCGTCGGGCAGCGGAGTTGCAGCTCAAATTGTCGGCAGCCTGGTGGTGGAGTGGGGGCGCTGAGTGAGGGAAAGACTCATGGTGCGGAGGGTTTTAAGTAGGCAGAGGCTCGGCAGGAAACGCATGTAGAATCAATGGTAATTATGCTGCGCGAGCAACGCCAGGGCCGCCAGCGGCAACGTGTTCTTCGCAGGATTTGGGGAAGACGACGGTGACATGGACGGGGCCCAGTAGTCAGCGAGGGGGGGGGTGGGTTCTGCGCGGGTGGGAAAAGACAAAGAGAGGAGTGGCCCGGGAGGGTTGTTTTGGCTGTTGGGCTGAAAAGCTGGCACCAGGCCCAGTTCTATTTCTAATCCCTTTTCTTTTTCCAAATCGATTTTCAGGAATCTTTTTCAAACAAATTCAAAAGCATTTGAATTCCAAATCTTTCTAGATTTTTGTAAAGTGTAACCTACATACTTTTGAATATAAAACCATGCTGTCTCATTAGCCTTGCTTGGTCCTTTTGAAAAATCAAAATAAACAATGCCTTAGCACATGATTTGATAAAGATTTGAAAATGGTTTTAATAACAAATTTTGTTTTGGAAAAATTTGTCCAAGCTTGGAACTCATCCAACCAATCCTATGAACTCACAACAATGGTTTTAAAACAAATATTCCCTCACTAGAGAGTGTCATTGAATCAATGCTTTGTTTACATAAAATAACAAGCACCCAAATGCTTTTGTTTTTGTAATGACTTTGAATGCATGGATGATATGCAAAGCTTTGAAAACATGATTTTAGGGATGTTACAAACTCTTAATAGCACTAGTACCATGTGTGTTTCGGCACTCTTCAACAAAATCATCAATAACTCAATGTAGCCATCATTAATATCATATCTCTCTCTACACTCAGATGAGCTAACAGGTGTAACAGTGTCTTCACTAGGAGTTTCAGTATTTCCTAGACTAGCCATAGTAGCATCTAGGAAAGGACCCAATGAACCACTCGCATCAAGCACAGTGGAAGCAACAACATGAGCATCAAAAGCAGTTCAGAATTCAGCAGTAGTAGCAGTGTGTGTAGCATGAGTATGTGGTGGTGGTGTAACAAGCTTACTTATAACAGACAGTGAATCAAGAGCAGCAAAGGTGTTTAGGACTGTACCTCTTCTTGTAGTGGATGGTAAAATAGGGAACTTTCCATCACGAGACTTCCCCATGATGAAAGGAGTAGCAGTGAACAATAATAGATCCAAGTGAACTTACAAATAAAGCTATGCTCCCCAGCAACGGCGCCAGAAAATAGTCTTGATGACCCACAAGTATAGGGGATCGCAACAGTCTTCGCGGTAGTATTACCCAATTTATTGATTCGACACAAGGGGAGCCAAAGAATACTTGCAAACCTTAACAACTGAGTTGTCAATTCAGCTGCACCTAGAAATTGTTCTTGCTCACAGAAGTTTATTGGTAGTAACAGTTTGTAGTAGCAACAACAACAGTGAAACAAGAGCAATAGTAACAGTAACAGTAAACAGTAGGATTCGAGTGCGGTAGGGATAGGGATGGATACACGGGTGTTGCATGAACGAGTCTAAACATGTAACTTCAAGATCTAGGGCATTTCAGATAAATAATAACAAGCATCAAAGTACTAAACAATCCTAGGCACGTGCTCCATTTATAGTCATACGTGCTCGCAACGAGAACTTGCACAACATCTTCTGTCCAGCTAGCCCGTGGAAGGGGGGCCTCTAGGAAACTACTGGCAATTAAGGTTCTCCTTTTAATAGAGCACCGGAGCAAAGCATTAACACTCCGTGAACACATGTGATCCTCACATCACAGCCATCCCCTCCGGTTGTCCCAATTTCTGTCACTTCGGGGCCTTTGGATCCGGACAATGATATGTGTACACAACTTGCAGATAAGATCACAAATAATACTATCATGATGATTCAATAATATGTTCAGATCTAAGATCATGGCACTCAGGCCCTAGTGACAAGCATTAAGCACAACAAGTTGCAACAAAGTCAAATAGCACTAATAGAGATACTAGGCACTATGCCCTAACAATCTTATTCGATTACATGATAGAACTCATCCAATCCCTACCATCCCCATAGCCTACAGCGGGGGATTACTCACTCATGGATGAGGGAAACATTGATGGTCGATGGAGAGGCGTTGGTGATGATGATGGCGATGGTCCTCCCCAAATTCCCTGTCCCGGACGGGTTCCAAAACGGAGTTTCTGGTTCCAAATCTTGTCTCTGGTGGTGGCGGCGTAGCAGAACTCTTTTCTGGAAAACATCGAACCCCCCTCGGTTTTTAGGTCAAGGGGTAACTTATAGGCATAGAGGGAGCCCGAGGGGGTGTCTAGGGTGGATGCACCCCCCTAGGCATGGGCTGGGCCTACGCGCGCCTGGCAGGTGTGTGGCCCCCCCAGGCATCCACTCCGTCTCGTCTTCTGGCTCCGTGTGTCTTCTGGTGAAATAGGATTTTTGGCATATTTTCCTGGATTTTTCCTGATAGTTGATTTTCTGAAAAAAAAACTAGATACCAAGGTAATTCTGCTAAAAACAGCGTCAGTTCGTGTTAGTTGTATCCAAATCACACAAGTTTAGAGCAGAAACAATAGCAAAAGTGTTCGGGAAAGTAGATATGTTTTGGACATATCAGGAAGGCACCAGGGGGCCACACCCCCTAGCGGCACGGGCTAGGGCTAGCCGCGCCTGGGGGGTGTGACCACCCTGGCCGCCCCCTGCCTCGCCTATTCGCCTATAAAGACCCCCTGATGCATAAACCCTAAGTATCCGATCAATATTCCACAAAACCGTCTGTAGCCGCTGCCACCATCGTCCCTAGATCGAGGGATCTGAATCTCTTCCCTGCACCCTTCCGGAGGGGAGATGATCCTGGAGGCCTTCTTCTTCATCATGCCAGCTTCCGGTATAAAGCGTGAGTAGTTCCACCTTGGACTACGGGTCCATGTAGTATCTAGATGGTTGTATCTCCTCCTTTGTGCTACCATGTTTAGATCTTGTGAGCTCCGTTCCTGATCAAGATCATCTATTTGTAATCTTGCATGTTGTGTTTGCGGGGATCCGATGGATATTGAGATTACTATGTCAGATTGGTTAATGGTTTTGTCTTATTGATTCTATCATGTCTGTGTTGTTTGTGATCTTGCATGCTCTCCGTTTCTAGTAGCTATCTTGGCCAAGTATATGCTAGTGACTCCAAGTGGGGGTATTTATGCTAGATAGTGGGTTCATGCCTCTATTTAATCTAAGGGAAGTGACAGAAATATCTAAGGTTGTAGGTGTGTTGTTGCCACTAGGGAGAAAACAACGGTCTCTTGTTCATGGAACAAGTGGATTGTTTACCTTACACACTTTGCTTAAAGCAGTAATCTGTTGCTTGCAACTTAATAATGGAGGGGGTTCGAACGATAACCCAAAGGTGGATTTCTAGTCATAGATGCAGTTGGATGGCGGTCTATGTATCTTGTTGTATTGCCCAATCGAATCTCATAGGATCATGAATGTCTAGTATTGCATTGTTATGCCTTGCTCAGTCCTGTCAATTGCCCTGCTGTAATTTTTTTACCCAGCATGCCATGTCTAGTGAACTATGGATCCCGGTCCAATCTTTACCATTGATACATCTTCCACTGTTCCTGTTTACTTGCTAGAAACCACTATTACCTTCCACACCATATAGTTAATCCTATGTTACAGAAAACTGGTGAGATGGACAACCTCACTGTTCGTTGGAGCAAAGTATTGAGTTTGTGTTGTGCAGGTCTCCAAGTTGCTAGCAACACCTTTGAGTCATTTCCTTCCTCCTACTGGTTTGATAACCTCGATCTCTTACTGAGGGAAAAATTGCTGTTGTGCTCATCACACATTGCTCTTGGGGTATTCCAACGAAGCGCCTACCACGAGCTATCAACAAGTTTTCTGGTGCCGTTGCCGGGTAATTAAAGAAGAAGCTCCCACGCCAACAACAAGCCATCAACAAGTTTTCTGGCGCCGTTTCCGGGGAGGCTAAGGACATCTTCACATGGGGAGTCCTTCACAACCTTTATCTTTACTTTGTTTTTGTTTTGCTTAGTTTCTTTTGCTTGGTTTTATTTGCCTCTTTTTATCAAAAACTCCAAAAAAATAGTTTAGTTTGGTTTGCTTTCTCTTTTCAAAAACACAAAAAATTAGTTCGATGGCGGTGCGCCGCTCGTAGATTATGTCTAGAGGGGACAACTCGATGCCCCATAAGGCTACGCGCCCCGTGGCTTTGGGGTTGTTCAAGATGTTCGACCGTGGGGCATCATTGACGGCCATGATCTGATGCTCCTGGAAGCCGTTTTCTCTTGATCATTGAACTTCATTCGAATTTGGTTGTAGCCTGAGTAGGCGTCAAGGAAGGAGAGCTTCTCGCAACCTGCAGTGGATTCGATGATTTGATCGATCCTTGGTAGAGGGAAGTGGTCCTTCTTACAGTGCTTGTTGAGAGATGTGAAGTACATGCATATTTGCAGGATGTCTATGTCCTTTTTGGGGACGAGCATGGTGTTGGCCAGCCACTCGCTTTCTTTTATTTTGCTAATGAAGTTGGCATCGAGCAGTCCGTTGACTTTGATTCCAACAGCTTTGGCTCTTGGATCGGACAGTCGACGAATCGACTACTTAACTGGTTTCACATATGGAAACACATTGAGTGCATGCTCGGCGAATTCCCTGGGAACTCCTGGCATGTTCGCAGGACACCAGGCGAAAATTTCCTAGCTCTCACGGAGGAATTCGATGAGCACGCTTTCCTATGCGGAACTTAGGTCGCTAGCGATCAACGCCGTCTTGGGGCGTCCGTCGGGTGAACCTGCACCTTGTTTTTGTTGACTGTGGAATCGAACAACATGTCGGGTGCGTTTTGCCTGTTGACTGGGGGTGCCCCGTTGTTTGTCACCTCTCTGAGTCTCGTGAGTTCCTCCTTCATGCCTAACGACTGAGAGATTCTATTGAAGTCTCTTTCGCAGCTGTCTGACCTGGTGAAGTTTCCTTGGACGGTGATGGCGCCCCTATGTCCTGGCATCTTCAGTAGCAGGTACGCATAGTGTGGTATTGCCAAGAATCTTGCAAATGCCACGCGCCCGAGGATTCCGTGGTACTGTGATGGCCAATCCACCACTGCGAACTCTAGCCGCTCACGCCTGAAGTTTTCGAGATGGCCAAAGATGACGTCGAGCCATATCTTGCCCAGGGGGTATATTCCCTTCCCTGGGACTATGTCGTGGAACGTCGTGTCTGGCTGCTCCAGGCTTCATAGTGGGATCCACATTGCTGCGAGTGTGCTGGCAAACATCAGGTTGATGCTGCTACAACCTTCCATTATGAAACGGCTCATTTTCAATCCTCCGATTTGGGCCTCGAGCACCAGGGCAGCATGGCCTGAGCGAGGTATCTGGCGTGGGTGATCCGAACGATCGAACGTGATGCAGGACTCCGAGCCGCTGAGGTACTCAGGTATGGCTGGTGGAGAGGTCATGGCCAGGTTGACTTGGCGGGTGATCTTCTTCTACACCCTGTTGGTTGGGCGCCCCTTCTGGATCATCAGGGATCCTTTAGGCTGAGGGTACCTGTCTGCACCGTTTTTTGGTGCTGGTGCGATCAGCGGCTGCGACGGTCCACCGGGTTGTGGTGGACGAGCTCTGCGGGTGATGGCACCTTGAGCAGGTGTGGGTCCAAATCCAGGGTTCACGGTCTTTGATCATGTGGCTGGCCCTCATTTGGGTGAGGCCCTCACTGAGCTTCTGGACCTCTCGGTAGTCTTTGATCATGTGGCTGGCCTTCTTATTACCATCTTTCTTGTCGATGTAGAAGTGGATGGTGCAGGGACCAGACAGCTTGTCATATGCCGAAGGCTCGTCGTCATGGTTGCGATGTTACCACGTTTGCATGGGTCATCCGCCGGCATGGTGGTTGCTTCTACGGTATCCGCTATTGCGGTTGCCCTCATCGCGTCGATCGGCGTATCCAGCCGCAACCATGTCGACTCTGTCGCGATCGTTGTAGACGTGCGATCTTATTTTGATACTGCGTTTGTGCCTGCCGCCGTAGTTATCTTCGTCATCCGAGTGTGCTCGGTTGACGGAATCGTCTCTGTCTGCCCATCGGTTGGCGATGTCCATGAGGTGGTCAAGTGTCTTGGGATTGACGCGCCCGAGCTCCTCCTTGAAATCTGGGCGCCTGGCGCCGTCCTTGAAGGCGTCGATTGCTCTATCCTCAGAGATGTGCACGGCGGAGTTCTTTATGTGGGACCAGCGTAATATCTATGAGCAGATGGACTCGTTGGCCCGTTGGGTGCAGGTCCGCAGCTCTTCGATTGAGGCTATCCTTTGGCTGGTGCCCTTGAAGTTGCGGATGAAGCTGTACGCAGGTTCTTGATTGAGGTTGTCCTCTTGCTGGTGCCAGAGGATAGGCTGCTGAGCCAGACCCTGGCCGCACCTGTCAGCTGCAACTGAAGGCATTGTAAGGAGATGTTCTTGTTTCCGCCGTGGATCTTGATCAACGACAGATGATCGTCGATCCAAGCCTTTGGCTCCTGCGTGCCGTCGAACTTCGGATTGTCCGAAGGGAGCTTGAAATTTTCGGCATCCGCGTTTGCCAAACGGATCTGCTGAAGCATCTAGCTCCGCATAGCTCTTCGTCATTCCTCTTCCGACTTAGTTGATCATGTGTGTTTAGCACGTGAGTTGTCGATCTTGCGCTAGGTGAGATCGTTGCGAGCGTCGTAGTTGCTGCTGCAGCGCCGTGGGCTCCAGCGGCGCCAGGGCAGGTCGTGCTCCTCCTCTTCTTCAGATGAGGGTGTACGGTTTCGAGTGAATTTGGCTGCAACTTTTTTCTTCGGCTCCGCAGGAGTTTCGTCATGGAGCGCAGCTCCGACGAGTCCGAGGCCTGCTAGTGCAGACTTATGCATTGCGTTCTTCGGGTTGCCCGCCGGAGGCTGGTTGGGCACAAGATAGGTGGTGGCTGCCATGATTGCAGCCTATGGCATTTTCGGCATGATGTTGTTGTGCGAGTCCATCGTGATGAAGGACGTGTTGAGGGCCCTGGTGACTTCGAGCCGTGCGGCGGGGTCCATGCACTCCATGCGGGAGAAGTACTTGTTGGTGTTGTTTCCATGTGAAGTGGAGCCATCAGCGGCGGAGAGCGCAGCTCGCCGCGCGCTGGATTCCGCAGCTGCCTTCTGACGCTTTTCGATCTCCTCCATTAGCTTCACCTGCCTATTATGCTCATCGATTAGGAAGAGGTGGTAGGCCACGGCTTCGCGTGCTTGGCGCCAACCTTCCTTGTTGAGGTTTATCTGTTCATAGCCGCTATTGCCTTCTACGTTGGCTCTGTTAGGCGGATTTCCCCCGTTTGCTCTGTTCCGAGTTTGCGGGTTGGGAGGGGGATTAGGTGGTGGATTGGTACTCGAACCCAGCGGTGGGTCTGCTCTGTTGTTGATGACAGCTCATAGGTAGTGCTCGCGGAGTGGGTCGCTGCTGCCGCGACTTTCAGGTCCGAAACCGTAGGTTCCTTTATCCAAAGGGGGCCGCATAGATCGGAGTTGCAACAGCTGCTATCATCCGAATCGTCTATCAGCGTCGACGCGTGCAACACGCCGATGGGTGGGACCCACGAAGCGGGACTGATGGATGGTGGTGGCACCCACTCTGGGAGGCGGAGGGTGCCGGTCTGCCCCACCTGGAAGCAGAAGCTCCCGAACAGCATCTCGAGCACGTCGCCGACGGACTCGACATCCTTCAGGGTGGTCGGCGAGTGGGCGGTGAAGTCGAAGGCTCCGAAGAGGAGGTGACTCTTTGTTGCCGATGAGTCATAGATCGCTCCGGATGGAACCGTCACGATCACACGATCATCGTCCCCGCTTCCCATAGACGGCGCCAATTGACGAGGTTCGATCTCGTCAATGCCCATTGTTATGGACTTGAGTTTTGGAGAATATGGAGATGCTGGAAGTTGCGAATGGTTAACAGACAAGCAACACGGGGACACAAGATTTACCCAGGTTCAGGCCCCCAGAGGGAAAACCCTACTACTGCTTGTCTGCTCTAGATTACGGCGGAACCGGAGGTTACAGGGTGTGTAGATGCAATCTAGCGTGAGGCATGTATGAGGTGAGTTGAGAGATCCTTCTCGTTGTACCCTCTTAGCCTTTATATAAATAGTCCAGGTCTCGGGACAAGTCAAGTTGGTTACAAATTAGGGTTGATACCCATTGAAATTATATCTACAGCTAGACTTTTCCTCCAAGGAGTCGACACCGCCATGGGTTTGGGCCACCCGAAATTTTCATGGGCTGCGTGTCCTTGCATGGGGCCTTCCTTGGGCTGGACCAAGTATACTAATGTTGTGCACCCGTAGGATATATCCATGTCAAAAGGTAGCGGGGATGATTCCCCCTCTACCTGAGAAGTTCACGGATGCGCCGAATAATGAAGTGGTGGAGTCCGAATCCGAGCTTCCCCCAGTGCAGTCTCCTACCACGGAAGCCCCCGAGCCAAGCGAAGGGCAGACCCGGAAACGCTCCCGGAGTGAATCTTCGGATGGGGCGACACCACCGACACCAAGGGGTCCGTCCTTCCTCGATCAGCACGAGGAGGATGAGGGTGCGTCATCAACACCTTTTCATGTTGTGCCCATTCAGGAAGTGGCCCCGCAGCCACCGTCCAAGAAGAAGAAGGTGAAGGAGCCTCCTGTCTTTAGTTTGTCAGATATCCAATCGTAAGTCGTTCTGTTGGAGCCTTATTACCCTATTCATGTGCTAAGTATTAGCTTGTTATTGATCTGATAAGTGCTAGCTGTAATCCTTCGGTGGAGTCTCTTGATGGGGACACCGAAGAGGTGATCGTGGAATCGAAGCCGACGGCTTCGTTTCCCAAGGTGGTGGCCAACTCCGAGGACGATGACTCGAGCTCCGCGAGGCGAGAAGCTCATGCACTCGTGACTCAAAAGACAATATGAAAACCTTCGGAGTCCACTCAAGAAAACGTAAGTGTTGATTTTTCCTTGTCTGGGGGGGAGACCCCAAGACCTTTACTCATCAGGCTTGCTTGCTTCCTTGCAGCCCTTTGTCTGTAGTGCCAATCTTCTTATCCAGCAACATCTGTCACTGGAGGGTGAGCTCAAGCAGCTCCAAGGTGCGTAGCAGTCCTCTTGTTTATTATTTGAGTGCACCAAGTTTGTTTTTGTATTCACCCAATATTTCTTCATGGTATAGATGAGAACAATGCTGCTCTCCATAGGCTGAACGCTCTTGAAAAGAGCCTCGTCCAGGCAGAGAAGAAGGCAGAAAATGCTGCAGAGGCCATGGAGCGCCAGCAGAAGGAGGCCGAAGATCGTGAGTATTAGCTCGCAGCCGCTGCAGCCACTCGGGAGAGTGTCATGGCCGAGAAGCTCATGGCTGCTGCAAGGCTATTTGTGGTTAGCCACTTTGCCATTCTTTGAGTGTTCTATTTCTTGAGTACGTTTTCTCCTTTCTCAGTCGAGTATTCTTTTTGTTTTCTTGCCAGATGCTGCTGGCGTCGTGTTTGATCGTGGTGCGCTGGAGCACGAAGATCTCTTGGCCGATGTTCCTGTTGCAATCTAGGATCGCTGCTCCTCTGTAGTCGGCTCCCTTGAGAAGGCCAAGAAGGTGGTCATGCGCTTATACAAGGAGGTCACTCCTAACGGCATTGCCCTTGAGGACATCGACTCCCTTGCGGATGCTCTGTCAGGCGACGCTCCTGCAGAGTACAAGCGCAAGCAGAAGGGGGTTGGTGCTGCCATGGGGCTGGCCATGGCAATGGCGTCCAGAGAGGAGCTGAACCTAGACCAGGTCAGATCCAAGATGCCAATGGCAGCGGATGGCTCTGAGGTAGCTTTTGCCACCTTTGCCTCCCACTGCAAACATTTCGGTCCTAAGCTCATTGATCTCCTGGCCGACTACACGGCAGAGAAGAAGCGAGCAGCCAATAGTAGGCAATATGGCTCCAAAGCTACTCCAGGTGCTGGCGCTTAGGTCTCCTTGTATTGTAGCTAGTATAGCTTTCCTCCTTTTGTTGTCTTTTGCAACACCTTTTGAATGAACAAGTCTCAGTTTTCCACGAGGTGGCTTTATTTATGTATATGAATCTGTCTTTTAACTGTTGTCAAAAGTGTTTGTGATATTCATATTTGCCTGTTTTGCCCCTAGGGTCCTTCGGGTGAACCTCCGGTGATCACTCCTTCTGCGCCTGATTCTCGCCCCTTGTTGGGTGAGTCATCTCAGTTGCCCTTCCTACGTGATTGCGTTTGTAGTTTGGAGAAGGACATCCTCAGCATCCGCGGTCATGCGGATGTCTAGAAGTCGAAGGCCGAGTGAGCCATTGCCAGGGAAGAGTTCTTGCTTGGAGAATTTTGGCAGATGGGTGAACATCTTCAATGTGAGTCCTCGTGAACCGATGTCCTTTCGAGTACGCCTTGTTTTTATGGTGGCTTACCCAATGCTTTGTGTAGTCGTAAATCTTCTTCCGAATGAAGATAAGGAGCACGTCGCAATTCAGATGAATTGGCTAACATAGAAAGAATTGGCGGCCGGCGGCTTCTTCTGGATGGATCGTGATCGGGCGATCGTCCTTGCGACGGTCCAAGATCGTGTTCACCAAGTTCTTCAAGTGCTAAAGCAGTCTAGGTCGTCACTTGTGGCCGTTTGGGCCACCATGTTTCCTTTAGACGCTACACCTTCTAGCTTTTGGGGTCTTCTTGGGAAGTTTCGTGATGCAGGCCACGTCAAGGAGTTGGTGCGTCATCAATTGATTGCGGGTGTGAAGGCAGCCCTATCTCTTGTTCGACTGCATCATCATGATATCAATCTTGCGGAGATAGTGGATGGACCGCTTCCTCCTCCAGATGGAAATGTGTGGAATATGCACCCTCATTACGCAGTTGTGGCACAGTACGCTGAAGAGATTGTAGATTTATTTGAGGAGCGGACGAACGTTCTGCTGCAACATGGTTAAGTCATGTAAATAAAAATGATATAATGTAAAGTCTGACTTTTTCGAGTGGGCTTTGTGATGCCCTTTGTAAAGTTTGTATATGCTGGCACTTGGTGCGTTGTATGATTATGTAATGTGCATCTACCTTTTGTTAGCCTGACGTGGTCAGCTAGGCAGGTTGTATGCATTGTTGTCAGTCGACGAAGTCGTAGGGTGAGGCGCAGCCCCGAGCATGTTTAGCAATAAATAATGTAAGAAAAAAAAGATATTTTGGCCAAGGAACTTAGCTTTTATTCATTGTAAACGAGGAGATACATTGTTCGACTGAGTATCCTAGTTGGATAGCCTTATTGAAGTAAAGGATAACTAGGGGTAGAAGCGTTGCAGTCGTGCAATGTTCCAAGGGTTGGAGTACCCGAATCCTGATGCGATGTCCATGAGATGGTAGGTGCCACCTGGAATGAATTCAGTGACGATGTAGGGTCCTCCCCAGGGTGACTCGAGTTTCTTGTGCCCTTCTTGCTTGAGTTGTAGTACGAGGTCTCCTTCGATGAAGGACCTTGGGCGCAACCGGCGGCTGTGGTAGTTTCAGAGGCTCTGCTGGTAGACCGTTGAGCGAGATGCAGCAATGTCGCATGCCTCGTCGAGCATGTCAACTGTAGGGGTTCGTAGCATGGAAAACAAAAAATTTCTACCGCATGCACACAAACAATCCAAGATCTATCTACTAGATTGTAGCAACGAGTCGATAGAAGCACTCACCGTCGAAGATTCCAAAGCGGTTAACGAGAGCAGTTTCTCGTGGGTGATGTAATCGTACATTTGTCGATCTCAAGATCGCGTAGACGATCCTTCCGGCTGTTGGGGATATGCTATATGGGTATCCTCATAGCATGTCTCTTATCCGACTAACCCGGGTGGCCCATAGTCGGTAATGGCCTATGGCCTGCTGGGCGGCCCAGTTAGGTGGATCCAGAAGGGAGGCCCATGCTGGATAAAGGAAGGCTACGGTGGAGTCACCAGCGTACCCGGAGCCTTGGAGTACAAGATAAACAAGACTAGTGATAGACGGTGTAGGACTCTGTAACCTGTCCGGCTAGGACTTTTCCCTGTAACCCTAGGATCTGACGACTATATAAGTCGGACCTATGGGAGCCTTTAGGGCATAACTTCAGACGATAACTTAGACTTTCTAGTCACCTCGCACAGCGAACCTAATCTCTGTAACTCGGCGTATTTCCATTATAGTGATTTATAGCAGGAGTAGGATTGCGCCACCGTTGTGGGATCTGAAACTGGGTAATCTGTGTTACCTCGTATCCGTCAACCGTCCTCCTTACCCCACGTCTCTAAACACGCACTGTGAGGACCCCTCTATAGTGTACTCGTCGGCAATACCACGATAGTTGGCGCCCACCGTGGGGCAAGAGACGCTTACAGCAAGGATCCGGGCGGGATCCCTCACTGTCTTTATCGACGGCCAGATCTATAACATCTTTGGAGACGACGGAATCTTCATCGGCAAAACAGTGGCGTTCATGCTTGGTTTTTCCTTGCCGAAAGGCTGATGGAGCTAGGAGTCTTACGTCGTACGAAATTGACGTCACAAGTGCAGTAGATCGGATCAGGATTGTCGGTCGGCCAAGGAGGCACGTCGATCTTTGTTATCGCATGGCCGATTAGCTAACCACTTCTGATTATGATCGGTATCTGCCTCGGTGGTGTTTCTTCCGTGCACAAAAATCAACTAGAAGCGCCCTCGCGATGTCTTACAAGTTGTCGCATTTGGATTATTTCGGTGTCAGATTGGTTCAGATGGTAGGTGCTCCCGTACAGCAGGATGGCCGTCATGGTGAAGGAGCAAACACTAAGCGACATGAAGTCTGATTTGTTTTTGTCAAACACATGAAGACCAGATCACTGCATGCAGACCTAGACAACTTTTGTCAAGGACACATCAGTAGACCAATCAAGCCTCGTGGAATAGAATCGATTGGGCAAGCTTGTCCTGGATGATGCCGCAAGCAATATTGCCTTGTCGGATTCATCTCCGATTTTTCAAACGACAGATGCAAGCGACTATGCTACATATACGGTATCAGCCCAGCTTTTTCTGCGTAACGACCTTACGGCCAGCTACATCTCGGACGGATTCATCTTCGCCGTGAACAACATCGACTCCGCTTAAACATCTAAGTCTTTATTTTTATTTATTATTTTAATTATTTATGATCAGGAGATTAAGATTGATTTACTCATATTCTGAGTCTTTTACCGCTTTCGTTTTGATCATACCTTTTTCCACGATTTGCCTTGCGCTCGTGAGTATAAACTTTTTACTGGCTTTGCCGTTTGAAGGCCCCAGTACCATACAAAAAACCCGCCTTCGGGCATTAGCTTAAGTTTTCTGGATACACGTTTTCTGTTGTTTTTATGTGGATTTCGGAGTAGTGACTTCTCGGCACTCAAATCCGGCGTTTTGGCCTGGGGTTCTGGACGGTGCCATTAGGCATCATCACCCAAGGACATGGTTCTGTGCTGCGAGTCTTCCGTCTCACGAAAGGTCAAGCATAAAAACCAGAATAATGGATAAGCCAGCACTTGCTTAAACAAAATTTTACATAAAATGTTCATATTAGTTGAGTTTTTTCCTCCTAAACAGTTTTATGTCGTTCAACTGCTGCATTTTTTCAGCTTTAAAGCATTTGTTCAAAGGCAATATTTGTTCGGCCTTACATTTGTTTGTTGGACACGATTAAAGGAACAATTTAATACATTTGTATTTTATGTTTATGTTAAGGTACGTAACGCTTGGACATTAACGCGTTCCTTCGATTAAGATGTTTTGAGCCGGATTTTCACTAGGCTTGACACCTCGGAGGATGCAATTGCAATTTTTGACCAAGACTTGAGCCACCTTTGAGGATGTCGGATCGATGCTCGGGGGATTGATATCTCTAGCTTAGGAGTTTTGTCCCTCTTTGAGCATCAAGTCGGAACAAACCTCGGGGGCTACAGTACGATGATCTCCAAGACATGGTTTAGTTCTCTTTGAGCATCAAGCCGGAGAATTCATGTGAATTTTACCTTCACGCTCGGGGGCTACACCGATGCTGGATTTTTTGTGAAGTTCTCTCTGGAGCACCAAGCCGAAGTAATTCCGACTTGACGCTCGGGGGCTACACTATTTGCATTTTTACTAAAGCTACTCTGAGAGCACCAAGACGAATTTGTTTTGAAACTCCGACTTAGCACCCGAGGGCTACAACCGTTTGATGTACAATTATACATGTTCTTTTGAGCATCAAGCCGCCTTCGACGAAGCCGACTCAATACTCGGGGGCTACATATGGTTATGTCAAGGAAACTTTTCAAGACGGTGAAAAATCCGGCTAGCAAAACCCGGAGGCTCGCATCAGCTTTGCCTTCACGGAAGTTTCCTGGGTTACACGGTTCGATGGCATGAACGTCCATGACTTGAGAGGCTCTAAGACCTTAATTCGGCAAGCTCTTATGTATGTGACTTTGCTGGCTCTAAGTCGGCAGTTTGGCACCATTTACGACCGTGGCCCAGTAGCCGTGATTTTTTCCGGCTTACATATCGTCCTGCATGGATGATGATAATGAAGACGTTCCTAGAGCTTGGAAGAATCACTAACGATTCGTTAGAGATTTCTCTTCCTTGGACTCGTTCGTAGAAGCATACAAGCAACTCTCTGGCAAGGCTTAGTCGGATGAGAATATGATATGGGAGCTCTCCAAGATTCTTCACGAAGCACGCCTACAAATTGAAGACGACGTGATACTTACGCTCAAATCTAGGCGGAGGAACGCGAGGATCTTGAAGAACTCCGGGGGCTACTGTTGTGGATATACCAAATGGGTATACCTACGGCATAGTCTCATACCGGCAAGCCCGGGTGGCCCACAGTTGGTGGTTAGGCCTATGACATAACCGAGCGGCCAAGTTGCTGATAGACAAGACGGAGGTCCAGCAGGAATAAAGGAAGGCGACGAGCCACCGCCTTAGATGGAAGCCGGAGCCTTGGAGGACAAGAAGACTAGTTAGTGTTTGTAGCATCCCAATTGTCTAACAATTGCAATGCTACTAGCCTAGTCTATATAATGGCTACTTCATATATATATTTGTTGCATCATAATTATATCATGCTCATGTCATCATGCCACCTTGTATTTGAGCATCATATAAAACCCTTTTGATTTGGTTCTTCTCTCATATGCATTGTAAATTGTATTTGCCTCTTGATATTGTATTTGGTTCTTGATATATTGTTTAAATGCCCAAGTTGAGTTGGGGGCATATCTTTTGTCAACTCCACCACCTTTCTTGTCATCACCCCTCATTCCACCATTCCACCATATATGAGCATTGCATCTTATTTGGTTTTACCTCTAGCTCATATGTGTTGGTGTGGATCCAATTCTATCTCCACATGCTCTCATATATGCACCATATTGTTTCCACATTATTGGTTTATGAGAGCCACATGGCCACCTTTGCATGCCTTGTGAGTGGAACCTTTTCCTAGCTTCCATATGGGTTGCTTTGGGGTTACTATCATGTTGGGATATTTTTGGGCTTAATAAATACCTAGTGGCACCTACACACTAGCAAGTCCCATTTCTATTCAAATATGGTCATCTCCATCTACTCCACATGGGGCATCCTTTTAATTTTTTTGCTTGGCTTTTATTCCAACTTTGGGAATGCATAATAATAAAGCCATGTTAATATTATTGTTCTCACTAGAATACACATGGCAATAAATATTTTGCATGGGCCATGCAAGTACCACCACAATTAAGTCTTTTTTGGATTTTTTATTTGAATTCTTGAGTGGTTCATCTCTCATCTCTCTCTCTATTCATCATCTTCCCCTCCCTTTTTCACCTCATTTATGCTTGATCAAGTGGATCTTTTCTAAAACCCAAACCCCACACTTTTCCACCATTCTTGCTTGATCTAGTTTGGAGCATGCAAGCTTCTAAAACCCTAAGCCATCACCCTCCCTCTCTTATCCTCTATCTAAGATCCTCCCTAATCACCTACCCCATCATCACCTTACCCCCTCTCTCCTAAACCCTAAACCGAGCCTCCCTAGCTCACACCCTCTCTCTCGGCCTCTCTCTTCTCTCTACCTAGCTGGCCCCACCTGGCCACCCTGTACCCACCTAGCTACCACTAGACCAAACCCTAACCGAGCCTAGCTCACCCGAGCCCGAGCCTCTAACCCTAGCCGAGCCTCACCTCCCTCATTTCTCTTCCTCTCTCCCTGGGCCACCGTGCAGTCTCACCCCCGCCTTGTCCTGCCATGGACCAGCCCCAGCCAGCTCGACCACGTGACCGTGGAGGAGAAGAAAAGGTGGCACCGAGCCACCTTTATCTACCCACCCCTGCCACGGCTCCTCCTCCCTCCCTCCTTTTTCCTCCTCCCACACGGCTTCCCCTGCATCGCCAGATTCCCCCCGAGCCTCCCCTCTCATTTCCCTTCTTCCTCTCCGACCACCAGCAACCGACGCCGCCCGCCGCCAGCACATCGTCGCCTCATCGATCCAGCCGTCAAGCACGTCGTGGAGGTGGCCTGGGCGACCGAGAGGGATCCTCTGCTTCGCCCCGTACCCGCCAGAGAGAAGGAGGAGCCCCAGAACCGCCGGTTCTGCCGACACCGACGCCAAACCCTAGATCCGGGTGCGCTAGCTCCGTCGACGATCGGCTGCTCCTCAGCCCGAACCACCTACACCGACCGCCCCACGGTGAGCCCCTGAGCCCCCCAGACATCCTCTCCCTCTCCGCCGCATGCTGACCTCGCCGCTCTTTTTACCGAACACGCTGCGTGCGCCGGCGGCGCTGTCGTCTGCTCGTCGTTGCGCCTCGCAGACGGCTTAACCAGCCGCCATCCGCCCCTCTGTCACCCTCCCTACCCCTACCGCACCGGCTCCACGCCTCAGCGCGGGCACCCCGCGTCACGGGTTCGAGTTCTCGCACCGCGCTCGTCTGCTGCCGCGCACCGATCGCTCGACAGAGAGGGACAGAGAAGATCCACAGTGGCAGCGACTTTTTTGCACAAACCCCCCTCCCTTTTCTTTTCCTCAACCCGCGGTCCCTCCAGCCCTACCTGTCAGCCGTGGTTTAACTTTTGCAGAAAAGCACCTAGGTTCCAGAAAACCTCAACCCGCACTCCCTCACAGCGCCACGTGGTCAGTTCTCCACCTCTCTCTGTCAAGTGGGCCTGCGAGCCAGTGGGTCCCATCTGTCAGTGTCACGGGCTGGGCACTTCCGCGGTGAAAAACCTCTCTGCGCGCTGTGTCGCCCAGTCAGCAGCTGGCCCACCTGTCGGTGGCTCTGGCTCACACTGGACTGGGTGACAAAAGTATTTCTGTCTGTCTGTTTGAATTTAAACCTTTTCAAATTAATTTTAAATTCAAATTTTAAATCTGTTTTCAAATAACTTTTAAAATATAATTCCAAATAATACAAATAATATATGTTTTGAAATCAGAAAAATGTGAGGATTTCAAATATGCCCTTCAAAATATATTTTGAACACTTTATTTTCCAAGTTGATTAAAATTACATAAAATGCCCTTTTTCCTTAATTAATTAATAACTTTTGTTTTATAACTCCAAATTTAACAAATAATATGTCTAAAATGATTAGCTCGACGAGACCTTTCTGTTTATGCATTCCATTATCTGTTTTGCAGAATGCATCATATAAATATAATGTGTACAGCAACTAATATGAGGTTAAGATGTGGCCAAAACTCAATAAAATGATTTATTCTTGTATTCCACACCTCACCCATGCCATGCTACTTTATTGCCATGCAAATTGTGCATCATTCATCATGGCATGATTGTTTGCTTGTCGCATTTATTCATATGCTTGTGCACTTTATTTATGTTGGCCCTTGTTTGTTTGGTTCTTCTTCGAATAGACGCTGAGCAGGGAATATACCAAGAGAACCAGGAGCACTACCCAGATCCTTCTCTCGCTTCAACTGAGCTGCCAGGCAAGCACTACCACATGCTTGCATACATATAGTACCTATTGCCTCTATCTTATTCTTGCATCATTGAGTCGCGATTGCATTAATCTGAATCCCAAGTATTGCATAGCCTTTACTTTTAAACCCCACCGAAGCTTGTTCCTCCGTCCCATGAGCCATTACTACAGGAGTTGTTTGAGCCATGCGAGTCGTAGAACAGCATGTGTAGGGTATGTGAGTGTCTGTTGGATAACGAGGTACCTAAACAACTTCACCTGAGTAGTAATGGGATAACTAATGAAAGTGGCATCGGTGAGCAATATCTGCTATTTGTTTTTTCATGCTCACTTGTGTCCCGTAGGACCCCGAGTACTTGATTCCTGTTCCTTGAATATTCGCGCTATCCACATCCGGGAGGCTTATGAACCCCCTTGAGCCAGAGCTTGATTCATTCTTATTTCTTGGGGCCACAAACTAGTTTGAGGTTTTATTTACTATTCTGTACTTATGCCATGCTTTACTGCTTTATTTAAATTGTGCGAGGTACTGCACCTGTACTGTTTAGGGAAGCGGAGTGTTTTCGCGGTATTGACAAGCCCAGTCACATTTTCGGGTTCCCAATCGTTTACAGCCATTGACGCAAACCTTGAGTCCGTCTCGGAGTCGGCCAACTTCGTCGCGGGTAGCTTAATGGGGTGGCCCCCTGAAATATTTCTGAATCCTGTGATCGCTTTGTCGTGACTGCCTCGTTGGTTTTGATTTGGTTTTTCCGAGGTTGATCGAGTGTGTGTTGCTATTTGTGCACCCCTACAGGGTAAAACTTTCTGAAAGCCGTGTCCGTGGTTATGGACGACTTGGAGCACAGTTTCTCGATCATAGACAAGTATAACTAAAGTACCGCTCTTAATTTGACTAAGTAACTGACTAGTAAATAGTGCAACACTCATGAAATGGTTAATAAAACTGCCAACGGATGGGGGGTTGTTCGTCCGCTTCCTCGTCGGTAAGCGAGGAGGAGGATGGATCTGTTAAGATTACCATTATAACTGTTGTTATTAATTCACGGACATCCGTCTATCTTTGGTTAGGCGGATGGTTAGCGAGTATCTATAGAATTGTTAGGGTTTATCTTTTGCTGCAATTGCGTCACCCCAGGTTGTGTCCCCTTTAGAGGCATAAAGACTTGCTGAGTACCCCTAGGGTCTCACATGATAAATTGTTTGATCCAGATGAACAGGTAAGCTCGCAAGATGGATACTGGGTGGAGGAGACGGACGATGCGGGCAACGATCATTCGGTGTAGAGATTCCGGGAACGGGGATCCGTGAGATCTGTGGGCGGGATGTGTTTATTTATGGGGCATCTTATGCCGATTTGCTTCTTATCCGTACTCGGATTTTGTCTTCCGCTTCCGCCTGATACTCTGATGTTTGATGTATGAGGAGATATCCTAAACTATTATATCTATCTAGGATATTTGGATCTTGCCGTATGGCGTTGCTATATTTCCTTTCTTTTTAGATGGAATGACTCTGAGAACCATTGTATGGTGGCTTGCATACATACTCATTTGTGTATGTAGTTGATCCCTTCGCCTGCCGATTACGCCGCCCGTTCTTGTCCCGATGTTTGGAAATGGTTAGGACGGCCGAAAGGTCTACCTGTGAGTGGCATTTGGGCCCCACCATACTATTTTAACCATTTCCGCTCATCCAGGCTTGTAACTAGGAGCGTAATTCACCGAGGTAGTTACAATTGGTATCAGAGCCATCCCGCCCTTCAGGGTCTCAGCCAAATGGCCGTTGTCAGTCTAGCAAATATTTTTGGTAGTTATGTATACTAGGGAAATAGAAAACGTGAGAGTAGGACTACTTCCACTTTTCTTCTTACCCACCCACCCTTTTCTGGTAAGGAAGTGTAACGTTTTCAATCCTCTTCTCGAAATTTAAACTAGGATTCACGTGTTCTGGGTTTCCGTAGTACCATAGGTGTGTGTGTGTGTGTGTGTGTGTGTGAATTCCTTGTCTATCTGTTGCATTTTTTTGTTATCACAATCTGCCTTTGGTTATCAACTGTTGGTACATTCCATACTGACAGGCTTTTGAAAACCGGCGCGATCTATCTGACTCCTTGTTAACCGGTGCCATCTTCTTAAGGGTGTCCTTCCTTCTAGCAACTCCACATTCTGTGCAAGCATCTGTTGCTAATCTCTATCTGCTAAGTGTTTTTGCGCATCTATTGGTATTTTAATGCCGAAAAATGCGGAATTTTTTTTCTTTGATACATCTGTGGTTCCACACTCCTTTCCAGTCGTAGGTGAAACATTATCTATCTCCCTTTTATCAGCATGTCCATGCTAACTCATTCTTTTGTCACCGGCGCTTAATCCTGGAGTTTCTTTTCATCTCCAATTCTCTTGGGCTAATTACATAACATGTGTCGATCCGACGCTGGTGATTGTAATTTGGTTCTCGGCATAGCTATATGACACTTATCATGAGTGGAGTACGGTCAATGCTATCGACTCTATCCTCCAAATGGTGACGGTTATCTCTTGTGATTTTGAGTACACCGTGACCATATCTATGCATATTCAAGCATCTTTGGCAATCCGGAGTTTCTCAAGGCACTATGGCGGTCGATCATCTGTCCATCATGCTGCACATCTTTTTGGAACTCCATATCTGCAAAATTCTCTTTCAGACGAGGGAATTGCATCTTTTCGTCTCTGGTAGCTTTGCTTGAGGTATGAGCTATCATCGTTTCTTTATCCAAGATCTCTTTATCTTTGTAACCGGTGATCCGATCGACAATGTGAACCAGGTGGCATTTCCTGTTCTCTTCCGAAGAACCAGATAATCTATTCTGCCAGTGCATCTCTTTCAACACGAACCCGTGCTCCTAATATTGATCTTTCTAAGAGCGTTGAGCTCAGAGAGTGTTTCGAGCATTTGTTCGTTTCTCCCGCCTCTTGAACTTGATATTCTGGGAATATCTTGTTAATCCATGGTGGTATATGTTGATAATATGCTTGCCTATTCGATATCAATGGAAGAACATGGAAGATCATCTGTGTCTCTTTCTCTCAAGCTTCGTGAACACCGCCTGTGTGCAAAGTTCTCAAAGTGTGAATTCTGGCTTCTTGAAGTCACCTATCTCGACCACGTCCTTCTGCTAAATACATTGCTTCAATTCTGGAATTAGCAAGTCCATTGTTAATTCCATCCTCCATCTTCAACCAATCCGGAGTTGTTCCTTGTTGGCAAGTTATCATCGTCGTTCCACTAAAGATTTTTCCTCAAGACTACAAAATCTTTCTCAATCATTTCTAGAAGAACATGGAGTTCTTTCACCTCAATCTTGTCAAGTAATCTTTGAAACCCTCTTGTTCTATCGTCTATGCTCAATCCACCGGAGGCCATGAAGACTTTTCAGATCTTTCGTAATCCTTATGTGCAAGTGGTGCTATCTTTTTCTTTATCTGTGGAATCTTGCAGTTGTCTCCGTGATCTTCCTTCATATCTTTCTGGTGGCTTGGTACTTCAGACATGACGACAACATCATCACCCTTATCTATCTTGGATCCGGTGAATCGTTTGCATCTATCTTTGTTTTCTAACGGAGTTCCATGAGCTCTTCTTATCAATACCT
Organism: Avena atlantica; assembly: GCA_910589765.1. Taxonomy (NCBI): domain Eukaryota; kingdom Viridiplantae; phylum Streptophyta; class Magnoliopsida; order Poales; family Poaceae; genus Avena; species Avena atlantica. The sequence goes on from OU342736.1 coordinate 307,759,705, forward strand.
TCAGTCTGTTTCGGTAGTTGGGTTGCATGGTTTTCTTATTCATGTACGGAGTAATGCTTTGAGTGCGGGATGGAGTAGCTACCATACCACTACTCTTATCATTCGCTCTTGTACATTGAATTGGTGAATTAATGTGATTTCACTCATTCCACGGAAGTTAGAAGTGGCCTTTATCCCTTGATACTTTTACTTCCGTCCTTGTTTTTCCGGAGTGCTCTCTCGAAGAAAGTAATCAATAATCTCTTGTTGGTGGTCTGTCTATTCTAGGTGGAGAAAAATCATCAATTATCTGGTGGGAACAAACGCAAACTCTTTTCTATCCTCGTCTTTCTACCGGTGCTCGACATCCCCAAACAAGATGAAAGGAAACTATCTCTCTCTTTGTTTCATCAATTCTTTTCGGTGGTAAAGCCAATTATGGTTGAGGCCATCAGCCGCAAATATATTGCGTTAGCCTCAAGGCTAAAGAAAGCAATAAGTATCTCTACAATAAACTCCAGATCCTCCATATTCTTTGCTTCTCGGAATTCCACCATGATCTGGCTTCACATCCGTCTCTAGAAGTTATATCCACGAACCTCAATTGCGTGATCCTTTGGTCTTACCGGCGCAAGAAGAATCTAATCCGACGATGTCTAGCTAAATCTTTCTGTTGATATCAAGGGACTCTATTGTTTGAAGGCAATATTGTTTCCGAACTTCATTTCTCAAATCCGAGAGAAGATACGATGCTATTCTCACAGTGGTTCAAACCTCTCCAACCTAGCTCTTTCTTCCGGCGAGACAAAGATTCATCCTCTCTAGTATCCGTAAATCTTTAATCTTAACGGTGTCTTTCCTTATCCATGATACATCATCTTGTCCTTTCTTTCACAAGTGGTTCTATTCTTTTATCATGTTTCTTGACAAAACCAGAGCTATGTCCATCCTATCCTTCTTGTCTCACGACAATCCTTCAACTTTTCTAACCGTCGTTTCTCAAGAAAAACGCAAGACTCGCAACAAGTCTAGCAAGTTTTACAAGGTGTAGTGGTCGCACCATTCCGTTCTTCATCATCTTGGGAACATGAGGGTCACCTTCGTTCCGAACACCCGCCTTTCCTTGTGTTGTTTTCTTTTTCCTAGGAATCTCGGGGCGAGATTCTTGTTTAGTGGGGGAGAGTTGTAGCATCCCAATTGTCTAACAATTGCAATGCTACTAGCCTAGTATATATAATGGCTACTTCATATATATATTTGTTGCATCATAATTATATCATGATGATGTCATCATGCCACCTTGCATTTGAGCATCATATAAAACCCTTTTGATTTGGTTCTTCTCTCATATGCATTGTAAATTGTATTTGCCTCTTGACATTGTATTTGGTTCTTGATATATTGTTTAAATGCCCAAGTTGAGTTGGGGGCATATCTTTTGTCAACTCCACCACCTTTCTTGTCATCACCCCTCATTCCACCATTCCACCATATATGAGCATTGCATCTTATTTGGTTTTACCTCTAGCTCATATGTGTTGGTGTGGATCCAATTCTATCTCCACATGCTCTCATATATGCACCATATTGTTTCCACATTATTGGTTTATGAGAGCCACATGGCCACCTTTGCATGCCTTGTGAGTGGAACCTTTTCCTAGCTTCCATATGGGTTGCTTTGGGGTTACTATCATGTTGGGATATTTTTGGGATTAATAAATACCTAGTGGCACCTACACACTAGCAAGTCCCATTTCTATTCAAATATGGTCATCTCCATCTACTCCACATGGGGCATCCTTTTAATTTTTTTGCTTGGCTTTTATTCCAACTTTGGGAATGCATAATAGTAAAGCCATGTTAATATTATTGTTCTCACAAGAATACACATGGAAATAAATATTTTGCATGGGCCATGCAAGTACCACAACAATTAAGTCTTTTTTGGATTTTTTATTTGAATTCTTGAGTGGTTCATCTCTCATCTCTCTCTCTATTCCTCATCTTCCCCTCCCTTTTTCACCTCCTTTATGCTTGATCAAGTGGATCTTTTCTAAAACCCAAACCCCACACTTTTCCACCATTCTTGCTTGATCTAGTTCGGAGCATGCAAGCTTCTAAAACCCTAAGCCATGACCCTCCCTCTCTTATTCTCTATCTAAGATCCTCCCTAATCACCTACCCCATCATCACCTTACCCCCTCTCTCCTAAACCCTAAACCGAGCCTCCCTAGCTCACACCCTCTCTCTCGGCCTCTCTCTTCTCTCTACCTAGCTGGCCCCACCTGGCCACCCTGTACCCACCTAGCTACCACCAGACCAAACCCTAACCGAGCCTAGCTCACCTGAGCCCGAGCCTCTAACCCTAGCCTCACCTCACCTCCCTCATTTCTCTCCCTCTCTCCCTGCATGCTAGCCCCCACCCCGTGCTTCCTCTCTCCCTGGGCCACTGTGCAGTCTCACCCCCGCCTTGTCCTGCCCTGGACCAGCCCCAGCCATCTCGACCACGTGACCATGGAGGAGAAGAAAAGGTGGAACCGAGACACCTTTATCTACCCACCCCTGCCACGGCTCCTCCTCCCTCCCTCCTTTTTCCTCCTCCCACACGGCTTCCCCTGCATCGCCAGATTCCCCCCGAGCCTCCCCTCTCATTTCCCTTCTTCCTCTCCGACCACCAGCAACCGACGCCGCCCGCCGCCAGCACATCGTCGCCTCGTCGATTCAGCCGTCAAGCACGTCGTGGAGGTGGCCTGGGCGACCGAGAGGGATCCTCTGCTTCGCCCCGTACCCGCCAGAGAGAAGGAGGAGCCCCAGAACCGCCGGTTCTGCCGACACCGACGCCAAACCCTAGATCCGGGTGCGCCAGCTCCGTCGACGATCGGCTGCTCCTCAGCCCGAACCACCTACACCGACCGCCCCACGGTGAGCCCCTGAGCCCCCCAGACATCCTCTCCCTCTCCGCCGCATGCTGACCTCGCCGCTCTTTTTACCGAACACGCTGCATGCGCCGGCAGCGCTGTCGTATGCTCGCCGTTGCGCCTCGCAGACGGCTTAACCAGCCGCCATCTGCCCCTCTGTCACCCTCCCTACCCCTACCGCACCGGCTCCATGCCTCAGCGCGGGCACCCCGCGTCACGGGTTCGAGTTCTCGCACCGTGCTCGTCTGCTTCCGCGCACCGATCACTCGACAGAGAGGGACAGAGAAGATCCACAGTGGCAGCGGCTTTTTTTGCACAAACCCCCCTCCCTTTTCTTTTCCTCAACCCGCGGTCCCTCCAGCCCTACCTGTCAGCCGTGGTTTAACTTTTGCATAAAAGCACCTAGGTTCCAGAAAACCTCAACCCGCACTCCCTCACAGCGCCACGTGGTCAGTTCTCCACCTCTCTCTGTCAAGTGGGCCTGCGAGCCAGCGGGTCCCATCTGTCAGTGTCACGGGCTGGGCACTTCCGTGGTGAAAAACCTCTCTGCGCGCTGTGTCGCCCAGTCAGCAGCTGGCCCACCTGTCGGTGGCTCTGGATCACACTGGACTGGGTGACAAAAGTATTTCTGTCTGTCTGTTTGAATTTAAACCTTTTCAAATTAATTTTAAATTCAAATTTTAAATCTGTTTTCAAATAACTTTTAAAATATAATTCCAAATAATACAAATAATATATGTTTTGAAATCAGAAAAATGTGAGGATTTCAAATATTCCCTTCAAAATATATTTTGAACACTTTATTTTCCAAGTTGATTAAAATTACATAAAATGCCCTTTTTCCTTAATTAATTAATAACTTTTGTTTTATAACTCCAAATTTAACAAATAATATGTCTAAAATGATTAGCTTGACGAGACCTTTATGTTTATGCATTCCATTATCTGTTTTGCAGCATGCATCATATAAATATAATGTGTACAGCAACTAATATGAGGTTAAGATGTGGCCAAAACTCAATAAAATGATTTATTCTTGTATTCCACACCTCACCCATGCCATGCTACTTTATTGCCATGCAAATTGTGCATCATTCATCATGGCATGATTGTTTGCTTGTCGCATTTATTCATATGCTTGTGCACTTTATTTATGTTGGCCCTTGTTTGTTTGGTTCTTCTTCGAATAGACGCTGAGCAGGGAATATACCAAGAGAACCAGGAGCACTACCCAGATCCTTCTCTCGCTTAAACTGAGCTGCCAGGCAAGCACTACCACATGCTTGCATACATATAGTACCTATTGCCTCTATCTTATTCTTGCATCATTGAGTCGCGATTGCATTAATCTGAATCCCAAGTATTGCATAGCCTTTACTTTTAAACCGCACCGAAGCTTGTTCCTCCGTCCCATGAGCCATTACTACAGGAGTTGTTTGAGCCATGCGAGTCTTAGAACAGCATGTGTAGGGTATGTGAGTGTCTGTTGGATAACGAGGTACCTAAACAACTTCACCTGAGTAGTAATGGGATAACTAATGAAAGTGGCATCGGTGAGAAATATCTGCTATTTGGTTTTTCATGCTCACTTGTGTCCCATAGGACCCCGAGTACTTGATTCCTGTTCCTTGAATATTCGCGCTATCCACATCCGGGAGGCTTATGAACCCCCCTGAGCCAGAGCTTGATTCATTCTTATTTCTCGGGGCCACAAACTAGTTTGAGGTTTTATTTACTATCCTATACTTATGCCATGCTTTACTGCTTTATTTAAATTGTGCGAGGTACTGCACCTGTACTATTTAGTGAAGCGGAGTGTTTTCGTGGTATCGACAAGCCCAGTCACATTTTCGGGTTCCCAGTCGTTTACAGCCATTGACGCAAACCTTGAGTCCGTCTCGGAGTCGGCCAACTTCGTCGCGGGTAGCTTAATGGGGTGGCCCCCTGAAATATTTCTGAATCCTGTGATCGCTTTGTCGTGACTGCCTCGTTGGTTTTGATTTGGTTTTTCCGAGGTTGATCGAGTGTGTGTTGCTATTTGTGCACCCCTGCAGGGTAAAACTTTCTGAAAGCCGTGTCCGCGGTTATGGACGACTTGGAGCACAGTTTCTCGATCATAGACAAGTATAACTAAAGTACCGCTCTTAATTTGACTAAGTAACTGACTAGTACATAGTGCAACACTCATCGAATGGTTAATAAAACTGCCAACGGATGGGGGGTTGTTCGTCCGTTCCTCGTCGGTAAGCGAGGAGGAGGATGGATCTGTTAAGATTACCATTATAATTGTTGTTATTAATTCACGGACATCCGTCTATCTTTGGTTAGGCGGATGGTTAGCGAGTATCTATAGAATTGTTAGGGTTTATCTTTTGCTGCAATTGCGTCACCCCAGGTTGTGTCCCCTTTAGAGGTATAAAGACTTGCTGAGTACCCCTAGGGTCTCACACGATAAATTGTTTGATCCAGATGAACAGGTAAGCTCGCAAGATGGATAATGGGTGGAGGAGACGGACGATGCGGGCAACGATCATTCGGTGTAGAGATTCTGGGAACGGGGATCCGTGAGATCTCTGGGCGGGATGTGTTTATTTATGGGGCATCTTATGCCGATTTGCTTCTTATCCGTACTCGGATTTTGTCTTCCGCTTCCGCCTGATACTCTGATGTTTGATGTATGAGGAGATATCCTAAACTATTATATCTATCTAGGATGGTTGGATCTTGCCGTATGGCGTTGCTATATTTCCTTTCTTTTTAGATGGAATGACTCTGAGAACCATTGTATGGTGGCTTGCATACATACTCATTTGTGTATGTAGTTGATCCCTTCGCCTGCCGATTACGCCGCCCGTTCTTGTCCCGATGTTTGGAAATGGTTAGGACGGCCGAAAGGTCTACCTGTGAGTGGCATTTGGGCCCCACCGTACTATTTTAACCATTTCCGCTCATCCAGGCTTGTAACTAGGAGCGTAATTCACCGAGGTAGTTACAGTGTTAGTCTAGGACTCTGTAACCGTATCCGGCTGAGACTCTCCATGTAACCATAGGTCCTGGCGCTCTTATAAGCCGGCCTACGGGAGCCTTTAGGGCACAAGCTAAACAAAAGACAAGTGCATAGCACTACTCGCACATAGCGAACCCCCCAATCATGTAACTCGGCGTATTGCCATTATAGTGATTTATAGCAGGAGTAGGATCTCGCCACCGTCGTGAGATCTAAACCTGGGTAAACTGTGTCACGCCGACCCGGACGCTCTCCGTCTACCCCCACGTCTCTAAACTCGCTGTTGGGATACCCCTATGGCGTACGTGTCGACAAAACCACGACACCGGCGCTGCGTTCCGGCAGCGCTTCCGCAGTCGGTCACATGTTCGGTACTCGATGACGACCTTCCTCTCCCTTGTTCCAGCAGGCAGCGGAGGTGTAGTTCTCCCCACGTGATTTCGGCAGCACAACGGCGTGGTGTCGGAAGTAGAGGGAAGATCCCGCAGGGCTTCGCCTAAGCCGGAAACGAGTTATGGTGGATTAGGGTTTCCCAGCAATCTAGGGTTTAGAAATCCGGGAGGATGAGGAGGTGTCGGAGGCGGCTAGGGCGGCGGCAACGGACTGGCGGCGGCGCTGGCGGCGGTGCGGCGGCGGGTCGGCGGTGGCGAGGCTCGTGGAGAGGGGCTAAGGCTTGTGTTGTGTTGGGGCAACCCTCCCCCTCTATTTATGAGAGGGGGGCAGCCTTGGGAGGGGTGGGTTTGAATCCAAACCCAAACCCAAGTTGGATTGGGAGAAGAACTTGTTTCTTCTCCCACTAGGAAACCATTGTTCCAGTTTGACTTTTAAAACTTCCCGTTTGACTTTCAGTTTAGAGCTTTATTTCTCTATTGGATTTGCCAAAACCAAGTGACCTTGGATATGATCCAATCATTCCACATACCCATGACACATTCATGGATCATTCTCCTTCCGGACCGGTGAACCTTCTAGACCCTTCTAGAACCTCTCCGATGAAAACATCGGAAACTTTCCAAAACTCCAAAATAGGACTTTCCTTATATGAATCTTATTCTCCGGACCATTCCGGATCTCCTCCTGATATCCCGGATCCCATCCGAGACTCCGAACAACATTCGGTATCCCTACTAACATTCCATATCTACTAAACAACATCGAATCCTTAAGTGTGTCTCCCTACGGTTCGTGAATTACGCGGACATGACTGAGACACTTCTCCGATCAATAACCAATAGAGGAATCTGTAAATTGATATGGCTCCCACATATTTCAACTATTACTTTGCGATCGAATGAACAACTTACATACGATACCAATTTCCCTTTGTCTCACGATAGTTTACTTACCCGAGGTTTTGATCATCGGTATATCTGCATAACTAGTTCAACCTCGTTACCGGTAAGTACTCTTTTCTTGTTCCCGTGATATGTGATCCCTTGTGAGCCAGTCACATGCTTGCATGCCAATTGGATGACATTCCACCGAGAGGGCCCAGAGTATATCTATCCGTCATATGGATGGACAAATCCCACTCTTGATCCATGTGCCTCAACCCATACTTTCCGAACACTCAATGCCACTTTTATAGCCACCCAGTTACGGTGTGGTGTTTGATGTCATCAGAGCATCCTTCTGGTGATGGTGATTAGCATGATCTCATGGCCGAAGGAATTAGGTTACTATGTATCAGAAAGCTTATAACAAACGAACAATTAAAATGACTTGATATTTATGCTACGCTTATCTATAGGAGTATGTCCATCATATCATTCTCCTAACGATATGATCTTGTTGTTAATAACATCTCAATGTTCATGATAGGGAAACCACAATCATTTATTAACCAACAAGCTAGTATTACAAAGAGGCTTTACTAGGGACTCTAATTTAGTTTACAAATCACACAAGTACTAATGTTTCCGGTTAATACTATTATAGCATGAATGTAAACATTTATCATAAACACAAAGATATAATAATAACTGCTTTTATTATTGCCTCTAGGGCATATCTCCAATAGTCTCCCACTTGCACTAGAGTCAACTAATCTGGATTACATGGTAATATACCGAACACCCATAGCGGTTTGGTGCTGGTCATGTTTTGCCCTCGGGAGAGGTTTAGTCAACCGATCCGCCACATTCAGATCTGTGTGTACTTTGCAAATCTTTATGTCACCATCTTGGGCATGTTCTTGAATAGCGTGAAAACGTAGCTTGATGTGCTTCAGCTTCTTGTGTGACCTTGGTTCTTGCGCATTGGCTATGGCACCCATGTTATCACAGTAGATAGACATTGGGTCCAGCGCACTTGGAACCACACCTAGCTCTGTAATGAACTCCTTCATCCATATCGCCTCTTGTGAAGCCTCCGAAGGAGCTATGTATTCCGATTCAGTTGAAGATCTTGCCACAACGCTTTGTTTTGCACTCCTCCAGCTAATTGTTGCACCATTCAAAGTAAATACGTATCCAGATTGAGATTTAGAATCATCTGGATCGGTGTTCCAACTAGCATCGGTGTAACCATTAACAACAAGTTGTTCATCACCTCCATAAGAAAGAACCATATCCTTAGTTCTTCTGAAGTACTTAAGGATGTTTTTTACCGCTGTCCAATGATCCACTCCTAGATCACTTTGATATTTGCTAGTTAAACTAATAGCATATGCAATGTTGGGTCTAGTACATAGCATGGCATACATAAGAGATCCTATGGCTGAGGCATTGGGAGTCTTACTCATCCTTTCTCTATCTTCTGTCATTGCAGGACTTTGAGTTTTACTCTAGGTCATATTGGGCAACATGGGCAAGAACCCTTTCTTGCTATCTTCCATTCCAAATCTCTTTAGAACTTTGTCCAAATATGTACTTTGTGACAATGATATTAGGCGTCTCGATCTATCTCTATAAATCTTTATGCCTAATATGTAAGGTGCTTCTCCAAGACCTTTCATTGAAAAACTATTATTCAAATAATCCTTGACACTATTAAGAAGGTCTACATCATTCCCAATCAACAATATGTCATCTACATATAGTATTAAGAATGCTACAGAGCTCCCACTCACTTTCTTGTAAATACAAGCTTCTCCATAAGTTTGTATATAACAAAAACTTTTGATTACCTTATCAAAACGTTGATTCCAACTTCGGGATGCTTGTTTCAATCCATATATGGACCGTTGAAGTTTGCATACCTTGTTAGCATCTTTTGGATTGACAAAACCTTTGGGTTGCATCATATACAACTCTTCATCAATGTCTCCATTGAGGAACGCCATTTTGACATCCATCTGCCATATCTCATAATCATAATATGCAGCGATTGCTAACATAATACTTACAGACTTTAGCTTCGCTACTGGTGAGAATGTCTCATCGTAGTCAACTCCTTGAATTTGTCCAAACCCTTTTGCGACAAGTCGAGCTTTATAGACAGTAACATTACCATCAACATTTGTTTTCTTCTTGAAAATCCATTTGTTCTCAACAGCCTTCCGGCCATACGGTAAGTCCACCAAAGTCCATACTTGGTTTTCGTACATGGATCCAATCTCGGATTTCATGGCTTCTTGCCATATATTGGAATCTGGGCTCATCATTGCTTCCTCATATGTTGTAGGGTCATCGGTGTTATCCACCAACATGACACTCATAACGGGATCATACCAATCAGGAGTGGTACGAGTTCTCGTCGACCTGCGAGGTTCTGTAGTAACTTCAACCGAAATTTCATGATCAACATCATTAGCTTCCTCTCTTATTGTTGTAGGCGCCACTAGAACTACTTCCGGTGCTGCGCTACTCACAAGTTTGAGAGAAGGTTCATCAACCTCATCGAGTTCTACTTTCCTTCCAGTCACTTCTTTTGAGAGAAACTCCTTCTCTAGAAAGGATCCATTCTTGGCAACGAAGATTTTTCCCTCGGATCTATGATAGAAGGTATACCCAATATTTTCCTTCGGGTATCCTATGAAGACGCATTTTTCTGCTTTGGATTCAAGCTTGTCTGGCTGTAACTTCTTTACATAAGCTTCGCAACCCCAAACCTTAAGGAACAACAATTTAGGTTTCTTCCCAAACCATAATTCATACGGTGTTGTTTCAACAGATTTAGATGGTGCCGTATTTAAAGTGAATGCAGCTGTTTCTAATGCATAACCCCAAAAAAATAGCGGTAAATCTATAAGTGACATCATAGAACGAACCATATCAAAGAGAGTTCGATTACGATGTTCGGACACACCATTACGCTGTGGTGTTCCCGGCGGTGTCAATTGTGAAAGTATTCCGCATTTCTTCAAATGCTCGCCAAACTCATAACTTAGTTATTCGCTTCCATGATCAGATCGTAGAAATTTAATCTTCTTGTTATGTTGATTCCCTACCTCACTTTGAAATTCCTTAAACTTTTCGAAAGTTTTGGACTTATGTTTCATGATATAGATATACCCATATCTACTCAAGTCATCCGTGAAGGTAAGAACATAACGATAACCACCGCGCGATGCTACACTCATTGGACCACACACATCGGTATGTATGATTTCCAATAAGTCCGTAGCTCGCTCCATCATACCAGAAAATGGAGTCTTAGTCATTTTTCCCATTAGACATGCTTCGCATCTTTAAGTGATTCGAAACCAAGTGATTCAAGAAGTCGATCGGAATGGAGTTTCTTCATACGCTTCACTCCAATATGACCAAGACGACAGTGCCACATATAGGTCGAGTTATCGCTCAATTTCAAACGTTTAGCTTCAATGTTATTAATCTGTGTATTTCCACAATCGAGATTCAATAAGAATAGACCATCTATCAAAGGTGCATGTGCATAAAACATATTACTCATATAAATCGAACAACCATTATTCTCGGACTTAAACAAGTAATCGTCTCGCAATAAACATGATCCAGATATAATGTTCATGCTCAACGCAGGCACCAAATAAAAATTATTTAAGTATAAAACTAATCCCGATGGTAGATGAAGAGGTAGCGTGCCGACCACGATCACATCAACCTTTGATCCATTTCCAACGCGCATCGTCACCTTGTTCTTCGCTAGCTTCTGTTTATTCTGCGGTACCTGTTTCGAGTTACGAATATGAGCAACCGAACCAGTATCAAATACCCAGGCACTACTACGAGTACTAGTGAGATACACATCAATAACATGTATATCGGATATACCTTTCTTCTTGATGTTTCCGTTCTTCAAATCCGCCAAGTACTTTGGGAAATTCCGCTTCTAGTGACCTTCTCCCTTGAAGTAAAAGCACTCAGTATCAGGCTTAGGCCTAGCCTTGGTCTTCTTCGCCGGCGCGACAACTTTCTTACCGCCCTTCTTGAAGTTTTCCTTTTTCTTAGACTTGCCTTGCTTCTTGAATTTGGCAGTCTTATTGACCAACAACACTTGGTGCTCTTTCTTTATCTCAACTTCTGCAGATTTCAACATGGAGAAGAGTTCTGGCATGCCCAAGCTTTGGACATGGTGAATCCCCAAAGAATTAGGAATCACTATACCCAAGCTTTGGAGTTTGTTTGCGTCCCCAGACATCTTAAGCACGTGCTCACTAACGGAGCTGCCCTCTTCCATCTTGCAGTTAAAGAACTTTTTAGAAGCCTCATAACTCTCAACTGTCGCGTGAGCCTCAAATATCATTTTGAGTTCACGGATAATATCATGTGGGTCATGGTTCTCAAACTTTTTCTGAAGCTCCGATTCCAAACCATACAAGATAGCACACTGAACTGTGGAGTACTGATTCTTCCGAGCGAGGTAAACATTCTTTACTTCATTGGTAGCAGTAGCTGCAGGCGGTTTACCCAGCGGTGCATCCAGCACATAGGTCAAATTACCAGCATTGAGGACAATCCTCAAATTGCGGAACCAATCCGCGAAGTTGATTCCATTGTTTTTCAACTTTTCTTTCTCTAGGAACGCATTAAAATTGATGGTAGGGGCCGCCATTGATCTACAACATATTTGCAATAGTTTAGACTAAGTTTATGACAAATTGAGTTCTAATTAATAGTTAAATTAATCTAGGTGAACTCCCACTCAAAACAATATCCCTCAAATTTTTTTAGTGATCACACGAACCAAATCCACCACATCAAAACCGATCATCACGAGAGTTAATGTAGCTTCAATGGCGAACAATCAACATGTTCATCATATCTACTATATGACTCATGCTTTACCTTTCGGTGATCCGTGTTTCGAGACCATATCAATACATGCTAGGCTCGTCAAGATCAAACCTTAGCTTCCGCATGAGCAAATATGGCTTGCTCACGTTGTATACACTCGCAGAATCTAACACACCCGATCATCGCGTGGTGCTTCAAAACAACGAGCTTTAGCAACGGTGCTTACTAAGGATGAACACTTTAAAACATGAAATTGTGTGCATGAGGGATCATCTTATAATGCTACCGTCGCAAACTAAGCAATACAAGATGCATAAAGGATTAACATCACATGCAATTCATAATATGTGATATGATATGGCCTTCCTTCTTGTGCTTCCGATCTCCATCTTCAAGCACGAACATGATCTCCATCATCACCGGTATGGCGTCAAGGTCAATGGCGCCGTTTCATGGTTGTCGTCCACCAGCTTCAACTATTACAACTACTTTGAATAGACACACAGGTCTTAACGGAATTTAAAATACAACCATATGGCTCCTGCCGGTTGCCAACTTACAATAAGGAACATTGCATACATCATATATAATCACAATCATGGCCATATCACATCACAGCACACCCCTGCAAAACAAAGTTAGGCGCCTCTAATTTTCTTTGCATATTTTACGTGGTTTGGGGCTTTCAATAAGTGTCATTCTAACTTACGAACAAGAACCACAACGTTGATGGTTGAACTATCAAGTGCCCGTTGTAAATTGAATCTATACTATGATGGGAGAGACAGACACCCGCAAAGCCACTTATGCAATACAAGTTGCATGTTGAGCGTGGAGCAAGTCTCATGAACGATGTCATGTAAGGTTAGCCCAGGCCGCTTCATCCCATCATACCGCAAGATGCAAAGTACACAAAAAGCAATTGATAATGAAAGCACCACTGCCCACAATGACCATTGTGTTCTACTTGTGCAGCAGATCTACATATAGACACGGCTCTGATACCACTGTAGGGGTTCGTAGCATGGAAAACAAAAAAATTCTACCGCATGCACACAAACAAGCCAAGATCTATCTACTAGATTGTAGCAACGAGTCGATAGAAGCACTCACCCTCGAAGATTCCAAAGCGGTTAACGAGAGCAGATTCGCGTGGGTGATGTAGTCGTACACTTGCCGATCTCAAGATTGCGTAGACGATCCTTCCGGCGCTGCGTTCCGGCAGCGCTTCCGCAGTCGGTCACACGTTCGGTACTCGATGAAGACCTTCCTCTCGCTTGTTCCAGCAAGAAACGGAGGTGTAGTTCTCCCCTCATGATTCCGATAGCATGACGGCGTGGTGTCGTAAGTAGAAGGAAGATCCCTTAGGGCTTCGCCTAAGCTGGATGCGAGTTATGGTGGATTAGGATTTCCCGGAAATCTAGGGTTTAGAAATCCGGGAGGAGGAGGAGGTGTCGGCGGCGGCGCGGCGGCGTGGCGGTGGGTCGGCGGTGGCGACGGCTCGCGGAGAGGGGCTAGGGCTTGTGTTGTGTTGGGGAAGCCCTCCCCCTCTATTTATGAGAGGGGGCAGCCTTGGGAGGGGTCGGTTTGAATCCAAACCCAAACACAAGTTGGATTGAGAGGACTTGTTTCTTCTCCCACTAGGAAACCATTGTTCCAGTTTGACTTTTCAAACTTCCCGTTTGACTTTCAATTTAGAGATTTATTTCTCTCTTGCATATGCCAACACCAAGTGACCTTGGATATGATCCAATCATTCCACATACCCATGACACATTCATGGACCATTCTCCTTCCGAACCGGTGAACCTTCTAGACCCTTCTAGAACCTCTTCGATGAAAACATCGGAAACTTTCCTGAACTCCGAAATAGGACTTTCCTTATATGAATATCATTCTCCGGACCATTCTGGATATCCTCGTGATATCCCGGATCCCATCCGAGACTCCGAACAACATTCGGTATCCCTACTAACATTCCATATCTACTAAACAACATCGAATCCTTAAGTGTGTCTCCCTACGGTTCGTGAATTACGGGGACATGACCGAGACACTTCTCCGATCAATAACTAATAGAGTAATCTGGAAATTCATATGGCTCCCACATATTTCAACGATTACTTACGATACCAATTTCCCTTTGTCTCATGATAGTTTACTTATCTGAGGTTTTGATCGTCGGTATCTCTACATAACTAGTTCAACCTCGTTACCGATAAGTACTCTTTTCTCGTTCCCGTGATATGTGATCCCTTGTGAGCCAGTCACATGCTTGCAAGCCAATTGGATGACATTCCACCAAGAGGGCCCAGAGTATATCTATCCGTCATATGGATGGACAAATCCCACTCTTGATCCATGTGCCTCAACCCATACTTTCCGAACAATCAATGCCACTTTTATAGCCACCCAGTTACGGTGTGGTGTTTGATGTCATCAAAGCATCCTTCCGGTGATGGTGATTAGCATGATCTCATGGTCGAAGGAATTAGGTTACTATGTATCAGAAAGCTTATAGCAAACAAACTATTAAAATGACTTGATCTTTATGCTACGCTTATCTATAGGAGTATGTCCATCATACCATTCTCCTAATGATATGATCTTGTTATTAAAAACATCTCAATGTTCATGATCGAGAAACCACGATCGTCTATTAATCAACAAGCTAGTATCATAAAGAGGCTTTACCAGGGACTCTAATTTAGTTTACAAATCACACAAGTACTAATGTTTCCGGTTAATACTATTATAGCATGAATGTAAAGATTTATCATAAACACAAAGATATAATAATAGCTGTTTTTATTATTGCATCTAGGGCATATCTCCAACATCAACGGCATCTTTGAGTGCGGACGATGATTTGGCTTCACTATAGGCGATGACCCGTGGGGCCTTGTGGCGTACCTCGGTAGGTAGCACAGCTTCGACTCCATGCACCATGAAAAAGGGTGTATAGCCAGTTGAGCTTTTTGGAGTTATGCGCAGGCTCCAAAGGACCGAAGGTAGCTCGTCTTCCCAGGCTCCCGCAACCTTTTGAGTGGGCATAGTAGGCGCTTCTTGATGTTGTTGCCTATGAGGCCGTTGGCTTTTTCGACCTGCCCGTTGGTCTGCGGGTGCGCCAAGGAGGTGTATGATATGTTGATTCCGAGGTTCCCGCAGAAGTCTTTGAATTCCTTCGAGATAAAGTTCGAGCCGTTGTCGGTTATGATGCTATGTGGCACGCCAAACCTAGAGACAATGGACTCGAATAACTTCACGGCAGTTTTGCTGCTTTGGTTGGTGATGGTCATGGCCTCGATCCACATGGAGAATTTGTCGACTACGAGCAGGAGGAAGACACGGCCTCCTGGCGAGGACTTTGGCAGTTTGTCGATCATGTCGAGGCCCCTTTGGTCGAAGGGCCAGGCCACTGGTATAGGCGCCAGCTTGGATCCCGGTGCCTGTGGCTTTTTCGCGTACCTCTGACAGGCGTTGCACCTCTGGACTATGTCCTTGGAGTCGTTCATTGCGGTTAGCCAGTAGAACCCAGCTCACAGAGCTTTGGCGACTAGGGCGCGGTTGCCTACGTGATGGCCGCAGATACCCACATGGATGTCTTGGAGTATTTTTTTGCCGTTGCTGATGGTGACACATCGTTGAAGCACACCCGAAATGTTGCGCTTGTATAGCTCGCCATTGATGATGGTGAAGGCCTTTCACCGGCGAGATATGCGCCAGACATCTGTCGGGTCCTTAGGCAGCTGATTATTGATTAGGTACCGGAGGTACGGTTGCGTCCATGGTTTCTTCAACTACCATGACCTGCATCAGGCTGACCAAACTGACCTCTGTGTAGATCTTTTTGGGTCCTTCTTGCCCTTCGGGTAGCGCAACCCTCGAGTACTCTGCTTCTTCGGCCAAGCCTTTTGGGAATTTCCTCTTGATGGAGGGTACGCAGATTTGTTCGAGGAACACTCCTGGTGCCACCCGTGCGCAGGTGGAGCCAATATTGGCGAGCCTGTCGGCCTCTTAGTTTCTTTCCCTGCAGACGTGCCGAAGCTCGCAACCGTCAAACTCCCCTTCAAGTGAGTTGTAGAGCGTGCGGTACGCGATCATGTTGGTGCTATGGGCTTTGCACTCTTTCATCGTCTGCTGTACAACGAGGTTCGATTCGCCATAGATGACAAGGCGTGTTGCGTCGCACACCTTGGCCATCCTCATTTTGTGGATGAGGGCTTTGTATTCGGCCTCGTTGCTGGAGGTGTGGAATTTCATCCGAAGGACGTACTTCATCTTGTCGCCTTGAGGGGACGTCAGTATGATGCCAGCTCTTGCTCCGGCCTCGCGCTTGGAGCCGTCGAAGTGCATCATCCAGGACTGCGACATGTCCGGAGTATCCGATAGCTGGAGCTCCATCTAGTGGACGAGGAAGTTAGGGAGGATCTGAGATTTTATGGCAGTGCGCCGTTCGTAGATGATGTCATGCGGTGACATTTCGATGCCCCACAAGGCTACACGTCCCGTGGCTTTGGGGTTGTTCAGGATGTTCGACAGCGGGGCATCATTGACGACCATGATCTGGTGCTCCTGAAAGTAGTGGCTCAGCCGATGCACTATCATGAATACGCCGTAGGCGAGCCTCTGGTAATGAGGGTACCTCTGCTTTGTCGGGGTTAGTACCTCGCTGAGGTAGCAGATTGGGCGTTGGACCCCGTGGGTCTTGCCGTCTTCGGGTCACTCGACCACGAGTGTGGTGCTGACCACCTGATGTGTGGCTGCAGTGTATAGAAGCAAAGGCTCCCGTTCTTTTGGCGTGACCAAGACAGGTGATGTGGAGAGTAGCCGCTTGAGGTCTTCGAACGCATCATCTTCTTCGGGTGTACACTCGAATTTGTCCGTCTTGTGCAGCAACTAGCAAAAAGGGAGGGCCTTCTCACCCATTATGCCGATGAACCTGCTGAGCGCCACGATTCGTCCGGCTAGATTCTAGACTCCCTTGAGGTTTTTTGGCTTCTCCAGGCGAAAATTTCCTTGCGCTCACGGAGGAATTCGACAAGCGCGCTTTCCTATGTGGGACTCAGGTCGTTGGCGATCAACGCTGTCTTGGAGGCGTCCATCGGGTGGACCTGCACCTTGTTCGTGTTGACTTTGGAGTCGAACAACATATCAGGTGCATTTTTCCTGGTGCTGGGGGTGCCCTGTTGTCTGTCACCTCCTTGAGTCTCGTGAGCTCCTCCTGCATGCCGAATGACTGGGAGATTCTGTTGAAGTCTCTGTAGCAGTTGTCGGACCCGGTGAAGCTTCCTGGGACGATGATGAAGCCCCTAGGTCCTGGCATCTTCAGTAGCAGATATGTGTAGTGCGGTACTGCCATGAATCTTGCGAATGCCACGCGCCCAAGGATGGCGTGACACTGTGATGGCCAATAACCACTTCGAACTCCAACCGCTCATGCCTGAAGTTTTCGGGCTTGATGAAGATAACATCGAGCCATATCTTGCCCAAGGGGTATATGCCCTTCCCTATGACTATGTCGTGGAACATCATGTCCGATTGCTCCAGGCTGCATAGTGGGATCCGCATTGCTGCAAGTATGCTGGCGAACATTAGGTTGATGCTATTGCCACTGTCCATGAAGAAGCGGCTCATCTCGAATCCCCCAATCTAGGCCTTGAGAACCAGGGCAGAGTGACCTGGGCGAGGGATCTGGCGCGGGTGATCTGAACGGTCGAACGTGATGTAGGACCCCGAGCCGCTGAGGTACTCAGGTACGGCTGGCGGGGAGGTCACGGCCAGGCTGACTTGGCGGGTGATCTTCTTCTGCAACCTGTAGGTTGGGTGCCCCTTCTGGATCATCAAGGACCCTTTCGGTGCGGGGTACCCATATGCACTGTTGTTCAATGTTGGTGCAACCGGTGGCTGCGATGGTCCTATAGGTGGCGGTGGAGAAGCTCCGTGGGCGATGGCACCTGGAGCAGGTGCGAATCCCGGGTTCACCGTCTGGCGCATTTGGGTGAGGCCCTCACTGAGCTTCTAGAACTCTCGGCAGTCTTTGAGCATCTTGTTTGTCGATGTAGAAATGGATGGTGTAGGGACCGGACAACTTGTCATATGCCGAAAGCTCGTCGTCGCGGTTGCGGCCTTGCCACGTTTCCGTAGGTCGTCCATCGTCGCGGTAGTTGCCGCTGCGGTATCCACTGTTGCGGTTGTCGTCATCACGTCGATTGGCATATCCATCCGCAACCATGTCGAAGTCGTAGACGTGCGATCTTCTCTTGCTGCGGAATTCGCGCCTGCGGCCGAAGTTGTCTTCGTCATCCGAATGTGTTCAGTTGACGAAATCCTTGTCGTCTGCCCAATGGTTGGCGATATCCATGAGGTGGTCAAGGGTTTTGGGATTGATGCATCCGAGCTCCTCCTTGAAATCTGGGCGTCTGGCACCGTCCTTGAAGGCATCAATTGCTCTTTCTTCGAAGATGTGTGCGGCGGAGTTCTTGATGTGGGACCAGCGTAGTATGCACAGGCGGATGGGCTCATTGGTCCGCTGGGTGCAGACCCGTAGCTCTTCGATTGAGGCCGGCCTCTTTCTTGTCCCCTTGAAGTTACGGATGAAGCTGTTAGCTAGCTCTTCCCAGCTTCGGATGGGTCCGGAGGATAGGCTGCTGAGCCAGACCCTGGCTGCGCCTGTCAGCTGCAGTTGAAGGCAATGCAAGGCGGTTTTTTTGTTCCCTCCGTGGAGCTTGATGGATGTCAGGTGATCGTCAAGCTAAGCGTGCCGTCGAACTTCAGGTTGCCTGAAGGGAGCTTGAAATTTTTTGGCATCCGTGATTATCGAACGGATCTGCTGAAGCATCTGGCTCCGAACAACTATTTGCCGTCCTCCTCTTCGGACTCAGTTGAACACACGCGTTTAGCACGCGATTTTTCGATCTTGCGCTGGGTGAGCTCACCACGAGCATCGTTGTTGCTGCTACGATGCCGTGGGCTCCAACAACGCCTAGGCAGGTCATGCTCCTCCTTGTCAGATGAGGGTGTGCGGCTTTGAGTGAACTTAACTGCGGACTTCTTCTTCGGCTCCGCGGGAGTTTCGTCGTGGAGCGCAGCTCCGACGAGTCCGAGGCCTGCTAGCACAGACTTGTGCATTGCGTTCTATGGGTCACCCGCCGGAGGTGGATTGGACACGAGATAGGTGGTGGCTGTCGTGGTATTGCCGACGAGTACGCCATGGAGGGGTCCTCACAGTGCGTGTTTAGAGACGTGGGGTAAGGAGGACGGTTGGCGGGTACGAGGTAACACAGCTTACCCAGGTTCGGATCCCACAACGGTGGCGCAATCCTACTCCTGCTATAAATCACTATAATGGCAATACGCCGAGTGACAGAGATAGGTTCGCTGTGCGAGGTGACTAGAAAGTCTAAGTTATCGTGGCCTAGAGGCTCCCATAGGCCCGACTTATATAGTCGCCAGGTCCTAGGGTTACGGGGAAAAGTCCTAGCCGGACAGGTTACAGAGTTCTACACCATCTATTACTAGTCTTGTGTATGTTGCACTCCAAGGCTCCGGGTACGCTGGTGACTCCACCGTAGCCTTCCTTTATCCGGCATGGGCCTCCCTTCTGGATCCACCTAACTGGGCTACCCAGCAGGCCACAGGCCATGCTACCGACTATGGGCCACCCGGGTTAGTCGGATAAGAGACATGCTATGAGGATACCCATATAGCAGATCCCCAACAGTAGCCCCCGGAGAACTCCGAGATCTTGCGCCATCTTGCCTCTTCCCGTGGAATGCTCCCTCTAGATGGATGTTGGCAAATCGGCAAGCAATATCTTGTAGTCCTCCCAAAGAACCCTGCAAAGGTTTCTCCGTCTTCTATGAGTAAGTCGGAGAAATGCTGAATCCTCCATCGTCCGCTCTCGTTGTCGGATTAAATCCGTCCATGCCGAAATCTTCGATGGGACGACTCATCTACCATGTCAATTATGACGACGTAGGCTGTAGGTCAGCGATGCCTCGTAACTCACACATGCAGAGAACACAATCATATCCGATTTTCCCGCGCGAGCAATGCGAACCGTTGGCGGCGGCGGTTGGAGACGTGGCAAAATTACCGTGCACGTTCACGAACACGTCGTCTACGCGGCAACCGTCCGATTAGCTGCACGAATCTTGACGCAGAGTAAGATAAATAGTAATTGTGGGACACATGCCACTTTTTCACCCCATTCTTTCGCGTCATCATCTTCTTCCTCCAGTCGCACGCCTCCTCGAGCTCTCCGCGGAAAACCTCGAAAAACCCTAGCCTCTCTCTGCACCAGTCGCTTCCTTCCATTCCTTCCATGGCTAGCAGCAGCTCCTCCCTGTCGATGGCGGTAACGAGCGAAGCCACGACAAAGTCGGCGAGCTCCATCGTCGTGCCCCCAGAGGGCCTGGTCATCCCCGCGTCGTCGCTGATTGAAACCACCGGCGGCGACCACAATCTGGCGGCGCTAGAGCCTCTAGAAGAGGAACCAGATTCGCACAAAGGCGACTGGCGCGGCTCGGACATCACTGACTGCGACATCCAAGAGATAGTCGCCGAAGGCTACCTCCCCGCGACGGAGGGGCTCGCCTGGCGGGCGGCGCTGGCCGGCGAGGTGACGCCTTCTCCCCAAGCCGGAGAGAAAGTGTACCTCAAGGCGCAATTGGTACGTGGCGTTTCTCTGCCCATCTCCCAGTTCTTTCTGTCCGTCTTGAATCACTTCAAGGTCCAACCCCATAACCTCTCCCCCAATAGTATCTTAGTGCTTAGCAACTTTGCGGCACTTTGTGAGGGTTACCTAGGGATTAGGCCTAGGTTAGATTTGTTTGTGTATTTCTTCACCGTCAAACGTGAAGCCGGACACAGTAGGGAGGAGCTTAGGAACTGCGGCACCATAAGCTTCAAGATCCGACCTAGCCGGCGGTTCCCCGACATAGTCGGCCATGAGTCGTGCAAAAACTGGCAGCGAACATACTTCTACGGCCCCGACATTCCTTTGGCGGGCCGAGCTGTAACGTACCTGGACTTCGTGGATGGAGCTGCCGTTGAAGTCTCCACATGGCGGTCCCATGACTCCCTTCCTTCCGACCTCGACGCTTCTCGCGCAATAAGGCGGATCGAGTGGTCCATAGAGACGGGTCTAACCGGCTTGGACCTAGCCATGTGCTGGTTCATTAGGCGGATCCAACCTCTGCAGCACCGCACGAAGAATATGCACGAGTACACCGGCGACCGAAGGGATACCCTCTGGATCTCCGAGGACAACTTCTCGAGCGACTCCGTCAAGTTCCACCTCAAGGACATCGTCAAGGTGAAGGATAAGAAGCGTGGCTTCACCCTCACCTACGACATGTTCGTAGACGGAAAGTGCCCAAAGGTAGATATTTATTTTCCGTGTATGACATTGCTCCAGCTTTTTCTGTCTTGCCAATACCATCTTGTCTAACACGAGGATTTCTCACTTAACAGCTTAGCGATCTAGAGGAGGGCAACCTGGCCGCCCAAATCTACGATCCAAAGATGAAGGAAGTCACGGTCGTGTCTGACGACGATGCCCCGTTGACGCGAAAGCGGAAGAGCTCCACCTCTGACGCTGCCGACGGAGGTAAGAAGAAGAAGATGGAGGGTGGAGCCTCAAAAAAGAGGACTGCCGCCCTGGAGGCGGAAAAGAAGAAAGCCACCGGGATGTTTGCCAAAGCGCCCCCTAGTGTAAGCCTCTCATTCTCCGACATCGTCTCATTTATCTGTCTTATTCCTGTACTTATGCATTTTGCAAGTTTCAGGAAGAAAGCCACAACCAGCCTCAAGAAGTCCTCCAAGACTCTTGGGGCTTCTAGAAATATTAAAGATATGCTGCATCGCGACTCCTCTCCTGCCATCGCCCCTGCCACTCCTGCCGTCAAGCCCTCCTCTGCCCTGACAAGCTCTCAAGTCCAGGAGGCACCAGGCCCTTCCGCCATGGAAGTGGACTCTAGCGCCTCAACCGAGCTTGCTGTTGTCGGCGAGCAGGCAACGCAGGAGAGTGCTACTCTTCAAATGGCTGAAGCTCTGGCTAAGGATTCCATCAGTAGCGGCAAGGCGGTGATGGGAGCTGGTACCTCTGCCGAAGGCGGCGCCCCTAATCCTCATAAACCCTTCGAGTTCCCGAAGATTGTTTACCCGACGCTCATGCTGAGTAACACAACTATGGTTCCTGGAGGAGTGTCATCATCTCCGACGTGCGGTCTTGAGGAGCTATTCCGGCAAGCAGACATCTTACAAGGAAACAGCATTGCCTTTGGCAAGCTGCTGACCGAGAGCGCTACAAGCCTCAAGATCATCGCACTTGTAAGTTTCACTTTACCTTTTGCATTTCGTATGAGTATCCCACTGTAGCCCCCGAGGATGTAGAAGGAAAACCATAGGTTTTACATCTATATGCTCTAAGAGTGACTAAGTTAGAAAAACTCTCACTGTAGCCCCCAAGCATTTAGATGGAAGAAATTATTCCGACTAGATGCTTTAAGAGTAGCATACACAGTGTTCATGATTTTCAATGATGTAGCCCCCAAGCCTCTAGTTGTAACTGAATTTAGCTCCTACTAGATGCTGTAAAGAAAAGCTGAGCATTTTCTGAGTTAAAAACTTTATGCTGTAGCCCCCAAGCCTCTAGTTGAGAACTCAATTAGCTCCGACTAGACGCTTAAAGAAAAAGCTAAACATATTGCTAAGTTAAAAACTCTCGCTATAGCCCCCGAGCATCTAGGTAGAAAATTTCCGACTAGAAGCTCCAAGCAGACTAAACAACGACTTGACTTTGTATTTGTTTCCACAGAAGGAGAATGCTCGGAGGGGCATGGCCAATGAAAAGGGTAAAACCGCCATCTTGAAGGAATAGATCATCAAAAACAAGAGTCTGTTTTCTTATTATGCATTTCCGTCTTATTTTTGTGCCCACAATCTCCGAGTACTCACTATGCACTGTGCTTTCTCCGACTTGCAGAACATGTCGCCAAAGCCAAGGACATTGTTGAGCAGTCCAAGCATATCCAACAGTTGGACAACGAGAACAAGATCCTGAAGGAGGAGAGGAAGGAGATGTTGAAGATGCACGAGGATTCTCTGAAAGCCTTGCAGGATTGCGCCTCCGCGGAGATCAATCGCTTGAAGGAGGAGCTTGCGATCCTAAAGGATTAGAAGCAAGCTGCCGATGAGCAAAACCTTCGCCATAGCGAGGCATTTAAGCTCCTCCAACAAGAGAAGGAATCCTAGGCGGACATCGTCTGGCAGGCCAAGGCCAGCATCTTCAGTAAGTGTCCTCCGCCTTGTAGTTCTGTAGTCTGGATACTAAGGATTTTTTGAACTCATGCAATCATTGTCGGAATTTTCAGCGCCCATGGGTTTAACCCGCTCGCCTCCTTCGGACAAGGAATGCATGATTCTTGCCGGCAACTTCATCAACACCGCCATCGCCCAAGCCAAGGAGATTGCCAAACCCATACAGATCTATATCAAGGCCTCGGACTCCGTGGTGAAGTACTCGGAGATTCTGCGCTGAGCCCCCAAGCGTGTCGCAAGCTGGAAAGCTTCATGCGCACGGGCTGGCGCAAGGATGGCGCTGTCTATGGTGAAAGGCACACTATGAAGATGCCGACATCGACACGGCGACCTCTGGCATCCTCGGCGTAGATGATGACGACAAGGAGATCGATCACGAAGCCATCCTGTCATCACTCGTGGGTTATGACACCAGGGTTGCCGAGTTGGTAGATGTTGACGTCTTCGTGCCTAGGAACTTTCTCGACAACGCCAACCCAGAATCCTCCGAGTCTCACCATAGCGCCGATGCTGAGGGTGATTCTCTGGCTGGTGATGATGCGGTCTCCAAGTCTCCTGCACCCAAAGAGTGAAAAAAACACTTTGTAATTTCTGTTTCACCTCTGGAGTGTGCACGGGAAAAACTTTGTTGATGTAATCTTAAGGCGGAAAACAATGGTTATCGTATCCTGCTACTTAAGAATTAAGTTTCAGCATGCATATTTTTTAAGAAAGTGCTGGCTTATCCATTACTCTGGTTCTTATGCTTGACCTTTCGTGAGTCGGAAGACTCGTTGTCGGAACCATGCGCTTAGGTGATGATGCCCAATGGCACCGTCAATAACCTGAGCACAAAATCGCTGATAACGTGTGCCGAAATTTACTACTCCAGAATCCACATAAAAACAACAAAGAACGTGTAGACCAGAAAACTTAAGCTAACGCCCGTAGGCGGAATTTTCACAAGTGCAATCTCAAGACTTGTGCATAAAAGTTTTATATGATCCAAAAATGAACACTAAAGGAGGTAGAAGACTCAGCAAAATGAGTGATCCAAAGAGCTTTATTTCATTGATCATATAAGAGGTACACAATTAGATAAAAAATGCTAAGTGTAGAAAGGACGTAGCTGTGCTATGTTCCATGGCCAATCAAGCTCCGAGTAGTCATCATCCGGGCCACGTCTCTTACGCTTATGATCCTCGTTGGGTCTATCCTTGAGTTCACGATTGTCGACAAGGCAGTAAGACCCATTGAGCAGCTCCTTGCTTATGATGAACGGTCCTTCCCATGGCGGGGATAATTTGTGTGACTTCTTCTGCTTAAGTCGGAGTACTAAATCCCCCACTTTAAATGAGAGATGCCGGACGTGGCGACTATGGTAGCTGCGTAGCTTCTGCTAGTAGATGGCGGATCTTTGGCATGCCAAAACGCGCTCCTCCTCGAGAAGGTCCACATCTAGGCGTCTAGATTCTTCAGCGTCATCTTCGTCGTAGGCGGCAACTCTTGGTGCCTCGTGGAGGATGTCGGAAGGTAGGATGGCTTCTACTCCATATACCATGAAGTAAGGGGTGTAGCTGGTGGATCTGTTCGGTGTAGTTCGTAAACTCCACAGCACAGATGGCAATTCTTCCGCCCAGGCTCCAGCTGCTCTATGTAGCGGTGCCTCAAGACGTGGCTTGATTCCCTGTAGAATTAATCCATTGGCTCGCTCAACTTGACCATCGGATTATGGATGTGCCACAGATGCAAGGTCAAGTCGGATGCCTTTGTCCCAGCAATAGGCCTCCACTTCTCCGAGTGACAAGTTGCTTCCATTGTCGGTGATGATGCTATGTGGGAGACCAAATCTCACCACTAGATCCCGGACAAATCTGAGGGCAGTTGCCCCATCAAGATTTCTAATGGGTTTAGCTTCTATCCATTTGGTGAATTTGTCAACTTCTACAAGCAGATGCGTAAATCCACACGGTGCCGTTTGTAACGGCCCCACCATTTCTAGCCCCCAGACTACAAACGGCCAAGTTATTGGTATTGTTCGCAATTCTTCAGCAGGAACATGTGGTTGTCAGGCATAATACTGGCATCTTGTGCATGTCTCAACCAGCTTGTCGGCGTCCGCCTTCACGGTCAGCCAGTAGAATCCTTGCCGGAAGGCTTTCGCGACCAACGATCGAGGAGCGGCGTGATGCCCGCAATCTCCGAGATGGATTTCGCATAGGATTTCCATACCTTCTAGCTGGGAAACACACTTTAGGTATACACCAGTAGTGCTCCTCTTGTAGAGGAATCCATTGATTATGGTATAACCCTTTGCTCGTCATACTATTTGTCGTCGTTCGACTTCATCGTCGGGCAAAGTTTCGTGTTCGAGATATTCCATGAACGGTTTTGTCCAAGAGGGAGGGATCTTTGTCACCATGTTGACGAAAGAGTCAGCTCAATCCGGGTTGTCGATGTCGGCGCCCTTCACGGATGGTGTGCGTAGATGCTCTAGGAAAACTCCTGGCGGAATTTGCTTGCACCCTGACCCAAGTTTAGACAGTAGATCAGCCGCCTCGTTTTGCTCCCTAGGCACATACTTGACTTCGTAGCCCAAGAAGCTCTTGGATATCTCGTCCACTTCGTCGCGATATGCTGCCATCATAGGGTTCCGTGCATTCCAGGTGCCAGCCACCTGCTGGGCAACCAAGTCGGAATCTCCACAGTAAACTATGCGCTTGATGCCAATATCCTTGGCTACACGCAGTCCGTGAATGAGTGCTTCATACTACGCCATGTTGTTTGTAGCTTCGAAGTGGATCTGCAGAACATAGTGTAGCTTGTCTCCTTTTGGTGACTTTAGAAATACACCAGCCCCCGAGCCATTGAGCAACTTTGATCCGTCAAAGTGCATCACCCAGTACTCTGGTTCTGGCAACGGAGTGGCATCTGGCATCTCCGTCCAATCTGCAATAAAATCTGCCAAGGCTTGAGACTTGATAGCGTCGCGTCTCTTGTAGGTGATCTCGAAGGCGGCAAGTTCAATGCCCCACTTCGCGACCCTTCCTGTAGCGTTGCTGTTGTTGATAATGTCGAACAGTGGAGTCTTGCTCACTACTGTGATTGGGTGCTCCTAAAAGTAATGCCGCAGCTTCCGAGAAGCAAGGTGTACTCCATAAGCTATCTTTTGGTAGTGCGGGTAACGCTGCTTGGACTCCGTCAAGACCTCGCTTACATAGTAAACTGGTCGTTGAACTCCGTGCTCGTAGCCTGGTTCCTTCCGCTCTACCACGACGACGAAGCTAATAACCCGGTTGGTTGCCGCCATGTAAATTAACAGGGGATCCCCAGGCTCGGGTGCTGCAAGTATGGGCGCTGAGGAAAGAATCTCCTTGAGCTGCTTCAATGCTGCGTCTGCTTCGTTTGTCCATGTGAATTTGTTCGCCTTCTTCAGCAACTTGTACAGCGGCAGAGCCTTCTCTCCAAGTCGGCTGACGAACCGACTAACTGCTGCAACGGAACCTGTTAGTCATTGGATGTCCTTTAGGCATGTCGGACGGTTTATGTTTAAGATGGCCTTGATTTTCTCCGGGTTGACCTCGATTTCGCGCTGGGAAACGATGAAGCCCAACAGTTTGCCGGCTGGAACCCCGAAGACGCACTTCTTAGGGTTGAGCATCATGTTGTATTTCCGGAGATTATCAAAGGTTTCTTTTAAGTCGGAGATTAAGTCGTTTGACTTTTTAGACATCACCGCGATATCGTCCTCATAGGCGTGAACGTTCCGACCGATTTGGTCATGAAGGCAACATTGCATTGTCCGCTGGTAGGTAGCACCTGCATTTTTTAGCCCAAAGGACATCGCGACATAGCAAAACGTGCCGTAAGGGGTAGTGAACGAAGTGGCCAATTGGTCCGACTTCCTCATCTTGATCTGGTGGTATCCTGAGTATGCATCAAGAAAACACAAAAGTTCCGAGCCAGCCGTCGAGTCAATGACTTGGTCAATGCAAGGCAAAGCAAACGGATCTTTGGGACACGCTTTTGTTCAAGCCGGTGTAATCAACTCACATTCTTAATTCAGTAGTTCCCTTTTTGGGGACAAGTACAGGATTGGCCACCCATCGGGTGTGAAGGACTTCTCGGATAAAACCAGCCTTAAGTAACCTAGCTATCTCTTTGCCAATGGCGCGTCTCTTCTCATCTCCGAAGCGTCGTAGAGGTTGTTTCACTGGTTTACAATTTGGATCTATGTTTAAGCTGTGCTCGGCAAGTTCCCAAGGTACACCTTTCATGTCGGCAGGTTGCCAGGCAAAGATGTCCCTATTCTCATGGAGGAACTCGACGAGCGCGCTTTCCTATTTGGGATCCAGGTTTGTCCCAATGGCGACGGTCTTGGAGGCATCGCCTACCACAAGATCCACCGTCTTGGTCTCAATGGCGGCCTTGAACGCAGGAGCGGAATCGGAGATCTGTTTCTTCGACACGGGCATCTCTGAGTCATTGACCTTGCTCTGGATCTCCATGAATTCTTCGCTGTAGAGGACAACTTCTGCAACGGCTGCTTCATTGATCTCGCAGTCCCTTGCCATGGTAAAGCTTTCGGATATGGTGATGACACCGTTTGGTCCGGGTATCTTGAGCTTGTTGTAGACGAAGCATGGCTTGGCCATGAACGTGTGGAATATGCCACGGCCGAATATGAAGGGGACCACCTCAAAGGTCATGCACTCTTGGCGGTAAGTATTAACGTCGCCAAGGGCTACCTGAAGTGTGATGCACCCAAGGGACCGAGCCTACCGAACAGGCACTACGCCATGGAACACGGTGTTGGTCCGCCTTAGGTTTGCCTCCGTCAAGTTCATCTTCTGCAGTGTATCCAGGTACATGATGTTGATGCTGCTTCCACTATCCACCATGCACTTGGTGAACTCTGTGTCGTCAATCAATGGGTTGATGACCATGGCGTACTGGTTCTCCATGGGCACAAGGTCTGGGTGGTCCGTCCTGTCCCAAGTTATTGGAACCTCCGACCAGCGCAGGTATTGGGGGACTGGGGGGAGAGTTGCCATCAAGATCCTTAGAGAGGTCTTCCGTTGTCGGACGGTGGGGGTGCCAAGGAAAGTATGGTAGACTGGGGCCTTCTTTGCAAAGGGGTTATTTCCCTTGTCGTCGCTCTTGGTGGCGTGCTTGGGGTCAACGTCCTCATCCATGTCACTTGAATCCTTGGACTCCTCCTCCTTCTTCTTCCCCTTGCCCTTGCCTCGCGGTCTGTTCTTCCGACTTCGCTTATAGCCGGACTCCGGGTCTTCTTTGAGGTCGTTGACGAACTTGCAGTGTCGATTGGTATGGGTGGCCTTGCCGTTGGCGTCGAGGTGTACGAGGCACGGCATATCGCCGTACTCTTCGTAGGTTTGGGGAATGCGGAGCAGCGCCGAGTTGGTTTCACTTCCTCATTGCTGCCCGCGGCCTGCTCCCCTTCCTCGGCCATGTTGTCCGCCTTCTCCTCGTCCTGCAAAAGTCATTACGACCATGTCGGTAGATTCCTTTTCTTCTGGAGCGGTTTTCCGCTTTGTACTGCTGTTCCTCCGAACTTGAATTGGAACGGCCGTTGCCGGCAAAGAGCCACGAGCATCGTCGTCCGCAGCTGCGAACTCACTAGCTAACTAAATCATCTGATTCAAGTCAAGCTGATGATTGTCCTGCAAGAGCTTCAGCTTATGTCGGAGCAACGTGCCCCTTTCCAACCCATCGATGAAGGCGGCCATGGTGGTCTGGACATGCACTCCTGCGCAGGAATTCTTCATATCCAGCCAGCGGGAGAGGTAGGTGCGAGATGTCTCGTCTTTCTCCTGCACGCACCGCTGTAGATCGCCCACAGTGCAGGGACGCTTATATGTACCCTCAAATTTCTTGGTGAATGCTTCTTGGATATCCAGCCAGTTGTAGATAGATCTCTCTGGCAAGTCGTCGATCCATTGACGGGCCGTGCCTGCCAACATTAACGGGAGGTACTTGACGGCGACATTGGGGTTGCCCCCGACAGTCTCCACCGCGTTGCCGTAGTCCTGCAACTATGTGGCGGGCTTGGCGGTGACGTCATAGGGCTTGATGGTCTTGTCAATCCGGAAACCTTTGGGGTAAGTTGCGGACCGTATTGCAGGTCCAAAGCAACGTGGTCCCAGGTACGGTCCTTCCCGGGCCTCGTGGATCTTATCGATCCGCGAACGTGCATCGTATGGCTCCGGGTTCTTCTCGTTGTCAACAGGGGACGGGCTGCGTGAACGACGCGGGCCTCTTCCGCCATGGTGACTGCTTGGCGGCGACGTAGGCGGAGGTGGCGGTGGGTTAGCCTTCTTGCTGTTACCCTCCTGCGATGCCCCACGCCTGTCGCGGTTTCTTGTCGGACGCGAAGGGTCGTGGTGTGACCTGCTCTTATGTCCTTGGTGGCGCTCTTCATCATGACGGGTCTATGCCGCGTTGTCGTGGATGACGATGCCGCACTGCTTTGGTGGAGGCATATCCATGCGATGGTGAGTCTTGTAGTCTTTCTGACGTCGGGGGGATCGGGGCGGTGGCGATGGGCGGCGAGGTTGGGCTCTTTCTCTTGTGGTCGGAGGATATGGGGATAGCATCCTTCCTGTTGCGCGCATCCCTCCGTCTTCGCTCTGATGAAACCATCTATGATCCGACATCCTGAGGAGATCTGTCCCTTGGCGGTTTGTACTGCCTAGATCGGCAGAGCGCTGGGTCAGACTCAAGCCTCTGAGAGGTGGCCTTTTCCTGCTGCTTTACCGCCTTGGCCACTAGGTCATAAACCTGTTCTACTGCCTCAGGCGATCTATCCTGCTCCAGAAGGGTCTTGGCGACGGCGAGGTTAAGGAGTGGGGTGGGAATCACCTGCTTGCCTTCACTATCGATGTATGGCTTGGCCTGTGCCGGCTTCGAGGGAGCCCATCCTAGGTTGCGATGTACATCAGGATCGTTGATGACGCGAGTCAGAGCCTTCTTAGCCTTCTGCTGCTGCAGTAGAGTCTTGTACTCGGCCTCCATTGCTTTAGCTTTCTCTATGGACTTCTGCGCATTGACCAGGTCTCGATCTAGTTTAGCGCCTTGCTCCGCGATGGCTTGCGCTTCCTCCAGCAGCTGTTGGCGCTTCTCGTCAAGCTGAGTCACGTTCCGGATATGATCAACGGTTAGTGGCTCAATGAGGAGATTGCCGTACATCACTCTATCATCTGGAGTAACATGGGCTGCTGCCGACGTGGATGCTGGAGGCGGCAAGTTTGTGGTGTTGTTGTTGCTTGGACCGGTGCCGAGTTCCTGTGGCTGCTGCACTGGATTAGGCGGAGGAGGCATGACTTTTGCGCGATCATTATCGGCAGCAATAAGTGGCCCCTTCCCTTTTTCCAGCATCTTACACTACTAGGAAAATGTCTATAGGTAATCAGCACATCCGTGGCTCACATGTTTGGAGTGCCCCACGGCTAAAACAGGTGTGGCTCACCTATGGGCAGTGTCCTACTAGTAACTAGAACAACCATGGCGCACATGACCATAGTGCACCACAGATATGTGTGGGCCAGGGCCCTGTTGGCCGCACGCCAAACATCCGTAGCGCACATAGGGTAGGTGCGCTACGGTTGTTAGTGTCAACCGTGGCGCACATGGAGGGAGTGCGCTACGCCTAAGCGCATGCCCCTCTCTGCTGTGAAACGGCCAGACACATCCGTGGCGCACTATGGCATGTGCGCCATGGATGTATAAACTGAGTAGTAGGGCACCTTGCCCTAGTGCCCTACGCCTAACTATCCTGCACCAACTCCACACCCCCCCCCCCGTGGATCGCCTTTTTAGGCTTTGCAAAAAATAAAAGAAAATGATAAACACTTCAAAAAATTAAATCCTTTCATATTTAGGTAGGTAATGTGGTATAGCTTCTAGTAAAATTAGCAAACATGAGTTTCGACTTTATCTGCAAAAAAAGTCATGCCACGGTAAAAAGGCCGTAACTTTTGCATACGATATCTAAAAAATCGTATAATATACCAAAATGACGAGAACGAGATTTCGCATCCGCTCGCAACCACCTCCGGTCGTCTAGCGACTTTTTAGATTTTCAAAATTCGAAAAGAGTAAAATTACGGTCAAAAGACCGTTTTTTCCTGCAGAAAAAAATAGAGGGCGACTTACCCGTAGCGCACCACCACCTAGTGCGCCACGGATAAGCTTGGGCGGGATTCAAATTTCGAATCCTCACCCCGCCCACCTACCCCTTTTCTTTTCCCTCCCCTTCTCTCCTTTTCCTTTTCCTCCCTTCTCATTTCCTTCTTCTTCTCCTCCTTCTCCTTCTCTTTCTCTTTCTCCTTCTCCTTCTCCTCCTCTTCCTCCTCCTTGTAGTGAAGATGGTGATGGCGGTCTCCTCCTTGCAGTTCCGACGACGAGACAGCAGGCTCCTTCTTCTCCTCCTCTTCCTCCTCCTCCTTGTAGTTTCGACGACGACGAGGCCTCCTCTTCTTCTTCTTCTCCTCCTCCTCTTCTTCTCCTCCTCTTCCTCCTCTTCCTCCTCTTCTTCTTCTCCTCCTCCTCTTCTTCTCCTCCTCTTCCTCCTATTCTCCTCCTCCTCCTTGCAGTTCTGACGACGACGACGAGGTGACGACGAGGAGGCGATGACGGCGACCTGCACCGACGCGCGACGGCACTGACGACGAGATCCAGATCTGCTGCTTTTTTTTGAATTTTGAAATTTATATCTGTGGCGCACAACACCTAGTGCGCCACGGTTATCGTTTCATACGTGTGGCGCACCTGGACTACTTTCCGAGGCGCACTGGCATGTGTGCCACGCCTATCTTGACAAAACCGTGGCGCACCAGGTAGCGAGGCCCGTGGCGCACTGCTAGTGCACCACGGATGGACTTTTCAGGTGCGCCACGAACAGGCGTTTTCCTAGTAGTGGTAGGCAGAGCTTGCCCGGGTTTGTCTTCATCCATCACTGTCCCAATGGTGACGAACACCCCTCGGGACATGACGGTGTTATTAGCTTACTCGTCGCACGAGTAATCCTCCTTCATCTCCTGCATAGCGGAGTCTAGCTCTTCTGGACTAAAGTCTATCTCCTCTGAATCTGCACTGAAATCAGCATAAAGTGTGTCAATGACAGAGTCGGAGGGTGCCAGGACTTCCTCGATGACGGGCGGTGGAGGTGCAACAGCCTCGACGATGACTGGAGGTGGTGGTGCTGCTGCGACGATGGCGGCCGGAGGCGGTGGTGGTGGATGAATCGGAGGGGCTCCGTCAATGAGCACAAGCGCTGTCTGAGCTGCCGCTTCGGCCTCCGCGTAGTTGTTGACGGTGTTCACCATGCCTTCGAAGGTAAGTCGGCCTGACGCCTGTTGCCGCCTTAGAGAATGTCAGAGAAGCGTTCCATGGTCCAGTCCTTCCACAAAGTAATAGATGGCATCATCATTGGGGTAATTGGCCAGGTCGGCCCGTATACGAAGCCACCTGGCGAGGTAGTCGCGGGGGTTTTCGCCCTCTTGTTGGAGATATGCCCTAGAGGCAATAATAAATATAGTTATTATTTTATCTTTGTGTTTATGATAAATGTTTAGATTCATGCTATAATAGTATTAACAAGGAAACATTAATACTTGTGTGATTTGTAAACTAAAATAGAGTCCCTAGTAAAGCCTTTTTATAATACTAGCTCGTTGGTTAATAAATGATTGTGGTTTCCCTATCATGAACATTAAGATGTTATTAACAACAAAATCATATCGTTAGGAGAATGGTATGATGGACATACTCCTATAGATAAGCGTAGCATAAAGATCAAGTCATTTTAATAGTTTAATTTCTATATGCTTTCTGATACATAGTAACCTAATTCCTTCGACCATGAGATCATGCATATCACCTTCACCGGAAGGATGCTTTGCTGACATCAAACACCACACCGTAACTGGGTGGCTATAAAGGTGGCATTTAGTGTTCGGAAAGTATTGGTTGAGACACATGGATCAAGAGTGGGATTTGTCCATCCATATGATGGATAGATATACTCTGGGCCCTCTCGGTGGAATGTCATCCAATTAGCTTGCAAGCATGTGACTGGCTCACAAGGGATCACATATCACGGGAACGAGAAAAGAGTACTTATCAGTAACGAGGTTGAACTAGGTATGCAGAGATACCGACGATCATAACCTCGGATAAGTAAACTATCGTGAGACAAAGGGAAATTGGTATCATATGTAAGTGGTTCATTCAATCGCAAAGTAATCGTAGAAATATGTGGGAGCCATATATATTTCTAGATTCCTCTATTGGTTATTGTTCGAAGAATTGTCTCGATCATGTCCGCATAATTCACGAACCGTAGGGAGACACACTTAAGGATTCGACGTTGTTTGAGTAGTTATGGAATGATGAGTAAGAGACCGAATGTTGTTCGGAGTCTCGGATGGGATCCGGGATATCACGAGGAGATCCGGAATGGTCCGGAGAATAATATTCCTATAAGGAAAGTCCTGTTTCGGGGTTGGATAATGGTTCCGGTGTTTTCATCGGGAATGTTCTAGAAGGTTCCGGAATGTCCGGCACTCCGGAGGGGAAGGTAACATGAATGTGTCATAACAAGTTGGAATGATTGCATCATGTACTAGGTGTCATCGGTGAACAAAATAAAGGGTTAAATCAAATCCTAGTTTGAAAAGTCAAACGCCAATTTGAAAAGTCAAACGGCTATTTTGTGAGGTGGAGGGAGAGTAGGAAACCTACTTGGGGAGGAGTTCCCTCCCTCCACCGCCGGCCCATTTGGAGACCGAGTTGGGGAGGGACTCTCCTCCCCTTGGCGCGCCCCCTCCACCTATATAAGGAGGGGCAGGGCTGCCCCTCCAAGCACACAACACCACGCCCTCTAAACCCTAACCCTAGCCGCCGGCGCCGCCACCTCCTGCTGCCGCCTAGGGCAAGCTACCGCCGCCTAGGCAAACCCTAGACGCCGTCCTTGCTCCTCCTTGGTGCGTCTAAGCCCTAGATCGCCGAGGCTCTCTCTCATAGTCCACCATACTCGCTCCGGCTTAAGGCGAAGCCCTGCGAGATCTCCCCTCTACTTCCGGTACCACGCCGTTGTGCTGCCAGAATCGCGAGGAGAGTGCTACAACCTCCGCTGCCTGCTGGAACAAGGGAGAGGAAGGTCTTTGTCGAGTACCGAATGTGTGACCGACTGCGGAAGCGCTGCCGGAACGCAGCGCCAGAAGGATCTTCTACGTGATCTTGAGATCCGGAAGAGTACGACTACATCACCCACGAGAATCCGCTCTCGTTAAACACTTTGGAATCTTCGAGGGTGAGTTATTCCATCGACTCCTTGCTACAATCTAGTAGATAGATCTTGGCTTGTTTGTTTGTATGCGGTAGAAATTTTTTGTTTTCCATGCTACAAAACCCTACGGTGGTATCAGAGCCGTGTTTATATGTAGATCTGTTGCACAAGTAGAACACAATGGTCATTGTGGGTGTTGATGCTTTTGTTGTCGATTGCTTCTTGTGTACTTTGCATCTTGCGGGATGGTGGGATGAAGCGGCCCGGGCTAACCTTACATGAAATCATTCATGAGACTTTCTCCACGCTTGACATGCAACTTGTATTGCATAAGTGGCTTTGCGGGTGCCTGTTTCTCCCAACATAGTTAAGATTCAATCTACAACGGGTGATTGACAATACTAGTATCAATGTTGTGGTTCTTGTTCATAAGTTAGAACGACACTTATTCAAAGCCCCAAACCACGTAAAACATGCAAAGAAAGTAGAGGCGTCTAACTTTGTTTTGCAGGGGCGTGCTGTGATGTGATATGGCCATGATTGTGATTATATTTGATGTATGCAATGTTCCTTATTGTAAGTAGGCAACCGGAGGAGCCATATGGTTGTTTTTAATTTCTGTTAAGACCCGCGTGTCTATTCAAAGTAGTTGTAATAGTTGAAGCTGGTGGACGATAACCATGGAGCGGCATCATTGACCTTGATGCAATGCCGGTGATGATGGAGATCATGTTCGTGCTTGAAGATGGAGATCGGAAGCACAAAGAAGAAAGGCCATATCATTCACATATTATGAATTGCATGTGATGTTAATCCTTTATGCATCTTGTATTGCTTAGTTAACAACGGTACCATTATAAGATGATCCCTCATGCACCGTTGCTAAAGCTTGTTGTTTCGAAGCACCACGTGATGATCGGGTGTGTTAGAT
The DNA here is from genome assembly GCA_910589765.1 of Avena atlantica. Classification (NCBI taxonomy): domain Eukaryota; kingdom Viridiplantae; phylum Streptophyta; class Magnoliopsida; order Poales; family Poaceae; genus Avena; species Avena atlantica. The sequence continues at coordinate 307,795,313 of OU342736.1, forward strand.
TCCGCAAGTGTATACAACGTGAGCAAGCCAGATTTGCTCATGCGGAAGCTAAGGTTTGATCTTGACGAGCCTAGCATGTACAGACATGGTCTCGGAACACGGATCACCAAAAGGTAAAGCATGAATCATATAGTAGATATGATGAACATGTCGATTGTTCGCCATTGAAGCTACATCAACTCTCGTGATGATCGGTGTTGATGTGGTGAATTTGGTTCGTGTGATCACTAAAACAATGTGAGGGATATTGTTTTGAGTGGGAGTTCACCTAGATTAATTTAACTATTAATTAGAACTCAATTTGTCATAAACTTAGTCTAAACTATTGCAAATATGTTGTAGATCAATGGCGGCCCCTACCATCAATTTTAATGCGTTCCTAGAGAAAGAAAAGTTGAAAAACAATGGAAGCAACTTCGCGGATTGGTTCCGCAATTTGAGGATTGTCCTCACTACTGGTAATTTGACCTATGTGCTGGATGCACCGCTGGGTGACCCACCTGCAGCTACTGCTACCGATGAAGTAAAGAATGTTTACCTCGCTCGGAAGACTCAGTACTCCACAGTTCAGTGTGCTATCTTGTATGGTTTAGAATCGGAGCTTCAGAAAAGGTTTGAGAATTCAGACCCACATGATATTGTTCGTGATCTCAAATTGATCTTTGAGACTCATGCGGCAATTGAGAGCTATGAGGCTTCTGAAAAGTTCTTTAACTACAAGATGGAAGAGGGCAGCTCCGTCAGTGAGCATGTGCTTAAGATGTCTGGGCACGCAAACAAACTCCAAAGCTTGGGTATAGTGATTCCTAATGCTTTGGGGATTTACCGTGTCCTCCAATCACTACCACCAAGTTACAAGAACTTTGTGATGAACTACAACATGCAAAACATGAACAAGCACTTTCCAGAACTCTTCGCCATGTTAAAATCTGCAGAAGTGGAGATCAAGAAAGAGCACCAAGTGTTGATGGTCAATAAGACCACCAAATTCAAGAAAGGCAAGTCTAAGCAAAAGGGACACTTCAAGAAGGGTGGTAAGAAAGTTACCGCGCCGACGAAGAAGACCAAGGATGGACCCAAGCCTGATACTGAGTGCTTTTACTGCAAGGGAGAAGGTCACTGGAAGCGGAATTGCCCAAAGTACTTGGCAGATTTGAAGAACAGCAACATCAAGAAGAAAGGTATATCCGATATACATGTTATTGATGTGTATCTCACTGGTACTCGTAGTAGTGCCTGGGTATTTGATACTGGTTCGGTTGCTCATATTTGTAACTCGAAACAGGTGCTACAGAATAAACGGAAGCTAGCGAAGAACGAGGTGACGATGCGCGTGGGAAACGGATCAAAGGTTGATGTGATCGTGGTCGGCACGCTACCTCTTCATCTACCATCGGGATTAGTTTTATACTTAAATAATTGTTATTTGGTGCCTGCGTTAAGCATGAACATTATATCGAGATCTTGTTTATTGCGAGACGATTACTTGTTTAAGTCCGAGAATAATGGTTGTTCGATTTATATGAGTAATATGTTTTATGCACATGCACCTTTGATAGATGGTCTATTCTTATTGAATCTCGATAGTGGAAATACACATATTAATAACATTGAAGCTAAACGTTTGAAATCGAGCGATAACTCGACCTATATGTGGCACTGTCGTCTTGGTCACATTGGAGTGAAGCGTATGAAGAAACTCCATACCGATGGACTTCTTGAATCACTTGAAAGATGCGAAGCATGTCTGATGGGTAAAATGACTAAGACTCCATTTTCTGGTATGATGGAGCGAGCTACGGACTTATTGGAAATCATACATACCGATGTGTGTGGTCCAATGAGTGTAGCATCGCGCGGTCGTTATCGTTATGTTCTTACCTTCACGGATGACTTGAGTAGATATGGGTATATCTATTTCATGAAACATAAGTCCAAAACTTTCGAGAAGTTTAAGGAATTTCAAAGTGAGGTTGAGAATCAACGTAACAAGAAGATTAAATTTCTACGTTCTGATCGTGGAGGTGAATATCTAAGTTACGAGTTTGGCGAGCATTTGAAGAAATGCGGAATACTTTCACAATTGACACCGCCGGGAACACCACAACCTAATGGTGTGTCGAACGTCGTAATCGAACTCTCTTAGATATGGTTCGTTCTATGATGTCACTTACAGATTTACCGCTATCATTTTGAGGTTATGCATTAGAAACAGCCGCATTCACTTTAAATAGGACACCATCTAAATCCGTTGAAACCTAAATTGTCGTTCCTTAAAGTTTGGGGTTGCGAAGCCTATGTAAAGAAGTTACAGCCGGACAAGCTTGAACCCAAAGCGGAAAAATGCGTCTTCATAGGATACCCAAAGGAAACTATTGGGTATACCTTCTATCATAGATCCGAAGGCAAAATCTTCGTTGCCAAGAATGGATCCTTTCTAGAGAAGGAATTTCTCTCGAAAAAAGTGACTGGAAGGAAAGTAGAACTCGACGAGGTTGTCGAACCTTCTCTCGAAATTGCGAGTAGCACAGCACCGGAAGAAGTTCCTGTGGTGCCTGCACCAATAAGAGAGGAAGCTAATGATGATGATCATGAAACTTCGGTTGAAGTTGCTACAGAACCTCGCAGGTCAACGAGAACTCGTACCACTCCTGATTGGTATGATCCCGTTATGAGTGTCATGTTGGTGGACAACACCGATGACCCAGCGACATATGAGGAAGCAATGATGAGCCCAGATTCCAATAAATGGCAAGAAGCCATGAAATCCGAGATTGGATCCATGTACGAAAACCAAGTATGGACCTTGGTGGACTTACCGGATGACCGGAAGGCTGTCGAGAACAAATGGATTTTCAAGAAGAAAATAGATGCTGATGGTAATGTTACTGTCTATAAAGCTCGACTTGTCGCAAAAGGGTTTCGACAAATTCAAGGAGTTGACTACGATGAGACTTTCTCACCTATAGCGAAGCTAAAGTCTGTGAGGATTATGTTAGCAATCGCTGCAGATTATGATTATGAGATATGGCAGATGGATGTCAAAACAACCTTCCTCAATTGAGACATTGATGAAGAGTTGTATATGATGCAACCCAAAGGTTTTGTCGATCCTAAAGATGCTAACAAGGTATGCAAACTTCAACGGTCCATTTATGGATTGAAGCAAGCATCCCGAAGTTGGAATCAACGTTTTGATAAAGTAATCAAAAGTTTTGGTTTTATACAAACTTCTGGAGAAGCTTGTATTTACAAGAAAGTGAGTGGGAGCTCTGTAGCATTCTTAATACTATATGTAGATGACATATTGTTGATTGGGAATGACGTAGACCTTCTTAATAGTGTCAAGGAATATTTGAATAATAGTTTTTCAATGAAAGATCTTGGCCAAGCAGCTTACATATTAGGCATAAAGATTTATAGAGATAGATCGAGACGCCTAATATCATTGTCACAGAGTACATATTTGGACAAAGTTATAAAGAGGTTTGGAATGGAAGATAGCAAGAAAGGGTTCTTGCCCATGTTGCCCAATACGACGTTGAGTAAAACTCAAAGTCCGACAACGGCAGAATATAGAGAAAGGATGAGTAAGACTCCCTATGCCTCAGCCATAGGATCTCTAATGTATGTCATGCTATGTACTAGACCCGACATTGCATATGCTGTTAGTTTAACTAGCAGATATCAAAGTGATCCAGGTGTGGATCATTGGACAGTGATCAAAAACATCCTTGAGTACTTGAGAAGAACTAAGGATATGGTTCTTTCTTATGGAGGTGATGAACAGCTCGTTGTTAATGGTTACACCGATGCTAGTTGGAACACCGATCCGGATGATTCTAAATCACAATCTGGATACGTATTTACTTTGAATGGTGTAGCAGTTAACTGGAGGAGTGCAAAGCAAAGCGTTGTGGCGAGATCTTGAACTGAATCGGAATACATGGCTGCTTCGGAGGCTTCACAAGAAGCGATATGGATGAAAGAGTTCATTACAGAGCTCGGTGTGGTTCCTAGTGCGCTAGACCCAATGTCTATCTACTGTGATGACATGGGTGCCATAGCCAATGCGCAAGAACCAAGGTCACACAAGAAGCTGAAGCACATCAAGCTACGTTTTCATGCTATTCGAGAACATGTCCAAGATGGGGACATAAAGATTTGCAAAGTACACACAGATCTGAATGTGGCGGATCCGTTGACTAAACATCTCCCGAGGGCAAAACATGACCAGCACCAAACTGCCATGGGTGTTCGGTATATTACCATGTAATCTAGATTAGATGACTCTAGTGCAAGTGGGAGACTGTTGGAGATATGCCCTAGAGGCAATAATAAATATAGTTATTATTATATCTTTGTGTTTATGATAAATGTTTAAATTCATGCTATAATAGTATTAACAAGGAAACATTAATACTTATGTGATTTGTAAACTAAAATAGAGTCCTTAGTAAAGCCTTTTTTTATAATACTAGCTTGTTGTTTAATAAATTATTGTGGTTTCCCTATCATGAACATTGAGATGTTATTAACAACAAGATCATATCGATAGGAGAATGGTATGATGGACATACTCCTATAGATAAGCGTAGCATAAAGATCAAGTCATTTTAATAGTTCAATTGTTATATGCTTTCTGATACATAGTAACCTAATTCCTTCGACCATGAGATCGTGCATATCACCTTCACCGGAAGGATGCTTTGATGACATCAAACACCACACCGTAACTGGGTGGCTATAAAGGTGGCATTGAGTGTTCGGAAAGTATTGGTTGAGACACATGGATCAAGAGTGGGATTTGTCCATCCATTTGACGGATAGATATACTCTGGGCCCTCTCGGTGGAATGTCATACAATTAGCTTGCAAGCATGTGACTGGCTCACAAGGGATCACATATCACGGGAACGAGAAAAGAGTACTTATCAGTAACGAGGTTGAACTAGGTATGCAGAGATACCGACGATCATAACCTCGGATAAGTAAACTATCATGAGACAAAGGGAAATTGATCGTATGTAAGTGGTTCATTCGATCGCAAAGTAATCGTAGAAATATGTGGGAGCCATATGAATTTCCAGATTCCTCTATTGGTTATTGTTCGGAGAAGTGTCTCGATCATGTCCGCATAATTCACGAACCGTAGGGAGACACACTTAAGGATTCGACGTTGTTTGAGTAGTTATGGAATGATGAGTAAGAGACCGAATGTTGTTCGGAGTCTCGGATGGGATCCGGGATATCACGAGGAGATCCGGAATGGTCCAGAGAATAAGATTCATATAAGGAAAGTCATGTTTCGGGGTTGGAGAATGGTTCTGGTGTTTTCATCGGGAATGTTCTAGAAGGTTCCGGAATGTCCGGCACTCCGGAGGGGAAGGGTACATGAATGTGTCATAACAAGTTGGAATGATTGCATCATGTACTAGGTGTCATCGCTGAACAAAATAAAGGGTTAAATCAAATCCTAGTTTGAAAAGTCAAACGCCAATTTGAAAAGTCAAACGGCTATTTTGTGAGGTGGAGGGAGAGTAGGAAACCTACTTGGGTAGGAGTTCCCTCCCTCCACCGCCGGCCCACTTGGAGACCGAGTTGGGGAGGGACTCCCCTCCCTTTGGCGCGCCCCCACCACCTATATAAGGAGGGGCAGGGCTGCCCCTCCAAGGACACAACACTACGCCCTCTAAACCCTAACCGTAGCCGCCGGCTCCGCCACCTCCTTGGTGCGTCTAAGCCCTAGATCGCCTAGGCTCTCTCTCATAGTCCACCATACTCGCTCCGGCTTAAGGCGAAGCCCTGCGAGATCTCCCCTCTACTTCCGGTACCACGCCGTTGTGCTACCGGAATCATGAGGAGAGTGCTACAACCTTCGCTGCCTGCTAGAACAAGGGAGAAGAAGGTCTTCATCGAGTACCGAACGTGTGACCGACTGCGGAAGCGCTTCCGGAACGCAGCACCGGAAGGATCATCTACGCGATCTTGAGATCGGGAAGAGTACGACTACATCACCCACGAGAATCCGCTCTCGTTAAACACTTTGGAATCTTCGAGGGTGAGTTATACCATTGACTCGTTGTTACAATCTAGTAGATAGATCTTGTCTTGTTTGTTTGTATGCGGTAGAAAATTTTTTTTTTCCATGCTATGAAACCGTACACCTCTCTCTGAATGCAGCGTGCCAGATCGAAGATGGTAACCACGCCGACGAACTTGGATCTCTGCTGTCCAGACGCACGGACAGAGCCGGCGGATTTGCAGTGATCTTCCACCTTTATATCCTGCACAGGGGCGGTTTGGGTGGGTCTTGAATTTTTCCGATCTTTGCCGGCAATCCCCGAGGAGAGATCCGACATCGATCCTTCCGCGAACGTATCCTGCCCATAGGCGGTCCGTGCGGGTCTTGATGCTTTCTGATCTTTGCCGGCAAACTCCGAGGAGAGATCCGACATTGACCCTTCCGTGAACGTGTCCTGCCCGTAGGCGGTCCGTGCGGGTCTTGATGCTCCTCTAACTCCCAGGGAACTAGTGCCCGAGTCGGTTTCGCCGATGAAGAGGTGGATGTCTCCGATAGGAACGATCGAACACCGCGTAGGGTTCGTCTTCGCCAGGATCCAGAACTCATCGGGGGGGACGATCGGAACGTTGCCGGAGAAGAGAACGCGACCGATGGCTACGGTTTCGCCGATTCCCGCGAAGATCTTGGTCCTCGCCCGCTGAAGAGCCTGAAGCGCCTCTTGCCCCACGGTGGGCACCAACTGTCGTGGTATTGCCGACGAGTACGCCATGGAGGGGTCCTCACAGTGCGTGTTTAGAGACGTGGGGTAAGGCGGACGGTTGACGGGTACAAGGTAACACAGCTTACCTAGGTTCGGATCCCACAACGGTGGTGGAATCCTACTCCTGCTATAAATCACTATAATGGCAATACGCCGAGTTACAGAGATAGGTTCGATGTGCGAGGTGACTAGAAAGTCTAAGTTATCGTGCCCTATAGGCTCCCATAGGCCCGACATATATAGTCGCCGGGTCCTAGGGTTACAGGGAAAAGTCCTAGCCGGACAGGTTACAGAGTTCTACACCGTCTATTACTAGTCTTGTGTATCTTGCACTCCAAGGCTCCGGGTACGCTGGTGACTCCACCGTAGCCTTCCTTTATCCGGCATGGGCCTCCCTTCTGGATCCACCTAACTGGGCCGTCCAGTAGGCCACAGGCCATGCTACCGACTATGGGCCACCCGGGTTAGTCGGATAAGAGACATGCTATGAGGATACCCATATAGCATATCCCCAACAGTGGCCGCCATGATTATGGCTTGCGGTGTTTTTGGCATGATGTTGCCTTATGAGTCCATCATCATGAAGGGCGTGTCAAGGGCCCTTGTGACCTTGCATCGCGCAGCGTGGTCCATGTGCTCAATGCGGGAGCTGTACTTGTTCGCGTTGTTGCCATGTGAAGTGGAGCCGCCAGCGGCCAAGAGCGTGGCTCGCCACGCACCCGACTCTGCGGCTGCCTGCTTACGCTTTTCGAGCTCCTCCTGCAACTTCACCTGCCGGTTGTGCTCATCGATCAGGAGCCAGTGGTAGGCCATCAATAGGTCACGGGAGGCATCCACAGGTAGGATTCTGTTTCCTTGCACGGCTTCGCGTGCTTGGCGTCAGCCTTCCTCGTTGAGGTTGATCTGTTCATAGCCACGATTGCTACCCTCGGCGGCCCTATTAGTCGGGTTTTCCCCATTTCCCTCGTTCTCAACCTGCGGGTTGGGAGGGGGATTGGGTGGTGGTATGGCACTCGAACCTAGCGGTGGATCCACTCCATTGTTGGTGTTGCCATCGTGGATGGCGGCGCACAGGTAGCGCTCACGGAGTGGGTCGCTGCTGCCGTAGCTCTCAGATCCGGAGCTGTAGGTTCCTTCATCCGAAGGGGGGCCGCATAGATAGGAGTTGCAGTTGTTGCTGTCATCCTAATCGCCCATCAGCATCGATGCACGCAGGGCATCGATGGGTGGTGTGACCCACGAAGCGGGCCTGATGGATGGTAATGGCACCCGCTCTAGGAGGCGGAGGGTGCCGGTCTGCCCCACCTGGAAGCAGAAGCTCTCGAACAACATCTCTAGCCCGTCACCTACAGAGTCGAAATCTTTCAAGGAGGCGGGCGAGTGGGCGGTGAATTCAAAAGAGCCGAAGAGGAGGTGACTCTCTATCACCAAGGAATCATAGATCGCTCCGGATGGAACCTTCACGACCGCATGATCATCGTCCCCGCTTTCGACAGACGGCGCCAATTAACGAGGGTTCGACTCGTCAATGCCCATTGTTATGGACTTGGATTTTGGAGAAAATGGGGATGCTAGAAGTCATGGAACGGTTAACATACAAGCACCCCAGGGACAAGATATTTACCTAGGTTCAGGCCCCCGGAGGGAATACCCTACTCCAGCTTGTCTGCTCTTGATTACGGCGAAACCGAAGATTACATAGGAGCGTAGATGCGATCTGGTGTGAACGTGTGCATATGAGGCGGTGATTGTCCTTCTCGCCATACCCTCCTGGCCTTTATATAGATAGGCCAGGTCCCGAGGTAGGTCGACTCGGTTACAGATTAGGGTTGATACCCTTTGAAATACTATCTAATCTAGACTCGTCCACCAAGGAGTCAAAACTATCATTGACTTGGGCCACACGAAATCTTCATGGGATGTATATAATTAGGTGGGCCCTCCTTGGGATGGACTGGGTATGCCAACGTTGTGCACCCGTAAGGTATATCCATGTTACATTGATGTCTACGCACTTCTATTCTTGTATATAGTTGTTGGGCCTCCAAGTGCAGAGGTTTGTAGAATAGCAGCAAGTTTCCCATAAGTGGATCACCCAAGGTATATTGAACTCAGGGAGGAAGTGGTCAAAGGTATCCCTCTCAAGCAACCCTGCAATCAAGATACAAGAATGTAACACCCTCGGATCGGCCCTATTCAAGTTTTAGCGATTCCCGCCAAACCCGCATAGAAACGTTTCAGAGGTGCCCACCAGGAACTTGCGTGCCGGTGGAAAACAAAGTAATATCATTACATAATAGTCCACGATGGAACCCACAGAACGGATATATACAACAACGACTCCATGAGTCAAGAATACAGATATACAATACAAAGATCCAAATCGCATTGAAAACAATACATCGTCCAAGTACGGACAAGATGCAAATGGGGCTAAGAGCCCTGAAGAATAACCAACGGTGTCCATAATGCTGCCCATGCCAAGCCGGAAGGGTAACCCTGCTAATGACGTCAATCTCAAAACCTGCTAAAACAAAAGGGGTGCCAGCAAAGGGCCACGCACCTGACTCTGCGGCTGCCTGCTTACGCTTTTCGAGCTCCTCCTACAACTTCACCTGCCGGTTGTGCTCATCGATCAGGAGCCAGTGGTAGGCCATCAACAGGTCACGGGAGGCATCCACAGGTAGGATTCTGTTTCCTTGCACGGCTTCGCGTGCTTGGCGTCAGCCTTCCTCGTTGAGGTTGATATGTTCATAGCCACGATTGCTACCCTCGGCGACCCTATTAGCTAGGTTTTCCCCATTTCCCTCGTTCTCAACCTGCGGGTTGGGAGGGGGATTGGGTGGTGGTATGGCACTGGAACCTAGCGGTGGATCCGCTCCGTTGTTGGTGTTGCCATCGTGGATGGCGGCGCACAGGTAGCGCTCACGGAGTGGGTCGCTGCTGCCGTAGCTCTCAGATCCGGAACTGTAGGTTCCTTCATCCGAAGGGGGGCCGCATAGATAGGAGTTGCAGTTGTTGCTGTCATCCTAATCGCCCATCAGCATCGATGCACGCAGGGCATCGATGGGTGGTGTGACCCACGAAGCGGGCCTGATGGATGGTAATGGCACCCGCTCTAGGAGGCGGAGGGTGCCGGTCTGCCCCACCTGGAAGCAGAAGCTCCCGAACAACATCTCTAGCCCGTCACCTACAGAGTCGAAATCTTTCAAGGAGGCGGGCGAGTGGGCGGTGAATTCAAAAGAGCCGAAGAGGAGGTGACTCTCTATCACCAAGGAATCATAGATCGCTCCGGATGGAACCTTCACGACCGCATGATCATCGTCCCCGCTTTCGACAGACGGCGCCAATTAACGAGGGTTCGACTCATCAATGCCCATTGTTATGGACTTGGGTTTTGGAGAAAATGGGGATGCTAGAAGTCGTGGAACGGTTAACATACAAGCACCACAGGGACAAGATATTTACCTAGGTTCAGGCCCCCGGAGGGAATACCCTACTCCAGCTTGTCTGCTCTTGATTACGGCGAAACCGAAGATTACATAGGAGCGTAGATGCGATCTGGTGTGAACGTGTGCATATGAGGCGGTGATTGTCCTTCTCGCCATACCCTCCTGGCCTTTATATAGATAGGCCAGGTCCCGAGGTAGGTCGACTCGGTTACAGATTAGGGTTGATACCCTTTGAAATACTATCTAATCTAGACTCGTCCACCAAGGAGTCAAAACTATCATTGACTTGGGCCACACGAAATCTTCATGGGATGTATATAATTAGGTGGGACCTCCTTGGGATGGACTGGGTATGCCAACGTTGTGCACCCGTAAGGTATATCCATGTTACATTGATGTCTACGCACTTCTATTCTTGTAGATAGTTGTTGGGCCTCCAAGTGCAGAGGTTTGTAGAATAGCAGCAAGTTTCCCATAAGTGGATCACCCAAGGTATATTGAACTCAGGGAGGAAGTGGTCAAAGGTAACCCTCTCAAGCAACCCTGCAATCAAGATACAAGAATGTAACACCCTTGGATCGGCCCTATGCAAGTTTTAGCGATTCCCGCCAAACCCGCATAGAAACGTTTCAGAGGTGCCCACCAGGAACTTGCGTGCCGGTGGAAAACAAAGTAATATCATTACATAATAGTCCACGATGGAACCCACAGAACGGATATATACAACAACGACTCCATGAGTCAAGAATACAGATATACAATACAAAGATCCAAATCGCATTGAAAACAATACATCGTCCAAGTACGGACAAGATGCAAATGGGGCTAAGAGCCCTGAAGAATAACCAACGGTGTCCATAATGCTGCCCAGGCCAAGCCGGAAGGGTAACCCTGCTAACGACGTCAATCTCAAAACCTGCTAAAACAAAAGGGGTGCCAGCAAAGGGCAAAGTAAAAAGAGAGCGGTCAGTAATGAGGCCACTACACGGCGAGTCTAGAATTCGGCGGTCCTCGCCTACATAGGTATGGTGGACTGAAGCGGAAGCGAAGCATGCACTAAACAACCTATAGAGACTCGATATAAGTGGCGACTATCGGAGAGGGATAAGAAAGGCCTATTCAAAACCAACCTGATGCTAACACCAAACATACCATTCCTCGTATTCCCCCTCGAGACCAAACGAGGAAGGCAAACCGAGGAACTCACACAGTTGGCAGTTTTATTCATTCCATTACAGTTGCAACAATTACTAGTCAGATATAGATAGCATGAGTCATCGTGATATTACAAACAGTGGACAGTCTTAGTTAACCATTCCGTTGTAATTGCAATACTTACTAGTCAGATACATATAGCATAAGGCATCCCCAAAACCAGCATTTTGTTGGTACTTTTATTTAGCCATTCGGTTGTAGTGAAGCTGATTACTAGTCATTATAAAGTCAAATTTATAGCACTACTTTAGTTATAGTTGTCTATGATCGAGATACTGTGCCCCAAGTCGTCCATAACCGCGGACACGACTTTCAGAAAGTTTTACCCTGCATGAGGGCACAAATAGCAACACACGCACGATCAACCTCGAAAAAAACCAAATGAAAATCCAACGAGGCATCACGAGAGAGCAATTGCAAGATTCATATAATATTTCAGGGGGCCACCCCACCAAGCTACCCGCGACGAAGTTGGCCGGCTCCGGAACGGACCCAGCGGTTTGCGTCAATGGCTGTAAACAACTGGGAACCCGAAAGTGTGACTAGGCTTGTCGATACCGTGAACATACTACGCTTAGCTAAACAGTATAGGCGCTCCACTCGTAATCATAAATAAAGCAGTAAAGCATGGCATAAGTACATGATACTAATAAAGCCCCAAACTACTTTGTGGCCCCAAGAAATAATATATGACTCAAGCTCTGACTAAGGGGATTCATGGTCCCAGATACGGATAGTGCGAATATTCAAAGAACAGGTATCAAGTACTCGGGGTCCTACGGGACACAAGTGGACAGTTAAAAACCAAATAACATCTATTGCCCACATGTGCCTCTGCATTATTTACCTACTTTCAATTTTAGTTGTTAAACTGTAATTAAAGCCATGATCATCTCCAACATAAAGCATATGGAAGTCTTCCAACAACTGTGGTACTTGACGAAACGAAACAGCACTTGAGCAAGAGACTACGACACGCAAGTCCAATTATCTACCAGACAACAGGTAATAGGATGTGTCCAAGGCAATATAAAGGCTGCAAGGTATATCACGGGTACGAAAACTAGAGCATCGTATCACAGATAGCAATAGATCAACAGGAGGAAGTAAAGACTAGAAATATAAAATAATTAGAAATTAGGAGAATGCTTGCCTGAAAACAATGCCGAAGGTTCATCCGAAGATCGGGTCGACACTCGCATCAACTCATCGTCTTAATCCGTGAGGAACCAAAGCACTAAAAGAATCACCGAATGCACTAGTTAATACTACAACAGAAGATCGGGCATGATGCATGTATGATGTATGACATGACAAATATGCAATGCAATTAGGTCATATTAAGCGGAACCAGGGCCCCGACAATTAATTATGTTGTTCACGTTATTTAGATATCCTGCAATTTAAATGTTGTCTTATCAAGGCAAAATATTTCATCGGTTCGATGCACAAATTTAAATGGGACCAATATTAGACTAGATTCTCCCGCATATGATCTCCATATTAATTATGAGGTAAATCGGCATAATACCCCCAACCAGATGGCTAAGTATGCGAGAATGAGCAATTTTGATATGTAACAATTTATATGGATGACATTTATAAAAACAGGGACTCGGGCAAAAGGGGTCACACACGGGGTTCGGCGAACTTGCGGCTCAAAGGGGGTTCGAGGATCTCCAGATCACTCTTCGGATGCTGGAAACAGGCTACGGAATCCGTGAGACGATCTTGGCATTCCGTGAAGAGGCCCTTGGAATCCATGACGTACATGACAATTGGTATCAAACGGGTTCATATCTGCGGTGCCAATTCTGCATCATCTTCACCACGTACGAAACTTCACATTAGCACATCATCCTCGTAGCCTCACACAAGCGCACATATAGCAAGCGAGATAGAAGGCCACAAGGTCTGGTCGAGGGCCAGAGGAGACACCGGGAGGAGGCCGGGCTGGCGAACACGCTGGCGCAGAGGACTCAGGGCGGTGGTGGCTTGCACGCATGGGTGATGCTACAGAGGGCGCCGGAGGGGGTAGGCGGCGGCCGGGGCCGTGAGGCTTGCTGGCCGAGTGCTTGCAGAGGGCGGGGCGGATGCGGACGGTGGCCGAAGAAGCTCCTCGATGAGAGGGGTCGTGAGGCTTGCTGGCCAAAGATCCAAATCACATTGAAAACAATACATCGTCCATGTACGGACAAGATGCAAATGGGGCTAAGAGCCCTGAAGAATAACCAATGGCGTATATAACCCTGCCTAGGCCAAGCCGGAAGGGTAACCCTGCTAAGACGTTGATCTCAAAACCTGCTAAAACAAAATGGGTGCCGGCAAAGGGCAAAGGAAAATAAGAGCGGTCAGTACTGAGGCCAGTACACGGCGAGACTAGAATTCGGCGGTCCTCGCCTACATAGGTATGGTGGACTGAAGCGGCAGCGAAGCATGCACTAAACAACCTATAGAGACTCGATATAACTGGCGACTATCAAAGAGGGATAAGAAAAGCCTATTCGAAACAAACCTGATGCTAACACCAAACATACCCTTCCTGGTATTCCCCCTCGAGACCAAACGAGGAATTCAAACCGAGGAACTCACATAGTTGGCAGTTTTATTCATTCCATTATAGTTGCAACAATTACTAGTCATATATAGATAGCATGAGTCATCCTGATATTACCAACAGTGGACAGTTTTAGTTAACCATTCCATTGTAATTGCAATACTTACTAGTCAAATACATATAGCATAAGGCATCCCAAAACCAGAAGTTGTTGGTACTTTTATTTAGCCATTCCGTTGTAGTGAAGCTGATTACTAGTCATTATAAAGTCAAATTTATAGCACTACTTTAGTTATAGTTGTCTATGATCGAGATACTGGGCTCCAAGTCATCCATAAACGTGGACACGGTTTTCAGAAAGTTTTATCCTGCAGGGGGGCACAAATAGCAACACACGCACGATCAACCTCAGAAAAAAACCAAATGAAAACCGAAAGAGGCATCACGACAGAGCAATTGCAAGATTCATATAATATTTCAGGGGGCCACCCCACCAAGCTACCCGCGACGAAGTTGGCCGGCTCCGGAACGGACCCAGTGGTTTGCGTCAATGGCTGTAAACGACTGGGAACCTGAAAGTGTGACTGGGCTTGTCGATATTGTGAAAACACTCGGCTTACCTAAACAATATAGGCACTCCACGCGCAATCATAAAACATGGCATAAGTACAGGATAGTAATAAAGCCCCAAACTACTTTGTAGACCCAAGAAATTGTTGGAGATATGCCCAGGAGGCAATAATAAAGTGGTTATTATTATATCTTCATACTTATGATAAATGTTTACATACCATGCTATAATTGTATTAACCGGAAACATTAATACTTGTGTGATTTGTAACATAAAAGAGTCCCTGGTAAAAGCCTCTTGTTAAACTAGCTTGTTGGTTAATATATGATCATGGTTTCCCGATCATGAACATAGAGATGTTATTAACAACAAGGTCATATCATTAGGAGAATGATGTGATGGACATACTCTTATAGTTAAGCGTAGCATAAAGATCAAGTCATTTAATATAGTTCATTTGCTATAAGCTTTTTGATACATAGTAACCTAATTCCTTTGACCATGAGATCATGTTAATCACCATCACCGGAAGGATGCATTGATGACATCAAACACCACACCGTAACTGGGTGGCTATAAAGGTGGCATTGAGTATTCAAAAAATATGTGTTGAGGCACATGGATCAAGAGTGGGATTTGTCCATCCATATGACAGATAAATATACTCTAGGCCCTCTCGGTGGAATGTCATCTGTTAGACCCCTCCCTTTAATAAGGTAGAGTCCTCCTGTGTTTTATAATGCTAGTCCCTGGATCAATAGCTAGCATCCACAGTTAAGATGTAATATCAAGATACAAGGTCATATTATAACATTATAACCAGGAATAACATAATTCTATTACATCATACATAGCTCATTGGCTATTACATTACATTGCAGCGGAATAACTATAGTCATGGGTCCTTCCTCTTCAAAGTGCCACAGGCAGATGTTGGTTGTAGACTTTGTAATCCTAGTCAATCAAACAATCTTCGTTTAAAACAATCAACCTGCAACATTACAAGTTACAGCCACAAGGGTCAATACATTTGAATTGTATTGGCAAGTTTCACTTTTATATGTATAATAAGAATGGATCCTATCATTATATGCATATTTGGCTAAGTAGAGTTTGAGGCTTATTTGCATAAAGCAATATTTATCCTATCTTTTCAAAATGGTTTTGGACCTTTGTCAATTCTCTTTTCCAAGTTCCTTGAACTCCTTGGTAGACACTCAAGTGTTCAAGTCCTTGTCCAAAAATCCCTTGAGCTACTTGGTAACCCCAAGTGCTACAAGTTTTATCAAAACTCATGAGTTCCTTGTTAACCCCAAGTACATCATGCTCTTGTGCACCTTGGTAACCCCAAGTGCAACAAGCTTAACAAAATCTCTTTGAATTCCTTGGTACCCCAAGTGCATCAAGTTTTTATATTAGAAATTAGAATGTCGAGATCTCCCATAGTTCAAACTTTAGTTGCTCAGTATTGTCCATAACCGGGGACACGGCTAAGTACTTAGATTTTATTATCTTCTGCAGAAGGAGTACACTTTACCCACATGACACAATCCCATCTTGTTGCCACCAGTGGCCTACTGGATTAGTGCTCACCAAGATGGAGTACTGGCAGACTGAGAATGTGACGAAGTCTTTCCAAGAGGTCCTCCCATACATCATTTCTAGATTGTCTTCAGCCCCCATGAAGCATTCCAGATCCCCATGTCCGGTAACTAAAGACAATGTATGGGTCTTCCTAATGTAGTTGACTAAGCCAGATCCATAATAGCATGTGGTTGTACACGAAAGCCACAATTGGAGAAACATGTTCAATCTCTAAGTTTCCTAGGTGGTTTTCATTTGGAGCACAACACAAAGTGATTGCCATAGACATGGTTCCCTTTTGTTGCCACCTTCTCCAAAACATAAGTGTCCACCACCTAGGTGGTTCATTGAGTCCTTGTTTTATTATGTAAAACACAAGTCCTTTACTCATCCTTTGTAAAATCTCAACATGTATCTCTTTTTCAAAACATAGCATGGCTAAGCATGTACAACTTCTATATTTTTACTAAGGAGTGTATAGGGAATCCTATTAGGATTTAGCATAGCATAAGTACAAAATTGTTTTCATGCTTGTTTTTCACAATCCACTAAGTATAAAGAAAATAATAGGACATTTGTATGATAGTGTAACTTGCCTTTTTGTTGGGGAATGATAGTCTCTTCTTGATCTAGCTAGTCTCACACTTTGCTAATTTCACTACAATCAAACAAGCATAGTATCAAGTAGTATTCCATCATTCAAACAAAATTTACATACACAAAGCAATGGTTCCTAAGTCTTGTAGAAAGAGGGTTCTATTGCAAAGTTGGTCTCTACTAGGTTTACACACTTTGTAAGGTCCACATTGGTCATTTACCAAAATGGCAAAGTCATTAGTTAGTGGGTTTTTCCCAAAGTCTATTTTAAAATCCATTCAACATTTTATGTGGTGGAAATTATTCCTTTGAAAACAAAACTTTATGTTTTTCACCAAGTGAGTTGCCCTTGGCAAGGCTTGGTGTTTTTGGGTCAGTAAGTTTGGTCCATAGCATTTACCCAAAGTTTTCCTTGCAAAACTTTTTCCATAATATAATTTAATGAGTTTTTATTTGGCTAGAAAATGACTATGTTAATTAATTCAACTTAAATTTCACAAAAATCATTTTTAACATTATGGGTTGGTTCCTAGGGTCAGTAAGGTCACACAAATCCATTTTGCAAAAGATTTAATCCCAAAATCAATTTTAAACAATTTTTATACTCTAAATAAGTACACAAATGTTTCTGTAATTTCAGACAAGCTAACAGATACTATTTTCAAAACTAAGGCCATGGTTGGCTAGGTCTTGTTCTCCTGATTTTATTGATATAAAATTTGTCAAATTTGGACGTGTGGATCAAAAGTTATAGAGGTTTGAAGTTTGTAATTAAATCAGATTCAAATTTCTTTTAAAACGAGATAGGTGACACGCGGCACGCTCTGGTTGGACGGTACCGGTTCGGGGTGGATCACGCTGTGGGGCGTTGGATTAAGTCAGATCGGGTGGTCCAGATAACGTACTCCTTCGTGGCTTAAGTGTTCTATCACAGGCGTTGGATAGGGATCCAACGGTGTTCGCGCGCTCGACCATTCGCGAGCGGCGCCGGCGGTGGCTAGCGGCGGCGGCGGTCAGATTGCGGTGGCGCTTGGAGAAACAGAACATTAGGAGAGAGGGGAGGATGCTCACCGTGATCGTAGAGCTATGGTGAAGCACTTCGTGTGGTCGGTGTGGCTCGGGGCGCACTAGGGTTGCGGCAATTTCTCACCGGAGTTGGAAACGGCATCGAGCGGTTCTGGTTATGGTTGATGTCGACGCTGCAGATCACCCTAAGGCAAGTCAGGTATATGGTTAGGTGCGTAGGTCCGAGGCGAATATGCTCGCATGATCGAGGTGCGGAGGGGCGTCGGATTTCACCTGGAAACGCTGTCGGAGTTGGAGGCAGACGGTGGTCGTCGTGGTCGTCGTCGTTGGCGTCGCTGTAGATCTCGAGAGGTCAAACCGAGAGCATGGTTAATCGCGGGAGACCATGGCGGAGCTGTGAGCGTGAACTATAGGGCTTGGGGTGGTCGGCTCTTACCAGTATGCTTTGCCGGAGTAGAGGACAGACGGCGGCGCTTTTGTGCTTGGTCAAAGACGACTTCCTGGGAAACCCGTGGATGAATGGTTGGTACAGGGAGGAAGGTATGGGAGTAGGGAAGCTTCCAGGGTGCTCGGGAGGGCTCGGGGTGGTGTGTGCTGGTCGGATTTTGGCGAGGGAGGTCGTCGGAGACAGGGAAGTGTCTGGCAAAATTCTTCAGCCTGGGGGCGAGCTTGAGGGAGGGGTCTGAGGGAAATGGAGGAGAAGTCGCTGGCGTTTAAGTAGGCGTCGTCGCAGGGGGAGTAAAGGCCGTGGTTAACGCGAATTTAAGCCGCAGCTTCAACGGCAGAAACGGCCGCGCAGTGAGGGGAGAAGGAGTCGCGGGGAGAACGATGAACAGGGTCGAGTGGGGTCCAGCGTCAGTGAGAAAAGAAGAGGGAGAAGAGGGGGCCACCGGTCAGTCTCTGTCTGAGTAGGTTTCTGAGTAAGAAAAGAAACGCTTCGGGGAAGGGGAGAAGTCTGGGCTGGATTGGCTTAGTGGGCTGGGCCTTTGCACTATTTTTTTATTCTGTGTTCTTTTCTTTTTCTATTACTATTTACTGATTTGAATTTCAAACCATTCTCAAGCATTCAAAACAATTTAAATTTTCACCAACCATTGTAACCAAGAATTTGGTTCTGTTTATCAACATAAACTAATTATTAATTAAAATAATAATTTTATACTCTTTTAGTAATTAAATAAAATGGACTATGGTTTATAAATAGGATTTGGTTTAATTAATAAAATCTTCCTTTTTTATTTAAATATTTTTAAAACCAATTCAGTAGGTTTCATTTGAGAATATAAGTTACTTGAAATACCTGTTAAAATAAAATAACATTCTATTATAGGATCCATTAATAATTAAATATAATAGACTTTCATTATTATTTCAAATAAGATTTAGTTTATTTGAGATATTTATTTTGGATCTAAGTTAAAGTCAAAACACTTTAGTAGATTTTATTAGAGAATATAATATACTTGGAAAACCTATTTAAAATAATTTTAACAAGTTTTGATGTTTTTACTTAAAATGGTAAAAACCTTTTATTTGAATAAAATTTGATATTACTTTCTTATTACTTTATTTTTAAATAAACCTTTGTTATTTTATTCAGAACTCAAAGTTTTAATTTCCAAAGTTTTAGTCAAAGTTTAATTTGGCTTTATTAAATAATCTTTATTTGAAAAAAAACATCAATTTCTTTTGTTAACAAATCTTTTCATTTAAGGGTTTCAAATAGTATTTTTAATTATTTTTATTTTCTTTTTAATGAAAGTTTATCATCTTAAATACCTTGAGGTTTTATTTTAATTCAAATAGGTCTGTGGTTCCAATTGAATTCAAGAAGTTTCTTCTAGCTCTGAAAATTGAACATAGTTTTTATTTTATTCATTTATTTTCACATTTCAAGATTTGAAAAATCTTGGGATGTGACATCATCCAATTATCTTGCAAGCATGTGACTGGTTCACAAGGGATCACATATCACGGGAACGAGAAAAGAGTACTTATCGGTAACGAGGTTGAACTAGGTATGCAGAGATACAGACGATCAAAACCTCGGATAAGTAGACTATCGTGAGACAAAGGGAAATTGGTATCGTATATAAGTGGTTCATTCGATCGCAAAGTAATCATAGAAATATGTGGGAGACATATGAATTTCCAGATTCCTCTATTGGTTATTGATCGGAGAAGTGTCTCGGTCATGTCCGCATAATTCACGAACCGTAGGGAGACACACTTAAGGATTCGATGTTATTTAGTAGATATGGAATGTTAGTAGGGATACTGAATGTTGTTCGGAGTCTCGGATGGGATACAGGATATCACGAGGAGATCCGGAATGGTCAGGAGAATAAGATACATATAAGGAAAGTCCTATTTTGGAGTTCGGGAAAGTTTCCGATGTTTTCATCGGAGAGGTTCTAGAAGGGTCTAGAAGGTTCACTGAACCGGAAGGGGAATGGACCATGAATGTGTCATGGGTAAATGGAATGATTGGATCATATCCTAGGTCAGTTGGTGTGGGAATTTTCAAGAGAGAATTAAAGCTCTAAATTGAAAGTCAAACGGGAAGTTTGAAAAGTCAAACTAGAACAATAGTTTCCTAGTGGGAGAAGAAACAAGTCCTTCTCTCAATCCAACTTGGGTTTGGGTTTGGATTCAAACCCACCCCTCCCAAGGCTGCCCCCTCTCATAAATAGAGGGGGAGGGCTGCCCCAACACCACAAGAGCCAAGCTCTCCCCACACCCGCGTCGCCGCCTCCCCGCACCATTGCCGCCTCGCGTCGCCGCCGGTTCATAGCCGCCGCCCTAGCCGCCGCCGACACCTCCTCCTCCTCCTGAACATCTAATCCCTAGATCTCCGGGAAACCCTAATCCACCATAACTCGCACCGGCTTAGGCGAAGCCCTGCGGGATCTTCCCTCTACTTCCGACACCACGCCGTCGTGCTGCCGGAATCACGAGGGGAGAACCACTGTAAGGTTCCCAACCTTTAATAAGGTAGAGATCCCTGTGTTTACAATGCTAGTCCCTGGATCATTGCTAGCATCCACAGTTTAGATGTAATATCAAGAAACAAAGGTCATAATACAACTTTATAACCAGGAATAAAGTAATTTATTACATCTTACATAGCTCATTTGGCTATCTCATTACAATGCAGCAGAATATAACAATAGCATGGGGTCCTTCATCTTCAAAGTGCCACAGGCAGACATGTTGGTTGTAGACTTGTAATCCTAATCATTTAACTTCACTAATATCAAACAAACCTGCAACATAACAAGTTATGCCACAAGGGTCAATACATTTGAATTGTATTGGCAAGTGATACTATGGTAGTATAGTAGAGTCTATCATCTATATGCATTTGGATAAGTGGAGCTTAGTCTTGCTTTGCTCCAATAGATTTTCCTTATCATTTGAAAACACTAAGTTTTTGCATGACAAAATAATCTTTCCCAAGGCATCTCCCAATAGAAATTGGTGATCCTTCAACCCTTGTTCACCCACAAGTTTTTACTTAGAAATTGGGATGAGGAGATTCTTGATAGCTTCCATATCTTGATGCTCAAATTGTCCTTTACCAGGGACATGGCTAAGTACTTAGATTTTACACTCTGCAGAGGTGGTGCACTTTCCCCACAAGACTTGGTTTCACCAAGACAAGATCTTTCAGAAGCCTTCCCTTAGACCAGAATGGACGCGCTCCAACCTATCAATCCCCTACCACCAACTGTCCATTTGGCTAAGTTATGGCAACCTATATGATCCAGGCAGAGCCCATAATGCCAAGTGGCTGCACTTGAAGCTTCTCAACATTTGACATCTCAAATCTCTTTGTTCCTGGGTGGCCATCCACAAGTGATATACACAAGGTAAACCATAGAAATGGGCCTTATGAACCACTCAACACAAACCATTCCTTCCATTCCACCCAGGTGATTCATTCACTTAGTTGTTTTATTAAACAAAACACAAGTCCTCAGACTTAGAAATTTTTCCATAGTATGAATATATATTCCACCCTTGTTTTCTACTAGCTAAGCTAAGCATGATAGTAGTAGGAATCTTAACTTAGGAAATTTCTACTAAGGTTACATCTACTTAGGATTTCCGATAGCATGGTTTATACTTAGCAAAAATTCCATGCAAATCTTACTTAGAAATATCACTAATGCATAGAGAAAATAATGGGACAAAAGTATGAAGCATCACTTGCCTTTTTGGTAGATAGTATAAGTTCACTCCTTGATCTTTGCAATGTTCACACACTTCAATCACTACAATTCAATCAAGTAAACAATATTTCAATCTACCATTCAAGCAATTCATCACATAAAATGATAAAATCAAAGTAATGCATGCAAGCATGCAAAAGGTTGTTTTATTTGTAAAAGTGGTTTATAGTAGGTTATAAACTTTTCGAAACACCTATTGGTCATTTTATAAAGTGGCAAAATCATTTGTATGAGATTTTTCTTCATAAACCATTTTTAAATCAAGTCATTATTTTATGTGGTGAAGAAATGCTTTTAATAAGGCAAAATTCTATAGGTTTCACAAAATATGTTTTCAAACCATATAACCTTGTGTTTAGGGTCAGAGAGTTTATTTCCAAAACATTTCTCAAAGGTTTTCTTTAAAAACCATTTTTAATAATCAAACCATATTTTTATTTGACTAGAAATGTTTTAAATCAAAGGTTCATTCTTTTGTTTCACCAAATTCATTTTTGAAACCACCAATGGATTTCTAGGGTCAGTAGGTTCAAAACAAACCATTTGCCAAAGGTTTTATCCCCAAAATCATTTTGGAATAAATTTTATATCCTAAACATGCATACACAAGTTTCTGTAAAAACAAACAATTTAACAGAAGCTTTTTACTAAACAAAGTGCATGGTTGGCTAGGGCTTGTTTTTCTGAATCCATTGATATAAAGTTTGCAAAATTTGGACGTGTAGATTAAAAGTTATAGATTTTACAAAATCTAGCATCTAATAGATCAAATCTGTTTTAATTCAAACGAACAGAGCCACGTGGCGTGTTCTAATTCGTCGGTACCGGTTCGCGTGGATCAGCAACGTGGGGCGTTGGATCAAGTTATATCGCACGTTACAGATTGCGTACCCCTTCGGTGTTAAGTGATTCTATCGCATCCATTAGATCATCATCTAACGACCATCATCACCCTGACCATGTTCTGGCGGCGCTCGACGGCTGCGCGTGGCGGCGACGCTCGGCTAGCGGCGGAGCTGGCGATGCAGGAAGCGAAAAGGGAAGAGGAATGGCTCACAGTGATCGCCGTGGCGTGGGGAAGCTCAACCTGCTCGCGTTGGTCGAAGGGGCACACGAGGTTGATCGGAATTTCTCGTCGGAGATGCTCCTGGCGTCAGCACGTTCGGGAGTCGTCGGAGGCGAGGCTGCAGGCCATGCGCGAGTGATTGGCGAGCACCTGTAGATGCAAAAGACACAGACGAACCAAACGGTATGATTCACTGGTCAAGGCACGCACGGAGTCGAGTCCTAGATCTCACCGGAGTTGCGGGGGTCATCGGTGGCGTACTGGTGGAGACGTTGCCGACGTACTGGGGCGCGCGGGGACGAGCTGGCACTACAGGGAGATTCTCCAGGGAGTGGGGATCATGTGAGCGTGGTCGACGAGGCGAGGGGTCATGCAGGGCTGCCAGAATTCGCTCGTGTAGCTCGTCGGAGCAGCGGCAAAGCAAGGCAAAATTGACGCAGCCTGGTGGCTTTCTGGCAGCGAAGTTTGAGGGAAAAGAGAGAGGAGAGAGCGAGGATTTAATGAGAGTAATCACGGGTGTAATTGCTGCAGCGTTTAAGACGAATTTACTTGGCGAAATTTCGGGCAGAAACAGCGAGGGGAGGAACTGGTCTGCGGGGTGAAGGAGACGATGATGTGGCGTGGGGTCCTTTCGTCAGCGTGAGGAAGAGAGGGAGAGTGGGGTCCATCGGTCAGTTTCCTCGCGGGTTTATAAGTGGGTGCGAATCGTTTTTCTGCGGGAGAGAAGTAGAGGTGGGCTGGACTGGGCTTAATTGGGCCAGGCTAGTTGGGTGTGACCGACTGCAGAAGCGTTGCCGAAACGCAGCGCGGGAAGGATCGTCTATGCGATCTTGAGATCGGCAAGTGTACGACTACATCACCCACGAGAATATGCTCTTGTTAACCGCTTTGGAATCTTCGAGGGTGAGTGCTTCTATAGACTCGTTGCTACAATCTAGTAGATAGATCTTGGCTTATTTGTGTGCATGCGGTAGAAATTTTTTGTTTTCCATGCTACGAACCCCAATAGTGGTATCAGAGTCGTGTCTATATGTTGATCTGTTGCACGAGTAGAACACAATGGTCATTGTGGGATGAAGCGCACCGGGCTAACAATACATGACATCGTTCATGAGACTTGCTCCACGCTTGACATGCAACTTGTATTGCATAAGTGCCTTTACAGGTGCCTGTTTCTCCCAACATAGTGAAGGTTCAATTTACAACGGGTAATTGACAATACTAGTATCAACGTTGTGGTTCTTGTTTGCAAGTTAGAACGACACATTGAAAGCCCCAAACCACGTAAAATATGCAAAGAAAATTAGAGGCGTCTAACTTTGTTTTACAGGGGTGTGTTGTGATGTGATATGGCCATGATTGTGATTATATATGATGTATGCAATGTTCCTTATTGTAAGTCGGCAACCGGAAGGAGCCATATGGTTGTCTTTTAAATTCCGTTAAGACCCGCGTGTCTATTATTCAAAGTAGTTGTAATAGTTGATGCTGGTGGATGACAAGCATGAATCGGCGCCATTGACCTTGACGCCATGCCGGTGATGATGGAGATCATGTTCGTGCTTGAAGATGGAGATCGGAAGCACAAGAAGAAAGGCCATATCATATCACATATTTTGAATTGCATGTAATGTTAATCCTTTTATGCATCTTGTATTGCTTAGTTCACAATGGTAGAATTATAAGATAATCCCTCTAGCAGAAAAAATTTCAAGTTATAAAGTGTTCATCCTTAGTAAGCACCGTTGCTAAAGCTCGTTGTTTCGAAGCACCACGTGATGATCGGGCATGTTAGATTCTACGAGTGTATACAATGGGAGCAAGACAGATTTGCTCATGCGGAAGCTAAGGATCTTGACGAGCCTAGCATGTACAGACATGGTCTCGGAACACGGAATACCGAAAGGTAAAACATGAGTCATATAGTTGATATGATGAACATGATGATTGTTCGCCTTTGAAACTATATCATTTCACGTGATGATCGGACTTGGTGTAGTGAATTTGGTTTGTGTGATCAATAAAACAATGTGAGGGATATTGTTTTGAGTGGGAATTCAACAGCAATATGATTAAAAGTTGAACACTATTTATCATAATTTAAATCAAAGTGAATTTGCATAGTTGTTGTAGTCATTGGCATCCGTTTACCACCTTGCGCTTAGTTATAATTGAGATAATAGAACTATAGAATTCTGGTTAGTTACTTTACAAACTAGTATCGTATTGTTTTGAAGTGTTAATCTAAAGTTTAAAAGTCCTATTGCAAACTTTCAGAAAGTTCCGGTTACTCCATGAAGTTTAATAATTGGTATTAAATCAAGAGTGACAATTCCATTGTTAGTATATAAGTATCATGTTTGTCTCCATGATTCTTGATATTCAAAAGATTGTTTTAATATCAAGGTTATCTAGGAGCTAAAATAATTGTTTTAGAAACCATCATGTGTGGCAGATATAACGATATCTGAAACAATGTTTTGGTTGCAATATGATAGAGTATAATATATGTTCTCATATTGGATGAGAATTTGCAAAGGTTGGAGATGCTAGACATCCTAATCATCCAAAAGGGTTTTGGAAAGTAGCGTTATACTCATGATTCGTCTTTATAACCTACATTAGCTTGATCATGAAAGTCGTCATGATAAGGATGAATAGAAGATGTATGTAAAGTGTTTACTACACTAAAAGATTACTAAAGAATGGAGTTTGAAAGAACACCAAGCATTTGATGATGGTGATCTACTTCAAAGTGCAAGTCCAAATACATTGGTATTTAACTATACATGCTTTGGACTATGTGTCATGTGTATGGCTCCACTATTGATGTTGATAGATTCTTTCGAACAGAAAAGGAAATACTGAAAGAGAATCTCAGAAATATATGGTAGAAAAGAAAAGACTAGAATTGTTTAGCTTAGGTATATAGAGGATATACATGTTATGGCTATATTATTTGCTTATTAAACAATGTGGTTCTTAAGTATTGGATACTAAATATATTGGTATGAATCGTCATACGAAACAACACAATTCATGAACTACAATGGCCTAAGTAACTAGCAAAAGAATGTGTGATGATGTTCATCGAGAACAAATAAATGGTTGTTGTGTTAATATCAAAGCTTGCCTTTAAGATTTGTTTTATCAAGTATTATGAGAACAAAAGGGTTGTTCAAATAATTGCCGTAATCCATAAAAGATGGATGATTTACAAATCTCATTGGATAAATCACATCCATAAAAATATTGCTAAAAATGTCGAAAGACAATTGATAAGAAAGATCACTTAGTAAGTGACATCGCCGTTTAAATTATATTGTAAAGAAAACATGAAGAAACTCCATGTGGATGGAATTTTGGAGTCTTTTGATTTTTGATCAAATGACACTTATGAATTTTCCTTGAGATAATTAAAACTCCGCTCATAGGCCAAAGGGAACGAATGACTAGATTATTGGAACTTGTACATATTGTTGTATGAAGTCCATTATGTGTAGTCAAGAGCGATAGATTTCAACTTCATATGTTTTCTCCGAAAATTTGAGTGAATATATGAATATTTACTTAACAAGATGAAGTGCAAAATCAATGTAACAAGAAAATAAAGAATTTATGATAGGATCATAAAGGACGTTATTTGAGTTATAAAGTTTAGCATAACACCTAAACATTTGAGGAATCGTTCCATGGATTTGCGTTTCCTGAAACACCATATGAGTATGGAATAATCGAGATATGCAATGAAACCTTGTTTCACATGGTAAGATAAAAGGTGTAATTGATGAAACTACCATTATATTTTAAAGATTAAAACTTTAGAGACTACCATTTTTCCACTAAAAAGAGCTCCATCATAATCCGTTGAATTGACACCATATAAAATTATGGTTTGGGATAACACCCAAGTTGTCCTTTCTTAAACATTGGTATGCTATGCATAAGAAAGATGTTTGCAACCAAAATCGGATGAACATATCTTTGTATGTTATTTTGAATAATCGTTAAGTAATCCTCCATAACGCCAAAGACAAAAGTGTTTGTCGCTTAGAACGTCAAGTTTCTTTGAGAAGGAATTTTTCCGTGAAAAGTTATGTGGGAGGACAATAGAACTTTGATAAGGTTAAAAGAACCTTAGCTATATGTGCAAAGTTGCGCAGCGCTGAAAAGTGTTTCGGAGGCAGCAACAATGCTCATGGCTCACGTGCCTCAAAGGTTGTGGTAACAGAGGTCTAAGTTCCTATTGAACCAAGTAGGTCGGGTAAACAATCAAATACCAAGATTTGAGGGTTGAATCATTATTTGACAAAAATTAACAGACTACATGCAAAGAAGCGATGATGGACCCTGACTCCGTTAAATGGCTTGAAGCCATAAAATCCGTGATAGTTCCATATACGAGAGATCATGCTTTGAACTTGAAAGACCCTCTGGAAAGGTGCAAGACCTTACAGTCATATTTGGATCTATAAAGAAATAGACATGGATGTTTCACATCTATGAAATTATTGACATGTCGGGAAAGAGTTCACGACAATATTCAAATAGTTGACTATGACGAGATCTGATCTTTCATTAAGTGATATTTAGTCTAGACGGATTAATGTAGCAACCACCACATATAATTTTGTTATGTGGTAGTTGAATAAACAAAACAAGTTCTTCTAATAGAATGGTTACCTAAGACGTGTACATGACACGGTCCAAAGGGTTTTTTTTAATTCAAAGGATGCTAAAAGCATATGCAAACTTCAATGGTTGAAGTAAGCATCGCAGAGTTGGAATCTTCACTATGATGAAACTGTTAAAAGAGTTTAATTTCATCGGAGACGATGAAGATGCTTGCATTTGCAAGAAATTAAGTGGGAGCCCTAAGACATGTTTCTAATACATTATGTGGAAGCCATATTGTTGATTGTAAATGATGTATCTTTTTATTAACATAGGATAAGAATTTCATATCGATGAAAGGCTTAGGCAGAACCCGAATATTTGGCATCAATGTCTATATGGATAAATTGTAACACCAATATGGTTGTGCCAGAAGTATATAGATGAGATATTGAATGAGTTCAATATAGAAACCACAAGAAAGGTTCTGGTTGCACAGGAAGAATTGAATAAAGATTTAAGTATTTTTGATACTTGATAGATACAATCACAAAGAGTATTTTAGCAATCATGTTGTGATGTGTACAAATCCAGATATATCCTATGCGCTAAATGTTATGAGCGTATACCAGAATGATTCATAAGATGATTATTGGACAATAGTAAAGATATTCTTATGATCTTTTAGAAGAACTAAGAATATATTATTTTGTTGAAGTGACAAATAGATGGTTAGTTCATTGTAAAAGTATTACATTGATACTAGTTTTGTCACAAAGTACAAATTAAGTTTATCTCAATCTA
Organism: Avena atlantica; assembly: GCA_910589765.1. Lineage (NCBI taxonomy): Eukaryota > Viridiplantae > Streptophyta > Magnoliopsida > Poales > Poaceae > Avena > Avena atlantica. The sequence continues at coordinate 307,823,818 of OU342736.1, forward strand.
AACTAACGGTGGCACAATATGATGGAAAGTAAGTTCCATAATGAATTTGGATGAGTTCCAAAGTTAAGACATTGTGACATATACTACAATAAAAGGCTAAGTATATGACTGCTGTTATAGCAGCAAAAGAGGGCATTTGTGTCAAGTAGTTTGTTATCAAACTAGGTGTTGTTCATAGCGGGATAGTACTATGAAGATATATTGTATGCCAATATTATCAACATGTTTTAACCCCAAGGAACTAAAGGTCTCACCAAAGGACCAAATTTGTACAAAGCCATCTCATTAGAGAATGAGCGATGCGTAGAGACGCAAAGACATGCAATTACACACGGACCTGAAAGTGTCGGATCTGGAGATCAGTTGACCACTAGCAATCGTGTAAACACAACACTTGAAAGCCATAGGTGTTTAATGCACAAAAGTTTGAAACTAGATTATTGACTCTAGTGCAAGTGGGAGACTATTGGAGATATGCTGAAGAGGCAATAATAAAGTGGTTATTATCATATCTTCATACTTATGATAAATGTTTACATACCATGCTATAATTGTATTAACCAGAAACATTAATACTTGTGTGATTTGTAAACATAAAAGAGTCCCTAGTAAAAGCCTCTTGTTAAACTAGCTTGTTTGTTAATATATGATCATGGTTTCCTGATCATGAACACAGAGATGTTATTAACAACAGGGTCATATAATTAGGAGAATGATGTGATGGACATACTCCTATAGTTAAGCGTAGCATAAAGATCAAGTCATTTAATATAGTTCATTTGCTATAAGCTTTCTGATACATAGTAACCTAATTCCTTCGACCATGAGATCATGTTAATCACCATCACCGGAAGGATGCTTTGATGACATCAAACACCACACCGTAACTGGGTGGCTATAAAGGTGGCATTGAGTATTCGAAAAGTATGTGTTGAGGCACATGGATCAAGAGTGGGATTTGTCCATCCATATGACGGATAGATATACTCTGGACCCTCTCGGTGGAATGTCATCCAATTAGCTTGCAAGCATGTGACTGGTCCACAAGGGATCACATATCACGGGAACGAGAAAAGAGTACTTATCGGTAACAAGGTTGAACTAGGTATGCAGAGATACCGACGATCAAAACCTCGGATAAGTAAACTATCGTGAGACAAAGGGAAATTGGTATCGTATGTAAGTGGTTAATTCGATCGCAAAGTAATCGTAGAAATATGTGGGGGCCATATGAATTTCCAGATTCCTCTATTGGTTACTAATCGGAGAAGTGTCTCTATTCACGAACCGTAGGGGGACACACTTAAGGATTCGATGTTGTTTAGTAGATATGGAATGTTAGTAGGGATACCGAATGTTGTTAGGAGTCTCGGATGGGATCCGGGATATCACGAGGAGATCGGGAATGGTCCGGAGAATAAGATTCATATAAGGAAAGTCCTATTTCGGAGTTCGGGAAAGTTTCGGATGTTTTCATCGGAGAGGTTCTAGAAGGGTCTAGAAGGTTCACCGAACCGGAAGGGGAATGGACCATGAATGTGTCATGGGTAAATGGAATGATTGGAACATATCCTAGGTCACTTGGTGTGGGCATTTGCAAGAGAGATTTAAATATCTAAATTGAAAGTCAAACGGGAAGTTTGAAAAGTCAAACTGGAACAATAGTTTCCTAGTGGGAGAAGAAACAAGTCCTTCTCTCAATCCAACTTGGGTTTGGGTTTGGATTCAAACCCACCCCTCCCAAGGCTGCCCCCTCTCATAAATAGAGGGAGAGGGCTTCCCCAACACCACAAGAGCCAAGCCCTCCCCACACCCAAGCCGCCGCCGCCGCACCCAAGCCGCCGCCCCTGCTCGCCACCGCTGCCCTAGCCGCCACTGACACATCCTCCTATTCCTCCTGATCATCTAAACCCTAGATCTCCGGGAAACCCTACTCCAACATAACTCGCACCGGCTTAGGCGAAGCCCTGCGGTATCTTCCCTCTACTTCCGACACCACGCCGTCGTGCTGCCGGAATCATGAGGGGAGAACTAGAACCTCCGCTACCTGCTGGAACAAGGGAGAGGAAGGTCTTCATCGAGTACCAAACGTGTGACCGACTGCGGAAGCGCTGGCAGAACGCAGCTCCAGAAGAATCGTGTACGCGATCTTGAGATTGACAAGTGTACGACTACATCACCCACGAGAATCTGCTCTCGTTAACTGATTTGGAATCTTCGAGGGTGAGTGCTTCTATCGACTCGATGCACAAATTTAAATGGTACCAATATTAGACTAGATTCGCCCGCATATGGTCTCCATATTAATTATGAGGTGAATCGGCATATACCCCCAACCAGATGACTATGTATGCGAGAATGAGCAATTTAATATGCAACAATTTATATGGATGACATTTATAAAAATAGGGGCTCGAGCAAAAGGGGTCACACACAGGGTTCGGCGAACTTGTGGCTCGAAGGGGGTTCGAGGATCTCCGGATCAGCCTTCGGACGCCGGAAACAGGCTTTGGAATCCGTGAGGCGATCTTGTCGTTCCGTGAAGAGGCCCTTGGAATCCATGACGGTGATCTTAGGGTTCGCGGCCATCGACGTACATGACAATTGGCATCAAACGGGTTCATATCTGTGGTGCTAATTCTGCATCATCTTCACTGCATACGAAACTTCACATTGGCACATCATCTTGTAGCCTCACACAAGCGCACATATAGCGAGCGAGATAGAAGGCCATAGGGTCTGGTCGAGGGCCGGAGGATAGCACCGGGAGGAGGCCGGGCCGACGAACGCGCTGGCGCAGAGGACTCGGGGCGGTGGTGGCCTGCTCGCATGGGTGATGCTGTAGAGGGCGCCGGAGGGGGGAGGAGGCGGCCGGGGTCACGGGGCTTGCTGCCGAGGAGGCGCTCGGCTCCGAGGCGAGGACAGGTGGAGGCCGAGTGCTTGTAGAGGGCGGGGCGGACACGGACGGTGGTCGAAGAAGCTCCTCGATGAGGAGGAGGCGCGGCGACGGCAGGGGAAGCGTCTGCCAGCAAGGAGGGGAGGCAATCGCGTATGCGGTTGGGGAGGGGACCGCGGGCCAGGCGGCGGTGGGGAAGAATGAGGCCAGCTCGGGCTACAGCGGATGCAGCACCGGCGGGAGGTGGTTGCAGAGGTGAGGGGCGGCGCTGCGAGAGACGGGGGAAAGAGGCGGCGGCAGAAAACACGGGGTCGGGCAGGGGTTCGCGTGCTTGCGAGGGAGAGAGCAACACTCGGTTGGGGGACGGATGCGGGAATCAGGGTGGGGTGGGTCCGTGTGCAGGGCCAGGGAGGTGGTTGTGCAGGGTGCAGGAGCACATCAGCAAGGGGACGTGCGTGCGTGAGGGTTGCCGTGTGGGCGTGGGGTTCGATAAGGGCAGGGGAGCGGGCGCTGGGTGGGTTTGTGGTGTGCGCGCATGTGTTCCGGTGGAGCAGCGGTGGCTGGGTAGATGGGGAGCTAGGGTTAGGGTTTAGGTTGGGCTAGGGTAGATGAGCAGCGATGGTTGGATTGTAGGTACTCTGGCCCGGTGGGGCCTCTGGCCTGACCGGGCGGACTTTCCCTCCGGACAAAAACGTTTTATTTATTTATTTTAAAATAAGACTATCTTGCAATTAGTTTATAGACAAATAAAATATTCGGTACGACCGGGGTTTTGCATTTGAAATAAAGAGAGGGATATTTGTAGAAAGCAAAACTAGGCTTTTAGCAAAATACTTTTAGGCAAACAAATGCATGATAATGCGCAAGTACAAACAACAGCGATTTTTTAGTGGATTTAACCGGGGTGCTACAAGAAGTATCTTGTGTCCCCAACACACCAAATACACTTGTCAGGTGTATAGTGCACTAGTTAGGCGATGAGATAGTAAAAATACAAGTGATATGGATGATTATAAAACAATGGTGCGAAAAAAGAGCTTGACGGGATGGAAGAGACTTGAATTAAGCAAACATGTAACAGATCGAGATGCAAACGGTGTTTCAATGTTTAGAAACAAGGCCTAGGGATTATACTTTCACTAGTGAACACTCTCAATAAATATATTCTCTTCATGATAATACTCTTAACTACTCTCCGGTTGGACACTCTAATCCATGCTAGGGCTATAACAGCACTCCTCAAAGTCCGCCTTTCCCAATCTAGATAACCCCACACTGTCACCTTGAGCGCTAGATGGTTCCAACAAACACCACAATTTCATAAAGACAACCAACTCAAAATATACTCATGATAAATATTTACGAATTCTAGCCTAAGTGCCACCACGGTATGCATGCTATCACTTTCACACACACGTGGGGAGAGCTAGAGATCTATTGAAGCACTTGAGTAGCTGTAAGATCCCTCCTTTGTAAAGGAAAAAGGATCCATGTGATTGCAATGCTAGTCCCTGGATCAATGCTAGCATCCACAGTTTAAGATGAAGTACTCAGATACAAAGGTCTTTTATTACATCCATTCCAGAGATAACATAGTCTTTACAACTCATGGCCACAGGCCTAATACAAGAGTTTGGATAAGTAAATAAATATAAGTCTTCATCTTCATGTGCCACAGCAAACATGTTGAGTGTAGACTCATGACACCTAATCCTCATCAGAGTAACCTGCAACATCACAAGTTACAGCCACAGTGTGTCAATACTTTGGAATAGTATTGGCAAGTGATACCTTAGTAAATTTTAAGTTTTTACACCCTTGTTCACCCACAAGTTTTTACTTAGAAGTTGGAGTGATGAGATTCTTTGATAGCTTCCATGTCTTGATGCTCAAGTTGTCCATTGACATGGACTTGGCTAAGTACTTAGATTTTTCCATCTGCAGAGGTTGTGCACTTTACCCACCAGACTTGGTTTCCCAAGACAGGACCTTTCAGAAGCCTTTCCTTAGACCAAATGGACGCGCTCCAACCTATCATTCCCACTACCACCAACTGTCCAAATGGCTAAGTTCTAGCAACCTATGTGATCCAGGCAGAGCCCATATTGCCAAGTGGCTGCACTAGAAGCTTCTCAACACTTGGCCACTAAAATCCCTTTGTTCCTGGGTGGCTTTCCACAAGTTAGATACACAAGGTAAACCATAGCCATGGGCCTTGTGTAACCACTCAACCAAAAACCGCCAATCAAGTCCCATTCCACCCAGGTGATTCATTGACTTAGTTGTTTTATTAAGAAAATCATAAGTCCATAGACTTAGAAATATTTTCATCATAGCATGTATATATTTTACCAACCCTTGTTTGCTACTAGCTAGGCTAAGCATGGCATAGATAGTAACTTAACTTAGAAATTTCCTAGCAATTCTACAACTACTTAGGATTTCCCAACATGGCATTTGGCAAAATATTAACATGCAAGACTTAGCAAAATATTTCTAATGCTTAGTATAAAATATAGGTATAGACATATTCATGAAGTACCACTTGCCTTGGTAGTTGGGAGAGTAACACTCCTCACAATCACAATCACTAGCACCAAAATCTACACAAAGATTGGTAGCAACAAATTACACACAACATATACAAACAAACAAACAAAAAAATACATATGCATGCATGCAAAAATGCTAAGTGATGATTTTAAAACTCAACCAAGCAAGTGCATAGTACTGAATCATAATCAAGTTAAAAACTTGCTAAACCAAGTTTATTTGACACTAAAACAATTTCCTAAACAATTCCTATACTCAAAATAGTCCTAAATAAGTTTCTGCAAACAAAGTCATTTTAAAAGAAACTAAACACTAAACACATTTCATAAACAGAAAGGGCTTGTCTTCCTGATTCCAACGGTATAAAATTTGCTAAAATCTAACGTGGGAATCAAAAGTTACAAGCAAATCAAATTTGGATATAAATCTGATTCAAATTCTGTTTTTAAACTAAACCCTAGCCACGCGGCGCTATCCTATTGGTCGATACCGCTTCGCTCAGGATCACCCTTCTGCGCCGTCGGATCAAGTCAGATCCAACGTGCCAGATTCAAAGAAAACGATTCGCTCGGATCTAATCTAAACCGCCAGATCTACATCTAACGGCTGCTGTTGCCTCGACCATAGACTAGCGGCGCTAGCAGCGGCGACTGGCGGCGGCGTGTCTGTCAGCGGCGGCGCTGGCGTTCTAGGTCGTCCGGGGAGGGGAGAGGATGCTTACTAGAACCGCAGGGTCGAGGCGAAGCTCAACGTGGAGGTGGCTTGGCAAGGGGCGCACGGCAGGGGCTGCTGGAGCTCGTCGGAGTCATGCACGGCGTCGGGTGGTTGCTGTCGAAGTTGTTGCCGAGGTTTCGCATCGCCCTAGCACGAACCAGATGGATTAGGAGACGCGCAAGACAGTGTCGAACATCCTCGTATGCAAGAGGGGGCAAGGGGCGCGCTCTGCTTACCATAATTGGTCGCCGGAGTTAAGCGGTGGCTCGGTCGGTTGCAGGCACGAACGGGGACGGCGTCCTGGGTCACGAGCAGGCAAGAGAAGAGTATCAGAAGATGCACGAGATCACGATGGGCACATTCGTTTGAATCAGAGGCATAGGGGTGGTTGGGACTCACCGGAATTTGCTGCCGGAGGTCGTCGGAGCTGCGGCGGTGTCTGGCGAGTTGCGAGCAGCCTGGGGGCATGGAGATGAAATTGAGTGAGGGGAATGGAGCGGAGTGGGGAGGTGCTTAAGTAGGCGGAGGCTCGACAAGAAACACTCAGCGTATCAATGGCAATTATGCCGAGAAATAAACGCAGCAACGGCTAGCGGCGACGGCGTCTGCGCGCGAGATTTGGGGAAGAAGGAGTGACGTGGAGAGGGCCCGCTTGTCAGTGAAATAAGCAGAGAGGGAGTGGGGTCCGAGCATCAGCGACTCGTTGGGTGTGTCCTCGCGTGCGAGAGAGAGAGGACCCAGGTGGGCTAGCTGGGCTGGTTTCGCTGTTGGGCCAGATTAGTAGCGCCGGCCCTTTTCTTTTTCTTTATTCCTTTTCTTTTTCTAATTTGATTTTCTGGAATGATTTTCAAATGAATTCAAATCTTTTCTGGATTTTTGAAGTGTGCAACAGTCACAAAACTTGGCATAAAACCATGTGGTCACTTTGAGTTGGCTTGGTCATTTTGGAAACACAAAATAACAGTGACTTAGCACTTGGTTTGCAAAAGTATTGAAAATGGTTTTGAACCCATTTTTATTTTGTAAAATTTTGTTCTAACTCCACACTCAAAGCAATCAACAAGGGAGACAAACAATCTTGGTTTAAAACATTCAAGCTCTCAAATGGGGATGGCCATTTGATTTAAGTTTGCTCACATAAAATGATAGCACTATGTGCTTCTGTTTTCTTGAATTTGGTTTGAAATTGATCTCAAAACTATATGCATGAATGAATGATATGCAATCCTTGAAATCATGATTTTAGGGATGTTATAGTAGCAAACTAGATCTACTTGATTACAACTCTCATGATCACAACAAGATCACGCATAGAGAGAGAGATGAACCCATAGCTACCGGTAGAGCCCTTAGCCTCGAAGAAGAACTACTCCCTCCTCATCATGGGAATCAGCAACGGCGATGGAGATGGTGGTGGAGATCGATGGAGATGGCTCCGGGGGCACTTCCCCATCCCGATAGGGTGCCGGAACAGAGACTTATGTCCCCCGAATATCCCCTTCGGTAGAGGCGGCGTTGCGGAACTTTTCGTGGAGGTATGATTATTCATCTAGGGTTTCTGAGTCGGGGGATTCTTATAGGTGAAGGAGGCAAGGTTGATGGAGGCCCAGGGGGGCCACACCCCTGGTGGCGCGCCTAGGGTGGGCCCGCGCCACTCTATGGTGTGGCCACCCTGGTGCCCTACTCCGTCTCTGCTTCGATTTTCTATATCGTTCTGGGGAAAATATGAATATTGGCTTTTGTCCCGTCCAATTCCGAGAATATTCATCTTTTAGATTTTCTAAAACCAAAAACAGTAGAAAACAAGCAACTGGCACTGTGGCATCTTGTCAATAGGTTAGTTCCAGAAAGTGTATAAAAATACCTCAAAGTGTAGACAAAACATAAAATAGTTGGCACAAAACAAGCATGGAGCACCAAAAATTATAGATACGTTTATGATGTATCAAGCATCCCCAAGCTTAACTCCTGCTCATCCTCGAGTAGGTAAGTGATCAAAAGAATAATTTTTGAGGTGACATGCACCATCACAATCTTGATCAAACCATTTGTAAAGCATTGAAAGTTGGGATCAAAGTACTCTAAACATGAGAATGAAAGAAGAAGTTATAACAATAAGACAAAGTAACTATGCATGAAACATGAAAGGATACAAACAAAGATTCATGAATGATAATGCATTAAAAGACGTTTGTTTGTTTCACATATAGAAAACATAGCATAGTGGCATTCAGCTTGTCCCTCATGGAGTAGCAAATAAATGCATATGACACCTTCAAAGTGTTGGAGATATGCCCTAGAGGCAATAATAAATGTAGCTATTATTATATCTTTGTGTTTATGATAAATGTTTACATTCATGCTATAATAGTATCAACAAGGAAACATTAATACTTGTGTTATTTGTAAACTAAATTAGAGTCCCTAGTAAAGCCTCTTTGTAATACTAGCTTGTTGGTTAATAAATGATTGTGGTTTCCCTATCATGAACATTGAGATGTTATTAACAACAAGATCATATCGTTAGGAGAATAATATGATGGACATACTCCTATAGATAAGCGTAGCATAAAGATCAAGTCATTTTAATAGTTCAATTGCTATATGCTTTCTGATACATAGTAACCTAATTCCTTCGACCATGAGATCATGCTTATCACCATCACCAGAAGGATGCTTTGACGACATCAAACACCACACCGTAACTGGTTGGCTATAAAGGTGGCATTGAGTGTTTGGAAAGTATTGGTTGAGACACATGGATCAAGAGAGGGATTTGTCCATTCATATGATGGATAGATATACTCTGGGCCCTCTCGGTGGAATGTCATCCAATTGGCTTGCAAGCATGTGACTGGCTCACAAGGGATCACATATCACGGGAACGAGAAAAGAGTACTTATTAGTAACGAGGTTGAACTAGGTATGCAGAGATATCGACGATCATAACCTCGGATAAGTAAACTATCGTGAGACAAAGGGAAATTGGTATCGTATGTAAGTGGTTCATTCGATCGCAAAGTAATCGTAGAAATATGTGGGAGCCATATGAATTTCCAGATTCCTCTATTGGTTATTGTTCGGAGAAGTGTCTCGATCATATCCGCATAATTCACGAACCATAGGGAGACACACTTAAGGATTCGATGTTGTTGAGTAGTTATGGAATGATGAGTAAGAGACCGAATGTTGTTCGGAGTCTCGGTTGGGATCCGGGATATCACGAGGAGATCTGGAATGGTCCGGAGAATAAGATTCATATAAGGAAAGTCCTGTTTCGGGGTTGGAGAATGGTTCCGGTGTTTTCATCGGGAATGTTCTAGAAGGTACCGGAATGTCCAGCACTCCGGAGGGGAAGGATACATGAATGTGTCATAACAAGTTGGAATGGTTGCATCATGTACTAGGTGTCATCGCTGAGCAAAACAAAGGGATAAATCAAATCCTAGTTTGAAAAGTCAAACGCCAATTTGAAAAGTCAAACGGCAAGTTTGCTTGGTGGAGGGAGAGTAGGAAACCTACTTGGGGAGGAAGTCCCTCTCCCTCCATCGCCGTCCTTGGAAGCCGAGTTGGGGAGGGACTCCCCTCCCCTTGGCCGCGCCCTCCCACCTATATAAGGAGGGGCAGGGCTGCCCTCCAAGACCTACACCTTGCACCCTCCAAACCCTAGCCCCAAGCCGCCGGCGCCACCACCTCCTGCTGCTGCCGCTGCCGCCGCCTAGGGCAAACCCTAGCCGCCGACTTGGGCTTCCCCAAGACCTAGCCGCCGGACTAGCCCTCTCCCCTTGGTGTGTCTAAACCCTAGATCACCGAGGCCTCTCTCATAGTCCACCATACTCGCTCCGGCTTAAGGCGAAGCCCTGCGAGATCTCCCCTCTACTTCCGGTACCACGCCGTCATGCTGCAGGAATCGCGAGGAGAGTGCTACAACCTCTGCTGCCTGCTGGAATAAGGGAGAGGAAGGTCTTCATCGAGTACCGAACGTGTGACCGACTGCGGAAGCGCTGCCGGAACGCAGCGCCGGAAGGATCGTCTACGCGATCTTGAGATCGGCAAGAGTACGACTACATCACCCACGAGAATCCGCTCTCGTTAAACACTTTGGAATCTTCGAGGGTGAGTTATTCCATCGACTCGTCGCTACAATCTAGTAGATAGATCTTGGCTTGTTTGTTTGTATGCGGTAGAAATTTTTTGTTTTCCATGCTACGAACCCCTACAGTGGTATCAGAGCCGTCTCTATATGTAGATCTGTTGCACGAGTAGAACACAATGTTCATTGTGGGCGGTGGTGCTTTTATTATCAATTGCTTCTTGTGTACTTTGCATCTTGCGGTATGATGGGATGAAGCGGCCCAGGCTAACCTTACATGACATCGTTCATGAGACTTGCTCCACGCTCAACATGCAACTTGTATTGCATAAGTGGCTTTGCGGGTGTCTGTCTCTCCCATTGTAGTATAGATCCAATTTACAACGGGCACTTGATAGTTCAAACATCAACGTTGTGGTTCTTATTCGTAAGTTAGATCAACACTTATTGAAAGCCTCAAACCACGTAAAATATCCAAAGAAATTAGAGGCGTCTAACTTTGTTTTGCAGGGGTGTGCTGTGATGTGATATGGCCATGATTGTGATTATATTTGATGTATGCAATGTTCCTTATTGTAAGTTGGCAACCGGCAGGAGCCATATGGTTGTTTTTAATTTCTATTAAGACCCGCGTGTCTATTCAAAGTAGTTGTAATAGTTGAAGCTGGTGGACGACAACCATGGAGCAGCGTCATTGACCTTGATGCAATGCCGGTGATGATGGAGATCATGTTCGTGCTTGAAGATGGAGATCGGAAGCACAAAGAAGAAAGGCCATATCATATCACATATTATGAATTGCATGTGATGTTAATCCTTTATGCATCTTGTATTGCTTAGTTAACGACGATAGCGTTATAAGATGATCCCTCATGGACATGAATTTCAAGTTCTAAAGTGTTCATCCTTAGTAAGCACCGTTGCTAAAGCTTGTTGTTTCGAAGCACCACGTGATGATCGGGTGTGTTAGATTCCGCAAGTGTATACAACGTGAGCAAGCCAGATTTGCTCATGCGGAAGCTAAGGTTTGATCTTGATGAGCCTAGCATGTACAGACATGGTCTCGGAACACGGATCACCAAAAGGTAAAGCATGAATCATATAGTAGATATGATGAACATGTCGATTGTTCGCCATTGAAGCTACATCAACTCTCGTGATGATCGGTGTTGATGTGGTGAATTTGGTTCGTGTGATCACTAAAACAATGTGAGGGATATTGTTTTGAGTGGGAGTTCACCTAGATTAATTTAACTATTAATTAGAACTCAATTTGTCATAAACTTAGTCTAAACTATTGCAAATATGTTGTAGATCAATGGCGGCCCCTACCATCAATTTTAATGCGTTCCTAGAGAAAGAAAAGTTGAAAAACAATGGAAGCAACTTCGCGGATTGGTTCCGCAATTTGAGGATTGTCCTCACTGCTGGTAATTTTACCTATGTGCTGGATGCACCGCTGGGAAGACTCGTTACTCCATAGTTCAGTGTGCTATCTTGTATGGTTTAGAATCGGAGCTTCAGAAAAGGTTTGAGAATTCAGACCCACATGATATTGTTCGTGATCTCAAATTGATCTTTGAGACTCATGCGGCAATTGAGAGCTATGAGGCTTCTGAAAAGTTCTTTAACTACAAGATGGAAGAGGGCAGCTCCGTTAGTGAGCATGTGCTTAAGATGTCTGGGCACGCAAACAAACTCCAAAGCTTGGGTATAGTGATTCCTAATGCTTTGGGGATTTACCGTGTCCTCCAATCACTACCACCAAGTTACAAGAACTTTCCGATGAACTACAACATGCAAAACATGAAGAAGCAGTTGCCAGATCTCTTCGCCATGTTAAAATCTGTAGAAGTGGAGATCAAGAAAGAGCACCAAGTGTTGATGGTCAATAAGACCACCAAATTCAAGAAAGGCAAGTCTAAGCAAAAGGGACACTTCAAGAAGGGTGGTAAGAAAGTTAATGCGCCGATGAAGAAGACCAAGGCTGGACCTAAGCCTGATACTGAGTGCTTTTACTGCAAGGGAGAAGGTCACTGGAAGCGGAATTGCCCAAAGTACTTGGCGGATTTGAAGAACGGAAACATCAAGAAGAAAGGTATATCCGATATACATGTTATTGATATGTATCTCACTAGTACTCGTAGTAGTGCATGGGTATTTGATACTGGTTCGGTTGCTCATATTTGTAACTCGAAACAGGTGCTACAGAATAAACGGAAGCTAGCGAAGAACAAGGTGACGATGCGCACTGGAAATGGATCAAAGGTTGATGTGATCGCGGTCGGAACGCTACCTCTTCATCTACCATCGGGATTAGTTTTATACTTAAATAATTGTTATTTGGTTCCTACGTTGAGCATGAACATTATATCGGGATCTTGTTTATTGCGAGACGGTTACTTGTTTAAGTCCGAGAATAATGGTTGTTCGATTTATATGAGTAATATTTTTTATGCACATGCAGCTTTGATAGATGGTCTATTCTTTTTGAATCTCGATTGTAGTAATACACACATAAATAACTTTGAGGCTAAACGTTTGAAATTGAGCGATAACTCGACCTATATGTGGCACTGTCGTCTTGGTCATATCGGAGTGAAGCGTATGAAGAAACTCCATTCCGATGGACTTCTTGAATCACTTGATTTCGAATCACTTGAAAGATGCGAAGCATGTCTGATGGGTAAAATGACTAAGACTCCATTTTCTGGTATGATGGAGCGAGCTACGGACTTATTGGAAATCATACATACCAATGTGTGTGGTCCAATGAGTGTATCATCTCGCGGTGGTTATCGTTATGTTCTTACCTTCAAGGAAAGATATGGGTATATCTATTTCATGAAACATAAGTCCGAAACTTGTGACCGACTGAACGTGTGACCGACTGCGGAAGTGCTGCCGGAATGCAGTGCCGGAAGGATCGTCTACGCGATCTTGAGATCGACAAGAGTACGACTACATCACCCACGAGAATCCGCTCTCGTTAAACACTTCGGAATCTTCGAGGGTGAGTTATTCCATCGACTCGTTGCTACAATCTAGTAGATAGATCTTGGCTTGTTTGTTTGTATGCGGTAGAATTTTTTTGTTTTCCATTCTATGAACCCCTACACAAAGTTCATAAGAGTGACTAGATACAGATAGTTCATAAGCAATTAATATCAACAATATGCATCAATCAATAAGTTTTCGGATAATGCACAAAGAACTAAGAGTGGCACGCTTAATTGGTGCCTAAGGATATAAGGTGGAGACTCAATATAATAGTGGAAGAAAGGCCCTTCATAAAAGGGAAGCAGGGATTTCAAGTCTCAGAAAGAGCTTCCCAAAATTATGGTACTTGTTAGCTTTTAGCTCTCATTGCCCCTATCATAAGCATCTTGAAGTGATTAAGGTTAAAGTGAAAAAACTATGGAGAATATGCTTGACAAAGTATAAGTTGGCAATCTCATGTCCCTTCAATACGAGGGCCGCTCCTCATGCTACTCAACTTTAGTCACCTGTAAGTTCTTATCATAGTAAGTACATGTGTATCATAGAGAACCGCCAATGGGGTACCCCTTGCACATGATATAGGAGTTATCCCATAATCAAAATGACAAGGCAAGCAGACAATGAGCATCTCAACAATCTTCTTATTTACCATGGGAAAATGGTGCTTTTTCTCTCTTTCCTATTTTCAATATGTCTCTTTTTTATAAGAAGAAAGCTTCATAGATTGCTCACTATGGTGATGCTGCAAGTTTCCACCATGATTAGGCATGGCTTAGGCTAGCGGCCCAGGCGTTTCTCTAACAAACATACATAACTCCATGGACTTACAAGCTCCCCTTTTATTTCACACCGACGACATCCGTAAACAAAAGAGCATGATATCAACTGGGTACAATGTACAAGTGCAATGTTGAAAGCGTTCCCCATGACAACATGGTTCTACTAATTCCAACGTATAAGTGCAAGCATATACAACATAGATGACACAATGGTTGAAGTTTATTAGGGGCAAGAAAAATAATGTGTGCCATCAAGTTTGTGAGAGCTTTAATCACTAAGTTTTCACATAACAAAGTGACTTTTTAATTGGAAGGTAGATGAAACAAGAATATACTTGGAATGGTGTAACACACACCGTGCATAGGAATTTATAGTGGACACTTTGAAATAACTTGGTTTCTTGGGAGTTGGATGCATGAGTAGATCTTACTCATACAAGTGGAGGCTAGAAAAAGACTAGGAGTGACCAACTAAGAGAGCAATAATGGCCATAATCATGTAGAGCGACAAAACATTATTAATCAAAGCATAAAGTGGTACCACAAGTCAAAAACTAAATGATCATAGAGGCCAAGGTGACTGGTTAATAGTCATAACATGGTGTGAGCATGTGCCAAGTGTAAACACCCAGATTTTTAATCCCAGATGCCTGTTATGCCATACATCGCAATCCCAGGATTACCGTTTTTGCGAGACATAACAGAATTGGATACCATAGTACCTCATCCATTACAAGCCATACATAAGGTCTTACACAAACAAGGAACTCATGATCCAGTTCTTAATACAAATCAAGAAGTGGAAATACGTAATGATAAAGGTAGTGTAGGCGAAGCTCCATCTTCGGGGTCACAGACAATGCTGACGATGGGAGATGATCCTAGTTGTCGTAACCTTCCTGGGGACCATCATCCTAGTACTCCTCTTCATAGTCTGGCCACGGGAATAGCCAGGGACAAAGCCATGAGTACTCTTTAAGTACTCGCAAGCTAATACTAACAAGTTAATGGGGTTATTGTAGTAGGACACTAAGCTCTAGGGTTGTTTTGCAAAACGCCAAATTTACCTCTACTATGTTCAGAAGCAAGAAAAGCTATTTGACGTTTTATAACACCTAAGGGGGAACTTGTACTTCATATCACAACTCGGTTGTGGTCAAGTCAAAATCTCAATCCATTTCACAAGTCATTTTGAAAAAATCTGACGGGGGAACAGTATGGCCACTCCAACTATCCATAACCGTGGACGCGGCTATTCGAATACTTTGACACTCTGCAGAGATTGTACACTTTCACCACAACATTCAATACATCCATCAGGAACAAATTCTGAATTCACCATACTCAGTATGCGGATAATCAATCCTAACCTTTCAATTACACGCCCTAGTATAGGCACCTCTCTTGTGAGTTTGGTCTCCAAACCATGACCAACTATCATCTTGGGTACTGCACAGGTGGACAATCTTCACAAGGTAACCTCAGCTCAGACCTTGGCCGTGAGGGAACCCATACTAAAGTATATAAGTTTCCAGTCAAGCCCTACCCAGTTTTCGGGTATTGTGGTTGTACGGTAAAATTGGAATGGTATCGCATCCAGACAACCATCAGTTTTATAAATGGCTAAGGCTCATGCCTCAACATTTTCATCATCAAAATCAACTGCTGTTCGGAAACACATGTCAAAACATTTCAGTAGAATGACTCATCATTCCAAGGTTTTCATAACCATTTTAACCAAGTATTCCCATCTAAAGTTGATCAAGTTTTATGCTTAGCACTAGCATCTACAAGTGGGGTAAGTACTAATGAGGGGTGATAAACAAGTGGGGATTAACTAAGTTCAATATCATTCCTTAGGATGACATCAAGATTATCTAGCTTAGACCAAATTTAATGCTCTTTATGCAACCTTCAATTATCTTCCTAGAATCTACAAGTCACTTAAGTAAACTCTAAGATAAAGCTTTGATAAAGAAATAAAGTATAAAGCTTGCAAGTAAAACTAGGATTGGGTTATCAAGTGGTATAAGCTTGCAAGTAAAACTTGCATGGTTTGGCCTGCTAAGATACTGGTATAAACTTGCTAATTTGCAAGTGTTAGCTTGCCTTGTGCAGAGCAGTGGTTGAAGTTCTCCTCGGCTTCTTCCTCGTAGTATCCTCCTTCCTTCACGTATCCTTGGTCGATACTAGCGTGTGTAAATAAATACGAGGTACACAATCACCAAACAATACTTAACTACTTTCAATCATCACACAAAAGGGTTCTATAGATGATCTAGCATCATCACTAACATTACAAGATTAAAGCATTTGTCTTATTTATTTTATTTTTAGAAAAGTAATTTCTACTCATTGAAAAACTACTTAAGATTTAATATTCTCCAACTCAAACATGGGATCATGTTGACACATGTCATCACCACATATTTCAGTCCATGGGAATGTGATTTAAAGTGGTGTCACAATTTAATAAGGTTTACCTTTTTTATTTAAATAAAATAAGTGACTAGAAATGCCTATGTGGCATTCTTTTATTACTTGAACATTATTTCTCTAAGTAAACCCATATGTTTTTATATATTCTGAAAGGTATGATCAAATGTGATTTTTGAGAGTTGGAATCAACTCAAAAGCTATTATGGTTGAAATCTGAAAAATGTTTGAATGCAGAAAAGCTTCTACCTTGTTATTTTTACCAAGGTTGATCTATAGATCCAAATGATTTGAATCCAACGGGCTTGGATTAAGCATTTCAATATCTTTCTAACAAAATTGGTTTCATGCAATTTGGTTCACTGAATCGAGCTGGGTAGCTTTTTTAAACTAGGTACAGAACCGAGTTTGAATGAAAATAGAAAAATCTAAATTCAAATGCTTGGGCTGCGCGGGAAGGGTTAATGGGCCAGCCCAGTGTCACTCCGCAGCGCGGGGCGCAATTGACAGGGGGGGTCTACTGGTCAGAGTCTCTTTAAACACGAAGCGGTACAAGGCGATGTGGTGCGTTGGACTAGAATGAAGCTCGATGGACGAGGGTCGTCGTCGACGATGAACAGGTTACCGGCGACTTGAACCCTAGCGGCTCAGTGGGGTGCATAGGGGGCATACCGGGTCTCTAGTGACGACGGCAAGGCGGGCAAACGACGGAGAACTCAGGGGTGGTTGCGGCAGCTCCGGGGATGGACCAAATCAACGGCTCCTCTTCTCCTCTGAAGCGGCGAGCTCCGGCCAAATTCTGGCAAAGCGCTGCTCGCCTTGCTCCGGCTAAGGGGTGGAATGATCAGTGAGGTGAGGGGAGTGAGATGGTGTGAAGAAATCGAGCGGGGGTCGTATCCTTTTATAGGCTCGACAGCGAGACCAAGAGGGATGGGCATGCGACGGTGGTGACACGGCTACGGGCGGCTAGAGGCATGGCCTAGGTTGGCGATCAATGGGCGGTCTCCTGGCGATGCTCTAAGATTTAAATGAGCGTGTAGGGGCGGTGGCAAATGGTCGGGAACGCGCGGTGCTCTGCGAGGCAGAGGCGGTGAACTCTATGGCGAGCTATGGCTACGGGGTACGGGCGGTGAAATGAACATGTCTGGTGGTCTCCTAGGACGGTGGGGTGTATGCTGGCGGGCGGCAAGGGCTCGAGGTGGTCGGGTTGCTCGGGAATGGCGCGTGCTCTATGGTGCGCGTCGGCATGGTCGACAGCGGCACGGGCGCGGCATTCCTGGCGGTTCTAGTTGCTGTCTTCGAGCTAGGGCTGGTCGATAGGGGGCGGTGAGGCATGGGCTGCATGCTAGACAAGGTTGGCACGGCTAGTTCTTCTCCTAGCTTGTTGTCCATATTGGGGTGACATGGGTGCTCTCGGCTTGTTCACCATTGATGACATTGGCAAGCTTACAGTGGTGCTAGAGCTTAGTTAAGGTTGCTAGATGATCTACTAAGGCTAGTGTAACCAGAGAGGGAACAAGGTTGGCACAAAACACTGCTCAACGTAGTGTTTTGGATTTGTTTGATTTTAATCTGCAACCTGTTTGATGAAATGGCCGCATGAACTTTAGTTTTGAATTTTGAAAAGATTTTTGGTGGGTGTGCTAGGCATGTGTTGAGGATTATGTGGATGCTTGGATTTTGAAAATTGAGCTTGTTTGAGTGGTTTTTGAAATAGTGGGATCTTCCCATATGAAATAGATTCAATTTTCAACTATCTTTTAAACTAAGCATTTAAATGTTTTTGCATGATCACAAAGTGGGCCTTGGTACCTTGTTATGAGTACTATCAAGGGGTGCAAAGATCTAAACATGTTTCTGTTAAGTTCTGAAAGTTAGGGATAGCCAAAGTTGGCATGGGAGTTAATTTGGCCAAAGTGACCATTCACTTAATTTGTTTGCTTTGATTTGTTTGTCTTTGGGAAAAGTGTGGGGATTGTTTAGATGATGTTTATTTCACCTAAGAATCACTTTACATGCAAATAAACACAGAACCAAGGCAATTCAAAAGAATCCAAATTTTAATACACACACATATGAATGCTTTCATATTTTTAATTGGAAAAGTTTTTGTTAAACCTCATTTTGATGATTAGAGTTTGATGATTCAAGTTTAATATTTTTGGTATGTTACACCAAGTCAAGCCAAACAAAGCATCAAAGGAGAATGCCACAATATTATGCTTTTGTATGCTAAAACAACGCATGATTATTTCAAGGAACATTAAGCAATCCTAATTGTTTGGAACAAGTCATGCTACAACAATAATCACAAAGCATAAGGTCAAAGTAACATCTAACATGACATGATAAAGTCTAAGCCAGAGTCAAAACATCCCTTTTGTACCACTATAAGCATGAAACTTCCTACTCTTTTCCAACACCAATCAACTTATTTGAAACAACTCACAAGGATAATAATCAATAAAGATCAGTGAGCTTTTCTAAAAAATCCACAAATAAGAACTAAAAAGTTTTAAGCAGAAATATAAGAAAACTAAGGGTAAACACAGTGCTAGCAAAAGTGAACACTCACAAAACAATACGAGTGAAAACTAGAGTGTTCTAAACAATGAAAATGGAGTGTGTCTCTCTCCAAAAGAAGTGTGCTGTAATCCAACCAGCTTATTGCAGCAAACAATCAAAAGAAAACTAAAAACAAAAACTAAGACGCTCCAAGAACAACACAACAGTGCATGAAACAATAAAACCAACGTGTCTAGAAAGACCTGAGATTTTTATTGAAGCTTTGACGCTTGTACCTCTTGAATATTTCTTGGGGTGACATGGGGTGGCAACCCAAGCTTGAGATTTTGTCCCTTCTTCATATCATTACATCATTCACTCCTTACACCTGAAATTTTTCCTTCATACAAAACTTCACACAATCTTCATTAGCAACATATTAGTGCATTCAAAATATAATAGACCTTTAGGTTTAGTTTCAAAACCGCAAAACTTTCATTAAATACACAAGATAATATAGCAATTCCCTCAAAAAGTTCAATTCACCAAAGAGAACCCAAAAAGAATTCGATAGGAGACAAATGCAAATAATGGCAGAAATCTGTCAAAACAGACTAGCAGGTAAAAACCGATTTTTTGAAGACCTTCTGTTTCTCAAATCAAAAAGTGTTGAACTAACAAATATTAGCTAACACCCTGGAGAATTTATTCATACAATTACAGCTCAATCTGACAAATGGAGATTTTTCAAGAATTTTTACAGTGAAGCACAAAAATCTGTTTCAGGATAGTAACTCCCTAAATATTACTTCCCAGACATTTGACGTTATTCTTGGCACAAAAATCCCACAAAAAGGATAAGTAGAGGTTAGTACAGAAGTAATAACTTCCAGGACTCAATAAAATTATTGGGTTATCTCCCAAGAAGTACTTTTCTTGAATGCCTTCAAGTTAGGCTTGATAGTTTGATAAGATGCTCACATAAGAAATATGAATTGAAGTAAAAGAGAATCAAGAAGCAAATTCAAAACACATTTAAGTATAACCCACTTCCTATGCATAGGAATCTTATAAATAAACAAGTCATGAAAGCACAAAGCAACAAGTATAGGAAAGCGAAAAAAGTGCAACTTCAAGATTTTCAACATAAAGAGGGGAAACTTAATATTGTTGAGATGCATAAAACCATGTTTCCCTCTCTCATAATAACTTTCAGTAGCATCGAATAAAATTAACAATATAAATATCACATAAAACTTTCTTATCTTGAGCCACATGCATAAAATGATTATTACTCTCCACATAAGCATAGTCATTCTTATTAATTGTAGTGGGAGAAAATTCAACAAAATAGCTATCATTATTATTCTCATCACCATAATCATCAAATATAGGAGGCAGATTGTAATCACAATTAATTTCTCCTCAATAGTAGGTGGACTGAAAATATCGTATTCATCATTGTAATCATCATATATTGGAGATTTGGTATTATCATAAGCAATAGAATAGCTATCTTCCAAAGCTGGGGAACTAAAAAGATCATTTTCATAAAAACTAGCTTCCCCAAGCTTAGAATGTTCCATAGCATTAGCAATAATGGTGTTCAGAGAATTCATACTAATAACATTGATATTAACATGCAAATAAAGTTCCATAGGTTTTTTAATTTTCTCTTCAAACACTGCATGTCCTAACTCAAGATAAATACTATAGAGCTCTCTAATTTTGTTTTTGTTTTCCATTAAGCCTAACTAGTGAAAACAAGAAACAAAAAGAGAAAATTGCAGAATCTAAAGGAAATAACTTCGAGCACTCACACCGGAGGATGTGAGTACCTTTTACCTTACCTCCCCGGCAACGGCGCCAGAAAAGAATTTGATGGCGTTTTGTTGACGTGGGAGCTTCTTCTTCTTTAGTTCCCTAGAAACGGCGCTAGAAAAGATCTTGATGTCTACGCACTTCTATTCTTGTAGACAGTTGTTGGGCCTCCAAGTGCAGAGGTTTGTAGAATAGAAGCAAGTTTCCCTTAAGTGGATCACCCAAGGTATATCGAACTCAGGGGGGAAGTGGTAAAAGTTATCCCTCTCAAGCAACCCTGCAATCAAGATACAAGAAGTCTCTTGTGTCCCCAACACACCAAATACACTTGTCTGGTGTATATGTGCACTAGTTAGGCAAAGAGATTTTAAAATACAAGTGATATGGATGATTATAAAACAATGGTGCGAGAAAAGAGCTTGACGGGATGGAAGAGACTTGAAGCAAGCAAACATGTAATAGATATATATGCAAACGGTGTTTCAATGTTTAGAAACATGGCCTAGGGATCATACTTTCACTAGTGAACACTCTCAATAAATATACTCTCTTCATGATACTACTCTTAACTACTCTCTGGTTGGACACTCTAATCCATGGTAGGGCTATAACAACACTCCTCAAAGGCCACCTTTCCTAATCTAGATAACCCCACACTATCACCTTGAGCGCTAGATGGTTCCAACAAACACCACAATTTCATAGAGACAACCAAATCAAAATATACTCATGATAAATATTTATGAATTCTAGCCTAAGTGCCACCACGGTATGCACGTTGTCATTTTCACACACGTGGGGAGAGCCATAGATCTATTGAAGCACTTGAGTAACAAAGTAGATCTACTTGATTACAAAGCTCATGATCACAACAAGATCACGCATAGAGAGAGAGATGAACTCATAGCTACCGGTAGAGCCCTTAGCCTCGAGGAAGAACTACTCCCTCCTCATCATGGGAATCAGCAACGGCGATGGCGATGGTGGAGGAGATCAATGGAGATGGCTCCGGGGGCACTTCCCCGTCCCGGTAGGGTGACGGAACAGAGACTTCTGTCCCCCAAATCTCCCCTTTGGTGGCAGCAGCGCTGCGGAACTTTTCGTGGAGGTATGATTATTCGTCTAGAGTTTTTGAGTCGGGGGCTTCTTATAAGCGAAGGAGGCAAGGTATGTGGAGGCCTAGGGGGCCCATACCCCTGGTGGAGCACCTAGGGTGGGCCCGCCCCACCCTAGGGTGTGGCCACCCTGGTGCCCTACTCTGTCTCTGCTTTGATCTTCCGTATCGTTCCGGGAAAATATGAATATTGGCTTTTGTGCCGTCGAATTCCGAGAATATTCAATTTTAGCTTTTCTGAAACCAAAAACCGCAGAAAATGGGCAACTAGAACTATGGCATCTTGTCAATAGGATAGTTCTAGAAAGTGTATAAAAATACCTCAAAGTGTAGAAAAAACATAAAATAGTTGGCAGAAAACAAGAATGGAGCATCAAAAATATAGATACGTTTATGACGTATCACACATCTGCCAGAAAGTGTCTCGTCATGTCTTGGCATAGCACAATCATACATAGATCTATCAATTAGGTAGGATCATGTTGGCCAAGTGATGACTCATACAACAACAAGTTGGTGAAGATGTTGGCATGGCCCCACATCTGCCACAAGTGTATGTCATGGCTTGGCATAGCACTCCTATACTTCGATGTATCAACTAGGTGGGATGATGATGGTCAGGTGTAGTGACTCACACAACCATTAAGTTGATGATGGTGTTTCTATCCAACCCAGAGAGGTCTATAGCCCATGCAATGTTGGCATGGGCCCACATCTGCCACAAAGTGTCTCATCATGTCTTGGCATAGCAAAATCATACTTATATCTATCAAGTAGGTAGGATAATGTTGGCCAAGTGATGACTCATACAACAAGTTGGTGAAGGTGTTTCTATCCAGCCTAGAGAGGTCTAGATCCCAAGAAATGTTGGCTTGGCCCCACATCTGCCACAAGTATATATGTCATAGATTGGCAGAGCACTCTTATACTTAGATCTATCAAGTGGGTGGGATCATGATGGTCAGGTGTAGTGACTCACACAACCACTAAGTTGATGATGGTGTTTCTAGCCAACCCAGAGAGGTCTATAGCCCGTGCAATGTTGGCATGGCCCCACATATGCCACAATTGTGTCTCATCATGTCTTGACATAGTAGTGTTATACTAAGATCTATCAACAGGGTGGCATCAGGTTGGCCAAGTGCCGAGGCACATAACCACTAGGTTGATGATGGTGTTTCTAGCCCACCTGGAGAGGTATATAGACCATGCAATGTTCGCATGGGCCCACATCTTCCACAAAGTGTCTCATCATGTCTTGGCATAGAAAAATCATACTTAGATATATTAAGTAGGTAGGATCATGTTGGACAAGTGACGACTCATACCACAACAAGTTGGTGAAGGTGTTTCTATCCATCCCAGAGAGGTCTAGATCCAATGCAATGTTGGCATGGCCCCACATCTGCCATAAGTATATGTCATGGCTTGGCATAGCACTCTTATACTTAGATCTATCAAGTGGGTGAGATCATGATGGTTAGGTGTAGTGACTCACACAACCACTAAGTTGATGATGGTGTTTCTAGCCAACCGAGAGAGGTCTATAGCCCATGAAATGTTGGAATGTCCCCACATTTGCCACAGTTGTGTCTCATCATGCCTTGTCATAGTAGTGTTATACAAAGATCTATCAACAGGGTGGCATTTTAACATCCCTAAAATCATGTTTTGAAAGATTGCATATCATCCATGCATGCATATCATTTAGGGATCTTTTTCCATCTCATTTCAAGAAAACAGAAGCACTTAGTGTTATTATTTTATGTAAGCAAACATTAATCTATTGCCACTCTCAAATGAGAGTATAATTGTTTTAAACCAAACTTTGTTTGCTCTCTTGTTGTATTGGTTGAATGTTGGAGTTTGGAAATTTTTTATGAAACAAATATGGTTTTAAAACCATTTTTAAATCCTCATCAAATCATCTGCTAAGGCACTGTTTTTTTAAATCTTCAAAGGACCATGCAAGTCCAGCAAGGCAGCATGATTTGATACTCGAATGTACACAAGATTCTTATTACAAAAGGCCAAAAAGATTTGAAATTCAAGTGCTTTTAAATTCATTTGAATTTGATTCCAGAAAATCGAATTAGGAAAAGAAAAAGAGATAAGAAAGGAAAAAAGGCCGGCGCTGCCAATTTGGCCCAGCACAGAACCCAGCCCACTAAGCCCACCCGGGCCATTCCCTCCCCCTCTCTCTCACCCGCGCCAAATCAACCCACCGGAGACTGACCAGTGGCCCCATTGCCACATTGTCATCGTCCTCCCCAAAATTCCGCCGCGATGAACACGTCGTCGCCTCCGTTACCTCGCGGATTAAATCAAATCAATTCCCTTGATTCCGGCAGTAATTCGCCCAACCTTCACCTGCTACTTAAACCCCACCCCGCCGCGGTCATTTCCCCCCACACTGCACAATCTCCTAGCCACCAGGCTGCCGGCAATTCGAGTTGCACCTCCGCTGTACCGAGAGACTCCGGCGAGCCATCACGGTGAGTACCGAGCGCCCTTTGCCTTCTGGTCCACGCGAGCTGCTTCGCAATCATCTTGCCCATCTTCTCATTCCTTTATTTTGTTCTGAATCGCCCTAGGCCGTCATCATCGTCCACCTCTGGAAACGACCGAAGCTCAACTCGACTCTGGCGACTAATTCCGGTGAGCCCCGCGTTCCCCTCTATTTCTGAATCACGCGGTCGTGTTCTCCAATGTCTAGCGCACCTTCTAACATTTTCTGTTTGGATCCTTGTGCCCTAGAACGTCGTCTTTGACTCCGACAGTGAGCACCCGACGCCGCCAGCAACTCTAACGAGGTCCTGCTGTTGTGTCCATGCGCCCCGACCCTGCCCGTCCACACGTTGAGCATACCCACGTTCCCGCGGTCTCGGTAAGAACACGCCCGACCCCCCTTCCCCTCTGGTTTCTCCGGAACATCGCCGGCAGACACGCAGCCGCTGCAGCAACCATTTGCGCCGCCCGTTGTTGGTCAAAGCAACGTGGTCCGTCGGATCTGAATCCAGCGCTTAGGATTAGATCTATAGCGAAGGGGTACATTTTGATCTGGACCGTACACAGTTAATAAGATCCAATAGTGCGCGAGCGTAATCCGGTGCGAAGCGGTATCGTACAATCAGATGCTACCACGTGGCATGTTCTTTGTTTTAAAATCTGAATTAGATCTATTAGTGATTCAAACTTGCAAAATTCATAACTTTTGATCCACACGTTCAAATTTTGCAAATTTTATACCATTGGAATCAGGAGAAATAATTCTATCCTTTTATGCAATGTTTTAATGGTTTGCTTCTGTAAACGTGATTATTTTTGCAGAGACATTTATAGGCTTATTTTGAGTATAGAAATTATTTGAAAAATGATTTAGAGACTAAATAAAGTTTGTCTAGTTTGTATTTGTCTTGTTGATGAATAAGTATTGTATACTTGTCTTGTTTGGTGTAAAAAATCATCACATGGCATTTTGCATGCATTCATATATTTTTGTTTGTATATATTTTGTATGTGATTTGGTGCCATTATTTTATGTGTAGATTTTTGTGCAAATAGTGATTGTGATTGTGAAGATTGTTGCTACTCCCCAAACTACCAAGGCAAGTGGTGCTTCATGATCTATTCCTATGTTTTTCAACTATGCACTTGAAATATTTTTGCTAGACTTGCATGATTATTTTTGATCTATATGCGCTTGGGAAATCCAGCACATAGGTCAAATTACCAGCATTGAGGACAATCCTCAAATTGCGGAACCAATCAGCGAAGTTGCTTTCATTGTTTTTCAACTTTTCTTTCTCTAGGAACACATTAAAATTGATGGTAGGGCCGCCATTGATCTACAACATATTTGCAATAGTTTAGACTAAGTTTATGACAAATTGAGTTCTAATTAATAGTTAAATTAATCTAGGTGAACTCCCACTCAAAACCATATCCCTCACATTGTTTTAGTGATCACACGAACCAAATCCACCACATCAAAACCGATCATCACGAGAGTTGATGTAGCTTCAATGGAGAACAATCATCATGTTCATCATATCTACTATATGACTCATGCTTTACCTTTCGGTGATCCGTGTTCCGAGACCATGTCTGTACATGCTAGGCTTGTCAAGATCAAACCTTAGCTTCCGCATGAGCAAATCTGGCTTGCTCACGTTGTATGCACTTGCAGAATCTAACACACCCGATCATCACGTGGTGCTTCGAAACAACAAGATTTAGCAACGGTGCTTACTAAGGATGAACACTTTAAAACTTGAAATTTATGTGCATGAGGGATCATCTTGTAATGCTACCGTCGTTAACTAATCAATACAAGATGCATAAAGGATTAACATCACATGCAATTCATAATATGTGATATGATATGGCCTTTCTTCTTTGTGCTTCCGATCTCCATCTTCAAGCACGAACATGATCTCCATCATCACCGGCATTGCATCAAGGTCAATGACGCCGCTCCATGGTTGTCGTCCACCAGCTTCAAGTATTACAACTACTTTGAATAGACACACGGGACTTAACAGAATTTAAAGACAACCATATGGCTCCTGCCGGTTGCCTACTTACAATAAGGAACATTGCATACATCAAATATAATCACAATCATGGCCATATCACATCACAGCACACCCCTGCAAAACAAAGTTAGACGCCTCAAATTTTCTTTGCATATTTTACGTGGCTTGGGGCTTTCAATAAGTGTCGCTCTAACTTACGAACAAGAACCACAACGTTGATACTTGAACTATCAAGTGCCCATTGTAAATTGGATCTATACTACAATGGGAGAGACAGACACCCGCAAAGCCACTTATGCAATACTAGTTGCATGTTGAGCGTGGAGCAAGTCTCATGAACGATGTCATGTAAGTTTAGCCCGGGCCGCTTCATCCCATCATACCGCAAGATGCAAAGTACACAAGAAGCAATTGATAATAAAAGAACCACCGCCCACAATGACCATTGTGTTCTACTCGTGCAACAAATCTACATATAGACACGGCTCTGATACCACTGTAGGGGTTCGTAGCATGGAAAACAAAAAATTTCTACCGCATGCAAACAAACAAGCCAAGATCTATCTACTAGATTGTAGCAACGAGTCGATAGAGGAACTCACCCTCGAAGATTCCAAAGCGGTTAACCAGAGCGGATTCTCATGGGTGATGTAGTCGTACTCTTGCCGATCTCAAGATCGTGTAGATGATCCTTCCGGCGCCGCGTTCCGGCAGCGCTCCCGCAGTCGGTCACACGTTCAGTACTCGATGAAGACCTTCCTCTCCCTTGTTCCAGCAGACAGCGGAGGTTTTAGCACTCTCCTCGTGATTCCGGCAGCACGACGGCGTGGTACCGGAAGTAGAGGGGAGATCTCGCAGGGCTTCGCCTTAAGCCGGAGCGAGTATGGTGGACTATGAGAGAGGCCTTGGTGATCTAGGGTTTAGAGGCACCAAGAGAGGAGGCTAGGCCGGCGGCTAGGGCTTGGGGAGAGCCCCAACTCGGCGGCTAGGGCAAACCCTAGGGGGCGGCAGCGACTTGGTGGAGGCCGGCGGCTAGGGTTAGGGTTTTGGTGGAGAGAGGTGTAGGCTAGAGGGGCAGCCCTGCCCCTCCTTTTATAGGTGGGAGGACGCGGACAAGGGGGAGGGAGTCCTCCCCCAAGTAGGCCTCCTTGGCCGGCGGTGGAGGGAGAGGAACTCCTCCCCAAGTAGGTTTCCTACTCTCCCTCCACCAAGCAAACTTGCCGTTTGACTTTTCAAATTGGCGTTTGACTTTTCAAACTAGGATTTGATTTATCCCTTTATTTTGCCCAGCCATGATACCTAGTACATGATGAAACCATTCCATATTGTTATGATACATTCATGTACCCTTCCCCTTCGGAGTGTCGTACCTTCCAGAACCTTCTAGAACATTCCCGATGAAAACACCGGAATCATTTCCAAACTCTAAAACAGGACTTTCCTTATATGAATCTTATTCTCCGGACCATTCCGGATCTCCTCGTGATATCCCGGATCCCATCCGAGACTCCGAACTACATTCGGTCTCTTACTCATCATTCCATAACTACTAAACAACATCAAATCCTTAAGTGTGTCTCCCTACGGTTCGTGAATTATGCGGACATGATCGAGACACTTCTTCGAACAATAACCAATAGAGGAATCTGGAAATTCATATGGCTCCCACATATTTCTACGATTACTTTGTGATCGAATGAACCACTTACATACGATACCAATTTCCCTTTGTCTCATGATAGTTTACTTATCCGAGGTTTTGATCGTCGGTATCTCTGCATACCTAGTTCAACCTCGTTACGGATAAGTACTCTTTTCTCATTCCCGTGATATGTGATCCCTTGTCAGCCAGTCACATGCTTGCAAGATAATTGGATGACATTCCACCGAGAGGGCCCAGAGTATATCTATCCGTCATATGGATGGACAAATCCCACTCTTGATCCATGTGTCTCAACCCATACTTTCCGAACACTCAATGCCACCTTTATAGCCACCCAGTTACGGTGTGGTGTTTGATGTCATCAAAGCATCCTTCCGGTGATGGTTATAAGCATGATCTCATGGTCGAAGGAATTAGGTTACTATGTATCATAAAGCTTATAGAAATTGAACTATTAAAAATTACTTGATCTTTATGCTACGCTTATCTATAGGAATATGTCCATCATACCATTCTCCCAATGATATGATCTTGTTGTTAATAACATCTCAATGTTCATGATAGGGAAACCACAATCATTTATTAACCAACAAGCTAGTATTATGAAGAGGCTTTACTAGGGACTCTAATTTAGTTTACAAATCACACAAGTATTAATGTTTCCTGGTTAATACTATTATAGCATGAATGTAAACATTTATCATAAACACAAAGATATAATAATAACTACATTTATTATTGCCTCTAGGGCATATCTCCAACAGTTTAAAACCATATTGGTTTCGTTAATTTTTGTACAAGTATTTGCACACAACAAAACCATCTCAAAAGTAAACTAAACTTGGTTTACAACAAATATTCTCTTCACTTGTGAGTGGCATTAGATCAAAGCTTGCTCACATAAAATAATAGCACATAGTGCTTCTGTTTTGTTGAAATGAGTTTGAAATTGATCCCTAAATGATATGCATGCATGAATGATATGCAATCTTTGAAAACATGATTTTAGGGATGTTACAAATCTAACCCCCTTATGGTGAATCTCGCCCTCGATATTCGGATTGGCTAGCAAATAGGTGAGGGTGGTATTTCCGAAGATCATCTTCTCTTTCCCATGTTGCTTCTTCTTCGGAATGATGGTTCCATTGAACTTTGCAGAATTTGATAGTCTTAGTCCGAGTAACTCTTTCTGCAGTCTCAAGAATCCTGATAGATTTCTCCTCGTAAGTGAGATCACTTTCAAATTGGACTTCATCCAAAGGTATATTATCCTTCAAAGAAGTCTCTTCCATTTCTGGATGGCATTTCTTTAGCTGACTCACATGAAACACATTGTGAACAACAGACAATGACGCAGGCAATTCAATCTCATAAGCTACTTCTCCTTTATGACTCAAAATCTTGAATGGTCCAACATATCTTGGGGCTAATTTTCCTTTGACTCCAAATCTCTTCACCCCACGAAGTGGTGACACTCTAAGATAGGGTCTATCACCTACTTCATAGATGACCTATCTACGCTTAGGATCTGCGTAGCTTTTCTGTCGGGACTGTGCTATCTTCAATCTGTCCTTAACTAGTTTGACCTTTTCTTCAGCCTCTTTGATTAGTTCTAGTCCGAACAAACTTCTTTCTCCCACACCATTCCATAGTAATTGGGTGGTACACTTTCTCCCATAGAGAAACTCAAATGCTGCCATCTCAATACTGGCTTGATAGCTGTTATTGTAAGAGAATTCTTCGTAAGGCAGACTTTCATCCCAACTAGCTCCATAGTCTAAGGCACATGCCCTCAACATATCTTCAAGTATCTGGTTGGTCCTTTCTATTTGTTCATCAGTCTGAGGATGAAAAGCAGTTCTGAATTCCAACCTCGTTCCCAATGACTAATGCAGTTGCCTCCTAAAATGAGAAGTGAATTGAGTTCCTCTATCAGACAAAATACTCTTGGGTACCCCATGCAAATATACAATCCTGCTCATATAGATTTTGGCTAACTTAGGACTTGTGTAGGTTGTCTTCACGGGTATAAAATGAGCCACTTTAGTTAGGCGATCTACTACTACCCAAATAGAATCATATCCTGACCTGGTCCTTGGCAATCCGGTGATGAAATCCATGCCAATCTTGTCCCACTTCCAATTAGGAATAGGTAGTGGTTGTAGCAATCCTGCTGGTTTCTGATGTTCCGCTTTCACTCTACTACATACATCACACAAAGCAATATGTTCGGCGATGTACTTTTTGAGGTTATTCCACCAAAATCTTTCTTTAATATCCATGTACATTTTGGTGTTACCCGGGTGAATGGAATATGGTGAGTTATGTGCTTCCTGTAAAATCAGTTTTCGAAGCTCCGGATCTTGTGGAACACAGATACGTTTTCCATACCATAAAGTACCCTATTCGTCTTCATGGAATCCTTTGACTTTTCCTTTGCCAATCTTTTCCTTAATCTCTTCAATTTCCTTATCTGTCTTTTGGGCTTCTTTTATTTTATCCAACAAAGTGGGTTGAACATCCAATGACATGAGATGTCCTTCAGGCACAATCTCTAATCTGAGATCTCTAAATTGGGCACACAGCTCTTCTGGCAACTCTCTCTTTGTAAGGCCATTCACAAAAACCTTATGGCTTAGAGCATCCGCTACAACATTTGCTTTACCGGGATGGTATTGCAAACTCAAGTCATAGTCCTTGATGAGTTCTAGCCATCTTCTTTGTCTCATGTTAATTTCTTTCTGGGTTACTTCAAACTTTTGTGAACTGTGAACACTTCACATCGCTTTCCCAAAAGGTAGTGTCTCCATGTTTTGAGTGCATGGACAACAGAGGCTAACTCTAAATCATGAGTAGGGTAATTTACCTCATGAGTTTTGAGTTGTCTCGAGGCATAAGCCACAACTTTCCCTTCTTGCATTATTACTGCACCTAATCCATGATGAGATGCATCACAATACACTTGGAAATCTTTCTCCAAATCTGGCATACATAAGACTGGTGCTGTCACTATCCTCTTCTTCAATTCATGGAAACTGAGTTCACATCCTTTAGACCAAGAAAATTTCTTGTCTTTCTTTAGTAACTTTGTCATTGGCTTAGCTATCCTTGAGAAATTCTCAATGAACCTTCTGTAGTATCCTGCCAAGCCAAGGAAACTACAAACCTCTTTCACTGACTTAGGAGATTCCCATTCAGTTACAGCTGAAACTTTAGCAGGATCAACTGCTACACCATCTCCTAACACAACGTGTCCAAGAAATCCAACTTCATTCAACCAAAACTCACACTTGCTGAATTTTGCATACAACTTATGGTCTCTAAGCTTCTCAAGTATCAAACACAAATGTCCTTCATGCTCTTCTTTGCTCTTGGATTAGATCAAAATGTCATTGATGAAAACGACAACAAACTTGTCAAGGAACTCCATGAACACCTTGTTCATCATATTCATGAAGTAAGCTGGTGCATTGGTCAAACCGAATGGCATCACGGTATACTCATACAATCCATACCTAGTGGTGAAAGCTGTCTTGGGTATGTCTTGTTCCCTTATCTTAAGATGAAAGTAACCTGATCGGAGATCAATCTTTGAGAACACACAGGCTCCTTCTAACTGATCAAACAAGTCATTGATTCTAGGCAAAGGGTATTTGTTCTTGATAGTCACCTCATTGAGTGAACGTAATCTATGCATAACCTTTGACTTCTATCCTTCTTTTCCACAAACAAAACTGGTGCTCCCCAAGACGAAGAACTTGGTTGGATAAATCCTTTCTGCAACTGTTCTCCTAGTTGTTTCTTGAGTTCTTTCAACTCGTCTACTGACATCTTGTACGGTCTCTTTGCTATTGGTCTAGATCCTGGTAGAAAATCAATGAGAAACTCCACATCTCTATCTGGTGGCATTCCCGGCAATTCTTCCGGAAACACATCCGGATATTCACTCACAATTGGCACACTGTCTATGCTAACCCCCTTAAGAGAATTTAGCTTACTCCCTTTCGATTCAAAGTTGGTCTTGAATCTGATCCTTTTGTTTTTTGGAGTTGTGAGTGTGACAGTATGGTTGGCACAATCTAGTACTCCTTTATGCTTAGTCATCCAGTCCATCCCCAATATGACATCCAATCCTTGGAATTTAGGATTATCAGATTAACGGGAAACTTATACTTCCCAAACTCTATGACTAGATCATGACATCCCGAGTTCACTATCATTTCTCCGCCAGGAGAACTTACTTTTATAGGACACCCAATGGTTTATACCGGTAGTTCATTTCTTTCAACAAATGCTCTTGATATGAATGAATGAGATGCACCAGTATCAAAGAGAACAAATGCTGGAACGGAATTGAGTTTTGTCTTTCTTTAGTAACTTTGTCATTGGCTTAGCTATCCTTGAGAAATTCTCAATGAACCTTCTGTAGTATCCTGCCAAGCCAAGGAAACTACGAACCTCTTTCACTGACTTAGGAGATTCCCATTCAGTTACAGCTGAAACTTTAGCAGGATCAACTGCTACACCATCTCCTAACACAAAGTGTCCAAGAAATCCAACTTCATTCAACAAAAACTCACACTTGCTGAATTTTGCATACAACTTATGGTCTCTAAGCTTCTCAAGTATCAAACACAAATGTCCTTCATGCTCTTCTTTGCTCTTGGATTAGATCAAAATGTCATTGATGAAAACGACAACAAACTTGTCAAGGAACTCCATGAACACCTTGTTCATCATATTCATGAAGTAAGCTGGTGCATTGGTCAAACCGAATGGCATCACGGTATACTCATACAATCCATACCTAGTGGTGAAAGCTGTCTTGGGTATGTCTTGTTCCCTTATCTTAAGATGAAAGTAACCTGATCGGAGATCAATCTTTGAGAACACACAGGCTCCTTCTAACTGATCAAACAAGTCATTGATTCTAGGCAAAGGGTATTTGTTCTTGATAGTCACCTCATTGAGTGAACATAATCTATGCATAACCTTTGACTTCTATCCTTCTTTTCCACAAACAAAACTGGTGCTCCCCAAGACGAAGAACTTGGTTGGATAAATCCTTTCTGCAACTGTTTCTCCAAGTTGTTTCTTGAGTTCTTTCAACTCGTCTACTGACATCTTGTACGGTCTCTTTGCTATTGGTCTAGATCCTGGTAGAAAATCAATGAGAAACTCCACATCTCTATCTGGTGGCATTCCCGACAATTCTTCCGGAAACACATCCGGATATTCACTCACAATTGGCACACTGTCTATGCTAACCCCCTTAAGAGAATTTAGCTTACTCCCTTTCGATTCAAAGTTGGTCTTGAATCTGATCCTTTTGTTTTCTGGAGTTGTGAGTGTGATAGTATGGTTGGCACAATCTAGTACTCCTTTATGCTTAGTCATCCAGTCCATCCCCAATATGACATCCAATCCTTGGAATTTAGGATTATCAGATTAACGGGAAACTTATACTTCCCAAACTCTATGACTAGATCATGACATCCCGAGTTCACTATCATTTCTCCGCCAGGAGAACTTACTTTTATAGGACACCCAATGGTTTATACCGGTAGTTCATTTCTTTCAACAAATTCTCTTGATATGAATGAATGAGATGCACCAGTATCAAAGAGAACAAATGCTGGAACGGAATTGAGTTTGAACTTAACAGCAACAGCATCAGGTTCCTCATATATCTCTTCCACATTGATGTGGTTCACTTGTCCTTTCTGAAAAGGGTTGGGATTGTTGGGTCCTTCAACTTTCTTTTTTGGGCATTCATTTGCATAATGCCCCATCTTCTTGCACTTGAAACATTCAACCTGACTAAGATCCTTCTTGACAGGCTGGCTTCCACTACCACTTCCATTTTGGTGGTTCTTGTACCCACTCTTGTGATTCTTGTACTTGTCATTGTCATGACTACGGTGATGCTTGTTGTCATGATGACGGTTGTGTTTGTGGTGGCTGTTGTACTTTCCATGCTTGTGGGATCCAGAATTCCCACTATCATCATAATGGGAACGCTTGTGATACGATCCCGAGCTGTGCTTGTCAGAGTGTTTCCTCTTCCTGCTTTCAACCTATTTCATCTTGCTCTCCAAGATGGCAGCCTTGTCACAAAGAGACTGATAAGTGGGGACATAGGCCACAGATAGCTGCAGGTTCAGTTCATCGTTCAATCCTTCGAGGAAATTCTCTTTCCTCTTAGCATCAGTGTCAACTTCATCCGGTGCATAACGCGCCAGATTATTGAACTCCTCAATATATTCAGCCACGATGCAGTGGCGCTGCTTCAAGTTATGAAATTCCTTCTTCTTCAAACTCATCACTCCGGATGAGATGTGAGAAGTACTGAAACCATCTTCAAAGATAGCCCATGTCACATCCGCAATGGGAGTGGTGATCTAGAAGTTATCCCACCATGTAGCTGCTGGTCCTTCTAATAAGTGTGCTGCAAATCTGACTTTCTCTTCATCAGTACAGCCCACAGTTACCAAATCCTTGTTCACTGAGCGTAGCCAATCATTGGCCACCATGGGATCAGTAGTTCCTGAGAATTTTGCTGGCCTCAGTCTTAAGAATCTAGTAAGCATGTCAAAACCCGATGGATTGTTCTGATTGTTGTTGTTGTTGTTGTTGTTGTTGTTGTTCTGATTCTGTATGAACGTAGTCATCTGCATCAGCTGCGTCTGAGCTGTCATCATCTGCTGCATCTCAGGGGTGATATTGTTGTTGTTCGGGTTCGGGTTGGCACGTCGAGGAGGCATCTGTGGTTTTCAATAAGGATAAGAATGAGATACCCATATATGCTTAACATGCACAATACATCACATAGACAATCACCAAACATGCATCCAGATGGCATAAAGTTCAACGACATAACAACAAGTTTGAAAAGTAAACACACCAATAGCAAGCCATCCACATGTTGGATGGTCATTGCGACTCAATAATCAAAAGCATGGTAAAATAAAAGGTAAATGAGTAGTCATCACTACTCCTCTGCATCAACCTCCTCATCAACAAGTGTAAGACCTGCATTCTCCATTGCGGTCTTGTATTCCTCGACATTGGTAGTCAAGGCCTCTACTTTGGCTTTGAGAGCCCTCTTCTGTGAACGAAGTCTCTCAATCACCACCTGCTGATGCTCGAGCTCGAAGTCCTTAGCCTCTAGTTCTGCATTCGTCTCTCGAATCCTCTTGTTCCTATCTTGGACACTTTTCTCTTGACTCTTGAACTTTCTATCCTGACTCTCAAACTTGGCCTCCATTTCCTTGACTATCTCATCTTGCTCCGCGAAGATCTTGTCCTTCTCACGAAGATGCACCTGGAGTTCGTCATTGCTAAGCATGACGTTGGTCCTATCAATATCTAGGTGCCTAAGAAGAACCTCTAAGTCCTGGAGGTATAGACGAATCGGCTCTGCCGTCTCTCTAGCAGTATCCTCGAAGTCAATGACATCACCATCCTCGTCACGTCTACCGAAGGCGTGGAAGTGAGTACCTCTAATCTCCCGAGAGTGTCTCCCTAACAAACGTCCAAGCAAATCCTGCATGACTACCTCTAGGCCTCTCTCCTTGTCATCATGCATGATCTTGAAGGTGATGGCCTCTGTGGCTGGCTCAGTCTGGCGTCCTGGCTGAGTAACCTTGAAGCCCCAAAGGTCCTTCCTCTCTAACTTGGTGAGGGGAAGCATCATGATGGTAGGAAGAGGGAGATTGAACACACTAGTGAGCTTAATAAGACGAGTGCCAAAAAGAGTTCCCTTGAACTCTTCAGCCGTGCTGATAGTAACATTAGGCATCTATTTTATAAGAAAGAGAAAAGTTAGAAATAACATCAATAGATGAACACAAACAAGGTAGCACAAGCATATCATTTGCAAACCATACACAAGTCATGGCATACATAAATTCATTACAAGCATCCAAGGTTCAACATAACTTAGACAAAATTTTGGAAATAAAATGATAATTGTGGTGGTCCAACTAACGAAGTATGTTACAACTCTCACTCACTGGACAAAATGGCTATCAAAGCATCCTTAGTAGCCATCTGCCTATCTTGTTCACAAGATTCCAAAATCAAGTCTATGATGTCTTCCCTTAGTTGTTGGTTGGTAGTTTCCAACTCTTGGATTTGTATCTTTTCTTCTCTAAGGTCATTCTAGGTGTTAAGCATCCTGCACTTGAGTCTTTCACCAAGCTCTTGGATGGCCTTCCAAGCTGCAGCCCTTGCAGAATCAAAGAATGTGGTGTGCATCACTGAGTTGGTGACCATGCAGAATCCTGATTCTTTGTGGTTGTCTTCCTTTTTTTTGTACAAGTGAAGTTGCACCCACCAATACTCTTCTCCTTCATCCATCACAGGGAAACCTTTGTACACAGCAGCACCATGTATCCCCATGGTAACCATAAGGTTCTTGAGGGCCTTTGGAAATTCAGTCTCACACTCTAGGGTCATGGTCATGAGTGGTCCCTTCCTTACAGCTTCGTTGATGGAGTTCATCTACAAATAGAGATGGGAAAGAAGAATTAGAAAAGTTTACGAGAAGGAAAAGACAAGTGTGGAAATTGTTGTATGTTTATCCTTAGTGGTTTCTAATCCAATCCTAGGGTCATAATCCTACAGGTAACCTGGCTCTGATACCATCTATAAGATCCCTCCCTTTATAAAGGTAATGATCCCTGTGATTGCAATGCTAGTCCCTGGATCAATGCTAGCATCCACAGTTTAAGATGAAGTACATAGAAACAAAGGTCATTATTACATATCATTCTAGAGACAAACATAGTCTTTTACAAAATCCATGGCCACAGGCCTAATACCAGAGTTCAAATATATAATAAGATAAATAAGTCGTCATCTTCATGTGCCACAGGCAAGCATGTTGAGTGTAGACTCATAACCCCAAATCATCATCAGAATAACCTGCAACATCACAAGTTACATCCACAGTGGGTCAATACATTGGAATAGTATTGGCAAGTGATACCTTAGTAGAATATTAGTAGTCTAGATACTATATGCATTTTGGCTAAGTGTATCTTAGGCTTGCTTTGCTCAAAATAGGTTTTACCTATCAGTTGAAAACACTAAGTTTTTCTTTGCAAAACTTTCCCAAGGAACCACCAATAGACATTGGTGAACCTTCACCCTTGTTCAAACACAAGTTTTAACTTAGAAATTGGGATGAGGATATTCTTGATAGCTTCCATGTCTTGATGCTCAAGTTGTCCAATACCAGAGACATGGCTAAGTACTTAGTTTCTTCCATCTGTAGAGGTTGTGCACTTTCCCCACAAGACTTGATTTTCACCAAGACAGGACCTTTCAGAAGCCTCCCCTTAAACCAAATGGACGCGCTCCAACCTATCATCCTACTACCACCAACTTTCCAAATGTCTAAGTTATTGCAACCTATATGGTCCAGGCAGAGCCCATAATGCCATGTGGCTGCACTAGAAGCTTCTTAACATATGGCATCTCAAATCCCTTTGTTCCTAGGTGGCTTTCCACAAGTGATATACACAAGGTAAACCATAGAAATGGGCCTCGTGTAACCACTCAACACAAACCATTCTTTCCATTCCACCCAGGTGTTTCATTCACTTAGTTGTTTTATTAAGCAAAACACAAGTCCAAAGACTTGTATATATTTTCACATAACATGAATATATAACCACCCTTGGTTGCTACTAGCTAGACTAAGCATGTCAATGGTAAGCATCTTAACTTAGAAATTTCTAGCAATTCTACAACTACTAGGATTTTCCAAGCATAGCATATAGATCAAAATATTCATGCAAGTTCTATACAAAATATTTCTAGTGCATAGTTGAAAAACATAGGAATAAAATCATGAAGCACCACTTGCCTTGGTGGTTTGGGGAGTAGCAACAATCTTCACAATCACAATCACTATTTGCACCAAAATCTACACATAAAATAATGGCACCAAAATCACATACAAAATATATACATACAAAAATATATGAATGCATGCAAATGCCATGTGATGATTTTTGTACACCAAACAAGACAAGTATACAGTACTGAATCATAAACAAGTCCAAAACATACCAAATAAACTTTATTTGAACAATAAAACATTTTTCAATAATTACTATACACAAATTAAGCCTACAAATGTTTCTGTAAAAACAACCATTTTTACAAAGGCAAAACATTAGACACATTGCATAAACAGATAGGATTTTCTCTCCTGATTCCAATGATATAAAATTTGTAAAATTTGAACATCTGGATCAAAAGTAATGAATTTTACAAGTTTGGTTAACTAATAGATCAAATTTCTGTTTTAAATTCAAACTCAGGCCACGCGACGCTCTCTGATTCGTCGGTACCATTTCTCGCGGATCAACTAGTGTGGACCGCACAATCTAAATGAAATCGCACAGCCAGATCTGACCCGTACCCCTTCGTTAAGTGATTCTATCAGATTCGTTGGATCTAGATCTAACGGTCCTGGACCATGCGACCAAAGTTCGGCGGCGCTGGCGATGGTGGCGAGGCGGCGGCGCTCTGTCAGCGACGCTCCGGCGAATACAGGGAGGGATGGGGTGTGTGGTGTGGCTTACCAGACTCGCACGAACACGAGGAAGCTCAACATGGTCTTTGCTTGGACAGGGGCGCACTGGCACGGTCGGAAATCCTCGTCGGAGTTTGCTTTCGCGTCGGGTGCTCACTACCGGAGACGGAGGCGACGTTCTACGCCGCAATAAGATGCACGAAAAGCATTAGGAGATGCACAGAGGCGAGGCGAACACGGTCGTATGAACTAGGGATCAAGGGGCGGTCTGTTTTTACCGTGATTACTCGTCGGAGTTGGACGGCGCGTCGGTCGTTTGCAGGCTTCGACGGAGACGGTGACCTGGGGCGATATAGAGCAAGCAGAAAGTGTGATAAGATGCGGATGGGCAAGACAGACAAGCTCATATGAACGAGAGGTGAAGGGGAGCACGGGGTTCACCGGAATGGGTCGCCGGAGTGCGTCGGTGCTGCGGTGGTTTGAGCTCGAATGCGCGCAGCCTGGTGGCGAAGTGAGCGAGGAAATTTGGGGGGGGGGGGGAATGACTGCGGCGGCGAGGGGTTTAAGTAGCCAGAAGCGGGGCAAGGATTGCGCGCTGATTCAATGGGAATTAAGCGAGTTTTAATCGCGGTGTCACTGCACGGTGGTAACGGCGGAGCGGTGTCTGCGCGCGAGAAATTGGGGAAGATGACGCTGACATGGAGAGGGCCCAGTGTTCAGTGGCTGCGGGGCTGGTTCGTCGCGGGTGAGGAAAGACAGAGAGAGGAGTGGCCCGGGTGGGCTGCATCTGCTACTGGGCTGAAATGCTGGCGCCAGGCCCAATTATGTTTCTTATCTCTTTTCTTTTTCTAATTTGATTTTCACGAATGATTTTCAAATGAAATCAAAAGCATTCGAATTCAAACCTTCTCTGTATTTTTGTAAAGTGCAAACGTTATATTTTTGGGCATGAAACCTTGCTGTCTTTCTGCACTTGCTTGGTCTTTTTTTGAAAAATCAAAATAAATAGTGCTTTAGCACATGATTTGAGTAGGTTTTGAAAAATGGTTTAAAACCATATTGGTTTTGTAAATTTTTGTCCAAGTATTTGCACACAACCAAACCATCTCAAAAGTAAACTAAACTTGGTTTACAACAAATATTCTCTTCAATTGAGAGTGGCATTAGATCAATGCTTGCTCGCATAAAATAATAGCACATAGTTCTTCTGTTTTCTTGAAATGAGTTTGAAATTGATCCCTAAATG
Organism: Avena atlantica; assembly: GCA_910589765.1. NCBI lineage: Eukaryota > Viridiplantae > Streptophyta > Magnoliopsida > Poales > Poaceae > Avena > Avena atlantica. Next base: position 307,863,725 of record OU342736.1, read on the forward strand.
ATATTCATGCATGAATGATATGCAATCTTTGAAAACATGATTTTAGGGATGTTACAATGGGCCACCCTGGGCCGTGCCACTAGGGGGTGTGGCCAACCTGGCCCACCAGCTGCTCCACCCTTTTGCCTATATCTTCTGCTCGAAACTCTAATACACGGGGAGCAAACACACAAAGATTCTGCCGCCTCTGCGTGGCGGAAACTACAGAGAGAGAAAGAGCTCTCTGGCAGGAAGATTTCTGCCGGGGAAATTCCTTCCCGGAGAGGGGAGATCGTCGCCATAAATACCATCATCAAGCTAGACTTCATCAGGATCATCATCATCCTCACCACCATCTCCAGCAGCACCATCATCACCACTCCATCCCGTTGTAACAATTGTGTTGAATCTTGCATAGTTCTTATGGGAAACATTCCCAGTGTTGATTACTTTTGTAGTTGATGCTTGTGAGTGGAACCATTGAATTATTGTTTATGTTCAGATTGTTATTCATCATCATGTCATCTCTGATCTTGATCCATATGATGTCTCATGAGTAGTTTGTTTAGTTCTTGAGGACATGGGAGAAGTCATGTTGTTAGTAGTGGAATTGTGTTGAGGTATTATTCAATGGTTTGATATGTAAGTTGTGGTGCTATTCTTTAGTGGTGTCATGTGAACGTTGACTAGATGATATTTCACCATTTATGGGCCTAGGGGAATGCATTGTGTATTTGAATACTAATTGTGGGGTTGCCTGAGTGACAGAAACCTGAACCGCGTTAGGAAACCTTTGCACAAGGGAGTGTAGGATCTCAGAGTTCAATGTTGTGGTTAGGTTTTTATCTTTATTACTTTCTTGTAGTTGTAGATGCTTGCAAGGGGTTTAATCAGAAGTATGTATTAGTACAAGTAAGGTCGGTATATTAGCACAGGTTCACCCAAACAACACTTATCCATCCAAAGAAGATTAATCAACTAGATGAAATTAAAGCACTTGACAGTATTTCCATGTGTCCTCAAGAACGTTTGTTCCTCATAAGTATTGCAACCGGCTTGTCCTTTGCTAAGAAAGGATTGGGCCACTTGATGCAATTATTTGTTTTATTTATTTACTTGCACTTTATTTCTTTGCTTTATCAAAAATCCGTTTGCTAAGTATTTACAGAGAATTCCTGCTCCAAACCACTAGTCAACACCTTCTGCTCCTATTTATATAAAGTACTACGATACTGTAAGATCCCTCCCTTTATAAAGGTAAGGATCCTTGTGATTGCAATGCTAGTCCCTGGATCAATGCTAGCATCCACAGTTTAAGATGAAGTACACAGAAACAAAGGTCATTATTACATATCATTCCAGAGACAAACATAGTCTTTTACAACTCCATGGCCACAGGCCTAATACAAGAGTTCAAATATATAATAATATAAATAAGTCTTCATCTTCATGTGCCACAAGCAAGCATGTTGAGTGTAGACTCATGACTCCTAATCATCATCAGAATATCCTGCAACATCACAAGTTACAGCCACAGTGGGTCAATACATTGGAATAGTATTGGAAAGTGATACCTTAGTAGAATATTGGTGGACTAAATACTATATGCATTTTGGCTAAGTGTAACTTAGGCTTGCTTTGCTCAAAATAGGTTTTGCCTATCAGTTGAAAACACTAAGTTTTTCTTTGTTAAAATCTTTTCCCAAGGAACCACCAATAGACATTGGGATCCTTCACCCTTGTTAAAACACAATTTTTACTTATAAATTTGGATGAGGAGATTCTTGATAGCTTCCATGTCTTGATGCTCAAGTTGTCCAATACAAGGGACATGGCTAAGTACTTAGATTCTTCCATCTACAGAGGTTGTGGACTTTCCCCACAAGACTTGATTTTCACCAAGACAGGACCTTTCAGAAGCCTTCCCTTAGACCAAATGGATGCGCTCCAACCTATCATCCCACTACAACCAACTGTCCAAATGGCTAAGTTATTGCAACCTATATGATCCAGGCAGAGCCCATATTGCTAAGTGGCTGCACTCAAAGCTTCTTAACATTTGGCCTCTCAAATCCCTTTGTTCCTGGGTGGCTTTCCACAAGTGCGATACACAAGGTAAACCATAGAAATGGGCCTTGTGTAACCACTCAACATAAACCATTCCTTCCATTCCACCCAGGTGTTTCATTCCCTTAGTTGTTTTATTAAGCAAAACACAAGTCCAAAGACTTAGAAATATTTTATCATAGCATGAATATTTCACCACCCTTGGTTGCTACTAGCTAGGATAAGCATGACATAGATAAACATCTTAACTTAGAAATTTCTAGCAATTCTACAACTACTAGGATTTCCCAAGCATAGCAATAAGATACTTAGCAAAATATTCATGCAAGTTTCTATACAAAATATTTCTAATGCATAGGTGAAAATTATAGGAATAAAATCATGAAGTACCACTTTCCTTGGTAGTTTGGGGAGTAGCAACAATCTTCACAATCACAATCACTATTTGCACCAAAATCTACACATAAAATAATGGCACCAATATCACATAACAAAATATACAAACAAAAATATATGAATGCATGCAAATGCCATGTGATGATTTTTCTATACCAAACAAGACAAGTAAATAGTACTCAAACATAAACAAGTCCAAGATACTCAACATAAACTTTATTTGATCCTTAAAACATTTTTCAAATCATTTATATAATCAAAATAAGCCTACACAAGTTTCTGCAAAAACAACCACTTTTACAGAGGCAAAACATTAAACACATTGCATGAACAAATAGGATTTTCTCTCCTAATTCCAATGATTTAAAATTTGCAAATTTGAACGTGTGGATCAAAAGTTATGAATTTTACAAGTTTGAACATCTAATAGATTTAAATTCTATTTTTAAAACAAAGAACTAGCCACGCGGCGCTCTCTGATTGGTCGATACCGTTTCGCGTAGATCAGGCTTTCTAGATCGTTATATTAAAAGTGCATCGCACGGCTCAGATCTAAACTTACCGCTTCGTTAAGTGATCTAATTCTACGCATCGGATCAAGTTCCAACGGCGCACAATTGTTTGGCCAAAGATGGGCGGCGTGCGACGGTGGCTAGCGGCGGCACGCTCGAGCGGTGATGTTGCCGGCGATACAGGAAGCGAGGAAGGTAGTGGAATAGCTCACCGAGTTCGCGTGATGACGCTGGTGCTCGAGGTGGTCTTCGTTGGCGGAGGGGAGCTCGTGGAGGTCGCTGGGGCTCGTCAGAGTTGTGCGCGGCGTCGGGTGCTTGCAAACGTCGATGTTGCCGAAGATTTGAACCGCCCTAGCACGAACTAGATGTATCAGGGGGTGCGCGAGGTCACGGCGAGCATGATAGTATCGAGGAGAAGACATGGGGCGCTCGGGGATTACCGTGATTTCTCACCGGAGATGAGAGAGGCGTCGGGCTCTTGCTGTGGATGTCGAATCCGTCGACCTGGGTCACGAGAAGACAAAAAAAGGGCATGACACGAGTCGCGTGAGCAAGGGAAACATGCTAGCGTTAACGAGACAGAGTGGGGTGGACGGAGCTCACCGCAATGTCTCGCCAGAGTTGCTCGGGCAGCGGCATTGCAGCTTGAATTGCCGGCAGCCTGGTGGCGGAGTGGGGGTGCTGAGTGAGGGGAAAGACTTGTGATGCGGAGGGGTTTAAGTAGGCAGGGGCTCGACAGGAAACGCCTGCAGAATCAATGGTAATTACGCCGCACGATCAACGCCAGCAACAGCAGCGGCGACGTGTTCTTCGCGGGATTTGGGGAAGACGACGGTGACGTGGACGGGGCCCATCAGTCAGTGGCTGGGGGGTAGGCTTTGCGCGGGTGGGGAAAGATAGAGAGAGTAGTGGCCCGGGTGGGCTGTTTTGTCTGTTGGGCCAAAAAGCTGGCGCCAGGCCCAGTTGTGTTTTCTAATTCCTTTTCTTTTTATAATTTGATTTTTAGGAAACCTTTTTCAAATGAATTCAAAAGCATTTGAATTCCAAATCTTTCTAGCCTTTTATAAAATGAACCCTGTATAATTTTTAGTATAAAACCATATTGTCTTGTTGGACTTGCATGGTTCCTTTGAATAAAATTTAAAACAACAGTGCCTTAGCACATGATTTGATAAATATTTGAAAATGGTTTTAAAACCATATTTGTTTTGGAAATTTTGTCTAAGATTTAACACTCAACCAATCCATCATAAGAGCAAACAAAACTTGGTTTAAAACAATTATTCTCTCACTTGAGAGTGGCATTGGATCAATGCTTGTTCACATGAAATAATAGCACCCAAAGTTTATGTTTCTTTCAAAAGAGTTTGAAATTGAACTTTAAATGAATATGCATGGATGATATGCAAAGCTTTGAAAACATGATTTTAGGGATGTTACAAATCTAACCCCCTTAAGGTGAATCTCGCCCTCGAGATTCGGATTGGATAGCAAATAGGTGAGGGTGGTCTTTCCGAAGATCATCTTCTCTTTCCCATGTTGCTTCTTCTTCGGAATGATGGTTCCATTGAACTTTGCAGAATTTGATAGTCTTAGTCCGAGTAACTCTTTCTGCAGTCTCAAGAATCTTGATAGGTTTTTCCTCATAAGTGAGGTCACTCTCCAATTGAACCTCCTCCAAAGGTATGGTATCCTTCAAAGAAGTCTCTTCCATCTCTGCATGGCATTTCTTAAGCTGACTTACATGAAACACATTGTGAACGACAGAAAATGATTCTGGCAATTCAATCTCATAAGCCACTTCTCCTTTACGACTCAGAATCTTGAATGGTCCAACATATCTTGGGCCCAATTTACCTTTGACACCAAATCTCTTCACTCCACGAAGTGGTGACACTCTAAGATAAGCTCTATCACCCACCTCATAGGTGACTTCTCTACGCTTAGGATCTGCGTAGCTCTTCTGTCAGGATTGTGCTATCTTCAATCTGTCCTTAACTAGCTTGACTTTCTCTTCAGCCTCTTTGATTAGTTCTGGTCCGAACAGATTTCTTTCTCCCACACCATTCCATAACAATGGGGTGGTACACTTTCTCCCATAGAGAAATTCAAATGGTGCCATCTCAATACTGGCTTGATAGCTGTTATTGTAAGAGAATTATGCGTAAGGCAGACTTTCATCCCAACTGGCTCCATATTCTAGGGAACATGCCCTCAACATATCTTCAAGTATCTGGTTGGTCCTTTCTGTTTGTCCATCAGTCTGAGGATGAAAAGTAGTGCTGAATTCCAACCTCGTTCCCAATGACTCATGTAGTTGCCTCAAAAAATGAGAAGTGGATTGAGTTCCCCTATCAGACACAATACTCTTGGGTACTCCATGTAGACATACAATTGTACTCATATAGATCTTGGCTAACTTAGCACGTGTATAGGTTGTCTTCACGGGTATGAAATGAGCCACTTTAGTTAGGCGATCCACTACTACCCAAATAGAATCATATCCTGACCTGGTCCTTGGCAATCTAGTGATGAAATTCATGCCAATCTTGTCCCACTTACAATCAGGAATAGGTAGTTGTTGTAGCAATCCTGCTGGTTTCTGATGTTCCGCTTTCACTCTACTACATACATCACACAAAGCAATATGTTCGGCGATGTCCTTCTTGAGATTATTCCACCAAAATCATTATTTCATATCCATGTACATTTTGGTGTTACTCGGATGAATAGAATATGGTGAGTTATGTGCTTCCTGTAAAATCAGTTCCTGAAGCTCTAGATCTTGCGGAACGCAGATATGTTTTCCATACCATAAAGTACCATGTTCATCTTCATGGAATCCTTTGGCCTTTCCTTTACCAATCTTTTCCTTAATCTCCTCAATTTCCTTGTCTGTCTTTTGGGGTTCATTGATTTTGTCCAACAAAGTTGTAACATCCCTAAAATCATGTTTCAAAAACTCATGCATATCATCCATGCATCCATGATCATGTAGGATTTCATTTCAAAATCATTTCAAAACAGGAGCATATGTGCTCATTATTTTATGTATGAATGCTCTAGCCTTTTTGCTACTTGCTATTGATAAAGGTACTAATATTCACTCAGTATTGTTTAGAATCCTAATTTAAGTGATTTCAAAAGCTTAAGCAAAGTTTCAAAACAAAATATGAAATAAAACCAAATCTATGACTTTTATCACATCTCATAAAGGTTTGGTTTTATTTTATTTTCAAATAACCCAAGGGTATTTGTGTTTACAGAAGTGTTTGACTCATATTTGAGAACAAGTTTCACTATACAAAAATCATGAGAAGGTTTGAATTCAAACTGAATTGAAATGAAGTTTGAAAACCAATTCTAGAAAACCAAACAGAAAAAGAAAAGGATTAAAGTGGAAAAATATAAACAGACTTCCATTCTGGCCCAACCCAGCCCAACTCGACCCAGCTAGCCCGGCAGCATCACCCCCGGGAACCGTTTTTCTTTACTCGCACCCGCACCCACTGAGTCGCTAACCTCCTGGACCCATCCCCACTCCATTTCTCTCGCTGGCAAGTGGACCCTGCGATCACGTCACTCCGTCGTCCCCAAGTTTCCGCCCGTAGACCACGTCGCCGCTGCCGTTGATGCCGATAATGGCGCGGCGTAATTAGCCATGATTCCGGGAATGTTTCCTGTCACGCTGCTGCCTACTTAAACCTCTCCTCTGGCCGCTCATTTCCCCTCACTTAGCACAGACTCCATGCCACCAGGCTGCTAGAATTTTCCCTCACATCGCCGCAGCACCGACGACCTCCGGCGACCAATCCCAGTGAGCTCCGTGCGCGCCTCCCTCTCTGGTTCATGCAAACTGCTTCGCAACCTTCTTGCGCTCCTTCTGACATCCTTAGTTCATCCTGTATTGCCCCAGGTCGTCGACTCCAACGAGCACCGCAAACTCCCGACGCCGTCTCCAACTCCGGCAAGAAAATTCGGTGAGATTCGACCGCCCCGTGCTTTCTCTTTGACACTATCATGTTCGCCTGATCGATGCGCACCCGCTGATGCCCTCCTTTTGTGTTAGGGAGGATCAGAACATCGCCAACGTCGCCGTCCACCCAAGCCCGACGCGGTCCTCTACTCCGACGAGCTCCCACGGCCACAGCAGCACGCCCCTTCGCCAACCGAACACGCGTTGAGCATTTCCTCGTCGCGGCGAATCTGGTGAGCATCCTCCCACCTCCCCGGGCGACCTAGTTCACTAGCTCCGCCGCTGACAGAGAGCGCCACCGCCTATCGCCGCTGCTAGCGCCGCCACTTGATGGTCTGTTGTTTAGGACCGTTAGATCTAGATCCAGTGGGTGAGATTAGAAGCTAGGCGAAGAGGTACGGGCAGATCTAAGATGTGCATGATTAGTTAGATCCAACGGTGCCCGAGCGTGATCCGGTGCGAAACGGTATCGTCCAATCAGACGCTGCCGCGTGGCCAGTTCTTTGATTTAAAATCAGATTTTGTATCTATTAGATGTTTAAACTTGATAAATTCATAACTTTTGATTCCCACGTTCAAATTTGAAAAATTTTATATCAATGGAATCAGGAGAGAAAGCCCTTTCCATATATGCAATGTGTTTGAAGTTTTGTTTCTGTTAAAATGGTTATTTTTACAGAAACATGTGTAGGCTTATTTTGTGTATATTAATTGTTTGAGAAAAGGTTTAATGTTCAAATAAAGTTTGTTTGGCAAGTTTAGAACTTGTTTATGAATCAGAACTGTGCACTTGTCTTGTTGAGTATAGAAAATCATCACATATCATTTTGCATGCATCCATATATTTTTGCTTGTATTTATTTTGTATGTGATTTGGTGCTATCATTTTATGTGTAGATTTTGGTGCAAATAGTGATTGTGAGGATTGTAGCTACTCTCCAAACTACCAAGGCAAGTGGTGCTTCATGATTTTATTCCTATGTTTTTCAAATATGCATTAGAAATATTTTGCTAGACTTGCATGGATAATTTTTGGTCTTTATATGCTATGCTTGGGAAATCCTAGTAGTTGTAGAATTGCTAGAAATTTCCAAGTTAAGATGTTTATCTATGCCATGCTAAGCCTAGCTAGTAGCAACCAAGGGTGGTGAAATTCATGCTATGATAAAATATTTCTATGTCTTTGGACTTGTGTTTTGCTTAATAAAACAACTAAGTGAATGAAACACTTGGGTGGAATGGAAGGAATGGTTTATGTTGAGTGGTTACACAAGGCCCATTTCTATGGTTTACCTTGTGTATCTCACTTGTGGAAAGCCATCCAGGAACAAAGGGATTTGAGAGGCCAAATGTTAAGAAGCTTTTAGTGCAGCCACTTGGCAATATGGGCTCTACCTGGATCATATAGGTTGCAATAACTTAGCCATTTGGACAGTTGGTGGTAGTGGGATGATAGGTTGGAGCGCGTCCATTTGGTGTAAGGGAAGGCTTCTTAAAGGTCCTGTCTTGGTGAAAATCAAGTCTTGTGGGGAAAGTGCACAACCTCTGTAGATGGAAGAATCTAAGTACTTAGCCATGTCCTTGGTATTGGACAACTTGAGCATCAAGACATGGAAGCTATCAAGAATCTCCTCATCCCAATTTCTAAGTAAAACTTGTGGTTGAACAAGGGTGAAGGACCCCAATGTCTATTGGAGGTTCCTTGGGAAAGATTTTGACAAAGGAAAAACTTAGTATTTACAACTGATAGGCAAAACTTATTTTGAGTAAAGCAAGCCTAAGCTACACTTAGCCAAAATACATATAGTATCTAGTCCACCAATATTCTACTAAGGTATCACTTGCCCATACTATTCAAATGTAGTGACCCACTCTGGTTGTAACATGTGATGTTGCAGGATATTCTGATGATGATTAGGAGTCATGAGTCTACACTCAACATGCTTGCTGTGGCACATGAATATGAAGACTTATTTATCTTATTATATTTTTGAACTCTTGTATTAGTCCTGTGGCCATGGAGTTGTAAAAGACTATGTTTGTCTCTGGAATGATATGTAATAATGACCTTTGTTTCTGTGTACTTCATCTTAAACTATGGATGCTAGCATTGATGTAGGGACTAGCATTGCAATCACAGGGATCCTTTCCTTTACAAAGGAGGGATCTTATAGATGGTATCAGAGCACTGTGTTGCCTGTAGGATTATGACCCTAGGATTAGAAACCACTAAGGAAAAAAAATTCAACAGCTTCCACACTTGTCTTTTCTTCTCGTAAACTTTTCTAATCTTCTTTCTCATCTCTATTTGTAGATGAACTCCATCAACGAAGCCGTGAAGAAGGGACCACTCATGACTATGACTTTGGAATGTGAGACAGAGTTCCCCAAGGCTCTCAAGGACCTCATGGTTGCCATGGGAATACATGGTGCAGCTGTGTACAAAGGTTTCCGTGTAATGGATGAAGGAGTTGAGTACTGGTAGGTGCAACTTCACTTGTATAAAAACAAGGAAGACAACCACAAGGACTCAGGATTCTGCATGGTCACCAACACAATGATGCACACCACATTCTTTGATTCAGCAAGGGATGCAGCTTGGAGGGCCATCAAAGAACTTGGTGATAGAATCAAGTGCAGAATGCTTAACACCCAGAATGACCTTAGGGAAGAAAAGAAGCATACCCAAGAGTTAGAGGCTACCAACCAAAGCCTAAGGAAGGACATCATAGACTTAGCAATGGAGTCTTGTGATCTTGATAAACAGATTGCCTCTAGGGATGCCCTGTTAGCCAACTTGGCAAGTGAGATGGGATTGTAATGTACCACATTAGTTGGACCACCACACTTATCATTTTATTTTCCAAATGTTGATTAAAATAAGTTGAACTTTGGTTATTTGTAATGGATCCATGTATGCCATGACTTGTGTGTTTTGATTTCCAAAGTTATGCATGTGATGCCTTCTCATGTGATTTGTCTTAAATTGTGTTGATTCTAACTTTTTCTATCTTATTAAATAGATGCCTAATGTTACTATCAGCATGGCTGAAGAGTTCAAGGGAACTCGTTTTGGCCCTCGTATTACTGAGCTCACTAGTTTGCTTAATCTCCCTCTTCCTACCATCATGGTGCTTCCCTTCACCAAGTTTGAGAGGAAAGACCTTTGGGGCTTCAAGGTTAATCAGCCAGGAAGCCAGACTGAGCGTACCACGGAGGCAATCATCTTCAAGCTCATGCATGATGACAAGGAGAGAGGCCTAGAGGTAGTCATGCAAGACTTGATTGGACGTCTGTTAGGGAGACACTCTCGACAGGTTAGAGGTACTCACTTCCACGCCTTCGGTAGACGTGATGAGGATGGTGAGGCCATTGACTTCGAGGATACTTCGAGGGAGACATCAGAGCCGATTCGTCTATACCTCCAGGACTTAGAGGTTCTTCTTATGCACATAGACACTGATAGGACCAACGTCATGCTCAGCAATGACGAACTCCAGGTGCAGCTTCGTGAGAAGGACAAGCTCTTCGCGGAGCAAGATGAGATAGTCAAGGAGATGGAGGCCAAGTTTGAGAGTCAAGACAGAAAATTCAAGAGTCAAGAGAAGCGAGTCCAAGATAGGAACAAGAGGATTCGAGACAGGACTGCAGAATTGGAGGCCAAGGACTTCGAGCTCGAGCATCAGCAGACTGTGATTGAGAGGATTCGTTATCAGAAGAGGGCTCTCAAAGCCAAAGTAGAGACCTTTACCACCAATTTCGAGGAATACAAGACCGCTATGGATAATGCAGGTCTTACATTTGTTGAGGAGGAGGTTGATGCCGAAGAGTAGTGATGACTACTCATTTACCTTTAATTATCGTGTCTTTGATTATTGAGTCGCAATGACCATCCAACATGTGGATGGCTTGCTATTGGTGTGTTTACTTTGCAAACTTGTCGTTTATGTTGTTGAACTATTATTATTATGATGCATGTTTGGTGAATGTTTATGTGATGTATTGTGCATGTTAGCATCTATGGGTATCTCATTCTTATCTCTATTGAACAAACCACAGATGCCTCCCCGACGTGCCAATCCCAACCCCAACAACAACAACAACATCACCCCTGAGATGCAGCAAATGATGACAGCTCAGACTCAGCTGATGCAAATGATGACTATGTTCATCCAGAACCAAAACAACAACAACAACAACAATAACAACAATAACAACAACAACAATCAGAACAACCCACCGGGTTTTGACATGCTTACCAGATTCTTGAGACTAAGGCCAGCAAAATTCTCAGGAACTACTGATCCTATGGTGGACAATGATTGGCTACGCTCTGTGAACAAGGACATGGTAACGGTTGGCTGTACTGATGAAGAGAAAGTCAGATTTGCAGCTCACTTGTTGGAAGGACCAGCAACCACTTGGTGGGATAACTTCTATATCACCACTCCCATTGCAGATGTGACATGGGCTATATTTGAAGATGGTTTCCGTACTGCTCACATCTCATCCGGAGTGATGAGTTTGAATAAGAAAGAGTTCCATAACCTGAAGCAACGCCACCGCAGCGTGGCTGAATATATTGAAGAGTTCAACAATCTGGCGCGTTATGCACCGGATGAAGTTGACACTGATGCTAAGAGGAAGGAAAAGTTCCTTGAAGGGTTGAATGATGAACTGAACCTGCAGTTAGTTGTGGCCTATGTTCCCACATACCAGTCTCTTTGTGACAAGGCTGCTATTTTGGAGAACAAGATGAAGCAAGTTGAAAGTAGGAAGAGAAAGCACTCTGACAAGCACAACTCGGGATCGTCTAACAAACGTTCCCATTATGATGACAGTGGGAGTTCTGGATCCCACAAGCATAGGAAATCTAACAAGAACCACAACCACAACCGTCATCATGACAACAAGAGTCACCGTAGTCATGACAATGACAAGTACAAGAATCACAAGGGTGGATATAAGAGCCATCATAGTGGAAGTGGCAGTGGAAGCCAGCCTGTCAAGAAGGATCTTAGTCAGGTTGAATGTTTCAAGTGCAAGAAGATGGGGCATTATGCAAATGAATGCCCAGAAAAGAAAGTTGAAGGACCCAACAAGCCCAACCCTTTCCAGAAGGGACAAGTGAACCACATCAATGTGGAGGAAATCTATGAAGAGCCAGATGCTGTTGCTGGTAAGTTCAAACTCAATTCTATTCCAGCACTTGTTCTTTTTGATACTGGAACATCGCATTCATTCATATCAAAAGCATTTGTTGATAGAAATGGGTTCCCAATTGAAAACATTGGGTGTCCAATAAAAGTGAGTTCTCCTGGTGGAGACATGATAGTAAGTCTTGGATGCCGGGATCTAGTGATAGAGATTGGAAAACATAAGTTTCCAGTGAGTCTGATAATCCTAGATTCCCAAGGACTGGATGTGATTTTGGGAATGGATTGGATGACTAAGTTTGAAGGGGTACTAAATTGTGCCAATCGTACTGTTGCACTCACAACCCCGGAAAAGAAGCGGATGAGATTCAAGTCTAACTTTGAATCAAAAGGGAGTAAGCTAAATTCTCTTAAGGGGGTTAGCATAGGCAGTGTGCCAATTGTGAGTGAATATCCGGATGTGTTTCCGGAAGAATTTCCAGGAATGCCACCAGATAGTGATGTAGAATTTCTTATTGACTTGCTACCAGGATCTGGACCAATAGCAAAGAGACCGTAGAAGATGTCAGTTGATGAGTTGAAAGAACTCAAGAAGCAACTTGGTGAACAGTTGCAAAAAGGATTTATCCAACCAAGTTCTTCATCTTGGGGATCACTAGTTTGATTTGTGGAAAAGAAAGATAGAAGTCAAAGGTTATGCATAGATTACCGTTCACTCAATGAGGTAACTATCAAGAACAAATACCCTTTGCCAAGAATCAATGACTTGTTTGATCAGTAAGAAGGAGCTTGTGTGTTCTCAAAGATTGACCTCCGGTCAGGTTATTTTCTTCTTAAGATAAGGGAACAAGACATACCTAAGACAACTTTCACCACAAGATATGGATTGTATGAGTATACCGTGATGCCATTTGGTTTGAGCAATGCACTAGCATACTTCATGAATATGATGAACAAAGTGTTCATGGAATTCCTTGACAAGTTTGTTGTCGTATTCATCGATGACATTCTAATCTACTCCAAGAGCAAAGAAGAGCATGAGAGACATCTACGTTTGATACTTGAGAAGCTTAGAGAGCATAAACTGTATGCCAAATTCAGCAAGTGTGAATTTTGGTTGAATGAAGTTGGTTTTCTTGGACACGTCCTGTCAGGAGATGGTGTAGCAGTTGATCCTGCTAAAGTATCAGCTGTAACTGAATGGGAATCTCCCAAGTCAGTGAAAGAGGTTCGTAGTTTCCTTGGCTTAGCAGGTTACTACAGAAGGTTCATTGAGAATTTCTCCAAGGTAGCAAAACCTATGACAGAATTTCTAAAGAAAGACAAGAAATTTGCTTGGTCTGAAGGATGTGAACTCAGCTTCCAAGAATTGAAGAAGAGGCTAGTGACAGCACCAGTCTTGTGTTTGCCAGATTTGGAGAAAGATTTCCAAGTGTATTGTGATGCATCTCATCATGGATTAGGTGTCGTACTTATGCAATAAGGGAAAGTTGTGGCATATGCCTCGAGACAACTCAAAACTCATGAGGTAAACTACCCTACTCATGATTTAGAGGTAGCCTCTATTGTCCATGCACTCAAAACATGGAGACATTATCTTTTGGGAAAGCGATGTGAAGTGTTCACAGATCACAAAAGTTTGAAGTATATCTTCACCCAGAAAGAAATTAATATGAGACAAAGAAGATGGCTAGAACTCATCAAGGACTATGACTTGAGTTTGCAATACCACCCCGGTAAAGCAAATGTTGTAGCGGATGCTCTAAGCCGTAAGGTTTTTGTGAATGGCCTTACTAAGGGAGAATTGCCAGATGATCTGTGTGCCCAATTTAGAGATCTCAGATTGGAGATTGTGCCTGAAGGACATCTCATGTCTTTGGATGTTCAACCCACTTTGTTGGACAAGATCAAAGAAGCCCAGAAGACTGATAAGGAAATTGATGATATTAAGGAAAAGATTGGCAAGGGAAAAGCCAAAGGATTCCATGAAGACGAACAGGTTACTTTATGGCATGGAAAACGTATCTGTGTGCCACAAGATCCGGAGCTTCGGAAACTGATTTTACAAGAAGCACATAACTCACCATATTATATTCATCCGGGTAACACCAAAATGTACATGGATATGAAGGAAAGATTTTGGTGGAATAACCACAAGAAAGACATCGCCGAACATATTGCTTTGTGTGGTGTATGTAGTAGAGTGAAAGCGGAACATCAGAAACCAGCAGGATTGTTACAAACACTACCTATTCCTGATTGGAAGTGGGACAAGATTGGCATGGATTTCATCACCGGATTGCCGAGGACCAGGTCAGGATATGATTCTATTTGGGTAGTAGTGGATCGCCTAACTAAAGTGGCTCATTTTATACCCGTGAAGACAACTTACACGAGTGCTAAGTTAGCCAGGATCTATATGAGCAGAATTGTATGTCTACATGGAGTACCCAAGAGTATTGTGTCTGATAGGGGAACTCAATTCACTTCTCATTTTTGGAGGCAACTACATGAGTCATTGGGAACTAGGTTGGAATTCGGCACTGCATTTCATCCTCAAACTGATGGACAGATAGAAAGGACTAATCAGATTCTTGAAGATATGTTGAGAGCATGTGCTCTAGACTATGGAGCTAGTTGGGATGAAAGTCCGCCTTACGCAGAATTTTCCTACAATAACAGCTATCAAGCCAGTATTGAGATGGCACCATTTGAGTTTCTCTATGGGAAAACCACCCCATTGCTATGGAATGGTGTGGGAAAAAGAAGTTTATTCGGACCTAAACTCATCAAAGAGGCTGAAGAGAAAGTCAAGATGGTTAAGGACAGTATGAAGATAGCACAATCCCGACAGAAGAGCTTCGCAGATCCTAAACGTAGAGAAGTCACCTATGAAGTGGGTGATAGAGCTTATCTTAGAGTGTCACCACTTCGTGGAGTGAAGAGGTTTGGAGTCAAAGGGAAGTTGGCCCTAAGGTATGTTGGACCATTCAAGATTCTGAGTCATAAAGGGGAAGTAGCTTATGAGATTGAATTGCCAGAGTCTTTGTCAGCTGTTCACAATGTGTTTCATGTGAGTCAGCTTAAGAAATGCCATCCAGAAATGGAAGAGACTTCTTTGAAGGATACCATACCTTTGGAAGAGGTTCAATTGGAGAGTGGCCTCACTTATGAAGAGAAACCTATCAAGATTCTTGAGACTGCAGAAAGAGTTACTCGGACTAAGACCATCAAGTTCTGCAAAGTCCAATGGAACCATCATTCCGAAGAAGAAGCAACATGGGAAAGAGAAGATGATCTTTGGAAAGACCACCCTCACCTATTTGCTAGCCAATCCGAATTTGGAGGACGAGATTCACCTTAAGGGGGTTAGATTTGTAACATCCCTAAAATCATGTTTCAAAAACTCATGCATATCATACATGCATCCATGATCATGTAGGATTTCATTTCAAAATCATTTCAAAACAGGAGCATATGTGCTCATTATTTTATGTATGAATGCTCTAGCCTTTGTGCTACTTGCTATTGATAAAGGTACTAATATTCACTCAGTATTGTTTAGAATACTAACTTAAGTGATTTCAAAAGCTTAAGCAAAGTTTTAAAACAAAATATGAAATAAAACCAAATCTATGCCTTTTATCACATCTCATAAAGGTTTGGTTTTATTTTATTTTCAAATAACCCAAGGGTGTTTGTGTTTACAGTAGTGTTTGACTCATATTTGAGTACAAGTTTCACTGTACAAAAATCTTGAGAAGGTTTGAATTCAAACTGAATTGAAATGAAGTTTTAAAACCAATTGTAGAAAACCAAACAGAAAAAGAAAAGGATTAAAGTGGAAAAAAATAAACAGACAGCCATTCTGGCCCAACCCAGCCCAACTCGACCCAGCTAGGCCAGCAACATCACCCCTGCGAACCGTTTTTCTTTACTCGCACCCGCACCCACTGAGTCGCTGACCGCCTGGACCCATCCCCACTCCATTTCTCTCGTTGGCAAGTGGACCCTGCGACCACGTCACTCCGTCGTCCCCAAATTTCCGCCTGCAGACCACGTCGCCGCTGCCGTTGATGCCGATAATGGCATGGCGTAATTAGCCATGATTCCGTAAACGTTTCCTGTCGCGCTGCTGCCTACTTAAACCTCTCCCCTCTCCGCTCATTTCCCCTCACTTAGCACAGACTCCACACCACCAGGCTGCTAGAATTTTCCCTCACATCGCCGCAGCACCGACGACCTCCGGCGACCAATCCCGATGAGCTCCATGCGCGCATCCCTCTCTGGTTCACGCGAACTGCTTTGCAACCTTCTTGCGCTCCTTCTGACATCCTTAGTGCGTCCTGTATTGCCCCAGGTCATCGACTCCAACGAGCACCGCAAACTCCCGACGCCGTCTCCAACTCTGGCAAGAAAATTCGATGAGATTCGACCGCCCCGTGCTTTCTCTTTGATACTATCATGTTCGCCTGATCGATGCGTACCCGCTGATGCCCTCCATTTCTGTTAGGGCGGATCAGAACGTCGCCAACGTCGCCGTCCACCCAAGCTCGACGCGGTCCTCTACTTCGACGAGCTCCCACGGCCACAGCAGCATGCCCCTTCGCCAACCGAACACGCGTTGAGCATCTCCTCGTCGCGGCGAATCTGGTGAGCATCCTCCCACCTCCCCGGGCGACCTAGTTCACCAGCTGAGCCTCTGACAGAGAGCGCCGCCGCCTATCACCGCCGCTAGCGCCGCCACTTGATGGTCTGTTGTTTAGGACCGTTAGATCTAGATCCAGTGGGTGATATTAGAAGCTAGTCGAAGAGGTACAGGCAGATATGAGCCGTGCATGATTAGTTAGATCCAACGGTGCCCGAGCGTGATCCGGTGCGAAATGGTATCATCCAATCAGACGCTGCCGCGTGGCCAGTTCTTTGCTTTAAAATCAGATTTTGTATCTATTAGATGTTTATACTTGATAAATTCATGACTTTTGATTCCCACGTTCAAATTTGACGAATTTTATATCAATGGAATCAGGAGAGAAAGCCCTTTCCATATATGCAATGTGTTTCAAGTTTTGTTTCTGTTAAAATGGTTATTTTTACAGAAACATGTGTAGGCTTATTTTGTGTATATTAATTGTTTGAGAAAAGGTTTAATGTTCAAATAAAGTTTGTTTGGCAAGTTTAGAACTTGTTTATGAATCAGAACTGTGCACTTGTCTTGTTGAGTATAGAAAATCATCACATATCATTTTGCATGCATCCATATATTTTTGCTTGTATTTATTTTGTATGTGATTTGGTGCTATCATTTTATGTGTAGATTTTGGTGCAAATAGTGACTGTGATTGTGAGGATTGGAGCTACTCTCCAAACTACCAAGGCAAGTGGTGCTTCATGATTTTATTCCTATGTTTTTCAAATATGCATTAGAAATATTTTGCTAGACTTGCATGGATAATTTTTGGTCTTTATATGCTATGCTTGGGAAATCCTAGTAGTTGTAGAATTGCTAGAAATTTCCAAGTTAAGATGTTTATCTATGCCATGCTTAGCCTAGCTAGTAGCAACCAAGGGTGGTGAAATATTCATGCTATGATAAAATATTTCTAAGTCTTTGGACTTGTGTTTTGCTTAATATAACAACTAAGTGAATGAAACACCTGGGTGGAATGGAAGGAATGTTTTATGTTGAGTGGTTACACAAGGCCCATTTCTATGGTTTACCTTGTGTATCTCACTTGTGGAAAGCCACCCAGTAACAAAGGGATTTGAGAGGCCAAATGTTAAGAAGCTTTTAGTGCAGCCACTTGGCAATATGGGCTCTGCCTGGATCATATAGGTTGCAATAACTTAGCCATTTGGACAGTTGGTGGTAGTGGGATGATAGGTTGGAGCACGTCCATTTGGTGTAAGAGAAGGCTTCTGAAAGGTCCTGTCTTGGTGAAAATCAAGTCTTGTGGGGAAAGTGCACAACCTCTGTAGATGGAAGAATCTAAGTACTTAGCCATGTCCTTGGTATTGGACAACTTGAGCATCGAGACATGGAAGCTATAAAGAATCTCCTCATTCCAATTTCTAAGTAAAACTTGTGGTTGAACAAGGGTGAAGGACCCCAATGTCTATTGGAGGTTCCTTGGGAAAGATTTTGACAAAGTAAAAACTTAGTATTTACAACTGATAGGCAAAACCTATTTTGAGCAAAGCAAGCCTAAGCTACACTTAGCCAAAATTCATATAGTATCTAGTCCACCAATATTCTAATAAGGTATCACTTGCCAATACTATTCAAATGTAGTGACCCACTGTGGCTGTAACTTGTGATGTTGCAGGATATTCTGATGATGATTAGGAGTCATGAGTCTACACTCAACATGCTTGCCTGTGTCACATGAAGATGAAGACTTATTTATCTTCTTATATTTTTGAACTCTTGTATTAGGCCTGTAGCCATGGAGTTGTAAAAGACTATGTTTGTCTCTGGAATGATATGTAATAATGACCTTTGTTTCTGTGTACTTCATCTTAAACTGTGGATGCTAGCATTGATCCAGGGACTAGCATTGCAATCACAGGGATCCTTTCCTTTACAAAGGAGGGATCTTACAAAAGTGGGTTGAACATCCAATGACATGAGATGTCCCTCAGGCTCAATCTCCAATCTGAGATCTCTAAATTGGGCACACAGATCATCTGGCAACTCTGCCTTAGCAAGGCCATTCACAAAAACTTTACGGCTTAGAGCATCTGCTACAACATTTTCTTTACCGGGATGGTATTGCAAACTCAAGTCATAGTCCTTGATAAGTTCTAGCCATCTTCTTTGTCTCATGTTGATTTCTTTCTGGGTGAAGATATAATTCAAAATTTTGTGATCTGTGAACACTTCACATCTCTTTCCCAAAAGTTAGTGTCTCCATGTTTTGAGTGCATGGACAATAGATGCTAACTCTAAATCATGAGTTGGGTAATTTACCTCATGAGTTTTGAGTTGTCTCGAGGCATAAGCCACAACTTTCCCTTCTTGCATTAGCACTGCACCTAATCCATGATGAGATGCATCACAATACATTTGGAAATCTTTCTCCAAATCTGGCATACACAAGACTGGTGCTATCACTAGTCTCTTCTTCAATTCTTGGAAACTGAGTTCACATCCTTCAGACCAAGCAAATTTCTTGTATTTATTTAGTAACTCTATCATTGGCTTAGTTACCTTGGAGAAATTCTCAATAAATCTTTTGTAGTATCCTGCCAAGCCAAGGAACCTATGAACCTCTTTTACTGACTTAGGAGATTCCCATTCAGTTACAGATGACACTTTAGCAGGATCAACTGCTACACCATCTCCTGACACAATGTGTCCAAGAAATCCAACTTCATTTAACCAAAATTCACACTTGCTGAATTTGGCATACAGCTTATGCTCTCTAAGCTTCTCAAGTATCAAACGCAAATGTCCTTCATGCTCTTCTTTTCTCTTGGAGTAGATCAAAATTTCATCGATAAAAACGACAACAAACTTGTCAAGGAAGTCCATGAACTCCTTGTTCATCATATTCATAAAGTATGCTGGTGCATTGGTCAAACCAAATGGCATCACGGTGTACTCGTACAATCCATACCTAGTGGTGAAAGTTGTCTTAGGTATGTCTTGTTCTCTTATCTTGAGCTGGAAATAACCTGATTGGAGATCAATCTTTGAGAACACATAGGCTCCTTCTAGATGATCAAACAAGTCATTGATTCTAGGCAAAGGGTATTTGTTCTTGATAGTCACCTCGTTGAGTGAACGGTAATCTATGCATAACCTTTGACTTCTATATTTCTTTTCCACAAACAAAAATGGTGCTCCCCAAGACGAAGAACTTGCTTGAATAAATCCTTTCTGCAATTGTTCTCCAAGTTGTTTCTTGAGTTCTTTCAACTCATCAACTGACATCTTGTACGGTCTCTTTGCTATTGGTCCAGATCCTAGTAGCAAGTCAATAAGAAACTCCACATCTCTATCTGGTGGCATTCCCGGTAACTCTTCCAGAAACACATCCGGATATTCACTCACAATTGGCACACTGTCTATGCTAACCCCTTAAGAGAATTTAGCTTACTCCCTTTCGAGTGAAAGTTAGACTTGAATCTTATCCGTTTCTTTTCCGGGGTTGTGAGTGCAACAGTTCGGTTAGCACAATCTAGTACTCCTTCATACTTAGTCATCCAATCCATTCCAAAAATCACATCCAGTCCTTGGGAATCTAGGATTATCAGACTCACTGGAAACTTATGCGTTCCAAATTCTATCACTAGATCCCGGCATCCAAGACTTACTATCATATCTCCACCAGGAGAACTTACTTTTATTGGACACCCAATGTTTTAAGTTGGAAACCCATTTCTATCAACAAATGCTTTTGATATGAATGAATGTGATGCAACAATATCAAAAAGAACAAGTGCTGGAATAGAATTGAGTTTGAACTTACCAGCAACAGCATCAGGTTCCTCATAGATTTCCTCCACATTCATGTGGTTCACTTGTCCCTTTTGGAAAGGGTTGGGTTTGTTGGGTCCTTCAACTTTCTTTTCTGGGCATTCGTTTGCATAATGCCCCATCTTCTTGCACTTGAAACATTCAACCTGACTAAGATCCTTCTTGACAGGCTGGCTTCCACTACCACTTCCACTTCCATTGTGGTGGCTTTTGTATCCACTCTTGTGATTCTTGTACTTGTCATTTTCATGACTACGGTGATGTTTGTTGTCATGATGACGGTTGTGGTTGTGGTTGTTGTACTTCCCATGCTTGTGGGATCCAGAATTCCCACTATCATCATAATGGGAACGCTTGTGAGACGATCCCGAGCTGTGCTTGTCAGAGTGTTTTCTCTTCCTGCTTTCAACTTGTTTCATCTTGCTCTCCAAGATGGCAGCCTTGTCACAAAGTGACTGATAAGTGGGGACATAGGCCACAACTAACTGCAGGTTCAATTCATTGTTCAATCCTTCAAGGAACTTCTCCTTCCTCTTGGCATCAGTGTCAACTTCATCCGGTGCATAACGCGCCAGATTGTTGAACTCCTCAATATATTCAGCCACGCTGTGGTGGCGCTGCTTCAAGTTATGAAATTCCTTCTTCTTCAAACTCATCACACCAGATGAGATGTGAGCAGTACGGAAACCATCTTCAAAGATAGCCCATGTCATATCCTCAATGGGAGTGGTGATCTGGAAGTTATCCCACCAAGTAGTTGCTAGTCCTTCCAACAAGTGTGCTGCAAACCTGACTTTCTCCTCGTCAGTACAGCCAACAGTTACCAAATCCTTGTTCACTGAGCATAGCCAATCATTGGCCACCATGGGATCAGTAGTTCCTGAGAACTTTGCTGGCCTCAGTCTTAGGAATCTGGTGAGCATGTCAAAACCTGGTGGATTGTTCTGATTGTTGTTGTTGTTGTTGTTATTGTTGTTGTTCTGATTCTACATAAAGGTGGTCATCATCTGCATCAGCTGTGTCTGAGCTGTCATCAGCTGCTGCATCTCTGGGGTGACATTGTTGTTGTTCGGGTTGGGGTTGGCACGTCGAGGAGGCATCTGTGGTTTTCACAAGGATAAGAATGAGATACCCATAGATGCTTAACATGCACAACACATCACATAGACAATCACCAAACATGCATCAAAATAACAAAAGTTCAACAACATAGACAACAAGTTTTGAAAAGCAAACACACCAATAGCAAGCCATCCACATGTTGGATGGTCATTCCGACTCAATAATCAAAAGCATGGTAAATAATAAGTAAACGAGTAGTCATCACTACTCCTCTGCATCAACCTCCTCATCGACAAGTGTAAGACCTACATTCTCCATAGCAGTCTTGTATTCCTCGACATTGGTAGTCAAGGCCTCTACTTTGGCTTTGAGAGCCCTCTTTTGTGAACGAAGTCTCTCAATCACCACCTGCTGATGCTCAAGCTCGAAGTCCTTGGCCTCTAGTTCTGGAGTCATCTCTCGAATCCTCTTGTTCCTATCTTGGACTCTTTTCTCTTGACTCTTGAACTTTCTATCCTAACTCTCAAACTTGGCCTCCATTTCCTTGACTATCTCATCTTGATCTGCGAAGAGCTTGTCCTTCTCACAAAGCTACACCTAGAGTTCGTCATTTCTAAGCATGACGTTGGTCCTATCAGTATCTAGGTGCCTAAGAAGAACCTCTAAGTCCTGGAGGTATAGACGAATCAGCTCTGTCGTTTCTCTAGAAGCATCCTCGAAGTCAATGGCCTCACCATCCTCGTCGCGTCTTCCGAAGGTGTGGAAGTGAGTACCTCTAATCTCCCGAGAGTGTCTCCCTAGCAAACGCCCAAGTAAGTCCTGCATGACTACCTCTAGGCCTCTCTCCTTGTCATCATGCATGAGATTGAAGGTGATAGCCTCCGTGGCTGGCTCAGTCTAGCGTCTTGGCTGAGTAACCTTGAAGCCCCAAAGGTCCTTCCTCTCGAACTTGGTGAGGGGAAGCATCATGATGCTAGGAAGCGGAAGATTGAGCACACTAGTGAGATCAATAAGACGAGTGCCAAAACGAGTTCCCTTGAACTCTTCAGCCGTGCTGATAGTAACATTAAGCATCTATTTTATAAGATAGAGAAAAGTTAGGAACAACATCACTATAAATACACAAGACAAACTGGCACAAGCATATCATTGGCAAACAAAAACACACAAGTCATGGTATACATATTACAAGCATCCTAGATTCAATATAACATAGTCAAAAAATTTGGAAATATAATGATAAGTGTGGTGGTCCAACTAACAAGGCACATTACATCTTTCACTCTCTAGTCTAAAGGCTAACAAAGCATCCTTCTATCAATAGAGATGAGAAAGAAGATTAGAAAAGTTTACGAGAATAATAAGACAAGTGTCGAAGTTGTTGGAAATTTTTTTCATTAGTGGTATCTAATACAATCCTAGGGTCATAATCCTACAGGAAACACAGTGCTCTGATACCATCTGTAATATCCCTCCCTTTATAAAGGCAAGGATCCATGTGATTGCAATGCTAGTCCCTGGATCAATGCTAGCATCCACAGTTTAAGATGAAGTACACAGAAACAAAGGTCATTATTACATATCATTCCAGAGACAAACATAGTCTTTTACAACTCCATGGCCATAGGCCTAATACAAGAGTTCAAATAGATAATAAGATAAATAAGTCTTCATCTTCATGTGCCACAGGCAAGCATGTTGAGTGTAGACTCATAACCCCTAATCATCATCAGAATAACCTGCAACATCACAAGTTACAGCCACAGTGGGTCAATACATTGGAATAGTATTGGCAAGTGATACCTTAGTAGAATATTAGCAATCTAGATACTATATGCATTTTGGCTAAGTGTAGCTTAGGCTTGCTTTGCTCAAAATAGGTTTTACCTATCAGTTGAAAACACTAAGTTTTTCTTTGACAAAACTTTCCCAAGGAACCACCAATAGAAATTGGTGAACCTTCACCCTTGTTCAACCACAAGTTTTAACTTAGAAATTGGGATGAGGAGATTCTTTATAGCTTCCATGTCTTGATGCTCAAGTTGTACCAGGGACACGGCTAAGTACTTAGATTCTTCCATCTGCAGAGGTTGTGCACTTTCCCCACAAGACTTGATTTTCACCAAGACAGGACCTTTCAGAAGCCTTCCCTTAGACCAAATGGACGCGCTCCAAACCTATCATACCACTACAACCAACTGTCCAAATGGCTAAGTTATTACAACCTATATGATCCATGCCGAGCCCATAATGCCATGTGGCTGCACTAGAAGCTTCTTAACATTTGGCATCTCAAATCCCTTTGTTCCTGTGTTGCTTTCCACAAGTGAGATACACAAGGTAAACCATAGAAATGGGCCTTGTGTAACCACTCAACACAAACCATTCTTTCCATTCCACCGAGGTGTTTCATTCACTTAGTTGTTTTATTAAGCAAAAACACAAGTCAAAGACTTTGAAATATTTCACATAGCCTGAATATAATAAACCCTTGTTTGCTAGTAGCTAGGCTAAGCATGGCAATGGTAAGCATCTTAACTTAGTGGAAATTCTAACAATTCTTCAACTACTAGGATTTCCCAAGCATAGCAATAAGATACTTAGCAAAATATTCATGCAAGTTTCTATACAAAATATTTCTAATGCATAGGTGAAAATTATAGGAATAAAATCATGAAGTACCACTTTCCTTGGTAGTTTGGGGATTAGCAATAATCTTCACAATCACAATCACTATTTACACCAAAATCTACACATAAAATAATGGCACCAATATCACATAATAAAATATACAAACAAAAATATATGAATGCATGCAAATGCCATGTGATTATTTATCTATACTAAACAAGACAAGTAAACAGTACTCAAACATAAACAAGTCCAAGATACTCAACATAAACTTTATTTAATCCTTAAAATATTTTTCAAATCATTTATATAATCAAAATAAGCCTACAGAAGTTTCTGCAAAAACAACCACTTTTACAGAGGCAAAACATTAAACACATTGCATAAATAGATAGGATTTTATCTCCTGATACCAATGATATAAAATTTGCAAAATTTTAACGTGTGGATCAAAAGTTATGAATTTTACAAGTTTGAATATCTAATAGATTTAAATTCTGTTTTTAAAAACAAGAACTACCCACGCGGCGCTCTCTGATTCGTCGATACCGTTTCGCGCGGATCAGTCTTTCTGGATCGTTCGATTAAAAGTGCATCCCACGGCTCAGATCTAAACTTACTGTCACATTCCAAAATTTTCCAAATTTTGAAATGTGAAAAATAAATAAACAAAATAAAACTTTGTTGAAATTTAGGGTGAGAAGAAACTTTTTGATTCCATTTGGAAACAACCAAATCTATTTTGATCAAATGAATCCTAAAGGGATTTAAAAATATAAACAAATAATAAATAAAGTTATAATAGTTGGAATTACTATTATTGGATCCTTTAATAAAAAGATTTGATTTTCAAAAGCAAAGGTAGAATTATAAATAAAGATTATTTTATAAAGCCAAATTAAATCTTGGCCAAGCTTTTGAAATAAAATATTTTTATTTGATAATAAGAGTAAAAGTCTATTTAAATAAAATAATGAGGATTTATTAATATCCAATTTTATTAAAGTAAAGGCTTTGCCATTTTAATTAAAGATTAAAACTTGTTAAATTATTTTAAACATGTTTTCCAAGTGTTTTACTTTTTAAATAAAACCTACTGAAATGATTTTAGTATTATTTAGATTTCAAATGGAGATTTTAAATAAAACAAATCCAATTTGAATTAATAACTAAGGACTATTTTATTTAAGTATTAAATGGATCCTAAAAGAACAAAAGTATTATTTTGTTTTGGACTTTGGTTTATGTTGTTAAACAGAATTAAAAACTACACAAACTTTGGAAAAGGTTTGAATTCATTTGGGTGTTTGGATTGTTTGATTAAAATCAAAACAGAAATTCAAATAGAAAAAGAAAAAGCATTCTGTATAAAAAAATGAAACAAAACAGCCCAACTAAGCAAGCCCAGCAAGGCCCAGTCCAGCCCACCAGCTCTCCCCACGGCGAAACATTTTTCTACGCGCAAACACACCCGCAGAGTCACAGACAGGCAGGCCCCACTCCTATTTCCTCCACCTCGCTGACAGCACGGCCCCACACTCCTGTTCATCGTCTCCACCACGACCTCGTCGCCCTACCGTTGCTGCCTTTGATTGTGACGATGAATTCGCGTTATTGCCTGCGTTAACTCCTCCGGTGACCACGCACACTTAAGCGCACGCCTCTCCTCTACCTTTCCCCTCACTCGCCTCTCCCTCTCTGCCCCTAGGCTGCTCCAATTTGCCCTCACACCGACACTGTCTCCGACGACGTCCCGAAGCAATTCCGGCGAACCCCAGCCGCGCCTCTCCTCTCTCTGCACGCGAGCTTGCTCCTCAGACCAGTGCGCATCTGCCCGTGTACTCCACTCGCTCGCACGCGCTCCGAATCGTCGGCTTCGTCATCAACTGAGCGCCGCCGCGTCTGTCCCTTCTCCGGCGAACTTCCCAGGTGAACTCCGTCCTCCCCTCTCGTTCCCGATGATACTCCCGTATTCCCCATGCTCGTACACATCTAACGCACCCTCCCACTTGCCTCAGCACGATCTGCAGCCTCGCCCTCGACAACCTCCAGAGCCACCCGCCGCTCGCAGCAACTCCGGCGAGCAATTTCCTTCGTCCCCGTGCGCCCCTGCCTCCTCGTGAACGGGTTGAGCATCAGCACGTCAAGGCGAACACGGTGAGCCCTCCCCCCTCTCCCTTGCGTCCTGTATCACCGGCGACGACCACGTCTGAGCGCTGCCGCCAGAGCGCCGCAGTCAGCGCCGCTCGAATTAGGTCGAGTGGTTTTACACCATTAGATGTTAATCCAGTGGATGAGAATAGAACTTAAACGAAGGGGTATGAGCCCATCTGAGCCACTAGATCTAACTTAAATGCTACGGTTCGCAGAGGCCGATCCGCACGAAATGGTACCGGCCAATTAGATCACGCCGCGTGGCACTAGTTTTGTTTAAACAGAATTTTGAATCTGATTGATATGCAAACTTGTAAAATTCATAACTTAAAATCTACACATCCAAATTTTGCAAATTTTGTATCAATGGAATCAGTAGAACAAGTACTTTGCAACCATGCACTTTTTTTTAATGTTTTGCTTCTGGTAAATTGGTTTAATTTGTAGAAACATGTGTAGGCTTATTTTGAATGTAAAAATTGCTCTAGATATAATTTTAATGTGAAATCTTTGCAAAATGGGTTGTTGTGAACCTATTGACCTTAGGAACCAACTCATGGATTTAAAAATTAATTTTGAGAAGTTGAGGAATAAATACTTGAATTAGCTCATTTCTAGTCAAATAAAAATATTGATTTTGATATGGAAATGAATTTTGAGTAAAACCTTTGGGAAATGTTTTGATTCAAACCTTCTGACCCTAAACACAAAGTTTTCTGAATTAACAACTTATTTGCTGAACAATATAAAATTATTGCTTTGATAAAAGCATTTTCAACCCCATAAAATAATGATTTGATTTAAAAATGGTTTATAGATAAAACCTTTTGCAAATGGTTTTACCACTTTAGTAAATGACCACTTTGAACCTTATAATGTTTAGAGCCTAGTAGAAACCACTTTTCTAAATAAAACTATCTTTTGCATGCTTGCATGCATGACCTTGTTTCTATTATTTTATGTGCGATAAATTGTTTGAATATTGGTTGGAATGCTAGTTGAATTGTGTTGCTTGATTGAATTGTAGTGGAATTACAAGAGTGTGATATTTTCAAGATCAAGAAGTGAACCAACATTCTCTACTAAAGAGGCAAGTGACACTATCATCCAAGTCCTACTATTTTCATTGCACTTAGTGGATTTTTGTAACATGCATGAAAAGGATTTCTATATTTTATGCTATGCTAAATCCTAATTGAATACCCTTATATATTCCTTAGTGGAAACAATGTAGTTGTAGTATGCTTAGCCCTGCTATATATTGGGATGGGATACATGTTAAGATTATATGAAGTATTGAAAAGACTTATGTTTTATATAATAAAACAAGAACTCAATGAACCACCTGGGTGGACAAGGATACTCAAGTTTTGGACAAGGTGGCAACAAAAGGAACCATGTTTATATGGCAATCTATTTTTGTTGTGCACTAGAAGAAAACCACCCAGGGACTTAGAGATTGAACATGTTTCTCGTACAGTGGCTTCCGTGTACAACCACATGCTAAATGGGCTCTGGCTTAGTCAACTACATAGTTGAAGACCCATGCATTGGCATCATCAGGTTAACTAGGATAGTGTAAGGGAACTTGAAACCCTACATTGGTGCCTGGATGACAAGCTAGCATTGTGTATTGGGAGGACTTCTATGGAAAGACTTTGTCACATTCTCAATCTTCCAGTACTCCATCTTGGTGAGTACTTATCCAGCGGCCACTGGTGGCATCAAGATGAGATTGTGTCATGTGGGTAAAGTGTACAACTTCTGCAGAAGATCAAATTGTAAGTACTTAGCCGTGTCCCCGGTTATGGACAATACTGAGCAACTAAGTCCTGAAGCTATGGAAGATCTCGACATTCCAATTTCTCAAAGTTAAAACTTGAGGGTGACAACAAGGGATTTTGAAACACTTGGACTTTTCCAAGAAGTTCAAAAAGATTTGACAAAGATCAAAAAACTATTTTTGAAAAGATAGGATAAGACTATATTGCTTTCTGCAAATGAGCCTAAACCCCACTTAGCCAAATATGCATGTAATGATAGGATC
Organism: Avena atlantica; assembly: GCA_910589765.1. NCBI lineage: Eukaryota > Viridiplantae > Streptophyta > Magnoliopsida > Poales > Poaceae > Avena > Avena atlantica. The sequence continues at coordinate 307,892,187 of OU342736.1, forward strand.
CACTTATTTATACATAGTAATGAAACTTGCCAGTACAATTCAAATGTATTGACCCTTGTGGCTGCAACTTATTATGTTGCAGGTTTGATTGATGTTAGTGAAGTTTGTTGAATAGGATTACAAGTCTACAACCAACATGACTGCCTGTGGCACTTTCAAGATGAAGGACCCCATGATTATAGATATTCTGCTGCAATGTAATGTGATAGCCAAATGAGCTATTTAAGATGTAATGATTTATTTTATTCTTGGTTATAAAGTTGTATTATGACCTTTGTTTCTTGATATTAAATCTTAACTGTGGATGCTAGCTATTTATCTAGGGACTAGCATTGTAAACACAGGGATCTCTACCTTATTAAAGGTTGGGAACCTTATAGATGGTATCAGAGCATTGTGTTGCCTGTAGGATTTGTAACCCTAGGATTGGACAAAACCCCTTAGAAAAATAGGAGTTGTATTTGTTCCAAAACTTACTTACAAACAATCTTGTAAATTCTTTCCTCAACCATTTTGGTTTTGACTCTACATCTCTTCCTTTTCAAACTTGATGGACAAAGCCTACCCCATGGCCAAAGACTTCACCATGTGCAAAGGACTTCATCAACTCTAATGACTTCAACATCTTCAACTCTAATGACTTCAACATCTTCAACATTTTCACCAAGGACTTCAACCTTGGATATCACTAAGGACTACAAGTGAAAAACCAAGAGACATTAAATTGCCTACCAAATACATTGATATCATGTTAGTGTATGGATCATATTGACCTATGAGGTATGATTATACTAAGTTATTATTTTCAAGAAAAACTTGTTGTTTCCTTCAACTCACGAGTTAAGCTCATAAGTTGTTAAGTGGATAGTTTCTTGTTGATTGCTTGATTGTTGGATTGAACTTGGTTGGTTTGTGGATTGTGTGATAGAACTTCTTAAAAACCTATCCATCTTTACTCATCCCTATCAAACCAACAGATGCCTCCCCGTCGTGCCAACCCCAACCAAAACAACAACATTCCCCCTGAGATACAGCAGATGTCGGCAGTTCAGACACAGTTGATGCAGGAGATGACCAAACTCATACCGAATCAGAACAACAACAACAACAATAACAATCAGAATAATCCTCCAGCACTTGACATGCTCACCAAGTTTCTGAAACTTAGGCCTGCAAGGTTCTCCGGAACAACTGATCCAATGGAAGCTGATGATTGGTTACGTTCAGTGAACAAATACCTAGTGACTATTGGCTGCACCGATGAAGAAAAAGTTAGGTTTGCAGCATTCCTACTTGAAGGACCAGCAACAACATGGTGGGACAACTTTCAGATCACCACTCCCCTTGAAGATGTAACTTGGGATATTTTTGAAGATGGATTCAGAAAAACTCACATCTCACCTGGAGTGATGTACTTGAAGAAAAAGGAGTTTCACAATCTGAAACAGCGTCACCTCAGTGTGGCTGAGTATATTGAAGAATTCAACAATCTGGCACGCTATGCACCTGATGAAGTTGATACAGATGCTAAGAGAAAAGAAAAATTTCTTGAAGGACTTAATGATGAGTTGAACCCATAGATAGTTGTTGCCTATGTCCCAACTTATCAATCACTCTGTGACAAAGCCACTATTTTGGAAAACAAGATGAATCAAGTTGAGAACAGAAAGAGGAAGCATAAACTCAAGAATCACTCAGGATCATCAAAAAAGAAGCATTCATTCAAAAAGAGTAATGAAGATTCTGAACCACATCAGTATCACCACAACAGCAATGAAAGTGAAAATAATGGAAATGATACTAACAATGGAGATGACATTGGTTAGAACCAACATGACACTTTCAGAAAGAAACACATTAGCCAGTTGCAGTGCTATAACTGCAAGGAACTTGGACACTATGCATCAGACTATCCTGAGAAGAAGAAGAAAAAGGATGCTAGAGGAGCCAATGGAAATGACTCCAATGTGACCCAGAAAGGACATGTGAACCACATTGATATGGATGGAAACTTTGAAGAGATAGAAGAAGTGGATGTCAGGAACTAGTTAACTCAGTTGAATCAAATAAGGATTCCTTGTCTGGATATCAAATGTTGAACCCATAGTCAAGTGAACCATCAATGTAACCCTATGAGACTTTATTTTAAGGGTGGTAGTACCCTAGTTGCCTTGAAGCCAACTTGTAACCTTTAGCCTTCCCAAATCTCGGGACGAGATTTATTTTAAGGGTGGTAGCCTATCACATCCCAAAATTTTCCAAATTTTGAAATGTGAAAAATAAATAAACAAAATAAAACTTTGTTGAAATTTAGGGTGAGAAGAAACTTTTTGATTCCATTTGGAAATATCCAAACCTATTTTGATCAAATGAATCCTAAAGGGATTTAAAAAGATAAACAAATAATAAATAAAGTTATAATAGTTGGAATTACTATTATTGGATCCTTTAATAAAAAGATTTGATTTTCAAAAGCAAAGGTAGAATTATAAATAAATATTATTTTATAAAGCCAAATTAAATCTTGGCCAAGCTTTTGAAATAAAATATTTTTATTTGATAAAAAGAGTAAAAGTCTATTTAAATAAAATAATGAGGATTTATTAATATCCAATTTTATTAAAGTAAAGGCTTTGCCATTTTAATTAAACATTAAAACTTGTTAAATTATTTTAAACAAGTTTTCCAAGTGTTTTACTATCTCAAATAAAACCTACTGAAATGATTTTGGTATTATTTAGATTTCAAATGGAGATTTTATATAAAACAAATCCTATTTGAATTAATAACTAAGGACTATTTTAATTAAGTATTAAATGGATCCTAAAAGAACAAAAGTATTATTTTGTTTTGGACTTTTGTTTATGTTGTTAAACAGAATTAAAAACTACACAAACTTTGGCAAAGGATTGAATTCATTTGGGTGTTTGAATTGTTTGATTAAAATCAAAACAGAAATTCAAATAGAAAAATAAAAAGCATTCTGTATAAAAAAAATGAAACAAAACAGCCCAACTAAGCAAGCCCAACAAGCCCCAGTCCAGCACACCAGCTCTCCCCACGGCGAAACGTTTTTCTACGCGCGAACACACCCGCAGAGTCACAGACAGGAAGGCCCCCTCCTATTTCCTCCACCTCGCTGACAGCATGGCCCCACACTCCTGTTCATCATCTCCACCACGACCTTGTCGCCCTGCCGTTGCTGCCTTTGATTGCGACGATGAATTCGCGTTATTGCCTGCGTTAACTCCTCCGGTGACAATGCACACTTAAGCGCATGCCTCTCCTCTACCTTTCCCCTCACTCGCCTCTCCCTCTCTGCCCCTAGGCTGCTCCAATTCGCCCCCACACCGACACTGTCTCCGACGACGTCCCGAAGCAATTCCGGCGAACCCCAGCAGCGCCTCTCCTCTCTCTGCACGCGAGCTTGCTCCTCAGACCAGTGCGCATCTGCCCGTGTACTCCACTCGCTCGCGCACGCTCCAAATCGTTGGCTTCGTCATCAACTGAGCGCCGTCGCGTCTGTCCCTTCTCCGGCGAACTTCCCAGGTGAACTCCGTCCTCCCCTCTCGTTCCCGATGATACTCCCGTATTCCCCATGCTCGTACGCATCTAACGCACCCTCCCACTTGCCTCGGCGCGATCTGCAGCCTCGCCCTCGATGACCTCCAGAGCCACCCGCCGCTCGCAGCAACTCCGGCGAGCAATATCCTTCGTCCCCGTGCGCCCCTGCCTCCTCGTGAACGGGTTGAGCATCAGAACGTCAAGGTGAACACGGTGAGCCCTCTCGCCCTCTCCCTTGCGTCCTGTATCACCGGCGACGACCATGTCTGAGCGCTGCCACCAGAGCGCCGCCGTCAGCTCTGCTCGAATTAGGTCGAGTGGTTTTACACCGTTAGATGTTAATCCAGTGGATGAGAATAGAACTTAAACGAAGGGGTATGAGCCCATCTGAGCCACTAGATCTAACTTAAATCCTACGGTTCGCAGAGGCTGATCCGCATGAAATGTTACCAGCCAATAAGATCACGCCGCGTGGCACTAGTTTTGTTTAAAACAAAATTTTGAATCTGATTGATATGCAAACTTGTAAAATTCATAGCTTAAAATCTACATGTCCAAAGTTTGCAAATTTTATATCAATGGAATCAGTAGAACAAGTACTTTGCAACCATGCACTTTGTTTAATGTTTTGCTTCTGGAAAATTGGTTGAATTTGCAGAAACATGTGTAGGCTTATTTTGAATATAAAAATTGTTCTAGATATAATTTTAATGTGAAATCTTTTTTAAAATGGGTTGTTGTGAACCTACTGACCTTAGAAACCAACTCATGGATTTAAAAATGAATTTTGAGAAGTTGAGGAATAAATACTTGAATTAGCTCATTTCTAGTCAAATAAAAATATTTATTTTGATATGGAAATGATTTTTGAGTAAAACCTTTGGGAAATGTTTTGATTCAAACCTTCTGACCCTAAACACCAAGTTTTGTGAATTAACAACTTATTTGATGAACAATATAAAATTATTGCTTTGATAAAAGCATTTTCAACCACATAAAATAATGATTTGATTTAAAAATGGTTTATAGATAAAACCTTTTGCAAATGGTTTTACCACTTTAGTAAATGACCACTTGGAACCTTATAATGTTTAGGGCCTAGTAGAAACCACTTTTCTAAATAAAACTATCTTTTGCATGCTTGCATGCATGACCTTGTTTCTATTATTTTATGTGTGATAAATTGTTTGAATATTGCTTGGAATGATAGTTGAATTGTGTTGCTTGATTGAATTGTAGTGGAATTACAAGAGTGTGATATTTGCAAGATCAAGAAGTGAACCAACATTCTCTACTAAAGAGGCAAGTGACACTATCATCCAAGTCCTACTATTTTCATTGCACTTAGTGGATTTTTGTAACATGCATGAAAAGGATTTCTATATTTTATGCTATGCTAAATCCTAATAGGATACCCTTATATATTCCTTAGTGGAAACAATGTAGTTGTAGTATGCTTAGCCCTGCTATATATTGGGATGGGATACATGTTAAGATTATATGAAGTATTGAAAAGACTTATGTTTTATATAATAAAACAAGAACTCAATGAACCACCTGGGTGGACAAGGATACTCAAGTTTGTGACAAGGTGGCAACAAAAGGAACCATGTTTATATGGCAATCTATTTTTGTTGTGCACTAGAAGAAAACCACCCAGGGACTTAGAGATTGAACATGTTTCTCGTACAGTGGCTTCCGTGTACAACCACATGCTAAATGGGCTCTGGCTTAGTCAACTACATAGTTGAAGACCCATGCATTGGCATCATCAGGTTAACTAGGATAGTGTAAGGGAACTTGAAACCCTACATTGGTGCCTGGATGACAAGCTAGCATTGTGTATTGGGAGGACTTCTATGGAAAGACTTTGTCACATTCTCAATCTTCCAGTACTCCATCTTGGTGAGTACTTATCCAGCGGCCACTGGTGGCATCAAGATGAGATTGTGTCATGTGGGTAAAGTGTACAACTTCTGCAGAAGATCAAATTGTAAGTACTTAGCCGTGTCCCCGGTTATGGACAATACTGAGCAACTAAGTCCTGAAGCTATGGAAGATCTCGACATTCCAATTTCTCAAAGTTAAAACTTGAGGGTGACAACAAGGGATTTTGAAACACTTGGACTTTTGCAAGAAGTTCAAAAAGATTTGACAAAGATCAAAAAACTATTTTTGAAAAGATAGGATAAGACTATATTGCTTTCTGCAAATGAGCCTAAACCCCACTTAGCCAAATATGCATGTAATGATAGGATCCACTTATTTATACATAGTAATGAAACTTGCCAGTACAATTCAAATGTATTGACCCTTGTGGCTGCAACTTATTATGTTGCAGGTTTGATTGATGTTAGTGAAGTTTGTTGAATAGGATTACAAGTCTACAACCAACATGACTGCCTGTGGCACTTTCAAGATGAAGGACCCCATGATTATAGATATTCTGCTGCAATGTAATGTGATAGCCAAATGAGCTATTTAAGATGTAATGATTTATTTTATTCTTGGTTATAAAGTTGTATTATGACCTTTGTTTCTTGATATTACATCTTAACTGTGGATTCTAGCTATTTATCTAGGGACTAGCATTGTAAACACAGGGATCTCTACCTTATTAAAGGTTGGGAACCTTATAGATGGTATCAGAGCATTGTGTTGCCTGTAGGATTTGTAACCCTAGGATTGGACAAAACCCCTTAGAAAAATAGGAGTTGTATTTGTTCCAAAACTTACTTACAAACAATCTTGTAAATTCTTTCCTCAACCATTTTGGTTTTGACTCTACATCTCTTCCTTTTCAAACTTGATGGACAAAGCCTACCCCATGGCCAAAGACTTCACCATGTGCAAAGGACTTCATCAACTCTAATGACTTCAACATCTTCAACTCTAATGACTTCAACATCTTCAACATTTTCACCAAGGACTTCAACCTTGGATATCACTAAGGACTACAAGTGAAAAACCAAGAGACATTAAATTGCCTACCAAATACATTGATATCATGTTAGTGTATGGATCATATTGACCTATGAGGTATGATTATACTAAGTTATTATTTTCAAGAAAAACTTGTTGTTTCCTTCAACTCACGAGTTAAGCTCATAAGTTGTTAAGTGGACAGTTTCTTGTTGATTGCTTGATTGTTGGATTGAACTTGGTTGGTTTTTGGATTGTGTGATAGAACTTCTTAAAAACCTATCCATCTTTACTCATCCCTATCAAACCAACAGATGCCTCCCCGTCGTGCCAACCCCAACCAAAACAACAACATTCCCCCTGAGATACAGCAGATGTCGGCAGTTCAGACACAGTTGATGCAGGAGATGACCAAACTCATACCGAATCAGAACAACAACAACAACAATAACAATCAGAATAATCCTCCAGCACTTGACATGCTCACCAAGTTTCTGAAACTTAGGCCTGCAAGGTTCTCCGGAACAACTGATCCAATGGAAGCTGATGATTGGTTACGTTCAGTGAACAAATACCTAGTGACTATTGGCTGCACCGATGAAGAAAAAGTTAGGTTTGCAGCATTCCTACTTGAAGGACCAGCAACAACATGGTGGGACAACTTTCAGATCACCACTCCCCTTGAAGATGTAACTTGGGATATTTTTGAAGATGGATTCAGAAAAACTCACATCTCACCTGGAGTGATGTACTTGAAGAAAAAGGAGTTTCACAATCTGAAACAGCGTCACCTCAGTGTGGCTGAGTATATTGAAGAATTCAACAATCTGGCACGCTATGCACCTGATGAAGTTGATACAAATGCTAAGAGAAAAGAAAAATTTCTTGAAGGACTTAATGATGAGTTGAACCCATAGCTAGCTGTTGCCTATGTCCCAACTTATCAATCACTCTGTGACAAAGCCACTATTTTGGAAAACAAGATGAATCAAGTTGAGAACAGAAAGAGGAAGCATAAACTCAAGAATCACTCAGGATCATCAAAAAAGAAGCATTCATTCAAAAAGAGTAATGAAGATTCTGAACCACATCAGTATCACCACAACAGCAATGAAAGTGAAAATAATGGAAATGATACTGACAATGGAGATGACATTGGTTAGAACCAACATGACACTTTCAGAAAGAAACACATTAGCCAGTTGCAGTGCTATAACTGCAAGGAACTTGGACACTATGCATCAGACTATCCTGAGAAGAAGAAGAAAAAGGATGCTAGAGGAGCCAATGGAAATGACTCCAATGTGACCCAGAAAGGACATGTGAACCACATTGATATGGATGGAAACTTTGAAGAGATAGAAGAAGTGGATGTCAGGAACTAGTTAACTCAGTTGAATCAAATAAGGATTCCTTGTCTGGATATCAAATGTTGAACCCATAGTCAAGTGAACCATCAATGTAACCCTATGAGACTTTATTTTAAGGGTGGTAGTACCCTAGTTGCCTTGAAGCCAACTTGTAACCTTTAGCCTTCCCAAATCTCGGGACGAGATTTATTTTAAGGGTGGTAGCCTATCACATCCCAAAATTTTCCAAATTTTGAAATGTGAAAAATAAATAAACAAAATAAAACTTTGCTGAAATTTAGGGTGAGAAGAAACTTTTTGATTCCATTTGGAAATATCCAAACCTATTTTGATCAAATGAATCCTAAAGGGATTTAACAAGATAAACAAATAATAAATAAAGTTATAATAGTTGGAATTACTATTATTGGATCCTTTAATAAAAAGATTTGATTTTCAAAAGCAAAGGTAGAATTATAAATAAATATTATTTTATAAAGCCAAATTAAATCTTGGCCAAGCTTTTGAAATAAAATATTTTTATTTGATAAAAAGAGTAAAAGTCTATTTAAATAAAATAATGAGGATTTATTAATATCCAATTTTATTAAAGTAAAGGCTTTGCCATTTTAATTAAACATTAAAACTTGTTAAATTATTTTAAACAAGTTTTCCAAGTGTTTTACTATCTCAAATAAAACCTACTGAAATGATTTTGGTATTATTTAGATTTCAAATGGAGATTTTAAATAAAACAAATCCTATTTGAATTAATAACTAAGGACTATTTTATTTAAGTATTAAATGGATCCTAAAAGAACAAAAGTATTATTTTGTTTTGGACTTTTGTTTATGTTGTTAAACAGAATTAAAAACTACACAAACTTTGGCAAAGGTTTGAATTCATTTGGGTGTTTGAATTGTTTGATTAAAATCAAAACAGAAATTCAAATAGAAAAATAGAAAGCATTCTGTATAAAAAAATGAAACAAAACAGCCCAACTAAGCAAGCCCAACAAGCCCCAGTCCAGCACACCAGCTCTCCCCACGGCGAAACGTTTTTCTACGCGCGAACACACCCGCAGAGTCACAGACAGGAAGGCCCCCTCCTATTTCCTCCACCTCGCTGACAGCACGGCCCCACACTCCTGTTCATCGTCTCCACCACGACCTTGTCGCCCTGCCGTTGCTGCCTTTGATTGCGACGATGAATTCGCGTTATTGCCTGCGTTAACTCCTCCGGTGACAATGCACTCTTAAGCGCATGCCTCTCCTCTACCTTTCCCCTCACTCGCCTCTCCCTCTCTGCCCCTAGGCTGCTCCAATTCGCCCCCACACCGACACTGTCTCCGACGACGTCCCGAAGCAATTCCGGCGAACCCCAGCAGCGCCTCTCCTCTCTCTGCACGCGAGCTTGATCCTCAGACCAGTGCGCATCTGCCCGTGTACTCCACTCGCTCGCGCACGCTCCAAATCGTCGGCTTCGTCATCAACTGAGCGCCGTCGCGTCTGTCCCTTCTCCGGCGAACTTCCCAGGTGAACTCCGTCCTCCCCTCTTGTTCCCGATGATACTCCCGTATTCCCCATGCTCGTACGCATCTAACGCACCCTCCCACTTGCCTCGGCGCGATCTGCAGCCTCGCCCTCGATGACCTCCAGAGCCACCCGCCGCTCGCAGCAACTCCGGCGAGCAATATCCTTCGTCCCCGTGCGCCCCTGCCTCCTCGTGAACGGGTTGAGCATCAGAACGTCAAGGCGAACATGGTGAGCCCTCTCGCCCTCTCCCTTGCGTCCTGTATCACCGGCGACGACCATGTCTGAGCGCTGCCACCAGAGCGCCGCCGTCAGCTCCGCTCGAATTAGGTCGAGTGGTTTTACACCGTTAGATGTTAATCCAGTGGATGAGAATAGAACTTAAACGAAGGGGTATGAGCCCATCTGAGCCACTAGATCTAACTTAAATCCTACGGTTTGCAGAGGCTGATCCGCATGAAATGTTACCGGCCAATAAGATCACGCCGCGTGGCACTAGTTTTGTTTAAAACAAAATTTTGAATCTGATTGATATGCAAACTTTTAAAATTCATAGCTTAAAATCTACACGTCCAAAGTTTGCAAATTTTATATCAATGGAATCAGTAGAACAAGTACTTTGCAACCATGCACTTTGTTTAATGTTTTGCTTCTGGAAAATTGGTTGAATTTGCAGAAACATGTGTAGGCTTATTTTGAATATAAAAATTGTTCTAGATATAATTTTAATGTGAAATCTTTTTTAAAATGGGTTGTTGTGAACCTACTGACCTTAGAAACCAACTCATGGATTTAAAAATGAATTTTGAGAAGTTGAGGAATAAATACTTGAATTAGCTCATTTCTAGTCAAATAAAAATATTGATTTTGATATGGAAATGATTTTTGAGTAAAACCTTTGGGAAATGTTTTGATTCAAACCTTCTGACCCTAAACACCAAGTTTTGTGAATTAACAACTTATTTGATGAACAATATAAAATTATTGCTTTGATAAAAGCATTTTCAACCACATAAAATAATGATTTGATTTAAAAATGGTTTATAGATAAAACCTTTTGCAAATGGTTTTACCACTTTAGTAAATGACCACTTGGAACCTTATAATGTTTAGGGCCTAGTAGAAACCACTTTTCTAAATAAAACTATCTTTTGCATGCTTGCATGCATGACCTTGTTTCTATTATTTTATGTGTGATAAATTGTTTGAATATTGCTTGGAATGCTAGTTGAATTGTGTTGCTTGATTGAATTGTAGTGGAATTACAAGAGTGTGATATTTGCAAGATCAAGAAGTGAACCAACATTCTCTACTAAAGAGGCAAGTGACACTATCATCCAAGTCGTACTATTTTCATTGCACTTAGTGGATTTTTGTAACATGCATGAAAAGGATTTCTATATTTTATGCTATGCTAAATCCTAATAGGATACCCTTATATATTCCTTAGTGGAAACAATGTAGTTGTAGTATGCTTAGCCCTGCTATATATTGGGATGGGATACATGTTAAGATTATATGAAGTATTGAAAAGACTTATGTTTTATATAATAAAACAAGAACTCAATGAACCACCTGGGTGGACAAGGATACTCAAGTTTTGGACAAGGTGGCAACAAAAGGAACCATGTTTATATGGCAATCTATTTTTGTTGTGCACTATAATAAAACCACCAAGGGACTTAGAGATTGAACATGTTTCTCGTATAGTGGCTTCCGTGTACAGCCACATGCTAAATGGGCTCTGGCTTAGTCAACTACATAGTGGAAGACCCATGCATTGGCATCATCAGGTTAACTAGGATAGTGTAAGGGAACTTGAAACCCTACATTGGTGCCTGGATGACAAGCTAGCATTGTGTATTGGGAGGACTTCTATGGAAAGACTTTGTCACATTCTCAATCTGCCAGTACTCCATCTTGGTGAGTACTTATCCAGCGTCCACTGGTGGCATCAAGATGAGATTGTGTCATGTGGGTAAAGTGTTCAACTTCTGCAGAAGATCAAATTCTAAGTACTTAGCCGTTTCCCCGGTTATGGACAATACTGAGCAACTAAGGCCTGAAGCTATGGAAGATCTCGACATTCCAATTTCTCAAAGTTAAAACTTGAGGGTGACAACAAGGGATTTTGAAACACTTAGACTTTTCCAAGAAGTTCAAAAAGATTTGACAAAGATCAAAAAACTATTTTTGAAAAGATAGGATAAGACTATATTGCTTTCTGCAAATGAGCCTAAACCCCACTTAGCCAAATATGCATGTAATGATAGGATCCACTTATTTCTACATAGTAATGAAACTTGCCAATACAATTCAAATGTATTGACCCTTGTGGCTGCAACTTATTATGCTGCAGGTTTGATTGATGTTAGTGAAGTTTGTTGAATAGGATTACAAGTCTACAACCAACATGACTGCCTGTGGCACTTTGAAGATGAAGGACCCCATGCTTATTGATATTCTGCTGCAATGTAATGTGATAGCCAAATGAGCTATGTAAGATGTAATGATTTATTTTATTCTTGGTTATAAAGTTGTATTATGACCTTTGTTTCTTGATATTACATCTTAACTGTGGATGCTAGCTATTGATCCAGGGACTAGCATTGTAAACACAGGGATCTCTACCTTATTAAAGGTTGGGAACCTTACACTTACCTCTTCGTTAAGTGATCTAATTCTACGCATCAGATCAAGATCCAACGACGCGCAAGTGTTTGGCCAAAGATGGGCGGCGTGCGACGGTGGCTGGCAGCGGCGCGCTCGTGCGGTGATGTTGTCGGCGATACAGGAAGCGAGGAAGGCAGTGGAATAGCTCACCGAGTTCGCGTGATGACGCTGATGCTCGAGGTGGTCTTCGTTGGCGGAGGGGCATACCGTGGAGGTCGCTGGGGCTTGTCGGAGTTGTGCGCGGCGTCGGGTGCTTGCAAACGTCGATGTTACCGAAGATTTGAACCGCCCTAGCACGAACTAGATGTATCAGGGGGTGCGCGAGGTCATGACGATCATGATAGTATCAAGGAGAAGACAAGGGGCGCTCGGGGATTACCGTGATTTCTCACCGGAGATGAGAGAGGCGTCGGGCTCTTGCGGTGGTTGTCGAATCCGTCGACCTGGGTCACGAGCAAAAAAAACAAGGGAATGACACGAGTCACGTGAGCAAGGGAAACATGCTAGCATGAACGCGACAGAGTGTGGTGGACGGAGCTCACCGCAATGTCTCGCCGGAGTTGCTTCGGCAGCGGCGTTGCAGCTTGAATTGCCGGCGGCCTGGTGGCGGAGTGGGGGTGCTGAGTGAGGGGAAAGACTCGTGATGCGGAGGGGTTTAAGTAGGCAGGGGCTCGACAAGAAATGCCTGCAGAATCAATGGCAATTACGCCGCACGATCAACGCCAGCAACGGCAGCGGCGACGTGTTCTTCGCGGGATTTGGGGAAGGCGACGGTGACGTGGACGGGGCCCATTGGTCATTGGCTGGGGGTAGGCTCTGCGCGGGTGGGGAAAGACAGAGAGAGGAGTGGCCCGGTTGGGATGTTTTGTCTGTTGGGCCGAAAAGCTGGCGCCAGGCCCAGTTGTGTTTTCTAATTCCTTTTCTTTTTCTAATTTGATTTTCAGGAAACATTTTTCAAATGAATTCAAAAGCATTTGAATTCCAAATCTTTCTGGCCTTTTATAAAATGAACCCTGTATAATTTTGAGTATAAAACCATGCTGTCTTGTTGGACTTGCATGGTTCCTTTGAATTTTTTTTAAAACAACAGTGCCTTAGCACATGATTTGATAAAGATTTGAAAATGGTTTTAAAACCATATTTGTTTTGGAAATTTTGTCCAAGATTTAACACTCAACCAATCCATCATAAGAGGAAACAAAACTTGGTTTAAAACAATTATTCTCTCACTTGAGAGTGGCATTGGATCAATGCTTGTTCACATGAAATAATAGCACCCAAAGTTTCTGTTTCTTTCAAAAGAGTTTGAAATTGAACTTTAAATGAATATGAATGCATGGATGATATGCAAATCTTTGAAAACATTATTTTAGGGATGTTACAGATACACCCCCTATACTTGTGGGTCATCATGACTATTTTCTGGCACTGTTGCCGGGGAGTGAAGAGCTATTGAAGAGTGGGACCGGTAAAGGAAACTTCTACTGTGAGTATTGCTTTTTATTTCTGTTTTATACTTAGTTTCCAATATGGATAACCCACTTGGTTTCCTATTTGGGAAATCTACTATCACTGCTAGGGTAGTAGATGAACCACCACATGCTGAGATAGATCTGATATGTCAGAAACGTATCTATAATTTTTGATGCTCCATGCTTGTTTAGTATCTACTTTGCTTTGCTTTGTCTACACTTTAAGGTGATTTTTACATGTTTCTAGTACTAACCTATTAACAAGTTGCCATAGTACCAGTTGCCTATTTTCTACTGTTTTTGGTTCCAGAAAAGCAAGTAAGGAAATATTCTCGGAATTGGACGGGACAAACGTCAAAGTCAATAACTTTCGATGGGGAACAAGAAGTCTAGAGGGGAGACAGAGAGGCGTGCCAGGGCAGCCACACCCCCCTAGGCGTGGGTGGGCCCTTCCCCGCGCCTAGGCAGGGTGTGGGGCCCCTGGCCACCGCCTCGGCCTCCCCCTTCGCCTATAAGAAGCCCCCGATGTAGAAACCATAAGTTCTGCCCAATCAATATTCCACGAAACCTTCTGTAGCCTCCGCCACCGTGGTCCCTAGATCGGGGGGATCTGAAGTTCTTCCTGGCACCCTGCTGGAGGGGAGATCATCCCGGAGGCCTTCTCTCCGGTATGTTGCGTTAGTAGTTCCACCTTGGACTATGGGTTCATGTAGTAGCTAGATGGTTGTATCTCCTCCTTGTACTTTCATGTATAGATCTTGGAGCTCCGTTCATGATCAAGATCTAATCTATTTGTAATCATGCATGTCGTGTTTGCGGGGATCCGATGGATATTGAGATTATTATGTTGGTTTTATTAATGGTATTGTCTTTATGAATCTATCATGTCTGTGTTGTTTGTGATCTTGGATGCTCTCCGTTGTTAGTAGCTATCTTGGCCAAGTAGTTGCTAGTGACTCTTAGAGGGGGTATTTATGCTCGATAGTGGGTTCATGCCTCTAGTTTCCAAGGGAAGTGACAGAAATCTCTTTGGTTGTCGATGCGCTGTTGCTACTAGGGAGAAAACAACAGTCTCTTGTTCATGGAACATGTGGACTGTTTACCTTACACACTTTGCTTAAAGCAGTTGTTTTTTGCTTGCAACTTAATACTGGAGGGGGTTCGGATGATATCCTGAAGGTGGACTTCTAGTCATAGATGCAGTTGGATGGCGGTCTATGTATCTTGTTGTATTTCCCAATCGAATCTCATAGGATCTTTCTGACTAGTAATTGCATTGTTATGCCTTGCTTAGTTCCTGTCAATTGCCCTGCTGTAATTTGTTTACCCTTCATGCCATGTTGTTTATCTAAGGAGATCACCTCTAGTAAACTATGGATCCCGGTCCAATATTTACCATTGATACATCTTCCACTGTTTCTTGTTTACTTGCTGCAAACTATTACCTTCCACACTGTACGTTTAATCCTTTGTTACAACAAACCGGTGAGCTTGACAACCTCACTAATTCATTGGGGCAAAGTCTTGAGTTTGTGTTGTGCAACTCTCCGCGTTGCTTGCAACACCTATGTGATGTTTCCTTCCTCCTAATGGTTCGACAACCTCGGTTTCTTACTGAGGGAAAACTTGCTGCTGTGATGCTTCACACCTTGCTCTTGGGGTTCCCAACGAAGCGCTCCTACATCAACTCAGTGCTGCATCAAGCTTTTCTGGCGCCGTTGCCGGGGAGGCTAAGGACGTCTTCACTAGGGGAGTCCTCCACTTACTATCTATTTACTTTGTTTTCAGTTTGCTTTGTTTCTTTTGCTTGGTTTTGTTTGCCTCTTTTCAAAAAACCCAAAAAATTAGTTCCTACTCTAGTTGGTGGTCTGTTATTGCCTCGCTTGGTCATGCTTTCTATCAATGGATGGTTTCTTTGAAACTAGTTCTTATTGGCAAGGTGGGTTCACGAAAGAACAAAAGTATTATTATAAGGGAAACACTTAGGGGAACAAATTGATATGTTGAATACCATTGCTAGAGACGTGTGCTCTACTTATAATGTTACTTATTGCTTTGATAAAGCTTGTTGATGCAGGAGGTATAAACACCTACCCTTTCAATGTGAGTATAATGATAATGTTACCATATCTTCTTATGTTAAAGGAAATTATGATTTTGATGATGTGGAACAAATTGAAGAATTTATTGCCTTCAAGGGTGCATTTGAACTTGCCAGTTTGCTTGAGAATACTGATGATGCACCTTATAAACATGAGATTTTTGACATACTTAAATTTTGCTTTGATAATTACAAGGAAGAAAATAGCTATATTCTTGAATATTTTAATAGGCATTTTCCACATTTGGAAGAGACTAATGCCTTGCAGGAGCCTATGGAAGAAGAAATTGTTGAAACTGGAAGCTCATTAGATGAAAAAGAGGAGAAGAGTGATGAACAAAAAGAGGATGAATGGATCTACCCGTGCCTACCTTCTAATGAGTAATTCTTTACCTCTTATATTATTTTATTGTCCCCCATGCTTACCAAAGGAGGATGAATGTTATGTTCCTGTGGATCCTTTTGAAATATCTACTCTGGGTAAAACCTGTGAAGGTTTTAATCCCACTATTTTTGAGCTTGATAGAAATTATTTGTTTGTAGCCCATGAAAAGCCTCCTTTATGTGATAGTTATATTGTTGAGTTTATTCATGAGGCTACCGAAAAAATTTATGAGAGAGGAAAATATGGTTGTAGAAGTTTTCATGGTACTAAAACACCTCTCTTTGTGCTGAAAGTTTTGAAGTTGCTCTTGTTTTATCTACCCACTCTTGTTACTATGTGCTTCTTTGATTTATTTTCTTACAAGATTCGTATGCATAGGAAGTGGGTTAGACTCAAATGTGTTTTGAATTTTCTTCTTGATGCTCTCTTTTACTTCAACTCGGAGTTCTTATGAGAGCATTTTCTCATACTATCGTGCCTAACTTAAAGGCGTTAAAGAAAAGTACTTGTTGGGAGATAACTTGTCATGGTATTGCCGATGAGTACGCCATGGAGGGGTCCTCATAGTGCGTGTTTAGAGACGTGGGGGAAGGTGGACGGTTGACGGGTATGAGGTAACACAGCTTACCCAGTTTCACATCCCACAAGGGTGGCGGAATCCTACTCTTGCTATAAATCACTATAATGGCAATACACCGAGCTACAGGGACTGGTTCGCTATGCGAGGTGTATGTTAATCGATACTAAGTTGTCTGCCCTAAAGGCTACCATAGGCCCGACTTATATATTCGCCAGGTCCTAGGGTTACAGGTGAAGTCCTTGCCGGACAGGTTACAGAGTCCTACACTGCTTACAACTAGTCTAGCGTATCTCGTACTCCAAGGCTCCGGGTATGTCGGTGATACCTCCGTAGCCTTCCTTTATCCGGCATGGGCCTCCCTTCTGGATACATCTAACTGGGACGCCCAGCAGTCCATGGGCCATGCTACCAACTATGGGCCACCCGGGTTAGTCGAATAAGGGAGATGCTATGGGGACACCGATATAGCATATCCCCAACAATAGCCCCCGGAGAACTCCGAGATTTTGTGCCGTCTTGCCTCTTCAGGTTGAATGCTCCGTCTAGATGGATGTCAGCAAATCGTCAAGAAATATCTTGTAGTCCTCCCAAGAACCCTGCAAGTTTTCTCCGTCTTCAACCGGTAAATCGGAGAACTGCTGAATCTTCCACGGCACTCTTCTCGTAGCCGGACGGGGCCTGTCCATGCCGGAATATTCGGATGTGATGGTTTACCTGCCCGTGTCAGCTAGGGCGACGTAGACGTAGGTCAGCAACGCCTCGTAACTCACACATGTAGAGAACGCAATCATGTCCATTTTTCCCGCGCGAGCGATACGAACTATTGGCGGCGACGGTTTGGAAACGTGGCGGAATTTCCACGCACGTGCCAGCACATGTCGCCCACACGTCAACCATTCGATCGTCTTGCACGAATCTTGATGCCGGAGATTATAAATTGTAACAGCGGTGGAAATTTTACTTTTCACCTCATTCTCATCTACATCGTCTTCTTCCTCCAGCGCGTGCCTCTTCGAGCTCTCCACAGATTCCACGGAAAAACCCTAGCTCTTCGACCTTTCCCAATCACCACCGTAAGTCCTCAATGGCCAGCAGCAGTTCCGGCCCTTCCACGGCGACATCAGGCAAGGCCGCGGCGAAGGCGGCGGGCACCGTCATCGTTCCTCCAGAGGGCCTGGTGATCCCCAAATCCGTGGTGGTCGAAACCACCGGCGGCGACCATAACTCAGCATCGCTGGAGCTGCAAGAGGAGGAGTATGACTCCCATAAGGGCGACTGGAGCGGTTCGGACATTATGGACCGCGACATCAAGGAGCTCATCGTCTTGGGGTACCTCCCCGCGATGGAGGGGCTTGCCTGGCGGGCAGCGTCGGCCGGCGAGGTTACCCCTTATCCCCAAGCCGGAGAAAAGATGTACCTCAAAGCACAACTGGTACGCGACATTTCCATGCCCATCTCCAACTTCTTCCTAGCTGTCCTCAACCATTACCGGGTACAGCCTCAGAACCTCTCCCCCAATAGCATCCTCGCGCTTAGCAATTACGTGGTGCTTTGCGAGGGTTATTTAGGGATTAGGCCTAGGCTAGATCTCTTTATCTACTTTTTTACCGTCAAACGGGAAGCCGTAGCCGGCAAGGACGAGCTTAGGAACTGTGGTACTATTAGCTTTAAGATCTGGCCTGGCCGGCAGTTCCCCGACATAGTTGGCCATGAGTCGTGCAAAAACTGGCAACAGACGTACTTCTACGGACCAGATATCCCTCTGGCTGGCCGAGAAGCAACATACCTAGATTTTGTCGATGGAGTTGCCATCGAAGCCTCCACATGGAGATCCCAAGCCTCCCTTCCCTCCGACATCGATGCTTCCCGCGCTATAAGGCGGATAGAATGGTTCGTAGAGACAGGTTTGATCGGACTGGACCTAGCCATGTGCTGGTTTGTCAGGCAGATCCAACCTCTGCAGCACCACACAAAGTTGATGCACGAGTATACCAAGGATAAAAGGATAGCCTCCGTATCTCCAAGGACAACTTTTCCAGCGACTCCTTCAAGCTGCGCCTCAAGGACATCGTCAAGGTGAAGGATAAGAAGCATGGCTTCACCATCACCTACGACATGTTCGAGGAGGGAAAGTGGCCAAAGGTGAAGGGATACGGGTAGGCTATACTAGCGCAAATCAAAATTTTCTACCGCGTAAACCAGGAATACTGTTGTCATAGATCACGGGATTACCACTAGATGCGCAGTTGCGGAACTTGATGAAGCGCTTCGAGGCAGTGCAGACGATCTACGACTCCTCCTCGTTCTCGTCCCACGAGCATCTCCCCTTGCGCGGCTCGTCCAAACGCTACAGATACAGCGCCTCCGAGGTATCCACACTTACAGGGTCGAAGAGTCAGACGCCGGACTTCTAGGTCCACGCGTGCAACACAGGCGAGAGGTGTGGCGGCTGGGTGGAATGGTATAAGGTCTAACCCTGGTCAGCTCGCCCCACCCTCTCTTATATAGGTGTCCCTAGTGGGCTTCTACATTAGCAGCCCATTAGTAGCCTAAGCCTGGTCTAATTCAGATCCAATCCTCATTAGGCTTCCAGCCCCTTAAGTGTGTGACCCTATAGGTTCATATACGTATAGACATGACACGAATACACTTATTCTGCCAATAGTTGGTAGCGGCCTCTAGCAAGACGTGCCAACTCCTAAACGCATACAAAGATCATATCGGACGAACCATCACAAGGTATAGTACATGTCTTTCCCTTTGCCTAACGATATTTGGTCTAGCTCCAAGCTGACCTCCCTTTCTTGATACTCTGATTCGGAATCCCTTTACTAGGTTAACTCTTAACCTTATGTAGCACGGCCATGCATTTCTGGATCCGATCATTCGAGGGGCCCAGAGATATCTCTCTCAAGTAGAGAGGGGCAAATCCCATCTTGATTGACCATGCCTTGCAGCATGCTTCAGGACAAACCCGAAAGCTACCTTTATAACTACCCTGTTATGGTGCAGCGTTTGATAACCCCAAAGTAGGTCGATCCACATCTCAAGTACATGTGACAATCTCAGGTATAAGGACAAAACGTACACGATGTGTAGAGAGAGAGCTGCAACTAATTGCCAGTCTCAAGTTGGGTCAGTCCAACCCCATGTTCATAACATGTGTACACATCATTGGTTTGACATCTCCATGTCTATGACTTGCAAAACATAGTCATCAACCAATCGATGTGCTAGTCTAATATTCACGTGTGCCCTCACATGAACTCCGACTAGGGACAACAATTAAATAACCATACAAGTAAAGAGTTTCACAAACAATTCACATAATTTCCAATCAATACAAGTTGCCTGATATGGATATTCAAGGAACATTACAATAACTCATGGATACATATGAAATACAATCATCTCTATGATTGCCTCTAGGGCATATTTCCTTCAGTCTCCCACTTGCACTAGAGTCATTCTAAAATGTATCTTATACCATTGCTCTTGTGTGTGCTTCATGTGCGGGCTGCGGGAGAGGCTTAGTCAAGGGATCAGCAATATTTGAGTCCGTATGTAATTTGCATATCATGACACTACCATCCTCAACGAACTCACGAATCTGATGGTAAAGCATGTGAATATGTTTGTTCTTCTGGTGCTGTCTAGGTTCCTTGGCTTGTGCAATAGCACCATTGTTGTCACAATAAACATCCAAGGGATTGGACGCGCCCTGAACCACACCGAGAGCGATCAGGAAATTCCTAATCCAAACAACTTCCTTTACGGCCTTCGAGGCAGCAATATATTCATCTTCTGTTGAAGAGGAGGTCACCGTATCTTGCTTGGAACTTTTCCAGCTCATAGCACCACCATTCATAACAAACACATAACCTGATTGTGATTTCGAATCATCTGAGTCATTAAGGTAACTCGCATTTGTGTAACCCTTTACACTGAGTTCATCCTCACCTCCATAAACTAGGAACACATCCTTAGTCCTTTTCAAGTACTTAAGGATGT
This sequence comes from Avena atlantica, assembly GCA_910589765.1. Lineage (NCBI taxonomy): Eukaryota > Viridiplantae > Streptophyta > Magnoliopsida > Poales > Poaceae > Avena > Avena atlantica. Next base: position 307,912,777 of record OU342736.1, read on the forward strand.
TCTTTACTGCTGTCTAGTGACCTTCACCTGGATCATCCTGGTATCTGCTCGTAACACTTAGAGCATAGGAAACATCTGGGCGAGTACATATCATTGCATACATGATGGATCCAATAGCCGAAGCATATGGAACCCTACTCATGCGCTCACGCTCATCAGTAGTTGAAGGACACTGAGTCTTGTTGAGTTTTATGCCATGAGACATGGGCAAGAACCCCTTCTTAGCCTCTTCCATGCTGAACCATTTCAACACTTTGTCAATGTATGTACTCTAACTTAATCCAATTAGCCTCCTTGATCTATCTCTATAGATCTTGATGCCTAGAATATATGCTGCTTCTCCCAAGTGCTTCATCGAAAAACTATTTTTCAATGAGGTCTTAACAGACTCGAGCATAGGAATGTCATTTCCAATCAGCAATATGTCATCTACATATAAGATTCTCGTTCGTTTCTGATGAAGCCAAACTCCTTTACAACTTCAGCAAATCGAATGTTCCAACTCCGAGATGCTTGCTTCAGCCCATAAATGGACTTCAGAAGTTTGCATACCTTTCCAGCATTGTTTGGATCGACAAAACCTTCAGGCTACATCATACACACGTCCTCAGTTAGGACTCCATTTAGTTAAGCCCTCTTGACATCCATCTGCCATATTTCATATTCGAAATGTGCAGCAATGGCTAGAATTATCCATATATTTAAGCATCGCTACGGGCGAGAAAGTCTCGTTGTAGTCAACTCCTTGAACTTGTCGGAAACCGTTTGAAACAAGTCGAGCTTTATGGATGTGAACATTTCCATCCATATCAATCTTCTTCTTATAGATCCATTTGCACTCGATGGCTTTAAAACCATCAGGCAGGTCAACCAAGTTCCAAACTTGATTGTCTCCCATGGACTCTATCTTGGATCTCATGGCGATCAGCCATTTCTCAGAGTCTGGGTCCACCATCGCTTCTGCATAGGTCACAGGCTCATCATTGTCTAACAATAATAATTCCCGCGCTTCACGGAGCCTCGCCGACCTTCATGGTTGTGGTGCTTCTGTTGCCACGGGTTCCTCAACTTGTTCTGCTACAATAGCATCACTCGTAGAAGCATCCCAAACTGGCTCATCTTGAACTTCTTCAAGTCGCACCGACCTTCCACTTGTTCCCTTTGTGAGAAACTCTTTCTCTAGGAAAACACCGCTACGAGCGACAAACACTTTGCCCTCCTCTCGGTTGTAGATGTAATACCCTAAGGTTTCCCTCGGATATCCCACGAAAATGCACTTATCCGATTTGGGTGTTAGCTTGTCCGACTGAAGTCGCTTGACAAATGCATCACAACCCCAAATCTTTAGAAAAGACAAACTAGGATTCTTTCCAGTCCACATCTCATATGGTGTCTTAACTACGGATTTAGATGGTACGCTATTAAGTGTGAAAGCTGCCGTTTCTAGAGCGTAACCCCAAAATGACAATGGCAAATCCGACTGGCTCATCATCGATCGAACCATGTCCAACAAAGTTCGATTACGCCGTTCGGAGACCCCGTTCCTTTGAGGCATTCCAGGCGGCGTAAGTTGTGGAACAATTCCGCAACTCTTAAGATGATCGCTAAATTCGTAACTCAAATATTCACCTCAACGATCAGATCGCAAGGCCTTTATTTTCTTGCCATGTTGATTCTCTACTTCACTCTGAAACTCCTTGAACTTTTCAAAAAGTTTCAGACTTATGCCTCATTAAGTAGACATAACCATATCTACTGAAATCATCAGTAAAAGTAATGAAGTAGTGATATCCTCCTCTGGCTGTCGTGCTCATTGGTCCACATACATCAGTATGTATGAGTTCCAACAAGTTTGTCGCTCTCTCGGGTAAACCCGAAAAAGGCAACTTGGTCATCTTTCCAAGTAAACAAGCTTGACATGTCTCGTATGATTCAAAATGAAACGAAGTTAGAAGACCATCACCATGGAGCTTCTTCATGCACTTTTCACTTATATGCCCCAAACGACAATGCCATAAATAGGTAGGACTCAAATCATTAGGCCAAAGCCTTTTAGCACTAACATTGTAAACAGATGCATTATCAAGATTTAAAATAAATAACCCATTCACAATGGGAGCATTAGCCATAAACATATCATTCTTAGAGATTACACATCCATTGTTTTCACTCGCGAATGAATAACCATCCTCATCAAACATGAAGGTGATAAAATGTTTCGACCCATACTAGGAATGTAATAACAATTATCTAACTCCATAATAAATCCTGACGGAAGGTGAAGTTGCATGACGCCGACGAACAATGCAGCAACCCTTGCTTTATTTCTGACGCGAAAATCCACTTCGCCTTTCTGCACTTCTCTAGTCTTATTAGCCCCTGCATCGAATTGCAAATATGAGCAACCGATCCGGTATCAAATACCCAAGAGTTAACATATGAATCAGTGAGAAGAATGTCCACCACATTTACAACAAGCGTACCTAAGTGGGAAGTACTCTTACTTCCACTCTTCTTCAAAGAAGCCTGGTACTTGCTGCAGTTTCTCTTCCAGTGGCCATGTTCATGACAAAAGAAGCACTCAGTGTCTTCTACAGGTCCAGCATTTTGCTTGGGTGCAGGCTTAGGGATCGTATCCTTAGCCTTGCCCTTCTTCTTCCAAGAAGTACCCTTTTTCTTGAAGCTAGGCTTGTTCTGCACAGCCATCACATGGCTATGCCCTGCACACTTCTTCATGTCACTTTGTGCTGTTTTAAGCATCCCACATAATTCATTGAGGCCCTTCTCCACCCCATGCATATGGTAGTTCGAAATGAACTGCCCATAGCTGGATGGAAGAGACGCCAAAATGAAGTCAGTGGCCAACTCTTGGCCTAGTGGAAAACCAAGCTTTTCCAAAGTCTGAGTGTAACCAACCATTTTGATCACATGGGGGCCTACAGCTGCTCCCTCTGCTATCTTGCATTCGACAAAGGACTTGGCAACATTGTACCTCTCAGTCCTTGCCTAATCTTGGAACATGTCCTTAAGCGCCACGATCATATCGTACGCATCCTGATCCTAAAACTTCTTTTGGAGTTTAGGTTCCATGCATGCAAGCATAAGGCAACTAACCTCAAGAGAATCATCACATGCTCTCTTGTAGGCACTCTTTAGGGCAGCAGATGCATTATCAGCAGAGTCATCGGGGATTGGGGTATCCAGAACCGTTTCCTTTTTATCAAACCTGAGAAAAATTCTCAGGTTATAGACCCAGTCCATATAGTTTGTTCCATTTAGTTTAACTTTGTCAAGAATCAAATGCAAAGAAAAAGGTGATGAAGTGTTCGGTGCCATTGATCTACAACAGAAAACATGCAAAATACTAAGCCATGTAACCATGAAAGAGTAAAACATATTAAACAATTTAATAGCATATACTCCCACTTAAATCAATATCCCTCTATTGATACTAAGTGATTCAAGATCCACAATTAACAAGTCGACTAGTGATATTTAGCATCACTGCTAGAAGACAAGGTAAATCGGTAAGCAACACTTGCTAATCATATCACATATGACTCCTGTTGTTGGGTGACATCTCTATGTTGAAACTAGCCTCCCAACCTTTATGCCCCAAGGTCCTTAACTGTTAAGATGACCATGTCAAGCTCACCAACCCTTATGCGTGTAGGTATCCGATACAAACCCATCCAGCCAAGGAAAACTGTGGCACCCTAATTTCATAGGCCCACCAATGATTGTACAGGGCATATGATGGTGCAAGGTTTGGTTGGGAGGGCATGGCTAAACTTAATCTTTCGGAGGGATCGTTCTACTTCTATCATCTAAGCATGCATAGTAGTAAAAAACATAAGAATAACATTCACATAGATGTGACACAGTATGGCCCATTTTCTCATGGTGATCTCCATCGCCATAGAACCTGTCCACCATGATGATCTCCATCTTCATGGTCCATGTGAGCCATCTTCTAGGTGATGAGTCCTCCAAGAACTAATACAAGCTATTACTCCTAACAACTAGTAATCAAAATTACATAGTATTGGGATCATCACAAGTTGGCACGCAAGCCATTACAATAAATGACAACACATATGGCTCTAGCCGTGTTGCCCTACTCACGACACGCAGGTGATGCAAATTTTCATACATGCATCACATACATATATGGGCCATACTTGTCACATACATCCTGCAAAACAAGTTATGCATATAATCGCATTCTACCAGATCATGTGACATCGCAGCACCTAGTTACCTTAACGAGATACAAAAGGGGCTACGATTAAGTGGGGGTCTAGGGGGTATGCCCCTGCGGGGTTCGAAGGGGCAGCGCCCCTCGCGGTAAATCAAATTTACCATAAACCGACTCCTGTCCCGATTCAATCAAACTCCTTTGATCATGGTACATCGATTTTAGATCTAGGTTCCGATTCAATCAATCATATTGATCTTCGCGTGATTCAATAGGATTTATGTGTCACTGTCTACCCCGATGGGGGAAACCGAACGGTAGGGGTAAGTCGTTCAACAACCTCAGAATCACGATCACGGAAAGCAAGATCATAGATAAATCCTGAACCACCGCCAAATAAACGATCACATTATTCATATCACCATATGCAAACATCCCGAACCTATAACTGAACAGCATCGGCTCTGATACCACTGAAGGGATACGGGTAGGCTACACTAGCGCAAATCAAAATTTTCTACCGTGTAAACCAGGAATATTGTTGTCATAGATCACGGGATTACCACTAGATGCGCAGTTGCGGAACTTGATGAAGCGCGTCGAGGCAGTGTAGACGATCTACGACTCCTCCTCATTCTCGTCCCACAAGCAGCTCCCCTTGCGTGGCTCGTCCAAATGCTACAGATGCAGTGCCTTCGAGGTATCCACACGTACAGGGTGGAAGCGTCAGACGCCGGAGTGCTAGATCCGTGCGTGCAACACAGGCGAGAGGTGTGGAGGCTGGGTGGAATGGTCTAAGGTCTAACCCTGGTCAGCTCGCCCCACCCTCTCTTATATAGGCGTCCCTAGTGGGCTTCTACATTAGCAACCCATTAGTAGCCTAAGCCTGGTCTAATTCGGATCCAATCCTCATAAGGCTTCCAGCCCCTTAAGTGTGTGACCCTATAGGTTCATATACGTATAGACATGACACGAATACACTTATTCTGCCAATAGTTGGTAGCGGCCTCTAGCAAGACGTGCCAACTCCTAAATGCATACAAATATCATATCGGACGAACCATCACACGGTTTAGTACATGTCTTTCCCTTTGCCTCACGATATTTGGTCGAGCTCCAAGCTGACCTCCCTTTCTCGATACTATGATTCGGAATCCCTTCACTAGGTTAACACTTAATCTTATGTAGCACGACCATGCATTTCTGGATCCGATCACTCGAGGGGCCCAGAGATATCTCTCTCAAGTAGAGAGGGGCAAATCCCATCTTGACTGACCATGCCTTGCAGCATGCTTCAGGACAAACCCGAAAGCTACCTTTATAACTACCCTGTTACGGTGCAGCGTTTGATAACCCCAAAGTAGGTCGATCCACATCTCAAGTACATGCGACAATCTCAGGTCTAAGGACAAAACGTACACGATGTGTAGAGAGAGAGAGATGCAACTAATTGCTAGTCTCAAGTTGGGTCAGTCCAACCCCATGTTCATAACATGTGTCCACATCATTGGTTTGACATCTCCATGTCTATGATATGCGAAACATAGTCATCAACCAATCGATGTGCTAGTCTAATATTCACGTGTGTCCTCACATGAACTCCAACTAGGGACAACTATTAAATAACCATACAAGTAAAGAGTTTCACAAACAATTCACATAATTGCCAATCTATACAAGTTTCCTCATATGGATATTCAAGGAACATTACAATAACTCATGGATACATATGAAATACAATCATCTATATGATTGCCTCTAGGGCATATTTCCTTCAAAAGTTACATGTTTTATTTTCCATGTAGGACATATACTCCAGTTCTTCCGTCTAGCCATTACCATCTTTATCTAACACTTTTGGGGTTTCACTTAACAGTTTCGCGATCTAGAGGAGGTCATGGTTGTCCAAATCTATGATCCAAAGATGAAGGAAGTCACGGTTGTGTCTGACGACGATGTCCCGTTGGCGCGAAAGAGGAGGAGCTCCACCTCTGATGGTTCCGACGGAGGCAAGAAGAAGAAGACGGAGGGTGGAGCCTCCAAAAAGTCCACTACCGCCCTGGAGGCGGAGAAAAGAAAGATTACCGGGATCCCCTTTGCCAAAGCACCCCCTGTTGTGTAAGCTTCTTTTTCTCCGACATTGACCATCACTCGTCTTGTTCCTATACTTATACTTTTTGTACGTTTCAGGAAGAAGGCTAGTACTATTATGAAGAAGACCTCCAAACCTTTGGGGGCTTCTAGAAATATCAAGGATATGTTGCATCGCGATGTGTACCATTGATCTCCCTCCATCACCCCTGCTACACCCAGCGTCAAACCGACACCCACTCCGACAAGCTTGCAAGCCAAAGATGCGTCTGGCCCTTCCGCCATGGAAGTGGACTCAGGCGCCTCCGCGGAGCTTGCCGTTGCCGGCGAGCAGGCAACGCAAGAGAGCACCGCAACCAAAATGGCTGAAGCTCCGGCTAAGGATGCCATCGGTAGCGGTAAGGCAGAGGAGGGTGGTACTTCTGCTGAAGGCGACATTTTCGCACCCAAGACAGCCATAGAATTACCGAAGATAGTCTACTCGGCACTTACACCGAGTAGATCTTCTTTGGCTCCTGGTGCAGCGCCGATATCTCTGACATGCGGTCTTGAGGAGCTTCTCCAACAAGCATACATCCTGCAAGGAAACAATCTTTCCTTTAGCAAGTTGTTTGCTGAGAGCGCGACCAACCTCAAGATCATCACACTTGTAAGTTTCATTTGCCTTTTGCATTTCATACGAGTATCCCACTATAGCCCCCGAGAATTTAGACAGAAAACCATAGACTTTTGCATCTGAATTCTCTAAGAGTGACTAAGCTAGAAAACTCTCACTGTAGCCCCCAAGCATATAGTTTGAATGACTAATTCCGACTAGATGCTTTCAGTGTAGCATACGCAGTGTTTGTAAATTTCAATACTGTAGCCCCCAAGTTTCTAGTTGTAACTGAATTAGTTTCGACTAGATACTCAAAGAAATACTAAGCATATAACCGAGTTAAGAAACTTTATACTGTAGCCCCCAAGCTTCTAGTTGAAAACTGAATTAGTTCTGACTAGATGCTTAAATAAAGACCAAGCACATTACCAAGTTAAAAAAACTCTCACTATAGCCCCCAAGCCTCTAGGTGGATATTTATCCGGCTAGATGCTCCAAGTAGACTAAACAACATTAAATTTTCTTTCCACATAATGAGAATGCTCGGAGAGGTGTCGCTAATGAGAAGTTCCACAAGATGCACGCCGACTTGGAAGCCGAAAAGAGTAAAACTACCTACTTGAAGGAACAGATCACCAAGAGCAAGAGTCTTTTTTTCCTTTCGATTTCACATTCTGACTTGGTCTTGTGCCAACATTCTCCGAGTACTCACTGTGTGCTTGTTATTTCTTCGACTTGCAGAAGCCATTGCCAAGGCTAAGGACATTGTTGAGCAATCCAACCATATTGAGTTGCTGGTTAGTGAAAACAAGATCCTTAAGTAGGAGAGGAAGGATATGCTGAAGATGCATGAGGACTCCATGAAAGTCTTGCAGGATTCCGCCAACAAGGATATGAACCGCTTGAAGAAGGAGATCGAGATGCTAAAAGAGCAGAACAAAGCTGCCGAAGAGCAAAATGAACGCAATCATGAAGCATACAAGATCCTCCGACAAGAGTGGGACTCCATTACGGAAACTCTCCAGCAAGCTGAAATCAGCATATTCAGTAAGTGATTTTCCGTCTTGAACTTCTGTAAGTTGGATACTTTGAACTTTTTGTTTGATTGAACTCATGCGTTCTTTTGTCGGAAATTTGAAGCTTATGTTGGCTTAACCCAGTAACCTCCTCCACCAAAAGAATGCATGGTCCTTGCCGGCAACTTTATCAAGACCGCCATCACGCAAGCTAAGGAGATAGCCAAGCACCTCCAGATCAACATCAAGGCGGTGGATTCCGTGGCGAAGTTCTCGGAGATCTTTTGCCGAGCCCCCGAGCGTATTGTATGCTGGAAAGCTTCATGTACCCGGGCCGATGCGAGGATGGAGATGTCAATGGTCAAGGCGCACTATGAAACTGCCGGCATCGACGCAGTGACCTCTGGTATCCCCAATGTGGATGACGATGGCCAAAAGATAGATCATGAAGCCATCTTGACGTCACTCGCGGGTTTTGACACCAGGGTCGCCGAGTTGGTCGACCAGAACGTCTTTGTGCCCATGAAAACCATTGATGACAACAGTCAAAGCTCCTCCGAGCCCCTCAACAGTGCCAACATTGAAGAGGATGACTCTCATGCTGCTGATGATGCTACGTCCAAGTCGCTTGCGCTAGAGGAATGACAAAACAATATGTAATATTTGTTTCCTCTGTAATTGTTATGCGGAAAAAACAATGTGGTAACTTAAGGCGGAAAACAATGGTTGTTATGTCCTTCTACTTAAGAACTATCTCCAGCATGTATATATTTTTTAAGCAAGTGCTGGCTTATCCATTACTCTGGTTTTTATGCTTGACTTTTCATGAGTCGAAAGACTCGTTGTCGGAACTATGCGCTCAGGCGATGATGCCCAATGGCACCGTAAAAAACCTAAGAACAAAATCGCCGACAATGAGTGTCAAAAGTCACTACTCCAGAATCCACATAAAAACAACAAAGAATGTGTAGACCAGAAAACTTAAGCTAACGCACGTAGGCGGAATTTTTACAAGTGCAATAGCAAAGCTTGGGCATAAAGGTTTTATACGATCCAAAAATGAACACTAAAGGAGGTAAAAGACTCAGAAATATGAGTGAACCATAGAGCTTTATTTCATTGATCATATAAGAGGTACACAATAGATAAAAAATGCTAAGTGTAGAAAGGACGTAGCTAGCTATGTTCCATGGCCGAACAAGCTCCGGGTAGTCATCATCCAGGTCACGTCGCTTATGCTTATGATCATCGTTGGGTCTATCCTCAAGTTCACGATTGTCAACGAGGTAGTAGGACCCATTGAGTAGCGCCTTTCTTATGATGAACGGTCCTTCCCATGGCGGGGATAATTTGGGTGACTTCTTCTGCTTAAGTCGGAGCACCAGGTCCCCCTCTTTAAACGAGCGATGCCAAACGCGGCGACTATGGTAGCTGCATAGCTTCTGCTGGTAGATGGCAGATCTTTGGCATGCCAATACGCGCTCCTCCTCGAGAAGGTCCACATCTAGGCATTCGGATTCTTCAGCGTCATCTTCGTCGTAGGCAACAACTCTTGGTGAATCGTGAAGGATGTCGGAAGGCAGGATGGCTTCTGCTCCATATACCATGAAGTAAGGGGTGTAGCCGGTGGATCTGTTGGGTTTAGTTTGTAAACTCCACAGCACAGATGGAAATTCTTCCACCGAGGCTCCAGCTTCTCTATGTAGCAGTGCCTCAAGACGTGGCTTGAACCCTTGCAAAATTAATCCATTGGCTCGCTCAACCTGACCATTAGACTGTGGGTGTGCCACAAACGCAAGATCAAGTCGGATGCCCTTCTTCCAACAATAAGCTTCCACTTCTCCGAGTGACAGGTTGTTGCCGTTGTCGGTGATAATGTTGTGTGGGAGACCAAATCTCACCACTAGATCTCGGACAAACCTAAGGGCAGTTGCCCCGTCAAGCTTTCTAATGGGATTAGCTTCTATCCATTTTGTGAATTTATCAACTACTACTAGAAGATGCGTAAACCCACATGGTGCCGTATGCAACGGACCAACCATGTCCAGCCCCCAGACTGCAAACGGCCAAGTTATTGGTATTTCTCGCAATTCTTCAGCTGGAACATGTGGTTGTCGGGCATAGTACTAGCATCACATGCATGTCTCAACTAGCTTGTCGGCGTCCGCCTTTGCGGTCAGCCAGTAGAATCCTTGCTGGAAAGCTTTAGCAACCAATGATCAGGGAGCGTCGTGATGCCCGAAATCTCCGAGATGGATTTCACGGAGGATTTCAATACCTTCTTGCTGGGAAACACACTTAAGGTATACACCAGTGGTGCTTCTTTTATAGAGTTGTCCATTGATTATGGTATAGCCATTTGCTCGACGTACTATTTGCCGTCTTTCGACTTTGTTGTCGGTCAAAGTTCTATGTATGAGATACTCCATGCACGGCTTTCTCCAAGCCGGAGGAACCTTCGTCACAGTGTGAACGAAAGAGTCGACTCTGTCCGGGTTGACCATATCCGCTCCCTTCACGGATGGTGTCCGTAGATGCTCCAGGAAAACGGCAGGAGGAATTTGTTTGCGCCCTGATCCAAGCTTAGACAGCAGATCGGCCGCCTCGTTTTGCTCCCTAGGCACATACTTGACCTTGTAGACCAAGAAGCTCTTGACTATGTCCTCCACTTCGTCTCGATATGCCACCATCATAGGTTTCCATGCCCAGGTGTCGGCCACCTGCTAGGCAACTAAGTCGGAATCTCCACAACAAACTATGCGCTTGATGCCAATATCCTTGGCTACGCATAGTCCATGAATGAGTTCTTCATACTCCGCCATGTTATTTGTAGCCTCGAAGTGGATCTACAGAACATAGTGTAGCTTTTCCCCGGTTGGTGACTGTAGCAGCACACCAGGCCCCGAGCCATTGAGTAGCTTTGATCCGTCAAAGTGCATCACCCAGTATTCTGGCTCTAGTACAGGGGTAGCATCGGGCATCTCCGTCCAGTCTACGATGAAATCTGCCAAGGCTTGTGATTTGATAGCGTCACGTCTCTTGTAAGTGATCTAGAAGGCTGCAAGTTCAATGCCCCACTTCGCGACCCTCCCTATGGCGTCGCTGTTGTTAATGATGTCGGACTGTGGAGCTTTGCTCACTAATGTGATGGGGTGCTCCAGGAAGTAGTGCCTTAGCTTACGAAAAGCAAGGAATACTCCATAAGCTATCTTCTGGTAGTGCGGGTAATGCTGCTTGGACTCTGTCAAGACCTCGCTTACATAGTAAACTGGTTGTTGAACTCCGTGCTTATAGCCTGGTTCCTTTCACTCTACCACGACGATGATGCTGATTACCCGGTTGGTTGCCGCCATGTAAATTAACATGGGCTCCCTAGGCTCGAGTGCTGCAAGGATGGATGCTGAGGAAAGTATCTCCTTGAGCTGCTTCAATGTTGTGTCTGCTTCGTCCGTCCACGTAAATTTGTCCGCCTTCTTCAGCAACTTGTATAGCGGCAGTGCCTTCTCTCCAAGTCGGCTGATGAACCGACTAAATGCTGCAACACAACCTATTAGTCGTTCAAGATCCTTTAGGCATGTTGGACTATTTATGTTTAAGATGGCCTTGATTTTCTCCGGGTTGACCTCGATTCCACGCTGGGAAACAATGAAGCCCAACAATTTGCCGGCTGGAACCCCGAAGACGCACTTCTTAGGGTTAAGCATCATGTTGTATTTCCGGAGATTATCAAAGGTTTCTTTCAAGTCAAAGATAAAATCATTTGATTTTTTCAACATCACCCGCTATATCATCCACATAGGCATGAACGTTCCAACCAATTTGATCGTGTAGGAAACGTTGCATTGTCCTCTGGTACGTAGAACCTGCATTTTCAGCCCAAAGGGCATCGTGACATAGCAAAACGTGTCGTATGGTGTAGTGAACAAAGTGGCCAATTGGTCCGACTTCCTCATCTTGATCTGGTGGTATCCTGCATTTGCATCGAGAAAACAAAAAAGCTCCAAGCTAGCTGTCGAGTCAATGACTTGGTCAATGCGAGGCAAGGCGAACAGATCTTTGGGACACGCTTTGTTCAAGCTGGTGTAATCAACGCACATTCTTAATTCTTTGGTTCCCTTTTTGGGGACAAGTACAAGATTGGCCACCTATCGGGTGTGAAGGACTTCTCGGATAAATCTAGCCTTAAGTAACCTAGCTATCTCTTTGCCTATGGCGCGTGTCTTCTCATCTCCAAAGCGTCGTAGAGGTTGTTTCACTGGTTTACATTTTGGAACAATATTCAAGTTGTGCTCGGCAAGTTCCCTAGGTACACCTTTCATGTCGGCAGGTTGCCAGGCAAAGATGTCCCTGTTCTCACAGAGGAACTCGACGAGCGCACTTTCCTATTTAGGGTCCAGGTTTGTACCAATGGCGGTGGTATTGGAGGCATCGCCTACCACAAGTTCCACCGGCTTGGTCTCGATGGCGGCCTTGAATGCTGGGGCGGAGTCAGAGATCTGTTTCTTTGACGTGGGCATCTCCGAGGCATCGACCTTGCTCTGGATCTCCTTGAATTCTTCGCTATAGAGGACAGCTTCGGCGTAGGCTGCCTCTCCAATCTCGCAGTCTCTTGCCTTGGTAAAACTTCCGGATACGGTGATGACACCATTTGGTACGGGTATCTTGAGCTTATTGTAGATGAAGCATGGCTTGGCCATGAAGGTGTGGAATATGTCGCAGCCGAATATGATGTGGTACACGCTCTTGAAGGGGACCACCTAAAAGGTCATGTGTTCTTGGTGGTAGTTATTGACATCACCAAAAGCGACCTGAAGTTTAATGCACCCAAGGGACCGAGCCTCTCGACCAGGAACTACGCCGTGGAAGATGTTGTTGGTCCGCCTTAGATTTGCCTCCGTCAAGTTCATCTTCTGCAGTGTATCCAGGTACATGATGTTGATGCTGCTTCCACTATCCACCATACATTTGGTGAACTCAGTGCAGTCAATCAAGGGGTTGATTACCATGGCGTATTGGTTCTCCGTAGGGATGAGGTCTGCGTGATCCCTCCTGTCCCAAGTAATTGGAATCTCCGACCAGCGCAGGAACTGGGGAACTAGGGGTAGAGTGGCCATTAGTATCCTCAAGGAGATCTTATGTTGTCGGATGGTGGAGGTGCCAAGGAAAGTGTGGTAGACGGGAGCTTTCTTCTCGAAGGGGTTCTTTCCCTTGCCATCGCTCTTGGCGGCGTGCTTGGGGTCAACGTCCTCGTCCATGTCACTTGAATCCTTGCTCCTCCTCCTCCTTCTTCTTCCCCTTGCCCTTGCCTCGCAGTCTATTCTTCCGACTTTGCTTGTAGCCGGACTCCGGGTCCTCTTTGAGGTCGTTGATAAATTTACAATGGCGATTGGTGTGTGTGGCCTTGCCATTGGCGTCGAGGTGTACGAGGCACGGCATATCGCGGTACTCCTCGTAGGTCTGGGGAACGCGGGGCGCTACCGAGGTAGTTTCACTTCCTCGCTGCTGCCCACGACCAACTCCCGTCCTCGGCCACGCTGTCCGGCATCTCCTCGTCCTGCAAAAGTCATTGCGACCATGTCAGAGTCTTGCTTTTCTTCTGGCGGGTTCTTCCGCTTTGTGCTGCTGTTCCTCTTAGCTTGGGTTGGAATTTCTATTGCCGGCAATGAGACGCATGCGTCATCATCGGTAGCCGCGAACTCGCTAGCCAGCTGGATCATCTGATTGAGATCGAGATGATGGTTGTCCTGCAGGAGCTTCAACATATGTCGTAGCAACATGCCCCTTTCCTGTTGGAGATATTCCCTAGAGGCAATAATAAATGTAGTTGTTATTATATCTTTGTGTTTATGATAAATGTTTACATTCATGCTATAATAGTATTAACAAGGAAACATTAATACTTGTGTGATTTGTAAACTTAAATTTGAAGTCCCTAGTAAAGCCTCTATATAATACTAGCTTGTTGGTTAATAGATGATTGTGGTTTCCCTATCATGAACATTGAGATGTTATTAACAACAAGATCATATCGTTAGGAGAATGATATGGTGGACATACTCCTATAGATAAGCGTAGCATAAAGATCAAGTCATTTTAATAAGTTCAATTGCTATATGCTTTCTGATACATAGTTATCTAATTCCTTCGACCATGAGATCATGTATATCACCTTTACCGGATGGATGCTTTGATGACATCAAACACCACACCGTAACTGGGTGGCTATAAAGGTGGCATTGAGTGTTCAGAAAGTATTGGTTGAAACACATGGATCAAGAGTGGGATTTGTCCATCCATATGACGGATAGATATACTCTGGGCCCTCTCGGTGAAATGTCATCCAATTAGCTTGCAAGCATGTGACTGGATCACAAGGGATCACATATCACGGGAACGAGAAAAGAGTACTTGTCAGTAACGAGGTTGAACTAGGTATGCAGAGATACCGACGATCATAACCTCGGATAAGTAAACTATCGTCAGACAAAGGGAAATTGATATCGTATGTAAGTGGTTCATTCGATCGCAAAGTAATCGTAGAAATATGTGGGAGCCATATGAATTTCCAGATTCCTCTATTGGTTATTGTTCGGAGAAGTGTCTCGATCATGTCTGCATAATTCACGAACCGTAGGGAGACACACTTAAGGATTCGACGTTGTTTGAGTAGTTATGGAATAATGAGAAAGAGTCCGAATGTTGTTAGGAGTCTCAAATGGGATTCGGGATATCACGAGGAGATCCGGAATGGTACGGAGAATAAGATTCATATAAGGAAAGTCCCGTTTCGGAGTTGGGGAATGGTTCCGGTGTTTTCATCGGGAATGTTCTAGAATGTTCCGGAATGTCCGGCACTCCGGAAGGGGGGAAGGGTACATGAATGTGTCATTGTAAGTTGGAATGATTGCATCATGTACTAGGTGTCCTTGCTGTCCAAAATGAAGGGTTTATTTAAGTCCTAAATTGAAAAGTCAAACGACTAGTTTGAAAGTCAAACGACAAGTTTTGGAAAGAGGAGGAAGAGTGGGAAACCGAGTTGGGGAGGGATTCCCTCCTCCAACCGCCGGCCCACCTCCAAGCCGAGTTGGGGAGGGACTCCCCTCCCCTTGGCCGCACCCTCCCACCTATAAAGGGAGGGGCAGGGCTGCCCCTCCTAGCACACAAGTACCTCTCCTCCAAAACCCTAGATTGGCGCCACCACCTCCTGCTGCTGCCGCCACCTCCCAGGGTTGCCCTAGCCGCCGACTTGGGGTTCCCCAAACCCTAGCCGCCGGATCTAGCACCTCCTCCTTGGTGTTTCTAAAACCTAGATCGTCGAGGAGCCCTCTCATACTCCACCATACTCGCTCCGGCTTAAGGCGAAGGCCTGCGAGATCTCCCCTCTACTTCCGGTACCACGCCGTTGTGCTGCCGAAATCGCGAGGAGAGTGCTACAACCTCCGCTGCCTGCTAGAATAAGGGAGAGGAAGGTCTTCGTCGAGTACAGAACGTGTGACCGACTGCGGGAGCACTACCGGAACGCGGCGCCAGAAGGATCGTCTACACGATCTTGAGATCGGAAAGAGTACGACTACATCACCCACGAGAATCTGCTCTCGTTAAACACTTTGGAATCTTCGAGGGTGAGTTATTCCATCGACTCGTTGCTACAATCTAGTAGATAGATCTTGGCTTGTTTGTTTGTATGCGGTAGAAATTTTTTGTTTTCCATGCTACGAAACCCTAAAGTGGTATCAGAGCCGTGTCTATATGTAGATATGTTGCACGAGTAGAACACAATGGTCATTGTGGGCGTTGATGCTTTTATTATCGATTGCTTCTTGTGTACTTTGCATCTTGCGGGATGTTGGGATGAAGTGGCCCGGGCTAACCTTACATGACATCGTTCATGAGACTTGCTCCACGCTTGACATGCAACTTGTATTGCATAAGTGGCTTTGCGGGTGCCTGTTTCTCCCAGCATAGTGGAGATCCAATTTACAACGGGTGATTAACAATACTAGTATCAATGTTGTGGTTCTTGTTCGTAAGTTAGAACGACACTTATTGAAAGCCCCAAACCACGTAAAATATGCAAAGAAAGTAGAGGCGTCTAACTTTGTTTTGCAGGGGTGTGCAGTGATGTGATATGGCCATGATTGTGATTATATTTGATGTATGCAATGTTCCTTATTGTAAGTTGGCAACCGGAAGGAGCCATATGGTTGTCTTTAATTTATGTTAAGATCCGCGTATCTATTCAAAGTAGTTGTAATAGTTGAAGCCGGTGGACGACAACCATGGAGAAGCGTCATTGACCTTGATGCAATGCCGGTGATGATGGAGATCATGTTCGTGCTTGAAGATGGAGATCGGAAGCACAAAGAAGAAAGGCCATATCATATCACATATTATGAATTGCATGTGATGTTAATCCTTTATGCATCTTGTATTGCTTAGTAGACGACGGTAGCATTATAATATGATCCCTCATGCACATAAATTTCAAGTTCTAAAGTGTTCACCCTTAGTATGCACCGTTGCTAAAGCTTGTTGTTTCGAAGCACCACGTGATGATCGGGTGTGTTAGATTCCGCAAGTGTATACAACGTAAGCAAGCTAGATTTGCTTATGCGGAAGCTAAGATTTGCTCTTGACGAGCCTAGCATGTACAGACATGGTCTCAGGAACACGGATCACCGAAAGGTAAAGCATGAATCATATAGCAGATATGATGAACATGTTGATTGTTCGCCATTGAAACTATATCAACTCTCGTGATGATCGGTTTTGATATGGTGGATTTGGTTCGTGTGATCACTAAAACAATGTGAGGGATGTTGTTTTGAGTGGGAGTTCACCTAGATTAAACTTTATTATTTATTAGAACTCAATTTGTCATAAACTTAGTCTAAACTATTGCAAATATGTTGTAGATCAATGGCAGCCCCTACCATCAATTTTAATGCGTTCCTAGAGAAAGAAAAGTTGAAAAACAATGAAAGCAACTTCGCGGATTGGTTCCGCAATTTGAGGATTGTCCTCACAGCTGGTAATTTGACCTATGTGCTGGATGCACCGCTGGGTGACCCACCTGCAGCTGATGCTACCGATGAAGTAAAGAATGTTTACCTTGCTCGGAAGAATCAGTACTCCATAGTTCAGTGTGCTATCTTGTATGGTTTAGAATCGGAGCTTCAGAAAAGGTTTGAGAATTCAGACCAACATGATATTGTCCGTGATCTCAAATTGATCTTCGAGACTCATGCGGCGATTGAGAGTTATGAGGCTTCTGAAAAGTTCTTTAACTGCAAGATGGAAGAGGGCAGCTCCGTCAATGAGCATGTGCTTAAGATGTCTGGGCACGCAAACAAACTTCAAAGCTTGGGTATAGTGATTCCTAATGCTTTGGGGATTTACCGTGTCCTCCAATCACTACCACCAAGTTACAAGAACTTTGTGATGAACTACAACATGCAGAAAATGAACAAGCAGTTGCCAGAACTGTTTGCTATGTTAAAGTCTGCAGAAGTGGAGATCAAGAAAGAGCACCAAGTGTTGTTGGTCAATAAGACCACCAAATTCAAGAAAGGCAAGTCTAAGCAGAAGGGACACTTCAAGAAGGGTGGCAAGAAAGTTGCCACACCGACGAAGAAGACCAAGGTGGACCCAAGCCTGATACTGAGTGCTTTTACTGCAAAGGAGAAGGTCACTGGAAGCGGAATTGCCCAAAGTACTTGGCGGATTTGAAGAACGGCAACATCAAGAAGAAAGGTATATCTGATATACATGTCATTGATGTGTATCTCACTAGTATTCTTCGTAGTGCCTGGGTATTTGATACTGGTTCGGTTGCTCATATTTGTAACTCGAAACAGGAGCTGCAGAATAAACGGAAGCTAGTGAAGAACGAGGTGACGATGCGCGTGGGAAACGGATCAAAGGTTGATGTGATCGCGGTCGGCACACTACCCCTTCATCTACCATCGGGATTAGTTTTATACTTAAATAATTGTTATTTGGTGCCTGCGTTGAGCATGAACATTATATCAGGATCTTGTTTATTGCGAGACGGTTACTTGTTTAAATCCGAGAATAAGGGTTGTTCGATTTATATGAGTAATATGTTTTATGCACATGCACCTTTGATAGATGGTCTATTCTTGTTGAATCTCGATAGTGGAAATACACATATTAATAGCATTGAGGCTAAACGTTTGAAATCAAGCGATAACTTGACCTATATGTGGCACTGTCGTCTTGGTCACATTGGAGTGAAGAATATGAAGAAACTCCATTCCGATGGACTTCTTGAATCACTTGATTTTGAATCACTTGACAGATGCAAAGCATGTCTGATGGGTAAAATGACTAAGACTCCATTTTCTGGTATGATGGAGCGAGCTACGGACTTATTGGAAATCATACATACCGATGTGTGTGGTCCAATGAGTGTAGCATCGTGTGGTGGTTATCGTTATGTTCTTACCTTCACGGATGACTTGAGTAGATATTGGTATATCTATTTCATGAAACATAAGTCCGAAACTTTCGAGAAGTTTAAGGAATTTCAAAGTGAGGTAGAGAATCAACGTAACAAGAAGATTAAATTTCTACGTTCTGATCGTGGAGGTGAATATCTAAGTTACGAGTTTGGCGAGCATTTGAAGAAATGCGGAATACTTTCACAATTGACACCGCCGGGAACACCACAGCGTAATGGTGTGTCTGAACGTCGTAATCGAACTCTCTTAGATATGGTTCGTTCTATGATGTCACTTACAGATTTACCGCTATCATTTTGGGGTTATGCATTAGAAACAGCCGCATTCACTTTAAATAGGGCACCGTCTAAATCCGTTGAAACGACACCGTATGAATTATGGTTTGGGAAGAAACCTAAATTGTCGTTCCTTAAAGTTTGGGGATGTGAATCCTATGTAAAGAAGTTACAGCCGGACAAGCTTGAACCCAAAGCGGAAAAATGTGTCTTCATAGGATACCTGAAGGAAACTATTGGGTATACCTTCTATCATAGATCCGAAGGCAAAATCTTCGTTGCTAAGAATGGATCCTTTCTAGAGAAGGAATTTCTCTCGAAAGAAGTGACTGGAAGGATAGTAGAACTTGACGAGGTTGTCGAACCTTCTCTCAAAATTGCGAGTAGCGCAGCACCGGAAGAAGTTCCTGTGGTGCCTGCACCAATTAGAGAGGAAGCTAATGATGATGATCGTGAAACTTCGGTCAAAGTTACTACAGAGCCTCGCAGGTCAAAGAGAACTCGTACCACTCCAGATTGGTATGATCCTGTTATCATGTTGGTGGACAACACCGATGACCCTGAGACATATGAGGAAGCGATGATGAGCCCAGATTCCAATAAATGGCAAGAAGCCATGAAATCCGAGATTGGATCCATGTACGAAAACCAAGTATGGACTTTGGTGGACTTACCGGATGGCCGGAAGGCTGTCGAGAACAAATGGATTTTCAAGAAGAAAACAGATGCTGATGGTAATGTTACTGTCTATAAAGCTCGACTTGTCGCAAAAGGGTTTCGACAAATTCAAGGAGTTGACTACGATGAGACTTTCTCACCAGTAGCGAAGCTGAAGTCTGTGAGGATTATGTTAGCAATCGTTGCATATTATGATTATGAGATATGGCAGATGGATGTCAAAACAGCATTCCTCAATGGAGACATTGATGAAGAGTTGTATATGATGCAACCCAAAGGTTTTGTTGATCCTAAAGATGCTAACAAGGTATGCAAACTTCAACGGTCCATCTATGGATTGAAGCAAGCATCCCGAAGTTGGAATCAACGTTTTGATAAGGTAATCAAAAGTTTTGGTTTTATACAAACTTATGGAGAAGCTTGTATTTACAAGAAAGTGAGTGGGAGCTCTGTAGCATTCTTAATACTATATGTAGATGACATATTGTTGATTGGGAATGATGTAGACCTTCTTAATAGTGTCAAGGAATATTTGAATAATAGTTTTTCAATGAAGGATCTTGGCGAAGCAGCTTACATATTAGGCATAAAAATTTATAGAGATAGATCGAAACGCCAAATATCATTGTCACAAAGTACAGTTTTGGACAAAGTTCTAAAGAGGTTTGGAATGGAAGATAGCAAGAAAGGGTTCCTGCCCATGTTGCCCAATACGACCTTGAGTAAAACTCAAAGTCCGACATCGGCAGAAGATAGAGAAAGGATGAGTAAGACTCCCTATGCCTCAGCCATAGGATCTCTAATGTATGCCATGCTATGTACTAGACCCGACATCGCATATGCTGTTAGTCTAACTAGCAGATATCAAAGTGATCCAGGAGTGGATCATTGGACAACGGTCAAAAACATCCTTAAGTACTTGAGAAGAACTAAGGATATGGTTCTTTCTTATGGAGGTGATGAACAGCTCGTTGTTAATGGTTACACCGATGCTAGTTGGAACACCGATCCGGATGATTCTAAATCACAATCTGGATACGTATTTATTTTGAATGGTGCAGTAGTTAGCTGGAGGAGTGCAAAGCAAAGCGTTGTGGCATGATCTTCAACTGAATCGGAATACATGGCTGCTTCGGAGGCTTCACAAGAAGCAATATGGATGAAAGAGTTCATTGCAGAGCTGGGTGTGGTTCCTAGTGCGCTGGACCCAATGTCTATCCACTGTGATAACATGGGCGCCATAGCCAATCCGCAAGAACCAAGGTCACACAAGAAGCTGAAGAACATCAAGCTACGTTTTCATGCTATTTGAGAACATATCCAAGATGGGGATATAAAGATTTGCAAAGTACACACATATCTGAATGTGGCGGATCCGTTGACTAAACCTCTCCCGAGGGCAAAACATGACCAACACCAAACTGCCATGGGTGTTCGGTATATTACCATGTAATCTAGATTAGATGACTCTAGTGCAAGTGGGAGACTATTGGAGATATTCCCTAGAGGCAATAATAAATGTAGTTGTTATTATATCTTTGTGTTTATGATAAATGTTTACATTCATGCTATAATAGTATTAACAAGGAAACATTAATACTTGTGTGATTTGTAAACTTAAATTTGAAGTCCCTAGTAAAGCCTCTATATAATACTAGCTTGTTGGTTAATAGATGATTGTGGTTTCCCTATCATGAACATTGAGATGTTATTAACAACAAGATCATATCGTTAGGAGAATGATATGGTGGACATACTCCTATAGATAAGCGTAGCATAAAGATCAAGTCATTTTAATAAGTTCAATTGCTATATGCTTTCTGATACATAGTTATCTAATTCCTTCGACCATGAGATCATGCATATCACCTTTACCGGATGGATGCTTTGATGACATCAAACACCACACCGTAACTGGGTGGCTATAAAGGTGGCATTGAGTGTTCAGAAAGTATTGGTTGAAACACATGGATCAAGAGTGGGATTTGTCCATCCATATGACGGATAGATATACTCTGGGCCCTCTCGGTGAAATGTCATCCAATTAGCTTGCAAGCATGTGACTGGCTCACAAGGGATCACATATCACGGGAACGAGAAAAGAGTACTTGTCAGTAACGAGGTTGAACTAGGTATGCAGAGATACCGACGATCATAACCTCGGATAAGTAAACTATCGTGAGACAAAGGGAAATTGATATCGTATGTAAGTGGTTCATTCGATCGAAAAGTAATCGTAGAAATATTTTGGAGCCATATGAATTTCCAGATTCCTCTATTGGTTATTGTTCGGAGAAGTGTCTTGATCATGTCTGCAAAATTCACGAACCATAGGGAGACACACTTAAGGATTCGACGTTGTTTTAGTAGTTATGGAATAATGAGAAAGAGTCCGAATGTTGTTCGGAGTCTCGAATGGGATTCTGGATATCACGAGGAGATCCGGAATGGTCCGGAGAATAAGATCCATATAAGGAAAGTCCCGTTTCGGAGTTGGGGAATGGTTCCGGTGTTTTCATCGAGAATGTTCTAGAATGTTCCGGAATGTCCGGCACTCCGGAAGGGGGGAAGGGTACATGAATGTGTCATTGTAAGTTGGAATGATTGCATCATGTACTATGTGTCCTTGCTGTCCAAAATGAAGGGTTTATTTAAATCCTAAATTGAAAAGTCAAACGGCTAGTTTGAAAGTCAAACGGCAAGTTTTGGAAAGAGGAGGAGGAGTGGGAAACCGAGTTGGGGAGGGATTCCCTCCTCCAACCGCCGGCCCACCTCCAAGCCGAGTTGGGGAGGGACTCCCCTCCCCTTGGCCGCGCCTCCCACCTATAAAGGGAGGGGCAGGGCTGCCCCTCCTAGCACACAAGTACCTCTCCTCCAAAACCCTAGATTGGCGACACCACCTCCTGCTGCTGCCGCCACCTCCCAGGGTTGCTCTAGCCGCCGACTTGGGGTTCCCCAAACCCTAGCCGCCGGCTCTAGCACCTCCTCCTTGGTGTGTCTAAAACCTAGATCGCCGAGGATCCCTCTCATACTCCACCATACTCGCTCCGGCTTAAGGCGAAGCCCTGCGAGATCTCCCCTCTACTTCCGGTACCACGCCGTTGTGCTGCCGGAATCGCGAGGAGAGTGCTACAACCTCCGCTGCCTGCTGGAACAAGGGAGAGGAAGGTCTTCGTCGAGTACCAAACGTGTGACCGACTGCGGGAGCGCTGCCGGAACATGGCGCCGGAAGGATCGTCTACACGATCTTGAGATCGGAAAGAGTACGACTACATCACCCACGAGAATCTGCTCTCGTTAAACACTTTGGAATCTTCGAGGGTGAGTTATTCCATCGACTCGTTGCTACAATCTAGTAGATAGATCTTGGCTTGTTTGTTTGTATGCGGTAGAAATTTTTTGTTTTCCATGATACGAAACCCTACATTTCCAACCCATCGATGAAGGCGGACATGGCGGTCTAGGAGTGCACTCCTGCGCAGGAATTTTTCATATCCAGCCAGCGGGATAGGTAGGCGCGAGATGATTCTTCTTTCTCCTGCATGCACCGCCGCAAGTCGCCAACAGTACAGGGACGTTTGTACATACCCTTGAAGTTCTTGGTGAACGCTTCTTGCATGTCTAACCAATTGCAGATAGATTTCTCCGGCAAGTCATCAATCCATTATCGGGCCGTGCCTACCAGCATCAATGGGAGGTACTTGACGGCGATGTTGGGGTTTCCCCCGGCGATCTGCACCACGTTGCCATAGTCCTACAACCATGTGGCTGACTTGGCGGTGCCGTCATAGGGCTTGATGGTCTTGTCAATCCGGAAGCCCTTGGGGTAAGCTGCGGTCTGTATTACAGGTCCAAAGCAGCATGGTCCCAGGTATACTCCTTCCCGGGCCTCGTGGATCTTGTCCAGACGCGAGCGTGCGTTGTATGGCTCCGGGCTTCTTTTCTTATTTTTGCCATCAGGGGATGGGCTGCGTGAACGACGCGGGCCTCCTCCACCATGGTGGATGCTAGAGGGTGACGGAGGCGGATGTGGCGGTGGGTTAGCCTTCTTGCTGTTACCCTCCTGCGACGCCTCCCACTTGTAACGGTTGCTTGTCGGACGCGGAGGGTCATGACGCGACCTGCTCTTGTGTCCTTGGCGGCGCTCTCCATCATGACGGGCGTGCTCCACGTTGTCGCGGATGACGATGCCGTGTTGCTTTGGCGGGGGCATGTCCGTGCGATGGTGAGCCTTGAGGTCTTCTCGATGTCGGGGCGATCGGGGCAGTGGAGATGGGCGACGATGGTGGGCTTTGTCTTCGTGGTTGGAGGATATGGGGATAGCGTCCTTCCTGTTGCGCGCATCCCTCTGTCTTCGTTCTGATGAACCCGTCTGGGACCCGACATCCTAGGGAGATCTATCCCTTGGTGGCTTATGGTGGCTAGACTAGCAGAACGCTAGATCAGGCTCAAGCCTCTTAGAGGTGGCCTTTTCCTGCTGTTTCACCGCCTTGGCCACGAGGTCGTAGACCTGCTCCACTGCCTCAGGTGATCTATCCTGCTCTAGGAGGGTCTTGGCGACGGTGAGGTTAAGGATAGGGGTGGGCATCACCTGCCTGCCTTCGCAGTCAATGTATGGCTTTGCTTGTGGCGGCTTCGAGGGGGCCCATCCTAGGTTTCTCTGTACACTAGGATTGTTGATGTCGCGAGCCGGATCTTTCCTAGCCTTCTGCTGCTGCAGCAGAGTCTTGTACTCGGCCTCCATGGCTCTAGCTTTCTCTATTGACCTCTGCGCGTTGGCCAGATCTTGATCTAGCTTTGCGCATTGCTCCGTGATGGCCTGCGCTTCCTCCAGCAGCTGCTGGCGCTTCTCATCAAGCTGAGTTACATTCCAGATATGAGCTACGATCAGGGGCTCGACAAGGAGATTGTCGTACATTACTCTATCAGCCGAAGTAACTTGGGCAGCAGTAGATGTAGATGCTGGAGGCGGCGGGTTTGTGGTGTTGTTGTTGTTTGGGCCGGTGCCGAGTTCCTGCGGCTGTTGCGTTGGGTTAGGCGGAGGGGGCATGACCTTTGCACCATCATTGTCGGCAGCAACAGGTGGTCCCTTCCCTTTGTCCAGCGCTGTAGGCGGAGCTCGTCCAGGCTGGTCTTCATCCATGGTTGTCCCAATGGCGACGAACACCTCTCGGGACTTGACAGTGTTGTTAGCTTGCTCGTCACGTCTGTAGTCCTCTTCTACCTCCTGCATGGCAGAGTCTAGCTCCTCCGGGCTGAAATCTATCTCCTCCGAATCTGCACTGACGTCGGCGTAGAGCGCATCAATCATGGTGTCGGAGGGCGTCGGGGCTTCCTCGATGACGGGGGGTGGAGGTGCAACACTAGCGACGATGACTGGGGTGGTGGCGCAGCTGTGGCGACGATGACCGGAGGCGGTGGCGGTCGCGCGGCGATGATCACCGGAGGAGGTGGTGGCGGTTGTTGAGACGAGTGTGCGCCGCCAATGAGCGCGGGCGCTGCGTGGGGTGCCACCTCGGCCTTTGCGTACCTGGTGACGGTGTTCACCATGCTCTCAAAGGTGAGACGCCCTGAAGCCTACTGCCGCCTTAGTGTATGACAGAGAAGTGTACCCTGGTCCAGTCCTTCCACAAAGTGATACATGGCATCATCATTGGGGTAATGTGCCAGATCGGCCCATATACAGAGCCACCTGGCAAGGTAATCGTGGGGGTTTTCGCCCTCTCTCTGAACGCAATGCGCCAGATCGAAGATGGTCACCACGCCGACGAACTTGGATCGCTGCTGTCTAGACGCACGGGCGAAGCCGACGGACTTGCAGTGATCTTCCACCGTTATATCCAGCACAGGGGCGGTTTGGGTGGGCCTTTAATTTTTCCGATCTTTTGCGGCAAAATCCAAGGAGAGATCCTACATCGATCCTTCCGCGAACGTATCCTGCTCGTAGGCGGTCCATGCGGGTCTTGATGCTCCTCCGACTCCCAGGGAACTAGTGCCCGAGTCAGTTTCAGCGATGAAGAGGTGGATGTCTCCGATGGGAATGATCAAACACCACGTAGGGTTCATCTTCGCCGGGATCCAGAACTCGTCGGGAGGGACGATCGGAACGTTGTCGGAGAATAGAACGCGACCGATGGCTATGGTTTCGCTAATTCCCGCAAAGATCTTGGTCCTCGCCCGCTGAAGAGCCTGAAGCGCCTCTTGCCCCATGGTGGGCGCCAACTATCATGGTATTGTTGACGAGTACGCCATGGAGGGGTCCTCATTGTGCGTGTTTAGAGACGTGGGGGAAGGCGGACGGTTGATGGGTACGAGGTAACACAGCTTACCCAGGTTCAGATCCCACAACGGTGGCGGAATCTTAATCCTGCTATAAATGACTATAATGGCAATACGCTGAGTTACAGAGACTAGTTCACTATGCGAGGTGTATGTTAGTTGATACTAAGTTGTCTGCCCTAAAGGATCCCATAGGCCCGACTTACATAGTCGCCAGGTCCTAGGGTTACAGGTGAAGTCCTTGCCGGACAGGTTATAGAGTCCTACACTGGTTACAACTAGTCTAACGTATCTCGTACTCCAAGGCTCCGGGTACGTCGGTAACTCCCCTATAGCCTTCCTTTATCCGGCATGGGCCTCCCTTCTCTATGCATCTCACTGGGCGGCACAGCAGGCCATGGGCCATGCTACCAACTATGGGTCACCCGAGTTAGTCGGATAAGAGACATGCTATGGGGACACCCATATAGCATATCCCCAACATGACCCAAGAGTTTCCTTGAGTCTTGGAAGCCATTACTTCAGTAATGACCTCTCCTTATCCTTTTGGTTTGCTTCTTGTGCCAAGAATGACCTCTAATGAGAGGGAAGTAAGATTTGGGGAGTTGCTGTCCCGAAACAGATTTTTGTCCTCCACCATAAAAAATCGTGAGGAGTCTCTGTAACTCGGATTGAGATCAAAATTTACGAATAATTCCTCCAGTATGTTAGCTAACTTTCGTTAGTTCAACACTTTTTTCTTTGAGCAACAGAAGATGTTCGAAAAAATCGGTTTCTACCTACTGGTCTGCTGTGAAAGATTTCTGCCATTATTTGCATTTGCTTCTTATTGATTCCTTTTTGAGTTCTCTTTAGGTGAATTGAGCTTTTTGAATGAGTTGCTACAGTAGCTTGTGTTTTTAGTGAAAAGCCTTCCTGTTCCAAAGCTTTGCCATAGGTCTAATATCTTTTGAATAAACTAATGTTGCTAATGAAGATTGTGTGAAGTTTTGTATGAAGGAAAAATTTCAGGTGTAGAGAGAGAATGATGTAATGAGATGAAGAATGGACAAAATCTCAAGCTTGGGGATGCCACCCCGGTGTCACCCCAAGAAATATCCAAGAGATACAAGCGTCAAAGCTTGGGGATGCCCAAGGCATCCTCTTCATCAATAAAAAGCTCAGGTTTGTCTAGACACTTTGTTTTTATTGTTTCATGCACAAGTTGTTTTTTACTTGGAGCGTCTTAGTTTTTGTTTGCTTTGCTTAGGTTGTTTATTTTTTGAGTAGTTTGTATCTCCATTCTTTCTATTCTATTTTGCAAATAAGTTGCTTGGTGTTGGAAAGGAGTAGTAAGTTCTTGCTTGAAGTGCAAGAGGAGCTTGCATTGACTATGACTTAGACTTTAGCATGACATTCTAGGTGTTGTTTTGAACTTATGCTTAGTGATTATTATTGTAGCATGTATTGTTCCAAACAATTGGGATTGCTTAGTGTGCCTTAAAGAAATTATGCGTTGTTTTAGCATGCAAAAGCAAAGTATTGTGGTATTCTCCTTTGATGATTTGCTTGGGTTGACTTGGTACATGCTCACACCATGTTATGACTATGACAAGTACCACTCTAGGTTTTGATTAGTAATGCTTTGTTGCTCTGCATGATTATGGCCATTATGCTCTCTTATTTGGTTGCTCCTAGTCTTTTGCTAGCCTCCACTTGTGTGAATAAGCTCTACTCATGCTTCCAACTCCCAAGAAACCAAGTTATTCCAAAGTGTCCACTATAAACTCCTATGCATGGTGTGTTACACCATTCCAAGAATATTTTTGTTTTCATCTATCTTCCAATTAAAAACTATTTTGTTATGTGAAAACTTAGTGATTAGAGCCCTCACGAACTTGATGGCACACTTTATATTCTTTGCCCCTAATAAACTTGAACCATTGTGTCATCTATGTTGTATATGATTGCACTTATACGTTGGAATTAGCAGAACCGTGCTGTCACGGGGAAAGTTTTCAACATTGCACTTGTACTTTGTACTCAGTTGTTATCATGCTCTTTTGTCTTTGGATGTCACCGGTGTGAAATAAAGAGGGAACTTGTAAGTCCATGGAGTTTGTATTCTGTGTTAGAGAAACGCCTGGGCCGCTAGCCTAAGCCATGCCTAATCATGGTGGAAAGTTGCAGCATCACCATAGTGAGCTATCTATGAAGCATCCTCAATAAAAAGCTATTCATATGGTAAATAAAAACATTGTTGAGATGCTCATTGTCTGCTTGCCTTGTCATTTTGGTTATGGGAAAGCCCATGTACCATGTGAAAGGGGTACCCCGTTGGCGGTTCTCAATGATATGCAAATATTTACAATGACAAGAACTTACAGGTGACCAAAGTTCAGTAGCATGAGGTGTGTCCCTCATATTCAAGGGACTTGAGATTGCCAACTTATACTTCGTCAAGCATATACTCCATCTTTGTTCACTTTAACCTTAATCACTTCAAGATGCTTATGATAGGGGCAATGAGGGCTGAAAGCTAACAAGTACCATAATTTATGGAAGCTCTTTTTGAAACTTGAAAATCCCTGCTTCCTTTATAAAAGGCCTTTCTTCCACCACTATTGAGTCTCCACCTTCTACCTTTAGGAAGCATTAAGAGAGCATAGTTGTCATTCTGTGTGCAGTGTTCCAAAGCTTATTGATTGATGCATATTGTGATATAACTTGTTCCTGTACTATTTGTTTCTAGTCACCCGTGTGAACTTTGAAGGTGTCCTATGCATCTATTTGCTACTCTATGAGGGACAAGCTGAATGCCACTATGCTATGCTTTCTGTATGTGATACAAACAAACGTTTTATAGTGCATGTTATTCATGATCTTTGTTTGAACTCCATCTTTCATGCACATGTTTAGAGTTCTTTGATCCCAGCTTTCGATGCTTGCAAATGGTTGGCTCTTTATTGTGAGGGTGCATGTCACCTAAAAAATTATTCTTTTGATCACTTACCTACTCGAGGACGAGCAGGAGTTAAGTTTGGGGATCCTTGATATGTCAGAAACGTATCTATAATTTTTGATGCTCCATGCTTGTTTAGTATCTACTTTGCTTTGCTTTGTCTACACTTTGAGGTGCTTTTTACATGTTTTCTGGTACTAACCTATTAACAAGTTGCCATAGTGTCAGTTGCCTGTTTTTTGCTGTTTTTGGTTCCAGAAAAGCTAGTATGGAAATATTCTCGGAATTGGACGGGACAAACGTCAAAGTCAATAACTTTCCATGGAGAACAAGAAGTCCAGAGGGGTGACGGAGAGCTTGCCAAGGCAGCCACACACACTACATGCGGGTGGGCCCGGCCCCGCGCCTAGGCAGGGTGTGGGTCCCCTGGCCACCGCCTCGGCCTCCCCCTTCGCTTATAAGTAGCCCCCGATGCAGAAACCCTATGTACCTGATCAATATTCCACGAAACCTTCTGTAGCCGCCGCCACGGTCGTCACAAGTTCTTCTCGGCACCCTGCCAGAGGGGAGATCATCCCGGAGGCCTTCTCTCCGGTATGACGTGTGAGCAGTTCCACCTTGGACTATGGGTCCATGTAGTAGCTAGATGGTTGTATCTCCTCCTTTTGCTTTCATGTATAGATCTTGTGAGCTCGGTTCATGATCAAGATCTAATCTATTTGTAATCATGCATGTTATGTTTGCGGGGATTCGATGGATATTGAGATTATTATGTTGGTTTGATTAATGGTTTTGTATTTATGATTCTATCATGTCTGTGTTGTTTGTGATCTTGCATGCTCTCCATTGTTAGTAGCTATCTTGGCCAAGTAGTTGCTAGTGACTCCAAGAGGGGGTATTTATGCTCGATAGTGGGCTCATGCCTCTAGTTTCCAAGGGAAGTGACAGAAATCTCTTCGGTTATAGATGTGTAGTTGCTACTAGGGAGAAAACAATAGTCTCTTGTTCATGGAACATGTGGACTGTTTACCTTACACACTTTGCTTAAAGCATTTGTCTGTTGCTTGCAACTTAATACTGGAGGGTGTTCGAATGATAACTTGAAGGTGGACTTCTAGTCATAGATGCAGTTGGATCACTACTAGGAAAATGGCTATAGGTAATCCGCACATCCGTGGCTCACATGGTTGAAGTGCCCCACGGGTAAAATAGGCGTGGCTCACCTGTGGGTAGTGCCCTACTAGTAACTAGAACAACCGTGGCGCATATGGGGTATGTGCGCCACAAATATGTATGGGCCAGGGGCCTGCCAGCCGCATGCCACGTACCCATAGCGCACATGGGGTAGGTGCGCTACGGTTGTGGAAATTTCTGTGGCGCACTATGCCATCTGCGCCACGGATGTATAAACTTAGTAGTAGGGCACCTTGCCCTAGTGCCCTACGCCTAACTATCCTGCACCAACTCCACCCCCCTGTGGGTCGCCTTTTTAGGCTTTGCAAAAAATAAAAGAAAATGATAAACACTTCAAAAAATTAAATCCTTTCATATTTAGGTAGGTAATGTGGTATAGCTTCTAGTAAAATTAACAAACATGAGTTTCGACTTTATTTGCAAAAAAAGTCATGCCACGGTAAAAAGGCCGTAACTTTTGCATACGATATCGAAAAAAATCGTATAATATACCAAAATGACGAGAACGAGATTTCGCATCTGCTCGCAACCACCTTCGGTCGTTTAGCGATTTTTTAGATTTTAAAAATTCGAAAAGAGTAAAAAGTTACGGTCAAAAGACCGTTTTTTCCTGCAGAAAAAAAATAAAGGGTGACTTACCCGTAGCGCACCACCACCTAGTGCGCCACGGATAAGCTTGGGCGGGATTCAAATTTCGAATCCTCACCCCGCCCACCTACCTTTCCCTTCCCCCTTTTCCCTCCCTCTTTTCCCTCTTCCTTTTCCTTTCCCTTCTAGTTCTTCCTTCTCCCTTCTTCTTCTTCCTTCTCCTTCTCCTTCTTCCTTCTTCCTTCTCCTCCTTCCCCTTCTCATCTCCTTGCAGTGACGGCGCGACGACGGCCTCCTCCTCTCCTTGTAGTGACGGTGGCGCGGCGGCAGCGCAACGGCGGCCTCCTCCTCTCCTTGTAGTGACGGCAGCGTCCGACCTCCCTTCCTCCCTCTCTTCCTCCATCTCTTCCTTCCTCCCTCTCTTCCTCCATCTCTTCCTTCCTCCCTCTCTTCGTCCATCTCTTCCTTCCTCCCTCTCTTTCTCCCTCTCTTCCTCCCTCTCTTCCTACCTTCCTTTCTCCAACCACACCCTTCCTACCACCTAGACGCCGGCGAGGAGTAGAGCGGCCACGACCCCTCCCGCACCTCCCTGCCATGGCCATGCTTTGGCCAGGTGACAAGACTGCGACGGCGATGCACGGACCAGATTGCTTTTGCAATTCAAAACAAGGGTGTTTTTTGAATTTTTTTGTTTTTTGAAAAACACATCTATGGCGCACCCTGTACCCCTACCCGTGGTGCACCTGGTAGTGCGCCACGCCTATCTCGATATAACCGTGGCGCACCAGGCAGTGCTCCACGGCAAGGAGATAGCCGTAGAACGAGGCCCGTGGCGCACCACTAGTGCGCCACAAATGCTGTTTACAGGTGCGCCACGAACAGGCGTTTTCCTAGTAGTGGATGTCGGTCTATGTATCTTGTTGTATTGCCCAATCGAATCTCCTAGGATCTTTCTGACTAGTAATTGCATTGTTATGCCTTTCTCAGTTCCTGTTAATTGCCCTGATGTAATTTGTTTACCCTTCATGCCATTTTGTTTATCTAAGGAGAGCACCTCTAGTGAGCTATGGACCCCGGTCCAATGTTTACCATTGATACATCTTCCATTGTTACTTGTTTACTTGCTGCAAACCATTACCTTCCACATAGTACAATTAATACTTTGTTACAGCAAACCGGTGAGCTTGATAACCTCACTATTTCGTTGGGGCAAAGTCTTGATTTTGTGTTGTGCAGGCCTCCGCGTTGCTTGCAACACCTGTGTGATGTTTCCTTCCTCCTACTAGTTCGATAACCTATGTTTCTTACTGAGGGAAAACTTGCTGATGTGCTGCTTCACACCTTGCTCTTGGGGTTCCCAACGAAGCGCTCCTACATCAACTCAGCGCTGCATCAAGATCCTTTTAATATACCTACAAGAATTGTTAATCGTGTTATGGATAATTATTATTTTGGGGATGGAACTGTCCATCATGGTGATCACTTGATTTTTATCCATGAATCATGCGGGTTGTTTAAGTGTGCATGTATCACAATGAAACAATTTAAGAAAAATTTACTCTCTATATCATTGAAAGGAAGAGCTAAAGAATTGTATAAGCTGACAATCTATGGAATGGGAGGAAATTGTACCTCTCTTTTATTCTAAATTCTATCCTCCAGTGAGATTCATAAGGATAGGAATCAAATATATAACTTTTGGCCTCATGATGGAGAGAGTACAACCTAAGCTTGGGGGATATTGAAGTTACTAATGCTTAAATGTCCTATTCATGAACTCCCTAATAATTTTATTATTAATAACTCTTATGCAAGGCTTTCTCTTCATGATAAAGATTTATTAGATGCTTCTTGTGCTAGATAATTCACACGTATGAAAGAAGAAGCTAAATGGGATCTTTTAGACCGTATTCAAGAGAATACTGTCGCATGGGAGAATGACAAAGGAAGAAAATTAGGTATAAATTATGATTATGAATGCATTAAATCTTTTATGGGAACTGATGACTTTCATGATATTAGTACTGAATATGGTCTTGATTCTCAAAGTATTTCCAATTGCTTTAAGGCCTTTGCCTCTTATATTGAAATTACCTAAAATAAGTGGAACAAGTACCCATGCACCTTATAAAGATGTTGTTAATCATGTTCCAGCTAGAAACACTGAAGTTTGTACTGTTGACCGCATTTTGCCTGAACCTTATATTGAGAAAATACCTTTGCCTTCTAAGGTAAAGGAACATTCTATTATAGCTAATGTGGTTAGAAAAATTACAAAGAAAGCTGTGGAACTTGATGAACAAATAAATATTGAACCTATAGTAGCCATTGTGAAAGATCTCATCACTAAGAATGTAGAAGATGGGCACATTATATTTTGTGAAGATGATTTTAATATTGTCTTGCATACTATTAAAACTAGGAAATCTAGTGTCCCTGTGCTTTCTGTTAGAACTGGTGATTGCTATTATGGTTTATGTGATATTGGTGCAAGTTCTAGTGCTATTCCTTATGAGCTTTACAGAGAAATTATGCATGAAATTGGTCCTTGTGAACATGAGGACATTGATGTGGTTATTCACCTTGCTAATAAAGAAACCATCTGTCCCATTCGTATTGTAAGATATGTGGAAGTTCTTTGTGGTAAGATTAAATATCCTGCTGATTTTCTAGTACTTGGTTCAGGAGCTAGTAAAACTTGTCCTATCATTTTTGGTAGACCTTTCTTAAACACTTGTGGAGCTATTATAGATTGTAAGAAGGAGAAAGTTTTAACTAATTTTGCTGGAGAATCTTATGAGTTTAATTTTTTCAAATTTGCTAAATCTCCTGATGAAAATGAATTGCCTAATGAGGATTTTAGAGTTGAACAACTTACTTCTATTGATCCAATTTTTGACCTTAAACCTCTCTTTGATGATTTTAAGAATGCTCATTATGATGACAAGAATGTTTCTTATGACAGTTAAATTGTCAACTTTATTCAAAGTGCTACTGAAAGTTATTATGAGAGAGGGAAACATGGTTTTATTTATCTCAATAATATTAAGTTTCCCTACTTTATGTTGGAAGCTTTGAAGTTGCATTTGTTTTGTCTTCCTATGGTAGTAGCCTTTTGTTTCGCTAATTTGTTTTCTTATGAAACTCCCTTGCATAGGAAGTGGGTTAGACTTAAATGTGTTGGATATTTGCTTCTTCATGCTCTCTTTCACTTCAAATTCATATCTCCTATGAGAACATCATTGAAATTTGCATGCCCATCTTAATGGCTATGAAGAAATAGATTTTGGGAGACAGCCCATTTTAGTTTGCTTTCGGTTTTTGTTTCTTTGAGTCTTGGAAGTTATTACCTCAGTAATAACCTCTCCTTATCATTTTTGTTTGGTTTTTGTGTCTAGATCAGCGTCGTTTGAGAAGTAGGTGAGTTGTGAGAAATTGTTGTCCCGGAACAGATTTTTGTGCTGCATTGTAAAAATTCGTCAATTATCTCAGTACGTCAGATGGAGCTGTAATTTTCTGTGCTTATTCCCAAGTTTTTATTCAACTTTCATTAGTTTTGCAATTCTTGATTTGAGCAACAGAATATTGATGGCATCATGTCAACGTGGAGCGCTTCGTCGGGAAACCCCAAGAGCAAGGTATGATGCAGCACAACAGCAAGTCTTCCCTTAGTAAGAAACCGAGGTTATCGAACCAGTAGGAGGAAGGAAACGTCTCAAAGGTGTTGCGAGCAATGTGGAAACATGCACAACACAAACTGAAGACTTTGCCCCAACTAACAGTGAGGTTGTCAATCTCACTGGTTACTAAAACAAAGGATTAACTGTATGGTGTGGAAGGTGATGATGGTTTGCAGCAAGTAAACAGTAACAGTGGAAGATGTATCAATGGTAAAGATTGGACCGGGATCCATAGTTCACTAGAGGTGTTCTCCTTAGATAAAAAACATGGCATGCAGGGTAAACAAATTACAGCAGGGCAATTGATATTACTGAGCAAGGGATAACAAGGCAATACTAGACATAAAGATCCTATGAGATTCGATTGGGCAATACAACAAGATACATAGACCGCCATCCAACATCATCTATTACTATAATTCCACCTTTGGGTTATCATCTGAACCCCCTCTAGTATTCAGTTGCAAGCAAAAGACAACTGCTTTAAGCAAAGTGTGTAAGGTAAACAATCCGCTTGTTCCATGAAGAAGAGACCATTGTTTTCTCCCTAGTGGCAACAACACATCTACAACCTTAGAGATTTCTGTCACTTCCCTTAGATTAAATAGAGGCATGAACCCACTATCGAGCATAAATAACCCCTCTTGGAGTCACTAGCAACTACTTGGACAAGATATCTACTAACATTGGAGAGCATGCAAGATCACAAACAACACAAACATGATATAATCAATAAGACAAAACCATTAATCAATCTAACATAGTAATCTCAATATCCATAGGATCCCCATGAACACAACATGCATGATTACAAATAGATGAGATCTTGATCATGACCGGAGCTCACAAGATCTAGACATGAAAGCACAAAGAGGAGATACAACCATCTAGCTACTACATGGACCCGTAGTTCATGGTGGAACTACTCATGCTTCATACCGGAGGCTGGCATGGTGAAGAAGAAGGCTTCCGGGATGATCTCCCCTCTGGCAGGATGGTGGCGGCGGCTACATATGGTTTCATGGAATATTGATCGAGTACTTAGGGTTTAGGAATCGGGGGCTTCTTATAGGCGAAGAGGCGAGGCTGGGAGGAGGCCAGGGGGCCCACACCCTGCCCAGGCATGGCCCACGCCTGGGGGGGTGCGGCCGCCCTGTGGCGCCCCTTCGTCTCTCCTCTGGACTCCATGTTCTCCTCGATGAAATATTGACTTTGGCTTTTGTCCCATCCTATTCCGAGAATATTTCCTTACTAGATTTTTTGGAACCAAAAACAACAAAAAACAGGCAATTGGCACTATGGCAACTTGCTAATAGGTTAGTACCAGAAAACATATAAAAATAACCTCAAAGTGTGGACAAAGCAAAGCAAAGTAGATACTAAACAAGCATGGAACATAAAAAATTATAGATACGTTTCCGACGTATCAAGCCGCATCAACATGGAGCGCTTCGTCGGGAAACCCCAAGAGCAAGGTATGATGCAGCACAGCAGCAAGTCTTCCCTCAGTAAGAACCGAGGTTATCGAACCAATAGGAGGAAGGAAACATCTCAAAGGTGTTGCAAGCAACATGGAAACCTGCACAACACAAACTCAAGACTTTGCCCCCAACTAATAGTGAGGTTGTTAATCTCACTGGTTGCTGTAACAAAGGATTAACTGTATGGTGTGAAAGGTGATGATGGTTTGCAGCAAGTAAACAATAATAGTGGAAGTTGTATCAATGGTAAATATTGGACCGCGGTCCATAGTTCACTAGAGGTGTTCTCCTTAGATAAACAAACATGGCATGTAGGGTAAACAAATTACAACAGGGCAATTGACAGGACTGAGCAAGGCATAACAATGCAATACTAGACATAAAGATCCTATGAGATTCGATTGGGCAATAAAACAAGATACAGAGACCGCCATCCAACTTCATCTATGACTAGAAGACCACCTTTGGGTTATCATCCGAACCCCCCTCCGGTATTAAGTTCCAAGCAACAGACAACTGCTTTAATCAAAGTGTGTAAGGTAAATAATCCACTTGTTCCATGAACAAGAGACCGTTGCTTTCTCCCTAGTGGCAACAGCACATCTACAACATTAGATATTTCTGTTACTTCCCTTAGATTAAATAGAGGCATCAACCCACTATCGAGCATAAATACCCCCTCTTGGAGTCACTAGCAACTACTTGGCCAAGATAGCTACTAACAATGGAGAGCATGCAAGATCACAAACAACATAGACATGATAGAATCAATAAGACAAAATCATTAATCAATCTGACATAGTAATCTCAATATCCATCGGATCCCCGCAAACACAATATGCATGATTACAAATAGATGATATCTTGATCATGAACGGAGTTCACAAGATCTAGACATGAAAGCACAAAGGAGGAGATAGAACCATCTAGCTACTACATGGACCCGTAGTCCAAGGTGGAACTAATCACGCTTCATACCGGAGGCTAGCATGATGAAGAAGAAGTCCTTCGTTATGATCTCCCCTCTGGCAGGGTGCCGGCAAGAACTGCAGATCTCCTCGATCTAGGGCTGATGGTGGCTGCGTCTACAGATGGTTTCGTGGAATATTGATCGGGTACTTAGGGTTTAGGCATCGGGGGCTTCTTATAGGCGAAGAGGCAAGACTAGGAGGCGTCCAGGGGGCCCACACCCTACCTAGGCGCGGCCCAGGGTGGGCCCGCGCCTAGGGGGTGCGGCCGCCCAGTGGCGCCCCTCCGTCTCTCCTCTGGCCTCCGTGTTCTCCGTGATGAAATATTGACTTTGGCTTTTGTCCCGTCCAATTCCGAGAATATTTCCTTACTAGCTTTTCTGGAACCAAAAACAGTAGAAAACAGGCAACTGACACTGTGGCAAATTGTTAATATATTAGTACTACAAACATATAAAAATCACCTCAAAGTGTGGACAAATAAAAGCAAAGTAGATACTAAACAAGCATGGAACATCAAAAATTATAGATACGTTTCTGACGTATCAAATATTTCAAAAAAAATCAATCTTTACCTGCTTGTCTATTTTGACAGATTTCTGCCATTATTTGTATTTTCCTCTTAAATCAACTTCCTTTTAAATTCTTTTTGGGCTTTTTGAAGGGAGTTGCTACGGTAGCTTTTGTTTTGATGGATTTCAGTTGAAATTTGAACCCAAAGGTTTATTGTCTTTTCTACACTAATGTTTTTAATGAAGATTATGTGAAGCTTAGTATGAAAGTAACTTTCAAGTGTTAGAGAGAAGGAATCTATAGAGTACGTTTCCGAATAGGTAAAAAGTGCTAGAAATAAAAGGTTCGCGAAAAACTTTCCTTTTTATATTTTTGCAGTTTTTATTCCATATGGAAAGCAATAGGACGAAATAGGGAAGGAAACGGAGCCCGGGTGGCCCACACCACCCAGTAACGCGGGCCCTATGCGGTGACCTAGCATACCATTGCATGATGTAGTACACTACAGTCATTGACATAACACCAATGAAACACCGTTCACTAGTATTACATTCCTCAGAGTGGTACAATAGAAACACAACAGGACCAAGACGTGACTATAGGTTACAACTCAACTCCTTACACAAGATCTAGAGAACACTCTAGGTTAAAGAGAGAGAAAGAAACTTCTTACAAAGAAGAATCAGTAATACACAACTCAAAAACTATCATACTAATCAGACTAGTATCTGAACTATTGGTCTGGCATTGCTTCTAGTGCAATACTCTACAAAAATAGGTTCTATGGCTAGAGATTATATTCCTATCTAATCAGTAACTTCGTCTTCACTTGAGTTGATGTATATGTTAACTTTCTTGACTTCATTGAAGAGCTTTAGCTTTTGATGATTATTTCTGGAGCATAACTTGATGTAGACGTCGTCTGTTTTGGCTTCAGAATCTAGCAAGGATTAAGAAGATACGTTGAGTACGACCGTACTCAGCAAGTTCACTAGAAAAGGAGTGTTTGATGCACTATATCTACAGCCGCAGAACATAGGCATAGGCAATGCAAGTTTTCGTAAACATTTCTTCAAAGGTTGCTTTTATTCTGAAAAGCTATGTCTGTCAGTCTTCACGGGTTTACCAGAACTTTCATGGAGTTCCTTTCCCGCCGCGTTCGTAGCTCCTTCCCGGAACAGGCAGTAACAAGTTACAGTTCTTACACTCTGCAGAGGTGCGTTACTTTACCCATGAGAGATCTTAGCTTTGTTACACATCCGAGTTATAGGCTCGTTCATACTTCCTTGGTGTGAGGCCCAGACTAAGATCCAAGCCAATCAATACCTTCTCCATGACCCCGCATGTCTCCTTGGTGTATGCCAGCCCACCTATTGAATTACGGCAATTGGCAGTACAAACCGTTCAGATGCCGAAACTATCATGGGACGTTGAGGGTTCCCGCCCATATGCTGCATATCCTCTATGAATTACCAATTAATATGCACTCTACAAGTGATAACAGCCACGACCCGCACATCCGGCTCCATGCGAGAGGGAAAAGATACACCTGACGTCTCTGTCCCCTTCCAAATATCATGGTCAATGCATAATATACGGCACAAGAATCACTGGCGACCTTGGTTGTTAAGTCTTAGGTGATATA
Organism: Avena atlantica; assembly: GCA_910589765.1. NCBI lineage: Eukaryota > Viridiplantae > Streptophyta > Magnoliopsida > Poales > Poaceae > Avena > Avena atlantica. The sequence goes on from OU342736.1 coordinate 307,951,406, forward strand.
ATCATGTTCAGTGGTATTCCAACTGCCAGACTTAATAGATTAGCTGATCACTCTGGATCGGTAACCAATAGTTCACATTATTATCAAAAATAGTGTTTTCTGACCTTTTTCAAATGCAGGTGATGACAACACTGGATTTGCAAAAAACTTTACAAAAAATAATCAAAGGACATGAGCAAGTGTGAACTTGCCTTTTGTGATTGCTAGATTATGCACTCACGGTCTTCGTGACAATATAAGATCAAATATCTGAAATCAGCATCATTGGTCCAGTAAGTAGTAATGTTTAAAGAAGCAAGATGCTATTATGCATAAGTAATGTAATGTAATTTGATAAACTCGAATACCAGAATAAGTGTGGATCTAGGGTTTTGGAAAGTAGAAATGATTCCTGTCACATCCCAAAATTTTCCAAATTTTTAAATGTGAAAAATAAATAAACAAAAGAAATAATAGTTGAAATTTAGGGTGAAAAACAACTTTTAGTATCTAAATGGAAACATCAAAAACCCTTCTTGAACAAACTTTTAATGAAAAGGGAATCCAACAAAATTTCAATCAAGTGAAATGCATTCATCAAAGAATGCATCTTGAAATTTAAACACTTAGAAAAGTTAAACCAAAACCCCAAAACCCTAATGGAAGAAAATCATTTCCCAGATCTCTCTAAGACTATGTATTTGATTAAAAATTCAGCAACAATCATTTTAGAATGATCAAAAATGATAAACAAAAATTTTATAAAACCATAGAAATTGGTTTCATTTAATTTGGAGCCATGGATAAAAACTTATGAATATAATAAGATAAAATGAAATAATTTGCAAGGCTAATAAAGATCCTATCTAAAATTCAAGGCAAATTATGAGCAAACTAATCCTAAAGGGATTTAAAAAGATAAGCAAATATTAATTAAAATCATAGAAATTGGAATCACCAAGTTTGGATCTATAAATAAAATAATATGGATTTTATAAGATAAAGAAAGAAAGAAAGAAATAAAGAATATTTAAAAGCCAAATTAAATCTTTGACAAAAGCAAATGGAATAAAGATAATCCAAATAAAATAAAGGAATAAAGATTATTTGAATAAAAACTTATATGGACTTAACCATATTTGTTATGAATAAAGACAAAGTCCCTAATATAAAGGAATAATTGAATCATGAGAAAATAATAAATTGGAATTTGCCAAAATGGATTAAAAAGTTATCTAATTAACTTAAAAAGAATAAAGGATTAATTAAATAGAATTATATGGTTTGGAACCATAATCAAATTCATTTGAATAAATACAGATGCCCAATTTAAATGAATATTAAATCATATTAAAATATTATAAATAATTTAAAGTGAATTATTTAAACACATTAATGAATAAATAAAACCTACTGAAAAAGGTTTGGTAAAAATTGGAATTCAAATAGAAGTTTAAAAATATATTTAAAATCTTATTTAAATAAAAATAAGTGCCTATTTTAAATAAATAATAAACCATAAAAGAATAAATGAAATTATTCTAAAATGGAATTTAAAATACATTGTTAAACAGTATTAAAACATACTGAATATTTGGAAAAGATTTGAAAAAGGAATCTGGATTCAAATGAGAGTTTGAATTTGAAAACAGAAATTCAAAATAGAAAAAGGAAAAAGAAATTAGAGTGAAAAAAAAGAAAATACTAGCCCAACTTAACCAACCCTAGACCCTAGGCATCTGGCCCAACTAAAGCCCACCCGGCACCCCACTCTCTCTGCCTCGATCTTTTCTCACCGCACAGCTTACCCCTCACCTCGCTAACCACAGGACCCCACTCTTGTCGCGTCATCATCTTACCCAGCGACCCGTTCTTCCCCCCAAACCATGTTGCCATTTCCGCCGCTAATTCTTGCGTTCAATTCACCTAAATTCCGAGATAATTACGCCTAGCGATCACGCATGAAAAAGCGCATGTCTCCCCTCTTCCTTTCCCCTCACTCGCCAGCTCCTCTCTGCCCCTAGGCTGCTCTAATTTCTTCTTGCAACCTCGCTGTCCCGACGACCTTCCCTGGCCTATTCCGGCGAAGCCAGACCCTCCCCAGCGCCCTAGTGCTTGTTGGTTTGCTCGCCAGCGTCTACTGCACCTGCCAGTAACCCCAGCTCGCCCGCGTGTTCTTCACAACGTTGGCAACAACCTCGCCCGAGCACCACCGTCGACTGCGTCCACTCCAGCGACCTTCCCCGGTAACCCTGAGCGCCCCTCCTCTGTGGATGATACTCCTACGCTCTCCTCTCTTTCGCGTGTCTAACTAACCCTCTGCCTCGCTTTCCAGTGCCTTGTAGCCTTGCCCCCGTCGACAACAGGACGCACCCGACGGCAGCAGGAACTCCGGCGAGTGATTCAGGTCAACGCCATGCGCCCCTTCGTCGACGACGACCACCTCGAGCACCCCCACTCCACGGCGAACACTATGAGACCCTCCTCCATCTCCCTCGCTCCCTGTAGTCGCTGGTACACCACTGCCCGAGTATGGCGCCGCCGTCCACTATCGCAGGGCCGCCAGTTCGTGGTAAATCGGATTAGGGCCGTTAGATTTTGATCTTGTGGATGCGATAGATTGTGTTTTTGAAAAGGTATGGATCAGTCTGATCCGTGCGATGCACTTTAATGCTCGATCCAGACGAATTGGTATAGACCAATAAGAATAAGACGTGTGGCATGTCTATTGTTTTAAAAAAAAGAAACATTTCTATTAGATTTTTATATTTGAAAAATTCATAAATTTCGATCTATATGTCCAAAATTTGCAAATTTTATATCACTGGATTCACAAAAATGTGAACTTTGCAACCATGCCATTAGTTTAGTATTTTGCTTCTGTAAAATTGGTTGTTTTCCAGAAACATTTCTAGGCCTATTTTGGTTATAAAATTTATTCTAAAAATGTTTTTAGGGTAAAATCTTTTGCAAATGGTTTGTTTTGAACTTACAGACCATAAAAACCAATTTTTGGATTTAAAGGTATATTTTGTGACACTAAGGAATTAGTCCTTGAATAAAATCATTTCTAGTAAAATTAAAAATGTTACTTTAATTTAAAAAGGATTTTTAAGTGAAACCTTTTACAAATGGATTTTTTTAAACACTTTGACCATAAACACTAACATTTGTGTTTAAAAATATATTTGTCAAACACTAGAAATTATTCCTTTGATTTAAATCATTTTAGCAAAACAAAAATGATTTAAATGGCCATTTTTCACTAACTTGATTTTAAATGATTTTCCACTTTTATAAATGACCAATAGGTATTGTAAAATGTTTATAGCCTATTAGAAACCACTTTTCTAAATAAAAAAATCTTTTGTATGCTTGCATGCATTGTTTTGTCTTCTTTAATTTATGTGGAGAATTGTTTGAATGCTAGTTTGAATATGTGCTTGCTTGATTGAATTGTAGTGAACTTTGAAGAGTGTGACAATTGCAAGATCAAGGAGTGAATCTATACTCTCTACTAAAAAGGCAAGTGGTGCTTCATACATTTTGTCCTAATATTTTAACTATGCATTAGTGATATTTCTATGTAGGACTTGCATGAAATTTTCTATGTGTTAACTATGCCATGGGAAATCCTAGTAGATGATGCCTTAGTAGAATTTTCACTAAGTTAAGATTCCTACTACTATCATGATTAGCCTAGCTAGTAGAAAACAAGGGTGGTTTATATACATGCTATGGAAATATTCCTAAGTCTATGACTTGTGTTTTGTTTAATAAAACAACTATGTGAATGAAACACCTAGGTGGAATGGTGTGAATGGATTTATGTTGAGTGGTTACACAGGGCCAGTAAACTGGCGAAAACTTGTGTAAATCCACCCAGGAACAAAGAGATTTGAGATGTCAAATGTTGAGAGGCTTCAAGTGCAGCCACATGGCAATATGGGCTCTGCCTAGATCATATAGGTTGCAATAACTTAGCCAGATGGACAGTTGGTGGTAGGGGGTGATAGGTTTGGAGGGCGTCCATTTGGTCTAAGGGAAGGCTTCTGAAAGATCTTGTCTCGATGCATGTCGAGTCTTGTGGGGAAAGTGCACCACCTCTCGAGAGAGTAAATCTAAGTACTTAGCCGTGTCCCCGACAATGGACAATTTGAGCATTAAGACATGGAAGCTATCAAGGATCTCCTCATCCCAATTTCTAAGTTAAGAGCTTGTGGTTGAACAAGGGTTAAAGGATCACCAATTTTATTGGTAGATGCCTTGGGTGATTTTGACAAACAAAAACTTAGTGTTTTCAAATGTTAAGGAAAAATCTATTTTGATCAAAGCAATCCTAAGCTCCACTTATCCAAATGCATATAGATGATAGATACCACTACTCTACCATAGTATCACTTGCCAATACAATTCAAATGTATTGACCCTTGTGGATGTAACTTATTATGTTGCAGGTTTGTTCGATGTTAGTGAAGTGTGTTGAATAGGATTACAAGTCTACAACCAACATGATTTCATGTGGCACTTTGAAGATGAAGGACTCCATGCTATATAGTTATTTCTGCTGCATTGTAATGAGATAGCCAAATGAGCTATGTAAGATGGAATATATTATTTTATTCCTGGTTATAAAGTTGTATTATGACCTTTGTTTCTTGATATTACATCTTAAACTGTGGATGCTAGCTATTGATCTAGGGACTAGAATTGTAAACACAGGGATCTCTAACTTATCAGGTTGGGACCTCTACAGATGGTATCAGAGCACTGTGTTGCCTGTAGGATTCTAACCCTAGGATTGGACAAAACCTCTTAGAAAAATAGGAGTTGTATTTGTTCCAGAACTTATTTACAAACAATCTGGTAAACTATTTCCTCAACCTTTTTGTCTTGAATCTACATCTCTTTCCTTTTCTACTTGATGGATAAAGCCTCCACCATCAGCAAAGACTTCAACATGAGTAAAGACTTCAACATCACCAATGACTTCAACATCACCAAAGACTTCAACTTTAGTTTCATCAAGGATTTCAAATTGGACATCACTAAGGATTACAAGTGAGACAAGAAATATTATTCAAGACTTGAAGACTAAAGGAAACACAACCTAGAAGGAACCATCATCACCTTTGAAGCTTTGTGACCAAGATGCAAGAATATTTCCAAGGATACAATGATCTTGTTCATGAAGAAACAACTAAGAAGAATGGAATGATCTCAAGTGAAACCTATAGATGGACCACCATACTAGTGTTTAATTAGATCAATCACACCAACTTATGTGGTGTAGGAAAAATATTTTGTTACCTAAAATTATGCTTGAATCTTGTTGTTTGAGTGGATTGCATGTTTGTGATTGCTTGCACATTCTTGTCTGAAATGTTGTGTGTGAGTATAACCCTTCCTAAAGAAATATTTTGCCTATTCTAATCCCAATCCAACCCAAATAGATGACTTTTCCAATAGACCACAACTCCAACATCAAGGATGACAACAACAACCAAGAGATGCACATGAGAGAACAACTTCTAGCAACCCAAGCCTAGTTGAATCAAGTGAAAACTCATTTTTTAGCCAACAACAATAAGTTAGTCCCAACCATACAAAAGTTTTTGGGAATCCAATCCCAATTGTTGCAAGGGATGACCAATCAAATGATCAACATGAGAGACAACCTTTCCCATGGAGATTGTGACAACAATGAAATCAAGGATGATATTATAGAAGGAAATCAAGCTTGCAATATTTGTGGAGACATAGAACACACTTACCAAGAGCATGTGGACCAATTCCCTAATTGTGAAGAGAAACATCCAACTAAACAATGCCCCACATATCAAGTTACTTGTTTCCTATGTGAAGGAAATGATCATGTCCCTATCCAATGCCCCATCTATCCCATAGTTCAACAAATGAGGCAAGATGGAATGCATCAAATGTTTGGAAAACTCCATAAGGAAACAACTTCTACCAAGAAGGATGAAGGCAAAGTCAGAACCATACCTCATAAGGCCACAACCAAAGTGACCACAAAGTGTTGCTACTCTTGTGGAGAAGAAGGTCATATCTCTAGTGACTGCCCCAAGAAGAGAGAAAGATTTTGCACATTTCTGGTGAAATATGGAAAACATGAACTAGAAGAACTCCTAGATTTGGAGAGACCCAAGAAGAAGAAATGCCCCAACCCTAGTAGGAAAGACAATAGCCAAGTGCAATGTTTCAAATGCAAAGAGATGGGACACTATGCATCACATTGTCTAGAAAAGAAGAAGAACCAAGGAAACAAACAAGAGGAAATGATACCAAAGAAGAAGAATGATATTAACCAATTGATGTGTTTCAAATGCAAAGAGCTAGGCCTATGCAAACAACTGTCCAGAGAAGTTACATCAAGACCCCAAGTAAGCCAAGATGTAATCTAGTTGAAAACCTTTTTAAGGGTGGTAGTACCCTAGTTGTCTTGAAGCCAACTTGTAACCTCTAGCCTTCCCAAACCTCGGGACGAGATTTATTTTAAGAGTGGTAGCCTGTCACATCCCCAAATTTTCCAAATTTTGAAATGTGAAAAATAAATAAACAAAAGAAATAATTGTTGAAATTTAGGGTGAAAAGAAACTTTTTGTTTCTAAATGGAAACATCAAAATCCCTTCTTGAACAAACTTTGAATGAAAAGGGAATCCAACAAAATTTCAATCAAGTGAAATGCATTCATCAAAGAATGTATCTTGAAATTTAAACACTTAGAAAAGTTAAACCAAACCCTAAAACCCTAATGGAAGAAAATCATTTCCAAGATCTCTCTAAGACTATGGGTTTGATCCATATAAAAATTCAGCAACAATCATTTTAGAATGATCAAAAATGATAAACAAAAATATTATAAAACCATAGAAATTGGTTTCATTTAATTTGGAGGTATGGATAAAAACTTATGAATATAATAATATAAAATGAAATAATTTCCAAGGCTAATAAAGCTCCTATCTAAAATTCACTGCAAAATTGTGAGCAAATTAATCCTAAAGGGATTTAATAAGATAAACAAATATTAAATAAAATCATACAAATTGGAATCACCAATTTTGGATCTATAAATAAAATAATATGGATTTTATAAGATAAAGAAAGAAATAAATAAATAAAGAATATTTAAAAGCCAAATTAAATCTTGGCCAAAAGCAAATGGAATAAAGATAATCCAAATAAAATAAAAGAATAAAGATTATTTGAATAAATACTTATATGGACTTAACCATATTTGTTATGAATAAAGATAAAATCCCTAATACCAAGGAATAATTGAATCATGAGAAAATAATAAAATGGAATTTACCAAAGTGGATTAAAAATTATCTAATTAACTTAAAAAGAATAAAGGATTAATTAAAAAGAATCATATGGTTTGGAACCATAATCAAATTCATTTGAATAAAGACAAATGCCCAATTTAAATGAATATTAAATCATATTAAGATATTATAAATAATTTAAAGTGAATTATTTAAACACATTAATGAATAAATAAAATCTACTGAAAAAGTTTTGGTAAAAATTGGAATTCAAATAGAAGTTTGAAAATATATTTAAAATCTAATTTAAATAAAGAAAAGTGCCTATTTTAAATAAATAATAAACCATAAAAGAATAAATGAAATTATTCTAAAATGTAATTTAAAATACATTGTTAAATAGTGTTAAAACATACTGAATATTTGGAAAAGATTTGAAAAAGGAATCTAGATTCAAATGAGAGTTTGAATTTGAAAACAGAAAATCAAAATAGAAAAAGGAAAAAGAAATTACAGTGAAAAAAATAAGAAAAGACCAGCCCATCTGGCCCAACTAAAGCCCACCCGACACCCCACTCTCTCTGCCTCGATCTTTTCTCACCGCACAGTTTACCCTTGACCTCGCTGACCGCAGGACCCGACTATTGCCGCGTCATCATCTTCTCCATCGACCCGTTCTTCCCCCAAACCACGCTGCCGTTTCTGCCACTAATTCTCGCGTTCAATTCACCTAAATGACGCGCTAATTACACCCAGTGATCACGCATGATAAAGCGCCTGTCACCCCTCTTCCTTTACCCTCACTCGCCAGCTCCTCTCTGCCCCTAGGCTGCTCTAATTTCTTCTTGCAACCTCGCTATCCCGACGACCTTCCCCGGTCGATTCCGGCAAAGCCAGACCCTCCGCAGCCCACTAGTGCTTGCTGGTTTGCTCGCCAGCGTCTCCTGCACGTACCAGTAACCCCATCTCGCCCGCGTGTGCTTCACAGCATTGGCAACGACCTCGCCCGAGCGCCACCGTCTACTGCGTCCACTCCGGCGACCTTCCCCGGTAAACCCGGAGTGCCCCCTCCTCTCAGGATGATACTCCTACGCTCTCCTCTATTTCGCGCGTCTAATGGACCCTCTGCCTCGCTTTCCCGTGCCTTATAGCCTCGCCCCCGTCGACAACAGGACGCACCCAACGGCAGCAGGAACTCCGGCGAGCTATTCAGGTCAACATTGCGCGCCCCTTCGTCGACGATGACCACCTCGAGCATCCCCACTCCACGGCGAACACTGTGAGACCCTCCTCCCTCTCCCTCACTTCCTGTAGTTGCCGGTACACGACTGCACGAGCGCGCCGCCGCCGTCCACCATCGCAGCGCCGCCAATTCATGGTAAATTGGATTAGGGCCGTTAGATTTTGATCTTATGGATGCGATAGATTGTGTTGTCGAAAAGGTATGGATCAATCTGATCCGTGTGATGCACTTTATATCCGTGTGACCCACTTTAGATCCAGACGAATCGGTACAGACCAATAAGAATAAAATGCGTGGCATGTCTATTATTTTAAAAACAGAAACATTTCTATTACATGTTTAGATTTGAAAAATTCATAACTTTAGATCTATATGTCCAAAATTTGCAAATTTTATATCACTGGATTTAGAAAAATGTGAACTTTGCAACCATAACCTTAGTTTAGTATTTTTCTTCTGTAAAATTGGATGTTTTTGCAGAAACATTTCTAGGCCTATTTTTGTTATAAAATTTATTCTAAAAATGTTTTTAGGGTAAAATCTTTTGCACATGGTTTGTTTTGAACCTACTGACCATAAAAACCAATTTTTGGATATAAAGGTATATTTTGTAACACCACGGAATTATTCCTTGAATAAAAACATTTCTAGTAAAATAAAAATGTTACTTTAATTTAAAAAGGATTTTTAAGTGAAAACTTTTACAAATGGATTTTTTTAAACACTTTGACCATAAACACTAACATTTGTGTTTAAAAATATATTTGTCAAACACTAGAAATTATTCCTTTGATTTAAATCATTTCTAGCAAAAAAAATGATTTAAATGGCCATTTTTCACTAACTTGATTTTAAATGATTTTGCCACTTTTATAAATGACCAATAGGTATTTTAAAATGTTTATAGCCTATTAGAAACCACTTTTATTAATGAAAAAATCTTTTGTATGCTTGCATGCATTGTTTTGTTTTCATTAATTTATGTGGAGAATTGTTTGAATGCTAGTTTGAATATGTGCTTGCTTGATTGAATTGTAGTGAACTTTGAAGAGTCTGACAGTTGCAAGATCAAGGAGTGAATCTATACTCTTTACTAAAAAGGAAAGTGGTGCTTCATACATTCTGTCCTAATATTTTAACTATGCATTAGTGATATTTCTAAGTAGGACTTGCATGAAATTTTCTATGTGTTAACTATGCCATGGGAAATCCTAGTAGATGATGCCTTAGTAGAATTTTCCCTAAGTTAAGATTCCTACTACTATCATGCTTAGCCTAGATAGTAGAAAACAAGGGTGGTTTATATACATGCTATGGAAATATTCCTAAGTCTATGACTTGTGTTTTGTTTAATAAAACAACTATGTGAATGAAACACCTGGGTGGAATGGTGTGAATGGATTTATGTTGAGTGGTTACACAGCGCTAGTAAACTGGCGAAAACTTGTGTATCACACTTGTGGAAAGCCACCCAGGAACAAAGAGATTTGAGATGTCAAATGTTGAGAAGCTTCAAGTGCAGCCACTTGGCAATATGGGCTCTGCCTGGATCATATAGGTTGCAATAACTTAGCCAGATGGACAATTGGTGGTAGGGGTGATAGGTTTGTAGCGCGTCCATTTGGTCTAAAGGAAGGCTTATGAAACATCTTGCCTCGATGCATGTCGAGTCTTGTGGGGAAAGTGCACCACCTCTCGAGAGAGTAAATCTAAGTACTTAGCCGTGTCCCCGGCAATGGACAATTTGAGCATTAAGACATGGAATCTATCAAGGATCTCCTCATCCCAATTTCTAAGTTAAAAGCCTGTGGTTGAACAAGGGTTAAAGGGTCACCAATTTTATTGGTAGATGCCTTGGGTGATTTTGACAAACAAAAACCTAGTGTTTTCAAATGTTAAGGAAAAATCTATTTTGAGCAAAGCAAGCCTAAGCTCCACTTAGCCAAATGCATATAGATGATAGATACCACTACTCTACCATAGTATCGCTTGCCAATATAATTCAAATGTATTGACCCTTGTGGCTGTAACTTATTTGGTTGCAGGTTTGTTTGATGTTAGTGAAGTGTGTTGAATAGGATTACAAGTATACATCCAACATGATTCCTTGTGGCATTTTGAATATGAAGGACTCCATGCTATATAGTTATTTCTGATGTATTGTAATGAGATAGACAAATGAGCTATGTAAGATGTAATATATTATTTTATTCCTGGTTATACAGTTGTACTATGACCTTTGTTTCTTGATATTACATCTTAAACTGTGGATGCTAGCTATTGATCCAGGGACTAGCATTGTAAACACAGGGATATCTACCTTATCAGGTTGGGACCTCTACAGTTCCTTTGTAAGGTGTTGCTCCTTTTTACATGGTTATACCTCGCGGGTACACGACCTCAGCATACCTAGTCCGTCCCAAGGAAGGCCCACGGCAAATATATGCCGGCCCACGAAGATTTTCGGGTGGCCAAGGCCCATGACGCCTTCGGATCCTTGGAGAGCAAGACTAGAGTAGATAGGAAATTCAAAGGGGTGAACCCTAAAACCTATAACCGACTCGATATGTGCCTGGGACCTGCCTATCTCTATAAAAAGGCCAGGAGGACACGACGAGGAGGCTCTCGTACAATTTCTCGCACACCACCGCATACACACCTCCACGCCAGATCGCCTCTGCGCACCCCTGTAATCTTCGGTTCTGCCGTAATCAAGAGCAGACAAGCAAGAGTAGGGTTTTCCCTCAGAGGGCCTGAACCTGGGTAAACCTCGTGTCCCCGTGTTGCTTGTTTGCTAACCGTTCCGCGATCTCCAGCATCCCCATCTTCTCCAAAACCCAAGTCCATAACAATGGGCATTGACGAGATTAAACCTCGTCAATTGGCGCCGTCTGTGGGTTGAGGACGCTGATTGTGCGATCGTGACGGTCCCAACCCGAGCGATCTACAACTCCGTGGCGATGGAGAGTCATCTCCTCTTCGGCGCCTTAGACTTCACCGCCCACTCACCGGCCACCATGAAGGACTTCGAGCCTGTCGGTGACGGACTCGAGATCCTATTCGGGAGCTTCTGCTTCCAGGTGGGGCAGACCGGCACTCTCCGCCTCCCAGAGCGGGTGCCTCTACCATCGATCAGGCCCTCTTTGTGGGCTCCACACCCTATCCTACGCACCTCATCATCAATAGACGAGTTCTATGACAGCAGCAGCTGCAACTCCGATATGTGCGATCCGCCATTGGACAAAGGGACCTATGGTTCCGGATTCGAAAGCTGCGGCAGCAGCAGACCGATCTATGAGCGCTACCAGTGTGCCGCAATCATCCAGGATCAGGAACACAATCCGCCACCCAACCCACAGGGTAGAAACGGTGGAAACAGAAGAAGCCAATCCCCCCACCCAACGGGGAAAACAACAATTGGGCCATCCACCTCGACGAGGAGGGATGGGCTCAAGCACACGAGGTCGTGGCAGGCAACAAGATCCTTCCCGCTGATGCCTCACGAGATCTACTAATGGCATACCACATGCTCCTCATCGAGGAGCACAAGAAGCAGATCAAGATGCAAGAAGTGCTTGACAAGTGCAAGCAGGCAGCTTCGGAGTCCAGTGCGCGACGAGTTGTGCTCTCCGCCATGGGAATCGGCTCCAGCTCACATGGCAACAACGGGAACAAGCACTATTCTCGGATGGAGAACATGGACCCCAAAGAGCGTCGCGAGGTGACCCGAGCCCTCAACGCGTCCTTCATGGAGATGGACGTCGACGACAACGTCATCCCAAAAATGCCGCAAGCTGCGATCATGGTAGCCACCACGTACCTCGCGTCCCACCCACCTCCGGAGGGGGACCCGAAGAGGGCCATGCACAAGTCCGCGCTTACCGGGCTCGGACTCGTTGGAGCTACGCTCCACGGAGAAGCTCCTGCGGAGCCGAAAAAGAAGGCTGCGATCAGATTCAACCGCAGCCCCACACCCTCATCAGAGGACAAAGAGCATGACCTTTCTCGAAGGCATAAGAGCTCACGCCATCGCAGCCGTGACTACGACGCTCGAAACGAGCTAACGCAGCGCAAGATCGACAAAGCACGAGCCAAGCGCGTATGCTCGTATGAATCTGAGATGGATGAAGACGAAGGAGAACTATGTGGAGCTCGATGCTTCAGCAGATCTGTCCAACGGACAAGGATGCCGCAAAACTTTAAGCTCCCTTCGGACACTCCGAAATTCGAGGGCACACATGACCCCAAGGCGTGGCTCAGCGACCACTTGTCATCCGTCAAGCTGCACGGCAGAAGCATGGAAACCGCCATGCAATGCCTTCAACTGCAACTGACAGGCGCAACTCAAATCTGGCTAAGCAGCCTATCCTCAGGATCCATCCAAAGTTGGGAGGAGTTGGCTTACAGTTTCGTCCGAAACTTCAAGGGCACCAGCAAGAGGCCTGCCTCGATCGAGGAGTTGCGAGCCTGCACTGAACGAAGGGGCGAATCCATTCGCTCGTACATACTGCGCTGGTCCAACACCAAGAACTCCGCGACGCACATCTCCTAAGAAAGGGCTATCGATGCCTTCAAGGACGGCGTCAAGCGCCAGGACTTCAAAGAAGAACTTGGACGCGTCAAGCCTAAGCCACTCGACCACCTCATGGACATCGCCAACAGGTGGGCCAACGGTGAGGACTTCGTCCACCGAGCGCACTCGGAGGAAGAGGACGACTACGGCCGACGGCGAGAACGCCGTAGCAAGAGGAGATCGCGCGTCTATGACGCTCGCGATGTACCCGACATGGTCGTGGTTGGCTACGCCGACCGCCACAGCGATGGCAACCACAACAGTGGCGAATACCGCGGAGCAAATTTCCGCGATTGAGGACGCCCAGCACAGTCGTGGCAGCACCGCGGTCGCGACGACAGACCCTCAACATACAAAAAACTGTTGGGTCCATGCACCATCCACTTCTACATCGACAAGCAGAATGGTAAGAAGAAGGCAAGACACATGCTCAAGGACTGCCGCGAGTTTCAGAAGCTCAGCGAAAGCATGGCTCAGATGAGGCAGCAAGCCCCAAACCCTGGATTCAGGAACGCACACGCACCAGGCTAGATAGCGCATGGAGCTCCTCCACCGCCACCAGTAGGAGGCCCGAACCACCCAGTCGCACCCGCATAGAATAACGGTGGGCACGGGTATCCCCCGCCGAAAGGAGCGCTGATGATCCAAAAAGGGCGCCCAACGAATAGGGTGTAGAAGAAAATCACCCGTCAGATCAACTTGTCCGTGACAGCTCCACCCGCCATCCCTGAGTACCTCAGCGGATCGGAGTCCTGCATCACGTTCAGCCGTTCGGATCACCCTTGCCAGGTCCCTCGCCCAGGTCATGCTGCCCTGGTGCTTGATGAGGCGCAGATTGGAGGTTTTGAGATGAGCCGCGTCTTCATGGATGGTGGCAGCGGCATCAACCTAATGTTCGCAAGCATACTAGCAGCAATGCGGATCCCGCTGTGCAGCCTGGAATAGTCAAACACAATGTTCCATGGCATCGTCCCAGGAAAGGGCATATTCCCCCTGGGAAAGATATGGCTCGACGTCATGTTCGGCAAACCGGATAACTTCCGATGCGAGCGGCTCGAGTTCGAAGTGGTGGACTGGCCATCGCAATATCACGCCATCTTCGGGCGTCTAGCATTCGCAAGGTTCTTGGCAGCACCACACTACGCGTACCTGCTACTCAAGATGCCTAGACCCAGGGGCATCATCACGGTCCACGGGAGCGTCACCCGATCGGACCACTGCGACAGGGATTTCCACAGAATCTCCCAGTCATTCGTTATGCAAGAGGAGCTCGTAAGACTCTGCGAGGTGATGGACAATGGGGCACCCCCAGTCGCACAGAAAACGCACCTGATATGTCTTTCGACTCCACCGTCAACACAAAGAAGGTGCAAGAACACCCAACGGATTCCTCCAAGACGGCGCTGATCGCCAACGATCTCAGTCCCGCATAGGAAAGCGCGCTCGTCGAATTCCTCCATGAGCGCTGGGAAATCTTCGCCTGGTGTCCTGCGGACATGCCAGGAGTTCCTAGGGAATTCGCCGAGCACGCACTCAACGTCTTTCCAGATTCCAAGCCCGTCAAGCAGTCCATCTGGAGACTGTCCGAGCCCCGGGCCGAAGCCATAGGGATTGAAGTCAACAGACTACTCGCTGTAAACTTCATCAGGGAGATTAAGGAAAGCGAGTGGCTCTCCAATACAGTGATGGTCCCCAAAAAGGACACGGACATCCTACGGATGTGCGTGGACTTCACGTCGCTGAACAAGCACTGCCCGAAGGACCACTTCCCTCTCCCTCGGATCGATCAGATCATCGATTCGACTACAGGATGCGAGAAACTCTCCTTCCTCGACGCCTACTCAGGCTACAACCAGATTCGACTCAAAGTCGAAGATCAGGAGAAAACGGCGTTCATCACGCCGTTCGGAGTGTTCTGCTACAACACAATGCCCTTCGGGCTAAAGAACGCAGGTGCCACGTACCAGCGGTGCATGCAGGCATGCCTAAAGGACCAGATCGGTCGCAATGTCCAAGTCTATGTCCACGACATAGTCATCAAAACCAGTGAGGCGAGAACGCTCATCGACGATCTCCGTGAGACGTTCGATAATTTTGACCGCTACAGGATCAAGCTTAACCCGGAAAAGTGCGCCTTCGGTGTCCCATCGGGTCAGCTGCTTGGTTACTTCATCTCCCAGCGAGGGATCAAGGCGAACCCGAAGAAAATATGGGCCATCATGGCCATGGAGAAGCCGAAAAACCTCAAGGGCGTCTAACAGCTTGCAGGACGAATAGCGGCATTAAGCAGGTTCATCAGCTGCATGGGCGAGAAAGCACTGCCATTCTACCAGCTGCTGCGCAAGGCAGACAAATTCGAGTGGACGCCCGAGGCGGATGACGCGTTCGAAGATCTAAAGAGGCTACTCTCTACCTCGCCCGTCTTGGTCACGCCAAAGGAGCACGGGCCCCTACTGCTGTACATAGCAGCTACACACCAGGTGGTGAGCACCGTACTGGTGGTCGAGCGACCCGAAGAGGGCAAGACCCATGGGGTCCAACGCCCAATCTACAACCTCAGCGAGGTATTGACGCCAACAAAGCAGAGGTACCCTCAGTACAAAAAACTCGCCTACGGCATGTTCATGACGGCTCGTCGGTTGAGCCACTACTTCCAGGAGCACCAGGTAATGGTCGTCAACGAGGCACCCCTAAACAGCATCCTGAACAACCCAGAGGCCACAGGACGTGTGGCCCTGTGGGGCATCGAGCTGTCACCTCTCAACATCATCTATGAGATACGCCACGCGATCAAGTCTCAAGTCCTCCCGGACTTCCTTGTACACTGGATGGAGCTGCAGCTGCCAGACACTCCATACATGACGCAGTCATGGACGATGAACTTCGACGGCTCCAAGCGTGAAGCCGGAGCGGGAGCCGGAGTTATACTGACCTCCCCGAAGGGCGATAAGATGAAGTACGTCCTCCGGATGAAGTTTCGAGCCTCCAACAACGAAGCAGAATACGAGGCCCTCATCCACGGCATGAGGATGGCAAAGATCTGCGGCACAACGCGCCTAGTCATCTACGGTGACTCCAACCTCGTCGTCCAATAGACGATGAACGAGTGCGACATGCACGCCTCCAACATGATCGCGTACCGCGCACTCTACAACGCACTCGAAGGAGATTTCGACGGCTGCGAGGTTCGGCACGTTGGAAGAGAAAGCAACGAGGAGGCCGATAGACTCGCCAACATCGGCTCCACCTGTGCACGAGTGCCGCCAGGTGTGTTCCTCGAACAGATCTGCGTGCCATCCATCAAGCGAAAATTCCCCAAGGGATCACCCGAAGAAGCAGAACACTCGGGGGCCGCGCTACCCGACGGTCAGGAAGGACCCGAAAAGCTGGACAGAGAGGTCGCCGTGGTCAACCTGATGCAGGTCATGGCAGTCGAAGAAACTTGGACACGACCATACCTCCGGTACTTGATAGACGGAGAACTGCCTGATAGCCCGATGGATGCCTCGCGCACATCTCCTCGGTCCAAATCCTTCACCATCATCAATGGCGGGCTTTACAAGCGCAACATTTCGGGTGTACTACAAAGGTGCGTCACCATCGGCGACGGAAAAACCATCCTCCAAGACATCCACGAGGGCAACTGCGACCATCATGCGGGCAGCCGCTCCCTTGTCGCCAAAGCTCTACGAGCTGGATTCTTCTGGCCAACGGCCATGAACGACGCCAAGGACATCGTCCGAAGATGCAAAGGGTGCCAAATGTTCGCCGACAAGCCACACGCACCTGGGTCAGAGCTTAGGCCCATACCTTTGGCCTGGACTTTCTCCCAATGGGGCCTCGACATGATCGGCAAGCTGCCAAGGTCCTCGAAAGGGGAACACGTCTACCTCCTGGTTGTAGTTGACAAATTCACCAAGTGGATTGAGGCCATGCCGGTCACTAATCAAAAGGGCAAAACTGCCGTCAAGTTCTTTGAATCCATTGTCTACAGGTTTGGCGTGCCACATAGCATCATCACCGACAACGGATCGAACTTCATCTCCAAAGAAGATCGAACTTCATCTCCAAAGAATTCCAGGACTTCTGCGAAGCCCTCGGAATCAATATCACGTACGCCTCCGTAGCGCACCCGCAAAAGAACGGGTAGGTGGAGAAGGCCAACGGCATAATCGGCGCTAGCATCAAGAAGCGCCTCATGAGCCCACTCGAGCGACTCGCCGGAGCCTGGACGAAAGAGCTACCCTCCGTCCTATGGAGCCTGCGTACAACGCCAAATAGCTCAACTGGCTACACGCCGTTCTTCATGGTGCATGGAGCCGAAGCCGTGCTACCAGCCGAAGTACGCCACCAGGCCCCACGGGTCGTTGCTTATAGCGAAGCCGAATCCACGGCTGCACTCGAAGACGCCGTCGACACACTCGACGAAGCGCGAGACATAGCAGCAGCTCGATCAGCGATGTACCAACAGAGTCTCCGCAACTACCATAGCCGACGGCTGCGCCCAAGGTCCTTCGTCGAACGATACCTAGTCTTGCGACTCAAGCAAGAGCGACCGAAGAAATTCGAGTCACCATGGGAAGTACCCTACATCGTCGCCGAAGTCATCCCAGGTGGCGCCTATCGCCTCAAGCACGTGGAGTCTGGAGTCGCATACTCTAACCCATGGAACGTCGCACAGCTGCGATGGTTCTACCCCTAGCTACCTCCCTCTTTTACTTTCAATAAGGCTATTCAGCCAAGGCTACTCAACCGAACAATGTACCTCCTCCATTACGATATGAATAAAGCTAAGTGCCTCGCCCCAAAATTTTGTTTACTATTCGCACTTTACTCCATGCTACAAACGCACTCGGGGGCTGCCCCCACCTCACGACTTTGTCGACTGAGGATAACACATGTACACCTGAGTAGCTGACCACGTCAGGCTAACGAAAAGGACACGTATACGAACAAAGCACTACGTGCTAAAACAACAACCCAACCTTTATAGCAAAGGGCAAAACACGCCCAGTCAAATGTATACAAATTTTACATCTATCTTTTTACAGGTACTACCTATTCTGAAGAATAAACTGAGCATGCTGCTCAAACAGATCTACGATCTGTTCGGCATACTGCCTTACAGCCGCATAATGAGGACGCATATCCCACTCGCCACCATCTGGCCGAAGGGGCGGCCCAGCCGCCACAATAGATAGATCTAAATCAGGACGATGTAACCACACAAGGGAGAGCACGGCCTTCACCCCTGCGACGAGCTGATGCCGTACCAATTCCCTAACATGATGCACATTCCGAAACTTCGACAACAGACTAGAGAGAGTCGACGGCGCATCATCCAGCGGAAACATTACATGCAGAACCGACACGAGCGAAGACTTCACCTGACGAAGCACCCGCGATACCTGATGAACGCGATCCTGCACCGTCGCAAGGACCATGGCACGATCACGGTCCATCCAGAAGAACCCGCCGGCCTCCATGTCCTGCTGAGTCAAGTAGTTGATCCGAACAGCAACACGCTCCTTCTCCTCCCTTGGAGCAATGTTAGCACCTGCAACACTTGTAAAAGAGTAATATGAAAGGCCAGAAGGCGCATCCGAAGTAATGAGCAACAGCTCGAAAAACTCACACTGAAGCTATTCGGACAAGAGAAGCAACTCCGCCATCAAGTACCCCTCTCTGGCAGCGCCTTGATCCGCCTTGGATTTTCAAACGTCAGCGTGGCCACGCATCCCAAGCAACTCTTTCTTGAGGCTACATATATGGTCTCGAAGAAACGCAAGCTGCGACGCATCATCCAGGGATGGCCATAGCTGCACTGAAGACGAAGTGTCAACGGGATCATCACCCGAAGGACCCTAGATTAATAGAAAGACAAAGACATGAACAAGCAGTTGAAGGAGCACGAAACTCAGCAAATTCATTAAGTGCAGCAAAAGCCACTACGTGGCACAAGAATTTTTCATCAAAATATTTACAACAAAAGAAGCTACAACTATCCTATAACTATAGCGCCTACAAAGCTGCACCCTGAGTAGCCTCGGAGCCGTATTGCCTTGCCTTGGCTTCCCCCAGCTGCCTTAGCGCGTACTCGGCCAGCAGATCAATCAGCTTCGGCCCGTAACGCTTACAGCGAGAAGCATAGGTGGCGAAGGCTACCTCGGATCCATCAGCAGTCGTCGGCATCCGGGAAGTGACCTGGGGAAGCTCCAGCTCCGCTCCAACCGCCAAGGCCATTGCCAGCCCGACGGATGCGCCGATGCCCTTCTGCTTGCGCTTGTACGCCGCAGGTGCTTTGGCTGACAGCGCCTCCGCCAGGGCATCAACATCTTCCAGGGCCACGCCCTTGGGGATAAGCTCCTTGTAGAAGCGTCCAAGGACCTCCCTGTCCTTGGCAAGCGAGTTGACAACGGTACTGCAGCGGTCTTCGACGGCCGCAGTAGCATCATCCAGAGCGCTCCCGTGGTCCAGAGCATGGCGATCAAACTCGATGACCGCGGCATCTAAAACAATAAAGGAGGCAGAATGAATAAAAGCACTGCAAAAGAAAGACAAGGACTTCAAAAAGAGGAAAGCAGAGATACTCACCTGAAACAGCCTTGGCAACCGCCATAAGCTTGTCGGCCACCTCTCTCTCGCGTGAAGCCGTGGCAGTGGCGACCTGCTCTTCGCGGTCCGTAGCCTCCTGCTGCAGGCGCACCTTCCCCTCGACCGCGTTGGCCAACTCCAGCTCGAGGCCTTTTTCTCCGCTTGACCAAGGCTCTTTTTGAGAGCATCAATCTCACGAAGAGAGGCGTTGTGATCCTCTGCAGCAAGCAATACAAATGTCGGATCGAAGGACAAAAATGCAAGAAGAAACAAAAGACCAAGGCATAAAAATACCTTGAAGTTGTTTGAGGCTGGCCTCTAACGCCAGGTGTTGATGCACCAGTTGGTTGGCACATTGCACAAACGGCTGCAAAAAAGAACTACCAGTCAAAAGAATGGCTCGGGAGCTACACCCAAAAGAACGAGCAGAAGCATGTCACACATACGAAAAATGCTCGGGGGCTCCCCCTGAGACTCGAAGAAAAAACAACGAACAACAAAATACCCTACAGATGCTCGGCGGCTCCCCCCGAGGTGGGAAGAAAAGAAAAAATCAACAGATCATTCGAAAAAGGCTCGGGGGCTTCCCCCGTGGTAGAAAGCATAAATACTTACATGATTTGACGGCGACTCCGAAGGTCCGCTCGCAGCCTTCTGAGGCGCAACCACCCGAATATCCTTCGGAGAAGGGTTTGGAGCAGCGCCTTCAGAGGTGGCCACCGTCTGAGGAGGAGGAAGCACGACCTTTGACTCCCCCATCATCTCCCGAGCACCATCACTGGAGGAGTCGTTGGAGGAGTGGCTACACAAAGACAAATTAGCTAAGCGCAAGGTAAATAGACAAAAAAAGCAACGCAGGGCTAAGGAAACTTACGAGTCAAGCTCACTTAAGTCAAAGACGGGAGGGGTCTTCCGGACCTTCTTCTCCTCTTTCTTCTCTTCCTTCTTTTCTTCCTTCTTCCGCTTCGCCGGCGGGTGCGGTGCCACAGCCCACACGGGAACGGCAGGAATTGGAGAGGAAGAGCCCCATGCACATCACTATGACGTTCAAGGCACATCGGGTTCCTGGGGGTCGGTGGAGTTGAAGCATCCGACAACTCGCTAGAGCTCCTCGTGCGCTTGCGAGTGTGATCCTCGCTCGACTCATTGGCTTCTTCAGCCGGAGACCGCGCCGATGGCAGCTCGGACATGGAGTCCACCACCTCATTATCCGGAGCATCCGGGAATACTTCGGGCAATGGAGGCGACATGCCCGGCACCTTGAACTCCTACACAAAAGAAGCAAAAATGTTACAGGAAAATAAATACAAGTAAAACGCAAACGAAAATAGCGCCACGCGCACGTCACAGATCTACACATGAGGAACCGAACGAGAAGCGGAGAACGGAGAAGTCAGCGACTTCCCCGGGATATCCTCTCCAGCCTTGAACTTCAGCAGCGGGCGAAGGACCCCGTCGAGATCTCCCTTGGAGAATTCTTCAGCCGAAACCCTAGTCGGGTCAGGATGACTAGCATAAAGGAACATCGGGTGCGCCCTAGCCTGGAGCTGGTGCACCCGACGTTTGAGAAAAGTGCAGATGACATCCACACCGTTCACCTCCTTATCCGGAATCAACTGGAGATCCTCCACTCGACGACAGAGAGTCTCTATCTCCGCTACCTCACCATCCAAGATCTGGTTCTTCTAGGACCTCTTCGGCTCGATCTTTAGGGAGGGGTCGAAAGGAGCAAGACCAAAAGCTTGCCCAGCCACCGTGGAGTCGCGGATGTAAAACCATCGCCTCCGCCAGTACTGGACAGATTCAGACATGGAAAAAGAGAAGAAAAGAAGATTGGATCAAAGGGAGATGATGCAACCCCCAATGGGATAAACACCATCAGAATCAGATTGCCTCTTCACGGAATAGAGTTTCTGGAAGAGGCCAACGTGCGGCTCGATAACGAGCCAGCACTCGAAAAAAGTGATGAAACAAGCGACGCGAAGAAGAGAGTTGGGGGATAGGTGACGCAGCTGGATGCCGTAAAGAAAAAGCAGGCCACGAAGGAAGTTGTGGACTGGGAAGGAAAAGCCCCGAAGAACAAAAGCGAGGAACATAACCCGAAACCCAGAGGGGGGACGGGGAATTACCTCATTTCCAGGAGGTTTGACGGCCTCCCTATCCTGCGGGATTAAGCTCCGCTCACGAAGCTTGCGGAGATCACTCTCCCACATCCCCGATCGCCGCCAGCCACCGTCGATGACACGGGCAGCGGTAGAACTTTTCTTGCCACCACCAGCGCTGGTGCCAACCGCAGAAGAAGACTTCTTAGTTTTCCCCATTGCGGTGCGGCAGCGCTGGCGACGAGAACGTAGAATCAAAGAAGGAAATGTCCGAGGATATTCCAGCGCGTAGCAAGAAATCTCAGAGAAGATTGGAGCAGTGAAACAAGAATGGCTGCGGTGAAAACAGACTAATTTTTTCCCCAATGATTATAAGGACAAAGACGATGCACCACAACCGTCTATCGAGAAGACCTAACGCCAATGGCAAGATCTGACCATACACGTGTCAGCATAGCAGCGAACCGTCGCTCACACGCCATCCACTACGCGCGGAAATCGAGGCGATGCCGTAATTATCTCCACACCGCGCGTGACCGGTCAATTCAAGGTCAGAAGGTGGAACCCATGTTCGTCCAGTCACGTCATCTCTAGCGCAGCAGACGCTTGAGGTCACCAATTGTCAGCACTAACGTAATCAAGTGCTATACTAGCAAAAGCCACAATTCTTCGGCTACACAGCTAAGAGTACTCACTCGAATCTACGATTCGCCTAACTACTCGGGGGCTACTTCTATCAGGAGCGTTGGCCGCTCACCCAAAAATGAACAAAAAACTATAGCACAAAACTATTTTTCTTCGAGTCCTACGTCGAGTCTGCGACTCCACTACGGACTCGGGGGATACTCCCATAGGGAGCATGGATCCAAGCATCCGAAAAATGTGTGTCCTACGGACCTGAAGCTGAACAACGGTTGAATTAAAGTCTCTGCTCGAGTCCACGACTCGAACAGACGCTCGGGGGCTACTCCCATAGGGAGCGCTGGTCGCGCACCCTATGAATTCTTCGACTGCTGTAAGATCCCTCCTTCAGGGGTTTAGGTTGTGCACTTTCCCCACCAGACTTGATTTTCACCAAGACAGGACCTTTCAGAAGCCTTCCCTTAGACCAAATGGACGCGTTCCAACCTATCATCCCACTACCACCAACTGTCCAAATGGCTAAGTTCTAGCAACCTATGTGATCCAGGCAGAGCCCATATTTCCAAGTGGCTGCACTAGAAGCTTCTTAACATTTGGCCTCTAAAATCTCTTTGTTCCTGGGTGGCTTTCCACAAGTGAGATACACAAGGTAAACCATAGAAATGGGCCTTGTGTAACCACTCAACATAAACCATTCCTTCCATTCCACCCAGGTGATTCATTCACTTAGTTGTTTTATTAGGCAAAACACAAGTCCAAAGACTTAGAAATATTTTTATCATAACATGTATATTTCACCACCCTTGGTTGCTACTAGCTAGGCTAAGCATGGCATATATAAGCATCTTTACTTAGAAATTTCCTAGCAATTCTACAACTACTAGGATTTCCCAACATGGCATATAAGCAAAATATAACATGCAAGACTAGCAAAAATATTTCTAGTGCTTAGTAGAAAACATAGGGATAAAAATATCATGAATCACCACTTGCCTTGGTAGTTTGGAGAGTACTACACTCCTCACAATCACAATCACTATTGGCACCAAAATATACACATAAAATCATAGCAACAAAATCACATACAAAATAAATACAAGCAAAAATATATAGATGCATGCAATATGTTATGAGATGATTTTCTAAACTCAACAAGACAAGTGTACAGTACAGGTTCATAAACAAGTTCAAAACTTGCCAAACAACATTTATTTAAACCCTAAAACAATTCTCAAATAATTTATATACACAAAATAGGCCTACACATGTTTCTGTAAATAAAACCATTTTAATAGAAACAAAACATTAAACACATTGCATATTTGGAAAGGGATTGTTCTCCTGATTCCATTGATATAAAATTTGTCAAATTTGAACGTGGGAATCAAAAGTTATAGCAAAAAAAAATCAAACTACTAATAGATTCAAATTCTGATTTTAAATCTAATTCCTGGCCACGCGTCATGTTCTGATTGGTGCCTACCGGTTCGCTCAGGATCATGCACACAGGCCGTTAGATCTAACTTAATCTGCACGGCCCAGATCTACTCATACCGTTTCGTTAAGTGATCTGTTTATACGCGCTGGATCTAGATCCTACTGTCCTCGATCAAGCGACCACAGATGGGCGGCGCTGGCGGTGGCAACTGGCAGTGGCGAGCTCTGTCTACGGCGGCACGGCGCTACAGGGGGTTCTGGGGTCGTCGGAGATGCTTACCGGGCTCATAGCGATGCACTAATGCTCAACGTGGCGACGGCTTGGCAAGGGGCGCACGGACACGGCTGCACGGGCTCGTCGGAGTTGCTGACAGCGTCGGGCTCGGGTGGATGGCGACGTTGGCGACGCTCCTGGTCACCCTAGCACGAATCAAAGGCATCAGGGGGTGCACAAGACTACGGCGAACACGTTCATGTGAATCAGAGGCGAAGGGGAACACAGGACTCACCGAATTTAATCGCCGGAGTTGAGGACGCCGTCGGGACCTTGCTGTTCTTGACGAAGACGACGACCTGGGGCAGTATAGGAGGAACCAACGGTGTCAGAAGGTGCGCAAAGAAATTGCGAAGCTGTCTGCACAAACTAGAGAAGAAGGGGCGCACGGGGCTCACCGGGATTGGTCGCCGGAGTGAGCTCTGTCTGCGGCGGTGCAAGGGCGATTGCGGGCAGCCTGGGGCGCTCTATGCTCGAAGTCTGGGGGAAAATGGAGAGGGGGCAGTGGGGGTTTAAGTAGCATGGTCGCGAGCAAGATTTACTCCGGCATTCAACGTGAATTGACGCTGCGAATCAATACAGGGAACGGCCGGCATGATTTGGGGATTGAGCTGTTTGCGGGGTGGAGAGGACGACGTCGTGTGGGCCACAACTATCAGCGAGAGAAACAGAGAGGGAGTGGGTCCAGTCTGTCAGCGACCTAGCGGGTGCGGGTGTAAGTGAAGAAAACTTTTCGCGCGGGGGGGGGGGGGGGGTGCTGGGCTAGTTGGGCCAGATAGGTTGTTTGGCTTATTTTTTCTCTTTTATCCTTTTTCTTTTTCTGTTTGATTTTTCCAAAATGATTTTCAACTCCAAATCAAATGAGTTTGAATTCAAATCTTCTCTAGGTTTTTATACTACAAACCTTGCACTCAAATGTGTGTCAAACACTAGTGTTTACTCAAAACACTTTGATCAATTGAAAATAAAAATAAAACCAAGCCTTTATGTGATATATACTATAGGCATAATATTGGTTTTATTTACTCATTTTGTTTTGAAAACTTTGCTCAAGCTTTGGAAAGTGCCTAAGTTTGAATTCAAACCTTACTGAACAAAACAAAGTACCCTTCTCATTAAAAATAGCACTAAGGCTAGAGAAAACTTACATGAAATAATAAGCATATATGCTTCTGTTTTGAAATGATTTGTTTGAAATGAAATTTATATGATCATGGATGCATGGATGATATGCATGAGTTTGAAACATGATTTTAGGGATGTTACAAATCTAACCCCCTTAAGGTGAATCTCGCCCTCGAGATTCGGATTGGCTAGCAAATAGGTGAGGGTGGTCTTTCCGAAGATCATCTTCTCTTTCCCATGTTGCTTCTTCTTCTGAATGATGGTTCCATTGAACTTTGTAGAATTTGATAGTCTTAGTCCAAGTAACTCTTTCTGCAGTCTCAAGAATCTTGATAGGTTTCTCTTCATAAGTGAGGTCACTTTCCAATTGAACCTCTTCCAAAGGTATAGTATCCTTCAAAGAAGTCTCTTCCATTTCTGGATGACATTTCTTAAGCTGACTCACATGAAACACATTATGAACAGCTGACAAAGATTCTGCCAATTCTATTTCATAAGCAACTTCTCCTTTACGACTCAGAATCTTGAATGGTCCAACATATCTTGGGGCCAACTTTCCTTTGACTCCGAACCTCTTCACTCCACGAAGTGGTGACACTCTAAGATAAGCTCTATCACCAACTTCGTAGGTGACTTCTCTACGCTTAGGATCTGCGTAGCTTTTCTGTCGGGACTATGCTATCTTTAATCTGTCCTTAACCAGCTTCACTTTCTCTTCAGCTTCTTTGATAAGTTCTGGCCCGAACAAACTTCTTTCCCCCACAACATTCCATAACAATGGGGTGGTACATTTTCTCCCGTAGAGAAACTCAAATGGTGCCATCTCAATGCTGGCTTGATAGCTGTTGTTATAAGAAAATTCTGCGTAAGACAGACTTTCATCCCAACTGGCTCCATAGTCTAGGGCACATGCCCTCAACATGTCTTCAAGAATCTGATTAGTCCTTTCTATCTGTCCATCCGTTTTAGGATGAAAAGCAGTGCTGAATTCCAACCTCGTTCCCAATGACTCATGCAACTGTCTCCAAAAATGAGAAGTGAACTAGGTTCCTCTATCAGACACAATACTCTTGGGTACTCCGTGTAGACATACAATTCTACTCATATAAATCTTGGCCAACTTAGAACTTGTATAGGTTGTCTTCAGGGGTATGAAATGAGCCACTTTAGTTAGGCGATCCACTACTACCCAAATAGAATCATATCCTGACCTGGTCCTCGACAATCCGGTAATGAAATCCATACCAATCTTGTCCCACTTCCAATCAGGAATAGGTAGTGGTTGAAGCAACCTTGCTGGTTTCTGATGTTCTTCTTTCACTCTACTACACACATCACACAAAGCAATATGTTCGGCGATGTCCTTCTTGAGGTTATTCCACCAAAATCTTTCCTTCATATCCATGTACATTTTGGTGTTACCCGGATGAATGGAATACGGTGAGTTGTGTGCTTCTTGCAAAATCAGTTTCCGAAGCACCGGATCTTGTGGAACACAGATACGTTTTCTATGCCATAAAGTACCCTGTTCGTCTTCATGGAATCCTTTGGCTTTTCCTTTGCCAATCTTTTCCTTAATTTCTTCAATTTCCTTCTCAGTCTTCTGGGCTTCTTTGATCTTGTCCAACAAAGTGGGTTGAACATTCAAAGACATGAGATGTCCTTTAGGCACAATCTCCAATTTGAGATCTCTAAATTGGGCACACAGATCATCTGGCAATTCTCCCTTAGTAAGACCATTCACAAAAACCTTAGAGCTTAGAGCATCCGCTACAACATTTGCTTTACCGGGATGGTATTGCAAACTCAAGTCATAGTCTTTGATGAGTTCTAGCCATCTTCTTTGTCTCATGTTAATTTCTTTCTGGGTGAAGATATACTTCAAACTCTTGTGATCTGTGAACACTTCACAACGCTTTCCCAAAAGATAATGTCTCCATGTTTTGAGTGCATGGACAACAGAGGCTAACTCTAAATCATGAGTAGGATAGTTCACTTCATGAGTTTTGAGTTGTCTCGAGGCATAAGCCACAACTTTCCCGTCTTGCATAAGTACTGCACCCAAACCATGATGAGATGCATCACAATATACTTGGAAATCTTTTTCCAAATCTGGCAAACACAAGACTGGTGCTGTCACAAGTCTCTTCTTCAATTTCTGAAAGCTGAGTTCACATCCTTTAGACCAAGCAAATTTCTTGTCTTTCTTTAGCAATTCTGTCATAGGCTTAGCTACCTTGGAGAAATTCTTGATGAACCTTCTGTAGTAACCTGCTAAACCAAGGAAACTACGAACTTCTTTCACTGACTTTTGAGATTCCCATTCAGTTACAGCTGAAACTTTAGCAGGATCAACTGCTACACCATCTCCTGACACTTCATTTAGCCAAAATTCACACTTGCTGAATTTGGCATACAGTTTATGCTCTCTAAGCTTCTCAAGTATCAAACGCAAATGTCCTTCATGCTCTTCTTTGCTCTTGGAGTAGATTAAAATGTCATCGATGAAAACGACAACAAACTTATCAAGAAATTCCATGAACACCTTGTTCATCATATTCATGAAGTATGCTGGTGCATTGGTCAAACCAAATGGCATCACGGTATACTCATACAATCCATACCTTGTGGTGAAAGCTATTTTAGGTATGTCTTCTTCCCTTATCTTGAGTTGGAAATAACCCGACCGAAGATCAATATTTGAGAACACACACGCTCCTTCTAGCTGATCAAACAAGTCATTGATTCTAGGCAAAGGATATTTGTTATTGATAGTCACCTCATTGAGTGAACGGTAATCTATGCATAACCTTTGACTTCTATCTTTCTTCTCCACAAACAAAACTGGGGCTCCCCAAGATGAAGAACTTGGTTGAATAAATCCTTTCTGCAACTGTTCTCCAAGTTGTTTTTTGAGTTCTTTCAGTTCATCAACTGACATCTTATATGGTCTCTTTGCTATTGGTCCAGATCCTGGTAGCAAATCAATAAGAAACTCCACATCTCTATCTGGTGGCATTCCCGGTAATTCTTCCGGAAACACATCCGGATATTCACTCACAATTGGCACACTGTCTATGCTAACCCCCTTAAGAGAATTTAGCATACTCCTTTTTGCTTCAAAGTTGGTCTTGAATATGATCCTTCTATTTTCTGGAGTTGTGAGTGAGACAGTATGGTTGGCACAATCTATCACTCCCTTGTGCTTAGTCATCCAGTCCATTCCCAAAATGACATCCAATCCTTGGGAGTTTAGGATTATCAAGTTAACGGGAAACTTATACTTCCCAAACTCTATGACTAGATCATGACACCCTGAATTCACTATCATTTCTCTGCCAGGAGAACTTACTTTTATAGGACACCCAATAGTTTCTACCGGTAGTTCATTTCTTTCAACAAATGCTCTTGATATGAATGAATGAGATGCACCAGTATCAAAGAGAGCAAATGCTGGAACAGAATTGAGTTTGAACTTACCAACAACAGCATCAGGCTCCTCATAGATTTCCTCCACATTGATGTGGTTCACTTGTCCCTTTTGAAAAGGGTTGGGCTTGTTGGGTCCTTTAACTTTCTTTTCTGGGCATTCATTGACATAATTCCCCATCTTTTTGCACTTGATACACTCAACCTGACTAATGTCCTTCTTGACAGGCTGGCTTCCACTGCCACTTCCACTACCACTGTGGTGTCTCTTATATCCACCCTTGTGGTTCTTGTACTTGTCATTGTCATGACTACGGTGATGCTTGTTGGCATGATGACGGTTGTGGTTGTGGTGCTTGTTGAATTTCCCATGCTTGTGGGATCCTGAGATTCCATTATCATCATAATGGGAACGTTTGTGAGACGATCCCGAGCTGTGCTTGTCCGAGTGCTTTCTCTTCCTGCTTTCAACTTGCTTCATTTTGTTCTCCAAAATAGCAGCATTATCACAAAGAGACTGGTATGTGGGAACATATGCCATAGCTAACTGTAGGTTCAGTTCATCATTCAACCCTTCAAAACTTTTCCTTCCTCTTAGCATCAGTGTCCACTTCATCCGGTGCATAACGCGCCAGATTGTTGAACTCCTCAATATAGCCACGCTACGGTGGCGCTGCTTCAGATTATGGAACTCTTTCTTCTTCAAACTCATCACTCCGGATGAGATGTGAGCAGTACGAAAACCATCTTCAAAGATAGCCCATGTCACATCATCAATGGGAGTGGTGATCTGGAAGTTATCCCACCAAGTGGCGGCTGGTCCTTCCAACAAATGTGCTGCAAATCTGACTTTTTCTGCATCAGTACAGCCCACAGTTACCAAGTCCTTGTTCACAGAGCGTAGCCAATCATTGGCCACGATAGGATCAGTTGTTCCTGAGAACTTTGCTGGCCTCAATCTCAAGAACCTAGTAAGCATGTCAAAACCCGGTGGGTTGTTGTTGTTATTGTTATTGTTGTTGTTGTTGTTATTGTTGTTGTTCTAGTTCTAGATGAACGTAGTCATCATTTTCATCAACTGAGTCTGAGCTGTCATCATTTGCTGCATCTCAGGGGTGATGTGGTTGTTATTGGGGTTGGGATTGGCACGACGGGGAGGCATCTGTGGTTTGGTCAATAGAGATAAGAATGAGATACCCATAGATGCTTTCATGCACAATACATCACATAAACAATCACCAAACATGCATCACAATAATAAAGGTTCAACAACAAGACAACAAGTTTCCAAAGTAAACACACCAATAGCAAGCCATCCACATGTTGGATGGTCATTGCGACTCAAATAAAGCATGGTAAATAAATGATAAATGAGTAGTCAACACTACTCCTCGGCATCAACCTCCTCCTCAACAAAGGTAAGACCTGCATTCTCCATAGCGGTCTTGTATTCCTCGACATTGGTGGTTAAGGTCTCTACTTTGGCTTTGAGAGCCCTCTTCTAAGAACGAAGCCTCTCAATCACAGTCTGCTGATGCTCGAGCTCGAAATCCTTGGCCTCTAGTTCTGCAGTCATGTCTCGAATCCTCTTGTTCCTATCTTGGACTCGCTTCCTCTTGAACTTTCTGTCCTGGCTCTCGAACTTTGCCTCCATCTCCTTAACTATCTCATCTTGCTCCGCGAAGAGCTTGTCCTTCTCACGAAGCTGCACCTGGAGTTCGTCATTGCTGAGCATGAAGTTGGTCCTATCAGTGTCCACGTGCCTAAGGAGAACCTCTAAGTCCTGGAGGTACAGACGAATCAGCTCTACTGTCTCCCTCGAAGTGTCCTCGAAGTCGATGGCCTCTCCATCCTCATCACGTCTACCGAAGACGTGGAAGTGAGTACCTCTAACCTGTCGAGAGTGTCTCCCTAGTAGACGTCCAATCATATCCTGCATGACTACCTCAAGGCCTCTCTCCTTGTCATCATGCATGAGCTTGAAGACGATAGCCTCCGTGGTAGGCTCAGTTTGGCGTCCGGGCTGATTGACCTTGAAACCCCAAAGGTCCTTCCTTTCAAACTTGGTGAGGGGAAGCACCATGATGGTAGGAAGAGGGAGATTGAGCAAACTAGTAAGCTCATTAATACGAGGGCCAAAGCGAGTTCCCTGGAACTCCTCAACAGTGCTGATGGTAACATTAGGCATCTAGTTATAACATAGAAAAAGTTAGAATCAACACATTTTAAGATAAAACACAAGGCAAAGCATCACATGCATATCAAAACAGACAAGTCATGGCATACATGGATCCATTACAACAAACAAAGTTCAACTTATTTTAAACAACATTTGGAAAATAAGGTGATAAGTGGTGGTCCAACTAACGAAGTACGCTTACAATCCTATCTCACTAGATATGTTGGCCAACACAATATTTCTAGAAGCAATCAGTCTATCTTGAGCACATGACTCCATTACTAAGTCTATAATGTCTCCTCTTAAGGTTTGGTTGGTAGCCTCCAACTCTTGCTTATGTTTCTTCTCTTCCTTTAGGTCATTTTGGATGTTGAGCATTCTGCACTTGACTCTATCAGCAAGTTCTTTGATGGTCTTCCAAGCTGCATCCCTTGCTGAATCAAATAATGTAGTGTGCACCACTGAATTGGTGAACATGCAGAATCCTGATTCCTTGTGGTTGTCTTCCTTGTTTTTATACAAGTGAAGTTGCACCCACCAGTACTCAACTCCTTCATCCATCACAGGAAAACCTTTGTACACAGCTACACCATGTATTTCCATTGCAACCATGAGGTCCTTGAGAGCCTTGGGAAATTCTGTCTCACACTCCAAAGTCATTGTCATGAGTGGTCCTTTCCTTACGGCTTCGTTGATGGAGTTCATCTACAAATAGAGATGAGAAAGAAGATTAGAAAAGTTTTACGATAAGAATAGACAAGTGCAGAAGTTGTTGAAATTTTTTCCTTAGTGGTTTCCAATCCTAGGGTCATATTCCTACAGGCAACACAGTGCTCTGATACCATCTGTAAGATCCCTCCTTTATAAAGGAAAAGGATCCCTGTGATTGCAATGCTAGTCCCTGGATCAATGCTAGCATCCATAGTTTAAGATGAAGTACACAGAAACAAAGGTCATTATTACAGTCATTCAAGAGACAACATAGTCTTTACAACTCCATGGCCACAGTCCTAATACAAGAGTTTAAATAAGTAAATAGATAAAAGTCTTCATCTTCATGTGCCACAGGCAAACATGTTGAGTGTAGACTCATGACTCCTAATCCTCATCAGAATAACCTACAACATCACAAGTTACAGCCACAGTGGGTCAATACATTGGAATAGTATTGGCAAGTGATACCTTAGTATAATTTTTGGTGGACTAGATACTATATGCAATTTGGCTAAGTGTAGCTTAGGCTTGCTTTACTTAAAATAGATTTTTCCTATTAGTTGAAATCACTAAGTTTTTCTTTGTCAAAACTTTTCCCAAGGAACCACCAATAGACATTGAGGTCCTTCACCCTTGTTCAACCACAAGTCTTTACTTAGAAATTGGGATGAGGAGATTCTTGATAGCTTCCATGTCTTGATGCTCAAGTAGTCCCATACCAGGGACATGGCTAAGTACTTAGATTCTTCCATCTGCAGAGGTTGTGCACTTTCCCCACCAGACTTGATTTTCACCAAGACAGGACCTTTCAGAAGCCTTCCCTTAGACCAAATGGACGCGTTCCAACCTATCATACCACTACCACCAACTGTCTAAATGGCTAAGTTCTAGCAACCTATGTGATCCAGGCAGAGCCCATATTGCCAAGTGGCTGCACTAGAAGCTTCTTAACATTTGGCCTCTAAAATATCTTTGTTCCTGGGTGGCTTTCCACAAGTGAGATACACAAGGTAAACCATAGAAATGGGCCTTGTTTAACCACTCAACATAAACCATTCCTTCCATTCCACCCAGGTGATTCATTCACTTAGTTGTTTTATTAGGCAAAACACAAGTCCAAAGACTTAGAAATATTTTTATCATAGCATGTATATTTCACCACCCTTGGTTGCTACTAGCTAGGCTAAGCATGGCATAGATAAGAATCTTAACTTAGAAATTTCCTAGCAATTCTACAACTACTAGGATTTCCCAACATGGCATATAAGCAAAATATAACATGCAAGACTAGCAAAAATATTTCTAATGCTTAGTAGAAAACATAGGGATAAAAATATCATGAAGCACCACTTGCCTTGGTAGTTTGGAGAGTAGCTACACTCCTCACAATCACAATCACTATTGGCACCAAAATCTACACATAAAATCATAGCAACAAAATCACATACAAAATAAATACAAGCAAAAATATATGGATGCATGCAATATGTTATGAGATGATTTTCTAAACTCAACAAGACAAGTGTACAGTACTGGTTCATAAACAAGTTCAAAACTTGCCAAACAACATTTATTTAAACTCTAAAACAATTCTCAAATAATTTATATACACAAAATAGGCCTACACATGTTTCTGTAAATAAAACCATTTTAACAGGAAAAAAACATTAAACACATTGCATATTTGGAAAGTGCTTGTTCTCCTGATTCCATTGATATAAAATTTGTCAAATTTGAACGTGGGAATCAAAAGTTATAGCCAAAACAAAATCAAACTAATAATAGATTCAAATTCTGATTTTAAATCTAATTCCTGGCCACGCGTCATGTTCTGATTGGCGCGTACAGGTTCGCTCAGGATCACACACACAGGCCGTTAGATCTAACTTAATCTGCACGGCCTAGATCTACTCATACCGTTTCGTTAAGTGATCTGTTTATACGCGCTGGATCTAGATCCTACGGTCCTCGATCAAGCGACCACAGATGGGCGGCGCTGGCGGTGGCAACTGGCGGCGGCGAGCTCTGTCTATGGCGGTGCGGCGCTACAGGGGGTTCTGGGGTCGTCGGAGATGCGTACCGGGCTCGTAGCGATGCTGTAACATCCCTCCTTTGTAAAGGAAAGGATCCCTGTGTTTACAATGCTAGTCCCTGGATCAATAGCTAGCATCCACAGTTCAGATGTAATATCAAGAAACAAAGGTCATAATTCAACTTTATAACCAGGAATTACATAGTTTTATTACATCGATACATAGCTCATTAGGCTATTACATTACATTGCAGCGGAATAACTATAGTCATGGGTCCTTCATCTTCAAAGTGCCACAGGCAGATGCTGGTTGTAGACTTTGCAATCCTAATCAATCAATCTTCTAAATTCAATCGAACCTGCAACATTACAAGTTACAGCCACAAGGGTCAATACATTTGAATTGTATTGGCAAGTGATACTTTGGTAGTATAGTGGAGTCTATCATCTATATGCATTTGGCTAAGTGGAGTTGAGGCTTGCATTGCTCAAAATAGATTTTTCCCTATCATTTTGAAAATACTAAGTTTTGTTTTGACAAAAACCACCAAGGCATCTACCAATCAAGACTGAAGATCCTCTCAAGGCATCTACCAATCAAAGATTGAAGATTTTCTTGGCAAAAACAATTTTCCCAATCTAAGATTTTGAGATCCTTGTACCAAGCCATCTCTCCATCAAAGATTGAAGAATTTCACACAACCCTTATTCACCCACAAGTTTTAACTTTAGAAATTGGAGTGATGAGATTCTTGATTGCTTCCATGTCTTGATGCTCAAATTGTCCTTTACCAGGGACATGGCTAAGTACTTAGGTTTTACACTCTGCAGAGGTGGTGCACTTTCCCCACAAGACTTGGTTTCCCAAGACAAGATCTTTCAGAAGCTTTCCCTTAGACCATCATGGACGTGCTCCAACCTATCAAAAACTACCACCCACTGTCCATGTGGCTAAGTTCTTGCAACCTACATGATCATGGCAGAGCCCATATTGCCAAGTGGTTGCACTTGAAGCTTCTCAACATTTGACATCTCAAATCTCTTTGTTTCCTGGGTGGCCATCCACAAGTGAGATACACAAGCCATGTCCATGGCCTTGTGAACCACTCAACATAAACCATTCCTTCCATTTCCACCCAGGTGATTCATTAACTTAATTGTTTTATTAAACAAAACATAAGTCCATAGACTTAGAATTTTTCATAGTTTGAATATATATCCCACCCAAGTTTTCTATTAGCTAGGCTAATATTGATAGTAATAGGATTCTTCACTTAGGAAAATCCTACTAAGGATTCATCTACTAGGGGCTACTAGCAAGGTCTATACTTTTAGCAAAATAAAAACCATGCAAGTTTTACTTAGCAAAAACACTAATGCTTAGTGAAAATAATGGGACATAAGATATGAAGCATCACTTGCCTTTTTGGTAGAGGGTATAGGTTCACTCCTTGTCCTTGCAACAATCACACTCTTCAACTCACTACAATTCAATCAAGCAAGGCACAAACTCAATCTACCTATCAAGCAAAATAACACACATAAAAGACAAAGTCAAAGTAATGCATGCAAGCATGCAAAAGATGGTTCTAATTGCAAAGGTGGTCTCCACTAGGCTTCTAAACTTTGTAAGTTCCAAATTGGTCATTTACCAAAATGGCAAAGTCATTTGCAAAAGGGTTTCACCTCAAAACCATTTTCAAAACAAAGGGTCATTTTATGTGGTGTAGGAATATTTTTGGCTAGGGCATTAGCCTATAGGGTTCACCAAATAAGTTGCTGTTGCAAAACTTGGTGTTTTGGGTCAGTAGGTTTGGTTCAAAACATTTTCTCCAAAGTTTTCTTTATGAAAGCATTTTCATAAACAAACAATGGTTTTCAATTAGCTAGAAATGGACTAAACTAATTAATCCATTCTAAACTTTTCCAAAACCATTTTCCAAAGCATGGGTTGGTTCCTAGGGTCAGTAAGGTCACAACAAACTAATTGGCAAAGGTTTGATCTCAAAAAATCATTTTTAAACAATTTTTCTAATGTTAGCAAGCACACAAAAGAATCTGCAAAATCAAACAAGCTAACATATACTATTTGCTAAACTGAGGGTAGGGTTGGCTAGGGCTTGTTCTCCTGAATCCAACGACATCAAATTTGCAATTTTTGGACGTGTGGATCCAAAGATACAAGGGTTTGAAGTTTGCATAAGTTTCTGTTTTCAAAACTGTTTTTAAACCTAATAGGCGACACGCGGCGTGTTATCATTGATCGATACCGGTTCTGCCGGATCGGCAACGTGGAACGTTAGATCTAAAGTGGATCGTGCGGTCCAGAGGTCATACCTCTTCGCGACTAAGTGAACTAATCATGAGCGCTAGATATAGATCGAACGGCTGCTAACAATCAGACCATCAACTGGCGGCGCTACGGTGGCTAACGGCGGCGAAGCGGTCGGTCGACGACGGAGGCGACGCTATAGGGGGTGAGGGAGGAAGAGGAGTAGCTCACCGGGCTCAGGGGGTCATGGCGATGCTCAAGGTACTCGCGGTTCGACGAGGGGCGCTCTGGTTCAGCCGCGATTGCTCGCCAGAGTGGAGAAGGCGTTGGGTGCGTCGGGTGGTCGTCGTGGACGACGCTGTGGATCACCCCAAGACAAAACAAAGGCACGGTAAGATGCGGGCGACCATGGGGTTCACGTGAGCATGATCGAGAGGTGCTGGGGCGGACGGAGTTCACCTGGAAAGTTCGCCGGAGAAACGGCAGACGACGGTGATGGTCGGAGTCGTTGCTGCAGATCGCCCTAAGGCAAGACAGGAGCAAGTTCAGATGCGCAAGAGCAAGGCGATGCTGTGTGCGTGATCTAGGAGGCGCGAGGTGGTCGGTGTTTACCTGGATTGCTTGACGGAGCAAATGGAAGACGGCGGCGCACGCTCGGTGTCGTCGTTGCCGATGCTCAGGGGCGCGCGCGGGCGAACCAGGAGTACTAGGAGATGCGTGAGGTCGAGAGGAGTTCACTTGCGTGAAGTAGAGGCAGAGGGGTGGTCGGAGTTGGCCGGAATTGCTGCGACAGCTCGTCGGAGACGGCGGAGCTCGGGGAGAAATTAGGGGCGGTCTAAGGCGTGCCAGCGCGGGGTGTCAGAGGGGAATTATAGAGGAGACACGGGCGTTTCTATCTGCGTGATCAAGGCGAGGTAAAGGCTCGGCGTTATGACGAATTAAGCCGGAGAAATCAAAGCCTGCAACGGCCGGTGACGGAGAAGGCGTGGTCAGCGGGTGGGGAGGAAGAACAGGAGCAGTGGGGTCCAACGGTCAGTGGAAAAAGACAGAAGGGGAAGGGTCCACCAGTCATACTCTACGCGGGTTTGTTTTGCGGTGAAGAAAAACGGTTCGGAGCGTGGGAGAGAGAGGTAGGGTCGTCTCGTCATCGGGTGAGAGAGAGGAGGAGTGGGTCCTGGTTGTCATTGACTCGGTGGGTCTGTTATTTGGTGCGAATCGTTTTCTTCGGGCAGTGAAAGGTTGGGCTGGATTGGGCTGCTGTTGGGCCAAATTGGGTTGGGTCTGTTTTCCTAATTTTTTTCTGTTTAAACCTTTTTCCTTTTTCTAATTCTTTTTCTGTTTTGAATTTCAAACAATTATTCAAACAATCAAACAATTTCAAACAACTCAAACAACACTCAAATCAAATCAAACCATCACTCAACTTTGTACTTTGAATTTGGTTCTGTTTTTCAACATAATCCAAATCTCAAAATAAAATAATATTTTTATGTATTTTAGGATCCATTTAATAATTAAATAAGATGGATCTTTAGTTGTTTAATAGTGTTTGATTTATTTAATAAAATTTCCATTTGAATCCAATTATTTTCAAAACCAAACCAGATGGTTTTATTTGAAAAATAAAAGAATACTTGGAAACTTATTTAAATAAATAAATAAGTTTTGGTGTTTAATTAAAATGGTAAAGCCTTTA
This sequence comes from Avena atlantica, assembly GCA_910589765.1. NCBI lineage: Eukaryota > Viridiplantae > Streptophyta > Magnoliopsida > Poales > Poaceae > Avena > Avena atlantica. Next base: position 307,988,990 of record OU342736.1, read on the forward strand.
CTTAAATAAAATTGGATATTTAAATCCTTATTATTTTATTTAAATAATCCTTTACTCATTTTAATCAAAGCAAAACCTTTTAACAAAAGATTTCAAGGTAGTAATAAAATACTTGGTGTTCATTTAAAATGGGAAAAGCCTTTACTTAAATAAAATTGGATATTTAAATCCTTATTATTTTATTTAAACAAACCTTTACTCATTTTATCAAAACAAAATATTTTATTACAAAAGCTTGGCCAAAATTAATTTGGCTCACCTTTTCATTTGAAAAAGTCTTTTATTAAAAGAACTAAATTAGTGTTTCCAAAACAATTTATTTTCCTTTGATAAATGCTTTATGTTTTTAAATCCCTTTAGGATTATTTGTTCACCAATTGGTATGGGTTTTTGGGTAAGGGCTTTATTAGCTTTGGAAATTCAATTTCCTTATCTTATTATATTCATAAGGTTTTATCCATTGTTCCAAACTAAGTGAAACCAACTCTAAGGTCTTTCTAGATCCTTTGTGAATATTGGTTGATCAATTTTGGTATGGATCAAATCCATAGATCTGGAGATACTTTGGAAAATGATTTCCTTCCATTAGGGTTTAGGGATTTGGATTTATTTTCCAAATGTTCAAATTTCCAGATACATTCATTGAGGAATGCATTTCCCTTGATTTGGATTTTTGTTGAATTCAAACTTTAGCCAAAGTTTGTTCAAGATGGGATTTCAGCTTCCTTTTAGAAACAAAAGTTTCTTTTCACCCTGATTTTCAACAAAATTTATTTTGTTTATTTTATTTTTCTCATTACAAGATTTGGAAAATCTAGGGATGTGACAGGCTACCACCCTTAAAACAAATCTCGTCCCGAGATTTGGGAAGGCTAGGGTTACAAGCAGGTTCAAAACAACTAGGGTACTACCACCCTTAAAAATTTTCAAACTAAATTACACATTGTCCTTCTTGGGATCCTGGGAAAACTTCTCTAAGCAAACAGTTGCATTGAGTCCTTTGTTTTCATACTTGACTCATGGGCCAAGGTTGAGTTTCTCCATAGGCTTGATCATCTTGTTCTTCATCTTTTCTGGACAGTTGCTTGCATAGTGTCCTGGGTTCTTGCAATTGAAACAATGGATATCTTGTAGTTCTTTACGTTGCTCTTGTGGACAAGTTGCTACATAATGGCCTGGTTCTTTGCAGTTGTTGCACACCACTTGGTCCATCCTTTTATTCTTCATGGTCTCTGGGCATCCACTGGGGTAGTGTCCCATTTCCTTACATTTACGACATTGCACAAGGCTCATGTCTTGCTTTGGTTTCTTAGGTTTCTTTGATCCTTTGAATTGGGTTGTCTTGTTTGGAGGTATGAGTGGTCCTTTTCCTTTGTCATCAATATTGATGGCATACTTGGATCCTTCTTGTTTCCTTTGTTCAACAATGGCATAGATGGGGCATTGGATAGGGACATGGTCGTTTCCTTCACAAAGGTAGCAAGTAGCTTGAGAGGTAGGACATTGGTCAATTGGATGTTCCTCTTCACAATTGGGGCATTGATCTTCATGCTCTTTGGAAGTATGGTCCTTGTCTCCACAAATAATGCAAGCTGGGGCTCCATCTAGAATAACATTCTTGTCATCCTTGTTGTCATACACTCTTTTGGGATAGTTTTCTTCCATGCTGATCATTTGATTAGTCACCTTAAGCATCAGTTGGGATTGTTCCTCTAAAAACTTTTGCAAGGTAGGGTCTTTATCACTATTGTTGGTTATGAACTGAGCTGTCAGTTGGCTCAACTGGTGTTGGGTTGCTATGAGTTCTCTCATGTTGTCCTCTTGGTTATTGTTGGTGTTGTCATCAACCTTGATGTTGGAGTCTCTTGGAGTAGTCATCTGTTTGGGTTGGAGGGGGATTAGAATAGGCAAAAGATTTCTAGGGAGATATTTCTATTCACACACATCACAATTCACACAAGCAATGTGCAAGCAATCACAAACCAAACATTTCACTCAAACAACAAAGTCTAAGCACATTTTTAGGCAACAAAATATTTTTGTTACACCACATAAGTTGGTGTGTTTGACTTAAACTAAATATGGTGGTCCATCTATATGGTTCACTTGTGATCTTTCCATCCTTCTTGGTTAATTCTTCTTGAATGAGATCTTTGTATCCTTGGAGAATTCTTGTGTCTTGGTCACAAATCTTCAAAGGTGATGATGGCTCCTTCTAAGTTGTTTTTCCTTAGTCTTCAAGTCTAGAGTAACATATCTTGTCTCACTTCTAGTCCTTAGTGATATCCAAGTTGGAAGTCCTTGGTGAAATGTTGAAGATGTTGAAGTCATTAGAGTTGAAGAAGTTGAAGTCATTAGAGTTGAAGATGTTGAAGTAGTCCTTTGCACATGGTGTAGTCTTTGGTCAAAGGGTAGGTTTTTCCATCAAGTTTGAAATAGAAGAGATGTAGAGTTGAAACCAAAATGGTTGAGGAAAGAGTTTACAAGATTGTTTTGTAAATAAGTTTTAGAACAAATACAACTCCTATTTTGCTAAGGGGTTTTGTCCAATCCTAGGGTTACAAATCCTACAGGCAACACAATGCTCTGATACCATTCTGTAACATCCCTCCTTTGTAAAGGAAAGGATCCCTGTGTTTACAATGCTAGTCCCTGGATCAATAGCTAGCATCCACAGTTCAGATGTAATATCAAGAAACAAAGGTCATAATTCAACTTTATAACCAGGAATAACATAGTTTTATTACATCAATACATAGCTCATTAGGCTATTACATTACATTGAAGCGGAATAACTATAGTCATGGGTCCTTCATCTTCAAAGTGCCACAGGCAGATGTTGGTTGTAGACTTTGCAATCCTAATCAATCAATCTTCTAAATTCAATCAAACCTGCAACATTACAAGTTACAGCCACAAGGGTCAATACATTTGAATTGTATTGGCAAGTGATACTTTGGTAGTATAGTGGAGTCTATCATCTATATGCATTTGGCTAAGTGGAGTTGAGGCTTGCATTGCTCAAAATAGATTTTTCCCTATCATTTTGAAAATACTAAGTTTTGTTTTGACAAAAACCACCAAGGCATCTACCAATCAAGACTGAAGATCCTCTCAAGGCATCTACCAATCAAAGATTGAAGATTTTCTTGGCAAAAACAATTTTCCCAATCTAAGATTTTGAGATCCTTGTACCAAGCCATCTCTCCATCAAAGATTGAAGAATTTCACACAACCCTTGTTCACCCACAAGTTTTAACTTTAGAAATTGGAGTGATGAGATTCTTGATTGCTTCCATGTCTTGATGCTCAAATTGTCCTTTACCAGGGACATGGCTAAGTACTTAGGTTCTCTGCAGAGGTGGTGCACTATCCCCACAAGACTTGGTTTCCCAAGACAAGATCTTTCAGAAGCTTTCCCTTAGACCATCATGGACGCGCTCCAACCTATCAAACACTACCACCCACTATCCATGTGGCTAAGTTCTTGCAACCTATATGATCATGGCAGAGCCCATATTGCCAAGTGGTTGCACTTGAAGCTTCTCAACATTTGACATCTCAAATCTCTTTGTTTCCTGGGTGGCCATCCACAAGTGAGATACACAAGCCATGTCCATGGCCTTGTGAACCACTCAACATAAACCATTCCTTCCATTTCCACCCAGGTGATTCATTAACTTAATTGTTTTATTAAACAAAACATAAGTCCATAGACTTAGAATTTTTCATAGTTTGAATATATATCCCACCCAAGTTTTCTATTAGCTAGGCTAAGCTTGATAGTAATAGGATTCTTAACTTAGGAAAATCCTACTAAGGATTCATCTACTAGGGGCTACTAGCAAGGTCTATACTTTTAGCAAAATAAAAACCATGCAAGTTTTACTTAGCAAAAACACTAATGCTTAGTGAAAATAATGGGACATAAGATATGAAGCATCACTTGCCTTTTTGGTAGAGGGTATAGGTTCACTCCTTGTCCTTGCAACAATCACACTCTTCAAGTCACTACAATTCAATCAAGCAAGGCACAAACTCAATCTACCTATCAAGCAAAACAACACACATAAAAGACAAAGTCAAAGTAATGCATGCAAGCATGCAAAAGATGGTTCTAATTGCAAAGGTGGTCTCCACTAGGCTTCTAAACTTTGTAAATTCCAAATTGGTCATTTACCAAAATGGCAAAGTCATTTGCAAAAGGGTTTCACCTCAAAACCATTTTCAAAACAAAGGGTCATTTTATGTGGTGTAGGAATATTTTTGGCTAGGGCATTAGCCTATAGGGTTCACCAAATAAGTTGCTGTTGCAAAACTTGGTGTTTTGGGTCAGTAGGTTTGGTTCAAAACATTTTCTCCAAAGTTTTCTTTATGAAAGCATTTTCATAAACAAACAATGGTTTTCAATTAGCTAGAAATGGACTAAACTAATTAATCCATTCTAAACTTTTCCAAAACCATTTTCCAAAGCATGGGTTGGTTCCTAGGGTTGTAAGGTCACAACAAACTAATTGGAAAAGGTTTTATCTCAAAAAATCATTTTTAAACAATTTTTCTAATGTTAGCAAGCACACAAAAGAATCTGCAAAATCAAACAAGCTAATAGATACTATTTGCTAAACTGAGGGTAGGGTTGGCTAGGGCTTGTTCTCCTGAATCCAACGACATCAAATTTGCAATTTTTGGACGTGTGGATCCAAAGATACAAGGGTTTGAAGTTTGCATAAGTTTCTGTTTTCAAAACTGTTTTTAAACCTAATAGGCGACACGCGGCGTGTTATCATTTGTCGATACCGGTTCGGCCGGATCAGCAACGTGGAACGTTAGATCTAAAGTGGATCGTGCGGTCCAGAGGTCATACCTCTTCGCGACTAAGTGAACTAATCGTGAGCGCTAGATATAGATCGAACGGCTGCTAACAATCAGACCATCAACTGGCGGCGCTGCGGTGGCTAACGGCGGCGGAGCGGTCGGTCGACGACGGAGGCGACGCTACAGGGGGGTGAGGGAGGAAAAGGAGTAGCTCACCGGGCTCAGGGGGTCACGGCGATGCTCAAGGTACTCGCGGTTCGACGAGGGGCGCTCTGGTTCAGCCGCGATTGCTCGTCGGAGTGGAGACGGTGTCGGGTGCGTCGGGTGGTCGTCGTGGACGGCGCTGTGGATCACCCCAAGACAAAACAAAGGCACGGTAAGATGCGGGCGACCATGGGGTTCACGTGAGCATGATCGAGAGGTGCTGGGGCGGACGGAGTTCACCTGGAAAGTTCGCCGGAGAAACGGCAGACGGCGGTAATGGTCGGAGTCGTCGCTGCAGATCGCCCTAAGGCAAGACAGGAGCAAGTTCAGATGCGCAAGAGGAAGGCGATGTTGTGTGCGTGATCTAGGAGGCGCGAGGTGGTCGGTGTTTACCTGGATTGCTTGACGGAGCAAATGGCAGACGGCGGCGCACGCTCGGTGTCGTCGTTGCCGATGCTCAAGGGCGCGCGCGGGCGAACCAGGAGTATTAGGAGATGCGTGAGGTCGAGAGGAGTTCACTCGCGTGAAGTAGAGGCAGAGGGGTGGTCGGAGTTGGCCGGAATTGCTGCGACAGCTCGTCGGAGACGGCGGAGCTCGGGGAGAAATCAGGGGCGGTCTAAGGCGTGCCAGCGCGGGGTGTCAGAGGGGAATTATAGAGGAGACACGGGCGTTTCTATCTGTGTGATCAAGGCGAGGTAAAGGCTCGGCGTTATGACGAATTAAGCCGGAGAAATCAAAGCCTGCAACGGCCGGTGAGGGAGAAGGCGTGGTCAGCGGGTGGGGAAGAAGAACAGGAGCAGTGGGGTCCAACGGTCAGTGGAAAAAGACAGAAGGGGAAGGGTCCACCAGTCATACTCTACGCGGGTTTGTTTTGCGGTGAAGAAAAACGGTTCGGAGCGTGGGAGAGAGAGGTGGGGTCGTCTCGTCAGCGGGTGAGAGAGAGGAGGAGTGGGTTCTGGTTGTCATTGACTCAGTGGGTCTGTTATTTGGTGTGAATCGTTTTCTTCGGGCAGTGAAAGGTTGGGCTGGATTGGGCTGCTGTTGGGCCAAATTGGGTTGGGTCTGTTTTCCTTTTTTTTTCTGTCTAAACCTTTTTCCTTTTTCTAATTCTTTTTCTGTTTTGAATTTCAAACAATTATTCAAACAATCAAACAATTTCAAACAACTCAAACAACACTCAAATCAAATCAAACCATCACTCAACTTTGTACTTTGAATTTGGTTCTGTTTTTCAACATAATCCAAATCTCAAAATAAAATAATATTTTTATGTATTTTAGGATCCATTTAATAATTAAATAAGATGGATCTTTAGTTGTTTAATAGTGTTTGATTTATTTAATAAAATTTCCATTTGAAATCCAATTATTTTCAAAAGCAAACCAGATGGTTTTATTTGAAAAATAAAAAAAATACTTGGAAACTTATTTAAATAAATAAATAAGTTTTGGTGTTTAATTAAAATGGGAAAGCCTTTACTTAAATAAAATTGGATATTTAAATCCTTATTATTTTATTTAAATAATCCTTTACTCATTTTAATCAAAGAAAAACCTTTTAATAAAAGATTTCAAGGTAGTAATAAAATACTTGGTGTTCATTTAAAATGGGAAAAGCCTTTACTTAAATAAAATTGGATATTTAAATCCTTATTATTTTATTTAAATAAATCTTTACTCATTTTATCAAAACAAAATATTTTATTACAAAAGCTTGGACAAAATTAATTTGGCTCACCTTTTCATTTGAAAAAGTCTTTTATTAAAAGATCTAAATTAGTGTTTCCAAAACAATTTATTTTCCTTTGATAAATGCTTTATGTTTTTAAATCCCTTTAGGATTATTTGTTCACCAATTGGTATGGGTTTTTGGGTAAGGGCTTTATTAGCTTTGGAAATTCAATTTCCTTATCTTATTATATTCATAAGGTTTTATCCATGGTTCCAAACTAAGTGAAACCAACTCTAAGGTCTTTCTAGATCCTTTGTGAATATTGGTTGATCAATTTTGGTATGGATCAAATCCATAGATTTGGAGATACTTTGGAAAATGATTTCCTTCCATTAGGGTTTAGGGATTTGGATTTATTTTCCAAATGTTCAAATTTCCAGATACATTCATTGAGGAATGCATTTCCCTTGATTTGGATTTTTGTTGAATTCAAACTCTAGCCAAAGTTTGTTCAAGATGGGATTTCAGCTTCCTTTTAGAAACAAAAGTTTCCTTTCACCCTGATTTTCAACAAAATTTATTTTGTTTATTTTATTTTTCTCATTACAAGATTTGGAAAATCTTGGGATGTGACAGATGCACTGATGCTCAACGTGGCGACGGCTTGGCAAGGGGCGCACGAACACGGCTGCACGGGCTCGTCGGAGTTGCTGACAGCGTCGGGCTCGGGTGAATGGCGACGTTGGCGACGCTCCTGGTCACCCTAGCACGAATCAAAGGCATCAGGGGGTGCGCAAGACTACGGCAAACACGTTCGTGTGAATCAGAGGCGAAGGGGAACACGGGACTCACCAAATTTAATCGCCAAAGTTGAGGACGTCGTCGGGACCTTACTGTGCTTGACGAAGACGACGACCTGGGGCGGTATAGGAGGAACCAACGGTGTAAGAAGGTGCGCAAAGAAGTTGCGAAGCTGTCTGCACAAACTAGAGAAGAAGGGGCGCACGGGGCTCACCGGGATTGGTCGCCGGAGTGAGCTCTGTCTGCAGCGGTGCAAGGGCGATTGCGGGCAGCCTGGGGGCGCTCTGTGCTCGAAGTCTGGGGGAAAATGGAGAGGGGGAAGAGGGGGTTTAAGTAGCATGGTCGTGAGCGAGATTTACTCCGGCATTCAACGTGAATTGACGCCGCGAATCAATAACGGGAACGGCCGGCGTGATTTGGGGATTGAGCTGTTTGTGGGGTGGAGACGACGACGTCGTGTGGGCCACAGCTGTCAGCGAGAGAAACAGAGAGGGAGTGGGTCCAGTCTGTCAGCGACCTAGCGGGTGCAGGTGTGAGTGAAGAAAACGTTTCGCGCGGGGGGGGTGCTGGGTTAGTTGGGCTAGTTGGGCCATATAGGTTGTTTGGCTTATTTTTTTCTCTTTTATCCTTTTTGTTTTTCTATTTGATTTTTCCGAAATGATTCTCAACTCCAAATCAAATGAGTTTGAATTAAAATCTTCTCTAGGTTTTTATACTGCAAACCTTGCACTCAAATGTGTGTCAAACACTACTGTTTACTCAAAACACTTTGATCAATTGAAAATAAAAATAAAACCAAGCCTTTATGTGATATATACTATAGGCATAATATTGGTTTTATTTACTCATTTTGTTTTGAAAACTCTGCTCAAGCTTTGGAAAGTGGCTAAGTTTGAATTCAAACCTTACTGAACAAAACAAAGTACCCTTCTCATTAAAAATAGCACTAAGGCTAGAGAAAACTTACATGAAATAATAAGCATATATGCTTCTGTTTTGAAATGAAATTTATATGATCATGGATGCCTGGATGATATGCATGAGTTTGAAACATGATTTTGGGGATGTTATAGCTGCGATCCTTCGGATAAGTATGCAAAACTTTTTCGGCAACTCTGCCCTAATTAAACGCTAAGTGAGCAACATCCTCCTTGGCCACCCGAAGCACCTCTGCGCTGATAAACATTCGGATGTTGTGTTTGCGACACAAAGATAAGACCTACAGATATCATCTGATGGCCTGGTAACGCACATGACTGCGCTCTGCAAGTTAGAATCCGTGCCAACAGGCGCGATGAAAAATCCCGACGGACGCGTTGGGTATATCATTTAAATTCGCTGGAATTCCACTCCTGTAAGTCCTCCGCGGCCTGAGTCGAATTACGCCAGCATATGTTCAGGGTTCGAGTCGAGGGACTCGAACATGAAGAAGATCGTGCTGTTTTGTCCTAAGACAATTAATTGACCCTGATCCGTCGGCAGAGTCAGGCACACGCATCAACAATCCCTACACATTCTCTTGAAAGACAGAGTTGCACCCGAAGGATTCAAGAGTCCTCAGCCGAATATGCGATTCGACTGAACACTCGGGGGCTACTGACATGGTTATACCCCGCGGGTACATGACCTCAGCATACCTAGTCCGGCCCAAGGAAAGCCCACGACAAATATATGCCGGCCCATGAAGATTTTCGGGTGGCCAAGGCCCATGACGCCTTCGGATCCTTGGAGAGCAAGACTAGAGTAGATAGGAAATTCAAAGGGGTGAACCCTAAAACCTGTAACCGACTCGATCTATGCCTGGGACCTGCCTATCTCTATATAAAGGCCAGGAGGGTACGACGAGGAGGCTCTCATACAATCTCTCGCACAAACCGCATACACACCTCCATGCCAGATCGCTTCTGCGCATCCCTATAATCTTCGGTTCCGCCGTAATCAAGAGCAGACAAGCAGAAGTAGGGTTTTCACTCCGGGGGCCTGAACCTGGGTAATCCTCGTGTCCCCGTGTTGCTTGTTTGCTAACCGTTGTGCGATCTCCAGCATCCCCATCTTCGCCAAAACCCAAGTCCATAACAATGGGCATTGACAAGATTAAACCTCGTCACTTTTAGATAAGTTTCATACTTGTGCTTCTTATTAAGGCTTGTGAGTGTGTGTGAAACAACATGTAATCATAATATCATACAACATCAAGATATACTATTGAGGTAGGCTACTCAAAGATTACTTATATAAGATTTGTTGTTTGGGGTGGCAAAAAGAATAACATTTGAAGGAGAGATTTATTTTCCAAGGTCTAAACAATCTTTGTTGTTAATCAAAGGTGGTCGATGTTGTTTGTGTTTGCTTGAATAGTTTGGGGTTGAGATGCTTTACGACTTAATTATAACAGACCAAAGTTAACTATAAAATACATAACAAGGTCTTCAGCATTATAATTAAAGGCTTGTAGGTTAAAGTTAACTTTAAGAACATAGGTGGACTTAAGATGTAATGCTTATGATATTTGTACTTTTTTCACTTCATAAGGTTTCATTAAAGTTAACTAGGAATGGTAATACTTTTATTTCAGTAGTGATTTCTCAATATTATAATAGAATAGAATCATTTATCTTTTTATCAATGAGTAGTTATAGTTTGTAAACAAGGAAATATTATTACTTAACTTCTTATCTCTTTATAGATTTACTAAAGTGTTTTGGTATGTTGCTAAACTTGTGGTTAAAGTAAAGGAAAAAGATTTAATTTAGACACAAATTATTCTTGAAGATTCTATATTTGATAAGGATCTTTTTAGAAAATAATTTACACTTATGGTTGAATGATAATTCAATAAAATTGCATTCAAAATGTGTTGAACCATTTTGACTTCATATTATCAGTATTTAAGACTAATACTATTTACTAGACTCCATTGGCTAGTTTTAGAAATATTAGCAAATTTTATTAAAGCAAACCATGACGAGAAAAAAGCCTCACCAGAATGTGGATGAAGGAGTCTGTGAAGAAAATCGTGGCCAGAATCGAGGAAGACGACGACGGCCGGACTTCGGGAAGGACGTCTCGATTCATGGTACATGGACCATTTTAGGTTGTGTGGTTTGGCAGGAAGGATCAAGGAGACGAGGTGGAGGCGTGAGTGTGCTCGGTGGTGCCTAGGGTGATGCAGAACGACATCGATTCATCGGCTCTAAACCTAGGGTTCGGGTCAGAGGGAAACTCGGGAGGAAGAGGAAAGAAATGGGGATAGGGATGTGCGAGGCGACGTCGTGTCCTTCTTATCTTGTTCTGATGACGACAGCTTCGGCACAAATCATGGCGACCACGGCGGACGGCAGAGCTCGAGCCAGGTAGTTGCTTCACCGGCGAGATCATCTGGTGAGAGGAAGAAGAAAAGAAATGAATCGAAAGGGTATGCAGGCTGTCGTTTTGCCGACGTGGGCTGCGGTTTGGGTTGCTCGCGGGCGACGAGTAAGAGAGAGGGGGAATGGGCCACGGCCAGAAACCTCTTAGATCTGTTTCATTTATTTATGTTTTCTTCAATTCTTTTTTTTCTTTTTGCTATTTTGATTCCAGATTTGTATTTTTCACATTTGGTTTGAATTTTTCCTATAGAAATTTATCTGCTAGATAATTGCAGCAATACTAAAATATACTTAGTATAATTTTATGAAATTTTATTATATAATGTTGTTATTTCTTATTTTCTTTATGTATATACTTTTCCTTTTAATATTTCAAGGGAACCTTTGTTATAAATTTTATTTACATAACATACTATAAATTTATTATAGGTTATACCCTTAAATTCTCACTATATAAATATATTCTAGGGAATGTTTCTAATGGTGATCATACATTACTACTTGATACATAATTTCATATGAATTACTATGATCAACATTAATTACATAATCCTAGGGAATAACGAGGTATATGTTTTGTTATAACTTGCATAGAAGTTAGGGTCTTAGGTTTTGGAAATTTAATATACCTATATCCTTGGGATAGGCATGGATCAAGATTTATGGTGAAGACATATGGTCTTCATGCTTGTGATCATTAATGATATCACCCTTTAAAATAGAAAGTTATTTTCTAGAATGTCTTATGGAAAGGAATTGATAAAGATAACTCCTAAGCACATATGATGATAGTTGGGAATAACAAAGATGTGCTTAAGTAATTGCTATAGGAAAATATTCCTATAAGCCATTGATAAAATAAGATGATTGATCAAATATATGAAATGGATATTAGGTTTGGTTAAAGATTTAGGGTTTAATGTTTACCAAGAATTCCTATCTTCCATAATTGACAATCCTAGAGTTCTAATTAAGGAATTCCTTTCCTAGATATACTACTTCTTCCTATCCATCATCATGTGTTAACATGATGAGCTTTACTTCACAAGAATATTCTTATCCACCTTTTATTCTTCTAAATCCATTTATAAATACAATGAGCTTGACACTAAAGCTTTCATAATCTTCTCATATCCATACTTGGTTATATCATCTACTCCACTAAGAATAACCTCTAATCCATTAAGTAGTCACTTCTAACTCGTTTCATATACTTCCTTTATGTAACATCCCAAAAATATTAAACTTGGATCATCAAACTCTAATCATCAAAATTAGGGTTAACAAAAACTTTTCCAATTAAAAATATAAAGACATTCATATGTGTGTATTCAAATTTTGGATTCTTTTGAATTGCCAGGATTCTGTATTTCTTTGCTTGTAAAATGATTCTTAGGTGAAATAAACATCATCTAAACAATCCCCAAACTTTTCTCAAAGACAAACAAGTCAAAACAAATAAATTAAGTGAATGGTCACTTTGGCTAAATTAACTCCCATGCCTACTTTGGCTATCCCTAACTTTCAGAACTTAACAAAAACATGTATGGATATTTGCACCCCTTGATAGTACTCATAATAAGGTACCAAGGCCCACTTTGTGATCATCCAAAAACATTCAAATGCTTAGTTTAAATGACAGTTTAAAATTGAATCTATTACATATGGGAAGATCCCACTATTTCAAAAACCACTCAAACAAGCTCAATTTTCAAAACCCAAGCATCCACAGAATCCTCAACACATGCCTATCACACCCACCAAAAATCTTTTCAAAATTCAAAACTCAAGTTCATGCGGATATTTCATCAAACAGGTTGTAGATTCAAATCAACCAAATCAAAAACACTATGTTGAGCAGTGTTTTGGGCCAACCTTGTTCCCTCTCTGGATGCAACAAGCCTTAATAGATCATCCAACACCTTTGACTAACCTCTAGCACCATTGTGAGCTTGCCATTGTCATCAATGGTGAGCAGGTCGAGCCTCACCATTTCACCCCAGTGTGGACAGCAAGCTAGGAGAAGAACTAGCCGTGCCCACCTTGTCTAGCATGCAGCCCATGCCTCACCGCCCCCTCTCGACCAGCCCTATCTCGAGAACAGATACCAGAACCGCCAGAAAAGCCGTGCCCGCGCCGCTGTCGACCATGTCGACGCGCACCCCAGTGCACGCGCTGTTCCCACTCAACCCGAGCACATCAAGCCCTCGCCGCTCGCCAGCATGCACCCCATCATCCGAGGAGACCACCAGACATGTTCGTTTCATCGCCCGTACCCCGTAGCCGCCGCTCGCCGCGGAGTTTGCCGCCTCTGCCTCGCAGAGCACCGCACGTTACCGACCGATTGCCACCGCCCCTACACGCGCATTTAAGCTCTAGAGCACCGCCAGGAGACCGCCCGTCGATCGCCAACCTCAGCCATGCCGCTAGCCACCCGTAGCCATGTCGCCACCGTCGTGTGCCCATCCCTCTCGGTCTCGTCGTCGGGCCTATAAAAGGAGGCAACCCCCGCTCGATTTCTGCACACCATCTCACTCCCCACCTCTCACTGAGACTTCCCACTTCTTCCCGGAGCAAGGCGAGCAGTGCATCACCGGAATTTGGCCGGAGCCCGCCGCTACTGGAGAAGAAGGGAGCCGTCGATTGAAGCCGCCCCAGGAGGAGCTGCCGGTGCCAGGAGAATCGCCGTCGTCGACTTCGTCGTTCGCCCCCATCGCCGACCCTCGCCTGAGCCCCGGTGAGCCTCCCACGACCCCCACTGAGCCGCTAGGGTTCGAGCTCGCCAGTGACATGTTCATCATCGACGACGACCCTCAACCGTTGATCGCCCTTCTAATCCAACGAACCACATCGCCCCGTACCGCTTCGCATGTTATGAGCCACTGACGGGTGGAACCCCCTGTCAGCTGAGCCCCGCACTGCGGAGTGAGACTGGGCATGCCCATTAGCATCTCCCGCGCAGCCCAACCATTTGAATTTAGATTTTTCTATTTTCATTCAAACTCAGTTCTGTACCTAGTTTCAAAAATCAACCCAGCTCGATTTAGTGAACCAAATTGCATGAAATCAATTTTTTTAGAAAGGTACTGAAATGCTTAATCCAAGACCGTTGGATTCAAATCATTTGGATCTGTAGATCAGCCTTGGTAAAAATAACAAGGCAGAAGCTTTTCTGCATTCAAACATTTTTCAAATTTCAACAATAATAGCTTTTGAGTTGATTCCAACTCTCAAAAATCACATTTGATCATACCTTTCAGAATATATAAAAACACATGGGTTTACTTAGAGAAATAATGTTCAAGTAATAAAAGAATGCCACATAGGCATTTCTAGTCACTTTATTTATTTAAAATAAAAGGTTAAACCTTATTAAATTGTGACACCACTTTAAATCACATTCCCATGTACTGAAATATGTGGTGATGACATGTGTCAACTGTTGGGTTTCGTAGCATGGAAAAACAAAAAATTTCTATCGCATACAAATAAACAAGCCAAGATGTTTCTACTAGATTGTAGCAACGAGTCGATGGAATAACTCACCCTCGAAGATTCCAAAGTGTTTAACGAGAGCGGATTATTGTGGGTGATGTAGTCGTACTATTGCCGATCTCAAGATCGCGTAGACGATCCTTCCGGCGCTGCGTTCCGGCAGCGCTTCCGCAGTCGTTCACACGTTCGGTACTCGACGAAGACCTTCCTCTCCCTTGTTCCAACATGCAGTGGAGGTTGTAGCACTCTCCTCGCTATTCCGGCAGCACAACGGTGTGGTACCGGAAGTAGAGGGGAGATCTCGCAGGGCTTCGCCTTAAGCCGGAGCGAGTATGGTGGACTATGAGAGAGATCCTCGGCGATCTAGGGTTTAGACGCACCAAGGAGGAGGGTCTAGGGCCGGCGGATAGGGCTTGGAGCCGCCCAAGTCGGCGGCTAGGGTTTCCCTAGGCGGCGGCGGCGGGAGGTGGCGGCGCCGGCGGCTGGGAGCTAGGGTTTGCGGGGTGCGTGGTGTGTGTCTTGGAGGGGCAGCCCTGCCCCTCCTTATATAGGTGGAGGGGGCGCGCCAGGGGAGGGGAGTCCCTCCCCAACTCGGATCCCAAGTGGGCCAGCGGTGGAGGGAGGGAACTCCTCCCCAAGTAGGTTTCCTACTTCCCCTCCACCTCACAAAATAGCCGTTTGACTTTTCAAATTGGCGTTTGACTTTTCAAACTAGGATTTGATTAAACCCTTTATTTTGTTTAGCGATGAAACTTAGTACATGATGCAATCATTCCAACTTGATATGACACATTCATGTACCCTTCCCCTCCGGAGTGCTGGACATTCCGGAACCTTCTAGAACATTCCCGATGAAAACACCGGAACCATTCTCCAACCCCGAAACAGGACTTTCCTTATATGAATCTTATTCTCCGGACCATTCCGGATCTCCTCGTGATATCCCGGATCCCATCCGAGACTCTGAACAACATTAGTTCTCTTACTCATCATTCCATAACTACTCAAACAACGTCGAATCCTTAAGTGTGTCTCCCTACGGTTCGTGAATTATGCGGACATGATCGAGACATTTCTCCGAACAATAACCAATAGAGGAATCTGGAAATTCATATGGCTCCCACATATTTCTACGATTACTTTGAGATCGAATGAACCACTTACATACGATACCAATTTCCCTTTGTCTCACGATAGTTTACTTATCCGAGGTTATGATCGTCGGTATCTCTTTATACCTAGTTCAACCTCGTTACTGATAAGTACTCTTTTCTCGTTCCCGTGATATATGCTCCCTTGTGAGCCAGTCACATGCTTGCAAGATAATTGGATGACATTCCACCGAGAGGGCCCAGAGTATATCTATCGGTCATATGGATGGACAAATCCCACTCTTGATCCATGTGTCTCAACCAATACTTTCCGAACACTTAATGCCACCTTTATAGCCACCCAGTTACGGTGTGGTGTTTGATGTCATCAAAGCATCCTTCCGGTGAAGGTGATATGCATGATCTCATGGTCGAAGGAATTAGGTTACTATGTATCAGAAAGCATATAGCAATTGAACTATTAAAATGACTTGATCTTTATGCTACGCTTATCTATAGGAGTATGCCCACCATATCATTCTCCTAACGATATGATCTTGTTGTTAATAACATCTCAATGTTCATGATAGGGAAACCACAATCATTTATTAACCAACAAGCTAGTATTATAAAGAGGCTTTACTAGGGACTCTATTTTAGTTTACAAATCACACAAGTATTAATGTTTCCTTGTTAATACTATTATAGCATGAATGTAAACATTTATCATAAACACAAAGATATAATAATAACTATATTTATTATTGCCTCTAGGGCATATCTCCAACAGTCTCCCACTTGCACTAGAGTCACCTAATCTAGATTACATGGTAATATACCGAACACCCATGGCAGTTTGGTGCTAGTCATGTTTTGCCCTCGGGAGAGGTTTAGTCAACGGATCCGCCACATTCAGATATGTTTGTACTTTGCAAATCTTTATGTCCCCATCTTGGACATGTTCTCGAATAGCGTGAAAACGTAGCTTGATGTGCTTCAGCTTCTTGTGTGACCTTGGTTCTTACGCATTGGCTATGGCACCCATGTTATCACAGTAGATTGACATTGGGTCCAGCGCACTAGGAACCACACCGAGCTCTATAATGAACTCTTTCATCCATATCGCTTCTTATGAAGCCTCCGAAGCAGCCATGTATTCCGATTCAGTTGAAGATCTCGCACAATGCTTTGCTTTGCACTCCTCCAACTAACTGCTGCACCATTCAAAGTAAATAGGTATCCAGATTGTGATTTAGAATCATCCGGATCGGTGTTCCAACTAGCATCGGTGTAACCATTAACAACAAGCTGTTCATCACCTCCATAAGAAAGAACCATATCCTTAGTTCTTCTCAAGTACTTAAGGATGTTTTTTACCGCTGTCCAATGATCCACTCCTGGATCACTTTGATATCTGCTAGTTAAACTAACAACATATGCAATGTCGGGTCTAGTACATAGCATGGCATACATTAGAGATCCTATGGCTGAGGCATAGGGAGTCTTACTCATCCTTTCTCTATCTTCTGCCTTTGTCGGACTTCGAGTTTTATTCAACGTCGTATTGGGCAACATGGGCAAGAACCCTTTCTTGCTATCTTCCATTCCAAACCTCTTTAGAACTTTGTCCAAATATGTACTTTGTGATAATGATATTAGGCTTCTCGATCTATCTCTATAAATCTTTATGCCTAATATGTAAGCTGCTTCGCCAAGATCCTTCATTGAAAAACTATTATTCAAATATTCCTTGACACTATTAAGAAGGTCTACATCATTCCCAATCAACAATATGTCATCTACATATAGTATGAAGAATGCTATAGAGCTCCCACTCACTTTCTTGTAAATACAAGCTTCTCCATAAGTTTGTATAAATCTAAAACTTTTGATTACCTTATCAAAATGTTGATTCTAGCTTCGGGATGCTTGCTTCAATCCATAAATGGACCGTTGAAGTTTGCATACCTTGTTAGCATCTTTAGGATCGACAAAACCTTTGGGTTGCATTATATACAACTCTTCATCAATGTCTCCATTGAGGAACACTGTTTTGACATCCATCTGCCATATCTCATAATCATAATATGCAACGATTGCTAACATAATCCTCACAGACTTTAGCTTCGCTACCGGTGAGAAAGTCTCATCGTAGTCAACTCCTGGAATTTGTCGAAACCCTTTTGCGACAAGTCGAGCTTTATAGACAGTAACATTACCATCAGCATCTGTTTTCTTCTTGAAAATCCATTTGTTCTCGACAGCCTTCCGGCCATCCAGTAAGTCCACCAAATTCCATACTTGGTTTTCGTACATGGATCCAATCTCGGATATAATGGCTTCTTGCCATTTATTGGAATATGGTCTCATCATCGCTTCCTCATACGTCGCAGGGTCATCGGTGTTGTCCACCAACATGACACTCATAACGGGATCATACCAATCAGGAGTGGTACGATTTCTCGTTGACCTGCGAGGCTCCGTAGCAACTACAACCGAAGTTTCATGATCATCATCATTAGCTTCCTCTCTTATTGGTGCAGGCACCACAGGAACTACTTCCGGTGCTGCGCTACTCGCAAGTTCGAGAGAAGGTTCGACAACCTCGTCGAGTTCTACTTTCCTTCCAGTCACTTCTTTCGAGAGAAATTCCTTCTCTAGAAAGGATCCATTCTTGGCAACAAAGATTTTGCCCTCGGATCTATGATAGAAGGTATAACCGATAGTTTCCTTCGGGTATCCTATGAAGACGCATTTTTCCGCTTTGGGTTCAAGCTTGTCCAGCTGTAACTTCTTTAGATAGGCTTCCCAACCCCAAACTTTAAGGAACGACAATTTAGGTTTCTTCCCAAACCATAATTCATACAGTGTCGTTTCAACGGATTTAGATGGTGCCCTATTTAAAGTGAATGCGGCTGTTTCTAATGCATAACCCCAAAATGATAGCGGTAAATCTGTAAGTGACATCATAGAACGAACCATATCGAGAGTTCGATTACGACGTTCGGACACACCATTACGCTGTGGTGTTCCCGGCGGTGTCAATTGTGAAAGTATTCCACATTTCTTCAAATGCTCGCCAAACTCGTAACTTAGATATTCACCTCCACGATCAGAACATAGAAATTTAATCTTCTTGTTACGTTGATTCTCAACCTCACTTTGAAATTCCTTAAACTTCTCGAAAGTCTCGGACTTATGTTTCATGAAATAGATATACCCATATCTACTCAAGTCATCCGTGAAGGTAAGAACATAATGATAACCACCGCGCGATGCTACACTCATTGGACCACACACATCGGTATGTATGATTTCCAATAAGTCCGTAGCTCGCTCCATCATACCAGAAAATGGAGTCTTAGTCATTTTTCCCATTAGACATGCTTCGCATCTTTCAAGTGATTCGAAATCAAGTGATTCAAGAAGTCCATCGGAATGGAGTTTCTTCATACGCTTCACTCCAATGTGACCAAGACGACAGTGCCACATATAGGTCGATTTATCGCTCGATTTCAAACGTTTAGCCTCAATGTTATTAATATGTGTATTTCCACTATCGAGATTCAATAAGAATAGACCATCTATCAAAGGTGCATGTGCATAAAACATATTACTCATATAAATCGACCAACCATTATTCTCGGACTTAAACAAGTAACCGTCTCGCAATAAACAAGATCCCGATATAATGTTCATGCTTAACGCAGGCACCAAATAAAAATTATTTAAGTATAAAACTAATCCCTATGGTAGATGAAGGGGTAGCGTGCCGACCGCTATCACATCAACCTTTGATCCATTTCCCACGCGCATCGTCACCTCGTTCTTCGCTAGCTTCTGTTTATTCTGCAGCACTTGTTTCGAGTTACAAATACGAGCAACCGAACCAGTATCAAATAGCCAGGCACTACTACGAGTACTAGTGAGATACACATCAATAACATGTATATCGGATATACCTTTCTTCTTGATGTTGCCGTTCTTCAAATCCGCCAAGTACTTTGGGAAATTCCGCTTCCAGTGACCTTCTCCCTTGTAGTAAAAGCACTCAGTATCAGGCTTAGGTCCAGCCTTGGTCTTCTTTGTCGGCGCGATAACTTTCTTACCACCCTTCTTGAAGTGTCCCTTTTGCTTAGACTTTCCTTTCTTGAATTTTGTGGTCTTATTGACCATCAACACTTGGTGCTCTTTCTTGATCTCCACTTCTGCATATTTTAACATGGCGAAGAGTTCTGGCAACTGCTTGTTCATGTTTTGCATATTGTAGTTCATCACAAAGTTCTTGTAACTTGGTGGTAGTGATTGGAGGACACGATAAATCCCCAAAGCATTAGGAATCACTATACCCAAGCTTTGAAGTTTGTTTGCATGCCCAGACATCTTAAGCACATGCTCACTGACGGAGCTGCCCTCTTCCATCTTGCAGTTAAAGAACATTTCAGAAGCCTCATAGCTCTCAATTGCCGCATGAGTCTCAAAGATCAATTTGAGATCACGGACAATATCATGTGGGTCTGAATTCTCAAACCTTTTCTGAAGCTCTGATTCTAAACCATACAAGAGAGAACACTGAACTGTGGAGTACTGAGTCTTCCGAGCGAGGTAAACATTCTTTACTTCGTCCGTAGCAGTAGCTGCAGGTGGGTCACCCAGCGGTGCATCCAGCACATAGGTCAAATTACTAGCTGTGAGGACAATCCTCAAATTGCGGAACCAATCCGCGAAGTTGCTTCCATTGTTTTTCAACTTTTCTTTCTCTAGGAACGCATTAAAATTGATGGTAGGGGCCGCCATTGATCTACAACATATTTGCAATAGTTTAGACTAAGTTTATGACAAATTGAGTTCTAATTAATAGTTAAATTAATCTAGGTGAACTCCCACTCAAAACAATATCCCTCACATTGTTTTAGTGATCACACGAACCAAATCCACCACATCAAAACCGATCATCACGAGAGTGGATGTAGCTTCAATGGCGAACAATCGACATGTTCATCATATCTACTATATGATTCATGCTTTACCTTTCGGTGATCCGTGTTCCGAGACCATGTCTGTACATGCTAGGCTCGTCAAGATTAAACCTTAGCTTCCGCATGAGCAAATCTGGCTTGCTCACGTTGTATACACTTGCAGAATCTAACACACCCGATCATCACGTGGTGCTTCGAAACAACAAGCTTTAGCAACGGTGCTTACTAAGGGTGAACACTTTAGGACTTGAAATTCATGTCCATGAGGGATCATCTTATAATGCTACCGTCGTTAACTAAGCAATACAAGATGCATAAAGGATTAACATCACATGCAATTCATAATATGTGATATGATATGGCCTTTCTTCTTTGTGCTTCCGATCTCCATCTTCAAGAACGAACATGATCTCCATCATCACCGGCATTGCATCAAGGTCAATGATGCTGCTCCATGGTTGTCATCCACCGGCTTCAACTATTACAACTACTTTGAATAGACACGCGGGTCTTAACAGAAATTAAAGACAACCATATGGCTCCTGCCGGTTGCCAACTTACAATAAGGAACATTGCATACATCAAATATAATCACAATCATGGCCATATCACATCACAGCACACCCCTGCAAAACAAAGTTAGACGCCTCTACTTTCTTTGCATGTTTTACGTGGTTTGGGGCTTTCAGTAAGTGTCGTTCTAACTTACGAACAAGAACCACAACATTGATACTAGTATTGTCAATCACCTGTTGTAAATTGAATTTTAACTATGTTGGGAGAAACAGGCACCCGCAAAGCCACTTATGCAATACAAGTTGCATGTCAAGCGTGGAGCAAGTCTCATGAACGATGTCATGTAAGGTTAGCCCGGGCCGCTTCATCCCACCATCCCGCAAGATGTAAAGTACACAAGAAGCAATCGACAACAAAAGCATCAACGCCCATAATGACCATTGTGTTCTACTCGTGCAACAGATCTACATATAGACACGGCTCTGATACCACTGTTGGGTTTCGTAGCATGGAAAAACAAAAAATTTCTACCGCATACAAATAAACAAGCCAACATCTATCTACTAGATTGTAGCAACAAGTCGATGGAATAACTCACCCTCGAAGATTCCAAAGTGTTTAACGAGAGCGGATTCTCGTGGGTGATGTAGTCGTACTCTTGCCGATCACAAGATCGCGTAGACGATCCTTCTGGCGCTGCGTTCCGGCAGCGCTTCCGCAGTCGGTCACACGTTCGGTACTCAGCAAAGACCTTCCTCTCACTTGTTCCAGCAGGCAGCGGAGGTTGTAGCACTCTCCTCGCGATTCCAGCAGCACAACGGCGTGGTACCGGAAGTTGAGGGGAGATCTCGTAGGGCTTCGCCTTAAGCCGGAGCGAGTATGGTGGACCATGAGAGAGATCCTCGGCGATCTAGGGTTTAGACGCACCAAGGAGGAGGGTCTAGGGCCGGCGGCTAGGGCTTGGAGCAGCCCAAGTCGGCGGCTAGGGTTTCCCTAGGCGGTGGCGGGAGGTGGCGGCGCCGGCGGTGGGAGCTAGGGTTTGCGGCGTGCGTGGTGTGTGTCTTGGAGGGGCAGCCTTGCCCTCCTTATATAGGTGGAGGGGGCGCGCCAGGGCAGGCGAGTCCCTCCCCAACTCGGATCCCAAGTGGGCCGGCGGTGGAGGGAGGGAACTCCTACCCAAGTAGGTTTCCTACTTCCCCTCCACCTCACAAAATAGCCGTTTGACTTTTCAAATTGGCGTTTGACTTTTCAAACTAGGATTTGATTAAACCCTTTATTTTGTTCAGCGATGACACTTAGTACATGATGCAATCATTCCAACTTGATATGACACATTCATGTACCCTTCCTTTCCGAAGTGCCGGACATTCCGGAACCTTATAGAACATTCCCGATGAAAACACCGGAACCATTCTCAAACCCCGAAATAGGACTTTCCTTATATGAATCTTATTCTCCGGACCATTTCGGATCTCCTCGTGATATCCCGGATCCCATCCGAGACTCCGAACAACATTCGGTCTCTTACTCATAATTCCATAACTACTCAAAAAACGTCAAATCCTTAAGTGTGTCTCCGTACGGTTCGTGAATTATGCGGACATGATCGAGAAATTTCTCCGAACAATAACCAATAGAGGAATCTGGAAATTCATATGGCTCCCACATATTTCTATGATTACTTTGCGATCGAATGAACCACTTACATATGATACCAATTTCCCATTGTCTCACGATAATTTACTTATCCGAGGTTATGATTGTCGATATCTCTGTATACCTAGTTCAACCTCGTTACTGATAAGTACTCTTTTCTCGTTCCCGTGATATGTGATCCCTTGTGAGCCAGTCACATGCTTGCAAGCTAATTGGATGACATTCCACCGAGAGGGCCCAGAGTATATCTATCCGTCATATGGATGGACAAATCCCACTCTTGATCCATGTGTCTCAACCAATACTTTCCGAACACTCAATGCCACCTTTATAGCCACCCAGTTACGGTGTGGTGTTTGATGTCATCAAAGCATCCTTCCGGTGAAGGTGATATGCATGATCTCATGGTCGAAGGAATTAGGTTACTATGTATCAGAAAGCATATAGCAATTGAACTATTAAAATGACTTGATCTTTATGCTACGCTTATCTATAGGAGTATGTCCACCATATCATTCTCCTAACGATATGATCTTGTTGTTAATAACATCTCAATGTTCATGATAGGGAAACCACAATCATTTATTAACCAACAAGCTAGTATTATAAAGAGGCTTTACTAGGGACTCTATTTTAGTTTACAAATCACACGAGTATTAATGTTTCCTTGTTAATACTATTATAGCATGAATGTAAACATTTATCATAAACACAAAGATATAATAATAACTATATTTCTTATTGCCTCTAGGGAATATCTCCAACATCAACATGATCCCACGTTTGTTTGGAGAATATTAAAACTTAAGTAGTTTTTCAATGAGTAGAAATTACTTTTCTAAAAATAAAATAAATAAGATAAAGGCTTTAATCTTTTAATGTTAGTGATGATGCTAGATCATCTATAGTACCCTTTTGTAAGATGATTTAAAATAGTTAAGTATTGTTTGGTGATTGTGTACCTCGTACTTATTTATAGACGCTAGTACCGACCAAGGATACGAGGAGGAAGGAGGATACTATGAAGAAGAAGCCGAGGAGAACTTCAACCACTTCTCTGCACAAGGCAAGCCTAATACTACTAGTTGATGGAGCAAGCTAGCACTTGCAAGATACATTACTTATGCAAGCTAATACCTGCTTGTTAACATGACAACTATATGTCTTAAGCATATGTGATCATACCCACTTGATAACCCAATCCTAGTTTTACTTGCAAGCTTTCTACTTTATTTCTTTATCAAAGCTATTTCTTAGAGTTTACTTAAGTGACTTGTAAATTTTAGGAGGATAATTGAAGGTTGCATAAAGAGCATTAAATTTGGCCTAAGCTAGATAATCTTGATGTCATCCTAAGGCATGAGATTGAACTTAGTTAAAATCCACTTGTTTACCATCCCTCATTAGTACTTACCCCCACTTGTAGATGCTAGTGCTAAGCATAAAACTTGATCAACTTTAGATGGGAACACTTGGTGAAAATGGTTATGAAAACCTTGGAATGATGAGTCATTCTACTGAAATGTTTTGACATGTGTTTTCGAACACCAGATAATTTTGATGATGAAAATGTTGAGGCATGAGCCTTAGCCCTTTATAAAACTGATGGTTATCTCGATGCGATACCATTCCAATTTTACTGTACAACCACAATACCCGAAAATTGGGTAGGGCTTGACTGGAAACTTATATACCTTAGTACGGGCTCCCTCCCGGCCATGGTCTGAGCTGAGGCTACCTTGTGAAGATTGTCCACCAGTGCAGTACCCAAGATGGCAGTTGGTCATGGTTGGGAGGCCAAACTCACAGGAGAGGTGCCTATACTAGGGCGTGTAATGGAAAGGTTAGGATTGATTATCCGCATACTGAGTATGGTGAATTTAGGATTTGTTCCTAACGGATGTATCGAATGTTGTGGTGAAAGTGTACAATCTCTGCAGAGTGTCAAACTATTCGAATAGCCGCGTCCGCGATTATGGATAGTTGGAGTGGCCATACTGTTCCCCCTTCAGATGTTTTCAAAATGGCTTGTGAAATGAATTGATATTTTGACTTGACCACAACAAAGTTGTGATATGAAATATAAGTTCCCTCTTAGGTGATATGAAACTTCAACCATCTTTCTTTGCTTCTGAGCTTAGTAGAGGTAAATCTGGCTTTTTGCAAAACAACCCTAGAGCTTAGTGTCCTACTACAAAAACCCCCTTAACTGTTAGTATTAGTTTGCGAGTACTTAAAGAGTACTCATGGCTTTGTCCCTGGCTATTCCAGTGGCCAGACTATGAAGAGGAGTACCAGGATGATGGACCCCAAGAAGGTTACAACAACTAGGATCATCTCCCATCGTCAGCATTTCCTGTGACCCTGAAGATGGAGCTTCGCCTATGCTACCTTTATTATTACGTATTTCCACTGCTTGAGTTGTATTAAGAACTGGATCATGAGATCCTTATTTGTGTAAGACATTATGTATGGCTTGTAATGGATGATGTACTGTGATATCCAAATCTGTTATGTCTCACAAAAATGGTAATCATGGGATTGCGATGTATGGCATAAACATGCATCTGGGATTAAAAATCCGGGTGTTGACAAGTTGGTATCAGAGCCATCCTGATGATAGGAGACCCTAGTTAGACTGGACGTTGAATCAAAAACTTAGTTTCAAAACCAAAGGAAGAAAATATTTACAAAAACTTATTCCCATTCTTATCACTTTGATTCTTTCATGAAAATTCATGTTCCTCAAAAACTCTTGCAAAATACATAAAATTTGACACACTTGATAACTCTACTAACATACTCATCCTATATTCTTATAGATGGACGTGAAGTACAACATATTTTATCAGTTGGGGAATGGAGGAGACCTTATATTTGAGCGGGATTTCAACCAGCTTTCAGCGATGGAGCACTCATCCGACACTGTCACCGCAGCGAAGGAGAAGGCCGCGATGCTGGCGTTAGCAGCGGAGGAGGCGGCCAGAGCCATGGAGGAGGCGGCTAGATCCTCAATTAAGGTGGCCAAAGCCGCGACGGGGGCGCATAATGCCACAAGGGCAGCAATCACGGCCGCATCATATGCGAAATATAAAGCGAAGGCCATTGCCGAAGGGCGGCCCATTGGTCCCTCATCGGCTCCTACTGCTATCATAGCTGGGTGTACAATCTTAGGAAGCAGCAACAAGTTGACGAGGAGGAGGTCGAGCTCATCATCAGGATGCCTCCGGCCTTCGATGAGAACATCGTCTACAAGGAGGAGGAGGTATGATCCAATTAATAACTGTTAAGATTGGGGCGTAGGGTTTTCACTTAGCATCAGATTTGTTTTATATCTGTTATGATTTATGTGTAATTAATGGATCTATGGATTATTGCTAGATATGGTTCGATTATGGACAGAAACAATTAATATTTGTGGATCTGTGGATTGTCGTTCTCCTATCTGTGGATTAATGCTAGCTTATTGACCGGCGGAAGTGGATTATCTGCTTGATCCCTTTATTACTTTCTGTTATTGCTAGCTGATGACTGTTATCTATTGCTTCCTTTGTTAAGCATTCAATTTTAGTTGCAGTTTCTACATATTTTCTTCACATGTGTATTTTCCATATTTCGATAGGATACTGATGATGTTGATAGCGATGTTGACTCGCGTCACAAGAAGACCAGGGCCACTCTCAACAAGCTTAATGCGGGGAGGTTCAACAGGTACTGGTGTGAAACCTGGACTGATGGCATGAACAGTTACCCCTTCTGCAAATGGAGTATAAAGCTAGACTTACAAAGCATCTTGCAGCATGCTTAAGGCTGTGTATCTGGCCGTGTCAATGTTGGGGAAACTATGGCCTATGGCTTCAAGGCCAATCACATGGCCTATGGCCTCTTCCTCAGGAACAAACTGAACCGAGCTATAGAGATCGGTCGTGTGCCTTCTCCCAAGCCCAAGCCGCCGAAGGTTCCGGGTATGGGCAACAGGAAACAGAGGAAGCGGCACCAGGAGGAGGCGGCGAGTAGGCAGTGATGTACTGATGTGCCTGTTTATGTGTGCTGCTGCTGCTTTAAGCAGCATGCTTTGTTGGACTATGTTTATGTTGGCTACTTAGCATTGTTTGTGTTGAACCTCTACCTTATCAACTTTGTGTTGAACCTTTCTTAATTAGTTGCTTGTTATGTTTCTACATTCTAGATGTTCAATATCTATCGTCGGATTGTCGACAAGTACGCCATACGGGGTCCTGACGGCATTGAGAAGATGGGGTGTGAGACGTAAGATGTTCCGGGAACAGTGAGCACAAGTTTACCCATGTTCATATCTGATTGCGGTGATCGGATCCTACTCCTGCTAGCAACCCAGTAATATATCGGCGAGAGCCGGATGTTACAGCGGATTACAAGAGAGGTTCGCCTGTGCGAGTAGGTTGTGGTTGATCTATGATCTCGTGCCCTAAAGGCTCCCATAGGGCTGGTTTATTTACTCACCGAGACCTAGGGCTATAGGAGAGACCTATCCGGCTACGTTATAGAGTCGGTAAATAGATACAACTTGGACTACAAGTAATACTACATGCCTAAGTCGGTAACTCTTTTGGGCTTGTCGTAAACGAAAGTGGCTCCTCCTCTTTTTATAACTGGGCCGCCCATGAAGCAAAGCTCTAACCCGTTGGTGGGCCACCCTGGTCAGTGAGTCCTGTGGGTATACCCGGAAAGTATATCCCCAACAGTAGTTCCCGGAAGTCTCCAAGATCCAAAGTCGGATAAATCATCTAGCTTGATGGTTTCTTCGTCTTGAGAATCTTGAAGAGTTCACGAAAACTTCTTTCAATAGTGTAGGATTCCAAATCATCTGAGTCGGATATGTTTTGTTCTGACATTAGTCTTTTCCTTGCTCGATTCAAAACATGAGACGGATATTAAACAGCGACGTGCTGTCTGAAACTTTTCAGACTAGGTCTTGTCACTGACAAGGGTCCCATCAACACGACCATTGGTAGGTCCATTCCCTATGGAACAGAGCACCGTTTCAATGCCCACACGAGAATCGAGGGGCCAGAGGAGTCGCGAGTAAGTCACCTCCCTCTCTCCTATACGCGTGGCGTAAATCACGCGATTTGAATGCGAATCTTGGTGTAGAGGTAAATAAGAGAGATCAGACCCTTCTCTCCCAGATTCATCCCTCACCATTTCATTCATTGCCTCCTCGTACTCCTCGAGCCCTCTATAGCCATTCTCATCTACACACCGAGAAAAAACCCCAAACACCACCAATCTTTCATCCTTCCCCAGCAAGATGGAGGTGCCATCCAGCTCTGGAGCAGCGGCGGCGGGCAAAGCGGTGGCAGACAAGAAGAAGATGCAGGGCCTATGGGCCCTAAGTGTCATGGACAATGCCGAGATCCAGGTCATGGAGGACGAGGGATACCTCGACGTCGGCGCATGGCGGAGCGCCGCTAGAGACGCCGCTCCCGCACCGCGCGACGACGAGCGAGTTCTATTTGGTACGCACGTCGACCGTGGCCTTAGTCTCCCACCGTCAAACTTCTTCATCGAGGTCCTTCAATACTACGGTGTACAACTTCAGAATCTTCCCCCAACTCCTTGCTCGAGCTTAGTGCTCATGCAACTCTCAGCGAGGGGTTTCTTGGCCTTAGGACAAGTCTCACCCTTTTCCGGTACTACTATGGTACCTGGAAGAATTCCATCAGTGTCGGTGTTCCTTACACCACCGGTACTCTTAGCTTAGTCCTCGGGAGAAACCGAGTCTATCCTAGGATTAACTCTATCGAGTCAGTTAAACATTGGGACAGAACCTTCTTCTACAATAAGGATATTTTGGCTCCTGAAAAGGCGGAAGGTCTTTCGGCCTTCGTTGATGGTGCCACTCTCCACCAGGAATCATGGGACACGGAGGCGCCGTAACTTTCGGATGTCTTGATCCTTTCCAAAAGGCGGATCAAGTTCCTGATGAAGCACAAGGGCCTCCTGATGATGACTGTGGCAAATATGGACCCACAACAACATTGCATGGGATCTAAAATTAACCAATCTGAGTTGTCTAGAAACAACTGACCAACTTGTAGTAGTACGAGCCAACACTTTCTCAAACATGATACCACCTAGTTATACTTAGATCTATCAAGTAGGCAGGATCATGTTGGCCAAGTGATGACTTATATAACAACAAGTTGGTGAAGGTGTTTCTATCCATCCCAGAGAGGTCTAAATCCCATGCAATGTTGGCATGATCCCACATTTGCCACAAGTGTGTGTCATGGCTTGGCATAGCACTATTATATCTAGATCTATAAAGTGGGTGGTATCATGTTGGTAAAGTGTAGTGACTCACAGAACCACTAAGTTGATGATGGTGTTTCTAGTTAACCCAGAGAGGTCAAGATCCCATGCAATGTTGGCATGGGCTCACATTTGCCACAAGTGTGTGTCATGCTTGGCATAGCACTCTTATACTTAGATGTATAAACTAGGTGGGATGATGTTACTGCCGAGTCACAGAACCACAAGTTGGTGAAGGTGTTTCTAGCCACCCAAAGAGGTCTATAAGCCATGGAAAATTTCAAAATTTTACCAGGCCACCAAAAATTTAAAAAAAACAAAATTGTGTGAAACCTTGGACACATTTAAAAATAACTTCTAGGTAGAGGATGCCATGTTTCAGCATGGAGCAAATCTCTCATCACAAAGGTCTAACCCCTAGGCATCCTTACTAGACACCTTGAGTTTTGGCCAAAATTTCACCAGGCCACCAAAAATTCAAAAAACATTCAAATTTGTGTGAAACCTTGTACATGTGTCTTAGTTTGTGTATGTTAGCATGTGTAAAAAATCCAGGTTGTTTCACGAAAATCACAAAAACACATTGTTAGGAAAAGAGGCCTAGATGAGACCAAAAGGGTTGTTCATAAATTTCTCAATGTTTTCGATGTTCATCAAATGATCCCAAAAATTTTGCACACGCTATACCAATGGTGCATGTTAAGAAAATGTTTATTTGAAAAAATTCAAAATTGTAAAATAGATATTTTGTTCAAATTTTTAAAATAAAAAATAAAAAAGAATATAGGATAGAAGAAAAAAGTAAGACTCGGTGTGTAGGCAACAAGCCAGCCCAACTCCTACTCCCGCGCCCGCGTCACGGCTGCATCCGGAAGTCAAGTAGATAGGCGTGGCCCATCTTAATCCCGGGCATTATCGGGGGGATGGTCCCCACGTATCCCAAAGACGCCCCAAGACAGTCAAAAAAGGCAACGACAAAAGACAAGTGCAGAAGATTTGACCTGGGCCGGCTGGAAGCTTCTAGCCAGCCTGCCCGCGCCCTGTCGGCCCATCCGGCCACTCCCACCGCTTACCTATGGCCGGCTGGGCAGCCGGCAGTGGGTGCAGTCGGCCTCGCCGCTTCCCTCTAGCCCAGCCAGATCGATCCAGACCCACCAGGAAATATTCCAAAAGAAGGATGTAACATCCCAGCATTAGAGCTTAGAAATAAGCTAAACACATATGTGTGCATTGCATTCATGCATAGAAAATCTAAATAATTTTTGTGCTTTTGAACAAAACTTGTCAAAGTGATTGAAGCTTCTCTCAACTTGATGGAATTGAAGTAGATCATCAAGTTGACCGCGATAAGTTTCAATATGACCTTTGCTAAAACCTTACTTTGGGTAAGGGTGGATCAAATGTAATAAAAGTTAAACCCTAATACATTATTTAATTATTTATATTTGATCCTTAAGTGATCATATCATAGTATTCATTACAACAACTCATGAATACCCAAGTTACAAATATAACTTAAGTAATAGGAATGTAACAACTAAATTTTAATCTCATCTACTTATACCATGAACATCATGGTAATACAATCTTAACTCTTTATTGAGTTTGAGTAGGAAAGAAACCAAGTCAAGATCAGGCACCATGTATCTTTCTTTCCATATCAATCTTTATCAACCCTAATGAAACCTATCTTAATACCTGTTGTTCATCAATGTTGAGTAATCAACTATTGATTCACCAATTCTTGACCTATCAACTCTTGTCCCTATCATAGCATTCACTTCAGTCCTTTAGATAAGAAGTAAGAAGAGGTAAATAGTAATGGTAGTTTTATGTATCATCTATAGGATGGGACTGACTGAAGATAATCAAATCAATGTGATAATTTATGGAGTTAACTCACTCCTAAAATGATAGAAGAGTTATTGGAATATATAATTATATGGTAATAAAGAAGATTACAAGGATGAATCCTGAAGATAGTTACCATGAGTAGTCCTATTGGATCAAGTAGGTATAGTCAATGAATTAGATCTCTTAATCCAATAGAGATAAACAGAAGATAATTATAATACAACTGTAATGTTGTATGGATGGAAGCCTTGATTAGCCAACTGGAAACCTAAACCATAAAGGATCAAAGGCTTATAATGATCATTCCTTACTCACCAAGATCGAATGCTTATATCCTGTATAAGTGACATTGGTGGGTAAAACATGCTTATATCCTGTATAAGTGACATTGGTGGGTGGAACATAATTAAACCCTAGTCTAGTTATATTATTCTAGGTTAGCCTAGACAAGTCACATTAATATATTATGAGGTTGGAGTTTTAGTTACTGGAGTTAAGCAAATATAAGATAGTATGATTAAACTCAAGCTAGTGTAGGATAGAGGTATGGAAATACTGTTATTCCTCTTAAAGGATAGTAAGCTTTTGAGGAGAGTAGGATTTGATGTATACATCTATTGAAGTAATATTAGTTAAGGATGATAAAGGAAGTATAGGAATGGAGTTAGAAGCTTTAGTGGATTAGAGGATATCCTTGTCAGAGTAGTGTGATATAACCAACTATAGAGATGAGAATTATCTATATGAGGAGTAATTAGTAAAAGTATTTGTAGTAAAGCTCATCATGTTAACACATGATGATAGATAGGAAAAAGTAGTATATCTAGGAAAGGAATTCTTTAAGTAGAAATTAAGAATTATGAATGATAGATGATAGGAATTCTTGGTAAACACTAAACCCTA
This sequence comes from Avena atlantica, assembly GCA_910589765.1. NCBI lineage: Eukaryota > Viridiplantae > Streptophyta > Magnoliopsida > Poales > Poaceae > Avena > Avena atlantica. The sequence continues at coordinate 308,020,637 of OU342736.1, forward strand.
AATCCTTAACCAAACATAGTATCCATTTCACCTGATTGATATGATCTGTCATCTTATTTACACAAAGCTTCATAGGAATATTTTCCTATAGCAAATCACTTAAACACATCTTTATCATTTCCAACTATCATGATCACATGTGCTTAGTAAATATCTTAATTAATTCTTCCTCATAAGTCATTCCGGAAAATAACCTTATTATTTTAAAAAGGTGATATCCATAATGACCACCAACATAAAGACAATATGTTTAGCCATTCATCTTGATTCACATCAACAAAAGAATATAAGTAAATTAAGAACCCTAAACCCTAGGGTAAGCATTTACAATTCAAACCCTAACTCTTTTGTTAGTTATAATAAAATATTTATACCTTGTTATTCCCTAGATTCATGGGAGTAATATTAACCATGTTAAATCTTTAGGATATTATACCTTAAATAATAATAAAGGATCACCATATAAAAATTTCCTTAATATTATGAGTTAATGAGAATCAAATCTCATGAGTTAATAGTAATGCATTCTATAATAAGTTTATGGATATTAGCTCAATTAAATGCATATCAAAAGCCCTTACAAATAATAATAGGAAAAGTATCTATATAAAGAAAATAAAGAAATATAACAATGTATAATCAAAATTCACAAAATAATACTAAATACATTTTAGTATTACTACAATTATCCAGCAAATGAATTCCATAAAGAAAATTTAAATCAATTATGCAAACTCAAATCTGGAAACAAAAATAGAAAAGATAAAAGGAAAAGACTAATCGAGTAGTACTAGGCCGTGGCCCATTCTTCCCTTCTCTATCTGCTACTCACGTGTAGTGTTCAGTAGCCCACACGGCCCAACACTAGCCCACCACAAGCCCGCATACCTCTTTGATCTTTTTACCTTTCTTCTTCCTCGTGACAGTGAACATCGCCGGGGAAGCAGCTCGATGGAGCTCCGGCGACCGCCCGATCGACGGCACGATGCGCGCCACCGCTTCTCATCGTCTATAAAAAGCCTTGCGCCGCCAGAGGAACCCCGTCATGCATCATTTCTCCTCTCCACCTCTCTGTTTCTTCTCAGAGGCCAATACTTAGCCACAAACCCCGCCGAAGCTCGACGACGTAGACCTCCCCGCGTCTGTCTGAGGTGCCCAGGGGGATCGCATCGCTACCCGCGTTCTCCCTGACCAGATCACGGAATCCCGAGAACCCCCAGTCGATCTAATCAACATATCATTCTGCCACCGGTCATCTTCGTCAATCATCGATTGCCGCTTCCACAGAGCTCCTCCGATCACGCCATCATGCCCTTCATCTTCACGGTGAGCTACGGGTGCTCACGCACCCTCTCAATCCTCTCCTTGTTTGTTCATCTGCTCTACCACCGTTTGCATGTTTTGGTCGCCGCCGTTCATCATCGGAGCTTAGGCTCCGATGACCATTTTAGAGCGGCGCCGCCACCAATCGATTCGTCGTGAACCCCTCTTTCAAACACGACCCTCATTGCTAGCCCATGCGCTCTCAACCGATGGATTGATCATCGATCTGGGAGGATCATCCTGTATGACGTCATCATTGCGTCATGCACACATCACCTTTGACCTAGTCCAAGTTTTGACTCAGTCCTCGCCCATGTGGCATCTGACATGGCCCTGGGCCCTTTATCATTCACTTTGGGTAAGTTATACCCCGGTGTAAAACAACAATAACCCTGTGCTGATGTCACAATGAGGCTGTAATTCATTTTATTATTTTCAAAAATTGATTAAACATTTGTTTTATAATTCATAAAAATAAGTATAATATATGAAAATTTGTAGAAAAATAAAATCTATAACTTAAAACTATTATCAAACATTATTATGTTAACAATTTAAATAATTAGTATTTAATAAAGATTTTATAAGTAGAAAAACTTTGATAATTCATAATTTAATATTGGAAAATGTCAAAAATATAAATAAAATACCAAAAATCTTAGAAAAATAAGAACTATAATTTAAAATAATAATCATGCATTATCATTTCACTTAATTAAATATTTACTATTTATTAAGTATTTATAAAGTAATAAATCCTATAAAAATCATATCTTATTTTTTAAATCACAAAAATAAATGTAATATACCAAAATAATCACAAAAATAATATCTACATCTTAAAATATTATACTCCAATTTTGAGTTAAATAAAAAGTTAAACACTTTAATAACTTGAATTTAAACCTTCTTCTTAGTTAATAATTCAAATAAGGGTAAATAAAATTTGCTAAAATTCTAATTTACCAATTAAAGTCTAATAAATAGTATTAGTCTTAAATACTAATATTATTAAGTCAAAATGATTTAACACCATTTAAATACAATTTTATTGAATTATCATTCAACTATATATATGTAGTTTATTTTCCAAAAAGATCTTTATTAAGTATAAAATCTTCAAGAACAAGGGGGATTAAATAAAACCTCTTTACTTACTTCAACCACAAGTTTATAAACAAATCAAAACACTATAGTGAGTCCATAAATAGTTAAGTAATGTTACTTCCTTGATTACAAGTTATAACCACTCACTTATAAAAAGATAAATGATTCAATTCCATTATAAAATTAAGAAACCACTTCTCAAATAGAAGTAATGCCATTCTTAAGTAACTTTAAGAAACCTTATAAAGTGAACAAGATGCAAATATCATAAGTAATATAACCTAAATCCATCTATATCTTTAGAGTTAACTTTAGTCTATAATACTTTAAAGATTATACTAAAGACTTTGATATGTGTTTTATAGTTAACTTTGGTATGTTATAATTAAGTTATAAAGCATCTCAAGTCCAAAATATTCAAACATAAATAACATCAATCACATTTAATTAACCACAAAGATTGTTTAAACCTTAGTAAGGAAATCTTTTCTTCAAATGTTATTCTTTTTGCCACTTCAAAAAACAGATGACAACTAATCACAATCACATTACTTTATACTTTACTTGTATAATAAGATTGTTAATACTTAAGTTCCCTGTAAATGCCATTACTTGTAAAGTAAAAGTCTGAAGATAAACAATTATAGTAAAAGCAATCTTGTGTAGCATTTTCACATTTGTGTGTATCTCATTATTTTATGATATTATAATTACATGTTGTTCAAACACACTCACAAGCCTTAATAAGAAGCACAAGTATGAAACTTATCTAAAAGGACAACACAGTCTAAAGAAACCATTTCTAGTTTCCAAACCCTAGATCAACGTTATTCCCGGGATTTGAGTTTATCAACTTGCATTACATTACTTATGCATAAAAGCATCTTGCTTCTTTAAACATTAGTCCTTACCGGACCAATGATGCTGATTTCAGATATTGGATCTTTTATATTGTCTCGAAGACCGTGAGTGCATAATCTTGCAATCACAAAAGGCAAGTTCATCACTTTCTCATGTCCTTTGAAGAGTATTTATCAAAGTATTTGCGAATTTTGTGTTATCATCTATATTATAGAAAAAGAAAACATTATTTTCTCAAGATACTAAATCTTATATATCATCCTAAGTGATGATATGATGGAGCAATAGAACTTAGGGTTCTAATTGCAATAATGATAAACAATTCGGGATTAAGAACCTATGACATCAGTGATTCTAGCGTCGTATATCACGCGTTAACCATGAGATTTGGAATGGGACGGAGAAGTCACATGTATCATTTTCCCTTTGTATGGAGGCAAGACTATCTTAACGTGACGTTGTGATTCCTTGTGTGGATCCAACATATGGGTGGGCACCCTTAGGCCCCGCGTTTTTTATGTCTAGATTATCTATGAGTGGCTGCCAGCGGTTTAGCCACACCGATAAGGTACTTACGTAGGCATCAACAGCTCATAGAGTCTTCGTGACTCATCAGGGTTCTAACCTGCCCGAAAGGGGGCTTAACGGAGGTGAGCCAGCCCCCAAGAATCGTGCAGACATATGGGGTCGCGGAGAGGGCAGTGATTGGCTTGGACTAACTACTAGGCCCCACATCATGGAATTGTGGACGGTAAAGTACGCCCGGTTGTGCAAGAAGAAATTGATCTCTCATGGGTAAAGTAACGCACCTCTGCAGAGTGTAAGAACTGTAACTTGTTACTCCATGTTCCGATAAGGAGCTGCGAAAACGGCAGGAAAGGAACTCCATGAAAGTTCTGGTAAACCTGTGAAGATTGACGGGCATAGATTTTTAGAATAAAAGCAACCTTTGAAGAAATGTTTACGAAAACTTGCATTGCCTACGACCTATGGTCTGTGGCTGTAGATATAGTGCATCAAACACTCCTTTTCTAGTGAACTTGCTGAGTACGCTCGTACTCAACGTATCTTATTAACCCTTGCTAGATTCTGAAGCCATTAAGACGACATCTACATCAAGTCATGCTCCAGGAATCATCATCAAAAGCTAAAGCTCTTCAATGAAGTCAAGAAAGTCAACATATACATCAACTCAAGTGAAGACGAAGTTGCTGATTATATAAAAATAGAATCTCTAGCCATAGAACCTATTTCTGTAGCCTAATGCAATAGCAGCAATGCTAGACCATTAGCTTAAATACTAGTCTTAATAGTATTATAGTTTTTGAGTTGTTTATTTCTGATTCTTCTTTGTAAGAAGTTTATTTCTCTCTCTTTAACCTAGAGTGTTCTTTGGATCTTATGTAAAGAGTCGAGTTGTAACCTATAGTCATGTCTTGGACCTGTTGTGTTTCTGTTGTACCACTCTGAGGGATGTAATACTAGTGAACGGTGTTTCACATGTACTACATCATGCAGTGGTATGCTGGGTCACCGCAAAGGACAAGCCAAACAAGACATCGACAAGATGGACAAGACACAAGACACTATGCATGACACTACCAGATGACATAGAAAATAGCAAATACTATGCATTGTACTTGTATTACCTCATGCATGACACCGTGTATAGTAGAGTTAGGATCGTGGGCCCGCCCTTGTCCCTTGGGATACCTTTATAAGGCACCAAGGGGGCAGCCTCATTTCTTCATGCCCACACACGGGGACTTTGGGGCTAGCGAGCACACGCCGCACGCATGCACACACTCGCATGGGCACTCGACCACTAGATTGCTAGCTAGCTTGCTCTCTGTCTGGTACAAGCACATACACTCAATTCATTCCGATACAGCTCGAGGAGCACTCGTGTAGCCCGAATATACCCACATATACTATCAGACATGCAGGAGTAGGAGTTTTACCTCACCACGAGGGCTCCGAACCTGGGTACTTCCTGTGTCTCACCGCACTTGCCTGTACCCAATCCCACCTGCGGATGCCATCATAGTCGCCCTTCTCGCTCCCACACCTCTATCTAGCCTCTTTAGGAAATGTGTTTCCATACCAACAACATTTGGCTCCCACCGTGGGGCGAGATATGGCCGCGACCGGAGTTCCATTCCGCATAGGACCGACTTCTTCGTCACCTTCGTCACCGACTTCGTTCTAGAAGATTCTCAGGGGCTCACCGGCCTCACCGGATGTGTTGTCGTCACCGGCCTCGCCGATCGTTGTAACATCCCAAAATATTGAACAATGATTATCAAATTCCAATCACCAAAATTAGGGTTAACAACACTTTTGTTAATTCAAATCAATATGAATGCATGTGTGTATGTGATGATTGTGTGAATGCTTCAATGGACTTGGGAGATTGATCTTGTAGCGGGAGTGTCCCAACCTTTAAACAAGATAAGGTGGTGTCCCCTGTGTTTACAATGCTAGTCCCTGGATCAATAGCTAGCATCCACAGTTAAGATGTAATATCAAGAAACAAAGGTCATAACATAACTTTATAACCAGGAATAACATAATTTTATTACATCATACATAGCTCATTTGGCTATTACTTTACATTGCAGCGGAATAACTATAGTCATGGGGTCCTCATCTTCAAAGTGCCACAGGCAGATGTTGGTTGTAGACTTTGTAATCCTAATCAAACAATCTTCACTAAAAACAATCAAACCTGCAACATTACAAGTTACAGCCACAAGGGTCAATACATTTGAATTGTATTGGCAAGTTTCACTACTAAGTATAATATAAGTGGATCCTATCATTACATGCAAATTTGGCTAAGTAGAGTTTTAGGCTCATTTGCATAAAGAAATATTTTATCCTATATTTTCAAAATGGTTTTGGTCCTTTGTCAAATCTCCTTTCAAAAATCTCTTGAACTCCTTGGTAAAAACTCAAGTGTTCAAGTCCTTGTCAAAATCTCTTGAGCACCTTGGTAACCCCAAGTGCATCAAGTTTTGTCAAAATCTCTTGAGCTCCTTGGTAACCCCAAGTGCATCAAGTTTTAAAAGTTTTCTTTTAGAAATTAGAGTGTCGAGATCTTCCATAGCTTCAGGCCTTAGTTGCTCAGTATTGTCCATAACCGGGGACACGGCTAAGTACTTAGAATTTGATCTTCTACAGAAGTTGTACACTTTACCCACATGACACAATCTCGTCTTGACGCCACCAGTGGCCGCTGGATAAGTACTCACCAAAATGGAGTACCGGCAGATCGAGAATGTGACAAAGTCTTTCCATAGGAGTCCTCCCAATACAAAATGCTAGCTTGTCTACCAGGCACAAATATAGGGTTGCTCCCTTACACAAATCTAGTTAACCTGAAGATGCCAATGCATGGGACTTCCACTATGTAGTTGACTAAGCCAGAGCCCATTTAGCATGTGGCTGTACACGGAAGCCACTGTACGAGAAACATGTTCAATCTCTAAGTTTCCTGGGTGGTTTTCCTTTGGAGCACAACACAAAGAGATTGCCATAGCATGGTTCCTTTTGTTGCCACCTTCTCCAAAACTCAAAGTATCCTTGTCCACCCAGGTGGTTCATTGAGTCCTTGTTTTATTATATAAAACATAAGTCTTTTCTCAATCTCGTAAAATCTCAACATGTATCTCTTTTCAAAATATAGCATGGCTAAGCATGTATCAACTACATTGTTTTCACTAAGGAATGTATAGGGTATTCTATTAGGATTTAGCATAGCATAAGTATAGAAATTCTTTTCATGCATGTTTTCAAAAATCCACTAAGTATAATGAAAATAGTAGGACTTTAGATGATAGTGTCACTTGCCTTAGTAGTTGGTGGTGTTGGTACACTCTTCGCAATAACACACTTGACAATCAACACAATCTATCAAGCAAAACAATCAAGACAAAACATACACAAGATCAACACTAATGGCAACACAAAAATCATGCAAAGTATGCAAACATGCAAGATGGGAATTTTTATTGTACAAATTTTTATAACAAGGTTCTGAACATTACTAAGTGATTATGAACATTTTATATTTTCAAGATTACAAATGCAACCATTTGTGCAATTGTAGCAATTAGCAATATTTTTTTAACAGTTGGAAAAGCCATTCTTATTAAATAATTGCCATGGTCTTATTTATACTAGAATAAAATTATATTTTGGTTTTACTGTACATAGGGTTCAATTTACAACCATTTTCAAAAGGATTTACTTAAAAATAATTCACACAACGACTTTTATACTCAAAATAGTCCACAAATAGTTCTGTATAAATCGTGATTTTAACAGACTCAAAAATAACGAATTATGGGTCCACTGTGTTCTACTCGTTTTTGTGAATCCATAGACATATTATTTGCTAAATTTGGATATACAGAACTAAAGATATAATTTTTATGGTGAAAATGACCAATTAAACCATTTAATTTATAATTCAAATTTTTGTACAGAGAATAAGTAATATTATTGCAGAAATGGATTCTACAGAATCTCAGCTTTTCAGGGATACCAAATTTATAATTTTTCGACTTCTAAATCTTTTTCTATGAATTATACAAGTTCATACTAAAATCTGGAAAAGTCAAACTCGGGAATTGACTGAAATTGACTTTGACTAATCTGACTAAGTTGACTGTTGACTATGCTGATGTCATGATGATGTCAGATTTGACTACAGAAAAAATTGCTCGGATGGAAAAACTTTCTACATGAAAGTTGTAGATAACAACTAGATTTATCTACTGTTCAAAGGAAATTGTGTTTGGAGCAACGAGGTGGGCGTAGAATGGATTATACCTTCTAAGATCTGAATCTTTGACTGCGTTTTTCTCTCAGGTCTATGAACGAAACGAGGTGAAACCAAGGGGAATGGAACCGTCTTGACGAGGGGAACAACTTCCGTCTTCAAGCCACCGCGATCCGAGGTCGTTTTGATGGTCGATTTGGGTGGAGAAAATTGGGGAGAATTTTGGACGAAAATGAAAGTATGATGAGTTGAAAACTTATGAAATTTCCTCTCGTGGGGTTTATATAGGAGGGGGTGGGGGCTGGATTAAAGGACATTAAAGAGGGAGAGGAATTAGGGGACATTTAGTGCAATTTAGGAGGGCAATTGAAGATTATTTAAGTGCATTAGATACAAATAGGTGCAGAGTGGTTCCTGGTTCAGGTACACGTTCACGTACCTCTCCTCTCATGGCCGATCGGCCTGGTTGGGCCGGCCCATTTTGGCTGGCCTGGCCGGCCACTCTATATTTTTTTTTATTAATTTTTTTTTATTAATTTTTTTCTATTTCTTAATTCTTTTATAACTTTTGATTTAGAGCTCCGAATTTGTTGATCAAATTTCTGTGACTTCGTAAATGCATGGGCAATATTTTAGGACATAAATTTTATATATTTGGAAATATTTAATTTTCTCAATTATTAATTAGTCAATTATTGTACGATTGCGTGTGTGCGATATTGGTCTAGTTGCAGGGCAATATATTTGGAATGACTTGGATTCTTTCCTTATTTGAACTTGATTTGCTTTAGTTCCACTTTACATGGATAACAATGAATTAAAGTTTGAAAATATGAGAGGATAATTTTATAAAATCTTAAAATAGCTCACATAAGCTATGGTGCTCATTTTAGAACGAGACTCTTTGCTTTTATTTTTGGTTCAAAACAAAACAAAGGTTGTTTGGAAAAAAATGTAGATTTTTGTTATAGTTTAAAAGGTTTTAATGTTTCTAATTAGAAGCAAAAAGTTTCTTTTCCCCATAAATTTCAACCATTATTTATTTTGTTTATTTATTTTTCACATTTCAAAATTTGCAAAATTTTGGGATGTGACAGATCTTAATAGCAAGGAATAGTTTAAAGATGAAAACAACATCATCTAAAACATTTCCAATCAAAAACAAATCAAGAGAAATTAAATAAACAAATCAAATAAGCAAATGGTCATTTTTGCCAATCTTGCTCACTAGGCCACTTTGAGTGTTTCTAGTCCAAGATTTCAAATAGAAACTTCTCCATTTCATTTCACCCCTTGCTAGACCAAGTAAAAGTGAATAAAATCCCACCTTTTAAACTTACAGAAACATTTGGCAATTTGATTGAAATGACAATTCAAAATTGAATCTTTATCATATGTGAAGATCACCATTTCTCAAAATCCAACCAAACCAATTCCACTTGACCTTTCCAACTAACTAGAGACTCCATAGTATGTAACCAATACACCCACCAAGTTTGAATAAAAAATCAAATTTGAATCTCTTTCGGCCATTTCATCAAACACCTTGCAAACAGGAAACAAACAAACATCAAACACTATTAGGAGCAGTGATTTTGGCCTAACTTGCTCTCTCTCTGGTTCACAACAAGCTATTAGTAGATCATCTAGCTCATTTAACAAGCTCGATTTGCCACCCCTCAGTCGACAGCAAGCGACGTTGAGATTGGCAAGCTCCAACCACTCAAACCCAAGTCCGTGCATTTCTCGAATTAGCGGGATATTACCACTCAAACTATCGTCGGACCCACCCAGAGCGCAGCGATGTTCCGACAGTTTCACACCGCCCCATGTCGCGTAGCCATGCCATTGAGCTTTGCCAAGAAACACAACACCGTCCCCTACCTTTGCACATGCCAGTAGCTCGCTGTAATGACGACACCGACGAGCACTGCCCGCGCCCATCGGTCCCCTTCAGGCACTATAAATAGAGGCCACCCTAGCACAAATTATTCACACCATCTCACCCCCTCTCTCTCAGAAGCCCCCACCTCACTCCCGGAGCAAGGCGAGCAGCGTATCGTCGGAATTTGGCCGGAGTCTACCACTACTGGAGGAGAAGGGCGTCGTCGATTGGAGCCGCCCCAGGAGGAGCTGCCGGTACCAGGAGGATCGCCGTCAACGACTTTGTCGTTCGCCCCCGTCATCGACCATCGCCGGAGCCTCGGTGAGCCTCCCACGACCCCCACTGGCCGAGCTAGGGTTCTGTCTCGTAGGTGTTGCCCGACGTGGACGATGAATCGCAGCCGTAGGATTAGAGCTTGATCGTGCGGTCCACATCCAGCCAAACCGCTTCGCACCCCTCTGTCTCACTGACGAGTGGGGATAGCCACTTAACCATCCCTCACGCGCTGTGCGAAGTGGGCCAGCACAGTTAACCTCCCGCGCGACCTAGTAATTCAAATTTAGGCTTATTGTTTTAGTTTAAAACTCAGTTCTGTATCTAGATTCAAAAATCAACCCAACTCGATTCAATGAACCGAAATGCAGGAAACCAATTTTGTTAGAAAGGTACTGGAATGCTTAATCCAAGACCGTTGGATTCAAACCAATTGGATTTGTAGATCACCTATAGTAAAAATAACAAGGCAGAAGCTTTTCTGCATTCAAACATTTTTCAAAATTCAACCACAAAATCTTTTGAGTTGATTCCAACTCTCAAAAATCACATTTAACCATATCTTTCAGAATATATAAAAATATAGAGGTTTACTTGCAGAAATTATGGTCAAGTAATAAAAGAATGCCTCATAGGCCATTCTAGTCACTTCAATTAATTAAAATAAAAAGGTTAAACCTTATTAAAGTGTGACACCACTTTCAACCACATTCCCAAGTACTGAAATATGTGGTGATGCCATGTGTCAACATGATCCCATGTTTTAGTTGGAGAATATTAAATCTTAATTAGTTTTTCAATGAGTAGAAATTAGTTTTCTAAAATAAAGGAAATAAAACTATTGCCTTAATCTTTGTAATGTTTGTGATGATACTAGATCATCTAGTGAAAACCTTGGTGTGATAAATAAAAGTAGTTAAGTATTGTTTGGTGATTGTGTACCTCGTATTTATTTTTAGACGCTAGTACCGACCAAGGATACGAGGAGGAAGGAGGATACTATGAGGAGCAAGCTGAGGAGAACTTCAACCACTTCTCTGCACAAGGCAAGCTTAATACTACCAGTTGACTTGGCAAGCTAAAACTTGCTTGTTACTTGTTAGGTTCCCAACCTTTAATAAGGTAGAGATCCCTGTGTTTACAATGCTAGTCCCTGGATCAATAGCTAGCATCCACAGTTAAGATGTAATATCAAGAAACAAAGGTCATAATATAACTTCATAACTAGGAATAAAATAAATTATTACATCTTACATAGCTCATTTGGCTATCTCATTACATTGCAGCAGAAAATAACAATAGCATGGGGTCCTTCATCTTCAAAGTGCCACAGGCAGTCATGTTGGTTGTAGACTTGTAATCCTAATCAATAAACTTCACTGACATCAAACAAACCTGCAACATAATAAGTTGCAGCCACAAGGGTCAATACATTTGAATTGTATTGGCAAGTTTCACTACTATGTATAAATAAGTGGATCCTATCATTACATGCATATTTGGCTAAGTAGGGTTTAGGCTCATTTGCAGAAAGCAATATAGTTTTGTCCTATCTTTTCCAAAATAGTTTTGCTCTTTTGAAAATCTTTCTGAACTCCTTGGAAAACTCCAAGTGCTTCAGAATCCCTTGTTGTCACCATCAAGTTTTACTTTGAGAAATTGGAATGTCGAGATTTCCCATAGCTTCAGGCCTTAGTTGCTCATAATTGTCCATAACCGGGGACACGGCTAAGTACTTAGAATTTGATCTTCTGCAGAAGTTGTACACTTTACCCACATGACACAATCTCATCTTGATGCCACCAGTGGCCGCTGGATAAGTACTCACCAAGATGGAGTACTGGCAGATTGAGAATGTGACAAAGTCTTTCCATAGGAGTCCTCTCAATACACAATGCTAGCTTGGCTACCAGGCACCAATGTAGGGATAAATTTCCCTTACACAATTCTAGTTAACCTTAAGATGCCAATGCATGAGTCTTCCACTATGTAGTTGACTAAGCCAGAGCCCATTTAGCATGTGGCTGTACACGGAAGCCACTGTACGAGAAACATGTTCAATCTTTAAGTCTCTGGGTGGTTTTCTTGTAGTGCACAACAAAAAAGATATTGCCATATAAACATGGTTCCTTTTGTTGCCACCTTGTCCAAAAGCTTGAGTATCCTTGTCCACCCAGGTGGTTCATTGAGTACTTGTTTTATTATATAAAATTTATAACTTTTCAACTCCTCATATAATTCATAACATGTATCCCATCCCAAATATATAGCAGGGCTAAGCATACTACAACTACAATGTTTCCACTAAGGGAGATATAATGATATCCTAATAGGATTTAGCATAGCATAAAATATAGTAGTCCTTATCATGCATGTTACAAAAATCCACTAAGTGTAATAAAAATAGTAGGACATGGATGGTAGTGTCACTTGCCTTTTTGGTAGGGAATGTTGGTTCACTTCTTGATCTTGCTAATATCACACTCTTCTAACTTCACTACAAATCAATCAAGCAAACATAGATTCAACTAGCATTCCAACCAATATTCAAACAATTTATCACACATAAAACAATAGGAACTAAATCATGCATGCAGGCATGCAAAAGATAGTTTTATTTTCAAAGATGGTTTCTACTAGGCTCTAAACATTGTAAGGTCTAAAGTGGTCATTTTCTAAAGTGGCAAAACCATTTACAAAAAGGTTTTATCTATAATCCATTTTTAAATCAAATCATTATTTTATGTGGTGGAAAAATGTTTTTAGCAAGGCAACAATTTTATATTGTTCACCAAATAAGTTGTTAATTCACCAAAACTTGGTGTTTAGGGTCAGTAGGTTTGAATCAAAACAATTTTCCAAAGATTTTGCTCAAAAATCATTTCCATAACAAAATCAATATTTTTATTTGGCTTGAAATGGGCTAATTCAATTATTCAATCCTAAACTTTACTAAATCCATTTTTAAATCCATGAGTTGGTTCCTAGGGTCAGTAAGTTCACAACAAACCATTTTGCAAAGATTTCAACCCCAAAATCATTTTGGACTAATTTTTATAACCTAAACAAGCATACAAATGTTTCTGCAAAAACAAACATTTTACCAGAAGCTTTTTACTAAACAAATTGCATGGTTGGCTAGGGCTTAATCCACTGATTCCATTGATATAAAATTTGCAAATTTTGGACGTGTGGATCAAAAGTTATAAGGTTTACAAATTTGCATCTAAATCAGATTCTAAAATCTGTTTTAAATCATCTAGTGCCACGCGGTGCTTTCCTATTCGTCGGTACCGGTTCGCGCGGATTGCGCTCTGTGGTTCGTTGGATCTAAACAGATCGCACGGCACTGGTTGCGCACCCCTTCAGCGTTAAGTGATCTAATCGCAGCCGCATGATCTAAATCGCACGACGCACAACGCGCTAGCCATAGACGGGCGGCGCTGGTGGCGGCAGGCGGCGGCGGCGTGTCTGGCTACGGCGGAGCTGGTGCTAGAGGAAGCGAGGAAGAGGTTGGCGAAGCTTACCAGACTCGTAAGGGCTTGCTGAAGCTCGATATGGTACTAGTTGGTGAAGGGGCGCACTGGAGTGGGAGTAATCGCTCGCCGGAGACGTCGTCGGCGTCAGACGGCTCAGTTCGTTGTCGGGGGCGACGTTGCAGTCCACCCTAAGAGAAGATAGGGGCAGGGTTAGATGCGGGCGAGTGTGGGATTCTCGTGAGCATGATCGAGAGGGCTCGGGGCGGTTGGTGCTTACCAGGAAACTTTGCCGGAGTAAGAAGCAGACGCGGCGGCGCTCAGAGGTTGTCGAAGTCGATGTTCTGGGGCGCCCTCGGGTGAACGGATGACACGGGCAGGTGCGTGCTGGTCTGAGGAGCAAGCTCGCGTGCTTGGGAAGGCGAGGCGAGGCTGGACGGCACCGAAATTTGGTCGTAGACGTCGTCAGAGCAGTGGCAATGCGAGCTCGAATTGGAGCATCCTAGGGGCAGGGAGTGGTTGGAGCTTGGGGGGGGAAGAGAGAGGAGGAATGGGCGGTTAAGGGGGCGTGATCACTGCAGGGAATAACTTCGGCAATAACGCGTAATTACACGAATTCAATCGCGGCAGAACGCCGTTGAGAAAGGGGGAAACGGCCAGCGCGGTGGAGACGATGGTGACGGGGCAGTGGGGTCCGCTCGTCAGTGAGGTGGGGAAGGAGGGAGTGGGGTCCTGCTGTCTGCGACTCAGCGGGTGCGAGAACGAGTGAAAAACGTTTCGCCGTGGGGTGTTTAGTTGGGCTGGACTGGTGGGCTTGTTGGGCTTTGTTTGCTGGGCTGGGTCTGTTTCATTCTTTTTATTCAGATTGCTTTTTCTTTTTCTATTTGAATTTCTGTTTTGATTTTATTCAAACAAATCAAACATCCAAATCAAATCAAACATTTGTCAAACTTTGTATTTATTTCAATTCTGTTTAACAACACAAATCAAAGTCCAAAACAAAATAATTTTTTTATTCTTTTTAGGATCCATTTAATAATTAAATAAATAGATCTTAGTTATTAAATCAAATGGATTTGATTTATTTAAAATCTCCATTTGAAATCTAAATACTACCAAAATCAAATCAGTAGGTTTTATTTGAAATCCAAAAACACTTGAAAAACTTATTTAAACTAAAATAACAAGTTTTAGTGTTTATTTAAAATAGAAAAGCCTTTACTTAAATAAAATTGGATATTAATAAATCCTCATTATTTTATTTAAATAAACCTTTACTCATTTTATCAAATAGAAATATTTTATTTCAAAAGCTTGGCCAAGATTTAGTTTGGCTCTAATAAATAATCCTTATTTATAATTCTACCTTTGCTTTTGAAATTCAAATCTTTTTATTAAAAGATCTAAAAATAGTGATTCCAACTATTTTAACTTTATTTATTAATTGTTTATCTTTTGAAATCTTTTTAGGATTTTATTTGATCAAAATAGGATTTGATGTTTCCAGATGAAATCAAAAAGTTTCTTCTCACCCTAAAAATCAACAATTGTTTATTTGTTTATTTATTTTTCACATTTCAAAATTTGGAAATTTTTTGGGATGTGACATTACTATGCCAACTAGATGCCTTAAGCATATGTTATTATACCCACTTGATGATACCAAATCCCAGTGTTACTTGCAAGCTTGATTCTTTTATTTCTTTATCAAAGCTTTTATTTGAGTTTACTTAGTGACTTGTAGATATTAGAAAGATATTTAAAGGTAGCATTAAGAGCATAAAACTTGGCCTAACTTGGATAAACTTGATGTCATTCTTAGGCATGATATTAAACTTAGACCATTCCCACTTGTTTACCACCCATCATTAGTGTTTACCCCCACTTGTATATGCTAGTGCTAAGCATAAAACTTGATCACTTTAGATGGGAAGACTTGGTGAAAATGGTTATGAAAACCTTAGAATGATGAGTCATTCTACTGAAATGTTTTGACATGTGTTCTAGAACACCAGCTGATTTTGATGACGAAAATGTTAAGGCATGAGCCTTAGCCCTTTATAAAACTGATGATTGTCTGGATGTGATACCATTCCAATTTTACCTTACAACCACAATACCCAAAATTTGGGTAGGGCTTGACTGGAAATTTATATACCTTAGTATGGGTTCCCTTGTGGCCAAGGTTTGAGCCGAGGCTACCTTGTGAAGATTGTCCACCTATGTAGTTCCCAAGATGACAGTTGGTCATGGTTGTGAGGCCAAACTCATAGGAGAGGTGCCTATACTAGGGCGTGTAATTGAAAGGTTAGGATTGATTATCCGCATACTGAGTATGGTGAATTTAGGATTATTCCTGACGGATGTATCGAATGTTGTGGTGAAAGTGTACTACCTCTATAGAGTGTCAAACTATTCGAATAGCCACGTCCGCGGTTATGGTCAGATTTTTTATAATGACTTATGAAATTATTTATGACTTTGAATTGACCACAACAGGGTTGTGATATGAAATTCAAGTTCCCACTTAGGTGTTATAAAACTTTCAACTATCTTTCTTTGCTTCTGAACTTAGTTAAGGTAAACCTGGCTTTTTGCAAAACAACCCTAGAGCATAGTATCCTACTCAAAAACCACTTCACTTATTAGTACTAGTTTGCGAGTACTGAAAGAGTACTCATGGCTTTGTCCCTGGCTATTCCCTTGGCCAGACTATGAAGAGGAGTATCAGGAAGACGGACAGCAGGAAGGTTACGACAACTAGGATCATCTCCCATCGTCAATATTTCCTATGACCATGAAGATGGAGTCTCGCCTACGCTATCGTTATTATTATGTTATTCTGCTTCTTGAATTGTATTAAGACTGGATCATGAGATTCTTATTTGTGTAAGACCTTATGTATGGTTTGTAATGGATGATGTACTAATGTCTCGCAAAAATGGTAATCATGGGCGATGTATGGCATAACAGGCATCTGAGATTAAAAATTTGGGTGTTGACAAGTTGGTATCAGAGCCATCCTGACCATAGGAGACCCTAGTTAGAATGGATGTTTGAATCAAAAACTTAGTTTCAAAACCAAGGAAGTCTGTATTTATGAAAACTTATTATCATTCTTATCACTTAGACTCTTTCATGAAAAATCATGTTCCACAAAAATTCTTGCAAAACTTACTTAAAATTTGACACAGTTGATCACTCTACGAAATTACTCATCATATATTCTTATAGATGGACGTGAAGTATAGCAGTTGGGGAATGGAGGAGACCTCATCTTTGAGCGTGACTTGGACCAGCTTTTAGAGATGCTGGAGCGTCCGCACCCCGATTTCTTCGGAGCTCAGCTCAACGATCAGGAAGGAGAGGAGTTGAAATGGCTAGTTGTTGCAAGTCTCCGAGGAAAGATTGAAGCCCCCACCTGAGAGGGAATTCAGTTCACCTTGAGAGAGAACAACAGGCTCGATGGATTTGCCAGGGCAATGCAAGAAGCTCTTGCTCGTCTGTGTGGGCATAGTATCAATCATATCAAAGGTACCCGCTTTGAGTTCTATCCAACGCGTGAGGCCCCATATCACCACGAGCTGAAGAGTCAATTGAACCACCTCAGCTTCATGATGTATGACCGTCAGAAGGAGTTAGACAATGCCCGCTCCTATGCCAACCACAAGTACGCCATCACTGCCAAGAAGGATCAGACTATTTCCATGCTAGTGAAGGATCGCCAGCCTCATCGTTGTCAGCTCGACAAGAAGGAGCGCATCATTGCCCGTCTTCGACACCGGATCACGGATTTGGAGGAGACCATCCACGAGAGATACATGCAGCTGGAGGAGAGGGAGAATTCAGGGGAAGACCTTCGTGGAGACCCCTACTCCTATCTCAGTGACGATGATGACTTTCTAGAGGATCAGGCCATGGACTTCTTCACCGATGAGGATGACTTCGCCTTCATTGATGATGATGATGATGATGAGGACACCTACTCCGAGGAGTAGTATCACTTGAGAACTAGCATTAGTGAGTTGTATCCGGTCCCACTGTATCGTAGTTTCACAGAATGGTTCTTAAAACCATTTGTTTTCCTTTGTTGTGGAGTGTGTCTGTATTGTGTGTTGTGAATGAAGGGATGAAAAGCAAGTTGCTAGAAAAATTCGAGTCAAACTTTGAAAACGTTTCAAAAACAAAACCCCGAGCCTTAGAAATTTCCCTCTTTTCTCATGATCTATCTCAATCTTCAGATGCATCACGGAGGAAGCACTTCATCCTTGGACCCGATGCTACAAATCTTGCAAATGGTGGTTTCGGATCGTGAAGCCAAAAGAGCCGAACGTCAAGCCAACTTAGCTACCCTTCAATAGATAGCTCAGATGGCCAACAACAATCAAGGCCATGGAAATCAGGATAACCATGGATCCAAGCTCAAGATGACGAGGTTTGATCTCATCAATGCCCATTGTTATGGACTTGGGTTTTGGAGAAGATGGGGATGCTGGATATCGTGGAACGATTAGCAAACAAGCAACACGGGGACACAAAGTTTACCCAGGTTCAGGCCCCCGGAGGGAAAACCCTACTCCTGCTTGTCTGCTCTTGATTACGACGGAACCGAAGGTTACAGGGGTGCGCAGATGCAATCTGGCGTGGAGGTGTGTATGCGAAAGTATGAGTCGAGAGATCTAGGTCGTGCCCTCCTGGCCTTTATATAGACTTAGGCAGGTCCCGGGCATAGACCTAGTCGGTTACAGGTTCTAGGGTTTTACCCCTTTGAATTTCTTATCTACTCTAGTCTTGCTCTCCAAGGATCCGAAGGCATCATGGGCCTTGGTCACCCGAAAGTCTTCATGGGCCAGCGTACATTTGCCGTGGGCCTTCCTTGGGCTGGACTAGGTATGCTGAGATCATGCACCCACGGGGTATAACCATGTCACAAGAATTTCTAGAACACCAACCCACCCATCTTCACTAAGTTAGAAGAGCCCCTCGATGCAGATGATTGGCTAAAAACCATGGAGAACAACCTAGAAGTTGCAGGAGTGGAAGCCAACGAGAAAGTATAATTCGCCACCCACTACCTGGCCAGAGATGCAAGAGCATGGTGGAACAGCGTTCGTGCCATGACAAGATGTCAAATGATGACTTGGGAAGAGTTCAAAGTCAAGTTCAGAAGAACCCATGTGCCACCGAGTTTGATCTAGAGGATGAGAGATGAATTCACGGAACTTAAGCAAGGCAGGATGACCGTAGTTGAGTACCGTGACAAATTTTTGTTATTGGCTAGGTATGCACTGGATGAGATAGACACCGAAGCCAAGAAGAAAGAGAGATTCCTGAATGGTCTGCACGATGAGATGCAGACGGTGTTAGTCAATATCCCATTTGCTGATATTGAAGCCTTAGTGGATTCTGCCATTCAGATGGAAGGAAATATCAACCAAGCTAATGAGAACCGCAAGCGTCGCATGATGCATCAACCAGGAACCCATCATACCCCAAAGTATCGCCCCAACCCATCTCCAGGATTTTCCCCAAGAACCAATAGACCCCCCATGAACTGTCCGACCTATCCCAACCGTGGAGGAGGAAACCCAAGGCCTGTAGGAAATCACAACAACCCCAACAACCCCAACAATTTCAATCGTGCACAGCCCAAGTTCAACAACAACAATGCCGCCACCAACACCAACACTGCCCCAAGGAATGGAAGCAATGATGTGCCTGTTGCAGCAAAAGACAAGTCTCAGGCGTGACTTGTTATGAATGTGGAACCAAAAGTCACTATTCCAATGAGTGCCCCACGAAGATTGCCGTAGCCCCCAATGCAAATGCCCCAGCTCAGCAGCAACGTCGTGTTCAGCCTGGAAGAAGGTTTGCCCCAGGGAACTCGCTCAACCGCAATGGCCATCTCTTTCTCATGCATGCTAAAGAACCCCCAAGAAGCGCCAGATGTCGTGCTGGGTATGTTTTCTCTTAACTCAGTACTTGCAAGAGTGTTGTTTGATTCTGGAGCATCGCACTCGTTTGTTACTGAAGAATTTGCATGCACTATTCAGATTCAACCCACCAAATTGAAGCATGTTCTGATAGTTCAAATACATGGTTCAACCACCAAATCTAGACAAATTTGCAAGGCCGTGCCTATCCAAATCCATGGCATAGATTTTTATGATAATCTAATAGTACTCGGAACTAAAGGTTTGGAAGTAGTACTAGGAAGGGATTGGATGTCAAAACATAAAGGGTTAATCGAATGTGCCAAGAAATCCATAACCATGACCAGTACAGCTAGAATATCAGTCGAGCATGTAACTGAAACCTTGCCCCGCCAATTTAAATGCAATAAGAGTATAGCCTAGCCAACCATTGACCAAGTCTGGATAGTCTGTGAATACCCCGATGTATTTCTAGATGTTTTGCCCGGTATGCCCCAGATCGGGATATCGAGTTTATCATTGAACTAATCCCTGGAACTAGACCCATAGCCCATAGACCATATAGTATGAACCCATCGGAATTAGTGGAGCTGAAGAAGTAACTGGATGCTATGCTGGATATAGGATTGATCCAGCCAAGTGCGTCACCATGGAGATCACCTGTCTTATTTGTGGACAAGAAGGATGGAGGTAACCGTTTGTGCACGGATTATCGGAAGTTGAATGATGTCACCATTAAGAACAAGTACCCACTGCCAAAGATAGAAGACATGTTTGACCAGTTGACTGGTGCCAAAGTGTTTTCTAAGATCGACCTTAGAACTGGTTATCATCAACTCAATATTCGCGTAGAGGATATTCCAAAGACTGCCTTACCACTAGATATGGATTATAAGAGTATACTGTCATGTCTTTTGGATTAACCAATTCCCCCGCTTATTTCATGAACCTCATGAATAAGAATTTTATGGACTTCCTGGCTAAGTTTGTTGTTGTTTTCATTGATGACATTCTGATCTATTCCAAATCAGAAGAAGAACATGAGCTACACCTAAGGACCATCCTTGGAACCCTTAGAGAGCATCAGTTGTATCCCAAGTTCAGCAAATGTGAATTCAGGTTACAGGAGGTAGGATTCCTCGGACATATTGTATCAGCCGGAGGAATTGCCGTTGACCCTGCAAAGGTGCAGGATGTTGAAGATTGGCAAGCTCCAACCACTCAAACCCAAGTTCGTGCATTTCTCGGATTAGGGGGATATTACCACAAGTTCGTAGAAGGATTCTCGAGTATCGCAAGACCCATGACCCAATTGTTGAAGAAGGACAATAAGTTTGAATGCACGGACAAATGTGAAGCGAGTTTTCAAGAACTCAAGAGGAGATTGATTTCAGCCCCAATCTTAATCATGTCGTATATCACGAAGCCTTTTGATTTATATTGTGACGCATCCAAGATTGGTCTTGGATGTGTGTTAATGCAAGAAGGCAAAGTCATATTGTCACATCCCAAAATTTTCCAAATTTTGTAATGTGAAAAATAAATAAACAAAATAAATAACCGTTGAAATTTTAGGGTGAAAAGAAACTTTTGTTTCTAAATGGAAACTTAAAAACCCATCTTGAACAAACTTTGAATAATGTTTGAATCCAACTAAATCCAAATCAAGTGGAATGCATTCTTCATAAATGCATCTTGAAATTTAAACACTTGGAAAATAAACCAAACCCTAAAACCCTAATGGAATAAAATCATTTCCAAGTTGTCTCTAAGCCTATGGATTTGATCCATATAAAAATTGGTCAGACAAACATTTCAAAATGACCAAGAATGATAAATAGATATATTATAAAACCATATATATTGGTCTCACTCAATTTGGAACCAAAGATAAAAATCTTATGAATTTAATAAGATAAGGAAATTGAATTTCCAAAGCTAATAAAGCACCTATATAAAAATCCATACCAAATGGTGAGCAAATAATCCTAAAGAGATCTAAAAGGATAAACAAATATTAAATAAGATTTTACCAATTGGAATCACCAAGTTTGGAATCTTTAAATATGGATTTTATAAGATAAAGATAGAAATATTAAATAAGGAATATTTAAGGACCAAATTAAATCTTGGCCTAATCCATAAGCAAATGGAATGATTATAAACCAAATCCAAGTAAAATAAAAGGATAAAGAAATTTTCCAAAATAAAATGGCATTAACCAAATTCTATTTCTATTTGAATAAATACAAATCCCTAATAAGATTGATTAATTAAGTCTTGGGAAAATAATATTTGGAATTTACCCTAGTGGAATAAAAGTTATTTAATTAACTTAAATGAGATCAAGAAATCTCCTAAATAAAAATTATGGATTTAAAAACATATTTGATTTCATTGGAATAAAGACAAATACTCAATTTTAAATGATTAATAAATCATATTAAAAATATTCCAAATAAATAAAAGTGAATCTTTTGACACCCAAATAAATAAATAAAACCTACTGAAAAGATTTGGATATATTTAGATTTCAAATAGAGTTTAAAAAACATTATTAAATCTTATTTGAATTAATGCAAGGGCCTATTTTAAATAATTAAAAGACCCTAAAAAGAATAAAAGAAATATTCTAAATTTGACTTTAAAATGTATTAATAAACAGTAATATAATATACACAAGGTTTGGTTGGTGTTTGAAATCAAATTGTTGTTTGAAAAGTTTAAACAAAATCAAAACAGATAAATAGAAAAAGAAAAGGAAAAACAAACCAGTACAAAAAAAATGAATGAAACAAGCAGCCAGCCCAACTAACCTAGCCCAACAGGCCCAGCAGCCCACTCCCTCTCTCCCACGAGAAAACGTTTCACACCCGAAACTTGACCCATGCAACCACTGACTATCAGGCCCCACTCCCACTCTCTCTCTCGCTGGCAACCATGCCCCGCCCGTCAGTCTTCCCTTCTACCCCGCGACGACCACGCCCCTCACCTCGCCGGCCGTTTCTGGCCATAATCTCTTGCGTAAATTCGCATCAATGCCTCAGTGATTCAGCCCCGCGACCTCGCCCTCATAACCGCCTGCCCCTCCTCTCCATTTCCACTCTCTCGCCCCTTCCTTTCTGCCGTCAGGCCGTCCTAATTCATCTCCACACCGCCACTGCCTCCGACGTCTTCTGGTGAGAATTCCGGCCAGCCGCTGTTGCCCCTCGCCTCCTCGACCACACGAGCATGTTCCCCAGCCTTTGGCGTATCTCCCTGTGCGTTTTGTTCATCTGCGCGAGCACCATAAGCTCGGCAACATATTCCCAGAGCAGCGTCGCCGTCTGTCTCCAACTTCGGCGACGTATCCCCGGTAAACCTGACCGCCCCTCTCTCCCCCGTGGACACTAATGATCGCCATGCCCTTGCGAACCTAACGGTGTCTTCCCTTTGTCCTAGTGTGCCCTCCATCATCGCCTCCGTCGTCGAGCAGACGAGCCCGACGCCAGGCAGACCTCCGGTGAGCAATCCACGTCACCACTGTGCGCCCCTCGACGAGCTACTACCACGTTGAGCATCAGCAAGCTCTTGCAGTTCTGGTAAACCCCTCCCCTTCTTCCCTCGCTTCCTGTAGTCACCGCGACACTGTGGCTAGAGTGCGCGCCGCCACTCGCCGCCGCCAGCGTCGCCACTCGATTGTCATTTGATCGTCAGCCATAGGATTTAGATCCAATGCACACGATAGAACATAAACGAAGGGGTACGAGCTTATCTGAACCGTGACATTTACGTTAGATCCATCGCCCCACAGTAGCCGATCTGAGCGAAACGGTATGGACGAATAGGAAACAGCCACGTGGCCCAGACAGTTTAATAAAAACCAGAATAGATTCTATTAGATGTTCAAACTTGTAAATTGCATAACTTTTGATCCACACGTCCAAATTTTACAAATTTTATATCAATGGAATCAGCAAGACAAACCCTACCCAACCATGCCCTTTGTTTAATGAATTGCTTCTGGAAAAATGGTTGTTTTTGCAGAAAATTTTGTAGGCATGTTTTGAATATAAAATTCATTCTAAAATTATTTTTGTGATAAAATCTTTGGAAAATGGATTGTTTTGAACCTACTGACCTTATAAATCAATTTGTGGATTCAAAAACATATTTTGTGAGGCAAATTAATAAATCTTTGAATTAAAGCATTTCTAGCCAAATAAAAATGTTGATTATGGTTTAAAAATGATTTTGGAGAAAAACCTTTGGGAAATGTTTTGATTTAAACTCTCTGACCCCAAACACCAAGTTTTAGAATTTAAAATGTATTTGGTGAACCATATAAAGATTACTATTTTTCTAAAGGCATTTTCAACCACATAAAATATTGATTTGGTTTAAAAATGATTTATAAGTAAAATCTTTTGAAAATGATTTTGCCACTTTTATAAAATGACCAATAGGTGTTTTAGAATGTTTATAACATGTTAGAAACCATTTTTCCAAATAAAACAATCTTTAGCATGCTTGCATGCATTGCTTTGTTTCTATTATTTTATGTGATGTTTGCTTGAATAGTAGATTGAAAATGTGCCTTGCTTGATTGAATTGTAGTGATTTGAAGAGTGTGAATATTGCAAGATCAAGGAGTGAACTTATATTCTCTACCAAAAAGGCAAGTGGTGCTTCATGATTTCATTCCTATATTTTTCAATTATGCACTAGAAATGTTTTGTATAGGACTTGCATGAATATTTTGATCTATATGCTATGCTTGGTAAATCCTAGTAGTTGTAGAATTGCTAGAAATTTCTAAGTTAAGATGCTTATCACTACCATGCTTAGCCTAGCTAGTAGCAACCAAGGGTGGTTATATATTCATGTTATGTGAAAATATTTCTAAGTCTTTGGACTTGTGTTTTGCTTAATAAAACAACTAAGTGAATGAAACACCTGGGTGGAATGGAAGGAATGGTTTGTGTTGAGTGGTTACACAATGCCCATTTCTATGGTTTACCTTGTGTATCATACTTGTGGAAAGCCACCCAGGAACAAAGGGATTTGAGATGCCAAATGTTAAGAAGCTTCTAGTCCAGCCACATGGCATTACGGGCTCTGCCTGGATCATATAAGTTGCAATAACTTAGCCATTTGGACAGTTGGTGGTAGTGGGATGATAGGTTGGAGCGCGTCCATTTGGTCTAAGGGAAGGCTTCTGAAAGGTCTTGTCTTGGTGAAAATCAAGTCTTGTGGGTAAAGTGCACAACCTCTGTAGATGGAAGAATCTAAGTACTTAGCCATGTCCCTGGTATTGGACAACTTGAGCATCAAGACATGGAATCTATCAAGAATCTCCTCATCCCAATTTCTAAGTTAAAAACTTGTGGTTGAACAAGGGTTGAAGGATCACCAATTTCTATTGGGAGATGCCTTGGGTGATTTTCGGACAAACAAAAACTTAGTGTTTTCAAAGGATAAGGAAAATCTATTTTGAGAAAAGCAAGCCTAAGCTCCACTTAGCCAAATGCATATAGATGATAGACTCCACTATACTACCATAGTATCACTTGCCAATACAATTCAAATGTATTGACCCTTGTGGCTGTAACTTATTACGTTGCAGGTTTGTTTGATGTTAGTGAAGTTTATTGATTAGGGTTACAAGTTTACAACCAACATGACTGCATGTGGCACTTTGAAGATGAAGGACCCCATGTTATTGTTATATTCTGCTGCATTGTAATGAGATAGCCAAATGAGCTATGTAAGATGTAATAAATCATTTTTTTCCTGGTTAAAAAGTTGTATTATGACCTTTTTTTCTTGGTATTACATCTTAATTGTGGATGCTAGCTATTGATCCAGGAACTAGCATTGTAAACACAGGGATCTCTACCTTATTGAAGGTTGGGACCTCTACAGATGGTATCAGAGCACTGTGTTGCCTGTAGGATTTGTAACCCTAGGATTGGACAAAACCCCTTAGAAAAATAGGAGTTGTATTTGTTCCAAAACTTATTTACAAACAATCTTGTAAATTCTTTCCTCAACCTTTTTGGCTTTGATTCTACATCTCTTCTATTTCAAACTTGATGGATAAAGCCTCCACCATGAGAAAGACTTGAACATGAGCAAAGGACTTCACCAACTCAAGTGATTTCAACCATTTTCTCAACAAGGACTTCAACTTGGATATCACTAAGGACTACAAGTGAGACAAGAAATATTACTCAAGACTTGAAGGCTAAGGAAATACAACTTAGAAGGAACCATCATCACCTTTGAAGTTTTGTGACCAAGATGCAAGGAGTTCTCCAAGGATACAAAGATCTTGTCCATAAAGAGTCAACTAAGGAGAATGGAAAGATCTCAGGTAAACCATATAGTTGGACAACCATATTTAGTTTAAATCAAACCCACCAACTTGTGTGGTGTAGCAAAAATATTTTGTTGCCTAAAAAGGTGCTTGAAACTTGTTGTTTGAGTGGAATGTTTGTTAGTGATTGCTTGCACATTGCTTGTGTGAATTGTGATATGTGTGATTAGAACTATTTCCTTAGAAATCTTTTGCCCATTCTAATCCCAATCCAACCCAAACAGATGACTACTCCAAGAAACTCCAACATCAAGGATGGTGACAACAACAACAACCAAGAGATCAACATGAGAGAACTCATAGTAACCCAAACCCAGTTGAACCAAGTGTCAACTCAGTTTTTAGCCAACACCAGTGAGTTAGATCCAACCATGCAAAGGTTTTTGGAAACCCAAACCCAATTGTTGCATAGGGTGACAAGTCAAATGATCAACATGGGAAACAACTCTTCCCAAGGAGTTTATGACAACAAGGATGTCAAGGATGACATTCTAGAAGGAACCCAAGCTAGCAATATTTGTGGAGACAAGGACCACACTTCCAAAGAGCATGAGGATCAATGCCCTAATTGTGAAGAGAAACATCCAACAAATCAATGCCCCACATCTCAATCTACTTGTTTCCTATGTGAAGGAAATAATCATGTCCCTATCCAATGCACCATCTATTCCATAGTTCAACAAAGGAAACAAGGTGGAGTGAAACAACAGATTGTAGACTTCCATGAGGGAACAACTTCCACCAAGAAGGATGACGACAAAGGAAAATATCAGCTTGCACCTCCATGCAATATGACTCAATTTGATGGACCAAAGAGGAGACATATGTATTATCCAAGGAAAAGATCAAGGAGACCAGGAAACTTTCCCACCTTTGAGATAAGATATGAAGAGCATGAACTAGAAGCACTCCTAGCTTTGGAGAAGCCCAAGAAGAAGAAGGACAAAAGCCAAGTGCAATGTTGCCATTGCAAAGAAATGGGACACTATGCCAATGAATGTCCTGAGAAGAAACAGAAATATAAGGAGATTAACCAAGTGTGGTGCAACAACTACAAAGAGCTAGGCCATTATGTGTCAACTTGTCCATAGAAGATACGTGAAGAACTCAATCTTGTCACATGTTACAACTGTGGTGACCAAGGACATTATGCAAGCAATTGTCCAAAAAAGATGAAGCACAAGATAAAGCCTATGAAGGATCTCACCCTTGTCACATTTTTCAAGTGTGGAAACAAAGGACACTATGCAGATGTGTGCCCAGAGAGGTTTCAACAAGATCCTAAGCAAGCCAAGAAGTAATCTAGTTGGAAAATTTTTAAGGGTGGTAGTACCCTAGATGCTTTGAGCCAACTTGTAATCCCTATCTTTCCCAAATCTCAGGACGAGATTTATTTTAAGGGTGGTATCCTGTCACATCCCAAAATTTTCCAAATTTTGTAATGTGAAAAATAAATAAACAAAATAAATAACTATTGAAATTTTAGGGTGAAAAGAAACTTTTGTTTCTAAATGGAAACTTAAAAACCCATCTTGAACAAAATTTGAATAATGTTTGAATCCAACTAAATCCAAATCAAGTGGAATGCATTCTTCATAAGTGCATCTTCAAATTTAAACACTTGGAAAATAAACCCAAACCCTAAAACCCTAATGGAATTAAATCATTTCCATGTTGTCTCTAAGCCTATGGATTTGATCCATATAAAAATTGGTCAGACAAACATGTCAAAATGACCAAGAATGACAAATAGAAATATTATAAAACCATATAAATTGGTTTCACTCAATTTGGAACCAAAGATAAAAATCCTATGAATTTAATAAGATAAGGAAATTGAATTTCCAAAGCTAATAAAGCACATATCGAAAAATCCATACCAAATGGTGAGCAAATAATCCTAAAGAGATTTAAAAGGATAAACAAATATTAAATAAGATTTTACCAATTGGAATCACCAAGTTTGGAATCTTTAAATATGGATTTTATAAGATAAAGATAGAAATATTAAATAAGGAATATTTAAGGACCAAATTAAATCTTGGCCTAATCCATAAGCAAATGGAATGATTATAAAACAAATCCAAGTAAAATAAAAGGATAAAGAAATTTTCCAAAATAAAATGGCATTAACCAAATTCTATTTCTATTTCAATAAAGACAAATCCCTAATAAGATTGATTAATTAAGTCTTGGGAAAATAATATTTGGAATTTACCCTAGTGGAATAAAAGTTATTTAATTAACTTAAATGAGATTAAGAAATCTCCTAAATAAAAATTATGGATTTAAAAACATATTTGATTTCATTGGAATAAAGACAAATACTCAATTTTAAATGATTAATAAATCATATTAAAAATATTCCAAATAAATAAAAGTGAATCTTTTAACACCCAAATAAATAAATAAAACCTACTGAAAAGATTTGGATAGATTTAGATTTCAAATAGAGTTTAAAAAACATTATTAAATCTTATTTGAATTAATTCAGGGCCTATTTTAAATAATTAAAAGACCCTAAAAAGAATAAAAGAAATATTCTAAATTTGACTTTAAAATGTATTAATAAACAGTAATAGAATATACACAAGGTTTGGTTGGTGTTTGAAATAAAATTGTTGTTTGAAAAGTTTAAACAATATCAAAACAGATAAATAGAAAAAGAAAAGGAAAAACAAACCAGTGCAAAAAAAATGAATGAAACAAGCAGCCAGCCCAACTAACCTAGCCCAACAGGCCCAGCAGCCCACTCTCTCTCTCCCACGAGAAAACGTTTCACACCCGAAACTTGACCCGTGCAATCACTAACTATCAGGCCCCACTCCCACTCTCTCTCTCTCGCTGGCAACCACGCCCCACCCGTCAGTCTTCCTTTCTACCCCGCGACCTCGCCCTCATAACCGCCTACCCCTCCTCTCCATTTCCCCTCTCTCGCCCCTCCCTTTCTGCTGTCAGGCTGTCCCAATTCATCTCCACACCGCCATTGCCTCCGACGTCTTCCGGTGATAATTCCGGCCAGCCGTCGTCGCCCTCGCCTCCTCGACCACACGAGCACGTTCCCCAGCCTCTGGCGCATCTCCCTGTGCTTTCCGTTCATCTGCGCGAGAACCGTAAGGTTGGCAACGTCTTCCCAGAGCAGCGCCGCCGTCTATCTCCATCTTCGGCGACGTCTCCCCGGTAAACCCGACCGCCCCTCTCTCCCTCGTGGACACTCTAATGATCGTCATGCCCTTGCGGACCTAACGGTGTCTTCCCTTTGTCCTAGTGTGCCCTCCATCATCGCCTCCGTCGTCGAGCAGACGAGCCCAATGACAGGCAGAGCTCCGGTGAGCAATCCACGTCACCACCGTGCACCCCTCGATGAGCTACTACCACATTGAGCATCAGCAAGCTCTTGCGGTTCTGGTAAACCCCTCCCCTTCTTCCTGTAGTCACCGCGACACCGTAGCCAGAGTGCGCGCCGCCAGCGCTGCCACTCATTGGTCGTTTGATCGTCAGCCATAGGATTTAGATCCAATACACATGATAGAACATAAACAAAGGGGTACGAGCTTATCTGAACCGTGAGATTTCAGTTAGATCCAACGCCCCACAGTAGCCGATCTGAGCGAAACGGTATGGACGAATAGGAAACAGCCACGTGGCCCAGACAGTTTAATAAAAACCAGAATAGATTCTATTAGATGTTCAAACTTGTAAATTTCATAACTTTTGATCCACACGTCCAAATTTTGCAAATTTTATATCAATGGAATCAGCAAGACAAGCCCTACCCAACCATGAACTTTGTTTAATGAATTGCTTCTAGAAAATGGTTGTTTTTGCAGAAACTTGTGTAGGCATGTTTTGAATATAAAATTCATTCTAAAATTATTTTTGTGATAAAATCTTTGGCAAATGGATTGTTTTTAACCTACTGACCTTATAAATCAATTTGTGGATTCAAAAACATATTTTGTGAGGCAAATTAATAAATCTTTGAATTAAAGCATTTCTAGCCAAATAAAAATGTTGATTATGGTTTAAAAATGATTTTGGAGAAAAACCTTTGGGAAATGTTTTGATTTAAACTCTCTGACCCCAAACACCAAGTTTTAGAATTAAAAATGTATTTGGTGAACGCTATAAAGATTACTATTTTTCTAAAGGCATTTTCAACCACATAAAATATTGATTTGGTTTAAAAATGATTTATAAGTAAAATCTTTTGCAAATGATTTTGCCACTTTTATAAAATGACCAATAGGTGTTTTAGAATGTTTATAACATGTTAGAAACCACTTTTCCAAATAAAACAATCTTTAGCATGCTTGCATGCATTGCTTTGTTTCTATTATTTTATGTGATGTTTGCTTGAATAGTAGATTGAAAATGTGCTTTGCTTGATTTAATTGTAGTGATTTGAAGAGTGTGAATATTGCAAGATCGAGGAGTGAACTTATATTCTCTACCAAAAAGGCAAGTGGTGCTTCATGATTTCATTCCTATGTTTTTCAATTATGCACTAGAAATATTTTGTATAGGACTTGCATGAATATTTTGATCTATATGCTATGCTTGGGAAATCCTAGTAGTTGTAGAATTGCTAGAAATTTCTAAGTTAAGATGCTTATCACTACCATGCTTAGCCTAGCTAGTAGCAACCAAGGGTGGTTATATATTCATGTTATGTGAAAATATTTCTAAGTCTTTGAACTTGTGTTTTGCTTAATAAAACAACTAAGTGAATGAAACACCTGGGTGGAATGGAAGGAATGGTTTATGTTGAGTGGTTACACAAGGCCAATTTCTATGGTTTACCTTGTGTATCACACTTGTGGAAAGCCACCCAGGAACAAAGGGATTTGAGATGCCAAATGTTAAGAAGCTTCTAGTGCAGCCACATGGCATTAAGGGCTCTACCTGGATCATATAAGTTGCAATAACTTAGCCATTTGGATAGTTGGTGGTAGTGGGATGATAGGTTGGAGAGCGTCCATTTGGTCTAAGGGAAGGCTTCTGAAAGGTCCTGTCTTGGTGAAAATCAAGTCTTGTGGGCAAAGTGCACAACCTCTGCAGATGGAAGAATCTATGTACTTAGCCATGTCCCTGGTATTGGACAACTTGAGCATCATGACATGGAAGCTATCAAGAATCTCCTCATCCCAATTTCTAAGTTAAAAACTTGTGGTTGAACAAGGGTTGAAGGATCACCAATTTCTATTGGGATATGCCTTGGGTGATTTTCGGACAAACAAAAACTTAGTGTTTTCAAAGGATAAGGAAAATCTATTTTGAGCAAAGCAAGCCTAAGCTCCACTTAGCCAAATGCATATAGATGATAGACTCCACTATACTACCATAGTATCACTTGCCAATACAATTCAAATGTATTGACCCTTGTGGCTGTAACTTATTATGTTGTAGGTTTGTTTGATGTTAGTGAAGTTTATTGATTAGGATTACAAGTCTACAACCAACATGACTGCCTGTGGCACTTTGAAGATGAAGGACCCCATGCTATTGTTATAGTCTGCTGCATTGTAATGAGATAGCCAAATGAGCTATGTAAGATGTAATAAATTATTTTTTTCCTGGTTAAAAAGTTGTATTATGACCTTTGTTTCTTGGTATTACATCTTAACTATGGATGCTAGCTATTGATCCAGGGACTAGCATTGTAAACATAGGGATCTCTACCTTTTTGAAGGTTGGGACCTCTACACATATCTTATCTGTCCCAGCAACTGAAGCAGCATGAACAGAATTATCCTACCCATGACCTTGAACTAGCAGCCGTTGTTCTAGCCCTGAAGACATGGAGGCATTACCTGATGGGAAACCGTTGTGAGATTTATTCGGATCACAAGATCCTGAAGTATATATTCATTCACAAGGAGCTGGATATGAGGCAGAGAAGATGGATAGAGCTAATCAAGGACTACGATCTGGACATTCACTATCACCCCGGTAAAGCCAATGTGGTAGCAGATGCCCTTAGCAGATTGCCGTGCTGCTTGAACTCCATGATTCTGAAGGAGCAACCAAGTTTGCCTAAGGAGATGGAGGATTTCAGAATAGAATTAGTAAGTGAAGGATTTTTGGCTAGCATAGAACTTCAACCCACTTTGATCAGTCAGATCAAGGAGGCGCGGAAAGGAAATGCTAGTATCGACGGAATCAAACGTCGTACCGGTACAGGCAAAGTACCCAGATTCACCGAAGATGACGAAGGAGTTCTGTGGTACAAAGGACGTCTCTGTGTACCAGTAGATTCAGAATTGAAGGAAACCATTTTGAAAGAAGCCCATGATACTCTCTATTCTATCCACCCCGAAGGAACGAAGATGTATCAGAATTTGAAGGAGCAATTTTGGTGGAATAAGATGAAGAGAGAAATCAGAAGCTATATTGCCACGTGTGATATTTGTCATAGAGTCAAGGAGGGACATCAAAGATCCCCAGGACTGTTGCAACCACTGCAAATTCCAGAATGGAAATGGGATTTAGTAGGAATGGACTTTATAACCAGATTGCCTACTTCTAGTAGGGGAAATGACTCTATTTGGGTCATAATTGACAGATTGTCCAATGTAGCCCATTTCTTACGAGTCAAGACCACCTACCAAAGTTCGAAGCTAGCGGAGTTGTATATTGCTAGAATAGTCAGTTTGCACGGAGTCCCCAAGAACATCGTATCAGATCGAGGAACTCGGTTTACCTCAAGTTTCTAGAAGAAAGTCCAAGAAGGATTGGGAACGAGATTGGATTTCAGCACAACGTATCACCCTCAGACTGATGGACAAACGGAGCGAGTAAATCAAATACTCAAAGATATGTTGAGAGCATGTGTGCTAGAGTATGGATCTAAATGGGAAGACTATCTGCCGTTCACAGAATTTTCTTACAACAACAGTTATCAAGCTAGTTTGCAAATGGCCCCATTTGAGTTCATGTATGGAAGGAAGTGTCGCACCCCTTTGAATTGGTCAGAAGTAGGACAGAGTCAGATCTTCGGACCCGACATCCTACGAGAAGCAGAAGAGAAGGTTCACAAGATTCGTGAGCACCTCAAGACCGCCCAGTCAAGACATAAGAGTTACACCGACAAGAGACGTCGAGACCTCGCTTTCAATATCAGAGATTTTTTTGTATCTCAAATTGTCGCCTTTGAAAGGAATGCAGCGATTCCAGCTCAAAGGAAAGTTAGCCCCTAGATATATCGGACCTTTCAAGATTCTAAATCATCGAAGAGAAGTATCGTATCAACTGGAACTGCCAGATGAGATGTCAACAGTACACAATGTGTTCCATATATCGTTACATCACAAATGCCTTGAAGTCCCGGAGAAGACCGAAGTTTTCAAGAACATTGATCACCACACCATAGAGATCAATGATGACCTGACATATCCCAAAGTACCCATCCGTATTTTGGAGGAAGCTTTCAGGACCACCAGGACCCGAAGCATCAAGTTTCTCAAGATTCAGTGGAGTAACCACACTGAAGAAGCTACCTAGGAACAAGAATATCACATCAAGACGGAGTTTCCCGATCTTTTTAAATCCTAGTTTTCTTCTTTCTTCTTTTTCAAATCTCGGGACGAGATTTTGTTTAAGGATGGAAGGTTTGTAACATCCCAAAAATATTGAACAATGATTATCAAATTCCAATCACCAAAATTAGGGTTAACAAAAAAATTGTTAACTCAAATCAATATGAATGCATGTGTGTATGTGATGATTGTGTAAATGCTTAAATGGACTTGGGAGATTGATATAAATAGCAAATGATGGTTTAAAGATGAAAAACATCATCTAAAAGATTTCCAAGCAGAACAAATCAAGAGAAATTAAAGAAACAAATCAAATAAGCAAATGGTCATTTTTGCCAATCTTGCTCACTAGGCCACTTTGAGTGTTTCGAGTCCAAGATTTCAAACAGAAACTTCTCCATTTCTTTTCACCCCTGGCTAGACCAAGTAAAATTGAATCAAAGCCCACCTTTCAAACTTACAAAAACATTTGGCAATTTGATTCAAATGACAATTCAAAATTGAATCTTTATCATATGTGAAGATCACCATTTCTCAAACCCAACCAAACCAATTCCACTTGACCTTTCCAACTAACCAGAGACTCCCTAGTATGTAACCAACACACCTACCAAGTTTGAATCAAAAATTCAAATTTGAATCTCTTTTGGCCATTTTCATCAAGCACCTTGCAAACAGGAAACAAACAAACATCAAACACTATTAGGATCAGTGATTTTGGCCTAACTTGTTCCCTCTCTGGTTCACATCAAGATATTAGTATATCATCTAGCCCATTTAACAAGCTTTAGCATCACTGTGACCTTGCCATATCCATCAATGCTGACCATGCCGAGCTCAACTTGCCATCCCTTAGTCGACAACAATCTAGGAGAAGCACCAAGCCTAGCAACCATGTTTGGGACACTCTCCACCGTCCATCGCCATCGCCTGTCCAAGCCTCGAGTACTGCCAGCCCCTGGACCACACAGCCTGAGCGTGCCCATCCTCTCTTCGAGTGATTCGAGAGCGCGCCAAAGCGCCAACCGCGACACACGCCCACAGACCGCGCGCCGCCCTCGCTACGTGCAAGCAGGGTCTTCACCACCCTAGGAACACCACGGACATGCCCGTTCGCCGCCACGCGGACCATAGACGTTGTGTGCCATTAAAACTGTCGTCGGACCCGCCCAGAGCGCAACAACGTTCCGACCGTTTCACACCTCCCCATGTCGCGTATCCATGCCATTGAGCTTTGCCAGGAAACACAACACCGTCCCCTACCTTTGCCCATGCCAGTAGCTCGCTGTAACGACCACACCGACGAGCACCATCCACGCCCGTCGGTCCCCTTCAGGCACTATAAATAGAGGCCACCCTAGCATAAATTCTGCACACCATATCACCCCCTCTCTCTTAGAAGCCCCCCACATCACTCCCAAAGCAAGGCGAGCAACGTATCGTCGGAATTTGGCTGGAGTCTGCCGCTGCTGGAGGAGAAGGGCGTCGTCGATTGGAGCCGCCCCAGGAGGAGCTGCCGGTACCAGGAGCACTACAAGAAATGTGTTGATTTGTGACGTTCTCGTAGTGACTGGAAATCAAATCATCATAGATCTATGACGATGTTCTCCAAGATCGTCATGGGCTCATTGGGGGAGGTCAAAACCCTATAAAATTATGACGTTTTGTTCCAAATCGTCGTAATTTCATCATATAAAATTGTCATCACCTGTCTCTGGCCTTATTTGTTGGGAATATGCCCTAGAGGCAATCATGTATGATGATATTTCCCATTGTATTCATAAAGTTATTTAGTAGTCCTTATATAAACATTTGATGTGTATCATTGAATATGTGATTCAGTTGTGGAACTATGCATTCATGTTGTTTGTACTAAATATCCTTGGTCATTGAGGTTGTGCTGGACACACAACTTAGACCAATGTGAAAGTTGGCTTGATGACTCGGTTCCACTTGTCATGGGCATGGAGATGCTATTCCAACTTACACAGACTAGGCTAAAGAGTTTAGCGAGTCGGATTGACCCATATTGAGGTACAACGAACTAAGCTGTCATTTGTATATCTCAATCAATGTAATCCTTAGACCTGAGGTTGTTGCATAGTCCGAGTTGAGGATCACCGACTTAGGTTCTGTCAAACGCTGATCTGTAACTGGGCAGTTATAAAGGCAGGGTTAGGGTCGACTGAGAATCAAGCTGCGTGATGTGAATAACCAAGATGGGATTTTGCCCCTCCACTTGGAGAGATATTCTCTGGGCCCTCTCGTGAGATATGATTCGGAAAGCATGGCCATGCACGACTCGGTTAAGTGTTAACCGAGGCGATCGGCTAAGAGTTAGTCGGGTGAATCACTTATCTCGGATCGAGAAGAGAGTCGGACTATTTAAGGGATGACATATATTCGCCTATAGTCTGACAAGGTATATCGTGAGGCAAAAGGGACTCAGACGTAAGTCGCATTGGAAAGGCAAGACGCCATGACTCTTTGGTACTTGGGAATCGGCAAGTTCTGCTAGGAGCCGATGCCGATTGATCGATTGTGAGTCGGACTCTAATCGTGTCCAAGTAACCATGAGCCTGCGGGGTCACACACTTAAGAGCGGGAGCAAGTTCGGATTGGATCTGAACATATAATCTGGTTGGGTTGGACCTAAACCAGATTAGGACTGAGTTAGTGAGTTGGACTCACGGTGACTAATGTTATATGGGCTTTAGTGAATGGGTCGCGCGAGCAGAGCCCACGTTCACTCCCTATATATAGTGGAGCACAGTAACCCAGAAAGGTTAATCGTTGTTCGGTTAGGTCATTCCATGTGTTGGAAACCCTAGCTCCACAGCAGTCCAGCCGCCGTAACGAACCTAGCAGTTCGCCGCCGGTGCTCCTCCTTGTACGTGTGGATACCAGCAGAGGTGCTGTGCGATCAGCACCAAGACGATCGGATCGTGAGGACTGCACTGCATCAACTGACGCGCTTCATCAGTAATCCGCAACCGCGCGTCTAGTGGTAAACCTCATGGCCTTCTACCTAAGCTAGATCTTGGGATCACCACGTTAGAGGAAAAAGTTTTGTTTTATCTCTGCGTGGCCCAACAGTGGTATCAGAGCGATAGCTTCTGGTTTTAGGCTCGAAATCTCGCATATGAGATATGCGGTAGGCTATAGATGAGATCTATGTGCTGTTTTGGTGGTCGATCTATGAGATAGATCGGTTTTGTATGAAGTTGATTGGATCAACTGTACTCGGGGAATGGTAGATCTGATTTCCGTGATCATACTGCTGAGGTCGTGGAACGACATACCCCTACCGGTCGGCTTCCGCCATCGGGGTAGACTGTGACACGTAAATCCAGAAGCGGTGATCGAAGATCAAAAAGTTTGATCGAATCGGAACGATGGTCGGAATCCATGTTCGGACCGCCGGCTTCGCCCTGTCGTAGCGCCTTAGATGTCGTTGCGAGTTTCACAACGTCGGTAGATATTGTATCTATGCATAACTTGTTTTTGCAGGAAGTTGTGAATGGTATGGTTCATGTGCATGTGATGTATGTGTGTAATCCATACGTGATCTGCGAATCACGGTTTTTGTCAGCCGGCTGGAGCCTAGGTGCTGTCATTTTATTGTATAACGACCTGCGTGTCGGATTCTCTATGTAATTTACTTTACTAAGCTAGTGTAGCTGTTTGAGAACCCGGAAGGCATGCAAGGCGTTATACATGTCGGCGACATGGAGTAAGACGGCAAGTGACAAGAGTTGGCACGAGTCGGATTACAGGCTTTGTGGAGATGGAGATCGCCATGAAGAGAGCCATACCATTTCACATTATAATTTCTTTATTTTGTGTTATTGTTATGTCTCAGTTTTACCTCTATTAG
Organism: Avena atlantica; assembly: GCA_910589765.1. Taxonomy (NCBI): domain Eukaryota; kingdom Viridiplantae; phylum Streptophyta; class Magnoliopsida; order Poales; family Poaceae; genus Avena; species Avena atlantica. Next base: position 308,058,054 of record OU342736.1, read on the forward strand.
ATAGTCGGTAAAATTTAATCCCTCAAAGAAGGTCTAGTCGGTTTTCCCGCCAGTGTTTGCACCATCACAAGTTGGACATTTTTGGTAGTGGGCTCATAAAATTGAGGTGCTGCCAATTCTTTCCGACTAGGTGGGTTCGAGTCGGACTCTTACTGCAGAAACACTTGGTAAGCTAGACGGGTCTATCACAACGGTTGTGGGACTCGGGGAAAGGTCGGATGGGAGCCGGGGCATGTGATGCCACCCGTCCAACAGGAGTCGCATGAGATGCGATTGACAAGGAGTTGTCTACCTAGATCACTTGGCGGCTAGCGGTGATGCTAAAGCTCACTAGCCGACTTGCTTATTTAGGATCCTGAATCACTAAGTAACCATCGGAGGGGTGTTGGTTCTAGTGGGAGGATAAAATATTAAAATGTTTAATATGCTTGCTCTTTTATGAATACATGTCTTAAGTGTTTTGCATATTTTCTGTTGTAGATCATGGCACCAAGTAGCAGTCACTCTCAGATATCCGGTTTTGCGTTGAGAACCATTCTTGAGAAAGATAAACTGAACGACACTAATTTTACCAACTGGTATCGAAATCTGAGAATTGTTCTCAAACAAGAAAAGAAGGACCATGTCCTAGACAACCCACTTCCAGATGAGCCGAATGAGAATGCGACTGTCGCAGCCACCAATGCCTACCGTCGGGCTAAGGATGAGTCCACGGATATCAGCTGTCTTATGCTTGCTCACATGGAACCGGACTTGCAAAAGCAGTTCGAGCATGTTGAGGCCTACGATATGATCGAAAGCCTCAAAAGTATGTTCCAGGCTCAGGCGAAGACTGAGAGGTATCAAGTCTCTCAGGATTTGCTGAGTTGCAAGCTTAAGGATGGTGATCCACTGAGTCCGCATGTGATCAAAATGGTTGGTTACGTGCAGTCTCTGGAGAGGCTTGGCTACCCCATAAGAGAAGAGTTCGCTATGGATATAATTCTGAACTCTCTTCCTAGTGCATATGGGCAGTTCATTTCGAACTACCACATGCATGGTATGGATAAGAAGCTCACTGAATTGCATGGGATGCCCAAGCAGGCAGAGGCGGATCTCAAGAAGGGCACCAGTCAAGTGTTGATGGTGCAGAATAAGGCTAAGTTCAAGAAGAGTTCTTGGACTAAGAAGAAGGCTAAGTCAGGAGGAAAGCAGGCTCAGGACCCTGTCCTAAGCGCTTCCTTAGGGACTAAGCCATCTCCTTCAGCCGGATCCACTTGCTTCTACTGCAAGGCGGATGGCCACTGGAAGAGGAACTGCAGCAAGTACTTGGCTGACAAAGCCAAGAGTGGAGGTATGACTTCCGACTCAGGTACACTTGTTTGCAATGTTATAGACATATATCTTGCTGATGCACCTAATAGTTCTTGGGTATATGATACCGGATCAGTTATTCACATCTGCAACTCGTTGCAGGGACTGGTAAGAACTAGGAGCGTAGCAAGAGGCGAGGTTGATATTCGAGTCGGCAACAAAGCAAGAGTTGCTGCGTTGGAAGTCGGCACGATGCAACTTCATTTACCTTCCGGATTCATTATGGAACTAAATAATTGTTATTATGTTCTAGTGCTCAGTCGAAACATTATTTCTGCTTCATGTTTGATGAGGCAAGGCTATGAGTCGAATATCAAGAATAATGGTTGTTCTTTGTATTTGAATGATATGTTTCACGGCTTTGCACCCGTCCAGGACGGGTTATTTATTTTGAATCTTGATGGTGAGTCGGTTTATAACATAAATGTTAAAAGGTTGAAACCAAATGATCTGAATATGACTTACTTTTGGCACTGTCGGCTTGGTCATATAAGTTGGAAACGCATGAAGAAGCTCCATGATGATGGACTCCTAACTTCGTTCGACTTGGAGTCGTTCGAGACATGCGAATCTTGCCTACTCGGCAAAATGACCAAGACACCTTTTGCAAAGAGTTGCGAAAGGGCGTCCGACTTGTTGGGACTAGTACATAGTGATGTATGTGGACCAATGAGCACGACAGCCAGGGGTGGTTATGAGTACTTCATTACCTTCACTGATGATTTGAGTAGGTATGGATATATCTACTTGATGAAACATAAGTCGGAAGCCTTTGAAAAGTTCAAAGAATTCCAGAATGAAGCACAGAATCAACTCAGCAAGAAAATAAAGTTTCTTCGGTCGGACCGAGGAGGCGAGTACATGAGCCATGAGTTTGATGACCATCTGAAAAGTTGTGGAATAGTTCCTCAACTTACTCCGCCAGGAACGCCACAAAGGAATGGTGTTTCGGAAAGGCGGAATCGGACCTTGTTGGACATGGTACGATCAATGATGAGTCGGACAGATCTGCCTTTATCATTTTGGGGTTATTGTCTAGAAACAGCGGCGTTCACACTAAACAAAGTACAATCAAAATCGGTAGAGAAGACACCGCATGAGATGTGGACAGGCAAAAGGCCGAGTTTGTCTTTTCTTAAGATTTGGGGTTGTGAAGCTTTTGTCAAGCGATTTCAGTCGGACAAGCTTACGGCCAAGTCGGATAAATGTATTTTCGTGGGGTATCCGAGGGAAACCTTGGGTTACTACTTCTACAACCGAGAAGAGGGCAAAGTGTTTGTCGCTCGGAACGGTGTCTTCCTTGAGAAAGAGTTTCTCAGTCGGGGAGTAAGTAGGAGCATGGTGCAACTCGAAGAAATTCGAGAGGAATCGGCTAATAGCGAATCGGCTAATAGCGAATCGGCAAAAACCTTGGAGGTTGAGCCGATCGTGGCAGCTGAGCCGACAGCAGCACCTGTACTACGAAGATCGGCAAGATTACGAAGTGTTCGTGATGTGTTACTGTTAGACAGTGATGAGCCGGCAAATTATTCGGAAGCGATGGTGGGATCTGATTCCGAGTCATGGCTTGGAGCCATGAGATCCGAGATAATGTCCATGGATGAAAATCAAGTTTGGAACTTGGTTGATCTGCCAGACGGTGCAAGACCCGTCGAATGCAAATGGGTCTTTAAGAAGAAAACTGATATGGATGGAAATGTTTCAATCTATAAAGCACGCCTTGTCGCGAAGGGGTTCCGACAAGTTCAAGGAGTTGATTACGACGAGACCTTCTCGCCCGTAGCGATGCTTAAATCAGTTCGGATCATGTTAGCTATAGCGGCCTATTTCGACTATGAGATATGGCAGATGGATGTCAAAACGGCTTTCCTTAATGGAAAATTAACCGAGGACGTGTATATGATACAGCCCGAGGGTTTTGTCGATCCGGCTAATGCTAACAAGGTATGCAAACTTCAGAAATCTATTTATGGGTTGAAGCAAGCATCTCGGAGTTGGAATATTCGCTTTGATGAGGTAGTCAAATCGTTTGGCTTCATCAAGAGTGATCATGATTCTTGTTTGTACAAGAAGTTTAGTGGGAACAAAGTAAATTTTCTAATCTTATATGTGGATGACATATTACTGATTGGAAATGATGTCCAGATGTTGCAAGAAACCAAGGAATCATTAGAAAGGAGTTTCTCAATGAAAGACTTGGGTGAGGCAACATACATCCTCGGAATCCGGATCTATAGAGATAGATCAAGGAGGCTCATTGGATTGAGTCAGAGTACTTATTTGGACAAAGTGTTGAAAAAGTTCAACATGGAATCGTCTAAGAAGGGGTTCTTACCGATGTCCCATGGTGTAAAACTTAGCAAGACTCAGTGTCCTTCGACAACTGATGAGCGAAGTCGCATGAGTGCGATTCCATATGCTTCTGCAGTCGGATCCATCATGTACGCCATGATTTGTACTAGGCCGGATGTTTCCTATGCTCTAAGTGTTGTGAGCAGATACCAGGCTGATCCTGGAGAGATCCACTGGACAGCGGCTAAAAATATCCTAAAGTACTTGAGAAGGACTAAGGATATGTTCTTGGTTTATGGTGGTGAAGATGAACTCAGTGTAAAGGGTTACACGGATGCGAGTTATCTCACCGACTCTGATGATTCTCGTTTGCAATCCGGATACGTGTTTATTATAAACGGAGGTGCTGTGAGCTGGAAAAGTTCCAAGCAAGAGACTGTGTCTGCGTCTACAACAGAGGCTGAGTATATTGCCGCCTCGGAGGCAGCAAAGGAAGCTGTTTGGATGAGGAATTTCCTCATGGATCTTGGTGTGGTTCAGGGCTCGTCCAATCCGTTGGACGTATATTGTGACAACAATGGTGCTATTGCACAAGCCAAGGAACCTAGACAACACCAGAAGAACAAGCACATACTCATGCGGTACCACCTAATTCGCCAGTTCGTGGATCAGGGTGATATTAAGTTATGCAAGGTACACACGGATGCAAATATTGCGGATCCGTTGACAAAGCCGTTACCCCAGCCGAAGCATGAGGCGCACTTAAGAGCCATGGGCATTAGATGCTTAGACATGTGATGTCGGAAGATTGACTCTAGTGCAAGTGGGAGACTGTTGGGAATATGCCCTAGAGGCAATCATGTATGATGATATTTCCCATTGTATTCATAAAGTTATTTAGTAGTCCTTGTATAAACATCTGATGTGTATCATTGAATATGTGATTCAGTTGTGGAACTATGCATTCATGTTGTTTGTACTAAATATCCTTGGTCATTGAGGTTGTGCTGGACACACAACTTAGACCAATGTGAAAGTTGGCTTGATGACTCGGTTCCACTTGTCATGGGCATGGAGATGCTATTCCAACTTACACAGACTAGGCTAAAGAGTTTAGCGAGTCGGATTGACCCATATTGAGGTACAACGAACTAAGTTGTCATTTGTATATCTCAATCAATGTAATCCTTAGACCTGAGGTTGTTGCATAGTCCGAGTTGAGGATCACCGACTTAGGTTCTGTCAAACGCTGATCTGTAACTGGGCAGTTATAAAGGCAGGGTTCGGGTCGACTGAGAATCAAGCTGCGTGATGTGAATAACCAAGATGGGATTTTGCCCCTCCACTTGGAGAGATATTCTCTGGGCCCTCTCGTGAGATATGATTCGGAAAGCATGGCCATGCACGACTCGGTTAAGTGTTAACCGAGGCGATCGGCTAAGAGTTAGTCGGGTGAATCACTTATCTCGGATCGAGAAGAGAGTCGGACTATTTAAGGGATGACATATATTCGCCTATAGTCTGACAAGGTATATCGTGAGGCAAAAGGGACTCAGACGTAAGTCGCATTGGAAAGGCAAGTCGTCATGACTCTTTGGTACTTGGGAATCGGCAAGTTCTGCTAGGAGCCGATGCCGATTGATCGATTGTGAGTCGGACTCTAATCGTGTCCAAGTAACCATGAGCCTGCGGGGTCACACACTTAAGAGCGGGAGCAAGTTCGGATTGGATCTGAACATATAATCTGGTTGGGTTGGACCTAAACCAGATTAGGACTGAGTTAGTGAGTTGGACTCACGGTGACTAATGTTATATGGGCTTTAGTGAATGGGTCGCGCGAGCAGAGCCCACGTTCACTCCCTATATATAGTGGAGCACAGTAACCCAGAAAGGTTAATCGTTGTTCGGTTAGGTCATTCCATGTGTTGGAAACCCTAGCTCCACAGCAGTCCAGCCGCCGTAACGAACCTAGCAGTTCGCCGCCGGTGCTCCTCCTTGTACGTGTGGATACCAGCAGAGGTGTTGTGCGATCAGCACCAAGACGATCGGATCGTGAGGACTGCACTGCATCAACTGACGCGCTTCATCAGTAATCCGCAACCGCGCGTCTAGTGGTAAACCTCGTGGCCTTCTACCTCAGCTAGATCTTGGGATCACCACGTTAGAGGAAAAAGTTTTGTTTTATCTCTGCGTGGCCCAACATTATTTTGTGCGACTACGACATTTTTGTATCGTCATATAGGCATTAAGTTGCGACGGAACAGCATGAGACGGCAGCCAGCTCATCTATTCTGCCTATGTGTCAACATGTGGGACCTGCTCCAGTGTTTTTATGAGCTGCCCAATTCATTTTATACAACGAATTGCCTATTCTGGCCTAATGGACGGCCGATGCTCAGCGTGGCCCATGCCGACCCAATACACCGAATGGCCAGTTTTTGGTTAAAATGGCAAAAAATGTGGAGCTGCGGGGACTCGAACCCACGACCGACGCTCCTTTTCAGCTCATCGTACCGCTAGGCTAGTCAAGTGATGTTGTTTTATATGAAAGAGTATGTCTATATGAAACAAAACAATATGATCCACCCTTATCTACCACTCACGCACGTAGAGAGGCGTTGAGACAGAGACGCTGAGACAAAGAGGGAGGCGCTGAGACAGAGAGGGCTCAGCCGACGGAGGGGGAGGGGCCGGCGGTGAACGACGGAGGGGGCGGGGCTAGCGGTGAACGACGGAGGGGGCGGGGCCGGCGGTGAACGACGGAGGAGGCAGGGCCTGCAGTGACCGACGGAGGGGGAGGCGGAGTGGGCGGCGGTGAACGATGGAGGGGGCGGGGCCGGCGGTGAACGACGGAGGGGGCAGGGCCTGCGGTGACCGACGGAGGGGGAGGGGGAGGGGGCGACGGTGACCGACGGAGGCGGCGGTAACCGACGGAGGGGAAGGTATTGGCAATTTAAGGTTGCAAAGAAAAGTTCTTTTCAGTAAAGCTTTTTGCTAAAATAATGTGGTTGAATTGGTAGCTGGTTAAGAGGATAATATGCTAGGCTTTGAGTTTTTGTTCCTTTTGTCAAATGATGACCAGGAGTCTATATTGGACGAAACTTAGCTATCTATGTTGACAAATAGTGTTAAAAAAATGATTCCGGATTATGTGATTAGGAAAATTATTACTAGTTGTTTGAGTTGTTTTAGTGGCTTCTCATATCTTAGTTATATTTGTGGTGCCTCCAAATAGGAGTATGCACAATATAACCTAGGTAAGATGATTTGCTACTTAAAAAATTGAAGAAACTCATATGGAATTAATGCTTATGATGCTGGTCTGAAGCATCTGTGGAATGAGGACAAATTTACTTTGAATTTAAAGTTGAACTGAATTTGCTTACTGGTCTGAAACATTTTTCGGTCTTCCGCATGCAGATGGAAAGAGGCTGGATTACGCGAGGAGTTAGAAGTCTTTCCACTGAGCATCTAAGGGGAGTGGACGAGTTCATGCGATTTGTTCGCAGAAGTGCTGCTGAGGATTCTCTAGTTCTTTGCCCATGCCCTAGCTGTATGAATCGTGTTCAGCAAACTCTAGAAGATGTTGAGTCTCATATGCTAATGCGCGGGATGTCAAGCACGTATGATAGGTGGATCCATCATGGAGATACTTTACGCATAGAACCTCGAGTTGAACCTGAACCTAATGAAGAGGCACACCATGCTGGTGAAGGCGATGATTTTGTAGAAGATGATATTCCACAAAAAGGATGATGATTTTGAGGAGGAGGATGGGTATGAGGATGACAGGATTCCTGATTTGTTTAAGAATTTGTACAAGTCAGAACCGCAAGGTGATGGACAGAGGACAATCTATACCGAGCTGATAGAGGATGCAAAGCGCGCAGCTAGTGATGGTGGGACATTGTCCAGATTTTCCTTCACCGTGAAGCTACTCCATGTCAAGTCCTTCTACCGGATAAGCAATGTTGCCTTCAACGCAATACTCCATATCTTGACCACCCAATACCCTAAAAGCTCAATTCCCAAAACTTATGATGAAGCATTGAGTATAATCGGCAGATTGGGGCTTGGTTATGAATCAATCCACGTCTGCCCAAACAATTGTATCTTATTTCGGAACACGTATGGCAAGCATGAAAAATGCCCAAAGTGTGATGCCTCTAGGTGGAAAGATGTAGACGGGAGGAGACAGATACCGGAGAAGGTGTTGAGGTACCTTCCTTTGATTCCAAGGTTACAGAGGATGTTCATTTCGAAGCAACAGTCGGAGGATGTACAATGGGACAAGCTAAAGCAGCAACCCGTGGATGATGAACTTAGCCATCCAGCTGACGGAAAGGCCTGGAAAGATTTTGACGATAAACATAAAGAGTTTGCCGCCGATGTGAGGAACATCAGACTCGACCTTGCCACAGATGGCTTTAATCCATTTGGAATGAGCTCGAAATATAGCATGTGGCCAGTATTTGTCGTGCCGTACAATCTTCCACCATGGGCATGTATGGAGCAGTCAAACTTCATGATGGCTTTGTTGATCCCGGGTCCAAAATCTCTAGGAAAGGATTTTGATGTCTTTATGGAGCCCCTGGTAGAAGATCTGCTCAAGCTATGGGAGGGTGTCTGTACCTATGATGCCCTGTGTCCTGATAAGTTCGATCTCCGTGCTGTAGTAATATGGTGTATCCATGATTTCCCGGCATTGCACACTTTGTCGGGGAGGCTCACGTCTAGTTATAAAGCATGCGTGCGTTGTGACAAGGATCCGTGCTCGAAAAAAATAAGGAACAAGATATGTTGGACCGGGGCCCGCCGTTTTCTTCCTCGCCACCATCCTTGGCGAAAAACAAAGGATTTCAATGGAAAATCTGAAACCCGTGACCAGCCGGCGGAGTTCACTAGAGAAGTGCTCGAGCAATAGCTTCACAATATGAAAGATGTGAGACCTAGAAAACATCAAAAGAAAAGGAAGCGTGAGGATGGTGAATGTTGGGACCGGAGGGCTATTTTGTGGGACCTCCCTTACTGGGCAGATCTCAAGTGGAGGCACAACCTTGATGTATTGCATATCGAGAAAAACATATGTGATAATCTTCTTGGCACATTTATGAACATCGACGGGAAGTCAAAGGATACAGTTAACTCTAGGCTTGATTTGGAGGACATGGGCATAAGAAAATATTTATATCTGCAGCCTGTTGAAGGTGGACAGTCGTTTGAGATGCCAGAAGCATGGTATACAATGAGTAAAGAAGAAAATCTTGCATTCTGTGAAATTATAAGAGCGGTGAGATTTCCAGATGGGTATGCCGCTAACCTAGCAAAATGCGTGTCTCCTGATGGATGCAAGCTCCAAGGACTAAAAACTCATGATTGTCACATCCTCCTCCAAAGGATTTTACCGGCTGGACTCCGTGGAATTTTGGATAAAGAAATATATGAAGCTGTTGCTGAGCTGGGGAATTTCTTCAGAGAGTTGTGCTCCAAAACACTCAAGATATCTGTTCTTGAAAGACTCCAGAAAGAAATCGTAGTTATCCTTTGCAAGCTTGAAAAGATCTTTCCTCCGGCCTTCTTCACGGTGATGGTTCATTTGACCGTGCATTTACCCAAAGAGGCAATGCTTAGAGGCCCCGTACAATACGGCTGGATGTACCCTGTCGAAAGAAGGATGCTTACATTTAAGCGTTATGTGCAAAACACCGCCAGGCCTGAAGGGTCGATTGCCGAGGCATATGTTGTTGATGAGTGCCTTACATTTTGCTCGAGGTACTTTGACAATGTGGAAACAAGATTCAATCGGCCGGGCAGAAATAGAGAGCGGGATGATTCACACATTGGTGATGTCTCTGTTTTCAACCATCGTGTGAACTTTCTTGGAGGGTCAGAGTACTTGGAGGCTGGTGATGACTATGACAAAATGCATTGGTATGTGCTAAGGAGTTGCCCTGAGGTTCTACCATATATAGAGTATGTCATCTCTTGTGCATGCACCCTTATCTTTTTCCTTTAGTTGGAAGGAACCCATTTGCAAGCCCGATGATTTAATTAACTTTATGTTTTTGTTGGCATTTTAGGTTGTGCAAAGAAGAGCTGAATAAGCAAGATTGCGGCATGAATGATGATAGATGGCTTGCGAAGGGGTTTGCTAAATGGTTTAAGAATCATGTGAGATCTTTAGTCTTGGAATCAATTGCCACATGATTAGTTTGTGTTTTTGTTATTAATCCTGGTTTATATGTGCAGATCATTAGTCTTGGAATCAATAATGTCAGTGCTGATCTTTTTGCTTTGGCATGTGAGCCGGATAGGCGAGTGAGGTTGTATTCAGCATGCATTGCTGATGGTGTCCGCTACCACACTGTTGACCGCGAGAAAAATAGAAACACACAGAACAATGTAATAGTTGCTGAGGGAGACCATGATGGTGAAGACATGGACTTCTATGGTCAGCTCAAAAGCACCATAAGGCTCCAGTACAACTCCAGCAGAGTTGTCCATCAATCGGTCGTCTTGTTCCGTTGTGATTGGTTTGATCTTGGTGGTAGAAAGAAGACAGGGATCCGAGATGACGGACACTTCAAGAGCTTCAACATTGGAAGGTGCTGGTATAAGAGTGATCCATTTATCCTAATGACACAAGCAACAAAGGTGTTCTATGTGCCAGACACCGATTTGCGTGGAAATTGGCAAGTTGTGCAAAAGTTTCATCACAGACATTTGTGGAGTGTGAAAGAAACTGAAACGGAGAAGGGTCTCAATGATGGTGGTGGTCTAACATACCAAGATGATAACACCGAGGAAGTTCCAGTGCAAGAGAAAGAACCCGGTGTGCATACTAGATTGCGAAGCAGTCGGGAACGAGTGTTACTTGATGCTTCATTTGTAGAAAACATTAGGAAAAGAAAGAAGGAGGTAGTGGAGGCCATGAATGCGAGGATGATGAAAACATGGTAGATGACACAGTCCTCCAGTACTGTAGCGATGGTGAGGATAGAAGGCAGAGGCATTTCGACGATGATGATTAGTAACAACATGCAAGGTAGTGGCTCACTGGAAATTGCTAATTGCTAATTATATCCTCCATTATCTGTTCTTTTTTATTTCATTGCTAGTGGCTCACTGGAAATTGCTAATCTCTATTGAAGTGGTGAGGAGGAGCAGACCTGGGAGCAAGATCATGTCATTTTAGCTGCAGTGGTGGAGTGGTGGTGAGGAGCAAGATCAGGAGCAAGATCATGCCATTTTAGCTAAACTTGCGTTGGATCTCTAAAGAAATAGCATATTATGAGTCTAAAAATTATTTTTTCAAAAAACCATGGGCATCGGATCATGTATCTGTAGTTCAAATTGGACCCACTTCCTACCAATTCGGCAGGAATTTGTCTTTTTCACCAGGGTGGACGGAAAGGTTTGAGAGGCCCCGGTTGGGACATTTGTCCATTTAAGGTGGCCTATTATTTTTGAAAAATGGGATGGTAGAATTTTGAAACTTTTATTTGGTGGTTGCTTCACAAAGCGGCCCGTTTTTTGCGCTCGGAAAATGGAAAATGTTTTTTCCGTGCGACGAAATGGAAAACTTCCTCCTACAACATTGTTCGCCATCCCATGATGCACATGTGTGCACAATACGGGCGCATTATCACAAACTATGCACCGACTCTATCCATGGAAACCTTCGCGTGACATCATTTTATGTGCACGGTCCGAACAATGTACGTCATTTTATGTGACACAGTGTAAAAAAAACCTTTGCGTTGCGTTATTTTATGTGACATAGTATCTATTGGGTAGAAACTTTTTTCAGCAAAATTATGTGCAACAAGAAATGCCATAACCCTTTAACCCCATATATCCCAAAAACCATTAACCCTAAACCCAAAAAATTCTGCCGCCCAAACCGATTGTTTTGCCTATTCTGCCGCCAAAACCCAATTTTTTTGCCTGTCCGAATTTTTTTCCTCTCCCGCCCAAAACCCAATTTTTTTGCCTCTCCCGCCCACGAATTTTGGCAATGAAAGAGAGACAGGGGCAATTTGGACAAACCGACCCCACCCCACCCATCCATCCCCACCCGACCCCTGTCCTCCCTAGTCCCCACCCGACCCCGGTCCTCTCCCTAGTCCCCACCCATCCATCCTCATCTCACACCTCCACTCCCCACGACGCGAGCGGCGACTGCCCCGCGCCGCACGCTCGCTCTCCCGACGGCCCCGCCACGCGCTCGCTCGCCCCCCCAATGGCCCCGCGCCGCGCGCTTGCTCCCCCGATGGCGCCGCGCCGCGCGCTCGCTCCCCCAATGGCCCCGCGCCGCGCGCTCGCTCCCCGGACGGACTCGCGCCACACGCTAGCTCCCACGACGGGCACGGGCTGGTAGCTGCGAACGACGACGACACTAGCGAAGGCGACGGCCACAGAAGGGGAGCGATCTTCCTCTTAGTTCGACAGTCAGGCGAGTTCTCTGCTCCTTCTACTACCGGACGATTAGGGTTAGGGTTTGTCTCTCATGGCGTGTCTAGGGTTAGGGTTTGGCTCTCCTGGCGTGTCTAGGATTCTATGCTAGGGCTTATGTTTAGCTCTTGTGATTCACAACTAATTTCGGCTATGGTATGTGCTTGCGTTTAGCCCACTGTCTGTAGTTAGATGCAGAGCTTGTTGCTACACACTATCATCAGTAGTTGCTACTCTCATCAAATCAATCTTGGTTGTGAATATAAATCTGAATGTGTAGACTGACATCATGTGCTTGCCTTTTAATCTTATGTGCTGATTTATGATGCCACTAAATATAAATATGAATGTGTAGACTCACACCACAGTAGTTATATTGCTGATTGAATATGTGCATGATGTATGTATGCATTGCAGTTATATTGCTGATTGAATATTGCTTGCTTCCATAATGCCATTTATGATGCCATTTATCTAACCACTTGTTCCCTGCAGGAAAGTGGCAAGTGATTTCTCAAGGTAAACAGAGCTCGACATCACCAACCTAGCAGCTTTAATCCAGCCACTTAGAGATAAGCAATGGAAAGGAAGAAAGAGCCTGCTGGTAAGAAATGATCGCCTTGTTCTTATGCTGCTAGTTTTCTAATGACTGTTTGCACATATGCTAAGTATAGAAATTTGTCTAGCTTGTGCTTATAATCTGGTAATTGAAAATGTACTAAGAGCCTACTGGTATGAAATGAGCTCCTTGTATGCTGCTAGTTTTCTAATAATTGTTTGCACATATGCTAGGTATAGAATTTTTCTTAGCTTGTGATTATAATCTGGTAATTGAAAATGTACTAAGAGCCTGCTGGTATGAAATGAGCTCCTTGTGCTTATGCTTCTAGTTTTCTAATTGGGTTAATCTACTAGTATTAAATGTAACTAAAACCTGATTGGATTATTTAGTTGTTTGACTTGTCTTGCTCTCCTATGCATTTCAACCATTCATCTAATGGCCATATTTTCTCTATTCATGTAAAGAAGCGCCCCTCACTGAGTATGAGAAGGTTAGGGATAAGCTTATGATGAGGAACAACCGTATTCTTCAGTCCCTTGGTATTCCCGCGGTAGTATCAATGATTAGAAGTTCACGTGCGGGCAAAGAAGGTAGTGCACTTACCACTGAGGAATCTGCCATAACAAACAGTGGAAGCTCAGATTATAATCCACAGGATGATGAAGTTATGGATGGAGAGGAAGTTGATGACATTGTAGTGCAAAAGAATGTGAAGGTGCAAATTCTTTATCTTGTTTGGAGGGATGGGAGTACTTAAATTCTTTGTGCTTCCTTGTTTATCTTTCATTTCTTGTTACTTGCCATTGATGCTTAATTCCATTTTACTTGTTTATATGAGGCCCAAAAGTCTAGGAGGAAGAAGAGTGCAGTCAAGAAAGTAAGCAAGAGCAAGAATAGTCCGGAAACATCAACAACAATGGCTCCAGGAAGGGTTTTTGCGGTACCTCCTGGAGGAACGAAGAGAATGCTGGAAACATAAGAAGAACCTTCTCCTAGAATGACTAGGCAGAAATCAAAGGAGACCGCTGTACCTAACCGTGAAGAAAGCCCACTGCGCCAGGATGATGTGTTTGTGCCCATTGATGAAGGAAGCTCTCTTCGTCTTGAACTTAGCCCTGTTTCGCATACTGTGGACAGGAATCAGCCTCTAGACTATGCTGATTTTTCTGGAGACCGTGAGGAGGCAATGAATGATGAAGGCAAGTTCATCTTGTACTTCTCTTCTTTTATTTGTTCATTGTTTGGAATGTAAAGACAGCATATATGGGTGACTGTATCCAATGATGTTTTAATGTTTCCTTTTCAGGTACTCTTGCCGTGGTAAAGAAAGCTGCTGTGGCCAAGAATTTTAGGAAGGGCTCGGGGTTAGAAAAGCTGACAAAAGGGCTGGGAGCAAAGGTGAGGATTGAAATAGCTGAAGGGATGAAGCGTCCGGAGAAGCCTGTGCAGGCTGCGAAGCTAGCATCAGAGGCAGGACTCATTGTGAGAACTCATATGCCAATTCTTCCTCACTTCAAGGAATTCAAAAAGGACACAAGCCTGGTGAAAGACTACATGGGAAAAGTTGCAGTAAGCTCTCTATGCTGATTCTATGTTGCTGACTGTTCTTTCTTCCCTGTTACACATATCATATGGTTACTAATCTTGCCATTGCCCTCTTTGCTGCCTTGGTAGGGAAACTTTGATATGGACACCGATTAAACTGATGTTCAGGCCGCGTGCAATGATATCCTAAAGAATGTGTCCAAGAACAGACGTCATTATGTCAAGAAGCAATAGTTTGATAAAGTCGAAGCAAGCCAGGTCAGCATCAAATCGCCTGTTCCATACATAACGGATCCTGAATGGTAAAAGCTGGTTGATCTGTGGTCAAGTCCAAGACACAAGGTATGTTAGTACCTTGCTTTACCATGTGCATGCCACCTGTCTTATTTGCTTTGTTGTATGCAAAAGATGATGGGATGTACCAATCTGCAGGACACCTGTAGGAAGAACAAGGATAATAGAACAAAAGTCAAGTTTGGGATAAAAACTGGTTCGCGCTGCTATCTAGCTCATGTGCATGCAATTGTAAGATCCACATTCCTGTTTCCTCAATTTTTTCCCTTCACACATTAGTAACTTTCTCGCAAAAGCTTATGGTTTGATTCTTGCTGAAACATTTTTAGAAGGAGGAAAGAAAGGTTGATAAGCTGTCTGCTGTTGAGATGTTCAAGGTAACCCATAAAAGCACCAAGGATGGCTTTTCAGAGGTGGCTAAGATTGCCATAGTAAGTCACACTTTCAGTCTGTTTATGGTTTTGTTAATTACTGCATAGTAGGTGGTAATCATCCGATGAAAATGTTTTGTAAGATTTTGAATACATAGGAGGTGGTAAGAGTCTGTGTTGGTGTATGTGTATGTGTGCACCAAACGCGAGAAGTGTGGTTGCTGTAGTTATTACATAATTCTTGTGATTTGCTCCTAAAACCTGTTGCCATATCTCAAATCTTTAATGAAACATCCATTTATTCAGTTTTAGCTGTGTTTGCAAATTTAGTTGTATCCCAAGATGAAATTTGAACTCAATTCTTTGATGAAGTGTTGCCTTTATGTAATGTAATCTGGAGCATAGTTTTTATCCTTTATGTCAATGTATAGCTGCTATTCTTGTACTTGCTGATAAACTGTATGATATTGTGTCAGATTGAAATGGAAAAGAAGATGGATGCTCCTGTACCAGAAGGCGAATCGCCCAAATCTAATGTAGAGGTTGTTGCCGAGGTTTTGACCAAGAAAATCACATTCCTGAAGAATGTCGGTCTGCAGTCAAGATCTACTAACAAGACCAGCAAGTCGAATGCTGCTGTTACTACTCATGTGCTTGATCTTGAAGAGAAGCTGCAGAGGTCGGAGCACGAAACCGAAGCCATGCGCACATAGATGGCTGCCATGAAGAAGGAGGCCGAAGAAGCTGAAGCTGCACAGGCCTTGCTTCTCAAAAGGGCTGAAGAGAATGATGCGAGGTATGCTCAGCTGTTGGCGCTGCTTTCAAGTAAACCTACATGGAACTAGTGTTATCTAGTGACTTGGTGCTATTTTGGTAGTGAACTTGTTAGTAGATTGGTGCTATTTTGGCAGTGCACTAGGTTCTATGGCTGTGAACTTGGATGTATATTTTGGCTGTGAACTTGGATGTATCTTTTGGCAGTAAACTTGGCTGTGAACTTGGGTTCGATAAGTTATGTAAACTTGGATGTGGAATTTATAATGTTGGCAGTGAATTTAAAATTTGTCTGGTTATTCAAACTCATGTTATTATTATCTTGCAATTTGTCCAAGTTGACTGGTTATTCAAGAATTGTCCTGAAGTAAAGGCAACAAAATGGACTCTTATTCAGCCAGATGACTGGAAAAACACCATGGCCCAGATGACTGAAAAAGGCCATGGCCTGGTCCAACAATGCTTGAATCCAAATACAAACTACAATTAAAAATAAAAAGCTGTAATTAAAATGGTCGAAAGGTGGATCATGCCAAATATATATGGGCTACAAAAATCCCATGGCCCATATTATATTGTCTGGAATTCTAAAATAGAAAAAAGAGACCGAAATAGGCCCTTTGCCCAAAACAAATGTGGGCCGTAAAATGGCCACGGCCCAAGAGCGTGAACGATATCAGCCCATATAAACAACCAAAATGGACCGGGCTGGTTTTGAATACGACGATCTAATATCGTCACAATTTTTCCACGTAGGCTCTGCCATGTAGGAACCGACGTGGTGAGGCTGGACAGCCCATGACGATACTGGATCGTCATAGAGTTTATGACGATGCATTATCGTCACAGACAGTTATGACGATCTGGTGCAAAACGTCATTGTGTGCAATTACTGACGCTCAGTTTTTGACTATATGTTTTTCGTCATAAGATCGTCACATATTTTACACAGTGACGATTCAGTGAAGAAAATGGAGCGTCATGTATCAGCAGATTCCTTGTAGTGGAGGATCGCCGTCGTCAACTTTGTCGTTCGTCCCTGTCGTCGACCATCGCCTGAGCCCCGGTGAACCTCCCACGACGCCCACTGGCCGAGTTAGGGTTCTGTCTTGCAGGCGTTGCCTGACGTGGATGATGAACCGCGACCGTAGGATTAGAGCTTGATCGTGCGGTCCACATCCATCCATACCGCTTCGCACCCGTCTGTCTCACTGATGTAGCATCCCAGTTGTCTAACCCCTGTAATGCTACATGTCATAATAATAAAATGGGCCACTTCCAACATATAATTGCTGCATCATCATCACATCATGCTCATGTCATCATGTCCCCTTGCATTTGAGCATCATATAAAACCTTTACTTGTTTGGTTCTTATCTCATGTGCATGATTAATTGTATTTGCCTCTTGATATTGTATTTGGCTCTTGATATATTGTTATATGCCCAAGTTGAGTTGAGGGCATCTCTCTTTTTGACTCCACCACCTTTTTCTTTCACCACCTTTTATATTCCACCATCCAACTATTCTGAGCTTGACATTTTGTTGATTTATCTCTAGCTCATGACTGGTTGTTTGGATTCCACCCTAATCTTTGCTTGGCCTTGTCCACATTTTTGGAATGGAGATGAATAGTGCCATATTAATATCCTTGTTCTCACAAGGATAATTGTGGCATTAATTATGTTGCATGGGCCATGCAAGTGCCACCTATTCTAGTATCTGGTTTTATTTGAATTCTTGTTGGATCACCTTCTTTTGTTTAAATCTTGTTTTGGGCTTGAAGTTCTTCACCATCTGCTCCCTCTCTTCTCCCCTTTTCAGCTAAAACCCTCAACCATGCTCCATGCACACACATGTGCTAACGGGCATGCACAACCTTAAACCACCATCCCTTTCTTGGATCTTGCTTGGCCAATTTTGGATCATGCGTGGATCAAAGTAGCAACCCCATCACATGACCATCTCTCTTCTCCCTCTCCCTCTTTCCTTGCTTGACCTTGATTAGGGCTTGCTTGTAGTTGGCCTGATCAATCGTAAGTACCACCTTCCTCCACCCTTGCCCTCTCTAACAAAAACCCTAAATCCTACCTCCCCTAAGCTAAACCCTAAGCTAAACCCAAACCCCATGCTAGCTAAACTAATTCCTCACCTAATCTAGCTACTCCATCTCCCTCTCTCTCACCTAGCTAAGCCTAAACCCTAAACTACCCTTTCCTCTAAACCAAACCCTATCCACCCTCCCATCTAGCTCCCTTGCTTGATCACCAAGCCCTGCCCCAGCTCGCCAATCCCCCTCTCCCTAACCTGCTGGACCCACCTAGCTAACCCCAACCAGCCCTAGGAAAACCCTAGCCCGAGCCGTTCCTAGCTATCTAGCTCGAGTACCCCTCCCCTCTCTGTTCTCTCTCTGCCTCACCTGCCCAGCGCCCCTGGTCCACCTGCCCTCGGACCAGGGCCACTGCCAGCCTCGCCCCCCTCCTCCTAGTGCCCTGCCTTGCCTGGCTTGGCCATGCCGAGCACGTGAGGGAGGGCAAAAAGGTGCCACCCTGCCAGCTTCCCCTCCCCCACGCAACCACCTGCCCCCTCCCTCTTCTTATCCTCCCCTGGCCTCTCAGCGCGTCCCCAGATCCGCCCCAGGGAGCCTGCCTCGCTCCCCTCCTCTGCCCCTTCTCCACCGCCCCATCTTCCTTCTCGCCGGCCACACCGTCCACCTCGCCAGAGCTCACACTTCCAGGAGGCGGGCGCGGAGTTGAGGGTGTCGAGGAAGCCTTGGAGGTTCGTCTGCAACGCCCCGTACTCGCGGACAAGGAGGAGAAGGCCCACCCCGCTGGACACCGACGGCGCCACCCCGGACAAACCCTAGCCCAGAGCGTCTTCCTCGCCGTTGATCGCCTACGCCCCGTGCCTCGCCACCGTCACCGACAGCCCCGCGGTGAGCCTACGAACCCCCCTGACAACCCCCTCTCGCCGATCTCGTCCTAGCCTCGCCGGACCTTGCGTCGAGCGCTCTGCGCGCGTCGCGAGCGCGTGCATCCTCTGCATCTGCCGCTAGCACCGCGCGCCGTTTAGCCTTTCTAGCACGCGAGCCACCCCCCTAACGTCAACCGCAGCCAGCCGCACTGGTTCGGCCCACCGCGCGCGCGTCCGCGGTCGCGGGATCGAGCCCGGCGCCCCCCGTTTTGTTTCTCTGTCGCGCGTGCGGGTTCCGTTCGTCAGCAGAGAAGATCCACAGTGCCCGCGTGGTCTTTTGCGAAAAACCCCCTGCAGAATCTTTTTGCCAACCCGCGGTCCGCAGGACCCCCTGTCAGTGTCGCTGGTAATTTTATAAAAAGGGTCCTGATCTTTGCAACCCTCAACCCGCGGTCCCGTTGCTCCCAGACGCTGGCGCGTGGGCCGTAGAACCCCCTGGCCCCACTTGTCATCGACTTAGGAGCGAGTAGGAGAAGTGGAAAACGTTTCAGACACCGTTTTAAAATTCAAACTTAGTTTAAATTAATTCAAATTCAAATTCTATTCAGATTTCTAATAACTTTTACATAATCCAATTTTGGCAAATGATATATGTTTGGATATCAGCAAGATGAGAGGAATTCAAATATGCCATCCAATTTGACTTTTGCACAACTAAAATTCCAAGTTTGTTTAAATTACATCAATTGCCACTAGAATTTAATAATTTAATAACTTTTGTTATAAAACTCCAAATTTAGCAAATGATATGTCTAAATTGATCAGCTCGACGAGACCGTTCTGTTTATGCTATCCATGACTTCAATTGCAGCATGCATCATATAAAAATATAGTGAACAACAACTGTTATGACAACAAAATGTGACTAAAACCCAATTAAATGTTACTTTCTTGTTCTCCACACCTCACCATGCCATGCTACCTTTCTTGCCATGTAAATTGTGCATCATTCATCATGGCATGATTGTTGTTTGACGCATCTTATTCATATGCTTGTGCTCTAAATTCATGTTGGCCTTGTTTGTTTGGTTTTTCTCGGATAGACACTGAGCAGGGGTTATATCAAGAGAACCAGGAGCACTACCCAGATCCGTCCCTCGCTTCAACTGAGTTGACAGGCAAGCACTTCCACATGCTTGCATACATACAGTACCTATTGCCTCTATCTTATTCTTGCATCATTGAGTCGCGAATGCATTAAATTGAATCCCAAGTATGCATAGCCTTTACTTTTCAAACCCCACCAAGCTTGTTCCTCCATCCTATGAGCCACTACTATAGGAGTTGTTTGAGCCATGCGAGTCGTAGAACAGCATGTGTAGGGTATGTGAGTGTCTGTTGGATAATGAGGTACCTAAAAAACTTAACCTGAGTAGTATGGGATAACTAAAGAAAGTGGCACCGGTGAGCAACATCTGCTATTTGGTTTTTCCTGCTCACTTGTGTCCCATAAGACCCCGAGTACTTGATTCCTGTTCCTTGATTTATCGCGCTATCCACATCCGGGAGGTATATGGGACCCCCCTCAGCCAGAGCTTGATTCCGTCTTATTTCTTGGGGCCACAAACTAGTTTGAGGTTTTATTTACGATCCTGTACTTATGCCATGTTTTACCGCTTTATTACGATTGTGCGACAGATAGCACACCGTACTGTTTAGGTAAGCGGAGTGTTTACGCGGTGTCGACAAGCCCCGTTTGGGGTTCCCAGTCGCTCACAGCCATTGACGCAGACCTTGAGGCCGTCTCGGAGCTTGCCTACTCCGTTGCGGGTTCTACTCAAAGGGGTGGCCCCCTGAAATATTTCTGAATCTTGTGATTGCTTTGTCGTGAAGGCCTCGTTGGGTTTTGATTTGGTTTTTCCGAGGTTGATCGAGTGTGTGTTGCTATTGGTGCACCCCGGCCGGGTAAAACTTTCTGAAAGCCGTGTCCGCGGATATGGACGACTTGGAGCACAGTTTCTCGATCATAGACAAGCATAACTAAAGTACCGCCTTAATCTGACTAAGTAACTTGACTAGTAAATAGCGCAACACTCATGGAATGGTTAATAAAATTGCCAACGGATGGGGGTTGTTCGTCCGCTTCCTTGTTGGTAAGCAGGGAGGAGGATGGATCAGATGAGATTACCATTATAACTGTTGTACTTAATTCACGGACATCCGTCTATCATTGGTTAGGCGGATGGTTAGCGTTTATCTGTAGAACTGCTAGGGTTTATCTTTCGCTGCAATTGCGTCACCCCAGGTTGTGTCCCCTTTAGAGGCATTAAGACTTGCTGAGTACCCTTAGGGTCTCACACGATAAATTCTTGATTCAGATGGACAGGTACCTTCTCAGGACGGATACTGGGTGGAAGAAGCCGAAGATGTGGGCAACGATCGTTCGGTGTAGAGATTCTGGGATCGGGGATCCGTGAGACCTGTAGTTGGGATGTGCTTATTTCTATGGCATCTTATGCTGATTTGCTTCTTATCCGTACTCGGATTCTGTTTGCCGCTTCCGCATGATACTCTGATATGTGTTGTATGAGGAAGTATCCTAAAATATAGATCTATCTAGGTCATTTGAATCTTTCCGTATGGCGTTGGTATATTTCCTTTCTTTCTAGATGGTATGGCTCTGATGTACTCTTGTATGGCGGCTTGCGTACATACCCACTTGTGTACGTAGTTGATCCCTTCGCCTGCCGACTACGCCGCCCGTACAGGTCCCGTTGAGAGGGTAGTGGTTGGGACGTCTGAAAGGACTACCAGTGAGTGGCTTTTGGGGGCCCACCGTACTATTTCAACCACTACCACTCATCCAGGCTTGTATCTAGGAGCGTAGTTCACCGAGGTAGTTACAATTGGTATCAGAGCCATCCCGACCTTCAGGGTTTCAGCCAAACGGTCGTTGTCAGTCTAGCAAATATTTTTGTAGTTATGTATACTAGGGAAAAACAAAACGCGAGAGTAGGACTGCTGCCACTTTTCTTCTTAACCTCCCACCCACCCTTTTCTGGTAAGGAAGTGCAACGTTTTCAATTCTCTTCTCAAAGTTCAAACTAGGATTCACGTGTTCGGGGTTTCCGTAGTACCATAGGTTGTCTGTGTGTGTGTGTGTGTGTAATCCCTTGTCTATCTGTTGCATCCAAGTTGTTATCTTATCTGCCTTTGGTTATCAACTGTTGGTACATTCCATACCGACAGGCTTTTGCAAACCGACACAATCTATCTTCCTCTTGTATCCGATGCTATCTTGTTTGGGGTGTTCGTTTCCGTAGTTACCAATCTTAGGTTTCGTCGTGAGAAGAAGGGGTTAGGATATGTGTTCCACTTGTTCATGTGCGGAGTAATGATTTGAGTGCGGGATGGAGTCGCGACCATACCACTACTTGTATCATTCGCTTTTGTATATTGAATCGGTAGAATCACTAATCTTGATTCGTTAAGTAATTTTGCGCATCTATTGGTATTGTAATGCCGAAATTTGTGGAAAATTTTTCTTTGATATATTTGTGTACCACACTCCTTTTCAGTCGTGTGCGATATGCTTAATATCTTTAGGTGCTATGAGCTTTGTTGATATTTTAATATCATCTCAATAAATTGTATCCTTTAAATCTTGGTTAATTCCATCTTGGTACTATTTTGGATTATTATCATTCTCCATCATAGTACTGACTTGAGTTTTATATCAATGACAGGATGGCTCCACCACGCCGGACTGATGAGGACATACCTCCGGAACTGGGCTCCGCGCTGTCAAACATTGCTAATGCTTTGGCAGCTATGCAAGAGAACCAGCAGCGCTTTGAGGAGAGCGTCAGAAGAAACGAGTTTGCTCCACTTCCTCCACCTCCCAGGCGTGGAGACATCAAGAGCTTCCTCAAGTTCAACCCTCGTCAGTTTGATGTGTCTGACCGACCTCTGGACGCGGATGATTGGCTGCGTGAGATCTCAAGGTTGCTCGAGACTGCTGATGTTCCAGAACAGGAGTGGGTCAAGTGTGCGACTCACCTTCTCAAGGGAGATGCAGCTCTTTGGTGGGAGAACTACTTGAAGGCAAGCTGCACTGGTTTCCAGCCAACTTGGGAAAGGTTCACTGCAGCTTTTAAGGAGCAGTTTCTCTCAGAGATTGAAATGGAAAGGATGAAGGAGGCTTTTCTCAACCTGAAGCAGGGAAATGATAACGTCAACACCTACATCAGGAACTTCATGAATCTCTCTCGTTATGGTGGTGATGAGGTATCTGATGACAAGAAGAAGCAGAAAAGGTTCAGGCAAGGGCTCAATGCGTCGATCAAGTATGCAATCACGCATGCAAGACCGGCAACCTTCCTGGAACTACAGCACACGGCACTGCAAGAGGAGGCAAGCAGGCAAATGTTTGAGGAGTCCAAGAAACATAACAGGGATGCATCAAGCTCTTCGGTTATGGCAGCTCCTTCGAAGCGGCGTGTCTGGGTTCCTAACACCCCACCGTTGCTCCCGGCTCCACCAAGACCTGCGAGTTTCGCGCCAAGGCCATCAAACTTCACCACTGCGGCTCCCAGGGGCTACAACAACCACTACCCTGGAGCTCCTGGCGGAGTCCCTGGCCACTCTGCTCCACGTCCAGCTGGTGCCTGTTACACGTGTGGAGATCCTGGACATTCCCACTGGAACTGTCCAATGAAGAACAAAGCTCTCCCTCAACCCCCGCCAAGATCTGCAACAAGCTCTCCTTCGGTTCGTACACCACCGCCTCGGGCTCTCAACATCAACACTAAGCCCGGGTCTGCGGTTGTTCGGGCTAACTGTGTCAACGCCGCTAAAGCTGAGCAAGCACCGGGAGTCGTGATGGGTATGCTTTCAGTTAACTCAGTTCCTGCACGAGTTCTCTTTGATTCTGGTGCATCGCACTCCTTTGTGTCATACAAGTTTGCAGAAGAAAATGAGTTAGTCATGGATCCTCTTCCCAAGAGATTGATGGTTCTTTCTCCTGGAGCAACAATGGCAGCTTCTAAAATCAGTCATGGAAATCAAGTTGAGATTGGTGGTTCTTCATTCTTGGCTTCTTTGATTGTTCTGGGCAACTCTGACATTGATGTCATTTTGGGCATGGATTGGTTGACAGCAAATGCAGCTGTCATTGATTGTGCTGAACGCTCAGTGTCTCTGAAGATTCCTGAAGGCCACATAGTCTTTTCTCCAAGTCTGACTCCTGCTGTCCAGCTCTATTCTTTGGCGGCTCTGAATAATGATGCTATGGAAGCTATTCAGAGGGTACCAGTGGTCTGTGAGTTCCCGGATGTCTTTCCTGAAGAGTTGCCAGGTATGCCTCCGGATCGCGAGGTCGAATTCGTGATTGAGCTTGAACCTGGAACGGCTCCTATCTCCAAGAGGCCATATAAAATGGGTCCTTCTGAGTTGGCTGAACTCAAACGACAACTTGATGAACAAGAGAAGTTGGGTTTCATTCAACATAGCACTTCGTCTTGGGGTAGCCCAACAATCTTTGTGAAGAAGCGTGACAGAACCGATAGGCTATGTGTTGACTACCGGGCTCTCAATGCTAAAACCATCAAGAACAAATATCCTCTTCCTCGGATAAATGATCTATTTGATCAGCTGGCAGGAGCTGTGGTGTTCTCTAAGCTGGATTTGAGAAGCGGTTATCACCAAATCAAAATTCGTAAAGAAGATGTGCCCAAGACAGCTTTCACCACCCGCTATGGCCTGTATGAGTACACGGTCATGTCTTTCGGTCTCACCAACGCACCTGCTACCTTCTCGAGGCTGATGAACTCCGTTTTCATGGAGTACCTGGACAAGTTTGTTGTGGTATATCTGGATGACATTCTGGTCTATTCCAAGTCTAAGGAGGAGCATGAAGAACACCTGCGGTGTGTCCTGAACAAGCTTCGTGAGAACCGCTTGTATGCAAAGTTCTCAAAGTGTGAGTTTTGGCTGCCTGAAGTAACCTATCTTGGTCATGTTATCTCTGCCAAGGGCATTGCAGTCAATCCGGAAACCGTGAAGACAATTGTTGAATGGCTTCCTCCTGGGAATGTCAAGGAAGTGCGGAGTTTTCTCGGCTTGGCTAGCTATTGCCGTCGCTTTGTGCAGAACTTCTCGAAGATAGCAAAGCCTCTTACCGATCTCCTCAAGAAAGGCAAGAAATATCTGTGGACTCCTGCTTGTCAAGAAAGTTTTGAGACACTCAAAGAGAAGCTCACTTCCACACCAGTCTTGGTTCCTCCGGATACATCTAAGCCTTTCCAGATATTCTGCGATGCCTCTTTGCAAGGATTGGGTGCGGTCCTTATGCAAGAGAGACAGGTGGTTGCTTATGCCTCTCGTCAGTTGAAGACGCATGAGATCAACTATCCCACACATGACCTTGAGCTAGCAGCAGTTGTCTTTGCTTTGAAGCTTTGGAGGCACTACTTGCTTGGTAACCGTTGTGAGATCTTCTCGGACCACAAGAGTTTGAAGTATATCTTCACTCAACCGGATCTCAACCTTCGGCAAAGGAGATGGATCGAAGCAATCAATGACTTTGATGTGACCATCAACTACACTCCAGGCAAAGCAAACGTCATGGCAGATGCGCTTAGCCGTAAAGCTTATGTCAACAACCTCATGATAGAAGAGCAGCAGCCTCTCTTGTGCGAGGAATTCCGTCAGCTGAACCTGGAAATTGTGGAACAAGGTCATCTCCTGAACCTTCTGGCTACTTCTCTCTTGGAAGAACAGATCCGTTCTCGTCAGCGTGGTGATCCGCACACCAGAAAGCTCATCTCTAAAATCGGGCTTCCGAAGTATGAGTCCTTCCACGTTGATGATCAAGGCTCGCTCTTCTTCGATCACCGGATGTTTGTTCCAAACTACCCGGGTCTGAGAGACCAAGTTCTCAAGGAGGCACATGATTCGGTTCTATCTATCCATCCTGGCAGCACAAAGATGTACATGGACTTGAAAACACAATACTGGTGGCCTGGGTTAAAAAGGTATTGCGCCAAGTATGTCTCAGAATGTGATGTCTGCCGCAGAGTCAAGGCTGTCCATCAGAAACCATTTGGTCTTCTACAGCCATTGAAACCTCCGGAATGGAAATGGGAGAAAGTTGAGATGGACTTCATCACTGGCTTTCCTAGGTCGCAGAAGGGCAACAATGCAATTTTTGTTGTCATCGACAGGCTTTCTAAAGTGGCTCATTTCTTCACCGTCAAAGAAACAATTTCTGGAATTCAGTTGGCTGAGCTCTATATCAACAGGATTGTCTCTTTGTATGGGGTTCCACTTGAAATCAGTTCAGACCGTGGGAGCATCTTCACCTCAAAGTTCTGGGAGAGTTTCCAAAAAGCTTTGGGAACAAAGTTGAACTTCAGCACTGCTTACCACCCTCAGTCTCAAGGACAAGTGGAGAGGATCAATCAGATTCTGGAGGACATGCTTAGAGCTTGCGTCATCTCTTTTGGCATGAAGTGGGAGGAATGCCTTCCATATGCTGAATTCTCCTACAACAACAGCTTCCAGAAGAGTCTGAAGATGGCACCATTCGAGGCTCTCTATGGTCGCAAGTGCAGAACTCCGATTGGTTGGTCAGGTGCAGGAGAAAGAATCTGGTTTGGCCCTGACATTGTGACTCAAGCAGAGGAGAAAGTGCATATCATTCTGGAAAACCTGAAGATTGCTCAAAGTCGTCAGAAGAGCAACTATGACAGGAAGCACACAGATATGGTATATGCCCCTGGTGATCTCGTCTACCTTCGTGTCACTCCCATGAGAGGAACACATCGCTTCGGTATCAAAGGAAAGCTGGCTCCTAGATACATCGGTCCTTTCAAGATAAGTGGTAGAAGAGGAGAAGTTGCTTATGCACTAGAGCTTCCGGAAAAACTCAAAGTCCATGATGTTTTCCACATCTCTCAGCTCAAGAAGTGCTTCAAAGATCCCGGCAAGACCGTGGACCACGAGCTAATCGACCTCCAAGAAGATCTGTCTTATCAAGAACACCCCACCAAAATCCTCGAGACCGCAGAACGAAGGACTCGCAACAAGTCCATCAAATTCTGCAAGGTGCAGTGGTCACACCATTCTGTTGATGAAGCAACATGGGAGCGTGAAGATGAACTCCGTGCCAACCATCCTTCTCTCTTTGTTTCTTCTTCTTCTTCTTCCTAGAATCTCGGGGCGAGATTCCTGTTTAGTGGGGGAGAGTTGTAGCATCCCAGTTGTCTAACCCCTGTAATGCTACATGTCATAATAATAAAATGGGCCACTTCCAACATATAATTGCTGCATCATCATCACATCATGCTCATGTCATCATGTCCCCTTGCATTTGAGCATCATATAAAACCTTTACTTGTTTGGTTCTTATCTCATGTGCATGATTAATTGTATTTGCCTCTTGATATTGTATTTGGCTCTTGATATATTGTTATATGCCCAAGTTGAGTTGAGGGCATCTCTCTTTTTGACTCCACCACCTTTTTCTTTCACCACCTTTTATATTCCACCATCCAACTATTCTGAGCTTGACATTTTGTTGATTTATCTCTAGCTCATGACTGGTTGTTTGGATTCCACCCTAATCTTTGCTTGGCCTTGTCCACATTTTTGGAATGGAGATGAATAGTGCCATATTAATATCCTTGTTCTCACAAGGATAATTGTGGCATTAATTATGTTGCATGGGCCATGCAAGTGCCACCTATTCTAGTATCTGGTTTTATTTGAATTCTTGTTGGATCACCTTCTTTTGTTTAAATCTTGTTTTGGGCTTGAAGTTCTTCACCATCTGCTCCCTCTCTTCTCCCCTTTTCAGCTAAAACCCTCAACCATGCTCCATGCACACACATGTGCTAATGGGCATGCACAACCTTAAACCACCATCCCTTTCTTGGATCTTGCTTGGCCAATTTTGGATCATGCGTGGATCAAAGTAGCAACCCCATCACATGACCATCTCTCTTCTCCCTCTCCCTCTTTCCTTGCTTGACCTTGATTAGGGCTTGCTTGTAGTTGGCCTGATCAATCGTAAGTACCACCTTCCTCCACCCTTGCCCTCTCTAACAAAAACCCTAAATCCTACCTCCCCTGAGCTAAACCCTAAGCTAAACCCAAACCCCATGCTAGCTAAACTAATTCCTCACCTAATCTAGCTACTCCATCTCCCTCTCTCTCACCTAGCTAAGCCTAAACCCTAAACTACCCTTTCCTCTAAACCAAACCCTATCCACCCTCCCATCTAGCTCCCTTGCTTGATCACCAAGCCCTGCCCCAGCTCGCCAATCCCCCTCTCCCTAACCTGCTGGACCCACCTAGCTAACCCCAACCAGCCCTAGGAAAACCCTAGCCCGAGCCGTTCCTAGCTATCTAGCTCGAGTACCCCTCCCCTCTCTGTTCTCTCTCTGCCTCACCTGCCCAGCGCCCCCTGGTCCACCTGCCCTCGGCCCAGGGCCACTGCCAGCCTCGCCCCCCTCCTCCTAGTGCCCTGCCTTGCCTGGCTTGGCCATGCCGAGCACGTGAGGGAGGGCAAAAAGGTGCCACCCTGCCAGCTTCCCCTCCCCCACGCAACCACCTGCCCCCTCCCTCTTCTTATCCTCCCCTGGCCTCTCAGCGCGTCCCCAGATCCGCCCCAGGGAGCCTGCCTCGCTCCCCTCCTCTGCCCCTTCTCCACCGCCCCATCTTCCTTCTCGCCGGCCACACCGTCCACCTCGCCAGAGCTCACACTTCCAGGAGGCGGGCGCGGAGTTGAGGGTGTCGAGGAAGCCTTGGAGGTTCGTCTGCAACGCCCCGTACTCGCGGACAAGGAGGAGAAGGCCCACCCCGCTGGACACCGATGGCGCCGCCCCGGACAAACCCTAGCCCAGAGCGTCTGCCTCGCCGTTGATCGCCTACGCCCCGTGCCTCGCCACCGTCACCGACAGCCCCGCGGTGAGCCTACGAACCCCCCTGACAACCCCCTCTCGCCGATCTCGTCCTAGCCTCGCCGGACCTTGCGTCGAGCGCTCTGCGCGCGTCGCGAGCGCGTGCATCCTCTGCGTCTGCCTCTAGCACCGCGCGCCGTTTATCCTTTCTAGCACGCGAGCCACCCCCCTAACGTCAACCGCAGCCAGCCGCACTGGTTCGGCCCACCGCGCGCGCGTCCGCGGTCGCGGGATCGAGCCCGACGCCCCCCGTTTTGTTTCTCTGTCGCGCGTGCGGGTTCCGTTCGTCAGCAGAGAAGATCCACAGTGCCCGCGTGGTCTTTTGCGAAAAACCCCCTGCAGAATCTTTTTGCCAACCCGCGGTCCGCAGGACCCCCTGTCAGTGTCGCTGGTAATTTTATAAAAAGGGTCCTGATCTTTGCAACCCTCAACCCGCGGTCCCGTTGCTCCCAGACGCTGGCGCGTGGGCCGTAGAACCCCCTGGCCCCACTTGTCATCGACTCAGGAGCGAGTAGGAGAACTGGAAAACGTTTCAGACACCGTTTTAAAATTCAAACTTAGTTTAAATTAATTCAAATTCAAATTCTATTCAGATTTCTAATAACTTTTACATACTAAATCCAATTTTGGCAAATGATATATGTTTGGATATCAGCAAGATGAGAGGAATTCAAATATGCCATCCAATTTGACTTTTGCACAACTAAAATTCCAAGTTTGTTTAAATTACATCAATTGCCACTAGAATTTAATAATTTAATAACTTTTGTTATAAAACTCCAAATTTAGCAAATGATATGTCTAAATTGATCAGCTCGACGAGACCGTTCTGTTTATGCTATCCATGACTTCAATTGCAGCATGCATCATATAAAAATATAGTGAACAACAACTGTTATGACAACAAAATGTGACTAAAACCCAATTAAATGTTACTTTCTTGTTCTCCACACCTCACCATGCCATGCTACCTTTCTTGCCATGTAAATTGTGCATCATTCATCATGGCATGATTGTTGTTTGACGCATCTTATTCATATGCTTGTGCTCTAAATTCATGTTGGCCTTGTTTGTTTGGTTTTTCTCGGATAGACACTGAGCAGGGGTTATATCAAGAGAACCAGGAGCACTACCCAGATCCGTCCCTCGCTTCAACTGAGTTGACAGGCAAGCACTTCCACATGCTTGCATACATACAGTACCTATTGCCTCTATCTTATTCTTGCATCATTGAGTCGCGAATGCATTAAATTGAATCCCAAGTATGCATAGCCTTTACTTTTCAAACCCCACCAAGCTTGTTCCTCCATCCTATGAGCCACTACTATAGGAGTTGTTTGAGCCATGCGAGTCGTAGAACAGCATGTGTAGGGTATGTGAGTGTCTGTTGGATAATGAGGTACCTAAACAACTTAACCTGAGTAGTATGGGATAACTAAAGAAAGTGGCACCGGTGAGCAACATCTGCTATTTGGTTTTTCCTGCTCACTTGTGTCCCGTAAGACCCCGAGTACTTGATTCCTGTTCCTTGATTTATCGCGCTATCCACATCCGGGAGGTATATGGGACCCCCCTCAGCCAGAGCTTGATTCCGTCTTATTTCTTGGGGCCACAAACTAGTTTGAGGTTTTATTTACGATCCTGTACTTATGTCATGTTTTACCGCTTTATTACGATTGTGCGACAGATAGCACACCGTACTGTTTAGGTAAGCGGAGTGTTTACGCGGTGTCGACAAGCCCCGTTTGGGGTTCCCAGTCGCTCACAGCCATTGACGCAGGCCTTGAGGCCGTCTCGGAGCTTGCCTACTCCGTTGCGGGTTCTACTCAAAGGGGTGGCCCCCTGAAATATTTCTGAATCTTGTGATTGCTTTGTCGTGAAGGCCTCGTTGGGTTTTGATTTGGTTTTTCCGAGGTTGATCGAGTGTGTGTTGCTATTGGTGCACCCCGGCCGGGTAAAACTTTCTGAAAGCCGTGTCCGCGGATATGGACGACTTGGAGCACAGTTTCTCGATCATAGACAAGCATAACTAAAGTACCGCCTTAATCTGACTAAGTAACTTGACTAGTAAATAGCGCAACACTCATGGAATGGTTAATAAAATTGCCAACGGATGGGGGTTGTTCGTCCGCTTCCTTGTTGGTAAGCAGGGAGGAGGATGGATCGGATGAGATTACCATTATAACTGTTGTACTTAATTCACGGACATCCGTCTATCATTGGTTAGGCGGATGGTTAACGTTTATCTGTAGAACTGCTAGGGTTTATCTTTCGCTGCAATTGCGTCACCCCAGGTTGTGTCCCCTTTAGAGGCATTAAGACTTGCTGAGTACCCTTAGGGTCTCACACGATAAATTCTTGATTCAGATGGACAGGTACCTTCTCAGGACGGATACTGGGTGGAAGAAGCCGAAGATGTGGGCAACGATCGTTCGGTGTAGAGATTACGGGATCGGGGATCCGTGAGACCTGTAGTTGGGATGTGCTTATTTCTATGGCATCTTATGCCGATTTGCTTCTTATCCGTACTCGGATTCTGTTTGCCGCTTCCGCATGATACTCTGATGTGTGTTGTATGAGGAAGTATCCTAAAATATAGATCTATCTAGGTCATTTGAATCTTGCCGTATGGCGTTGGTATATTTCCTTTCTTTCTAGATGGTATGGCTCTGATGTACTCTTGTATGGCGGCTTGCGTACATACCCACTTGTGTACGTAGTTGATCCCTTCGCCTGCCGACTACGCCGCCCGTACAGGTCCCGTTGAGAGGGTAGTGGTTGGGACGTCTGAAAGGACTACCAGTGAGTGGCTTTTGGGGCCCCACCGTACTATTTCAACCACTACCACTCATCCAGGCTTGTATCTAGGAGCGTAGTTCACCGAGGTAGTTACAACTGACGAGTGGGGACAGCCACTTAACCAGCCCCCGCGCGTGCTGTGCGAAGTGGGCCGGCCTAGTTAACCTCCCGCGCGACCCAATAATTCAAATTTAGGTTTATTCTTTTAGTTTCAAACTCGGTTCTGTATCTAGATTAAAAAATCAACCCAGGTCGATTCAATGAACAAAAATGCATGAAACCAATTTTTTTAGAAAGGTACTGAAATGCTCAATCCAAGCCTGTTGGATTAAAACCAATTGTATTTGTAGATCACCTATAGTAAAAATAACAAGTCAGAATCTTTTCTGCATTCAAACATTTTTCATAATTCAACCACAAAAGCTTTTGAGTTGAATCCAACTCTCAAATATCACATTTAACCATATCTTTCAGAATATATAGAAATATAGAGGTTTACTTGCAGAAATAATGGTCAAGTAATAAAAGAATGCCTCATAGGCCATTCTAGTCACTTTAATTAATTAAAATAAAAAGGTTAAACCTTATGACACCACTTTAAATCACATTCCTAAGTACTCAAATATGTGATGATGCCATGTGTCAACATGATCCCATGTTTTAGTTGGAGAATATTAAATCTTTTCAATGAGTATAAATTACTTTTCTAAAATAAAGGAAATAAAACTATTGCCTTAATCTTTGTAATGTTTGTGATGATACTAGATCATCTAGTGAAAACCTTGGTGTGATAAATAAAAATAGTTAAGTATTGTTTAGTGATTGTGTACCTCGTATTTATTTTTAGACGCTAATACCGACCAAGGATACGAGGAGGAAGGAGGATATTACGAGGAAGAAGCCGATGAGAACTTCAACCACTGCTTTGCACAAGGCAAGCTTAATAGTACCAGTTGACTTGGCAAGCTAAAACTTGCTTGTTACTATGCCAACTAGATGCCTTAAGCATATGTGATTATACCCACTTGATGATACCAAATCCCAGTTTTACTTGCAAGCTTAATTCTTTTATTTCTTTATCAAAGCTTTTATTTGAGTTTACTTAGTGATTTGTAGATATTAGAAAGATATTTAAAGGTAGCATAAAGAGCATAAAACTTGGCCTAAGTTGGACAATCTTGATGTCATCCTGAGGCATGAGATTGAACTTAGACCATTCCCACTTGTTTACCACCCATCATTAGTGTTTACCCCCACTTGTAGATGCTAGTGCTAAGCATAAAACTTGATCACTTTAGATGAAAATCCTTGGTGAAAATGGTTATAAAAACCTTAAAATGATGAGTCATTTTACTGAAATGTTTGACATATGTTCTTGAACACCAGATGATTTTGATGATGAAAATTTTAAGACATGAGCCTTAGCCCTTTATAAAACTGATGGTTGTCTGGATGCGATACCATTCCAATTTTATCGTACAACTACAATGCCTGAAATTTGGGTAGGACTCGACTAAAATTTATATACCTTAGTATGGGTTTCCTTGCGGCCAAGGTTTGAGCCGAGGCGACCTTGTGAACATTGTCCATCTATACAGTTCTCAAGATAACAGTTAGTCATGGTTGGGAGACCAAACTCATAGGACAGGTTCCTATACTAGGGCGTGTAATTGAAAGGTTAGGATTGATTATCCGCATAGCGAGTATGGTGAATTTAGGATTGTTCCTGACGGATGTATCGAATGTTGTGGTGAAAGTGTACTATCTCTGCAGAGTGTCAAACTATTCGAATAGTCGCGTCCGCGGTTATGGACATTTGGAGTGGCTATACTGTTCCGTCGTCAGATGTTTTAAAATGACATATGAAATGATTTGTGACTTTGAATTAACCACAACAGGGTTGTGATATGAAATTCAAGTTCCCACTTAGGTGTTATAAAACTTTCAACTAGCTTTCTTTGCTTCTGAACTTAGGTAAGGTAAACCTGTCTTTTTGCAAAACAACCGTAGAGCTTATTATCTTACTCAAAAACCACTTCACTTGTTAATACTAGTTTGTGAGTACTTAAAGAGTACTCATGACTTTGTCTCTGGCTATTTTCGTGGCCAGACTATAAAAAAGAATATCAGGAAGACGGACAACACGAAGGTTACGACAACTAGGATAATCTCTCATCATCAGTATTACTTGTGACAATGAAGATGGAGTCTCGTCTACGCTATCGTTATTATTACGTTATTTCGCTGCTTGAATTGTATTAAGACTGGATTATGATATTCTTATTTGTGTAAGACCTTATGTATGATTAGTAATGGATGATGTAATATGATATCCAATCTATTATGTCTCACAAAAATGGTAATTCTGAGATTGAGATATACGGCATAACAGACATCTGGGATTAAAAATCCGGATGTTGACAACCACGCCGTCGCCGTTCGCGCCATCACCCTTCATGCCGTCGTTGGACTCGCCATTTGCGTCGTCGCCGTTCGCGCTGCCATCGGCCTCGCCGGTCGGGCAGTTGCCGTCGTACCGTCGCCGGCCTCGTCGTGCGCATCACGCTCGCACCATTGCCGTCTTCGCCACCGTGTCGTCGTGCTCATCCACGACCGTTTCGGCGCGCCTGCGTCAGCGTCCGTCTGCACCTCCGGCAAGCTCCCGCGCGGGCTGGCCTCGCCTAGTTCTTCCCTGGCGCATGCTTCGCGCGCCCATGCTCGCGTGTGCCCGTGTGCCTCCCGATGCCCACGCAGGCCTATTCCCTGGGATGCCGCGTCAGCCAGGCCCGCGCGCCCGCCTCCGGCGACCATGCACCGACCTCTTCTTCGTCTAGTGCGTCACCACGCTCGAGCCTCGGTGCCTCTGCTCACCTGCGTCCGCGCGTGCGTATGTGTGTCGCCCTTCCGCGCGCCTCTGCGTGCTAGCTTCCTCCCTCGCTGCGCCTTCTCGTGTACGGCAAGCCGGCAGTGCACCGACGCGAGCTAGCTGCAGTAGGGCAGCGAGCAGCCAAGTCAGAGCAAGCTCGCTCGCGCGCATGAACCAAACAGGCAAAAGCATGCAGCAGCGTTCCAGAAAAATACGTACGCATGCACGTACGGGCGCGCGACCGCAAAAGCACGCAGCGCGTATGTTCTTGCTGTTGACGGCGCTGCTCGGCTGCCTCGTCCACGCCCGCGCAAGCTCTGCCACCGGGGCCCCGGCCACCGCCCGCACGCACGCACACGCCGCAGCGCCGGCTGTCGCTGCCCCCCCCCCCCCCCCCCCCCCCCCCCCCCCCGCGCCAGAGGGCTTCGAAGACTGCCCCCTGCAAGCACTTCCGCCGTGCTTCCTCCCCGCCTCTCGCTGCCGCCGTGCTGCCGCCCGCTCCGAGGCTGCGCCGCCCACAGCTGCCCCGTGCCTCCCTTTCTCGCGCGCGCGCATGCGCCGCCTGTAGTGGCAAAAGGATCTCACAGTGGTGAATTTGCTAGAGAGGAAAAACGAAAGTTTGGACAGAGAGGGCGCTGTGAACTGGCTACCGCCTTTTTTTCGTTTCTGTTATTTTAGGCCTAGCAACTGAACGTGCTGCCGTGATATAAGGGAAAAACAGTTCATGCGAGCGAGCCTACTGCCGCGCCATCCCACGACGCTCGTCGCACGAGCTTAACTAAATCCCGCTAAAGATGCGTGATTCATGCCATCCCATGGAGCTATTCTAGCGGGAGCATCTAATGCTAACTGAAAAACAGAAAACACGACTCGTCTGTCAGTACATGGACAGACTCACGCTAACTGACAGCTTATTCAGAACAACACACTAAAACCTGAACCTAAACCTGTCTAAACGTGGAGGAGATTAGCTAACAAACCACCCCCTAATCTGCTGCACAAGACCAACACCAAGCTTGTGACACAACTCAGTAAACTGAGCCCTACCAAGCGGCTTTGTGAGGATATCAGCAACTTGGTTGCTGGTTTTGACATGCTCGATGTCCACCTTTCCTTGCTCAACACACTCTCGAATATAATGATACCTGAGATCAATGTGTTTACTCCTTTCGTGATGCGCAGGGTTCCTGCTGAGCTCAATCGCCGATTTGTTATCAACCTTCAGTTTCACCTGCTGTGCCTCACCTCCAAGCATTTCTGACAGCAGCCTGCTCAACCAGACAGCCTGACTAGCTACTGTTGCTGCAGCTATATACTCCGCTTCACACGAAGGCATCGCAACGATCCTTTGCTTCTGTGATGACCAAGTGACTGCGCTCGGCCCGAGGAAGAAGACCAAACCAGTGGTGCTTTTTCGATCACTTGGGTCACCTGCTTGATCACTGTCACTGTACCCAGTGAGCACCACATCTCTTCCTCCTTCTGTATATGTACAGCCATAGCCTTTCACATACCTCAGCACTTGCTTGATTGCTGCCCAATGCTCTTTTCCAGGCCCTTCCATGAATCTGCTCAGCACTCCCACTGCATATGCCAGATCAGGTCGCGTGTTAACCAAATATCGCAAGCTTCGATCAAACTTCGGTACTCAGTTTCATCGACCACTTCCCCATAGTTCCTCGATAGTTTCAGACGGTTCTCCATGGGTGTGCAGCAGGGGTTACACTGACCCATGCCTGCATTCTCCAGAATTTTGGCAGCGTAGCTGGCCTGACTGATCTTGATCTCACCATCTGACTGCTGCACCTCAATGACGAGGTAGTAACTTAGCAAACCAAGATCACTCATCTGGAAGAGTTCCTGCATCTGGCTCTTGAATCGATCAATCGTGTTGCCAGTGGCGCCTGTGATGATCAGATCATCCATATACACCCCCAGAAGCAGGAAATCCTCGCCACTACCCTGCCGATACAGAGCATGATCGAGCTGGCAGCGCTCGAACCCAAGTGATGCAAGTGATGCATCCAAATTGGCGTTCCAAGCGCGCGGAGCCTGGCGTAGACCATGCTGCGCCTTTCGGAGCCTCAGAACCTTGTTTGAACCTTCACTGTCGATGAAACCAGTTGGCTGATGCACGTACACTTCCTCCAACAGATCGCCATTCAGAAAAGCTGAACACACATCCATGTGATGCACCCTCCATCTGCGGTGTGCTGCCACTACCAACATTGTCCTTACTGTTTCTAGACGAGCAACGGGAGCAAACACCTCGTCAAAATCAACACCCTTCCACTATGCATAACCCTTAGCGATGAGCCTCGCCTTGTGTTTCACAATATTTCTAGCCGGATCTCTTTTGACATTGAATACCCATTTCAGTCCAATTGCACGGTGTCCCTTTGGCAGAGATGACAGTTCCCAGGTGTCGTTCAAGCGGATCGACTCTATCTCTGTCTCCATGGAATTGCTCCATGCCGGCTCAGAGAGCGCTTCCTCCACCGATGCAGGCTCCTCGGCCGCAGACAGACAGAGCCCGCTGTACTCCAGCATGCGCACCTGTGCATGCTCCATCAGGTGCTCCACTGTTTTGAACCTGAGCGGCACCTCTTCAGTGTCTGTGCTCTCCCCAGCAGGTGGTGATGCCCATCCATCATCAGGCTCGTCAGGTGTCGCAGGTATGGACAGAGGCGAGCCTAGTATCCCTAGTGTTGGAGTGACAAAGCCTGACGATGATGAGCTTGATGAGGCTGCTGGGGCTGCAGGTGACGCGGTCGGAGCTACGGCAGACGTGATTGTCTCAGGCATGCCGATGTCAGAGTACACCACCATGAACTCGCCGGATGTGTATTGCATCCCACCGTCAGCCCCCAAGCTCCAATCCCAGCGACGATCCTCCTCGAACCGAACATCGCGGGTGATGTAGAGACGTTTTCCGATCGGGTCATACACCTGATAGCCTTTCGTCCCTGGCTCATACCCCAAGAACACGCTAGAGCACGACCTGTCGGAGAGCTTGGTCACGCCTGGCCCGACGATCTTCACATGAGCAACGCACCCAAAAGTGCGAAGGTAGTCCACTGTCGGTTTGTTCCTCCGCCAGGCCTCGTAAGGCGTGATTCCCTGCAGGCTCCTTGTCGGCGAGCGGTTCAGGATGTGCACCGCTGTACGCACCGCCTCGCCCCAGTACGTGTTCGGCACGCCCATGCCCTTCAGCAGACTGCATGCCATCTCGACGACGCATTGGTTCCGCCTCTCGACCACCCCATTCTGTTGGGGTGAATAGGGTGCCGTCGTGCACTTATGGATTCCCATCTCCTCGCAGTAAGAAGCGAACTCGTTGGAGTTGAATTCGCCACCTCTGTCGGAGCGGAACGCCCTGAGCTTGGCACCACTCCGCAACTCTGCGTGCGCCTTGATCTTGCGGAAGAAACGATATGCCTCATCCTTCGACCTGAGCACTTCAAGGCACATGTATCTGCTATTGTCATCAATGATCAACAGGAAATATTTGTTACCGGGCATGGTTGCAGGGGTGATGGGACCACAGAGATCCCCATGTACGAGGTCGAGGACATGCTCCGCGCGATACGCCGACGCGTGCGGAAAGAGGGTGCGATGCATCTTGCCGATCGTGCACCCTTGACAGAATTGATCTGTGTGCTTGATGACGGGCATCCTGCATACCATTCCCTTCGCGCCCAGATCATGCAGAGCGCGGAAATGCAAATGGTCGTACCTGGTGTGCCACCGCCACTGCTCATCGACGTTTCCAGCCATGAGACACACAGGTGCGGCCAGGTTCAGAGTCACAACATAGAGCCGGTTACTCGTCCGCCGCACCCGTGCGAGCAGAATCCGCTGCCTGTCATAGAGGCAGAGCTCGCCGTCCTCGATCACGGACTTGCACCCGTTTTCGTCGAGCTGGCCTAGGCTGACGATGCTCGTGCGCAGCTGCGGGATGTAGTACACATCGGAGAGCGCGTGGTGTTCGCCGGTCATGCACGAGAACACCACAGATCCGCACCCACAGATCTGGACGACGGATCCGTCGCCAAACTTGATAGAGGCACACACCATCTCGTCGATGTGGGAAAGCATGTCATGGCGCCCAGTCATGTGATTACTGGCGCCAGTGTCCAGGTACCAGCGATCATCATCTATCGCCACCGGCACCACGCGCTCCTCATGAAGGAGCACTTGTTCCCCACATGGTTCGCCATGGACAGCGGCCTCGACATGGCGGGACACCAGCAGCAACGCTGGCTGATCCACCTCGGCCTGTGCCAGGTTCGCTTGCGGCGCTGGCTTCTCCTGTTATGCGCGATCTCGAGCCTTCTTTCTGCACTCCTTGGCCCAGTGGCCAGGGATGCCGCAGTAGCGACACTCTCCTTTCTTCCTGGGTGGTGCGGCGTTCCCATCACCGCGGCTGCTGCTGCCAGCGCGGTCTCCACCCCCAGTGCCACGCTCCGCGCCGCCCTAGAAGTTTTTTGTCTTGCTCTTCTCGCGGGCCTTGTCGCCGCTGAGCGACCCACCTTCCTGCTCACGGGACTGACGGGCGCGCCATTCCTCCTCCGTGAGGAGTAGTCGGCAGCCCGCCTCTGCCTCCAGCTCGCCGCGCCCCTCTGATGCAGAGAGACGCGCGCTAGCTCCTCGAGCGTCATGTCCTTCAGATCAAGGAGAGTCTCGATCGAGCACGCCATCTGTGCGTTCTTGGATGGGACGACGCGCATGAACTTTTGCACGGTGGCAAGCTCGATGTATGTGTCGTCCCCAAGCGACTGCAGCTCATTGATGATGCCTGAGATGCGCATGGAGAAATCCTCGATCGATTCTCCTGCCTTGAACGCGAGATTCTCAAAGTCCTTGCGCAGTTTCTGGCGACGCGCCTCGCGTACACGATCCACACCGACGCGCATGACCTTGATGGCGTCCCAGGCTGCCTTGGCGTTGTCCTTGGCGGCGAGGACGGACACCATCTCCGGGGGTACAGAGCGCAGAATAGCGCCTAGCGCCAACCGCTCCTGCCGCTCGGTGGCGTCGTCGTTCTCGACGGCGTCCCAGAGCCCTGCGCACTGCAGCTGCACGCGCATGATAATCGCCCACTCGCAGTAGTTCGTCTTCGTGAGGGTGGGATAGCTGACCGCACCGCCGCCACCACTCTCCCGCACCACCTCGCGGACCACGATCTCACTGCCACCACGTCTCCCTCTGCTCCGCCCGCGACTCTCCGAGCGCTTGCTGTCCGGGGTCACCGACCTGCTAGAGGTCCGACCCGGAGCAGCTCCCGACGCCCCTGCCGTCGCCTTCCCAGCGTTTGCCGCCGCCTTTCCAGCGGCCGTCGCCGGTGGTGGAGTTCCTACCATTGATCACCACAACACCTGATTGCTCTGATACCACTTGTAGTTGCAAAAGGATCTCACAGTGGTGAATTTGTTAGAGAGGAAAAACGAAAGTTTGGACAGAGAGTTTGCGCTATGAACTGGCTACAGCCTTTTCTTCGTTTATGTTATTTTAGGCCTAGCAAGTGAATGTGCTGCCATGATACAAGGTAAAAACAGTTCATGCGAGCGAGCCTACCGCCGCGCCATCCCACGACGCTCGTCGCACGAGCTCAACTAAATCCCGCTAAAGATGCATGATCCATGCCATCCCATTGAGCTATTCTAGCGGGAGCATCTAATGCTAACTAAAAACAGAAAACACGACTCGTCTGTCAGTACGTGGACATGCTCACGCTAACTGACAGCTTATTCAGAACAACACACTAAAACCTGAACCTAAACCTGTCTAAACGTGCAGGAGATTAGCTAACACCGCCTGGCCCGCCGATGCCGGCCTCCCCTCCCCACCTGTGCCGCCCCAGCCCGCGCTTCCTCCCCCCTCCGTCTGGTTGAGAAGATGGCCAGGGCGAAGGGGCAGCCAGCTAGCCATGGTACGTGGAGGAAGAGAAGGAAGAAAGAAGAAAAGGGAGAAGAGAAAGGCCGGCTGGTGCTTGTCCGGCTAAAAAAGAAAATTACAAGTTCTGACCGGTTGAAATAAGTAAGAGAAAGGAAAGTAAGCTATTCTGCTGCAGCCAGTTAGATCAAGGACAATCGTATAGCCAACAGCCGCTAGTTAGATCAATGACAATAGTATAGCCAACGGCTATAAGTCATGTCCATGTCACCTGTAGTTAATTATATAGCCAACAAGTATAATAGATAGATACAAAAATATACTACTTTATCTATATATGACCCAATTTGCAGTCTCACGTAGTACCTAGGAGCACGTGCAATAGAAGGATTTTAACTAAGAGCCCTCTTCTCTTCTCTCCCCTCCTCTCTCTCGTCCAACTAAGAAAATGTATAGTATTATAATCCTTATAGCCTGCTGATTAAGCCTTATTGTACTTGCTCTTAGGAGATGGAAAACGCTGTCTTTCAACCGGGGGATACGCTCACGTCCCCCGGCTCCTCCGCGTGACACGCGTCCGCCCCCGTGGCGTGAGAACGAACGACACGGCCCTTTCGTATCTTATCTTCATTGTCTTGTTCCACCGTTTGTTCTTCTTCCTTTCTTTTTTCTCTCTTTCGTTGGTCGGCTCCTTTCGCAGACCTCACCGCCTCTCCACTTTGCCCTCATCTTCCCCTATGCCTGTAGCCACCATTTCCCACCCAAGCTCCACCTTGCCTCGTCTCCTCCCCATGCCTGCTCCCCCTGTTACCGCACCACGTCTCCCGTCGCTCCCCACAATATCCTCCAGGCTCCAGGAGCTGCAAGATAAGGGACGGCGACCACGAGCTACATAGGGGGAGGGGGGTAGCCGGAGCTGCTTCTCCAGCGGTGCCCCGTGTTGCTGCGGAGGAACGACAGGCCTGCTACGTGTGAGAGGGAGCGGCGCTACCATGTGTGAAGGGGTTGTTGCAAACGGCAGCGGCCGGCCATGCTCCAATTGGTGGGCGGCGTTGCTACCATGGCACTTCCGCGTTGCTGCAAATTGTGGATGGCCTAGCTGCTAGTGGCGGGTGGCCATGCTACGTTTAGCGACTGTCGTGGTATTGCCGATGAGTACGCCATGGAGGGGTCCTTACAGAGCGTGTTTAGAGACGTGGAGGATGGTGGACGGTTGACGGGTACGAGGTAACACAGCTTATCCAGGTTCAGATCCCACGACGTTGGCGGAATCCTATTCCTGCTATAAATCACTCTAATGGCTATACGCTGAGTTACAGAGATAGGTTTCATTGTGCGAGGTGACTAGAGAGTCTAAGTTATTGTTCCCTAAAGGCTCCCATAGGCCCGACTTATATAGTCGTCAGGTCCTAGGGTTACAGGGAAAAGTCCTAGACGGACAGGTTAAAGAGTCCT
Source organism: Avena atlantica (assembly GCA_910589765.1). Classification (NCBI taxonomy): domain Eukaryota; kingdom Viridiplantae; phylum Streptophyta; class Magnoliopsida; order Poales; family Poaceae; genus Avena; species Avena atlantica. The sequence continues at coordinate 308,099,589 of OU342736.1, forward strand.
ACACCGTCTATTACTAGTCTTGTGTGTCTTGTACTCCAAGGCTCCGGGTACGCTGGTGACTCCACCGTAGCCTTCCTTTATCCGTCATGGGCCTCTCTTCTGGATCCATCTAACTGGGCCACCAGCAGGCCATGGGCCATGCTACCAACTGTGGGCCACCCGGGTTATCCAGATAGGAGACATGCTATGAGGATACCCATATAGCATATCCCCAATAGTATCCCCCAGAGAACTCTGAGATCTTGCGTCGTCATGCCTCTTCATGTTGAATGCTTGGATGTCGGCAATTCGTCAAGCAATATCTTGTAGTCCTCCCAAAGAACCCTGCAAGGTTTTCTCCATATTCAACTTGTAAGTCGGAGAATTGCTGAATCTTCTATCGTACTCTTCTATAGCCGGATTGGATCCATCTATGCCGGAATCTTCCGATGTGATGGTTAATCTGCCTATGACAGCTAGGGCGATGTAGACATAGGTCAGCGACGCCTCGTAACTCACACATGCAGAGAACGCAATCATGTCCACTTTTCCAGCGCGAGCGATACGAACCGTTGGCGGTGACGGTTGGTACGTGGCAAAATTTCCGCGCACGTCCCCGCACACGTCGTCTATGCGGCAACCATTCGATCGAACTGCATGAATATTGATGCCGGATACCATAAATAGTAACCACGGTGGAAAATTTACCTTTTCACCTCATTCTCCCCTGTATCGTCTTCTTCCTCCAGCGAGCGCCTCCTCGAGTTCTCCGCGCAACGTGTCAAAAACCCTAGATCTCCAATCTTTCCCAGCCACCGTCGAACACACCCAATGGCCAGCAGCAGTTCCTCCCCTTTGATGGCGGCGTCGGGCGAAACCGCGGCGAAGCTGGCGAGCTCCGTCATCGTGTCCCCAGAGGGCCTGGTCATCCCCAGGTCTGCGGTGGTCGAGACCACCGGCGGCGACCATAATCCAGCGGCGCTGGAGCTGCTGGAGGAGGAGTACGACTCCCACAAAGGCGACTAGAGCGGTTCGGACATCACGGACCGCTATATCAAAGAGCTGATCAACGAAGGTTACCTCCCCGCGATGAAGGGGCTCGCCTGGCGGGCAGCGTCGGCCGGCGAGGTCACACCTTCTCCCCAAGCCGGAGAAAAGGTGTACCTCAAATGACAGATGGTACGCGGTGTCTCCCTACCCATCTCCAACTTTTTCCTTGTTGTCTTCAACCATTAGCGCTTAGCAACTACGCGGCTCTTTGCAAGGGTTACCTAGGGATTAGGCTTAGGCTAGATCTCTTTATATACTTATTCACCATCAAGCGTGAAGCTAGAGACGGCAAGGACGAGCTCAGAAATTATGGCACCAGTAGCTTCAAGATCCGTCCTAGCCGGCGCTTCCCCGACATCGTCGGCCACGAGTCCTGCAAGAACTGGCAGCGTACTTACTTCTATGGCCCAGATATCCCTCTCGCCGACCGAGAAGTAACGTACCCAGACTTCATCGATGGAGCTTCCGCCGAAGCCTCGACATGGATATCCCAGGCCTCCCTTCCCTCCGACATCGATGTTTCCCGTGCTATAAGGCAGATAGAGTGGTTCGTAGAGACGGTTCTAACCGGACTGAACCTATCCATGTGCTGGTTCATCAGGCGGATCCAACCTCTACAGCACCGCTTGAAGTTGATGCATGAGTATACCAACTATAGAAGGGATAGCCTTCGCATCTCCGAGGACAACATTTCGAGTGACTCCGTCAAGCTCCGCCTCAAGGACATTGTCAAGGTGAAGGACAGGAAGCGTGACTTCACCATCACCTAGGACATGTTCATAGAGAGCAAGTTCCCAAAGGTAACTATTTATTTTCCGTGTATGACATATACTCCAGTTCTTCCGTCTAGCCATTTCCATCTCATCTAACATGGTGGTTTCTTCACTTAACAGCTCAGCGACATAGATGAGGACAGCATGGCTCCTCAAATCTATAATCCAAAGATGAAGGAAGTCAGCGTCGTGTCCGACGACGATGCTCCATTGGCACGAAAGCGGAAGAGCTCCACCTCTGACGCTGCCGACGGAGGCAAGAAAAATAAGACGGAGAGTGGAGCCTCCAAGAAGACTACCGCCGCCCTAGAGGCGGAGAAAAGAAAGATTACTGGGATCCCTTTTGCCAAAGCACCCCCTCTTGTGTAAGCTTCTTTCTCTCCGACACTGTCTATTGCCTGTCTTATTCACGGACTTATGCATTTTGCACGTTTCAGGAAGAAAGCCACGACCAGCTTGAAGAAGACCTCCAAAACTTTGGGGGCTTCTATAACCATCAAGGATATGCTGCATCGCGATGTATCTCCCTCCGTCGCCCCTGTCACTCCCGTCGTCCAGCCCTCGGCCGCTCCGACAGGCTCACAAGCTAAAGAAGCATCTGGCCCTTCCGCCATGGAAGTGGACTCAGGTGCCTCCACAGAGATCGCTGCTGTTGGCGAACAGGCTACGCAAGGGAGTGTCACACACCAAATGGATGAAGCTCTGGCTAAGGATGCCATCGTTAGTGGTAAGGCTGTGGTGGAAGGTGGTACCTCTGTCGAAGGCGGCGCCCCAGCACCCAAGAAAACCATAGAGTTTCCGAAGATAGTCTATCCGGTACTTACGTCGGATAGCACTTCTCTGGTTCCTGGTGCGACGCTGACATCTCCAACATGCGGTCTCGAGGAGCTTCTCCGGCAAGCAGAAATCCTGCAAGGAAGCAGTGTATCCTTTGGCAAGCTGCTGTCTGAGAGTGCTACCAACCTCAAGATCATTGCACTTGTAAGTTATATTTGCCTTTTTGCATTTCATAAGAATATCCCACTGTATCCCCCGAGGATTAGACGGAAAACCATAGGTATTTGTGCCTGAATGCTCTAAGAGTGACTAAGCTAGAAAACTTCTCACTGTAGCCCTCAAGCATATAGGTGGAATGAATTATTCCGACTAGATGCTTTAAGATTAGCATACGCAGTGTTTATAAATTTCGATACTGTAGCCCCCAAGCTTCTAGTTGAAAACTGAATTAGTTCCGACTAGATGCTTAAAGATAAGCTAAGCATACATCCGAGTTAAAAACTTTATACTGTATTCCCCAAGCTTCTAATCAAAAACTGAATTAGTTTCGACTAGATGCTTAAAGAAAGATTAAGCATATTGCTAAGTTAAAAACTCTCGCTGTAGCCCCCGAGCGTCTAGGTGGAATTTTTCCGGCTAAATTCTCCAAGTAGACCAAACAACGTTTAGCTTTCTATTTTCCACAGAATGAGAATGCTCGGAGGGGCATGGCCAACGACAAGTACCAGAAGATGCGCGCGGACATGCAAGATGAAAAGGGTAAAACTGCCTTCTTGAAGGAACAGATCACCAAGAGCAAGCGTCTGTTTTTCCTTTCTTGTTCACATTCCGACTTGGTTTTGCGCCCACATTCTCCGAGTACTCACTGTGTACTGTTATTTCTCCAACTTGCAGAAACCATTGCCAAGGCTAAGGACATTTTCGAGCAATCCAAGCATATTCAGGAGCTGGATAGCGAGAACAAGATCCTTAAGAAGGAGAGGGAGGATATGCTGAAAATGCATGAAGAATCAATGAAAGTGTTGCAGGACTCCGCCACCGAGGATATGAACCGCTTAAAGGAGGAAATCGTGATCTTAAAAGATCAGAAGAAAGCCACCGATGAGCAGAATCAACGCCATCATGAAGCATATAAGATCCTCCAAAAGAACGGGACTCTCTAGCGGATACCCTCAGGAAAGCTGAGGCCAGCATCTTCAGTAAGTGATTCTCCATCTTGGATTTCTGTAGTCTAGATACTTTGACTTTTTTAACTCATATGCTCCTTTGTTGGAAATTCGTAGCTCCTATGGGTTTAACCCGGTCGCCTCCTCCACCAAAGGAATGCATGGTCCTTGCCGGCAAATTTATCAACACCTCCATCGCGCATGCCAAAGAGATTACCAAGCCTCTCCAGATTAATATCAAGGCATCGGACTCTATGGTGAAGTTCTTGTATATCCTGCACCGAGCCCCTGAGCGTATTGCAAGCTGGAAAGCTTCGTGTGCACGGGCCGGTGCAAGGATGGCGATGTCCATGGTCAAGGCACATTACGACAATGCCAACATCGACACGGTTACCTCTAGTATCACCGACGTAGATGACGAAGGCCAAAAGATAAACCACGAATCTATCTTGGCGTCACTCGCGGGTTATGACACTAGAGTTGCCGAGTTGGTCGACGTTAACGTATTCGTGCCAATGAAAACCATCGATGGCGGCAACCAAAACTCCTCCGAGTCCCTCACCACTACCAACTTCGAGGGTGACTCTCCTGCCGCCGATGATGTTTCTTCTAAGTCGCCTACACCAGAGGAATAAAAAACAGTTTTTAATATTTGTTTCCTCTGTGACATGTTATGTGGAAAAAACTATGTGTTAACTTAAGGCGAAAAACAATGGTGTATGTCCTGCTACTTAAGAACTATTTCCAGCATGTATATATTTTTTAAGCAAGTGCTGGCTTATCCATTACTTTGGTTTTTATGCTTGACTTTTCGTGAGTCGGAAGACTTGTTGTCGGAACCATGCGCTTAGGTGATGATGCCCAATGGCACCATCAATAACCTAAACACAAAATCACCGACAATAAGTGTCAAAAGTCACTACTCCAGAATCCACATAAAAACGACAAAGAACGTGTAGACCAGAAAACATAAGCTAACGCCCGTAGGCGGAGTTTTCACAAGTGAAATTGCAAAGCTTGTGCATAAAGGTTTTATATGATCCAGAAATGAACACTAAAGGATGTAAAAGACTCAGAAATATGAGTGAACCAAAAAGCTTCATTTCATTGATCATATAAGAAGTACACAATTAGATAAAAAAATGCTAAGTGTAGAAAGGACGTAGCTGTGCTATGTTCCATGGCTGATCAAGCTCCGGGTAGTCATCATCCGGGTCATGTCGCTTACGCTTATGATCCTCATTGGGTCTATCCTTCAGTTCACAATTGTCAACGAGGTAGTAAGACCCATTGAGTAGCGCCTTGCTTATGATGAATGATCCTTCCCATGGCGGGGATAATTTGTGTGACTTCTTCTGCTTAAGTTGGAGCACCAGATCCCCCTCTTTAAACGAGCGATGCTGAACGTGGCGACTATGGTAGTTGCGTAGCTTCTGTTGGTACATGGCAGATCTTTGGCATACCAAAACACGCTCCTCCTCAAGAAGGTCCACATCTAGGCGCCTGGATTCTTCAGCGTTATCTTTGTCGTAAGCGGCAACTCTTGGTGAATTGTGAAGGATGTCGGAAGGTAGGATGTCTTCTACCCCATACACCATGAAGTAAGATGTGTAGCCGGTGGATCTGTTGGGTGTAGTTCATAAACTCCACAACACAGATGGCAATTCTTCCGCCGAGGCTCCAGCTGCTCTATGTAGCAGCGCCTCAAGACGTGGCTTGATTCCCTGCAAAATTAATCCATTGTCTTGCTCAACCTGACCATTGGACTGTGGGTGTTCCACACATGCAAGATCAAGTCGGATGCCCTTCTCCCAACAATAAGCTTCCACTTCTCCGAGTGACAAGTTGCTGCATTTTCGGTGATAATGCTATGTGGGAGACCAAATCTCACCACTAGATCTCGGACAAACCTAAGGGCAGTTGCCCCATCAAGCTTTCTAATGGGTTTAGCTTCTATCCATTTAGTGAATTTATCAACTGCTACTAGCAGATGTGTAAACCCACATGGTGCTGTCTGTAACGGTCCCACCATGTCTATCCCCCAGACTGCAAACGGCCAAGTTATTGGTATTGTTTGCAATTCTTCAGCAGGAACATGTGGTTATCGGGCATAATACTGGCATCCCATGCATGTCTCAACCAGCTTGTCGGCGTCCGCCTTCGCGGTCAGCCAGTAGAATCCTTGCCGTAAGGCTTTCACGACCAATGATCGAGGAGCGGCGTGATGCCCGCAATCTCCGAGATGGATTTCGCGTAGGATTTCAATACCTTCTAGCTGGGAAACACACTTAAGGTATACACCAATAGTGCTCCTTTTGTAGAGCTGTCAATTGATTATGGTATAGCCCTTCGCTCGACGTACTATTTGTCGTCTTTCGATTTCTTCGGCGGGAAAAGTTCCGTGTTCGAGATATTCCATGAACGGTTTTGTGCAAGCCGGAGGGACCTTTGCCACCATGTGGACGAAAGAGTCAACTCTATCCGGGTTGTCGATGTCTGCTCCCTTCACGGAGGGTGTTCGTAGATTCTCTAGGAAAACTCCTGGCGGAATTAGTTTGCGCCCTGATCCAAGCTTAGACAACAGATCAGTCTCCTCGTTTTGCTCCCTATGTACATACTTGACCTCGTAGCCCAAGAAGCTCTTGGCTATCTCGTCCACTTCGTCTCGATATGCCGCCATCATAGGGTTCCGCGCATTCCAGGTGCCAGCCACCTGCTAGGCAACCAAGTCGGAATCTCCACAGCAAACTATGTGCTTGATGCCAATATCCTTGGCTACGCGTAATCCGTGAATGAGTTCTTCATACTCCGCCATGTTGTTCGTAGCCTCGAAGTGGATCTGCAGAACATAGTGTAGCTTGTCACCAGTTGGTGACTATAGCAGTACACCAACCCCTGAGCCGTTTAGCAGCTTTGATCCGTCAAAGTGCATCACCCAGTACTCTGGTTCCGGCAATGGAGTAGCATCTGGCATCTCCGTCCAATCTGCAATAAAATCCGCCAAGGCTTGTAACTTGATAGCGTCGTGTCTCTTGTAGGTGATATCAAAGGAGGCAAGCTCAATGCCCCACTTCGCAACCCTTCCCATGGTGTCGCTATTGTTGATAATGTCGGACAGTGGAGTCTTGCTCACCACTGTGATTGGGTGCTCCTGAAAGTAATGCCTCAACTTCCGAGAAGCAAGGAATACTCCACAAGCTATCTTCTGGTAGTGCGGGTAACGCTACTTGGAATCCGTCAAGACCTCGCTTACATAGTAAATTGGTCATTGAACTCCGTGCTCATAGCCTGGTTCCTTCCGCTCTACCACGACGACGATGTTGATTACCCGGTTTGTTGCCGCCATGTAAATTAACCTGGGCTCCCCAAGCTCGAGTGCTGCAAGGATGGGCGTTGAGGAAAGAATCTCCTTGAGCTGCTTCAATGTTGTGTCTGCTTCGTCTGTCCACATGAATTTGTTCGCCTTCTTTAGCAACTTGTATAGCGGCAGAGCCTTCTCTCCAAGTCGGCTGATGAACTGACTAACTGTTGCAACACAACCTGTTAGTTGTTGAATATCCTTTAGGCATGTCGGACGGTTTATGTTTAAGATGGCCTTGATTTTTCTCCGGGTTGACCTCGATTCCACGCTGGGAAACGATGAAGCCCAACAATTTGCCGGCTCGAACCCCGAAGACGCACTTCTTAGGGTTAAGAATCATGTTGTATTTCCGGAGATTATCAAAGGTTTCTTTTAAGTCGAAAATTAAGTCATTTGACTTTTTAGACATCACCGCTATATCGTCCACATAGGCATGAACGTTCCGACCAATTTGATCATGCAGGCAACATTGCATTGTCCGCTGGTATGTAGCACCTGCGTTTTTCAGCCCAAAGGGCATCGTAACATAGCAAAACGTGCCGTATGGAGTAGTGAACGAAGTGGCCAATTGGTCCGACTTCCTCATCTTGATCCAGTTGTATCCTGAGTATGCATCGCGAAAACACAAAAGTTCCGAGCCAGCCGTCGAGTCAATGACTTGGTCAATGCGAGGAAAAGCAAACGGGTCTTTGGGGCATGGTTTGTTCAAGCTGGTGTAATCAACACACATTCTTATTTCTTTGGTTCCCTTTTTGGGGACAAGTACAGGATTGGCCACCCATCAGGTGTGAAGGACTTCTCGGATAAATCTAGCCTTAAGTAACCTAGCTATCTCTTTGCCAATGTCGCGTCTCTTCTTGTCTCCGAAGCGTCATAGAGGTTGTTTCACTGGTTTACATTTTGGGTCAGTGTTGATGGGGATATGCCTACCGGGGTATACCCAGCAGGACGTTTCCGACCGGCCCAGGAACTGGCGAGTGGGCCTGCGGGACGGCGAATGGATCAGGACCTGGCGTGGATTCAAGAGACTGGAAGCAGAAGGCCCAGGAGAGTAGATAGGCCCAGTCGGATTAGGTTAAACGATTGCCGAAACCTTAAATGATTCGGTTGAGATCTGTAAACCCTAGGGGTGAGTCTATATAAACCTCCCTAGGGGGCGTGTAGAGGGTACGTTCCATCATCCACCCAAGCGACTCGCTGCCTAGCCATCGAGCTCGCCCCATTGTACTACCATCATAATACAATCCTGGGTAAAACCATGTGTCTCCGCCCTCATCTTGCACCGCAGATGGTTGGCCGCCCTTGCCCCATGTTCTACTACTCGCTGCCGATTGCAGCATCTGCCGTGGTCATTCCCCCAACAGTGGCGCCCACCGTGGGGCCTGGCCTGTCTGGCCGATGTTCTGCGACAAGATCCAATCTGCACATCAACGAGTCGATCGCCACCGGCCGCATGATAGCGATCGGCGAGATGCTCCAAATCTTGCCGAGCAGCTACATCCCGGCGTCGCGACCCGTCACGCACAGCATGATCTTGCCGATTGGCACGATCAGTCTCTTCGTCGGCCTCACCGATGTCATCGTCTCGGAGGACTCGGCTCGCATCCGCGAGTCGCCACCACGCGATCGGCTCTCCGAGAGTCAGGTCCGCACGATCCACCGCCTCGCCTCCGAGTACGACTAAGCCCAGAGTGATGTGGCTGAAACCACCGCGGCCGCGAAAGACGCGGCCCTCAACGACGACGCCGACTCGGCGACCCCGGCGTCACTCGCCGGATCCATCATCGTGGCTTTGCCCGCGGTCTCCATCACCCAGGTCTCCAACATCGGAGACTTCGAGGATCCCTCCATCCTTGGGATCTTCGACTCTGACTCCGGATCGGAGAACTCCGCCGACCTCCGCGATGGTACCAATCGCCACGCCGCGAGCTACATGGCGACTGGCACCGACCCGCCGGAGGATCCATTCTCCACCCCGATCCCTCCCAACGCGGCGGCGACGAAGCTCGAGGAACTCCGCGTGAAGCTGGCGGAAGCAGTCCGCAAGGAACAAGCCGAGCGCGAATTTTTTTGCCTCGAGCAGGCGACGGCGCGGGAGCTGTCACAATATCACCAGCACCGAATCAGGTCGCTCCTGAACCCCACCGTCCAGGGGCGCGCCCTGAACTTCAACGACGAAAGCGAACCGGCCCGCGCGGCCGAGCGCATGATCTGTGAGAACGCGCCTCCAGGAGGGAGCGCTCGGCCCCCACCAGGGTCAACGGCCAATGGCGCGCCGCCACCACCCAACCGCACACCCCCCAGGGACCAACCGCGGATCGTGGTCTCCTCACGGGAGCGAGACACGAATGGCCTACTGCTGTTCTCCACTCCCATGGACAACCTCGTCGCAGGTCGCGCGGCAATCGACAACATCGCAGCCGCTGGCGAAGGCACCTTGCAGATCCAGTATGCTAGGGCCCTGCTCGCAAAGGCGCTCGAGCAACAAAACGCAGGCGTCGACTCACAGGGTCGGATGTACTCGCGTTCATCGGGAAGCAGAGCGGCCTCGAGCGGCCGCCCCATGGCGGCAAACACCCTTAACTGCCCGCCACCCGAACCACTACAGCTCCAACACCGACCCGCGAACGCGGCACTCTCCACCAACAACCCCAGGCCGACGACCAACTTCGTCGCCGCCAACGGTCAGCCTGCTGACGCACGGACCCACATCATCAACAATCAGAGCTGGCGCGCACGCCAGCCCAACGACCTGCGGCACACCCTAACCAACCGCCGCGACGGCGAGCCGAGGGGGTCGCTAAGCCGACTCGGGTCCCGATGCTTCGGACCGATGATCCGAGGCGAAAAATACCCGGCGAACTTCAAAGCGCCGAAGGAAATAGAGAAGAATGACCCTTCGTACGACCCCTCCGTGTGGCTAGATACCTACCTCATGGCGATGGGGATCGCCGGCCACACCGATCTACTAGCCGGCCGCTACCTTCCCCTGATGATGGAGGGAGCGTGCAGGCAGTGGATCAACACTCTCCCCCCGGATAGCATCGACTCCTTGGAAGAGATTCGCGATGCCTTCGTCAGGCACTTCGAGGGTTCATACACCCGCGCCACCACCATCGAGGACCTGGAACGATGCGTCCAGGGACCCCGCGAGTCGACCTGCAGCTGGGTCCAATGGTGGAAAGAACTATGGTACAACGCGGTTGGCATCCACCCGGACACCTCGATCCACTGCTTCAAGACCTCGTGCCGCTATGAGCCCTTGGTCGCCAAGCTCAAACGAGCATACCGCACACTCGACAACATACCGGACCTCCTCGAAATCGCCAAAAGGTACGCAGAGGAAGACCCAAACAAAGAAACCAACGACGAGTCGGGAGGACAACGCCGCACGACCGGCACCGACAACGGACGACGATTCGATCTACGCTACAACAACACTCGCCTCACCAGCAAGCGCCGCAGTGACGGGCGAGTCGACTTTGTCGCCAACGCCGGATACGCGCAGCGCGAGCCCAAGAGCTTCCGCCGCGATGGGGGGCAACGCTGCGACGGCGGCAACTACAAGGCGAAGCCAAGGTTCGACCCCGCGGCCCTTCTTAACCAACCTTGTGTGTTCCACAGCAGGGAAGGCAAACCCGCCACGCACACGACCGTCGACTGCCACTCTCTCAAGGAGATCGAGAAGGCGAGGCGAGCGCAGGGAGACTGCGATGACAACCCGCCAAACGGCAGAAAATTCGGCAGCGTGGCCGGCTCGCTCCACACCTTCACAGGCTTCAACACGAAGCGCGAGAAGAAGGTCATCACCTGTGTCGTCGCCGTCAACGCAGTGGCCCAGGTGGATGTTCCCTAGTTCCTCAACTGGTGAGAGCAACCAATCACCTGGAGCCGCCAGGACCACTTGTCGCACATCGAGTACCCAGGCCGAGTCGCCCTGGTAGTCAAGCCCAAGGTGGGAGACTACTGCCTCCCCAAGACATTGATGGACGGCGGCAGCTCCATCAACATCCTGTACCTCGACACCTTCAGGCGACTGCGGCTCCCGCAGTCGATGGTCGAGACGACCTACACCACGTTCCATGGCATCGTCCCCGGTTGGAAGGCGTACCCGATCGGCAAGGTCACGCTGCCAGTCACCTTCAGCACACCGGCAAACTTCCGCACCGAGCGGATCGTCTTCGAGATGGTGCCCTTCGACAGCCCCTACCACTACGTCTTGGGCGCCAGGCATTCGCTAAGTTCATGGCAGCACCCCACTACGCGTACAACGCGATGAAGATCCCCGGGCCGCGCGGCGTCATCACCATCCACGGCGACCCCGACATGGCCGCCGAGTGCGAGGCCAAAGGAGCCGAACTCGCCGACGCCGTCATCGCGGCAGAGGCCAACCACGCCGACGAGCTCGCCAAGTATGCGAGCGGCGTCAACAACGACGACCCTACCATACTCAAGAAGCCCAACTCGGAGGGCGGCAACACCTCAGCCTTCGAGGCAACAACGCACACCCGCACCATCGAGCTGGTCCCAGGCGACTCCAGCCAGACGGTGATGATCGGGACGGGCATGAGCCCAGCATAGGAAGGCACACTCATCGAGTTCCTCCGTGAGAACAGGGACATCTTCGCATGGAAGCCCTCTGACATGCCTGGTGTCCCTAGGGAACTCGCTGAGCACAAACTCAACGCCGACCCCAAAGTGTGACCTGTCAAGCAGTCGCTACGGCCCTTCAATGAAGAGCGCCGCCGAGCCATCGCCGAGGAGGTGCAGCGTCTACTCGCTGCAGGCTTCATCCGGCCAATAAAATACTCCAAGTGGCTGACAAACCCAGTCCTAGTCGAGAAGAAAAATGGGACCTGGAGGATGTGTATCGATTACACAAATTTAAACAGCGCCTGCCCGAAAGAGCAATTCGTCCTCCCGCGGATCGACCAAATAATCGATTCCACCGCGGGCTCGGAGTCGCTGTGTTTCCTCGACGCCTACTCTGGGTACAACCAGATCAAAATGGCTGTCGAGGATGAAGAAAAGACGGCGTTCATCACGCCATTCGGAGCCTTCTGCTACACCGCCATGACCTTCGGCCTCAAGAACGCCGGGGCAACCTACCAGCGGTGCATGCAGGAGTGCCTTGCGAGCCAAATTGGCCGCAATATCCACGTCTACATCGACGACGTGGTAGTGAAGTCCGCTTGCCAGAGCGACCTACTCGCCGACCTGGCGGAAACATTCGCCAACCTGCGGAAATACAAGACAAAGCTAAACCCAGGCAAATGCACCTTCGGTGTACCAGCAGGGCAACTACTGGTATACATCGTCTCCAAGCGCGGGATCGAGGCGAACCCCACCAAGATCGACACGATCGCTCGACTCGGCAATCCCGAGTGCCTGCGCGACGTCCAGAAGCTGGCCGTGCGAGTCACGGCTCTCAGTCGCTTCATCCTCCGATTGGGCGAAAAGGCGATGCCCCTATACCGCCTGATGCACTAGAACCCCACCTTCCAGTGGGACAAGGAGGCGGACGACGCGCTCCGTGACCTCAAGAAGGTGCTACTCGCAGCACCGCTACTCGCCGCCCCCGTCGACAAGGAACCCATGCTGGTCTACGTCGCGGCTTCCGAGCGCGTCGTCAGCGCCGTCATGGTCGTCGAGCGGCCAGAGGAAGGAAAGGAGCGCCCAGTACGGCGACCAGTGTACTATATCAGCGAGGTCCTCACCGAGTCGCGCCAGCGATACCTGCAATACCAGAAGCTGGTATACGCGGTCTTCAGAGCATAGCGGCGACTGCCGCACTACTTCCAGGGGCACCCGATCACGGTCGTCTCCTCAGCACCGTTGCAGGACATAATCCTCAACCGCGAGGCGACCGGGCGAGTTGCCAAGTGGGCCGTCAAAATCGGCGTCCACAAAATCAAGTATGAGCCACGCAAAGCGATCAAGTTGCAGGCTCTCGCGGACTTCATCGCCGACTGGGAAGAGGCCGAGCAGCCGGAAAAGCTACCATACCTCCACTATTGGAGCCTGCACTTTGATGGCTCCAAGAATGCAGATGGTGCAGGATCAAGGATCGTGCTGACTTCCCCGAAGGGCGACAAGATCCGCTACGTCCTCTGCCTCGACTTCACCCCCTGCACAAACAACATGGCCGAGTACGAGGCACTACTCCACGGCATGCGAGCCGCCAAGGAGATGAATGTCAACCGCCTACGCTGCTACGGAGACTCCGACCTCGTCGCTGGGCAGGTCGCTGGTACCTGCGACGCCATCTCCCCCACCATGGCGGCATACCGCCAAGCAGTGGACAAGCTGGGCGGACACTTCGCAGGCTATTCCGTCGAGTGGATCGACAGGAGGAAAAACGAGGAGGCCGACGCACTCTCTCGTATCGGCTCGGCTCGACTCTCACCACCCGCCGGCGTCTTCCTCGACACCATCACCAAGCCTTCCGTCTCTCCCCCAAGGGAGATCGACATCGGAGTCCTGCTCCAACCAGAGGCAGCCCTGGTCGCACTCATCACCGAGCCAGAAGACTAGACTACGCCGTCCATCGCCTACCTGGAGGGAGGCACCTTGCCAGCAGACGAAACAGACGCCCGGATGATAGTGCGCTGCTGCAAATCCTTCGTCATCATCGACGGCGAGCTCCACAAGCGCAGCGTGACCGGCGTGTTCCAACGCTGCGTCCAACCCACTGAAGGACGCAAAATCCTCCACGACATCCACTCCGGCGACTGCGGCCACCACGTTGGCGCCCGCTCTCTGGTCGCAAAGGCTATGCGACATGGTTTCTACTGGACCACCGCACACGCAGACGCTGTCGACATTGTCCAGCGGTGCGCCGGGTGCCAGAAGTACGCCAACCAGACCCATGTGCCGAGCTCGGCGCTCAAGACAATCCCCATCACCTGGTCGTTCGCCGTGTGGGGTATGGACATGGTAGGCCCTTTCAAAAAGGCCCCCTCCGGCTTCACCCACCTCCTGGTCGCAGTCGACAAATTCACAAAGTGGGTGGAGGCCAAGCCAGTCCGGAAATGCGATGGGAAGACCGCCTCCAAGTTCCTACGTGAGCTCATATATCGCTACGGATTCCCAAACAACATCATCACGGACAACGGCACCAACTTCGCCAAAGGGGCCATGGCCGAGTTCTGCGAAGAACACCACATCCGACTCGACCTTGCTTCAGTCGCCCACCCGGAGTCCAACGTCCAGGCGGAACGGGACAACCAGAGCATCCTCCATGGCCTGAAGCCACGGCTCCAAGTACCACTCGAGCGCACCACCGGGTACTGGGTAGAGGAGCTACCCTCCGTCATCTCGGGCATCCGCACATCCGTCAACAGGTCGACAGGGTTCACCCCCTTCTTCATGGTGTATGGCGCCGAGGCAGTCATGCCCACCGACCTAGAGCACGACTCGCCAAGGGTTGTCCACTACACGGAGGCTGCAAACGAACTCGCACGGCAGGATGGAGTCGATCAACTCGACGAGGAACGCGACCTAGCTTGCTCCCGCACTACCATCTACCAGCAAGGACTCCACCGCTACCATAGCCGGCGAGTGAGGACTCACACTTTCCAGGAAGGCGACCTGGTGCTGCGCCTCATCCAGGACAAGAAGGGCATGCACAAGCCATCGGGCGAGTACTCGGCAACGATGCCTACTACCTCACCGACGTCCGCAGAGACGGGAAACTCGACGTCAAGCGACCGTGGAATGTAAACCTCCTATGGAAGTTCTACTCCTAGAACTCCATACATGTACCCCCACCCGCTATGAAATAAAACATATTGGTTACCGCAAATTGCGTCTGCTCTCCGTGTCTTGTGCCACTCGCACTCGTAACAACAACGTCAAGCTAACTACAGAAGTCATCCTCTGGTACAGCGACCGGCACGGCCAAGTAGTGCGTTACGAGGGCACTGGGTTACCCCAGGACTTGTAACGTCCATGAAAAATGCCTACCCGGAGCCCCATTGGAGTCACCTAGCTCGAATGGCTTAACGAGACAAGACTACTGCCTTTGCTCCTCACAGCGACCATGACCCTCCGCATCCTCGACACAGCGACTCGAACGGCCAAGTACCACGCTCGGGGACTGATGACCAGTTAAACACGAGCGACTAGGGAAAAACGCCAAGTATGAGAGCGTGCCCGGGACTCGCCATGCGACTGACCTTACGGGTCAGGCAGGAGTGGTGCGCTCACTGTAACGCACTCAGTCCTCACCCACCCTAGAGCCGCGACTAGAACCACCAAGTACCACGCTCGGGGACTCGGCCACCCGACCTCGTTCGCGCAAGGGAAAACGGTCAAGTAAAGAGCACTCTCGGGAGTCGCCCAGCGACGGGCTTTCCAAGATCGGGCGAGTCGACCTCAATATCACAACAACTGACAAAACATTCTAAACCACAAATACATAGCAAACGAGGTAAACCCCATAAAAAGGGCGGACGCGCTTGGGGACTCGTCCAATTAACAATCAAAATCGCAAGATAATTCACAAAATAACATGAGACTCAATTACAGCAGAACAAATTCGTTCAAAATACAAGTTGAGCCCAATGGCCAATTGCTACTAATGCCCCAGGCCACAATGTTTCTATTCCACAGGCTTCGATGGTGACTCGCCGCCACCCCTGCGGTTGCGAATGAAGAGCGTGTACGGGTTCGACGGATAGGTCATCAACTCACCCGCCATCGCCGCACAGAAGGGTTGCTCGACCTTGAAGTCCCGATGCGGCGGCTCAGGATCATTGGGGGCGACAGTCGTCTCCTGATAGGGGAGGAGGTCGCCCATCGCCCAGACGTGGTCGGAGTACACCGCAGCCCGGTCCGTCAGCTTCAGCACCTCGGCGATCTACACCGAACCCGTCGACGAGGGGTAGCCACTCGTCACATCATCCAGATCGAAATCCTCCGGGAAGTGGGCAAGCCCAAGGCTAAGCGCCGTCGCTGCCCCGCGCCGGAACGCTGACCGTGTCATGAACTCGAGGACTGACGGCGCCTTCTCCAGATACCGCCATACTTCGACGAGGTTGCTGGGAATCACTTCCGTAGGTGACATCTCCTGAAGATACGCCCGAATGCAAGCCGCGGACAACGTGGCCGAGTCGACCAGAGTGGCCACACACTGCCGCGCGTCGTACGACTGCGCCTCCTCCGAGCTGTCGATAATCTGACCTGTGGACAGAGGGTGGCAGTGAGTACAACAAAGATTACATAATGCAGCTACTACAAGAAGAGGCGGAAAATTTACCAATCAAAGGACGGCAGAGGCCCGTGATAAAGCTTTGAAGAGAGGAGAAGTCGTCTTGTAGCCCAGCAACGAGGGCGTCAGAGACCTTCCGCTCTTCAGCAGCAGCCGTAACAGCAGCTCTGGCTCGCCCATCCGCCGCAATCGCCTCCGCCTTCGCTTCCTTACGCTCGCGCTCAAGATCAGCGATCCGCTGCTCAGCCGTACTCAAGGCAGACAGTTCACACGCCGGAACAAGACCCTGGCGGACCTCCTCCGCCTTGGCAGCAAGGGCTTGGAGTCCCTTGTTCGTTTCTTGGACGGCAACAAGTTCCTTCTCCGCGCGAAACTTCGCGGCAAGCCGATCGGCTGATTCACGCTACAAGCCCTGCGCACAAATCAGACGGTCAACAACAATGAAATCCTAAGTGCCCACCCGCTGAAATTCAGCGACTAGGCACTCGGGGACTGGAGATCAAAAATCCTAAGTGCCCACCCGCTGAAATTCAGCGACTAGGCACTCGGGGACTGGAGATAAAAAATCCTAAGTGCTCACCCGCTGAAATTCAGCGACTAGGCACTCGGGGACTGGGTGCTACAAATAAAAGCAAACACTATAAGAATCTGACCACTGAAATTCAGTGGCCCGATCCTCGGGGACTGGACATACCTAGATGGCTGCGCCCAGCATGTCGTGAAGCTGCAGCGCGTCCACAGATGTGAGAAGAGCTCGAGTGTGTCCTTGACGCTGCTCGACCTCCGTTTCGGCGACCCCAGGCGTGCGGCTCGATGGCGCTGTACCACTCGTTGTGGCCGCTTTGGCCATAAAGCGGGGGAAGGTCTCGGTGGACGCTCCAGCACCAAGAGGAGCCGGCTCGGCCATCCCAGGTGAGGAAATATCCTCCTTGGTCTTCAAGGCCGCCTCCGTCGCAGTCGGAGGATCACTCGGAGCAGCCGTCGTGTTGTCAGAGACCGTGACGACATCGTCACCCTTGGCCTTCTTAGCACTGTCTGCTGGGGCAACGACCTCATCGGCTTTCCTCTTTCGTGAGGCGTCCTCCTCGGCAACGACTGGCGGCACCTTGGCCACGGACGGGTGGCCTATCTTCTTAACTCCAATCCTGCGAATTGATTATATGAGCAAAGTGGTCCGAATACAACGAAAGGCAAGCAAACGAACGAAACTTACTTCACGACTGGTATGAACCGCAGTCCCGTGTGGATGCTGGTCGGCTTCTCCAGTTCGGGGCCCAGTTTCCGACTAAGGCCCATCTCCAAAACATCATGTGCCCAAGACACGGAAGGCCTCTTTGATGACGAGGTCGCAGCAGGAGCTTCCGGAACGACTTCGGCAGGAGCTCTCCTAGGAGGTGAAGCTGTTGCGGCTGGAGTAACCCCCAACCCAGAGACTGGGGCGAATAGGGGGGGAAGCAAGGCCAGAGGTACCTCATCCAGAGCGGCAGCGGCATCCGGTGCTGCTGTCGTCTGCGGCGCTTCATCCTTGGCCAAGCTGGTGGCGTCGGAACTACTCACCGAACGAGGCGGAGATGCCTATTTCGCCAGCCTCATCTTCCTCTTTGGTGGAGCCTTCACTTCCTTCTTATTCTTCTTCTTTTTCGACGGTGTGGCCTCGCGACGTGAGGTGTGCTCGGGAAGCTCGTCGTCGTCGTCATCATGACGTTCGAGGCTTCTACTCGCCTCGAGTTCGTGCTGATGCTGCCCGCGAGTTTTGCGAACCATTGGGGCGGCCTCTTCCCTGGGCTCGTCTTCATCGTCATCATTCGCATCGCTCTCGACGTCGTCCTTGGCAGGAGGCGACTCACCCCGTCCTGGACGGACGAGCTCGAGTTCTCGTCGTCCGCGGGTGGGAGCCACCCTTCCACCACTTGAAATAACTGCAGCAGGCACGAGACAATATCAGTATAACCGCGACAGCATCAACTGCGACTGCGAATGGTAGTGAAAACATCGACTTACCGTTGGGGATGGATGCTTCAGGTATGCCGCCTGGGTGATCTTCTTCAATGCCAGGAGGTAGTCTTCGAGTTTCCACTCGGCTAGGCATGATTTCGTCGAGTCTTCCATGCCCGTGTACTCGTACATGCAATGATCGCGGCGGGCCAGGGGAACAAGTCGCCGCCCGAGCTAGCAGTTGTACAGTTTGATGGTCTGCAGGCCTTTCTTCTTCAGGCCGTGGATGGTTTGAAGCATCTCATCCACGACCATCCGCTGGTCTAATGGGAGCTTGTCGACCTGGAGACGGCGCGGTTCGGGCCAGTCGGCGGAGTACCTCGGGATCGCTACCTCGCCATCTGGATTCGCCTCGGTGACGTAGAACTAGGACTTCTTCCACTCGCTTGCCGCCTTGGCAGGCAGCATCAGGTCGAAGACGGAGGCCTTCGACTTCAACTGGAACGTTAGGCCACCCGCCGCCAGCATTGGGCCGCCTGATTCTTCACGACTGATCCTCCCGTGGAACAGATCTTGCCACAGGGGGAAGTAGGGCCTGCAGCCCAGGTAGCACTCGCAGAACGCCACGAAAATGGCGAGTTGCTTGATGCTGTGCGGGCCCAGGTCCGACGGCTGGATCTCGTAGAAGGCGCAGAAGCGCCGGAAGAAGAGAGACGTGGGGAACCCCAGCCCCTATTCCAGATGGCTGGTGAAGCAAATAAACTCTCCCTCGCACGGATCCGGAGTCACCTCTCCGGCCACGGGGATGCGCCACCTGCCGGCCCGCAGGATCCCGGCCTCCTCGAAGGATGCTAGTAGCACCCTGGTGCACTTGGACCTGCCCCATGGTTCGGTGGAGGGGGCCATTGACTGAAAGGTTCGCGGAGGTCGAAGGTTTCTAGATCGGTTGGATCGCGATGCAGAGGAAAACGGAGGTGGGCGGAGGAAAGATGAAGGAGTGTCTTCCCGATCGCCTGCCATTTCCCTTATATAGCGGTTGCTACCCGCCAATTTCGGGAGCCGTTACTACGCGGTGATTATGCCAAAAGTTACCGTTGGATTACCCCAATGGCTAGTTTGACCTCATCTAATGGTCCAACTTCGTCCGTTCGACTCACCGACCCGATCACTACAACAGTGACTACACATTCACCGACCCGATCACTACAATAGTGACTGCACATTTGCCGACCCGTTCGCCGAGCTGCGACCCAATTAACCGCTATCATTGTGACTAGAGTAACTGGTTTTTCCTTTATTCAGGAGTCCTCCGCCGATTCAACTGGGCGTCCGCATTGGACTCGTATACTCCGACTGCCAACGAACACCTGTGACCAACCGACGACGGCCTCGGGGACTACTGATGGGGATATGCCTACCGGGGTATACCCAACAGGACGTTTCCGACCGGCCCAGGAACTGGCGAGTGGGCCTGCGGGACGGCGACTGGATCAGGACCTGGTGTGGATTCAAGCGACTGGAAGCTGAAGGCCCAGGAGAGTAGATAGGCCCAGTCGGATTAGGTTAAACGATTGCCCAAACCTTAACTGATTCGGTTGAGATCTATAAACCCCAGGAGGGTGAGTCTATATAAACCTCCCTAGGGGGCGTGTAGAGGGTACGTTCCATCATCCACCCAAGCGACTCGCTGCCTAGCCATCGATATCGCCCCATTGTACTACCATCATAATACAACCTAGCAGGAGTAGGTCTTTACCCTCCGGGGGGGGCGAACCTGGGTAAAACCCTGTGTCTCCGCCCTCATCTCGCACCGCAGATGGCTGGCCGCCCTTGCCCCATGTTCTACTACTCGCTGCCGATTGCAGCATCTTCCATGGTCATTCCCCCGACAAGTGTTTAAGCTGTGCTCAACAAGTTCCCTAGGTACACCTTTAATGTCGGCAGGTTGCTAGGCAAAAATGTCCCTATTCTCACGGAGGAACTCGACGAGCGCGCTTTCCTATTTGGGGTCCAGGTTTGTCGCAATGGCGGTGGTCTTGGAGGCATCGCCTACCACAAGTTCCACCGGCTTGGTCTCGATGGCGGCCTTGAATGCTGGAGCGAAGTCGTAGATCTATTTCTTCGACGCGGGTATCTACGATCTCCTTGAATTCTTCGCTGTAGAGGACAGCTTCCACTAAGTCTGCTTCATTAATCTCACAGTCCCTTGCTTTGGTAAAGCTTCCGGATATGGTGATGACACCGTTTGGTCTGGGTATCTTGAGTTTGTTGTAGACGAAGCATGGCTTGGCCATAAAGGTGTGTAATATGTCGCGTCCGAATATGACGTGGTACACACTCTTGAATGGGACCACCTCAAAGGTCATGCGCTCTTGGTGGTAATTATTAACATCGCCAAAGGCAACCTGAAGCGTGATGCACCCAAGGGACCTAGCCTCCCGACCAGGAACTACGCCGTGGAAGACGGTGTTGGTCCGCCTTAGGTTTGCCTCCATCAAGTTCATCTTATGCAGTGTATACAGGTACATGATGTTGATGTTGCTTCCACTATCCACCATACATTTGGTGAACTCAATGCCGTCAATCAAGGGGTTGATGACCATGGCGTATTGGTTATCCGTAGGGATAAGATCTGGGTGATCCTTCCTGTCCCAAGTAATTGGAACTTCTGACCAGCGCAGGTACTGGAGAACTGGGGGTAGAGTAGCCATCAGTATCCTCAGAGACGTCTTCTATTGTCGGACGGTGGGGGTGCCAAGGATAGTGTAGTAAGCTGTTGCCTTCTTCTCGAAGGGGTTCTTGCCCTTGCCATCGCTCTTGGTGGCGTGCTTGGGGTCAACATCCTCATCCATGTCACTTGAATCCTTGGACTCCTCCTCCTTCTTCTTCCCCTTGCCCTTGCCTCGCGGTCTGTTCTTCCGACTTTGCTTGTAGCCGGACTTCGGGTCCTCCTTGAGGTCGTGGACGAACTTGCAGTGTTGATTGGTATGGGTGGCATTGCCGTTGGCATCGAGGTGTACGAGGCACGTCATATCGCGGTACTCTTTGTAGGTTTGGGGAACGCGGAGTGTTGCCGAGGTAGTTTCACTTCCTCGCTACTGCCCATGACCAGCTCCCCGTCCTCGGCCATGTTGTCTGCCATCACCTCGTCCTGCAATGGTCATGGCGACCATGTCGGGAGTTTTCTTTTCTTCTAGAGAGGTCTTCCGCTCTGTGTTGCTATTCCTCCGAGCTTGAGTTGGAACGGCCGTTGCCAGCAGAGAGCCGCGAGCATCATCGTCGGCAGCTGCGAACTCACTGGCCAACTGAATCATATGGTTCAAGTCAAGCTGGTGATTGTCCTGCAAGTGCTTCAGCTTATGTCGGAGAAATGTGTCCCTTTCCAACCCATCGATGAAGGCGGCCATGGCGGTCTGGGCGTGCACTCCTACGCATGAATTTTTCATATCTAGCCAGCGGGAGAGGTAGGCGAGAGATGTCTCATCTTTCTCTTGCACGCACCGCTGTAGATCGCCAACAGTGCAGGGACGTTTGTACGTACCCTCGAAGTTCTTGGTGAATGCTTCTTGTGTGTCCAACCAATTGCAAATGGATTTCTCCGGAAAGTCATCGATCCATTGACGGGACGTGCCCGCCAACATCAATGGGAGGTACTTGACGGCGGAGTTGGGGTTACCCCCGGCAATCTCCACCGTGTTTCCGTAATCCTGCAACCATGTATCTGGCTTGGCGGTGCCATCATAGGGCTTGATGGTCTTGTCAATCCGGAAACCTTTGGGGTAAGTTGCGGACCATATCACAGGTCCAAAGCAACGTGGTCCCAGGTATGGTCCTTCCCAGGCCTCGTGGATCTTATCTATCCGCGAACGAGCGTCGTATGGCTCCGGGTTTCTTTTCTTCTTGTTAATAGGGGATGGGCTGCGTGAATGACGCGGGCCTCCTCCGTCATGGTGACTGCTAGGTGGCGACGGAGGCAGAGGTGGCGGTGGGTTAGACTTATTGCTGTTACCCTCCTGCGACGCCTCACACTTGTCGCGGTTTCTTGTCGGACGTGGAGGGTCATGGCGTGACCTGCTCTTGTGTCCTTGGTTGCACTCTCCGTCATGACGGGTCTACTCTGTTTTGTCGCGGATGACGATGTCGCTCTGCCTTGGCAGGGGCATATCCGTACGGAGATGAACCTTGGGGTCTTCGCGATGTCGGGGTGAACGGGGCGGTGGCGATAGGCGACGAGGTTGGGCCTTGCCTCCATGGTCGGAGGATACGGGGATAGCGTCCTTCCTGTTGCGTGCATCTCTCCGTCTTCGATCTGATGAACCCGTCTGAGACCCGACATCAAGAGGAGATATGTCCCTTGGTGGCTTATGCTGGCTAGACTGGCAAAATGCTGGGTCAGACTCAAGCCTCTGAGAGGTGGCCTTTTCCTGCTGCTTCACCGCCTTGGCCACTAGGTTGTAGACATGTTCCACCGGCTCAAGCGATCGATCCTGCTCCAGAAGGGTCATGGCGACGGAGAGGTTGAGGAGAGGAGTGGGCATCACCTGCCTACCTTCATTGTCAATGTATGGCTTGGCTTGTGCTGGCTTCGGGGGAGCCCATCCTAGGTTTCGCCGTACACCAGGATCGTTGATGACGGGAGCCGGAGCTTCTTGGCCTTCTGCTGCTGCAGCAGAGTCTTGTACTCGGCCTCCATTGCTCTAGCTTTCTCTATGGATTTCTGCGCGTTGACCAGATCTAGATCTAGCTTAGCGCCTTGCTCCGCGATGGCCTATGCTTCCTCTAGAAGCTGCTGGTACTTCTCGTCAAGCTGGGTCACGTTCCGGATATGAGCTATGGTCAGTGGCTCGACGAGGAGATTGCCGTACATCACTCTATCACCTGGAGTAACTTGGGCAGCAGCAAACATAGACGCCGGAGGCGGCAAGTTTGCGGTGCTGTTGTTGCTCGGGCCGGTGCCGAGTTCCTGCGGCTGTTGCACTAGGTTAGGCGGAGGGGGCAGATGGCCTTTGCGCGATCATTGTCGGCAGCAATAGGTGGTCCCTTATCTTTGTCCAAAGCTGTAGGCGGAGCTTGTCCGGGTTGATCTTCATCCATTGCCATCCCAATGGTGAAGAACACCTCTCGAGACTTGACGGTGTTGTTGGCCTGCTCGTGGCGCGTGTACTCCTCCTCCATCTCCTGCATGGAAGAGTCTAGTTCCTCCGGGCTGAAATCTATCTCCTCTGAATCTGCACTGAAGTCGGCATAGAGCGCGTCAATCACAGAGTCGGAGGGTGCCGGGACTTCCTCGATGACGGGGGGTGGAGGTGCAACAGGAGCGACGATGACTGGAGGTGGTGGTGCTGCTGCGGTGATGGCGGCTGGAGGTGGTGGAGGCGGTTGCTGAGGTGGCGGCGCTCCGCCAATGAGCGCGAGATCCGCCTGAGCTGCCCCTTCGGCCTCCGTGTAGCTGTTGACGGTGTGCACCATGCTTTCGAAGGTGAGATGCCCTGAAGCCTGCTGCCGCCTTAGAGAATGCCGGAGATGCGTTCCTTGGTCCGGTCCTTCCATAAAGTGATACATGGCATCATCATTGGGGTAGTGGGCCAGATCGGCTCATATACGGAGCCACCTGGCAAGGTAATCACGGGGGGTTTCACCTTCTCTCTGAACGCAACGTGCTAGATCGAAGATGGTAACCACGCCGACGAACTTGGATCTCTGCTATCCAGACGCACGGACGAAGCCGGCGGACTTGCAGTGATCTTCCATCGTTATATCCTGCATAGGGGCTGGTTGGGTGGGCCTTGAATTTTTCTGATCTTTGCCGGCAAACTCCAAAGAGAGATCCAACATTGATCCTTCTGCGAACGTATCCTGCCCATAGGCGGTCCGTGCGGGCCTTGATGCTCCTCCGACTCCCAGGAAACTAGTGCCCAAGTCGGTTTCTCCAATGAAGAGGTGGATGTCTCCGATAGGAACGATCGAACACCGCGTAGGGTTTGTCTTCGCCGGGATCCGAAACTCGTCGGGAGGGACGATTGGAACGTTGCCGGAGAAGAGAACGCGACCGATGTCTACGGTTTCGCCGATTCCCGCGAAGATCTTGGTCCTCGCCCATTGAAGAGCCTGAAGCGCCTCTTGCCCCAAGGTGGGCGCCAACTGTCGTGGTATTGCCGACGAGTACGCCATGGAGGGGTCCTCACAGAGAATGTTTAGAGACGTGGGGGAAGGCGGACGGTTGACGGGTACGAGGTAACACAGCTTACCAGGTTCAGATCCCACGACGGTGGCGGACTCCTACTCCTGCTATAAATCACTATAATGGCTATACGCGAGTTATAGAGATAGATTTCGCTGTGAGATGTGACTAGAGAGTCTAAGTTATTGTGACCTAAAGGCTCCCATAGGCCCGACTTATATATTCACCAGGTCCTAGGGTTACAGGGAAAAGTCCTAGCAGGACAGGTTACAGAGTCCTACACCGTCTATTACTAGTTTTGTGTGTCTTGTACTCCAAGGCTCCGGGTACGCTGGTGACTCCACCGTAGCCTTCCTTTATCTGGCATGGGCCTCCCTTCTAGATCCATCTAACTGGGCCGCCCAACAGGCCATGGGCCATGCTACCAACTGTGGGACACCCGGGTTATCCGGATAGGATACATTCTATGAGGATACCCATATAGCATATCCCCAACAGCGAGCGGCCTTGCTACAAGGGACGACGGCGTTGCTAGCATGGCACATCCGTGTTGCTGCCAGCAGGGCCGGCCCTTGGGGGGGGGACCGGAGGGGCAGCCGCCCCGGGCCCAAAGTTTTGGGGGGCCCTTCCCAGATATGTGTTATATATAGGCTATAGTAGATATCAGAAAAGATAAAAAAGTAGCCGTT
Organism: Avena atlantica; assembly: GCA_910589765.1. NCBI lineage: Eukaryota > Viridiplantae > Streptophyta > Magnoliopsida > Poales > Poaceae > Avena > Avena atlantica. The sequence continues at coordinate 308,124,711 of OU342736.1, forward strand.
TTGAGTTTTCTATTGGACTAGATTAGGCCTTCTACTTTGCTAGACATACACATACTTTTTAGATTTGGAGTCCATCACGACAGCACACGACAACACGTACCTAAACTTCGATTAGATCAGCTATCCTCTTTGATCGTATCGTATCAAGACACGCCGCACGCTGGTTTCTGTCTCGACCTCGACTCAACTCTGCGCTATCGATCGTAGGAAGGCCCGCACACGGCAGGTAACAAGCCGCCGCCTGTCGGCCGATTGTCGCCTACTGCCTCACCCCCTCGCCCTCTGCATGTGGCTTGTCTCTCATATCGCTTTGTTCGTTCAGCGTCTGCAGGTCCGGATTCTGAATTTCTGATCTCAGTCTTCTACAGTCTAACGTTGCCCCTAATTTTTGTTCTAATTATTAGTTCTTCTTTATATTTTTAGTGTGGTTAATTGGTTATGGCACCTTATTCCGGTGCTAAGAAAAATAAAAAGAGGAAGGAAGAGCAGAAGTTGATTGACTCACATAAAGGATCCTTTCATAAATTTTTAAAGATTAACAAGAGCACTTTGAGGAATTCAGTTGAGTTAGCACTACTTCCTCCGTTTCGGTTTACAAGTCATTCATGTATATCTAGGTTATCAGTTGACCTATATAATTTAAATTATATAATACAAAAATTATATCATTGAAAAATACAAAGTCTAAAGTTTTCGATGATATACGTTTTATAATATATACCTCATACTAAGTTTATCAATTTGGTGACATAGAAGTACGCGCAAGACTTGTAAACCGAAACTGAGGTAGTAGTTCTTGTTGATGAATATAGTAGTATTGATCTAGAGGATGAGATCGGTACAGAGGAGAATGATGACATCAACGCGGGTAATAACAATATAAGTGATCATGATATCGCATTTCATTCGTCTCCTATAAAATTTGCTAGTGTTGATGATGAACCAATTAGTATGGTTATTTATGATATGGCATCGAGAAGAATTTATTGGACGAGATTGATATTGGTTTTATTATCACCGACTTCGCTTCTAGGAATACACGAAGAAATTTTGAAGGTAATATGTAAACATTGTCATTTTTATATGAATATTGCAAATAGGTATATTTGAAGTATTTATTCTTCATAATTTCATTCTTGTATATAAAAAAATAGGAAGAGGTCCAAAATTTTAGTTTCGCCCCGGGCCCTGAAATCTCAGGACCGGCTCTGGCTGCCAGCAGCGACGGACCTTGTTACAAATGACGACCAACCTTGCTACAAGGGACGGTGGTGTTGCTACCATGGCACGCCCGTGTTGCTGCCAGTGGTGGCTGACCTTGCTACAAATAGCGACCTTGCTGCAAGGGGCGGCAGCATTGCTACCATGGCACGTCCGTGGCTGCCAGCGACGGCCGACTAGCCTTGATACAAGGGACGACGGCGTTGCTACCATGGCAGGCCTTTGTTGCTGCCAGCGGCGGCCGACCTTGCTACAAATAGCGACCAGGCTTGCTACAAGGGGCGACGGCGTTGCTACTATGGCAAGTCCATGTTGCTACCAGCGTCGGCCGACCTTGCTACCAAGGCACATCTCGGCTGCTGCGATTCGCATCGACGACACGGCGTCAGGTTCTTCTCCAGCGACGGCCGGCCAACATAGGAGCGACGCCGGCGTACACGTACGGGAGAGGCAGTGCAGTTGGGAAGATGCACAACGCGAGGAGGGCTGCAACATCGGCGACGCCACGACGGCGATAATCCGGCCACAACACTTCGGCGTTCTCCGGCAACGCCACTTCGCGGTTCTCCGGCGACGCCACAGGCGGATGAACCATGACGGTGCTACGGCAGGAGTTCCAGGCAACGCCCAGACACTCTTTGTGGCGTGTTTTCTTTACTTCGTGCGAGTGTCTTGGTCTTAAGGAAGTGTTGACCCGGGTTGGACAACTCCGATGTCTTGCATCGTACGGTTGCTGACCCGGGGGATGTGGTGATTTTATCCCCCGGGGACGCTCAGCAGGGCCCTAAAAAAAAGAGATAAGGCCGGGTAGGGAGGTAAGTCGGCTGAGAGAAAAGCAAGAGAAAAAAAGAGAGAGAGGGAGATGGGGCCGGATAGGTAGCTGGTTCGCTAAGGATGTGACCAGTTTGAAAGGAAAAAAGAGCAGCCTGACTGATCTACGTCTGGTTAGAAAAAAAAATCTGGCTAGCCGATGGAAAAAAAAAAGAGGAAAGAAAATCCGGATAGAAAGATCCCGCTGAAAAAAAGAACAAAGAAAAAATACAGTTGAAACAAATCCGGCTTGACCTTGTTTTGTCCGAATCGGGCCAAGTAAGACCGAAAGAGAGGAATCTAAATATGTTTTTAACTGAGTTATGCTGTTTGGTTCGTCAGGCCGGATGGGCCTATCCGACTACCGGCTGGCGTCCCTTTTGTCTGCCCGATTTGTCTAGTTCGGTCCCGTTCCGGCTGAATCGGGCCGATTCGGCGCGACTTCGTCTGTTTGGCTGCCAGTCCTGCTGATTCGGCGCGACCTCGCCTGTTTGGTTGCCGGTCCGGCTGGTCGAACCCGGTCCGACTGGGCCAGGCCGGCTCGACGCATCCCGGCGTGTTTGGTTGTCTGGCCGACTAGGAACCAAAACCGGCTGTGCCGCGTTTGGTTTCCTGGCCGGCTTGAGCCAGGCCATCCGGCTGGAAGGCCAGTTGGACTGTTTCAGTGTCTGCAACGCCCGCAGAATCACGTCTTCGACCCTATTGCGTCGACTACAGCAATGTGAGTGTTTTTCCGACCTCGAGCGACCCTCGAGAGCCCGCCAGATGTTGTCCTATTTCCTGCTTTCAGTTTTCCGGCGCCGGTAACCCCTACCCGGGGGCTCGCCGGTTGGACCGACCTGCTAATTCTGTAAACCGACTAAGTAGTGTGCGATGATGCTAGAGACCCACTCTTCGTCTCAGCTACAGACCGCAACCCGGCTGCCCGACTAGCAAGAGCAAAAGCCCGAGGGCATCTCACACGAAAAACGGTGAAAGATGCGACAGATCGGACATTCCGGCCATGTGCTTATTTGCTATTTTTCGGCTACTAAGCCTCTAATACCGTGCGGAAATGTATTGTCAGCTCCCTTCGGTTCTGGCTCCAGACCGCAACCCGGCTGTCCGGCAAGGTGCAGCGTAAACAACATTGCGCACGAGAAAGTGACTACGTGTTCAGAAAAGCACAAGCTAGTTTTTTAAAAGAAAAACCATCATTCTATTGAAAACATGTGTATTGTCAATGTACTAACAAAAATTCATTTCTATGTGTTTGCTCTGTCTGACTGCACCGAGTCGGATCTCAAGTACAGGACAGAGGTGTCCAGCCGGACGCCATTCAAGAACTTCATCTACAACGACAACGTCAAGTTTTGTGGAGCTCGTTCTCATTTCCCCCTCCGGGTGAAATCAGCGCGCGCTCGGGGGCTGGTGTCGGGAGGATGGTCCACGGGTACCCCAAAGACGCCCCAAGACAGTCAAAAAAGCAATGACAAAAGAGAAGTGCAACAGATTTGACCTGGGACGGCTGGAGGCTTTCAACCGGCCTGCCGCCCGCGCCCTGTCGGCCCATCCGGCAACTCCCGCCGCTTACCTGTGGCTGGCTGGACAGCCGGCAGTGGGTGCAGCCGGCCTTGCCGCTGCCCTCCAGTCCAGCTAGATAGATCCAGACCCGCCAGGAAATATACCAAAAGAAGGACAAGCCAGACATGACATTGACAAGACGGACAAGATAAAAGACACTATGCATGACACTAGAAGATGACATAACAAATAGCAAATACTATAAACTATATTTGTATTACCTCATGCATGACACCATGTATAGTAGAGTTAGGCTCACGATCCCGCCCTTGTCCCTTGGACCACCTTTATAAGGCACCAAGGGGGCAGCCTCATTTCTTCATGCCCACACACGGGGACTTTGGAGCTAGCTAGCACACGCCACACGCACGCACACACTTGCATGGTCACTCGGCCACTAGATTGCTAGCTAGCTTGCTCTCTACCTGGTAAAAGCACATACACTCAGTTCATTCTGATATAACTCGAGCAGCACCCGTGTAGCCCAAACATACCCATATATACTGTCAGATATGCAGGAGTAGGAGTTTTACCTTATCACTGGGTATTTCTTATGTCCCACCGCACTTGCTTGTACCAAATCCCGCATGCGGACACCGTCGTAGTCGCCCTGCTCGCTCCCACACCTCTATCTAGCCTTTTTATGCAATGCCTTTTCCATACAGACGACAAACATCAAACAATAATGTGCTCTTTCGGGCCAACAGGAAACCGTAGCGGGAAGGACTCGCGCGGGTGGGAGTTTAGTCCGACATCGCCGAGCGAGGGACAATTCGACCAGCTTATATACCCTGCATTCATGATCATGGTGTGAGCTTCTCTCAACAAATCAACATGACACATACTGTTGTCACTTATCTGCCTGTTGGTCTACACATAAAAAATTTGAGCTTCGCATGCCTGCATCCTGGACCATAAATGGTCTTCTAGTCGTATGCAGGCCGTTTAACACAAATTATATAGTAGGCATATTTTTTCATTCCCTTCCGTACTACATTATTATTTTGCATTTTAAATATGTTTGCACGAATTTAATTACTGACTATCTTATATATACAATCTTGTTGTTTGTAGGATGAACATATTTTCCAATTTGTTTTACATGAAAAAATTTACTAATTAATTATGTAGTACTTTTTTATTTTAGATTTAAAATTCAACTAATTTTTAGAAACAATTCTCTAACATTTTTTGAATAGACTATATTTTACCAATCTTTTGCTAAACATTTCTAGCCAAATTGTGTACATTTTGGACACTCCACATTGTCTGAGTAATTCAACAAAACAAGATCGCAATGAGCAAATTGGAGCTCAAAACAATATTAATAAACTACCTAATTTGCACATATAATCAGCTATGTAGAATAATTAGAAAGGATGACAATACCAACTAGAGATTCATACTTAATTAACTTTGTTGCCACAATAAAGTGAAGTGTGAAGGTGTTTCTATCCAGCCCAGAGAGGTCTACATCCCATGCAATATTGGCATGGCCCCACATCCGTCACAAGTGTGTGTCATGGCTTGGCATAGCATTCTTATACTTTGACCTATTAACTGGGTGGGATCATGTTGGTCCAGTGTAGTGACTCGCACAATCACTAAGTTGATGATGATGTTTCTAGCCAACTGATATCATAAACTCGTACCTATAATTTTTTATGTTCCATGCTTGTTTAGTATTACTTTGCTTTGCTTTGTCTACACTTTGAGGTATTTTTATACGTTTCCTGGGACTAACCTATTAACAAGATGCCACAGTACCAGTTGTCTGTTTTCTGCTGTTTTTGGTACCAGAAAAGCCAGAAAATAAATATTCTCGGAATTGAGCGGGACAAAAGTCAAAGTCAATATTTCACTAAGGAGAACATGGAGCCAGAAGATGAGACGGAGGAGGGCCACGAGTGGCCCACATCCCTGGCCGCGCCAGGGGGTACAGCCACCTCGGGCACCCCATCGGTCTCCCCCTTCTCCTATAAGAAGCCCCTAATACCAAAATCCTAAGTACCCGATCAGATCTCCACGAAACTGTCCGTAGCCTCCACCACCATCGTCCCTAGATCGGGGGGGGGGGGGAATCTGAAGCTCTTCTCGGCATCCTGTCGGAGGGGAGAGATCATCCCGGAGGCCTTCTTCATCACCATGCCAGCCTCCAGTATGATGCGTGAGTAGTTCCACCTTGGACTATGGGTCCATACAGTAGCTAGATGGTTGTTTCTCCTCCTTTGTGCTACCATGTTTATATCTTGTGAGCTCCGTTCATGATAAAGATCATCTATTTGTAATCATGCATGTTGCGTTTGAGGGGATCCGATGGATATTGAGATTACTATGTCAAATTTATTAATGATTCTATCTTATTGATTCTATCATATCTGTGTTGTTTGAGATCTTGCATGATCTCCATTTCTAGTATCTATCTTGGCCAAGTAGATGCTAGTGACTCCAAGAGGGAGTATTTATGCTCAATAGTGGGTTCATGCCTCTATTAAATCTGGGGAAGTGACAGAAATCTCTAAGGTTGTAGAGTGATGTTCCTACTAGGGAGAAAACAACAATATCTTGTTCATGGAACAATTGTATTGTTTACTTTACACACATTTCTTAAAGAAGTTATACGTTGCTTGCAACTTAATACTGCAGGGGGTTTGGATGATAAACTGAAGGTGGATTACTAGTCCTAGATGCAGTTGTATGGCGGTCTATGTATATTGTTGTAATGATCAATCAAATATCATATGATCATGAATGTCTAGTATTGCATTGTTATGCCTTGCTCTGTCTTATCAATTGCCCCGCTGTAATTTGTTTACCCAGCATGTTATGTTGTTTATATTAAGGATAACACCTCTAGTGAACTGTGGGCCCTGGTCCAATCTTTACCATTGATACATCTTTCACTGTTACCAGTTTACTTTCTGCAAGCCACCATTACCTTTCACACCATACGTTTAATCCTTTGTTTTCAGCAAACCGGTGAGATTGACAACCTCACTGTTCATTGAGTCAAAGTCTTGAGTTTGTGTTGTGCGGGTTTCCAACTTGTTAGCAACACCTTTGAGTCGTTTCCTTCCTCCTACTGGTTCGATAACCGTGGTTTCTTACTGAGGGAAAACTTATTCTATACTCATCATACCTTCCTCTTGGGGTTTCCCAACGAAGCTCTATAGTGATATGAGTCGCATCAAGACGTTTTCTAGTGCCGTTGCCGGGGAGATTAAGGACGGCTTCACAAGGGAAGTCCTTCACAACCTTTCTCTTTACATTGTTTTTGTTTTGCTTTGTTTTATTTGCTTCTTTTTATCAAAAATTAAAAAAAATAGTTTGGTTTGGTTTGCTTTCTCTTATCAAAACCAACAAAAAATTAGTCCCTACTCTAGTTGCTGCTGTTGTTGATTTGCTCCATTTTGCAAAAATGAACTCTGCCGAGAACACCAAGTTGTGTGACTTAACTAGCACAAACAACAATGATTTCCTGAGGACACATATTGCTCCACATTCTCCTGATGCTACCTTTTATGAAATTAAGTTTTCTTTGTTGAATCTTGTGATGGAAGAGCAATTTCCTGGTGTTAGTTCTGATGATGCTGCTGCCCACCTCAATAACTTTTTTGAATTTTGTGAGATGCAAAAATATAAGGATGTAGATGGAGAAATTATTAAACTCAAATTTTTTCCTTTCTCCTTGAGAGTAAAAGCTAAAGAATGGTTGCTATCCTTGCCTAGAAATAGTATTGATTCTTGAAGTGCAAAGATGCTTTTATTGGAAAATGCTATCCGCCTGCTAAGATTATATCTATGAGAAGTGAAATAATGAAATTTACACAACTTGATAATTAACATGTTGCTCAAGCTTGGGAAAGAATGAAATCTTTGGTAAAGAATTGTCCCACTCATGGACTGACTAGTTGGATGATTATCCAGACTTTTTATGCAGGGTTAAACTTCTCTTCAAGAAATCTGTTGGATTCTGCTACAGGAGGTACCTTTTTGACCATTACCTTGGGTGCTGCAACAAATCTCCTTGATAATATGATGGTCAACTAATCTAAATGGCACACTGAGAGAGCTCCACATGGTAATAAGGTAAATTCTTTTGAAGAAACCTCCTCTTTAAGTTATAAAATTTATGTTATCATGGCTATGATTGTTAATGGGAAAGCTCATATTGATCCAAATAATATTCCCTTAGCCTCTTTGGTTGCGCAACAAAAGCAAGTTGATGTGAACTTCATTAGGAATAATAATTTTGGAAATAATGCTTATGGTAATAACTATAGGCCTTCTCCTCCTAATAATGGCAATACTTATCATGGTAGATCTGGAATGCCTAGTGAAGATAGGATTCTAGAAGTTGAAAGATGCACTAAAAACTTTATGCAAATCCAATATTAGCATAACAAAATATTGACTAAAACTATGGAAGAACAATCTGCTATTTTGAAAAATATTAGTCATCAACTTGAGAATTTGAATAGGGAATTTTTTCCTAGTTTACAATCCAGAATTTTGAGTGCTGAGAAAAACATGTCCTCTTTGTCTGAAGCACATTCCTCTTTGATTAATAAAATGGCTGCTAAACCTGAAACCTTGGAAAGTACCTTTGCTGCTACTCACCCCATACAAGTTACAATTGATGAAAATGTTTGACTATTAGATAAACTACATGCTAAGTGGGAAAGAGAAGATGAAATTGCTAGAAACAATAGTGTTTGTACTATTACCACCACCAATATGGATGTTACCAACCACAAGAAATCCCCATTCCTCGTACAACAATGCCTAAACCCAATAAGTCTACTACCTGTGATGCTAAGTTTGATTTTGATCTTGATGGTTGCAATGTCTCTAAAGTGATTATGGTCCTACAAAAGCATGCTAGAAGTCCTAATGTGGTGATATGAATGTGGCTTTCACCAAATACATTACATATGCTATCATTAAAATTAAGTAAGAAAAATTGAAACACAAAGCTTCTATTCCTAGGAAAGTAGAAGATAGTTGGGAACCCATCATTAATATACAAGTGAATGACTTTTATCTCAAAGCTTCATGTGACCTTGGTTCTAGTGTCTCTATTATGCCTAGAAAGATTTATGAAATGCTTGATTTGCCACCTTTGGAAGTTTTCTATTTGGATGTCCCACTTGATGATAATGCTAAAAATAAATTCATGGGGAGTGTTAATGGTGTTCTTATTATGGTTAACAATGCCTATGTCCCTGTTGATTTCTATGTTTTGGATGTTGAATACAATGCTTCTTGTCCTATTACTTTGGGAAGACCTTTTCTTAGAACTATTGGTGCCATCATTGATATGAAAGAAGGCACCATTAAATATCAATTTCCATTCAAGAAAGGTACTGAACACTTCCCTATGAGGAGAGAGAAGTTACCGTTTTCTCCTACTTTTAAAAAAAATTTGATGTTAATGCTTCCTCATTTGAAAATACTTGATTCTTGCTTCTTGTACCTAACTCAAAGGCGTTAAAGAAAAGTACTTCTTGGGAGATAACCCAATAGTTTTCTTGAGTCTTGGAAGTTATTACTTCTATAATAACCTCTCCTTATCCTTTTTATTTGATTTTTGTGCCAAGAATAACCTCTAATGAGAGGGAAGTAAGATTGGCGAAGTGTTGTCCCTAAACAGATTTTTGTGCTCCACCGTAAACATTCTGGAACAATCTATGTAAGTCAGATTAAGCTGTAATTTTCTGAATAAATCCCCCAGGTTCTGATACAACTTTAGTTAGTTCATCAATTTTTGATTTGCGCAACATAAGGTCTTCGAAAAAATAGATTTCTCCCTGCTGGTCTGTTTTGATAGATTTCTACCATTATTTGCATTTGCCTCTTTATTGATTTCTTTTTGGGTTCTATTCGGGAAATTGAGCTTTTTAAGGGAGTTGATACAGTAGCTTGTGTCTTTAACGAAAGTTTTTCTATTTTTAAACTAAACCCAAAGGTCTATTATCTTTTGAATACACTAATATTGCTAGTGAAGATTGTGTGAAGTTTTGTGTGGAGGAAAATTTTCAGGTGTAGGGAAAGAATGATGTAATGAGATGAAGAATAGACAAAAGCTCAAGCTTGGGGATGCCACCCCGTTTCACCCCAAGAAATATTCGAGAGGTACACGCGATGAAGCTTGGGGATGCCCAAGGCATCCCCTTCTTCATCAATAAAAATCTCAGGTCTTTTTAGACACTTCGTTTTTATTATTTCATGCACTGTTGTGTTGTTCTTTGAGCGTCTTAGTTTTCGTTTTTGGTTTTCATTTGCTTAGTTTGCTTGAATAAAGTAGTTGGACCCCCGTTTTTGCTGTGTTGTTTCAAATAAGTTGATTGGTGTTGGAAAAGAGTAGGAAGTTCTTGCTTTAGTAGTACAAAAAGGATCTTGATTTGACTATGGCCTAGACTTTATCATGTCATGATAGATGTTGTTTTGACCTTATGCTCAGTGATTATTGCTGTAGCATGACTTGTTCCAAACAATTGAGATTGCTTAGTGTGCCTTGAAAGAATCATGTGTTGTTTTAGCATACAAAAGCATAGTATTGTGGTATTCTCCTTTGATGCTTTGTTTGGGTTGACTTGGCACATGCTCACACCATGTTATGACTATGAACTAGTCACCTTAGCCTCTATGATCATTTAGTTTTTGACTTGTGGTACCACTTTATGCTTTGATTAGTAATGTTTTGTCGCTCTACATGATTATGGCCATTTTTGCTCCCAGTCTTTTGCTAGCCACCACTTGTATTGAGTAAGCTCTACTCATGCATCCAACTCCCAAGAAACCAAGTTATTCCAAAGTGTCCATTATAAATTCCTATGCATGGTGTGTCACACCATTCCAAGTATATTCTTGTTTTATCTATCTTCCAAATTAAACTTGTTATGTGAAAGTTAGTGATTAAAGATCTCACAAACTTGATGGCACACTTTATTTTCCCTGCCCCTAATAAACTTGAACCATTGTGTCATCTATGTTGTATTTGCTTGCACTTATACGCTGAGAATTAGCTGAACCGCACTGTCACGAGGAACGCTTTCAACACTTGTAAATATCTACCCAGTTGATATCATGCTCTTTTGTTTACGGATGCCGTCAGTGTGAAATAAAAGGGGAGCTTGTAAGTCCATGGAGTTATATATGTGTGTTAGATAAATGCCTAGGCCGCTAGCCTAAGCCATGCCTAATCATGGTGGAAAATTGCAGCATCACCATAGTGAGAAATCTATGAAGCATTCTTCTTATATAAAAAGAGAGATAGAAAAAAGAGATTGAGAAAAAGAAAAAAAAGATGAGAAAAGAGGAAAGAGAGAAAAAAGCACCATTTTCCCATGGTAAATAAGAAGATTGCTGAGATGCTCATTGTCTGCTTGTCTTGTCATTTTGGTATGGGATAGATCCTATATCATTGGGAAAGGGGTACCCCGTTGGCGGTTCTCAATGATACACATGTATTTACTATGAAAAGAACTTACCGGTAACTAAAGTTGAGTAGCATGAGGAGCGGCCCTCGTACTCAAGGGACATGAGATTGCCAACTTATACTTTGTCAAGCATAAACTCCATATTTTGTTCACTTTAACCTTAATCACTTCATATGCTTATTATAGGGGCAATGACAGCTAAAAGCGAAAAAGGACCATAATTTTTGAAGCTCTTTATGAAACTTGAGATCCCTGCTTCCCTTTATGAAGGGGCTTTCTTCCACTTTTTATTGAGTGTCCACCTTCTATACTTAGCCACCAATTAAGAGAGCATAGTTTCCATTCTTAGTTCTATATGCATTGTCCCAAAACTTATTGATTGATTTATATTGTTGATATCGCTTGTTCTTGAACTATTTGTATCTAGTCGCACTTATGAACATTGAAGGTGTCCTATGCATTTATGTTTTTCTACTCCATGAGGGACAAGCTGAATGCCACTATGCTACGTTTTATATATGTGGAATAAACAAACGTCTTTCAATGCATTGTTATTCATGAATCTTTGTTTGTCCTTTCATGTTGCAGCATAGTTACTGATGGCTCTGATGGAGAACTTCGTTGGAAACCCCAAGAGCAAGGTGTGATGAGCACAGCAGCAAGTCTTCCCTCAGTAGAGACCGAGTTTATCGAACCAGAAGGAGGGAGGAAACATCACACAGGTGTTGCAAGAAAGCGGAGACCTGCACAACACAAACTCAAGACTTTTCCCCAACGAATGAGTGAGGTTGTCAAGCTCACCGGTTTACTATAACAAAGGATTAAACGTACAGTGTGGAAGGTAATGGTGGTTTGCAGCAAGTAAACAGGTAACGATGGAAGATGTATCAATGGTAAAGATTGGACCGGGGTCCATAGTTCACTAGAGGTGCTCTCCTTAGATAAACGACATGGCATGAAGGGTAAACAAATTAGAGCAGGGCAATTGACAGGAACTGAGCAAGGCATAACAATGCAATTACTAGTCAGAAAGATCCTATGAGATTCGATTGGGCAATAAAACAAGATACATAGACCGCCATCCAACTGCATCTATGACTAGAAGTCCACCTTCAGGTTATCATCCGAACCCCCTCCAGTATTAAGTTGCAAGCAACAGACAACTGCTTTAAGAGAAGTGTGTAAGGTAAATAGTCCACATGTTCCATGAACAAGAGACCGTTGTTTTCTCCCTAGTAGCAACAACACATCTACAACCGAAGAGATTTCTGTCACTTCCCTTGGAAACTAGAGGCATGAACCCACTATCGAGCATAAATACCCCCTCTTGGAGTCACTAGCAACTACTTGGCCAAGATAGCTACTAACAACGGAGAGCATGCAAGATCACAAACAACACAGACATGATATAATCATAAAGACAAAACCATTACTCAAACCAACATAATAATCTCAATATCCATCGGATCCCCGCAAACACAACATGCATGGTTACAAATAGATTAGATCTTGATCATGAATGGAGCTCACAAGATCTATACATGAAAGCACAAAGGAGGAGATACAACCATCTAGCTACTACATGGACACATAGTCCAAGGTGGAACAACTCACACATCATATTGGAGAGAAGGCCTCCGGGATGATCTCCCCTCCGGCAGGGTTCCGAGAATTTCAGATCCCCCCGATCAAGGGACGATGGTGGCGGTGGCTACAGCCGGTTTCGTGGAGATTTGATCGGGTGCTTAGGGTTTCTGCATTGGGGGATTCTTATAGGCTAAGGGGAGGCCGAGGAGGCGACCAGGGGGGGGCCAAACCCTAGCCAGGCACGGGCCCACCCTAGGCCGCGCCTGGGGGTGGGGGCGGCCTGGCTGCCCTGGCCGGCCCCTCCGGCTCCCCTCTGGACTTCTTGTTCCCCACGGAAAGTAATTGACTTTGACGTTTGTCCCGTCCAATTCCGAGAATATTTCTTTACTAACTTTTCTGAAACCCAAAACAGCAGAAAACAGAGAGCTGGCACTGTTGCAACTTGTTAGTAGGTTAGTACAAGAAAACATGTAAAAAGCACCTCAAAGTGTAGACAAGTAAAGCAAAGTAGATACTAAACAAGCATGGAGCATCAAAAATTATAGATACTTTTCCGACGTATCAACATCCCCAAGCTTAACTCCTTCTCGTCCTCGAGTAGGTAAGTGATAAAACAATAATTTTTGAGGTGACATGGACCCTCACAATAAAGATCCAACCATTTGCAAGCATTGAAAGTTGGGATCAAAGAACTCTAAACATGTGCATGAAAGATGGAGTTCTAACAATAGGACATAGTAACTATGCATGCAACATGGCAAGCTAAAAACAAATATCATGAATAACATGCATTGAAAAATGTTTGTTTGTTTCACATGCAGAAAACATAGAATAATGGCAATCAGCTTGTCCCTCATAGAGTACCAAATAGATGCATAGGACACCTTCAAAGTTCACAAGGGTGACTAGAAACAAATAGCACAAGAACAAGTAATATCACAATATGCATCAATTAATAAGCTTTGGAACACTGCACACAGAATGACAACTATGCTCCCTTAATGGTGCCTAAAGGTAGAAGGTGGAGACTCAATAATGGTGGAAGAAAGGCCTTTTTGTAAAGGAAGAAGGGATTACAAGTTTCAAAATGAGATTCCAAAAATTATGGTACTTGTTAGCTTTCATCCCTCATTGCCCCTATCATAAGCATCTTGAAGTGGTTAAGGTTAAAGTAGCAAAGATGGAGTATATGCTTGACGAAGTATAAGTTGGCAATCTCAAGTCCCATGAATACGAGGGCCACACCTCATGCCTACTCAAATTTGGGTCCAGGTAAGTTCTTGTCATTGTAAGTATTTGCATATCATTGAGAACTGCCAACGGGGTACCCCTTGCACATGGTACAAGAGCTTTCCCATAACCAAAATGACAAGGCAAGCAGACAATGAGCATCTCAGCAATATTTTTATTTACCATATGCATAGCTTTTTATTGAGGATGCTTCATAGATAGCTCAATATGGTGATGTTGCAAGTTTCCACCATGATTAGGCATGGCTTAGGCTAGCGGCCCAGGCGTTTCTCTAACACAGGATACAAACTCCATGGACTTACAAGTTCCCTCCTTATTTCACACCGGTGACATCCATAGACAAAAGAACATGATATCAACTAAGTACAAAGTACAAGTGCAATGTTGAAAACGTTCCCCATGGCAGCACGGTTCTGCTAATTCCAACTTATAAGTGCAAGCGTATACAGCAAAGTTGTCACAATGGTTCAAGTTTATTAGGGGCAAAGAATATAAAGTGTGCCATCAAGTTTGTGAGAGCTTTAATCACTAAGTTTTCACATAAGAAAATAGTTTTTAATTGGAAGATAGTTCAAAACAAGAATATACTTGGAATGGTGTAACACACCATGCATAGGAGTTTATAGTGGATACTTTGTAATAACTTGGTTTCTTGGGAGTTGGAGGCATGAGTAGAGCTTACTCATACAAGTGGAGGCTAGCAAAATACATGGAGCAACCAACTAAGAGAGCATAATGGCCATAATCATGCAGTGCAACAAAGCATACTAATCAACGCAAAGAGTGGTACTACAAGTCAAGGACTAAATGATCATAGAGGCTAATGGTGACTTGTCATAGTCATAACATGGTGTGAGCATGTGCCAAGTCAACCCAAGCAAAGCATCAAAGGAGAATACCACAATACTATGCATTAGCATGCTAAAAAAATGCATAATTTCTTCAAGGCACACTAAGCAATCCCAATTGTTTGGAGAAAGACATGCTACAACAATAATCACTAAGCATAAGGTCAAAACAACACCTAGCATGTCATGCAAAAGTCTAAGTCACAGTCAATGCAAGCTCCTCTTGCACTTACAAGCAAGAACTTACTACTACTTTCCAACACCAAGCAAGCTTATTTGCAAAACAACACAGCGAGAACGGGGGTCCAAACTACTTTATTCGAGCAAACGAAACAAACTAGAGGTATGATTCCATAGACCCCCTACTATGAAAAGTTGTTAATGCCCCAAAGGGTAGAAATTCCCCCGTTTGTATTAGAGAAAGGCGCGTGAGGGTAGCCCACCGACGGGTCTAAAAGAACTCACCCTAAACCATGTACGTGGTGTTGCTGTTGGGGATATGCTATATGGGTATCCTCATAGCATGTCTCTTATCCGACTAACCCGGGTGGCCCATAGTCGGTAGCATGGCCTGTGGCCTGCTGGGCGGCCCAGTTAGGTGGATCCAGAAGGGAGGCCCATGCTGGATAAAGGAAGGCTACGGTGGAGTCACCAGCGTACCCGGAGCCTTGGAGTACAAGATACACAAGACTAGTGATAGACGGTGTAGGACTCTGTAACCTGTCCGGCTAGGACTTTTCCCTGTAACCCTAGGACCTGGCGACTATATAAGTCGGGCCTATGGGAGCCTTTAGGGAACAACCTAGTATCGTTTTTACATACACCTCGCACAGCGAACCTATCTCTGTAACTCGGCGTATTGCCATTATAGTGATTTATAGCAGGAGTAGGATTCCGCCACCGTTGTGGGATCTGAACCTGGGTAAGCTATGTTACCTCATACCCGTCAACCGTCCGCCTTAACCCATGTCTCTAAACACACACTGTGAGGACCCCTCCATGGGTTACTCGTCGGCAATACCACGACAGTTGGCGCCCACCATGGGGCAAGAGGCGCTTCAGGATCTTCAGCGGGCGAGGACCAAGATCTTCGCGGGAATCGGCGAAACCATATCCATCGGACGCGTTCTCTTCTCCGGCAACGTTCCGATCGTCCCCCGGACGAGTTCTGGATCCCGATTAAGACGAACCCTACGCGGTGTTCGATCGTTCCCATCGGAGACATCCACCTCTTCATCGGCGAAACTGACTCGGGCACTAGTTCCTTGGGAGTCGGAGGAGCATCAAGACCCACACGGACCGCCTACGGGCAGGACACGTTCGCGGAAGGGTCGATGTCGGATCTCTCTTCGGAGTTTGCTGGCAAAGATCGGAAAGCATCAAGACCCGCATGGACCGCCTATGGGCAGGACACGTTCGCAGAAGGGTCGATGTCGGATCTCTCTTTGGAGTTTGCCGGCAAAGATCGAAAAGCATCAAGGCCCGCACGGACCGCCTACGGGCAGGATACGCTCGCGGAAGGATCAATGTCGGATCTATCCTTGGAGATCGCCGACAAAGATCAGAAAAGTTCAAGGCCCACCCAAACCACCCCTGTGCAGGATATAAAGGTGGAAGATCACTGCAAATCCGCCGACTTTGTTCACGCGTCTGGACAACAGAGATCCAAGTTCATCGACGTGGTGACCATCTTCGATATGGCGCGCTGCGTTTAGAGAGAGGGCGAAAACCCCCGTGACTACCTAGCCAGATGGCTCCGTATACGGGCCGACCTGGCCAATTACCCCAATGATGATGCCATCTATCACTTTGTGGAAGGACTGGACCATGGCACGCTTCTCCGACATTCTCTAAGGCGGCAACAGGCATCAGGCCGACTTACCTTCGAAGGCATGGTGAACACCGTAAACAACTACGCGGAGGCTGAAGCGGCAGCTCAGACAGCGCTTGCGCTCATTGACGGAGCCCCTCCGATTCAGCCACAACCATCGCCTCCGGCCGCCATCGCCGCAGCAGCACCACCACCTCTAGACATCGTCGAGGCTGTTGCACCTTCACCGCCCGTCATCGAGGAAGTCCTGGCACCCTCCGACTCTGTCATTGACGCACTTTATGCTGATTTCAGTGCAGATTCAGAGGAGATAGACTTCAGTCCAGAAGAGCTAGACTCCACTATGCAGGAGATGGAGGAGGAGTACTCGCGCGACGAGCAAACTAATAATACCGTCATGTCCTGAGGGGTGTTCATCACCATTGGGACAGCGATGGATGAAGACCAACCCGGGCAAGCTCCGCCTACTGCACTGGAAAAGGGGAAGGGGCCACTTATTGCTGCTGACGATGATCGTGCAAAGGTCATGCCTCCTCCGCCTAACCCAGTGCAGCAGCCGCAGGAACTCGGCACCGGCCCGAGTAACAACAGCACCGCAAACTTGCCGCCTCCAGCATCCACGTCGGCGGCAGCCCATGTTACTCCAGCTGATAGAGTGATGTACGTCAATCTCCTCGTCGAGCCACTAACCGTTGCTCATATCCGGAACGTGACTCAGCTTGACAAGAAACGCCAGCAACTGCTGGAGGAGGCACAAGCCATCGCGGAGCAAGACGCCAAACTAGATCGAGATCTGGTCAACACGCAGAAGTCCATAGAGAAAGATAGAGCAATGGAGGCTGAGTACAAGACTCTTCTACAGCAGCAGAAGGCTAAGAAAGCTCCCGCTCGCGTCATCAACGATCCTGGTGTACGGAGCAACCTAGGATGGTCTCCCTGGAAGCCGGCACAGGCCAAGCCATACATTGATAGTGAAGGCAAGCAGGTGATGCCCACCCCGCTCCTTAACCTCGCCGTCGCCAAGACCCTTCTGGAGCAGGATAGATCACCTGACGCAGTAGAACAGGTCTATGACCTAGTGGCCAAGGCGGTAAAGCAGCAAGAAAATGCCACCTCTCAGAGGCTTGAGTCTGACCCAGCGCTCTGCCGATCTAGCCAGTACAAACCGCCAAGGGACAGATCTCCTCAGGATGTCGGATCACAGACGGGTTCATCAGAATGAAGACGGAGGGATGCGCGCAATAGGAAGGATGCTATCCCCATATCCTACGACCACGGAGAAAGAGCCCAACCTCGCCGCCCATCACCGCCGCCCCGATCCCCCCGATGTCAGGAAGACTACAAGGCTCACCATCGCACGGATATGCCTCCACCAAAGCAGTGTGACATCGTCATCCGCGACAACGCGGCACAGACCCGTCATGATGAAGAGCACCACCAAGGACATAAGAGCAGGTCACACCACGACCCTCCGCGTCTGACAAACAACTGTGATAGGTGTGGGGCGTCACAGGAGGGTAAGAGCAAGAAGGATAAACCACCGCCACCTCCTCCTCCGTCGCCGCCAAGCAGTCACCATGGCGGAAGAGGCCCACGTCGTTCACGCAGCCCGTCCCCTGTTGACAACAAAAAGAAGAACCCGGAGTCGTACGATGCACGTTCACGGATCGATAAGATCCACGAGGCCTGGTAAGGACCATACCTGGGACCACGTTGCTTTGGACCTGCAATACGGTCCGCAACTTACCCCAAAGGTTTCCGGATTGACAAGACCATCAAGCCCTATGACGGCACCGCCAAGCCCGCCACATGGTTGAAGGACTACGACAACGCGGTAGAGATTGCCGGGGGCAACCCCAACATCGCCGTCAAGTACCTCCCGTTAATGTTGGCGGGCACGGCCCGTCAATGGATCGACGACTTGCCGGAAAAATCTATCTACAACTGGCTGGATATGCAAGAAGCATTCACCAAGAACTTTGAGGGTACATACAAGCGTCCCTGCACTGTGGGAGATCTACAGCGGTGCGTGCAGGAGAAAAACGAGACATCTCGCGCCTACCTCTCCCACTGGCTGGATATGAAGAATTCCTGCGCAGGAGTGCACGCCCAGACCGCCATGGCCGCCTTCATCGATGGGTTGGAAAAGGGCACGTTGCTCCGACATAAGCTGAAGCGCTTGCAGGACAATCATTAACTTAACTTGAATCAGATGATTCAGTTAGCTAGTGAGTTCGCAGCTGCCGACGATGATGCTCGTGGCTCTTTGCCGGCAACGACCGTTCCAACTCAAGCTCGGAGGAATAGCAGTACAAAGCGGAAAACTGCTCCAGAATAAAAGCAATCTACCAACATGGTCGCCATGACTTTTGCAGGACAAGGAGAAGGCGGACAACGTGGCCGAGGAATGGGAGCAGGCCACGGGCAGCAATGAGGAAGTGAAACCAACTCGGCGCCGCTCCGCGTTCCCCAGACGTACGAGGAGTACCGCGATATGTCGTGCCTCGTACACCTCGACGCCAACGGCAAGGCCACCCATACCAATCGACACTGCAAGTTCGTCAACGACCTCAAGGAAGACCCGGAGTCCGGCTACAAGCGAAGTCGGAAGAACATATCGCGAGGCAAGGGCAAGGGGAAGAAGAAGGAGGAGGAGTCCAAGGATTCAAGTGACATGGACGAGGACGTTGACCCCAAGCATGCCACCAAGAGAGACGACAAGGGCAAGAACCCCTTCACAAAGAAGGCCCCAGTCTACCACACTTTCCTTGGCACCCCCACCGTCCGACAACAGAAGACCTCTCTTAGGATCCTGATGGCCACTCTCCCCCCAGTTCCCCAATACCTGCGCTGGTCGGAGGGTCCAATCACTTGGGACAGGACGGACCACCCAGACCTTGTGACCACGGAGAACCAGTACGCCATGGTCATCAACCCATTGATTGACGGCACGGAGTTCACCAAGTGCATGGTGGATAGTGGAAGCAGCATCAACATCATGTACCTGGATACACTGCAGAAAATGAACTTGACGGAGGCAAACCTAAGGAGGACCAACACCGTTTTCCATGGCGTAGTTCCTGGTCGGGAGGCTCGGTCCCTTGGGTGCATCACACTTCAGGTAGCCTTTGGTGACGTTAATAATTACCGCCAAGAGCGCATGACCTTTGAGGTGGTCCCCTTCAAGAGCGTGTACCACGTCATATTCGGCCATGACATATTCCACACGTTTATGGACAAGCCATGCTTCGTCTACAACAAGCTCAAGATACCCGGACCAAACGATATCATCACCGTATCCGGAAGCTTTACCAAGGCAAGGGACTGCAAGATCAATGAAGCAGCCATTGCAGAAGCTGTCCTCTACAACGAAGAATTCAAGGAGATCCAGAGCAAGGTCAATGACTCAGAGATGCCCGCGTCGAAGAAGCAGATCTCCGACTCCGCTCCTGAGTTCAAGGCCGCCATCGAGACCAAGCCGGTGGAACTTGTGGTAGGCGATGCCTCCAAGACCGTCGCCATTGGGACGAACCTGGATCCCAAATAGGAAAGCGCGCTCATCGAGTTCCTCCGTGAGAATAGGGACATCTTTGCCTGGCAACCTGCCGACATGAAAGGTGTACCTAGGGAACTTGCCGAGCACAACTTAAACATAGATCCAAAATGCAAACCAGTGGCATTGGCAAAGAGATAGCTAGGTTACTTAAGGCTGAGTTTATCCGAGAAGTCCTTCACAGCCGATGGGTGGCCAATCCTGTACTTGTCCCCAAAAAGGGAACCAATGAATTAAGAATGTGCGTTGATTACACCGGCTTGAACAAAGCATGTCCCAAAGATACATTTGCTTTTCCTCGCATTGACCAAGTCATTGACTCGACGGTTGGCTCGGAACTTTTGTGTTTTCTCGATGCATACTCAGGATACCACCAGATCAAGATGAGGAAGTCGGACCAATTGGCCACTTCGTTCACTACCCCGTACGGCACGTTTTGCTATGTCACAATGCCCTTTGGGCTGGAAAACGCAGGTGCTACCTAGCAGCAGACAATGCAACGTTGCCTTCACGACCAAATTGGTCGGAACGTTCATTGGTCGGAACGTTCACGCCTATGTGGACGATATCGTGGTGATGTCTAAAAAGTCAAACGACTTAATCTCCGACTTAAAAGAAACCTTTGATAATCTCCGGAAATACAACATGATGCTCAACCCTAAGAAGTGCATCTTCGGGGTTCCAGCCGGCAAACTGTTGGGCTTCATCGTTTCCCAGCACGGAATCGAGGTCAACCCGGAGAAAATCAAGGCCATCTTAAACATAAACCGTCCGACATGCCTAAAGGACATCCAACGACTAACAGGTTGTGTTGCAGCAGTTAGTCGGTTCGTCAGCCGACTTGGAGAGAAGGCTCGCCGCTGTAAAAGTTGCTGAAGAAGGCGGACAAATTCACGTGGACAGACGAGGCAGATGCAGCATTGAAGAAGCTCAAGGAGATTCTTTCCTCAACGCCCATCCTTGCAGCACCCGAGCCTGGTGAGCCCCTGTTAATTTACATGGCGGCAACCAACCGGGTTATCAGCATCGTCGTCGTGGTAGAGCGGAAGGAACCAGGCTACGAGCATGGAGTCCAACGACCAGTTTACTATGTAAGCTAGGTCTTGACGGAATCCAAGCAGCGTTACCTGCACTACCAAAAGATAGCTTATGGAGCATTCCTTGCTTCTCGGAAGCTGAGGCATTACTTTCAGGAGCACCCAATCACAGTAGTGAGAAAGACTCCACTGTCCGACATTATCAACAACAGCGACGCTACAGGAAGGGTCGCGAAGTGGGGCATTGAACTTGCCGCCTTCGAGATCACCTACAAGATACGCGAGGCTATGAAGTCACAAGCCTTGGCGGATTTTATTGCAGATTGGACGGAGATGCCAGATGCCACTCCGTTGCCAGAACCAGAGTACTGGGTGATGCACTTTGACGGATCAAAGCTACTCAATGGCTCAGGGGCTGGTGTATTGCTACAGTCACCAAATGGAGACAAGCTACACTACGTTCTGCAGATCCACTTCGAGGCTACAAACAACATGGCGGAGTATGAAGCACTCATTCACGGACTGCGTGTAGCCAAGGATATTGGCATCAAGCACATAGTTTGTTGTGGAGATTCCAACTTGGTTGCCCAGCAGGTGGCTGGCACCTGGAATGCACGGAACCCCATGATGGCGGCATATCGAGACGAAGTGGACGAGATAGCCAAGAGCTTCTTGGGCTACGAAGTCAAGTATGTGCCTAGGGAGCAAAACGAGGCGACAGATCTGTTGTCAAAACTTGGATCAGGGCGCAAGCGAATTCCGCCAGGAGTTTTCCTAGATCATCTACGCACACCATCTGCGAAGGGCGGCGACATCGACAACCCGGATAGAGCTGACTCTTTCGTCAACATGGTGACAAAGATCCCTCCAGCTTGGACAAAACTGTTCATGGAATATCTCGAACACGCAACTTTGCCCGACGACGAGGTCGCACGACGGAAAATAGTACGACGAGCAAAGGGTTACACCATAATCAATGGGCAACTCTATAAAAGGAGCACTACTGGTGTATACCTAAAGTGTGTTTCCCAGCTAGAAGGTATGGAAATCCTACGCGAAATCCATCTCGGAGACTGCGGGCATCACGCCGCTCCTCGATCGTTGGTCGCGAAAGGCTTCCGACAAGGATTCTACTGGCTGACCGCGAAGGCGGACGCCAACAACCTGGTTGAGAAATGCACAGGATGCCAGTATTATGCCCGACAACCACATGTTCCTGCTGAAGAATTGCGAACAATACCAATAACTTGGCCGTTTGTAGTCTAGGGGCTAGACATGGTGGGGCCGTTACAAACGACACCGTGTGGGTTTACGCATCTGCTTGTAGCCGTTGACAAATTCACCAAATGGATAGAAGCTAAACCCATTAGAAAGCTTGATGGGGCAACTTCCCTCAGGTTTGTCCGAGATCTAGTGGTGAGATTTGGTCTCCCACATAGCATCATCACCGACAATGGAAGCAACTTGTCACTCGGAGAAGTGGAGGCCTATTGCTGGGACAAAGGCATCTGACTTGGCCTTGCATCTGTGGCACATCCACAATCCAATGGTCAAGTTGAGCGAGCCAATGGATTAATTCTGCAGGGAATCAAGCCTCGTCTTGAGGCACCGCTACATAGAGCAGCTGGATCCTGGGCAGAAGAATTGCCATCTGTGCTATGGAGTTTACGAACTACACCCAACAGATCCACCGGCTACACCCCTTACTTCATGGTATATGGAGCAGAAGCCATCCTACCTTCCGACATCCTCCACGATGCGCCAAGAGTTTCCGCCTACAATGAAGATGACCCTGAAGAATCCAGACGCCTAGATATGGGCCTTCTCGAGGAGGAGCGCGTTTTGGCATGCCAAAGATCCGCCATCTACTAGCAGAAGCTACGCAGATACCATAGCCGCCGCGTCCGGCATCGCTCGTTTGAAGAGGGGGATTTAGTACTCCAACTTAAGCAGAAGAAGTCACACAAATTATCCCCGCCATGGGAAGGACCGTTCATCATAAGCAAGGCGCTGCTCAATGAATCTTACTACCTTGTCGACAATCGTGAACTCAAGGATAGACCTAACGAGGATCATAAGCGTAAGCGACGTGACCCGGATGATGACTACCCGGAGCTTGATCGGCCATGGAACATAGCACAACTACGTCCTTTCTACACTTAGCATTTTTTATCTAATTGTGTACCTCTTATATGATCAATGAAATAAAGCTCTTTGGTTCACTCATTTTGCTGAGTCTTTTACCTCCTTTAGTGTTCATTTTTGGATCATATAAAACTTTTATCCACAAGTCTTGCGATTGCACTTGTGAAAATTCCTCCTACGGGCGTTAGCTTAAGTTTTCTGGTCTACACGTTCTTTGTTGTTTTTATGTGGATTCTGGAGTAGTGACTTTTGGCACTTATTGTTGGCGATTTTGTGCTCAGGTTATTGACGGTGCCATTGGGCATCATCACCTAAGCGCATGGTTCCGACAACGAGTCTTCCGACTCACGAAAAGTGAAGCATAAAAACCAAAGTAATGGATAATCCAGCACTTGCTTAAAAAATATATACATACTGGGAATTAATTCTTAAGTAGCAGGATACGACAACCAATATTTTCCACCTTAAGATTACATCACCGAGTTTTTTCAATGCACACGTCAAGGGTGAAACAAGAACTACAAACTGTTTTTCACTCTTTGGGTGCAGGGGACTTGGAGGCCGCATCATCACCAGCCAGAGAATCACCCTCAGCATCGGTGCTGTGGTGAGACTCCGAGGAATCCGGGTTGGCGTTGTCGAGAAAGTTCCTGGGCACGAAGACGTCAACATCTACCAACTCGGCAACCCTGGTATCATACCCCGCGAGTGATGACAAGATGGCTTCATGATCGATCTCCTTGCTGTCATCATCCACGTCGGGGATACCAGATGTCACCGTGTCGATGTCGGCATCTTCATACTGTGCCTTCACTATAGGCAGCGCCATCCTCGCGCCAGCCCGTGCGCATGAAGCTTTCCAGCTTGCGACGCTCTCGGGGGCTCGGCGCAGAATCTCCGAGTACTTCACCATGGAGTCCGAGGCCTTGATATAAATCTGGAGGGGCTTGGCAATCTCCTTGGCTTGGGCGATGGCGGTGTTGATGAAGATGCCGGCAAGAATCATGCATTCCTTGTCAGAAGGAGGCGAGCGGGTTAAACCCATAGGCGCTGAAAATTCCGACAAAGATTGCATGAGTTCAAAAATTCTAAGTATCCAGACTACAGAAATACAAGGCGGAGGACACTTACTGAATATGCTGGCCTTAGCCTGCCAGACGATGTCCGCCAAGGATTCCTTCTCTTGTTGGAGGAGGTTAAACGCCTCGCTATGGCGAAGGTTTTGCTCATCGGCAGCTTGCTTCTGATCCTTTAGGATCGCAAGCTCCTCCTTCAAGTGGTTGATCTCCGCAGAGGCGGAATCCTGCAAGGCTTTCATAGAATCCTCGTGCATCTTCAGCATCTCCTTCCTCTCTTCCTTCAGGATCTTGTTCTCGCTGTCCAGCTGTTGGATATGCTTGGACTGCTCAACAATGTACTTGGCCTTGGCGACATGTTCTGCTCAACAAAGTCCTTGGCCTTGGCGACATGTTCTGCTCAACAATGTTCTGTTGGATATGCTTGGACTGCTCAACAAAGTGCACAGTGAGTACTCGGAGATTGTGGGCACAAAAATAAGACGGAAATGTGCAATAAGAAAACAGACTCTTGTTTTTGATGATCTGTTCCTTCAAGATGGCGGTTTTACCCTTTTCAGCTTCAAGGTCTGTGCGCATCTTCTTGTACTTGTCGTTGGCCATGCCCCTCCGAGCATTCTCATTCTGTGGAAACAAATTCAAAGTTATATCGCTGTTTGGTCTGCTTGGAGCCCCTAGTCGGAGATTCTCCATCTAGGTGCTCGGGGACTACATCGAGAGTTTTTAAAACTTATCAATATGCTTAGCTTTTCTTTAAATCATCTAGTCGGAGATAATTCAGTTTTCGATTAGAAGCTTGGGGGCTACAGTATAAAGTTTTTAGCTCGGAAAATGCTTAGCTTTTCTTTAAGCATCTAGTCGGAACTAATTCAGTTGCAACTAGAGGCTTGGGGGGCTACGGCACTGAAAAATATAAACACTGTGTATGCTACTTTTAAAGCATCTAGTCAGAATAATTTCTTCCATCTAAATGCTTGGGGGCTACAGTGAGAGTTATTTCTAACTTAGTCACTCTTAGAGCATATAGATGCAAAACCTATGGTTTTCCGTCTACATCCTCGGGGGCTACAGTGGGATACTCATACGAAATGCAAAAGGTAAATTAAAACTTACAAGTGCGATGATCTTGAGGCTTGTAGCGCTCTTGGCCAGCAGCTTGCCAAAGGCAATGCTGTTTCCTTGCAAGATGTCTGCTTGTCGGAGTAGCTCCTCAAGACCGCACGTCGGAGATGACGGCACTCCTCTAGGAACCATAGTTGTGTTACTCGGCATGAGCGTCGGGTAAACAATATTCGGGAACTCGAAGGGTTTCTGGGGAACAGAGGCGCCGCCTACGGCAGAAGTACCAGCTCCCACCACTGCCTTGCCGCTACCGATGGCATCCTTAGCCGGAGCTTCAGCCATTTGAAGAGCAGCACTCTCCTGCGTCGCCTGCTCGCCGACAACATCTAGTTCGGTAGAGGCGCCAGAGTCCACTTCCATGGCGGAAGGGCCTAGTGCCTCCTGGACTTGGGAGCTTGTCGGAGCAGAGGAGGGCTTGACGGCAGGAGTAGCAGGGGCGATGGCGGGGGAGGAGTCGCGATGCAGCATATCTTTAATATTTCTAGAAGCCCCAAGAGTCTTGGAGGACTTCTTGAGGCTGGTTGTGGCTTTCTTCCTGGAACGTGCAAAGTGCATAAGTACAGGAGTAAGACAGATAAATGAGACAATGTCGGAGAATGAGAGGCTTACACTAGGGGGGCGCTTTGGCAAACATCCCGGTGGCCTTCTTATTTTCCGCCTCCAGGGAGGCAGTACTCTTTTTGGAGGCTCCACCCTCCGTCTTCTTCTTACCTCCGTCGGCAGCGTCAGAGGTGGAGCTCTTCCTCTTTCGCGCCAACGGGGCATCGTCGTCGGACACGACTGTGACTTCCTTCATCTTTGGATCGTAGATTTGGGCAGCCAGGTTGCCCTCCTCTAGATCGCTAAGCTGTTAAGTGAGAAATCATCGTGTTAGACAAGATGGTATTGGCAAGACGGAAAAACTGGAGCAATGTCATACACGGAAAATAAATATCTACCTTTGGGCACTTTCCGTCTACGAACATGTCATGGGTGAGGGTGAAGCCACGCTTCTTATCCTTCACCTTGACGATGTCCTTAAGGAGGAACTTGACGGAGTCGCTCGAGAAGTTGTCCTCGGAGATCCGGAGGGTATCCCTTCGGTCGCCGGTGTACTCGTTCATAACCTTCGTGCGGTGCTGCAGAGGTTGGATCCGCCTGATGAACCAACACATGGATAGGTCCAAGCCGGTTAGACCCGTCTCTACGAACCACTCGATCTGCCTTATTGCACGAGAAGCGTCGAGGTCGGAGGGAAGGGAGGCATGGGACCGCCATGTGGAGACTTTAGCGGCAGCTCCATCCACGAAGTCCGGGTACGTTACTTCTCGGCCCGCCAAAGGAATGTCGGGGCCTTAGAAGTACATCCGCTGCCAGTTTTTGCACAAATCGTGGCCGGCGATGTCGGGGAACCGTCGGCTAGGTCGGATCTTGAAGCTTATGGTGCCGCAGTTCCAAAGCTCCTCCCTACTGTGTCCGGCTTCACGTTTGACGGTGAAGAAGTATACAAACAACTCTAACCTAGGCCTAATCCCTAGGTAACCCTCACAAAGTGCCGCGAAGTTGCTAAGCACTAAGATACTATTGGGGAGAGGTTATGGGGTTGGACCTTGAAGTGATTCAAGACGGACAGAAAGAAGTGGGAGATGGGCAGAGAAACTCCGCGTACCAATTGCGCCTTGAGGTACACTTTCTCTCTGGCTTGGGGAGAAGGGGCTACCTCGCTGGCCGGCGCCACCCGCCAGGCAAGCCCCTCCATCGCGGGGATGTCGCGGTCGGTTATGTCCGAGCTGCGCCAGTCGCCTTTGTGCGAATCTGGTTCCTCTTCCAGAGGCTCTAGCGCCGCCAGATTGTGGTCGCCGCTGGTGGTTTCAATCACCGCCGACGCGGGGATGACTAGGCCCTCTAGGGGCACGACGACGGAGCTCGCCGGCTTTGCTGTGGCTTCGCTCGACACCGCCATCGACGAGGAAGAGCTGCTGCTAGCCATGGAAGGAATGGAAGGAAGCGACTGGTGCATAGAGAGGATAGGGTTTCTCGAGGTTTTCCGCGGAGAGCTCGAGGAGGCGTGCGGCTGGAGGAAGAAGACGATGACGTGAGAGAATGGGGTGAAAAGTGTCAAGTGTCCCACGGTTACTATTTATCTTACTCTGCGTCAAGATCCGTGCAGCTAATCGGACGGTTGCCGCGTAGACGATGTGTTCGTGAACGTGCGTGGTAATTTCGCCACGTCTCCAACCGCCGCCACCAACGGTTCGCATCGCTCGCGCGGGAAAATCGGATATGATTACGTTCTCTGCATGTGTGAGTTACGAGGCGTCGCTGACCTACAGCCTACGTCGCCATAACTGACATGGTAGATGAGTTGTCCCATCGAAGATTGTGGCATGGACGGATTTATTGCGTCAACGGAAGCATACCATGGAAGATTCAGCATTTCTCCGACTTACTCATGGAAGACGGAGAAAAACTTTTGCTAGGTTCTATGGGATGACTACAAGATATTGCTTGAGGATTTGCTGACATCTACCTAGACGGAGCATTCCACGAGAAGAGGCAAGATGGTGCAAGATCTCGGAGTTCTCCGGGGGCTATGTTGGGGATATGCTATATGGGTATCCTCATAGCATGTCTCTTATCCGACTAACCCGGGTGGCCCATAGTCGGTAGCATGGCCTCTGGCCTGCTGTGCGTCCCAGTTAGGTGGATCCAGAAGGGAGGCCCATGCCGGATAAAGGAAGGCTACGGTGGAGTCACCAGCGTACCCGGAGCCTTGGAGTACAAGATACACAAGACTAATGATAGACGGTGTAGGACTCTATAACCAGTCCGGCTAGGACTTTTCCCTGTAACCCTAGGACCTGGCGACTATATAAGTCGGGCCTATGGGAGCCTTTAGGGCACAACCTAGTATCGTTTTTACACACACCTCGCACAGCGAACCTATCTCTATAACTCGGCGTATTGCCATTATAGTGATTTATAGAAGGAGTAGGATTCCACCATAGTTGTGGGATCTGAACCTGGGTAAGCTGTGTTACCTCGTACCCATCAACCGTCCGCCTTACCCCACGTCTCTAAACACGCACTTTGAGGACCCCTCCATGGCGTACTCGTCGGCAATACCACGACAGTTGCAATGTCAGCGCACACGTGCAAGTGTTGTATTCGAGTTGGACACTTATGTTTCCACATCGCATGCGCAAAATACCCGATAAATGACACGCTTCGGCCACATACGGGCTTTGGTGAGCATTACATACATGGTATAAATTTCATGAATCCCGATCCTATCCCCACTCACGAAGAGGTACCGGTCGATCCAAGCCATCGATCTAATTTGTCTCCTTATTTTCATTCCTTTGGGGGTCTATTGAATCAGAAGCCAACAAACTAAGCAAAGCAAACGAAAACTAAGATGCTCCAAAAACAACACAACTGTGCATTAAACAATAAAAACAAAGTGTCTAGACACCTGAGCTTTTTATTGATGAAGAAGGGGATGCCTTGGGCATCCCCAAGCTTTGACGCTTGTACCTATTGGATATTTCTTGGGGTAACACCATGGTGGCATCCCCAAGCTTTGACGCTTGTACCTGTTGGATATTTCTTGGGGTGACACCATGGTGGCATCCCCAAGCTTGAGATTTTGTACATTCTTCATCTCATTGCATCATTCTCTCTCTACACCTGAAATTTTTCTTTCCTACAAAACTTCACACAATCTTCATTAGAAACATTAGTGTATTCAAAAGATATTAGACCCCTAGAAAAGCTTTGAAACATCAAGTATTTTCACTCAAAACACAAGCTACCGTAGTAAGTCCTTCAAAAAGCTCAAATCACCTAAATTGAACTCAAAAAGGAATCAATAAGAAGCAAATGCAAATAATGGCAGAAATCTGTTAAAATAGACCATCAGGTAGAAACGATTTTTTAGAACATCTTCTGTTGCTCAAATCAAAAAGTGTTGAACTAACGAAAGTTACCTAACATACTGGGGGATTTATTCGTAAACCTTGAGCTGAATCCGAGTTATGGAGCCTCCTCATGAAATTTTTTGGTGGAGGACAGAAATCTGTTTCGAGATAGCCACTACCCAAATCTTACTTCCCTCTCATTAGAGGTCATTCTTCGCACAAAAAGCAAACAAAAAAGGATAAGGAAACTCTTGGGTTATCTCCCAACAAGTACTTTTCTTTAACGCCTTTAAGTTAGGCACAAGAAGCAAGAAAAATCAAGTATTTTCAAATGAAGATTTGCCCGTCTTGTTCTTACCTTTCTTACCTTTCTTGTTCTCTCTAGGGAAGATATGATTGCTTACTGGAGGATAAAAGTGCATAATTCCTTTTCCCACATCTATTACCGCTCCCAAGTGTTTCAGTAGGGATCTTCCAACTGTAACCTGTCCATTGCCTACACATTCAATAACATGATAATCAGTACACACCATTTTCCCTGAAATTTTTGTAAACACACCTTCAACTATTCCAATGGATAATATAGTGGAATTGTTGGTAAGAGAGATTTCCTCTCCTCCTTCAGTAAGCCCCCAAAAACTCAAGGAATCATAAATATCTTTAGGCATGAGGCAAAATTCAGACATGATATCACAGCGAGCATCGAAAAGTGTAGTGTTTATTGAGACTTTGATTGTGGGAAACCACTTTGAAGGCTCAGAATTTATGGGAACATAATCATGGTAAGCCCTAAGTGTGTGATAGAAACTATTCATAGCAGCAATACTAGTCTCAAGAGTGTTCAACCTAGCAAAAATATTTGTGAAAGAGGAATCAGACTTGCCAGGTGTATCATAAATCATGATTAGTTTCTTCAGCCACAGTACATAGCAAGAAATCTCTTGAGTACATAGTAAGAAATCTTTCGAAGGGGAGAGATCATCCCTAAGGCCTTCTTCATCACCATGCCAGTCTCCGATATGATGTGTGAGTAGTTCCACCTTGGACTATGGGTCCATTTAGTAGCTAGATGGTTGTTTCTCCTCCTTTGTGCTACCATGTTTGGATCTTGTGAGCTCCGTTCATGATTAAGATCATCTATTTGTAATCATGCATGTTGTGTTTGCGGGGATCCGATGGATATTGAGATTACTATGTTAGATTGATTAATGATTCTATCTTATTGATTCTATCATGTCTGTGTTGTTTGAGATCTTGCATGCTCTCCGTTTCTAGTAGCTATCTTGGCCAAGTAGATGTTAGTGACTCCAAGAGGGAGTGTTTATGCTCGATAGTGGGTTCATGCCTCTATTGAATCTGGGAAATGACAGAAATCTCTAAGGTTGTAGATGTGTTATTGCTACTAGGGAGAAAACAACAATCTTTTGTTCATGTAACAATTGTATTGTTTACTTTACACACATTGCTTAAAGCAGTTATCTGTTGCTTGCAACTTAATACTGGAGGGGGTTCGTATGATAACTAGAAGGTGGATTACTAGTCATAGATGTAGTTGGATGGCGGTCTATGAATATTGTTGTAATGTCCAATCGAATCTCATAGGATCATGAATGTCTAGTGTTGCATTGTTATGCCTTGCTCTGTCATGTCAATTGCCCCGCTGTAATTTGTTTACCCAGCATGTTATGTTGTTTATCTTAAGGAGAACACCTTTAGTGAACTATGGACCCTGGTCCAATCTTTACAATACGTCTTCCACTGTTACCTGTTTACTTTCTGCAAGCCACCATTACCTTCCACACCATACGTTTAATCCTTTATTTTCAGCAAACCGGTGAGATTAACAACCTCACTGTATGTTGGGGCAAAGTCTTGAGTTTGTGTTGTGCAGGTTTCCAAGTTGCTAGCCACACCTTTGAGTCATTTCCTTCCTCCTACTGGTTCGATAACCTTGGTTTCTTACTGTGGGAAAACTTATTGTTGTACTCATCATACCTTCCTCTTGGGGTTTCCCAGCGAAGTTCTACAGTGATTTGAGCCGCATCACCAACCCAAAGAGATCTA
This sequence comes from Avena atlantica, assembly GCA_910589765.1. NCBI lineage: Eukaryota > Viridiplantae > Streptophyta > Magnoliopsida > Poales > Poaceae > Avena > Avena atlantica. The sequence goes on from OU342736.1 coordinate 308,156,160, forward strand.
TATCCCATGCAATGTTGGCATGGGCCCACATCTACCACAATTGTGTGTGTCATGGCTTGGCATATTAGTGTTATACTAAGATCTATCAACAGGGTGGCATCATGTGGGCAAAGTGCTGAGGCACAGAAACACTAGGTTGATGATGGTGTTTCTAGCCAACCCAGAGAGGTCTATAGCCCATACAATGTGGGCATGGGCCTACATCTGCCACAAAGTGTCTCAACATGTCTTGGCATAGAAAAATCATATTTAGATATATCAAGTCGGTAGGATCATGTTGGCCAAGTGATGACTCATACAACAATAAGTTGGTGAAGGTGTATCTATCCAACCCAGAGAGATCTAGATCCCATGCAATGTTGGAATGGCCCCACATCTGCCATAAGTGTATGTCATGGCTTGGCATAACACTCTTATACTTAGATCTATTAAGTGGGTGTAGTGACTCACACAACCACTAAGTTCATGATGGTGTTTCTAGCCAACCCAGAGAGTTCTATAGCCCATGCAATGTTGGTATGCCCCCACATCTACCACAATTGTTTGTGTCATGGCTTGGCATAACAAAATTATAGGTAGATCTATCAAGTAGGTAGGATCATGTTGGCCACGTGTTAACTTATATACATCAACAAGTTGATCAAGGTTTTTCTAGACAACTAAGATAGGTCTAGATCCCATGCAATGTTGGCATGGGCCCAGATCTGCCACAAGTGTTTGTGTCATGACTTGGCATAGCACTGATACGTCGGAAACGTATCTATACTTTTTTATTGTCCATGCTTGTTTAGTCTCTACTTTGCTTTTCTTTGTCTACACTTTGAGGTGTTTTTATATGTTTTCTAGAACTAACCTATTAACAAGTGGCCACAGTGCCAATTGCCTGTTTTCTTCTATTTTTGGTTCTAGAAATGCAAAAAAATCAATATTCTAGGAATTGGACGGGACACAACCCAAAATCAATATTTTACCATGGGCAACACGAAGCCAGAATACGAGACGGAGGAGGCTCACCAGGGGGCCACACCCCCTGGCCGCGAGGGTGGGCCTGCCCCGCGCCTGGGGGAGGGGGTGCAACTGTCAACACCCGGATTTTTCAATCCTAGATGCTTGTTATGCCATACATCGCAATCCCAGGATTACCATTTTTGCGAGACATAACAGAATTGGATACCATAGTACTTCATCCATTACAACGATACATAAGTTCTTACACAAATAGGGATCTCATGATCCAGTCCTTAATACAACATCAAGCAGCGGAATACGACATAATAACGGTAGCGTAGGCGGGGCTCCATCTTCGGGGTCACAGGCAATGCTGACGATGGGAGATGATCCTAGTTGTCGTAACCGTCCTGGGGTCCATCCTCCAGGTACTCCTCTTCATAGTCTGGCCATGGGAATAGCCAGGGACAAAGCCATGAGTACTCTTTAAGTACTTGCAAACTAATACTAACAAGAAAGAGGGGTTTTTGGATAATAGGACACTAGGCTCTAGGGTTGTTTTGCAAAAGCCAGATTTATACTACTAAGTTCCAAAGCTGGTCACAAATTTTATAACTCCTAAGTGGGATCTTGTATTTCCAGTCACAACTCTATTGTGGTCAAGTCAAAGTCTCAGGTCGTTCACAAGTCATTTTGAAAAGTCTGAAGGGGGAACAGTATGGCCACTCCAACTGTCCATAACCGCGGACGCGGCTATTCGAATAGTTTGACACTCTGCAGAGATTGTACACTTTCACCACAACATTCGATACATCCGTCAGGAACAAATCCTGAATTCACCATACTCAGTATGCGGATAATCAATCCTAACCTTCCATTTACACTCCCTAGTATAAGCACCTCTCCTGTGAGTTTGGCCTCCCAACCATGACCAGTGTCATCTTGGGTACTGCACAGGTGGACAATCTTCACAAGGTAGCCTCAGCTCAGACCTTGGCCGTGAGGGAACTAATACTAAGGTATATAAGTTTCCAGTCAAGCCCTACCCAATATTCGGGTATTGTGGTTGTACGGTAAAATTGGAATGGTATCGCATCCAGACAACCATCAGTTTTAAAAAGGGCTAAGGCTCATGCCTCAACATTTTCATCACCAAAATCATCAAGTGTTTGGAAACATATGTCCAAAATATTTCAATAGAATGATCCATCATTCCAAGGTTTTCATAACCATTTTTCCACCAAGTATTCCCATCTAAAGTTGATCAAGTTTTATGCTTAGCACTAGCATCTACAGGTGGGGTAGTACTAATAGAGGGGTGGTAACTAGTGGAGTTGCAACTAAGTCCAACCTTATATCATAAGCTGATATCAAGGTTTCTAGCTTAGGCCAAATTTTAATGTTCTTTATGCAACCTTCAGCACAACTGTCTAGTTTCTACCAAACTTCTTGGGTAGCCTCTAAGTAAACTTTGGTAAGGAAATAGAGTAAAGAAAGCTTGCCATAAAACTAGGATTGGTTTAGCAAGTGGGTATGGTTACATACGCTTAGGGCATATAGTAATCATGTCACAAGCATGGGTTGTGGCAACAATAGGGTATCTTGCAAGTGTTAGCTTGCATCAATATCAGTCTAAGCTTGCATAGTTACTAGCTTGCTCAATCAACTAGTAGTATTAGGCTTGCCTTGTGCAGAGCAGTGGTTGAAGTTCTCCTCGGCTTCCTCTTCGTAGTATCCTCCTTCTTCTTCGTAGCCTTGGTCGGTACTAGCGTCTATGAATAAATACGAGGTACACAATCACCAAACAATACTTAACTACTTGCAATCATCACACACAAGGGTCCTATAGATGATCTAGCATCATCTCTATCATTACAAGGTTAAGGATTGGTTTAAGTCTTCTAATTTTAGAAAAAGTAATTTCTACTCATGGAAAAACTACTTAAGATTTAATATTCTCCAAACTAAATATGGGATCATGTTGACACATGTCATCACCACATGTTGTAGTCCATGGGAATGTGATTTAAAGTGGTGTCACAATTTAACAAGGTTTTACCCTTTTATTTTAATTAATTAAAGTGGCTAGAAATGCTTATGAAGCATTCCTTTATTCCTTGAACATTATTTCTGCAAGTAACCTATATATATTTTTATATATTCTGAAAGGTATGGTTGAAAGTGATTTTTGAGAGTTGGAATCAACTCAAAAGCTATTGTGGTTTAAATTTGAAAAATGTTTGAATGCAGAAAAGCTTCTGCCTTGTTTTTTTTTCTAAGGGTGATCTACAGATCCAAATGACTTGAATCCAACGGGCTTGGATTAAGCATTCACAGACCTTTCCAACAAAATTGGTTTCATCTAATTTGGTGCACTAAACTGTTCTGGGTTGATTTTTGAAGTTGGGTGCTGAAGTGTGTTTGAATTTAAAAAGAAAAAGTTTAATTTGAAACTGCTGGGCTGCGCGGGAAATTCTAACGGGCCGGCCTGCTAAGCGCAGTGCTCCCGCGGGCTGCTTAAGTGGGTGTCCCCACTCGTCAGTGACACGGGGCTGGGCGAAGCGGTATGGGGCAACGTGGTTCGTTAGATCTGGTTCTAATCCAACGGCTGAGGGTCATCGTCGACGCGAGACAGCTCCGGCGAGAATGAAACCTAGCGCGGCCAGTGAGGGGTGCTGGGGGCTCACCGGGGTACTGGCGAGGGTCGGCGAGGCGGGCGAACGACGAAGTCGACGACGGCGAACCTCCTGGTACCGGTGGCTTCTCCTGGGGTGGCTCCAATCGATGGCTCCTTTCTTCTCCGGCAGCGGCAGGCTCCGGTGAAATTCCGGCAGGGTGGTGCTCGCCTTGCTCTGAGACTGGTGTGGCACGATCAGTGAGGAGAGGGGAGTGAGATGGTGTGAAGAAATCGTGCGGGGGTGGCCTCTATTTATAGTCGAGCGAGGGGACCGTCGGGGCGCAAGGTGAGCTCGTCGGAGGCGATGTTACAGGCAGCTAATGGCATGGGCAAGGGTAGGGGACGGTGCTGTGTCTCCTGGCGAGGCTCAACGGCATGGTCGCGAGGCATGGGGCGGTGTGGTTTGGTCTGGAACGGGCGGTGCTCTGCGCGGCAGAGGCGACGTTCTCGACGGCGGGCGGTGGCTGTATGGCGCGGGGCGTTAAACGGGGATGTCTGGCGGTCTCCTGGGTCGGTGGTGATCGTGTGTGCGCGCGGTGAGGGCGGCGCGCGGTCTGTGGGTGTTGGTCGAGGGTGGCGCTCTGGCACATGCTCGGCATGGTCTGGGCGTGTCTTGTGCGCGTGGTCCAGGGCTTGGCAATGCTCGCGGCTGGGACAGGCAGTGGCGGTGGACGGTGGGCTGCCTCCTAGACATGCTGGCTAGGCTTGCTGCTGCTCCTAGCTTGCTGTCCACTTTGGGGTGACATGGGGTTGCTCGGCTGTTCACCATTAATGGGAATTGCAAGCTCACAGAGTGCTAGTGTTGGGCTAATCTTTCTAGATGATCTACTGAGGTGTGTGAGAGCTGACTAGGGAACAAGTTAGGCCAGAATCACTGCACACTATAGTGTTTGATGTTTTGTTTGATTTGTGTCTGCAACCTGTTTGATGAAATGGCCACATGAAATCAAGTTTTGAATTTTGAAATGATTTTTGGTGGGTTTGCTAGATTGGTTCTGGTGAGTCTGCAGATGCTTGGGTTTTGAAAATTGAGCTTGTTTAAGTGGGTTTTGAAAAAGTGGGATCTTCCCATATGAAGAAGATTCAATTTTGAGTTGTCATTTAAACTATGCATTTGAAAGTTTCTGGATGATCACAAGGTGGGCCTTGATACTTTGTTATGAGTACATTCAAGGGGTGCAAAGATCCAGAAAAGTTTCTGTTAGGTTTTGAAAGTTTGAGACAGCCAAAGTAGGCATGGGAGTTAAATTGGTCAAAATGACCATTCACTTAATATATTGGTTTTGACTTATTTTTCTTTAGGCAAAGTGTGGGGAATGTTTTAGATGATGTTCTTTTCACCTAAGAAACATTTTACAAGCAATGGATCACACAAACAAAGTGGTTTTAAAGAATTTCAAAATTCATGCATACACATAGACATGCTTTCATGAATTGATTTAGAAAAGTTTTTGTTAACCCTAAACTTTAGGATTAGTGTTTTGTTGATCTAAGTTTGATATTTTTGGGATGTTACAAACCTTCCCCTCTTAAACAAAATCTCATCCCGAGATTTGAAAAAGGACGAAAAGATTACCTAGGATTTGAAGAGATCTGGAAACTCCGTCCTGATGTGATCTTAGCGTTCGCAGGTAGCTTCTTCTTCTGTGTGGTTGCTGCACTGAATCTTGAGAAACTTGATGCTTCGGGTTCTGGTTGTTCGAAAAGCTTCTTCCAATATACGGATGGGTACTTCGGGATAGGTCAGGTCATCGTTGATCTCTATGGTCCTATGATCGATATTCTTGAACACTTCGGTCTTCTCGGGGACTTCGAGACATTTGCGAAGTAACGAGATATGGAACACATTGTGCACTGCTGACATCTCTTCTGGTAACTCGAGTTGATACGATACTTCTCCTCGACGGTTCAAGATTTTGAAAGGTCCGATATATCTGGGGGCTAACTTTCCTTTGAGTTGGAAACGTTGCATTCCCTTCAATGGCGACACTTTCAGGTAAACAAAGTCTCCAATGTTAAAGGCGAGGTCTCGACGTCTCTTGTCGGCGTAACTCTTTTGTCGGGATTGGGCTGTCTTGAGGTGCTCTCGAATCTTGTGAACCTTCTCTTCCGCTTCTCGTAGGATGTCGGGTCCGAAAATTTGACTCTCTCCTACTTCCGACCAGTTCAAAGGGGTGCGGCACTTCCTTCCATACATGAACTCAAATGGGGCCATTTGCAAACTGGCTTGGTAAATATTGTTGTAGGAAAATTCTGCAAACGGTAGACAGTCTTCCCACTTGGATCCATACTCTAGCACACATGCTCTAAGCATATCTTCGAGTATTTGGTTTACTCGCTCCGTTTGTCCATCGGTCTGAGGGTGATACGCGGTACTGAAATCTAGGCGGGTTCCTAAACCTTCCTGGACCTTCTTTCAGAATCTCGAGGTAAACTGAGTTCCTCGATCTGATACGATATGCTTGGGGACTCCGTGCAAACTAACGATCCTAGCGATATACAACTCTGCTAGCTTCGAACTCTGATAGGTGGTTTTAACGGGCAAGAAATGGGCGACTTTAGACAATCTGTCCACTATGACCCAAATAGAGTCATTTCCCCTACTAGAAGTAGGTAGTCCAGTGATAAAGTCCATTCCTACAGAATCCCATTTCCATTCCAGAATTTGCAAAGGTTGCAACAATCCAGCGGGAATTTGATGTACTGCCTTGACTCGCTGACATATATCACACTTGGCGATATAGCTTCCGATTTCTCTCTTCATCTTATGCCACCAAAATTGCTCTTTCAAATCTTGATACATCTTAGTTCCTCCTGGATGGATAGAATAATGAGTATCATGAGCCTCCTTCAAGATAACTTCTTTTAACTCAGAATCTGCTGGTACACAAAGGCGTCCTTTGTACCACAAAACTCCTTCTTCGTCCTTGGTGAATCCGGGTACTTTGCCTGTACCGATACGACGTTTAATTCCGTCGATACTAGCATTTCCTTTCTGCGCCTCTTTAACCTGACTGATCAAAGTGGGCTGAAGTTCTATGCTAGCCAAAAATCCTTCACTTACTAATTCTAGTCGAAAATCTTCCATCTCCTTGTGCAAACTTGGTTGCTCCTTCAAAATCATGGAGTTCAAGCAGCACGGCAATCTGCTAAGGGCATCGGCTACTACATTGGCTTTTCCGGGGTGATAGTGAATGTCCAGGTCGTAATCCTTGATTAGCTCAATCCATCTTCTCTGCCTCATATTCAGCTCCTTCTGAGTGAATATATAGTTTAGGCTCTTGTGATCCGAATAAATCTCACAACGGTTTGCCATAAGGTAATGTCTCCATGTCTTCAGGGCTAGAACTACGGCTGCGAGTTCGAGGTCATGGGTTGGGTAGTTTTGTTCATGCTGCTTCAATTGTCGCGATAGATAGGATATAACTTGGCCTTCTTGCATTAGCACACATCCGAGACCAATCTTGGATGCGTCACAATACACATCGAATGGCTTCGTGATATCCGACATGATCAAGATTGGGGCGGAAATCAATCTCCTTTTGAGTTCTTGGAAACTCGCTTCACACTTGTCCGTCCATTCAATCTTCTTGTCCTTCTTCAGCAATTGGGTCATAGGTCGGGCGATACTAGAGAATCCTTCTACGAATTTGTGGTAATATCCCGCCAATCCGAGAAAAGCACGAACTTGGGTTTGAGTGGTTGGGGCTTGCCAATCTTCTACATCTTTCACTTTGGCAGGGTCAACGGCAATTCCTCCGGCTGATACAATGTGACCGAGGAATCCTACTTCCTGTAACCAGAATTCACATTTGCTAAATTTTGCATACAGCTGATGCTCTCTAAGGGTTCCAAGAATGGTCCTTAGGTGTAGCTCATGTTCTTCTTCCGATCTGGAATAAATCAGAATGTCATCGATGAAAACAACGACAAACTTATCCAGGAAGTCCATAAAAATCTTATTCATGAGGTTCATGAAATAAGCGGGGGCATTGGTTAATCCAAAAGACATGAATGTATACTCATACAACCCATATCTGGTGGTAAAGGCAGTCTTTGGAATATCCTCTGCACGAATTTTGAGTTGATGATAACCAGTTCTAAGATCAATCTTAGAAAACACCTGGGCACCGGTCAACTGATCAAACAAATCCTCTATCTTGGGCAAGGGATACTTGTTCTTGATGGTGACATCATTCAACTTTCGATAATCCGTACACAAACGGTTACCTCCATCCTTCTTGTCCACAAATAAGACAGGTGACCTCCATGGGGACGCACTTGGTTGAATCAATCCGATTTCTAACATGGAATCCAGTTGCTTCTTCAGTTCTTCTAGTTCTGACGGGTTCATACTATAGGGTCTCTGGGCTATAGGTCTTGTTCCGGGGATTAGTTCGATGATAAACTCGATATCCCTATCTGGGGGCATACCGGGCAAAACATCTGGAAATACATCGGGGTATTCACAGACTATCCGAACTTGGTCGATGGTAGGTTGGGCTAGACTCTTGTTACACTTGAATTGACGAGGTAATATTTCCGATATATGCTCGACTAATATTCCGGCGGTACTAGTCATGGTAATGGCTTTCTTGGCATAGTCAATCATTCCTTTATGTTTAGACATCCAATCCATTCCTAGTACTACTTCCAAACCTTTAGTTCCGAGTACTATTAGATTAGCATAAAAATCTATGCCATGGATTCGGATAGGGACGGCTTTGCAAATATGCCTAGCCTTGGTGGTTGATCCGGGAATTTGTACAATCATCACATGCTTCATTTTGGTTGGTTGGATTTTACTAGTGCATGCAAATTCTTCGGTGACAAATGAATGCGATGCACCAGAATCAAACAACACTCTTGCGAGTACTGAATTAACAGAAAACATACCCAGCACGACGTCTGGCGCTTCCTGAGCTTCTTCAGCATGCATGAGAAAAAGGCGGCCGTTACGGTTGAGTGAATTTCCTGGGGCAAATCTTCTCCCTGGCTGGACACGACGCTGCTGCTGGGCTGGGACATTGGTATTAGGGGCTGTAGCGTTCTTCTTGTTGGGGCACTCGTTGGAATAGTGGCCTTTATTTCCACAGTCATAACAGGTCACTTGGGACTTGTCCTTGGCTGCGATAGGCACAGCATTGCTTCCAGTCCTCGGGGCAGTATTGGGGTTGACGGTAGCATGGTTGGTGTTGAACTTGGGTGGGGCACGGGTGAAAAGGCTAGAATTGCCGGGGTTGTTGTGATTTCCTCCGGGTCTAGGGTCTCCACGGTTAGGATAGTTCGGGCGGGTCATAGGGGGTCTGTTGGTTCTTGGGGCAAATCCTGGAGATGGGTTGGGGCGATACTTTGGGGTCTGATGGGTTCCTGGTTGATGCATCATGCGACGCTTGCGGTTCTCATTGGCCTGATTGATCTTTCCTTCCATCTGGATAGCGGAGTCGACAAGGGCTTCGATATCAGCAAAGGGAATATTGACTAATACTGTCTGCATCTCCTCATGCAGACCATTCAGGAATCTTTCTTTCTTCTTGGCTTCGGTGTCTATTTCATCTGGGGCGTACCTAGCTAAGGACAAAAATTTGTCATGGTATTCCACTACTGTCATCCTTCCTTGCTTCAGTTCTCTGAACTCGTCTCTCATTCTCTTGATCAAACCTGGCGGCACATGGGTTCTGCTAAACTTGACCTTGAATTCCTCCCAGGTCATCATTTGGCCTCCGGTCATTGCACGAACACTGTTCCACCACGCCCTGGCATCTCCGGCTAGGTAATGAGTGGCGAACAAGACTTTCTCGTTGGCTTCTACTCCGGCTACTTCTAAGTTATTCTCCATGGTTTGCAGCCAATCATCGGCGTCTAGGGGTTCTTCTGACTTGGTGAAAACGGGTGGGTTGGTATTCTGGAAGTTCTTGAGCTTAGATACGTGGTTGTCCTGATTTCCATGACCTTGGTTGTTGTGGTCTAGCTGGGCTATCTGTTGCAGAGTAGCTAGGTTGGCTTGCCGTTCCGCTCGTTCAGCTTCGCGGTCAGAAGTCAACATTTGCAGGATCTGCAACATTGGGTCCGGGGTTGAACCACTTCCTCCACGTGGCATCTGAGGATTGATATAGATCATGAGAAAAGAGGGAAATTTCTAAGGTTTTGGGTCTTTGAAAAGTTTTTAGAGTTGACTCAAGTTTTCTAGTAACTTGCTTTTTCATTCATTCACTCATAGCACACAGTACAACACACACCACAACAAAGCAAAACAGATGGTTTTAAGAACCATGCTGGGAACTACGATACAGTGGGACCGACTACTACTCGCAACGCTAGTGCTCAGTGCTACTACTGCTCGGAGTCTGTGGCTTCATCATCTTCTGCATCATCGATGAAGGCGAAATCATCCTCATCGGTGAAGAAGTCCATGGCCTGGTCCTCCAGAAAATCATCGTCATCGCTGAGATAGGAGTAAGGGTCTCCACGAAGATCTTCTCCGGCATTCTCCCTTTCCTCTAACTGCATGTCTCTCTCATGGATGGTCTCTTCCAGAGCTGAGATGCGATGGCGAAGACGGGCAATAATGCGCTCCTTCTTGTCGAGCTGACGGCGGCGAGACTTGCGATCCTTTGCTAGCATGGCGATGGTCTGATCCTTCGTCTTGATGATGGCAGACTTGTGGTTACAATAGTCACGGCAGTTGTCCAGTTCCTGCTGACGATCATACATCATGAAGCTAAGGTGGTCCAATTGAGTCTTCAGCTCGGGGTGGTATGGGGCTTCCAGTGGTTGACCATTTGCATCACGTCTTGGGCAAAACTCAAAGCGAGTACCCTTGATCTGATTGATGCTCTGCCCACACAGACGGGAAAGAGCTTCCTGCATTGCTCGGGCAAGTCCATCGAGCCAGTTGTTTTCCCTCAAGGTAAACTGAATTCCCTCCGCAGTGGGAGGTTCAATCTTTCCTCGGAGACTTGCAACTATTAGCCACTGTAGATCTTCCCCCTCTTGATCATTGAGCTGAGCTCCGAAGAACTCGGGATGCGGGCGCTCCAAAAGTTCCGAAAGCTGATCCAGATCCCTCTCAAAGATAAGGTCTCCTCCATTTCCGAGTTGGTAAAACTTGCTGTACTTCACGTCCATCTATAAAAATAGAGGATGAGTAGTTTAGCAAAGTGATCAAGTGTGTCAAAATTTTATATATTTTGCAAGAGTTTTTGAGGTACATGAAGTTCATGAAAGAATTTAAGAGGTAAGAATGAGAATAAGTTTTCGTAAATAGTTTTGTTTTTGAGTGTTGAAACTAAGTTTTTGGTTCAGCGTCCAATCTAACTAGGGTCTCCTATGGTCAGGATGGCTCTGATACCAACTTGTCAACACCCGGATTTTTCAATCCTAGATGCCTGTTATGCCATACATCGCAATCCCAGGATTACCATTTTTGCGAGACATAACAGAATTGGATACCATAGTACTTCATCCATTACAACGATACATAAGTTCTTACACAAATAGGGATCTCATGATCCAGTCCTTAATACAACATCAAGCAGCGGAATACGGCATAATAACGGTAGCGTAGGCGGGGCTCCATCTTCGGGGTCACAGGCAATGCTGACGATGGGAGATGATCCTAGTTGTCGTAACCGTCCTGGGGTCCATCCTCCAGGTACTCCTCTTCATAGTCTGGCCATGGGAATAGCCAGGGACAAAGCCATGAGTACTCTTTAAGTACTCGCAAACTAATACTAACAAGAAAGAGGGGTTTTTGGATAATAGGACACTAGGCTCTAGGGTTGTTTTGCAAAAGCCAGATTTATACTACTAAGTTCCAAAGCTGGTCACAAATTTTATAACTCCTAAGTGGGATCTTGTATTTCCAGTCACAACTCTATTGTGGTCAAGTCAAAGTCTCAGGTCGTTCACAAGTCATTTTGAAAAGTCTGAAGGGGGAACAGTATGGCCACTCCAACTGTCCATAACCGCGGACACGGCTATTCGAATAGTTTGACACTCTGCAGAGATTGTACACTTTCACCACAACATTCGATACATCCGTCAGGAACAAATCCTGAATTCACCATACTCAGTATGCGGATAATCAATCCTAACCTTCCATTTACACTCCCTAGTATAAGCACCTCTCCTGTGAGTTTGGCCTCCCAACCATGACCACTGTCATCTTGGGTACTGCACAGGTGGACAATCTTCACAAGGTAGCCTCAGCTCAGACCTTGGCCGTGAGGGAACTAATACTAAGGTATATAAGTTTCCAGTCAAGCCCTACCCAATATTCGGGTATTGTGGTTGTACGGTAAAATTGGAATGGTATCGCATCCAGACAACCATCAGTTTTAAAAAGGGCTAAGGCTCATGCCTCAACATTTTCATCACCAAAATCATCAAGTGTTTGGAAACACATGTCCAAAATATTTCAATAGAATGATCCATCATTCCAAGGTTTTCATAACCATTTTTCCACCAAGTATTCCCATCTAAAGTTGATCAAGTTTTATGCTTAGTACTAGCATCTACAGGTGGGGTAGTACTAATAGAGGGGTGGTAACTAGTGGAGTTGCAACTAAGTCCAACCTTATATCATAAGCTGATATCAAGGTTTCTAGCTTAGGCCAAATTTTAATGTTCTTTATGCAACCTTCAGCACAACTGTCTAGTTTCTACCAAACTTCTTGGGTAGCCTCTAAGTAAACTTTGGTAAGGAAATAGAGTAAAGAAAGCTTGCCATAAAACTAGGATTGGTTTAGCAAGTGGGTATGGTTACATACGCTTAGGGCATATAGTAATCATGTCACAAGCATGGGTTGTGGCAACAATAGGGTATCTTGCAAGTGTTAGCTTGCATCAATATCAGTCTAAGCTTGCATAGTTACTAGCTTGCTCAATCAACTAGTAGTATTAGGCTTGCCTTGTGCAGAGCAGTGGTTGAAGTTCTCCTCGGCTTCCTCTTCGTAGTATCCTCCTTCTTCTTCGTAGCCTTGGTCGGTTCTAGCGTCTATGAATAAATACGAGGTACACAATCACCAAACAATACTTAACTACTTGCAATCATCACACACAAGGGTCCTATAGATGATCTAGCATCATCTCTATCATTACAAGGTTAAGGATTGGTTTAAGTCTTCTAATTTTAGAAAAAGTAATTTCTACTCATGGAAAAACTACTTAAGATTTAATATTCTCCAAACTAAATATGGGATCATGTTGACACATGTCATCACCACATGTTGTAGTCCATGGGAATGTGATTTAAAGTGGTGTCACAATTTAACAAGGTTTTACCCTTTTATTTTAATTAATTAAAGTGGCTAGAAATGCTTATGAAGCATTCCTTTATTCCTTGAACATTATTTCTGCAAGTAACCTATATATATTTTTATATATTCTGAAAGGTATGGTTAAAAGTGATTTTTGAGAGTTGGAATCAACTCAAAATCTATTGTGGTTTAAATTTGAAAAATGTTTGAATGCAGAAAAGATTCTGCCTTGTTTTTTTTGCTAAGGGTGATCTACAGATCCAAATGACTTGAATCCAACGGGCTTGGATTAAGCATTCACAGACCTTTCCAACAAAATTGGTTTCATCTAATTTGGTGCACTAAACTGTTCTGGGTTGATTTTTGAAGTTGGGTGCTGAAGTGTGTTTGAATTTAAAAAGAAAAAGTTTAATTTGAAACTGCTGGGCTGCGCGGGAAATTCTAACGGGCCGGCCTGCTAAGCGCAGTGCTCCCGCGGGCTGCTTAAGTGGGTGTCCCCACTCGTCAGTGACACGGGGCTGGGCGAAGCGGTATGGGGCAACGTGGTTCGTTAGATCTGGTTCTAATCCAATGGCTGAGGGTCATCGTCGACGCGAGACAGCTCCGGCGAGAATGAAACCTAGCGCGGCCAGTGAGGGGTGCTGGGGGCTCACCGGGGTACTGGCGAGGGTCAGCGAGGCGGGCGAACGACGAAGTCGACGACGGCGAACCTCCTGGTACCGGTGGCTTCTCCTGGGGCGGCTCCAATCGATGGCTCCTTTCTTCTCCGGCAGCGGCAGGCTCCGGTGAAATTCCGGCAGGGTGGTGCTCGCCTTGCTCTGAGACTGGTGTGGCACGATCAGTGAGGAGAGGGGAGTGAGATGGTGTGAAGAAATCGTGCGGGGGTGGCCTCTATTTATAGTCGAGCGAGGGGACCGTCGGGGCGCAAGGTGAGCTCGTCGGAGGCGATGTTACAGGCAGCTAATGGCATGGGCAAGGGTAGCGGACGGTGCTGTGTCTCCTGGCGATGCTCAACGGCATGGTCGCGAGGCATGGGGCGGTGTGGTTTGGTCTGGAACGGGCGGTGCTCTGCGCGGCAGAGGCGGCGTTCTCGACGGCGGGCGGTGGCTGTATGGCGCGGGGCGTTAAACGGGGATGTCTGGCGGTCTCCTGGGTCGGTGGTGATCGTGTGTGCGCGCGGTGAGGGCGGCGCGCGGTCTGTGGGTGGTGGTCGAGGGTGGCGCTCTGGCGCATGCTCGGCATGGTCTGGGCGTGTCTTGTGCGCGTGGTCCAGGGCTTGGCAACGCTCGCGGCTGGGACAGGCAGTGGCGGTGGACGGTGGCTGCCTCCCAGACATGCTGGCTAGGCTTGCTGCTGCTCCTAGCTTGCTGTCCACTTTGGGGTGACATGGGGTTGCTCGGCTGTTCACCATTAATGGGAATGGCAAGCTCACAGAGTGCTAGTGTTGGGCTAATCTTTCTAGATGATCTACTGAGGTGTGTGAGAGCTGACTAGGGAACAAGTTAGGCCAGAATCACTGCACACTATAGTGTTTGATGTTTTGTTTGATTTGTGTCTGCAACCTGTTTGATGAAATGGCCGCATGAAATCAAGTTTTGAATTTTGAAATGATTTTTGGTGGGTTTGCTAGATTGGTTCTGGTGAGTCTGCAGATGCTTGGGTTTTGAAAATTGAGCTTGTTTGAGTGGGTTTTGAAAAAGTGGGATCTTCCCATATGAAGAAGATTCAATTTTGAGTTGTCATTTAAACTATGCATTTGAAAGTTTCTGGATGATCACAAGGTGGGCCTTGATACTTTGTTATGAGTACATTCAAGGGGTGCAAAGATCCAGAAAAGTTTCTGTTAGGTTTTGAAAGTTTGAGACAGCCAAAGTAGGCATGGGAGTTAAATTGGTCAAAATGACCATTCACTTAATATATTGGTTTTGACTTATTTTTCTTTAGGCAAAGTGTGGGGAATGTTTTAGATGATGTTCTTTTCACCTAAGAAACATTTTACAAGCAATGGATCACACAAACAAAGTGGTTTTAAAGAATTTCAAAATTCATGCATACACATAGACATGCTTTCATGAATTGATTTAGAAAAGTTTTTGTTAACCCTAAACTTTAGGATTAGTGTTTTGTTGATCTAAGTTTGATATTTTTGGGATGTTACAGCAACCGCCCTGGTGGCCCCCTGCCTATAAAGTCCCCCCGATGCCAAAACCCTAAGGACCTGATCAATATTCCACGAAACCGTCTGTAGCCGCCGCCACCATCATCCCTAGATCGGGGGGTGGGGGATTTGAAGTTCTTCCCGGCACCCTGCCGGAGGGGAGATCATCCCGGAGGACTTCTTCTCCGGTATGAAGCGCGAGTAGTTCCACCTTGGACTACGGGTCCATGTAGTAGCTAGATTGTTGTATCTCCTACTTTGTGCTTTCATGTATAGATCTTGTGAGCTCCATTCATGATCAATATCTAATCTATTTGTAATCATGCATGTTGTTTTTGCGGGGATCAGATGGATATTGAGATTACTATGTTAGATTGATTAATGGTTTTGTCTATTTGATTCTATCATGTCTGTGTTGTTTGTGATCTTGCATGCTCTCCGTTGTTAGTAACTATCTTGGCCAAGTAGTTGCTAGTGACACCAAGAGGGGGTATTTATGCTCGATGGTGGGTTCATGCCTCTAGTTTCCAAGGGAAGTGACAGAAATCTCTTCGGTTGTATATGTGATATTGCTAGTAGGGAGAAAACACCGGTATCTTGTTCATGGAACAAGTGGATTGTTTACCTTACACACTTTGCTTAAAGCAGTTGTCTGTTGCTTGAAACTTAATACTAGAGGGGGTTCGGATGATAACCTGAAGGTGGACTTCTAGTCATAGATGCATGATGGCGCCCAACACTCACTAGTAGAAAACAGGCATTTCGTTCAGGCCATTAGTCCCGGTTGTGGCTGGGGCCGGGACTAATGGCCCGAGCCACCCAGCACAATATGTCCCGGCCCGTTAGATCCCATTAGTCCCGGTCTGAGGGTCAAACCGGGATTAAAGGGCTCTGGCCCTGCCGCTCGCTGGGGGAACCCCCTTTAGTCCCGGTTTGTATCTCCAACCAGGACTAGTGTTCTGGCCCTATATATACGCACACCCTCGCCCCCTCTCAACTGTTTTTTTCCTGGTGGGAGAGAGTGTTGTTGTGCTATTTTTTTTCTTGTTCATACATAAGCACTAGAGGTGTTCGGTGAAATGTCCATTAGAGCGATGCAAGTTTAGGTCACATAAGACAGACATGATATGAGGTGCCCGAGCCACACTTAAGTTTTCTCATCTTTGTTTCCAAGTGTAATAAAAGGTTAGCAACTATTTTCTCGTTAAGACAGTCGTGTGGTACTAATTTTAGCATAGTGGTTGCGTTTGACATATATTTGTATGATACAGATGAGCCATCCATGGATGTACGGTGACCGACGCTCTGCCGCTTTCAGAGAAGGCGTGCATTCTTTTCCAGTTATGGCCGAGGAGAACAAGAGACGGGATGGTTTTATGTGTTGTCCATGTGTTGACTGTAGGAATGAGAAGGCTCACACTTCTGCAAGAGTCATTCAGAGTCACCTGCTTCGGTCTGGTTCTATGTCCGGCTATAATGTTTGGACCAAACACGGAGAAAGAGGGGTTGTTATGGAAGACGGCAATGAAGAAGAGAACGATGATGACAACTACCGATCTATGTTCCCTGAATAACTGATACGGCAATGGAAGACAATGAACAAGAAGGAGGTGAAGAACGGGAACCAGACCGGCCCGCTGATGATCTTGGTCGGGTCATTTCTGATGCAAAGCGAGACTGCGACACAAAAAAGGAGAGGTTGCAGTTTGAGCAGATGTTACAGGACCACAACAAATTGTTGTACCCAACTTGTGAAGATGGCCAGAAGAATCTGGGTAGCACACTGGAATTGCTGAAGTGGAAGGCAGAGACCGGTGTGACTGACTCGGGATTTGAAAAGTTGCTGGTACTCATGAAGAGGTTGCTTCCAAGAAATAACAAATTGCCCGCCAGTACATACGAAGCAAAGAAGATCATCTTCCCTCTAGGATTAGATGTGCAGAAGATACATGTGTGCCCTAATGACTGCATCCTCTACCGCGGTGAGAAGTACGAGAATTTGGATAAATGCCCGATATGCACTGCATTGCGGTATATGATCAGAAAAGATGACGTTGGTGATGTTGATGGCGAGCCACCTAGGAAGAGGGTTCCTGCCAAGGTGATGTGGTATGCTCCTATAATACCACGATAGAAATGCTTGTTCAGAAACAAAGAGCATGCCAAGTTGTTGCGATGGCACATGGAAGAACGTAAGAAAGACGGGATGTTGAGGCACCCCGCTGATGGTCGATAGTGGAGAAAAATCGAGAGAGACTTCCTGGACTTTGCTGGTGAAGCAAGAAACTTATGGTTTGGTCTAAGTATAGATGGCATGAATCCTTTTGGGGAGCAGAGCTGCAGTCAGATCACCTGGCCCGTCACTCTATATATCTACAACCTTCCTCCTTGGTTGTGCATGAAGCGGAAGTTCATTATGATGCCAGTGCTCATCCAAGGCCCGAAGCAACCCGGCAACGACATTGATGTGTACCTAAGGCCATTAGTTGATGAACTTTTACAGTTGTGGGTCGAACTAGGTTTACGTGTGTGGGATGAGCACAAACTGGAGCCATTCAACCTACGAGCGTTGCTGTTCGTAACGATCAATGATTGGCCTACTCTTAGTAACATCTTAGGACAGACGAACAAGGGATATAATGCATGCACACACTGTTTAGATGAGACTAAAAGTATATATCTGGATAAATCTAGGAAGAATGTGTACCCATACAATCGTAGTTTTCTTCCGCCCAGACACCCCTTAAGGAAAAAAGGCAAGCATTTCGATGGCGAGGCAGATCACCGGAAGAAGCCTGCCCCCCGTACTGGTGCTGATGTATTTGGTATGGTCAAGGATTTAAATGTAATATTTGGAAAGGGTCCCGGAGGACAACCTATTCCGAAAGACACCGATGAACGCGCACCCATGTGGAAGAAGAAATCTATATTTTGGGAGCTACCCTATTGGGAAGTCCATGAGGTCCGCTCTGCAATCGACTTGATGCACCTGATGAAGAATCTGTGCGTCAATGTTCTAGGCTTCTTGGTCTTGTATGGGAAGTTAAAAGATACACCGGAAGCACGGGAGGACCAGCAACGTCATAAAGGACGAGACGACAAGCATCCAGGGCAGTTTCAAGGAAGAGAAGGAAATATTTTTGAAGTCCTTTTCAGTATCAAGGTCCCGTTTGGCTTCTCTCTAACATAAAGGTAATAGTAAATATGAAACAGAAAAAATTACAAAACCTAAAGTCCCATGACTTCCACGTGCTTATGACGCAATTGCTTCCGGTTGCATTGAGAGGGATTCTACCGGAAAATGGTCGGCTGGCCATTGTGAAGGTATGTGCATTCCTCAATGCAATTTCTCAGAAGGTTATCGATCCAGAAAGTCTATCAGGGTTACAGATTGA
Source organism: Avena atlantica (assembly GCA_910589765.1). Lineage (NCBI taxonomy): Eukaryota > Viridiplantae > Streptophyta > Magnoliopsida > Poales > Poaceae > Avena > Avena atlantica. The sequence continues at coordinate 308,174,598 of OU342736.1, forward strand.
TGTGGTCCAATGTCTGGTCAGCTTCGAGTTGTTGTACCTTCCATCTTTCTTCAATATTATGACACACCTCCTAGTTCACCTAGTCGAAGAGATTAGAATTCTCGGTCCTGTGTTTCTACACAATATGTTCCCCTTTGAAAGGTTCATGGGAGTCTTAAAGAAATATGTTCATAACCGTGCTAGGCCAGAAGGAAGCATCTCCAAGGGATATGGAACAGAGGAGGTCATTGAGTTTTGTGTTGACTTTCTTCCTGACCTTAAGTCGATTGGTGTTCCTGAATCTCGGTATGAGGGGAGGCTGACTGGAAAAGGCACACTAGGAAGGAAAAAAATGGTATGTATGGACAGAGATTCTTTCAATAAAGCACACTACACAGTTCTACACAATTCCACCTTGGTGGCTCCGTATATCGAGAAACACAACATTATTGTATGCTCGGAAAACTCGGGGATGCCTGACTCCTCGATTAAAGTGGAACAAGAGGACACTTTCGACATTTGGTTGTAGAAGCATCTCATGAATAACAACACTATTGAAGATCAGCTGTACTTGTTAGCACGGTTACCATCTTCGACTATATGTACATTCCAAGGGTACGAGATAAATGGTAATACATTTTACACGATCGCCAAAGATAAAAAGAGCACCAACCAAAACAGTGGTGTCTGCTTTGATGCAACAGATGACAATAGGCAGAAGGACACATATTATGGGTACATAGAGGAGATATGGGAACTTCAGTATGGACCTACTTTTAAGGTCCCTTTGTTTCGGTGCAAATGGGTCAAGATGACAGGAGGAGGTGTACATGTAGACGAAAAGTATGGCATGACAATAGTGGATCTCAACAATCTTGTGTACATGGACAAACCATTCGTTCGAGCCAACGATGTGGCTCAGGTTTTCTATGTGAAGGACATGTCTACGAAATCGAGAAAAAGAAATCAGCAAAAGAATACAATGTCCGATGAGCCAAAGCGCCACATAGTTCTTTTAGGGAAAAGAAACATCGTGGGAGTGGATGACAAGACAGATATGTCAGAATATTATAATAATTTTCATGAAATTCCGCCCTTCAAAGTGAAAACTGACCCAAGCCTCCTATTAAATGATGAAGATTCTCCATGGCTACGGCATAGAAGAAAACAACAACACTAGATAGGGATGTTGGTGTAATATATTAAACCTTTTATGTAATCATATTGTTAAATGATGAAGATTCTCCATGGCCATGATGGCCACACTATAAATAGAGGTAAATGGCAGGGCAGGCTGGGCTAGGCAACACCAATAATAGGGGTTGAACCTTTAGTCCCGGTTGGAGAAACCAACCGTGACTAAAGGGATTGCGGCAGGCTGGGCCAGGTAGCACTAATAATAGGGGTTGAACCTTTAGTCCCGGTTGGATGAACCTTTAGTCCCGGTTGGATGAACCTTTAGCCCCGGTTGGAGACAGCAACCGGGACAAAACACGAGTGAGCGCTAATAATAGGGGTGAGTGTGGAAATTATGTCGTGAGTGTCGACACTATGCTGAGTTGCTTGTACTATAAATAGGCCAGTCCTCCAGCCAGTTTGAGGCATCTCCAAGATCGATGGTTTTCGAGAGCAGGGACACCACTACGGCCAGTTTCAGGGAGATGCGACCGGAGCCCAATCTTCTGGCATTTCCATGAAACTGGTCATAGAGGCACTCCCTAATATGTGAAATTAGGTTAGCTCCCAGGAATATTGATCTAGTTAGAGAAGTTACAAGCTACAAGATGGTCTTCAAGAGTAGGGACACCACTACGTCCAGTTTCAGGGAGATGCCGCCAGAGCCCAATCCTCTGGCATCTCCAAGAAACTGGTCATAGAGGCACTCCCTAATATGTGACCGCACGTGTTTGGAGATCAGATCTTCATGGTAAGTACGAATCGGAACTAAAGGTCCCCCTTTAGTACCAGTCCAACCATAAAACGAGACTAACACTCAAGGCATTTATTAATATTTAAAAACCAAGACTAAGGAATCGGGACTAAAGGCCCCCTTTAGTCCCGGTTTAGCCACAAACCGGGACTAACACTCAATACATTTATTAATATTAAAAACCGGGACAAACCGGGACTATCTAACACTCAGGACTAAAGCTTCACCCTTTAGTCATAATCATGCCTAGTCCTATAGTACACAGCTTCAGGGTCTTCTTCGTCATCGTCATCATCATTGTCATCGTCACCTGCCACTCCGGGGATCCTGAGCCCAACCATGGCATATACCGGAGGAACCTGCCACTCCGGCCTCGGATTCACGGCGGGCGGGTGGACTTGTGGGCACCACAGGCAAGGATGGTCTCCCCCGGCGATGTAGCGCATCACGCCTATGATAGAACGGTTCGCCCACCACATACGGCGTCCGGCTTCATTGTGGTGCACTGGGGACGGGCCATCACCATCGTACCTGGCGAGCTCCCTTTCCCGCCTATTAGCGAAGAAGGCATTCCAGGTGTCTTAGTTGTCGGGATCCCACTAGGGATCCATCCGCTGCTCCGGCGCGAGCTCATGGTAGAAGTGGTTTGTGATGGCCTCCTGTCGGGCGGAGCCTTGAGGCACGGGAGGGACAAGAACACCTCCAACACTCAGCATCCAGCCGGCGGGCGGCCGGTAGCCTGGTGGGAAAGGGTAGTTTGAGGCACACAGTGCCTCCATCTCCTCGAGGGTCAGAATGGCCCAGTAGGCGTTGTCCATTTCTGTGAGAGAGGAAGGTGTGGATGTGTGCATAACCATGGCGCGGTCGGCCTATATATAGATGGAAAGGGCGGGAAAACATGGCGGGATGCGGTGGGAAATGGCGGGAAATATCTTTAGTCCCTGTTAGTGGCTACAATCGGGACTAAAAGCTCAGTTCAGAGGAAAGGGCGGAAAAACTTGGCGGAAAGCGGTGAGAAATGGCGGGAAAAATCTTTAGTCCCTGTTAGTGGATACAACCGGGACTAAAGCTTCAGGGTCTTCTTCGTCATCGCCATCATCATTGTCATCGTCACCTGCCACTCCGGGGATCCTGAGCCCAACCATGGCATATACCGGGGGCACCTGCCACTCCGGCCTAAAGCTTATTTAGAAAATGGATTTGGATTAATTATTCAAATTCAAGAACATTTCATGTTGAAATTTTAGTGAGATTCAAAAATATGCAAAAAATAATAGTTATTGCATTTTTAATTTGATAATGGAAAAATGGTTAATAATTTGACTATTTAAAATAATTATTTGATAAAACAGAAAATGGATTTGGAATAATTATTCAAATTCAAGAACTTTTCATGTTGAAAGTTTTGTCAAATTCATAAGTATGCAAAAAATAATAGTTAATGCATTTTTAAATTGATAATGGCAAAATGGTTAATAATTTGACAAAAATAATAGTTAATGCAATTTTAAATTGATAATGGCAAAATGGTTAATAATTTGACTATTTAAAATAATTATTTGATAAAACATAAAATGGATTTGGATTAATTATTAAAATTGAAGAACTTTTCATGTTGAAAGTTTTGTCAAATTCACAAGTTTGCAAAAAAAAGTATAATTTAAATGTTTTAAATGATATTTTTGGATTTTTTGAAAAAAAAGCACACGCGTGCTGGGGTTTTTGCCCCGGCGCGTGCAAATTTGGGCCTTTGGTCCCGGCCCAATTTACTAGCCGGGACTAAAGGTCTGGCAGCGCGCGAAAATGAACCCCCCCTCTAGTCCCGGTGCGTGGCACCAGCCGGGACTAGAGACCTCCTTTAGTCCCGGCTGGTGCCACGGACCGGGACTACAGGGGGGTATAAATGTAGCCTTCTCCCCTGGTGTGTTCCACGTACCAGGAGAAGAGGAGGCCAGCAGACGAGCACGACGCCGCCAGGCTGCCCAACTCCGACGACGAGCAGCACGCCGCCACGCCCGCGCCTCCCTCTGTGTCACCCTACCGCCGCGCCCCGCGCCCGAGCCTGCCGCCCGCCCCGCGCCCGAGCACCCGCCGGCCGATCTGTGCGCCCTCCGTCGACGCCGTGCCCTGCCAGCCTCCGGCCACCGCCTGCCGCCAACACCGCCGCCAGGTAGGACGATTTGTTAGTGTTAGCATTTTGTCAATTATTAGTGTGTTTAATTAGGATTTGTTAGTGTTAGGATTTGTGTTAATTAGGATTAGTGTTAGCATTTGTTAGTGTTAGGATTACTGTTAGGATTTTGGTAGTGTTAGGATTAGTGTTAGGCCTAGGGTTTAGGTTTTATAAGTCAAGTGTAAGTTTATCAGTGGAGGGCATGGGCACGTCTAGGTGTCGAGGCCTAGGGTTAGGGTTAGGGTAATTATTGTAAAACCCGCTTTGTAACCAGAGTTAGGGTTAGGGTTAGGGTGTTGGTGCTCGGTGGTGACCGGAGTTAGGGTTAGGTTGGTGGTTCTCGTGGGAAGCCTCTTAGTCGCCCGCCTCTCCCACTGCCACCATCACCGGCCACCTCCCACCGCACCTTCGGATTTAGGGGTTTAGGTTTTATTTTGTTAAGTTTGCATAAATATTGTGTGCATTTTGCAGGAACTATGGATCCACCTAGTCCCCCAGTCCACAGATACCTAGATTCGGAACACTTGCTCGAGGATATGATTCACAATGCCGATGAGGGATCTCCCTCGAGGTATATGAACTCATCCAGTGAGGGAGAGGAGACTAACAGACAGGAGGAAGAAGCCCATGGACGCGTAACGCAGACCGACGAGGTAAATATATATGATGTCCGATGATCGTCACTAGATGTACCTAGTTGTATATATATATATAATGTTTACGAATGTTTCTTCTCTTAGGCCTCTACATCAAGCAAGAAAACCAAGCGCGGCCCTGCCAAAAAGTTTCCCCTAGGTACTGTTTATGAAATTATAGAGGTTTCAGGAGATGGCGAACCATTGGAACCAAAGAAAACAAAACAACTATTTGTACAACAATGCGGAGTTGTTGCTAGAGATCGCACCCCGATCACTGTTCGGGAGTGGAATAAGCCCAAAGAGGCGGAATGGAGTGATGTGTATATCGACGATAGGTTCAAAGATGAACTTTTTAATGACCTAATGGGACATTTCAAGCTGCCAGAGTATGACACTGAGGACGAGACTGCTGAAATGAGAAAGAAAGTCAAGCAGTTCGCACTAAAGAAGATGGCCGAACTATTCAAGAACTGGAACAATTCATTATGGCAACAATATCAGAAGGAAAAAAACCCATTATTCGAAGGCTATCTAGCAAAGCAGCAGCCTTACTGGGATGCATTTGTGCTGTATAGGAGGTCAGGAGTTGCAGAGGAAAAGACAGAAAAAACAAGATAAATGCTATGAAGAAGAAATATCATGCCTAAGTGGGATGCAAAAGAGAAAGAGCTTCATAATAAAGGGATCATTCCAGAACCAATTCTCGAAGAATGGGATTTGAGGGCAAGAAATTGGTTCCTTGGGCATGTGAGTACACATGACGAACTTACAGGGGAACTAGTTTGAAGTGAAGGGATAAAGGTACCCTGGACTGCATGGCTAAAAGTGGTCAAAGATATTAAAGATGGAATAAAACCGTTTCATCACGATAGAGAGAATGACTTGCTGACCTTGGTCCTCGGGAATCGCAAACATACAGGACGAATCCGAGGCCTTGACGGGAGTTTCACGTGGGAGACTGGGTTTCCTAAGACCAAGGTACCTATAGAAGCCGAGCAAGAGCAAAGCAATGATGGGAGGAGGAGGAGGCAGACAAGTTCAAGAAGCTGCTAGGAAGACTTGACAAGCAGCAGCAACAGATAGACGAACTTAGAGGAATAGCGCGCTTGCAGCAAGATCCTCCACTTGATATTACCGCCAACCCATCTCAGCGGAGAAGTAGCGTCGCTGAATCGGAGGTCCCGTCTAATGATGCATCCTATACTACAGATGGTGGTCCCGGCTACCCCGTGGATGGAATTAAGGAGCAGATACCTTGTGAGCTCCATGAAAAATTGAAGAACGTATCTGTGAAGGTGGCGGTCGGATCGGCTTTTCCTTGTCCGCCTGAAGCACGTTGGCATGGCCGTGAGATTCCAACTGGCTATGCTAAAGTCGGGGTGGATCAAATCGTAAAGGAGTGGGAGTCAATGGAGCTTAACATCCCTGGACCTGAAGGTGAGATCACACTGGGAGAAGTACTTGGTGGGATCATTCTCTGGGAAAATAACAACATACGGTTTCCAGGCTCGGCTCCAAGGATAACACTACCGCCTCCGAGTCGTCGCAGGTCTCCTTCACCTCCACCTCCACCTCCATCACCTCCAAGAAGCCCACCCCATGATGACTACAACCACCACATCCCGAGTCCATCTCGATCTCCGTCGCAGGCTCAGCAGTCTTCGCCGCTCGCTAAGGACAATAAGCGGAAGCGTGCTCCGTTAGTGAGTACTAAAGGACGCGGCAGCCCAAAACGGAAAATGCCGCCCCTCCCAACAGTGCCTCGTCATAATCTTCCCATCAGACCTTACGATCGTACTGATGCAGAATCTGCAGCGATATCAAAGGCCGAAGTGGTGGCGCATTTTGAGAAGAAGAAACCCGAGCCCGCTCCGGTATACACTGAGAAGCAACATGCATATGCACTTGATTTTCTGAACACACCATCGCAATATGAGTTGCACCATAATCCAGATGACTATCTACGCACACTTCAGAAAGAAGTGGCGAAGAGCAAATCAAGTAAATCAAGTGCAAGTGGTAAAAAATCAGCAAGCACAGGTGCAAGCGGGAGCAAAAATGCAATCAGTAAAAAATCAGACGTTCCCCTTCTCGGACAACAGGCAAAACAAACGATCGCACCCCTCAAGGTGGTTTCACCAAACGTTCCACTCCTCGCACAACAGCCACTTGATATGTCCATAGCTGTGAAGTTGTCGGCCAGCATGGAAATTACACTTGATGAACTGTTAGGCCCCCAACTCGACCATCTACCCAAGATACCACTAGGCCCTAAATATATCGCAGGTGAGGATTTGGTCAGCAAAGAAAGGCTAAGTGAACTGCCAACACAAATGTGGAATCTCCATCAATGGTACTCGAGGGTCATAAAGCAGGGGAGAATATTTATCGTAGCCAATGTCCCATGTGAGTACTACTTTAGACGCGAAGAGGTCCATATTGAGTTTCCAGAACTGTTCTAGTTATACCATCTCGATGCCCAGGACAAATCTATCCTCATCTGCTATTATCTGTAAGTTGTTGAATTCATTGTCTACATGTTCGGTTTTTCAATTGTTGAGTTCAGAACATGTTATTATCCTTATTATGCAGAATGAAGATGCTGGAATGTAAAAGAAAAAGAATCTACAATATCGGGTTCATTAACCCAGATAAAGTGCATATAGCCACGGTAAGGGATAACCCCGAGGAGACAGAGGAAAACATTCTAAGGTTTCTACTAGAGCAAAATTCCTCTGACCACATACTGTTTCCTTACAATTTCAGGTGAGGGTCTTACTCTGTTGTACACATTCACTTTTTATTAGTCGATGCTAATAAGTTTAACTGATGTATATACAAATGTTTGCAGCTTCCACTGGGTTCTGCTAGACATTCAACTTGATAAGGGAAGAGTTGATGTCATGGACCCATCAAAGAGAAACCTGGAAGATTTCCACAGCATGCAGGACATGCTCCAAAAGTAAGTTCCGCGCTATATCAGTATCTTTCGTTGATTTACCGAGATATCAGGTAATGAATCACTCATGCATTCATTCATTCATTTTCTTCGTCGGGCAGGGTTTGGATCCGGTTCAAGCGCGAGGTTACGGGTGTATTTACTGAGAAGCTGACGTTTAAGGCGGTCTCGGTAAGTAGCACATGATATGTCCGCGCATCTCTTTACTTCTAGTTTCAATACAATAATGATGCTCTAGATTATTATTTTGATTGAATTCTATTCTCGTAAAGTGCGCGAGGCAGCCACGGGGGTCAAATCTATGTGGATTCTACGTTTGCGAGTTCATTCGCACGTTTACCACCGAACACAACGATTATAGAGTCGACGTAAGCAATGCACTGACACCATCATTTTATTGCCATCACCTCTTTTTATCATGATTGATACATATTGATATCCTTTTTCTTATATATAGTTCGAGAGAATGCGGGATCAACTACTACCAGAGCAACACGTAATAGCAATTGCGAAGGAGCTGGCAGGATTTATTTTCAAAGAGATTGTACACGATGACGGAGAATTTAGTGTGAATAGGCGCTACTGATCTCCATGTAATCGAACTATTTTGTGCTCTAGTCCCGGTATTCTGTGATCTCCATGTAACTATGTAAATTGTATATATTTGTATGCTCGATTTCGTAATGCAAGTTATCTTATATATATTCAAGAACGTGTATGATATGTGGTGGCGTAGAAATATTAAAAACCATTTTGAAATGAAAAATAAATAAATTATCACATCCCAAGATTTTCCAAATCTTGTAATGTGAAAAATAAATAAACAAAATAAATTATTGTTGTAAATCAGGGTGAAAAGAAACTTTTGTTTCTAAAAAATAAACTTAAAACCCATCTTGAACAAACTTTAATTAAAGTTTGAATTCAACAAAATCCAAATCAAGAGAAATGCATTCCTCATAAAATTCATCTGGAAATTTAAACACTTGAAAAATAAATCCAAACCCTAAAACCTAAATGGAATAAAATCATTTCCAAGTTATCTCCAAGCCTATGGATTTGATCCATATAAAAATTTGTCAACAAACATCTACAAATGATCAAAATGACAAATAAAAATATTATAAAGCCATATAAATTAGTTTCACTTAATTTGGAACCATAAATAAAATCTTATGAATATAATAAGATAAGGAAATTAAATTTCCAATAAAGAACATATCCACAAATCCATACCAAATGGTGAAAAAATAATCCTAAAGACATTTAAAAGATAAACAAATATAAAATAATATTTTACAAATTGAAATGACCAAGTTTGGATCCATAAATAAAAATATAAGGATTTTATAATATGAAGAAAGAATTATTAAATTAAAGAATATTTAAAGACCAAATCAAATCTTGTCCAAATCCATAAACAAATGGAATGATTATAATCCAAATCCAAATAAAATAAAAGGATGAAGAATTTAAAAAATAAAAATAAAATAAAATGGCATTAACCATACTATTCCTACTTTAATAAAGACAAATCTCTAATAAGAATAAATACTTAGTATATGAGAAAATGATATTTGGAATTTACCCAATTGGACTAAAAGTTGTTTAATCAACTTAAAAAAATAAAACCTCCAAATAAAATTTGGGAATTAAAACTATAAATAATCCCATTGGAATTAAAACAAATACCCAATTCAAATGATTTAAAAATCATATTAAATATATTCCAAATAATTCAAGAGGAATTATTTTGACACCCTAATAATAAAATAAAACCTACTGAAAAGATTTGAATGGTTTGAAGAATTTAAATGGTATTTGAAATTATTAATAAACCTTATTTGATTTAAAATTTGAGCCTATTTCGAATAATTAAAAGACCCAAAAAGGAATAATATTTTATTTTAAAAAAATGAGTTCAGAATGTTTTATTAATCCATATTTAAAGCTACACAAATTTGGTGAATTTTTGAATTCAAATGAGTGTTTGAATTAAATAAACAAAATCAAAACAGAATAAAAGAAAAGGAAAAAGAAAAAGAAACAGAATAAAAAAAATGAAAGAAGCAGCCCAACCCAACCTAGCCCACTAAGCCTAGCAAGAGCCCACCCGGCATATCCCTCAGCGAAACGTTTTTCTACGCGCGAGAGCACCCGCAGAGTCGCAGACAGGTGGACCCCGTGCCTCTTCTCCCTCTCTAGCTGACAGACGGACCCCACTGCCACGTAGTCATCTTCAACCCCGCGCCGGCCGTTTCCTCCTCCCTCAACGTCGCTCTGTCGCGAGTGAATTCGATTAAATTCGCGTTGATGACATGATTAATTCTCCCAGAGACCACGCACCCATAAACACCTCCCTCTTCCCTCCATTTCCCCTCAGAAACCACTGCAAAGAGCGCCCCCGGGCTGTCGCTATTTTCGTTTGCACCGCCGCTGCTCCGGCGACCTTCTCCGAGCTTCTCTGCACCCTTGCGAACCCTGTGGGCATCTCCTCTCCCTCCCTCCCTTCCTGCTTCGCCAGAACCACCACGAGAAGAGCCGCGCCGCCAGTCGCCGCCGCGCAGCGCCGCCAGTTACTGGTCAAGCTACTATGAGCCGTTAGATCGTCATCCAGTGGCTACGATATAACAACTTAACGAAGGGGTATCAGCCGATCTGCACCGTGTGATCTAAATGAGATCCTACGGTCTGTAATAGTCGATCCAAACGAACCATTTTCAACTAATAGGAAACAGCCACGTGGACGAAGTTTGATTTAAAACAGAATTTAGAATCTGATTTAAATGCAAACTTGTAAATTGCATAACTTTAAATCTACACGTCCAAATTTTGCATACTTTATATCAATGGATTCAGAAAAGCAAGCCCTAGCCAACCATGCCCTTTGTTTAGTAAAAAGCTTCTGTTAAATTGTTTGTTTTGGCAAAAACTTATGTATGCTTGTTTAGGTTATAAAAATTATTCTAAAATGATTTTGGGGATAAAATCTTTGGAAAATGGTTTATTTTGAACCTACTGATCATAGGAAACAAATTGTGGTTTCAAAAATGTATTTGGTGAAACAAAAGAATGAATCTTTGATTTAACCCATTTCTAGTCAAATAAAAATATAGTTTATTTATTAAAAATAGTTTTGGAAGAAAACCTTCGAGAAATGTTTTGGAAATAAACTCTCTAACCCCAAACACCAAGTTTTATGACTTGAAAATGTATTTGGTAAACCCTATAAAAATTATTACTTTGCTAAAGGCAATTTCAATCACATGAAATAATGATTTGGTTTAAAAATGGTTTAGAGTTAGAATCTTTTGCAAATGGTTTTGCCACTTTACAAAATGACCAAATGGTGTTTCCAAATGTTCATAACTTACTAGAAACCACTTTTACAAATAAAACAACCCTTTTGCATGCTTGCAAGTATGGTTTTGTTTTATTATTTTATGTGTTGAATTGCTTGAATGGTAGTTTGCAATATTGTTTGCTTGATTGAATTGTAGTGACTTGAAGTGTGTGAACATTGCAAAGATCAAGAAGTGAATTTATACTCTCTACCAAAAAGGCAAGTGATGCTTCATACTTTTGTCCCATTATTTTCACTATGCATTAGAGATATTTCTAAGTAGGACTTGCATGGAATTTTGCTAAGTATAAACCATGCTATGGGAAATCCTAAAATTTCCTAAGTTAAGATTCCTACTACTATCATGCTTAGCTTAGCTAGTAGAAAACAAGGGTGGAATATATATTCACACTATGGAAAATTTTTAAGTCTGAGGACTTGTGTTTTGTTTAATAAAACAACTAAGTCAAAGAATCACCTGGGTGGAAAGGGACTTGAATGGTTTATGTTTAGTGGTTCACAAGGCCCATTTTTATGGTTTACCTAGTGTATCTCACTTGTGGATGGCCACCCAGGAACAAAGAGATTTGAGATGTCAAATGTTGAGAAGCTTCAAGTGCAGCCACTTGGCATTATGGGCTCTGCCTAGATCATATAGGTTGCAACAACTTAGCCAAATGGACAGTTGGTGGTAGGGGTTTGATAGGTTGGAGCGCATCCATTTTGGTCTAAGGGAAGGCTTCTGAAAGATCTTTTCTTGGTGAAACCAAGTCTTGTGGGGAAAGTGCACCACCTCTGCAGAGTGTAAAATCTAAGTACTTAGCCATGTCCCTGGTAAAGGACAATTTGAGCATCAATACATGGAAGCTATCAAGAATCTCATCATCCAAATTTCTAAGTTAAAAACTTGTGGTTGAACAAGGGTTGAAGGATCACCAATTTCTATTGGGATATGCCTTGGGAAAGATTATTTTGTCAAGCAAAAAAAAACTTAGTGTTTTCAAATGATAAGGAAAAATCTATTTTGAGCAAAGCAAGCCTAAGCTCCACTTAGCCAAATGCATATAGATGATAGACTCCACCATACTACCATAGTATCACTTGCCAATACAATTCAAATGTATTGACCCTTGTGGCTGTAACTTGTCATGTTGCAGGTTTGTTTGATATTAGTGAAGTTTAAGGATTAGGATTACAAGTCTACAACCAACATGTCTGCCTGTGGCACTTTGAAGATGAAGGACCCCATACTAGTGTTATATTCTGCTGCAATGTAATGTAATAGCCAAATGAGCTATGTAAGATGTTATGAATTATTTTATTCCTGGTTATAAAGTTGTATTATGACCTTTGTTTCTTGATATTACATCTTAACTGTGGATGCTAGCTATTGATCCAGGGACTAGCATTGTAAACACAGGGATCTCTACCTTATTAAAGGTTGGGAACCTTACAGATGGTATCAGAGCATTGTGTTGCCTGTAGGATTTGTAACCCTAGGATTGGACAAAACCCCTTAGAAAATAGGAGTGGTATTTGTTCCAAAACTTATTTACAAACAATCTTGTAAACTCTTTCCTCAAATCAATTTGGTTTTGATTCTACATCTCTTCTATTTCAACTTGATGGATAAAGCCTACCCCATCGCCAAAGACTTCACCATGTGCAAAGGACTTCATCAACTCTAATGACTTCAACATCATCAACTCTAATGACTTCAACATCTTCAGCATTTTCACCAAGGACTCCAACTTGGATATCACTAAGGACTACAAGTGAGACAAGAAATCTTGCTCAAGACTTGAAGACTAAGGAAATACAACTTAGAAGGAACCATGATCACCTTTGAAGTTTTTGTGACCAAGAATTTTCTCAATAAGAAAAACATCTCATTCAAGAAGAATCAACCAAGAGGGATGGAAAGATCACAAGTGAACCATATAGATGGACCACCATATTTAGTTTAAGTCAAACACACCAACTTATGTGGTGTAACGAAAGTACTTTTGGTTGCCTAAAAATATGCTTGAAACTTGTTGTTTGAGTGGAATGTTTGTTTGTGATTGCTTGCACATTGCTTGTGTGAATTGTGATATGTGTGATTAGGATTGATTCCCTTAGAAATATGTTTCCTATTCTAATCCTAATCCAACCCAAACAGATGACTTCTCCAAGAAACTCCAACATCAAGAATGGTGACAACAACAACAACCAAGAGGAAAACATGAGAGAACTTATAGCAACCCAAAACCAGATGAGCCAAGTGACAACTCAGCTTTTAGCCAACAACAATGGACTAGACCCATCCATACAAAGGATTTTGAAACTCCAATCCCAACTGTTGCAAGGATTGGTTACTCAAATGATCAACATGGGAGAAAACTTTTCCCAAAGAGCTAATGGCAACAAGGATGACAAAGATGTTATTTTAGAAGGAACCAAAGCTTTCAATATTTGTGGAGACAAGGATCATACATTCAAGGAGCATGAAGATCAATGCCCTAATTGTGAAGAAGAAAGTCATATCTCTAGTAACTGCCCCAAGAAGAGAGAAAGATTTCCCACCTTTGAGGTGAGATATGAAGAGCATGAACTAGAAGGACTCCTAGCTTTGGAGAGACCCAAAAAGAAGAAGAAGGACAAAAGCCAGTTGCAATGTTACAATTGCAAAGATATGGGACACTATGCCAATGAATGCCCAGAAAAGAAGAAGAGCCAATAAGACAAACAAAAGATAGTGAAACCCAACATAAGGAAGGATATTAACCAAGTGATGTGCAACCACTGCAAAGAGCTAGGACATTATGCATCATATTGTCCAGATAGGCCACCTCAAGACCTCAACCTTATCACATGTTTCAAATGCAAAGAGCTAGGGCACTATGCAAACCTCTGTCCAAGAAAGTTACATCAAGATCCCAAGCAAGCCAAAATGTAATTTAGTTGGAAAATATTTTAAGGGTGGTAGTACCCTAGTTGTTTATAACCAACTTGTAACCCTAGCCTCCCCAAATCTCGGGACGAGATTTATTTTAAGGGTGGTAGCCTGTCACATCCCAAGATTTTCCAAATCTTGTAATGTGAAAAATAAATAAACAAAATAAATTATTGTTGAAAATCAGGGTGAAAAGAAACTTTTGTTTCTAAAATAGAAACTTAAAACCCATCTTGAACAAACTTTAATTAAAGTTTGAATTCAAAAAAATCCAAATCAAGAGAAATGCATTCCTCATAAAATGCATCTAGAAATTTAAACACTTGAAAAATAAATCCAAACCCTAAAACCTAAATGGAATAAAATCATTTCCAAGTTATCTCCAAGCCTATGGATTTGATCCATATAAAAATTTGTCAACAAACATCTACAAATGATCAAAATGACAACTAAAAATATTATAAAGCCATATAAATTGGTTTCACTTAATTTGGAACCATAAATAAAATCTTATGAATATAATAAGATAAGGAAATTAAATTTCCAATAAAGAACCTATCCACAAATCCATACCAAATGGTGAACAAATAATCCTAAAGACATTTAAAAGATAAAAAAATATAAAATAAGATTTTACAAATTGAAATCACCAAGTTTGGATCCATAAATAAAAAGATAAGGATTTTATAATATGAAGAAAGAATTATTAAATTAAAGAATATTTAAAGACCAAATCAAATCTTGGCCAAATCCATAAACAAATGGAATGATTATAATCCAAATCCAAATAAAATAAAAGGATGAAGAATTTCCAAAATAAAAATAAAATAAAATGGCATTAACCATACTATTCCAATTTTAATAAAGACAAATCTCTAATAAGAATAAATACTTAGTATATGAGAAAATGATATTTGGAATTTACCCAATTGTACTAAAAGTTGTTTAATCAACTTAAATAAAATAAAACCTCCAAATAAAATTTGGGAATTAAAACTATAAATAATCCCATTGGAATTAAAACAAATAACCAATTCAAATGATTTAAAAATCATATTAAATATATTCCAAATAATTCAAGAGGAATTATTTTGACACCCTAATAATAAAATAAAACCTACTGAAAAGATTTGAAAGGTTTGAAGAATTTAAATGGTATTTGAAATTATTAATAAACCTTATTTGATTTAAAATTTGAGCCTATTTCGAATAATTAAAAGACCCAAAAAGGAATAATATTTTATTTTAAAAAAATGAGTTCAGAATGTTTTATTAATCCATATTTAAAGCTACACAAATTTTGGTGAAGTTTTGAATTCAAATGAGTGTTTGAATTAAGTAAACAAAATCAAAACAGAATAAAAGAAAAGGAAAAAGAAAAAGAAACAGAATAAAAAAATGAAAGAAGCATCCCAACCCAACCTGGCCCACTAAGCCCAGCAGGAGCCCACCCGTCATATCCCTCAGCGAAACGTTTTTCTACGCGCGAGAGCACCCGTAGAGTCGCAGACAGGTGGACCCCGTGCCTCTTCTCCCTCTCTAGCTGACAGACGGACCCCACTGCCACGCAGTCATCTTCAATCCCGCGCCGGCCGTTTCCTCCTCCCTCAACGTCGCTCTATCGCGAGTGAATTCGATTAAATTCGCGTTGATGACAGGCTTAATTCTCCCAAAGAACACGCACCCATAAACACCTCCCTCTTCCCTCCATTTCCCCTCTGAAACCACTGCAAAGAGCGCCCCCGGGCTGTCGTTATTTTCGTTTGCACCGCCGCTGCTCCAGCGACCTTCTCCGAGCAATTCAGTCGCTGTCCATCATCCCCTCCCCTCCCTCTGCACACGAGCATGCTCGCCACCCCCTCACGAACCTGCCGATACCGCCCACTCGCCCGCGCGTGACCCAGGATCTCGCCTCGGTCTGCCTCTGAGCATCGCCGTCCTCTGCCGAATCTCCGGTGATTCTTAGCCCTCAACCTCATGCGCGCCTCGAGTTGTGACTTACGCCATTTGGTTCGCCTGTTTCCTGTGCATCTCCAGGTGCCTTCCAATAACCCGCGTGTGTCCTACAAGCTCGTCTCCGACTTCAACAGAGAGCGCCCGTCGTCAGGAGCTACTCCGGCGAGCAATCCCTGACATCACCGTGCGCCCCTTGGATTATTACGACCAAGTCGAGCTTCTCTGCACCCTTGCGAACCCTGTGAGCATCTCCTCTCCCTCCCTCCCTTCCTGCTTCGCTAGAACCACCACGAGCAGAGCCGCGCCGCCAGTCGCTGCCGCGCAGCGCCGCCAATTACTGGTCAAGCTACTATGAGCCGTTAGATCGTCATCAAGTGGCTACGATATAACAACTTAACGAAGGGGTATCAGCCGATCTGCACCGTGTGATCTAAATGAGATCCTAAGGTCTGTAACAGTCGATCCAACCGAACTGTTTTCAACCAATAGGAAACAACCACGTCGACGAAGTTTGATTTAAAACAGAATTTAGAATCTGATTTAAATGCAAACTTGTAAATTGCATAACTTTAAATCTACACGTCCAAATTTTGCATACTTTATATCAATGGATTCAGAAAAGCAAGCCCTAGCCAACCATGCCCTTTGTTTAGTAAAAAGCTTCTGTTAAATTGTTTGTTTTTGCAGAAACTTATGTATGCTTGTTTAGGTTATAAAAATTATTCTAAAATGATTTTGGGGATAAAATCTTTGGAAAATGGTTTGTTTTGAACCTACTGATCATAGGAAACAAATTGTGGTTTCAAAAATGTATTTGGTGAAACAAAAGAATGAATCTTTGATTTAACCCATTTCTAGTCAAATAAAAATATAGTTTATTTATTAAAAATAGTTTTGGAAGAAAACCTTTGAGAAATGTGTTGGAAATAAACTCTCTGACCCCAAACGCCAAGTTTTATGACTTGAAAATGTATTTGGTAAACCCTATAAAAATTATTACTTTGCTAAAGGCAATTTCAATCACATGAAATAATGATTTGGTTTAAAAATGGTTTAGAGTTAGAATCTTTTCAAAATGGTTTTGCCACTTTACAAAATGACCAAATGGTGTTACCAAATGTTGATAACTTACTAGAAACCACTTTTACAAATAAAACAACCCTTTTGCATGCTTGCAAGTATGGTTTTGTTTTATTATTTTATGTGTTGAATTGCTTGAATGGTAGTTTGAAATATTGTTTGCTTGATTGAATTGTAGTGACTTGAAGTGTGTGAACATTGCAAAGATCATGAAATGAACCTATACTCTCTACCAAAATGGCAAGTGATGCTTCATACTTTTGTCCCATTATTTTCACTATGCATTAGTGATATTTCTAAGTAGGACTTGCATGGAATTTTGCTAAGTATAAACCATGCTATGGGAATCCTAGTAGATGAAACCTTAGTAGAAATTTCCTAAGTTAAGATTCCTACTACTATCATGCTTAGCTTAGCTAGTAGAAAACAAGGGTGGAATATATATTCACACTATGGAAAAATTTCTAAGTCTGAGGACTTGTGTTTTGTTTAATAAAACAACTAAGTCAAAGAATCACCTGGGTGGAAAGGGACTTGTATGGTTTATGTTGAGTGGTTCACAAGGCCCATTTTTATGGTTTACCTAATGTATCTCACTTGTGGATGGCCACCCAGTAACAAAGAGATTTGAGATGTCAAATGTTGAGAAGCTTCAAGTGCAGCCACTTGGCATTATGGGCTCTGCCTGGATCATACATGTTGCAATAACTTAGCCAAATGGACAGTTGGTGGTAGGGGTTTGATAGGTTGGAGCGCGTCCATTTTGGTCTAAGGGAAGGCTTCTGAAAGATCTTGTCTTGGTGAAACCAAGTCTTGTGGGGAAAGTGCACCACCTCTGCAGAGTGTAAAATCTAAGTACTTAGCCATGTCCCTGGTAAAGGACAATTTGAGCATCAATACATGGAAGCTATCAAGAATCTCATCATCCAAATTTCTAAGTTAAAAACTTGTGGTTGAACAAGGGTTGAAGGATCACCAATTTCTATTGGGATATGCCTTGGGAAAGATTATTTTGTCAAGCAAAAAAAACTTAGTGTTTTCAAATGATAAGGAAAAATCTATTTTGAGCAAAGCAAGCCTAAGATCCACTTAGCCAAATGCATATAGATGATAGACTCCACCATACTACCATAGTATCACTTGCCAATACAATTCAAATGTATTGACCCTTGTGGCTGTAACTTGTTATGTTGTACGTTTGTTTGATATTAGTGAAGTTTAAGGATTAGGATTACAAGTCTACAACCAACATGTCTTCCTGTGGCACTTTGAAGATGAAGGACCCCATACTAGTGTTATATTCTTCTGCAATGTAATGTAATAGCCAAATGAGCTATGTAAGATGTAATGAATTATTTTATTCCTGGTTATAAAGTTGTATTATGACCTTTGTTTCTTGATATTACATCTTAACTGTGGATGCTAGCTATTGATCCAGGGACTAGCATTGTAAACACAGGGATCTCTACCTTATTAAAGGTTGGGAACCTTACATAAATAAATCAATCCAAAATGAATTCTCTGCCGCGGTAGAGAAAGGGCACAAAATGTTGCCGCGACAGAGAAATCACTAGTCCAAGGTAATGCTCTACCGCGGCAGGGAAAAGACGCAAAATGCTGTCGTGGCAGAGACCCACTAGTCCTGGCCTGTGGCACCAACCAGGACTAGTGGGGGTACACCCTGGGCGCGCAGGGGCAGCCACGTGGGCACCCACTAGTCCCGGCTGGTAACTGGGCCTCTAGTCCTGCTTGATTAGTCCCGGTTGAAAAAACGGGACTAGAGGCCCTTACGGCCCGGGACTAGAGGCCCTCTCTCCACTAGTGACTTGTCGTGGGACGCTTCGTTGGAAACCCCAAGAGCAAGGTATGAAGCAGCACAACAGCAAGTTTCCCTCAATAATTAACCGAGGTTATCGAACCAGTAGGAGGAAGAAAAACGTCACATAGGTGTTGCAAGCAACACGGAGACCTGGACAACACAAACTCAAGACTTTGCCCCAACGAATCAGCGAGGTTGTCAAGCTCACCGATTTGCTGTAACAAAGGATTAAACGTATGGTGTGGAAGGTAGTGGTTTGCAGCAAGTAAACAAGTAACAGTGAAGATGTATCGATGGTAAAGATTGGACCGGGGTCCATAGTTCACTAGAGGTGCTCTCCTTAGATAAACAACATGGCATGAAGGGTAAACAAATTACAGCAGGGCAATTGATAGGAACTGAGCAAGGCATAACAATGCAATTACTAGTCAGAAAGATCCTATGAGATTCGATTGGGCAATACAACAATATACATAGACCTCCATCCAACTGCATCTATGACTAGAAGTCCACCTTTAGGTTATCATCCGAACCCCCTCCAGGATTAAGTTGCAAGCAACAGACAGTTGCTTTAAGCAAAGTGTGTAAGGTAAATAGTCCACATGTTCCATGAACAAAAGACCGTTGTTTTCTCCCTAGTAGCAACAACACATCTACAACCGAAGATATTATTGTCACTTACCTTGGAAACTAGAGGCATGAACCCACTATCGAGCATAAATACTCCCTCTTGGAGTCACTAGCAACTACTTGGCCAAGATAGCTACTAACAACAAAGAGAATGCAAGATCACAAACAACACAGACATGATAGAATCATAAAGACAAAACCATTAATAAAACCAACATAATAATCTCAATATCCATCCGATCCCTGCAAACACAACATGCATGATTACAAATAGATTAGATCTTGATCATGAATGGAGCTCACAAGGTCTATACATGAAAGCACAAAGGAGGAGATACAACCATCTAGCTACTACATGGACCCATTGTCCATGGTGGAACTACTCAGGCATCATACCGGAGAGAAGGCCTCTTGCATGATCTCCCCTCCGGTAGGGTGCCGGGAAGAACTTCAGATCCCCCCGATTGTTGGGGATATGCTATATGGGTATCCTCATAGCATATCCTCTATCCGGATAACCCGGGTGGCCCATGGTTGGTAGCATGGCCCATGGCCTGCTGGGCGTCCCAGTTAGATGGATCCAGAAGGGAGGCCCATGCCGGATAAAGGAAGGCTACGGTGGAGTCACCAGCGTACCCGGAGCCTTGGAGTACAAGACACGCAAGACTAGTAATAGACGGTGTAGGACTCTGTGACCTGTCTAGCTAGGACTTTTCCCTGTAACCCTAGGACCTGGCGACTATACAAGTCGGGCCTATGGGAGCCTTTAGGGCACGATAACTTTGGCTCTCTAGTCATACCTCGCATAGCGAACCAGTCCCTGTAACTCGGCGTATTGCCATTATAGTGATTTATAGCAGGAGTAGGATTCCGCCACCGTCGTGGGATCTGAACCTGGGTAAGCTGTGTTACCTCGTACCTGTCAACCATCCGCCTTACCCCACGTCTCTAAACACGCACTGTGAGGACCCCTCCATGGTGTACTCGTCGGCAATACCACGACACTTGCTGCCCACCGTGGGGCAAGAGGCGCTTCAGGCTCTTCAGCAAGCGAGGACCAAGATCTTCGCGGGAATCGGCAAAACCGTAGCCATCGGTAGCGTTCTATTATCCGGCAACATTCCAATCGTCCCTACTGATGAGTTCTAGATCCCAGCGAAGACAAACCCTACACGGTGTTCGATCATTCCTATCAGAGACATGCACCTCTTCATTGGCAAAACCGACTTGGGCACTAGTTTCTGGGAGTCGGAGGAGCATCAAGACCCGCACGGACCGCCTACGGGCGGGATACGTTCGTGGAAGGATCGATGTCGAATCTCTCTTCGGAGTTTGCTAGCAAAGATCGGAAAAAATCAAGGCCCACCCAAACCGCCCCTATGAAGGATATAACGGTGGAAGATCACTGCAAAATCCGCCCGATTCGTTCGTGCCTCTAGACAGTAGATATCCAAGTTTGTCGGTGTGGTTACCATCTTCGATCTGGCGCGTTGCGTTCAGAGAGAGGGTGAAAACCCCCGCGATTACCTTGCCAGGTGGCTCCGTATACGAGCCGATCTGGCCCACTACCCCAATGATGATGGTATGTATCACTTTGTGGAAGGACTGGACCAGGGAATACTTCTCTGACATTCTCTAAGGCGGAAGCAGGCTTCAGGGCATCTCACCTTCGAAAGCATGGTGCACACCGTCAGCAGCTACGTGGAGGCATAAGACATTCTCCGAGGGTGATATCATTATAGATATCAATGGCTTCCTTGGGTGCAGAGGCGCCGCCTTCAACAAGAAGTTCCATCCTCCACCACTGCCTTACCGCTACCGATGGCATCCTTAGCCGGAGCTTCAGCCATCTGGATTGCGGCGCTCTCTTCTGTTGCCTACTCGCCGGCAACGGCAAACTCCCCGGAGGCGGCTGAGTCCACTTCCGTGATGGAAGGGCCAGATGCATCTTTGGCATGAGAGCTTGTCGGAGTTGGTGTGGGATTGACGCTAGGTGTAGCAGGGGCTATGGCGGGAGAGGCATGGTGGACGTCATGGTGCAACATATCCTTGATATTTCTTGAAGCCCCCAAAGTCTTAGAGGTCTTCTTCAAGCTAGTGGTGGCTTTCTTTCTGAAACGTGCAAAGAGTATAAGTATAGGAGCAAGACAAATAATGGACAATGTCGGTGGGAAAGAAGCTTACACAACAGGGGGTGCTTTGGCAAAGGTTATCCTGGTAACTCTTCTTTTCTCCGCCACCAGGGTGGCAGTGTACTTCTTGGAGGCTCCACCCTCCGTCTTCTTTCTCTTGCCTCCATCAGCAGCGTCAGAGGTGGAGCTCTTCCGTTTTCGCGCCAATCGGACACGACCATGACTTCCTTCATATTTGGATCAAAGATTTGAGGAGCCATGATATCCTCATCTATATCGCGGAGCTGTTAAGTGAAGAACCACCGTGTTAGATGAGATGGTGATGGCTAGACGGAAGAACTGGATTATATGTCATACACGGAAAATAAACAGGTACCTTTGGGCACTTGCTCTCTACGAACATGTCGTAGGTGATGGTGAATCCACGCTTCCTATCCTTCACCTTGACGATGTCCTTGAGGCAAAGCATACAGAGTCGCTTGAGAAGTTGTCCTCGGAGATGCGGAGGTTATCCCTCCTATCGTTGGAATAGTCGTGCATCAGCTTCGAGCGGTGCTGCAGAGGCTGGATCCGCCTGATGAACCAACACATGGCTAGGTCCAATCCGGTCAAACCCGTCTCCACAAACCACTCTATCCGCCTTATAGCGCGGGAAGCGTCGATGTCGAAGGGAAGGGAGGCCTGGTATCTCCATGTTGAGGCTTCGGCGACAGCTCCATCGATGAAGTCCGGGTACGTTACTTCTCGGCCGGCCAGAGGGATGTCTGGGCCGTAGAAGTAAGTACGCTGCCAGTTCTTGCAGGACTCATGGCCAACTATGTCGGGGAATCGCCGGCCAGGCCGGATCTTAAAACTAATGGTGCCACAGTTTCTAAGCTCGTCCTTGCCGGCTTCGGCTTCGCTCCTGACGGTAAAGAAGTATATGAAGAGATCTAGCCTAGGCCTAATCCCTAAATAACCCTCGCAGAGCGCCACGTAATTGCTGAGAGATAAGATGCTATTGGGGGATAGGTTTTGTGGATGTACTCGGTAATGATTCAGGACAGCAAGGAAAAAGTTGGAGATGGGCAGGGAGACGCCGCGTACCGTCTGCGCTTTGAAGTACACCTTCTTTCCGACTTGGGGAGAAAGAGTGACCTCGCCGGCCGGCGCCGCCCGCCATATGAGCCCCTCCGTCACGGGGAGGTAACCCTCATTGATCAGTTCTTTGATGTCGCAGTCCGTGATATCCGAACCACTCCAGTCGCCCTTATGCGAGTCATACTCCTCCTCCAGCAGCTCCAGCGCCGCTGGATTATGGTCGCCGCTGGTGGTTTCTACCACCACGGACTTGGGATAACTAGAACCTATGGGGACACGACGATAGATCTCGCTGGCTTCGCCACGGCTTCGGCCGACGCCGCCATGGAAGGGGAAGAGCTGCTGCTGGCCATTGGGTGTGTTCGGTGGTGACTAGGGAAGAATGGGGAGCTAGTGTTTTTCGCACGTTGCGCGGAGAGCTCAGGGATGAGGCGACGGAGGAAAAATACGATGTAGAGGAGAATGAGGTGAAAAAGTAAATTTTCCACCGCGGTTACTGTTTATGGTCTCCGGCATCAAGATTCGTGCAGCTTGATCTAATGGTTGCAGCGTAGACGACGTGTGTGGAGACTTGCGCGGAAATTTCGCCACGTACCAACCGTCGCTGCCAACGGTTCGTATCGCTCGCGTGGGAAAAGTGGTCATGATTGCGTTCTCTTCATGTGTGAGTTACGAGGCGTTGCTGACCTATGTCTACGTCGCCCTAGCTGTCATAGGCAGACGAACCATCACACCGGAAGATTCCATCATAGACGAATCCAGTCCGGCTACGGAAGAGTACGATAGAAGATTCAGAAATTCTCTGACTTACAAATTGAAGACGGAGAAAAACCTTGCAGGGTTCTTTGGGAGGACTACAAGATGTTGCTTGACGATTTGCCTACATCCATCTAGACGGAGCATTCAACATGAAGAGGCAAGACGGCGCAAGATCTCGGAGTTCTCCGGGGCTACTGTTGGGGATATGCTATATGGGTATCCTCATAGCATGTCCTCTATCCGGATAAACCGGGTGGCCCACAGTTGGTATCATGGCCCATGGTCTGCTGGGCGGCCCAGTTAGATGGATCCAGAAGGGAGGCCCATGATGAATAAAGGAAGGCTGCGGTGGAGTCACCAGTGTACCCGGAGCCTTGAAGTACAAGACATGCAAGACTAGTAATAGACGGTGTAGGACTCTGTAACCTGTCCGGCTAGGACTTTTCTGTGTAACGCTAGGACCTAGCGACTATATAAGTCGGGCCTATGGGAGCCTTTAGGGCACGATAACTTTGTCTCTCTAGTCATACCTCGCATAGAGAACCAGTCCCTGTAACTCGGCGTACTGCCAACGGGGTACCCCTTGCACATGGTACAAGAGCTTTCCCATAACCAAAATGACAAGGCAAGCAGACAATGAGCATCTCAGCAATCTTTTTATTTACCATATTCATAGCTTTTTATTGAGGATGCTTCATAGATAGCTCAATATGGTGATGCTGCAAGTTTCCACCATGATTAGGCATGGCTTAGGCTAGCGGCCCAGGCGTTTCTCTAACACAGGATACAAAATCCATGGACTTACAAGTTCCCTCTTTATTTCACACCGGTGACATCCATAGACAAAAGAACATGATATCAAGTAAGTACAAAGTACAAGTGCAATGTTGAAAACGTTCCCCATGGCAGCACGGTTCTGCTAATTCCAACTTATAAGTGCAAGCGTATACAACAAAGTTGTCACAATGGTTCAAGTTTATTAGGGGCAAAGAATATAAAGTGTGCCATCAAGTTTGTGAGAGCTTTAATCACTAAGTTTTCACATAAGAAAATAGTTTTTAATTGGAAGATAGTTGAAAACAAGAATATACTTGGAATGGTGTAACACACCATGCATAGGAGTTTATAGTGGACACTTTGGAATAACTTGGTTTCTTGGGAGTTGGAGGCATGAGTAGAGCTTACTCATACAAGTGGAGGCTAGCAAAATACTGGGAGCAACCAACTAAGAGAGCATAATGGCCATAATCATGCAGTGCAACAAAGCATACTAATCAACGCGAAGAGTGGTACTACAAGTCAAGGACTAAATGATCATAGAGGCTAATGGTGACTTGTCATGGTCATAACATGGTGTGAGCATGTGCCAAGTCAACCCAAGCAAAACATCAAAGGAGAATACCACAATACTATGCTTTTGCATGCTAAAACAATGCATAATTTCTTCAAGGCACACTAAGCAATCCCAATTGTTTGGCGAAAGACATGATATAGCAATAATCACTAAGCATAAGGTCAAAACAACACCTAGCATGTCATGCAAAAGTCTAAGTCACAGTAAATGCAAGCTCCTCGTGCACTTACAAGCAAGAACTTACTACTCCTTTCCAACACCAAGCAAACTTATTTGCAAAACAACACAGCGAAAACGGGGGTCCAAACTACTTTATTCGAGCAAACTAAACAAACTAGAGGTATGATTCCATAGACCCCCTACTATGAAAAGTTATAAATGCCACAAAGGGTAGAAATTCCCCCGTGTGTATTAGAGGAAGGCGCGTGAGGGTAGCCCACCGACCGGTCTAAAAGAACTCACCCTAAACCATGTACGCGGTGTTGCAATGTCAGCGTACACGTGCAAGTGTTGTATTTGAGTTGGACACTTATGTTTCCACATCGCATGCGCAAAATACACGATAAATGACACGTTTCGCGCACGTACGGGCTTTGGTGAGCATTACATACATGGTAAAAAATTTATGAATCCCGATCCTATCCCCACTCACGAAGAGGTACCGGTCGATCCAAGCCATCGATCTAATTTGTCTCCTTATTTTCATTCCTTTGGGGGTCTATTGAATCAGAAGCCAACAAACTAAGCAAAGCAAACGAAAACTAAGATGCTCCAAAAACAACACAACTGTGCATGAAAGAATAATAACAAAGTGTCTAGACAGACCTGAGCTTTTTATTGATGAAGAAGGGGATGCCTTGGGCATCCCCAAGATTTGACGCTTGTACCTGTTGGATATTTATTGGGGTGACACCATGGTGGAATCCCCAAGCTTGAGCTTTTGTCCATTCTTCATTTCATTGCATCATTCTCTCTCTACACCTGAAATTTTTCTTTCATACAAAACTTCACACAATCTTCATTAGCAACATTAGTGTATTCAAAAGATATTAGACCCCTGGAAAAGCTTTGAAAAAACAAGTATTTTCACTAAAAACACAAGCTACCGTAGTAAGTCCTTCAAAAATCTCAATTCACCTAAATAGAACTCAAAAAGGAATCAATAAGAAGCAAATGCAAATAATGGCAGAAATCTGTTAAAACAGACCAGTAGGTAGAAACGATTTTTTAGAACATCTTCTGTTGCTCAAATCAAAAAGTGTTGAACTAACGAAAGTTACCTAACATACTAGGGGATTTATTCATAAATCTTGAGCTGAATCCGAGTTATGGAGCCTCCTCACGAAATTTATGGGTGGAGGACAGAAATCTGTTTCGAGACAGCAACTACCCAAATCTTACTTCCCTCTCATTAGAGGTCATTCTTGGCACAAAAAGCAAACAAAAAGGATAAGGAAACTCTTGGGTTATCTACCAACAAGTACTTTTCTTTAACGCCTTTAAGTTAGGCACAAGAAGCAAGAAAAATCAAGTATTTTCAAATGAAGATTTGCCCGTCTTGTTCTTACCTTTCTTACCTTTCTTGTTCTCTCTAGGGAAGATATGATTGCTTACTGGAGGAGAAAAGTGCATAATTCCTTTTCCCACATCTATTACCGCTCCCAAGTGTTTCAGTAGGGACCTTCCAACTGTAACCTGTCCCTTGCCTACACATTCAATAACAAGATAATCAGTAGACACCATTTTCCCTGAAAATTTTGTAAACACACCTTCAACTATTCCAATGGATAATATAGTGGAATTGTTGGTAAGATAGATTTCCTCTCCTCCTTCAGTAAGCCCCCAAAGACTCAAGGAATCATAAATATCTTTAGGCATGAGGCAAAATTCAGACATGATATCACAACGAGCATCGAAAAGTGTAGTGTTTATTGATACTTTGATTGTGGAAAACCACTTGGAAGGCTCAGAATTTATGGGAACATAATCATGGTAAGCCCTAAGCGTGTGATAGCAACTATTCATAGCAGCAATACTAGTCTCAAGAGTGTTCAACCTAGCAAAAATATTTGTGAAAGAGGAATCAGACTTGCCAGGTGTACCATAAATCATGATTAGTTTCTTTATGGCATCAAAAGCTTCATCCTCAGTACATAGCAAGAAATCTTTCTCAGCCACAGCATCCAAAGCATATCTAAAACGAAGAGCACTACCACGGTAGAAACTATCAATAACCAAGCCAAGGCTCACCTTAGGCTCAGTTTCCCTCTATAAACGAGAGATTCTAGACCAAGCTTCTTTAAAAATTTCTTCACTTTTTTGCTTAAAAGTGAAGATTTCTACCATAGGGGAAACAAATGTTGGTCCAAAACCTGACATGGTAGCAACTAGAGCAGGAACTAATTTTTGTGTGTTTTTGAATAAAGCAAGCATACCAAACTAGACTATTTTTTTTGGTTTTTGAAAAGAGGCAAACAAAACCAAGCAAAAGAAACAAAGAAAATTAAAAACAAAGTAAAGAGAAAGTAAGTGAAGGACTCCCCTTGTGAAGACGTCCTTAGCCTCCCCAGCAATGGCGCCCGAAAACTTGTTGATGGTGCTGACGGAGCACTTCGTTCGAAACCCCCAGAGCAAGGTGTGATGAGCACAACAGCAAGTCTTCCCTCAGTAGATACCGAGGTTATCGAACCAGAATGAGGAAGGAAATGTCACACAGGTGTTGCAAGCAACGCGGAGACCTTCACAACACAAACTTAAGACTTTTCCCCAACGAATCAGTGAGGTTGTCAAGCTCACCGGTTTGTTGTAACAAAGGATTAAACATATGGTGTGGAAAGTAATGGTTTGAAGCAAGTAAACAAGTAACAGTGGAAGATGTATCAATGGTAAAGATTGCACCGGGGTCCATAGTTCACTAGAGGTGCTCTCCTTAGATAAACAACATGGCATGAACGGTAAACAAATTACAACAGGTCAATTGACAGGAACTGAGCAAGGCATAACAATGCAATTACTAGTTAGAAAGATCCTATGAGATTCGATTGGGTAATACAACAATAGACATAGACCGCCATCCAGCTGCATCTATGACTAGAATTCTACCTTCAGGTTATCATGCGAACCCCCTTCAGTATTAAGTTGCAAGCAACAGACAACTGCATTAAGCAAAGTGTGTAAGGTAAACAGTCCACATGTTCATGAACAAGAGACCGTTGTTTTCTCCCTAGAAGCAACATCACATCTACAACTGAAGAGATTTCTGTCACTTCCCTTGGAAACTAGAGGCATGAAACCACTATCGAGCATAAATACCCCCTCTTGGAGTCACTAGCAACTACTTGGACAAGATAGCTACTAACAACGGAGAGCATGCAAGATCACAAACAACACAGACATGATAGAATCATAAAGACAAAACAATTAATCAAACCAACATAATAATCTCAATATCCATCGGATCCCCGCAAACACAACATGCATGATTACAAATAGATTAGATCTTGGTCATGAATGCAGCTCACAAGATCTATACATGAAAGCACAAAGGAGGAGATACAACCATCTAGCTACTACATGGACCCATAGTTCAAGGTGGAACTACTCACGCATCATACCGGAGAGAAGGCCTCCAGGATGATCTCCCCTCCAGCATGGTGCCAGGAAGAACTTCAGATCCCCCCGATCTAGGGACGATGGTGGTGGCGGCTATAGACGATTTCGTGGATATTTGATCGGGTGCTTAGGGTTTCTACATCGGGGGCTTCTTATAGGCGAAGGGGGAGGCCGAGGAGGCGACTAGGGGGTCAAACCCTACCCAGGCACGGGCCCACCCCTAGACGTGCCTAGGGGGGTTTGGCCGGCCTGGCACGCTTCTCTGTCTCCCCTCTGGACTTCTTGTTCCCCATGGAAAGTAATTAACTTTGACGTTTGTCCCGTCCAATTCCGAGAATATTTCTTTACTAACTTTTCTGAAACTAAAAACAACAGAAAACAGGCATCTGGCACTGTTGCAACTTGTTAGTAGTTTAGTACCAGAAAACATGTAAAAAGCACCGCAAAGTGTAGACAAGTAAATCAAAGTAGATACTAAACAAGCATGGAGCATCAAAAAATTATAGATACGTTTCTGACGTATCAGTTACTATGTCTTATTGTTAGAACTTCATTTTTCATGCTCATGTTTAGAGTACTTTGTTCCCAGCTTTCAATGCTTGCAAATAGTTTGATCTTGTGCATGTCACCTGAAAAATTATTCTTTTTATCATTTACCTACTCGAGAAAGGGTAGGAGTTAAGCTTGGGGATGCTTGATATGTCGTAAATGTATCTATAATTTTTGATGTTCCATGCTTGTTTAGTATCCACTTTACTTTGCTTTGTCTACACTTTGAGGTATTTTTATATGTTTTCTGGGACTAACCTATTAATAAGATGCCACAGTGCCAGTTGCCCGTTTTCTGCTATTTTTGGTTCCAGAAAAGCCAGAAAATAAATATTCACATAATTGGACGGGACAAAAGCCAAAGTCAATATTTCACCGAGGAGAACACGGATCTAGAAGATGAGACGGTCCCACACCCACTAGCCCCGCGGGCTAGTACAGGCTGTGCCTAGGGGTGCGGCCACCTCGGGAACCCCCTCAGTCCCCCCTTCACCTATAAGAAGCCCCCGATACCAAAACCCTAAGTACCTGATCAGATCTCCATGAAATAGTCTGTAGCCACCATCACCATCGTCCCTAGATCGAGGGGATCTGAAGCTTTTCTCGGCACCCTTTCGAAGGGGAGAGATCATCCCGGAGGCCTTCTTCATCACCATGCCAGTCTCCGATATGATGCGTGAGTAGTTCCACCTTGGACTATGGGTCCATTTAGTAGCTAGATGGTTGTTTCTCCTCCTTTGTGCTACCATGTTTAGATCTTGTGAGCTCCGTTCATGATTAAGATCATATATTTGTAATCATGCATGTTGTGTTTGCGGGGATCCGATGGATATTGAGATTACTATGTCAGATTGATTAATGATTCTATCTTATTGATTCTATCATGTCTGTGTTATTTGAGATCTTGCATGCTCTCTGTTTCTAGTAGCTATCTTGGCCAAGTAGATGTTAGTGACTCCAAGAGGGAGTGTTTATGCTCGATAGTGGGTTCATGCCTCTATTGAATCTGGGGAAATGACAGAAATCTCTAAGGTTGTAGATGTGCTATTGCTACTAGGGAGAAAACAACAATCTTTTGTTCATGGAACAATTTTATTGTTTACTTTACACACATTGCTTAAAGCAGTTATCCGTTGCTTGCAACTTAATACTGGAGGGGGTTCATATGATAACTAGAAGGTGGATTACTAGTCATAGATGCAGTTGGATGGCGGTCTATGAATATTGTTGTAATGTCCAATCGAATCCCATAGGATCATGAATGTCTAGTGTTGCATTGTTATGCCATGCTCTGTCCTGTCAATTGCCCCGCTGTAATTTGTTTACCCAACATGTTATGTTGTTTATCTTAAGGAGAACACCTCTAGTGAACTGTGGACCCCGGTCCAATCTTTACAATACGTCTTCCACTGTTACCTGTTTACTTTCTGCAAGCCACCATTACCTTCCAGACCATACGTTTAATCCTTTATTTTCAGCAAACCGGTGAGATTAACAACCTCACTATTTGTTGGGGCAAAGTCTTGAGTTTGTGTTGTGCAGGTTTCCAAGTTGTTAGCCACACCTTTGAGTCATTTCCTTCCTCCTACTGGTTCGATAACCTTGGTTTCTTACTGAGGGAAAACTTATTGTTGTACTCATCATACCTTCCTCTTGGGGTTTCTGTCACATCCCAAGATTTTCCAAATCTTGTAATGTGAAAAAAAAATTGTTGAAAATTAGGGTGAAAAGAAACTTTTGTTTCTAAATGGAAACTTAAAATCATATCTTGAACAAACTTTGGCTAATGTTTAAATCCAACTAAATTCAAATCAAGTGTAATGCATTCTTCATAAATGCATCTGGAAATCTAAAACTTGGAAAATAAACTAAAACCCTAAAACCCTAATGGAGGAAAAACATTCCAAGCTATCTCTGAGCCTATGGATTGGATCCATATAAAATTTGTCAAACAAATATTTCAAATTGATCAAGAATGATTATTAGAAATATTATAAAACCATATAATTGGTTTCACTTACTTTGGAGCCATGAATAAAATCTTATGAATTTAATAAGATAAGGAAAAGTAATTTCCAAGGCTAATAAAGCACTTATCTAAAATCCATACCAAATGGCAAGCAAATAATCATAAAAGGATTTAAAAAGATAAACAAATAATGAATAAAGTTATAATAGTTCGAAACACTATTTTTGGGTCTTTAAATAAAAAGATACGGTTTTAAAAAACAAAGGCAGAAATATAAATAAGGACTATTTTAAAAGAGCCAAATTAAATCTTGGCCAAGCTTTTGAAATAAAATATTTGTATTTATTAAAAAGAGTAAAGGTTTATTTAAATAAAATAATGAGGATTTATTAATATCCATTTTTATTAAAGTAAAGGTTTTTCCATTTTAAACAAACACTAAAACTTGTTAATTTATTTTAAATAAGATTTCCAAGTGTTTTAGTTTTCAAATGAAACCTACTGAAAATATTTTGATATTATTAGATTTCAAAAAGAGTTTTTAAAATAAATTCAAACCTATTTGAATTATTAATACATCCTAAAAGAATAAAAGCATTATTCTATTTTGAACTTTGAAATATGTGTATAAACAGAATTAAATTTCACCCAAATTTTGGTGGTGATTTGAATTCAAATGGGGATTGAAAAATATTATTAAATCTTATATAATTAATACTAAAGCCTATTTTAAATAATTAAAAGCCACTAAAAAGGATAAATATATTATTCTAAATTTGACTTTGGAATGTGCTATTAATCAGTATATGAATCTACACAAATTTTGGTTGAGGTTTGAAATCAAATTGATATTTGAATTAATTAAACAAAACCAAAACAGTTTGATAGAAATGGAAAAAGGAAAAACAATCAGATCAAAAAAATGGAATAAGACTCAGCCCAGCCAGCAGGCCCACTAAGCCCAGTCTAGCCCATCTCCCTTCCCCGCGAGAAAAACGCTTTGTACTCATGAATTGACCCACAGCGTCACTGACCGCCTGGACCCACTCCTCCTCTCTCCCTCTCGCTGACAACGGACCCCACGACCACGTCATCATCGTTCTCACCCGCCGCTGACCGCGCCCTCCCTCTCCCCTGTTACTGCCGATTGATTCGCGTGGTAAATCCTCTTCAATGTCGCGTGATCCTCGCCCCCTGACCACACTCACTTAAGCGCCCGTTTCCCCTCTTCCATTCCCCCCAAACATCACGCCTCGAGAGCCACCAGGCTGCTCGGAATCATCTCCGAACCGCCACTGACTCCGGCGAGCTCCACCTCCAATTCTGGCCAAACCCTGCCGCCCCTCGCCTCCTCGACCACGCGAGCCTGCTCCCCTCTTCCATGCGCATCTCCCAGTGGCCTTAGCTCGCTCGCGCATGCCACCTATCGTCGGCAACCACCTCGACTGACCGCGCCAGCGTCTGCTCCAACTCCGACGAGCTCTACTGGTAACCTCCGACCGTGCCGCCCCCTCTATTTGATACTTCCGCACTCCATACTCTCATACGCATCTAACAACACCCTCTCTTCCCTTTCCCGTGCCCTGTAGCGACGTCTTCGACAACGGCCGAGCGAACCCGACGCCAGGCAGACCTCCGGCGAGCGATTGCCGGCACCACCGTGCGCCCCTTCGCCAGCAAGGACCACCTCGAGCATCTCCACGCCACGGCAAACTCGGTGAGCATCTCCCTTCGCTCTCTCGCTTCCTGTAACGTCGACACCGCCACCGTGTGACCGCGCGCCTCCACCTGCCGCCGCCAGCGCCGCCATTTGATGGTTGCTTGATCGACAGCCATAGGATGTAGATCCAACGCACGCGAAAGAAACTAAGCGAAGAGGTATCTTTGGATCAGAGCCGCACGATCTGCTGAGATCCAACGCACCAGAGAGGTTGATCTGAGCGAAACGGTACCAGACAGTGAAATCACGCCACGTGGCCAGCGTTTGATTAATTAGACAGAAACTTTCCTATTAGATGATCAATTTTGTAAAATTCATAACTTTCAAACCACACGTCCAAATTTTGCAAATTTTATATCAATGGAATCAGCAAGACATGTAATTTCTGACCATGCCCTTTGTTTAGTGAATTGCTTCTGATAAAATGGTTGTTTTTGCAGAAACTTATGTAGGCATATTTAGAATATAAAATTTGTTCTAAAATGATTTTTGAGATAAAACCTTTGGAAAATGGTTTGTTTTGAACCTACTGATCATAGGAATCAATTTGTGGTTTCAAAAATATATTTGGTGAAGCAAAAGAATAAATCTTTGATTTAAACCATTTCTAGACAAATAAAAATAATGTTTATTTATTAAAAATGCTTTTGGAGTAAAACCTTTGGGAAATGTTTTGATTTAAACTCTCTGACCCTAAACACAAGGTTTTATGATTTGAAAACATATTTTGTGAACCCTATAGATTGCTGCCTTATTAAAATCATTTTTCCACCACATAAAATAATGCTTTGGTTTAAAAATGGTTTATAGGTAGAATCTTTTGCAAATAGTTTTGCCACTTTATGAAATGACCAATAAAGTGTTTTAGAATGTTTATAACCTATTATAAACCACTTTTGTAAATAAAACAAAGTTTGGCATGCTTGCATGCATTGTTTTGTTTCTATTATTTTATGTGATGTTGCTTGAATGATAGATTGAAATATTGCTTGCTTGATTGAATTGTAGTAATTTGAAGAGTGTGAATGTTGCAAAGATCAAGGAGTGAACATATATTCTCTACCAAAAAGGCAAGTGATGCTTCATACTTTTGTACCATTATTTTCACTATGCATTAGTGATATTTCTAAGTAGGACTTGCATGGAAATTTTGCTAAGTATAAACTATGACATGGGAAATCCTAGTAGATGAAATCTTAGTAGAATTATTCGAAGTTAAGATTCCTACTACTATCATGCTTATCTTAGCTAGTAGAAAACAAGAGTGGAATATATATTCACACTATGGAATGTTCCAAAGTCAAGGACTTGTGTTTTGTTTAATAAAACAACTAAGTGAATGAATCACCTGGGTGGAATGGAAGGAATGGTTTGTGTTGAGTGCTTCACAAGGCCCATTTCTATGGTTTACCTTGTGTATCTCACTTGTGGATGGCCACCCAGGAACAAAGAGATTTGAGATGTCAAATGTTGAGAAGCTTCAAGTGCAGCCACTTGGCATTATTGGCTCTGCCTGGATCATATAGGTTGCAATAACTTAGCCAAATGGACAGTTGGTGGTAGGGGAATGATAGGTTGGAACGCGTCCATTCTGGTCTAAGGGAAGGCTTCTAAAAGATCTTGTCTTGGGAAACCAAGTCTTGTGGGGAAAGTGCACCACCTCTATAGAGTGTAAAATCTAAGTACTTAGCCATGTCCCTAGTAAAGGACAATTTGAGCATCAAGACATGGAAGCTATCAAGAATCTCCTCATCCCAATTTCTAAGTTAAAAACTTGGGGTTGAACAAGGGTTGAAGGATCACCAATTTCTACTGGGAGATGCCTTGGGTGATTTGTCAAGCAAAAACTTAGTGCTTACAAATGATATGGAAAAACTATTTGGAGCAAAGCAAGCCTAAGATCCACTTAGCCAAATGCATATAGATGATAGACCCCACTATACTACCATAGTATCACTTGCCAATACAATTCAAATGTATTGACCCTTCTGGCTGTAACTTGTTATGTTGCAGGTTTGTTGATTTTAGTGAGGTTTATTGATTAGGATTACAAGTCTACAACCAACATGACTGCCTGTGGCACTTTGAAGATGAAGGACCCCATGCTATTGTTATATTCTGCTGCATTGGAATGAGATAGCCAAATGAGCTATGTAAGATGTAATAAATTATTTTATTCCTGGTTAAAAAGTTGTATTATGACCTTTGTTTCTTGGTATTACATCTTAACTATGGATGCTAGCTATTGATCCAGGGACTAGCATTGTAAACACAGGGATCTCTACCTTATTAAAGGTTGGGAACCTTACAGTTTCCCAACGAAGTTCTACAATGATTTGAGCCGCATCACCAACCCAAAGAGATCTATATCCCATGCAATGTTGGCATGGGCCCATTGTGTGTGTCATGGCTTGGCATAGTAGTGTTACTAAGATCTATCAACAGGGTGGCATCATGTTGGCAAAGTGCTCAGGCACAGAAACACTAGGTTGATGATGGTGTTTCTAGCCAACCCAGAGAGGTCTATAGCCCATATAATGTGGGCATGGGCCTACATCTGCCACAAAGTGTCTCAACATGTCTTGGCATAGAAAAATTATATTTAGATATATCAAGTCGGTAGGATCATGTTGGCCAAGTGATGACTCATACAACAATAAGTTGGTGAAGGTGTATCTATCCAACCCAGAGGGGTCTAGATCCCATGCAATGTTGGAATGGCCCCATATCTGCCATAAGTGTATGTCATGGCTTGGCATATCACTCTTATACTTAGATCTATTAAGTGGGTGGGATCATGATGGTTAGGTGTAGTGACTCACACAACCACTAAGTTGATGATGGTGTTTCTAGCCAACCCAGAGAGTTTTATAGCCCATGCAATGTTGGTATGCCCCCACATTTTCCATAGTTGTGTCTCATCATGTCTTGGCATAGTAGTGTTATACTAAGATCTATCAATAGGGTGGCATCATGTTATCCCAACATTGCATTGGGATCTAAACCCATGTGAGTTGACTAGAAACACCATCATCAAGTGTGTGTCATGGCTTGACATAGCACTCTTATAGCTAGATCTATCAAGTGGGTGGGATCATGTTGGTCAAGTGTAGTGACTCACACAACCACTAAGTTGATGGTGGTGTTTCTAGCCAACCTAGAGAGGTCAATATCCCATGTAGTGTTGGCATGGGCCCACATCTACCACAATTGTGTGTGTCATGGCTTGGCATAACAAAATTATAGGTAGATCTATCAAGTAGGTAGGATCATGTTGGCCACGTGTTAACTTATATACATCAACAAGTTGATCAAGGTTTTTCTAGACAACTAAGATAGGTCTAGATCCCATGCAATGTTGGCATGGGCCCAGATCTACCACAAGTGTTTGTGTCATGACTTGGCATAGCACTGATACGTCAGAAAGGTATCTATACTTTTTTATTCTCCATGCTTGTTTAGTCTCTACTTTGCTTTTCTTTGTCTACACTTTGAGGTGTTTTTATATGTTTTCTGGAACTAACCTATTAACAAGTGGCCACAGTGCCAATTGCCTTTTTTCTTCTGTTTTTGGTTCCAGAAATGCAAAAAATCAATATTCTAGGAATTGGACGGGACAAAACCCAAAATCAATATTTTACCATGGGCAACACGAAGCCAGAATACGAGACGGAGGAGGCTCACCAGGGGGCCACACCCCCTCGCCGCGTGGGTGGGCCTACCCCGCGCCTGGGGGAGGGGGTGCAACCGCCCTGGTGGCCCCCCTACCTCGCCTCTTCGCCTATAAAGTCCCCCCGATGCCAAAACCCTAAGGACCTGATCAATATTCCACGAAACCGTCTGTAGCCGCCGCCACCATCATCCCTAGATTGGGGGGGGGATTTGAAGTTCTTCCCGACACCCTGCCAGAGGGGAGATCATCCCGGAGGCCTTCTTCTCCGGTATGAAGCGCGAGTAGTTCCACCTTGGACTACGGGTCCATGTAGTAGCTAGATGGTTGTATCTCCTACTTTGTGCTTTCATGTATAGATCTTGTGAGCTTCGTTCATGATCAATATCTAATCTATTTGTAATCATGCATGTTGTTTTTGTGGGGATCAGATGGATATTGAGATTACTATGTTAGATTGATTAATGGTTTTGTCTATTTGATTCTATCATGTCTGTGTTGTTTGTGATCTTGCATGATCTCCGTTGTTAGTAACTATCTTGGCCAAGTAGTTGCTAGTGACACCAAGAGGGGGTATTTATGCTCGATGGTGGGTTCATGCCTCTAGTTTCCAAGGGAAGTGACAGAAATATCTTCGGTTGTAGATGTGCTATTGCCAGTAGGGAGAAAACAACGGTGTCTTGTTAATGGAACAAGTGGATTGTTTACCTTACACACTTTGCTTAAAGCAGTTGTCTATTGCTTGCAACTTAATACTAGAGGGGGGTTTGGATGATAACCTGAAGGTGGACTTCTAGTCATAGATGCATGATGACGCCTAGCACTCACTAGTAGAAAATAGGCCTTTCGTTCAGGCCATTAGTCCCGACTGTGGCTGGGGCCGGGACTAATGGCCCGAGCCTCCCAGAACAATATGTCTCTCGGCCCGTTAGACCCCATTAGTCCCGGTCTGAGGGTCAAACCGGGATTAAAGGGCCCTGGCCCTGCCGCTCGCTGGGGGCACCCCGTTTAGTCCCGGTTTGTATCTCCAACCGGGACTAGTGTTCTGGCCCTATATATACGCACACCCTCTCCACTCTCAACTGTTTTTTTCCTGGTGATAGAGAGTGTTGTTGTGCTATTTTTTCTTGTTCATACATATGCACTAGAGGTGTTCGGTGAAATGTCCATTAGAGCGATGCAAGTTTAGGTCACGCAAGACAGACATGATATGAGGTGCCCAAGCCACACTTAAGTTTTCTCATCTTTGTTTCCAAGCGTAATAAAAGGTACTAATTTTATCGTTAAGACAGTCGTGCGGTACTAATTTTAGCATAGTGATTGCATTTGACATATATTTGTATGATATAGATGAGCCATCCATGGATGTACGGTGACCGACGTTCTGCCGCTTTCAGAGAAGGCGTGCGTTCTTTTCGAGTTATTGCCAAGGAGAACAAGCGACGGGATGGTTTTATGTGTTGTCCATGTGTTGACTGTAGGAATGAGAAGGCTCACACTTCTGCAAGAGTCATTTAGAGTCACCTGCTTCGGTCTGGTTTTATGTCCGGCTATAATGTTTGGACCAAACACGGAGAAAGAGGGGTTGTGATGGAATACGGCGATGAAGAAGAGAACAATGATGACAACTACCGATCTATGTTCCCTGAATAGCTAATACCGCAATGGAAGTCAATGAAGAAGAAGGAGGTGAAGAACGGGAACCAGACCGGCCCGCTGATGATCTTGGTCGGGTCATTTCTGATGCAAAGCGAGACTGCGACACAGAAAAGGAGAGGTTGCAGTTTGAGCAGATGTTACAGGACCACAACAAATTGTTGTACCCAAGTTGTGAATATGGCTAGAAGAAGCTGGGTAGCACACTGGAATTGCTGAAGTGGAAGGCAGAGACCGGTGTGACTGACTCGGGATTTGAAAAGTTGTTGGTACTCATGAAGAGGTTGCTTCCAAGAAATAACAAATTGCCCGCCAGTACATACGAAGCAAATAAGATCATCTTCCCTCTAGGATTAGTTGTGCAGAAGATACATGTGTGCCCTAATGACTGCATCCTCTACCGCGGTGAGAAGGATGAGAATTTGGATAAATGCCCGATATGCACTGCATTGCGGTATATGATCAGAAAAGATGACGCTGGTGATGTTGATAGCGAGCCACCCAGGAAGAGGGTTCCTGCCAAGGTGATGTGGTATGCTCCTATAATACCACGATAGAAATGCTTGTTCAGAAACAAAGAGCATGCCAAGTTGTTGCGATGGCACATGGAAGAACGTAAGAAAGACGGGATGTTGAGGCACCCCGCTGATGGTCGAAAGTGGAGAAAAATCGAGAGAGACTTCCTGGACTTTGCTGGTGAAGCAAGAAACTTATGGTTTGGTCTAAGTACAGATGGCATGAATCCTTTTGGGGAGCAGAGCTGCAGTCACAGCACCTGGCTCGTCACTCTATGTATCTACAACCTTCCTCCTTGGTTGTGCATGAAGCGGAAGTTCATTATGATGTCAGTTCTCATCCAAGGCCTGAAGCAACCCGACAACGACATTGATGTGTACCTAAGGCCATTAGTTGATGAACTTTTAAAGTTGTGGGCCGAACCAGGTTTACGTGTGTGGGATGAGCACAAACAGGAGCCATTCAACCTATGAGAGTTGCTGTTCGTAACCATCAATGATTGGCCCGCTCTTAGTAACATCTTAGGACAGACGAACAAGGGATATAATGCATGCACACACTGTTTAGATGAGACTGAAAGTATATATCTGGATAAATCTAGGAAGAATGTGTACCCATACAATCGTAGTTTTCTTCCGCCCAGACACCCCTTAAGGAAAAAAGGCAAGTATTTCGATGGCGAGGCAGATCACCGGAAGAAGCCTGCCCCCCGTACTGCTGCTGATGTATTTGGTATGGTCAAGGATTTAAATGTAATATTTGGAAAGGGTCCCGGAGGACAACCTATTCCAAAAGTCGCCGACGAACGCACACCCATGTCGAAGAAGAAATCTATATTTTGGGAGCTACCCTATTGGAAAGTCCATGAGGTCCGCTCTGCAATCGACGTGATGCACCTGACAAAGAATCTTTGCGTGAATATTCTAGGATTCTTGGGCTTGTATGGGAAGTTAAAAGATACACCGGAAGCACAGGAGGACCAGCAACGTCATAAAGGACGAGATGACAAGCATCCAGGGCAGTTTCAAGGAAGGGAAGGAAATATTTTTTAAAGTCCTTTTCAGTATCAAGGTCCCGTCTGGCTTCTCTCTAACATAAAGGGAATAGTAAATATGAAATAGAAAAAATTACAAAACCTAATGTCCCATGACTGCCACGTGCTTATGATGCAATTGCTTTCGGTTGCATTGAGAGGGATTCTACCAAAAAATGTTCGGCTGGCCATTGTGAAGGTATGTGCATTCCTCAATGCAATTTCTCAGAAGGTTATCGATCTAGAAAATCTATCAGGGTTACAGATTGATGTGGTCCAATGTCTGGTAAGCTTCGAGTTGTTGTACCTTCCATCTTTCTTCAATATTATGGCACACCTCCTAGTTCACCTAGTCGAAGAGATTAGAATTCTCGGTCTTGTGTTTCTACACAATATGTTCCCCTTTGAAAGGTTCATGGGAGTCTTAAAGAAATATGTTCATAACCGTGCTAGGCCAGAAGGAAGCATCTCCAAGGGATATGGAACAGAGGAGGTCATTGAGTTTTGTGTTGACTTTCTTCCTGACCTTAAGTCGATTGGTGTTCCTGAATCTCGGTTTGAGGGGAGGCTGACTGGAAAAGGCACACTAGGAAGGAAAAAAATGGTATGTATGGACAGAGATTCTTTCAATAAAGCACACTACAAAGTTCTACACAATTCCACCTTGGTGGCTCCGTATATCGAGAAACACAACATTATTGTACGCTCGAAAAATTCGGGGATGCCTGACTCCTCGATTAAAGTGGAACAAGAGGACACTTACTGCAATTGGTTGTAGAAGCATCTCATGAATAACAACACTGTTGAAGATCAGCTGTACTTGTTGGCACGGTTACCATCTTCGACTATATGTACTTTCCAAGGGTACGAGATAAATGGTAATACATTTTACACGATCGCCCAAGATAAAAAGAGCACCAACCAAAACAGTGGTGTCCGCTTTGATGCAACAGATGACAACGGGCCGAAGGACACATATTATGGGTACATAGAGGAGATATGAGGAACTTGAGTATGGACCTACTTTTAAGGTCCCTTTGTTTCGGTGCAAATGGGTCAAGATGACAGGAGGAGGTATACATGTAGACGAAAAGTATGGCATGACAACAGTGGATCTCAACAATCTTGCGTACATGGACGAACCATTTGTTTTAGCCAACGATGTGGCTCAGGTTTTCTATGTGAAGGACATGTCTACGAAACCGAGAAAAAGAAATTAGCAAAAGAATACAATGTTCGATGAGCCAAAGCGCCACATAGTTCTTTTAGGGAAAATAAACATCGTGGGAGTGGATGACAAGACAGATATGTCAGAAGATTATAATAAGTTTCATGAAATTCCGCCCTTCAAAGTGAAAACTGACCCAAGCCTCCTGTTAAATGATGAAGATTCTCCATGGCTACGACACAGAAGAAAACAACAACACTAGATAGGGATGTTGGTGTAATATATTAAACCTTTTATGTAATCATATTGTTAAATGATGAAGATTCTCCATGGCCATGATGGCCGCACTATAAATAGAGGTAAATGGCAGGGCAGGCTGGGCCAGGCAACACCAATAATAGGGGTTGAACCTTTAGTCCCGGTTGGAGAAACCAACCGCGACTGAAGGGATTGCGGCAGGCTGGGCCAGGTAGCACTAATAATAGGGGTTGAACCTTGAGTCCCAGTTGGATGAACCTTTAGTCCCGGTTGGATGAACCTTTAGTCCCGGTTGGAGACAGCAACCGGGACAAAACACGAGTGAGCGCTAATAATAGGGGTGAGTGTGGAAATTATGTCGTGAGTGTCGACACTATGCCGAGCTGCTTGTACTATAAATAGGCCAGTCCTCCAGCCAGTTTGAGGCATCTCCAAGATCGATGGTTTTCGAGAGCAGGGACACCACTACGGCCAGTTTCAGGGAGATGCCGCCGGAGCCCAATCTTCCGGCATCTCCAAGAAACTGGTCATAGAGGCACTCCCTAATATGTAAAATTAGGTTAGCTCCCAAGCATATTGATCTAGTTAGAGAAGTTACAAGCTACGAGATGGTCTTCGAGAGTAGGGACACCACTACGGCCAGTTTCAGGGAGATGTCGCCGGAGCCCAATCCTCCGGCATCTCCAAGAAACTGGTCATAGAGGCACTCCCTAATATGTGACCGCACGTGTTTGGAGATCAGATCTTCATGGTAAGTACGAATTGGAACTAAAGGTCCCCCTTTAGTACCGGTCCAACCATAAAACGAGACTAACACTCAAGACATTTATTAATATTTAAAAACCAAGACTACGGAATCGGGACTAAAGGCCCCCTTTAGTCCCGGTCCAGCCACAAACCGGGAATAACACTCAATACATTTATTAATATTAAAAACCGGGACAAACCGGGACTAGCTAACACTCAGGACCAAAGCCTCCCCCTTTAGTCATAATCATGCCTAGTCCTATAGTACACAACTTCAGGGTCTTCTTTGTCATGTCATCATCATTTTCCTCGTCACCTGCCACTCCGGGGATCCTGAGCCCAACCATGGCATATACCGGGGGAAACTTCCACTCCGGCCTCGGATTCACTACGGGCGGGTGGACTTGTGGGCACCGCAGGCGAGGATGGTCTCCCCCGGCGATGTAGCGCATCACGCCTATGATAGTACAGTTCGCCCACCACATACGGCGGCCGGCTTCATTGTGGTTCACTGGGGGCGGGCCATCACCATCGTACCTGGCGAGCTCCCTTTCCCGCATGTTAGCGAAGAAGGCATTCCAGGTGTCGTAGTTGTTGGGATCCCACTGGGGATCCATCCACTGCTCTGGCGTGAGCTCATGGTAGAAGTGGTTCGTGATGGCCGCCTGTCGGGTGGAGCCTTGAGGCACGGGAGGGACAGGAACACCTCCAACACTCAGCATCCAGCCGGCGGGTGGCCGATAGCCTAGTGGGCAAGGGTAGCTTGAGGCACACAGCGCCTCCGTCTCCTCGAGGGTCAGAATGGCCCAGTAGGCGTTGTCCATTTCTGTGAGAGAGGAAGGTGTGGACGTGTGCATAACCATGGCGCGGTCGGCCTATATATAGATGGAAAGGGCGGGAAAACATGGCGGGATGCGGTGGGAAATGGCGGGAAATATCTTTAGTCCCTGTCTGTGGCTACAACCGGGACTAAAAGCTCAGTTCAGAGGAAATGGCGGAAAAACTTGGCGGGAAGCGGTGAGAAATGGCGGGAAAAATCTTTAGTCCCTGTTAGTGGATACAATCGGGACTAAAGCTTCAGGGTCTTCTTCGTCATCGTCATCATCATTGTCATCGTCACCTGCCACTCCGGGGATCCTGAGCCCAACCATGGCATATACTGGGGCACCTGCCACTCCGGCCTAAAGCTTATTCAGAAAATGTATTTGGATTAATTATTCAAATTCAAGAACTTTTCATGTTGAAAGTTTAGTAAGATTCAAAAATATGCAAAAAATAATAGTTAATGCATTTTTAAATTGATAATGGAAAAATGGTTAATAATTTGAATATTTAAAATAATAATTCGATAAAACAGACAATGGATTTGGAATAATTATTCAAATTCAAGAACTTTTCATGTTGAAAGTTTTTTCAAATTCATAAGTATGCAAAAAATAATAGTTAATGCATTTTTAAATTGATAATGGCAAAATGGTTAATAATTTGACTATTTAAAATAATTATTTGATAAAACATAAAATGGATTTGGATTAATTATTCAAATTCAAGAACTTTTCATGTTGAAAGTTTTGTCAAATTCACAAGTTTGCAAAAAAGTATAATTTAAATGTTTTAAATGATATTTTTGAATTTTTTTGAAAAAAAAGCACACGCGCGCTGGGGTTTTTGGCCCAGCGCGCGCAAATTTGGGCCTTTAGTCTCGGCCCAATTTACTAGCCGGGACTAAAGGCCTGGCAGCGCACGAAAATAAACCCCCCCCTCTAGTCCCGGTGCGTTGCACCAACCGGGACTAGAGACACCCTTTAGTCCTGGCTGGTGCCACAGACCGGGACTATAGGGTGGGTATAAATGTAGCCTTCTCCCCTGGTGCGTTCCACGCACCAGGAGAAGAGGAGGCCAGCAGACGAGCACGACGCCGCCAGGCTGCCCAACTCCGACGACGAGCAGCACGCCGCCACGCCCGCACCTCCCTCTGC
Organism: Avena atlantica; assembly: GCA_910589765.1. Classification (NCBI taxonomy): domain Eukaryota; kingdom Viridiplantae; phylum Streptophyta; class Magnoliopsida; order Poales; family Poaceae; genus Avena; species Avena atlantica. Next base: position 308,218,242 of record OU342736.1, read on the forward strand.
GTCAGCCTGCCGCCGCGCCCCGCGCCCGAGCCTGCCGCCCGCCCCGCGCCCGATCCCGCCACGCCCGAGCCCCCGCCGGCCGACCTGTGCGCCCTCCATCGACGTCGTGCCCTGATCTCCTCCACCGCCAGCCTTCGGCCAACGCCTGCCGCCAACACCGCCGCCAGGTAGGACGATTTGTTAGTGTTAGCATTTTGTCAATTATTAGTGTGTTTAATTAGGATTTGTTAGTGTTAGGATTAGTGTTAGGATTTGTTAGTGTTAGTATTTGTGTTAATTAGGATTAGTGTTAGCATTTGTTAGTGTTAGGATTAGTGTTAGGATTTGTTTGTGTTAGGATTAGTGTTAGGCCTAGGGTTTAAGTTTTATAAGTCAAGTGTAAGTTTATCAGTGGAGGGCATGGGCGCGGCTAGGTGTCGAGGCCTAGGGTTAGGGATAGGGTAATTATTGTAAAACCCTCTTTGTAACCGGAGTTAGGGTTAGGGTTAGGGTGTTGGTGCTCGGTGGTAACCGGAGTTAGGGTTAGGTTGGTGGTTCTCGTGGGAAGCCTCTTAGTCGCCCGCCTCTCCCGCGGCCACCATCACCGGCCACTGCCACCGCACCTCCAGGTTTAGGGTTTACGGTGGTGACCGGAGTTAGGGTTAGGATGGTGGTTCTTGCGGGAAGCCGCTTAGTCGCCCGCCTCTCCCGCGGCCACCATCACCGGCCAATGCCCACCGCACCTTCGGGTTTAGGGGTTTAGGTTTTATTTAGTTATGTATGAATAAATATTGTGTGCATTTTGCAGGAACTATGGATCCACCTAGTCCCCCAGTCCACAGATACCTAGATTCAGAACACTTGCTCGAGGATATGATTCACGATGCCGATGAGGGATCTCCTTCGAGGTATCTGAACTCATCCAGTGAGGGAGAGGAGACCAACAGACAGGAGGAGGAAGCCCATGGACGCGTAACGCAGACCGACGATGTATATATATGATGTCCGATAATCGTCACTAGATGTACCTAGTTGTATATATATAATGTTGACGAATGTTTCTTCTCTTAGGCCTCTACATCGAGCAAGAAAACCAAGCGTGGCCCTTCCAAAAAGTTTCCCCTAGGTACTGTTTATGAAATTACAGAGGTTTCAGGAGATGGCGAACCATTGGAACCAAAGAAAACAAAATAACTATTTGTACAACAATGCGGAGTTGTTGCTAGAGATCGCACTCCGATCACTGTTCGGGAGTGGAATAAGCCCAAAGAGGCGGAATGGGGTGATGTGTATATCAACGATAGTTTCAAAGATGAACTTTTTAATGACCTAATGGGACATTTCAAGCTGCCAGAATGTGACACTAAGGACGAGACTGCTGAAATGAGAAAGAAAGTCAAGCAGTTCGCACTAAAGAAGATGGCCGAACTATTCAAGAACTGGAACGAGTCATTATGGCAACAGTATGAGAAGGACAAAAAAACCCATTATTCGAAGGCTATCTAGTGAAGCAGCAGCCTTACTGGGATGCATTTGTGCTGTATAGGAGGTCAGGAGTTGTAGAGGAAAAGACAGAAAAACAAGATAAATGTTGCGAAGAAGAAATATCACCATAACTTGGGGCCAGGGGCTACGCGACTTCCATGCCTAAGTGGGATGCAAAAGAGAAAGAGCTTCATAATAAAGGGATCATTCCAGAACCAATTCTCGAAGAATGGGATTTGAGGGCAAGAAATTGGTTCCTTGGGCATGTGAGTACATATGACGAACTTACAGGGGAACTTGTTTGCAGTGACGGGATAAAGGTACCTAGGACTGCATGGCTAAAAGTGGTCAACGATATTAAAGATGGAATAAAACAGTTTCATCCCGATAGAGAGAATGACTTGCTGACCTTGGTCCTCGGGAATCGCAAACATACAGGGCGAGTCCGAGGCCTTGACGGGAGTTTCACGTGGGAGACTGGGTTTCCTAAGGACCAAGGTACCTATAGAAGCCGAGCAAAAGCAAAGCAACGGTGGGAGGAGGAGGAGGCAGATAACTTCAAGCAGCTGCTAGGAAGACTTGACAAGCAGCAGCAACATATCGACGAACTTAGAGGAATAGCGCGCTTGCAGCAAGATCCTCCACTTGATATTACCGCCAACCCATCTCAGTGGATAAGCAGCGTCGCTGAATCGGAGGTCCCATCTAACGATGCATCCTATACTACAAATGGCGGTCCCGGCTACACCGTGGATGGAATTAAGGAGCAGATACCTTGTTAGCTCCATAAAAAATTGAAGAACGTATCTGTGAAGGTGGCGGTCGGATCGGCTTTGCCTTGTCCGCCTGAAGCATGTTGGCATGGCCGTGAGATTCCAACTGGCTATGCTAAAGTCGGGGTGTATCAAATCGTAAAGGAGTGGGAGTCAATGGAGCTTAACATCCCTGGACCTGAAGGTGAGATCACACTGGGAGAAGTTGGTGGGATCATTCTCTGGGAAAAGAACAACATACGGTTTCCAGGCTCGGCTCCAAGGACTACCGCCTCCGAGTCGTCGCAGGTCTCCTTCACCTCCACCTCCACCTCCATCACCTCCAAGAAGCCCACCCCATGATTACTACAACCACCACATCCCGAGTCCATCTCGATCTCCGCCGCAGGCTCAGCAGTCTTCGCTGCTCGCTAAGGACAATAAGCGGAAGCGTGCTCCCTCGGTGAGTACTAAAGGACGCGGCAGCCCAAAATGGAAAATGCTTCCCCTCCCAACAGTGCCTCGTCAGAATCTTCCCATCATACCTTACGATCGTACTGATGCGGAATCTGCAGCGATATCAAAGGCCGAAGTGGTGGCGCATTTTGAGAAGAAGAAACCCGAGCCCGCTCTGGTATACACTGAGAAGCAAAATGCATATGCACTTGATTTTCTGAACACACCATCGCAATATGAGTTGCACCATAAGCCATATGACTCTCTACGCACACTTCAGAAAGAAGTGGCGAAGAGCAAATCAAGTAAATCAAGCAAATCAAGTGCAAGTGGTAAAAAATCAGCAAGCACAGGTGCAAGCGGGAGCAAAAATGCTATTAGTAAAAAATCAGACGTTCCCCTTCTCGGACAACAGGCAAAACAAACGATCGCACACCTCAAGGTGGTTTCACCAAACATTCCACTCCTTTCACATCAACCACTTGATATGTCATTAGCTGCGAAGTTGGCGGCCAGCATGGAAATTACACTTGATGAACTATTAGGCCCCAAACTCGACCATCTACCCAAGATACCACTAGGCCCTAAATATGTCGCAGGTGAGGATTTGGTCAGCAAAGAGAGGCTGAGTGAACTGCCAACACAAATGCGGAATCTCCATCAATGGTACTCGAGGGTCATAAAGCAGGGGAGAATATTTATCATAGCCAAAGTCCCACATGAGTACTACTTCAGACCCGAAGAGGTCCATATTGAGTTTCTAGAACTGTTCTAGTTATACCATCTCGATGCCCTGGAAAAATCTGTCCTCAGCTGCTATTGGCTGTAAGTTGTTGAATTCATTGTCTACATGTTCGGTTTTTCAATTGTTCAGTTCAGAACATGTGATTATCCTTATTATGCAGAATGAAGATGCTGGAATGTAAAAGAAAAAGAATCTACAATATCGGGTTCATTAACCCAGATAAAGTGCATATAGCCACGGTAAGGGATAACCCCGAGGAGACGGAGGAAAACATTCTAAGGTTTCTACTAGAGCAAAATTTCTCTGACCACATACTGTTTCCTTACAATTTCAGGTGAGGGTCTTACTCTGTTGTACACATTCACTTTTTATTAGTCGATGATAATAAGTTTAACTGATGTATATATAAATGTTTGCAGCTTCCACTGGGTTCTGCTAGACATTCAACTTGATAAGGGAAGAGTTGATGTAATGGACCCATCAAAGAGAAACCTGGAAGATTTCCGCAGCATGCAGGACATGCTCCAAAAGTAAGTTTCGCGCTATATCAGTATCTTTCGTTGATTTACCGAGATATCAGGTAATGAATAACTCATTCATTCATTCATTCATTTTCTTCGTCGGGCAGGGTTTGGATCCGGTTCAAGCGCGAGGTTACAGGTATATTTACTGAGAAGCTGACGTTTAAGGCGGTCTCGGTAAGTAGCACGTGATATGTCCACGCATCTCTTTACTTCTAGTTTCAATACAATAATGATGCTCTATATTATTATTTTGATTGAATTCTATTCTCGTAAAGTGCGCGAGGCAGCCACGGGGGTCAAATCTATGTGGATTCTACGTTTGCGAGTTCATTCGCACGTTTAGCACCGAACACAACGATTATAGAGTCGACGTAAGCAATGCATTCACACCATCATTTTATTGTCGTCACCTTTTTTATCATGATTGATACATATTGATATCCTTTTTCTTATATATAGTTCGAGAGAATGGGGGATCAACTACTACCAGAGCAACACGTACTAGAAATTGCGGAGGAGCTGGCAGGATTTATTTTCAAAGAGATCGTAGACGATGCCGGAGAATTTAGTGTGAATAGGCGCTACTGATCTCCATGTAATCGAACTATTTTGTGCTCTAGTCCCGGTATTCTGTGATCTCCATGTAACTATGTAAATTGTATATATTTGTATGCTCGATTTCGTAATACAAGTTATCTTATATATATGCAAGAACATGTACGATATGTGGTGGCGTACAAATATTAAAAACCATTTTGAAATGAAAAATAAATAAATAAAACAATACAAAATGAATTCTCTGCCGCGGTAGAGAAAGGGCACAAAATGTTGCCACGGCAGAGAAATCACTAGTTCAAGGTAATGCTCTACCGCGGCAGAGAAAAGGCGCAAAATGTTGTCGCGGCAGAGACCCACTAGTCCCGGCCTGTGGCACCAACCAGGACTAGTGGGGGTGCACCCTGGCGCGCAGGTGCAGCCACGTGGGCACCCACTAGTCCCGGCTGGTAACTGGGCCTCTAGTCCCGCTTGATTAGTCCCGGTTCAAAAACCAGGACTATTGGCCCTTACAGCCCGGGACTAGAGGCCCTCTCTCCACTAGTGACTTGTCGTGGGACGCTTCGTTGGAAACCCCAAGAGCAAGGTATGAAGCAGCACAATAGCAAGTTTCCCTCAATAAGAAACCGAGGTTATTGAACCAGTAGGAGGAAAAAAAACATCACATAGGTGTTGAAAGCAACGCGGAGACCTGGACAACACAAACTCAATACTTTGCCCCAACGAATCAGCGAGGTTGTCAAGCTCACCGATTTGCTGTAACAAAGGATTAAATGTATGGTGTGGAAGGTAGTGGTTTGCAGCAAGTAAACAAGTAACAGTGAAGATGTATCAATGGTAAAGATTGGACCGGGGTCCATAGTTCACTAGAGGTGCTCTCCTTAGATAAACAACATGGCATGAAGGGTAAACAAATTACAGTAGGGCAATTGATAGGAACTGAGCAAGGCATAACAATGCAATTACTAGTCAGAAAGATCTTGTCACATCCTAAGATTTTCCAAATCTTGTAATGTGAAAAATAAAATAAACAAAATAAATTTTTGTTGAAAATCAGGGTGAAAAGAAACTTTTGTTTCTAAATAGGAACTTAAAATCCCATCTTGAACAAACTTTGGTTAAAGTTTGAATTTAACAAAATCCAAATCAAGTGAATTGCATTCCTCAATGAATGTATCTGTAAATTTAAACACTTGGAAAATAAATCCAAACCCTAAACCCTAATGGAATAAAATCATTTCCAAAATTATCTCTGAGCCTATGGATTTGATCCATATAAAAATTTGTGAACAAACATTCACAAATGATCAAGAAATACAAATAGAAATATTATAAGACCACAGAAATTGGTTTCACTTAAATTGGAACCATGGGTAAAATCTTATGAATATAATAAGATAAGGAATTAAATTCCCAAAGCTAATAAAGAACCCATCTATAAATCCATGCCAATTGGTGAGCAATTAATCCTAAAAGGATTTAAAAGGATAAACAAATATAAAATAAGATTTCACAAATTGGAATCACCAAGTTTGGTTCTCTAAATAAAAAGATATGAATTTTATAAGTAAAGAAAGAAATTTTAAATAAAGAATATTTTAAGACCAAATCAAATCTTGGACCAAACTCATAAACAAGTGGAATAGGTTATAATCCAAATCCAAATAAAAATATTAGTTAAAGAATTGCCAAAATAAAATAAAAAGGCTTAGACCAAATCCTATTAGAATAAAGACAATACCCAATCTTAAATGATTAATAAATCTTAAAAAGCTTTTCCAAATAATTCAAGATGAACTATTTGACACCCTTTTAAGTAAAAAAAACTTACTGAAAGGTTTTGGAAGAATTTAGAAATCAAATGGAAATTAGAAACATTATTAAAACCTATTTGATTTAAAACAAGGGCCTTTTTTATTAATTAAAAGACCCCAAAAAGGAATAAAATAAATTCCAAAAATTATCATCAGAATGTTTTATTAATCAGTACTTAAACCTACACTAACTTTGACAAAGGTTTGAAATCAAATTGAGGTTTGAATTGATTAGACAAAATCAAAACAGAAAAATCAAAAGAGAAAAAGAAAAACAAACAGAACAGAAAAAAATAAGAAAAGGACCCAGCCCAACTAGCCTGGCCCAACTAAGCCCAGCCAGCCCACTGCCCCTATCCCCTCGGAAAACGATTCACACCCATTTATAAGCCCGCAAAGACGCTGACTGGTGGACCCTATTTCCTCTCTCTCTCTCTCACGCTGCCAAGCGGACCCCACCGCCAGCTCACCTCGTCGTCAACCCGCGACAAGTTCTTCCCCCGTTCCTGCTGTTGATTCCTCCGATTAAATTCGCTGTAACACTGCGTTTATTTCTCGCCGTGACCCCGCCCATTTAATCGCCTCTGCCTCCTCTCCTTTTCCCCTCTGTCGCCTCACCTTAGCTCGCCCCCAGGCCGCCCAATTTTTCCATACTCCGCCACTGTCCCCGACAAGCTCCGGCGACGATTCCGGCTGAACCCTGCCGCCCCTTGCCTCCTCGACCTTGCTCACATGATCCCCACCTCCTGGCGAACCTTTCCGTAGCAACAGCTCGCTCGTGTGCATGCCAGAACATCGGCAACGTCTTCACCAGTGCGCCACCGACGACCCCGCAACTCCGGCGAGCTACTGACGTCAAACCCGTGCGCCCCTCGTGTGCTGGTGAGTACCCCTACAACCACAGAGACCGTGCGCATCCTCCTGATACTTTTTCTCGCTTGCTTGCATCCCAGGTGCTCGTCCTCGACCACGACTGTGCGCACCCGATGCCAGCAAGAACTCCGGTGAGCGATTTCGTCCACCTCTATGCGCCCCTTCACCAACCACGGGCACGTTGAGCTCCAGCACGCCACGGCGAACATGGTGAGCATACCCTCCTTTCCTCTAGCCACCTGGAATAGCCAGACCGCCGCCGCCCGAGCGTCGCCGCCGCGTGCTGCCACTGAGCGTCGCCAGTGTTTGGTTAGATCGACGCTAGCCGTTGGATGCAAATCGTAAGGATATGATAGACGATTTAACGAACCGTTTTTGATCAATCTGTGCTGCACGATCTATTTAGATCTCACGCCTCCCGTAGCGCGATCCAACCGAAGCGGTACCGACGAATGGAAATGCGCCGCGTGGCACTAGTTTGGTTAAAAAACAGAATTTTGAATCAGATTAGTAAGCAAACATGTAAAATCTATAACTTTAAATCTACACGTCCAAATTTTGCAAATTTTATATCAATGGATTCAGAAAAACAAGCCCTAGACAACCATGCACTTTGTTTAGTAAAAAGCTTCTGGTAAAATGTTTGTTTTTGCAGAAACTTATGTATGCTTGTTTAGATTATAAAAATTATTCTAAAATGATTTTGGGGATAAAATCTTTGGCAAATGGTTTGTTTTGAACCTACTGACCCTAGGAAACAACTTGTGGTTTCAAAAATGTATTTGGTGAAACAAAAGAATGAATCTTTAATTTAAAACCATTTCTAGTCCAATAAAAATATGGTTTGATTATTAAAAATAGTTTTGGAAGAAAACCTTTGAGAAATGTTTTGGAAATAAACTCTCTGACCCTAAACAAAAGGTTTTATGGTTTGAAAACATATTTTGTGAATCCTATAGATTAATGCCTTGCTAAAACATTTTACACCACATAAAATGATACCTTGTTTTAAAAATGGTTTATAAAGTGAAACCTTTTGCAAATGACTTTGCCACTTTATAAAATGACCATTAGGTGTTTTCAAATGTTTGTGAACCTTTAGTAACCAGTTTTACAAATAAAACAATATTTGGCATGCTTGCATGCATTATCTTGTTTCTATGATTTTATGTGATGAATTGCTTGAATGGTAGATTGAACGTGTGCCTTGCTTGATTGAATTGTAGTGACTTGAAGAGTGTGATTGTAGCAAGGACAAGGAGAGAACTTATACTCTACCACAAAGGCAAGTGATGCTTCATACTTTTGTCCCATTATTTTCACTATGCATTAGTGATATTTCTAAGTAAGACTTGCATGGAGTTTTTGCTAAGTATAAACTATGCTATGGTAAATCCTAGTAGATGAAACCTTATTAGAAATTTCCTAAGTTAAGATTCCTACTACTATCATGCTTAGCTTAGCTAATAGAAAACAAGGGTGGAATATATATTCATACTATGGAAAAATTTCTAAGTCCGAGGACTTGTGTTTTGCTTAATAAAACAACTAAGTGAATGAATCACCTGGGTGGAATGGAAGGAATGGTTTGTGTTGAGTGGTTACACAAGGCCAGGGGACTGGTGAACCTTGTGTATCTCACTTGTGGATGGCCACCCAGGAAGAAAGAGATTTGAGATGTCAAATGTTGAGAAGCTTCAAGTGCAGCCACTTGGCATTATGGGCTCTGCCTGGATCATATAGGTTGCAATAACTTAGCCAACTGGACACTTTGTGGTAAGGGTTTGATAGGTTGGAACGCGTCCATTCTGGTCTAAGGGAAGGCTTCTGAAAGATCTTGTCTTGGTGAAACCAAGTCTTATGGGGAAAGTGCACCACCTCTGCAGAGTGTAAAATCTAAGTACTTAGCCATGTCCCTGGCAAAGGACAATTTGAGCATCAAGACATGGAAGCTATCAAGAATCTCATTATCCAAATTTCTAAGTTAAAAACTTGTGGGTGAACAAGGGTTGAAAGGATCACCGATTTCTATTGGGAGATGCCTTGGGAATATTTTGTCAAAAGCAAAAACTTAGTGTTTTCAATTGATAAGGAAAATCTATTTTGAGCAAAGCAAGCCTAAGCTCCACTTAGCCAAATGCATATAGATGATAGTTACCACTATACTACCATAGTATCACTTGCCAATACAATTCAAATGTATTGACCCTTGTGGCTGTAACTTGTTATGTTGCAGGTTTGTTTGATATTAGTGAAGTTATTGAATAGGATTACAAGTCTACAACCAACATGTCTGCCTGTGGCACTTTGAAGCTGAAGGACCCCATGCTTATAGATATTTTGCTGCAATGTGATGTAATAGCCAAATGAGCTATGTAAGATGTAATAAATTATGTTATTCCTGGTTATAAAGTTGTATTATGACCTTTGTTTCTTGATATTACATCTTAACTGTGGATGCTAGCTATTGATCCAGGGACTAGCATTGTAAACACAGGGATCCTTTTCCTTTATAAAGGAGGGATCTTACAGATGGTATCAGAGCATTGTGTTGCCTATAGGATTTGTAAACCTAGGATTGGACAAAAACCCTTAGAAAAATAGGAGTTGTATTTGTTCCAAAACTTATTTACAAACAATCTTGTAAACTCTTTCCTCAATCATTTTGGTTTTGATTCTACATCTCTTCTATTTCAACTTGATGGATAAAGCCTACCCCATGGCCAAAGACTTCATCATGTGCTAAGGACTTCATCAACTCTAATGACTTCAACATCTTCAACTCTAATGACTTCAACATATTCAACTCTAATGACTTCAACATCTTCAACATTATCACCAAGGACTTTAACCTTGGGAATCACTAAGGACTACAAGTGAGACAAGACTTGAAGACTAAGGAAACACAACTTAAGAAGGAAACATCATCACCTTGAAGTTTGAGACCAAGATGCAAGAAATTCTCTAAGGATACAAATATCTTGTTCATGAATAATCAACTAAGAAGGATGGAAAGATTTCAAGTGAACCACATAGATGGACCACCATGTTTAGTTAAGTCAAACCCACCAACTTATGTGGTGTAACAAAAATATTTTTGGTTGCCTAAAAATATGCTTGAAACTTGTTGTTTGAGTGCAATGCTTGTTTGTGATTGCTTGCACCTTGATTGTGTGAATTGTGATGTGTGTGATTAGAATTATTCCCTTAGAAATATTTTTGCCTATTCTAATCCCAATCCAACCCAAACAGATGACTTCCCCAAGAGACCCCAACATCAAGGTTGACAACAACAACAACCAAGAGAACAACTACTAGCAAACCAAACCCAGTTGAGCCAAGTGACAACTCAGCTTTTAGCCAACAACAATGGATTAGACCCAGCCATACAAAGGATTTTGAAACTTCAATCCCAATTGTTGCATGGGATGGCTACTCAGATGACCAACATGGAAAGCAACTCTTCCAAAGGAGTTTGTGACAACAAGGATGACAAAGATGTTATTCCAGAAGGAACCCAAGCTTGCAATATTTATGGATACAAGGATCACACTTCCAAGGAGCATGAAGATCAATGCCCCAATTGTGAAGAGAAGCTACATGTTACCTATGTGAAGGAAACAATCATGTCCCTATCCAATGCCCCATCTATTCCATAGTTGAACAAAGGAAACAAGGTGGAGTGCAACAACTGATTGCAGATTACCATGAGAGAGCCAAGTCTACCAAGCAAGATGAAGACAAAGGAAAATCTCCACTTGTACCTCCATGCAATATGACCCAATTTAAAGGACCAAAGAAGAGACATATGAATTATCCCAGGAGCAATAGAAGGTCAAAGAAACCAGTAGACATTCCTACCTATGAGATAACATATGAAGAACATTAACTAGAAGCACTCCTAGCTTTGGAGAAACCCAAGAAAAAGAAGGACAAAAGCCATGTGCAATGTAATCATTGCAAAGAAATGGGACACTATGCCAGTGAATGTCCAGAGAAGAATAAGTATAAGGAGATTGGCCAAGTATGGTGCAACAACTACAAAGAGCTAGGCCATTATGTAGCAACTTGTTCACAGAAGATACGTGATGAACTCAATCTTATCACATGCTACAATTGTGTAACCAAGGACATTATGCAAGCAACTGTCCAGAAAAGATGAAGCACAAGATAAACAAGCCTATGAAAGATCTCAGCCTTGTCACATGTTTCAAGTGTGGAAACAAAGGACACTATGCAGATGTTTGCCCAGAGAAGATTCATCAAGATCCCAAGCAAGCCAAGATGTAATCTAGTTGGAAACTTTTAAGTGTGGTAGTACCCTAGATTCTTTGAGCCAATTTGTAACCCTAGCCTCCCCAAAACTCGGGATGAGATTTATTTTAAGGGTGGTAGCCTGTCACATCCCAAGATTTTCCAAATCTTGTAATGTGAAAAATAAAATAAACAAAATAATTTTTTGTTGAAAATCTGGGTGAAAAGAAACTTTTGTTTCTAAATAGGAACTTAAAATCCCATCTTGAACAAACTTTGGTTAAAGTTTGAATTTAACAAAATCCAAATCAAGTGAATTGCATTCCTCTATGAATGTATCTAGAAATTTAAACACTTGGAAAATAAATCCAAACCCTAAACCCTAATGGAATAAAATCATTTCCAAAATTATCTCCAAGCCTATGGATTTGATCCATATAAAAAATTGTCAACAAACATTCACAAATGATCAAGAAAGACAAAAAGAAATATTATAAGACCATAGAAATTGGTTTCACTTAAATTGGAACCATGGGTAAAATCTTATGAATATAATAAGATAAGGAATTAAATTCCCAAAGCTAATAAAGAACCCATCTATAAATCCATGTCAATTGGTGAGCAATTAATCCTAAAAGGATTTAAAAGGATAAACAAATATAAAATAAGATTTCACAAATTGGAATCACCAAGTTTGGTTCTCTAAATAAAAAGATATGTATTTTATAAGTAAAGAAAGAAATTTTAAATAAAGAATATTTTAAGACCAAATCAAATCTTGGACCAAACTCATAAACAATTGGAATAGGTTATAATCCAAATCCAAATAAAAATATTAGTTAAAGAATTGCCAAAATAAAATAAAAAGGCTTAGACCAAATCCTATTAGAATAAAGATAATACCAAATCTTAAATGATTAATAAATCTTAAAAAGCTTTTCCAAATAATTCAAGATGAACTATTTGACACCCTTTTAAGTAAACAAAACTTACTGAAAGGTTTTGGAAGAATTTAGAAATCAAATGGAAATTAGAAACATTATTAAAACCTATTTGATTTAAAACAAGGGTCTTTTTTATTAATTAAATAGACGCCAAAAAGGAATAAAATAAATTCCAAAATTTATCATCAGAATGTTTTATTAATCAGTACTTAAACCTACACAAACTTTGACAAAGGTTTAAAATCAAATTGAGGTTTGAATTGATTAGAAAAAATCAAAACAGAAAAATCAAAAGAGAAAAAGAAAAACAAACAGAACCGAAAAAAATAAGAAAAGGACCCAGCCCAACTAGCCTGGCCCAACTAAGCCCACCAAGCCCACTGCCCCTCTCCCTGCAAAAAACGATTCGCACCCATTTATAAGCCCGCAAAGATGCTGACTAGTGGACCCTATTTCCTCTCTCTCTCTCACGCTGCCAAGCGGACCCCACCGCCAACTCACCTCGTCGTCAACCCGCGACCAGTTCTTCCCCCGTTCCTGCCGTTGATTCCTCCGATTAAATTCGCCGTAACGCTGCGTTTATTTCTCGCACGTGACCCCGCCCATTTAATCGCCTCTGCCTCCTCTCCTTTTCCCCTCTGTCGCCTCACCTTAGCTCGCCCCCAGGCCGCCCAATTTTTCCCTACTTCACCACTGTCCCCGACAAGCTCCGGCGACGATTCCGGCCGAACCCTGCCGCCCCTTGCCTCCTCGTCCTTGCTCACATGATCCCCACCTCCTGGCGAACCTTTCCATAGCAACAGCTCGCTCGCGTGCGTGCCAGAACGTCGACAACGTCTTCACTAGTGCACCACCGACGACCCCGCAACTCCGGCGAGCTACTGACGCCAAACCCGTGCGCCCCTCGTGTGCTGGTGAGTACCCCTACAACCACAAAGACCGTGCGCATCCTCCTGATACTTTTTCTCGCTTGCTTGCATCCCATGTGCTCGTCCTCGACCACGACCGTGCGCACCCGACGCCAGCAAGAACTCTGGTAAGCGATTCCGTCCACCTCTGTGCGCCCCTTCACCAACCACGGGCACGTTGAGCTCCAGCACGCCACGGCGAACACGGTGAGCATACCCTACCTTCCTCTAGCCACCTGGAATAGCCAGAGCGCCGCCGCCCGAGCGTCTCCGCCGCGCGCTGCCACTGAGCGCCGCCAGTGTTTGCTTAGATCGACGCTAGCTGTTGGATGCAAATCGTAAGGATACGATAGACAATCTGTGCCGCATGATCTATTTAGATCTGACGCCTCCCATAGCGCGATCCAGCCGAAGCGGTACCGACGAATGGAAACGCGCCGCGTGGCACTAGATTGGTTAAAAAACAGAATTTTGAATCAAATTAGTAAGCAAACTTGTAAACTCTATAACTTTAAATCTAGATGTCCAAATTTTGCAAATTTTATATCAATGGATTCAGAAAAACAATCCCTAGACAACCATGCACTTTGTTTAGTAAAAAGCTTCTGGTAAAATGTTTGTTTTTGCAGAAACTTATGTATGCTTGTTTAGATTATAAAAATTATTCTAAAATGATTTTGGGGATAAAATCTTTGGAAAATGGTTTGTTTTGAACATACTGAGCCTAGGAAACAACTTGTGGTTTCATAAATGTATTTGGTGAAACAAAAGAAGGAATCTTTAATTTAAAACCATTTCTAGTCCAATAAAAATATGGTTTGATTATTAAAAATAGTTTTGGAAGAAAACCTTTGAGAAATGTTTTGGAAATAAACTCTCTGACCCTAAACACAAGGTTTTATGGTTTTAAAACATATTTTGTGAATCCTATAGATTAATGCCTTAGTAAAACATTTCTACACCACATAAAATGATACCTTGTTTTAAAAATGGTTTATAAAGTGAAACCTTTTGCAAATGACTTTGCCACTTTATAAAATGACCATTAGGTGTTTTCAAATGTTTTTGAACCTTTAGAAACCACTTTTCCAAATAAAACAATCTTTCGCATGCCTACATGCATTATCTTGTTTCTATGATTCATGTGATGAATTGCTTGAATGGTAGATTGAACTTGTGCCTTGCTTGATTGAATTGTAGTGACTTGAAGAGTGTGATTGTAGCAAGGACAAGGAGAGAACTTATACTCTACCAAAAAGGCAAGTGATGCTTCATACTTTTGTCCCATTATTTTCACTATGCATTAGTGATATTTCTAAGTAAGACTTGCATGGAGTTTTTGCTAAGTATAAACTATGCTATGGGAAATACTAGTAGATGAAACCTTATTAGAAATTTCCTAAGTTAAAATTCCTACTACTATCATGCTTAGCTTAGCTAATAGAAAACAAGGGTGGAATATATATTCATACTATGGAAAAATTTCTAAGTCTGAGGACTTGTGTTTTGCTTAATAAAACAACTAAGTGAATGAATCACCTGGGTGGAATGGAAGGAATGGTTTGTGTTGAGTGGTTACACAAGGCCAGGGGACTGGTGAACCTTGTGTATCTCACTTGTGGATGGCCACCCAGGAACAAAGAGATTTGAGATGTCAAATGTTGAGAAGCTTCAAGTGCAGCCACTTGGCATGATGGGCTCTGCCTGGATCATATAGGTTGCAATAACTTAGCCAAATGGACACTTGGTGGTAGGGGTTTGATAGGTTGGAACGCGTCCATTCTGGTCTAAGGGAAGGCTTCTGAAAGATCTTGTCTTGGTGAAACCAAGTCTTGTGGGGAAAGTGCACCACCTCTGCAGAGTGTAAAATCTAAGTACTTAGCCATGTCCCTGGCAAAGGACAATTTGAGCATCAAGACATGGAAGCTATCAAGAATCTCATCATCCAAATTTCTAAGTTAAAAACTTGTGGGTGAACAAGGGTTAAAAGGATCACCAATTTCTATCGGGAGATGCCTTAGGAATATTTGATCAAAAGCAAAAACTTAGTGTTTTCAATTGATAAGTAAAATCTATTTTGAGCAAAGCAAGCCTAAGCTCCACTTAGCCAAATGCATATAGATGATAGTTACCACTATACTACCATAGTATCACTTGCCAATACAATTCAAATGTATTGACCCTTGTGGCTGTAACTTGTTATGTTGCAGGTTTGTTTGATATTAGTGAAGTTATTGAATAGGATTACAAGTCTACAACCAACATGTCTGCCTGTGGCACTTTGAAGCTGAAGGACCCCATGCTTATAGATATTCTGCTGTAATGTGATGTAATAGCCAAATGAGCTATGTAAGATGTAATAAATTATGTTATTCCTGGTTATAAAGTTGTATTATGACCTTTGTTTCTTGATATTACATCTTAACTGTGGATGCTAGCTATTGATCTAGGGACTAGCATTGTAAACACAGGGATCCTTTTCCTTTATAAAGGAGGGATCTTACAGATCCTATGAGATTCGATTGGGCAATACAACAATATACATAGACCGCCATCCAACTACATCTATGACTAGAAGTCCACCTTTAGGTTATCATCCGAACCCCCTCCAGGATTAAGTTGCATGCAACAGACAACTGCTTTAAGCAAAGTGTGTAAGGTAAATAGTCCACATGTTCCATGAACAAAAGACTGTTGTTTTCTCCCTAGTAGCAACAACACATCTACAACCGAAGAGATTATTGTCACTTACCTTGGAAACTAGAGGCATGAACCCACTATCGAGCATAAATACTCCCTCTTGGAGTCACTAGCAACTACTTGGCCAAGATAGCTACTAACAACAGAGAGCATGCAAGATCACAAACAACACAGACATGATAGAATCATAAAGACAAAACCATTAGTCAAACCAACATAATAATCTCAATATCCATCAGATCCCCGCAAACACAACATGCATGATTACAAA
This sequence comes from Avena atlantica, assembly GCA_910589765.1. Classification (NCBI taxonomy): domain Eukaryota; kingdom Viridiplantae; phylum Streptophyta; class Magnoliopsida; order Poales; family Poaceae; genus Avena; species Avena atlantica. The sequence goes on from OU342736.1 coordinate 308,234,502, forward strand.
TAGATTAGATCTTGATCATGAACGGAGCTCACAAGATCTATACATGAAAGCACAAAGGAGGAGATACAACCATCTAGCTACTACATGGACCCACAGTCCAAGGTGGAACTACTCACGCATCATACCGGAGAGAAGGCCTCTTGGATGATCTCCCCTCTGGTAGGGTGCCGGGAAGAACTTCAGATCCCCCCCCGATTGTTGGGGATATGCTATATGGGTATCATCATAGCATGTCCTCTATCCGGATAACCCGGGTGGCCCACAGTTGGTAGCATGGCCCATGGCCTGCTGGGCGGCCCAGTTAGATGGATCTAGAAGGGAGGCCCATGCCGGATAAAGGAAGGCTACGGTGGAGTCACCAGCGTACCCGGAGCCTTGGAGTACAAGACACGCAAGACTAGTAGTAGACGGTGTAGGACTCTATGACCTGTCTGGCTAAGACTTTTCCCTGTAACCCTAGGACCTGGCGACTATATAAGTCGGGCCTTTGGGAGCCTTTAGGTCACGATAACTTTGGCTCTCTAGTCATACCTCGCACAGTGAACCGGTCCCTGTAACTCGGCGTATTGCCATTATAGTGATTTATAGCAGGAGTAGGATTCCGCCACCATCGTGGGATCTGAACCTGGGTAAGCTGTGTTACCTCGTACCTGTCAACCGTCCGCCTTCCCCACGTCTCTAAACACGCACTGTGAGGACCCCTCCATGGCGTACTCGCCAGCAATACCACGATAGTTAGCGCCCACAGTGGGGCAAGAGGCGCTCCAGGCTCTTCAGCGGGCGAGGACCAAGATCTTCATGGGAATCGGCGAAACCGTAGCCATCGGTAGCGTTCTCTTCTCCGGCAACATTCCAATCGTCCCTCCCGATGAGTTCTGGATCCCGGCGAAGACAAACCCTACGCGGTGTTCGATCATTCCTATCAGAGAAATGCACCTCTTCATTGGCGAAACCGACTTGGGCACTAGTTCCCTGGGAGTCGGAGGATCATCAAGACCCGCAGGGACCGCCTATGGGCGGGTTACGTTCGCGGAAGGATCGATGTCGAATATCTCTTTGGAGTTTGCCGGCAAAGATCGGAAAAATTCAAGGCCCACCCAAACCGCCCCTATGAAGGATATAACGGTGGAAGATCACTGCAAAATCCGCCCGATTCGTTCGTGCCTCTGGACAGCAGAGATCCAAGTTCGTCGGTGTGGTTACCATCTTCGATCTGGCGCGTTGCGTTCAGAGAGAGGGCGAAAACCCCCGCGATTACCTTGCCAGGTGGCTCCGTATACGAGCCGATCTGGCCCACTACCCCAATGATGATGCTATGTATCACTTTGTGGAAGGACTAGACCAGGGAACACTTCTCCGACATTCTCTAAGGCGGAAGCAGGCTTCAGAGCATCTCACCTTTGAAAGCATGGTGCACACCGTCAACAGCTACGTGGAGGCCGAAGGGGCAGCTCAGGCGGATCTCGCGTTCATTGGTGGAGCGCCGCCGCCTCAGCAACCGCCTCCACCACCTCCGCCCGCCATCACCGCAGCAGCACCACCACCTCCAGTCATCGTCGGTCCTGTTGCACCTCCACCCCCGCCATCGAGGAAGTCCCTGCACCCTCGGACTCTGTGATTGACATGCTCTATGCCGACTTCAGTGCAGACTCAGAGGAGATAGATTTCAGCCCGGAGGAACTAGACTCCACCATGCAGGAGATGGAGGAGGAGTACACGCGCAACGAGCAGGCCAACAACGCCATCACGTCCCGAGAGGTGTTCGTCACCATTGGGACGATGATGGATGAAGATCAACCTAGAAGAGCTCCGCCTATAGCCCTGGACAAGGGGAAGGGACCACCTGTTGCTGTCGACAATGATCGCGCAAAGGCCATGCCCCCTCCGCCTAACCCAGTGCAACAACCACAGGAACTCGGCACCGGACCGAGCAACAACAACACCGCAAACCCGCCGCCTCCGGCATCTACGTCTGCTACTACCCAAGTTACTCCAGCTGATAGAGTGATGTACGACAATCTCCTCGTCGAGCCACTGACCGTAGCTCATATCCAGAACGTGACCTAGCTTGACGAGAAGCGCCAGCAGCTGCTAGAGGAAGCGTAGGCCATCGCGGAGCAAAGCGCAAAGCTAGATCGAGATCTGGTCAACACACAGAAATACATAGAGAAAGCCAGAGCAATGGAGGCCAAGTACAAGACTCTGCAGCAGGAGCAGAAGGCCAAGAAAGCTCCGGCTCGCGTAATCAACAATGCTGGTGTGCAGCAAAACCTAGGATGGGCTCCCCCTAAGCCGGCACAGGCCAAGCCATACATTGACAGTGAAGGCAGGAAGGTGATGCCCACTCCTCTCCTCAACCTCGCCGTCGCCAAGACCCTTCTGGAGCAGGATAGATCGCCTGAGGCGGTGGATCAGGTCTATGACCTAGTGGCCAAGGTGGTGAAACAGCAGGAAAAGGCCACCTCTCAAAGGCTTGAGTCTGACCCAGCGTTTTGCCAGTCTAGCCAGCATAAGCCGCCAAGGGACAGATCTCCTCTTGATGTCGGGTCCCAGACAGGCTCGCCAGAACGAAGACGGAGGGATGCGTGCAATAGGAAGGATGCTATCCCCATATCCTCCAACAATGGAGGCAAAGCCCAACCTCATCGCCCATCGCCACCGCCCCGCTCCCCCCGACATCGCGAAGATCCCAAGGCTCACCGTCGTACGGATATGCCCCCGCCAAGGCAGAGCGGCATCGTCATCCACGACAATGTGGAGCAGACCCGTCATGACGTAGAGCGCAACCAAGGACACAAGAGCAGGTCACGCCATGACCCTCCGCGCCCGACAAGCAACCGCGACAATCATGAGGCATCACAGTAGGGTAATAGCAAGAAGGCTAACCCACCGCCACCTTCGCCTCCGTTGCCACCTAGCAGTCACCATGGCGGAGGAGTCCCGTGTCGTTCACGTAGCCCCTCCCCTGTTGACAAGAAGAAAAGAAACCCGGAGCCATACGATGCACGTTCGCGGATAGACAAGATCCACGAAGCCCGGGAAGGACCATACCTAGGACCACGTTGCTTTGGACCTGTTATACGATCCGCAACTTACCCCAAAGGTTTCCGGATTGACAAGAGAATCAAGACTTATGACGGAACCGCCAAGCCAGCTACATGGTTGTAGGATTACGACAACGCGGTGGAGATCGCCTGGGGTAACCCCAACGTCCCCGTCAAGTACATCCCATTGATGTTGGCGAGCACAGCCCGTCAGTGGATTTATGACTTGCCGGAGAAATCCATCTACAAATGGTTGGACATGCAAGAAGCATTCACCAAGAACTTCGAGGGTACGTACAAACGTCCCAGCACTGTTGGCGATCTACAGCGGTGAGTGCAAGAGAAAGACGAGACATCTCGCGCCTACCTCTCCCGCTGGCTGGATATGAAGAATTCATGTGCAGGAGTGCACGCTCAGACTGCCATGGCCGCCTTCTATGATGGGTTGGAAAGGGGCACGTTGCTCTGACATAAGCTGAAGCGCTTGCAGGACAATCACCAGCTAGACTTGAACCAGATGATTCAGTTGGCCAGTGAATTCGCAGCTGCCGATGACGATGCTCGCGGCTCTCTGCCGGCAACGGCCGTTCCAACTCAAGCTCGGAGGAACAGCAACACAAAGCGGAAGACCGCACCAGAAGAAAAGCAAACTCCCGACATGGTCGCTATGACCTTCGCAAGGTGAGGTGATGGCGGACAACGTGGCCGAGGACGGGGAGATGGTCGTGGGCAGCAGCGAGGAAGTGAAACTACCTCGGCAGCGCTCCGTGTTCCGCAAACCTATGAGGTGTACCGCGATATGCCGTTCCTTGTACACCTCGATGCCAACGGCAAAGCCACCCACATCAATCGCCATTGCAAATTCATCAACGACCTCAAGGAGGACCCGGAGTCCCGCTATAAGCGAAGCGGAAGAACAGACCGTGAGGAAAGGGCAAGGGGAAAGAGGAGGAGGAATCCAAGGATTCAAGTGACATGGACGAGGATGTTGACCCCAAGAACGCTGCCAAGAGCGATGGCAAGGGCAAGAACCCCTTCGAGAAGAAGGCGGCAGTTTTTCACACTTCCCTTGGCACCCCCATCGTCCAACAACAGAAGACCTCCATGAGGATACTGATGGCTACTCTCCCCCCAGTCCCCCAGTTCCTGCGCTGGTCGGAGATTCCAATTACTTGGGACAGGAAGGATCACCCAGACCTCATCCCTACGGAGAACCAATACTCCATGGTCATCAACCCCTTGATTGACGGCTACGAGTTCACCAAATGTATGGTGGATAGTGGAAGTAGCATCAACATTATGTACTTGGATACACTTCAGAAGATAAGCTTGACGAAGGCAAACCTAATACGGACAAACACCATCTTCCACGACGTAGTTCCTGGTGGGAGGCTCGGTCCCTTGGTTGCATCACACTTCAGGCCGTCTTTGGTGATGTTAATAATTACCGCCAAGAGCGCATGACCTTTGAAGTGGTCCCCTTCAAGAGCGTGTACCACCACTACAAGAAATGTGTCAACCTATGACGTTTTGGTAGTGACCGTTGATGAAATCGTCATAGTTTTATGACGATTCCGCAACAGATGGTCGTAAGCTATTTGAGAGAGCCAAAATCTTATTAAACTATGACGATTTCGCTCTAAATCGTCGTAATTTCTGTGAATGAAATCGTCATAATCACTACACAGGTCGAGATATAAGAAAAAGACAGTGTACGCCGTTGGATGTGAATAGAATGAATGGATGGGATTGTGATCTATGGAAACTTCTCGTGGATCGATGACATGGCATAGTACCCATCACGTGCGCACACAGCGAATATTTCCACGTCGTCCCGCCCGCACCCAACCGCATGGAACCCTAATCTCTCCGCCGCCACCCCACCCTCGTCAGTCCTGATCCGATCTAGAGAATCACCTCAACCCACCATCGCCCCTCCACCGCTGCCACCACCTCGCCCCTCCGCCGCTGCCACCACCTAACCCTCAGTCCCCACGCACGACAACCTCTCTCCCTCCCTTGCTCGGCCTACACTCCTCCTCGGCATAGGAATAGCTTAGACATGTACTGAATGCGGTGAATAAAATCCCTCCTTGCTCAACTACAAAAATCTATCCCTGCAATTGTTTGTCTCCGTGTTGGCTCCCTCGTTTGATCCTCTGAGTTCGCCTCCTTGTTTCCCTTCCCCAGTCAACGATGGGACTCCATGATTGCTGGCCGTTTTGACGGAAGTAGTTGAGGGGGAATTCCAATCGGCTGATTCTAAACAAATTACTCATCCGTTTTCAGTGGTAAGTAATTCCCGTTCGATAAATCTATGAGATTGATCTGATTTTCTACATTTAGTTCGAGTAGATCTAGTGCCCCTGTAATTCCACTCCCCAATTCCCCATAGGATTGAGTTCCTGTTAACTCCTGTCACATCCCAAGATTTTCCAAATCTTGTAATGTGAAAAATAAATAAACAAAATAAATTTTTGTTGAAAATCAGGGTAAAAAGAAACTTTTGTTTCTAAAAGGAAACCGAAATCCCATCCTGAACAAACTTTGGCTAAAGTTTGAATTCAACAAAAATCCAAATCAAGGGAAATGCATTCCTCAATGAATGTATCTGGAAATTTGAACATTGGTAAATAAACCCTAAACCCTAATGGAAGGAAATCATTTTCCAAAGTATCTCCAAATCTATGGATTTGATCCATACCAAATTGGATCGACCAATATTCACAAAGGATCAAGAAAGACCATAGAGATTGGTTTCACTTAGTTTGAAACCATAAATAAAACCTTATGAATATAATAAGATAAGGAAATTGAATTTCCAAAGCTAATAAAGCCCTTACCCAAAAACCCATACCAATTGGTGAACAAATAATCCTAAAGGGATTTAAAAACATAAAAGCATTTATCAAAGGAAAATAAAATGTTTTGGAAATACTATTTTGGATCTTTAAATAAAAATATTTGGTTTTCAAAAGCAAAAATAGTTTTTAAAGATTACTTTTAAAGGGCCAAATCAAACCTTGGCCAAGTTTTTGAAATAAAATATTTTGTTTTGATAAAATGAGTAAAGGTTTATTTAAATAAAATAATAAGGATTTAAATATCCAATTTTATTTAAGTAAAGGCTTTTCCCATTTTAAATGAACACAAAAACTTATTTATCCTTTTAAAATAAGTTTTCCAAGTGTTTTTGGTTTTCTCAAATAAAACCTTTTGAAGTGTTTTGGTTTTGTTCTTGATTTTCAAAATAAGGTTTTTAAATAAACAAATCCTATATGGATTATTAACTAAGGTCCATTATATTTAATTATTAATGGAACCTAAAATAAAAAGGTTATTTTGTTTTTAAAACAAGTTTTCCAAATATCTTTTATTTTTCGAATAAAACCTTCTGTTTTGTTTTTGAAAACATTTGGTTTTAAATGGAAATTTTATTAATTAAATCAAACCCTATTTTTTTATTAATAAACTAAAGATCCATTTTATTTAATTATTGAATGGATCCTAAAATAAATAAATAAATATTATTTTATTTTGAGATTTGGATTATGTTGAAAAACAGAACCAAATTCAAAAGTACAAAATTGAGTGATTGTTTGAATTGTTTGAAATGTTGTTTGAAAATTCAAAACAGAAAAGAATTAGAAAAGGAAAAAGATTTAGAAACAGAAAAAAATAAGAAAAGAACAGACCCAGCCCATTTTGGCCCAACAGGAGCCCAGTTTCCTCCCCAGAGAAAACCAATTCACACCCAGTTTCTAACCCACTCAGTCACAGACAATCGGGACCCACTCCTTCTCTCTCTCACTCGCTGACGAGACGACCCCACCTCCTCTTATTTCCCCCGAACCGTTTTTCTTCACCGCGAAAGAAACCCACATAGGGTATGACCCGTGGACCCTCCCCCCTTCTATCTTTTTCCACTGATCGATGGACCCCACCTTTACTGTTCTTCGTCCACACCCGCAGACCAGTTCCTCTCTTTCGTTTCTGCGGTGAATTCGCGAGCATCAATTTGAGTTACTGCCGCGTTGATTCAGTCCAGCGACAACGCCCATTTAAGCGCCAACATCCCCTCTCCCTTTTCCCCAGACACCTCACCCTAGCGTGCCCCCAGGCCGCCCAATTTCTCTCTGCACTGTCGCTGTCTCCGGCGAGCTCCGCGAGCAATTCCGGCCAGTACCTGCCTCCCTTTGCCCCTTGGATGCTACGAGCTCATTCACCATCACCGTGCACTCCTTCTAGTACCTCCCACTTGTCTGCTAGTGCCCCACAGCCTCGCCTTCGTCTTCGTCCAGGAACCACCACCGTCTGCTTCATCTCCGGCGAAGCCCACAGGTAGATTCCGGTCGCCCCTCTTCTTCTCGATCATGCACACAACCTTGCCTTGGTCCTGCGCATCTAACCGTGCCTTCATTTTGCCTTGGGGTGATCCACAGCGACGTCCACGACGACCACCTGACGCACCCGACGCCGCCACGAACTCCGGCGAGAGATTCCCCCTGATCCCGAGCGCCCCTTGAGCAACCGCGAGTATGTTGAGCATCACCATGACCCCCTGAGCCCGGTGAACATCTCCTCTCTCTTCCTCACCTCCTGTAGCACCGGCACCGTCATCGACCGACCGCTCCGCCACCAACCACCGCCGCCAGCGCCGCCACTTTGTGGTTGTTTAGATCAGGACCGTTCGATTTAGATCAGACACGTGGAAACAGTTGACTTAAGCGAAGGGGTACGCGTTGATCTGAGCCGCACCTGCCCCTTTAGATCCAGTGGTGTGTATCACTCGATCCAGACTAACCGGTATGGACCAATAGGAAAGCGACGCGTGGCGAGGTCTGTTTTAAAAACAGAAATTGAAACAGATTTCAGTGCCATTTTCAAACCTTTGTATCTTTGGATCCACACGTCCAAATTTTACAAATTTGATGTCGTTGGATTCAGGAGAACAAGACCTAGCCAACCCTGCCCTTAGTTTAGCAAATAGTATTAGTTAGATTGGTTGATTATGCAGAAACATTTGATTGCTAGTTTAGATTAGAAAAATTGTTTAAAAATGATTTTTGAGATCAAACCTTTGCAAATTAGTTTGTTGTGACCTTACTGACCCTAGGAACCAACCCATAGTATGGAAAATGTATTTGGTAAAGTTTAGGATGGAAAACTAGATTTAGCCCATTTCTAGCCAAATGGAAATAAAGATTATTGGGTATGAAAATGTTTTGGTAAAGAAAACTTTGGGAAGATGTTTTGGACCAAACCTACTGACCCAAACACCAAGTTTTGCAACAGCAACTTATTTGGTGAACCCTATAGGCTAATGCCCTAGCCAAGAATATTTCTACACCACATAAAATGACCCTTTGTTTTGAAAATGGTTTTTAAAGTGAAACCCTTTGCAAATGACTTTGCCATTTTGGTAAATGACCAATTTGGAACTTACAAAGTTTAGAAGCCTAGTGGAGACCACCTTTGCAATTAGGACCATCTTTTGCATGCTTGTATGCATTACCTTGACTTTGTGATTTTATGTGTGTTGTTTTGCTTGATTGGTAGATTGAGTGTGTGCCTTGCTTGATTGATTTGTAGTGACTTGAAGAGTGTGTTTGTTGCAAGGACAAGGATTGAACCTATATCCTCTACCAAAAAGGCAAGTGATGCTTCATATCTTATGTCCCATTATTTTCACTATGCATTAGTGATTTTGCTAAGTAAAACTTGCATGGTTTTTATTTTGCTAAGTATAGACTTGCTATAGGAAAACCTAGTAGATGAATCCTTAGTAGGATTTTTGTTAAGAATCCTATTACTATCAAGCTTAGCCTAGCTAATAGAAAACCTGGGTGGAATATATATTCATACTATGGAAAAATCTCTAAGTCTGAGGACTTATGTTTTTGTTTAATAAAACAACTAAGTTAATGAATCACCTGGGTGGAATGGGACTTGCTTGGTGGTTTTTGGTTGAGTGGTTCACAAGGCCCATGTTTATGGTTTACCTTGTGTATCTCACTTGTGGATGGCCACCCAGGAAACAAAGAGATTTGAGATGTCAAATGTTGAGAAGCTTCAAGTGCAACCACTTGGCAATATGGGCTCTGCCATGATCATATAGGTTGCAAGAACTTAGCCATATGGACAGTTGGTGGTAGTGTTTGATAGGTTGGAACGCGTCCATGATGGTCTAAGGGAAGGCTTCTAAAAGATTTTGTCTTGGGAAACCAAGTCTTGTGGGTAAAGTGCACCACCTCTGCAGAGTGTAAAACCTAAGTACTTAGCCATGTCCCTGGTAAAGGACAATTTGAGCATCAAGACATCGAAGCAATCAAGAATCTCATCATTCAAATTTCTAAAATAAAACTTGTGGGTTCAACAAGGGTTGTGTGAAATTCTTCAATCTTTGATGGAGAGATGGCTTGGTACAAGGATCTTGAAATCTTAGATTGGGGAAAATGTTTTTGCCAAGCAATCTTCAGTCTTTGATTGGTAGATGCCTTGAGAGGATCTTCAGTCTTTGATTGGTAGATGTCTTGGGTGATTTTGTCAAAACAAAAACTTAGTATTTTCAAAATGTAGGGAAAAATCTATTTTGAGCAATGCAAGCCTCAACTCCACTTAGCCAAATGCATATAGATGATAGACTCCACTATATTACCAAAGTATCACTTGCCAATACAATTCAAATGTATTGACCCTTGTGGCTGTAACTTGTAATGTTGCAGGTTTGATTGTTTTAGTGAAGATTGATTGATTAGGATTACAAAGTCTACAACCAACATCTGCCTGTGGCACTTTGAAGATGAAGGACCCCATGCTTATAGTTATTCCGCTGCAATGTAATGTAATAGCCAATTGAGCTATGTATTGATGTAATATAATTATGTTAATCCTGGTTATAAAGTTAAATTATGACCTTTGTTTCTTGATATTACATCTGAACTGTGGATGCTAGCTTTTGATCTAGGGACTAGCATTGTAAACACAGAGGGCTCAATCTTATTAAAGGTTGGGGACCCTACAGAATGGTATCAGAGCATTGTGTTGACTGTAGGATTTGTAACCCTAGGATTGGACAAAAACCCTTAGAAAAATAGGAGTTGTATTTTCTCCAAAAACTTATTTACAAACAATATTGTAAACTCTTTCCTCAACTATTTTGGTTTCAACTCTACATCTCTTTTATTTCAAACTTGATGGAAAAGCCTACCCCATGACCAAAGACCTCACCATGTGCAAAGGACTTCTTCAACACTTTCAACTCTAATGACTTCAACTTCTTCAACTCTAATGACTTCAACATCTTCAACATTTCACCAAGGACTTCCAACTTGAATACCACTAAGGACTACGAGTGAGACAAGAAATGTTACTCAAGACTAGAAGACTAAGGAAACACAGCTTAGAAGAAGCCATCACCACCTTTGAAGTTTTTGTGACCAACAGTTTTCCTCAACGATACAAAGATCTCATTCAAGAAGAATCAACCAGGGATGGAAAGATTTCAAGTGAACCATATAGATGGACCACCATATCTTAGTTAAGTCAAACACACCAACCTATGTGGTGTAACAAAAATTATTTAGTTGCCTAAGTATGTGCTTGAAACTTGTTGTTTGAGTGAAATGTTTGTTTGTGATTGCATGCACATTGCTTGTGTGAATTGTGATGTGTGTGATGGAATTATTCCTTAGAAATATCTTGCCTATTCTAACCTCAACCCAACCCAAACAGATGACTTCTCCAAGAAACTCCAACATCAAGATTGATGACACCAACACCAACCAAGCTGACAACATGAGAGAACTCATAGCAACCCAAAACCAATTGAGCCAAGAGGCAACTCAGCTTTTAGCCAACAACAATGGATTAGACCCAGCCATACAAAGGATTTTGAAACTTCAATCCCAACTGTTGCAAGGATTGGTTACTCAAATGATCAACATGAGAGAAAACTTTTCCCAAAGAGCTAATGACAACAAGGATGACAAAGATGTTATTCTAGAAGGAACCCAAGCTAGCAATACTTTTGGATACAAGGAACATGCATCCAAGGAACATGAAGATCAATGCCCCAAGAAGAGAGAAAGATCTCTCACCTATGAAGAACAAGAGCTAGAAGAACTCCTAGCTTTGGAGAGACCCAAAAAGAAGAAGAATAAATGCCCCAACACTAGCAAGAAAGATATTACACAAGTGCAATGTTTCAAATGCAAAGAGATGGGACATTATGCCAACGAATGCCCAGAAAAGAAGATGGACCAAAGAAACAAACAAGAGGCAATGACACCAAAGGAAAAGAAAGATATCAGCCAAGTGATATGTTACAATTGCAAAAACCCAGGACATTATGCAAGCAACTGCCCAGAAAAGATGAAGAACAAGTTGATCAAGCCTATGGAAAATCTCAACCTTGGCCCATGAGTCAAGTGTGGAAATAAAGGACACTATACAGAAGGTAGCCCAAGGAAGTTTCATCAAGATCCCAAGCAAGCCAAGATGTAATTTAGTTGGAAAAATTGTAAGGGTGGTAGTACCCTAGTTGTTTTGAACCTGCTTGTAACCCCTAGCCTCCCCAAATCTCGGGACGAGATTTATTTTAAGGGTGGTAGCCTGTCACATCCCAAGATTTTCCAAATATTGTAATGTGAAAAATAAATAAACAAAATAAAATTTTGTTGAAAATCAGGGTAAAAAGAAACTTTTGTTTCTAAAAGGAAACTGAAATCCCATCCTGAACAAACTTTGGCTAAAGTTTGAATTCAACAAAAATCCAAATCAAGGGAAATGCATTCCTCAATGAAAGTATCTGGAAATTTGAACATTGGTAAATAAACCCTAAACCCTAATGGAAGGAAATCATTTTCCAAAGTATCTCCAAATCTATGGATTTGATCCATACCAAATTGGATCAACCAATATTCACAAAGGATCAAGAAAGACCATAGAGATTGGTTTCACTTAGTTTGAAACCATAAATAAAACCTTATGAATATAATAAGATAAGGAAATTGAATTTCCAAAGCTAATAAAGCCCTTACCCAAAAACCCATACCAATTGGTGAACAAATAATCCTAAAGGGATTTAAAAACATAAAAGCATTTATCAAAGGAAAATAAAATGTTTTGGAAATACTATTTTGGATCTTTCAATAAAAAGATTTGGTTTTCAAAAGCAAAAATAGTTTTTAAAGATTATTTTTAAAGAGCCAAATTAAACCTTGGCCAAGTTTTTGAAATAAAATATTTTGTTTTGATAAAATGAGTAAAGGTTTATTTAAATAAAATAATAAGGATTTAAATATCCAATTTTATTTAAGTAAAGGCTTTTCCCATTTTAAATGAACACAAAAACTTATTTATCCTTTTAAAATAAGTTTTCCAAGTGTTTTTGGTTTTATCAAATAAAACCTTTTGAAGTGTTTTGGTTTTGTTCTTGATTTTCAAAATAAGGTTTTTAAATAAACAAATCCTATATGGATTATTAACTAAGGTCCATTATATTTAATTATTAATGGAACCTAAAATAAAAAGGTTATTTTGTTTTTAAAACAAGTTTTCCAAATATCTTTTATTTTTCGAATAAAACCTTCTATTTTGTTTTTGAAAACATTTGGTTTTAAATGGAAATTTTATTAATTAAATCAAACCCTATTTTTTTATTAATAAACTAAAGATCCATTTTATTTAATTATTGAATGGATCCTAAAATAAATAAAAAAATATTATTTTATTTTGAGATTTGGATTATGTTGAAAAACAGAACCAAATTCAAAAGTACAAAATTGAGTGATTGTTTGAATTGTTTGAAATGTTGTTTGAAAATTCAAAACAGAAAAGAATTAGAAAAGGAAAAAGATTTAGAAACAGAAAAAATAAGAAAAGAACAGACCGAGCCCATTTTGGCCCAACAGCAGCCCAGTTTCCTCCCCAGAGAAAACCAATTCACACCCAGTTTCTAACCCACTCAGTCACAGACAATCGGGACCCACTCCTTCTCTCTCTCACTCGCTGACGAGACGACCCCACCTCCTCTTATTTCCCCCGAACCGTTTTTCTTCACCGCGAAAGAAACCCACATAGGGTATGACCCGTGGACCCTCCCCCCTTCTATCTTTTTCCACTGACCGGTGGACCCCACCTTTACTGTTCTTCGTCCACACCCGCAGACCAGTTCCTCTCTTTCGTTTCTGCGGTGAATTCGCGAGCATCAATTCGAGTTACTGCCGCGTTGATTCAGTCCAGCGACAACGCCCACTTAAGCGCCAGCATCCCCTCTCCCTTTTTCCCCAGACACCTCACCCTAGCGTGCCCCCAGGCCGCCCAATTCCTCTCTGCACTGTCGCTGTCTCCGGCGAGCTCCGCGAGCAATTCCGGCCAGTACCTGCCTCCCTTTGCCCCTTGGATGCTACGAGCTCATTCACCATCACCGTGCACTCCTTCCAGTACCTCCCACCTGTTTGCTAGTGCCCCACAGCCTCGCCTTCGTCTTCGTCCGGGAACCACCACCGTCTGCTTCATCTCCGGCGAAGCCCACAGGTAGATTCCGGTCGCCCCTCTTCTTCTCGATCACGCACACAACCTTGCCTTGGTCCTGCGCATCTAACCGTGCCTTCATTTTTCCTTGGGGTGATCCACAGCGACGTCCACGATGACCACCTGACGCACCCGACGCCGCCACGAACTCCGGCGAGAGATTCCCCCTGATCCCGAGCGCCCCTTGACCAACCGTGAGTACGTTGAGCATCACCGTGACCCCCTGAGCCCGGTGAGCATCTCCTCTCTCTTCCTCACCTCCTGTAGCACCGGCACCGTCATCGAACGACCGCTCCACCGCCAACCACCGCCGCCACTTTGTGGTTGTTTAGATCATGACCATTCGATTTAGATCAGACGCGTGGAAACAGTTGACTTAAGGGAAGGGGTACGCGTTGATCTGAGCCGCACCTGCCCCTTTAGATCTAGTGGTCTGTATCACTCGATCCAGACGAACCGGTATGGACCAATAGGAAAGCGACGCGTGGCCAGGTCTGTTTTAAAAACAGAAATTGAAATAGATTTAAGTGCCATTTTCAAACCTTTGTATCTTTGGATCCACACGTCCAAATTTTACAAATTTGATGTCGTTGGATTCAGGAGAACAAGACCTAGCCAACCCTGCCCTTAGTTTAGCAAATAGTATTTGTTAGATTGGTTGATTATGTAGAAACATTTGATTGCTAGTTTAGATTAGAAAAATTGTTTAAAAATGATTATTGAGATCAAACCTTTGCAAATTAGTTTGTTGTGACCTTACTGACCCTAGGAACCAACCCATAGTATGGAAAATGTATTTGGTAAAGTTTAGGATGGAAAACTAGATTTAGCCCATTTCTAGCCAAATGGAAATAAAGATTATTCGGTATGAAAATGTTTTGGTAAAGAAAACTTTGGGAAGATGTTTTGGACCAAACCTACTGACCCAAACACCAAGTTTTGCAACAGCAACTTATTTGGTGAACCCAATAGGCTAATGCCCTAGCCAAGAATATTTCTACACCACATAAAATGACCCTTTGTTTTGAAAATGGTTTTTAAAGTGAAACCCTTTGCAAATGACTTTGCCAATTTGTTAAATGACCAATTTGGAACTTACAAAGTTTAGAAGCCTAGTGGAGACCACCTTTGCAATTAGGACCATCTTTTGCATGCTTGTATGCATTACCTTGACTTTGTGATTTTATGTGTGTTGTTTTGCTTGATTGGTAGATTGAGTGTGTGCCTTGCTTGATTGATTTGTAGTGACTTGAAGAGTGTGTTTGTTGCAAGGACAAGGAGTGAACCTATATCCTCTACCAAAAAGGCAAGTGATGCTTCATATCTTATGTCCCATTATTTTCACTATGCATTAGTGATTTTGCTAAGTAAAACTTGCATGGTTTTTATTTTGCTAAGTATAGACTTGCTATAGGAAAACCTAGTAGATGAATCCTTAGTAGGATTTTTGTTAAGAATCCTATTACTATCAATCTTAGCCTAGCTAATAGAAAACCTGGGTGGAATATATATTCATACTATGGAAAAATCTCTAAGTCTGAGGACTTATGTTTTTGTTTAATAAAACAACTAAGTTAATGAATCACCTGGGTGGAATGGGACTTGCTTGGTGGTTTTTGGTTGAGTGGTTCACAAGGCCCATGTTTATGGTTTACCTTGTGTATCTCACTTGTGGATGGCCACCCAGGAAACAAAGAGATTTGAGATGTCAAATGTTGAGAAGCTTCAAGTGCAACCACTTGGCAATATGGGCTCTGCCATGATCATATAGGTTGCAAGAACTTAGCCATATGGACAGTTGGTGGTAGTGTTTGATAGGTTGGAACGCGTCCATGATGGTCTAAGGGAAGGCTTCTGAAAGATTTTGTCTTGGGAAACCAAGTCTTGTGGGTAAAGTGCACCACCTATGCAGAGTGTAAAACCTAAGTACTTAGCCATGTCCCTGGTAAAGGACAATTTGAGCATCAAGACATGGAAGCAATCAAGAATCTCATCATTCAAATTTCTAAAATAAAACTTGTGGGTTCAACAAGGGTTGTGTGAAATTCTTCAATCTTTGATGGAGAGATGGCTTGGTACAAGGATCTTGAAATCTTAGATTGGGGAAAATGTTTTTGCCAAGCAATCTTCAGTCTTTGATTGGTAGATGCCTTGAGAGGATCTTCAGTCTTTGATTGGTAGATGTCTTGGGTGATTTTGTCAAAACAAAAACTTAGTATTTTCAAAATGTAGGGAAAAATCTATTTTGAGCAATGCAAGCCTCAACTCCACTTAGCCAAATGCATATAGATGATAGACTCCACTATATTACCAAAGTATCACTTGCCAATACAATTCAAATGTATTGACCCTTGTGGCTGTAACTTGTAATGTTGCAGGTTTGATTGTTTTAGTGAAGATTGATTAATTAGGATTACAAAGTCTACAACCAACATCTGCCTGTGGCACTTTGAAGATGAAGGACCCCATGCTTATAGTTATTCCGCTGCAATGTAATGTAATAGCCAATTGAGCTATGTATTGATGTAATATAATTATGTTAATCCTGGTTATAAAGTTAAATTATGACCTTTGTTTCTTGATATTACATCTGAACTGTGGATGCTAGCTTTTGATCCAGGGACTAGCATTGTAAACACAGAGGGCTCAATCTTATTAAAGGTTGGGGACCCTACAACTCCGTTGCTTGCAAGAGGAAATAAAAAGGATTGCAGGCCCTTGGGGGGTCGCTGGCAGAGAACGCCTAGCTAGGTTGTCCAATGGCAAGTAGGGATTGATGGTGCCGTTGGACTGGTTTTATTTTCACGGGAACATCACAAGTTCACTACAGGAAGCAAGAAACCAGCCAGCCAAGCTTCGATCCTCCACGTCCAAGTGTTTTTTTTATTTCATGCCAGAAATTGTGTAATGTTTTTGTGCTAATATGACATCTAGAGTTTGTCAGGTTCCCAACCTCCATGATGTAGGAGTTTGTCGGGTTCCCAACCTCCATGATGCATGCCCTGACTCTGACTGGTTAGGGATCTTTCTGTTCTAGATCTTGTGGATGATGTAGATTCTTACTTACTCCTCTAGCTATTAGTATATTCCTAGGTTCTTGGTTAGTCCGGTTTTTTTAATTGGTTGCCAAATTCATCATCACAACTGAATTTCATCATGGTTCCTAGTGTGTCCTGGAGCTTCACATTGCATTTGCAAGCTAGCTCGGTACTTGACATGTCGTACTTGTCAGATTTCTTTAATTTATTTACTAAATAACATGTTATCTTAGCTTGTTCTTGTGTGCTCAATGATTATTACTAACTCATCTTACCACATTTTGAATTTCTCATGCATTGTATAACTATTTCTATAACTTAGATGATTTACAATTGATATGCTGCTCTCCCTATGTAGTTGTTTGAGATGGGGCTACAGTTCTCCCTCTCTCCGGAGCTCGTTGCCTAAACCAGGAGGCTGGCCAGATCCATTTTGGCGCTACACATCGGTTTGTCCGCAACCATATGTGGAGTCGCAGTGAGCCACCATAGAAAACAATTTGGTTATTTTTTGACACACTACTTTTGTATAAATGACTTTCCTTAGTACTTCCACACTACATAGCATGAATTTTTGGAACAACATAATGTAGATGAATTGTGCCGGGTAGTGTATACATGTGAGCTCAATCATTTTATTGTTGTTATAGTTATAAAGTTAAGTGTTTGATTGTAAGTACCTGGTCCTAATTTTTAGGAATCTTACTCGGCTAAAATATTGTGCAATAACATTTTTTTGTTTTGCTCCAACATAATTTAGGAATCTTACTCGGCTAAGTGTTTGATTGTAAGTACCTAGTGTTTATCTCAGGTTTACCACGATCTATTCTTCTGTTCTGTTCTGTTTTGCATTGTAGTTAATTAGTCAAGCATGTCTAGTCTGAGTATCTCATAAGCTTCTGCCTCCAGTTGTATTATTTTTTATATTTTATTGATTTTATATGAGATGTCTTGTCGCAAGGCCGCAGCATAAATCATTAGAAACAACATGTATGATGATGCTTCCCATGTGCTGAATAACTGGTGTTCTGTTGTGGTTGCCTGTATAACAACTTTCTGCTTGCTAGACACTTCTTATATTGTGATGTTTTATCTACACAATTTTTTCTACTAGTGATTAGGTAAGTATTTGGTTGAACCTCTTCTCTTCCTTTGTTACTTGATTGATAGGACATGGTGCCATGCCATACTATTCTATGATATGGAATCTAGGGTCCGAATTGCTTTGTACTAAGATCTGATTGAGTCTCAATGATGTTATTTATGGTCACTGTTGTACATGTTCCTTTATATTTGGGTTCTGATATGGTCACCGTTGTACATTGGCAGATGGGGATGTGAGAGGTGCCATTGGGTATCATCACTTGAGCGCATAGTTTTGACAACGAGTCTTCCGACTCACGAAAAGTCAAGCATAAAAACCAAAGTAATGGATAAACCAGCACTTGCTTAAAAAATATATACATGCTGGAGATAGTTCTTAAGTAGCAGGACATAACAACTATTGTTCTCCGCCTTAAGTTAACACATCGTTTTTTTCGCATACAATTTCTAGAGCAAACAAATATTACAAGTTGTTTTTTATTCCTCTAGTGGAGGCGACTTGGAAGCAGCATCATCCACAGCAGGAGAGTCATCTTCTTCAAAGTCGGCGGTGTTGAGCGGCTCAGAGGAGCTTTGGCTGCCGCCATCAATGATCTTCATGGGCACACATACATTCTGGTCGACCAACTCGGTGACTCTGGTGTCATAACCCGCGAGCGACGCCAAGATAGCTTCAGGGTCAATCTTTTGGCCATCATTGTCCATGTCGGGGATGCCAGAGGTCACCGCGTCGAGGTCGGAAGTTTCGTAGTGTGCCTTGACCTTTGACAGCGCCATCCTTGTGCCAGATCATGTACATGAAGCTTTCCAGCTTGCAATATGCTCGGGGGCTCGGTGCAAGATCTCCGAGAACTTCGCCATAGAATCCACCGCTTTGATGTTGATTTGGAGGTGCTTGGCCATCTCTTTGGCTTGCGTGATGGCGGTCTTGATAAAGTTGCCGGCAAGAATCATGCATTCTTTTGTCGGAGGAGGCGACTGGGTTAACCCAAAAGGAGCTGCAGATTTCCGACAAAGGAATGCATGAGTTCAAAAAAGTTCAAAGTATCCAACTTATAGACGTACAAGGCGGAGAATCACTTACTGAAGATGCTAAGTTCTGCCTACTGGAGAGTTTCCACAATAGAATCCCGTTCTTGTCGGAGGATCTTGTATGCTTCGAGATTGCGGTTATTCTGCTCTTCGCCAGCTTTGTTCTGCTCTCTTAGCATCTCGATCTCCTTCTTCAGGCGGTTCATCTCTTCATTGGCGGAATCCTGCAGGACTTTCATGGAATCTTCATGCATTTTCAGCATATCCTTCCTATCCTGTTTAAGGATCTTGTTTTTGCTATCCAGCAACTCAATGTGCTTAGATTGCTCGACAATATCCTTGGCCTTGGCAATGGCTTCTGCAAGTCGGTGAAATAAGTACACAGTGAGTACTCGGAGAATGTTGGCGCAAGAGTCGAAGTCAGAAATTGAAAGGAAAAACAAACTCTTGCTCTCGATGATCTGTTCCTTCAAGTAGGCAGTTTTACCCTTTTCTGCTTCCAAGTCGGCGCGCATCTTGTGGAACTTCTCATTGGCGACACCCCTCCGAGCATTCTCATTCTATGGAAAGAATAAAATTAAACGTTGTTCGGTCTACTTGGAGCATCTAGCCTTAAAATTTCCACCTGGACGCTCCGGGGCTACAGCGAGAGTTTTTGAACTTAACAATATGCTTAGTCTTTCTTTAAGCATCTAGTCGGAACTAATTCAGTTTTCGATTAGAAGCTTAGGGGCTACAGTATAAAGTTTTAACTCAGTCATATGTTTATCTTCTCTTTAAGTATCTAGTCGGAACTAATTCAGTTACAACTAGAAGCTTGGGGGCTACAATATCGAAATTTATAAACACTATGTATGCTACTGTGAAAGCATCTAGTCGGAATTATTCATTCCAAATATATGCTTGGGGGCTACAGTGAGAAGTTATCTAGCTTAGTCACTCTTAGAGAATTCAGATGCAAAAGCCTATGGTTTTCTGTCTAAATCCTCGGGGGCTACAATGGGATACTCAGAAAAAATGCACAAGGCAGATAAAAATTACAAGTGCGATGATCTTGAGGTTTGTAGCTCTCTCGGCAAGCAATTTTCCAAAGGAGAGGCTATTTCCTCGCAGGATATCTTCTTGACGGAGAAGCTCCTCAAGACCACACGTCGGAGATGTTGGCACTGCACCAGGAGCCAAAGCAAAGCTACTCGGCGTAAGCACCGGGTAGACTATCTTCAGGAACTCTATGGCTTCCTTGGGTGCAGAGGCGCCGCCTTCAACAAGAAGTTCCATCCTCCACCACTGCCTTACCGCTACCGATGGCATCCTTAGCCGGAGCTTCAGCCATCTGGATTGCGGTGCTCTCTTCCATTGCCTGCTCGCCGGCAACGGCAAACTCCCTGGAGGCGGCTGAGTCCACTTCCATGATGGAAGGGCCAGATGCATCTTTGGCTTGAGAGCTTGTCGGAGTTGGTGTGTGCTTGACGCTGGGTGTAGCAGGGGCTATGGCGGGATATGCGTTGTGGACGTCATGGTGCAACATATCCTTGATATTTCTAGAAGCCCCCAAAGTCTTAGAGGTCTTCTTCAAGATAGTGGTGGCTTTCTTCCTGAAACGTGCAAAGAGTATAAGTACACGAGCAAGACAAATAATGGACAATGTCGGTGGGAAAGAAGCTTACATAACAGGGGGTGCTTTGGAAAAGGTGATCCCGGTAACTCTTCTTTTCTCTGCCTCCAGGACGGCAGTGGACTTCTTGGAGGCTCCACCCTCTGTCTTCTTTCTCTTGCCTCCATCAGCGTCATCAGAGGTGGAGCTCTTCCGCTTTCGCGCCAATGGGACCTCGTCGTCGGACACGACCATGACTTCCTTTATCTTTGGATCATATATTTGAGGAGCCATGCTATGCTCATTTATATCGCTGAGCTGTTAAGTGAAGAACCACCGTGTTAGATGAGATGGTGATGTCTAGACGGAAGAACTGGATTATATGTCATACACGGAAAATAAACAGGTACCTTTGGGCACTTGCTATCTACGAACATGTCGTAGGTGATGGTGAATCCACGCTTCCTATCCTTCACCCTGACGATGTCCTTGAGGCGAAGCTTACGGAGTCGCTTGAGAGATGCGGAGGCTATCCCTCCTATCGTTGGAATACTCGTGCATCAGCTTCGAGCGGTGCTGCGGAGGCTGCATCCGCCTGATGAACTAACACATGGCTAGGTCCAATCCGGTCAAACCCGTCTCCACGAACCACTCTATCCGCCTTATAGCGCGGGAAGCGTCGATGTCGAAGGGAAGGGAGGCCTGGGATCTCCATGTTGAGGCTTCGGCGGCAGCTCCATCGATGAAGTCCGGGTACATTACTTCTCGGTCGTCCAGAGGGATGTCTGGGCCGTAGAAGTAAGTACGCTGCCAGTTCTTGCAGGACTCATGGCCAACTATGTCGGGGAATCGCCGACCAGGCCGGATCTTAAAACTAATGGTGCCACAATTTCTAAGCTCGTCCTTGCCGGCTCCGGCTTTGCTCTTGACGGTAAAGAAGTATATGAAGAGATCTAGCCTAGGCCTAATCCCTAAATAACCCTCGCAGAGCGCCACGTAATTGCTGAGCGCTAAGATGCTATTGGGGGATAGGTTTTGTGGATGTACTCGGTAATGATTCAGGACAGCAAGGAAAAAGTTGGAGATGGGCAGGGAGACGCCGCGTACCATCTGCGCTTTGAAGTACACCTTCTTTCCGACTTGGGGAGAAAGAGTGACCTCGTCGGCCGGCGCCGCCCGCCAGATGAGCCCCTCCGTCGCAGGGAGGTAACCCTCGTTGATCAGTTCTTTGATGTCGCGGTCCGTGATATCCGAACCACGCCAGTCGCCCTTATGCGAGTCATACTCCTCCTCCAGCAGCTCTAGCGCCGCTGGATTATGGTCGCCGTCGGTGGTTTCGACCACCGCGGACTTGGGGATAACTAGAACCTCTGGGGACACGACGATAGAGCTCGCTGGCTTCGCCACGGCTTCGCCCGACGCATCCATGGAAGGGGAAGAGCTGCTGCTGGCCATTGGGTGTGTTTGGTGGTGACTAGGGAAGAATGGGGAGCTAGTGTTTTTCGCATGTTGCGCGGAGAGCTCAAGGATGAGGCGACGGAGGAATAATACGATGCAGAGGAGAATGAGATGAAAAGGTAAATTTTCCACCGCGGTTACTGTTTATGGTCTCCGGCATCAAGATTCGTGCAGCTTGATCGAATGGTTGCAGCGTAGACGACGTGTGTGGAGACTTGTACGGAAATTTCGCCACGTACCAACCGTCGCCGCCAAAGGTTCGTATCGCTCGCGCGGGAAAAGTGGACATGTTTGCGTTCTCTGCATGTGTGAGTTACGAGGGGTTGCTGACCTATGTCTACGTCGCCCTAGCTGTCATAGGCAGACGAACCATCACACCGGAAGATTCCATCATAGACGGATCCAGTCCGGCTACGGAAGAGTACGATAGAAGATTCAGCAATTCTCCGACTTACAAATTGAAGACGAAGAAAACCTTGCAGGGTTCTTTGGGAGGACTACAAGATGTTGCTTGACGATTTGCCGACATCCATCTAGACGGAGCATTCAACATGAAGAGGCAAGACGGTGCAAGATCTCGTAGTTCTCCCGGGGCTACTGTTGGGGATATGCTATATGGGTATCCTCATAGCATGTCCTCTATCCGGATAACCCGGGTGGCTCACAGTTGGTAGCATGGCCCATGGCCTGCTGGGCGGCCCAGTTAGATGGATCCAGAAGGGAGGCCCATGCTGAATAAAGGAAGGCTACAGTGGAGTGACCAGTGTACCCGGAGCCTTGGAGTACAAGACACACAAGACTAGTAATAGACGGTGTAGGACTCTGTGACCTGTCCGGCTAGGACTTTTCCCTGTAACGCTAGGACCTGGCGACTATATAAGTCAGTCCTATGGGAGCCTTTAGGGCACGATAACTTTGGCTCTCTAGTCATACCTCGCATAGCGAACTAGTCCCTGTAACTCGGCGTATTGCCATTATAGTGATTTATAGCAGGAGTAGGATTCCGCCACCGTCGTGGGATATGAACGTGGGTAAGCTATGTTACCTCGTACCCGTCAACCGTCCGCCTTCCCCCACATCTCTAAACACACACTGTGAGGACCCCTCCATGGCGTACTCGTCGGCAATACCACGGCACCGATCTAGGAACGATGGTGGCGGCGGCTACAGATGGTTTTGTGGAGATTTGATCGGGTGCCTAGGGTTTCTGCATCGGGGTCTACTTATAGGCGAAGGGGGAGGCCGAGGAGGCGGCAGGAGGGGCCACACCCCTCCCAGGTGTGGGGCAGGGCCCACCCGCACATAGGGGGGTCTGGATGCCCTGGCTTGCATCTCCGGCTCGTCTTCTGGATTATTGTTCCCCACGGAAAGTAATTTACTTTGACATTTGTCCCATCCAATTCCGAGAATATTTCTTTACTAACTTTTCTGAAACCAAAAACAACATAAAACAGGCAACTGGCACTGTGGCAACTTGTTAATAGGTTAGTACCAGAAAACATGTAAAAAGCACCTCAAAGTGTAGACGAGCAAAGCAAAGTAGATACTAAACAAGCATGGAGCATCAAATATTATAGATACGTTTCTGACGTATCAAGCATCCCCAAGCTTAACTCATGCTCGTCCTGGAGTAGGTAAGTGATAAAAATAATAAGTTTTGAGGTGACATGCACCCTCACAACAAAGATCCAACCATTTGCAAGCATTGAAAGCTGGGATCAAATAACTCTAAACATGTGCATGAAAGATGGAGTTCTAACAATAGGACATAGTAACTATGCATGCAAAATGACAAGAAACATAACATAGTGGCAATTATCTTGTCCCTCATAGAGTAGCAAATAGATGCATAGGACACCGTCAAAGTTCACAAGGGTGACTAGAAACAAATAGCACAAGAACAAGTAATAACACAATATGCATCAATCAATAAGCTTAGGAACACTGCACACAGAATGACAAGTATGCTCTCTTAATGGTACCTAAAGGTTGAAGGTGGGGACTCAAATAGTGGTGGAAGAAATACCTTTTATAAAGGAAGAAGGGATTTCAAGTTTTAAAAAGAGCTTCCAAAAATTATGGTACTTGTTAGCTTTCAACCCTCATTTCCCCTATCATAAGCATCTTGAAGTGATTAAGGTTAAAGTGAACAAAGATGGAGTATATGCTTGACGAAGTATAAGTTGGCAATCTCAAGTCCATTGAATACGCGGGCCACACCTCATGCTACTCAATTTTAGTCACCTGTAAGTTCTTGTCATTGTAAGTATTTGTATATCATTGAGAACCGCCAACGGGGTACCCCTTGCACATGGTACAGGAGCTATCCCATTACCAAAATGACAAGGAAAGAAGACAATGAGCATCTCAGCAATCTTCTTATGTACCATGGGAATATGGTGCTTTTTTCTATCTTTCCTCTTTCCTCAATGTGTCTCTTTTTTTATAAGAAGAATGCTTCATAGATGTCACTATGGTGATGCTGCAAGTTTCCACCATGATTAGGCATGGCTTAGGCTAGCGGCCCAGGCGTTTCTCTAACACAGGATACAAACTCCATGGACTTACAAGTTCCCTCTTTATTTCACACCGGTGACATCCATAGACAAAAGAGCATGATATCAACAGAGTACAAAGTATAAGTGCAATGCTGAAAATGTTCCTCGTGACAGCATGGTTCTGCTAATTGCAACGTATAAGTGCAAGCATATACAACATAGAAGACACAATGGTTCAAGTTTATTAGGGGAAAAGAATACAAAGTGTACCATCAAGTTTGTGAGGGCTTTAATCACTAAGTTTTCACATAAAAAATAGCTTTTAATTGGAAGATAGCTGAAAACAAGAATATACTTGGAATGGTGTAACAAACCATGCATAGGAGTATATAGTGGACACTTTGGAATAACTTGGTTTCTTGGGAGCTGGAAGCATGAGTAGAACTTACTCATACAAGTGGAGGCTAGAAAAAGACTAGGATCAACTAACTAAGAGAGCAATAATGGCCATAATCATGTAGTGCTAGAGAGCATTACTAATCAAAGCAAAGAGTGGTACTACAAGTCAAGGACTAAATGATCATAGAGGCTAATGGTGACTTGACATATTCATAACATGGTGTGAGCATGTGACAAGTTAACCCAAACAAAGCATCAAAGGAGAATACCACAATACTATGCTTTTGCATGCTAAAACAATGAATAATTTCTTCAAGGCACACTAAGCAATCCCAATTGTTTGGAACAAGACATGCTACAGTAATAATCATTAAGCATAAGGTCAAAACAACACCTAGCATGTCATGCTAAAGTCTAAGTCACAGTCAATGCAAGCTCCTTTTGCACTTAGAAGCAAGGAGTTACTACTCCTTTCCAACACCAATCAACTTATTTGCAAAACAACACAGCGAGAACGGGGGTCCAAACTAATTTATTCAAGCAAACTAAACAAACTAAGCAAAGCAAACAAAAACTAAGGCGCTCCAAGAACAACACAATTGTGCATGAAACAATAAAAACGAAGTGTCTAGGTGGACCTGAGCTTTTTATTAATGAAGAAGGGGATGCATTGGGCATCCCCAAGCTTTGACGCTTGTACCTCTTAGATATTTCTTGGGGTGACACCATGGTGGCATCACCAATCTTGAGCTTTTGTCCATTCTTCATCTCATTACATCATTCTCTCTCTACACTTGAAATTTTTCCTTCACACAATCTTCATTAGCAACATTAGTTTATTAAAAAGATATGAGACCTCTAGAAAATCTTTGAAACAGCAAGGCTTTTCACTAAAAACACAAGATACTGTAGTAACTCCTTCAAAAATCTCAATTCACCTAAAGAGAACTCAAACAGAAATCAATAAGAAGCAAATGCAAATAATGGCAGAAATCTGTCAAAACAGACCAGCAGGTAGAAACTGATTTTTTCGAAGAGCTTCTGTTCTTAAATAAAAAAGTGTTGAACAAACGAAAGGTATCTAACATACTAGGGGATGTATTCGTAAATTTTGAGCTCAATCCGAGTTACAGTGACTCCTCACGAATTTTTTGGTGGAGGACAGAAATCTGTTTCGGGACAGCAACTCCCCAAATCTTACTTCCCTCCAATTAGAGCTCATTCTTGGCACAAAAAGTAAACAAAAAGGATAAGGAGAGGTCATTACTGAAGCAATAACTTCCAAGACTCAAGGAAACTCTTGGGTTATCTCCCAACAAGTACTTTTTTAACGCCTTTAAGTTAGGCACAAGAAGCAAGAAGAATCAAGTTAGGGAAGATATGATTTCTTATCGGAGGAGAAAAGTGCATAATGCCTTTTCCCACATCTATTACCGCTCCAAAGTGTTTCAGTAGGGATCTTCCAAATGTAATATGTCCCTTGCCTACACATTCAATAACAAGATAATCAGTACACACCATTTTCCATGAGATTTTTGTATACACACCTTCAGCTATTCCAATGGGCAATATAGTGGCATTGTTGGTAAGAGATATTTCCTCTCCTCCTTCAGTAAGCCCCCAAAGACTCAAGTAATCATAAATATCTTTAGGCATGAGGCAAAATTCAGACATGATATCACAGCGAGCATAAAAAATGTATTGTGTTTATTGAGACTTTGATTGTGGGAAACCACTTTGAAGGCTCAGAATTTATGGGAACATAATCATGGTAAGCCCTAAGCGTGTGATAGAAACTATTCATAGCAGTAATACCGGTCACAAGAGTGTTTAACCTAGCAAAAATATTTGTGAAAGAGGAATCAGACTTGCTAGGTATACCATAAATCATGATTAATTTCTTTATGGCATCAAAAGCTTCATCCTCAGTACATAGCAAAAAAAAATCTCAGCCACAGCATCCAAATCATATCTATAACGAAGAGCAATACCACGTTAGAAACTATCAATAACCAAGCTAAGGCTCACCTTAGGCTCAGTTTCCCTCTGTAAAGCAGAGATTCTGGACCAAGCTTCTTTAAAACTTTCTTCACTTTTTTTTATTAAAAGTGGAGATTTCTACCATTAGGGGAAATAAAGGTTGGTCCAAAACCATACATGGTACCAACTAAAGTAGGAACTAATTTTTTTGTGTTTTTGAATAAAGAAAAAAACCAAACTAGGCTATTTTTTTGGGTTTTTTGGAAAGAGGCAAACAAAACCAAGAAAAAGAAACAAAGTAAACTAAAAAAAAGTAAAGAGAAAGGAAGTGAAGGACTCTGCGGTGACCCAGCATACCACGACATGATGTAGTGCACTATAGTCGTTGACATAACACCAATGAAACACCGTTCACTAGTATTACATCCCTCAGAGTGGTACAACAGAAGCACAGCAGGTCCAAGACATGACTATAGGTTACAACTCAACTCTTTATACAATATCCAAAGAACACTCTAGGTTAAAGAGAGAGGAAGAAACTTCTTACAAAGAAGAATCAGCAATAAACAACTAAAAAACTATCGTACTAATAATACTAGTATCTGAACTATTGGTCTGGCATTACTGCTAGTGCAATACACTACATAAATAGGTTCTATGGCTAGAGATTATATTCCTATCTAATCAGTAACTTCGTCTTCACTTGAGTTGATGTATATGTTGACTTTCTTGACTTCATTGAAGAGCTTTAGCTTTTGATGATGATTCCTCGAGCATAACTTGATGTAGACATCGTCTGTACTGGCTTTAGAACCTAGCAAGGGTTAAGAAGATACATTAAGTATGAGCGTACTCAGCAAGTTCACTAGAAAAGAGTGTTTGATGCACTATATCTACAGCCAGAGACCATAGGTCATAGGCAATGCAAGTTTTCGTAAACATTTCTTCAAAGGTTGCTTTTATTCTGAAAAGCTATGTCCGTCAGCCTTCACGGGATTACCAGAACTTTCATGGAGTTCCTTTCCTGCCGCGTTCGCAGCTCCTTCTCGGAGCAAGGAACAAGTTACAGTTCTTACACTCTGCAGAGGTGCATTACTTTACCCATGAGAGACCTTACCCTTGTTGCACAACCAAGTCATGACCTTGTCCATACTTCCTTTGTATGGGGCCTAGTCTAAGATCCAAGCCAATCACTACTCTCTTCGTGACCTCATATTTCTGCACGATCCTTTGGGACCGGCTCACCTCCGTTAAGCCCTCTTTCGGGCAGGCTAAAACCCTGATGAGTTCCCGAAGACTCTATGACCTAGTGATGTCCGAACAAGTACCATGTTGAATGGACTATACCCCTAAACACCATTCATAGTTAATCTAGACACCAAAAGTGTGGGGCGTAAGGGTGCCCAACCATATGTTGGATCCGCACAAGGAATCACAACGTCAAGTTAAGGTCGTCTTGCCTCCATACGATAGGAAAAGGATACAACTGACTTCTCCGTCCCATTCCAAATCTGATGGTTAACGCGTTAAATACGACGCAAGAATCACTTGCGAAATTGGTTGTTAAGTCCTAGATAATATGTTACTTTACCACCGGAACTTTCATAGTAGGTTATTACCTCATGGTAAATAACCTATAATCATATTATTATGAAAATAGTGTTTTCTGACCTTTTTCAAATGCAGGTGATGACAACACTAGATTTGAAAAATACTTTACTGAAAATAATCAAAGGACATGAGCAAGTGTGAACTTGCCTTTTGTGATTGCAAGATTATGCACTCACGGTCTTCAAGACAATATAAGATCCAATATCTGAAATCAGCATCATTGGTCTGGTAAGGACTAATGTTTAAAGAAGCAAGATGCTATTATGCATAAGTAACGTAATGCAGTTGATAAACGCGAATCCCGGGGATAACATTGATCTAGGGTTTGGAAACTGGAAATGGTTTCTTTAGAATGTGTTGTACTTTTAGATTAGCTTCACACTTGTGCTTCTTATTAAGGCTTGTGAGTGTGTGTGAAACAACATGGAATTACAATACCATATAACAATGATACTCACACATGTGGAATGCTACTCAAAAGACTGCTTATATAAGAATTGTTTATCTTCAAATTTTACTTCACAAGTAATGTCACTTGTAAAGAACTTAAGTGTTATCAATCCTAAGTATACAAGTAAAGTATAAAGTAACGTGATTATGATTAATTGTCATATGTTGACCAAAGTGGCAAAACGAATAGCTTTTGAAGAAAAGATTTCTTTATTAAGGTTTAAACAATTCTGATAGTTTTTAGAATATAGTTGATAGAATGTGATTTATGTTGTTTATGCTTGCTTGAATAGTCTGGACTTGAGATTCTTTATGACTTAATTATAACAGACCAAAGTTAACTATAAAACACATAACAAAGTTTTTAGCATAGTATTTAAACTATTGTAGACTAAAGTTAATTTTAAAGACATAGATGGACTTAAGATATATTGCTAATGTTATTTGTTTCTTGTTTACTTTATATGGTTTCCTTAAAGTTACTTAATGTAACACCCTCAGAATCGGACCTATGCAAGTTTGAGCAAAATTCGCCAAACCCGCATAGAAACGATTCAAAGGTGCCCACCAGGCACTTTCGTGCGGGTGGAAAACGAAGTAATAACATTACACAACAGTCCTCGATGGGACCCACAGACAGATATATATAGCAGCGACTCAAAGAGTCAAGAATACAGATATAATATACAAAGATCCAAATCACCTTGAAACGATAGAGCGTCCAGCTACGGACAAGATGCAAATGGGGCTAAGAGCCCTGAAGAATAACCAATGGCGTCCATAACCCTGCCCAGGCCAAGCCGGAAGGGTAACCCTGCTAACGACGTCGATCTCAAACCTGCTTAAATAAAAGGGGTGCCGACAAAGGGCAAAGGAAAAAGGAGGAGCGTCAGTACTGAGGCCAGTACACGGCGAGGCTAGAATTCGGCGGTCCTCGCCTACATAGGTATGGTGGACTGAAGCGGCAGCGGCAGCATGCACTAAACAACCTATAGAGACTCGATACAACTGGCGGCAAGCAGAGAGGGGTAGGAAGGACCTATTCGGAACCAACCTGATTCTATCATCAAACAAACCCATCCTGGCGTTTCCCCCTCGAGACCAAACGAGGAAGTCAACCGAGGAACTCACACAGTTGGCAGTTTTATTTATTCAGTTCTAGTTGCGGCACTTTACTAGTCAGGTTTAGATAATCGTCCTGATAAAGTAAACAGTGGGCACTTTTAATTAACCATTCCGTTATAGTTGCAACAATTACTAATCAGATACAGATAGCATGAGATAAACCCAAAAACCCAGCAGTTGTTGGTACTTTTATTCAGCCAATTCCGTTGTAGTTGCAATACTTACTAGTCAGGTACAATGGTCGCAAGCGACAACTCAAACAAACAATTGTGGGCAGTATTATTTAGCCATTCCATTATAGTGAAGCTGATTACTAGTCATTATAAAGTCAAATTTAGAACAATAAACTTTAGTTATGCTTGTCTATGGTCGAGATACTATGCTCCAAGTCGTCCATATCCGCGCACACGGCTTTCAGAAAGTTTTACCCGGCCGGGGTGCACCAATAGCAACACACACTCGATCAACCTCGGAAAAACCAAATCAAAACCCAACGAGGTCTTCACGACAGAGCAATCGCAAGATTCAGAAATATTTCAGGGGGCCACCCCTTAAGTAGATCCCGCAACGGAGTAAGCAAGCTCCGAGACGGCCTCAAGGTCTGGGTGGACGGCTGTGAGCGACTGGGAACCCCAAACGGGGCTTGTCGACACCGCGTAAACGTGTCCCGATCGTAAACAGTACAGTGTGCAGTACCTCGCACAATCGTAAATAAAGCAGTAAAGCATGGCATAAGTACAGGATCGTAAATAAAACCTCAAACTAATTTGTGGCCCCAAGAAATAAGACGGAATCAAGCTCTGGCTAAGGGGGGTCCCATATACCTCCCGGATGTGTATAGCGCGATAAATCAAGGAACAGGAATCAAGTACTCGGGGTCTTACGGGACACAAGTGGGCGTTCGGAAACCAAATATTATCTATCACCCACCGATGCCTCTGCTTATTCAATTTTAGTTGTTAAACAGAAATTAAAGTGACGATAAGTAAAACTATGATCATCTCCAACAACAACATGCGGCAATACATCATCCACTGTGGCATATGGCGACGCACTTTAGCACTTAAGCAAGCAACTACGACGCGCAAGTCCAACTATCTACCAAACAACAGGTAATAGGGTGTGTCCAAGGCAATATACGGCTGCAAGGGATATCACGGGTACGAAAACTAGAGCATCGCAACACAGATAGCAATAGATCAACAGGAAGGAGTAAATTACTATAAAAGTAAGATAGGTAGAAAGGGGGAGATGCTCGCCTGAAAACATTGTCGAAGGGTTCAACCGAAGATCGGGCGAAGCTCACACCAACTCAACGGCCTTATCCGCGAAGAAGCAAAACACTAGAATAAACACCGGATGCAATATTTAATAAAACGGCAGAAGATCGGCATGATGCATGTGTGATGTATGACATGGCAAATATGCGATGCAACTAGGTCAAATTAAGCGGAACCGGGGTCCCGACAATTAATTAAATGGTTCAAGTTGTTTAGAACCCCCGCAATTATATGTTGTTTAGCAATGCAACAGATGGAACCGGTTCGCTACACATGTTTAAATGAGGCCAATATAAGGCTAGATTTGCCCGCATATGGGCCCCATATTTAATTATTAGGTGATTCGGCAGAAGGCCCCCAAACCACAGATATGCATGCGAGATGACCATTAAACATGCAACAAGTTGTTATGTTATAAAATAGGGTTCGAGGAAAAGGGGTCACACATCAGAGGGGGCTCGACGATCTTGGGGTTCCGGGGTTCGGGGTCAGGGTCCAGGGTTCGACGAACTTGACGGGATCGTTCTCGGACATCGGGGGTAGATCTTGCCGTTGCGAGGGTCTTGTCGGGCCCGCGCCATCGAGACGGTCTTGGCGTCCGAGGAGGAGATCATGTCGTTCCGTGTCATCGAGTCAGTCTTGCCGTTTCACGGCGGAGATCTTGGTGTTCCGGGTCTTGGCGTCTTCGGACCCGGGAGGAAGAACTTGGCGCGTCGGGTTCGGGTTCGGTCTTCGGATTGGGACTTCGGGGTTTCGGTTTTTTTACGTGATGGCGGCCTTAGCGTTCGGGCTTCAATGTCGATGACGGACTTGACACGGCGTCGATCGTGGTCAAACATCTTGGCCAAACAAATGGCGGCTTCGCGAAGACCTTGTCGATGAGGAAGTTCTTGTGGTGTCGTTTTGGAGCCTCGGAGCTAGACGATTACACGGGGAGCTTGCGTCGGTGTGACATGTTACGGCAGGTCCATGTCCCTTAGAAACATAGCATCGAACACCATGCGAACGGAACAGCCAGGAACGCAAACGGAAACTGTATGCTGCCGATTGCAGTTGCACAAGAAAAACAGAGTGGCTCGACCGGTCGTAAGTGCGCGTGAAGGGAACAAGGACCGAGGCAGGGGAAGCGGACGGGGAGGAGACGCCGGCAGCGGCAGAGCTCGACGAGGAGGGAACGGCCACGCGCGGCGGCGGCGGTCGTGGACGCGGTCGCTGGCGAGCGCGGAGGTGCCGATCGCTGGCGGTCGCTGGCGAGCGCGGCAGGGCTCGGCCCGGAAGCTCCAGAGGTTGCAGAGGCACGGGAAGGCAGCCGACGCTGCAGGGGGCCTGGACGCACGCGAGGGGCACGACGCTGCCGCGTGCGATGGAGAGCGGATGAAGGCGATGGCGCCGGAGTGGAGGAGGAGGAGGGCCGGGAGGCGCGGAGGTCGGGGCCGGTGCAGGCGGCGGACGGTGGCGGTGGCGGAGAGGATGGTGGAGGAAGGCGGCGAGCGGGCCGGCGCGGGTCGGAGGCGGCGCGGCCGAGCCCGAGGCCGGCGGCGGAGGCGCTGGAGACGCGCGGGGGAGGCGCCTGGGGAGGAAAGGAAGGAGGGCCGGCGACGGCGGCCTCGTCGGGGCTGAGGAAGAGAAGGGGCGGGGGGAAGAACGCGGGGCGGAGGGGAGGAGCTCGCGAGCGCGGGGCGGCGGAGCTCCGAGGCGGCGCGGCCGTGCTCGGGGTCGGCCGGCGCGGGGGCGAGCGCGGAACGGGCGGCGGACGGTGGCGGTGGCGGAGTCCGGCGCGGAGGCCACGAGGAGGAGCGGGACGGAGGGAAGGGGCATGGCGGAGGGGGTCGCTGGTGGGAGGTGGAGGAGGCGTGGTCGGGTGGGGAGCAGAGAGGAGGGAGCGCGTGGGGTCGTCGGGGGCGTGGAGAAGAGGGAGCTGCCAGGTGGGGCCATGGGGGGTCAGGGCGAGTGCGGGGCCCAGGGGGCAGGGACTGAGCGGGTGCAGCGCGGTTGGGGTGTGGGGTGGGAACAGCGGCAGGGGCCTGAGGGCTGGCGTGCGTCGCGTGTGTGCGTGTGTGGGCCAGGGGGGACGGTGTGAGGGTGTGAGGGAGAGAGAGAAGAGAGAGGGGGCTGATGAGGTGGCAAAAACTGATTGGCTAGGGGGAAAGGGGAGGGTGATGTGGCAAGATGCTATTGGAGGGAGTGAGGTGGAGGGATGGGTTGGGTAGGGGACTGGGTAGCTTTAGGATTAATAGGATGGGACTCGTTGGACCGATTCAAAAATCCTGGGGTGGTCGTTCGGGTCGATCTGGCCCGTTCGACTGCCCCAACTAAAAACAATATAAATTTTATTTGTCTTGATTACACCGTTTGCAAAACACATTTAGTCAAAACAAAATATTCCGGCGACCCGGGTTTGGCGTTTGAATAAAAGATGGGGCGTTTTAGAAAACAAAACGGGCTTTGCGAAAATAGTTTTGGCAAACAATGCATGATGATGACGATGCAATGCACAAATTCAACGCGATTTTCTAGTAGTGGTTTTGCGGGATGCCACAATTCGACACCACTAACAAGGGATCTCGCCCTCGAGATCCGCCTCATGGTACCGGAAGGAAGGTCGGCGATCTGCGTCTTCCCGCTTCGTGTAGATCTTCGCGACACCACTAACAAGGGTCGTTGCCCCTGATCGTCGAGAGAGCACTCCGGAAAACAACGGACGAAGTGAAAGGTAAGGCCACCTCTAACTTCCATGGAAGGAGTAAAATTGCTGGATCCACTGATTCGATGTACAAGAGCGAATGATAAGAGTAGTGGTATGGTAGCTACTCCATCCCGCACTCAAACCATTACTCTGCACACGAATAGGCGGATTATGCAACCAACTCTCGGAGTCAGACTGAAGATCTCGACAAGCGAGGTTCGGAAACAAAGGAGGGATGCAGACTCTGCATCGGATCTGGCGGAGATGATGTCGTCGCGTCGGAAAACACCGGAAGGCACAAACAAGGACAAAGAATGGTACCACCGTAGACGGATTCCTCAGGCAGCTTGAACACCGGATGATAGAACACCGTTGACAAAGGAGGAAGCGAAACCCTGAAGGTACGACGGAAAACCAACCACGAGAAATCCTGGACTCGGAGAAAAGATAAGAGAGCAGATTCAAAAACACGTCGAGATAAGAGGAGAATAGCAGAGGGGTAAGGAGTAAAATCAGACCTAATCAGAACTATCCAACCGATTTTGCAAAAATAGTTTGACACTCTACTTCGGCCGTTAGCTAGGTTATCCTACAGGCTGGACTTGTGGGGTATCGCAACTGCTGAGCTCTGATACCACTCTGTAACACCCTCAGAATCGGACCTATGCAAGTTTGAGCAAAATTCGCCAAACCCGCATAGAAACGATTCAAAGGTGCCCACCAGGCACTTTCGTGCGGGTGGAAAACGAAGTAATAACATTACACAACAGTCCTCGATGGGACCCATAGACAGATATATATATCAGCGACTCAAAGAGTCAAGAATACAGATATAATATACAAAGATCCAAATCACCTTGAAACGATAGAGCGTCCAGCTACGGACAAGATGCAAATGGGGCTAAGAGCCCTGAAGAATAACCAATGGCGTCCATAACCCTGCCCAGGCCAAGCCGGAAGGGTAACCCTGCTAACGACGTCGATCTCAAACCTGCTTAAACAAAAGGGGTGCCGACAAAGGGCAAAGGAAAAAGGAGGAGCGTCAGTACTGAGGCCAGTACACGGCGAGGCTAGAATTCGGCGGTCCTCGCCTACATAGGTATGGTGGACTGAAACGGCAGCGGCAGCATGCACTAAACAACCTATAGAGACTCGATACAACTGGCGGCAAGCAGAGAGGGGTAAGAAGGACCTATTCGGAACCAACCTGATTCTATCATCAAACAAACCCATCCTGGCGTTTCCCCCTCGAGACCAAACGAGGAAGTCAACCGAGGAACTCACACAGTTGGCAGTTTTATTTATTCAGTTCTAGTTGCGGCACTTTACTAGTCAGGTTTAGATAATCGTCCTGATAAAGTAAACAGTGGGCACTTTTAATTAACCATTCCGTTATAGTTGCAACAATTACTAATCAGATACAGATAGCATGAGATAAACCCAAAAACCCAGCAGTTGTTGGTACTTTTATTCAGCCAATTCCGTTGTAGTTGCAATACTTACTAGTCAGGTACAATGGTCGCAAGCGACAACTCAAACAAACAATTGTGGGCAGTATTATTTAGCCATTCCATTATAGTGAAGCTGATTACTAGTCATTATAAAGTCAAATTTAGAACAATAAACTTTAGTTATGCTTGTCTATGGTCGAGATACTATGCTCCAAGTCGTCCATATCCGCGGACACGGCTTTCAGAAAGTTTTACCCGGCCGGGGTGCACCAATAGCAACACACACTCGATCAACCTCGGAAAAACCAAATCAAAACCCAACGAGGTCTTCACGACAGAGCAATCGCAAGATTCAGAAATATTTCAGGGGGCCACCCCTTAAGTAGATCCCGCAACGGAGTAAGCAAGCTCCGAGACGGCCTCAAGGTCTGGGTGGACGGCTGTGAGCGACTGGGAACCCCAAACGGGGCTTGTCGACACCGCGTAAACGTGTCCCGATCCTAAACAGTACAGTGTGCAGTACCTCGCACAATCGTAAATAAAGCAGTAAAGCATGGCATAAGTACAGGATCGTAAATAAAACCTCAAACTAGTTTATGGCCCCAAGAAATAAGACGGAATCAAGCTCTGGCTAAGGGGGGTCCCATATACCTCCCGGATGTGGATAGCGCGATAAATCAAGGAACAGGAATCAAGTACTCGGGGTCTTACGGGACACAAGTGGGCGTTCGGAAACCAAATATTATCTATCACCCACCGATGCCTCTGCTTATTCAATTTTAGTTGTTAAACAGAAATTAAAGTGACGATAAGTAAAACTATGATCATCTCCAACAACAACATGCGGCAATACATCATCCACTGTGGCATATGGCGACGCACTTCAGCACTTAAGCAAGCAACTACGACGCGCAAGTCCAACTATCTACCAAACAACAGGTAATAGGGTGTGTCCAAGGCAATATACGGCTGCAAGGGATATCACGGGTACGAAAACTAGAGCATCGCAACACAGATAGCAATAGATCAACAGGAAGGAGTAAATTACTATAAAAGTAAGATAGGTAGAAAGGGGGAGATGCTCGCCTGAAAACATTGTCGAAGGGTTCAACCGAAGATCGGGTGAAGCTCACACCAACTCAACGGCCTTATCCGCGAAGAAGCAAAACACTAGAATAAACACCGGATGCAATATTTAATAAAACGGCAGAAGATCGGCATGATGCATGTATGATGTATGACATGGCAAATATGCGATGCAACTAGGTCAAATTAAGCGGAACCGGGGTCCCGACAATTAATTAAATGGTTCAAGTTGTTTAGAACCCCCGCAATTATATGTTGTTTAGCAATGCAACAGATGGAACCGGTTCGCTACACATGCTTAAATGAGGCCAATATAAGGCTAGATTTGCCCGCATATGGGCCCCATATTTAATTATTAGGTGATTCGGCAGAAGGCCCCCAAACCACAGATATGCATGCGAGATGACCATTAAACATGCAACAAGTTGTTATGTTATAAAATAGGGTTCGAGGAAAAGGGGTCACACATCAGAGGGGGCTCGACGATCTTGGGGTTCCGGGGTTCGGGGTCAGGGTCCAGGGTTCGACGAACTTGACGGGATCGTTCTCGGACATCGGGGGTAGATCTTGCCGTTGCGAGGGTCTTGTCGGGCCCGCGCCATCGAGACGGTCTTGGCGTCCGAGGAGGAGATCATGTCGTTCCGTGTCATCGAGTCAGTCTTGCCGTTTCACGGCGGAGATCTTGGTGTTCCGGGTCTTGGCGTCTTCGGACCCGGGAGGAAGAACTTGGCGCGTCGGGTTCGGGTTCGGTCTTCGGATTGGGACTTCGGGGTTTCGGTTTTTTTCCGTGATGGCGGCCTTAGCGTTCGGGCTTCAATGTCGATGACGGACTTGACACGGCGTCGATCGTGGTCAAACATCTTGGCCAAACAAATGGCGGCTTCGCGAAGAACTTGTCGATGAGGAAGTTCTTGTGGTGTCGTTTTGGAGCCTCGGAGCTAGACGATTACACGGGGAGCTTGCATCGGTGTGACATGTTACGGCAGGTCCATGTCCCTTAGAAACATAGCATCGAACACCATGCGAACGGAACAGCCAGGAACGCAAACGGAAACTGTATGCTGCCGATTGCAGTTGCACAAGAAAAACAGAGTGGCTCGGCCGGTCGTAAGTGCGCGTGAAGGGAACAAGGACCGAGGCAGGGGAAGCGGACGGGGAGGAGACGCCGGCAGCGGCAGAGCTCGACGAGGAGGGAACGGCCACGCGCGGCGGCGGCGGCGGTCGTGGACGCGGTCGCTGGCGAGCGCGGAGGTGCCGGTCGCTGGCGGTCGCTGGCGAGCGCGGCAGGGCTCGGCCCGGAAGCTCCAGAGGTTGCAGAGGCACGGGAAGGCAGCCAACGCTGCAGGGGGCCTGGACGCACGCGAGGGGCACGACGTTGCCGCGTGCGATGGAGAGCGGATGAAGGCGATGGCGCCGGAGTGGAGGAGGAGGAGGGCCGGGAGGCGCGGAGGTCGGGGCCGGTGCAGGCGGCGGACGGTGGCGGTGGCGGAGAGGATGGTGGAGGAAGGCGGCGAGCGGGCCGGCGCGGGTCGGAGGCGGCGCGGCCGAGCCCGAGGCCGGCGGCGGAGGCGCTGGAGACGCGCGGGGGAGGCGCCTGGGGAGGAGAGGAAGGAGGGCCGGCGACGGCGGCCTCGTCGGGGCTGAGGAAGAGAAGGGGCGGGGGGAAGAACGCGGGGCGGAGGGGAGGAGCTCGCGAGTGCGGGGCGGCGGAGCTCCGAGGCGGCGCGGCCGTGCTCGGGGTCGGCCGGCGCGGGGGCGAGCGCGGAACGGGCGGCGGACGGTGGCGGTGGCGGAGTCCGGCGCGGAGGCCACGAGGAGGAGCGGGACGGAGGGAAGGGGCATGGCGGAGGGGGTCGCTGGTGGGAGGTGGAGGAGGCGTGGTCGGGTGGGGAGCAGAGAGGAGGGAGCGCGTGGGGTCGTCGGGGGCGTGGAGAAGAGGGAGCTGCCAGGTGGGGCCATGGGGGGTCGGGGCGAGTGCGGGGACCAGGGGGCAGGGACTGAGCGGGTGCAGCGCGGTTGGGGTGTGGGGTGGGAACAGCGACAGGGGCCTGAGGGCTGGCGTGCGTCGCGTGTGTGCGTGTGTGGGCCAGGGGGACGGTGTGAGGGTGTGAGGGAGAGAGAGAAGAGAGAGGGGGCTGATGAGGTGGCAAAAACTGATTGGCTAGGGGGAAAGGGGAGGGTGATGTGGCAAGATGCTATTGGAGGGAGTGAGGTGGAGGGATGGGTTGGGTAGGGGACTGGGTAGCTTTAGGATTAATAGGGTGGGACTGGTTGGACCGATTCAAAAATCCTGGGGTGGTCGTTCGGGTCGATCTGGCCCGTTCGACTGCCCCAACTAAAAACAATATAAATTTTATTTGTCTTGATTACACCGTTTGCAAAACACATTTAGTCAAAACAAAATATTCCGGCGACCCGGGTTTGGCGTTTGAATAAAAGATGGGGCGTTTTAGAAAACAAAACGGGCTTTGCGAAAATAGTTTTGGCAAACAATGCATGATGATGACGATGCAATGCACAAATTCAACGCGATTTTCTAGTAGTGGTTTTGCGGGATGCCACACTTAAGAATGGCATTACCTCTATTTGAGTAGTGGTTTCTTAATTCTATAATGGAATAAAAGCATTTATATCCTTATATAGGTGTGGTTATGATTTGTATCTAAGGAATAATATTACTCAACTACTTATGGATTTACTATAGTGTGTTAATTTGTTTATAAATTTGTCGTTGCAGTAAATAAAAAGGTTTTATCTAATCCCCAATTATTCTTGAAGATTTCATACTTTATATAGATCTTTTTAGAAAATAAACTACACAAATAGTTGAATGATAATTCAATAAAATTGTATTTAACATGTGTTGAACCATTTTGACTTCATATTATTAATATTGAAGAGTAATACTATTTATTAAACTCAATTGGCTAATTTTTAGAAATATTAGCAATTTTTATCTACCCTAATATGATTTATCAACCAAGGAAATAGGTGTAAATTCAAGTTGTTAGAGTGTTTTAAATTTTTATTTACCTTAAAAGTGGAATGTTATATTTTTAATATGTAGGTATTATTTTTGTGATCATTTTGGTATATTCCATTTATTTTTGTGATTTATAAATAATAAGATATTATTTTTATAGGATTTATTACTTCATAAATACTTATAAAATAATAAATATTTAATTAGGTGAAATAATAATGCATGATTATAGTTTTAAATTATAGTTCTTATTTTTTAAAGATTTTTGGTATTATATTTATATTTTTAACATTTACCAATATTAAAATATGAATTTTCAAAGTATTAAAACTTATAAAATATTAATTATTTAAATTGTTGGCATAATAATGTTTAATAATAGTTTAAACTTGTAGATTTTATTTTTCTAAACATTTTCAGATATTATATGTATTTTTCTGAATTATAAAACAGAAGTTATTAATTTAACAAGATTTAATGATTTTATTTAATTGCTGGAATATTTGGATTTGAATTAATATTGTTTTATCAATTTGCTAAGGAGAGAATACTTTTTTTACCGAGGATAAACCTACCCAAGGTCACTGACCAGTGGGCCAGTTGCCACATCACCGATCAGGTTAGATTAGTTACCGGCCTTGCTTCTACTCACAGAGGATGACAAATGGGCCCTGGGCCACGTCACATGCCACATAAGCAATGACCGAGTCAAAATTTAGACCTAGTCAAACATGATGTCACCTCGTCGAGATTTGACGTCACCTCGCCGGAAGATGGCGGCAACGCCATAATATGTCACTAGGGTTCATTCTAAGTTGTGTGTTTTGTTGGGAATATGCCCTAGAGGCAATCATGTATGATGAGATTTCCCATTGTATTCATAAAGATATTAAGTAGTCCTTGTATAAACATCTGATGTGTATCATTGAATATGTGATTCGGTTGTGGAACTATGCATTCATGTTGTTTGTACTAAATATCCTTGGTCATTGAGATTGTGTTGGACACACAACTTAGACCAATGTGAAAGTTGGCTTGATGACTCGGTTCCACTTGTCATGGGCATGGAGATGCTATTCCAACTAACACAGACTCGGCTAAAGAGTTTAGCGAGTCGGATTGACCCATATTGAGGTACAACAAACAAGTTGTCATTTGTATATCTCAATCAATGTAATCCTTAGACCTGAGGTTGTTGCATAGTCCGAGTTGAGGATCACCGACTTAGGTTCTATCAAACGCTGATCCGTAACTGGGCAGTTATAAAGGCAGGGTTCGGGTCGACTGATAATCAAGCTGCGTGATGTGAATAACCAAGATGGGATTTTGCCCCTCCACTTGGAGATATATTCTCTAGGCCCTCTTGTGAGATATGATTCGGAAAGCATGGCCATGCACGACTCGGTTAAGTGTTAACCGAGGCGATCGACTAAGAGTTAGTCGG
The DNA here is from genome assembly GCA_910589765.1 of Avena atlantica. Taxonomy (NCBI): domain Eukaryota; kingdom Viridiplantae; phylum Streptophyta; class Magnoliopsida; order Poales; family Poaceae; genus Avena; species Avena atlantica. Next base: position 308,275,301 of record OU342736.1, read on the forward strand.
GTGAATCACTTATCTCGAATCGAGAAGAGAGTCGGACTATTTAAGGGATGACATATATTCGCCTATAGTCTGACAAGGTATATCATGAGGCAAAAGGGACTCGGACGTAAGTCGCATTGGAAAGGCAAGTCGTCATGACTCTTTGGTACTTGGGAGTCGGCATGTTCTGCTAGGAGCCGCTATCGACTGATCGATTGAGAGTCGGACTCCAATCGTGTCCAAGTAGACATGAGCCTGCGGGGTCACACACTTAAGAGCGGGAGCAAGTTCGGATTGGATTCGAATCTGTAATCTGGTTGGGTTGGACCTAAACCAGATTAGGACTGAGTTAGTGAGTTGTACTCACGGTGACTAGTGTTATACGGGATTTAGTGAATGGGTCGCGCGAGTAGAGCCCACGTTCACTCCCTATATATAGTGGAGCATCGTAACCCAGAAAGGTTAATCGTTGTTCGATTAGGTCATTCCATGTGTTGGAAACCCTAGCTCCACAGCAGTCCAGCCGTCTTTACGAACCTAGCAGTTCGCCGCCGGCGCTCCTCCTTGTACGTGTGGATACCAGTAGAGGTGTTGTGCGATCAGCACCAGGACGATCGGATCGTGAGGACTGCACTGCATCAACTGACGCGCTTCATCAGTAATCCGCAAATGCGCGTCTAGTGGTAAACCTCGTGGCTTTCTACCTTAGCTAGATCTAGGGATCACCACGTTAGAGGAAAAGTTTTTGTTTTATCTCTGCGTGGCCCAACAGTGGTATCAGAGCGATAGCTTCTGGTTTTAGGCTCGAGATCTCGCATATGTGATATGCGGTAGGATGTAGATGAGATCTATATGCTGTTTGGTGGTCGATCTATGAGATAGATCGGTTTTGTACGAAGTTGATTGGATCAACTGTACTCAGGGAATGGTAGATCTGATTTCCGTGATCATACTGCTAAGGTCGTGGAACGACATACCCCTATAGGTCGACTTCCGCCATCGGGGTAGACTGTGACACGTAAATCCAAAAGCGGTGATCGAAGATCAAGGAGTTTGATTGAATCGGAATGATGGTCGGAATCCATGTCCGGGACCGCCGGCTTCGCCCTGTCGTAGCGCCTTAGATGTCGTTGTGGGTTTCACAACGCCGGTAGATATTGTATCTATGCATAACTTGTTTTTGCAGGAAGTTGTGAATGGTATGGTTCATGTGCATGAGATGTATGTGTGTAATCCATACGTGATCTGCGAATCACGGTTTTTGTTAGCCGGCTGGAGCCTAGGTGCTGTCATTTTATTGTATAACGACCTGCGTGTCGGATTCTCTATGTAATTTACTTTACTAAGCTAGTGTAGCTGTTTGGAGAACCTGAAGGCATGCAAGGCATTGTACATGTCGGCGACATGGAGTAAGACGGCAAGTGACAAGAGTTGGCACGGGTCGGATTACAGGCTTTGTGGAGATGGAGATCGCCATGAAGAGAGCCATACCATTTCACATTATAATTGCTTTATTTTGTGTTATTGTTATGTCTTTGTTTTACCTCTATTAGATAGTCTGTAAAATTTAATCCCTCAAAGAAGGTCTAGTCGGTTTTCCCGCCAGTGTTTGCACCATCACAAGTCGGACATTTTTGGTAGTGGGCTCATAAAATTGAGGTGCTGCCAATTCTTTCCGACTAGGTGGGTTCGAGTAGGACTCTTACTGCAGAAACACTCGGTAAGCTAGACGGGTCTATCACAACGGTTGTGGGACTTGGGGAAAAGTCGGATGGGAGCCGGGGCATGTGATGCCACCCGTCCAACAGGAGTCACATGAGATGCGATTGACAAGGAGTTGTCTACCTAGATCACTTGGCGGCTAGCGTGTATGCTAAAGCTCACTAGCCGACTTGCTTATTTAGGATCCTGAATCACTAAGCAACCATCGGAGGGGTGCTGGTTCTAGTGGGAGCATAAAATATTAAATTGTTTAATATGCTTGCTCTTTTATGAATACATGTCTTAAGTGTTTTGCATATTTTCTGTTGTAGATCATGGCACCAAGTAGCAGTCACTCTCAGATATCCGGTTTTGCGTTGAGAACTATCCTTGAGAAAGATAAACTGAACGACACTAATTTTACCAACTGGTATCGAAATCTAAGAATTGTTCTCAAACAAGAAAAGAAGGACCCACTTCTAGATGAGCCGAATGAGAATGCGACTGTCGCAGCCACCAATGCCTACCGTTGGGCTAAGGATGAGTCCATGGATATTAGTTGTCTTATGCTTGCTCACATGGAACCGGACTTGCAAAAGCAGTTTGAGCATGTTGAGGCCTACGATATGATCGAAAGCCTCAAAAGTATGTTCCAGGCTCAGGCGAAGACTGAGAGGTATCAAGTCTCTCAGGCTTTGCTGAGTTGCAAGCTTAAGGATGGTGATCCACTGAGTCCGCATGTGATCAAAATGGTTGGTTACGTGCAGTCTTTGGAGAGGCTTGGCTACCCCATTAGCGAAGAGTTCACTACGGATATAATTCTGAACTCTCTTCCTAGTGCATATGGGCAGTTCATTTTGAACTACCACATGCATGGTATGGATAAGAAGCTCACTGAATTGCATGGGATGCTCAAGCAGGCAGAGGCGGATCTCAAGAAGGGCACCAGTCAAGTGTTGATGGTGCAGAATAAGGCTAAGTTCAAGAAGAGTTCTTAGACTAAGAAGAAGGCTAAGTCAGGAGGAAAGCAGGCTCCAGACCCAGTCCCAAGCGCTTCCTCAGGGACTAAGCCATCTCCTTCAGCCGGATCCACTTGCTTCTACTGCAAGGCGGATGGCCACTGGAAGACGAACTGCAGCAAGTACTTGGCCGATAAAGCCAAGAGTGGAGGTATGACTTCCGACTCAGGTACACCTGTTTGCAATGTTATAGACATATATCTTGCTGATGCACCTAATAGTTCTTGGGTATATGATACTGGATCAGTTATTCACATATGCAACTCGTTGCAGGGACTGGTAAGAACTAGGAGCATAGCAAGAGGCAAGGTTGATATTCGAGTCGGCAACAAAGCAAGATTTGCTGCGTTGGAAGTCGGCACGATGCAACTTCATTTACCTTCCGGATTCATTATGGAACTGAATAATTGTTATTATGTTCCAGTGCTCAGTCGAAACATTATTTCTGCTTCATGTTTGATGAGGCAAGGCTATGAGTCGAATATAAAGAATAATGGTTGTTCTTTGTATTTGAATGATATGTTTCACGGCTTTGCACCCGTCCAGGACGGGTTATTTATGTTGAATCTTGATGGTGAGTCGGTTTATAACATAAATGTTAAAAGGTTGAAACCAAATGATCTGAATATGACTTACTTTTGGCACTGTCGTCTTGGTCATATAAGTTGGAAACGCATGAAGAAGCTCCAGGATGATGGACTCCTAACTTTGTTCGACTTGGAGTCGTTCGAGACATGAGAATCTTGCCTACTCGGCAAAATGACCAAGACACCTTTTGCAAAGAGTTGCGAAAGGGCGTCCGACTTGTTGGGACTAGTACATAGTGATGTATGTGGACCAATGAGCACGACAGCCAGGGGTGGTTATGAGTACTTCATTACCTTCACTGATGATTTGAGTAGGTATGGATATATCTACTTGATGAAACATAAGCCGGAAGCCTTTGAAAAATTCAAAGAATTCCAGAATGAAGCACATAATCAACTCGGCAAGAAAATAAAGTTTCTTCGGTCGGACCGAGGAGGCGAGTACATGAGCCATGAGTTTGACGACCATATGAAAAGTTGTGGAATAGTTCCTCAACTTACTCCGCCAGGAACACCGCAAAGGAACGGTGTTTCGGAAAGGCGGAATCGGACCTTGTTGGACATGGTACGGTCAATGATGAGTCGGACAGATCTGCCTTTATCATTTTGGGGTTATTGTCTAGAAACATCGGCGTTCACACTAAACAGAGTACCATCAAAATCGGTAGAGAAGACACCGCATGAGATGTGGACAGGCAAAAAGCCGAGTTTGTCTTTTCTTAAGATTTGGGGTTGTGAAGCATATGTCAAGCGACTTCGGTCGGACAAGCTTACGGCCAAGTCGGATAAATGTATTTTCGTGGGGTATCCGAGGGAAACCTTGGGTTACCACTTCTACAACCGAGAAGAGGGCAAAGTGTTTGTCGCTCGGAACGGTGTCTTCCTTGAGAAAGAGTTTCTCAGTCGGGGAGTAAGTGGGAGCATGGTGCAACTCGAAGAAATTCGAGAGGAACCGGCTAGTAGCGAGTCGGCAAAAACCTTGGAGGTTGAGCCGGTCGTGGCAGCTGAGCCGACAGCAGCACCTGTACTACGAAGATCGGCAAGATTACGAAGTATTCGTGATGTGTTACTGTTAGACAGTGATGAGCCGGCAAATTATTCGGAAGCGATGGTGGGATCTGATTCCGAGTCATGGCTTGGAGCCATGAGATCCGAGATAAAGTCCATGGATGAAAATCAAGTTTGGAACTTGGTTGATCTGCCAGACGGTGCAAGACCCGTCGAGTGCAAATGGGTCTTTAAGAAGAAAACTGATATGGATGGAAATGTCTTTGTCTATAAAGCACGCCTTGTCGCGAAGGGGTTCCGACAAGTTCAAGGAGTTGATTACGACAAGACTTTCTCGCCCGTAGCGATGCTTAAATCAGTTCGGATCATGTTAGCTATAGCAGCCTATTTCGACTATGAGATATGGAAGATGGATGTCAAAACGGCTTTCCATAACGGAAATTTAACCGAGGACGTGTATATGATACAGCCCGAGGGTTTTGTCGATCTGGCTAATGCTGACAAGGTATGCAAACTTCAGAAATCTATTTATGGGTTGAAGCAAGCATCTCGGAGTTGGAATATTCGCTTTGATGAGGTAGTCAAATCGTTTGGCTTCATCAAGAGTGATCATGATTCTTATTTGTACAAGAAGTTTAGTGGGAACAAAGTAAATTTTCTAATCTTATATGCGGATGACATATTACTGATTGGAAATGATGTCCAGATGTTGCAAGAAACCAAGGAATCATTGGAAAGGAGTTTCTCAACGAAAGACTTGGGTGAGGCAACATACATCCTCGGAATCCGGATCTATAGAGATAGATCAAGGAGGCTCATTGGATTGAGTCAGAGTACTTATTTGGACAAAGTGTTGAAGAAGTTCAACATGGAATCGTCTAAGAAGGGGTTCTTACCGATGTCCCATGGTGTAAAACTTAGCAAGACTCAGTGTCCTTCGACAACTGATGAGCGAAGTCGGATGAGTGCGATTCCATATGCTTCTGCAGTTGGATCCATCATGTACGCCATGATTTGTACTAGGATGGATGTTTCCTATGCTCTAAGTATTGTGAGCAGATACCAGGCTGATCCTGGAGTGATCCACTGGACAGCGGCTAAAAATATCCTAAAGTACTTAAGAAGGACTAAGGATATGTTCTTGGTTTATGGTGGTGAAGATGAACTCAGTGTAAAGGGTTACACGGATGCGAGTTATCTCACCGACTCTGATGATTCTCGCTCGCAATCCGGATACGTGTTTATTATAAACGGAGGTGCTATGAGCTGGAAGAGTTCCAAGCAAGAGACTGTGTCTGCGTCTACAACAGAGGCTGAGTATATTGCCGCCTCGGAGGCAGCAAAGGAAGCTGTTTGGATGAGGAATTTCCTCATGGATCTTGGTGTGGTTCAGGGCTCGTCCAATCCGTTGGACGTGTATTGTGATAACAATGGTGCTATTACACAAGCCAAGGAACCTAGACAACACCAGAAGAACAAGGACATACTCATGCGGTACCACCTGATTCGCCAGTTCGTGGATCAGGGTGATATCAAGTTATGCAAGGTACACACGGATGCAAATATTGTGGATCCGTTGACAAAGCCGTTACCCCAGCCGAAGCATGAGGCGCACCTGAGAGCCATGGGCATTAGATGCTTAGACATGTGATGTCGAAAGATTGACTCTAGTCCAAGTGGGAGACTGTTGGGAATATGCCCTAGAGGCAATCATGTATTGTCACATCCCAAGATTTTTCAAATCTTGAAATGTGAAAATAAATGAATAAAATAAAAACTATGTTCAATTTTCAGAGCTAGAAGAAACTTCTTGAATTCAATTGGAACCACAGACCTATTTGAATTAAAATAAAACCTAAAGGTATTTAAGATGATAAACTTTCATTAAAAAGAAAATAAAAATAATTAAAAATACTATTTGAAACCCTTAAATGAAAAGATTTGTTAACAAAAGAAATTGATGTTTTTTTTCAAATAAAGATTATTTAATAAAGCCAAATTAAACTTTGACTAAAACTTTGGAAATTAAAACTTTGAGTTCTGAATAAAATAACAAAGGTTTATTTAAAAATAAAGTAATAAGAAAGTAATATCAAATTTTATTCAAATAAAAGGTTTTTACCATTTTAACTAAAAACATCAAAACTTGTTAAAATTATTTTAAATAGGTTTTCCAAGTATATTATATTCTCTAATAAAATCTACTAAAGTGTTTTGACTTTAACTTAGATCCAAAATAAATATCTCAAATAAACTAAATCTTATTTGAAATAATAATGAAAGTCTATTATATTTAATTATTAATGGATCCTATAATAGAATGTTATTTTATTTTAACAGGTATTTCAAGTAACTTATATTCTCAAATGAAACCTACTGAATTGGTTTTAAAAATATTTAAATAACAAAGGAAGATTTTATTAATTAAACCAAATCCTATTTATAAACCATAGTCCATTTTATTTAATTACTAAAAGAGTATAAAATTATTATTTTAATTAATAATTAGTTTATGTTGATAAACAGAACCAAATTCTTGGTTACAATGGTTGGTGAAAATTTAAATTGTTTTGAATGCTTGAGAATGGTTTGAAATTCAAATCAGTAAATAGTAATAGAAAAAGAAAAGAACACAGAATAAAAAAAATAGTGCAAAGGCCCAGCCCACTAAGCCAATCCAGCCCAGACTTCTCCCCTTCCCCGAAGCGTTTCTTTTCTTACTCAGAAACCTACTCAGACAGAGACTGACCGGTGGCCCCCTCTTCTCCCTCTTCTTTTCTCACTGACGCTGGACCCCACTCGACCCTGTTCATCGTTCTCCCCGCGACTCCTTCTCCCCTCACTGCGCGGCCGTTTCTGCCGTTGAAGCTGCGGCTTAAATTCGCGTTAACCACGGCCTTTACTCCCCCTGCGACGACGCCTACTTAAACGCCAGCGACTTCTCCTCCATTTCCCTCAGACCCCTCCCTCAAGCTCGCCCCCAGGCTGAAGAATTTTGCCAGACACTTCCCTGTCTCCGACGACCTCCCTCGCCAAAATCCGACCAGCACACACCACCCCGAGCCCTCCCGAGCACCCTGGAAGCTTCCCCACTCCCATACCTTCCTCCCTGTACCAACCATTCATCCACGGGTGTCCCAGGAAGTCGTCTTTGACCAAGCACAGAAGCGCCGCCGTCTGTCCTCTACTCCGGCAAAGCATACTGGTAAGAGCCGACCACCCCAAGCCCTATAGTTCACGCTCACAGCTCCGCCATGGTCTCCCGCGATTAACCATGCTCTCGGTTTGCCCTCTCGAGATCTACAGCGACGCCAACGACGACGACCACGACGACCACCGTCTGCCTCCAACTCCGACAGCGTTTCCAGGTGAAATCCGACGCCCCTCCGCACCTCGATCATGCGAGCATATTCGCCTCGGACCTACGCACCTAACCATATACCTGACTTGCCTTAGGGTGATCTGCAGCGTCGACATCAACCAGAACCAGAACCGCTCGACGCCGTTTCCAACTCCGGTGAGAAATTGCCGCAACCCTAGTGCGCCCCGAGCCACACCGACCACACGAAGTGCTTCACCATAGCTCTGTGATCACGGTGAGCATCCTCCCCTCTCTCCTAACGTTCTGTTTCGCCAAGCGCCGCCGCAATCTGACCGCCGCCGCCGCTAGCCACCGCCGGCGCCGCTCGCGAATGGTCGAGCGCGCGAACACCGTTGGATCCCTATCCAACGCCTGTGATAGAACACTTAAGCCACGAAGGAGTACGTTATCTGGACCACCCTATCTGACTTAATCCAACGCCCCACAGCGTGATCCACCCCGAACCGGTACCGTCCAACCAGAGCGTGCCGCGTGTCACTTATCTCGTTTTAAAAGAAATTTGAATCTGATTTAATTACAAACTTCAAACCTCTATAACTTTTGATCCACACGTCCAAATTTGACAAATTTTATATCAATAAAATCAGGAGAACAAGACCTAGCCAACCATGGCCTTGGTTTTGAAAATAGTATCTGTTAGCTTGTCTGAAATTACAGAAACATTTGTGTACTTATTTAGAGTATAAAAATTGTTTAAAATTGATTTTGGGATTAAATCTTTTGCAAAATGGATTTGTGTGACCTTACTGACCCTAGGAACCAACCCATAATGTTAAAAATGATTTTTGTGAAATTTAAGTTGAATTAATTAACATAGTCATTTTCTAGCCAAATAAAAACTCATTAAATTATATTATGGAAAAAGTTTTGCAAGGAAAACCTTGGGTAAATGCTATGGACCAAACTTACTGACCCAAAAACACCAAGCCTTGCCAAGGGCAACTCACTTGGTGAAAAACATAAAGTTTTGTTTTGAAAGGAATAATTTCCACCACATAAAATGTTGAATGGATTTTAAAATAGACTTTGGGCAAAACCCACTAACTAATGACTTTGCCATTTTGGTAAATGACCAATGTGGACCTTACAAAGTGTGTAAACCTAGTAGAGACCAGCTTTTCAATACAACCCTCTTTCTACAAGACTTAGGAACCATTGCTTTGTGTATGTAAATTTTGTTTGAATGATGGAATACTACTTGATACTATGCTTGTTTGATTGTAGTGAAATTAGCAAAGTGTGAGACTAGCTAGATCAAGAAGAGACTATCATTCCCCAACAAAAAGGCAAGTTACACTATCATACAAATGTCCTATTATTTTCTTTATACTTAGTGGATTGTGAAAAACAAGCATGAAAACAATTTTGTACTTATGCTATGCTAAATCCTAATAGGATTCCCTATAAACTCCTTAGTAAAAATATAGAAGTTGTACATGCTTAGCCATGCAATGTTTTGAAAAAGAGATACATGTTGAGATTTTACAAAGGATGAGTAAAGGACTTGTGTTTTACATAATAAAACAAGGACTCAATGAACCACCTAGGTGGTGGACACTTATGTTTTGGAGAAGGTGGCAACAAAAGGGAACCATGTCTATGGCAATCACTTTGTGTTGTGCTCCAAATGAAAACCACCTAGGAAACTTAGAGATTGAACATGTTTCTCCAATTGTGGCTTTCGTGTACAACCACATGCTATTATGGCTCTGGCTTAGTCAACTACATTAGGAAGACCCATACATTGTCTTTAGTTACCGGACATGGGGATCTGGAATGCTTCATGGGGGCTGAAGACAAGCTAGCAATGATGTATGGGAGGACCTCTTGGAAAGACTTCGTCACATTCTCAGTCTGCCGGTACTCCATCTTGGTGAGCACTAATCCAGTAGGCCACTGGTGGCAACAAGATGGGATTGTGTCATGTGGGTAAAGTGTACTCCTTCTGCAGAAGATAATAAAATCTAAGTACTTAGCCGTGTCCCCGGTTATGGACAATACTGAGCAACTAAAGTTTGAACTATGGGAGATCTCGACATTCTAATTTCTAATATAAAAACTTGATGCACTTGGGGGTACCAAGGAATTCAAAGAGATTTTGTTAAGCTTGTTGCACTTGGGGTTACCAAGGTGCACAAGAGCATGATGTACTTGGGGTTACCAAGGAACTCATGAGTTTTGAGAAAACTTGTAGCACTTGGGGTTACCAAGTAGCTCAAGGGATTTTTGGACAAGGACTTGAACACTTGAGTGTCTACCAAGGAATTCAAGGAACTTGGAAAAGAGAATTGACAAAGGACCAAAACCATTTTGAAAATATAGGATAAATATTGCTTTATGCAAATAAGCCTCAAACTCTACTTAGCCAAATATGCATATAATGATAGGATCCATTCTTATTATACATATAAAAGTGAAACTTGCCAATACAATTCAAATGTATTGACCCTTGTGGCTGTAACTTGTAATGTTGCAGGTTGATTGTTTTAAACGAAGATTGTTTGATTGACTAGGATTACAAAGTCTACAACCAACATCTGCCTGTGGCACTTTGAAGAGGAAGGACCCATGACTATAGTTATTCCGCTGCAATGTAATGTAATAGCCAATGAGCTATGTATGATGTAATAGAATTATGTTATTCCTGGTTATAATGTTATAATATGACCTTATATCTTGATATTACATCTTAACTGTGGATGCTAGCTATTGATCCAGGGACTAGCATTATAAAACACAGGAGGACTCTACCTTATTAAAGGGAGGGGTCTAACAGATGGTATCAGAGCATTGTGTTGCCTGTAGGAATTGTAAACCCTAGGATTGGACAAAACCCTTAGAAAAATAGGAGTTGTTCTTGTCCCAAAACTTATTTACAAAAACAATTCTAAACTCTTTCCTCAACCATTTTAATTCAACTCTATTTCTCTTCTACTTCAACTTGATGGAAAAGCCTAACCATGACCAAAGACTACATCATGTGCAAGGACTTCTTCAACCTCTTCAACTCTAATGACTTCAACATCTTCAACCTCTTCACCAAAGACTTCCAACATGGAAACTACTAAGGACCACAAATAAGACAAAGAAAACTTACTTAAGGAATTAGAGACTGAGGGAATGCAAAATAAGAAGAAACCATCAACAACTTTGAAGTATTGTAACTAAGAGTTTGTCTCAAGGAAGCCATGATCTCATGCAAAGGGAAGAAAGATCACAAAGTGAACCATATAGATGGACCACCATATTTTAGTTAAGTCAAACCCACCAACATATGTGGTGTAGCAAAAATATTTTGTTACCTAAGTATGTGCTTGTGTGCAAAGTTGAATGTGATTGGTTGATTTGTGAATGCATACACCTTGTTTGTATGAATTGTGATGTGTGTAATTAAAAGTATTTCCTTAGGAATAACTTGCCCATTCTAATCTTCCTTCAAACCCAAACAGATGACTACTCCAAAGGACTCCAACATCAAGGTTGATGACACCAACACCAACCAAGCTGACAGCCTGGGAGAACTCATAGCAACCCAACATCAATTGAACCAATTGACAGCTCAGTTCCTAGCCAACAATAGTAATGAAGATCCAGCACTGCAAAGGTTTTTGGAGGAGCAGTCCCAATTGATGCTTAAGGTGACTAATCAAATGATTAGCATGGAGGAAAATTATCCTAGAAGAGAGTATGATAGCAAGGATGACAAGAATGTTGTTCTAGATGGAGCTCCAGCTTGCATTATTTGTGGAGACAAGGACCATACTTCCAAGGAGCATGAAGGACAATGCCCCAATTGTGATGAAGACCATCCTGTTGAAGAATGCCCTACCTCTCAAGCCACTTGCTACCTTTGTGAAGGAAGTGACCATACTCCTGGCCTGTGTCCTATCTATGCCATGGTAGAACAAAGGAAACAAGAAGGATCCAAGTCTACCAAAGGAAAAGGACCACTTATACCTCCAAGCAAGACAACTCAATTCAAAGGATCTAGGAAAATCAAGAAGTCCAAGCAAGACATGAGCCTTGTACAATGTCGTAAATGTAAGGAAATGGGACACTACTCCAGTGGATGCCCAGAGAACATAAAGAATAAAGGAATTGATCAAGTGTGGTGTAACAACTGTAATGAACCAGGTCACTTTGTAGCAACTTGCCCACAAGAGCCACGTAAAGAACTCAATGACATTCACTGCTTCAACTGCAAGAACCCAGGACACTATGCAAGCAACTGTCCAGAAAGGATGAAGAACAAGTTGAACAAGCCTATGGAGAAACTCAACCTTGGTCCATGAGTTAAGCATAGGGATAAATCAAAAGTTTAACATAGAGAAATTTCAGGACCCAAGAAGGCCAATGTGTAATTTTTGTTTAAAAATTTTAAGGGTGGTAGTACCCTAGTTGTTTTGAACTTGCTTGTAACCCTAGCCTTCCCAAATCTCGGGACGAGATTTATTTTAAGGGTGGTAGCCTGTCACATCCCAAGATTTTTCAAATCTGGAAATGTGAAAATAAATGAATAAAATAAAAACTATGTTCAATTTTCAGAGCTAGAAGAAACTTCTTGAATTCAATTGGAACCACAGACCTATTTGAATTAAAATAAAACCTAAAGGTATTTAAGATGATAAACTTTCATTAAAAAGAAAATAAAAATAATTAAAAATACTATTTGAAACCCTTAAATGAAAAGATTTGTTAACAAAAGAAATTGATGTTTTTTCAAATAAAGATTATTTAATAAAGCCAAATTAAACTTTGACTAAAACTTTGGAAATTAAAACTTTGAGTTCTGAATAAAATAACAAAGGTTTATTTAAAAATAAAGTAATAAGAAAGTAATATCAAATTTTATTCAAATAAAAGGTTTTTACCATTTTAACTAAAAACATCAAAACTTGTTAAAATTATTTTAAATAGGTTTTCCAAGTATATTATATTCTCTAATAAAATCTACTAAAGTGTTTTGACTTTAACTTAGATCCAAAATAAATATCTCAAATAAAATAAATCTTATTTGAAATAATAATGAAAGTCTATTATATTTAATTATTAATGGATCCTATAATAGAATGTTATTTTATTTTAACAGGTATTTCAAGTAACTTATATTCTCAAATGAAACCTACTGAATTGGTTTTAAAAATATTTAAATAACAAAGGAAGATTTTATTAATTAAACCAAATCCTATTTATAAACCATAGTCCATTTTATTTAATTACTAAAAGAGTATAAAATTATTATTTTAATTAATAACTAGTTTATGTTGATAAACAGAACCAAATTCTTGGTTACAATGGTTGGTGAAAATTTAAATTGTTTTGAATGCTTGAGAATGGTTTGAAATTCAAATCAGTAAATAGTAATAGAAAAAGAAAAGAACACAGAATAAAAAAAATAGTGCAAAGGCCCAGCCCACTAAGCCAATCCAGCCCAGACTTCTCCCCTTCCCCGAAGCGTTTCTTTTCTTACTCAGAAACCTACTCAGACAGAGACTGACCGGTGGCCCCCTCTTCTCCCTCTTCTTTTCTCACTGACGCTGGACCCCACTCGACCCTGTTCATCGTTCTCCCCGCGACTCCTTCTCCCCTCACTGCGCGGCCGTTTCTGCCGTTGAAGCTGCAGCTTAAATTCGCGTTAACCACGGCCTTTACTCCCCCTGCGACGACGCCTACTTAAACGCCAGCGACTTCTCCTCCATTTCCCTCAGACCCCTCCCTCAAGCTCGCCCCCAGGCTGAAGAATTTTGCCAGACACTTCCCTGTCTCCGACGACCTCCCTCGCCAAAATCCGACCAGCACACACCACCCCGAGCCCTCCCGAGCACCCTGGAAGCTTCCCCACTCCCATACCTTCCTCCCTGTACCAACCATTCATCCACGGGTGTCCCAGGAAGTCGTCTTTGACCAAGCACAGAAGCGCCGCCGTCTGTCCTCTACTCCGGCAAAGCATACTGGTAAGAGCCGACCACCCCAAGCCCTATAGTTCACGCTCACAGCTCCGCCATGGTCTCCCGCGATTAACCATGCTCTCGGTTTGCCCTCTCGAGATCTACAGCGACGCCAACGACGACGACCACGACGACCACCGTCTGCCTCCAACTCCGACAGCGTTTCCAGGTGAAATCCGACGCCCCTCCGCACCTCGATCATGCGAGCATATTTGCCTCAGACCTACGCACCTAACCATATACCTGACTTGCCTTAGGGTGATCTGCAGCGTCGACATCAACCAGAACCAGAACCGCTCGACGCCGTTTCCAACTCCGGTGAGAAATTGCCGCAACGCTAGTGCGCCCCGAGCCACACCGACCACACGAAGTGCTTCACCATAGCTCTGCGATGACGGTGAGCATCCTCCCCTCTCTCCTAACGTTCTGTTTCGCCAAGCGCCGCCGCAATCTGACCGCCGCCGCCGCTAGCCACCGCCGGCGCCGCTCGCGAATGGTCGAGCGCGCGAACACCGTTGGATCCCTATCCAACGCCTGTGATAGAACACTTAAGCCACGAAGGAGTACGTTATCTGGACCACCCGATCTGACTTAATCCAACGCCCCACAGCGTGATCCACCCCGAACCGGTACCGTCCAACCAGAGCGTGCCGCGTGTCACCTATCTCGTTTTAAAAGAAATTTGAATCTGATTTAATTACAAACTTCAAACCTCTATAACTTTTGATCCACACGTCCAAATTTGACAAATTTTATATCAATAAAATCAGGAGAACAAGCCCTAGCCAACCGTGGCCTTAGTTTTGAAAATAGTATCTGTTAGCTTGTCTGAAATTACAGAAACATTTGTGTACTTATTTAGAGTATAAAAATTGTTTAAAATTGATTTTGGGATTAAATGTTTTGCAAAATGGATTTGTGTGACCTTACTGACCCTAGGAACCAACCCATAATGTTAAAAATGATTTTTGTGAAATTTAAGTTGAATTAATTAACATAGTCATTTTCTAGCCAAATAAAAACTCATTAAATTATATTATGGAAATGTTTTGCAAGGAAAACCTTGGGTAAATGCTATGGACCAAACTTACTGACCCAAAAACACCAAGCCTTGCCAAGGGCAACTCACTTGGTGAAAAAAATAAAGTTTTGTTTTGAAAGGAATAATTTCCACCACATAAAATGTTGAATGGATTTTAAAATAGACTTTGGGCAAAACCCACTAACTAATGACTTTGCCATTTTGGTAAATGACCAATGTGGACCTTACAAAGTGTGTAAACCTAGTAGAGACCAACTTTGCAATAGAACCCTCTTTCTACAAGACTTAGGAACCATTGCTTTGTGTATGTAAATTTTGTTTGAATGATGGAATACTACTTGATACTATGCTTGTTTGATTGTAGTGAAATTAGCAAAGTGTGAGACTAGATAGATCAAGAAGAGCCTATCATTCCCCAACAAAAAGGCAAGTTACACTATCATACAAATGTCCTATTATTTTCTTTATACTTAGTGGATTGTGAAAAACAAGCATGAAAACAATTTTGTACTTATGCTATGCTAAATCCTAATAGGATTCCCTATACACTCCTTAGTAAAAATATAGAAGTTGTACATGCTTAGCCATGCTATGTTTTGAAAAAGAGATACATGTTGAGATTTTACAAAGGATGAGTAAAGGACTTGTGTTTTACATAATAAAACAAGGACTCAATGAACCACCTAGGTGGTGGACACTTATGTTTTGGAGAAGGTGGCAACAAAAGGGAACCATGTCTATGGCAATCACTTTGTGTTGTGCTCCAAATGAAAACCACCTAGGAAACTTAGAGATTGAACATGTTTCTCCAATTGTGGCTTTCGTGTACAACCACATGCTATTATGGCTCTGGCTTAGTCAACTACATTAGGAAGACCCATACATTGTCTTTAGTTACCGGACATGGGGATCTGGAATGCTTCATGGGGGCTGAAGACAAGCTAGCAATGATGTATGGGAGGACCTCTTGGAAAGACTTCGTCACATTCTCAGTCTGCCAGTACTCCATCTTGGTGAGCACTAATCCAGTAGGCCACTGGTGGCAACAAGATGGGATTGTGTCATGTGGGTAAAGTGTACTCCTTCTGCAGAAGATAATAAAATCTAAGTACTTAGCCGTGTCCCCGGTTATGGACAATACTGAGAAACTAAAGTTTGAACTATGGGAGATCTCGACATTCTAATTTCTAATATAAAAACTTGATGCACTTGGGGGTACCAAGGAATTCAAAGAGATTTTGTTAAGCTTGTTGCACTTGGGGTTACCAAGGTGCACAAGAGCATGATGTACTTGGGGTTACCAAGGAACTCATGAGTTTTGAGAAAACTTGTAGCACTTGGGGTTACCAAGTAGCTCAAGGGATTTTTGGACAAGGACTTGAACACTTGAGTGTCTACCAAGGAGTTCAAGGAACTTGGAAAAGATAATTGACAAAGGACCAAAACCATTTTGAAAAGATAGGATAAATATTGCTTTATGCAAATAAGCCTCAAACTCTACTTAGCCAAATATGCATATAATGATAGGATCCATTCTTATTATACATATAAAAGTGAAACTTGCCAATACAATTCAAATGTATTGACCCTTGTGGCTGTAACTTGTAATGTTGCAGGTTGATTGTTTTAAACGAAGATTGTTTGATTGACTAGGATTACAAAGTCTACAACCAACATCTGCCTGTGGCACTTTGAAGAGGAAGGACCCATGACTATAGTTATTCCGCTGTAATGTAATGTAATAGCCAATGAGCTATGTATGATGTAATAGAATTATGTTATTCCTGGTTATAATGTTATAATATGACCTTGTATCTTGAAATTACATCTTAACTATGGATGCTAGCTATTGATCCAGGGACTAGCATTATAAAACACAGGAGGACTCTACCTTATTAAAGGGAGGGGTCTAACATGTATGCTGATATTTCCCATTGTATTCATAAAGATATTAAGTAGTCCTTGTATAAACATCTGATGTGTATCATTGAATATGTGATTCGGTTGTGGAACTATGCATTCATGTTGTTTGTACTAAATATCCTTGGTCATTGAGATTGTGTTGGACACACAACTTAGACCAATGTGAAAGTTGGCTTGATGACTCGGTTCCACTTGTCATGGGCATGGAGATGCTATTCCAACTTACACAGACTCGGCTAAAGAGTTCAGCGAGTCGGATTGACCCATATTGAGGTACAATGAACAAGTTGTCATTTGTATATCTCAATCAATGTAATCCTTAGACCTGAGGTTGTTGCATAGTCCGAGTTGAGGATCACCGACTTAGGTTCTGTCAAACGCTGATCCGTAACTGGGCAGTTATAAAGGCAGGGTTCGGGTTGACTGAGAATCAAGCTGCGTGATGTGAATAACCAAGATGGGATTTTGCTCCTCCACTTGGAGAGATATTCTCTGGGCCCTCTTGTGAGATATGATTCGGAAAGCATGGCCATGCACGACTCGGTTAAGTGTTAACCGAGGCGATCGACTAAGAGTTAGTCGGGTAAATCACTTATCTCGGATCGAGAAGAGAGTCGGACTATTTAAGTGATGACATATATTCTCCTATAGTCTGACAAGGTATATCATGAGGCAAAAGGCACTCGGACGTAAGTCGCATTGGAAAGGCAAGTCGTCATGACTCTTTGGTACTTGGGAGTCGGCACGTTCTGCTAGGAGCCGCTACCGACTGATCGATTGAGAGTCGGACTCCAATCGTGTCCAAGTAGACATGAGCCTGCGGGGTCACACACTTAAGAGCGGGAGCAAGTTAGGATTGGATCCGAATCTATAATCTGGTTGGGTTGGACCTAAACCATATTAGGACTGAGTTAGTGAGTTGGACTCACGGTGACTAGTGTTATATGGGCTTTAGTGAATGGGTCGCACGAGCAGAGCCCACGTTCACTCCCTATATATAGTGGAGCACCGTAACCCAGAAAAGTTAATCGTTGTTCGGTTAGGTCATTCCATGTGTTGGAAACCCTAGCTCCACAGCAGTCCAGCCGTCGTTACGAACCTAGCAGTTCGCCGTCGGCGCTGCTCCTTGTACGTGTGGATACCAGCAGAGGTGTTGTGCGATCAGCACCAGGACGATCAGATCGTGAGGACTGCACTGCATCAACTGACGCGCTTCATCAGTAATCCGCAACTACGCGTCTAGTGGTAAACCTCGTGGCCTTCTACCTTAGCTAGATCTTGGGATCACCACGTTAGAGGAAAAGTTTTTGTTTTATCCCTGCGTGGCCCAACATGTTTGATGCGACTGGATGTGGTGAGTTGAATAGGGTGCTACACAGGCACTTAGGACCACGTTGGCAACTCCGGCGAGCTTACTTGCGGTGGTGCTCGTCGGCCTCTCGACGAACTTGAGCTAGAGGTGAAACTAGGAAGCAATAATAAGGTCAGAGATGCGTAGGCTTACCCTGAGCATAGCGGTGTGGTCCATGATGACGATGGTGACCGGAGACGAGCGAATTTCACAGATTTCGGCGATCACCGTGGAAAGGAAATGGATCGATTGCATCGATTTGAAACTCCCTGACTCGATTGAGCATCCTAAGATGAAGAGGGTGACGCTTCTCTTCTCCTCGACCACTCCACGATCTCTGGGATGACCTCAACTGACGGTGATGGCCCTCTCTGACCGGAGATAGGGTTCGTGTTCATGCGGAAAAGAAAGAAAGAGCGAGAGAGAGATTGTGAGGAGATAAGGATGAGCAGGGACGTCGATGTGGCCTTCTTATCCTCCTTTGGGACGGTGGCGGGCAGCTCGAAGCACGGCTGACAACGGCGACGGCATCGGGTGGCGGCGGACTCCTCTAGCGAGCTGCTTGTGACACACGAGGAAGACGATAACAAACATTTGCGGAAAACCCCCTAGCAATTCTTTACTCTCAACCCGCGACCCCCCTCTGGTCCCATCTGTCAGTCACCGATGAGCCGTCGTGTGTGCTGTGTGGACCAAAGTGGGCTGCTACGGGCTGCGCGTGAGTAGCAGATAAAGAGAAGGAAAGATGGGATGCAGCCAGAAGCTGTCTTTGCTTGTTTTTCTTTTCTGTTTTCTATATTCTGATTTATATTTTACTTTCAGATTTGTATATTAATTATTTGTTTGAATATTTCACAAAAAAATTTATCTGCAAGCTAATTGTAGAAATCTTAAAATGTATTCAGGATCATTTGTGAACCTTTATTGTGTAATATTATCATTTCTTTATTTTCATTATATATATACTTTTCCTCTTATTATTTGTAGGATCTTTTCATATGAATTTATTTTATCTAATACCCATAACTTATTAAAGAATGCATGACTATTTACTTATGAGATTTTATTCTTATTAACTTATATTATAAAAGGAATTGTATATGTGGTGATCTTTCATTTTTATATGATACATAAAGTTTTTAGGGAATTTGATATGATTAATATTATTCTTATGAATTTAGGAAATAGCAATGTATATATTTTATTATTACTAACACAAGAGTTAGGGTTTGAATTATAAATACTTACCCTACGGTTTAGGGTTCTTAATATACTTATATTCCTTGTTGATGTGAATAAATATTAATGTCTAAACATACCGTCTTTATGTTTATGATCTATAATGATATCACCCTTTGAAATATAAAGTTATTTTCTAGAATGTCTTATGGAGAAGAATTGATAAAGATAACTCCTAAGAACATATGGTTATGATAACTAGAAATGATAGAGATGTGCTTAAGTGATTTTCTATAGGAAAATATTCCTATAAAGCATTGTGGAAATAAAATTATTTATCCAACATATGAAATGGATGTTAAGCTTGATTATATATTTAGGGTTTAGTGTTTACCAAGAATTCCTATCTTCCATAATTCACAATCCTGGACTTCTAATTAAGGAATTCCTTTCCTAGATATACTACTCCTTCACATCCATCATTATGTGCTAACATGATGAGCTTTACTTCACAATAAAATTCTTATCCACCTTTTATTCTTGTAAATCCATTTATAAATCCAATGAGCTTGTCACTAAAGCTTTTCATAATATTTTCATATCTATACTTGGCTATATCAACTACTCTACTGCTGATAACCTCCAATACAACAAGTGGTTACTTCTAACTACATTCATACTTTTCCTTACTCATCCACCACTAATATTACTCCAGTAGCTGTATATATCAAACTTTACTTCACCTTAAGTGTTATTATTTCCCAAGAGGAAAGTACTACTTCTATAATCCAATGTTGCTCTAGCATCATCTTAATCATACTATCTTTTCTCTACTTAACTCCAGTATCTAATATTCCAACCTCACGTTATATTAATGTGACTTGTAATGACTAATCTAGGATAATATATCTAGACTAGGGTTTAATCATGTTCTATCCTCCAATGTCACTTATACATGACATAAGCGTTCAATCTTGGTGACTAAAGCATGATCATTATAATCCTTTGAGCATTTATGGTTTAGGTTTCCAGTTGGGTAATCAAGGCCTTCATTCATACAACATTACAGTTGTATTATATTATCTTCTGTCTATCTCTATTGGACTAAGAGATATTATTCATTGACTATACCTACTTGATCCAATAGGATTACTCCTGGTAACTTTATTCACGGTTCATCCTTGTAATCTTATTTGTTACCATACAAATATACAAACTCTAGATAACTCTACTATCATTTAAGGAGTGAGTTAACTCCATCAATTATCATACTAATTTTACTCTCTTCCAACACTCCCATCCTATAGATGATTTATAAAACTAGCATTACCACTTACCTCTTCTTACCTCTTTCTCTAAAGGACTTTAAGTGAATGCTATGATAAGGACAAGAGTTGCTATGTCAAGAATTTATAGGTTAAGAATTGGTGAATGAATAGTTGATTACTCAACATTGATGAACAACAGATATTAGAATAAGATTCAGTAGAGATGATAAGGATTGATATGGGAAGAAAGATATATGGTGAATGATCTTGACTTGGTTTCTTTCCTACTCAATATCACTAAAGAGTTAAGGTTAGGTATTACCATGATACTCATGGTATAAGTGGATGAGATTAAGATATATCAATATTTAGTTATTACACTCTTATTACTTAAGTTATATTCATAGCTTGGTATTTATGGGTTGTTGTAATGAATACTATGGAATGATCACTTAAAGATCAGATATCAATCATTAAACAATGTATTATGGTTTAATTTTATTAAATTTGATCTACCCTTAGATCAAATTTCCTTTACCCAAAATAAGGTTTTAACAGGGGTCACATTGAAACTTATCACAGTCAACTTGATGATCTACTTCAATTCCATCAATTCGAGAGAAGCTTCAATCACTTTGGAAAGTTTTGTTCAAAAGCACGAAAATTATTCGGATTTTCTATGCATGAATGCAACGCACACATCTATGTTCAGCTTATTTCTAAGCTCTAATGCTGGGATGTTACAGACTCCCCTAGTGAAGACGTCCTTAGACTCCCTGGCAACGGCGCCAGAAAATAGCTTGATGGCGCCCAGCACTTGTCGTGGGACGCTTCGTTGGAAACCCCAAGAGCAAGGTATGAAGTAGCACATCAGCAAGTTTCCCTCAGTAAGAAACCGAGGTTATCAAACCAGTAGGAGGAAGGAAACGTCACACAGGTGTTGCAAGCAACGAGGAGGCCTGCACAACACAAACTCAAGACTTTGCCCCAACGAATCAGTGAGGTTGTCAAGCTGACCGGTTTGCTGTAACAAAGGATTAAACGTATGGTGTGCAAGGTAATAGTTTGCAGCAAGTAAACAAGTAAAAGTGGAAGACGTATCAATGGTAAATATTGGACCGGGGTCCATAGTTCACTAGAGGTTTGTTTAGTTTTCTTTGCTTAGTTTGTTTAGTTTGCTTGAATAAAGTAGTTTGTACCCCCGTTCTCGCTGTGTTGGTTCAAGTCGACTGGTGTTGGAAAGGAGTAGAAGTTCTTGATTGGAAGTGCAATAAGAGCTTGCATTGACTGTGACTTAGACTTTAGCATGTCATTCTAGGTGTTATTTTGACCTTATGCTTAGTGATTATTGCTGTAGCATGACTTTTTGCAAACAATTGGATTGCTTAGTGTGCCTTGAAAGAATCATGCGTTGTTTTATCATGCAAAAGCATAGTATTTTGGTATTCTCCTTTGATGTTTTGTTTGGGTTGACTTGGAACATGCTCACACCATGTTATGACTATGAACAAGTCACCATGGCCTCTATGATCATTTAGTCCTTGACTTGTAGTACCACTCTATGCTTTGATTAGTAATGTTTTGTCGCTCTACATGATTAAGGCCATTATTGCTCTCTTAGTTGGTTGCTCCTAGTCTTTTGCTAGCCTGCACTTGTATGAGTAAGCTCTACTCATGCTGCCAACTCCCAAGAAACCAAGTTATTCCAAAGTGTCCACTATAAATTCCTATGCATGGTGTGTTACACCATTCCAAGTATATTCTTGTTTTCAGCTATCTTCCAATTAAAAACTATTTTGTTATGTGAAAACTTAGTGATTAAATCCCTCACAAACTTGGTGGCACACTTTATATTCCTTGCCCCTAATAAACTTGAACCACTGTGTCATCTATGTTGTATATGCTTGCCCTTATACGTTGGAATTAGCAGAACCATGCTGTCATGGGGAACGTTTTCAACATTGCACTTTTACCTTGTACACAGTTGATATCATTCTCTTTTGTCTATGGATGTCACTGGTGTGAAATAAAGAGGGAGCTTGTAAATCCATGGAGTTATGTATTTTGTGTTAGACAAAAGCCTGGGCCGCTAGCCTAATGCATGCCTAATCATGGTGGAATCTTGCAGCATCACCATAATGAGCTATGCAAATAGTAAATAAAAAGACCGTTGAGATGCTCATTGTCTGCTTGCCTTGTCATTTTGGTTATGGGATAGCTCCTGTACCATGTGCAAGGGGTACCCCGTTAGCGGTTCTCTATGATACGCATGTGACTGAAGTTGAGTAGCATGAGGTGTGGCCCTCGTATTCAAGGGACATGAGATTGCCAACTTATACTTTGTCAAGCATATACTCCATAGTTTGTTCACTTTAACCTTAATCACTTCAAGATGCTTATGACAGGGGCAATGAGGGCTGAAAGCTAACAAGTACCATAATTTCTGGAAGCTCTTTTTGAAACTTGAAATACCTTCTTACCTTTATGAAGGGCCTTTCTTCCACTATTATATTGAGTCTCCACCTTCTAACTTTAGGCACCATTAAGAGAGCATAGTTACCATTTTTAGTTATGTGTGCAGTGTCCCAAAACTTATTGATTGATGCTTATAGCTGATATTGCTTGTTCTTGTGCTATTTGTATCTAGTCACTCTTATGAACTTTGAAGTTTTCCTATGCATCTATTTTCTACTCTATGAGGGACAAGATGAATCCCACTATGCCATGTTTTCTGTATGTGAAACAAACAAATGTTTTTCAATACATGCTATTCATGATCTTTGTTTGTTGCCTTTCGTGTTGCATGCATAGTTACTTTGTCTTACTGTTAGAACTCCATATTTCATGCACATGTTTAGAGTTCTTTGATCCCAGCTTTCAATGCTTGCAAATGGTTTGATATTGGTTTTGATGGTGCATGTCACCTCAAAAAGTATTCTTTTATAACTTACCTACTCGAGGACGAGCAAGAGTTAAGCTTGGGGATGCTTGATACATCAGAAACGTATCTATAATTTTTTTATGTTCCATGCTTGCTTAGTATCTACTTTCCTTTGCTTTGTCTACACTTTGAGGTGTTTTTATATGTTTTCTGGAACTAACCTATTAACAAGTTTCCACAGTGCTAGTTGCATGTTTTCTTCTATTTTTGGTTCCAGAAAGGCAGAAAATCAATATTCTCGGAATTGGACGGGACAAAAGCCAAAGTCAATATTTTACCGTGGGCAACACGAAGCCAGAATACGAGACGGAGGAGTCTCACCAGGGGGCCACAACCCCTAGCCGCGCGGGTGGGACCACCCCGCGCCTGGGGGGGAGCAGCCGCCTTGGTGGCCCCTGCCTCACCTCTTCGCCTATAAAGTCCCCCCGATGCCAAAACCCTAAGGACTCGATCAATATTCCACGAAACCGTCTGTAGCCGCCGCCACCATCGTCCCTAGATCGGGGGGATCTGAAGTTCTTCCCGGCACCCTGACGGAGGGGAGATCATCCCGGAGGCCTTCTTATCCGGTATGAAGCGTGAGTAGTTCCACCTTGGACTACGGGTCCATGTAGTAGCTAGATGGTTGTATCTCCTCCTTTGTGCTTTCATGTATAGATCTTGTGAGCTCCGTTCATGATCAAGATCTAATCTATCTGTAATCATACATGTTGTGTTTGTGGGGATCCGATGGATATTGAGATTACTATGTCAGATTGATTAATGGTTTTGTCTATTTGATTCTATCATGTCTATGTTGTTTGTGATCTTGCATGCTCTCCGTTGTTAGTAGCTATATTGGCCAAGTAGTTGCTAGTGACTCCAAGAGGGGGTATTTATGCTCGATAGTGGGGTCATGCCTCTAGTTTCCAAGGGAAGTGACAGAAATCTCTTCGGTTGTAGATGTGATGTTGCCACTAGGGAAAAAACAATTGTCTCTTGTTAATGGAACAAGTGCATTGTTTACCTTACACACTTTGCTTGCAACTTACTACTAGAACGGGTTCGGATCATAACCTGAAGGTGGACTTCTAGTCATAGATGCAGTTGGATGGCGGTATATGTATATTGTTGTATTGCCCAATCGAATCTCATAGGATCTTTTTGTCTAGTATTGCATTGTTATGCCTTGCTTAGTTGCTGTCAATTGCCCTGCTGTAATTTGTTTACCCCTCATGCCATGTTGTTTATCTAAGGAGAGAACCTCTAGTGAACTATGGATCCCGGTCCAATCTTTACCATTGATACATCTTCCACTGTTACTGTTTATTTGCTGCAAACCATCATCACCTTCCACACCGTACAGTTAATCCTTTGTTACAGCAAACCGGTGAGCTTGACAACGTTACTGTTCGTTGGGGAAAAGTCTTGAGTTTGTGTTGTGCAAGTTTCCACGTTGCTTGCAACACTTTTGAGACGTTTACTTCCTCCTACTAGTTCGATAACCTCGGTTTCTTACTGAGGGAAAACTTTTTGCTGTGCTCATCACACCTTGCTCTTGGGGTCTCCAACGAAGCGTCCCACGACAGTACTGGGCGCCATCAAGCACTCTTATACTTAGATGTATAAGTGGGTGTGAACATGTTGGCCAAGTGTTTTACCGACAATAATGCACGTTAGCATTACATTCCCTAAAAAAGGTGCACTTTAGTTATTATCATCAGAAAATCAGTCGACTCCATCCACACAGTTTATGAATTAAGGGCAACATCTAGTTTTCTTCTGGTTCCACATACCTGCATAACAGTAAGGCGCAGTTAGCTATTGACAATTTCAATGAATGTTTTTATAATGCTTTTTAGTTGTACTCAAGGAATGACTTACTGCGGATGTAGTTTGCATAATTTAGCATTTCTTCTGTTATGACCGGCAGTATTGCATACGCTGCACATGTGGTGCCCCTTCCTCTTCTTCTTTTTTTGTTCACCGTATGATAGTGGTCTGCCATTTTTACTCATGGGTCGATTATCGCCGTCATCTCCAACTCTTTTGTTTTTCTTAGGCGTGCCTTTGGACTTAAATTTTAGTGGATCACCAACTTGAGGTGCTTTTCCCTTGCTGCTCTGTGCATCTACATCAAAGTATCTTGTTTGAATATTGTTGAGCCCCTTTGTCCTTTGCATTATGCGCTGCATGTATTCCTGGTACTCATGATGAGACTATTCATCATGGCATGCCACTATGATAACTTCTTGAGATTGGACATTCAAGTCGCAAAAAGTTCTCCTCTCATCTGCACTTGACCATCCATATCTGAACATATCGCTCTCTCTCTCTTCGCAGATAATGCAAATCTTGCATTCTTTAAGAAGCGCCGAAGGACACAAAAAGTTGGTATTTTGTCTCGTCGCAGGCAAGTCAATATGTATAGGATGTGCTTGTAAGGTATCTCCTTCCTAGCCATTCTTCTACATGAGCACTTTATAGTTTCCTCAATGTCTCCAGGCGTGTAGGTCATGTCAAAGTTCCTAGTAATTTTATCTACCCATACCACAGTGTACTTAGCACTGGTATCACCTTTCGCACATTCAACAATCTCGAGTCCATCAATCCTTTTCAGATCTGCTTGCAAGATATAGAAGTTTGCTGCAGTGAATAATTCCGCAGCAGCCAACTCAATATCGGTGTTTTAGTAATCGCCAAAGGTACTGTCTGTGAGTCCTCGCAGTCCTCTCGCGCATCTTCCTGACGGATATAGTTAATGGCGTTCTCGTAGTGCACGATCAAATCCACCAATGTCATTTTAGAGTCAAGGTGAAGGTGTAGGCACGGGGTCAAACTCTCGCTCATCTGATTGCTTTTCATTCCGAGAAAAAAGCCATTCGCTAGATACGCGGTGGCCCACCATATCTTCTTCTTATACATTCTACCCAGCCACTCTTTGGTTGCCTCTAACTGCCATTTCTTAATAAACGCGCTCCATCTCTGCTCAAAGACCTCTTCTAAGGTGTTGTAGTATAGAAATGACCTGAATTCATTCAGAGAATCGTGATAGAGGTGTTTTTTCATATTCGTTTCAATGTTCCACGTACATACACGGTGCCACACATCCTTAAAGACAATGCCAATAGCTTTCATAATTGAACCGTTTGCATCAGTAATAACCCCTTTTGGCTTCTTTTCATACATATCTTTAAAAAATGTTTGAAGCATCCATACATATGTTTCTATTTTCTCGTTCGAGACGATTCCGCATGCGAAAATAATAGTCCTGCGGTGATGGTTCAACCCCACGAAAGGAATGAATGGCATTCCATACCGATTCATTTTGTACGCACTAGTGCAGAACGCCCCATTGGTCCCGGTTGGTAAGGGGCATTAGTCCCGGTTACCCAACCGGGATGGGGCAATCGGGACTAAGGCCCCAACCTTTAGTCCCGGTTGCCCCACCAACCGGGACAAATGGGTGTACACGTGGCGGCGGAAGAGGGCGAGGGGTGTGGAGCAACCGTCCCAGTTTGTAACACGAACCGGGACAAATAACCTTCTGCCGCGGCAGAGATTTAGCACATTTCTCTGCCGCGGCAGAGAATTCATTTTGGCAACTTTTGTTGCCGCGGCAGCATTTTCGCCACTTTTTGTGCCGCGGCAGAGAATTCATTTAGGTTGTTTTATTGTTTATTTAGTGCTTTGCACTCATCAATGAAGGAACCATTATATTACACAAGATCATCATGACAATATTACATTCGATACACGGATCGAGTTCATGCACTACATACAAAAGTTGCTCTTTTTAAAATCCCTATTGTCTATACACAGCCGAATAGTATTCCCCTTTTGGGTTTAGGACTTCTGCATCCAAGAATCCCGCCAATTCCTCCTGAATTGCTCGTACGCGATCCTTTGGCAGAAGACCGCCCCGTAGAGGTTCGATCTGATTTAAAAAAGGAGCCAGTCTATATTAATGAAACTAAACACAATTTAATTGTAATTAAAAACTATAGAATATGTTTACGTACGTGGAGTTGCTCTAAATTTCTGCCCTTCTCATCGCATGTCTGCCGGATGAACTCGCAAACATAGTATCCACATAGATTGTTACCTGGTCCCTGTGTCAGGCACTTTACGAGAACATAGTTCAATCAAAATAATAATCAAGCATGATAATAACTGTATCAAAACTAGAATCAAAGAGATGTGCGGATATAGCTAGTGGTGCTTACATCTAGTGCTTGAAATGTAAGCTCCGCTTTCCAAACACACCTAGCCTTGTTGGTCAACCCTTTCCAAGCGCTGCCCGGCAAGAAAACGAATAAAATAAGTTATTAATTACTTGATATAATAAAATTCACGAACGTTGCCGATATAATGTCATAATGATTAGAATTATTGCTGGAGAAGCATCTGCATGTCCTTCCACTGCTCAAGGGGTTTATGTTTCGAGTCCATGACTAGTACACGCCCTTTGTCAAGTTGAATGATTAACATAATATATAGTGGAAGCTGCGAATGCATAACTAATCAATTATATACTTAATATCGAGTAAGCGAAATAAAAAGTGTATACAAGACAATAACACTCACTGGAAGTTGTAAGGAAAAAGTATTTCCCTTCTGGTTTCTTGAAACCTTAACGCGTGTACTATATTATCCTCCGTATCCTGGGGGCTTGTTTTGAGATTAGCTTCATGAACCCAATATGGGTCAATGAAGCCAATGTCATAGATTTGTCCTCTGCTGCATTCGAGAATCTTCATTCTGCATATTACAGTATGATTATATACATGCAATAAACAAGGTGAGATAGCTGGAGACTAAATTAATTACATAAATAGTACTTACAGACAATAGGCACTGATGATCGATTTGTCCAAGGCGTCTTGATTGAATAATTGAAATAGTTCATCAAATTCAATGGATATCATGTCATCCTTTTCTTTCCCATGATGCTTTTTTTGTAACCCTCAACACTATCCAGTTAGCCCCGGCCTTTGTGGCATGCATGTACCAGTTATGCAATCTTCGCATTTTTGTTGGAAGATTATTTACCTCCTCAGGTTTGACGAGAGGTTTGCCGTACTGGTATTTGTATGCTACTTCACTCACGGGGAAGTACTCTAACTGGGATAAGTACTAGGCAATACTCATACCTTTAGCAGCGACAGCTTCTCCGTATTGTGCAACTACCTATGGATCATACTGCTCTACGGCCCCATATTTGCTCGACCCCACATTGGTTTGGGAAATCACCTTGAGAGGGGCGCAAGACAGTTTTGCTTGTTCTCCGAGCTGGGCAACAGATTTCTCGCTTGCATCAGTACTGCTCTTCGAGGCTTGTTGTGCCGCATGTGACTTGAGAATAGAACGCTCATAGTCTGACGACAGCTTTGGCTCGGGTTGATGAAGAGTCTTTAGCATTTTCAACACTCTGCCTTTTTCTTCTTTGGTGCTGGGGAACTCAGGCTCTTTCGGCCGCCTCAGCTTAGCGAAAAACAATGTCGTTTCCGCATCAACGATCTCCACAGTCTCCTCTTCAGTACAGTCATAAGCTCTCTTGGGAGGAACCTTTGGTACTTTTGGAAGAGGCTCTTGTTTACGTTTTGGCGATCGCTTACCACGACGCAGAGTAGCGGTATGCTTACGCTTTTTATCCTGAGGCGTCGGTGATGGCTCCCACGGCGATGGCTACACCGGAGATTGGTGAGGCGACGGAGCCGGGTGAGGCGACGAAGACGGCTGCCGCGGCGGCGATGACCTCACTGGAGACGGGTGAGGCGGCGGCGAAGATGGCCTTGGCGTGTGATTTCGAAAAACGATACATTCATTTGTCCATAGAATGGTGACGTTTGTTGCGTCTCCCAGTACAGTCACATCCCCTTCACCTGCAGGGTAGTGAAGATCCAAAACTTCAAAGGTGGGCATGATTTTATCCACCCCGGCAACAGCGTAGCCCTCTGGAACCGGACGACAGTGGTAAGTTGGTGTGGGTCCAATTGGTAAGGCATAGCCGACCGCCACCTTCATTGATATGTTCACAACTTTGACATGTAGCTCGCAGTGTGTCATCTCTGTGATATCATCCACTAGGTAGCCAACCGGAGCCATCATCGGTGCACCATCGTCATCGCCATTGTCATCACCCGGGACCTCGGTGGAAGCCACACTGCTTTTTTGATTATTCGATAGGCCGGTAGCATCGAATGCAGTGTGATGCTGAGATGGGCTGGTAGTACTTTGCTCTTTAAGTGCGTTAATTTCATCTCGTTGTTGCTTTATTCGTTCTTCAATTATACGCATTTGCTCTTTCTAAATATCTGCTTCAACTTCCGCCCTGTCCTTTCTCCTCTGACGGCTTCTATCAGGATATTTCTTCCTCTCTTCGGGAAACCCAGTCCACCATGGTTTGGAGCCGCTTGTGCCTCGTGTTCGTCCATCATGTTCCTTATTTCCAAGGGCGAGTGTGAGCTCATCATTCTCTCTATCGGGAATGAAGTCCCCATCTTTAACAGCCTTTGCTGCTTTTCTCATCTTCTCGATTGGCAAGGGGTCTTCTTTATGTCGTATGTTATATATACACTTCCCTTCCGAGTCCAACGTGCCCCCATGCCCGTAAAACCAATTCCTTGCATGTTCTACCCAATCGTCTGTCTCTGGGGTGATCTTTTTAGCACGCAGTTCATTCTCAAGTTTCTCCCACTTAGGAATGCCAGCCCTGTAGCCACCTTGCCCCATAGTATGGTGATACTTCTTGTTAGCAACATTCAGCTTATTTGTTGCAGACATTTTCTTAGATTTTTTTGATGTCTTGTATTTCACAAACTCAGCCCAGAATGGTTTTATCTTCTCAAACTGAATATTCTTGAAATCAAGAGTCTTCTCTTTCACGACATAGTCAAGGTGCAATCTTTTCTTCTAGTTGGTGAAACACTGGGCCATCTTCTTCAAAGCCCACTCCATGACCTTAGCCTCCATGGCTCTCCCATGTTCTAAGGCGTCCTCAACTGGATCCTCCGCATTTGGATCCAGCTCTATCTTCGGTAGTTTGAAATTAACCATGAGCCTCTTCCACAGTAAATCTTTGGCGTGGTTAGGGACAAATAAACATGTTCCCTCTTCTTCCGCATCAGTAGACCTATTCCAATTTCGAATGGTGATCGGGATTAAGTCCCTAACGATTACTCCGCATTGTGCCACAAATTTGTTTGCGACAACTTCGGGAGCCGTCGGTTTGCCGTCTTCAGCGACATCTTCGATTCTGAACCTCTCATGGTCTTCCAACTTTTTGGTTGGGCCTTGTCTGCTATTTTCAGTAGATTTCTTCGATCCAGAGGGATAAAAGAAGCAAGATCGTCGTTACTATTTCTATATAGATAGCAGCTTATTCATTAATGAATTAATTATATTACATGCACCTCGCCGGAGCGGTCGTCTTCTCGATCACACAAGGCATCACCTTCTCCCTCGCGGAAGGCATCACCTTCAACCTCAAACAAGTCGTCTCTTTCGGCAAAAAGAGGATCACCCTCACCCGAGTTGTTCAGAAACGTCGATACATCTAAATTTTCTTCCCCGCGGATCACACGTTGGATCAACTCTTCCTTTTCTTCGTCTCTGTCGTGTGGGTCCATATTTTCTGCATAGGTGGAAAAACGGATAAGTCAAAGCAGCTAAGGGAGAATGTTAGGTACGGTGTTGAGAGATATAAACCCTAATTCGGAGAAACCCTAGTATATACATACACAATAATAAAAATGAATTTACAATATCAGAAACCCTAATTCGGATAAACCATCGGGCTCGGATCCTATCACGAAGAACCAATACCGAAAAGAAAGGCGGCAATCAATCAACCCTCGGGTTCGGGATGCCCTGGCGAGGACACACCGGCTAACCCTAGGTGCAACATCGATTCAACTGGGGTCTATGACAACTAATATCATGGCTAAGCATCTACAATGCGATGGCTATCAAGAAATCTTCGATCTTCGATGGCATTGACCTCGGTCTTTGATCTCGATCTCGTATTCTACCGCGAAGAACCGAACGCCTAGCTTATTCAACACATGGCATCGATGCAGTTCTTAAGCAAGTATGATGATATGACAAGTTAATTTTCATTGGAATGTAGCCCTAAGACATCTGCGGCGATTTAATCGGGGTTCCGAGGGGTGAAAACCCTAACTCGGGAAAACTCCGGAACATATGAGAGGGGTGCATTTGTTCTTCTAATTATACTTGTCATTTAAGTTGTTGAACAATGCATGATTATAGGTTAAATAGATAGGTTTCATTTTTTGAACAATTTGATATATTTTTTGTATTTTTCTGACTTAAAGAGTAAGTTATTGATTATACAATATTAAATCATTTTCTGGAATTAAAAACAAAAAGGCAAATAGTTTTTACACCGGGGCGACCCCTAGCCAGTGACACTGACAGAAGGGCCCCAGTGCCAACTCGGCCTCCACGCAAGCTGATGTCAACACACACATCAGATACTTTTTATACCACAGCGGAGCCTACCCACTGAGGCTGACTGATGGGCCCTAGGCCACATCAGCTGCCACGCGAGCAAGGTGACACACGAGTGACGTCAGCTTGCAGCAGCGACGGCGATAGCGGGAACGCCTAGACGCGCGGGTGGGCGGGTTAGAGAGAGGACGATGCAGGGAGCAAGAGTGTGGCGGCGCCGCTCCTTCTTCGTCACAGAGCGTTGCCTCCGTCAAGCTCGAACGGCGGTGGCGTCGGGCACACGCGGAAGAATAGTACAGGAGGAGAGGGAGAGAAAGAAGAGCAACGTGAGGATCAGGAGCTCACCAGGAACACGAGAGAGGTGGTGGCGAGGCCGGGCGAGCTCGGTAGACGCCGGAATCGACGGAGACAGACGACGGACGGAGCTTCCAATCCAGGCGATTGAGGTCATGCGCGAGGGGGAAAAGTAGTCGGGGCACGCGCGGACGGAGGCAGCGGTGGTGGCGGACGAAACGCGTGGGTGGCGGCGAGCTCGGGCAGCCTGCCGGCATCAGGGGCGGTTCCTGTGTGCGCGTCAGTGAGAAGCAGTGAAGTGAGATGGGGAAGAAGAAGAGGAGGTGCGTCAGTTATAACCCAAGGACCTTTTGTCCCGGTTGGTGGCTCCAACCGGGACTAAAGGGTCATACGTCCCGGTTGGAACCACCAACCGGGATGTATACTCCACTATTTTCAGCAGACCAAGGGTTGGCGCGCGCAGGGGTCTTTATTCCCGGTTCGTGGCTCCAACCGGGACATATGACCCTGTTTTCAAAAAAATTCAGCAATTTTCTCTCTATTCCCGCCTTATTTTTTATTTTGGGGTTTAAATTTGTAATTTTTTAAAATGATAATTACTTTGGAATTTAGAAAAACTTTAAACATGAAAAGTGTTTGAATTTGAATAATTAATTCAAAACCATTTTCTGTTTTTAAAAATAATTAATTTAACCATTTAAAATATGAACCATTTAAAATTAAAAATAAATTAACTTATATTTTTTGAATATTAATTTGGAATTTAGAAAAACTTTAAACATAAAAAGTGTGTGAATTTGAATAACTAATTCAAAACCATTTTCTATTCTTAAAAAACAGTTAATGTAACCATTTAACCTATGAACCATTTAAAATTAATAATGAATTAACTTATATTTTTTGAATATGAATTTGGAATTTAGAAAAACTTTAAACATAAAAAGTGTCTGGATTTGAATAACTAATTCAAAACCATTTTCTGTTTTTAAAAATAATTAATGTAATCATTTAAACTATGATCCATTTAAAATTAATAATGAATTAACTTATATTTTTTGAATATTAATTTGGAATTTAGAAAAACCTTAAACATACGAAGTGTCTGGATTTGAATAAATAATTCAAAACCATTTTCTATTTTTAGAAAATAATTAATGTAACCATTTAAACTATGAACCATTTAAAATTAGTAATGAATTAACTTATAGTTTTTGAATATTAATTTGGAATTTAGAAAAACTTTAAACATAAAAAGTGTCTGGATTTGAATAACTAATTCAAAACCATTTTCTATTTTTAAAAATAATTAATGTAACCATTTAAACTATGAACCATTTAAAATTAGTAATGAATTAACTTATATTTTTTGAATATTAATTTGGAATTTAGAAAAACTTTAAACATAAGAAGTGTCTGGATTTGAATAAATAATTCAAAACCATTTTCTATTTTTAAAAAATAATTAATGTAACCATTTAAACTATGAACCATTTAAAATTAAAAATGAATTAACTTATATTTTTTGAATATTAATTTGGAATTTAGAAAAAAATTTGAACGGGATTCGGCAGACATTTGTCCTTTTTACCCGGGATAGACGAAAAGTTTTGAGATGTCTCGGTTGGGAGATAATCCATGTAAGGTGGTCTAGTATTTTAGGAAAATGGGACGGTAGCATTCTGAAATGACATTTTGGTGGTTACTTCACAAAACGACCCGTTTTTTGCGCTCGGAAAATGGAAAAGAGCTTTTCTGTGCGACAAAAAGGAAAACTTCCTCCTGCAACATTGTTCTCCATACCAATTTCCACACGCATGCATAATATGGGCACAACATCACAAGCTATGCCGTGATTCAGCACATAACATCGGTCATTTGGACCGAAAGCCATGAAACCTCGAACATGATAGGTCATTTTGTGAAGGTTTTTTCGAGACATGATCAATATACCAAGTCTGTTATTTTTCCTTTCAACTATGTCACATAATATGATACCATGCGAAGGATTTTCATTGTTCAGATTTTTTTAATTTATTATGCCAGTTTTGAATTATCTGAATTTCTAACTATGGTCGAACCGGCATGCATGAAGATAGGGGACGAGCATAGTTAGAACTTGTATTGGATCTCTGAAGAAACCACATATTGCGAGTCTAAAAATGATTTTTTTAAAAAATCACGGGCAATAGATCATGTACCTGTAGTACAAACCGGACCCACTTCCTACCGATTCGGCAGACATTTGTCCTTTTTACCCGGGATGGACGAAAAGGTTTGAGATGTCCCGGTTGGGAGATAGTCCATGTAAGGTCGTCTGGTATTTCAGGAAAATGGGACGGTAGCATTCTGAAACGGCATTTTGGTGGTTACTTCACAAAACGACCCGTTTTTTCGCTCGGAAAATGGAAAAGGGCTTTTCCGTGCGACAAAAAGGAAAACTTCCTCCTGCAACATTGTTCTCCATACCAATGTCCACACGCATGCATAATATGGGCACAACATCACAAACTATGCCGTGATTCAGCACATAACATCGGTCATTTGGACCGAAAGCCATGAAACCTCGAACATGATAGGTCATTTTGTGAAGGTTTTTTCGAGACATGATCAATATACCAAGTCTGGTATTTTTCCTTTCAACTATGTCACATAATATGACACCATGCGAAGGATTTTCATTGTTCGGATTTTCAATATACTAAAGGTTCATCTTTAGTCCCGGTTGGAGGGATTTCGGCAGGCTGGGCCAGGTAGCACTAATGATAGGGGTGAGTGTCGACATTATGTCGTGCGGTGTGGACCCTGTCCCGGATGGTGTCACCAACTAGGAATAAAGATGAACCTTTAGTCCCGGTTGGAGACACCAACCGGGACAAAACACGAGTCAGCACTAATAATAGGGGTGAGTGTCGACATTATTTCGTAAGTGTCGACACTATGCCGAGCTGCTTGTACTATAAATAGGCATCCTTGTGAGTCCAGTCCTCCAGCCAGTTTGAGGCATCTCCAAGATGGTTTTCGAGAGCAGGGACACCACTACGGCCAGTTTTAGGGAGATGCTGACGGAGCCCATTCCTCCGGCATCTCCGAGAAACTGGTCATAGAGGCACTCCCTAATATGTGAAATTAGTTAGCTCCCAGGCGTATTGATCTAGTTAGAGAAGTTACAAGCTGCAAGATGGTTTTCGAGAGCAGGGACACCACTATGGCCAGTTTCAGGGAGATGCCGCCGGATCCCAGTCCTCTAGCATCTCCGAGAAACTGGTCATAGAGGCACTCCCTAATATGTGAAATTAGTTAGCTCCCAGGTGTATTGATCTAGTTAGAGAAGTTACAAGCTGCAAGATGGTTTTCGAGAGCAGGGACACCACTACGACCAGTTTTAGGGAGATGCCGCCGGATCCCAGTGCTCCGGCATCTCCAAGAAACTGGTCATAGAGGCACTCCCTAATATGTGACCACGCGCGTTTAGAGATCAGATCTTAATGGTAAGTACGAATCGGGACAACTTCTTCATAGTCCCGGTCCAGCCACAAAACGGGACTAACACTGAAGACATTTATTAATATTAAAAACTGAGACTACAAAACCGGGACTAAAGGCCCCCCTATATATAGTCCCGGTCAAGCCACAAACCGCGAAAGATATCCTTCGGTTAAGCCACAAACCACGAAAGACTTCACATAGAATGCTTGGGTTACATAATATGAGCATGAACTTCTTGGCATATGTCCTTCCTTATGATTGCTTCAAACGTAAGCATGG
Organism: Avena atlantica; assembly: GCA_910589765.1. NCBI lineage: Eukaryota > Viridiplantae > Streptophyta > Magnoliopsida > Poales > Poaceae > Avena > Avena atlantica. The sequence goes on from OU342736.1 coordinate 308,311,142, forward strand.
AGCATCTTCATTACTTAACGGAATGCTTGGGTCAGTTTTCACTGTGAAGGGTGGAATTTCATCACACTTATTATAATCTCCTTGTCCTCGATTCCCACGATGTTTCTTTTCCCTGAAAGAACTATGTCACACTTTGGCTCATCATATGATGTATTCGTTTGCATATTTTTTCTTTTTTTCGGTCTGGAGGACATGTCCTTCACATAGAAAACCTGAGACACATCATTGGATAGGACGAATGGTTCATCTCTATAACCAAGATTGTTGAGATCCACTGTAGTCATTCCATACAACTGGTCTATCTTTACTCCTTCGCCATTAAGGTTGACCCATTTGCAGCGAAACAAAGGGACCTTAAAAGAGACTCCATAGTCTAGTTCCCATATCTCCTCTATGTAACCATAATATGTGTCCTTTTGTCCATTCTCGTCTATTGCATCAAAGCGGACACCACTATTTTGGTTGGTGCTCTTTTTACCTTGGGAGATTGTGTAGAATGTATTCCCATATTTCGTACCCTTGGAAAATCAATACAGTAGAAGATGGTGACGCGTCCAACAAGTATAACTGATCTCCAACAGTGGTGTCATTCAAGAGATGTGTCCGCATCCAACCACCGAAAGACTTCATGTGTTCATCTGTAATCCATGATTCAGGCTTCCCCGGGTTTTTGGAGCGTACAATATTCTTGTGTTCCTCGATATATGGAGCTGCCAAGGTGGAATTATGTAGAACTGTGTAGTGTGCTTTAGTGAAAGAATCCCCGTCCCTACATATCATTGCTTTCTTTCCCAGCGTGCCTTTTCCACTTAGTCTTCCCTCATGCTGCGAGTCAGAAACACCAATCGGCTTAAGGTCAGGAATAAAGTCAACACAAAACTCAATGACCTCCTCTGTTCCATATCCCTTGGAGATGCTTCCTTCTGGTCTAGCACGGTTATGAACATATTTCCTTAAGACTCCCATGAACCTCTCAAAGGGGAACATATTGTGCAGAAATACCGGACTGAGAATGGCAATCTCTTCCACTAGGTGAACCAGGAGATGCGTCATAATATTGAAGAAGGATGGTGGGAACACCAATTCAAAACTAACAAGACATTGTACCACATCCTTCTATAACCTTGGCAGAATATCTAGATATATTACCTTCTGAGATATTGCATTGAGGAATGCACACAGCTTCACAATGGGTACTCGAACATTTTTCGGTAGAAGTCCCCTCAATGCAATCGGAAGAAACTGCGTCATAATCACGTGACAGTCATGAGACTTCAGGTTTTGGAAGTTTTTCTCTGCCATATTTATTATCCCCTTTATATTAGATGAGAAGCCCGATGGCACCTTGATACTGTAAAGGACTTCAAAAAGATTTCCTTCTCTGCTTTGGAAAGAGCATAGCTGGCACGACTTAAGTGACGCCCTTTATCCATCTTGTTCTGTGTATGCATGTTCTTTGGGTCTTTCATAATTTGTTGGTCCTCCCGTGCTTCTGGTGTATCTTTTGTCTTCCCATACACGCCTAGGAATCCTAGCAGGTTCACGCAAAGATTCTTCGTCACGTGCATCACGTCAATTGAAGAGCGAACACGCAGGACTTTCCAATATGGCAGCTCCCAAAATATAGATTTCTTCTTCCACATGGGTGCGTGTCCTGTAGCGACGTCGTTCGGAACTAATTGACCGCCGGGACCCTTTCCAAAGATCACTTCTATGTCCTTGACCATACCAAATACATCGTCACCAGCAGAGAGTTCAGGCTTCTTCCGGTGATCTGCCTCACCTTTGAAATGCTTGCCTTTCTTTCTTATGGGATGATTGGTCGGAAGAAATCGTCGATTCGCTAGGTACACAACCTTCTTGCATTTATGCAAATATGTACCTTCAGTCTTATCTAAATAGTGTCTGCATGCCTTATATCCCTTGTTTGTCTGTCCTGAATGGTTACTAAGAGCAGGCCAATCATTGATGGTTACGAATAACAACCCTCGTAGATCAAATGGCTCCTGTTTGTTCTCATCCCACGCACGTACACCTGGTTTGCCCCACAACTGTAAGAGTTCTTCAACTAATGGCCTAAGGTACACATCAATGTCGTTACCCGGTTGCTTTGGGCCTTGGATGAGCACTGCCATCATAATGAACTTACGCTTCATGCACAACCAAGGAGGCAGGTTGTAGATACATAGAGTCATGGGCCAGGTGCTGTGACTGCAGCTCTGCTCCCCAAAAGGATTCATGCCATCCGTACTTAGACCAAACCATAAGTTCCTTGCATCACCTGCAAAGTCTGGGAAGTCTCTCTCGATTTTTCTCCACTGTGACCCATCAGCAGGGTGTCTCAACTTCCCGTCTTTCTTACGGTCTTCTTTGTGCCATCGCAACAACCTGGCATGCTCTTTGTTTCTGAACATGCGTTTCAACCTTGGTATTATAGGAGCATACCACATAACCTTAGCAGGAACCCTCTTCCGGAGGGGCTCTCCCTCAACATCACCAGGGTCATCTCGTCTGATTTTATACCGCAATGCATTGCATACCGGGCATTTATACCACATAACCTTAGCAAACGGATGGCCTGTTTTCTACTAGTGACATACTGTCGAATATAAGCACATCACCGAAATCCTCATAGTCTCGACGTGACTGAGAGTCACACCAAAACATGGTTTTCAAATTTCCTTGTTCATCTAGCTGGTAATCGAAAAAGAATTTAGGATCATGCTCCTTTCTGTTCCGCATAATGCGGATGGCTGTGTTAGCATCACTTACTGCAATCAGCTTCCTCTTTCCCGGGAACACATGTTGTAAAGATACTTCGAGACGAACCCAACCTTGCTCCACCTTCCAATTTTGCTGATAAAGGTTTTCATAATCTCGAACTTTCTCATCCCAGTTGCTACCAGTGACATGATTTCAGCTCTCTGATAAGGCTTGATCTTTCAATGGGACCGAAGAAACGAGACTTTATTTGGTCTAGCTAGCACATGGTTTTGCTTGTCCTGAAATTGTAGAACTTTATAATTCCCCTCGGATTTGTTAATCGACACGCTAAGATAGGCTCGACAATCGCAGCGAGACAGAATTCATGGCCTCTTCTCGTGGTCCTCCATTTTCAAAAACTTTTCCTCATGTAAGCCTGCCCTGGAACAGCGAAACCGCCTTTATATAATTGCTCCATCAGGAGCTTGCCTCACCTTCTGTCGTCTTATGCTGAAACCACGTTCTTCGGCGTATGCGTTGTAGTAAACGAATGCTGCCTCTTGTGAAGGGAAGGTCATCTCTTTTACAATCTGATGCCTGTCACGCTTATCATGAGCATGCTGAAAATCCTTCTCTAGCATCACTTGATGCTGATTGTGCTCATGCTGTGAACTGTTTGTAACCTACACAATTAAAAGCAAAGAAATGTCAGTGGTCATATGGTTGATACTATATGCCTTGTCGTACAACAATAAGAAACTTACATCACTCTTGTATCCAGATTTTGATCCTTCAAGTTCTTGTGATTCTTCTGTCGTCTCTTCATCCCAGGTTTCTAAGTCCGAATCCCCAAAATAATTATGGTCACTCTGAGAGAATAGTACAACCTGCAACATTGTAGCACAGAGTCATATAACATGTCTATTCAATTATTATAAACATAATGTAGCACTAGACATACATCACTAATGCTTTCCGAGATCGATTCTTTTCCATGGCGCTCCTTGTTTCCACAATCCATGTCCATCTGCACAATTTAAAAAGTACGTGTATAATTTTGAATGCTCTAGGTCTGCGTACAAAATAAAAAAACTTCACTTGACCTTATCATCCTCGGATCCGTTTTCTTCAAAGAGGTCGTTCTCAGTAAGCTCATCATCAGAGAAAGAACTATCTCTATCATCCGAACTTGAATGACCATTGTGCGTAGTGACGCTCTCATTGTCATTCCCAGTTGGCATAGAGTCCTCCATCTGTTCAAGCAAAGAAAACCAACAACGCTAATCTAATCAGTGATGTATATGTGGAGGACTTGGAGATGCAAAGATAAACCCTAAGCCGCTATGCTAAAGGTGATGGAAAGAATGTGGGTTAGAGAGGCGGCTACTCACATCTTCCGGGCGCCGGTGGCGAGATGGGACACGGGACTGGTTGATGCGGCCTGAGGATGAGATGTTCTGGCTGGCCTTTGATCTGCAGATGTCGGATTGGAACGGTTATCGTCGGCGTGGACGGACACGTCGCCACAGAAGCCGGGTAGGTTCGCAGGTGGAGGATTAGATCTCGGCCAACGGCGCGGACAACCACGTCGCCCATGGAGCCGGGAAGGCTCGTGGTTGGAGGATTAGAAGGCTGGCCGCTGGATTCACGTCGCCAATCCGGATCCTTCGCCACCCACGTCGCCGCCGGAGCAGGATGATCGAAAATTTAGGGTTAGAGCGGTGTCTGGGAATATGGCGGCCGTGATACTTTTTGTGATCAAACCTAATAATGGCGTGGCGACGTAGCAATGGTTTGCAACGTGGCAATGAATGGGCAAATCTAATGGCGTGGCGACATGGCAATGGTTGACATCATGCCAGTCAATAGTACGTATGCGGATACGTTGGAATACGGGTCTGTACATGGACTTCGGGGGCTACTCTCGCGCGCCCTCCTCTGGAAACGTTCGGGGGCAATTCTACCCTTGCAAAATTTATAACTTTTCAAAATGTGTGGGTCTATGGAATCACAGCTCATGTTCACTAAAGCCGTGTTAATAATTATGTACATTATGTCCGTGTGAAGAATTATATTCAAATAGCAACCATGCTAGGACGACGTAGAAGGTAAAATCCAGGACATAGCATCTCATAGTATAGTAGTGTCAATTTATTTATTCCTACATCAATGCATAGAGCACATAAAATAATCAAGATACACATGCATTACCTATTAGACTATAGAGGCGTATCAAATACTCTGCAGTGAGTCATTTGGCTATTACATCTGAAAGAGCCTGACAGAGGTAGAAACGGTGTAAGCTCTTAGCCATATATTTTAGTCTTAAGAAAATGGTTGGAAGTTTGAAACCATCATACGACTTAAGCCTTCATTCCAAGTCTATACATGTATTCAGCCACCTAATTGGCTACTAACGGTGAAACAAATGGTGTAGATTGAAACGTTGGACGATTCCTGGACGTATGCTGCAGATATTATAGATTAAGAGAATTAATAATCAGCAGGATCTTTTTTTTTGAACGGATCTCATGTAGGTACACAATGAAAGCTGGAGCAGAGCATAAATTCAAGGAAGGTTATTGTAAATAAAGAATTACCTAGGTTTTGGGGGAGTAATTTTCAATATATTATAATTTTGAATTTATAAAAAGAGAACATCAATATAAACACCAGTTGTAGTGATACTTTCCTCATAGGTGCAACCCAAATCCTCATATAGATGGAAACAAAGTTTATGTACATATGTTCATTAAAAGAATGGAAAAAACAAAAAAGAAATAAACCGGATACAAATACAAATATGTGATTGTACCCTTTTGTTGGTGCAAACAAGGATACAATGGTATGCTATTGCTTCGGTGGTTACAAATATACTCAGTGGTAGTACGTATACATTTATATATATAATTGTGCATACAAATTCATATGCCAAATTTTATACTTATAATTCCTTTATTAGGATGCAAATAAATTAGCGCGGTTGTTCAGGGGTGCAATTACCTCTTGCAAGGGGTAGAGATCGATGATCAACATTAAGGGACATTTCATTTCTTCACACGATATAGTGGATCATCGTTATGAACATGGGGATCTATAAAGGGGAAATAAAGAAAAACACTAAAAAATAAATAATTAGTTGTTGTTTTGTAAATTATTGCTTAATTTCTTAGAAAGGGGATGAACAAGTAAAGATGTTCTCTACTCACACTACTGGAAAAACCATCTTCGGTTCGATCAGAACAAGCCCAGCAGTCCCGGCCTGTCACAGCCCGCGACTAGTGGGAGCACTAGTCCCGGGCCGTGAGGCCTCTAACGGCTAGAAACGGCCGTAGTGACTAGTCCCGGGCCGGACCAGGTCATTAGTCCCGGTCCGTAATACGGCCCGGGACTAATAAACTGGAGCGGGCCAACTGCTCTTTTCGGGGACTATTAGTCCCGGGTCGTATCACGGGCCGGGACTAGTTGTCCATCAGTATATATACAGCTTTCTGTCTACCTGCCCTAAACCATATGGTGACCATTTTTCTCAAAGAAGCAAGAGAGTTCATGCCATTTTTTTCTCAAGATTTAGTTTACAACACCTAAATCCAAAGCTTTAAAAGGTTAGAACTTCATTCTTTCATCTCGTATTGCTACTTTAGCCCTATAATGCTCTAGAAGTATAGAGATATGGATCAAATGCATGCATTCTCTAGAAGTAGCTAGAAGGATTTTGATATATATGTGTAACAAATTTTGATTAGGCACATAGTTACTAAAAATTGAAATTTGTAATTTTAGAGTTTCAGAGCTTAGAATGGAATGAGGTTTTCACTGATAGAACAATAATAAAAAACTCCACATTTATCATGTTGATTGTTTTCTCCAATTCACAAATTGGTGCATGTAAATTTTTCAAAATTCAAAATTAATGCTCTAGAAGCTCTCAATATAACTTGTAATAATTTTATCATGTTGTGTAATGGTTTTTGATATACTATGGTCCGGGAATGGATGTACGGTACTGACCGACGCTCTGGCGAGTTCATTAATGGCGTGCATGAATTCATCCGTGTTGCTGATGCAAACAAGCGCAATGGTTTTGTATTTTGTCCATGTAATGGATGTAGAAATCATAAGGATTACTCTGACTCAAAAACCCTTCACAACCACCTGTTGAAGTCCGGCTTCATGCCCAGTTATAATTGTTGGACCAAGCATGGAGAGAGAGGGGTTATAATGGAATACAATGAAGAAGAGGAGGAGGATGACAACTATCATGGTTTCCCTGAGTACGGAGATACTTCCATGGGGGATGCTGAAGGGGAGGATGAAGAAGAGACACATGATGAACCCGCTGATGATCTTGGTCGGACCATTGCCGATGCACGAAGAGATTCTGAAACTGAAAAGGATAGGGAGAAGTTCAATCACAAGCTATAGGATCACAAAAAGTGGTTGTACCCAAATTGTGAAAATGGTCTGAAAAAGCTGGGCAGCACACTGGAATTGCTGCGATGGAAGGCTGAGTGTGATATACCTGACTCCTTATTTGAAAAGTTGCTGAAAATGATGAAGAATATGCTTCCAAAAGATAACGTATTGCCCGCCAGTACGTACGAAGCAAAGAAGGTTGTCTGCCCTCTAGGTTTAGATGTTCAGAAGATACATGCATGCCCTAATGACTGCATCCTCTACCGCGGCGAGGAGTATGAGAATTTGTATGCATGCCCGGTATGCACTTCACTTCGGTATAAGATTAGACGAGATGACCCTAGTAAGGTTGAGGGCAAGCCCCCCCCGGAAGAGGGTTCCTGCGAAGGTGATGTGGTATGCTCCTATAATACGACGGTTGAAACGCTTATTCAGAAACAAAGAGCACACCAAGTTGTTGCGATGGCATAAAGAGGAACATAAGTCAGACATGATGTTGAGACACCCCGCTGATGGGTCGCAATGGAGAAAAATCGATAGAAAGTACCCGGATTTTGCAGATGACGCAAGGAGTTTAAGGTTTGGTCTAAGTACATATGGCATGAATCCCTTTGGGGGGCAGAGCTCCAGTGAGAGCACCTGGCCCGTGACTCTATGCATCTATAACCTTCCTCCTTGGTTGTGCATGAAGCGGAAGTTTATTATGATGACAGTGTTGATCCAAGGTCCAAAGCAACCCGACAACGACATTGATGTGTACCTAAGGACATTAGTGGAAGAACTTTTACAGTTGTGGCACGAACCCGGGATACGCGTGTGGGATGAGCACAAGCAGGAAGAATTTAACCTCCGAGCATTGCTTTTCGTAACAATCAATGATTGGCCTGCTCTTAGTAACCTTTCAGGACAGTCAAACAAGGGATACAATGCATGCACACACTGTTTAGATGAGACTGGATGTATATATTTGGAACATTGTAAGAAGAATGTATACAATGAGCATCGTCGATTTCTTTTGGCCAAGCATCCCTTAAGAAAGAAAGGCAAGCATTTCAACGGTCTGGCATGTCACCAGACGAAGCCTAAGGAGCGTACTGGTGCTGATATATTTGATATGGTCAAAGATTTGGATCAACTGGTAACCTTTGGAAAGGGTCCTAGAGGAAAATCTGTTCCGAAAGACGTTGAAGGACACGCACCCATGTGGAAGAAGAAATCTATATTTTGGGAGCTACCATATTGGAAATTCTTAGAGGTCCGCTCTGCAATCGATGTGATGCATGTGACGAAGAATCTTTGCGTGAACCTGCTAGGCTTCTTGGCCGTGTATGGGAAGACAAAAGATACACCGGAAGCACGAAAGGACCATCAACGTATGAAAGACCCAGATGGCCTGCATCCAGAATGGGTTCAAGGTCATGCCAGCTACGCTCTTACCAAACAAGAGAAGGAAATATTTTTTGAATGCCTAAGCAGTATAAAGGGAATAATAAATATGGTAGAAAAAAAGTTCCAAAACCTAAAGTCTCATGACTGCCACGTGATTATGACGCAAATGCTTCCGATTGCATTGAGGGGGCTTCTACCAGATAATGTTCAAGTACCCATTGTGAAGCTATGTGCATTTCTCAATGCAATCTCTCAAAAGATAATCAATCCTGAAGATCTATCACGGTTACAGAATGATGTGGTCCAATGTCTTGTCAGTTTTGAGTAGGTGTTCCCACCATCCTTCTTCAATATTATGACGCACCTGCTGGTTCACCTAGTCGAAGAGATTTCCATTCTCGGTCCTGTATTTCTACACAATATGTTTCCCTTTGAGAGGATCATGGGAATCCTAAAGTAATATGTTCGTAACCGTGCTAGGCCAGAAGGAAGCATCTCCAAGGGCTATCGAACCGAGGAGGTCATTGAATTTTGTGTTGACTTCGTTCCTGACCTTAAGCCGATTGGTCTTCCTCAATCGCGGTATGAGGGGAGACTGAGTGGAAAGGGTACTCTAGGAAGGAAATCAATAATATGTAGGGACGGAAATTCTTACACCGAAGCACATTACACCGTTCTACAGAATTCTATCTTGGCAGCCCCATATATCGAGGAACACAAGAAAATCTTATGCTCCAACAACCCTGGAAAGCATGACTCTTGGATTAGAGATGAACACATGAAGAGTTTCGGCGGTTAGTTGCAACATCTCATAAAAAACAACACTCTTGGAGATCAGCTATACTTGTTGTCTAGGTCACCATCTTCGACTATATCGACTTTCCAATGGTACTCGATAAATGGGTATACATTTTACACGATAGCCCAAGATAAAAAGAGCACCAACCAAAACAGTGGTGTCCGCTTTGATGCAACAGACAACAATGGGTCAAAGACCACATATTATGTTTACATAGAGGAGATATGGGAACTTGACTATGGACCTACTTTTAAGGTCCCCATGTTTCGGTGCAAATGGGTCAAGCTGATAGGAGGAGGGGTTGAGGTAGACAAGAAATACGAAATGACATCGTTGGATCTCAACAATCTTGGGTACTTAGACGAACCATTCGTCCTAGCCAATGATGTGGCTCAGGTTTTCTATGTGAAGGACATGTCTACCAAACCTAGAAAAAGAAAAAATAAGACAAAGAATACATCAGACGATGAGCCAAAGCGCCACATAGTTCTTTCAGGAAAAATAAACATCGTGGGAGTGGAGGACAAGACAGACATGTCAGAAGATTGTGATAAGTTTCATGAAATTCCGCCCTTCGCGGTGAAGGATGACCCAAGCATCATGTTAATGAATGAAGATGCTCCATGGATACGACGGGATCAGAAACGAACACACGCGAAGAAATGATATGTAATAATTGTAACATTTTATGTGATGGGGATATGCCTATCGGGGTATACCCAGCAGGGCGTTTCCGACTGGCCCAGGAACTGGCGAGTGGGCCTGTAGGATGGCGACTGGATCAAGACCTGGCGTGGATCCAAGCGACTGAAAGCTGAAGGCCCAGGAGAGTAGATAGGCCCAGTCGGGTTAGGTTAAACGAGTACCGAAACCTTAAATGATTCGGTTGAGATATGTAAACCCTGGGGGGTGAGTCTATATAAACCTCCCTACAGGGTGTGTAGAGGATACGTTCCATCATCCACCCAAGCGACTTGCCGCCTAGCCATCGAGCTCGCCCCATTGTACCTCCATCATAATACAATCTAGCAGGAGTAGGTCTTTACCCTCCGGGGGGGCGAACCTGGGTAAAACCCCGTGTCTCCGCCCTTATCTCGCACCGCAGATGGCTGGCCGCCCTTGCCCTTCGTTCTACTACTCGCTGCCGATTGCAGCGTCTGCCGTGGTCATTCCCACGACAGTGGCGCCCACCGTGGGGCCTGGCCGGTCTGACCGGTGTTCTGCGGCGAGATCCAATCTGCCCATCAACGAGTCGGTCGCCACCAGCCGCATGCTAGCGATCGGCGAGATGCTCCAAATCTTGCCGAGCAGCTACGTCCCGGCGGCGCGACCCGTCACGCACAGCATGATCTTTCCAGTCGGCACGATCAGCCTCTTCGTCGGCCTCACCGACGTCATCGTCTCGGAGGACTTGGCTCGCATACACGAGTCGCCACCACGCGACCGGCTCTCCGAGATCCAGGTCCGCACGATCCATCGCCTCTCCTCCGAGTACAACTCGGCCCACAGCGATGTGGCCGAAAACTCCGCTGCCGTGGAAGACGCAGCCCTCAACGATGACGCCGACTCGACGACTCCCGCGTCACTCCCCGGATCCATCTCCGCGGCTTTGCCCGCAGGCTCCATCACCCAGGTCTCCAACGTGGGAGACTTCGAGGATCCCTCCATCCTTGGGATCTTCGACTTCGACTTCGGATCAGCAAACTCCGCCGACCTTCGTGACGGGACCGGTCTCTACGCCACGACCTACATGGCGACTGGCACCGACCCGTCGGAGGATCCCTTCACCACCCCGATCCCTCCCAACGCAACGGCAACGGAGGTCGAGGAACTCCGCCTGAAGCTGGCGGAAGCAGTCCGCAAAGAGCAAGTCGAGCGTGAAAAATTTCACCTCGAGCAGGTGACAGCGCAGGAGCTGTCGCGCCACCACCAGCAACGAATCAGGTTGCGCCTGAACCCCACCGTCCAGGGGCGCGCCTTAAACTTCGATGACGAGAACGACCCGGCCTGCGTAGCCGAGCGTGCGATCTGCGAGAACGCGCCACCAGGAGGAAGCGCCCGGCCCCCACCAGGGTCGACGGCGATGGGCGCCCCACCTCCACCCAACCGCGCACCCACAGGGACCAGCCGCGGATAGTAGTCTCCTCACGGGAGCGAGACGCGAACGGCCTACCACTGTTCTCCACACCGATGGACAACCTCGTGGCAGGCCGAGCAGCGGCCGACAACATCATGGCCACCGGTGACGGTTCCCTATAGATCCAGTACGTCAAGGCTCTGCTCGCAAAGGCGGTCGAGCAACAAAACGCAGGGGTCGACTCATAGGGTCGGATGTACTCGCGTTCATCGGGCAGCAGAGCGGCCTCAAGGGGCCGCCCATTGGCGGCAAACACCCTCAACTGCCCGCCACCCGAACCACTCCAGCTCCAACACCGAACCGTGAATGCGGCACTCTCCACCAACGACCCCAGGACAGCGACCAACTTCGTCGCTGCCAACGGCCAGCCCGTCGACGCCCGCACTCACATCATCAACAACCAAAGCTGGCGTGCACGCCAGCCCGACGACCTGCGACACACCCTAACCAATCGCCGCGTTGGCGAGTCGATGGGGTTGCTAAGCCGACTCGGGCCCCGGTGCTTCGGACCGATGATCCGAGGCGAAAAATACCCGGCGAACTTCAAAGCGCCGAAGGAAATAGAGAAGTACAACCCTTCGTACGACCCCTCCGTGTGGCTGGACACCTACCTCATGGTGATGGGGATCGCCGGCCACACCGACCTGCTAGCCGCCCGCTACCTCCCCCTGATGATGGAGGGAGCGTGTAGTCAGTGGATCAACACTCTCCCTCCGGATAGCATCGACTCCTGGGAAGAGATGCGGGATGCCTTCGTGAGGCACTTCGAGGGTTCCTACACCCGCGCCACCACCATCGAGGACCTGGAGCGATGCGTCCAGGGACCCCGCGAGTCAACCCGAAGCTGGGTCCAACGGTGGCAAGAGATATGGTACAACGCGGCCGGCATCCACCCGGACACCGCGATCCACTGCTTCAATACCTCGTGCCGCTACGAGCCCTTGGTCTCCAAGCTCAAACGAGCATATCGCACACTCGACAACATACCAGACCTCCTCGAGATCGCCAAAAGGACGATATCGCCAAAAGACCCCAACCAGGAAACCGACGACGAGTCGGGAGGTCAATGCCGCACGAACGGCAACGACAACGGACGACGGTCTGACCTACGCTACAGCAACACTCGCCTCACCGGCAGGCACCGCAGTGACGGGCGAGTCGACTTCGTCACCAACGCCGGGCACGCGCAGCGCGAGCCCAAGAGCTTCCGCCGTGACGGAGGGCAACGCCGCGACGGCGGCAACTACAAGGCGAAACCCAGGTTCGACCCCGCGGCCCTCCTTAACCAGCCTTGTGTGTTTCACTGCAGGGAAGGGAAGCCCGCCATGCACACGACCACCGACTGCCACTCTCTCAAGGAGATCGAGAAGGCACGGCGGGCACGAGAGGACCCCGACAACAACCCGCCAAACGGCGGAAAATTCGGCAGTGTGGCCGGCTCGCTCCACACCTTCACAGACTTCAACACGAAGCTCGAGAAGAAGGTCATCGCCCGCGCCGTCGCTGTCAACGCGGTGGCCCAGGTGGACTTTCCCCAGTTCCTCAACTGGTCAGAGCAGCCCATCACCTGGAGCCGCCAGGACCACTCGCCACGCATCGAGTACCCAGGCCGAGTCGCCCTGGTGGTCAAGCCTAAGGTGGGAGACTACTGGCTCCCCAAGACATTGATGGACGGCGGCACCTCCATCAACATCCTGTACCTAGACACCTTCAGGCGACTGCGGCTCCCGCAGTCGATGGTCGAGACGACCTACACCACGTTCCACGGCATCGTCCCTGGTCGGAAGGGGTACCCGATCGGCAAGGTCACGCTGCCAGTCACCTTCGGCACACCAGCAAACTTCCACACCGAGCGGATCGTCTTCGAGCTGGTACCCTTCGACAGCCCCTACCACTGCGTCCTGGGCGCCAGGCGTTCGCCAAGTTCATGAGAGCGCCCCACTACGCGTACAACGCGATGAAGCTCCCCGGGCCGCGCGGCGTCATCACCATCAACGGCGACCCCGACATGGCCGCCGAGTGCGAGGCCAAAGGAGCCGAACTCGCCGACGCCGTCATCGCGGCAGAGGCCAACCACGCCGACGAGCTCGCCAAGTACACGAGCGGGGTCAACAACGACGACCCCACCATACTCAAGAAGCCCAATTCCGAGGGCGCCAACACCTCAGCCTTCGAGGCAACGACGCACACCCGCACCCTCGAGCTGGTCCAAGGCGACTCTAGCCAGACGGCGACGATCGGGACGGGCATGAGCCCAGCATAGGAAGGCGCGCTCATCGAGTTCCTCCGTGAGAACAGGGACATCTTGTTGGAGATATGCCCTAGAGGCAATAATAAATGTAGTTATTATTATATCTATGTGTTTATGATAAATGTTTACATTCATGCTATAATAGTATTAACAAGGAAACAGTAATACTTGTGTGATTTGTAAACTAAAATAGAGTCCCTAGTAAAGCCTCTTTATAATACTAGCTTGTTGGTTAATAAATGATTGTGGTTTCCCTATCATGAACATTGAGATGTTATTAACAACAAGATCATATCGTTAGGAGAATGATATGGTGGACATACTCCTATAGATAAGCGTAGCATAAGATCAAGTCATTTTAATAGTTCAATTGCTATATGCTTTCTGATACATAGTAACCTAATTCCTTTGACCATGAGATCATGCATATCACCTTCACCGGAAGGATGCTTTGATGACATCAAAAACCACACCGTAACTGGGTGGCTATAAAGGTGGCATTGAGTGTTCAGAAAGTATTGGTTGAGACACATGGATCAAGAGTGGGATTTGTCCATCCATATGGCGGATAGATATACTCTGGGCCCTCTCGGTGAAATGTCATCCAATTAGCTAGCAAGCATGTGACTGGCTCACAAGGGATCACATATCACGGGAACAAGAAAAGAGTACTTATCAGTAACGAAATTGAACTAGGTATGCCGAGATACCGACGATCATAACCTCGGATAAGTAAACTATCGTGAGACAAAGGGAAATTGGTATCATATGTAAGTGGTTCATTCGATCGCAAAGTAATCGTAGAAATATGTGGGAGCCTTATGAATTTCCAGATTCCTCTATTGGTTATTGTTCGGAGAAGTGTCTCGATCATGTCCGCATAATTCACGAACCGTAGGGAGACACACTTAAGGATTCGACATTGTTTGAGTAGTTATGGAATGATGAGTAAGAGACTGAATGTTGTTCGGAGTCTCGGATGGGATCCGGGATATCATGAGGAGATCCAGAATGGTCCAGAGAATAAGATTCATATAAGGAAAGTCCTATTTCGGGGTTGGAGAATGGTTCCGGTGTTTTCATCGGGAATGTTCTAGAAGGTTCCGGAATGTCCGGCACTCTGGAGGGGAAGGGTACATGAATGTGTCATATCAAGTTGGAATGATTGCATTATGTACTAGGTGTCATCGCTGAACGAAATAAAGGGTTTAATCAAATCCTAGTTTGAAAAGTCAAACGCCAATTTGAAAAGTCAAACGGCTATTTTGGAAGGTGGAGGGGAAGTAGGAAACCTACTTGGGGAGGAGTTCCTCCCCTCCACCGCCGGCCCCCTTGGGAAACCGAGTTGGGGAGGGACTCCCCTCCCCTGGCGCGCCCCCTCCACCTATATAAGGAGGGGCAGGGCTGCCCCTCCTAGCACCCAACACCTCCACCCAAAACCCTAGCCCGGCGCAGCCACCTCCTGCTGCCGCCGCCTAGGGCAAGCCGCCGCCGCCTAGCTAACCCTAGCCACCGGCCTAGCCCCCTCCTTGGTGTGTCTAAACCCTAGATCGCCGAGGAGCTCTCTCATAGTCCACCATACTCGCTCCGGCTTAAGGCGAAGCCCTGCGAGATCTCCCCTCTACTTCTGGTACCAAGCCGTTGTGCTGCTGGAATCGCGAGGAGAGTGATACAGCCTCCGCTACCTGCTGGAACAAGGGAGAGGAAGGTCTTCGTCGAGTACCAAACGTGTGACCGACTGCGGAAGCGCTGCCGGAACGCAGCGCCGGAAGGATCGTCTACGCGATCTTGAGATCGGCAAGAGTACGACTACATCACCCACGAGAATCCGCTCTCGTTAAACACTTTGGAATCTTCGAGGGTGAGTTATTCCATCGACTCGTTGCTGCAATCTAATAGATAGATCTTGGCTTGTTTAATTGTATGCGGTAGAATTTTTTTGTTTTCCATGCTATGAAACCCCACAGTGGTATCAGAGCCGTGTCTATATGTAGATCTGTTGCACGAGTAGAACACAATGGTCATTGTGGGCGTTGATGCTTTTGTTGTCGATTGCTTCTTGTGTACTTTGCATCTTGCGGGATGGTGGGATGAAGCGGCCCGGGCTAACCTTACATGACATCGTTCATGAGACTTGCTCCACGCTTGACATGCAACTTGTATTGCATAAGTGGCTTTGCGGGTGCCTGTTTCTCCCAACATAGTTAAGATCCTATTTACAACGGGTGATTGACAATAGTAGTATCAATGTTGTGGTTCTTGTTTGTAAGTTAGAACGACACTTATTGGAAGCCCCAAACCATGTAAAACATGCAAAGAAAGTAGATACGTCTAACTTTGTTTTGCAGGGGTGTGTTGTGATGTGATATGGCCATGATTGTGATTATATTTGATGTATGCAATGTTCCTTATTGTAAGTTGGCAACCGGCGGGAGCCATATGGTTGTTGTAAGTCATAAAGTGTTCACCCTTAGTTAGAACCGTTGCTAAAGCTTGTTGTTTCGAAGCACCACGTGATGATCGGGTGTGTTAGATTCCACAAGTGTATACAACGTGAGTAAGCCAGATTTGCTCATGCGGAAACTAAGGTTTGATCTTGACGAGCCTAGCATGTACAGACATGGTCTCGGAACACGGATCACCGAAAGGTAAAGCATGAATCATATAGTAGATATGATGAACATGTTGATTTTTCGCCATTGAAACTATATCAACTCTCGTGATGATCGGTGTTGATATGGTGGATTTTGTTCGTGTGATCACTAAAACAATGTGAGGGATATTGTTTTGAGTGGGAGTTCACCTAGATTAATTTAACTATTAATTAGAACTCAATTTGTCATAAACTTAGTCTAAACTATTGCAAATATGTTGTAGATCAATGGCGGCCCCTACCATCAATTTTAATGCGTTCCTATAGAAAGAAAAGTTGAAAAACAATGGAAGCAACTTCGCGGATTGGTTCCACAATTTGAGGATTGTCCTCACAGCTGGTAATTTGACTTATGTGCTGGATGCACCGCTGGGTGACCCACCTGCAGCTACTGCTACCGATGAAGTAAAGAATGTTTACCTCGCTCGGAAGACTCAGTACTCCACAGTTCAGTGTGCTAACTTGTATGGTTTAGAATTGGAGCTTCAGAAAAGGTTTGAGAAATCAGACCCACATGATATTGTCCGTGATCTCAAATTGATCTTTCAGACTCACGCGGCGATTGAGAGCTATGAGGCTTCTGAAAAGTTCTTTAACTTCAAGATGGAAGAGG
Source organism: Avena atlantica (assembly GCA_910589765.1). Classification (NCBI taxonomy): domain Eukaryota; kingdom Viridiplantae; phylum Streptophyta; class Magnoliopsida; order Poales; family Poaceae; genus Avena; species Avena atlantica. The sequence goes on from OU342736.1 coordinate 308,328,103, forward strand.
GCAGCTCCGTCAGTGAGCATGTGCTTAAGATGTCTGGGCACGCAAACAAACTTCAAAGCCTGGGTATAGTGATTCCTAATGCTTTGGGGATTTACCGTGTCCTCCAATCACTACCACCAAGTTACAAGAACTTTGTGATGAACTACAATATGCAAAACATGAACAAGCAGTTGCCAGAACTCTTTGCCATGTTGAAATCTGCAGAAGTGGAGATCAAGAAAGAGCACCAAGTGTTGATGGTCAATAAGACCACCAAATTCAAGAAAGGCAAGTCTAAGCAAAAGGGACACTTCAAGAAGGGTGGTAAGAAAGTTACCGCACCGACGAAGAAGACCAAGGCTGGACTTAAGCCCGATACTGAGTGCTTTTACTGCAAGGGAGAAGGTCACTGGAAGCGGAATTTCCCAAAGTACTTGGCGGATTTGAAGAACGACAACATCAAGAAGAAAGGTATATCCGATATACATGTTATTGATGTGTATCTCACTAGTACTCATAGTAGTGCCTGGGTATTTGATACTGGTTCGGTTGCTCACATTTGTAACTCGAAACAGGTGCTGCAGAATAAACGGAAGCTAGCGAAAAACAAGGTGACGATGCGCGTGGGAAACGTATCGAAGGTTGATGTGATCGCGGTCGGCACGCTACCCCTTCATCTACCATCGGGATTAGTTTTATACTTAAATAATTGTTATTTGGTGCCTGCGTTAAGCATGAACATTATATCGGGATCTTGTTTATTGCGAGACGGTTACTTGTTTAAATCCGATAATAGTGGTTGTTCGATTTATATGAGTAATATGTTTTATGCACATGCACCTTTGATAGATGGTCTATTCTTATTGAATCTCGATAGTGGAAATAGACATATTAATAACATTGAGGCTAAACGTTTGAAGTCGAGCCATAACTCGACCTATATGTGGCACTGTCGTCTTGGTCACATTGGAGTGAAGCATATGAAGAAACTCCATTTCGATGGACTTCTTGAATCACTTGATTTCGAATCACTTGAAATATGCGAAGCATGTCAGATGGGTAAAATGACTAAGACTCCATTTTCTGGTATGATGGAGCGAGCTACGGACTTATTGGAAATCATACATACCGATGTGTCTGGTCCAATGAGTGTAGCATCGCGCGGTGGTTATTGTTATGTTCTTACCTTCACGGATGACTTGAGTAGATATGGGTATATCTATTTCATTAAACATAAGTCCGAAACTTTCGAGAAGTTTAAGGAATTTCAAAGTGAGGTAGAGAATCAACGTGACAAGAAGATTAAATATCTATGTTCTGATCGTGGAGGTGAATATCTAAGTTATGAGTTTGGCGAGCATTTGAAGAAATGCGGAATACTTTCACAATTGACACCGCCGGGAACACCACAGCGTAATGGTGTGTCCGAACGTCGTAATCGAACTCTCTTATAGATGGTTTGTTCTATGATGTTACTTACAGATTTACCGCTATCATTTTGTGGTTATGCATTAGAAACAACCGCATTCACTTTAAATAGGGCACCATCTAAATCCGTTGAAACGACACCGTATGAATTATGGTTTGGGAAGAAACCTAAATTGTCGTTCCTTAAAGTTTGGGGTTGTGAAGCCTATGTAAAGAATTTACAGCCGGACAAGCTTGAACCCAAAGCGGAAAAATGCATCTTCATAGGATACCCGAAGGAAACTATTGGGTATACCTTCTATCATAGATCCGAAGGCAAAATCTTCGTTGCTAAGAATGGATCCTTTCTAGAGAAGAAATTTCTCTCGAAAGAAGTGACTGGAAGGAAAGTAGAACTCAATGAGGTTGTCGAACCTTCTCTCGAACTTACGAGTAGCGCAGCACCAGAAGAAGTTCCTGTGGTGCCTGCACCAATAACAGAGGAAGCTAATGATGATGATCATGAAACTTCGGTTGTAGTTTCTACAGAGCCTCGCAGGTCAACGAGAACTCGTACCACTCCTGATTGGTATGATCCCCTTATGAATGTCATGTTGGTGGACAACACCGATGACCCTGCGACATATGAAGAAGCGATGATGAGCCCAGATTCCAATAAATGGCAAGAAGCCATGAAATCCGAGATTGGATCCATGTACGAAAACCAAGTATGGACTTTGGTGGACTTACCGGATGGCCGGAAGGCTATCTAGAACAAATGGATTTTCAAGAAGAAAACAGATGCTGATGGTAATGTTACTGTCTATAAAGCTCGACTTGTCGCAAAAGGGTTTCGACAAATTCAAGGAGTTGACTATGATGAGACTTTCTCACCAGTAGCGAAGCTAAAGTCTGTGAGGATTATGTTAGCAATCGCTGCATATTATGATTATGAGATATGGCAGATGGATGTCAAAACAGCATTCCTCAATGGAGACATTGATGAAGAGTTGTATATGATGCAACCCAAAGGTTTTGTCGATCCTAAAGATGCTAACAAGGTACAAACTTCAACAGTCCATCTATGGATTGAAGCAAGCATCCCGAAGTTGGAATCAACGTTTTGATAAGGTGATCAAAAGTTTTGGTTTTATACAAACTTATGGAGAAGCTTGTATTTACAAGAAAGTGAGTGGGAGCTCTATAGCATTCTTAGTACTATATATAGATGACATATTGTTGATTGGGAATGATGTAGACCTTCTTAATAGTGTCAAGGAATATTTGAATAATAGTTTTTCAATGAAGGATCTTGGCGAAGCAACTTACATATTAGGCATAAAGATTTATAGAGATAGATCGAGACGCCTAATATCATTGTCACAAAGTACATATTTGGACAAAGTTCTAAAGAGGTTTGGAATGGAAGATAGCAAGAAAGGGTTCTTGCCCATGTTGCCCAATACGACCTTGAGTAAAACTCAAAGTCCGACAACGGCAGAAGATAGAGAAAGGATGAGTAAGACTCCCCATGCCTCAGCCATAGGATCTCTAATGTATGCCATGCTATGTACTAGACCCGACATTGCATATGCTGTTAGTTTAACTAGCAGATATCAAAGTGATCCAGGAGTGGATCATTGGACAGCGGTCAAAAACATCCTTAAGTACTTAAGAAGAACTAAGGATATGGTTCTTTCTTATGGAGGTGATGAACAACTCGTTGTTAATGGTTACACCGATGCTAGTTGGAACACCGATCCGGATGATTCTAAATCACAATCTGGATACGTATTTACTTTGAATGGTGCAACAGTTAGCTGGAGGAGTGCAAAGCAAAGCGTTGTGGCGAGATCTTCAACTGAATCGGAATACATGGCTGTTTCAGAGGCTTCACAAGAAGCGATATGGATGAAAGAGTTCATTACAGAGATGGGTGTGGTTCCTAGTGCGCTGGACCCAATGTTTATCTAATGTGATAACATGGGTGCCATAGCCAATGCGCAAGAACCAAGGTCACACAAGAAGCTGAAGCACATCAAGCTACGTTTTCACGCTATTCGAGAACATGTCCAAGATGGGGACATAAAGATTTGCAAAGTATACACAGATCTGAATGTGGCGGATCCGTTGACTAAACCTCTCCCGAGGGCAAAACATGACCAGCACCAAACTGCCATGGGTGTTCGGTATATTACCATGTAATCTAGATTAGATGACTCTAGTGCAAGTGGGAGACTGTTGGAGATATGCCCTAGAGGCAATAATAAATGTAGTTATTATTATATCTTTGTGTTTATGATAAATGTTTACATTCATGCCATAATAGTATTAACAAGGAAACATTAATACTTCTGTGATTTGTAAACTAAAATAGATTCCCTAGTAAAGCCTCTTTATAATACTAGCTTGTTGGTTAATAAATGATTGTGGTTTCCCTATCATGAACATTGAGATGTTATTAACAACAAGATCATATCGTTAGGAGAATGATATGGTGGACATACTCCTATAGATAAGCGCAGCATAAGATCAAGTCATTTTAATAGTTCAATTGCTATATGCTTTCTGATACATAGTAACCTAATTCCTTCGACCATGAGATCATGCATATCACCTTCACCGGAAGGATGCTTTGATGACCTCAAACACCACACCGTAACTGGGTGGCTATAAAGGTGGCATTGAGTGTTCGGAAAGTATTGGTTGAGACACATGGATCAAGAGTGGGATTTGTCCATCCATATGACGGATAGATATACTCTGGGCCCTCTCGGTGAAATGTCATCCAATTAGCTTGCAAGCATGTGACTGGCTCACAAGGGATCACATATCACGGGAACGAGATAAGAGTACTTATCAGTAACGAGGTTGAACTAGGTATGCAGAGATACCGATGATCATAACCTCGGATAAGTAAACTATCGTGAGACAATGGGAAATTGGTATCGTATGTAAGTGGTTCATTTGATCGCAAAGTAATCGTAGAAATATGTGGGAGCCATATGAATTTCCAAATTCCTCTATTGGTTATTGTTCGGAGAAGTGTCTCGATCATGTCCGCATAATTCACGAACCGTAGGGAGACACACTTAAGGATTCGACGTTGTTTGAGTAGTTATGGAATGATGAGTAAGAGACCGAATGTTGTTCGGAGTCTCGGATGGGATCCGGGATATCACGAGGAGATCCGGAATGGTTCGGAGAATAAGATTCATATAAGGAAAGTCCTGTTTCGGGGTTGGAGAATGGTTCTGGTGTTTTCATCGGGAATGTTCTAGAGTTCCGGAATGTCCGGCACTCCGGAGGGGAAGGGTACATGAATGTGTCATATAAAGTTGGAATGATTGCATTATGTACTAGGTGTCATCGCTGAACGAAATAAAGGGTTTAATCAAATCCTAGTTTGAAAAGTCAAACGCCAATTTGAAAAGTCAAACGGCTATTTTGGAAGGTGGAGGGGAAGTAGGAAACCTACTTGGGGAGGAGTTCCTCCCCTCCACCGCCGGCCCCCTTGGGAAACCGAGTTGGTGAGGGACTCCCCTCCCCTAGCGCGCCCCCTCCACCTATATAAGGAGGGGCAGGGCTGCCCCTCCTAGCACCCAACACCTCCACCCAAAACCCTAGCCCGGCGCCGCCACCTCCTGCTGCCGCCGCCTAGGGCAAGCCGCCGTCGCCTAGCTAACCCTAGCCGCCGGCCTAGCCCCCTCCTTAGTGTGTCTAAACCCTAGATCGCCGAGGAGCTCTCTCATAGTCCACCATACTCGCTCTGGCTTAAGGCGAAGCCCTGCAAGATCTCCCATCTACTTCTGGTACCACGCCGTTGTGCTGCCGGAATCGCGAGGAGAGTGCCACAACCTCCGCTGCCTGCTGGAACAAGGGAGAGGAAGGTCTTCGTCGAGTACCGAACGTGTGACTGACTGCGGAAGCGCTGCCGGAATGCAGCGCCGGAAGAATCGTCTACGCGATCTTGAGATCGGCAAGAGTACGACTACATCACCCACAAGAATCCGCTCTCGTTAAACACTTTGGAATCTTTGAGGGTGAGTTATTCCATCGACTCGTTGCTGCAATCTAGTAGATAGATCTTGGCTGGTTTGTTTGTATGCGGTAGAAATTTTTTGTTTTCCATGCTACGAAACCCTACACATCTTCGCATGGAAGCCTTATGACATGCCTGGTGTCCCGAGGGAACTCGCTGAGCACAAACTCAACGCCGACCCCAAAGTGCGACCCGTCAAGCAGTCGCTGCGGCCCTTCAATGAAGAGTGCCGTCGAGCCATCGCCGAGGAGGTGTAGCGTCTACTCGCTGCAGGCTTCATCTGACCAATCAAATACTCCAAGTGGCTGGCAAACCCAGTCCTGGTCGAGAAGAAAAATGGGACCTGGAGGATGTGTATCGACTACACAAACTTAAACAGCGCCTGCCCGAAGGAGCAATTCGTCCTCCCGCGGATCGACCAAATAATCGACTCCACCGCGGGCTCGGAGTCGCTGTGTTTCCTCGACGCCTACTCTGGGTACAACTAGATCAAAATGGCTGTCGAGGACGAGGAAAAGACGGAGTTCATCACGCCATTCGGAGCCTTCTGCTACACCGCCATGACCTTCGGCCTCAAGAACGCCGGCGCGACCTACCAGCGGTGCATGCAGGAATGCCTTGCGAGCCAAATTGGCCGCAATATCCACGTCTACATCGACGACGTGGTAGTCAAGTCCGCTTGCCAGGGCGACCTACTCGCCAACCTGGAGGAAACATTCGCCAACCTGCGGAAATACAAGATAAAGCTAAACCCAGGCAAATGCACCTTCAGTGTACCAGCAGGGCAACTACTGGGGTACGTCGTCTCCAAGCGCGGGATCGAGGCGAACCCCACCAAGATCGACACGATCGCTCGACTCAGCAAACCCGAGTGCCTGCGCGACGCCTAGAAGCTGGCCGGGCGAGTCGCGGCTCTCAGCCGCTTCATCCCCCGATTGGGCGAAAAGGCGATGCCCCTATACCGCCTGATGCGGAAGAACCCCATCTTCCAGTGGGACAAGGAGGCGGACGACGCACTCCGCGACCTCAAGAAGGTGCTACTCGCAGCACTGCTACTCGCCGCCCCCGTCAACAAAGAACCCATGCTGGTCTACGTCGTGGCTTCCAAGCGCGTCGTCAGCGCCGTCATGGTCATCGAGCGACCAGAGGAAGGAAAGGAGTGCCCGGTACAACGACCGGTGTACTATATCAGCGAGGTCCTCACCGAGTCACGCCAGCGGTACCCGCAATACCAGAAACTGGTGTACGCAGTCTTCAGAGCACAACAGTGACTGCCACGCTACTTCCAGGAGCACCCGATCACGGTCATCTCCTCAACACCGTTGCAGGACATCATCCGCAACCGTGAGGCGACCGGGCGAGATGCCAAGTGGGCCGTCGAAATCGGCGTCCACAACATCAAGTATGAGACACGAAAAACGATCAAGTCGCAGGATCTGCACTTCGACGGCTCCAAGAACGCAGACGGCACAGGAGCAGGGATCGTGTTGACTTCCCCGAAGGGCGACAAGCTCCGCTACGTCCTCTGCCTCGACTTCACCCCCTGCACCAACAACATGGCCGATTACGAGGCAATACTCCACGGCATGCGAGCTGCCAAGGAGATGAATGTCAACCGCCTACGCTGCTACGGAGACTCCGACCTCGTCGCTGGGCAAGTCGCTGGAACCTGCGATGCCGTCTCTCCCACCATGGCGGCATACCGCCAAGCAGTGGACAAGCTGGGCGGACACTTCGTAGGCTACTCCATCGAGTGGATCGACAGGCGAAAGAACGAGGAGGCCAACACACTCTCTCGCATAGGGTCGGCTTGACTCGCACCACCCGCCGGCGTCTTCCTCGACACGATCACCAAGTCGTCCGTCTCTCCCCCAAGGGAGATCAACATCGGAGTCCCGCTGCAACCAGAGGCAGCCCTGGTTGCACTCATCGCCGAGCCAGAAGACTGGACTAGGCCTTAAATCGCCTACCTGGAGGGAGGCACCTTGCCGGTAGACGAAACAGACGCCCGGATGATAACGCGACGCTGCAAATCATTCTTCATCATCGATGGTGAGCTCCACAAGCGCAGCGTGACCGGCGTGTTCCAACACTGCGTCCAACCCGCCAAAGCACACAAGATCCTCCACGACATCCACTCCGGCGACTGCGGCCACCACGCCGGAGCCCGCTCTCTGGTCGCAAAGGCTATGCGACACGGCTTCTACTGGCCCACCGCACACGCTGACGCCGTCGACATTGTCCAGCGGTGCGCCGGGTGCGAGAAGTACGCCAACCAGACACACGTGCCGAGCTCAGTGCTCAAGACAATCCCCATCACCTGGCCATTGGCCGTGTGGGGCATGGACATGGTAGGCCCTTTCAAAAAGTCCCCCTCCGGCTTCACCCACCTCCTGGTCGCGGTCGACAAATTCACAAAGTGGGTGGAGGCCAAGCCAGTCTGGAAATGCGATGGGAAGACCGCCACCAAATTCCTACGCGAGCTCATATATCGCTACGGGTTCCCAAACAGCATCATCACGTACAACGGCACCAACTTCGCCAAAGGAGCCATGGCCGAGTTCTGCGAGGAACATCACATCCAACTCGACCTCGCGTCAGTCGCCCACCCGGAGTCCAACGGCCAGGTGGAACGGGCCAACCAGAGCATCCTCCATGGCCTGAAGCCGCGGCTCCAAGTACCACTCGAGCGCACCGCCGGGTGCTGGGTCAAGGAGCTACCCTCCGTCATCTGGGGTATCCACACCTCGGTCAACAGGTCGACAGGGTTCACCCCCTTCTTCATGGTGTATGGCACCGAGGCAGTCATGCCCACTGACCTCGAGCACGACTCGCCAAGGGTCGTCCACTACACGGAAGCTGCGAACGAACTCGCACGTCAGGACGGAGTCGATCAACTCGACGAGGCACGCGACCTAGCTCGCTCCCGCACTGCCATCTACCAGCAAGGACTCCGCCGCTACCATAGCCGGTGGGTGAAAACTCGCACCTTCCAGGAAGGCGACCTGGTGTTGCGCCTCATCCAGGACAAGAAGGGCATGCACAAGCTCTCCCCCCCATGGGAGGGACCATTCGCCATTGGGCGAGTACTCGGCAACGACGCCTACTACCTCACCGACGTCCGCAGAGACGGAAAACTCGACGTCAAGCGACCATGGAATGTAAACCTCCTCCGGAAGTTCTACTCCTAGAACTCCACATATCTATCCTCTAGTCGCTATGAAATAAAACATATTGGTTACCGCAAATCGTGTCTACTCTCCTTGTCTTGTGCCACTCGCACTCATAATAACAGCACCAAGCTAATTGCAGGAGTCAACCTCTGGTACAGCGATCGGCACGGCCAAGTAGTGCGCTACGAGGGCAATGGGTTACCCCAGGACTCGTAACGTCCACGAAAAACGCCTACCCGGAGCCCCATTGGAGTCGCCTAGTTCGAATGGCTTAACGAGCCAAGACAACTGCCTTCGCTCCTCACAGCGACCATGATCCTCCGCATCCTCGACACAGAGACTCGAACGGCCAAGTACCACGCTCGGGGACTGACGACCAGTTCAGCGCGAGCGACTAGGGAAAACGCCAAATATGAGAGCATGCCCAGGACTCGCCATGCGACTGAACCGACGGGCCAGGCAGGAGTGATGCGCTTACTTTGACGCGCCCAGTCCTCACCCACCCTAGAGTCGCGACTAGAACAACCAAGTACCATGCTCGGGGACTCGGCTACCCGACCTCGTTCGCGCAAGGGAAAACGGTGAAGTACAGAGCACTCATGGGAGTCGCCTTGCGACTGGCTTTCCAAGCTCGGGCGAGTCGACCTCAATAACAAAACGTTCAAAATCACAAACACATAACAAACGAGGTAACCCCATAAAAAGGGCGGACGTGCTCGGGGACTCGTTCAACCCTCAATCACAAACACACGACAATTCACAAAATAACACGATATCCCATTATAGCAGATCGTAGGTGTTACAAAGTACAAGGTGCGCCCAATGGCCGAACTGCTACTAACGCCCCAGGGCACAATGTCTTATTCCGCAGGCTTCGATGTCGACTCGCCGCCACCCTTGCGGTTGCGAATGAAGGGAGTGTACGGGTTCAACGGATACGTCATCAGCTCACCCGCCATCGCCGCACGGAAGGGCTGCTCGATCTTGAAATCCCGGTGCGGCGGCTCGGGGTCGTTGGGTGCGACGATCGTCTCTTGATAAGGAAGGAGGTCGCCCATCGCCCAGACACGATCGGAGTATACCGCGGCGCGGTCCGTCAGCTTCAGCACCACGGCGATCTCCACCGAGCCCGTCGACGATGGGTAGCCACTCGTCACGTCGTCTAGATCGAAATCCTCCGGGAAGTGGGCGAGCCCAAGGCTAAGCGCCGTCACCGCCCCGCGCCGGAAGACCGACCGCGTCATGAACTCGACGACCGATGGCGCCTTCTCCAAGTACCGCCACACTTCGACGAGGTCGCTGGGAATCACTTCCGTGGGCGATATCTCCTGAAGATACGCCCGAATACAAGCCGCGGACAACGTGGCCGAGTCGACCAGAGTGGCCACACACTGCCGCGCGTCGAACGACTGCGCCTCTTCCACGCTGTCAATGATCCGACCTGTGGACAGAGGGTGGTAGTGAGTACATCAAAGATCACACAATGCAAATATTACAGGCAGAGGCAGGCACACTTAGCAATCAAAGGACGAGAGAGATCCATGATGTAGCTTTGAAGAGAGGAGTACTCATCTTGTAGCCCAACAACAAGGGCGTCAGAGACCTTACGCTCCTCAGCGGCGACCGTAACAGCAGCCTTGGCCTGCCCATCCGCTGAACTCGCCTCCTCCTTCGCTTCCTTCAGCTCGCGCTCAAGGTCGGCGATCCGCTTCTTAGCTGCGCTCAACGCAGATTGAGCCGCCGTCAACTCACTCGCTGGGACAAGGCCCTGGCGGACCTCCTCTGCCTTCGCAGCAATCGCCTGGAGTCCCTTGTTCGCCTCTTGGATGGCGACAAGTTCCTTCTCCGCGCGACATTTTGCAGCAAGCCGGTCGGCTGATTCACGCTACAAACCCTGTGCAAAAGTCAAACAGTTAACAACAACGAAATCCTAAGTGCCCACCCGCTGAAATTCAGCGACTGGAGACTCGGGGACTAGAAATCAAAAATCCTAAGTGCCCACCCGCTGAAATTCAGCGACTAGGCACTCGGGGACTGGAGATAAAAAATCCTAAGTGCCCACCCGCTGAAATTCAACGACTAGGCACTCGGGGACTAGAGATCAAAAATACTAAGCGCCCACCCGCTGAAATTCAGCGATTTCGCACTCGGGGACTGGGCGCGAGAAATAAAAACGAAACACCAAAAGAATCCGACCACTGCAATTCAGTGGCCCGATCCTCGGGGACTGTTCATACCTGGACGGCTGCGCCAATCATGCCATGAAGTTGTATCACGTCCACGGCTACGAGAAGAGCCGGAGTGTGCTCGCGACACTGCTCGACCTCCGTTTCGGTGACCCAAGGTGCGCGGCTCGATGGCGTGGTACCACTCGTCGTAGCCGCTCTGGCCATGAAGCGGGGGAAGGTCGCGATGGATGCGCCGGCACCAAAAGAGGCCGGTTCGGTCATCCCAGGCGAGGAAGCGCCCTCCTTGATCGTCAGGGCCGCCTCTGCCACAGGATCACTCAGAGCAATCGTCGTGTCGTCAGACACCGTGATGACATCGTCGCCCTTGGCCTTCTTGGCACTGTCTGAGGGGGCATCGACCTCATCAGCCTTCCTCTTCCGAGAGGGGTCCTCTTCGACGACTGGCGGCACCTTGGCCACAGACGGGTGGCCTATCTTTTTAACTCCAGTCCTGCAAATTGATTACATGAACAAAGTGGTCTGAGTACAACGAAAGGAAATGCATGTGAATAAAACTCACTTGGCGACTGGTATGAACTACAGCCCCGTGCGGATGCTAGCCGGCTTCTCCAGTTCGGGGCCCAGTTTACGACTGAGGCCCATCTCCAGGACATCATGCGCCCAAGAAACGGACGGCCTCTTCGTCGACGAGGCCGCGACAAGAGCCTCCAAAACGTTTTCGGCAGGAGCTCTCCTGGGAGGCGAAGCTGCCGCGACTGGAGCATCCCCTGACTCAGAGACTGGGGCGAACGAGGGGGAATCGAGGCCAGAGGTACCTCACTCAGGATGGTGGTGGCATCCGGTGCTGCCGTCGTCTGCGGCGCTTCATCCCTGGCCAGGCTGGTGGCGTCGGAACTACTCGTCGATCGAGGCGGAGATGCCTGTTTTGCCGGCTTCGTCTTCCTCTTCGGAGGGGCCTTCACTTCCTTCTTCTTCTTCTTCTTCTTTTTCGACGGAGTAGCCTCGCGACGCGAGGTGTGCTCGGGAAGCTCGTCGTCGTCATCGTCATGGCGTTCAAGGCTTCTACTAGCCTCGAGTTCGCGCTGACGCTGCCCGCGAGTTTTGTGAACCAGCGGGACAGCTTCTTCCTCGGACTCGTCGTCGTCATCGCTCCTGTCGCTCTCGACAACGCCCTTTCCAGGAGGCGATTCGCCCCCGTCCTTGACAGATGAGCTCGAATTCTCGTCGTCCGCGGGCGGAAGCCACCCTTCCACCACTTGAAATAACTGCAATAGGCATGAGACAGTATCAGTATAACCGCGACAGCATCAACTGCGACTGCGAAGGATAGGAAATGACGTACCGTCGGGGCTGGATGCTTCGCGGTATAGGGGCGACCCCATCCTTCGCGTCTAGGTACACTTCCTGGGTGATCTTCTTCAACGCCGGGATGTAGTCCTCGAGTTTCCACTCGGCGAGGCAGGATTTCGTCGAGTCTTCCCGGCCCGTGTACTCGTACATGTAATGGTCACGACGGGCCAGGGGAACGAGTCGCCGCCCGAGCCAACAGTTGTACAAACTGATGGTCTGAAGACCCTTCTTCTTCAGGCCGTGGATGGTCTGAAGCATCTCATCCACGACCATCCGCTGGTCTGTTAGGAGCTTGCCGACTTGGAGTCGGCACGGTTCGGGCCGGTCGGCGGAGTATCTTGGGATTGCCACCTCCCTGTCTGGAGTCGCCTCGGTGACGTAAAACCAAGACTTCTTCCACTCGCTCGCCGCCTTGGCAGGTAGCATCAGGTCAAAAAAGGAGGCCTTCGACTTCAACTGAAACGTCAGGCCACCCGCGGCAAGCATTGGGCCACCTTCTTCTTCACGAGTGATCCTTACGTGGAACAGATCTTGCCATAGGGGGAAGTAGGGCCTGCAGCCCAGGTAGCACTCGCAGAACGCCACGAAAATTGTGAGCTGCTCGATGCTGTGCGGGCCCAGGTCCGATGGCTGGATCCCGTAGAAGGCGCAGAAGCGCCGGAAGAAGAGAGATGTGGGGAACCCCAGCCCCCGCTCCAGGTGGCTGGTGAAGAAGACGAATTCTCCCTCGCGCGGGTCCGGAGTTACCTCTCCGGCCGCGGGGATGCGCCACCTGCCGGCGCGCAGGATCCCGGCCTCTTCGAAAGACGCCAGTAGCGCTCTCGTGCACTTGGACCTGCCCCATGGTTCGGTGGAGGGGGCCATTGGCGGAGGGGTTCGTGGAGGTCGGAGGATTTTAGAACGGTTGGATCGCGATGCGGAGGAAAACAGAGATGCGCGAGATCGGGGGAAATGACGAGAGGGTGGTTATCTGATTGCCTACCATTTCCCTTATATAGCAGTTATTACCCGCCAAATCTGGGAGCCGTTACTACGCGGTGATTACGCCAAAAGTTACCGTTGGATTACCCCAACGACTAGTTTTGACTGCATCTGACGGTCCAACTTCATCCATTCGACTCGCCAACCTTATCACTACAAACAGTGACTAAATATTTCGCCGACCCGTTCGCCGAGCTGCGACCAGAATTACTAGTTTTTTCCTTTATTTAGGAGCCCGCCACCGATTCGACTGGGTGTCTGCATTGGACCCGTATGCTCCGACTGCCAGCAACCACCTTCACCCAATCGATGACGGCCTCGGGGACTACTGATAGGGATATGCCTATCGGGGTATACCCAGCAGGGCGTTTCCGACTGGCCCAGGAACTGGCGAGTGGGCCTGCAGGACGGCGACTGGATCAAGACCTGGCGTGGATCCAAGCGACTGGAAGCTGAAGGCCCAGGAGAGTAGATAGGCCCAGTCGGGTTAGGTTAAACGAGTACCGAAACCTTAACTGATTCGGTTGAGATATGTAAACCCTAGGGGGGTGAGTCTATGTAAACCTCCCTACAGGGCGTGTAGAGGATACGTTCCATCATCCACCCAAGCGACTCGCCGCCTAGCCGTCGAGCTCGCCCCATTATACCTCCATCATAATACAATCTAGGAGGAGTAGGTATTTACCCTCCGGGGGGGCGAACCTGGGTAAAACCCTGTGTCTCCGCCCTCATCTCGCACCGCAGATGGCTGGCCGCCCTTGCCCTTCGTTCTACTACTCGCTGCCGATTGCAGCGCCTGCCGTGGTCATTCCCACGACATTATGAGTGAAGATGCTCCATGCATGTGTCCATTTTTATAGTGTTGTCTGCAAACAATCTTGAGTGTGTTAGTCCCATTTTGTGGCTGGACCGGGACTAAAGGAGGGCCTTTAGTCCCGATTCATACTTACCATTAAGATCTGATCTCCAAACGCGTGAGGTCACATATTAGGGAGTGCCTCTATGACCAGTTTCTCGGAGATGTCAGAGGACTGGGCTCCGTCGGCATCTCCCTGAAACTGTTCGTAGTGGTGTCACTACTCTCGAAAACCATCTTGCATCTTGTAACTTCTCTAACTAGATCAATACGCCTGGGAGCTAGCTAATTTCACATATTAGGGAGTGCCTCTATGACCAGTTTCTCGGAGATGCCGGAGGACTGGGCTCCGTCAGCATCTCCCTGAAACTGGACGTAGTGGTGTCCCTGCTCTCGAAAACCATCTTGGAGATGCCTCAAACTGGTTGGAGAACTGGACTCACAAGGATGCCTATTTATAGTACAAGCAGCTCGGCATAATGTCGAAACTCACAACATAATGTTGACACTCACCCATATTATTAGTGCTAACTCATGTTTAGTCCCGGTTGGTGTCTCCAACCGGGACTAAAGGTTCATCTTTAGTCCTGGTTGGTGACACCATCCGGGACAAGGTACAAGCCACACGACATAATGTCGACACTCACCCCTATTATTAGGATTCCGTGGCCCAGTCTGCCGCAATCCCTTCAATCGCGGTTGGTTTCTCCAACCGGGACTAAAGATGAACTCTCTCTTTATTAGGTAACACTCAAGATAGCCATGGCGCGATCACCCTAAATATAGAGGGAAAGGGCGAGAAAACTTGGCATGAAGCTTTGGGAAATGGCGGGAAATATTTTTAGTCCCGGTTAGTGACTACATCAGGGACTAAAAGCTCTCGTAGAAAGGAAAGGGCGGGAAAACTTGGCGGGAAGCGGTGGGAAATATCTTTAGTCCCGGTTTGTGACTACAATCGGGACTAAATGGATATTATATTAAGATTCTTTATATTTTTCTAATAATAATAGACATATTATTTGTTTTATTTGGATTATTACAATAAAAGATCTAATTTTCCAAAGGTTTTATATTTGATTTGAATTAAACAAAGAAAATTTACAAATGAAATAATTTATAAATGATGCAAACAGATAAATGGATATTATATTAAGAATATTTATATTTTTCTGATAATAATAGACATATTATTTGTTTTATTTGGATTATTATAATAAAAGATATGATTTTCCAAAGTTTTTATATTAGTTTTGAATTAAAAAAAATTACAAATGAAATAATTTATAAATGATGCAAACAGATAAATGGATATTATATTAAGATTCTTTATAGTTTTCTAATAATAATAGACATATTATTTGTTTTATTTGGATTATTATAATAAAAGATATGATTTTCTAAAGTTTTTATATTTGATTTGAATTAAAAAAAGAAAATTTACAAATGAAATAATTTATAAATGATGCAAACAGATAAATGGATATTATATTAAGATTCTTTATATTTTTCTGATAATAATAGACATATTATTTGTTTTATTTGGATTATTATAATAAAAGATATGATTTTCCAAAGTTTTTATATTAGTTTTGAATTAAAAAAGAGAAAATTTACAAAAAAACAATTAGTCGCGGGTCGTGGCTCGACCCGAGACTAAAGGTTGCCTTCGCGCGCGAAAACGAAGCGGGTCTTTAGTCGCGGGTTAAGCCATGGCCCAGGACTAAAGACCCTTTAGTCGCAGGCGGTGGCTTAGCCCGGGACTAAAGGGGTGGCCCTTTATATTCTGCGCGCCACCGCCCCTGTGCCCAGCACTTGCATTTCTCGACGAAGACGAAGCATAGACGACGAACGCAGAGACGAAGAAGAGACGAGGTGCTGTCCGGCCGCCGCTTCCACCGCGCCGCCGTGCTGCGCTCCGCCGTGTCGTGCTCCGCCGCTCTGCACTCCGCCGTGCCGTGCTCCGCCGTGCCGCGCGCCGCCGCTCCGCGCCGCCTCGCAGTCGCGCCGGCGTCGATGAGTGACGCTCGATCGATCGAGGCCGGGGTGTTTTTTTTAATTTTAGTTAGGATAATTATTGTTTTAGTTATTAGGATTAGTATTAGGATTATATTTTTTGAGTAGTTATTAGGATTAGAATTATTGTTTTAGTTATTAGGATTAGTATTAGGATTAATGTTTTAATTAAAATATTAGAATTAGGACTAGGATTATTGTTTTAGTTACTTTTTTGTTTTATTTATTAGGATTATATTGTTTTAGTTAATTTTTTGTTTTACCACAAATAATATTAGGATATTGTTTTATTAGGGTTATTTATTTTTTAGTTATTAGGATTAGTATTAGGATTTTTTTTTGTTTTACCTGTTTAACTCTCGTTTTTTATAGATAGTTAAGTCATGGATCCATCCGAAGATCCTGGTCGCATCGGTGAAGGTTTTCTTCAGGGCATCATAAGAGGTGAAATTCCTCTTAATATTACTACCGGCGCCGAAGATATTTTGCTCGAGGAAGAGATATCCTCATATCTGAATCCATCCGGTGATGGACTAGAGGAAAACCTAATGTACCAAGGGAAAGACTAGATGGACGAAGGGCAAACAATTAACAACAATAATGATGGCCCCTCGACAGGATCCAGCGAGGTACATATATATATATAAAGTCTCTTGTTACCTCTATTCATTAACTGATCTAGATATATATTAATCACTCTCTCTTTGACAAGATCAAAGCAATCGACAGCTCGAACGAAACAAGGGCCAAACAAAAAGTTGGATGGTAATCAGAGGTTCACCATCGAATAAATAGATGATGATGGTGAACCAATTTCTCTAGAGAAGCACCAGAGGATGTTTATAAATCAATGCGGGGTACTTGTTAGGGACAACCTGCCGATCACCATCCAAGAATCGAATAAGTCAAAGAAAGCCGGTGAAGAATCCAACAGCTATGTCACCGATGATGCCAAAGATGACCTTTGGCATAAGCTCATAGCGCATTTCATACTACCTCCAGAGTATGAGGAATTTGAGGTAGATGGTATTACCCCAAGGCCGGGTGGGCTTGAAAATAGAGCGAAAGTCAAGGAGTGGGCACTGAGCAAGATGGCTGAACTGTACCGGAACCACAAGAAAAGTTTATACGCGAAATATGTGGCGAAAAAGAAAACTCCAGACTTCAAAGGAGTAAACGAGAAGTTGAGAGAACAGTGGCACGATTTTGTACAGTACAAGCAATCTGATAAAGCAAAGGCAAAGTCGGCAAAGAACGCGTTAAATGCTACCAACAAAAAAACCATCATAAAATGGGGACAGGTGGCTACAAGAGTGCCGTCCCTAAGTGGGAAACTATGGAGAAGGAAATGAGGGCTAGAGGCGTCACTCCTGGTACAGATGGATGGCCCGAGAGGTCAAAGCACTGGTGGTACGGGCACGGGGGATCCTTGGACCCAGAAACAGGGAAGACATTATTTCATGAGAAAATTCTAAAACCCTCCGAAGACCTTATTAAAGCAATGAACGATGCTCAATTGGGATTGTTCCATCCCGAGAGAGAGAACGACAAGCTGACACGCGCCCTAGCGAATCCTGAAAAGGAAGGACGAACACGAGGCAAAGGCGCCGGTGTCTCGTGGAAGAAAGGGTTTCCTCAGTATGATGCTAGTTACAGAAGCCCTCAGAGAAAGAAGGACCAAGAGGCAGACCGGATCTTCAGGGTAGAGCAGGACCTAGCTGATCTGAAGAACCTCATGCATGAAATTAGCCAAAGGCCGTCGTCGTCAACTCACCCGCGGTCTGATGATCCTGCATTGGATCTTAGCCAACGGAGAAGCAGCGTGGCTTCCACGGAGGTCCGTGCTGATGATCAAGCACTGCTGGATGATGCACCGGCTCCTCACTACCCCGTGGATGATGTCAGAGAGATGGCACAATGTGAGCTACATCAGCCAATGAACAACTTGTCCTTCAAGGTGGCGATCGGCACTGCTTTACCTTGTCTACCTAGAGCACTCCACCATTTACTTCCGATTCCACCAGGCTATGCTCGTGTCATGGTGGATGACATAGTGGAGGATTTCGCGGACCTAGAGATTGAAATCGCTACGCCTAAAGGCCTTACGAAACTAGGAGATGTCAAGCGCAACATCATTCTATGGAACAAGAAGTACATCAAGTTTCCAGGCTCGGCGCCAAGGCCACCGACTCCAAGGAATCCAAATCCACCCCGCATCGAATATCTTCAACCTCCAAGTCCACCCCAACCCGATTATCGCCAACCTCCAAGTCCACCCCAACCCGATTATCGCCAACCTCCAAGTCCACCCTGCCCCGCTGACGATCGCCGCAGCAGGAGTACATCAACTCGATCTCCGCCTCCGCCTCCGTGCAATACTACTACCTCGTCAAAGAAACGGAAGTTCGATGGTCCCCGCGCCCCACATCAAAGAAAGCTCAAACGGCGAAGATAGTCGATATCCCGCTGGCTCTTCCAAAGAGACCTTATGACAAGACCGATTAGGAAACTAACGCGGATGTGGCTGCCCAAGTTAAGGCGCATTTTGCACCCAAAAAGCATGAGCCAAAGCCGGTATTTAACGAAAAAACCAAAAAGTGGGCTAAGTCCTTTCTTGAGAAAACATCCCAGATATCGATGAATCTGGAATCAGACTATGACCGGGAGATTATTAAGCAAGCACAGAAGAAAAAAATCACAAGTGCAAAAAGCGGGAAGCAAGTTTCCCAGCTCGTAGCACAGAAGAATCAATCGGTCGCCCCGCTCAAAGTCTTTTCAGACCTCGACAAGGCCTTCAGAGCTGAAATGGATATGGACATGCAAATAATAGACCCTAGAGCCCGTAATAATGCCGCACTTATAGGAATCACTGTATCGCAGGCCAAAGCAATTGCTAACGAAGCAAATATGTCTCATGGTCAATATTTAGGCTATGAAGATACGCCAGTGGGTCAGATAGTACGGCACTATGTTCAAGGGGAGCCTCTAGTCAGTAATGAGGAGCTCACTCGTCTATCCACACATATGCGAAATCTGCACGAATGGTACATGTCGCAAGCACAAAAAAAGAATCAGAGAGATTGGTTTCCGGTGGACGTTAGAATGGAGCATCACTTCAAACCATACTCGATACAGGTTCAAATGACCGAACTGTTTCAGTTATACAACCAGCGCGCCCTCGACAAATCTATCATTGGTTGCTACTATCTGTAAGTTATTTATTTCTATAATTAAGTTTGTAGCTTTAGCTCGTTCATTGCATTTAATATATTATCCTAACTATATATCCTTTTCTATGATGATATTATATTCTGCAGAATGAAGATGCTTGAATGCAACAGAGCTAGAAGATACGACGTTGGGTTCATTGACCCATATATCATTAATGAATATACGTTAAAGAATCACCCCAAGGACGTGGAGGAAGACCATTGCAGGTTCTTAACCGAGAATAATTTTGTTAAGGAAATACTATTTCCTTACAACTTCAAGTGAGTGTTTATATCTTGTACACATTTTATTTTTGCTTACTCGATGAGCTATGCATGTATGCTTATGTAAACGTCCGCAGATTCCACTGGATCTTGCTAAACATTCAAGTTGACAACTCCCTAGTTGAAGTCCACGACTCATTAAGTTGGGACCAAGAGCAATGGAGCGACATGAAAGCAATGCTCCATAAGTAATTTTAATCATTATCGCATTATATCGTCCTCTTTCATTCATTTTCTGATATCAAGTAACTAATAACAACTTTGTTCATTTTCTTTGCCGAGCAGGTGTTGGACACGGTTCAGACAGAAAATACCAGGTGCATTCAAAGAGGAGCTAACTTATAAAATGGCGAAGAGTTTACAGCAGCCACCGGGAACTCATTTATGTGGATACTACGTCTGCGAGTACATCCGCGAGTTGACCAGTGAGCGGAAAGTTGACTCACATTATATTTATGATTTGCGGGAGAAACTAGAGCCAGACCAACGCATAAGAGCAATTCAAGAGAAGCTGGCGGGATTTATGATGAAGGAAGTCCTTAATGTACATGGAGAGCATTATGCGGATGACGTGGAACTTGATTTGCCTTAGTCATCTCCATGTAGCTCATATGATATATATATTCATCAATGACCATGTAATTTTAAAACATTTCTTCCTTCTGATATGATTGATTATATGTATGCTTGTAAGGGATCGATTAATTATATAAATGCATCGACGTGTAGTGTGTATGTAGTAGCGTATAATATGTATACTGATATATATGTTTAAATTATAGTGAAACACAAAACAAAAAAGGAACGAAATGGAAAAAAAAAGAAAATACACAATCTCTGCCGCGGCAGAGAAACACACAATTCTCTGCCGCGGCAGGAAACCTTCTAGTTCCGGGTGGTGTTACGGCCCGGAACTAGAGGGTTTACGCCCCCCGCGGCACTGAAACAGCCACGTGGCTGTTATCAGTGGTGGGCCGAGCGAGCCGGGACTAGAGCGGGGGGCTCTAGTCCCGTTTTCGCAGTCCCGGGCCCAAAACCGGGACTAGAGCCCGTTACGGCCTGGGACTACAACCCTGTTTTCCACCGGTGTCATTGGATTAGAAAATATGTTGTTTAGAAAAATAGTATTATTATATTTCTCATAAAATGTTCTAGTGCTTTCTATTTTTTCTTACCACTATACTTATATCTATGTTTGGAACGCCATATGTTCTACATTGAAACAGTAAAAATGAGAGAAAGCAAATAGAGATATAAGATAGGTAATAAATATTTAATATTTTTAATGTACCAAAGATGATGCCCTCACATTTGCAGGGGCCTCCATGCTAGTTATTTAGAAATATTACTAGAACAATTTATTACAGCTCATGGATCTGCGAAAGTCTCAACATGGATAAGCCAAATAAGAACGACTAAGAGCAAGTGTTTATTCAGCATCTTCAGATTAATCTCCGCTCGGACCACCAACCACACCGGCCGTAACAATTCCACGCGATCGTCTCCAAACGGATGCACCCAGAATCCATGGCGGAACGCTCCTACGCTGGCTGGAGATACGACCACATATGGATCCAATGTGTAGTCATAGGAATAACCTATATAAATTATGGGTGTTGTTATTCAGAATTTGTCTTAAAACCTATGGTTGTGACGAATGTTGTTTTAAGACTTTGTAGTTTCGCTTTTCCCTTTTCTTTTATATCTTGGTTTTTAATTATTTCAAAGACATCTGTTCTATTATCTTTGTGGTAATGGAACCCGGTTCTGTTGGGAGTGGTATAGAAAATAAATTATATTTTCTGACAAATATGCATGCATGTCGCGGGTTTCAAATCCCCAAGAAAACAAGGTATCAAATCCATAGGGCATCAGGATTTCAAGTTCACACAAATGCAACTGGATTCAAGCCAAATTTCCGACTCTTACACCAACCAAAGCTAGGCAGACCTGAACCCGAATATGGAATGGAGATACTTTTTGCAAACCTGTACCTCCAGCTGAATGTGTTAACCTGAGATAGAAAGATCCAGGCTGTGCAGAATGTGTTAAGCTGAAGCTCCCAGCCTTTGTTAAGATGGAGTGAATCTTAGCCAAGAGCCTCACTGTGTCGCTGCGGAGATTCATAGAAGAAAACAAATAATACAAAGGCACGGTGCTGAATAATACGAATTATTTAATAAATTTCACGAATAATACACAAATTTGAGAACTCTCAAATCTAGCCCAACCTCCGAGGCTGAATTTCCGACCAGAACCCATCAAGAGATAAACTCCCGAGCAGTCTGTCGGAGGCACGGTGTCGGCGTAATGAGATCGGGGGTCCCTCGCATTTCACCATAGCACATAGGTCAGGACCCACCGGTCAGCGACTCAGTAGACATGTGGCCTGGCCGGTAAGGGCGTCGCCAAGACACGAGCGCCATGTGCTTGCACATGTATGGTTTTGACATGATAAAGTATATGGAGACTAAGTGGCAGCTATGGTGTAGGTTCCTATGGGTAAGATGAACGCTATAAGACAAGCCTCGGTCCGCCAGCCAGGTGTGGACAAGGAGGAAAAGACAACAACGCATGCGACGCGGTCCAATATCTCCTTCCGCGGGCTGCCCTGGAAGGAGTGTAAGGGCCCGATCGGGGATAGCGAGGATAAGGAGAGGCCTCGGCTAAGCCCCAGAAGGACCATACGAGCAGTTCTCCTGGCCAGGCATGGCCCGAGAACCAGCGTCAACTGAGCCTGACAAGACACGTCAGGTCTAGGCCTTGGGAACCAGCGACACGCCAATGCTGTTGGACATCATCAAGGACTATAGCGCGCTACCGACATGAGTGAAAGCTCAGAGCCCGAGCTGTCACTCAACCATCAATTGCATATGTCCACCTCCTTTTGCCATCTGTCGGCCACAGGCGTTGCCCACCTGTTTGGTGACCGCGTGGCACAACACGATTCAGCCCGGGAATGCCCCTGTCGGTGCTCCACGTTGGCCCTTGTAATGACCCTTGGAGTATAAAAGGAGGCACTTGGCAATTGAGAGGAAAAGGAGGGGAAAAGGGTTGGTTAGGACCAGCAGGGGGAATCGAGAGACCAGTAGAAGAGGTTTTGGCTAGCAAGAGAGCCCTGGGCAAGGAGGAAACTTAGGGTTCAGGGTTCAGAGAGGGATCCCTCTAGCCAGGAGAGGAGAACTTCGGTAGAGAAGATAGTGAGAGCATAGAGTGTGAGAAACCTTCTCCGCGCCAGAGAGAAGGACGAAAGAGAATAGAGATGGTGAGAAGAGAAAGAAAGAGGAAGCCCGGGGAGTGTAGAAGCTAGACAGAAAGCGACTCCCCGGCATTGGAGAGATCATCATATTCTACTTTGATCCACCCTAGATAATCCACCAATGGAGGACGTAGGGTTGTTAGCCGAAGGGCGGCCTAAACCTGGGTAAAAAATGTCCGTGTGTCCTCTATGTATGCTATGTGCTCATATCAGCAGGTTCCTATGCGGTCGTTGAGGCTGAAACGCATTAGTGACCAATACCTAACAAATAGGGGGTTCCTAGCATGCTCTATGTCCGTCTTGGCGAGACGCGGCATCTGGCGCACCAGGTAGGGGGCTCTCGCGTTTTCGGCTTCGAAAATCAGCTTCAGTGTCAACAATTTCGTCATCATCACCGTCGTCTTCAATGGTATCTGTTCCGTCTTCGTCATCTTGGTTGAGATATGCCCAAGAGGCAATAATAAAAGTACTTATTATTAAATCTTTGTGTTTATGATAAATATTTATGTTCATGCTATAATTGTATTAACCGGAAACATCAGTACTTGTGTGATTTGTAAATATGTAAGAGTCCCTAGTAAAGCCTCTTTATAATACTAGCTTGTTGATTGATTGATGATCATGGTTTCCTGATCATGAACATTGGATGTTATTAATAACAAGCTCATGTAATTAGGATAATGATATGATGGACATACTCCTATAGTTAAGCGTAGCATAAGATCAAGTCATTTAAATAGTTTGTTTGCTATATGCTTTCATATACATAGTAACCTAAATCCTTTGACCATGAGATCATGTTAATCACCATCACCGGATGGATGCTTTGACGACATCAAACACCACTTCGTAAATGTGCGGTTATAAAGGTGGCATTGAGTATTCGGAAAGTATGTGTTGAGGCACATGGATCAAGAGTGGGATTTGTCCATCCATATGATAGATAGATATACGTTGGACCCTCTCGGTGGAATATCATCCAATTGGCTTGCAAGCATGTGACTGGCTCACAAGGGATCACATATCACAGGAACAAGTAGAGAGTACTTATCGGTAACGAGGTTGAACTAGGTATGCGGAGATAATGACGATCAAACCTCAGATAAGTAAAGTATAGAGAGACAAAGGAAAATTGGTATCATATGTAAATGGTTCATTCGATCACGAAGTAATAGTAGAAATATGTGGGAGCCATATGAATTTCTAGATTCCTCTACTGGTTATATGATCGGATAAGGGTCTTGGTCATGTCTGCATAATTCACGAACCGTAGGGAGACACACTTAATGATTCGATGTTGTTTAGTAGATATGGAATGTGAGTAAGAGACCGAATGTTGTTCAGAGTCTCGAATTGTATCGCGGACATCACGGGGAGATCCATAATGTTCCGTAGAATAAGATTCATATAAGGAAAGTTCAATTTCAGAGTTCGGGAATGGTTTCGGTATTTTCACCGGAATGTTCTAGAAGGGTCTAGAAGGTCCACCGATCTGGAGTGGGAAGGGTACATGGATGTGTCATACCAAAGTGGAATGGTTGCATCATGTCCTAGGTCACTTGGCTGGGCAATGGGAAGAGAGAAATCAAACTCTAGTTTGAAAGTCAAACTCCAATTTGAAAAAGTCAAATCCCAACATGGTTGCCTAGTGGAAGGAGGAAAGGAATCCCACTTAGGGAAGGATTACCTCCCTCCCTTGCCGCCGGCCACAAGGAGGAGTTGGGGGAGGACTCCCCTCCCCCAACCGCCTCTCCCTCTCATAAATAGAGGGGAGGGGGTGCCCCCTTGCCCCTCCACCAAAAACCCTAGCCGGCCGCCACCCCTCCTCTGAAGACGCCGCCGCTTAGGGATCTCTGAAGTCACCTCCTAGGCCTTGCCTATATGCCGGCCACCAAAATCCCTTGGCCCTCTAAACCCTAGATCGTCAAGGCCCTCATCGACTCCACCATACCCGCTCCGGCTTAGGAGAAGCCCTGCGGGATTTCCCCTCTACTTCCACCACCACGCCGTCGTGCTGCTGGAATCGCGAGGAGAGATATACAACATCCGTTGTCTGCTGGAACAAGGGAGAGGAAGGTCTTCTTCAAGTACCGAATGTGTGATCAACTTTGGAAACACTGCCAGAACGTGGCACCGGAAGGATTGTCTTTGCGATCTTGAGATCAGCAAGTGAACGACTACATCACCCACGAGAATCCGATCTCGTTAACCGCTTTGGAATATTCGAGGGTTAGTACTCTATCAACTTGTTGCACCGATCTAGTAGATTAGATCTTGGCTTGTGTGTGTTCATGCGATAGAATTTTTTGTTTTCCATGCTAAGAACGCCTACAGTGGTATCAAAGTCATGTCTATGCGTAGATCTGTTGCATGAGTAGAGCACAATGGTTATTGTGGGAGTTGATGCTTTTGTTGTCGATTGCTTCTTGTGTACTTTGCATCTTGTGGGATGGTGGGATGAAGCGGCCCATGCTAACCTTACATGACATCGTTCATGAGACTTGCTCCACGCTCAACATGCAACTTGTATTGCATAAGTGCCTTTGCGGGTGTCTGTCTCTCCCACCATAGGTTGTGGTTATTGTTTGTAAGTTAGAACGGTTCTTATTCAAAAGCCCCAAACCACGTAAAACATGCAAAGTAAATTAGAGGAATCTAACTTTGTTTTGCAGGGGTGTGCTATGATGTGAGATGTCCATGATTGTGATTATATATGATGTATGCAATGATCCTTATTGTAAGTTGGAAACCGGCAGGAGCCTTATGGTTGTCTTTTAATTTCGTTAAGACCTGCGTGTCTATTATTCAAAGTAGTTGTAATAGTTGATGCTGGTGGACGACAACCATCGAGCGGCGCCATTGACCTTGACGCCACACCGGTAATGATGGAGATCATGTTCGTGCTTGGAGATGGAGATCAAATGCACAAGAAGAAAGGCCATATCATATCACATATTATGAATTGCATGTGATATTAGTCCTTTTATGCATCTTGTATTGCTTAGATCACGACAGTAGCATATAAGATGATCCCTCTCACAAAATGTCAAGTAATAAAGTGTTCGTCCTTAGTAGGCACTGTTTCTAAGACTCGTCGTTTCGAAGCACCACGTGCTGATCGGGTGTGATAGATTCTATGTGTGCATACAACAGGAGCAAGCCAAATTTGCTCATGCGGATACTAAGGTTAACCTTGACGAGTGATGTGGCTCAGATCACTATAGAGCTTCGTTGGGAAACCCAAAGAGGAAGGTATGATGAGTACAACAATAAGTTTTCCCTCAATATGAAACCAAGGTTATCGAACCAGTAGGAGGAAGGAAAACGACTCAAAGGTGTTGCTAGCAACTTGGAAACCTGCACAACACAAACTCAAGACTTTGCCCCAACGAAGAGTGAGGTTGTCAATCTCACCGGTTTGCTGAAAACAAAGGATTAAACGTATGGTGTGGAAGGTAATTGTGGCTTGCAGAAAGTAAACAGGTAAAAGTGGAAGATGTATCAATGGTAAAGATTGGACATGGGTCCACAGTTCACTAGAGGTGTTCTCCTTAAGATAAATAACATAACATGCTGGGTAAACAAATTACAGCGGGGCAATTGACAGGACAGAGCAAGGCATAACAATGCAATACAAGTCATTCATGATCCTATGAGATTCGATTGGGCATGACAAAAATATACATAGACCGCCATCCAACTGCATCTATGACTAGTAATCTACCTTCAGGTTATCATCCGAACCCCCTCCAGTATTGAGTTGCAAGCAACTGATAACTACTTTAAGCAAAGTGTTTAAAGTAAACAATACAATTTTTCCATGAATAAAAGATTGTTGTTTTCTCCCTAGTAGAAACAACACATCTACAACCTTAGAGATTTCTGTCACTTCCCAGATTCAATAGAGGCATGAACCCACTATCGAGCATAAATACTCCCTCTTGGAGTCAATAGCAACTACTTGGCCAAGGTAGCTACTAGAAACAGAGAGCATGCAAGATCTCAAACAACAAAGACATGATAGAATCAACAAGATAGAATCCTTAATCAATCTGACATAGTAATCTCAATAACCATCGGATCCCCGCAAACACAACATGCATGATTACAAATAGATGATCTTGATCATTAACGGAGCTTACAAGATCTGAACATGGTAGCACAAAGGAGGAGAAACAACCATCTAGCTAGAGTATGGACACATAGTCCAAGGTGGGACTACTCAGGCTTCATACCGGAGGCTGGCATGATGAAGAAGAAGGTCTCCAGGATGATATCCCCTCTGGCAGAGTGCCGGGAAGAGCTTGAGATCCCCCTGATCTAGGGACGATGGTGGCAGCGGATACGGACTATTTCGTGTAGATCTGATCGGGTACTTAGGGTTTTGGTATCGGGGGTTCTTATAGGCGAAGGGAGAGACCGAGGGGGTGCCCGAGGTGGCCGCACCCCCATGTGCGGCCAGGGCGTGTGGGCCACTCGTGTCCCTCCTTCGTCTAGTATTCTTTCTCCGCATTCTCCTCGGTGAAATATTGACTTTGTCTTTTGTCCCGTCCAATTCCGAGAATATTTATTTTCTGGATTTTCTGGAACCAAAAACAGTAGAAAACATGCAACTGGCATTGTGGCATCTTGTTCATTGGTTAGTCCCAGAAAACGTATAAAAATACCTCAAAGTGTAGACAAAGCAAAGCAAAGTGGATACTAAATAAGCATGGAACATCAAAAATTATAGATACGCTTACGACGTATCAAGCATCCCCAAGCTTAACTCCTGCTCATCCGCGAGTAGGTAAGTCATAAAAAGAATAATTTTTTAGGTGACATGCACCATCACAATCAAGATCAAAACATTTGCAAGCATTGAAAGCTGGGATCAAAGTACGCTAAACATGAGTATGAAAGACGAAGTTCTAACAATAATACATAGCAACTATGTTGCAACATGAAAGGATACAAACACATATTCATGAATAACAATGCATTGAAAGACGTTTGTTAGTTTCACATAAAGAAAACATAGCATAGTGGCATTCAGCTTCTCCCTCATGGAGTAGCAAAACATAAATGCATAGGATACCTTCAAATTTCATAAGGGTGACTAGATACAAATAGTTCAAGAACAAGCAATATCAACATTATGAATCAATCAATAAGTTTTCGGACAATGCACATAGAACTAAAAAATGGCAACTATGCTCTCTTAATTGGTGCCCAAGGATAGAAGGTGGAGACTCAATATAAAAGTGGAAGAAAGGCCCTTCAAAGGGAAGCAGGGATTTCAAGTTTCATAAAGAGCTTCCAAAAATTATGGTACTTGTTAGCTTTCAGCTCTCATTTCCCCTACCATCAGCATCTTGAAGTGATTAAGGTGAAAGTGAACAAAATATGGAGTATATGCTTGACAAAGTATAAGTTGGCAATCTCATGTCCCTTGAGTACGAGGGCCGCTCCTCATGCTACTCAACTTTAGTTACCGGAATGTTTTTGTCATAGAAAGTACATGTGTATCATAGAGAACCACCAACAGGGTACCCCTTGTCCAATGATACAGGAGCTATCCCATATCAAAATGACAAGGCAAGCAGACAATGAGCATCTCAGCAATCTTCTTATTTACCATGGTTAAATGGTGCTTTTTTTGTCTCTTTCCTCTTTTCTCATCTTTTTTTTATTTTTCTCAATCTCTTTTTTCTATCTCTCTTTTTTTATAAGAAGAAAGCTTCATAGATTTCTTACTGTGGTGATGCTGCAAGTTTTCACCATGATTAGGCATGACTTAGGCTAGCGGCCCATGCATTTCTTTAACACATATACATAACTCCATGGACTGATAAGCTCCCCTTTTATTTCAGACCGACGACATCCATAAACAAAAGAGCATGATATCAACTGGGTAGATATTTACAGGTGTTGAAAGCGTTCCCCGTGACAACATGGTTCTTCTAGTTTCCAACGTATAAGTGCAAGCGTATACAACATAGATGACACAATGGTTCAAGTTTATTAGGGGCAAGAAAAATAAAGTGTTCCATCGAGTTTGTGAGAGCTTTAATAACTAACTTTCACATAACAAGTTTAATTTGGAAGATAGATAAAACAAGAAGATACTTGGAATGGTGTAACACACCATGCATAGGAATTTATAGTGGACACTTTGGAATAACTTTGTTTCTTGGGAGTTGGATGCATGAGTAGAGCTTACTCAATACAATTGGAGGCTAGCAAAAGACTAGGAGCGACCAACTAAGAGAGCAATAATGACCATAATCATGCAGAGCGACAAAACATTACTAATCAAAGCATAAAGTGGTACCACAAGTCAAAAACTAAATGATCATAGAGGCTAGGATGACTGATTCATAGTCATAACATGGTGTGAGCATGTTCCAAGTTAACCCAAACAAAGCATCAAAGGAGAATACCACAATACTATGCCTTTGTATGCTAAAACAACGCATGATTCTTGCAAGGCACATTAAGCAATCCTAATTGTTTGGAACAAGTCTTGTTACAGAAATAATCACTAAGCATAAGGTCAAAACAACATCTAGCATGACATGATAGAGTCTAGGCCACAGTCAAAGCAAGCTCCTTTTTGTACTACTAAAGCAAGAACTTCCTACTCCTTTCCAATAACAATCAACTTATTTGAAACAACACAGCAAAAACGGGGGTCCAACTACTTTATTCAAGCAAACTAAGCAAACAAAAACCAAAAACAAAAACTAAGATGCTCCAAGAACAACACAACAGTGCATGAAACAATAAAAACGAGGTGTCTAGAAAGACCTAAGATTTTTATTGATGAAGAAGGGGATTCCTTGGGCATCCCCAAGCTTTGACGCTTATACCTCTTGAATATTTCTTGGGGTGACACGGGGTGGCATCCCCAAGCTTGATATTTTTCCCGTTCTTCATCTCATTATATCATTCTTGCCTTACACCTGAAAAATTTCCTTCATACAAAATTTCACACAATCTTCATTAGCAACATTAGTGCATTCAAAATATAATAGACCTTTGGGTTTAGATTCAAAATAGCAAAACTTTCGTTAAAGAAACAAGCTATTGTAGGAGTTCCATAAAAAATATCAATTTACCAAAGAGAACCCAAAAAGGAATCAATGAGAAGCAAATGCAAATAATGGCAGAAATCTGTCAAAACAGACCAGCAGGTGAAAACAGATTTTTTTGAAGACCTTATGTTGCTCAAATCAAAAAGTTTTGAACTAACAAAAGTTAGCCCGCAACCTCGGGGATGTATTCAGAAAACTACAGCTCAATCCGACAAACAAATATTTTTAAAGAATGTTTACAGTGGAGCACAAAAAATATGTTTCGGGACAGCAACTCCGCAAATCTTACTTCCCTCTCATTAGAGATTATTCTTGGCATAAAAATCAAATAAAAAGGATAAGGAGAGGTTATTACGGAAGTAATAACTTCCAAGACTCAAGAAAACTATTGGGTTATCTTCCAAGAAGTACTTTTCTTTAACGTCTTTAAGTTAGGCACAAGAAGCAAGAATTATGTATTTTCAAATGAAGAAGCATTGACATCAAATTTCTTGCCCCTACCTTTCTTAACTTTCTTCTTATCTTTAGGGAATATATTATTGCTTATTGGAGAAGAAAAATGCATAATGCCTTTTCCCACATCTATTATTGCTCCAAGGTGTTTCAGTAGGGGTCCTCCAAGTGTAATTTGTCCTTTTCCTACACATTCAATAACAAAATAATGTAGACACCACTTTCCCTGAGATCTTTGTAAACACTCCTTCAGCTATTCCAATGGATAATATAGTTGCATTATTGTTAAGAGATATTTCTTCTCCTCCCTCAGAAAGTCCCCAAAGATTCAAAGACTCATAGATATGTTTAGGCATAAGACAAAATTCAGACATGATATCACAACGAGCATCAAAAGTTTCATTGTTTATAGCAACTTTTATTGTAGGAAACCATTTTGAAGGCTTGGAATTTATTGGAACATAATCATGGTGCTCTCTAAGCATGTTATAGAAATCTTTCAAAGCAACTATACTGGTCTCAAGAGTGTTCAACCTAGCATAGATGTTTATAAAGGAAGAATCAGACTTGCTAGGCATATTATAAATTGTAATCAACTTCTTTATGGCATCCAAAGCTTCATTCTCATTACAATGAAAAATATCTCTCCCTGCTACATCATCCAAAGCATATCTATAACAAAGAGTAAGACCATGGTAGAAATTTCTAATAACAAGGCCTAGACATATTTTAGGCTCAGTTTTTCCCTGAATCAGAAATTCTAGACCAGGCTTCTTTGATACTCTCTTCACTTCCTTGCTTGAAAGCAAAGATCCTTTCCATAGGTGACACAGTGATTGGAACAACACCAGACATAGTAGCAACTAAAGTGAACTAATTTTATTGTTTTTTCATAAGAAAAGCAAACCAAACAAAACTATATTTTTTTTGGAATTTTTGATAAAAAGAAGCAAGAAAAACTAAGCAAAAGAAACTAAGCAAAACAAAAACAAAGTACAAAGAAAGGTTGTGAAGGACTGCACTTGTGAAGCCATCCTTAGCCTCCCCGGCAACAGTGCCAGAAAACGTCTTGATGCAGCTCATATCATTGTAGAGCTTCATTGGGAAACCCCAAGAGGAAGGTATGATGAGTACATCAATAAGTTTTCCCGCAGTAAGAAAACAAGGTTATTGAACCATTAGGATGAAGGAAACGACTCAAACGTGTTGCTAGCAACTTGGAAACCTGCACAACACAAACTCAAGGCTTGGCCCCAATGAACAGTGAGGTTGTCAATCTCACCGGTTTGCTGAAAACAAAGGATTAAACGTATGATTTGGAAGTTAATGGTGGCTTGCAGAAAGTAAACAGGTAACGGCGGAAGATGTATCAATGGTAAAGATTGGATCGGGGTCCACAATTCACTAGAGGTGTTCTCCTTAAGATAAATAACATAACATACTGGGTAAACAAATTACAACGGGGCAATTGACAGGACAGAGCAAGGCATAACAATGCAATACTTAACATTCATGATCCTATGAGATTCGATTGGGCATTACAACAATATAATAGACCGCCATCCAACTGCATCTATGACTAGTAATCCACCTTCAGGTTATCATCTGAACCCCTCTAGTATTAAGTTGCAAGCAATAGATAACTGCTTTAAGCAAAGTGTGTAAAGTAAACAATACAACTGTTCCATGAACAAAAGATTGTTGTTTTCTCCCTAGTAGCAACATCACATCTACAACCTTAGAGATTTCTGTCACTTCTCCAGATTCAATAGAGGCATGAACCCATTATCGAGCATAAATACTCCCTCTTGGAGTCACTAGCATCTACTTGGCCAAGATACCTACTAGAAACGGAGAGCATGCAAGATCTCAAACAACACATACATGATATAATCAACAAGATAGAATCATTAATAAATCTACATAGTAATCTCAGTATCCATCGGATCCCCACAAACACAACATCCATGATTAAAAATAGATGATCTTGATCATGAACGAATATCACAAGAGCTAAACATGGTAGCGCAAAGGAGGAGAAACAACCATCTAGATATAGTATGGACCCATAGTCCAAGGTGGAACTACCCACGCATCATACCGGAGGATGGCATGGTGATGAAAAAGACCTCCAAGATGATCTCTCCCCTCCGACAGGGTGCCGGGAAGAGCTTCAGTCCCCCCTGATCTAGGGACGGTGGTGGCGGCGGCTACAGACTGTTTTGTGCAGATATGATCGGGTACCTAGGGTTTTTGTATCGGGGGCTTCTTATAGGCGAAGGGGGACACCGAGGGGTGCCCGAGGTGGACGCACACCCCAGGCGCGGTCAGGCCTGGCCCGCGTGGCCAGGGGGTGTGGGCGCCTCGTGGCCCTCCTCCGTCTCGTCTTTTGGCTCCATGTTCTCCTCGGTGAAATATTGACTTTGGCTTTTGTCCCGTCCAATTCCAAGAATATTTATTTTCTAGCTTTTCTGGAACCAAAAACAACAGAAAATTGGCAACTGGCACTGTGGCATCTTGTTAATAGGTTAGTCGCAGAAAACATATAAAAATACCTCAAAGTGTAGACAAAAGCAAAGCAAAGTGGATACTAAAAACAATGGAACATCAAGAATTATATATACATTTACGACGTATCAACGAGCCTAGCATGTACAGACATGGTGTCGGAACACGGAATACCGAAAGTTAAATCATGAGTCATATAGTAGATGTGATGAACATATTGATTGTTCGCCTTTGAAGCTACATCACCTCTCGTGATGATCGGACTTGATGTAGTGGATTTGGTTCGTGTGATCACTAAAACAATGTGAGGGATATTTTTTGAGTGGGGGTTCACCTAGTTAAGGAAGCAACTTCGCGGATTGGTTTCGCAATTTGAGGATTGTCCTCAATGTTGGTCAGTTGACCTATGTGCTGGATGCACCGCTGGGTGACCCACCTACAGCTGACGGTACCGATGAGGTAAAGAATGTTGTCCTCACTCGGAAGAATCATTACTCCACAGTTTAGTGTGATATCTTGTATGGTTTGGAATCGGAGCTTTAGAAAAGGTGTGATAACTTTGACCCACATGATATTGTACGTGAAGTCAAAATGATATTTGAGGCTCACGCGACAATCAAGAGTTATGAAACTTCTAAAAAGTTCTTTAACTGCAAGATGGAAGAGGGCAGCTCCGTCAGTGAGCATGTGCTTAAGATGTCTGGGCACGCCAATAAGCTCCAAAGCTTGGGGATAGTGATTCCTCATGCATTGGGGATTCACCGTCTCCTCCAATCACTACCACCAAGTTACAAGAACTTTGTGATGAACTACAACATGTAGCGATGATGCAGGATATAGATGTCGCCACCAACCCAACCCTAGCCTCCTTTGCCGGCGATCTCCCTGATCACCGGTGATCCACCTTTCTCTCTCCACACATTCTCTCCGGCGTCCTCTTCTGTTCAAGATTGTCAGCTTTTCCTTCCATCTGGAGAGATGGTGTTGGAAGCTCATTGGCGTTGGAAGGCCACGTACTCGGTGTTCGGGGATCGGAGGTGCAGCGTCTTTGATGGTTCTCTGAATCTTTGGTCCAACAAGGGCTGGATTGTTCTCCATGATGCCAAGGGGAAGCCAATCATCGGGCAGTTCCTTGATCGTGGCATGGGGATCTTTCCTGGATCTGAGGTAAGATTCAAAACTCATTCTGCATCGGTGGGAGCCTGTCACTACTAGTAAAACGCCTATTCGTGGCGCACCTATAAACAGCATCTGTGGCGCACTAGGGGTGCGCCACGGGCCTCGCGCTATGGCTATATCCTAGCCGTGGCACACTGCCTGGTGCGCCACGGTTATATCGAGATAGGAGTGGTGCACTACAAGGTGCGCCACGGGTAGGGGTACAGGGTGCGCCACAGATGTGTTTTTTAAAAAACAAAAAAATGCAAAAAACACCCTCGTTTTGAATTGCAAAAGCAATCGGGTCCGTGCATCGCCGCCGCAGTCGTGTCACCTCGCCGGAGCATGGCCGTGGCAGGGAGGTGCGGGAGGGGTCATGGCCGCTCTAGTCCTCGCCGGCGTCGAGGTGGTAGGAAGGGTGTGGTTGGAGAAAGGAAGGTAGGAAGAGAGGGAGGAAGGAAGAGATGGAGGAAGAGAGGAAGGAAGAGAGGGAGGAAGGAAGAGATGGAGGAAGAGAGGAAGGAAGGAAGATATGGAGGAAGAGAGGGAGGAAGGGAGGTTGGACGCCGCCGTCACTGCAAGGAGAGGAGGAGGCCGCAGTTGCGCCGCCGCCGCACCACCGTCACTGCAAGGAGAGGAGGAGGCCGTCGTCGCGCCGTCATTGCAAGGAGATGAGAAGGGGAAGGAGGAGAAGGAAGAAGGAAGAAGGAGAAGGAGAAGGAAGAAGAAGGGAGAAGGAAGAAGGAGAAGGGAAAGGAAAAGGAAGAGGGAAAAGGGGGAGGGAAAATGGGTAAGGGAAAGGTAGGTGGGCGGGGTGAGGATTCGAAATTTGAATCCCGCCCAAGCTTATCTGTGGTGCACTAGGTGGTGGTGCGCTACAGGTAAGTCGCCCTCTATTTTTTTCTGCAGGAAAAACGGTCTTTTGACCGTAACTTTTTACTCTTTTCGAATTTTGAAAATCTAAAAAATCGCTAAACGACCAAGGGTCGTTGCGAGCAGATGCGAATCTTGTTCTCGTCATTTTGGTATATTATACGATTTTTTTCGGTATCGTATGCAAAAGTTACGGCCTTTTTACCGTGGCATGACTTTTTTTTGCAAATAAAGTCGAAACTCATGTTTGTTAATTTTAGTAGAAGCTATACCACATTACCTACCTAAATATGAAAGGATTTAATTTCTTGAAGTGTTTATCATTTTCTTTTATTTTTTGCAAAACGTAAAAAGGCGATCCACCGGGGAGGGGGCGTGGAGTTGGTGCAGGATAGTTAGGTGTAGGGCACTAGGGCAAGGTGCCCTACTACTAAGTTTATACATCTGTGGCGCACATGGCATAGTGCGCCACAGAACTTGCCACAACCGTAGCGCACCTACCCCATGTGCGCTACGGGTACGTGGCATGCGGCTGGCAGGCCCCTGGCCCATACATATCTGTGGCGCAAATACCCCATGTGCGCCACGGTTGTTCTAGTTACTAGTAGGGCACTACCCACAGGTGAGCCACGCCTATTTTACCCGTGGGGCACATCAACCATGTGAGTCACGGATGTGCGGATTACCTATAGCCCTTTTCCTAGTAGTGTGTTCTCTGCAGCCTAAGGGAGGGGATCCTCGTGATCCACTTTCGCGTCAGCTTTTTGGGCCCAGTCAGGAATTTTCAGAGGTGTGTTTCGATCAGAAACTTTCATGTCAGCCTTTTGGATATGATCTAAATGACAGCGTCTCCTTCGATGTTGATCCCGAAATCTCGTCAGCAGTTTATGATTCGATCTCACTAGGGTTGGATTTCTCTTCGGGGATTACAGTCAGGAAACATGTTCAAAATTGCTTTGGTTCAACTGTGCATCCACTAGGGCGATCGAGGCATTTTCTATTGGTGGTTTCCTTTGGTAGAGCAAAATTTCGTCTGACTGAAGATTCAGTTGGTTTATCAAGGGAATCATGTATTGGTGGGTATTGTGATGATCTCTCTTTCAACAAACTGGGTGATCGAACTTCCAGATTCTCTGTGTGCTCTAAGGCAGTGGGTTTTTACATTTACTCTCTGCGCTCGTTCGAATGTGATAATTTCAAATGTTACTTCCATCTCTTTTCGAACGGTGGTCCATCTTGGCAGAAGGAATTTGATAACTAGCAGAAGGAATGTGATATCGAATGGATTTTAATTAGCCCGAGTAAGATCGGATCCTTCTTCTGCTTTGGCTGCTCTTCATAAGAAGCCTACACGGTCTATAATTAAAAGACATTCGAACACCACGAGGAAGAAGCTATCCTTTGCTAAAGTTTTGAACTATGAAGCGTGCTCAGGTTATCAAATGTCTCCTGCCCCGGCGACTATAGTGAATCCTGGTGTATCTTCAGCTGTGACAAGCTCAGTTTAATCCTCTTCCGGTTTATCTATTGAAGAAAAGGATTTTATTCTAGTGGTTGGGACGATTTATTTATCAACTAAGGATTTTCAGTCTTCTGCACAGTCAGGGCCCTTGCATGAGGAAACGAGTACTAAGGCGGGAATTTCGGAGGCTAATTCAGATTCTTCTCGGCTGCATTTGGGCCGCGATCCAGTGATGGTGGGCTCCTACTCTTTGGATTGGGATTGCCCGCGATGCTTGGGCCTGGGCCATGACTTGGCCACCTGACCTAACCAAATTAGACGCTGGGCCTGTTTCCACTATGGTCATATTGCCAAGGAGTGCTTTAGCTCCAGAATTAAAAAAATTTGCGGTGGATACTGAAACGTCAAGCTAGGAAGCCCCTCTACGCTCGCGCCACGAGGAATAATCCCTCAGACTCAGGTTTCTCCCCTGTCCCAACTTCCTCGAGAGATACGCAAGATTCCTCATCCGTTCCCCTCTCACCACCAAGAAACCCTAACTCGACACATCAATCGGCTATGGCGGTGTTTGCAATTGATCCTACTCCGTGGCTGCCATGCGGTCATCACATTATCGATGGTGGTGGTTTGAGGCTGCCTAGAACTTACTACAATCCCACCCACGACCCGCCGCCTCAACACCAGGCTTTTTGTGTTGCTGTTATGGAGCCTGCGCAGCCACCAGCTGACAACGAGTACTGGAGAAATCGGGTGAGAAACCTTCTTACTAGCCCTCTCAATCGCAATGTTGTCTCTGATCAGCCCACTGTTTTTGGGGTGGGCATGTTCCAGCTTGGTAGCCCCCAGTCTTTGGATGCTTTGGTTCAGCATGGTCTCTTTCAGTTAGGCAATGCATCAGTTCGTTTTTACAGGCATGATGAGGTCCCTGATAATTTTAGATATGTGCTTGGGTTTAGGCAGGGTTGGCTGATGTTTCTGGGTATGAATGCTGATTATCGTAATGATTATGACCTGGCCAATGCTGTTTCTACCTTTGGGAAATTCCATCACTGGAATAGCAATGATCCTATCAAATGTAGGGCTATTGTCTATGCCTCTTTTCCCGATGTAACCCTGGTCCCCAGGGATGTGGTTTTTGGGAAATATGCTAATGTTGGTGGTGCTCGTCAGAATTGGACAGCGGTAGTTTTTATACTTACTGCTGATTTTGCTAATGCAATGCCAGCAGATGAAGATCCTATGCCAGCTGATGGGAACCCCCATCCAATGCCAGGGAATTTGCACCCCAATCAGAACCTCTTTGTACAGCCACAGTTCCCCCAGATTGGACGGGATCATTTAGAGAGCCCCAGTTTCACCCTGTTGTTGACCATATGGATGATGAGGAGAATGATCAAGAGCTGGATGATCAGGATAGTATGGTTATGGACCCTTCTGATAATGAGGAGGAGCAGCAAGTTCATCACCTAAATGCCCCTCCACAATTGGGTGGACAACATTTTGATATCATGCATATTGGCAGAGTTAGCACTTTCATTAGACCTCTGCAAGATCCTCATTTGCAATGGAAGCACCTCTTTAAATCTCTGATGCTAGAGATCTTATCCAAGCAAAAGCCTATGTCGTTGAATTTTTCACCTTTTGCTGTTTTGCTGACTAAACGATCGTGGGCTGAGGCGTTTGACTCGGCCTGTCTCCTGCGCATATTGGAATCTGAGTCAGTGGGTTGTGCTAGAAGAAGAAGGGTCCGGTGTTCACGTGATAGGCATGTGGAGTGTGTTCTGGATTTCTCTGAGGCCAACAATGAGCCGCAAAGAGAAGCAATTATCTTTGAGGCCACTTCACTGTCAACCGGAAAGCAACGCAAAACACGCAAGCAGAATCTATTAGTGCAGCCTACGGAGCGTCACTTCACCAGGAGTTGCCTGAAATTGGATGGATTTCGTCCGAAGCCAGTGGTTGAACAATCTAGAGTCAAAAAGAGGCCAAGGTCTAAAATGCTGCTTATGCAAACAGAGCCGGAACAGGCTAGCGCACCGGACACGCCTCCACCTATTCACAGCAATGAGTTTGAGGATATGGAGATACCTGCAACCCCTATACATGTGATGCAGTCTGTGGGCCAAGCTCTTGGTATTGTTGCTGCTAAATTGACTAAGGAAAAGCTTGAAGCTCTTCCTGACTCTGACAACTCTTCTCCTCACAATGATTAGTGAAAGTTCTAAACCTTGGGTTGGGTCTGAAGTTGGTGTCAAGCTTGGTCATATATGGTGCTTTTTGTGTTCATGTTTTGAGTGGTGTGAATGTCATTTGTCAGCCTCAGCTTTCAGGCAGTACAAGTTATGCTTTTGTGTGTTGTCAGTATTAGCGTTGTCTATGAGGGTGTCTTTGTTTCAGATGGTGGGGGTCTATCTGTCCTGGTACTGTGTATTCAGGGATCATGATACTTTATGTTATTGTGAAGAATGAGTTGCTTATTTAGCAGAAAATGATGTGTCTTATGATGGAATGTGCGTGGTTTAAACTCTGATGATAGGAAGATTGAAGTGCGTAATAAAATCAATGAGAGTAATTGTGACATCATATGCCTGCAAGAAACAAAACACGAGCAGTTTGATTGGAAATTCATCCGCAAATTTTGCCCTAAAAGATTTAATAATTTTGCTTTCGCCCCGTCGGTTGGGGCCTTAGGAGGGATAATTGTTTTGTGGAACTTGGCAGTTTTTTCGGGTGCTTTGGATGATGTTCAGAGGTTTGGCGTGGTCATCACTTTCACCTCACTACATAATAACTCTGTTTGGACCCTGGTGTCAGTTTATGGGCCATGTCATGGGCAAGAGCGTCAGAATTTTGTCTATTGGTTATATGACCTGCCTATACCAGTGGGAAAATTGGCTATTAGTTGGTGATTTTAAATTTATTCGCTCTACAGAGAACCGTAATAGGCCAGGTGGTGATGTAAATGATATGTTTCTTTTCAATGAAATCATTGGACACCTCGGGCTTCTAGAGTTACCACTTAAAGGTAGGGCTTATACTTGGTCTAACATGCAGTCTGTGCCACTGTTGGAATAGTTAGATTGGTTCTTCACAAGTGCCAACTGGATTTCAGTATTTCCCAATTCGTTGGTGTTCCCTCTAGCAAAAACAGGCTCAGATCATGTGCCATGTGTGGTGACGATTGACACTGACATTCCAAAGGTGAAAATGTTTCGGTTTGATAACTATTGGGTGGATTTGCCTGGCTTCAAAGACTGTGTCAGTAAATCCTGGGCCAAGGAGTCACATAAAACAAACAGTTCGGCCGTCATGGCTGACAAACTCAAAACCCTTCCACATGATTTGACAAAGTGGCACACCAGCCTGTCTAAATTAAAAGCTACCATCACAAACTGCAACAAAGTTATATTATTTTTAGATACTTTGGAGGAAGCAAGACCTTTGTTTCGTCCTGAATTCAACTTCCGGAAAATGCTCAAACTGCACCTTGCTGAGCTACTTCGTTTCGAGTGTAGTTATTGGAGGAAGAGGTGTAGAATCAGATGGATTAAGCAGGGAGAGGATAATACCAAGTTCTTTCATGAAATGGCAACTGAACGCTTTAGAAGGAATAATATTGCCTTGTTGATTGATGAGAATGGGAATGAAGTAACAGATCATGATCAAATGGCAGGAATGGCAGGAATAGTGGTTTCTTTACTTACATAGGTGTAGGGTTTGAATGATTTGACGCTGCCATTTGAGAAAAAGGAGATGGATGAGGTAATCTAGAACATGGCAATCGACCGTGCATCGGGTCCAGAAGGTTACAATGGTTTATTTGTTAAGCGATGCTGGCATATTATTCAATTAGATTTTTATAACCTGGCACATGACTTTAATAATGGAAGGATTAGTTTGCAGAATATCAATGGATCATATATCACATTAGTTCCAAAGGTGTCTGCTCCCACTAGTGTAAATGACTTCAGGCCCATTTCCCTCACAAATGTTTGCCTCAAGTTCATCACAAAACTTGCAGCAAATCGTCTACAAGGGAAAATTCTGAAATGTATACATAAAAATCAGTATGGTTTTCTGCGAAACAGATCCATCCAAGACTGCCTTGCATGGGCATTTGAGTATATTTATCTTTGCCATTTCTCTAAAAAAAACCACTATCATACTGAAGGTTGATTTTGCTAAAGCTTTTGACACAATAGAGCATGAAGCAATCATTGAGGTAATGAAACATAAAGGATTCAATAAGAAATGGTTGAGATGGGCAAGAGACATTCTCTCGTCAGGCTCTTCGGCTATTCTGCTAAATGGTATCCCTAGAAAACAGTTCCTTTGCAACAGAGATGTAAGACAAGGGGACCCGTTGTCACTCATGTTTTATCTTTTTGGGTCTGATGTCCTTCAGTCTGCAGGTAATGAGCTCATGAATCTGGGTATGATTAGCCCTATCACCCATGAAGTGGAATTTCCTATAATTCAATATGCAGACGACACTCTGTTGATTATGCCCGCGGATCTAGATCAAGTAAGACAACTCAAGTAGGTTTTGCATCAGTACTCTCTCTCTACGGGTCTCAAAATTAACTATAGTAAATCCCAGATGATTCCAATTAATGTGCCAATGCCGCTTCTTGATACTCTGGCCAGCGATTTTGGTTGTCAGAAGGGCTCTATGCCTTTTACATATCTTGGTTTACCGTTGGGTACCACAAAACCTCAAATCATTGATCTTATGCCACTTGTTTGTCGTCTAGAAAGGAAGCTCACCTCTAGTTCCAGTTTTCTGTCCCAGGGTGCACGTTTGCAACTCATCAACTCTGCACTATCATCAATGCCCTGGATCTTGGCCAGGGATTAACGAAGCAACTGGACAGAATTCTGAGGCAGTGCTCTGGCGGGATTTCTCTGACACCCCTAAGCATTCTTTGGCGGCATGGGAAATGGTAAGTAAGCCAAAATCATGTGGAGGCCTTGGCATTATCAATTTTCAGAAACAAAATGCTGCTTTGCTTATCAAGTTTTTAGATAAATTCTATAACAAAGATGATATACCGTGGGTGAATTTGGTCCGGACTGCACATTATCAGGGAAAGATCCCACATGCTGAAAACTTGGCTGGTTCGTTCTGGTGGCGCGACATTATCAAACTTGTTGACAACTTTAGAGGTGTGGCCAAAGTGTCTTTAGGGAAAGGGGACACTTTTTTATTCTGGTCTGATAATTGGTCTTTGCACGATTCGTCCTGACCCATTAGTGCTAGATTTCCGAGGTTGTTTTCATTTGCTCTAGATGTTGACATTTCTGCACAAGATATGTACTCTCTGGAGGATCTTTATTCTCATTTCTACTTACCTCTTTCAAGGGAGGCTAATCAGGAATTACTGGTTCTTCGAAATCTCATGAAGATAAATCCTAGATTGGAACAGAGAGATACTTGGTCCTACTGCTGGGGGGAGCGATATGAAGCGCG
The DNA here is from genome assembly GCA_910589765.1 of Avena atlantica. Taxonomy (NCBI): domain Eukaryota; kingdom Viridiplantae; phylum Streptophyta; class Magnoliopsida; order Poales; family Poaceae; genus Avena; species Avena atlantica. The sequence goes on from OU342736.1 coordinate 308,369,846, forward strand.
ACATTTTTATGCTCATATACATGCCCACATGACTGCCCCAAAAGTATGTCATTGGTTATGGAAATCTGCCTGTGTTCTAAAGACAAAAGTTTTTGCCTGGTTGGTGCTCTCAAATAGATTGAATACTAGAGATATGTTGCAGCATCGAAACTGGAGGGTCACTGATGATACTCACTGTGTTTTATGCCCATTGAGAACCTATGAGGACAGAATGCACCTATTCTTTGAGTGTAATTTCAGTGCCAGGATCTGGGTTTATCTATAGATAGATTGGTCGCATGGCAATGGAGATCTACAAACGGCTATTAATCTAGCCAAGAGGAGTTTTGGAAAGCCTTTTTTTATGGAGGTGTTAATCACTGCCTGTTGGAATATTTGGCTCATACGAAATGGGAGAACTTTTAGAGATGAGATGCCATGTTTTGGCAAGTGGAAGGCTCAGTTCGTTCATGACATGCATATGTTGCAATATTGAATCAAAGCTAAATACCGGGAACAACTAACTGGCTGGATCACAGATTTGCACTAGGCCTACACTTGTCCTTTCCCTTTTAGCATGTAAATATTTGTAAATAACCCTTGGTTTATTAATAAATTATTGTGGGGCTTTTGCCTCACAGTTTGCAGTAAAAAAAAACTACAACATGTAGCGCATGGATAAGTCGTTACTAGAACTCTTCTTTATGTTGAAGTCTGCGGAAGTGGAGATCAAGAAAGAGCACCAAGTGTTGATGGTCAATAAGACCGCCAATTTTAAGAAGCAAGGCAAGCCTAATAAAAAGGGTAACTTCAAGAAGGGCGGTAATAAAGCTACCACGCCTGCAAAGAAGACCAAGGCTGGGCCTAAGCCTGCTACTAAGTGTTTATACTACAAGGGAGGTCACTGGAAGCAGATTTGCCCCAAGTACCTGGCAGATCTGAAGAATGGCAACATCAAGAAGAAATTTATATCTGATATACATGTTATTGATGTGTATCTTACTAGTAATCATAGTAGTGCCTGTGTATTTTATACTAGTTCGGTTTCTCATATTTGTAACTCGAAACAGGTGATGCAGAATAAACGAATACTAGCGAGAGACAAGGTGATGATGCGCGCTGGAAATGGCTCCAAGGTTGATGCGATCGCTGTCGGCATGCTCCCTCTTCATCTACCATCGGAATTAGTTTTATACTTAAATAATTGTTATCTAGTACCTGTGTTGAGCATGAACATTATATCAGGATCGAGTTTATTGCGAGACGATTACTTGTTTAAGTCCAAGAATAATGGTTGTTTGATTTATATGAGTAATATCTTTTATGGTCATGCACCTTTGATAGATGGTCTATTCTTATTGAATCTCGATAGTATGATACACATGTTCATAATATAGATGATAAAAGTTTGAAATTGAAAGATAATTCTACATACATGTGGAACTATCGTCTTGGTCACATTAGAGTGAAGCGTATGAAGAAACTCCATTCCGATGGACTTCTGGAATCACTTGAAAGATGTGAAGCATGTCTGATGGAAAAAATGACTAAGACTCCATTCTCTAGTATGATGGAGCGAGCTATGGACTTATTGGAAATCATACATACCGATGTGTGTGGACCGATGAGTTTGGCATCGCGTGGTGGTTATCGTTATGTTCTTACTTTCACGAATGACTTGAGTAGATATGGGTATATCTATTTCGTGAAACATAAGTCCGAAACTTTCGAGAAGTTTAAACAATTTCAAAGTCAAGTAGAGAATCAACATAACAAGAAGATTAAATTTCTACAATCTAATTGTGGAGGTGAATATATAAGTTACAAGTTTGGCGAGCATTTAAAGAAATGTGGAATACTTTCACAATTGGCACCGTTAGGAACACCAAAACGTAATGATGTGTCCGAATGTCATAATTGAACTCTCTTACATATGGTTCATTCTATGATGTCACTTACATATTTACCGTTATTGTTTTGGGGTTATGCATTAGAAACAAACGCATTCACTTTAAATAGGGCACCGTATAAATCTGTTGAAACGACACCATATGAATTATGGTTTGGGAAGAAACCTAAATTGTCGTTCCTTAAAGTTTGGGGTTGCGCAGCTTATGTAAAGAAGTTACATCCCGACAAGCTTGAACCCAAAGCAGAAAAATGTGTCTTCATAGGCTAGCCGAAGGAAATTATTGGGTATACCTTCTATCATATATCCGAAGGAAAAATCTTCGTTGCCAAGAATGGATCCTTTCTCGAGAAGGAGTTTCTCTCGAAAAAAGTGACTGGAAGGGAAGTAAAACTCAACGAGGTTGTCGAACCTTCTCTCTGGTTTGGGAGTTGTGCAGCATCAGAAGAAGTTCTTGTGGTGCCTGCACCAATAAGAGTGGAAGCTAATGATAATGATCATGAAACTTCGATCGAAGTTACTATGGAACCTCGCAGGTTAACAAGGACTCGTACCACTCCCGATTGGTATGATCCCGTTATGAGTGTCATGTTGGTGGACAACACCGACAACCCTGCGACATATGAGGAAGCGATGATGAGCTCAGATTCCATCAAATGGCAAGAAGCCATGAAATCCAAGTTTGGATCCATGTATGGAAACCAAGTATGGACTTTGGTGGACTTACCGGATGGCTGGAAGGCTGTCGAGAACAAATATATTTTCAACAAGAAAACATATGTTGTTGGTAATGTAACTGTCTATAAAGATCAACTTGTTGCAAAAGGTTTCCGACAAATTCAAGGAGTTGACTACGATGAGACTTTCTCACTGGTAGCGAAGCTAAAGTCTGTGAGGATTTTGTTAGCAATCACTGCATATTACGGTTATGAGATATGGCAGATGTGTCAAAACAGCTTTCCTCAGTGGAGACATTGATGAAGAGTTGTATATGGTACAACCCAAAGGTCTTGTCGATCCAAAGCATGCTAACAATGTATGCAAACTTCAATGGTCCATTTATGGATTGAAGCAAGCATCCTGGAGTTGGAATCAAATTTTGATAAGGTGATCAAAAGTTTTAGTTTTATACAAACTTATGGAGAAGCTTGTATTTACAAGAAAGTGAGCGGGATCTCTGTAGCATTCCCGGTACTATATGTGGATGATATATTGTTGATTGGGAATGATATAGACCTTCTTAAAAGTGTCAAAATTATTTGAATAATAGTTTTTCAATGAAGGATCTTGGTGAAGCTGCTTACATATTAGGCATAAAGATTTATAGATATAGATCGAGACGCTTAATAGCACTTTCACAAAGTACATATTTGGACAAGGTTCTAAAGAGGTTTGGAATGGAAGATAGCAAGAAAGGGTTCTTGCCCATGTTGCCCAATACAACCTTGAGTAAAACTCAAAGTCCCGCTATGGCAGAAGATAGAGAGAGGATGAGTAAGACTCCCTATGCCTCAGCCATAGGATCTATCATGGATGCCATGCTATGTAGAAGACCAGATATTGCACATGATATTAGTTTGACTAGCCGATATCAAAGTGATCCAGGAGTAGATCACTGGATAGCGGTCAAAAACATCCTAAAGTACTTGAGAAGGAGTAAGGATATGGTTCTTTCTTATAGAGGTGATGAGTAGCTCATTGTAAACGGTTACACCGATGCTAGTTGGAACACCGATCCAGATGATTCTAAATCACAATCTTGATATGTATTTACTTTGAATGGTGCGGCAGTGAGCTGGAGGAGTGCAAAGCAAAGCGTTATGGCGAGATCTTCAACTGAATCGGAATACATAGATGCTTCAGAGGCTTCACAAGAGGCGATATGGACGAAGGAGTTCATTATGTAGCTTGGTGTGGTTCCTAGTGTGCTAGACCCAATGGCTATCTACTGTGATAACATGGGTGCGATAGCTAATGCGCAGGAGCAAAGGTCACATAAGAAGCTGAAGCATATTAAGCTACATTTTCACGCTATTCACAACCATGTCCAAGATGGTGACATAAATATTTACAAATTACACTGATACGTCGGAAACCTATCTATAATTTTTGATGCTCCATGCTTGTTTAGTATCAACTTTTCTTTGCTTTGTCTACAATTTGAGGTGTTTTTATATCTTCTCTGGAACTAACCTATTAACAAGTTTCCACAGTGTCTGTTGCCTGTTTTCTTCTGTTTTTGGTTCCAAAAGGCAGAAAATCAATATTCTCGGAATTGGACGGGACAAAAGCCAAATTCAATAACTTGCCATGGGGAACAAGAATCTAGAAGACGAGACGGAGATGCAATCCAGGGCGGCCAGACCCCCCCCAGGCGCAGGTGGGCCCTGCCCCGTTCCTGGGTAGGGTGTGGGGCCCCTGGACGCCTCCCAGCCTGGCCTCTTCGCCTATAAGAAGCCCCTGATGTAGAAAACCTAAGTACCCGATCAATATTCCATGAAACCTTCTGTAGCCGCCACCGTCATCCCTAGAACAAGGGTATCTGAAGTTCTTCCCGGCACCCTACCAGAGGGGAGATCATCCCGGAGGCCTTCTCTCCGGTATGATGCGTGAGTAGTTCCTCCTTGGACTATGGGTCCATGTATTAGCTAGATGGTTGTATCTCTTCCTTTGTGCTTTCATGTATAGATCTTGTGAGCTCCGTTCATGATCAAGATCTAATTTATTTGTAATCATGCATGTTGTGTTTGCGGGGATCCGATGGATATTGAGATTATTATGTTGGTTTGATTAATGGTTTTGTCTTTATGATTCTATCATGTCTGTGTTGTTTGTGATCTTGCATGCTCTCCGTTGTTATTAGCCATCTTGGCCAAGTAGTTGCTAGTGACTCCAAGAGGGGGCATTTATGCTCGATAGTGGGTTCATGCCTCTAGTTTCAAAGGGAAGTGACAGAAATATCTTCGGTTGTAGATGTGCTATTGCTACTAGGGAGAAAACAACGATCTCTTGTTCATGGAACATGTGGACTGTTTACCTTACACACTTTGCTTAAAGCAGTTGTTTGTTGCTTGCAACTTAATACTAGAGGGGGTTCAGATGATAACCTTAAGGTGGGCTTCTAGTGTAGAGGTCCCAACCTGATAAGGTAGAGATCTCTGTGTTTACAATGCTAGTCCCTAGATCAAATAGCTAGCATCCATAGTTTAAGATGTAATATCAAGAAACAAAGGTCATATTACAAATTATAACAAGGAATAAAATCATTCATTACATCTTACATAGCTCATTTGGCTATCCAATTACAATGTAGCAGATATAACTATATAGCATGGATCCCTTCATCTTCATATGCCACAGGCAATCATGTTGGTTGTACATTTGTAATCCCTACTCAAGAAACTTCACTAACATCAGACGAACCTGCAACTTACTAAGTTACAGCCACAAGGGTCAATACATTTGAATTGTATTGGCAAGTGATACTATGGTAGAATAGTGGTATCTATCATCTATATGCATTTGGCTAAGTGGAGCTTAAGCTTTCTTTGCTCAAAATAAGGTTTTCCTTATTAGTTGAAAATACTAAGTTTTTATTTGTCAAAATCACCCAAGGAACCACCAATAGAAATTGGTGAACCTTTAACCCTTGTTCAACCAGAATTTTTTAACTTAGAAATTGGGATGATGAGATCCTTGATAGCTTCAATGTCTTGATGCTCAAATTGTCCATTGCCGGGGACACGGCTAAGTACTTAGATTTTACACTCTCGAGAGGTGGTGCACTTTCCCCACAAGACTCGACATGCATCGAGACAAGATCTTTCGGAAGCCTTCGCTTAGACCAAATCGAAGCGTTCCAACCTATCACCCTACCACCTTCTGTCCATATGGTTAAGTTATTGCAACCTATATGATCCAGACAGAGCCCATATTGCCAGGTGGCTGCACTAGAAGCTTCTCAACACTTGACATCTCAAATCTCTTTGTTCATGGGTGGCTTTCCACAAGTGTGATACACAAGGTTGCCATCCTGGGCCTTGTGTAACCACTCAACATAACCCATTCATACCATACCACCTAGGTGATCCAATCACATAGTTGTTTTATTTAGCAAAACACAACTCATAGACTTAGAAATATTTCATAGCATGAATAATCCACCCTTGTTTTCAATTAGCTAAGCTAAGCATGATAACATGGCAAGTTTCCTAACTTAGGATAATTCTACTAAGACAACATATAGGATTTCCCATGGCATAGCTTATACTTAGAAAATATCATGCAAGTCCTACTCAAATATCACTAATGCGTAGTCAAAATAATAGGACAAAATATATGAAGCACCACTTGACTTTTTAGTAGAGAAACTAAGTTCAATCCTTGATCTTGAAATTGTCACACTCTTCAAAGTCCACTACAATTCAATCAAGCAAGCACAAATTCAAACTAGCATTCAAACAATTCACCACATAAAATAATAAAACAAGGAAAATGCATGCAAGCATGCAAAAGATTTTTTATTGGTAAAGTGTTTTCTAACAAGGTTCTAAACATTTCAAAACACCTACTGTTCATTTATAAAAGTGGTAAAATCATTTAAAAACGAGTTAGTGAAAATAGGCCATTTAAATTATATTTGTTTTGCTAGAAATGCTTTTATTCAAAGGAATAATTTCTAGTGTTAGCCAAATATGTTTTTAAAAACAAGTGTTAGTGTTTATGGCCAAAGTGTTTAAAACTAATCCATTTGCAAAAGGTTTCACTCAAAACTCATTTTTAAATCATAGCAACATTTTTGTTTTACTAGAAATGCTTTTATTCAAAGGAATAATTTTCTAGTGTTAGCAAAATATATTTCTAAATACAAATGTTAGTGTTTAGGGTCAGAGAGTTCAAAACAAACCATTTTCAAAAGATTTTACTCAAAAATCATTTTTAGAATAATTTTTTATAACCAAAATAGACTTACAAATGTTTCTGCAAAAACACCTAATTTTTCAGAATCAAAATACTAAACTAAGGCCATGGTTGCAAATTTTACATTTTTCTGGGTCCATTGATATAAAATTTTTAATTTTTGGCCAAGCAGAACAAAAGTTATGATTTTTGCAAATTCAAACATCTAATAGAACCTTTTCTGTTTTTTAAAATCTGAATCTGGCCACGTGGCTGTTTCCTATTGGGCGATACCGTTTCGCGTGGATCGATCAATACAGACCGTAGGATTTAAGTGAGATTGTACGGTATAGATCGAGCATACCCCTTCGGTTAAGTGATTCTATCCTGTCTCTTGGATCTAGATCTAACGGTTCACATCTACTGACCACTAGCTGGCGGCGCTGGCTCGATGACGCGCTGCGGCAATGCTCGGGCAGAGGTGTTCCGGCAAAAATGGGAATCAAGGAAGGGAATGGATATGCTCACCTGGTTCGTGGGGTCATTGTGGTGCTCAACATGGTCGCCGTTGGTCGAGTGGCGCACAGGCGTGACGTCGATTGCTCGCCAGAGCTGATGCAGACGACGGTGGCGCTCATGCTTGCTTGTTGCCGAGCCTCTAGGGCACGCGCGGGAAAGTGGTGAGTGTTGGTAGGTGTGCGAGTGGTTTGGGAGTGAGCTCGCGTGCACTAGGGGCAAGGAGATGGTCGGGCATTGCCGGAATCGTCATGGAAGTTTGTCGGAGACAGTGAGGTTCAAGCAAAAAATTAGGGCAGCCTAGGGGCAGAAAGGGAGTGGAGAGTGAGGGGAAAGAGAGAGGAGAGGGAGGAGCTTAGTAGGGCATGGTCGCTGGAGAGGATTAATCCCGCATTCAAACGAATTGAAGTCGCGAATTCATCGCTAGAAACGGCCGGGGAGAGGGGAGGAACTGGTCTCGTGGGAACGATGACGTGACGTGGCGATGGGACCTGATTGTCAGTGAGGTGAGGGGGGTACGGTGGGGTGAGAAAAGTACAGGGGAGAGAGTGGAGCCGAGTGGGCTGCGCTGTTGGGCTAGATTGTGCTAGTTGGGCCAGTGGGTTGGGCTAGGTTAGTTGGGCTGGGTCTTTTCTATTTTTTCCCTTCCCTGAATCTTTTTTCCCTTTTCATTTACGATTTTTGTTTTTATTTGATTTAAATGATTTAAGCTTTAATTTGAAATCAATTTCTGCACAACCTTTTCAGTAGGTTTTTAACTATTTATTAATGTGTTTAAAAGTCCATTTTAGAATATTTCAAATATTCTCTTATGGTTTAATAATTCATTTAAATTAGGTCTTTTGTATTTATTTAAATAGAATTTGATTATGGTTCCAAATCATATAATTTTATCTAATTAATCATTTATTCTTTTTAAGTTAATTAGATAACTTTATTCTATTTTGGCAATTTTAATTATTTTTCTCATGATTTAATTAATCATTTATATTAGGAATTTTGTCTTTATTCAAAAAAATTGAATAAGGTTAAAGGCCCATATAATTTTATTTATTTAAAAAAATCTTTATTCCTTTTATTTTTATTTGGATTCTCTTTATTCCATTTGCTTATGGATTTTTCCAAGATTTAATTTGTCTTTTCAATTATCTCTTATTTATTTCTTTCTTTCTTTGTCTTATAAAATCCATATCTTTTTATTTATAGTTCCAAAATTTGTGATTCCAATTTGTATAATTTTACTTAATATTTATTTATCTTTTTAAATCCTTTTAGGATTACTTTGCTCATAATTTGGTATGGATTTTAGCTAGAAGCTTTATTAGCCTTGGAAATTATTTCCTTTTATCTTATTAAATTCATAAGTTTTTATCCATGGCTCGAAATTGAATGAAAACAATTTCCATGGTTTTATAATATTTTTGTTTATCAATTTTGATCATTTATAAATGTTTGTTGCTGAATTTTTATATGGATCAAATCCATAGTCTTAGAGAGTTCTTGGAAATGATTTATTCTATTAGGGTTTTGGTTTATTTTTCCCAAGTGTTTAAATTCAAGATTCTTTCCATGCATGAATGCATGTGATCTTTTTAATATTTGTTTTTTGCTTTCTTATTCAAATTTTGTTCAAGTGAGGTTTGAGGTTTCCATTTAGAAGCAAAAAGTATCTTTTCACCCTAAATTTCAATAATTGTTTCTTTTGTTTATTTATTTTTCACATTTCAAAATTTGGAGATTTTTGGGATGTGACATCTAGTCATAGATGTAGTTGGATGGAGGTCTATGTATCTTGTTGTATTGCCCAATCGAATCTCATAGGATCTTTCTGACTAGTATTGCATTGTTATGCCTTATTCAGTTCCTATCAATTGCCCTGCTGTAATTTGTTTACCCTTCATGCCATGTTGTTTATCTAAGGAGAGCACCTCTAGTGATATATGGACCCCAGTCCAATCTTTACCATTGATACATCTTCCATCGTTACCTGTTTACTTGCTGCAAACCACCATTACCTTCCACACTGTACGTTTAATCCTTTGTTATAGCAAACCGGTAAGCTTGACAACCTCACTGTCTAGTTGGGGCAAAGTCTTCAGTTTGTTGTGTGCAGGTCTTCGCGTTGTTTGCAACAACTGTGTGACGTTTCCTTCCTCCTACTGGTTCGATAACCTTGGTTTCTTACTGAGGGAAAACTGCTGTTGTGCTGCTTCACACCTTCCTCTTGGGGTACCCAACGAAGTGCTAACCAGCACCATCATACACATAGATCTAAATGTGGCAGATCCGTTGACTAAACCTCTCCTGAGGGAAAAACATGACCAAAACCAAGCCGCCATAGGTGTTAGGTATATTACCATGTAATCTAGATTGTTAACTCTAGTGCAAGTGGGAGACTGTTGGAGATATGCCTAAGAGGAAATAATAAAAGTAGTTATTATTATATCTTTGTGTTTATGATAAATGTTTACGTTCATTCTATAATTGTATTAACCGGAAATATTAATACTTGTGTGATTTGTAAACATGTAAGAGTCCCTAGTAAAGCCTCTTTATAATACTAGCTTGTTGATTGATTGATGATCATGGTTTCATAATCATGAACATTGGATGTTATTAATAACAAGCTCATGTCATTAGGAGAATAATGTGATGGACATACTCCTATAGTTAAGCGTAGCATAAGATCAAGTCATTTGAATAGTTCGTTTGTTATAAGCTTTCAGATACATAGTAACCTAAATCCTTCGACCATGAGATCATGTTAATCACCATCACCGAATGGCTGGTTTGATGACACCAAACACCACTTCGTAACTGGTGGTTATAAAGGTGGAATTGAGTATTCAGAAAGTATGTGTCGAGGCACATGGATCAAGAATGGGATTTGTCCATCCATATGATATATAGATATACTATGGGCCCTCTTGGTGGAATGTCATACAATTGGCTTGCAAGCATGGGACTAGCTCACAAGGGATCACATATCACAAGAACGAGTAAAGAGTACTTGTTGGTAATGAGGTTGAACTAGGTATGCGGAGATACCGATGATCAATCCTCGGATAAGTAAAGTATCGCGAGACAAAGGAAAATTTGTATCGTATGTAAATGGTTCATTCGATCACGAAGTAATCATAGAAATATGTGGGAGCCATATGAAATTTCTAGATTGCTCTATTGGTTATTGATCAGAGAAGGGTCATGGTTATGTCTGCATAATTCACGAACCGTAGGGAGACACACTTAAGGATTCAATGTTGTTTAGTAGATATGGAATGTGAGTAAGATACTGAATATTGTTCGTAGTCTTGGATTGGATCCAGGACATCATGAGGAGATCCATAATGGTCCGGAGAATAAGATTCACATAAGGAAAGTCCAATTCCGGAGTTCGGGAATGGTTTCGGTGTTTTTAGTTTTCACATGAATGTTCTAGAAGGGTCTAGAAGGTCCACCGATCCGGACTGGGAAGGGTATATGGATGTGTCATACCAAAATGGCATGGTTGCATCATGTCCTATGTCACTTGGCTGGGCAATGGGAAGAGAGAAATCAAACTCTAGTTTGAAAGTCAAACGCCAATTTGAAAAAGTCAAACCCCAACATGGTTGCCTACTGGAGGGAGGAAAGGAATCCCACTTAGGGCTTGTTTGGATGTACCGGGATTTTTATCCCGGGGAATCAAATCCCGACCGAAAATCCACAAAAACAGTTTAAATCACCGGGATTTTATTCCCCACCTCCCTACTAGTGGATTTATGTCCCTAGGAAAAAGCTGGGTTCCCTCCCTACCAAACAAGCCCTTCGGGAAGGATTCCCTCCCTCCCTTACGCCGGCCACAAGGAGGAGTTGGGGGAGGACTCTCCTCCCCCAAACCGCCTCTCCCTCTCATAAATAGAGGTGAGGGGGCACACCCTTGCCCGTCCACCAAAAACCCTAGCCGGCCGCCGCCCCCCTCTCAAGTCGCTGCCGCCTAGGGATCTCTCAAGTTGCCGCCTAGGCCTTGTACTAGCCGCCGGCCACCACCACCCCTCGGCCCTCTAAACCCTAGATCGCCGAGGCCCTTTTCTACTCCACCATACCCGCTCCAGCTTAGGCGAAGCCCTGCAGGATTTCCCCTCTATTTCCACCACCGCGCCGTCGTGCTGCTGGAATCGCGAGTAGAGATCTACAACCTCTGCTGCCTTCTGGAACGAGGGAGAGGAAGGTCTTCATCAAGTACCGAACATGTGACCGACTGGGAAAGTGTTGCCGGAACGCGGCACCGGAAGGACCGTCTTCGCGATCTTGAGATCAACAAGTGAACGACTACATCACCCATGAGAATTCGATCTCGTTAGTACTCTATCAACTCATTGCACCAATCTATTAGATTAGATCTTGGCTTGTGTGTGTTCATGCAGCTGCCAAGCTAGCTAGCTTGCTCCCGTCCTCGTGCGTGAGTAATCCATGCAGTCGGCTAGCCGACGGCGGTCTGTCTAGCACAGGGCAAACATGTGGATTGGGATACGAAGAAGATGACCAAATATTCCAGAAATATTCGGTTTTGCGGTACGTATATGCAGTATCACCTATCTATTCCGCACCGTCATTTTTTAGCCCGTAAAACGATATACCGTATCCGTATTTTACAGTACCGCGGGGTGCGATATCTGCTAGAGATGCTCTAATACTCCTATTCCGTGCCCTTCCTCCCTCCATATTGACGTTGATGGGTGATCATTCAAGCTAATTGGAAGGGAGTTTTCAAGAGCAGGGCTTTAAGGTGCAGGTAGGCCTTCCCTCTCAGATGGCCAGATGCCACCAGCAGCAACATATACGCAGCGACAGAATAAACCTGCACATCGAGGCAGATACCCGGCCGATTCTCAAGTCAGGTCCTCCAATTTTTTTCCGGGAAACTCTGGTCAGGTTAGAAATGCCTAATTCTCCAACAATACAAAATTCCCACGTAAGGAAAAGTTGCTACAGAGTTGGTGAAGTGGTATACAACTACAATTTTCTCAATTAGTTGATTTGGACAGCCACGATTAATCACGATGCACACTATTATCCCATAAACTTTAATCTAGAGTTAGATCCATATCCAAACTATATAAAGAAAATACTACAAATGGAAATGGTGGATATTATGTTGCTGCCACCAAACTTATCAATCAATTTCATCTTGCTTGCTATATTGATCTCGACAACATACGCTGGCAAAAGTATAGCCAAGCCAGAACCAACCTATGTTCAGTAAAGACGTGTTAATAATTATACATTATGTTTGTGTGAAGAATTAAATTCAAATAGCAACCATGCTATAGGACGACGTAGAAGGTAAAATCCAGGACTTAGCATCTCATAGTATATAGTGTCAATTTATTTATTCCTACATCAATGCATAGAGCACATAAAATAATCAAGATACACATGCATTACCGATTAGACTATAAACGCGTATCAAATACTCTGCAGCGAGTCATTTGGCTATTACATGTGAAAGAGCCTGACAGAGGTAGAAACGGTGTAAGCTCTTAGCCATATATTTTAGTCTTACTATAAAGAAAATGGTTGAAAGCTTAAAACCATCATACGACTTAAACCTTCATTCCAAGTCTACACATGCATTCAGCCACCTAATTGGCTACTAACGGTGAAACAAATGGTGTAGATGGAAACGTTGGACGATTCCTGGACGTATGCTGCAGATATTATAGATTATAAGAGAACTAAAATAATCAGCAGGATCTCTTTTTTTTTTGAACGGAGTAGGATCTCATGTAGGTAGACAATGAAAGCTGGAACAGAGCATAAATTCAAGGAAGGTTATTGTAAATAAAGAATTACCTAGGTTTTTGGGGAGTACTTTCCAATATATTATAATTTTGAATTTCTAAAAAGAGAACATCAATATAAACACCAGTTGTAGTGATACTTTCCTCATAGGTGCCAACCCAAATCGTCATATAGATGGAAACAAAGTTTATGTACATATGTTCATTAAAAGAATGGAAAAAACAAAAAAAAATGGATACAAATAAGATTATGTGATTGTACCCTTTTGTTGGTGCAAACAAGGATACATAGTATGCTATTTCTTCGGTGGTTACAAATATAGTCAGTGGTAGTACATATACATTTATATATATAATCGTGCATACAAATTCATATGTTAAATTTTATACTTATAATTCCTTTATTAAGATGGAAATAAATTAGCAGGGTTGTTCAGGGGTGCAATTACCTCTTGCAAGGGGTAGAGATGATCAACATTAAGGGACATTTCATTTCTTCACACAGTATAGTGTCTTATTGTTATGAACATGGGGATCTGTCAAGGGGAAATAAAGAAAAACACTAATAAATAAATAATTAGTTGTTGTTTTGTGAATTATTGCTTAATTTCTTAGAAAGGTGATGAACAAGTAAAGATGTTTTCTACTTATTGGATTAGAAAATAGGTTGTTCAAAAAAATAGTATTATTATATTTCTCATAAAATGTTCTAGTGCTTTCTATTTTTTCTTACCACTATACTTATATCTATGTTTGAAACACCATATGGTCAGCAATGAAATAGTAAAAATGAGAGGAAGCAAATAGAGATATAAGATAGGTAATAAATATTTAATTTTTTTAATGTACCAAAGATGATGCCCTCACATTTGCAAGGGCCTCCATGCTAGTTATTTAAAAAGTATTATTAGAACAATTTATTACAGCTCATGGATCTGCTAAAGTGTCAACAGGGATAAGCCAATTAAAATTCAGCATCTTCAAGTCAATCTCCTCTCAGACCGCCAACCACACCGGCCATAACAATCCTGCGCGATCATCTCCAAACGGGTGCACCGAGAATCCATGGCGGAACGCTCCTCCGCTGGCTGGAGATAGGACCAAATATGGATCCATTGTGTATTCATAGGAATAACCTGTGTAAAATATGGGTGTTGTCATTCAGAATTTGTCTTAAAACCTATGGTTGTGACGAATGTTGTCTTAAGAATTTGCAATTTCGCTTTTCCCTTTTCTTTTATATCTTGGTTTTTAATTGTTTCAAAGACATCTTTTTCTGTTATCATTGTGGTAATGGAACCCGGCTCTGTTGGGAGTCGTCTGAAAAAAATTCTGACAAATATGCATGCATGCCCCAGGTTTCAAATCCCCGAGCAAACAAGGTATCAAATCCATACACCTGGTGCATGAAGATTTCAAGTTCATACAAATGCAATTGGATTCATGCCAATCTGCCGAACCTGAACCTGAATATGGAATGGAGATACTTTTTGCAAACCTGTACCTCTAGCTGAATGTGTTAACTTGAGATAGAAAGATTCAGGTTGTGCAGAATGTGTTAAGCTGAAGCTCTCAGCCTTTGTTAAGATGGAGTGAATCTTAGCCAAGAGCCTCACTGTGTCGCTGAGGAGATTCAGAGAAGAAAAAAATAATAGGAAGGCAGGGGGCTGAATAATACGAATTATTTAATAAATTTCACGAATAATATATAAATTTGAGAACTCTCAAATCTAGCGCAACCTCTGAGGTTGAATTCCCAACCATAAACCAGCAATGGATAAACCCCGAGCAGTCTGTCGGAGGCACATTCTCGGCATAATGAGATCGGGGGTCGCTCACATTGCACCGTAGCGCGTGGGCCAGGACCCACTGGTCAGCGGCTCAGCATACAATTGGCCTGGCCGGCAAGGGCGTCACCAAGACAAGAGCGCCATGTGCTCGACAGAGGTATGGTTTTGATATGATGAAGTCTATGGAGACTAAGTGGCAGCTGTGGTGTAGGTTCCTATGGGTAAGATGAACGCTATAAGACAAGCCTAGGTCCGTCAGCCAGGCGCGAACAAGGAGGAAAAGACAACGACGCATGCGACGTGGTCCAATATCTCCTTCTGGGGGCTGTCCCGGAAGGAGTGTAAGGGCCCGATCGGGGATGGCGACGCTAAGGAGTGACCTCGTCTAAGCCCCAGAAGGACCATAGGAGCACTTCTCCTGGGCCAGGCGTGGCCCAGGAACCAGCGTCAACTAAGCCTGACAGGACATGTCTGGTCTAGGCCTTGGGAACCAGCGATGCGCTAGTGCTGATGGACATCATCATGGACTGCAGTACGCTACCGATATGAGTGACATCTCGGAGAATGACCTGTCACTCAACCATCAATTTCACCTGTGCACTGCCCTTGGCCATCTGTCGGCCACAGGCGCTGCCCACCTGCCTGCAGAGCGTGTGGCACACCACGATTGCGCCCGTGAACGCCCCTGGCGGTGCTCCGTGCTGGCCCTTGTAATGACCCCTTGGTGTATAAAAGGAGGCACTTGGAAATTGAGAAGAAAAGGAGGGGAAAAGGGTTGGATAGGACCAGCAGGGGGAATCGAGAGACCAGTAGAAGAGATTTTGGCTAGAAAGAGAGCCCTGGGCAAGGAGGAAACTTAGGGTTCAAGTTTTGGAGAGGGATCCTTGTAGCCAGGAGAGGAGAGCTTCGGTTGAGAAGATAGTGAGAGCAAAGAGATTGAGAACCCTTCTTCGCTCCAGAGAGAGGGACGAAAGAGAATAGAGAGAGTGAGAAGAGAAAGAAAGAGGAAGCCCAGGGAGTGTAAAAGCTAGATAGAAAGAGACTCTCTAGCATTGGGATCATCATCTTATACTTTGATCCACCCTAGATAATCCACCAAAGGAGGACGTAGGGTTCTTAGCCGAAGGGCGACCTGAACACTCTTGTATGTTGTGTGCTCATATCAGCAGGTTCCTATGTCGTCGTTGAGGCTGAAACGCCTTAGTGCCCACTACCTAACAAATTGCCTAGCATCCTCGAGGTACGCGTTGGCGAGACGCGGCATCTGGCGAGCCAGGTAGGGGGGCGCCCGTGTTTCCGGCTTCGAAAATCAGCTTTAGCGTCAACAGCTTTGTGAGCTTCATCATCATCACCATCATCTTCATTGGCATCCGTTCCGTATTCGTCATCTTGTTGGAGATATGCCTAAGAGGTAATAATAAAAGTAGTTATTATTATAATTTTATTATTTCTCAAGAGGCAATAATAAAAGTAGTTATTCTTATATCTTTTTGTTTATAATGTTTATGTTCCGTCTTTGTCATCTTGTCAAAAACATTAATACTTGCATGATTTGTAAACATGTATGAGTCCCTAGTAAAGCCTCTTTATAATACTACTCTATTTGAATCGGAGATTTTGTATCCAATTTTGTTTGCCAATTTTGTGCTTCTTATATTTTTATCATGTATTCCACCCACGATTGCAGAAAGATGTGATAAGTCTGTAGCAAAAATTCGAGGCATGCCTGACAAGCAAAAAATAAGGGCTCAATCCCTCCGCTAAGACTGTTATTGTAAGTCTTCTATTCTATTAATATTTTGTGATGACACTCGATTAGTGATTTACATGTTATAGTTGGATGTGCAACACTGCCTGAACTGCTTCCCAGTTTTCTTTTAATTTAAAAATAGTAGATGATTTCCAACTAGTGTGAGTTTCAGTTTTGAACGGTACAAACAGTTGTCTTATGACATCATGCACCTGGCGATGAAGAAATAGACAGATGCTATGTTGGCATAGTCTTGTTATTGAGTGTTAGTGATAAAGTTCTTATCATTATGATCAGATAGGTAGTATGCTTTTAAGACAGTGTATATGATGCGTAATCAGCAATGCCAACATGTAAGATTTGTTCATAGACAGGATAAATATGTGGTCTGCATGTTCCTCTGTAGTGGCTTCTCTTCTCTCACCCATGTCTATCAACTGATAACCTTACAGATTAAATTGGATGAGGAGATGACAAAACCTAGGAAAGATGGTCTGAAACAAAACCAAGAAGAATGTCTGGAAACATTAAACATGATACTAAAAGGCAAAGGTCATTGTAAAAGTACGTTTCTGCATAATGTTAGGTTGTCACAGTCCAAGTCGAAGTCCAAGTAGGTGTATTTGTCTTATTAGAAAGAAATTGTAGCAGTACATGCTGAATAGGAAGTGCAAAGACGAACAATCAACGAGATAAGACAAAAACTATTAGCAACTGATGCAGATTTGAAGATGTTCTGAGATCAGGAGAATTCTCGAGATCTCATAGATGAACAGACTATTCTAAATTGAAGATGAACCCTGGCAATGATAGGTGAGTATAATGGTCACGTGAAATGGTTCCTACTATAGATGTCCGGCTCATGTTCTGCCCGTTACTGTTCTAACCTGGTAATTTCCTCGGCCTGTTACTATTCTAGCCTGGTGCAAATTCGGCCTGTTACTATTCTGGCCTGCTATGGTCCTGGATTTTTCTGCCCTGGCCTGTTACTATTCTGGCTCGTTACTATTTTGGCCATTTAAGGTTCTGACCCGTTACTGTTTTGGCCATTTAAGGTTCTGGCCCGTTATTTTTCTAGTCCTACTGTTTCGAGAGTTACTGCTTTGGTCTGTTAATGTTTTGGCATGTTACTGTATTATGGCCCTAGTTTTGGGGTTACTGTTTAGAGTTGTTACTGTTCCGGCCTGCTACTATTCCCGCTTGTTACTATTTCGGTCTGCCACTGTTACGGCCTTCCACTGATACATACCGTTACCGTGACTAATCTCGCTTGTGGGTGGGCCATTACTTTTAAGATTTTTTACATTTTCTGCATTTCTGAAGCCCATTTCGATATCATAAAAGGTGTACAACTTGTGAAACTTTTTACTGTTCATCGTTGGTCTATTATAAGACGGGCAAATACATAGCATGATACTGTATCCTAATCGACCTGGCTAGAGCAGGTATGGTACAGCCTACCGCAATGTATGGACGACATCAACTAAATGCCTACACGGCCTATGCAATTAGTCTAGATATTACATCAAATGCAAACTACTTAAACTTATTACATATTATCAACTCAAGGGAAAGAAAAAATAGCATTTCAGTTGACAATCGAGTTGATAGCAGTCCTCAATTTGCTTTCTCCATCTATCACCTGAATCTCCCTTTTGAGAGTGACATCTACATTGGAAAACAAACTTGGGAAATGATCTTGCAGCCCCTCTTTGGTGGTGATAGCAATAATTGCAGTCTAAAACTAAGTAATAACAAGTTAATATGTCAAACAATACAAACTACTCATTTAACTGATACGACAGGAGATATGAACTGGAGTTTACTACTGGTCAATGGTTCAAATATATTGACCATCACATCAAACAAACAGGACAATCAAGCATTAAACAAGTGTGCCTACCGTGAAGCGAGAAATATAACAATGTGTGTTGTTTAGAATTTCAGAACATATAAACTAGCCAGGTAATATCAACAAATATATATAGAAGAATAAACCAGACAATGGCATGCAATTAATTTTGTAGCTAAGAATGAACAAGACAGAAATTATAACGACATCATGCGAGAACTTTTAGAGCAGGAATACAAACCACAAATGAACTATATAGTAGAGAATAGTTATTTCGTTGATTAGGACGAACCAGAACCATATGCGAAATATAATGGCGTCGCTCCTGAACCTGTAGAACAGGCCAGGGAAGCATTAGGCAAGTATGCCTACAATGAAATTTGCAGTCAAACAAATTGTTTCCTAGAATTTTAGAAAATATAAACTAGCCAGGTTATTTCAAAAAATATATATGGAAGCAGTTGGAATATCCTGGAAAGCAAGAGACATTGGTTGAGTTAGAATTTGCGGTGAGCTACACAATGGCATGCCGTTACTGTCGTACCTAAGAATGAACCAGATAAAAATTATAATGGCATCATACCATAACTTGCAGAGCAGGAACGCAAACCACGAATGAACTACACAGTAGAGGATAGTTATGTCGTTCCTTAGGATGAACGAACACTAGATTAGAAATATAATGGTGTCTTTAGCAAACCTGTAGGAGAGGAAAAGCAAGCATTAGACAAGTGTGCATACAATGAAATGAGAAATCAATCAAATTGTTTCTTAGAATTTCAGAAAATACAAACTGGCCAGGTCATTTCAACAAATATATATTGAAGAAGTCGTTTATCCTGGAATGCAAGAGACATTGGGTGACCAACAATTTGCGGTGAGCTACACAATGGGCATGCAATTACTGTCATAGCTAGGAACCACATAGAAATTATAAAGGTATCATAAGAGAACTTGTACAGCAAGAATGCAAACTATGAATAAACTATATATACAGTGGAGGATAGCTATGTCGATGCTTAGGACGAACCATTAGATATTAAATATAATGTCATTGCTTGTGGACCTATAGAACAGGATAAGCAAGCATTACACAAGTGTGCCTACAAATGAATTGAGCAATCAAATAGAGTGTTTCCTAGAATTTTCAGCAAATATAAACTAGCCAGGCCATTTCAACAAATATATATATAGAAGCAGTAGTATATCCTGGAATGCAAGAGACATTGGTTGACCCAGAATTTGCGGTGAGCTACACAATGGGCATGCATTTACTTTTGTAGCTAAGACTGAACGAGACATAAATTATAATGGCATCATGCGAGAACTTGGAGAGCACGAGCACAAACCACGAACGAACTACACATTAGAGGATAGTTATTTCGTTGCTTAGGATGAACCAGCACCAGATTAGAAATATAATGGCGTATCTTGTGAACCTATAGAAGAGGTCATACAAGCATTAGACAAGTGTGCATACAATGAAATGATTAATCAATCAAAGTGTTTCTTAGAATCTTAGCAAATATAAATAGGCCAGGTCATTTCAACAAATATATATGGAAGAAGTCGTTTATCCTAGAATGCAAAAGATGTTGGGTGACCTAGAATATGAAGTGAGATACACAATGGGCATGCAGTTACTGTCGTAGCTAGCAACCGCATAGAAATTATAAAGGCATCATAAGAGAATTTGTACAACAAGAATGCAAACTACGAATAAACTATATAAACAGTAGAGGATAGCTATATTGCTGCTTAGGAGGAACCATTAGATATCAAATATAATGGCATTGCTTGTGAACCTATAGAACAGGACAAGCAAACATTACACAAGTGTGCCTACAAATTAATTGAGCAATCGAACATAGTGTTTCCTAGAATTTCAGTAAATATAAACTAGCCAGGTCATTTCAAAAAAATGTGGAAGTAGTAGTATATCCTGGAATGCAAGAGACGTTGGGTGACTTAGAATTTGCAGTGAGCTACACAATGAGCATGCAATTACTTTCGTAGCTCAGAACGAACAAGACAGAAATTATAATAGCATCATGCGAGAACTTGCAGAGCAGCAACACTATTGGGGATATGCTATATGGGTATCCTCATAGCATGTCTCTGTCGGATAACCCGGATGGCCCACAGTTGGTAGCATGGACCATGGCCTGCTGGGAGGCCCAGTTAGATGGATCCAAAAGGGAGGCCCATCCCAGATAAAGGAAGGCTACGGAGGAGTCAACGATGTACTCGGAGCCTTGGAGTGCAAGACACGCTAGACTAGTTGTAAGCAGTGTAGGACTCTGTAACCTATCCGGCTAGGATCTTTCCCTGTAACCCTAGGACCCAGCGACTATATAAGTCGGGCCTATGGGAGACTTTAGGGCAGAATATCATACGATAACTTAGACTCTCTAGTCATACCTTGCACAGCGAACCAATCCCTGTAACTTGGCGTATTGCCATTATAGTGATTTATAGCAGGAGTAGGATTCCTCCACCGTTGTGGGATCTGAACCTGGGTAAGATGTGTAATATCGTTCCCGTCAATCGTCCGCCTTCTCCCACGTCTCTAAACATGCACTGTGAGTACCCCTCCATGGCGTACTCATCGGCAATACCACGACAGTTGGCGCCCACCATGGGGCAAGAGGCGCTTCAGGCTCTTCAGTAGGGGAGGACCAAGATCTTCGCGGGAATCGGCAAAACGGTAGCCATCGGTCGCATTCTCTTCTCCGGAAATGTTTCGATTGTCCCTCTCGACAAGTTCTAGATCCCGAAAAAGATGAACCATACGTGGTGCTCGATCGTCCCCATCGGATATATCCACCTCTTCATCGGCGAAACCGACTCGGGCACTAGTTCCCTGGGAGTCGGAGGATCATCAAGACCCGCACGGACCACCTACGGGAAGGATTCGTTCGTGGAAGGATCGATGTCGGATCTATCTTTGGAGTTTGTCGGCAAAGATCGGAAATATTCAAGGCTCACCCAAACCGCCCCTGTGCTAGATATAACGGTGGAAGATCACTGCAAGTCCGCCGGCTTCGCCTGTGTGTCTGGACAATAGCGATCCAAGTTGGTCAGCGTGGTTACCATATTCAATCTAGCGCGCTGCGTTCAGAGATAGGGCGAAAAACCCCGCGATTACCTTGCCAGGTGGCTCCGTATACGGGCCGACCTGGCTCATTACCCCAATGATGATGCCATGTATCACTTTGTGGAAGGACTGGACCAAGGCACACTTCTCCGGCATACGCTAAGGCAGCAACAGGCTTCGGGACGCCTCACCTTCGAGAGCATGGTGAACACCGTAAATAGCTACGTGGAGGATGAGGTGGCACCCCATGCAGCGCCTACGCTCATTGGCGGCGCGCCCGCGCCTCAGCCACCTCCACCACCTCCTCTGGTCGATGTCGACGCGCCACCGCCTCCAGGCATCATCGCTGCAGTGGCACCACCACCTCCAGTCATCATTGTTGCCTTCGCCCTGCCATCACCCATTGTCGACGAAGCTCCGGCACCCTCCGACTTTGTTCTTGATGCGCTCTACGCTGACATCAGCGCTTACTCAGAGGAGATAGATTTCAGCCCGGATGAGCTAGACTCAGCTATGCAGGAGATGGAGGAGGATTTCCAATGCGACAGGCGAGATAGCAAGGCCGTCACGTCCCGAGAGGTGTTTGTCGCCATTGGGGCCGTGATGGAAGAAGACCAACCCGGACAAGCTCCGCCTAAAGCGGTGTACAAGGGGAAGGGACCACCTGTGGCTGCCGAAAAGGATCGTGCAAAGGTCATGCCCCCTCCGCCTAACCCAATGCAGGAGCCACAGGAACTCAACACTGGTCCGAGTAACAACAACACCGCAAACCCGCCGCCTCCGACATCCACATCTGCTGCTGCCCAAATTACTCCGGCTGATAGAGTGATGTACGGCAATCTCCTCGTCGATCCCTTGACTGTAGCTCATATCCGAAGCTTAACCCAGCTTGATGAGAAGCGCCAGCAACTGCTGGAGGAAGCGCAGGCCATCGCGGAGCAAGGAATCAAGCTAGATCGAGATCTGGCCAATGCACATAAGTCAATAGAGAAAGCTAGAGCCATGGAGGCCGAGTACAAGACTCTGCTCCAGCAGCAGAAGGCTAAAAAAGCTCCGTCTCGCGTCATTAATGATCCTAGTGTATGGAGAAACCTAGGATGGTCCCCCTCGAAGCTGCCACAAGCAAAGCCATACATTGACAGCGAAGGCAGGCAGGTGATGCCCACTCCCCTTCTTAATCTTGTCGTTGCCAAGACCCTTCTAGAACAGGATAGATCACCCGAGGCAGTGGAGCAGGTCTATGACCTTGTGGCCAAGGTGGTGAATCAGCAGGAAGAGGCCACCTCTCAGAGGCTTGAGTCTGACCCAGCGTTATGCCAGTATAGTTAGCATAAGCTGCCAAGGGATAGATCTCCTCAGGATGTCCAGTCCCAGACGAGTTCATCAGAGCAAAGACGGAAGGATGTGCGCAATAGGAAGGACGCTATCCCCATATCCTCCAACCACGGAGGCAAAGCTCACCCTTGTCGCCCATCTCCACCGCCCCGATCCCCCCGACATCCCGAAGACCCCAAGGCTCAGCATCGCACGGACATGCCTCCGCCAAAGCAACGCGGCATCGTCATTAGCGACAACGCGGAGCAGGCCCGCCATGATGGAGAGCGCAACCAAGGACACAAGAGTAGGTCACGCCATGATCCTCCGCGTCTGACAAGCAATCATCACAAGCGTGATGCATCGCAGGAGGGCAATATCAAGAAGGCTAACCCACCGCCACCTCCGCCTCCGTCACCACCTAGCAGCCACCGTGACGGAGGAGGCCCGCGTCGTTCATGCATCCCATCCCCTGATGACAAAAAGAAGAAAAGAAGACCGGAGCCATACGATGCACGATCACGTCTAGACAAGATCCATGAGGCCCGAGATGGAGCATACCTGGGACCATGCTGCTTTGGACCTGTGATATGAACCGCAGCTTACCCCAAGGGTTTCCGGATTGACAAGACCAGCAAGCCCTATGACGGCACCGCCAAGACAGCCACATGGTTGCAGGATTATGGAAACGCGGCGGAGATCGCCGGGGGTAACCCCAACGTTGTCGTCAAGTACCTCCCATTGATGCTGGTGGGCACGGCTCGATAATGAATCGATGACTTTCTAGAGAAATCTGTCTGCAGTTGGTTGGACATGCAAGAAGTGTTCACCAAGAACTTCGAGGGAACGTACAAATGTCCCTGCACTGTTGGCGACTTACAACGGTGCGTGCAGGAGAAAGACGAGTCATCTTGTGCCTACCTCTCCCGCTGGCTTGATATGAAGAATTCCTGCGCAGGAGTGCACTCCCAGACCGCCATGTCCGCCTTCATCGATGGGTTGGAAAGAGGTACGTTGCTCCGACATACGTTGAAGCGCCTGCAGGACAACCACCAGCTCGACCTCAATCAGATGATCCAGCTGGCTAGTGAGTTCGCAGCTACCCACGACGATGCTCGCGGATCATTGCTGGCAATAGCAATTCCAACCCAAGCTAATAAGAATAGCAACACAAAGCGGAAGAACCCGCCAGGAGAAAAGCAAGCCTCCGACATGGTCGCCATGACTTTTGTAGGACGAGGTGATGGCGGGCAGCATGGCCTAGGACGGGGGGCTGGTCGTGGGCAGCAGCGAGGTAGTGAAACTACCTCGGCAGTGCTCCGTGTTCCCCAGACCTACGAGGTGTACCGTGATATGTCGTGCCTCGTACACCTCGACGGCAACGGCAAAGCCACACACACCAATCGCCATTGCAAGTTCGTCAACGACCTCAAGGAAGACCCGGAGTCCGTCTACAAACAAAGTCGGAAGAACAGACCGCGAGGAAAGGGCAAGGGAAATAAGGAGGAGGAGGAGTCCAAGGATTCAAGTGACATGAATGAGGACATTGACCCCAAGCATGCCGCCAAGAGCGACGGCAAGGGCAAAAACTCTTTCGAGAAGAAGGCGGCAGTTTTCCACACTTTCCTTGGCACCCCACCGTCCGACAACAGAAGACATCCATGAGGATACTGATGGCCACTCTCCCCCCAGTTCCCCTATACCTACGCTGGTCGGAAATTCCAATTACTTGGGATAGGAAGGATCACCCAGACTTCATCCCTACGGAGAACCAATATATCATGATCATAAACCCCCTGATTGACGGCAACAAGTTCACCAAATGCATGGTGGATAGTGGAAGCAACATCAACATCATGTACCTGGATACACTGCACAAGATGAACTTGACGGAGGCAAACCTAAGGCAGACCAGCACCATCTTCCACGGCATAGTTCCTGGTCGGGAGGCTCGGTCCCTTGGGTGCATCACACTTCAGGTCGCGTTTGGCGATGTTAATAATTACCGCCAAGAACGCATGACCTTTGAGGTGGTCCCCTTCAAGAGCGTGTACCACGTCATATTCGGCCGCGACATCTTCCACACCTTCATGGCCAAGCAATGCTTCGTCTATAAAAAGATCAAGATACCCGGACCAAACGGTGTCATCACCGTATCCGGAAGCTTTACCAAGGCAAGGGATTGCGAGATTGGAGAAGCAGCCTTCGCAGAACCTGTCCTCTATAGCGAAGAATTCAAGGAGATCCAGAGCAAGGTTGATGCCTCAGAGATGCCCTCGTCAAAGAAACAGATCTCCGACTCCGCCCCAGCATTCATGGCCGCTATCGAGACCAAGCCGGTCGAGCTTGTGGTAGCCGATGCCTACAAGACCACCGCCATTGGTATGAACCTGGACCCTAAATAGGAAAGCACGCTTGTCGAGTTCCTCCATGAGAACAGGGACATCTTTGCCTGGCAACCTGCCGACATGAAACGTGTACCTAGGGAACTTGCCGAGCATAGCTTGAATATTGATCCAAAATGTAAACCAGTGAAACAACCTCTACGTCATTTCGGATACAAGAAGAGATGCGCCATAGGCAAAGAGATAGCTAGGTTACTTAAGGCTAGTTTTATCCGAGAAGTCCTTCACGCCCGATGGGTGGCCAATCCTTTACTTGTCCCCAAAAAGGGAACCAAAGAATTAAGAATGTGAATTGATTACACCGGCTTGAACAAAGCATGTCCCAAAGATCTGTTTGCCTTGCCTCGCATTGACCAAGTCATTGACTCGACAGCTGGCTCAGAGCTTTTGTGTTTTCTTGATGCATACTCAGGATACCACCAGATCAAGATGAGGAAGTCAGACTAATTGGCCACTTCGTTCACTACACCCTGCACTCGCAATCGTAGTTTGTGCATTCGCGGTTGTTCTTATATTGTTTGATTTTTGCAGTTATTCCAAGTGGTGGAAGGTTGGCTTCCACCCAAAGATGAAGAGAACTCGAACTCGTCCGCCGAAGACGAAAGCGATTCATTGCCTGACAAGGGTGACGTCAGGAGTGACGGGGGCGGCGATAGAGATGACGACGACGATGGAGACGAAGCCGTGGAGGTTGCTTCCCCCATGGTCTGCAAGACTCGTGGGAAGCACCAGCGTGAGCTCGAGGACAACAAAAGCCTCGAGGCCCATGATGACGACGACGACGAGCTCCACGAGCATACCTCACAGCGCGAGGCCACGCTGTCAAAGAAGAATAAGCCTCCGCCACCCAAGTAGAAGACAAAGCCGGCCAAACCAGCGTCTCCGCCTCGGTCCACGAGTAGCTCCGATGCTACCAGGGCAGCCGAAGAAACAGCGGCGCACGTGGCTACAGCGTCTGGTGTGACCATCGTGGAAGACGAGGCGTCGCTGGCATCACTGCCGCCGCCGTTAGCCCCAGTCACCAGGTTGGTGGACGCTCCAGCCGCAGGGGCCTCGCCGCCGAGAGGAGCTCCTGTGGAGATTGCCACCGAGCCTCCTGCCGTGGCCTCATCCTCGAAGAAACCCACGGTGTCTTGGGCACACAGCTTGTTCGAGACGGGCCTCAGTCGAAAACTGGGGCCAGAACTGGAAAAGCCGGCCAGCACTCGCACTGGCCTACGATTTATCCCATTTTCCAAGTGAGTATCCCTCAACTTTCATTTGTCTGCTTGATTCGTGTTTCGATTGGTGAGTGTTATTGACGGAGTTGTTTCGCAGGACTGGAGTAAAGAAGATAGGTCACCCTTCGGTGGCCAAGGTTCCATCGGTCGCCGAGAAGGCGCCGGCTAATCCCTCGAAGAAGAGGAAGGGCGACAAGGTTGAGGCTCCCGCTGAAGGCACCAAGAGAACCAAAGGCGATGAAGTCGTCACGATCTCGAACGAGCCAGCGGCCGCCCCAAGCGAAGCCCTGACTGCGGTGGACGTAGCTCAGAAGGCATCAGAGGACACGGGGTCACAGCAGGCAGGCCCCATGGTTTTGATTGAGTCGACCGGGACGCCTTCTGGTGGCGCGGGGGCCACGGTGGCGACGTTCCGTCGCTTTGTAGTGAGGTCCGCCACAGCGAGTGCCTCGGTGCCATCGAGCCAAGTTCCTGGGGATACCGGTGTGGAGGTCGAACAGCATTGCAGGCACACTCCGCTCGTGCTTTCGTCGGTTGACGTGATGGAGCTTCACGGCATGCTAGGTGTCGCCATCCAGGTATGTCCAGTCCCCGAGGATCTGGCCACTGAATTTCGGTGGTTGGATTCTTACTGTTTCTTCGTCATCCAGTCCTCGAGTGTCTAGTCGCCGAATTTCAGTGGCTAGGCACTTAGGAGTTTTGTCATCAGTCCCCGAGTGTCTAGTCGCTGAATTTTAGCAGCTGGGCACTTAGGAATTTTGTTATCCAGTCCCCGAGTGTCTAGTCGCTGAATTTCATCGGCTGGATACTTAGGAATTTTTGTTGCTGATGCTGTGATTGTCGCATAGGGCTTACAACGCGAGTCGGCCGAGCGGCTTGCTGCCAAGCACCGTGTGGAAAAGGAGCTTCTCGCTATTCAGGATACGAATGAGAAGCTTCGAGCGACTGCAGGTGAGTGTTTGTCCTTTTTGGTGCTTGTCACGAGCTTGTTGCGTTTGTGACCGTTTTGTTTTGGAAGCAGAGGATAATGCGGCTACAGTGAAGGAGGCTCGCCAGGGCCATGTTCCGGCTGGTGAGTTGGCGGTGGCTCAGTCTTCCTTGAGCGCCACAGAGAGGCGAATTGCTGAACTAGAGCGTGAGCTCAAGGAGACGAAGGCGGACGTGAGCTCGGCGGAACGACGAGCCAAGGCGGCGTCGCTTCTGCTGCTGAGGAGCGGAAGGTTTCAGACGCACTCGTCACCGGGTTGCAGAATGACCTCTCAGCTCTTCAAAATTTCATCACGAACCTCTACCGCCCGCTGATTGATGAGTTTTCCTTCAACCACTCCCCGCATGCGCATACCGCATTGTGGTTTTAGTGCTTCGCTCACTGTTTGCTTGTTTGTTGCAGGCCGGATCATTGATAACGCCGAAGAGGCGCAGTCGTACGACGCGCGACAATGCGTCACCACCATGGTTGATTCAGCCGCGCTGTCAGCGACCTGCCTCCGGGAGTATCTCCATGATATCTCGCCCACGGAGGTGATCCCCAGCGACCTCGTTGAAGTATGGCGCTATCTGGAGAAGGCCCCGTTGGTCGTGGAGTTCATGACACGGTCGGCCTTCCGTCGTGGAGCGGCGACTGTGCTGAGCCTTGGGCTCGCGCACTTTCCAGATGATTTCGACCTTGACGACATCACGAGCGGGTACCCCTCGTCGACGGGCTCGGTTGAGATTGCTGAGGTGTTGAAGCTGACGGATCGAGCCGCGGTGTACTCCGACCGCGTGTGGGCGATGGGCGACCTTATTCCCTATCAGGAAACAGTCGTCGCCCCCAATGATCCTGAACCGGGGCACCGCGACTTCAAGGTGGAGCAACCATTTCGTGCGGCGATGGCGGGTGAGCTCACGACGTACCCATCGAATCCTTGGGTTCCCTTTATCCGCAGCCGCAAAGATGGTGGCGCCTCCTCTTCGAAGCCTGCGGAATAGATATTTTTGCCAGTCGGCGTTAGCGTAAGATAAACATGTAATTCTCCTTGTACGCGAACAAATTTTGCTGTTATGAAGGAATGTGCGGGTTATTTTGTCATTGCTTTTGTGGTTTGAGTGTTGGTTGTACGATTCCCGGAGTGCGTCCGCCCTTTTTATGGGGTTAACCTCGTTTTTATATGTTGTGTGAACTGTTAATGAGTTAGGGTCGACTCGCCATGGCTCGGGAAGCCAGTCGCGTGGCGACTCCTAGGGGTGCTCTTTACTTGGCCGTTTTCCCGGGCGCGAACGGGTCGGGTTGCCGAGTCCCCGAGTGTGGTACTTGGTCGTTCTAGTCGCATGCCCGAGGTAGGTGAGGACTAGGCGTGTTGTGTTAAGCGCGTCACTCTGCCTGATCCGTAACACCAGTCGCATGGCGAGTCCTGGGTGCGCTCTCTTACTTGGCGTTTTTCCCTAGCCGCTCTTCTTTGGGCTGGTGTCAGTCCCCTAGCGTGGTACTTTGCCGTTCGAGTCGCTGCGCCCAGGATGCGGAGGACTGGGTCATTCTGGGAAGCGAATGCAGTCGTCTTGGCTCAGGGAGCCAGTCGAGCTAGGCGACTCCAATGGGGCTCCGAGTTAGCTTTCTTCGTGGACGGTACGAGGCCTGAATTTTTCCAGTCCCCTTGTACCGCACTACTTGGCCGTGCCGGTCGCGTTGCCAAAGGTTGACTTCTGCGAATAGCGTAATACTGTTATGACGACTGAGAGTGGCACAAGACATGGAGAGTAGATGTAACTTGCGCGAATCGATCTGCTTTGTTTCATAGCGGGTAGGGGGTACATGTATGGAGTTCTAAGAGTAGAACTTCCATAGGAGGTTTACATTCCATGGCCGCTTGACTTCGAGTTTTCCGTCACCTCGTACGTCGGTGAGGTAGTAGGCGTCGTTGCCCAAGACTCGCCCGATGGCGAATGGTGCCTCCCAAGGGGGAGAGAGCACTGGTGGAAAAAGGGCCTCTAGTCCCGGGCCGCAATGGGCTCTAGTCCTGGTTTTGGGCCCGAGACTGCGAAAACGGGACTAGAGCCCCCCCTCTAGTCTCGGCTCACAATGGCCCGCGACTGATAACAGTCATGTGGCTGTTTCAGCGCCGCGGGGGGCGGAAACCGTCTAGTCCCGGGCTGTAACACCACCCGGGACTAATAGGTTTCCTTCCGCGGCAGAGAAACACCACATTTCTCTGTCGTGGCAGAGATTGTGTAGTTCCTTTTTTTTGCCATTTTGTTCCTTTTTCGTTTTGTGTTTCACTATAACAAACATATATTTCAGTATACATATTATACGCTACTACATACACACTACACGTCGATGCATTTATATAATTAATCGATCCCTTGCAAGCATACATATAATCAATCATATAAAAAGGAAGAAATGTTTTGAAATTACATGGTCATTGATGAATATATATATCATATGAGCTACATGGAGATGACTAAGGAAAATCGAGTTCCACGTCATCCGCATAATGCTCTCCATGTACATCAAGGACTTCCTTCGTCATAAATCCCGCCAGCTCCTCTTGAATTGCTCTTATGCGCTGGTCTGGCTCTAGTTTCTCCCGCAAATCATAAATATAATGTGAGTCAAATTTTCGCTCACTGGTCAACTCTCGGATGTACTCGCAGACGTAGTATCCACATAAATGAGTTCCCGGTGGCTGCTGTAAACTCTTTGCCATTTTATAAGTTAGCTCCTCTTTGAATGGACCTGGTATTTTTTGGCTGAACCGTGTCCAACACCTGCTCGGCAAAGAAAATGAACAAAGGAGTTATTAGTTACTTGATATCAGGAAATGAATGAAAGAGGACGATATAATGCGATAATGATTGAAATTACTTATGGATCATTGCTTTCATGTCGCTCCACTTCTCTTGGTCCCAACTTAATGAGTCATGGACTTCAACTAGGGAGTTGTCAACTTGAATGTTTAGCAAGATCCAGTGGAATCTGCGGACGTTTACATAAGCATACATGCATATATAGCTCATCGAGTAAGCAAAAATAAAATGTGTACAAGATATAAACACTCACTTGAAGTTGTAAGGAAATAATGCGATAATATATTAAATGCAATGAACGAGCTAAAGCTACAAACTTAATTATAGAAATAAATAACTTACAGACAGTAGCAACCAATGATAGATTTGTCAAGGGCGTGCTGGTTGTATAACTGAAATAGTTCGGTCATTTGAACCTATATCGAGTATGGTTTGAAGTGATGCTCCGTTCTAACGTCCACCGGAAACCAATCTTTCTGATGCTTTTTTTGTGCTTGTGACATGTACCATTCATGCAGATTTCGCATATGTGTCGATAGACACGTGAGCTCCTCGTTACTGACTAGAGGCGCCCCTTGGACATACTGTCGTACTATCTGACCCACTGGCATATCTTCATAGCCTAAATATTGACCAACAGACATATTTGCTTCGTTAGCAAGTGCTTTGTCCTGCGATACAGTGATTCCCATAAGTGCAGCACTATTACGGGCTCTAGGGTCCATTATTTGCATGTCCATATCCATTTCAGCTCTGAAGGCCTTGTCGAGGTCTGAAATGACTTTGAGCGGGGCGATCGATTGATTCTTCTATGCTCCGAGCTGGGCAACTTGCTTCCCGCTTTTTGCACTTGTGATTTTTTTCTTCTGTGCTTGCTTAATAATCTCTCGGTCATAGTCTGATTCCAGATTCATCGATATCTGGGATGGTTGCTCAAGAAAGGACTTAGCCCACTTTTTGTTTTTTTCGTTATATACCGGCTTTGGCTCAGGCTTTTTGGGTGCAAAATGCGCCTTAACTTGGGCAGCCACATCCGCGTTATTTTCCTCATCGGTCTTGTCATAAGGTCTCTTTGGAAGAGCCGGCGGGATATCGACTATCTTCGGCGTTTGACCTTTCTTCGATGTGGGGCGTGGGGGACCGTCGAACTTCCGTTTCTTCGACGAGGTAGTAGTATTGCACGGAGGCGGAGGCGGAGATCGAGTTGATGTACTCCTGCTGTGGCGATCGTCAGCGGGGCGGGGTGGACTTGGAGGTTGGCGATAATCGGGTTGGGGTGGACTTGGAGGTTGGCGATAATCGGGTTGGGGTGGACTTGGAGGTTGATGATATTCAATGCAGGGTGGATTTGTATTCCTTGGAGTCGGTGGCCTTGGCGCCGAGCCTGGAAACTTGATGTACTTCTTATTCCATAGAATGATGTTGCGCTTGACATCTCCTAGTTTCGTAAGGCCTTCAGACATAGCGATTTCAATCTCTAGGTCCGCAAAATCCTCCACTATGTCATCCACCGTGACACGAGCATAGCCTGGTGGAATCGGAAGTGAATGGTGGAGTGCTCCAGGTAGACAAGGTAAAGCAGTGCCGATCACCACCTTGAAGGACAGGTTGTTCATTGGCTGATGTAGCTCACATTGTGCCATCTCTCTGACATCATCCACAGGGTAGTGAGGAGCCGGTGCATCATCCAGCAGTGCTTGATCATCAGCACGGACCTCCGTGGAAGCCACGCTGCTTCTCCGTTGGCTAAGATCCAATGCAGGATCATCAGACCGCGGGTGAGTTGACGACGGCGGCCTTTGGCTAATTTCATGCATGAGGTTCTTCAGATCAGCTAGGTCCTGCTCTACCCTGGAGATCCGGTCTGCCTCCCGGTCCTTCTTTCTCTGACGGCTTCTGTAACTGGCATCATACTGAGGAAACCCTTTCTTCCACGAGGCACCGGCGCCTTTGCCTCGTGCTCGTCCTCCCTTTTCAGGATTCCCTAGGGCGCGTGTCAGCTCGTCGTTCTCTCTCTTGGGACGAAACAATCCCAATTGAGCATCATTCATTGCTTGAATAAGGTATTGGGAGGGTTTTAGAATTTTATCATGAAATAATGTCTTCCCTATTTCTGGGTCCAAGGATCCCCCGTGCCCGTACCACCAGTGCTTTGACCTCTCGGGCCATCCATCTGTACCAGGAGTGACGCCTATAGCCCTCATATCCTTCTCCATAGTTTCCCACTTAGGGATGGCACTCTTGTAGCCACCTGTCCCCATTTTATGATGGTATTTCTTGTTGGCAGCATTTAACGCGTTGTTTGCCGACTTTGCCTTTACTTTATCAGATTTCTTGTACTGTACAAAATCGGGCCACTGTTCTCTCGACTTCTCATTTACTCCTTTGAAGTCTGGAGTTTTATTTTTCGCGACATATTTCGCGTATAAATTTTTCTTGTGGTTCCGGTACAGTTCAGACATCTTGCTTAGTGCCCACTCCTTGACTTTCGCTCTATTTTCAAGCCCACCCGGCCTTGGGGTAATACCATCTACCTCAAATTCCTCATACTCTGGAGGTAGTATGAAATGCGCTATGAGCTTCTGCCAAAGGTCATCTTTGGCATCATCGGTGACATAGCTGTTGGATTCTTCACCGGCTTTCTTTGACTTATTCCATTCTTCGATTGTGATCGGCAGGTTGTCCCTAACAAGCACCCCGCATTGATTTATAAGCATCCTCCGGTGCTTCTCTGGAGCAATCGGTTCACCATCATCATCTATTTCTTCGATGGTGAACCTCTGATTACCATCCAACTTTTTGTTCAGCCCTCGTTTCGTTCGAGCTATCGATTGCTTCGATCCGGTGGGCTAAAAGAAGAAGAGAGAGTGATTAATATATATCTAGATCAGTTAATGAATAGAGGTAACACGAGACTTTATATATATATACCTCGCCGGATCCTGTCGAGGGGCCATCATTATTGTTGTTATTTGTTTGCCCTTCGTCCATCTGGTTCTCCTTGGCACATTAGGTTTTCCTCTAGTCCATCACCAGATGGATTCAGATATGAGGAAATATCTTCCTCGAGCAAAATATCTTCGGCGCCGGTAGTAATGTCTTCACCTCTTATCATGCCCTGAAGAAAACCTTCACCGATGCGACCAGGATATTCGGATGGATCCATGACTTAATTATCTATAACAAAAAGAGAGTTAAATAGGTTGGAAAAAACAATAATCCTAATAACTAAAACAATATAATCCTAATTATAATAATCCTAATATTATTTGTGCTAAAACAATAATCATAATAACTAAAACAAAAGAATAACCCTAATAAAACAATAAAAAACAATATAATCCTAATAAATAAAACAAAAATAACTAAAACAATAATCCTAATCCTAATTCTAATATTTTAATTAAAACAGTAATCCTAATACAAAAACAAAAAACCCTAATATAAAAAAACTATAGAAACAAACTATAACAAAAAAACCTAATAAACGTAATTATAATAATCCTAATAACTAAATCTTAATTATAATAATTTTAATTATAATAAACCTAACTATAACAAAAAACTATACAAAAAATTATAACAAAAAACTAACAAAAAACTACAAAAAAAACCACCCGCGCGCGCGCGGCCTCACCGTCGAGGGGCGGCGAGGCGGGACGGCGGCAGCAGCGAGGCGGCGAGGCGGCGGCGCGCGTCGGCAAGGCGGCGCACGCGCGCGGAGAGGCGACCGGCGGCGTCGCGCGGCGGCACGAGGATGCGTCGGTGCGGCGACACGTCACGACATGGAGCGGCGGCGGCGGAGCGAAGCAGAGTGGCACGGCGGCGGGGGACGGCACCTCCCCTGCGTCATCTTCGATGCGCGTCTGTGCTTCGTCTTCTTCGCTGCGTCGAGGAATGCCAAGTGTTGGGCAGGGACGGTGACGCGCAGAATATAAAGGGCCAGCCCTTTAGTCCCGGGCTAAGCCACGGGACGGGACTAAAGGGTCTTTAGTCCCGGGCCGTGGCTTAGCCCACGATTAAAGACCCCCCCTTTAGTCGCGGGCTAAGCCACGACCCGGGACTAAAGGGTTTTTTCGGTCGCTTTGTTTTCGCGCGCGCAGGCACCCTTTAGTCCCGGGACCAGCCACGACCCGCGACTAATTGTTTTTTTGTAAATTTCCTTTTTTTAATTCAAAACTAATATAAAAACTTTGAAAAATCATATATTTTATTGTAATAATCCAAATAAAACAAATAATATGTCTATTATTATCAGAAAAATATAAAGAATTTTAATATAATATCCATTTATCTGTTTGCATCATTTATAAATTATTTCATTTGTAAATTTTCTTTTTTAATTCAAATCAAATATAAAAACTTTGAAAAATCATATCTTTTATTGTAATAATCCAAATAAAACAAATAATATGTCTATTATTATCAGAAAAATATAAAGAATTTTAATATAATATCCATTTATCTGTTTGCATCATTTATAAATTATTTCATTTGTAAATTTTCTTTTTTAATTCAAATCAAATATAAAAACTTTGAAAAATCATATCTTTTATTGTAATAATCCAAATAAAACAAATAATATGTCTATAATTATCAGAAAAATATAAAGAATTTTAATATAATATCCATTTATCTGTTTGCATCATTTATAAATTATTTCATTTGTAAATTTTCTTTTTTAATTCAAATCAAATATAAAAACTTTGAAAAATCATATCTTTTATTGTAATAATCCAAATAAAACAAAAAATATGTCTATTATTATCAGAAAAATATAATGAATCTTAATATAATATCCATTTAGTCCCGATTGTAGTCACAAACCGGGACTAAAGATATTTTCCGCCATTTCCCACCTCTTCCCGCCAAGTTTTCCCGCCCTTTCCTTTCTACAAGAGCTTTTAGTCCCAGATGTAGTCACTAACCGGGACTAAAGATATTTCACGCCATTTACCAAAGCTTCACGGAAAGTTTTCCCGCCCTTTCCCTCTATATTTAGGGCGATCATGCCATGGCTATCCACACATCCACACCTTCCTCTCTTAGAACAATGGACAACGCCTACTGGGCCATTCTGACCCTCGAGGAGACAGAGGCGCTATGCGCCTCCAACTACCCTTGTCCGCCGGGCTACCTGCCGCCCGCCGACTGGATGCTGAGCGCTGGAGAGGTTCCTATACCTCCTGTCCCTCAAGGTTCCGCACGCCAGGCGGCCATCACAAACCACTTCTACCACGAGCTCATGCCAGAGCAGCGGATGGATCCCCAGTGGGGTCCCGACAACTATGACACCTGGAATGCCTTCTTCGCTAATAGGCGGGAAAGGGAGCTCGCCAGGTACGAGGGTGATGGCCCGCCACCGGTGAACCACAACGAAGCCGGCCGTCATCTGTGGTGGGCGAATCGTACTATCATCGGATTGATACGCTACATCACCGGGGGAGACCATCCTCGCCTACGGTGCCCACGAGTCCACCCGCCACAGGACCCACACCGGCCCGGCGGTAGCGGCATCGTCTTCCAGGAGACCCCTCTCCCGCCCGCCGTGAATCCGAGGCTGGAATGGCCCCTGGTATATGCCATGGATGGGCTAAGGATCCCCGGAGTGGCAGGTGACAATGACGATGATGATGACGATGACGATGAAGACCCTGAAGCTGCGTACTATAGGACTAGGCATGATTATGACTAAAGGGGGCAGCTTTAGTCCTGAGTGTTAGCTAGTCCCGGTTTGTCCCGGTTTTTAATATTAATAAATATCTTGAGTGTTACCTAATAAATAGAGGGAAATGCCTATATAAAGAGAGGGTTCATCTTTAGTCCCGGTTGGAGAAACCAACCGCGACTGAAGGGATTGCGGCAGACTGGGCCAGGCAACACTAATAATAGGGGTGAGTGTCGACATTATGTCGTGCGGCTTGTACCTTGTCCCGGATGGTGTCACCAACCGGGACTAAAGATGAACCTTTATTCCCGGTTGGAGACACCAAACGGGACTAAAGATGAGTCAGCACTAATAATAGGGGTGAGTGTCAACATTGTGTTGAGCTGCTTGTACTATAAATAGGCATGCTTGTGAGTCCAGTCCTCCAGCCAGTTTGAGGCATCTCCAAGATGGTTTTCGAGAGCAGGGACACCACTACGGCCAGTTTTAGGGAGATGCCGACGGAGCCCAGTCCTCCGACATCTCCGATAAACTGGTCATAGAGGCACTCCCTAATATGTCAAATTAGGTTAGCTCCCAGGAATATTGATCTAGTTAGAGAAGTTTCAAGCTGCAAGATGGTTTTCGAGAGCAGGGACACCACTACGGCCAGTTTCAGGGAGATGCCGATGAAGCCCAGTCCTCCGGCATCTCCGAGAAACTGGTCATAGAGGCACTCCCTAATATGTGACATCACGCGTTTGGAGATCAGATCTTAATGGTAAGTATGAATCGGTACTAAAGGCCCTCCTTTAGTCCCGGTCCAACCACAAAACGGGACTTACACACTCAAGATTGTTTGCAGACAACACTATAAAAATGGACACATGCATGGAACATCTTCACTCATAAAATGTTACAATTATTACATATCATTTCTTCGCGTGTGTTCCTTTCTGATCCCGTCGTATCCATGGAGCATCTTCATTCATTAACATGATGCTTGGGTCATCCTTCACCGCGAAGGGCGGAATTTCATGAAACTTATCACAATCTTCTGACATGTCTGTCTTGTCCTCCACTCCCACGATGTTTCTTTTTCCTGAAAGAACTATGTGGCGCTTTGGCTCATCGTCTGATGTATTCTTTTTATTATTTTTTTGTTTTCTAGGTTTGGTAGACATGTCCTTCACATAGAAAACCTGGGCCACATCATTGGCTAGGACGAATGGTTCGTCTAAGTACCCAAGATTGTTGAGATCCAACGATGTCATTCCGTATTTCTTGTCTACCTCAACCCCTCCTCCCGTCAGCTTGACCCATTTGCACCGAAACAAGGGGACCTTAAAAGTAGGTCCATAGTCAAGTTCCCATATCTCCTCTATGTAACCATAATATGTGGTCTTTGACCCATTGTTGTCTGTTGCATCAAAGCGGACACCACTGTTTTGGTTGGTGCTCTTTTTATCTTGGGCTATCGTGTAAAATGTATACCCATTTATCTCGTACCCTTGGAAAGTCGATATAGTCGAAGATGGTGACCTAGACAACAAGTATAGCTGATCTCTAAGAGTGTTGTTTTTGATGGTATGTTGCAACCAACCGCCGAAACTCTTCATGTGTTCATCTCTAATCAAAGAGTCATGCTTTCCAGGGTTGTTGGAGCGTAAGATTTTCTTGTGTTCCTCGATATATGGGGCTGCCAAGATAGAATTCTGTAGAATGGTGTAATGTGCTTCGGTGTAAGAATGTCCGTCTCTACATATTATTGATTTCCTTCCTAGAGTACCCTTTCCACTCAGTCTCCCCTCATACCGCGATTGAGGAAGACCAATCGGCTTAAGGTCAGGAACAAAGTCAACAAAAAATTCAATGACCTCCTCTGTTCCATAGCCCTTGGAGATGCTTCCTTCGGGCCTAGCACGGTTACGAACATATTTCTTTAAGATTCCCATGAACCTCTCAAAGGGAAACATATTGTGTAGAAATACAGGACCGAGAATGGAAATCTCTTCGACTAGGTGAACCAGAAGGTGCGTCATAATATTGAAGAAGGATGGTGGGATCACCAACTCAAAACTGACAAGACATTGGACCACATCATTATGTAACTGTGGTAGATCTTCAGGATTGATTATCTTCTGAGAGATTGCATTGAGAAATGCACATAGCTTCACAATGGGTACTCGAACATTATCTGGTAGAAGCCCCCACAATGCAATCGGAAGCATTTGCGTCATAATCACGTGGCAGTCATGAGACTTTAGGTTTTGGAACTTTTTTTCTGCCATATTTATTATCCCCTTTATATTCGATGAGAAGCCAGACGGGACCTTAATACTACTTAGGCATTCAAAAAATATTTCCTTCTCTTGTTTGGTAAGAGCATAGCTGGCATGACCTTTAAACCATTCTGGATACAGGCCATCTGGGTCTTTCATACGTTGATGGTCCTTTCGTGCTTCCGGTGTATCTTTTGTAGAGACGATGCTCAAATACTACTTAGGCTTCCGGTGTATCTTTCATACGTTGATGGACCTTAATACTACTTAGGCATTCAAAAGAAATCAACGATGCTCATTGTATACATTCTTCTTACAATGTTCCAAATATATACTTGCAATCTCATCTAAACAGTGTGTGCATGCATTGTATCCCTTGTTTGACTGTCCTGAAAGGTTACTAAGAGAAGGCCAATCATTGATTGTTACGAAAAGCAATGCTCGGAGGTTAAATTCTTCCTGCTTGTGCTCATCCCACACGCGTATCCTGGGTTCGTGCCACAACTATGAAAGTCCTTCCACTAATAGCCTTAGGTACACATCAATGTCGTTGCCGGGTTGCTTCGGACCTTGGATCAACACTGGCATCATAATGAACTTCCGCTTCATGGACAACCAAGGAGGAAGGTTATAGATGCATAGAGTCATGGGCCAGGTGCTGTGACTGGAGATCTGCTCCCCAAAGGGATTCATGCCATCTGTACTTAGACCAAACCTTAAACTCCTTGCGTCATCTGCAAAGTCTGGGTACTTTCTATCGATTTTTCTCCATCGCGACCCATCAGCGGGGTGTCTCAACATCCCGTCTAACTTACGTTCCTCTTTATGCCATCGCAACAACTTGGCATGCTCTTTGTTTCCGAATAAGCGTTTCAACCGTGGTATTATAGGAGCATACCACATCACCTTCTTAGGAACCCTCTTCCGGGGGGCTTGACCTCAATGTCACCAAGGTCATCTCGTCTAATCTTATACCGAAGTGAAGTGCATACCGAGCATGCATCTAAATTCTCATACTCCTCACCATGGTAGAGGATGCAGTCATTAGGGCATGCATGTATCTTCTGAACCTCTAAACCTAGAGGGCAGATAACCTTCTTTGCTTCGTATGTACTGGCGGGCAATACATTATCTTTTGGAAGCATATTCTTCATCATTTTAAGCAACATATCAAATGAGGAGTCAGGTATAGCACACTCAGCCTTCCATCGCAGCAATTCCAGTGTGCTGCCCAGCTTTTTCAGACCATTTTTGCAATTTGGGTACAACAACTTTTTGTGATCCTATAGCATGTGATTGAACTTATCCCTATCCTTTTCAGTTTCACAATCTCTTCGTGCATCAGCAATGGTCCGACCAAGATCATCAGCGGGTTCATCATGTGTCTCTTCTTCATCCTCCCCTTCAGCATCCCCCTTGGAAGTATCTCTGTACTCAGGGAAACCATGATAGTTGTCATCCTCCTCCTCTTCTTCATTGTCTTCCATTATAACCCCTCCCTCTCCGTGCTTGGTCCAACAATTATAACTGGGCATGAAGCCGGACTTCAACAGGTGGCTGTGAAGGGTTTTTGAGTCAGAGTAATCCTTCTGATTCCTACATCCATTACATGGACATAATACAAAACCATTGTGCTTGTTTGCATCAGCAACACGGA
This sequence comes from Avena atlantica, assembly GCA_910589765.1. Taxonomy (NCBI): domain Eukaryota; kingdom Viridiplantae; phylum Streptophyta; class Magnoliopsida; order Poales; family Poaceae; genus Avena; species Avena atlantica. Next base: position 308,409,735 of record OU342736.1, read on the forward strand.
TGAATTCATGCACGCCATTAATGAACTCGCCAGAGCGTCGGTCAGTACCGTACATCCATTCCCGAACCATCTGCATTATAGTAAAAGTATATCAAAAACCATTACACAACATGATAAAATTATTACAAGTTATATTGAGAGCTTCTAGAGCATTAATTTTGAATTTTGAAATATTTACATGCACCAATTTGTGAATTGGAGAAAACAATCAACATGATAAATGTGGAGTTTTTTATTATTGTTCTATCAGTGAAAACCTCATTCCATTCTAAGCTCTGAAACTCTAAAATTACACATTTCAATTTTCAGTAACTATGTGCCTAATCAAAATTTGTTACACATATATATCAAAATCCTTCTAGCTACTTCTACAGCATGCATGCATTTGATCCATATCTCTATACTTCTAGAGCATTATATAGAGCTAAAGTAGCAATAAGAGATGAAAGAATGAAGTTCTAACCTTATAAAGCTTTGGATTTAGGTGTTGCAAACTAAATCTGGACAAATCTTGAGAAAAAAAATGGCATGAACTCTCTTGCTTTCTTTGAGAAAAATGGCCACCATATGCTTTAGGGCATCTGTCCAGGGAGCTATATATATAGTGATGGACAATTAGTCCTGGGCCGTGATACGACCCGGGACTAATAGTCCCCGAAAAGAGTTGTTGCCCCGCTCCAGCTTATTAGTCCCCGAAAAGAGCTGTTTTTCCAGTAGTGGAGCTTGTCCATGCCTTTCTTGTCCTGGATTAGACACAGTACCAAGTCGCCTTCCTGGAAAGTGCGAGTCCGTACTCGCCGGCGGTGGTAGCGGCCAAGCCCTTTCTGTTAGATGGCGGTGCGGGAGCGAGCTAGGTCGTGCGCTTCGTCAAGCTGGTCGACTCCATCCATGCGTGCGAGCTCGTTGTCAGCCTCCGTGTAGTTGACCACCCGAGGGGAGTCGTGCTCGAGGTCGGTTGGCATGACTGCCTTGGCGTCGTACACCATGAAGAAGGGGGTGAACCCCGTCGACCTGTTGATGGAGGTGCGGATGCCCCAGATGACGGAGGGGAGTTCTTCAACCCATCACCCAGCGGTGCGCTCGAGTGGGACTTGTAGCCGTGGCTTCAGTCCGTGGAGGATGCTCTGGTTGGCGTGTTCTTCCTTTCCATTGGACTCCGGGTGGGCGAGGTCGAGTCGGATGTTGTGCTCCTCGCAGAATTCGGCCATGGCTCCCTTGGCGAAGTTGGTGCCGTTGTCCGTGATGATGCTGTTTGGGAACCTATAGCAATAGATGAGCTCGCGTAGGAATTTTGTAGCGGTATTCCCGTCACACTTGCGGACTGGCTTGGCCTCCACCCATTTTGTGAATTTATTAACTGCGACTAGGAGGTGGGTGAAGCCAGAGGGGGTCTTCTTGAAGGGGCCTACCATGTCCATGCCCCATACGGCAAATGGCGAGGTGATGGGGATTGTCTTCAGCGCCGAGCTGGGTATGTGAGTCTGGTTGGCGTACTTCTGGCACCCGAGGCATCGCTGGACGATGTAGACTACGTCAGTGTGTGCGGTTAGCCAGTAGAAGCCATGTTGCATGGCCTTGGCGACCAGGGAGAGGGTGTCAGCGTGGTGGCCGCAGTCGTCGGAGTGGATGTCCTGGTGGATATTGCGTCCTTCGGCAGGCTAGACGCAGCATTGGAACACGTCGGTAACACTGCGCTTATGGAGCTCGCCGTTGATGATGACGAAGGATTTGCAGCGGCGTGCTATCATCTGGGCCTCCATCTCGTCTGCGGGTAGGGTCCCTTGGCTTGGCGATTAGTGCGACCAGGGCTGCGTCTTGTTGCAGCAGAATTCCGATGTCGATCTCCCTTGGGGGAGAGACGGAGGGCTTGGTAATGGTGTGGAGGAAGACGCCGACGGGTGGTGCGAGTCGAGCCGAGCCGGAGCGGGAGAGTGCGTCGGCCTCCTCATTCTTCCGCCTGTCATTCCACTCGACGGAGTAGCCTGCGAAGTGGCCTCCCAGCTGGTCCACTGCTTGGCGGTATGCCGCCATGGTGGGGGAGACTGCATCGCAGGTGCCGGCTACCTGCCCGGCGATGAGGTCGGAGTCTCCGTAGCAGCGCAGGCGATTGATGATCATCTCCTTGGCTTCCCGCATGCCGTGGAGTAGCGCCTCGTACTCGGCCATGTTGTTGGTGCAGGGGGTGAAGTCGAGGTAGAGGACGTAGCGTAGCTTGTTGCCCTTCGGAGATGTTAGCACGATCCCTGCTCCTCCACCATCTATGTTCTTGGAGCCATCGAAGTATAGGCTCCAGTAGTGGAGGTATGGCAGCTTCTCTGGCTACTGGGCCTCCTCCTAGTCGGCGAGGAAGTCTGAGAGAGCCTGCGATTTGATCGCTTTGCGTAGCTCGTACCTGATGTTGTGGACGACGATCTCGACGGCCCACTTGGCGACTCGCCCGGTCACCTCACGGTTGCGGATGATGTCCTGCAACGGTGCTGAGGAGACGACCGTTATTTGGTGTTCCTATAAGTAGTGCGGCAGTCGTCGCCGTGCTCTGAAGACCGCATATACCAATTTTTGGTACTGCGGGTAGCGCTAGCGCGACTCGGTGAGGACGTCGCTGATGTAGTATACGGGTCGCTGCACCAGGACCTCCTTGCCTTCCTCAGGTCGTTCGACGACCATGACGGCGCTGACGACGCGCTCGGAGGCCGCAACATAGATGAGCATGGGCTCCTTGTCGACGGGGGCAGAGAGTAGCGGTGCTGCTAGTAGCACCTCCCTGAGAGCGTGGAGTGTGTTGTCTGCCTCCTTGTCCCACTGGAAGGTGGGGTTCTTGCGCATTAGGCGATAGAGGGGCATAGCCTTCTTGCCTAGCCCGGGGATGAAGCGACTGAGAGCCGCGACTCGCCTGGCCAACTTCTGGACATCGCGCAGGCACTCGGGTTTGCTGAGCCCGGCGATTGTGTTGATCTTGGCAGGGTTCGCCTCGATCCCGCGCTTGGAGACGATGTATCCCAGCAGTTGTCCAGTAGGTACACCGAAGGTGCACTTTCCTGGGTTTAGCTTTATCTTGTACCTCTGCAGGTTGGCGAAGGTTTCCACCAGGTCGGCGAGTAGGTCGCCCTGGCGAGTGGATTTTACCACCACGTCGTTGATGTAGACGTGGATGTTGCGGCCAATTTGGCTCGCAAGGCACTACTGCATGCACCTCTGGTAGGTCGCCCCTGTTGGGGGGGTGACCCCGGATAGGGTCAAGATAGGGGAAAGAAGAAAGGAGTCTCCCTTACCCTAAGCCGAATTACTGACTGAGTCGACCGGGTCATGCGAGATCCGGCCAAGATAAGTTGAGCTTTGGCGAATATAAGTAGATTAACCCCTTACTTGGCCGATGTATGAGCTATGTCGGCCGAATAAGGCTGACTGACTTGTATGCAGGTAAAGGCCGAGCCGAGTTATGCGAGAGGAGGCCGAGTAATATGAGACTTGGAGGAGAAGGAGGAGCCTATAGTCAAACCCTAGTCTCTGGCTAGGAGGAATCTAGACAGAGCCAAGTGCTAAGGACAAAGAGCAGAGCTGCAGAGGGGCAGACAAGCATCATAGAGGTGACAGTGAGGAAGCCCGAGGCGCACATGTGAGGGTCTCTAGAACATTGCCACTGATAGAAGGGGGACACGGAAAGGAGCCCGCCGAGTTACCACTTTGGGACAAGCATATTCCAAGAATATGCTTGCCACGTCAGCCTTAGAAGGAGTCAAGGAACCCCTTTATATGGAGGGGTACGGGCTCCAGGGAAGGGGATCAATTCATTCCACACCGAAAGGCTCGCATAGTAGTTTTCTTCTTCTCTATGATACAGCTCTAGGAGAGCTTGTAGTTCTTGAGAAGAGGAATAAAGATCTAATAGTTGGTCAATTGAGTGTAGAAATCTCTACATCTTCCCTCCCCGGATCCCTCTATCATCCATTGGCCCCATACTTTAGCCTACCCATGGCATCTGCCGTGCCACCACCACGACAGTTGGCGCCCACCATGGGGCCAGCAGCGGTGCTAGCTGGAGTCAAGATCCGGACGGGAAATTCATCCACACCGGCGAGCGGGTTGTTTCTGGCTTAGTACAAAGATTTGATCTCTGGGACTATGTCAGCGATAATGCTGGCAGCTTTAGGAGGAAAGAACATCCGTGCAACCGTATCTTCATCAACCTGGGCGCTCACAAGGTCTACGTCGGCATCGAGACATCCAGTGTCTACCCGCACCGAGTCATTGAGGCAGGAGAACCTCCCCTACGTGCTCCAAGCGGTCCGCGTGGAGTTCGCCCCGCTGGCAGCGTCGAGGTGATGATGACAGCCCCGGCACCAGCAGCAGGAGTAGGCGCCGGACCAAGCAAGGAGCCGGCGGCAGGAGGACAGGTGGCCATGAAGCAGGAAGCTCCACAGCCCACCGAGGTAGATCCACCAGCAACCAGGACAGTCGAGGTGCAGGAGGTGACTCCAAAGGCGGCAAGGGTAAGATGGCCACCTCTAGAGAGGCCCGAGAATATCCTTCATGCAACTATAGATAACCTAACTACGCCTGTGGCGCCGATACTTGACCCGGCAAACGCACAGGCGGAGTTAGAAGAAACTAGACAGAAAGTGCTAGTAGAGGCAAAAAAGGTGTCGGCCTTGCGGGAATCCTTAAACAGGACCCTGCGAGAATATGCAAGGGCAAACAAGCTAGATGTGGCCCCTGACCGAGTAGATGAATTGATATTAAGAGGAAAGAACCTCATGAATGATCTCAACAAAGAGCACGAGGCTCGTCCAGATGATTCGGTCGATCCAGGCTTGCCGAGGTACAGTACCCCGGCAAAGAACCTCAAGGCGGCAAATGTCGCAGCCCTGGAGTTGGAAGGGTTAAGCGGGGAAGCCCGGCAAAAACAGCAAGAAAGAGTAAATGAGCTGGTGCGCATCACGAACCAACAGAATGATGAAATGCTTAGGGCTGACCCGGTGAGGCCAGGAGCATCACGCATGGTTCATTCTGCAGGATCAGCCCCCGCACTATCTGCGGCAGCAGCATCCTCACCCGGAAACAATGCGCGAAAAGATAGAGCGGTGACTTCGGGAAAAATAAATAAGCAAATTGTCCCATATGATCCGGCGATGGCCGGGAAGGTCAATGAGAATAGAGGCAATGGGAGCCGAGGTAAGAGTGGAGATAGAAACCCCGGTCGTGCAAACAAAGAGCAAGGAAACCTCGGAAGGGGAAATCATGAGAACAATAACCCGGCGTAAGGGAGGAGTAACCCTCCACTGGATCCTCAGCCGAGGTATGAGCCTCGGCAAGAACGAGAAGCGTGACCAGCTCACCATAATCAGGCAAATGATAGATACAATGATGGTTACTCGGACATGGAGTATGCAGAGCATGGTGGGCACAACCACTATGGAATACAGGAGAGAGTTGTCTATAGGAACTTGCCGTCAACTGACGCAAGATTAAAGCTGGACAAGCTGTATCGGTCTGAACTGTTAGAAGAACAGGGTCCACCTGGCCCGGCATGTTTTGGACCTCGGATCATGGGTGAACCACCCGTGCCGAACTTCTAGTTGGCAAGGGGGACGAAAACATACAATGGAAGTACAAAACCACAAGATTGGTTAATTGACTATGCCACAGTAGTGAAAATAGCTGGCGGAAATTTAAGATGGGCGGTAAGATACGTCCCACAGATGCTAGAAGGACCAGCCAGAGTATGGTTGAACAATTTACCAACAGTAGTATCAACTGTTGGTTAGATTTTGAAGAAATGTTTGTCAGTAATTTCACCAGTAACTATAAGAGGCCAAACAAGCCTCAATAGCTCGCAATGTGCAAGCAGAAGCCGAATGAAACAGATAGAGAATGCTTGACTCGGTGGTGCAACCTCAGAAACTCATGCGAAGGGGTCATAGAATCTCAAGCGATAACTTGGTTTGCTCAGGGCTGCCGATATGCAAGCGTACTATGGCAAAGGTTTCAGAGAGATATGCCAACCACGTTGGCAGAAACCATCAGGATAGCAGATTCATATGCCTTAGGTGATACGACTCAACCAGAATTAATGTCGGCAGAACATCTGGAGCACCCGGATCAGTATGCTAGACATGTTGTTGGATCATCGCGACGCAATGAATACAAAGGTAGAAGAAGGGAAGAGAGGCCGGATTACAGATATGCTTCAAATCAAGTGGCAGCGGTTGTGCAGGATCAGCCGAGTCATGAGAACAATCAACGACAGAAGAATGGTCCTCAGCAGTGGACGCCGAGGAATGAAGGGAAAAGGAAGTGGACACCATAGCAGAAGAAGCAATGGCAGGAAAGGCTAAAGTACACATTTGAATCCATGCTGGATCAACCGTGTAAGTTCCACACTCCAAACCCGGCCAAGCCGCCCAATCACACCACTCGTCAATGTGCTTGGATGAAAAATGCAATGGGAAACCCGGCGGGCGTGCAAGCACCTCCACATCAAGCACATCAGCAGTAGCAGCCACAGCTAACCGGGGCAAATGCGCAGCAGTTAAAGTTACCACCGCCCCCTCCGAGGTATGATAACTCGGACCAGAGGGATGCAGTACATCAAGTGGTAAATCAAAATCAATACAGAAGGGCAAACCCCAGGAACAATGGGCATAATGTGTAGGGTTTCGTAGCATGGAAAACAAAAAATTTCTACCGCATACAAACAAACAAGCCAAGATCTATCTACTAGATTGTAGCAACGAGTCGATGGAATAACTCACCCTCGAAGATTCCAAAGTGTTTAACGAGAGCAGATTCTCGTGGGTGATGTAGTCGTACTCTTTCCGATCTCAAGATCGCGTAGACGATCCTTCCGGCGCTGCGTTCCGGCAGCGCTCCCGCAGTCGGTCACACGTTCGGTACTCGACGAAGACCTTCCTCTCCCTTGTTCCAGCAGGCAGCAGAGGTTGTAGTACTCTCCTCGCGATTCCGGCAGCACAACGACGTGGTACCGGAGGTAGAGGGGAGATCTCGCAGGGCTTCGCCTTAAGCCGGAGCGAGTATGGTGGAGTATGAGAGGGCTCCTCGGCGATCTAGGTTTTAGACACACCAAGGAGGAGGTGCTAGAGCCGGCGGCTAGGGTTTGGGGCACCCCAAGTCGGCGTCTAGGGCAACCCTGGGAGGTGGCGGCAGCAGCAGGAGTTGGTGGCGCCAATCTAGGGTTTTAGAGGAGAGGTACTTGTGTGCTAGGAGGGGCAGCCTTGCCCCTCCCTTCATAGGTGGGAGGCGCGGCCAAGGGGAGGGGAGTCCCTCCCCAACTCGGCTTGGAGGTGGGCCGGCGGTTGGAGGAGGGAGTCCCTCCTCCTCCTCTTTCCAAAACTTGCCGTTTGACTTTCAAACTAGCCGTTTGACTTTTCAATTTAGGATTTAAATAAACCCTTTATTTTGGACAGCAATGACACCTAGTACATGATGCAATCATTCCAACTTACAATGACACATTCATGTACCCTCCCCCCTCCGGAGTGCCGGACATTCCAGAACATTCTAGAACATTCCCGATGAAAACACCGGAACCATTCCCCAACTCCGAAACGGGACTTTCCTTATATGAATCTTATTCTCCGGACCATTCCGGATCTCCTCGTGATATCCCGACCATTCGAGACTCCGAACAACATTCGGACTCTTTCTCATTATTTCCATAACTACTCAAACAACGTCGAATCCTTAAGTGTGTCTCCCTACGGTTCGTGAATTATGCAGACATGATCGAGACACTTCTCTGAACAATAACCAATAGAGGAATCTGGAAATTCATATGGCTCCCACATATTTCTAGGATTACTTTGCGATCGTATGAACCACTTACATACAATGACTTGATCTTTATGCTACGCTTATCTATAGGAGTATGTCCACCATATCATTCTCCTAATGATATGATCTTGTTGTTAATAACATCTCAATGTTCATGATAGGGAAACCACAATCATCTATTAACCAACAAGCTAGTATTATATAGAGGCTTTACTAGGGACTTCAAATTAAGTTTACAAATCACACAAGTATTAATGTTTCCTTGTTAATACTATTATAGCATGAATGTAAACATTTATCATAAACACAAAGATATAATAATAACTACATTTATTATTGCCTCTAGGGCATATCTCCAACAGTCTCCCACTTGCACTAGAGTCATCTAATCTAGATTACATGGTAATATACCGAACACCCATGGCAGTTTGGTGCTGGTCATGTTTTGCCCTCGGGAGAGGTTTAGTCAACGGATCCGCCACATTCAGATCTGTGTGTACTTTGCAAATCTTTATATCCCCATCTTGGATATGTTCTCGAATAGCATGAAAACATAGCTTGATGTGCTTCAGCTTCTTGTGTGACCTTGGTTCTTGCGCATTGGCTATGGCGCCCATGTTATCACAGTAGATAGACATTGGGTCCAGCGCACTAGGAACCACACCCAGCTCTGTAATGAACTCTTTCATCCATATTGCTTCTTGTGAAGCCTCCGAAGCAGCCATGTATTCCGATTCCGTTGAAGATCTCGCCACAACGCTTTGCTTTGCACTCCTCCAGCTAACTGCTGCACCATTCAAAATAAATACGTATCCAGATTGTGATTTAGAATCATCCGGATCGGTGTTCTAACTAGCATCGGTGTAACCATTAAGAACGAGCTGTTCATCACCTCCATAAGAAAGAACCATATCCTTAGTTCTTCTCAAGTACTTAAGGATGTTTTTGACCGCTGTCCAATGATCCACTCCTGGATCACTTTGATATCTGCTAGTTAGACTAACAGCATATGCGATGTCGGGTCTAGTACATAGCATGGCATACATTAGAGATCCTATGGCTGAGGCATAGGGAGTCTTACTCATCCTTTCTCTATCTTCTACCGATGTCGGACTTTGAGTTTTACTCAAGGTCGTATTGGGCAACATGGGCAAGAACCCTTTCTTGCTATCTTCCATTCCAAACCTCTTTAGAACTTTGTCCAAATATGTACTTTGTGACAATGATATTTGGCGTTTCGATCTATCTCTATAAATCTTTATGCCTAATATGTAAGCTGCTTCGCCAAGATCCTTCATTGAAAAACTATTATTCAGATATCCTTGACACTATTAAGAAGGTCTACATCATTCCCAATCAACAATATGTCATCTACATATAGTATTAAGAATGCTACAGAGCTCCCACTCACTTTCTTGTAAATACAAGCTTCTCCATAAGTTTGTATAAAACCAAAACTTTTGATTACCTTATCAAAACGTTGATTCCAACTTCGGGATCCTTTCTTTAATCCATAGATGGACCGTTGAAGTTTGCATACCTTGTTAGCATCTTTAGGATCGACAAAACCTTTGGGTTGCATCATATACAACTCTTCATCAATGTCTCCATTGAGGAATGCTGTTTTGACATCCATCTGCCATATCTCATAATCATAATATGCAGCGATTGCTAACATAATCCTCACAGACTTTAGCTTCGCTACTGGTGAGAAAGTCTCATCGTAGTCAACTCCTTGAATTTGTCGAAACCCTTTTGTGACAAGTCGAGCTTTATAGACAGTAACATTACCATCAACATATGTTTTCTTCTTGAACATCCATTTGTTCTCGACAGCCTTCTGGCCATCCGGTAAGTCCACCAAAGTCCATACTTGGTTTTCGTACATGGATCCAATCTCGGATTTCATGGCTTCTTGCCATTTATTGGAATCTGGGCTCATCATCGCTTCCTCATATGTCTCAGGGTCATCGGTGTTGTCCACCAACATGATACTCATAACGGGATCATACCAATCTGGAGTGGTACGAGTTCTCGTTGACCTGCGAGGCTCTGTAGTAACTTCGACCGAAGTTTCATGATCATCATCATAGCTTCCTCTCTAATTGGTGCAGGCACCACAGGAACTTCTTCCAGCGCTGCGCTACTCGCAATTTCGAGAGAAGGTTCGACAACCTCGTCAAGTTCTAGTTTCCTTCCAGTCACTTCTTTCGAGAGAAATTCCTTCTCTAGAAAGGATCCATTCTTAGCAACGAAGATTTTGCCTTCGGATCTATGATATAAGCTATACCCAATAGTTTCCTTCGGGTATCCTGTGAAGACGCATTTTTCCTCTTTGGGTTCAAGCTTGTCCGGCTGTAACTTCTTTATATAGGCTTCGCATCCCCAAACTTTAAGGAACGACAATTTAGGTTTCTTCCCAAACCATAATTCATACGGTGTCGTTTCAACGGATTTAGACGGTGCCCTATTTAAAGTGAATGCGGTTGTTTCTAATGCATAACCCCAAAATGATAGCGGTAAATCTGTAAGTGACATCATAGAATGAACCATATCTAAGAGAGTTCGATTACGACGTTCAGACACACCATTACGCTGTGGTGTTCCCGGCGGTGTCAATTGTGAAAGTATTCCGTATTTCTTCAAATTCTCGCCAAACTCGTAACTTAGATATTCACCTCCACGATCAGAACGTAGAAATTTAATCTTCTTGTTACGTTGATTCTCTACCTCACTTTGAAATTCCTTAAACTTCTCGAAAGTTTCGGACTTATGTTTCATGAAATAGATATACCCATATCTACTCAAGTCATCTGTGAAGGTAAGAACATAACGATAACCACCGCGCGCTGCTACACTCATTGGACCACACACATCGGTATGTATGATTTCCAATAAGTTCGTAGCTCGCTCCATCATACCAGAAAATGGAGTCTTAGTCATTTTACCCATCAGACATGCTTCGCATCTATCAAGTGATTCGAAATCAAGTGATTCATGAAGTCCATCGGAATGGAGTTTCTTCATACGCTTCATTCCAATGTGACCAAGACGACAGTGCCACATATAGGTCGAGTTATCGCTCGATTTCAAACGTTTAGCCTCAATGTTATTAATATGTGTATTTCCACTATCGAGATTCAACAAGAATAGACCATCTATCAAAGGTGCATGTGCATAAAACATATTACTCATATAAATCGAACAACCATTATTCTCGGATTTAAACAAGTAACCGTCTCGCAATAAACAAGATCCCGATATAATGTTCATGCTCAACGCAGGCACCAAATAACAATTATTTAAGTATAAAACTAATCCCGATGGTAGATGAAGGGGTAGCGTGCCGACCGCGATCACATCAACCTTTGATCCGTTTCCCACGCGCATCGTCACCTCGTTCTTCACTAGCTTCCGTTTATTCTGCAGCTCCTGTTTCGAGTTACAAATATGAGCAACCGAACCAGTATCAAATACCCAGGCACTACTACGAATACTAGTGAGATACACATCAATAACATGTATATCAGATATACCTTTCTTCTTGATGTTGTCGTTCTTCAAATCCGCCAAGTACTTTGGGCAATTCCGCTTCCAGTGACCTTCTCCTTTGCAGTAAAAACACTCAGTATCAGGCTTGGGTCTAGCCTTGGTCTTCTTCGTCGGTGTGGCAACTTTCTTGCCACCCTTCTTGAAGTGTCCCTTATGCCTAGACTTGCCTTTCTTGAATTTGGTGGTCTTATTGACCAACAACACTTGGTGCTCTTTCTTGATCTCCACTTCTGCAGACTTTAACATAGCAAACAGTTCTGGCAACTGCTTGTTCATGTTCTGCATGTTGTAGTTCATCACAAAGTTCTTGTAACTTGGTGGTAGTGATTGGAGGACACGGTAAATCCCCAAAGCATTAGGAATCACTATACCCAAGCTTTGAAGTTTGTTTGCGTGCCCAGACATCTTAAGCACATGCTCACTGACGGAGCTGCCCTCTTCCATCTTGCAGTTAAAGAACTTTTCAGAAGCCTCATAACTCTCAATCACCGCGTGAGTCTCAAAGATCAATTTGAGATCACGGACAATATTATGTGGGTCTGAATTATCAAACCTTTTCTGAAGCTCCGATTCTAAACCATACAAGATAGCAGACTGAACTATGGAGTACTGATTCTTCCGAGCAAGGTAAACATTCTTTACTTCATCGGTAGCATCAGCTGCAGGTGGGTCACCCAGCGGTGCATCCAGCACATAGGTCAAATTACCAGCTGTGAGGACAATCCTCAAATTGCGGAACCAATCCGCGAAGTTGCTTCCATTGTTTTTTCAACTTTTCTTTCTCTAGGAACGCATTAAAATTGATGGTAGGGGCTGCCATTGATCTACAACATATTTGCAATAGTTAAGACTAAGTTTATGACAAATTGAGTTCTAATAAATAATAAAGTTTAATCTAGGTGAACTCCCACTCAAAACAACATCCCTCACATTGTTTTAGTGATCACACGAACCAAATCCACCATATCAAAACCGATCATCACGAGAGTTGATATAGTTTCAATGGCGAACAATCGACATGTTCATCATATCTACTATATGATTCATGCTTTACCTTTCGGTGATCCGTGTTCCTGAGACCATGTCTGTACATGCTACGCTCGTCAAGATCAAACCTTAGCTTCCGCATAAGCAAATCTGGCTTGCTTACGTTGTATACACTTGCAGAATCTAACACACCCGATCATCACGTGGTGCTTCGAAACAACAAGCTTTAGCAACGGTGCATACTAAGGGTGAACACTTTAGAACTTGAAATTTATGTGCATGAGGGATCATCTTATAATGCTACCGTCGTCTACTAAGCAATACAAGATGCATAAAGGATTAACATCACATGCAATTCATAATATGTGATATGATATGGCCTTTCTTCTTTGTGCTTCCGATCTCCATCTTCAAGCACGAACATGATCTCCATCATCACCGGCATTGCATCAAGGTCAATGACGCTTATCCATGGTTGTCGTCCACCGGCTTCAACTATTACAACTACTTTGAATAGACACGCGGGTCTTAACAGAAATTAGAGACAACCATATGGCTCCTGCCGGTTGCCAACTTACAATAAGGAACATTGCATACATCGAATATAATCACAATCATGGCCATATCACATCACTGCACACCCCTGCAAAACAAAGTTAGACGCCTCTACTTTCTTTGCATATTTTACGTGGTTTGGGGCTTTCAATAAGTGTCGTTCTAACTTACGAACAAGAACCACAACATTGATACTAGTATTGTTAATTACCCGTTGTAAATTGGATCCCCACTATGCTGGGAGAAACAGGCACCCGCAAAGCCACTTATGCAATACAAGTTGCATGTCAAGCGTGGAGCAAGTCTCATGAACGATGTCATGTAAGGTTAGCTCGGGCCGCTTCATCCCAACATCCCGCAAGATGCAAAGTACACAAGAAGCAATCGACAATAAAAGCATCAACGCCCACAATGACCATTGTGTTCTACTCGTGCAACAGATCTACATATAGACACGGCTCTGATACCACTGTAGGGTTTCGTAGCATGGAAAACAAAAATTTTCTACCGCATACAAAGAAACAATCCAAGATTTATCTACTAGATTGTAGCAATGAGTCGATGGAATAACTCACCCTCGAAGATTCCAAAGTGTTTAACGAGAGCACATTCTCGTGGGTGATGTAGTCGTACTCTTTCCGATCTCAAGATCGCGTAGACGATCCTTCCGGCGCTGCGTTCCGGCAGCGCTCCCGCAGTCGGTCACATGTTCGGTACTCGACGAAGACCTTCCTCTCCCTTGTTCCAGCAGGCAGCGGAGGTTGTAGTACTCTCCTCGCAATTCCGGCAGCACAATGGCGTGGTACCGGAAGTAGAGGGGAGATCTCGCAGGGCTTCGCCTTAAGCCGGAGCGAGTATGGTGGAGTATGAGAGGGCTCCTCGGCGATCTAGGTTTTAGACACACCAAGGAGGAGGTGCTAGAGCCGGTGGCTAGGGTTTGGGGCACCCCAAGTCGGCGGCTAGGGCAACCCTGGGAGGTGGCGGCAGCAGCAGGAGGTGGTGGCGCCAATCTAGGGTTTTGGAGGAGAGTACTTGTGTGCTAGGAGGGGCAGCCCTGCCCCTCCCTTTATAGGTGGGAGGCGCGGCCAAGGGGAGGGGAGTCCCTCCCCAACTTGGCTTGGAGGTGGGCCGGCGGTTGGAGGAGGGAATCCCTCCCCAACTCGGTTTCCCACTCCTCCTCCTCTTTCCAAAACTTGCCGTTTGACTTTCAAACTAGCCGTTTGACTTTTCAATTTAGGATTTAAATAAACCCTTTATTTTGGACAGCAATGACACCTAGTACATGATTCAATCATTCCAACTTACAATGACACATTCATGTACCCTCCCCCCTCCGGAATGCCGGACATTCCGGAACATTCTAGAACATTCCCGATGAAAACACCGGAACCATTCCCCAACACCGAAACGGGAATTTCCTTATATGAATCTTATTCGCCGGACCATTCCGGATCTCCTCGTGATATCCCGAATCCCATTCGAGACTCCGAACAACATTCGGACTCTTTCTCATTATTTCCATAACTACTCAAACAACGTCGAATCCTTAAGTGTGTCTCCCTACGGTTCGTGAATTATACAGACATGTGGCATCCCGCAAAACCACTACTAGAAAATCGCGTTGAATTTGTGCATTGCATCGTCATCATCATGCAGTGTTTGCCAAAACTATTTTCGCAAGCCCGTTTTGTTTCTAAAACGCCCCATCCTAATTAACGCGCAAACCCGGGCTTGTCCGGATTATTTATTTTGTCTAGCATCGGATTGCAAAAGCCCCGTTTAAAACATTAAAAATATTTAATTTATTTTAGCGGGGCAGTCGAACGGGCCGAATAGACCCGAACGACCACCCCTGTTTTAAAATCGGTCCAGCTAGTCTGCCCTCTAAATCCTATAGCTACCCAGCTATCTACCCAACCCAAACCTCCACATCACCCCCTCCAATACTAGGCTGCCACGTCACCTCTCCCCTCCCCTCTAGCCTATCAAATTCTGCCACCTAATCCTAACCCAACCCCCACTTCCTCTCCCCAATCCCAATCCCTATCCACACCCCCACTCTTTTCCCTCCCCCACACAGCCAACCACACAAGCCCACACCGCACGCGCCTGCACCCCCTGGCCTGGCCCCCGGTCCCACGCGGGACCCGCCTCCACCTGCCCTGTCCCCCGGCAGACCCACCGCTCCCCTGGCCCACCCCAGCCCCGCGCCACGTTCTCTCCTCCCTCCCTTCTTCCTTCTCTGCAGCTCTCTCCCTCCACCGACGCGGGCGTCGTCCGCCGCCCCGCCTCCAGTCCGCCTGCGCCGCCCTCCGCCCTCTCCCTCCCCGCACCAACCTCTAACCTCGGCCCCGCCCTTGAGCTCCGCCGCTCCGGCCGCGACCCCCGTTCCTCTCCACCGCCGGCGCCCCGCTCCTCCGCGCTCGCCCTGTCTCCGGCCGGCGCCGCTCCTCCCCCCGCTTCCGCTCCCGCGCGGCCGCGACGAGCTTCACCACCCGCCGCCGCGGCAAGCCCCGCCGCCGGCGACCTCCTCCCTCGCCGCGCCAGCAGCCTCCGGCCCCAGCGCGCCCCCCCCCCCCCCCCCCCGCGTGCGACCCGACCTCGCCGCCACCTGTTCCGCCCGTCGCCAACCATCAAGATGTGTTAAGAGCTTGCCAACAAGACCGGCTTGATGCCGAGATCTTCGACATGGAGGTTGTACATGGAGCCACTCGAAGGCCACCGACATTGGAAACCGAGATCTTCGGCCGAACCCCAAGATCTGCGCGGACCGCAAGCCGTTCCCCGGAGCCGAAGGTAGGCCCGAACCCGGTGTCGCGCCAAGCTCGCCATGACCGACTACATGGGACCATCTACCAAAGACCCCCGAAGGCCAAACCCGAGGGCTCGCCATGGTCTTCGTCAGGGGACGACAAGACACCGTCGAACCCCGCAGACCGAACCCCGGTACCGGACAAGTTCGCCATCGACCTCGAGGACGCCTACACGAGACGACAAGACCGCCACACGGACGCCGAGCCCCTGAACCCGGATGAGCCAAGACCTACCTCCGTGGTCCAATAGCATTCCGTCGAGACCGATCCGTCGAACCCTGGACCCTGAGACCGACCCCGAACCCCGGAACCCCAAGATCGTCGAGACCCCTAATGTGTGAACCCCTTCCCGAAACCTTATTTTATAACATAACAACAACTTGTTGCATAATGAATTACCATACTTGCATGCATAATCAGTTGGTTTGGGGGCCTTATGCCGATTCACCTAAAAATTAAATATGGGGCCCGTATGCGGGCAAATCTAGCCTTATATTGGCCTCATTTAAACTTGTGTAGCGAACCCGGTACTATCCCTTTGCCTTGTTAAAACAACATTTAATATGCGGGGTAGCTAAATAACTTGAACCGCCTAATTAATGTCGGGACCCCTGGTTCCGCTTAATATGACCTAATTGCACCGCACTTTGCCATGCCATGCATCATATCATAAGCATGCCGATCTTCTGCCGTTGTATTAAATATTGCATCCGATGTTCCTTCTAGTGTTTTGCTTCTTCGCGGATAAGGCCGTTGAGTTGATGTGAGCTCCGCCTCGTTCTTCGGTTGAACCTTCGACAATGTTTTCAGGCGAGCATCTCCCTCTTTCTACCTATCTTACTTTTATAGTCTTTATTCCTTCCTGTTGATCTATTGCTATCTGTGTTGCGATGCTCTAGTTTTCGTACCCGTGATATCCCTTGCAGCCGTATATTGCCATGGACACACCCTATTCCCTGTTGTTTGGTAGATAGTTGGACTTGCGCGTCGTAGTCGCTTGCTCAGGTGCTGTCGCGTGTTGTCAAGTGCCACAGTTGTTGGTGTATTGCCGCATGTTGATGTTGGAGATGATTCTAGTTTTAATTATCGTCACTTTAATTTCTGTTTAACAACTAAAATTGAAATAAGCAGAGGCATCGGTGGGTGATAGATAATATTTGGTTTCCGAATGCCCACTTGTGTCCCGTAAGACCCCGAGTACTTGATACCTGTTCCTTGATTATCGCGCTATCCACATATGGGGAGTATGGGCCCCCCTTAGCCAGAGCTTGATTCCGTCTTATTTCTTGGGGCCACAAAGTAGTTTGGGGCTTTATTACTATCCTGTACTTATGCCATGCTTTACTGCTTTATTTACGATTGTGCGAGGTACTGCACACTGTACTGTTTAGGAATTGTGACCCGTTTACGTGGTATCGACAGTCCCCGTTTGGGGATCTGCTGTCGTTTACCGCCGGCCCCACAAACCTCGGGTCCGTCTCGGAGCTAGCTTACTTCGTTGCGGGTGTACTCCAAGGGGTGGCCCCCTGAAATATTTCTGAATCTTGTGATTGCTCTGTCGTGAGACCTCGTTGGGTTTTGATTTGGTTTTTCCGAGGTTGATCGTGTGTGTGTTGCTATTGGTGCACCCCGGCCGGGTTAAAACTTTCTGAAAGCCGTGTCCGCGGTTATGGACGACTTGGAGCACATTATCTCGATCATAGACAAGCATAACTAAAGTTTACTGCTATAAATTTGACTTTATAATGACTAGTAATTAGCTTCACTATAATGGAATGGCTAAATAATACTGCCCACAATTGCTTGTTTGGAGTGTCGCTTGCGACCATTGTACCGGACTAGTAAGTATTGCAACTACAACGGAATGGCTGATTAAAAGTACCAACAACTGCTGGGTTTTGGGTTTATCTCATGCTATCTGTACCGGATTAGTAATTGCTGCAAATATAACAGAATGGTTAACTAAAAGTGCCCACTGCTTACTTTATCAGGATGAATATCTAAACCTGACTAGTAAAGTGTTACAACTATAACCGATTAAGTAAAACTGCCAACTGTGTGAGTTCCTCGGTTGACTTCCTCGTTTGGTCTCGAGGGGGAAACGCCAGGATGGGTTTGTTTGGTGATAGTATCAGGTTGGATCCGAATAGGTCTCTCTCACCCCTCTCTGATAGTCGCCAGTTGTATCGAGTCTCTATAGGTTGTTTAGCGCATGCTGCCGCTGCCGCTCAGTCCACCATACCTATGTAGGCGAGGACCGCCGAATTCTAGCCTCGCCGTGTACTGGCCTCAGTACTGACGCTCCTCTTTTTCCTTTGCCCTTTGTCGGCACCCCTTTTGTTTAAGCAGGTTTTGAGATCGACGCCGTTAGCAGGGTTACCCTTCCGGCTTGGCCTGGGCAGGGTTATGGACGCCATTGGTTATTCTTCAGGGCTCTTAGCCCCATTTGCATCTTGTCCGTAGACGGACGCTGTATCGTTTTCAAGGTGATTTGGATCTTTGTATATTATATCTGTATTCTTGACTCATGGAGTCGCTGTTATATATATATATATCTGTTCTGTGGGTCCCATCGAGGACTGTTGTGTAATGTTATTACTTCGTTTTCCACCCGCACGAAAGTGCCTGGTGGGCACCTTTGAATCGTTCCTATGCGGGTTTGGCGAATTTTGCTCAAACTTGCATAGGTCCGATTCTGAGGGTGTTACAGAGTGGTATCAGAGCTCAGCAGTTGCGATACCCCACAAGTCCAGCCTGTAGGATAACCTAGCTAACAGCCGAAGTAGAGTGTCAAAACTATTTCTGCAAAATCGGTTGGATAGTTCTGATTAGGTCTGATTTTACTTCTTGCCCCTCTGCTGTTCTCCTCTTACCTCTACGCGTTTTGAATCCGCTCTCATATCTTTCTTCGAGTCCAGGATTTCTCGTGGTAGGGTTTCTGTCGTACCTTCAGGGTTTCGCTTTCTCCCTATTTGTAACGGAGGTGCTACGATCATCAATCTGCGACTTGTCTGTTGTATCCTCCATCCAATCTCTTGTTCTTGAGCTCTTTATCCATATGTGTTCCTTGCTGGATATCAGTGTCGATGAAAAACATATGAGAAGGACGAGCCTTGGTGAAGTTGGAGTATACCTTGAGCATGTGTTGTTCATGCCAATGGAACCATCGCGGAACTTAATCATTGTGTCTTTCATACGATTTCTGCTGGCATCATCCCTTTGTTCCGGATACCGCCTATGAAGATCTTCAGTCTAAATTCCAAGAGTTGGTTGCTTAATCCGCTTATTCGTGTGCAGAGTAATGGTTTGAGTGCGGGATGGAGTAGCTACCCTACCACTGCTCTTATCATTCGCTCTTGTATGTCGAATCAGGGGATCCAGCAGTTTTACTCTATCCATGGAAGTTAGAGGTGGCCTTACCTTCAACTTCGTCCTTTGTTTCCCCGGAGTGTTCTCTCGACGATCAGGAGCTACGACCCTTTGTTGGTGGTGTCGCCGTTTTCAAGCTGAAGAAGGAATTATCGTTAGTGGTGTCGCGAGGATCTACACGAAGTGAGAAAGCGAGGATCGCCGACCTTCCTTCCGGTACCATGAGGCGGATCTCGAGGGCGAGATCCTTTGTTAGTGGTGTCGAATTGTGGCATCCCGCAAAACCACTACTAGAAAATCGCGTTGAATTTGTGCATTGCATCGTCATCATCATGCAGTGTTTGCCAAAACTATTTTCGCAAGCCCGTTTTGTTTCTAAAACGCCCCATCCTAATTAACGCGCAAACCCGGGCTTGTCCGGATTATTTATTTTGTCTAGCATCGGATTGCAAAAGCCCCGTTTAAAACATTAAAAATATTTAATTTATTTTAGCGGGGCAGTCGAACGGGCCGAATAGACCCGAACGACCACCCCTGTTTTAAAATCGGTCCAGCTAGTCTGCCCTCTAAATCCTATAGCTACCCAGCTATCTACCCAACCCAAACCTCCACATCACCCCCTCCAATACTAGGCTGCCACGTCACCTCTCCCCTCCCCTCTAGCCTATCAAATTCTGCCACCTAATCCTAACCCAACCCCCACTTCCTCTCCCCAATCCCAATCCCTATCCACACCCCCACTCTTTTCCCTCCCCCACACAGCCAACCACACAAGCCCACACCGCACGCGCTTGCACCCCCTGGCCTGGCCCCCGGTCCCACGCGGGACCCGCCTCCACCTGCCCTGTCCCCCGGCAGACCCACCGCTCCCCTGGCCCACCCCAGCCCTGCGCCACGTTCTCTCCTCCCTCCCTTCTTCCTTCTCTGCAGCTCTCTCCCTCCACCGACGCGGGCGTCGTCCGCTGCCCCGCCTCCAGTCTGCCTGCGCCGCCCTCCGCCCTCTCCCTCCCCGCACCAACCTCTAACCTCGGCCCCGCCCTTGAGCTCCGCCGCTCCGGCCCCGACCCCCGTTCCTCTCCACCGCCGGCGCCCCGCTCCTCCGCGCTCGCCCTGTCTCCGGCCGGCGCCGCTCCTCCCCCCGCTTCCGCTCCCGCGCGGCCGCGACGAGCTTCACCACCCGCCGCCGCGGCAAGCCCCGCCGCCGGCGACCTCCTCCCTCGCCGCGCCAGCAGCCTCCGGCCCCAGCGGCGCCCCCCCCCCCCCCCCGCGTGCGACCCGACCTCGCCGCCGGCCTCCCTCACGCCTCCGTGCCGCTCGCCCTCCCCCTCTGCACCACCCGCGTCCGCCGCCTCCCCTCCTCCGGGCCCAGCGCCGCCGCTGGCGGGAGGTCCCCGACCCGACCTCGCCGCCAGGGCGCGTTGCGCCTCCGCCGTCCCGCTAGACCGGCGACCTCCGCCGCCCTGGCCCTCCTCCGCGGCTCGCCGACCCCGAGCCCGACACCGCCACCGTCCGCCCCGCCTCCAGACCGCGGCCGCCGCCGCCGGTGCCCTCGCCGACCTCCTCTGTGCGCGTCCCCAGGAGCGCGCCAGCGCTGCCTCTCGCGTGCCTCGCCGTCCTGCAACCCTCCAAGACCGATTCCCTCCGCCCCGCCACCTGTTCCGCCCGTCGCCAACCATCAAGATGTGTTAAGAGCTCGCCAACAAGACCGGCTTGATGCCGAGATCTTCGACATGGAGGTTGTACATGGAGCCACTCGAAGGCCACCGACATCGGAAACCGAGATCTTCGGCCGAACCCCAAGATCTGCGCGGACCGCAAGCCGTTCCCCGGAGCCGAAGGTAGGCCCGAACCCGGTGTCGCGCCAAGCTCGCCATGACCGACTACATGGGACCATCTACCAAAGACCCCCGAAGGCCAAACCCGAGGGCTCGCCATGGTCTTCGTCAGGGGACGACAAGACACCGTCGAACCCCGCAGACCGAACCCCGGTACCGGACAAGTTCGCCATCGACCTCGAGGACGCCTACACGAGACGACAAGACCGCCACACGGACGCCGAGACCCCTGAACCCGGATGCGCCAAGACCTACCTCCGTGGTCCAATAGCGTTCCGTCGAGACCGATCCGTCGAACCCTGGACCCTGAGACCGACCCCGAACCCCGGAACCCCAAGATCGTCGAGACCCCTAATGTGTGAACCCCTTCCCGAAACCTTATTTTATAACATAACAACAACTTGTTGCATAATGAATTACCATACTTGCATGCATAATCAGTTGGTTTGGGGGCCTTATGCCGATTCACCTAAAAATTAAATATGGGGCCCGTATGCAGGCAAATCTAGCCTTATATTGGCCTCATTTAAACTTGTGTAGCGAACCCGGTACTATCCCTTTGCCTTGTTAAAACAACATTTAATATGCGGGGTAGCTAAATAACTTGAACCGCCTAATTAATGTCGGGACCCCTGGTTCCGCTTAATATGACCTAATTGCACCGCACTTTGCCATGCCATGCATCATATCATAAGCATGCCGATCTTCTGCCGTTGTATTAAATATTGCATCCGATGTTCCTTCTAGTGTTTTGCTTCTTCGCGGATAAGGCCGTTGAGTTGATGTGAGCTCCGCCTCGTTCTTCGGTTGAACCTTCGACAATGTTTTCAGGCGAGCATCTCCCTCTTTCTACCTATCTTACTTTTATAGTCTTTATTCCTTCCTGTTGATCTATTGCTATCTGTGTTGCGATGCTCTAGTTTTCGTACCCGTGATATCCCTTGCAGCCGTATATTGCCATGGACACACCCTATTCCCTGTTGTTTGGTAGATAGTTGGACTTGCGCGTCGTAGTCGCTTGCTCAGGTGCTGTCGCGTGTTGTCAAGTGCCACAGTTGTTGGTGTATTGCCGCATGTTGATGTTGGAGATGATTCTAGTTTTAATTATCGTCACTTTAATTTCTGTTTAACAACTAAAATTGAAATAAGCAGAGGCATCGGTGGGTGATAGATAATATTTGGTTTCCGAACGCCCACTTGTGTCCCGTAAGACCCCGAGTACTTGATACCTGTTCCTTGATTATCGCGCTATCCACATATGGGGAGTATGGGCCCCCTTAGCCAGAGCTTGATTCCGTCTTATTTCTTGGGGCCACAAAGTAGTTTGGGGCTTTATTACTATCCTGTACTTATGCCATGCTTTACTGCTTTATTTACGATTGTGCGAGGTACTGCACACTATACTGTTTAGGAATTGTGACCCGTTTACGTGGTATCGACAGTCCCCGTTTGGGGATCTGCTGTCGTTTACCGCCGGCCCCACAAACCTCGGGTCCGTCTTGGAGCTAGCTTACTTCGTTGCGGGTGTACTCCAAGGGGTGGCCCCCTGAAATATTTCTGAATCTTGTGATTGCTCTGTCGTGAGACCTCGTTGGGTTTTGATTTGGTTTTTCCGAGGTTGATCGTGTGTGTGTTGCTATTGGTGCACCCCGGCCGGGTTAAAACTTTCTGAAAGCCGTGTCCGCGGTTATGGACGACTTGGAGCACAGTATCTCGATCATAGACAAGCATAACTAAAGTTTACTGCTATAAATTTGACTTTATAATGACTAGTAATTAGCTTCACTATAATGGAATGGCTAAATAATACTGCCCACAATTGCTTGTTTGGAGTGTCGCTTGCGACCATTGTACCGGACTAGTAAGTATTGCAACTACAACGGAATGGCTGATTAAAAGTACCAACAACTGCTGGGTTTTGGGTTTATCTCATGCTATCTGTACCGGATTAGTAATTGCTGCAAATATAACGGAATGGTTAACTAAAAGTGCCCACTGCTTACTTTATCAGGATGAATATCTAAACCTGACTAGTAAAGTGTTACAACTATAACCGATTAAGTAAAACTGCCAACTGTGTGAGTTCCTCGGTTAACTTCCTCGTTTGGTCTCGAGGGGGAAACGCCAGGATGGGTTTGTTTGGTGATAGTATCAGGTTGGATCCGAATAGGTCTCTCTCACCCCTCTCTGATAGTCGCCAGTTGTATCGAGTCTCTATAGGTTGTTTAGCGCATGCTGCCGCTGCCGCTCAGTCCACCATACCTATGTAGGCGAGGACCGCCGAATTCTAGCCTCGCCGTGTACTGGCCTCAGTACTGACGCTCCTCTTTTTCCTTTGCCCTTTGTCGGCACCCCTTTTGTTTAAGCAGGTTTTGAGATCGACGCCGTTAGCAGGGTTACCCTTCCGGCTTGGCCTGGGCAGGGTTATGGACGCCATTGGTTATTCTTCAGGGCTCTTAGCCCCATTTGCATCTTGTCCGTAGACGGACGCTGTATCGTTTTCAAGGTGATTTGGATCTTTGTATATTATATCTGTATTCTTGACTCATGGAGTCGCTGTTATATATATATCTGTTCTGTGGGTCCCATCGAGGACTGTTGTGTAATGTTATTACTTCGTTTTCCACCCGCACGAAAGTGCCTGGTGGGCACCTTTGAATCGTTCCTATGCGGGTTTGGCGAATTTTGCTCAAACTTGCATAGGTCCGATTCTGAGGGTGTTACAGAGTGGTATCAGAGCTCAGCAGTTGCGATACCCCACAAGTCCAGCCTGTAGGATAACCTAGCTAACGGCCGAAGTAGAGTGTCAAAACTATTTCTGCAAAATCGGTTGGATAGTTCTGATTAGGTCTGATTTTACTTCTTGCCCCTCTGCTGTTCTCCTCTTACCTCTACGCGTTTTGAATCCGCTCTCATATCTTTCTTCGAGTCCAGGATTTCTCGTGGTAGGGTTTCTGTCGTACCTTCAGGGTTTCGCTTTCTCCCTATTTGTAACGGAGGTGCTACGATCATCAATCTGCGACTTGTCTGTTGTATCCTCCATCCAATCTCTTGTTCTTGAGCTCTTTATCCATATGTGTTCCTTGCTGGATATCAGTGTCGATGAAAAACATATGAGAAGGACGAGCCTTGGTGAAGTTGGAGTATACCTTGAGCATGTGTTGTTCATGCCAATGGAACCATCGCGGAACTTAATCATTGTGTCTTTCATACGATTTCTGCTGGCATCATCCCTTTGTTCCGGATACCGCCTATGAAGATCTTCAGTCTAAATTCCAAGAGTTGGTTTCTTAATCCGCTTATTCGTGTGCAGAGTAATGGTTTGAGTGCGGGATGGAGTAGCTACCCTACCACTGCTCTTATCATTCTCTCTTGTATGTCGAATCAGGGGATCCAGCAGTTTTACTCTATCCATGGAAGTTGGAGGTGGCCTTACCTTCAACTTCGTCCTTTGTTTCCCCGGAGTGTTCTCTCGACGATCAGGAGCTACGATCCTTTGTTGGTGGTGTCGCCGTTTTCAAGCTGAAGAAGGAATTATCGTTAGTGGTGTCGCGAGGATCTACACGAAGTGAGAAAGCGAGGATCGCCGACCTTCCTTCCGGTACCATGAGGCGGATCTCGAGGGCGAGATCCTTTGTTAGTGGTGTCGAATTGTGGCATCCCGCAAAACCACTACTAGAAAATCGCGTTGAATTTGTGCATTGCATCGTCATCATCATGCAGTGTTTGCCAAAACTATTTTCGCAAGCCCGTTTTGTTTCTAAAACGCCCCATCCTAATTAACGCGCAAACCCGGGCTTGTCCGGATTATTTATTTTGTCTAGCATCGGATTGCAAAAGCCCCGTTTAAAACATTAAAAATATTTAATTTATTTTAGCGGGGCAGTCGAACGGGCCGAATAGACCCAAACGACCACCCCTGTTTTAAAATCGGTCCAGCTAGTCTGCCCTCTAAATCCTATAGCTACCCAGCTATCTACCCAACCCAAACCTCCACATCACCCCCTCCAATACTAGGCTGCCACGTCACCTCTCCCTCCCCTCTAGCCTATCAAATTCTGCCACCTAATCCTAACCCAACCCCCACTTCCTCTCCCCGATCCCAATCCCTATCCACACCCCCACTCTTTTCCCTCCCCCACACAGCCAACCACACAAGCCCACACCGCACGCGCCTGCACCCCCTGGCCTGGCCCCCGGTCCCACGCGGGACCCGCCTCCACCTGCCCTGTCCCCCTGCAGACCCACCGCTCCCCTGGCCCACCCCAGCCCCGCGCCACGTTCTCTCCTCCCTCCCTTCTTCCTTCTCTGCAGCTCTCTCCCTCCACCGACGCGGGCGTCGTCCGCCGCCCCGCCTCCAGTCCGCCTGCGCCGCCCTCCGCCCTCTCCCTCCCCGCACCAACCTCTAACCTCGGCCCCGCCCTTGAGCTCCGCCGCTCCGGCCGTGACCCCCGTTCCTCTCCACCGCCGGCGCCCCGCTCCTCCGCGCTCGCCCTGTCTCCGGCCGGCGCCGCTCCTCCGCGCTCGCCCTGTCTCCGGCCGGCGCCGCTCCTCCCCCCGCTTCCGCTCCCGCGCGGCCGCGACGAGCTTCACCACCCGCCGCCGCGGCAAGCCCCGCCGCCGGCGACCTCCTCCCTCGCCGCGCCAGCAGCCTCCGGCCCCAGCGGCGCCCCCCCCCCCCCCCCCCCCCGCGTGCGACCCGACCTCGCCGCCGGCCTCCCTCACGCCTCCGCGCCGCTCGCCCTCCCCCTCTGCACCACCCGCGTCCGCCGCCTCCCCTCCTCCGGGCCCAGCACCGCCGCTGGCGGGAGGTCCCCGACCCGACCTCGCCGCCAGGGCGCGTCGCGCCTCCGCCGTCCCGCTAGACCGGCGACCTCCGCCGCCCTGGCCCTCCTCCGCGGCTCGCCGACCCCGAGCCCGACACCGCCACCGTCCGCCCCGCCTCCAGACCGCGGCCGCCGCCGCCGGTGCCCTCGCCGACCTCCTCTGTGCGCGTCCCCAGGAGCGCGCCAGCGCTGCCTCTCGCGTGCCTCGCCGTCCTGCAACCGTCCAAGACCGATTCCCTCCGCCCCGCCACCTGTTCCGCCCGTCGCCAACCATCAAGATGTGTTAAGAGCTCGCCAACAAGACCGGCTTGATGCCGAGATCTTCGACATGGAGGTTGTACATGGAGCCACTCGAAGGCCACCGACATCGGAAACCGAGATCTTCGGCCGAACCCCAAGATCTGCGCGGACCGCAAGCCGTTCCCCGGAGCTGAAGGTAGGCCCGAACCCGGTGTCGCGCCAAGCTCGCCATGACCGACTACATGGGACCATCTACCAAAGACCCCCGAAGGCCAAACCCGAGGGCTCGCCATGGTCTTCGTCAGGGGACGACAAGACACCGTCGAACCCCGCAGACCGAACCCCGGTACCGGACAAGTTCGCCATCGACCTCAAGGACGCCTACACGAGACGACAAGACTGCCACACGGACGCCGAGAACCCTGAACCCGGATGCGCCAAGACCTACCTCCGTGGTCCAATAGCGTTCCGTCGAGACCGATCCGTCGAACCCTGGACCCTGAGACCGACCCCGAACCCCGGAACCCCAAGATCATCGAGACCCCTAATGTGTGAACCCCTTCGCGAAACCTTATTTTATAACATAACAACAACTTGTTGCATAATGAATTACCATACTTGCATGCATAATCAGTTGGTTTGGGGGCCTTATGCCGATTCACCTAAAAATTAAATATGGGGCCCGTATGCGGGCAAATCTAGCCTTATATTGGCCTCATTTAAACTTGTGTAGCGAACCCGGTACTATCCCTTTGCCTTGTTAAAACAACATTTAATATGCGGGGTAGCTAAATAACTTGAACCGCCTAATTAATGTCGGGACCCCTGGTTCCGCTTAATATGACCTAATTGCACCGCACTTTGCCATGCCATGCATCATATCATAAGCATGCCGATCTTCTGCCGTTGTATTAAATATTGCATCCGATGTTCCTTCTAGTGTTTTGCTTCTTCGCGGATAAGGCCGTTGAGTTGATGTGAGCTCCGCCTCGTTCTTCGGTTGAAACTTCGACAATGTTTTCAGGCGAGCATCTCCCTCTTTCTACCTATCTTACTTTTATAGTCTTTATTCCTTCCTGTTGATCTATTGCTATCTGTGTTGCGATGCTCTAGTTTTCGTACCCGTGATATCCCTTGCAGCCGTATATTGCCATGGACACACCCTATTCCCTGTTGTTTGGTAGATAGTTGGACTTGCGCGTCGTAGTCGCTTGCTCAGGTGCTGTCGCGTGTTGTCAAGTGCCACAGTTGTTGGTGTATTGCCGCATGTTGATGTTGGAGATGATTCTAGTTTCGTCACTTTAATTTCTGTTTAACAACTAAAATTGAAATAAGCAGAGGCATCCGTGGGTGATAGATAATATTTGGTTTCCGAACGCCCACTTGTGTCCCGTAAGACCCCGAGTACTTGATACCTGTTCCTTGATTATCGCGCTATCCACATATGGGGAGTATGGGCCCCCCTTAGCCAGAGCTTGATTCCGTCTTATTTCTTGGGGCCACAAAGTAGTTTGGGGCTTTATTACTATCCTGTACTTATGCCATGCTTTACTGCTTTATTTACGATTGTGCGAGGTACTGCACACTGTACTGTTTAGGAATTGTAACCCGTTTACGTGGTATCGACAGTCCCCGTTTGGGGATCTGCTGTCGTTTACCGCTGGCCCCACAAACCTCGGGTCCATCTCGGAGCTAGCTTACTTCGTTGCGGGTGTACTCCAAGGGGTGGCCCCCTGAAATATTTCTGAATCTTGTGATTGCTCTGTCGTGAGACCTCGTTGGGTTTTGATTTGGTTTTTCCGAGGTTGATCGTGTGTGTGTTGCTATTGGTGCACCCCGGCCGGGTTAAAACTTTCTGAAAGCCGTGTCCGCGGTTATGGACGACTTGGAGCACAGTATCTCGAGCATAGACAAGCATAACTAAAGTTTACTGCTATAAATTTGACTTTATAATGACTAGTAATTAGCTTCACTATAATGGAATGGCTAAATAATACTGCCCACAATTGCTTGTTTGGAGTGTCGCTTGCGACCATTGTACCGGACTAGTAAGTATTGCAACTACAACGGAATGGCTGATTAAAAGTACCAACAACTGCTGGGTTTTGGGTTTATCTCATGCTATCTGTACCGGATTAGTAATTGCTGCAAATATAACGGAATGGTTAACTAAAAGTGCCCACTGCTTACTTTATCAGGATGAATATCTAAACCTGACTAGTAAAGTGTTACAACTATAACCGATTAAGTAAAACTGCCAACTGTGTGAGTTCCTCGGTTGACTTCCTCGTTTGGTCTCGAGGGGGAAACGCCAGGATGGGTTTGTTTGGTGATAGTATCAGGTTGGATCCGAATAGGTCTCTCTCACCCCTCTCTGATAGTCGCCAGTTGTATCGAGTCTCTATAGGTTGTTTAGCGCATGCTGCCGCTGCCGCTCAGTCCACCATACCTATGTAGGCGAGGACCGCCGAATTCTAGCCTCGCCGTGTACTGGCCTCAGTACTGACGCTCCTCTTTTTCCTTTGCCCTTTGTCGGCACCCCTTTTGTTTAAGCAGGTTTTGAGATCGACGCCGTTAGCAGGGTTACCCTTCCGGCTTGGCCTGGGCAGGGTTATGGACGCCATTGGTTATTCTTCAGGGCTCTTAGCCCCATTTGCATCTTGTCCGTAGACGGACGCTGTATCGTTTTCAAGGTGATTTGGATCTTTGTATATTATATCTGTATTCTTGACTCATGGAGTCGCTGTTATATATATATCTGTTCTGTGGGTCCCATCGAGGACTGTTGTGTAATGTTATTACTTCGTTTTCCACCCGCACGAAAGTGCCTGGTGGGCACCTTTGAATCGTTCCTATGCGGGTTTGGCGAATTTTGCTCAAACTTGCATAGGTCCGATTCTGAGGGTGTTACAAGACATGATCGAGACACTTCTCCCGAACAATAACCAATAGAGGAATCTGGAAATTAATATGGCTCCCACATATTTCTATGATTACTTTGCGATCGAATGAACCACTTACATACGATATCAATTTCCCTTTGTCTCACGATAGTTTACTTATCCGAGGTTATGATCGTCGGTATCTCTGCATACCTATTTCAACCTCGTTACTGATAAGTACTCTTTTCTCGTTCCCGTGATATGTGATCCCTTGTGAGCCAGTCACATTCTTGCAAGCTAATTGGATGACATTTCACCGAGAGGGCCCAGAGTATATCTATCCGTCATATGGATGGATAAATCCCACTCTTGATCCATGTGTTTCAACCAATACTTTCTGAACACTCAATGCCACCTTTATAGCCACCCAGTTACAGTGTGGTGTTTGATGTTATCAAAGCATCCATCCGGTAAAGGTGATATGCATGATCTCATGGTCGAAGGAATTAGATAACTATGTATCAGAAAGCATATAGCAATTGAACTATTAAAATGACTTGATCTTTATGCTACGCTTATCTATAGGAGTATGTCCACCATATCATTCTCCTAATGATATGATCTTGTTGTTAATAACATCTCAATGTTCATGATAGGGAAACCACAATCATCTATTAACCAACAAGCTAGTATTATATAGAGGCTTTACTAGGGACTTCAAATTAAGTTTACAAATCACACAAGTATTAATGTTTCCTTGTTAATACTATTATAGCATGAATGTAAACATTTATCATAAAAACGAAGATATAATAATAACTACATTTATTATTGCCTCTAGGGCATATCTCCAACATAATGATTACAGGGAGCATCATCAATCGTATTATGTGTTCACAACAAAACGGCAAGATAGACAGAGTGTACAATGCCGGCATATGGAAGTGAATGCAGTTATGCTGGCAGTACCAAGATACGTGCCATGGTCTGATCAAGAGATAACCTGGAGCATAAAGGATCACCCGAAGATAATGCCGAACCCAGGGTCATACACATTGGTACTAGATCCGACATTTTTTGGGCCTAACATCAATGTGAAATTCTCAAAGGTACTCATAGATAATGGAAGTAGTATCAACATCATGTACAAGGACACAATGCACAAACTCGGAATAGCACAGAATATGCTGCAGTCCACAAGGACCACATTCCATAGGATAGTGTCGGGGCTCTCGTGTGAGCCCATTGGGAAAGTCCGAGTAGATGTGTTATTTGGCACAAGGGAGAATTGCAGAGCGGAGAATCTGGAGTTTGAGGTGGTGGACCTAGAAAGTTGCTATCATGCTTTACTCGAACGGCCAACACTGGCTAAATTCATGAGAAGCTCTCACTTTACCTATTTGAAAATGAAGTTGCCAGGGCCTCAGGGGGTAATAACAGTGGCTGGGGATTACAGAAAATCAATGGAATTTTCTTCAGCCGGGTCAAACCTAGCCGAATCATTCGTAATTGCAAGGGAGAAAAGAAGAATTCAGGAAGTAGCAGCTCTGGCTCCGTCGGCACAGCTTAATATGCCGACATTATCCAACCCGCATGGGAGTGTATCTTTCCAGTCGACTAAGGCCGACTTCTTTTCAGCTTATGATTTTAGAGAAGCTAGCTTTTAGAAGATTGTGGACAGAAGCTGTGGTGGGAAGAATCTCACAGAATCTGGTTTCACCCATTCCTTTTAGCTTTCAAACATTTGGCTTGTTTAATATATTGAGTGTGAAATGTCTGTAACGACCTAGAATTCATATGTTATCCAAATAACTGAATAATAGCCTTAATTTTGTGTAAATATGAATACATCTAGTCTAAATATTTAACTAGATATATATGAATATTGATAAAATTGAGCGTCAGAAATTAAATATAATTAGCTATTAATCATAACTATTTGTTTCACAAAATTAGCGCATTTTACTGCATCCACCTACCACACCTATATAACACCTACCACCTCTCCCTCTTCTACTTCTCCTTCTCCTCCACCTCTCCTCCTTCTCCTCCTCCATCTCTCCTTCTCCATCTCTCCTTCTTCTCCCCTTCTCCTCCTCCTTCTCCACTCTCCTCCTCCTCCACTCTCCTCCTCCTCCTATTCCTCTGGCGACCACTCAGGCCATGGCCTCCACAACCACACCGACCATCTCCTCCTCCACCTCCGGTGGCCTGATCCTCCTCCACCATCTCCGGTGATCCCCATGGACATGGCCTCCCGCACATGCCTGCGGTGGTAGGTTGCGGCCACGAGCATGGTCTCCCACGAGCTGCGACGAAATTCTAGCCAGATCTAGATCTAGATCTGGCTGCCTTTTTTGAAATTCAAAAATAACATACGAGGCGCATTCGAATCAATATGTGCCTCGCATATGCATAATATAGGAGGCGCATATGCAAAGTATAGGAGGCGCATATCAATATGCGCCTCGCATATGCAGAATATAGGAGGCGCATATCGTTATGCGCCTCGCATATGTGAAGTATAGGAGGCGCATATCATATGCGCCTCGCATAAAAAATAGACGAGGCTCAAAGCTAGAGGCGCATATGATATGCACCTCGCATATGCTTTTAGGTGCACCTCGCATAAGGTTTTGTCTATTAGTGTCGGCCTGCGTAATGCAGGAGCAACATACCAAAGATGCATGCAAAAATGTCTACACGAACAAATAGGAAAAAATGTGCAAGTATATGTTGATGATGTGGTTATAAAAACCAAAGAGAGAAAAACACTCCTAGAAGATATTCGGCAGACATTCGCGAACCTGAGAAGGTTCCGAATGAAACTTAATCTGGAAAAATGTACCTTTGGGGTACCGGCTAGAAAATTAGTCAGTTTCCTTGTGTCGAGCCGAGGTATACAGGCAAATCCAGCTAAGATCCGAGGAGTTGAAAGAATGGAACTGTCGAGGTGCCTGAATGATGTGCAAAAATTTACAGGATTTCTTGCTTCTTTGAGTCGATTCATATGTCGGGTAGGGGAAAAGCATTACCTTTATACCAACTGATGAAGAAACCAGACAAGTTTATCTGGACGCCGCAAGACGATAATGCATTTCATGAGTTGAAAAAGATATTGGTCACAGCACCAATTTTGGCTTCTCCATTGTCAAAAGAGCCTATGTTACTCTATGCGGCAGCTACTAACAGAGCTGTCCGTGCGGTATTTGTCGTGGAGCGGAATGAAGGGGATAAATCAATACAAAGGCTGGTATATTACCTAAGTGAGGTATTATCGGCCTCGAAGCAGAACTACCCCCACTACCAGAAGATGGATTATGGAGTATACATGTCGGCGAAAATACTCAAACATTACTTCGAAGAACATCCAATAAAAGTGATTTGTGAAGCACCCATAGCCGAGATATTAAGCAACAAAGATGCAAGTGGCCTGATAGCAAAATGGGAAATCGAGTTATCACCTTATGCTACACAATTGATAGGCGAGATGCAATTAAATCTCAGGCAGTGGACGACTTCTTTGTGGATTGGGCCGAGGTGCAGTATGAGCCCCCATTGCCAGATCTGAACTATTGGACAATGCATTTTGACGGGTCCAAACTAAGAAATGGGATAGGGCAGGAATAGTATTGACCTCGCCGAAAAAAGATTAGCTGAAATACATGTTGCAGATACATTTCGCCGCATCAAATAATGTTGCCGAATATGAAGTACTGATCCATGGCCTAAAGATGGCAAAAGAGATTGGCATACGTCAGATTCTATGCTATGGGGATTCAGACCTCCTAGTACAGCAAGTATCAGGAAAATGGGACTCACTAGATGCGAATATGGCCCTGTATAGGTTACATGTGCAAAAAATCAGTGGTTATTTTGACGGGTGCGAGTTTCATCACATACCTCGGGCGGAAAATGACGCTGCAGATACACTGTCAAAATTCGGATCGACTACGCAATCAATTCCCCCAGGCATAGCTCTGGAGCACCTGAGAAAACCATCAATTACACCTTCGCCAGAATCCGAGTCAATTCGTATCTCGGCATAACAGATAGAAGGAATTGTCCCAATGGAAATCGACAAAGAATATGACCCAAATTATTTAAGGGTTAATTCGGTCGACCCACGGGTGAACACGGAAAAGCCCAAAGATATTATGTCGGCGTAAATTATGGAAATTGATAATATAATTTCCCCGAAGAAAGTTACGCCGACATGGGCACAACCCATATTCTCATTCCTTAAGGAAGAAATCTTGCCGAGTGATGAGGTCCTGGCTAGACAGATAGTGAGAAGAGCAAAAGCCTACCCGATCGTAAACAATGAGCTGTATAAGAGAAGTGTCACGAACATACTACAACGATGTGTTGACTCGGCAGAAGGGCAGGAAATACTTTTGGATATACATCAGGGAGAATGTGGGCATCACGCCTCGTCCAGAGCCCTAGTGGCCAAAGAATTCAGGCATGGATTTTATTGTCCGACTGTGCTGAAAGAAGCAAAAGAATTGGTAGAAAGGTGTAATGGTTGCCAGAGATACGCTAGCAAGATACATCTCCCTTCGTCCAAGTTAAAAACAATACCAATCACTTGGCCCTTTTCTGTATGGTGTTTGGATATGGTAGGTCCATTCAGGCCTTCCCGAGGCGGAATGACTCATATTCTGGTCATGGTGGACAAATTCACAAAGTGGATAGAAGTAAAACCAATAAGAAAATGTGACGGACCCACAACAGTGAAATTCCTCAAATATATTATCTTGAGATATGGATACCCACACAGTGTTATCATGGATAATGGCACAAACTTCGCTGAAGGAGCTTTTGCTAGATTCTGCCAAGAAAAACACATAAGACTAGATGTTGCCTCAGTGGCTCACCTAGCACCGAATGGGCAAGTAGAAAGATCAAATGGACTGGTATTGTCAGGAATAAAACCTCGGCTAATCGAACCATTTCAAAGGGCGGAAGGATGCTAGATTGAGGAGCTTCCAGCAGTACTGTGGAGCCTCGGGACCACCCCAAATAGATCGACGGGGTATACCCCATTCTTTCTAGTATACGAGGCAGAAGTGGTACTTCTAGCCGACATAATGCATGACTCGCCAAGAGTGGTCCAGTACACAAGTGCCGAGGTAAATGAAATATCGTGGCAAGACGATGTGGATCTGCTGGAGGAAGCAAGGGAATTGGCATTATCAAGATCAGCTATTTATCAACAAGAGCTCAGACGATATCATAGCAAAAATGTCAATCCAAGAGTTTTTAAAGAAGGAGATTTAGTTCTTCGGCTAGTGCAACGCACAGCCGGCATGCACAAGCTCTCACCCCCATGGGAAGGACCATGCATCGTGAGTAAAGAATTGCACAATGATGCATACTACCTGATCGACGCTCAGTCACCAGAAAAAAACAAGGCAAGAAAGGCACGACATGAATCAAAAAGACCATGGAAAATAGCCTTACTTCGCCCGTTCTACACTTAGAAGCCCTATATTGCATATTGCGACGTGATGCACCAAGTCAGAATATCAAGCGTGCATCAAACTTTGGCACCCCGGGAAGTGACTTGGGGACGGCCCCATATTATTTCTGCTTTTGAACTATGTATAAAACTTCGGCACCCCGAGCTGTGACTCGGGGACTTCACCATATTCTTTCTTATTTTTGAACTTTGTATCAAACTTTGGCACCCCGAGCAGTGACTCAGGGACTGCCCCATGTTATTTCTTATTTTGAACTATGTATTAAACTTCGGCACCCCGAGCAGTGACTCGAGGACTTCCCCATGATGTTCTTTGTGTTGAATTATGAATTACATTTCGACAACCCGAGTAATAACTTGGGGACTGCTTCACGTTGTTCGATATTTTTTGAGCATGTGGTGAAACTTCAGTAACCCGAACGATAACTCGGGGACTGACTTATATTGCCGGCTGATTTTAGCCATACACATAATAGTTCAGTAACTCAAGCAAAAACTCGGGGACTTCCCCCGATTTGTCAATCATAAATCACAAGATGCGATATAAGCTTGCCTCGGCCATTGAAGGAATAACAAGGAGGAAACAACTAACAAATTCTAAAATCATAGTAACAAGAATGACAACCTCTACAAGTCGAGGTATAATACGGGACGTACCCTATCTATATCATTTTACCAATGAATACCTCGGGGAGGGTGGTAAGCCAATCTATGGGCTTAGAACATAGTACTTCAAGGAGAAGTTGCGAAAACAACAACTATACAACCAAGTTCACATAAGGAACACAATATAGATGCTGAACAAAAATCAGTCATATGGGAAAATATGATCCAGATCTACGAAGTTAAAGTTTGGCAAAGCAAATATACGATTTAAATAGATTCAGTTAGATAAACTAACAACAATTACTATTACCAGTGCCTCAGAGGCACAAGGCAAAAGGGTTCACACTATACCAAAAGGCGGACAATTGTTTCAAAGACATCATATGCCTGGCATACCGGGGACTTAAACGACTAAGAGTTTTTTGAACCTAGACACCGGCAGAGCCCGAATCACCCGTAGGAGGGACAGTAGCAGTATCAGGAGCATCGGACGTGGGTGTCTTGGATGCAGATGGAGTGACCTCGGTATCCTTCAGAAAGGTATCTTTAGGAACGGGGCGCTCCAAGGTTGTTTGGGCCTCAACAGAGGTTACCTCAGCATCAACGGAGGCCATAGTAACCTCTGGGGCAAGCTCTGGCTGCTAGGAGACGCCAACTTGGGCTCGAGAGGTTTCAGTTCCTTTGGAAGACGATCGCGCGTCGTCATCCCCATCTGAGGTGTCATTGGAATCATTGGCATTATCCGAAACATCCTCCGATTCATCTTGATCTGCCGAGTCACCGCCCGATGCATCTTCAGCTTCAGCATCATCAGTCAGGTTGGGAAGAAAACTCGGCCCCTTGAGCCAATGATGCGAATCAGCATACTCGATAAGATGGAAGGCACGGGCTTGACGGCGAGCAAAGAACTTCGGATTCTCAACCCAAGGAGAGCCAGTGCGCAGATTCATCAGAATATCGAGGGAGATATCCTCGTACCAAGACAGAACAGCCGTAAGTTCCATATCAGCACCAGCCCTTCCAGCAGATTCCCTCCAGAGATTGAGTTGAGCCTGAGATTCCATCAGCCTTGCCACAAGCACTTCTACTTCATCAATATCCGGCGTATTCGGCCAAAGGACATGGTAGGCTCGGATAGCTGCGTGCACCAGATCTCTTCCCATATTTTTCATTGGTCCAATAGCAGCACCAACAGCAATCAGGAAGTCTTCCATCGAATATTCTTGACTCGGAGCAACGGGAACACCTCGGTGCTCGCGAGCAGCAATCACAGCCTTGGAGCTCACAGGTTTAGCTTCTGGAAAATGATCTAAACAAAAGGAAGTCATATGGGTTAAAATAAGAAAAGAGGAAGGAAAACTCGACGAGAGACAAAAAAATACGATGGATGTAATTCAGCATTTTATGGAGATCCCGGGACCAATCGGTCCTACTCTTCTCAAAGCGAATGATTTCCTCGCTCATCACCCGGTTCTTTAGTTCGGCAGCATCAAGAAGTTCCTTGTCTTTCTGCAACTGCAGACTTAGTCGATTCTTTTCTTCAGAGAACTCTTGATCAACTTTTTCCAACTCAGACTTCTGGGAAAGCTTGAGAGATTCAACCTCGGCGCCCAACCGGGTTATCTCGTCATCCTTTTCCTTGAGTTGTGCGAATGGGCGGTAGCTTCTTCTAAAAAATGCAGCATCATATCAGGCATATATATACATTCTTGCTGTGACGCTGCATGTGTTTGTAACTCGGCTATACCAAAGCCGGAAGGTTGTAAGATACCCAAGATTTACCTCGAACAAAAAGTCGACAAATTAAAGGCAAAAGGAGTAACTAACCTTCAAGAATGCTTACTTTCTTGGTCAGGCGAGCATTCAGGTTGTTGATTCCAACTGCGCACCAGCAACAAGCTAATTAGCATGAAAAACTAAATCTATTAGAAAGATAAGAGAAATTACACGGACCAGTTAATTTACCAGTTTTCTTCACAACAGGGACAATCTTCTCATATTTATCTTGAAGTTTCTTGTGCGCAAAAAACAACCTTTGAAATTCAGCTGTCCGCCGATCATGGGCAACCTAAAAAAAGGGCAACAAGTTACGTAAAGAATAGACAGATCCGAATCAAGTAAACTTGACTCGGATCTAGGTGGATAGATATTCAAAAGTAAGGAAGATCCGAATCAAGTAAAACTTGACTCGGTTCTAGGTGGCTAGATATTCAAAAGTAAGGCAGATCCAAATCAAGTAAAACTTGACTCGGATCTAGGTGGATAGATATTCAAAAGTAAGGCAGATCCGAATCAAGTAAAACTTTGGATCTAGGTGGCTAGATATTCAAAAGTAAGGCAGATCCGAATCAAGTAAAACTTGACTTGGATCTAGGTGGATAGATATTCAAAAGTAAGGCAGATCCGAATCAAGTAAAACTTGACTCGGATCCAAATGGTTATATATTCAAATATAGGATAGATCCAGATCAAGTAAATCATATAGTGCATTTAAAACAAGATGAAGCTTCCAAAAAAACAACAAATTATCCGGTTGCAAGCTTCGAGGACTAGTGTATATATAATATCGTCTGAATAATAGATAAAGTATCAGCGAAGACGCTTACCTCGTTCATCTTATCACTTTCGAGAACAATCTTAGCACCCATATGCAAGCGAATGCTGATGTTGGAAAGTTGAAATGGTTGGCTACTTGGATTGCCCTCAAGTTGATCGGCGTCATTCCAGTTGTTCGCATATTCCACCAATGAGACGAGGTTATGCCCGCTCTCAGTATGGGTCAGCACTTTACCTCGGGCCTGCTGAGTAACTGCAGCCGCCGCCGGACTCTTCTGAAGAATAAGCTGAGTGTCGGCGGCAAGGGCGACACCGGGTTTAGCAGTAGAAGCTCATTTGCGAAGTGCATCAGCAATGCTAGGCTGAGAAGAGCTTGTGGACCCCTTCTGAGATGCCGAGGGTTTAGAGACTTCGGCGGGGGCAACAACTTTAGCACTGGGAACCACGTCCTTGGCGGCAGGAGGAACTATAGTTTCCAAAGGGGCCGAGGTGGTGGTATCCTCGGTAGAAATTGAAGTAGGAGCTGGAGCTGCGGTGATCAAAGGATCATTGGAGGAAACCTTGGGGGTCTTAAGAGGGACAACAAGCTCGGCCGGGTGATCCGGTGTAGGGGTTATGTCGGCAAAAACGGTGGGAGCAATAGTTGGCGATACATTAGTCGGCGCAGGAGGAAAATCAACACGAGAGGGACTGGGAACCCGAGTATCCTCTAGAGGTGGGGGAGAAGATGGCCGAGTAGTATGGGTTGTCATACTCGGACCACTTGGCTTTGCGGAAAGAGGAGCTCTGCAAGGGAGTAAAAGCTAAGTCAGAAACAGAAAGAGAGAAACAAGAAATACAAATAAAAATAAACTCACCCAGTAACCCCAGGCATGGTCTTACGCCTCGGGATATGCTGGGCAGATTTCTTGACTCGCTTCTTGGGGGCAGCACCAGAGGGATCCGTCGAAGCGGTGCGTTTCTTCGAAGCAACAGGAGCCTCGGAAGCAAGAGGTTAGGTCTCATGCACCTGACCAGCTTGGTTAGCTGGGAAAGAAGGAGCCGGAAATGCGTAATAGATAGGCACTGCAGCAACTACCTCAAGAATTTGGATGTCGTCTGAGTCACCTTCATCCGCACGGGCCGAGGTCTGGCTCTGGGCACGAACAGGAGCAGCATCTGACTTATTGACAAACTCCTCCAGGTCAGGTTACCCATTGTCCGGGGTATTGCGATCAGCAGTCCACGGAAGAGCCAAAACCTCGGCATCTTCCGTCTTCTGCTCCATAAACCTCTGCGAGAGAAGTAAATAAGAGTTAGCAAAAGAACGATTGAAAAAGAAACTCGGAAGAAAACACTAGTGTTTAACTTACCTGAGGAAGAGGATTCCCGTGAGAAAATGGCTTCAATCCCCATTTCCATGCTTCCGGCATCTCGGTCTTGATAATAGCATGGACGCCCTTTTATAGATCTGATAATCATCAAGCTCAACCGTAGAAACTCGGTTGGGATCCAGAGGACCACTCATATAATAGAGCTTATGAGAGCGAAGCTGAAAAGGGCAGATTCGGCTGCTGACGAATGCAGTCATCAAATATTCACCTCGAAGCCCAACACGAATCGGTTCTTTAAGCCGGATCTCAAATGCCTCGGCAAGAGCATGGCTTTTCCTAGGGTTGTAGATCCAATTCTTCTTGGAGGGAGGACCGATAGAGAAAGCAGGGAGCCGAATCTTATCCTCTTTCCAGTATTCTTGACATAGAAAAATGATCTATGCCACTTCTTACAAGATTCGAGGCCGGCGACACGGGGGAACACAGAGTTTTTCTGAGGTGTAACGCATGCAGCCCCACATTGGGTGAGAGATTTCTCATAAGGATGAAGAGATTTGTCCGGCGCTACGTTGGCTTAGATCTGAAAGAATTTGTACCAAATATCTATGGAAGGCCAGAGGCCGAAATACCCCTCCGAAGCCGAGATAAAGGACGACAGAGAGGCAACGGCCTTAGCTGGCAGGTGATGCGGCGGAAGGCCGAAATAATCGAGGAAGCCCCTAGCGAAGTCGCTAAGAGGGAGGCCAAATCCACAAGCGAAGTGGGACATAAAAACTACGTACTCGCCCTCATTGAGTATAGGGGAGGATTCTTTGTCGGGTAAGCGACAACTTACCTCGGCAGGAATTCGGCGCGTTTTGATTAGCCACTCTATCTCCCGGCGAGTAACCGTGGAACCCTGCCAGGAACCACGCTCTGAACCGCCGCAAGGTCATCTTCCCCAATGAGAGAACCGCTAGCGGAGGTAGACATGGGCTCGTCCGAGGAATCGACTGATGAAAAACTGGCGGCGGGGAGAGGCCTAGAGGTGCAGGGCCCCGTTGCGACGGTGACAAACATGGTGGCCGAGTAGAAAAAGCACCGTCGCAAGGAATCTTGGAATACTAGAAAAATTCCTAACGCGGGGACCTAGCGGCGGCGCTGTAAGAAAACTCACCGGCGAGAACGCCCAAGCGCGGCCACTGGAGAGCGAACGGAGGTGGCGGCGCGAGGAAGAAGACGAAGGGGATAGAAAGGGGGAAAGTGAATCATCCTACCCCGCTCCCCTCTTTATAACCGAGTAGGGCAAACGGTAGTGGGATCGTGGCTGTGCCATGTTAACCGCGTAATCTCGTGTACCTCTCAACCGCTCGCAGGTAGTGGAGCCACAAGAAGGGCCACATGGTGGAGGAGGGGATCGGGCCTCCTGACTGCTGCGGTACTCAAGGCGTCACTGCGCCGACGCGACAGGCGCAGTAATCACTGTAGCATGTCAGTAACCACTGTAGAGGAACAAAAAACTAGAGAACAATGGTGAAATGAAGGAGAGAATAATAGAAAAATGATGACTGGTACATGTAGGACGAGGCTTACCCAGGAAGCCAAGTAAATACCTCGAACGAAAGGAGATAACTCGGAGCATAACCCAAATTGGGAAAATGATGAAATGAAGGAGAGAATAATAGAAAAAGAACATCGACTAAGAAATACCGCAGAAAGAAAGAAGATAAATGTCTGGAAACTGATGTGGCCCAGCCGAGGTCTCTGGTAGGACCACACCAGCTTTGGGGACTAATGTTGGAGGGTGACGCCGGATAGGGTCGAGATAGGGGAAGAAGAAAGGAGTCTCCCTTACCCTAAGCCGAATTACTGACTGAGTCGGCCGAGTCATGCGAGATCCGACCAAGATAAGTTGAGCTTTGGTGAATATAAGAAGAGTAACCCCTTACTTGGCCGATGTATGAACTATGTCGGTCGAATAAGGCTGGCCGACTTGTATGCAGGGAAAGGCCGAGCCGAGTTATGCGAGATGAGGCCGAGTAATATGAGACTTGCAGGAGAAGGAGGAGCCTATAGTCAAACCCTAGTCTCTGGCTAGGAGGAATCTAGACAGATCCAAGCGCTAAGGACAAAGAGCAGAGCTGCAGAGGGGCAGACAAGCGTCACAGAGGTGATAGTGAGGAAGCCTGAGGCACACATGTGAGGGTCTATGGAACATTGCCACCGATAGAAGGGGGACACAGAAAGGAGCCCGCCGAGTTACCACTTTGGGACAACCATATTTCAATAATATGCTTGCCACGTCAGCCCTAGAAGGAGTCAAGGAACCCCTTTATATGGAGGGTACGGGCTCCAGGGAGGGGGATTGATTCCTTCCACACCGAAAGCCTCGCATAGTAGTTTTCTTCTTCTCTATGATACAGCTCTAGGAGCACTTGTAGTTCTTGAGAAGAGGAATAAAGATCTAGTCATTGGTTAGTTGAGTGTAGAAATATCTACATCTTCCCTCCCCGGATCCCTCTAGCACCCATTGACCCCATACTTTAGCCTACTGTAGCATCCTAGTTGTCTAACACCTGTAATGCTACATGTTATAATAATAAAAAGGGCCACTTCCAACATATAATTGTTGCATCATCATCATATCATGCTCATACATCATACCACCTTGCATTTGAGCATCATATAAAACCCTTTCTTGTTTGGTTCTTATCTCATGTGCATGATTAATTGTATTTGCCTCTTGATATTGTATTTGGCTCTTGATATATTGTTAAATGCCCAAGTTGAGTTGAGGGCATCTCTCTTATTGACTCCCCCACCTTTTCTTTCACCACCTTAATTCCACCATCCAATTAACATGGGCTTGGCATTTTTGTTTGAGTTATCTCTAGCTCATGTGGTTGGTTGGATTCCACCCATCATCTTTTGCTTGGCCTTTGCCACCTCTTGGGAGTGCAATGATTAAAGCCACATGAAATAATGTTGTTTTCACAATATCACAATATGGCAAATATTGTTGCATGGGCCATGCAAGTGCCACCTTTCTTTTGGCTTTGGGAATGTTTTAGCTTTGTTTGCATGTCACCTCCCCTTGTGTTAAAATTTGTTTTGGGCTTGTAGTTGTCTTCATCAAATCTTCTCCCTCTCTTCTCCCCTTTAGCTAAACCTCTAACCCATGCTCCATGCACACACATGTGCTAATGTGGCATGCCCAAACCTAAACCACCTTTTCTCTTTTTATCTTGCTTGTTCTTTGAATGGAACATGCATGATTCAAATCCCCATCATCACATGATCATCTCTCTCTCCCTCTCCCTCTTTTCCTTGCTTGATCTTGTTAAGGCTTGTTTGGAGCATGCATGATCAACCTATAGTACCACCTCCCTCTTTCTTACCCCCTCTTAGCCAAACCCAACAATCTACCCCAAACCCCACATTAGCTAAACCTAACCCTAAGCCACCCTTTTCCCCTCTAATCTACACCTTTCCTTAGCTAAACCCTAAGTACCCCTCCTCCTTTCTAGCTTCTAGCTTGACCACCCCATGCCCTACTCCATCTCTCCCCTTCTCTCTTCCATGCAGGCCCCACCCAGCACCCTCTACCAGCTACCCTTCCCCCACACGACCAGGGACCCCCAACCCTAGCCCTAGCCGAGCCGGCCCCTCTCCCCTCCCCTCTTTTTCCTCTCTGCCCAGCAGACCCACCCCGAGCCACCACCTCTCTGTCCTCCCTCTACCCCACCTGCCAGCCTCCCCTCTCCTCCCCAGCTCTGCCGCGCCACCCTGGCCCCCATGCTGGGCACGTGAGGGAGGTGCAAAAGTGGCCGAGCCGACCTGCCCCTCCCCCACGCAAGCCCCCACCTCGCCCTCGTTCTTATCCTCCCCCTTCCCCTCCTAGCCTCTCCCAGATCCACCCCCAGAGGCCTGCCGCGCCTCCCCTCCTTCCTCCCCTTGCCACAGTCTGCCTCGACGCCGTCGTCGGCCTTCCCTCGTCGCCGTCGAACCAGGAAGCAAGCGTGGTGCTGCGGTGTCGAGGAAGCCCCGTGGAGCCTCTGCGACGCCACTGGACCGCGCCAACGAGGAGGAGAAGGACTGCCCCGCCGCTGCACGCCGGAACGCCACCGAAAACCCTAGCACGCTGGGCCTCTGCCTCCCCGTCGTCCTGCTGCGCCCCGACCAGATCCGAGCCCACCGCCGAGCCCGCGGTGAGCAAC
Source organism: Avena atlantica (assembly GCA_910589765.1). Lineage (NCBI taxonomy): Eukaryota > Viridiplantae > Streptophyta > Magnoliopsida > Poales > Poaceae > Avena > Avena atlantica. The sequence continues at coordinate 308,452,741 of OU342736.1, forward strand.
CGAACCCCCCTGACACCTCCGCCCTCGCCGTAGCTCTCTGTGCACGCCGGACCCAGCGTCGAACGCTCTGTGTGCGTCGCGTGCGCGCGCGTCCTCTGCGTCGCCGCGTCGCGCATCAGCTTACCTGGACACGAACCACCTTCCTAGCACACGCCCCAGCCTACCGCAGCGGTACCCGCCTCCGCTGGCGCGCCCGGGGTCGCGAGTTCGAGCCCCCCGCAGCTCGCTGTCCGCTGACGCGCGCACGCCTGGCGACAGAGGTTCAGGGAAGAGGAACAGGGCTCTGATGCCCTTTTTCTATAAAACCCCCTGCCTTTTTTTTGTTCCCAACCCGCAGTCCCCTTGGCCCCGCTGTCAGCGTCGGGGTAGTTTTCTAAAAAGACTCCCTGGCTTTTTCCAAATCCACCCGCGGTCCTTTTGTTCCTCAGCCGCTGGCATGTGGGACCGCAAGCCCCTGGGCCCCACCTGTAAGCGTCTGTGGGTAAGTTTGGCTGTGTATAAACTGGTTTTCTGCGTCTGGTTAAATTCAAACTTTGTTTTAATGTTTTCAAATTCAAATTTAATTCAGATTTCAAACAACTTTTCCATAGTAATTCCAAATCACACAAATGATATATGTTTGGATATCAGAAAAATGAGAGGATTCCAAATATGCCATCCATATTGTCTTTTGCACAATTAAAATTCCAAGTTTATTTAAATTACACTAATTGCCACTAGAATTTAAATAATCAATAACTTTTGATTCGTAATTCCAAATTAAGCAAATGATATGTCTAAAATGATCATCTCGACGAGACCTTTCTGTTTATGCTATCCATGACTTGAATTGAAGCATGCATCATGTAAATATATAATATAAAGCAACTAATTTGACAATAAAATGTGACTAAAACCCAATAAAAAATGTTATTCCTTGTATTCCACACCTCACCCATGCCATGCTACATTATTGACTTGCAAATTGTGCATCATTCACCATGGCATGATTGTTTGCTTGACGCATCTTATTCATATGCTTGTGCTCTATATTCATGTTGGCCTTGTTTGTTTGGTTTTTCTCGGATAGACACTGAGCAGGGGTTATATCAAGAGAACCAGGAGCACTACCCAGATCCGTCCCTCGCTTCAACTGAGTTGCCAGGCAAGCACTTCCACATTCTTGCATACATACAGTACCTAATGCCTCTATCTTATTCTTGCATCATTGAGTCGCGATTGCATTAAATTGAATCCCAAGTATGCATAGCCTTTACTTTTCAGCCCCACCAAGCTTGTTCCTCCATCCCATGAGCCACTACTATAGGAGTTGTTTGAGCCATGCGAGTCGTAGAACAGCATGTGCAGGGTATGTGAGAGTCTGTTGGATAACGAGGTACCTAAACAACTTAACCTGAGTAGTTCTGGGATAACTAAATAAAGTGGCACCGGTGAGCAACATCTGCTATTTGGTTTTTCCTGCTCACTTGTGTCCCGTAAGACCCCGAGTACTTGATTCCTGTTCCTTGATTTATCGCGCTATCCACATCCGGGAGGTATATGGGACCCCCCTGAGCCAGAGCTTGATTCCGTCTTATTTCTTGGGGCCACAAACTAGTTTGAGGTTTTATTTACTATCCTGTACCTATGCCATGCTACTTTCTGTATTTAAATTGTGCGAGGAGCACACTGTACTGTTTAGGATCGTGGCACGATTCCGCGGTGTCGACAAGCCCAGTTTTGGGTTCCCAGTCGTTCACAGCCATCCCCACAACCTTGAGTCCGTCTCGGAGCTTGCTTACTTCGTTGCGGGTGTACTTCAAGGGGTGGCCCCCTGAAATATTTCTGAATTCTGTGATTGTTCAGTCGTGAAAGCCTCGTTGGGTTTTGATTTGGTTTTTCCGAGGTTGATCGAGCGTGTGTTGCTATTGGTGCACCCCGGCCGGGTAAAACTTTCTGAAAGCCGTGTCCGCGGATATGGACGACTTGGAGCACAGTTTCTTGATCATAGACAAGCATAACTAAAGTACCGCCGTAATCTGACTAAGTAACTTGACTAGTAAATAGTGCAACACTCATGGAATGGTTAATAAAATTGCCAACGGATGGGGGGTTGTTCGTCCGCTTCCTTGTTGGTAAGCAGGGAGGAGGATGGATCTGATGAGATTACCATTATAACTGTTGTACTTAATTCACGGACATCCGTCTATCATTGGTTAGGCGGATGGTTAGCGTTTATCTGTAGAACTGCTAGGGTTTATCTTTCGCTGCAATTGCGTCACCCCAGGTTGTGTCCCCTTTAGAGGCATTAAGACTTGCTGAGTACCCTTAGGGTCTCACACGATAAATTATTGGTTCAGATGGACAGGTACCTCCGCAGGACGGATACTGGGTGGAAGAAGCCGAAGATGTGGGAAACGATCGTTCGGTGTAGAGATTCCGGGAACGGGGATCCATGAGACCTGTAGTTGGGATGTGCTTATTTCTTTGGCATCTTATGCCGATTTGCTTCTTATCCGTACTCGGATTTTGTTTGCTGCTTCCGCATGATACTCTGATGTGTGTTGTATGAGGAAGTATCCTAAAATATCTAGGTCATTTGAATCTTGCCGTATGGCGTTGCTATATTTCCTTTCTTTCTAGATGGTATGGCTCTGATGTACTCTTGTATGGTGGCTTGCGTACATACCCACTTGTGTACGTAGTTGATCCCTTCGCCTGCCGACTACGCCGCCCGTACAGGTCCCGTTGAGAGGGTAGTGGTTGGGACGTCTGAAAGGACTACCAGTGAGTGGCTTTTGGGGCCCCACCGTACTATTTCAACCACTACCACTCATCCAGGCTTGTATCTAGGAGCGTAGTTCACCGAGGTAGTTACACCTACCCATGGCATCTGCCGTGCCACCACCACGACAGCCCTGGCGTTCTTGAGGCCGAAGGTCATGGAGGTGTAGCAGAAGGCGCCGAATGGCGTGATGAACGCCGTCTTTTCTTCGTACTCGACTACCATTTTGATCTGGTTGTACCCAGAGTAGGCGTCGACGAAGCATAGCGACTCCGAACCCGCGGTTGAGTCGATGATTTGGTCAATCCGTGGGAGGACGAATTGCTCCTTCAGGCAGGCGCTGTTGAGGTTTGTGTAGTCGATACACATTTTCTAGGTCCCGTTTTTCTTCTCGACTAGGACTGGGTTTGCCAGCCATTTGGAGTATTTGATCGGCCGAATGAAGCCTGTAGCGAGTAAACGCTGCACTTCCTCGGCGATTGCTCGGCGGCGTTCTTCGTTGAAGGGCCGCAACGACTGCTTGACGGGTTGCGCTTTGGGGTCTATGTTGAGTTTGTGCTCAGCGAGTTCCCTCGTGACACCAGGCATGTCAAATGGCTTCCATGCGAAGATGCACGTAGGAACTCGATGAGCGCGCCTTCCTATGAGGGGCTCATGCCCGTCCCGATCGTCACCGTCTGGCTGGAGTCGCCTGGGACTAGCTCGATGGTGCGAGTGTGCATCGTTGCCTCGAAGGCGGTGGAGCTGCCACCCTCCGAGTTGGGCTTCTTGAGTATGGTGGGGTCGTCGTTGTTGACCCCGCTCGCGTACTTTGTGAGCTCCTCAGCGTGGTTGGCCTCTTCCGTGATGACGGCGTCAGCGAGTTCAGCGCCTTTGGCCTCGCATTCCACGGCCATGTCAGGATCGCCGTGAATAGTGATGATGCCACACGGTCCGGGGAGATTCATCGCGTTGTATGTGTAGTGGGGCGCTACCATGAATTTGGCAAACGCCTGGCGCCCAGGACGCAGTGGTAGGGGTTGTTGAACGGCACCAGTTCGAAGACAATCCGCTCGGTGCGGAAGTTTGCTGGTGTGCCGAAGGTGACTGGCAGTGTCACCTTGCCGATTGGGTACGCCTTCCGACCAGGGACGATGCCATGGAAGGTGGTGTAGGTCGTCTCTATCATCGACTGCGGGAGCCGCAATCGCCTGAATGTGTCCATGTATAGGATGTTGAAGGAGTTTCCTCCGTCCATCAGTGTCTTGGGGAGCCAATAGTCCTCGACCTTGGGCTTGACCACCAAGGCGACTTGGCCGGATATTCGATCCGTGGCGAGTGGTCCTCGCGGCTCCAGGTGATTGGCTGCTCAGACCAGTTGAGGAACTGGGGCATGTCTATCTAGGACACCGCACTGACGGCGACGACACGGACAATGACCTTCTTCTCGCGCTTCATGTTGAAGCGTGTGAATGTGTGGAGCGAGCCGGCGACGCAGCCGAATTTTCCGCCATTTGGCGGGTTGTTGTTGGGGTCTTCCATGTGCTCCGTGCCTTCTCAATCTCCTTTAGGGAGTGGCAGTCGGTGGTCGTGTGCGTGGCGGGCTTCCCTTCCCTGCTGTGAAACACACAGGGTTGATTGAGGAGAGCCGTGGGGTCGAACCTTGTCTTCGCCTTGTAGTTGCCGCCATCGTGGTGTTGGCCTCCGTCGCAGCGGAAGCTCTTGGGTTCACGCGGCGTGTATCCGGCGTTGGCGACGAAGTCGACTCGCCCATCACCGCAGTGCTTGTCGGTGAGGCGAGTGTTGCTGTAGCGTATCTCGGGTCGTCTCCCGTTGTCGTGGCCGCTCGTGCGGCGGTTCCCTCCTGACTCTTCGTCGGTTTCTTGGTTTGGGTCCTCTTCCGCGTACCGCTTGGCTATCTCTAGGAGGTCTGGTATGTTGTCGAGTGTTCTGTACACTCGCTTGAGCTTGGCGACCAAGGGATCGTAGCGGAACGAGGTCTTGAAACAGTGGATTGCGGTGTCCGGGTGGATTCCGGCCACGTTATACCACGGGTCTTGCCACCGTTGGACCCATCTGCGAGTCGACTCGCAGGGTCCCTGGACGCATCGCTCCAGGTCCTCGATGGTGGTGGCGCGGGTGTAGGAGCCCTCGAAGTGCCTGACGAAGGCGTCGCACATTTTATCCCAGGAGTCGACTGTCCGCGGGGAGGGTGTTGCTCCATTGCCTGCACGCTCCCTCCATCATTAGGGGGGGGGTAGCGGGCGGCGATTAGGTCGGTGTGGCCGGCGATTCCCATTGCCATGAGGTAGGTATCCAGCCAACGGATGGGCCGTACAAGGGGTCGTACTTCTCGATCTCCTTTGGCGCCTTGAAGTTCGCCGGGTATTTTTCGCCTCGGATCATTGGTCCGAAGCACTAGGGTCCGACTCGACTCAGCGATCCCCTTGGTTCACTGCCGCATCGGTTAGTGAGGGTATGCCTCAGGTCATCCGGTTGGCGTGCGCTCCAGCTCTAGATGTTGATTATGTGGGTGCGCGTGTCGACTAGCTACCTGTTGGCGGCGACGAAGTTGTTCGTCGGCCGCGGGTCGTTGGTGGAGAGTGCCGCATGCGCGGGTCGATGTTGGAGCTGCAGGGGGTCGGGTGGTGGGCAGTTGAGGGTGTTCGCTACCATTGGGCGGCCACTCGAGGCCGCCCTGCTGCCTGATGAACGCGAGTACATGCGACCCTGTGAGTCGGCACCCGCATTTTGTTGTTCGACCGCCTTGGCGAGTAGAGCCTTGGCGTACTAGATCTGCAGGGCACCTTTCCCGGTTACGTTTATGTTGTCAACCACTTCTTGGCTCGCGACAACATTGTCCATCGGAGTGGAGAACAGCGGGAGGCCGTTTGTGTCTCGCTCCCGCGAGGAGACCATGATTCTTGTTTGCTCCCTAGGGGGCACGGGGCTGGGTGGTGGTGCGCCGTTAGCCGTTGCGCCTGGTGGGGGCCGAGAGCTCCCTCCTTGTGGCGCGTTCTCGCAGATCGCACGCTCGGCTGCACGAGCAGGGTCATTCTCGTCGTCGAAGTTCAGGGCGCGTCCCTGAATGGTGGGGTTCAGGCGCGACCTGATATGGAGTTGGTGGTAACGCGAGAGTTCCTGCGCTGTCACCTGCTCGAGGAGAAATTTTTCGCGCTCGGCTTGTTCTTTGCGGACCGCCTCCTCCAGCCGCATGCGGAGTTCCTCGACCTCCGTTGCCATTGCTTTCGGTGGGATCGGCGTGGGGAAAGGGTCTGGCGGGGGGTCGGCTCCATTCTCCATGTAGGCCACGACGTGGCGACCGGACCCATCGTGTATGTCGGCGGAGTTCTCCGACCCGGAGTCAAAGTGGAAGATCCCAAGGATGGAGGGGTCCTCGAAGTCTCCCACGTTGGACACCTGGGTGATGGATCCCCCGGGCGATGCGGCGATGATGGATCCGGCAGCCGATGCCAGGGTCGCCGAGTTGGCGTCGTCGTTGAGGGCCGCGTCGTCCGTGACCATGGCGGTTTCAGCCACGTTGCTGTGCGCCGAGTCGTACTCGGAGGCGAGGCGATGGATCGTGCGGACCTGTCTCTCAGAGAGCTGGTCGCGTGGCGGCGACTCGCGGATGCGAGCCAGGTCCTCGGAGGTGATGGTGTCGGTGAAGCCGACGAAGAGGCTGATCGTGCCGACCGGCATGATCATGCTGCGCGCGACGGGGCGTGCCGCCAGGACGTAGCTACTCGGCAAGATCTGGAGGATATCGCCGATCGCGATCATGCGGCCGGTGGCAATCGTCTCGTTGATGGGTAGATTGGATCTCACCGCAGAACACCGGCCTGACCGGCCAGGCCCCACGGTGGGCGCCACTGTCGTGGGAATGGTCACGACAGATGCTACAATCGGCAGCGAGTAGTAGAACATGGGGCAAGGGCATCCATCCATCTGCGGTCTGAGATGAGGGCGAAGACACAAGGGTTTACCTAGGTTCGGCCCCACGGAGGGTAAAGACCTACTCCTGCTAGATTGTATTATGGAGAGAGTACAAGGGCGAGCTCGACGACTAGGCGGCGAGTCGCTGGGGTGTATATGATGGAACGTACCCTCTATTCGTACCCTAGGGATGTTTATATAGGCTCACCTCGCTAGGGTTTACAGATCTACAACCGAATTGGTTAAGGATTTAGAAGGTCTTTGACCTAGTCCGACTGGGCCTAGCTACGCTTCTGGGCCTCCAACTTCTAGTCGCCTAAGACCTCGCCAAGTCTCGATACAGTCGCCGTCCTGTAGGCCCACACGCTGGCAGCTTGGGCCGATAGGAAACGTCCTGCTGGGCATACCCCGGTAAGCATATCCCCATCAGGATAGCTATGTTGCTGCTTAGGATGAACCATTATATATTAAATATAATGGAATTGCTTGTGGACCGGTTGAACAGGACAAGCAAGCATTATACAAGTGTGCCTACAAATGAATTGAGCCATCGAACAGAGTGTTTCCTAGAATTTCATCTAATATAAACTAGCCATGTCATTTCAACAAATATATATATGGAAGCAGTAGTATATCCTGGAAAGCAAGAGACGTTGGTGACTCAGAATTTGCGGTGAACTACAAAATAGGCATGCAATTACTTTCGTAGGTAATAATGAATGAGAAAGAAATTATATGGCATCATGCGAGAACTTGTAGAGCAGGAACGCAAACCACGAATGAACTACACAATAGAGGATAGTTATGTCATTGCTTAGGATGAACAAACACCAGATAAGAAAACAATGACATCGCGCTTGTGAACTTGTAGAAGAGGCTATGCAAACCAACATGTTCAGTGTTCCGTTTTGAGATCTATGCAAAGAAAAAACAAATAGTCAACGTTGCATCTTTTATTGATCTAGATAGCAACAACAAAATTATAACCGAACTAGTACAATGAGTTTAAACGGGTACTACAGGATAGTAGAATGATGCCAGGGAGGAAATAATAGCAGGAACTTAGCTCGAGATGAACCAGATAGATTCAGTAACTGGGGAGCAGGGCATCCACGTTAATATTTTCCACTGAATTTACATTTTGCAAGAACTACACAATAGGAGGCAATTACTGTTGTAGGGAGTAGCTAAGAACATGTGCGTGACAAAATAACAAACATGTGCATGACTTGAAATTTTTAGAGCAGCGAATGCAAACCAACTTGTCGTATGACCTTGTATGTAGCACAAAGAATAGGCATGACCGGTGAATTGTGTGTACTAGCACGACTACAACAATGTCGTTCACTGCAACAGGCTTTAAACTGCTATACTGCTGAGAAAACAAAAAGGGGTTGGAGATTTTGTTACCTTGGTCAGAGAGGCGTCTAAGCATCGTTGGTACCGTGCAGAGACGTCTAGATAATCGGGGGTGTTGCGGTTGCGGGGAAGCAGATCTTGGGAGGTCACGGAAGCAGATCTTGGGAGGTTGCGGAAGCAGATCTTGGGAAGTCGCGGAAGCAGATCTTGGGCAGTCGATGCTCGCTTGAGCGTGGTGCACGAGAGTGTCGCTGAGGTAGATGAAGTGCATCAAAAAGCGGCCCCCATGCAACTGGTCTGGAGCGGTGGACAGAGAACTCGTCGAACTAGATCCCGTCCGTCCGACACCGGTGAAGTGGATCCGAGATGGTTGGGTAGATTTCGGCAGCGGGGAAGCAGAGCTTGAGATGTCAACGACGCCATTGACGCGGTCAGCGAGACCTCAGCTCCGGTGCAGTGGCAGAGAGACCTGGTGAACTAGATCCGATGGGGTGGGCGTCGGTGAAGCGGCTCCGCAGCGGCGCATGATACTGTAGCTTAGGAGGCTCATGCCGCTATGGAATTGCCGCCGGCCGGTGCGCGTGGTGGGCATAGATCTGAGGTTGTGGGGGAGGAGCCTGGGATTTTTGGGAGGGCCAGCAGGAAAAACTATGCAAATTAGGGACAATGGAGGTGAAAAGAAAAATAATTATGATTATGCCCCCAAGATACGGACTATAGCTAGCCAATAGGGCATCTACACAATGGGTAGTAAGGTAATTTTGAAACCAACTTGTTTTGAAACAAAGGGGCGCGAAATGCTTCGAGGTCGGTGTGTGATTTTGCCGCTCGATTGAGATTTTAAATTTGGCTAGCGTCCATCTACTAATAGAAATAATGTAGTAGATTGTACGCTATCTATCCAGGAATTCAAGGCAGAGAGACACATCAACAGATCATCCATATCCATATTTTTGCATAGAAACTTGGATACCTTCCATTCGCACGGCGTAGGCGGTAAATTTTGCCACCTGACTGAAATTTTGAATTTGACTAGTGTCGAAGTAATATTAGAAAAATGGTACTACCTGGGTGGGAGATTTTGCCTACAAATGTTCGAAACCGAGAGCCACGAAATGATTTGGGGTCGGTGGGTTATTTTGCCACTCGATTATTAATAGTATGTAGTAGTATGTGCCGCGCAAAAATGGTACTAGATGGGGATACACTTTTCGGGTATACCCACAGGACTCACTGACCAGGGTGGCCCACTAATGGGTTAGAGCTTTGCTTCATGGGTGGCCCATCCAGAGGAAGAGGAAGAGCCAGTTCTTGCTACGACAAGGCCTAGAAGAGTTACCGACTTGGGCATGTAGTATTACTTGTAGTCCAAGCTATACATAGTTACCGACTCTATAACGTAGCTGGATAGGTCTCTCCCTGTAACCCTAGGCCCCAGTGACTATATAAACCGACCCTATGGGAGCCTTTAGGGCAATAACACAACAACCACAACAATCAACTCACACATGCGAACTTCTCTTGTAATCCATTTTAACATCCGGCTTACGCTAATATATTACTGGGTTGCTAGTAGGAGTAGGATCCGATCAGCGCAGTCGGATCTGGACATGGGTAAACTTGTGCTCACTGCTCCTGGAACATCCGACGTCTCACACCCCATCCTTCCAACGCCACTAGGAACCCCTATGGCGTACTTGTCGACAATCCGACGAAAGTTGGCGCCCACCGTGGGGCAGGTGACCATTGGAGCATCATTCCAGGCAGAATCTGCGCGTGCAGTAATCAGCGAAACAATCACCATGGGTCATGTGGTCTATGCCAGTGATGTACCTCGCATCCTCCTCAATGAGACTTGGATTCTGGCTTCGAAACCCATGGCAACTTACACAATCATGTCAATCGGCGAGATCGATATTTATCACGGTTTTGCTGAACCTGCCTAACCCACCCTAGATGTGATGACCATGGCGGAAGAAAAATCAGGATCTACTTTGTCCGCAGAGGCGGAAGAGTTCAGAGTCCCGGAAAAAATCAAACCCACCCAACCCACCCCTGTAGTGGAAGCAGAGGTGGAAGAAGAAGCCATATCCGACCTCTCCAGCGAGATCCAGCTAAGGATCCAGCTTTGCTGACATTGAAGTGGAAACCAAGTTATACAAGTACCTCAATAACATGAACAAGAAGAAGCACTGTTTCATATACCGCATAAGCACTGGATCCAACTTTGTCGATACTAGAGCTGGTAGCGGCTCGGTCCTAGACGCAATCGAAGAAAACGACGACTTACTTGGATCCCCAGCAGAGTCAATCACGTCGCAGGAGCTTCGAGACTTTGAAAAGGAGATAGAGGAGTACGAGCAAGAGCACGTCTCTAGACAAAAGCCAGGTGAGCCGGAAACTCCTCCTAGTCCATATGTAGCATGGATGAAAGATACACCTCGCAGGATGACATGGATACCAGAGATTCCTCCAAGGTCCACAAACCTACCATGACGGAAAGTACCGACAGAAGTTTATCCCCCGGTACCGGACCAAAAGCCGTCTTTGCCATTGGTACGCATGTTAAGGCTACTGGGCGGTCAAAGAAGAAGAAGAACAAGAATCCGACTCCAGCAGAACTGGATGTCGAGGAAACCATCAAAGAAAATGTTGATGAAGAGATCGAGATGGAGAATAAGGATAGAGATCCGAAATACCACCCCGACCGATCCTCTTGTGGATGTACACGTTGTCACCAAGGGTGCACGTGAAATTTACGGAGATGCTCTCACAATTCCGATCCCAACAGCTTCGGATCTCATGCCGGAGGAACTGGAGAAAAGGGCTGAGGACCTGGAAAAGCACCGCCTGTTTCTACTTGAAGAGGCCGCATGCCTCGTCGAGATGAGACAACAGTTATACAGAGATCCTACCAGATATAAGTCAGATTTGAAGCGACATCCAAACAAAACTAGGGGAGGTCCGTTTCTTGCCAAGAAGAATCCGGATATCCATAGAGATCTATTCGACGGAAAAGATGGACAGAAGATCCGAGTCTACAGCACGCCGGTGGAAAACACTGCTCCAGCTCGTGCCTTGCTCACCAACAATCCATCTCCGCAGCAGGTCTAGCAGTGCGTCGCGTTGCTGGACAAAGGATTAAAACAGCAGAAGACGACCGCGTCATTCTGTGGCAAGCTGGCCTCAAAGTCCGAGTTTTGTCACACTGGCGCTGGCCAAAGCGCTGATATAAGACTCCGCAGAGATACGACTCAACGCTATCGTCCCCACGGAGAAGAAGAAGAGAATTCAAGAACCGGCTCAAACAGCCACTCCCGCCAGCCGACACATGACTGGGCAAGAGTTATTCCGGCTGCGCCCGAAGACGCCATCAGAGCAATGGTTCCCCATCAGGACCGTCGTCGGTAAAACAATCGCTATAGAGAAGACCCGGAAACACGCTGCCAGCAAGAGGAGCAAGATCGGCTAAGGATGCCACCACCGAGCCGTCCGGCTGGCAACGACGGATGAAGAGATGATCCGGATCATCCTGAATCTAGTAGGGACGGTGCCTGAAGAAACAGGCATCGGAGTCATCATAATGAGGCTCCACCACCACCAGTAAGAAACCTAGCCGGAAATAACCCACCAGGGCCACCATCGCCTCCCAGCAGCGACCATGAAGGATCACGTCGTAGCCACGGAAGCCACAGGGGCAGAGGCGGCAATGGTGAGAGAAGAAGCAGAAATCCGACTCCACCACGCAGAAGCCACGAGCCTCCAAGGCGTAGATATCTCTTGCCAAATGACACTCGCCATCGCATCAATCAAAAATTGAGGCGCATCGGTATGAGGAAGAGGATTTGTACGTGGGACCCAAGTGCTTTGGTCCATGTATACGTCAGACAAAATTTCTGGTTGACTTTGGCATCGCCGAACATATTCAACCCTATGACGGCATAGCTCGGCCAGATATTGGGCTCCAGGATTTTTTCCAGGCTTGCTGCATCGCCAAAGGAGGAAACAACATGGTTGAAGGTCGATATCTCCCACTAATGCTGAGGAAGACGGCTCAATCATGGCTCAATGAACTGCTAGAGAACTCAATTCATAACTGGTATGATATGCAAAGCGCGTTCTTTTCAAACTTCGAGGGAACATACAGGAGGCCCTGCATAGTCGGAGACTTGCAGCATTGCACCCAAAGACCCGGAGAAACTTTCCGGGATTACCTCGGACGATGGATCGATACGAAGAACTCCTGCGAGGGAGTAAATGAGCAAACTGTGATAGAATCTTTTTATTCTAGGACTTCCAGTCAGACTTTTACGTCACACGCTGAAGCGTGACCACGTCACATATTTGGGAGAAATGATAGAGACGCCAAGCAAATACGCTGACGCCGATGATGATTCAGAAGGGCTGCTAAATATTCCGGCCAATCCCAACACGACCAAACAACCAAAGCAAACTCAGAGGCGTAAGAACACCTCGTACGAAAATCCGCTCTGGACAACGCAGCTGTCAACGCAATGTTCATATCTGGAGGACGAGGAGGGCGCGGAGGCGGCCGTGGTAGAGGCCGAGGAACTTCCTGTATCCAGGGCAGAGGAGACCAACAAATCAGAAGAACCTATACCTGGGCTGACATTGCCAATGATCCCTGTGTCCACTACTGCAAAATAGCCTATCAGTGGCAGGCTCAAAACGTCCACTAGTGACGGGAAAAACGCCTGTCACTAATGACTAGTCACTGGTGTGAGGCTACTAGTGACTGGCAAGTGCCTGTCACTAGTATGTGTACACTAGTGACAGACTTTTACGCATGCCAGTCACTACTATGTGTACACTAGTGACAGGCAAAAAAGATGATTGTCACTGATTGCGATCAAAGGCCACATCCCTATGGGTGTTTGTAGTGACATGCCCATTTTCTTGTTTGTCGCTAGTTTGGGTTTCCGTATTAAACAAACTGTATTCGTGATAGCATAATATAAAATGTATTTTTCACAAATATTTGGGATATCGCAATAAAATGTTGTAGCAATGATACTCACATAAACCAATATGACATAATATTTCAACAGCTAACACTGGCATAAGAACTTGCAATCTATCATAGACTAAGGAAAATAGTTCCTTGATGAGTTATCTAGCAAGCAGTTTGAACTCCAAAGAACAACAACACCACAGTACATGTATTATGATCTTATGCATAGTTGCAAGTTCATTTGACTATTCTACATTTCCATCATCTTGTTGAGGTGCAAATTCTTTCATTATGTCTTCCTTGTATGGTCTTGAATTTCATAGGACATTGATGATGTGCTTAACCTGATACAAACAAAGAAATGAGCATATAATTATGAGCAATGGTACATCATGTTTGCAACACAATAGCTGGATATAGAGTGCAGGTACCAAATACCATGAAATGGATGTACATGTACATGTCATAAACTAGACTTGTAAGAAAACCATCCACCCACATGTTCACTTATCCGAGTCCAGTGCCCGAGGAATAGAATTGCAAAAAATTCTATTTAGTATATGATGATTGAAGAACTAGTGTCGAGACTTTGTTGTAGTTTCCGACTAGTCTTTGATGTTATAGTGAAGATAATTGACAAAACATATATAGTTCATAAATTATTATACAAAAAATTAGTTATGTTCCCTTCAGTCTAAAGTTTGCACGGGACTCAAAGTAATTATAATGTCAGCACAAATTTTTCCTATAAGAACCTACTTCAACTTGATTTTAATAGCAAGTACTCAATCTAAGTAAGAAACTCGAAGTCAGTATATGCGATATTGCAAACACTAATCAAGGGAATTATTATTTCTAATCAATATATGTTGCTTTTCTCAGGTCATGATTATTTATCTTCATTACAACAAGTTAAAACAAATTTACTCCAACCATGGAATAATTGTGCATGAATACATAGATCATATAAAGAATACATTAATGATGAGAAAATTGCATATGAATACTCTACTTTTTGTTTACCTCTAGAGCCGTCTCCTTATCTTGCTCCCTCGAAATTTTGTAAGAAACTTCCCACTGCAGTTGTACAAAGAAATATTCACTAGCAAAATCAATTCACATATCATAAGTAAAGATATCATATCAGAATGATCATGTACCAAGTAAAGAATAACTTAAGAACTTGGGGGCAGAGTAATGCACTGTTACTTATCGTTAACTAGGCGTAGACAGTGAGTACAAACAATTCTCTCACAAAATCGTGTATCCCCCGTATGTATGCACCCATTTTAGTTAGGAAACACCAATCCAACTCCTAAATAGATAAAAAGTCCAGTGACTTGAATCCAATGTTTCAATAACATGTGCCGCACATCTACACAAGAGCTAGCAAGATATGTTGTTGACACATAAAAATCCATGCATGTCCAATTCTGAGTAGAAGTGTTTTGCATAAATAAATGTCAAAACAAAAACCATGGAAACTCAAAGAGTCAAACAATCTAAAACATGCAATATTTAAGATACTAGAATATCCTTAGGATGTGGTTAAAATGACCACGAGTTCTTCAAAATATTATCTACCATGAGTTCTTGTTCAATGTTGTTACAATTGAAGCACACAAATAGTCTTCTCGGGCTCTAATCCATACTGTAATGTGCACATATATAAGCCTTTGTTCCATTTGAAAAATAGATTCCATTGAGGTATACATGGTCAAGGTGTGAAGTAGAACACAAATATTTGCCGGTTTATACTTTTATACGAGTGGACAAAAGAAATATGTTGACAGCATAGGGTATCAAATTTAGGACACGTCATTTCTGTGCATATATATAATATTCTGCACATTGCTCGTATAGCATAAATTTTACATGTATATCATGGACTGTTGGTGCATCGATTAATAATCAAGGAAAATGCTACTGCAGCATATACATGTGCTTACCATGTGGACACCTGGACGGGAATGCAAGGGAGTGACAGAGGTCGAGCTGGATGGAGGCGAGGTCCAGACCGAGGACGAGGATGACGACCTCGGTGCACACTGCTCTTTACCTTCAGCGGCGCCGACGCGACCATCTTCACCACCACGAACCAGTGTTGGTGCATGTTGTTTCCAGCCCCCATCCTTCTTGCCGGCGTCATGGAGCTCAAGCCCGGCGAGACGTGCACCATCACGGTGTCTTCCAGCGTGTCCGGCAGGATCTGGTCCCTGCTTGTCGGCTGGTCCTTCAAACTGACAAACGTCTAAGGCATCTGCAACATCCGAAAATTCTGGCGCGCCCTGCCCTGCGACCTCAACAGGACGCCGCCAGCGACGCTGGCCTTCTTCACACAATCACGAACGACCGAGCGCGCGGACCGGCGGCGACTGAGCCCGCGAACTGTCAGAGACCAAGCGCGCAGACTGGCGACGATGGAGAAAGCGCGAGCGGAAGGCAGCGCCAGCTCCGCCGGCTGCGAGGGTAGATAGTGCGAGGGGGAGCATAGCCAGAGCTCCAGTCTGCGGCGGCCGGTGGACGGGAACCCTAGCCGATGGACTTTCTCGTACTGTACGGTTTAGGGAAAATGAGGAAACAGACTGAGAGTTCATCTCATTCACCCGTTCTAATCGTGGTCGATCCGACGTCGCAATTTTTTCCGCCGGGTTTGGCGTTTTACAGGGCGTCCTAGAAATAGATTTTCCCTATTATTTTTAAACTTTGTGCCTCTGATTATTTTGGCTAGCATGCAGATTAGTACGTTTAAGAAGACCACGACCTAGACTTTTTTAATGGGAACTTCTTTCTATGGGAGGAACTTTCTGTGGATCTATGTCATGACCCGGACAGTAAAATGGACAGGTTGAGGTGAGAATGGTAGGCTCATGGTTAATCGATTATGTGGTACCCTGTTTATACCACTTAAATAACCCTCTAGCGAGGTTGGTCGGGTTGGCGGAAAAATGACATATTACCACTAACACTCCTTAAAAATTGCATGTCACCGACAAATTACCCCTTCTAGCTGGCCAGCACAAAAAATACTAGTGACTGACATATTTTTGGTCTGTCACTACTCATAGAATTTTCAGTGACAGACTCTTATAAATGCCTGTCACTAAGTAATTTTTCTATTTGGCCAGCCTTCACAAAAACTACTAGTGAGAGTCAATTCTATGCGCCCGTCACTAGTGTCTCGTACTAGTGACAGGCTTATTCTTGCCCGTCGCTAAGAATACTTACTAGTGACATGCACAATTTTGCCCGTCACTAACCACTTGAAGGCTATAAGCCTTTCTGCAGTAGTGGTTCACCACTGGGATAGAAACGGAGGATCTACCCATACAAATGCCGAGTGTCATTTCAATAACAACATCAAGAAATACGAATCCGCTGGCTACAGAGCCAAGCGATGAAAAGGAAAGAAAAATTCCGAGAAAGGAAAGGATCCCAAGGAAGATTCCAACATGGAAGAGGCGGAAGCCGCCACAGAGCCCAAGCCGGATGGAAAGAAAACTTTTCTGACTAAAAAAGATGCATATGTTTGCTTCCTTGGATCCCAACCAGCTAAGGACATAAAGGCGGTTCTTCGTGAGCTCAATGCCACAGTTCTGGCTGTGCCCCAATTCCTAGACTGGTCAGAGGTGACCATCAGCATTGATCGTTTAGATCACCCGAGGAAAACACATCATCGGGGAAAATACCCTATGGTCGTCAGTCCTCTTATTGATGGATATGAGTTCTCTAAAACACTCATGGACGGTGGGAGAAGCATTAACATCCTCTATATCGAGACGCTCCACCGTATGAAGCTACACGAGAGCCAGGTGAGATTACTCTGGACATGACATTCGGAACCCGAGATAATTACCGGACTGATCCACTCTCCTTTGAGGTGGTACCGTTCAAAAGTGATTACCACGCCTTTTTCGGACGTCCGGCTTATTGGGAGTTCATGGCCTGTCCCTGTTACATCTACAATATGATTAAACTTAGAGGTCCAAGGTGCGTAATCACCGTGCGAGGAAATCCGAGGAAGGAGCGAGAGTGCGACGAAGGATCTGCTGCCTTCGTCGAAGCCATGTTACACGCCCAGGAGTACCAGGAGATCAAGAAGAACATCAATCCATCCAAGATGCCCGCTACAAAGAACGAGGTGCTCAAGCCAAGTTTGTAGTTCAAGGCGTCGGAAGAGACGAAGAAGACGTCACTGAAGGAAGATGATCCCTCCAGGACGATGAACATAGGGGTAGGCTTAGGCCACGCATAGGAAAGCGCGATCATCGAGTTCCTCAAAGCTAATAGTGATATCTTCGCATGGCAGCCATCTGACATGACCGGAGTACCTAGGGAACTTGCCGAGCACTCTCTTAGTGTGTACCTAGACACTAAACCCGTCAAACAGTCCTTACAACGGTTTGCTGATGAAAAGCGCAAATCAATAGCCAAGGAATTAGCCCGCCTAGTGTTAGCGGATTTCATAACAGAAGTCATCCACACAAATTGGGTGGAAAATCCTATACTCATCCCTAAAAATGACACCATTGATTTAAGGATGTGTGTTGATTATACCGCTTTGAACAAGGCATGCCCAAAAGATCCGTTTCCTTTGCCAAGAATCGATCAAGTTATCGACTCAACGGCAGGGTCGGAATTACTCTGTTTTCTCGACGCATATTCCAGATATCACCAAATACCGATGAAAAAGTCTAATCAAATTAAGACGTCTTTCGTCACTCCTTTCAGAACCTTCTGCTACAAAACTATGCCTTTTGGCTTAAAGAATGCAGGAGGAACATATCAACGTACCATGCAACATTGTTTCAATGACCAAATCGGACGCAACGTCCATATATACGTAGACGACATAGCTGTTATGTTCAAAAAGAAGGAAACTTTAATTTCCGACTTGGATAAAACACTTGCTAGTCTATGAAAATTCAACATGATGCTAAATCCGAAGAAGCGTTTCTTTGGAATTTTAGCCGGAAAATTGTTAGGTTTCATCGTCTCTGAGCGAGGCATCTAGGTGAACCGGGACAAAATCATGGCTACTTTTAAACATTACCAGGCCAACTCGCCTGAAGGACGTAGAACGCCTCACTGGTTGCATTGCAGCGGCGTGTTGGTTCGTCAGCCGGCTCGGTGAAAGAGCCACACCTTTGCACAAACTCTTGAAGAAAAACGAAATATTTGTCTGGACCCCAGAAGGCAAAACTGCCCTGCAAAGTTTGAAAGATCTACTTTCAAACTCACCAGTTCTCACAGCGCCAGAACCTCAAGAAACTATGTTACTCTACATCGCAGCTACCAACAAGGTCATAAGCGTGGTAACAATAGTTGAGCGCGAGGAAGAAGGCCATGGACATAAGGTGTAGCGGCCAACTTATTATCTAAGTGAGGTCATGACAGAATCAAAGCAACGGTATCCACATCATCAAAAGCTAGCCTATGGAGTGTTCTTTGCATCTATAAAGCTACGCCACTATTTTCAAGAGAACAAGATCACAATAGTGAGCATGGCTCCTCTGTGAGATATAATCAAACACCGCGACGCCACAGGACGTGTCGAAAATTGGGGAATAGAGCTTGCAGCTTTCGACATTGAGTACAAACCAGTATAGCAATCAAGTCTCAAATCCACGCTGACTTTGTCATTGATTGGACAGAAATAGCAGAAAACTAAGGCCCACCAGACTCGGAATTTTGGACCCTTCACTTTGACAGATCGAAAGCACGAGGAGGCTCGGGGGATGGCGTGGTGCTCAAATCACCCTAAGGAGATAAGTTGTTCTATGTGTTGCAAATACACTTCACGGCAACCAATAATATTGCCGAGTACGAAGTACTGCTACATGGGATACGCATGGCCAAAAATATTGGCATATCAAGACTCATGTGTTACGGAGACACAGATTTAGTTGCTCAGCAAGTATCCGATATCTACAAAGCAAACAAGCACATGGCAGCATATAAAGCTGTTGTGGATGAACTATCTAAATCATTCGAGGGCTTTGAGGTTCAACACATCATTCAAGTAGAAAATGAGGAAGCAAATGTACTATCAAGGAGAGGCTCTGCACGGAAAGAAGTACCGTATGGAGCTTTTTTAGAGCATTTAAGGGTCCCCTCCATAATCGGAGTTGATGAGGACTATCCGACGAAATCCGACTCACCTTTAATAGCAGTTCTCGCTGTAATTCCTAGCTATACATAACCCTATCTGGATTTCCTGATAGATGGAAAACTATCCGAAGACGAAGTCTTGAGCCGGCAGATTGTCCGATGAGCAAAAGCCTACACTATATTAAATGGCGAGCTCTATAAACGGAGTGTTTCTGGCGTGTTTCAGAGATGTATTTCTTTGGAAGGAGAGGAAATCTTAAGAGAAATCCACTAAGGTGAGTGTGGTCACCACACTGCGGCCAGATCCTTAGTGGCAAAAGCTTTTCGACATGTATTTTTTTTGGCTTACAGCTAAGGCGGATGCCAGTAAACTGGTCAAAACGTGGAAAGGCTGCCAAAAGTACGCTCATCAGGCACATGTTCCGGCTGAACAGCTGCGAACAATCCCTATTACATGGTCGTTCGCGGTCTGGGGACTTGATATGGTAGGGTCGTTTCATACGGAAAAATGTGGATTTACTCACCTACTAGTGATGGTGAATAAATTCACAAAATGGATTGAGGCTAAACACGTAACAAGTTGCGATGGAGCCACAGCCAGAAGATTCGTCGAGGACGTAATCATCAGATTCGGATATCCGCATAGTATAATTACTGACAACAGGAGCAACTTTTCCATGGGTGAACTTGCCGAATTCTACGAAGAACAAGGAATCCGACTTGATATTGCATCAGTCGCACATCCACAGGCCAATGGACAAGTCGAAAGAACTAACGGCCTTATTTTACAAGGAATCCGACCTCGCCTCAAGGCACCGCTTCTTTGGGCCGCGGGGGCTTGGGCGGAAGAATTACCGTCTATGATTTGGAGCTTACGTACAACTCCTAACAGGTCAACCGAGTATACACCTTTCTTCTTGGTCTATGTTGCATAAGCAGTTCTTCCAAGTGATCTGATTCATCAGGCTCCATGAGTCAAAGCGTATATCGAAGAATATGCAGAAGTTTCTCAACAAGATGATCTCGATATAATCGAAGAAATATGCGTCGTTTCTGAGTAGAGATCTATAGCCTATCAGCAAAAGTTACACAAGTATCATAGTCAGAGAGTGCAAAACCGTTCTTTCCAAAAGACCTGTTTTGATTAGCAGAGTTCTGCATAATGGGTCATATTATTTAACCGACATGAGACCAGTCAAGGAAAGACCTGATACTCGGAAAAGGAAGAGAGCTGGTGGCAGCACAGACCCGGATGAAATAGACCATCCGTAAAATATTGCACATCTACGTCCCTTCTATTCTTAGTTATATTTCCTTGAAATCATATATGTACATGTTCAAAGTGAAATAAAGTATTAGTTTCCTCATATTGTTATTTTTGAGACGTTTTTGCCATCTTATTTCCAAAAGAGCATGTAATTTTTTAGAAAATCCCAAAATGCTTGAAAGTACCTTAGGGTACAAAGTTTAAATTATTGTCTATACTTTGATTCTTTATCTGGAAGCCGGCTTTGTTTCCGAATTTAAACTGGTTTAGCAATTGCGCTCTGTTGCTCGGCAAAGTTTCCGTGCTAAAGGTTGGCCGACCCATGAAAAGGACGAGACAGAGAGCCAGATAAACCGATAAGTATAGGCATAAAAAAAGAGAGTGCTTCAAAAACTTTCAAGCTCAAAGCATAAAAACATATAAACAAATCTACTAATATAGTAAAAGCATCAGTTTTTACAGACCAGCACAAAATAAATATTGTAGCCATCATTACATTGCCATAAGTTTAAGATAATGCATAGAAATTGTTTATGCTGTAGGCGGTGGTGATGAAGCAGGTGGAACACTGGAATCAATAGCAGTGTCGCCCTCGATCTGAGACTCGGAAGCGTTGATGATTTCTGGCTCTTGAGGAGAAGGAGGCGTGGCAACGGATACGAAGAATGGCGTCGTGTAGTTGGTCATCTCCGCCACCCGACAAGTGTAACCTACACAAGATTCTTGGATGGCCTTGATATCTTGCGGGTTACCCTCATCATCATCCTCGGCAATGCCTTGGTGATGTGCCAGATTTCCATCTCGCTATGGTGGCTCATCACCATGGTCAAAGCTGTTTGCACAACAGTCCGTGCGTAGGAGATCTTCCAGTTCTCGATTAACTTCGGAATCTCCTTAACTTTGTCCCTCACCTCATGCACTGACATTGTGTGCAAGTCAGAAAGCTTGATGGCTTCACCAACCTCTTCTAGAATTGAGCAGAAGTCGAACAAGACGTCTCCGACGAGATTAATGCGCTTGAGGCGAGGTTCAGAAGTGGAAGATTTGGAAAGATTCGGGGGGGCTGGGAAAGAACCAAAAAGTCAAAATCTGGCTAAAACGAAAGTCGAAAAATGAACAACACAAAGAAAAGATTCAGAAATCTTACCAAGAACAGTTCCATTCAGCATGCTCCTTGCGGAGGCTGTCTAGTTCACTTGCTGAGGCCTGGGCAAGATCCTTCTGGATATCAAAGACCTTCTTGAGATCAGAAAGTTCCTTATCTCGGAGGGCTAGGAGCTTCTCGAGCCTCACGGTCTCGTGGTTGCTTTACTCCAGGATAGCGGCTACGTATTTCTCCAATTCCACAGTTAGTGTCTCAAGCTTTTCCCAGAGTTCAGCATTCTCTGCCTCCAAGACCTTCAAGTTTTCGGCCTACTCCATCATCTTGCTAGATTGGCATAACAATTCTGGAAAGACAAAAATATCAGTCGGATATAGCAAATTTGACTATGACAAAACATTTAATTGACAAAGAGGAAGCCGGAAAAGTTTACCTTCTGCCTCATCTTTTTCAACATTCAACTTTGAATTTTCAAAGAGCAAAGCTTTGATTTATTTGCGCTTATTGGAAATATTTTAGAAATTCCTGGTTGGAAGATGCAATTTTCTATAAGTTTAGAGACGGAATACCATCAGACGGCTACTAAGACTCGGGCTACAAATTTAACTAAGTAATATTACAGCACGAGCCTTGGGGGCTACACTATATCGTTCTTTTGCAACCTAAAAGCATCAACCCGGATCCAGAAATGTTTATCCGACTTTATGCTTGGGGGCTAGAGGATATGATAAGAAATACAAACAAGAATCAGAAACTTACAATGTGTTCCAAGTGCAACTTTTCAAATCCGAGCTTGGTGCTATGAAAGACCTTCTCGGTAACGGTGAGGGAAAGAACATCCGTCGCTGGAAGCTCGCCAGATGCGACTTTAGCGTCTCGGACCAAAATTTGGTCCAGGAGGCTGACCATCTTGACGTCCTCCTCTTCTTGGCTCACTGCTTCTAGGGTCAATACTTGCTTCTCAATACTGGACTGAGCCAGTCTGAGGATCTCTTCTTTCTCCTTCCTCTTGAGGTCAGGAACAACAGAGTCAACCACCTAATCCTCAATACATGTGGTGTTGTGGATATACCAAATGGGTATACCTACGGCATAGTCTCATATAGGCAATCCCGGGTGGCCCACAGTTGGTGGTTAGGCCTATGGGATAACCGGGCGGCCCAGTTGCTGATAGACAAGACGGATGTCCAACAGGAATAAAGGAAGACGACGTGCCACCACCTTAGATGAAATCCGGAGCCTTGGAGGACAAGAAGACTAGTTAGTGTTAGTCTAGGACTCTGTAACCGTATCCGGCTGGGACTCTCCATGTAACCCTAGGTCCTGGCGCTCTTATAAGCCGGCCGACGGGAGCCTTTAGGGCACAAGCTAAACAATAGACAAGTGCATAGCACTACTCGCACACAGCGACCCCCCCCCAATCCTGTAACTCGGCGTATTGCCATTATAGTGATTTATGGCAGGAGTAGGATCTCGCCATCGTTGTGAGATCTGAACCTGGGTAAACTGTGTCACGCCGACCCAGACGCTCTCCGTCTACCCCCACGTCTCTAAACTCGTCGTTGGGATACCCCTATGGCGTACGTGTCGACAAAACCACGACAGTTGACGCCCACCGTGAGGCAAGAGGCGCTTACAGCAAGGATCCGGGCGGGATTCCTCACCGTCTTTATCGACGGCCAAATCTATAACATATTTAAAGATGACGAAATCTTTATCGGCAAAACAACGGCGTTCATGCTTGGTTTTTCCTCGCCGAAAGGCTGATGGAGCTAGCAGTCTTACGTCGTACGAAATTGACATCACAAGTGCAGTAGATCGGATCGGGATTGTCGGTCGGCCAAGGAGGCACGTCGATCTTGGTTATCGCATGGCCGATTAGCTAACCACTTCTGATTCTGATCGGTATCTGCCTCGGTGGTGTTTCTTCCGTGCACAAAAATCAACTATAAGCGCCCTCGCGATGTCTTTCAAGTTGTCGCGTTTGGATTATTTCGGTGTCAGATTGGTTCAGATGGTAGGTGCTCCCGTACAGCTGGCTGGCCGTCATGGTCATGGCCGTACAGTTGTCGCGACATGAAGTCTGATTTGTTTTTTTGTCAAACACATGAAGACCAGATCACTGCATGCAGACCTAGACAACTTTTGTCAAGGACACATCAGTAGACCAATCAAGCCTCGTGGAATAGAATCGATTGGGCAAGCTTATCCTGGATGATGCCGCAAGCAATATTGCCTTGTCGGATTCATCTCCGATTTTTCAAACGACAGATGCAAGCGACCGTGCTACATATACGGTATCAGTCCATCTTTTTCTGTCGTAACGACCTTCCGGCGGCCAGCTACATCTCGGACGGATTCATCTTCGCCTTGAACAACATCGACTCCGCTTAAACAGCTAAGTCCTTATTTTTATTTATTATTTTAATTATTTATGATCATGAGATTAAGATTAGTTTATTCATATTCTGAGTCTTTTACCGTTTTTGTTTTGATCATACCTTTTTCCATGATTTGCCTTGCGCTCGTGAGTATAAACTTTTTACTGGCTTTGCCGTTTTAAGGTCCCAGTACCATACAAAAAACCCTCCTTCGGGCGTTAGCTTAAGTTTTCTGGATACACGTTTTCTATTGTTTTTATGTGGATTCCGGAGTAGTGACTTCTCGGCACTCATAGCCGGTATTTTGGCCTTGGGTTCTGGACGGTGCCATTAGGCATCATCACCCAAGGACATGGTTCTGTTCTGCGAGTCTTCCGTCTCACGAAAGGTCAAGCATAAAAAACAGAATAATGGATAAGCCAGCACTTGCTTAAACAAAATTTTACATAAACTGTTCAAATTAGTTGAGTTTTTTCCTCCGAAACAGTTTTATGTCGTTCAACTGCTGCATTTTTTCAGCTTTAAAGCATTTGTTCAAAGGCAATATTTATTCCGCCTTACATTTGTTTGTTGGACACGATTAAAGGAACAATTTAATATATTTGTATTTTTATGTTTATGTTTCAGGTACGTAACGCTTGGACATTAACGCGTTCCTTGGATTAAGGTGTTTTAAGCCGGATTTTCACTAGGCTTGACACCTCGGGGGCTGCAATTACAATTTTTGACCAAGACTTGAGCCACCTTTGAGGATGTCGGATCGATGCTCGAGGGCTTGATATCTCTAGCTTAGGAGTTTTTTCCCTCTTTGAGCATCAAGTCGGAACAAACCTCGGGGGCTACAGTACGATGATCTCCAAAACATGGTTTAGTTCTCTTTGAGCATCAAGCCGGAGAATTCATGTGAATTTTACCTTGACGCTCGGGGGCTAAACCGATGCTGGATTTTTTGTGAAGTTCTCTCTGAAGCACCAAGCCGAAGTAATTCCGACTTGACGCTCGGGGGCTACACTATTTGCATTTTTACTAAAGCTACTCTAAGAGCACCAAGATGAATTTCTTTTAAAACTCCGACTTAGCGCTCGGGGGCTACAACCGTTTGATGTACAATTATTCATGTTCTTTGGAGCATCAAGCCGCCTTCGACGAAGCCGACTCAATGCTCGGGGGCTACATATGGTTATGTCAAGGAAACTTTTCAAGACGGTGAAAAATCCGGCTAGCAAAACCCGGAGGCTCGCATCAGCTTTGCCTTCACGGAAGTTTCCTGGGTTACACGACTCGATGGCATGACCGTCCATGACTTGAGAGGCTCTAAGACCTTAATTCGGCAAGCTCTTATGTATGTGACTTTGCTGGCTCTAAGTCGGCAGTTTGGCAGCCTTTACGACCGTGGCCCAGTAGCCGTGATTTTTTCCGGCTTACATATCGTCCTGCATCGATGATGATACTGAAGATGTTCCTAGAGCTTGGAAGAATCACTAACGATTCGTTAGAGATTTCTCTGCCTTGGACTCGTTCGCAGAAGCATACAAGCAACTCTCTGGCTAGGCTTAGTCGGATGAGAATATGATATAGGAGCTCTCCAAGATTCTTCACGAAGCACGCCTACAAATTGAAGACGACGTGATACTTACGCTCAAAGCTAGGCGGAGGAACGCGAGGATCTTGAAGAACTCCGGGGGCTACTATTGTGGATATACCAAATGGGTATACCTACGACATAGTCTCATACCGGCAAGCCCGGGTGGCCCACAGTTGGTGGTTAGGCCTATGGCATAACCGGGCGGCCCAGTTGCTGATAGACAAGACGGAGGTCCAGCGGGAATAAAGGAAGGCGACGTGCCACCGCCTTAGATGGAAGCCGGAGCCTTGGAGGACAAGAAGACTAGTTAGTGTTAGTCTAGGACTTTGTAACTGTAACCGGCTGGGACTCTCCATGTAACCCTAGGTCCTGGCGCTCTTATAAGCCGGCCAACGGGAGCCTTTAGGGCACAAGCTAAACAATAGACAAGTGCATAGCACTACTCGCACACAGCGAACCCCCCAGTCCTGTAACTCGGCGTATTGCCATTATAGTTATTTATAGCAGGAGTAGGATCTCGCCACCGTCATGAGATCTAAACCTGGGTAAACTGTGTCACGCCGACCCGGACGCTCTCCGTCTACCCCCACGTCTCTAAACTCGCCGTTGGGATACCCCTATGGCGTACGTGTCGACAAAACCACGACATGTGGTCACTATCATGGGATCATTACCCTTTACGGGTTCACCCTTCTTAGTTGCCTGGTCATCAACGGTGACCAGGGCTTTCGAGATCTTGCTGGCATCATGGGATGCAGAAACTCCCAGTGCTGATGAAGTAGTGGATGGGGTCGACGACGACACAACAGGGGAGATAACAACCTTCTACTGACGCATTTGCTTGCCCAGCTTGCGGTTTGGATTTATCTAGCTCTTCAACACTGATTTAGCTCTGGAACACGAAAATCCTAAAGTTTAGGTGTGCTCTAGAAAGATAACAAAGGTACACGAGTACTAAAAACGAAAGGTGAGGTTCTTACTTTTTAACTACAAGCGGCACTTGGCTACCAGCAGCAACAACTTCCTTCTCCTTGCGCTTCTTGGAGGCAGGGGCGGCAACTTCTTGCATCTCATCATCCTCTGTCGCCTCCGGTTCATCTGAAGCATAACCTTCTAGTGGAGCTAGCTCAGACTCGGAGAGTTTCTCGAGCTAACAAAGTCGAAAAACAATCGATGAAAATAGAGTCGGAGAAAAACCCGAAAAGAACGATGAAACACAAAAAGCAGAGTCGAAATGTTTACCGGGGTCAGAGGACGGTTGGTCGTATACATCTTCATAGAAACTACCGGAACTTTCCGTCCCACTCTTTCTTTGATCAAGTATGGCATGAGGGTCTTGTAATCCTTCGGCGCGAGCCGGCTAGAACTGACCCTCATCTTGTCTTGCTTGTCGCTCGTAATTTGGTGCATGAGGCGGTCTCCGTGGTGCTCAAGAGGCTGAATCTGTCGCTCCAGCTAGCAGTGGATCAAATCGGATCCACGAAGCCCCTGATGCTTCATCAAATATTCGATCCACCTTTTGGCAAGGATCAAAATATCCGACAGCTCCAGCACCTCCGCGTCCCATGAATCTTGGTGGGGAGCGGCGCCGTTGACAAACGCCGGAAGACCTTCCGCCTTACCCAGAGCCAGAATATCCTTATGGTAGAAGAAAGTTCTGGCCCAGCGTTTGATAGACTCACTAGCGTTAATCCTAGGATAAATCTGATCCCTCCTAAGGACTAAGCTAAGAGTTCCGGTGACATAAGGCACACCAGCACTGATGTAATTCTTCCGAGTACCATAGTGACTTGGCCTAATGCCAAGAAACCCCTCTCAAAGAGCTGCATGAGAACTAAGCTCGAGCAGAGAGTTGGGAGGAAGGTTATGGAGTTGCACACCGTAATGGTTGAGGACCTCGACGAAGAAGTCCGACGGTGGCAGGCTGAGGCCGCGGTCGACATGAGTGTCGAAAATCACACTCTCTCCGTCTTTCAATGCGGAGATGGCATGTCCTGAAGCACTCCACCACGCACCGGCGACGATGAACCCATCATCCTCCATGACTTGGAGTTCCGCAGTATCAATGGCGCTGGTGATCCAAAGACCCTGCATCTTCTTCTCTTCCTCCACCGACAAACCCGCCGCCATCGCTCCTGAGGACAAGGAAGATGCCGTAGTTCTTGGAGGAAGAAAGGCTGGTGGGGGAAGGAGAGATTTTTTATCAACGGTGTGCAGATTGGAACTGGTGGGGGAAGCAATAATAAATCGACGGAGAGGTGAATCTAAGAAGAAGGATTTTATCTCCTCTTATTTTCTTCTGCGTCAAGATTCATGCTAAAACGCGTGATTATCGCCACGCATATAGGAGAGGGGGAGTTAGCTTCCTCGCGACTCTTCCGCACCCTCGATTTTCACGAAGGCATTGAAACAGTGTTCTGTTCCGTAAAGAACAGACCCACCAACGGTCGTGCTGATGGAAATCCTGTCAGTGATAGGACCTGTCCTGTAAAGTTGTCAATCAGCACACCGCCGTAAAATCCGGCTTATGTTTTAAATTAAGCAGGGATAAGATCAAGGTCAGAGCAATATATATATCCGACTCAATTGACTCGGAATCCTACATCAATGAAAGAAGTTTTCGGGAACCCTTCAAGATTCTCAAGAAGAAGAAACCATCAAGCTAGACGATTTATCCGACTTCAGATCTTGGAGACTTCCGGGGGCTACTCTTAGGGATACACTTTCCGGGTATACCCACATGACTCGCTGACCAGGTGGCCCACTAATGGGTTAGAGCTTTGCTTCACAGGCGGCCTAGTTAGAGAAAGAGGAACAACCAATTCCGGCTACAACAAGGCCGAGAAGAGTTACCGACTTAGGCCTGTAGTATTACTTGTAGTCCAAGATGTACATAGTTACCGACTCTGTAACATAGCCGGATAGGTCTCTTCCTGTAACCCTAGGCCCCGGTGACTAT
Source organism: Avena atlantica (assembly GCA_910589765.1). Lineage (NCBI taxonomy): Eukaryota > Viridiplantae > Streptophyta > Magnoliopsida > Poales > Poaceae > Avena > Avena atlantica. The sequence goes on from OU342736.1 coordinate 308,481,156, forward strand.
ATAAACTGGCCCTATGGGAGACTTTAGGGAAATAACACAACAACCACAACAATCAACTCGCACAGGCGAACCTCTCTTGTAATCCATTGTAACATCCGGCTTACACAGATATATTACTGGGTTGCTAGTACGAGTAGGATCTGATCACCGCAGTCGGATCTGAACCTGGGTACACTTGTGCTCACTGCTCCTGGAACATCCGACGTCTCACACCCCATACTTCCAACACCACTAGGACCCCTATGGCATACTTGTCGACAATCCAACGATAGTACTACCTGGAATTTAAGGCGTGAGTCACATCCACTGATGCGTCCCATTCAAATGGGATAGGTGGTAGGTTTTGTACTATGATTTTGAATTTGCAATTTGTCCAAATAATAATTTAAACAATAGGTTGTTCTCTCTCTATTATAGGAATCCAAGTTAGGGAAACAAATAAATATCTAAAGTAGCTTCGATTCAAGAATAAAAAGACAAGATCTACTAATAATTTAGGTGTTGGCATAGACTCTTCTACAGGAAGCACTAACCAAATGGTAGTAGTAATTCAGATCAAATAAAAATCCTGCCGCAAAACAAATACTACCGCACACTATCAAAACACAAACACCAGCTACAAGAGTATATGTAGATCACATAGAGCAAGGTTTTATCACGCATACAGTACTATAAAGAGAGAAACAATGTTTCATTAGACACACATAGGCCCCCAAAACGAACATACAACTCTAACATTCTAGCCCCTACAGCTCCGTGACTGCAGCACAAACAAAACTGCAGCCACTGTTCCGTCATCTATCAAAACAAAGAAACATCAGACTGCAGATCCAAATAACACTACATGGGCTAACACATGCTTGCCCAAACAAGCCTTTCTCGTTCATTTGAGTGTTATTTTCATCTCCTTGATGTTGTAGTCTGAATCAGTTGGGTTGCTGATAGGACTTCCTTTTCGTTTCTTTGATTTAGCACTAGGAATCATGTCGGTTGCTGAAGGAAATGAACGAAATGATCAGCAAAATCATAGGTGTACAAAGATGCAAGGGTTTCACATGAATGACTGCACTAACTAGGTGTCATTAAGTAGGGATGTAAAGTTCACCAATTTAGGAGATCTGAACTTCTTACACTTCATGCTGCTGAGATCTAATTCGAATATTCCCTCCTTCGCCCATATAACCACCATTTATCTATCCTCAAATGCGTAGATTAACCTTACTGAATCTTTCACATCAGATGCCCATGATTTCTCAAGGCCAAGGAGAGTATCCAACTCAACCTTTATATGAGGAACCCAAGCTTCCCATTTCCCTGTTGATGATCTTGCACTGGACCACGTGCATAGAGTGAAATCTCTTATAACCGCAAGGGCAACATCTCCATTATGCCTCTTAGCAATCACAAAATTGCGTCTGGAAATATCATGTGTCTCATGTGGGCACTCAATATAACACAGTTTTGTTGTCACGTTGTCGAAGGAAATTATATATCTGGACTTCATTGTTGGCCAGTACAAAATGCCCCGTATGAGAGTTGCCAGCATGTGATCAGTCTTATCCAGCATCTCAGCATGTTCAATCCAGTCCTCCCATTTTCCAAACTCTGATGTACCTCTAGACCAGTGCTTGGTTACCATTGCTTACTTTCCAACCAACCTAGAAATTGTTGCAACAGTGTGAAGAAAATTGCCCATGGTTTCTCAAACAGAGAATTGTCCCGCTGTCATACTCACGTCTCCTCAAGATTGGTGGTTATGGTATCACTGTTTCACTTACACTGATTGGTTTCGAGGACATTATAATTTTAGACCCTTGCGGACAATGAAGTAGCACCCTACCATTGGGACATCCGAGTATATATGGTTTGAAGGCTTTATGTACTTCCACTAGGTTGTTCAGCTTTTGGATGATGGCTTGGTCAAGATTATGATCTGTTATAAATCGAGCGTCCTTGGAGCTATTGGTGAAAAATTCAAGTAACGACTCTGTTGTGTGACAGGGTTAGCTTTTTGAAATCGTTGCTTTCCATGAAATCCATCCAATGTTTTTTGGCGACTGATGCCCTCAGTATGCGGGATGGGTGCGGAGGAAGTCTGACAAGAATCTGACCGACTACATCTCTTGGCAAGTTGCTGATTGTTGCATATGTTCTTCCACTGAAGATGATAGGATGATGCAAATAGCACAAGTGCATCATCAGAATCAATTAAACTGCAAAAGGCACAGTGCACAACCCTAAAAAATTATTTCAACACTAGAATGCATCATATAATTTGACAGGAAAATTTATCATCAAAATTTCATAAACTGCACATGTCGGAAAAAACTACCTAAATAGCAGAGTGTGTCAACAAAATACCTAAATAGCACAAGGAATCAACTAGAATAGTACAAAATCACCAAAATGCTTCACCATGTCGGAACAAGGTAAAGGGAATGGAGAACATTTTTCAGAGGTAACTAGAGAGGACAGAAAGGCCCCCACCTAAATTTTCTTGTTTTATCATAAAGAAGGGGAGAAAAAACGGACGCAACTTCAGTGACTTGGTGAACCCATGTCTCACGGTAACTTTCCACAAGATCCACCTTCCATCTTAGATTCAAGGTATGACAGTAGTTCAGATTTTAAACTACAAAGTAAAACTATTCCAAAAAAATGACAAAAAATTAGTAAATCATAGGTGCCTAGGTTTGAATCCTGTGAAAGTTTCATCCCATTCGGATCGCTAGTTTGTGATTAAATAGCTTTTATGTTCCAGTACTAGTAGTTTAAACCAATATCCACTGCTTGTAGAAAAAAAACCCCGGAGTGGAATACATAAAAGAGGGAGGGAGTCAGGGAGACAACATCCAACATAGAACGTATAAAGGGTTCAATAAATTTTGAGAAGATGGATCAGGCACCGCCGACGAATGACAGGCCACAGCCGCTGACGCTGAAGAAGCACGACCACGAGCTGACGCATTTCTAGCATGCCACGCAGCTTTCGCTTTAGCAGTGGCAGCCAACATAGCCGAATTTGATCCAGCAGCATAGACGAGGATCTCGACTACGCATCCACCACTTTCCAAGAATCACTCAACACTGCCCAAGATTCCGATGCAGTATAAGCATCGGCCTCTGCATCCTCTTCACATGTATCCGCTGGTGCTGCTTCAGCATCCACCTCTGCTTTACAAGCATCTGTCGACGCAGCAAAAGCATCCGCCGACGCCGATTGCATCTCCTGCAAAAGCCACTAGCTTATTTACTTTGCAATGCCCAAAATAAATGTATTCTATGCATCAGAAAGCACGTAATCGCTAGAGGTTAGGGATGTACATACCAGCGAACATCGGTGCGGTGGTGCTCAATGGTGGAGCAGCGGGAATGGTCCGGTCGAGGGAGAGCGGCCAGGTGGAGGAGAAGTCTTTATGCGGTTGAGGGAGGGCTTCGTCGAAACTTACTTTTTTTTGTGAACCCCGCTTTATGTTTGTGAAAAACCCCCGCTATACAACACGACTGAGGATCCCTCCTTGCCGTTGCTCAGTTTTCCTCCTACAGGCATCAAGTTTTGTATTTGTCTGATACAATGAATTGCTTGGTATAAAATGTTCCAGCAGGTAGAAGCCTGCCGCTAAATGACATCAAGTTCTAGAGTGCAAACATCAACCTGAAATTGCACAATCTACAACTAAAAGTTTGGCTTACTACCATATACATGCTTACAAAGCACTCGCAACTGGCATTGACATCATCATTGAAAGATCTCAGAAGGAAAAAAATTAAAAGATAAAAAACCACCACAAGTTAGAATAAGATGTCTCATGTTGCCAAATATCCTCACATAAATCCGGGTCCACTCCAACATATATTATCTAATAATAGTACATTTAATATATAGATTCATCAGCACCACACACTAGCAGAGCAAAAAAACAAGTTTTAGTACTAACTTAACAAACGTCATCCTCATAGGAGATCCCAAACTCTCCCAAAATGAAAGTAGAGAGGTCAATATGGTTTACATATTTCCTCATCTTTTGCAGGATTAGGACTGTATGGGCATGGAGAATCTTGAATTTCTGTTAGGGTCTCATCTGCTTCTAGATCCGAATTGAAAATATTTTTAGCTCGTATTTACACATGTTCCAAGATCCGGTGGTACGCCTGGCCAATCTGGTCCTCGACATCCAAATCAGGTGTTAGGGATATGCTTTCTGGGTATACCCACATGACTCGCTGACTAGGGTGGCCCACCAAAGGGTTAGAGCTTTGCTTCACGGACGGACCAGTCAGAGAAAGAGGAGGAGCCAGTTCCGGCTACGACAAGGCCTAGAAGAGTTACCGACTTAGGCCTATAGTATTACATGTAGTCCAATTTGTACATAGTTACCGAATCTGTAATGTAGCCGGATAGGTCTCTCCCTATAACCCTAGGCCCCAATGACTATATAAACCGGCCCTATGGGATCCTTTAGGGCACCCAATAAATCATACACCACAATCAACTCGCACAGGCGAATCTCTCTTGTAATCCACTGTAACATCCGGCTTACACTGATATATTACTGGGTTGCTAGCAGGAGTGGGATCCGATCACCGCAGACGGATCTGAACCTGGGTAAACTTGTGCTCACCGCTCCTGGAATATCCGACGTCTCACACCCCATCCTTCCAACGCCACTAGGACCCCCTATGGCGTACTTGTTGATAATACGATGACAGTTGGCGCCTACCGTGGGGCAGGTGACTTTTGGAGCATCGTTTCAGGCAGAATCTGCGCGTGCAGGAATCGGCAAAACAATTGCCATGGGTCGCGTGGTCTACGCCAGTGATGTGCCTCTCATCCTTCTCGATGAGATTTGGATTTCGGCTTCGAAACCCATGACGACCTACATGATCATGTCAATCGGCGAGATCGATATCTATCTCGGTTTCGCTGAAGCCGCCCAACCCACCCTGAGGTGATGACCATGGCGGAAGAAAAATTCGGATCTACTTTGTCCGCAGAGGCGGAAGAGTTCAGGATCCCGGAGAATACCAAACCCACCCAACCCACTCCTATAGTGGAAGAAGAGGTGGAAGAAGAAGCCAGATCCGATCACTCTAGTGAGATCGGATACATAGACGACGAATACATCCGCTACGGATCCATCTTTGCTGACGTCGAAGCAGAAACCAAGTTATACAAGTACCTCAAGAACATGAACAAGAAGAAGCACTATTTCGTATACCACATAAGAACTGGATCCGACTTTGTCGATGCTGGAGCTGGTAGCGACTCGGTCCTAGACGCAACTGAAGAAAACACCAACTTACCTGGCTCCCCAGCAGAGTAAATCATGTCGCAGGAACTTCGAGACTTCGACAAAGAGATAGAGGAGTACGAGCAAGAGCACATCTCCAAGCAAACGCAAGGTGAGCCGGAAACTCCTCCTAGTCCATATGATAGCATGAATGAAAGCTACACCTCGCAGGATGACATGGACACCGGAGATTCTTCCGAGGTCCACATACCAACCATGACAGAAAGTACGGACGGAAGTTTATCCCCCGGTACCAGACCAAAAGCCGTCTTTGCCACTGGTACGCACGTTAAGGCTACTGGGCAGTAAAATAAGAAGAAGAAGAACAAGAATCCGACTCTGAGAGAACCGGACGTCGAGGAAACCAACGAAGAAAAAGTTGATGAATAGATCGAGATGGAGAATCAGGAAGGAGATCCGATTAACCCCACCCCTGTCGATCCTCGTGTGGATGGAAACGTAGTCACCCAGGGTGGACGTGAAATTTACGGAGATGCTCTCACAATTCCAATCCCAACAGCTTCGGATCTTACGCCGGAGGTGCTATAGAAAAGGTCCGAGGACCTGGAAAAGCACCGCTTGTTTCTACTTGAAGAGGAAGCGCGCCTCGTCGAGATGAGACAGCAGTTAGATAGTGATCCTGCCAGATACCAGTCAGATTTCAAGCGACATCCGAACAAAACAAGGGGAGGTCCGTTTCTTGCTAACAAGAATCCGGATATCCACAAAGACCTATTCGACCGAAAAGATGGAGAGAAGATCCGAGTCTACAGCAGGCCGGTGGAAAACGCTGCTACAGCTCGAGCCATCCTCGCCAACAATCCGTCTCCCCAGCAGGTCCAGCTATGCGTCGCATTGCAAGAAAAAGGATTAAAGCAGCAGAAGACAACAATGCCATTTAGTGGCAAGATGGCCTCGAGATTCGAGTTTTTCCACACTGACGCTGACCAAAGTGCTGAAATAAGGCTTCGCAGGGATACGACTCAGCGTTATCGTCCCCGTGGAGAGGAAAAGAATTCAAGAACCGGCTGAAACGACCACTCTCGCCGGCTGTCACGTGACTGGGCAAGATTTATTCCGTCTATGGCCGAAGAGACCATTAGGGCAATGGTTCCTCATCAGGACCATCATCGGCAAAACAACCGCTATAGAGAAGACCCAGAAACACGCCTCCAGCGAGGGCAAAAAGATCGGCTAAGGATGCCACCACCAAGCCGTCCAGCTGGTAACGCCGGACGAAAAGATGATCCGGATCGTCCTGAATCAAGTAGGGACGATGCCCGAAGAAATAGGCATCAGAGTCAGCATAATGAGAGTCCACCACCACCACCAAGAAACCCAGCCAGAAATAATCCACCAGGGCCACCATTGCCTTCCAGCAACGACCATGAAGGATCACGTCATAGCCACGGAAGCTGCAGGGGCGGAGGCGGCAATGGTGAGAGGAGAAGCAGAAATCCGACTCCACCGCGCAGAAGCCACGAGCCTACAAGGCGTAGATCTCTCTCGCCAAACGACGCTCGCCATCACATCGAATCAAACATAGAAGCGCGGTGGTACGAGGAAGAAGATGTGTACGTGGGACCCAAGTGCTTTGGAACACGTATACGTCAGACTAAATTTCCGATTGACTTTGGCATTGCCAAACATATTCAGCCCTATGATGGTGTAGCTCGGCCAGATACTTGGTTCTAGGATGTTTTCTAGGATTGCTACATCGCCAAAGGAGGAAACAGCCTTGTTGCGGTCCGATATATCCCACTGATGTTGAGGAAGACGGTTCGATCATGGCTCAATGAACTACCAGAGAATTCCATTCATAACTGGTATGATATGCAAAGTGCGTTCTTTTCAAACTTCGAGGGAACATACAGGAGGCCCTGCATAGTCGAAGACTTGCAGCTTTGCACCCAAAGACCCGTAGAAACCTGTCGGGATTACCTCGGATGCTGGATCGATATGAAGTACTCCTGCGAAGGAGTAAACGAGAAAACTGCGATAAAAGCTTTTATTGCGGGACTTCTAGTCGGACTTTTACGTCACAGGCTAAAGCGTGACCACATCAAAGATTTGGGAGAAATGATAGATATGGCAAGCAAATATGCTGACGCCGTCGATGATTCAGAAGGGCTGCTAAATATTCTGGCCAATCCCAATGCGGCCAAATAGCCAAAGCAAACCCATAAGTTCAAGAACACCTCGGACAAAAAGCCGGCTCCGGACAATGCAGCTGTCAACGCAATGTTCGGATCTGGAGGATGAGGAGGGCGTGGAGGCGGGCAGGGTAGAGGCCGAGGAACTTCCCAAATCCAGGGAAGAGGAGATCAGCAACCCGGAAGAACCTATACCTGGGCTGACATTGCCAATAATCCATGTGTCCACCACTTGGATAGTAACGGAGGATCTACCCACAAAAATGTCGAGTGTCGTTTCAATGACGACATCAAGAAAGACGAATCCGCTGGCTACAGATCCAAATGACAAAAAGGAAAGAAAAAATCCGAGAAAGGAAAGGAGCCCAAGGAAGATTCTGACATGGAAGAAGCAGAAGCCACTGCAGAGCCCAAGCCGGATGGAAAGAAAACTTTCCCGACAAAGAAAGACGCATACGTCTCCTTCCTTGGATCCCAACCAGCTAAGGAAAAATAGGTGGTTCTTCCTGAGCTCAACGCCATGGTTCCAGTTGTCCCCCAATTCCTGGACTGGTCGGAGGTAACTATCACTTTTGATCGTTCAGATCACCCGAGGAAAACACATCATCGGGGAAAGTACCCTCTAGTTGTCAATCCTCTTATTGATTGCTAGGAGTTCTCAAAAACACTCATGGACGGTGGGAGCAGTATTAACATCCTCTACATTGAGACGCTCTACCGCATGAAGCTACACGAGAGCCAGTTGAGTTATAGCAGTGTAACTTTCCATGGCATTGTACCAGGGAGATAGGCATATTCTCTGGGTGAGATTACTCTGGACGTAACATTCGGAACATGAGACAATTATCGGACCAAGCCACTCTCTTTCGGGGTGGTATCATTCAAAATTACTTACCACGCCATCTTCGGGCGTCCGGCTTACTGGGCGTTCATGGCCCATCCCTGCTACATCTACAACATGATTAAACTTCTAGGTCCAAAGGGCGTAATCACCGTGCAAGGAAATCCGAGAAAGGTGCGAGAGTGCAACGAAGGATCTGTTGCCTTCGCCGAAGCCATGCTACACGCCCAGGAGTACCAGGAGATCAAGAAGACCATCAATCCGTCCGAGATGCCCGCTATGAAGAACGAGGTGCTGAAGCCAAGTTTGTAGTTCAAGGCGTCGGAAGAGATGAAGAAGACGTCGCTGAAGGAAAATGATCCCTCCAAGACGACGAACATAGGGGCAGGCTTAGGCCATGCATAGGAAAGCGCGCTCGTCGAGTTCCTCAAAGCTAATATTGATATCTTCGCATGGCAACCATCTGACATGACTGGAGTACCTAGGGAACTTGCCGAGCACTCTCTTAATGTGTACCTAGACGCTAAACCTATCAAACAGTCCTTACAACGGTTTGGGTGGCAAATCAATAGACAAGGAATTAGCCCGCCTAGAGTTAGCGGATTTCATAACAGAGGTCATCCATACAGATTGGGTGGCAAATCCTACACTCGTCCCTAAAAAGTACACCATTGATTTAAGGATGTGTGTTGATTATACCAGTTTTAAAAACGCATGCCCAAAAGATCCGTTCCCTTTGCCAAGAATCGATCAAGTTATCGACTCAACGGCAGGGTCGGAATTATTCTCTCGACGCATATTCCGGATATCACCAAATACCGATGAAAAAGTCGGATCAAATTAAGACGTCTTTCGTCACTCCTTTCAGAACCTTCTGCTATAAAATTATGCCTTTTGGCTTAAAGAACGTAGGAGCAACATATCAATGTACTATGCAACATTGTCTCAATGACCAAATCGGACACAACGTCCATATTAATGTAGATGACATAGCAGTTATGTCCAAAAAGAAGGAAACTTTAATTTCCGACTTGGATGAAACGTTTGCTAGTCTACGAAAATTCAATATGATGCTAAATCCGAAGAAGTGTTTTTTGGAAATCCAGCCGGAAAATTGTTAGGTTTCATCGTCTCTGAGTGAGGCATAGAGGTGAACCGGGACAAAATAAAGGCTTTCTTAAACATTAACAGGCCGACTCGCCTAAAGGACGTACAATGCCTCACTGGTTGCATTGCAGAAGTGAGTCGGTTCATTAGCCAGCTCGGTGGAAGAGCCGCACCTTTGTACAAAGTCTTGAAGAAAACCAACAAATTTCTTTGGAACCCAGAAGCCGAAACTGCCCCGCAAAGTTTGAAAGATTTTCTTTCAAACCCACTAGTTCTCGCAACGCCAGAACCTCAGGAACCTATGTTACTCTACATTGCAGTGACCAACAAGGTCATCAGCGTGGTAATAGTAGTTGGGTGCGAGGAAGAAGGTCATGAACATAAGGTGCAGCGGCCAACTTATTATCTAAGTGAGGTCCTGATAGAATCAAAGCAATGGTATCCACATCATCAAAAGCTAGCCTATGGAGTGTTCTTTGCATCCAGAAAGCTACGTCACTATTTTTAAGAGCACAAGATCATAGTAGTGAGCACAGCTCCTCTCCGAGATATAACCAATAACTGCGATGCCATAGGACTGTAACAACCCAACTTTGTATATATGTAAATAGTACTTAAGCACTGCATGCATCTGTTTAACTCAATAAAAGATATGCATAAGATCAAGTATGTGAATCAAAATGCAAATTCAAAACCCTAATTTCCTCTCCTCTCTTTGAAACCACATTCAAATAGATTGAATTTTGAAAATGACAAAATGTTTGGAGCCCAATTGGACTAAAGGGCCCCACAGTATTTTCAAATCACTCAAAACAGATTTGAATTACAAACAGAAAAGGAAAAGGATTTGTTAAAAAAAATAGAGCCAGAGCCCAACCAGGCCGACCCAGCTCCTCTCCCTCATTTCCCTGGCGCCCACGCAGCAGACCACGGCCCACTAGGCCCAAGTGTGGCCCTCCCGCAGCCCGTACGGGTTCGACCTGTTCTTTCGCGTCATCGTCTTCGACGACGACGAGCAAACTGCTAGATGGCGCAGCGCCTGCCGTCCACCGCTGCCGCGATGCCTGCCCGCGCTAGGATCCACGCTACCGACCGTCTCCGCGTCTACAAGATCCCATGTTGCCGAACCCTATCTTCTTCTTTTCCCCAAATTTCTCCTTCGACCAAACCCTAGCTCTCGGGCTTCGCCGTGTCCCACCGTCTCCGGCCGCCCCGTGCACCGTGGAGTGGCCTGGGAGAAGCGCAGCGTCACCATCATCGTCTCTGTCAAGCCACGCAAGCCGGAAGGAAGTCGTCTGGCCGGAATCGAGCTCGACCACAACACCATCGATTCATCCCCCTCCGGCCTCCCCTCGCTTCATCGACCCCACCGACGTGACCGTGGTGAGCTAGCGGTCCTCCTGGACCTCACCGTTCCTCCCCTCTCGCGTTGTACCGCTGGCCCGACGAGCACCCGACGCTGTTTCTTGTCGCCAGCGTAGCTCTGGTTACCATACCGAGGCGGCGCCGCCACTATAATGTTCGCCTCGACCTCCTCTTCCGAACGCAGCCAAGCACGCATCCAGGCGCGCACGGGATCAAGAAATCTGTGCTCGACCTGGGGCTTCCCCATTGATGACGTCAGCCAGGCGTCATGTTGGCGTCATAATTCTTTTCTTTTGTTTCTTTTATTTCCTATAATTATTTCTGTAATAAGTAAAATGCTGACAGGTGGGCCCTGTCTGTTAGGGTTTTAACATTTTTGTAAATCATTTCTGAAATTAATAAATGTCTGACATGTGGGCCCAAGTTAGATAATAATTTAAATATTCCAAAAATAATTTAAAATGAATTAAAAGTTGAGAAATTCATAACTAATTCATTTTTAATTAGAAATATACAAATAATATATCAAAATGTTCAGAAAAATGAGAACTATCTAATAGAGCTACAATCATGCATTGTTAAGCAACTTACATGACAAGTTTAATTAGAAGAACGTAGTAACCCCTCACAGGTGATTCCGGAGTTTCCCCGAATTAGGTTTTTGACCCCTCAGAACCCCGTTTAAGCTGTCAAGCATGCCTTAGGGTTTCATTTCAATGCAATTTAACATGTAAATCCATCATACTTGTTTGAGTATTGCATCGATGCCATGTCTTGATTGTTTCCTTTCTTTCCGGTGTTGGTTCTTCGCGATAGGATCCGAGCCCGAAGCTGAAGTCAACAACACCGAAGATTAATACTTGTCTACTAACGGACAAGGAAAGCGTAGCCTCTCATTCTGAACCTACTTTTACAAAGTATATTACTTTCTCGCTATGATGCACACGCGTCCAATGTGGTCTTTTATCAGTAGTTAGGGTTACCTATCTGCTGCATAGTTTCCCTGTTCTAGCCCTATACTCCTGATCCACTGCTCCTAGCATACCAAGGTCTGGCATCTGAGCATTGCTAGAGCTTTTGAGATCGACAGCTTATCCATGCATGGTATCAATTTCTGATATATCCAAACGATGAATCAGAGATGCCAGAGAATCTAGATAGGTAGGAGTTGATGACATCCTCGAAGGAGTTAACTAAATATGCTAAGGCTTGTATGGGAGGCCACGTTGGGTGTGGTTTTTGTAGTCCCATGCTCGCCACTACTAGGAACTGAGTTCTTACCTTTGGAACCAAGACGAGCGTGCAACCACATGGGGCCTGGACAACCTCATGACTGACTAACTTGCCTAGTAGATTCCATGAGTCACATAGTTCGGGCGTTCCATTCGACATATGCATAGAAAATCTTTTGAAAGATTTTCAGGGTGAAGTTGGTGCATTCATAACAGGTAGGTAAGCATGGCCGAGGTTGCTTGGGGTAGATAGCGCCCCTAGTAAACCAACCTTGCCTCATATCTTTAAGTACTGGCTTCGGAATTTGACCCGTTACGGCGGAATCATACTTATTGCGTGACTCATGGTCTCGGTGAAAGCAAGGTAAAGGTCATGGTCAACCACCCTCTACCGGCCTTCCCAGGAAGAGGGCTAATAATTTGGCATTAAGAGTTGGTTGGTACGTGTGGGTAAAGTTGTACACCCCTGCAGGGTTAAATCTTTTTGAAAATCCGTGTTCATGGTTATGAACGACTTTGCCACCAGACTTAAGATCATAGATAACATTAACCACTATAAAATTGCTGATCAACGTGTGCTTAAGGATGCTTCCTTCGGGTTGAGGGGGCGATCCTAGATAGGAGGTTCTGATGAAGCTGGTGGTTATCGAGATGTGATGAACAAGATAAAGAAGTCGCTATCTTATCCCTTTTAAAAGATTTTGAGTAGACGAGCCTCTTCTCTCTCTTGTTTACAAATAAAGATTGCTTTTTGCAAAAGTAAATCCAGAGAAAGCCTCTCTAGCCAGAGCATGTAGATACTAGGTTATTTAAGTCTTGCGGAGTACATTCTCGTACTCAGCCTTGCGCCCTTGCTGTTTTTCTATAGAGGATCTAGTTACAACTAAAGGTGGCTTCTACGTTGACATCGACGAGTAGTTGGGGGTCCTAGGTAGCAGCCTGAGGACTATGGGATGGACGTCGCTTTTGTTAATGGCCTCTTAGGCCTTTTGCTAAGTTGTTGTGTAGAACAACATAATTTTCTTTCGTTGTGTGATGTAATGTTGGGTCTTTGACCTCTGGTTTGTAATAACTCTAATATCTTACTCTGTTAAGAGTTTAAACTTACGTTGTTGAATCCCTGTGTTCTGTAATGTTACTGAATCATACTGTGATCTTCCGTGTTAGGAGTTGAACTTATCTTAGATGATGATCTGAGGTTAGTTTAACCCTAACCCCGAGGGTGCTACAAGGACAAGTTGCAAAGTAGGAAATAGAGCTTGCAGCTTTCGACATTGAGTACAAACCACATACAGCAATCAAGTACCAAATTCTTGCCGACTTTGTTGTTGACTGGACAGAAACGGCACAAAGCACAGGCCCTCGAGACTCGGAATTTTGGACCCTTCACTTTGACGGATCAAAAGCGCAAGGAGGCTCGGGGGCTGGCATGGTGCTCAAATCACCCCAAGGAGATAAGGTGTTCTATGTGTTGCAAATACACTTCACTGCAACCAATAATATTGCCGAGTATGAAGCACTGCTACATGGAATACGCATGGCCAAAAATATTGGAATATCAAGACTCATGTGTTATGGAGATTCGGATTTAGTTGCTCAGCAATTATCCGATATCTACAATGCAAACAAGCACATGGAAGCATACAAGGATGTTGTGGATGAACTATCCAAATCGTTCGAGGGTTTTGAGGTTCAACACATCCCACGAGTAGAAAATGAGGAAGCACATGCACTATCAAGAATAGGCTCTGCGCGGAAACAAGTATCGGATGGAGCTTTTCTAGAGCATTTAAGGGTCCCCTCCATAGTTGGAGTGGATGAGGACTATCTGACAAAATCCGAATCATCTTTAATAGCAGTTCTGGCTATAATTTCCAGCTGGAAAAAACCCTATCTGGAATTGCTGATAGATGAAAAATTACCCGAAGACGAAGTCTTGAGCCGGCGGATTGTCTGACGAGTAAAATCCTACACTATAATAAAGGATGAGCTCTATAAATGGAGTATTTCTAGCGTGTTTCAGAGATGTATTTCTTCGGAAGAAGGAGTGGAAATCTTAAGAGAAATCCACGAAGACGAGTGTGGTCACCATACTACAGCCAGATCCGTAGTGGCAAAAGCTTTTCGATACAGATTCTTTTGGCTTACAGCTAAGGCGGATACCGGCAAACTGATCAAAACGTGCAAGGGCTGCCAAAAGTACGCTCATCGGGCACATGTTCTAGCTGAACAGCTACGAACAATCCCTATTACATGGCCATTCGTGGTCTGGGGGCTTGATATGGTAGGGCCGTTTCGCACGGTGAAATGTGGATTTACTCACCTACTAGTGATGGTGGAAAAATTTACAAAATGGATTGAGGCTAAACCCGTAATAAGTTGTGATGGAGCCACAACCAGATGATTCGTTGAGGACGTAATCATCAGATTCGGATATCCGCATAGTATAATTACTGACAATGGGAGCAACTTTTCCATGGGTGAACTAGCCAAATTCTGCGAAGAACAAGGGATCCAACTTGATATTGTATCAGTCGCACATCCACAATCCAATGGACAAGTCGAAAGAACTAATGGCCTTATTCTATAAGGAATCCTACCTCGCCTCGAGGAACCGCTTCGTCGGGCCGCGGGGGCTTGGGCGGAAGAATTAACATCTACGATATGGAGCTTACGTACAACTCCTAACAGATCAACCGGCTATACTCCTTTCTTCTTGGTCTATGGTGCAGAAGCAGTTCTTCCAAGTGATCTGATTCATCAGGCTCCACGAGTAAATGCGTATATCAAAGAATATGCAAAAGTTTCTTGGCAAGATGATCTCTATATAATCGAAGACGTACGCGTCATTTCTGAGCAGAGATCTATAGCCTATCAGCAGAAGTTACGCAAGTATCATAGTCAGAGAGTGCAAAACCGTTCTTTCAGAAAAGGCGATTTCATTCTCCGACTTGTGCAAAAGAGAAAGAACAAACTTTCCCCAATTTGGGAAGGACCTTTTATGGTTAGCAGAGTTCTGCATAATGGGTCATATTATTTAACCGACATGAGACTAGTCAAGGAAAGACCAGATACTCGGAAAAGGAAAAGAGCTGGTGGCAGCACAAACCCGGATGAAATAGATCGTCCATGGAATATTGCACAGCTACGTCCCTTCTATTCTAAGTTACATTTCCTTGTAATCATATATGTACATGTTCAAAGTGAAATAAAGTATCAGTTTCCTCATATTGTTATCTTTGAGACGTTTTTGCCATCTTATTTCCAAAAGAATATGTAATTTTTCAAAAATCTCAGAATGCTTCAAATACTTTATGCTCATGTTCATTCTGGTTACGATTTTTGAATAATCTAAAACTGTTGCCTTAGGGTACAAAGTTTAAATTATTGTCTATACTTTGATTCTTTATCTGATTGCTTAGACGCGGGCATTTTCCGAGTAATGAGTTGTTGGTACTGAAAGCCGGCTTTGTTTCCAAGTTTAAACTGGTTGGCTGACCCATGAAAGGGACGAGGCAGAGAGCCAGGTAAACAAATAAGTATAGGCATAAAAAATGAGTGCTTCAGAAAATTTCCAAGCACAAAGCATAAAAATATATAAACAAAAGTGCTAAGATAGTAAAAACATCAGTTTTAACAACCAGCACAAAACAAACATTGTATCCATCATTACATTGCCATAAAGTTTAAGATAATGCATAGAAACTGTTTATGCCGTAGGTGGTGGTGATGAAGCAGGTGGAGCACTGGAATCAACAGCAGTGTCGCCCTCGATCTCAGACTCGGAAGCATTGCTGGCTTCTGGCTCTTGGGGTGGAGGAGCGGCGATGTATTCGAAGAATGGCATCATGTAGTTGGTCATCTCCACCACCCGACAAGCGTAACCTGCACAAGATTCTTGTATGGCCTTGATATCTTCTGGGTTACCCTCATCATCCACCTCGGCAATGCCCTTGGTGACGTGCCAGATTTCCATCTCGCTATGGTGGCTCATCACCATGGTCAGAGCTGTTTGCGCAGCAGTCCGAGCGTAGGAGATCTTCCAGTCCTCGATCAACTTCGAAATATCCTTAACTTTGTCCCTCACCTCATGCACTGACATTGTGTGCAAGTCGGAAAGCTTGACGGCTTCGCCAACCTCTTCTAGAGTTTGGGGGAAGTTTAAAAAGACATCGCCGTGAGCTTAATGCGCTCTGTTGGGCCACGCGAAAATAAAATAAAAAAATTCCTCTAACGTGGTGATCCCGAGATCTAGCTGAGGTAGAAGGCCACGAGGTTTACCACTAGATGCATAGTTGCGGATTACTCATGAGGCGCGTCAGTTGATATAGTGCAGTCCTCACGATCCGATCGTCCTGGTGCTGATCACACAGCACCTCTGCTGGTATCCACACGTACAAGGAGGAGCACCGGCGGCGAACTGCTAGGTTCGGTACGACGGCTGGACTTCTATGGAGCTAGGGTTTCCAACACATGGAATGACCTAACCGAACAACGATTTACCTTTCTGGGTTACGGTGCTCCACTATATATAGGGAGTGAACGTGGGATCTGCTCGCGCGACCCATTTACTAAAGCCCATATAACACTAGTCACCGTGAGTCCAACTCACTAACTCAGTCCTAATCCGGTTTAGGTCCAACCCAACCAGATTACATGTTCAGATCCAATCCGAACTTGCTCCCTCTCTTAAGTGTGTGACCCCTCAGGCTCATGCCTACTTGGACACGATTGGAGTCCGACTCTCAATCGATCAGTTGGTAGCGGCTCCTAGCGGAACGTGCCGACTCCCAAGTACCAAAGAGTCATGACGACTTGCCTTTCCAATGCGACTTTCGCCCGAGTCCCTTTTGCCTCACGATATACCTTGTCAGACTATAGGCGAATAATTGTCATCCCTTAAATAGTTTGACTATCTTCTCGTTCCGAGATAAGTGATTCACCCGACTAACTCTTAGTCGATCACCTCGGTTAACACTTAACCGAGTCGTGCATGGCCATGCTTTCCGAATCATATCTCACGAGAGGGTCCGGAGAATATCTCTCCAAGTGGAGGGGCAAAATCCCATCTTGGTTATTCACATCACGTAGCTTGATTCTCAGTCGACCCGAACTCTGCCTTTATAACTGCCCAGTTACAGAACAGCGTTTGGTAGAACCTAAGTCTACTATCCTCAACTCGGACTATGCAATAACCTCAGGTCTAAGGATTACATTGATTGAGATATACAAATGGCAGCTAGTTCGTTGTACCTCAATATGGGTCAATCCGACTCGCTAAACTCTTTAGTCGAATCTGTGTAAGTTGGAATAGCATATCCATGCCCATGACAAGTGGAACCGAGTCATCAAGCCAACTTTTCACATTGGTCTAAGTTGTGTGTCCAGCACAACCTCAATGACCAAGGATATTTAGTACAAACAACATGAATGCATAGTTCCACAAACGAATCACATATTCAATGATACACATCAGATGTTTATACAAGGACTACTTAATATCTTTATGAATACAATGGGAAATATCATCATACATGATTGCCTCTAGGGCATATTCCCAACATGCTCGAGGCGAGGTTCAGAAGTGGAAGAGTCGGAAAGATTCAGGGGGGCTGGGAAAGAACCAAAAAGTCAAAATTCATCTAAAAAACAAAGTCGAAAAATGAACAATACAAAGAAAAAATTCGGAAATCTTACCAAGAACGGAGTGATTCCATTCAGCATGCTCCTTGCGGAGTCTGTCTAGTTCACTAGCAGAGGCCTGGGCAAGATCCCTCTGGATATCAAAGTCCTTCTTGAGATCAGAAAGTTCCTTATCTCGAAGGGTAGGAGCTTCTCGAGCCTCTTGGTCTCGTGGTTGCTTGACTCCAGGACAGCGGCTACGGATTTCTCCGATTCCACAGGTAGCGTCTCAAGCTTTTCCCGGAGTTCAGCATTCTCTGCCTGCAAGACCTTGAAGTTTTCGGCTTGCTCCACCATCTTGCTGGATTGACATAAAAATTCTGCAAAGACAAAAATATTAGTCGGACAAAGCAAATTCGACTATGACAAAACATATAACTGACAAAGACGAAGCCGGAAAAGTTTACATTCTGCTTCATCTTTTTCAACTTTCAACTTTGAATTCTCAAAGCGCAAAGATTTGATTTTTTCCGCTTATTGGAAATATTCTTGAGCAATTCCTAGTTGGAAGATGCAATTTTCTGTAAGTTTAGAGATGGAATACCGTCATACGGCTACTAAGACTCGAGCTGCAACTTTAGCTAAGTAAAATCACAGCACGAGCCTTGGGGGCTACATTACATCGTACTTTTGCAACCTAAAAACATCAACTCGGATCAAGCGATGTTTATCCGACTTTATTCTTGGGGGCTAGGGGATATGATAATAAATGCAAACAAGAATCGGAAACTTAGAATGTGTTCCAGGTGCATCTTGTCAAATCCGAGTTTAGTGCTATGAAACACCTTCTCGTTAAGGGCGAGGGATGGAACATCCATCGCTGGAAGTTCGCCAGATGCGATTTTAGCATCCCGGACCAAAATTTGGTCCAGGAGGCTAACTAGCTTGACGTATTCCTCCTCTTGGCTCGCTGCCTCTAGAGTCAGGGTTTGCTTCTCAAGACTGGATTGAGCCAGCTTGAGAATATCTTCCTTCTCTTTCCTCTTGAGGCCAGGGACAGCAGAGTCAATCACCTTATACACCGTTCCTGTGGTCATTACCATGGGATCATTACCCTTTACGGGTTCACCCTTGTTAGTTGTTTGGTCATCAACGGTGACCAGGGCTTTCGAGATCTTGCGAGCATCAGGGGATGCAGAAGTTCCCTATGCTGATGGAGCGGTGGATGGAGTCGACAGCGGCACAGCAGGGGAAATGACAAGCTTCTGCTGACGCATCTGCTTGACCGGCTTGTTGTCCGAGTTTATCTTGCTCTTCAACACCGATTTAGATCTAGAACACGAAAATCCTAAAAATTAGGTGTGCTCTGGAAAGAAATAAAGGTATAGGATTACTAAAAATGAAAGATGAGATGCTTACTTTTTAACTATTGGCAGCACTTGGCTACCAGCAGCAACAACTTCCTTCATCTTACGCTTCTTGGAGGAGGGGGCGGCAACTTATTGCACCTCATCTTCCTCCGTCACCTCCGGGTCGCCTGAAGCATAGCCCTCTAGTGGAGCTAGCTCAGACTCGGAGAGTTTCTCGAGCTGACAAAGTGAAAAAGCATTGATGAAAATAGAGTCGTAGAAAGAACCAAAAAGAACGACGAAACGCGAAAGCAGAGTCGAAATATTTACCGAAGTTAGAGGGTGGTTGGACGTATACATCTGCATGGAATCTTCCAGAACTTTCTGTTCCACTCTTTCCTTGATCAAATATTGCATGAGGGTCTTGTAGTCCTTCGCTGAAAGCCAGCTCGGGCTAATCTTCATGTTGTGCTTCTTATCGCCAGTGACTTGGTGCATGAGGCAGTCTCCGTGGTGTTGGAGAGGCTGAATCCGGTGCTCCATCCATCAGTGGATCAAATCGGATCCACGGAGTCCCTCATGCTTCATCAAATTGTAGAGGTCCCAACCTTTAATAAGGTAGAGATCCCTGTGTTTTCAATGCTAGTCCCTGGATCAATAGCTAGCATCCACAGTTAAGATGTAATATCAAGAAACAAAGGTCATAATACAACTTGATAACCAGGAATAAAAAAGTTCATTACATCTTACATAGCTCATTTGGCTATCTCATTACAATGCAGCAGAAATAACTATAGCATGGAGTCCTTCATCTTCAAAGTGCCACAGGCAATCATGTTGGTTGTAGACTTGTAATCCTAATCAACATACTTTACTAACATCAAACAAACCTGCAGCATAATAAGTTGCATCCAAAAGGGTCAATACATTTGAATTGTATTGGCAAGTTTATGTACTATGTAGAAATAAGTGGAACCTATCAATACATGCATATTTGGCTAAGTAGGGTTTAGGCTCATTCTATGCAGAAAAAATATAGTTTTATCCTATCTTTTCAAAATAGTTTTGATCTTTTGACAATCTTTCTAAACTCCTTGGAAAAAAACTCCAAGTGCTTCTAATCCCTTTTTGACACCATCAAGTTTTACTTTCAGAAATTGGAATGTCGAGATCTTCCATAGCTTCAGGCCTTAGTTGCTCAGAGTTGTCCGTAACCGGGGACACGGCTAAATACTTAGAATTTGATATTCTACAGAAGTTGTACACTTTACCCACATGACACAATCTCATCTTGACGCCACCAGTGGCCGCTAGATAAGTACTCACCAAATGGAGTACCGGCAGATCGAGAATGTGACAAAGTCTTTCCATAGAAGTCCTCCCAATACACAATGCTAGCTTGTCAACCAGGCACCAATGTAAGGATTTATTTCCAATACACAATTCTAGTTAACCTGAATATGCCAATGTAAGGGTCTTCTACTATGTAGTTGACTAAGCCAGAGCCCATTTAGCATGTGGCTGTACACGAAAGCCATTATACGAGAAACTTGTTCAATCTCTAAGTCCCTGGGTGGTTTTCTTCTAGTGCACATACAAAAAGATAGCTTATATAAACATGGTTCCCTTTGTTGCCACCTTATCCAAAATTGAGTATCCTCTTTCCACCCAGGTGGTTCATTGAGTACTTGTTTTATTATATAAAACATATATTTTTCCAACACTTAATGTAATCATAATATGGTTTTCCACCCCAAGTATATAGCAGGGCTAAGCATACTACAACTATGATGTTTTCACTAAGGAAGATGGATTTCCTAATAGGACATAGCATAGCATAGTAATATAGTAGTCCTATCATGCATACTACAAAAATCCACTAAGTGTAATGAAAATAGTAGGACATGGATGACAGTGTCACTTGCCTTTTAAGTAGTGAATATTGGTTCACTCCATGATCTTGCAAATATCACACTCTTCTAAATCCACTACAATTCAATCAAGCAAACACATATTCAAACAAACATTCAAACAATTCACCACATAAATAATAAAATCAAGAAATGCATGCAAGCATGCAAAATATTGTTTTATTTGGAAAAGTGGTTTTTATTAGGCTCTAAACATTTTAAAGCTCCCATTGGTCATTTACAAAAGTGGTAAAATCTTTTAAGTTCTAGTTAGTGAAAATGGCCATTTAAATCATTTTGTTTTGCTAGAAATGATTTAAATCAAAGTAATAATTTGTAGGGTTAGCCAAATATATTCTTTAAACACAAATGTTAGTGTTTATGGTCAAAGAGTTTTAATATTAATCCATTTACAAAAGGTTTCATCCAAACTCCATTTTTAATTCTAAGCAATATTTTTTTATTTGCTAGAAATGCTTTTAACAAAGTAATATTTTACTAAGGTCCATCAAATATGTTTTCAAATCCCAACTTGGTGTTTAGGGTCAGAGAGTTTAAATCACGTCATTTTCCAAAAGGTTTCACTTTAAAAGCATTTTTAAACCATAATCAATATTTTTATTTAGCTAGAAATTCTTTTATTCAAAGATTTAATTCTTAAGTGTAACCAAATATAATTTTAAATCTACAAGTTGGTTGTTAGGGTCAGTAGGTTCAAAACAATCCATTTACAAAAGATTTTACCCTAAAACAATTTTTAGAATAAATTTTATACTCAAAATAAGCGTAAACATGTTTCTGCATAAAAACCCAATTTTATAGAAGCAATTCATTAAACAAAGTGCATGGTTGCAAAGTACTCTCTCTTCTGATTGCATTTATATAAAATTTGTAAAATTTGGACACGTAGATTTAAAGTTATGATTTTTACAAAATCTAACATCTAATAGAATGTTTCTGTTTATTTAAAATAACACAGTGCCACGCGTCTTGTTCTTATTGGCCGAAAACGGTTTGTGCGGATTGCGCTCTGTGGGCTGTTGGATCTAAAGTGCATCGCACAACTCAGGATCAAACGTACCCCTTTGATTAAAATCTAATCCTACTCCTTCAATCAGGATCCAACGGACCACAGCAACTTAACCAAGTACTGGCGGAGCTGGCGGTGGCGGACTACGGCGCGCGCTTAGAAGGTGCGTTGCCGATGAACTAGGTCACGCGGGAGAGAGAGAGGATGCTCACCAGACTCTCAGGAGTGTGGCGAGATGCTCAACATAGTCTCTGTTCGTCGAGGGATGCTCGGGAGTAGCGGTGATTGCTCACCGGAGTTCGCGGCGGCGCCAGGTGCTTCTGTTCGTCGACGGGGGCGAGGTTACAGGCCATGCCAAAGCAAAGGGATGACACTATTAGGTGCGTGCGAAGATGCTGAACATGCGGCTAACAAGCAGAGAGAAAGGGGCAGTCTGTTCTTACGGGGAGGGGTCGCCGGAGAAGTGGCAGACGTCGGCGGCATTCAGAGGTCGTTCTTGCCGACGCTTTGGGGCAAGCGCGGCCAAGCTGGAACCACCGGTAGATGCGCAATGGTCCGGGGAGTAGTCTCGTGGGTACTGGGAGGCAAGGGGAGGATCTACGTTGCCGGAATCGGCCGGAGTCGCTCGTCGGGGAAGGGGGTTCGAGGCTGCGATTGTGGCAGCCTAGTGGCCGAGAGGAGATGGTGCCTGGGGAAAGAGAGAGGAGGAGTGGGCGTTTAAGAATGCGTCGTCTCTGGAGAGATTTAATCCCGCATTGATGCGAATTTACTGGAGTTTAAACGCGGCAGTAAACGGAGAGGTGCGAGGGGAACGGTCGAGGGTGGAGACGATGACTGACAGAGTAGGGCCTGGTTGTCTGCGAGCGAGAGAGAGAGAGGGCGTGTGGTCCAGCGGTCAGTGGCTATGTGGGTTCGTTCGCGAGTGTGAAGCATTTTCTCTGCGGGGAAGAGGGTTGAGCTAGCTAGGCCGGGATGGGCTAGGTGGGTTCGGCTGGCTTCTTTCTTCTTTTTTTGTTCTGCTTCATTTTTTCTGTTTTGAATTCAAACTATCATTTGACTTCAGATTTATTATTCAAACCTTTTTCAGATGTTCAGTATATTTTAATACTGTTTTAAATAGGTATTTTAAGTCCATTTTAGAATAAGTATTTTATTCCTTTATTGCTTATATTTTATTTAAAAGTGGGCACTTGTTTTCTTATTCAAATAAGATTAAATATATTTTCAAACTCTTTATTTGAATTCTAATTTTCACTAAACCTTTTCAGTAGGTTTTATTTATTTAATAGGGTGTTAAATAATTCACTTTGAATTATTTGAATATTTCTCATATGATTTATTAATCATTTAAATTAAGCATTTGTTTTTATTTCAAACAAAATTAATTATAGTTTTAATTCCATATAAATTTTATTTCAAATAATTCTTTGATTCCATTTAAGTCAATTAAATAACTTTTATTCCACTTGGGTGAATTCCAATTATTATTTTCCCATGATTTAATTAATCATTTCTATTAGGGATTTTGTTTTTACTAAATTAAATTAGAATAGGGTTTAATCCCATATAATTTTATTTGAATATTCTTTATCCTTTTATTTTATTTGTATTTGGATTATATTTGTTCCATTTGCTTATGGATTACGCCAAGTTTTAATTTGGATTTCAAATACTCCTTATTTATTTATTTATTTATTTCTTTCCTTTGTCTTATAAAATCCATATCTTTTTATTTAAAGATCCAAACTTGGTGATTCCAATTTGTAAAGTCTTATTTAATATTTGTTTATATTTTTAAATCCCTTCAGGATTAATTTTATCACAATTTTGTATGGGTTTTAGATAGGAACTTTATTTTCTTTGGAAATTATTTCCTTTCAACTTATTAAATTCATAAGTTTTTATCTATGGCTCCAAATTGAGTAGAATCACTTTCTATGGTCTTATAATATTATAATTTTTCATTCTTGATCATTTATAAATGTTTGTTGACCAATTTTTATATGGATCAAATCCATAGGCTTAGAGAAATCATTGAAATGATTTTCTTCCTTTAGGGTTTTTAGAGTTTGGTTTATTTTCCAAGTGTTTAAATTTCAAGATGCATTTATGAAGAACACATTTCACTTTATTTGAATTTAGTTGGATTCAAATTTTATTCAAAGTTTGTTCAAGATGGGTTTCGATGTTTCCATTTGGAATCAAAAAGTTTCGTTTCACCCTAAATTTCAACAATTATTTATTTTGTTTATTTATTTTTCACATTTCAAAATTTGGAAAATTTTGGGATGTGACAGGCTACCACCCTTAAAAGAAATCTCGTCCCGAGATTTGGGAAAGCTAGAGGTTACAAGTTGGCTTCAAAACAACTAAGGTACTACCACCCTTAAAAGAAATCTCGTCCCGAGATTTGGGAAAGCTAGTGGTTACATGTTGGCTTCAAATCAACTAGGGTACTACCACCCTTAAAAAGATTTCAACTAGATTACATCTTGGCTTACTTAGGATCTTGATGAAACTTCTCTGGGCAGACATCTGGATAGTGTCCTTTGTTTCCACACTTGAAACATGTGACAAGGCTGAGATCCCTCATAGGCTTGCTTGTCTTATATCTCATCTTTTCTGGACAATTGCTTGCATAATGTCCTTGGTCACCACAATTGTAACATGTGACAAGGTTGAGTTCTTGATGTATCTTCTGTGGACAAGTTGATATATAATGGCCTAGCTCTTTGCAGTTTTTGCACCACACTTGACTAATTTCCTTATTCTTCTTCTTCCTGGGTTTCTCCAAAGCTAGGAGTTCCTCTAGTTCATGTTCTTCATATCTCACCTCAAAGGTGGGAAAGTCTCCTTGGTTCCTTAATCGATTCTTTGGATAATGCCTATGTTTCCTCTTTTGTCCATCAAGGTGATTCTTAATGTATGGAGGTGCAATCTGAGATTTGCCTTTGTCTTCATCCTTCTTGATGGAAGTTGTTTCCTCATGGGGTTTTCCATACTCTTGATGCATTCCACCTTGTTTCACTTGTTGAACAATAGGATAGATGGGGCATTAGATAGGCACATGGTTATTTACTTCACATAGGAAACAAGTCACTTGAGGTCTAGGGCATTGATTAGTTGGATGTTTCTTTTCACAATTAGGGCTTAGATCTTCATTCTCTTTGGAAGTGTGATCCATGTCTCCACAAATATTGCAACTTGAGTTCCTTCTATAATATCATCCTTGACTTCAGTGTTGTCACAAACTCCTTGGGAATGTTTGTCTTCCATGTTGATCATTTGATTGGTCATCCTTTGCAATAATTGAGATTGGGTTTCCAAAAACTTTTGCAAGGCTGGGTCTAACTCATTGTTGTTGGCTAAAAACTGAGTTGTCACTTGATTCAAATGAGTTTGGTTTGCTATTAGTTGTTCTCTCATGTGCATCTCTTGGTTGTTGTTGTCACCATTCTTGATGTTGGAGTTTCTTGGAGTAGTCATCTGTTTGGGTTGGATTGGGATTAGAATAGGCAAAGATTTCTATAGGAAGAATTCTAATCACACACATCACAATTCACAGAAGCAATGTGCAAGAAATCCCAATCAAACATTCCACTCAAACAACAAGTATCAAGCACATTTTTAGGCAACAAAATATTTTTGCTACACCGCTTAAGTTGGTGGGTTTGATCTAATCACTAGTATGGTGGTCCAACTATATGGTTTTTCTTGAGATCATTACATTCTTGTTAGTTGTTTCTTCTTGAACAAAATCATTGTATCCTTGGAAAAATTATTGTATCTTGGTCACAAAACTTCAAAGGTGATGATGGTTCCTTCTAAGTTGTGTTTTCTTAGTCTTCAAGTCTTGAGTAATATTTCCTGTCTCACTTGTACTCCTTAGTGATATCCAAGTTGAAGTCCTCGGTGAAAATAAAGTTGAATTTGAAGTCACTTGAGTTAGTGAAGTCCTTTGCTCATGGTAAGGTATTTGCTCATGGTTGAGGTCTTGTCCATCAAGTTTGAAAAGGAAAAGATGTAGAATCAATACCAAAAGGGTTGAGGAAAGAGTTTACAAGATTGTTTGTAAAAAAGTTTTGGAACAAATACAACTCCTATTTTTCTAAGGGGTTTTGTCCGATCCTAGGGTTACAATACTACAGGCAACACAGTGCTCTGATACCATCTTTAGAGGTTCCAACCTTTAATAAGGTAGAGATCCCTGTGTTTACAATGCTAGTCCCAGGATCAATAGCTAGCATCAACAGTTAAAATGTAATATCAAGAAACAAAGGTCATAATTCAACTTTATAACTAGGAATAAAATAATTCATCACATCTTACATAGCTCATTTGGCTATCTCATTACAATGCAGCAGAAATAACTATAGCATGGAGTCCTTCATCTTCAAAGTGCCACATGCAATCATGTTGGTTGTAGACTTGTAATCCTAATCAACATACTTCACTAACATCAAACAAACCTGCAACATAATAAGTTGCAGCCAAAAGGGTTAATACATTTGAATTGTATTGGCAAGTTTCACTACTATGTAGAAATAAGTGGAACCTATCAATACATGCATATTTTGCTAAGTAGGGTTTAGGCTCATTTGTAGAAAGCAATATAGTTTTATCCTATCTTTTCAAAATAGTTTTGATATTTCGACAATCTTTCTGAACTCCTTGGAAAAAAACTCCAAGTGCTTCTAATCCCTTGTTGACACCATCAAGTTTTACTTTGTGAAATTGGAATGTCGAGATCTTCCATAGCTTCAGGCCTTAGTTCCTCAGATTTGAACGTAACTGGGGACACGGCTAAGTACTTAGAATTTGATCTTCTGCAGAAGTTGTACACTTTACCCACATGACACAATCTCGTCTTGACGCCACCAGTGGCCGCTGGATAAGTACTCACCAAATGGAGTACCGGCAGATCGAGAATGTGACAAAGTCTTTCCATAGAAGTCCTCCCAATACACAATGCTAGATTGTCAACCAGGCACCAATGTAAGGATATATTTCCAATACACAATTCTAGTTAACTTGAAGATGCCAATGTAAGGGTCTTCTACTATGTTGTAACATCCCAAAAATACTAAGCTTGGATCATCAAACTCTAATCATCAAACTTAGGGTTAACAAAAACTTTTCTAAATAAATTTATGAATGCATGCATATGTGTATGCATTGATTTTGAATTCTTTTAAAACCACCTTGTTTGCGTGATCCATTGCTTGTAAAATGTTTCTTAGGTGAAATAAACATCATCTAAAACATTTCCCAAACTTTTCCTAAAGACAAGTAAATCAAAACACATATATGAAATGAATGGTCATTTTGGCCAATTTAACTCCCATGCCTACTTTGGCTGTCTCAAACTTTCAGAACCTAACAGAAACTTTTCTGGATCTTTGCACCCCTTGAATGTACTCATAACAAGGTATAAAGGCCCACTTTGTGATCATCCAGAAACTTTCAAATACATATTTAAATGACAATTCAAATTGAATCTTTATCATATGGGAAGATCACACTTTTTCAAAAACTACTCAAACAAGCTCAACTTTCAAAACCCAAGCATCTGCAGACTCACCAGCACAAATCTAGCAAACCCACCAAAAATCTTTTCAAAATTCAAAACTTGAGTTCATGCGGCCATTTCATCAAACAGGTTGCAGAAACAAATCAAACAAACATTAAACACTATAGTGTGCAGTAAAATTGGCCTAACTTGTTCCCTAGTTAGCTCACACACAGCTCAGTAGATCATCTAGGAAGTTTAACTAAGGACTAGCACCCCTGTGAGCTTGCCATTGCCATCAATGGTGAACAGCCGAGCACCCCCTTGTCACCCCATTGTGGACAGCAGGCTAGAGGAAGAACTAGTCGTGCCAACCTTGTCTAGGAGGCAGCCCACCGTCCATCGCCACTACCTGTCCTAGCCACGAGCGTTGCCAAGCCCTGGACCACGCGCACAAGCCGCGCCCAGACCGCCAGCGACCATGTCGAGCATGCGCCAGAGCCTCACCCTGGACCATCACCCACAGACCGTGCGCCGCCCTCGCCGCGTGCATACACAATCCCCACCGACCCAGGAGACCGCCAGACATCCCCGTTTGCCGCCCCGTGCCGCACAGCCACCGCCCGCCGTCGAAGACGCCGCCTCTGCCGCGCAGAGCACCGCCCGTTCCAGACCAAACCACACCGCCCCATGCCTCAAGACCATGTCGTTGAGCATCGCCAGGAGACACCGCACCGTACCCTACCCTTGCCCATGCCATTAGCCGCCTGTAACCTCGCCCTCGACGAGCTCACCGTGCGCCCCGACGGTCCCCTCGCTCGACTATAAATAGAGGCCACCCCCGCACGATTTCTTCACACCATCTCACTCCCCTCTCCTCACTGATCGTGCCACACCGTTCTCAGAGCAAGGCAAGCACCACCCCGCCGGAATTTCACCAGAGCCCGCCGCCTCTGGAGAAGAAGGGAGCCAGCGATTGGAGCCGCCCCAGGAGAAGCCACCGGTACCAGGAGATTCGCCGTCGTCGACTTCGTCGTTCGCCCGCCTCGCCGACCCTCGCCAGTACCCCGGTGAGCCCCTAGCAACCCTCACTGGCCGCGCTAGGTTTCGTTCTCGCCGGAGTTGTCTCGCGTCGACGATGATTCCCAGCCGTTGGATTAGAACTAGATCGAACGATCCACGTCGCCTCATACCGCGTCGCCCAGCCCCGTGTCACTGACGAGTGGGGACACCCGAATATTGGGTAGGGCTTAACTGGAAACTTATATTCCTTAGTATTAGTTCCCTCCCGGCCAAGGTCTGAGCTGAGGCTACCTTGTGAAGATTGTCCACCTGTGCAGTACCCAAGATGACAGTTGGTCATGGTTGGGAGGCCAAACTCACAGGAGAGGTGCTTATACTAGGCCGTGTAATTGAAAGGTTAGGATTGATTATCCGCATACTGAGTATGGTGAATTCAAGATTTGTTCCTGACGGATGTATCGAATGTTGTGGTGAAAGTGTACAATCTCTGCAGAGTGTCAAACTATTCGAATAGCCGCGTCCGCGGTTATGGACAGTTGGAGTGGCCATACTGTTCCCCCGTCAGACTTTTCAAAATGACCTGTGAAATGAATTAAGATTTTGACTTGACCACAACAGAGTTGTGATATGAAATACAAGCTCCCACTTAGGAATTATAAAATTGTGACTAGCTTTGGAACCTAGTAGAGATAAATCTGGCTTTTGCAAAACAACCCTAGAGCCTAGTGTCCTATTATCCAAAAACCCCCCTTTTACCTGTTAGTATTAGTTTGCGAGTACTTAAAGAGTACTCATGTCTTTGTCCCTGGCTATTCCCATGGCCAGACTATGAAGAGGAGTACCTGGAAGATGGACCCCAGGAAGGTTACGACAACTAGGATCATCTCCCATCGTCAGCATTGCCTGTGACCCCAAAGATGGAGCTTCGCCTACGCTACCGTTATTATTACGTATTCCGCTGCTTGATGTTGTATTAAGAACTGGATCATGAGATCCCTATTTGCGAAGAACTTATGTATCGTTTGTAATGGATGATGTACTATGGTATCCAATTCTGTTATGTCTCGCAAAAATGGTAATCCTGGGATTGCGATGTATGGCATAACAGGCATCTAGGATTGAAAAATCCGGGTGTTGACATATGTAGTTGACTAAGCCAGAGCCCATTTAGCATGTGGATATACACGGAAGCCACTATACGAGAAACTTGTTCAATCTTTAAGTTCCTGGGTGGTTTTCTTCTAGTGCACATACAAAAAGATAGCCATATAAACATGGTTCCCTTTATTGCCACCTTATCCAAAATTGAGTATCTTCTTTCCACCCAGGTGGTTCATTGAGTACTTGTTTTATTATATAAAACATATATTATTCCAACACTTCATGTAATCATGATATGGTTTTCCAACCCAAGTATATAGCAGGGCTAAGCATACTACAACTATGATGTTTTCACTAAGGAAGATGGATTTCCTAATAGGGAATAGCATAGCATAGTAATATAGTAGTCCTATCATGCATACTACAAAAATCCACTAAGTGTAATGAAAATAGTAGGACATGGATGATAGTGTCACTTGCCTTTTAAGTAGAGAATATTGGTTCACTCCTTGATCTTGCAAATATCACACTCTTATAAATTCACTACAATTCAATCAAGCAAACACATATTCAAACTAACATTCAAACAATTCACCACATAAAATAATAAAATCAAGCAATGCATGCAAGCATGCAAAAGATTGTTTTATTTGGAAAAATGTTTTTTATTAGGCTCTAAACATTTTAAAGCTCCTATTGGTCATTTACAAAAGTGGTAAAATCTTTTAAGTTCTAGTTAGTGAAAATGGCCATTTAAATCATTTTGTTTTGCTAGAAATGATTTAAATCAAAGTAATAATTTGTAGGGTTAGCCAAATATATTATTTAAACACAAATGGTAGTGTTTATGGTCAAAGTTTTTTAATATTAATCCATTTGCAAAATGTTTCATCCAAACTCCATTTTTAATTCAAAGCAATATTTTTTTATTTGCTAGAAATGCTTTTAACAAAGTAGTATTTTACTAAGGTCCATCAAGTATGTTTTCAAATCCCAACTTGGTGTTTAAGGTCAGAGAGTTTAAATCACATCATTTTCCAAAAGGTTTCACTTTTAAAGCATTTTTAAACCATAATCAATATTTTTATTTAGCTAGAAATGCTTTTATTGAAAGATTTAATTCCTAAGTTTCACCAAATATACTTTTAAATCTACAAGTTGGTTTTTAGGGTCAGTAGGTTCAAAACAATCCATTTACAAAATATTTTACCCTAAAAATGTTTTTAGAATAAATTTTATACTCAAAATAAGCCTAAACATGTTTCTGCATAAACAACCAATTTTACAAAATAAATTCATTAAACTAAGTTCATGGTTTCAAAGTACTCTCTCTGCTGATTCCATTGATATAAAATTTGTAAAATTTGGACGTGTAGATTTAAAGTTATGATTTTTTCGAAATCCAACATCTAATAGAATGTTTCTATTTATTTAAAATAACACGGTGCCACGCGTCTTGTTCTTACTGGCCGAAAACGGTTCGTGCGGATCGCGCTCTATGGGCTGTTGGATCTAAAGCGCATCGCACAGCTCAGGATTAAACATACCCCTTCGATTAAAATCTAATCCTACTCCTTCAATCAAGATCCAACAGACCACAGCAACTTGACCAAGTACTAGCGGCGCTGGCGGCGGCAGACGGTGGAGCGCACTCAGAAGGTGATGTTGCCGATGAACTAGGCCACACGGGAGAGAGAGAGGATGCTCACGAGACCGCAGGAGTGTGGCGATGCTCAAAGTAGTCTCTGTTCGTCGAGGGGCGCTCGGGAGTAGTGGTGATTGCTCACCAGAGTTCGCGGCAGCACCAGGTGCTTCTGTTCATCGACGGGGCGAGGTTACAGGCCATGCCAAAGCAAATGGATGACACTGTTAGGTGCACGCGAAGATGCTGAACATGCGGCTAAGAAGCAGAGAGAAAGGGGCAGTCTGTTCTTATGGGGAGGGGTCGCCGGAGAAGTGGCAGACGTAGGTGGCATTCAGAGGTCGTTCTTGCCGACGCTCTGGGGCAAGCGTGGCCAAGCTAGAACCACCGGTAGATGCGCAATGGTCTCCGGAGTAGTCTCGAGGGTACTCGGAGGCAAGGGGAGGATCTATGTCACCAGAATCGTCCAGAGTCGCTCGTCGGGGCAGGGGGTTTGAGGTTGCGATTGTGGCAGCCTGGTTGTCAAGAGGAGATGGCGCCTGGGGGAAAAGAGAGAGGAGGAGTGGGCGTTTAAGAATGTGTCGTCTCTGGAGAGATTTAATCCCGCATTGATGCGAATTTATCGGAGTTTAAACGCTGCAGTAAACGGCGAGGTGCGAGGGGAACTGTCGAGGGTGGAGATGATGACTGACAGAGTGGGGCCTGGTTATCTGCGAGAGAGAGAGAGAGAGAGAGAGAGAGAGAGAGAGAGAGAGAGAGAGAGAGAGAGAGAGAGAGAGAGAGCGTGTGGTCTAGCGGTCAGTGGCGGTGCGGGTTCGTTCGCGAGTGTGAAGCGTTTTCTCTGCGGGGAAGTGGGTTGAGCTAGCTGGGCCTGGATGGGCTAGGTGGGTTAGGCTGGCTTCTTTTTTTTGTTCTGTTTCATTTTTTTCTGTTTTCTTTTTCTGTTTTGAATTCAAACTATCATTTGAATTCAGATTTATTATTCAAACCTTTTTCAAATGTTTAGTATATTTTAATACTATTTTAAATAGGTATTTTAAGTCCATTTTAGAATAATTATTTTATTCTTTTATGGCTTATATTTTATTTAAAAGTGGGCACTTGTTTTTTTATTCAAATAAGATTAAATATATTTTCAAACTCTTTATTTGAATTATAATTTTCACTAAACCTTTCTAGTAGGTTTTATTTATTTGAATTCTAATATATTTTATTTGAACTCTTTATTTCTAATATGATTTATTAATCATTTAAATTGAGCATTTATTTTTATTTCAAACAAAATTAATTATAGTTTTGATTCCATTTAAGTCAATTAAATAACTTTTATTCCACTTGGGTGAATTCCAAATATTTTTTTCCCATGATTTAATTAAACATTTCTATTAGGGATTTTGTTTTTACTAAATTAAATTAGAATAGGGTTTAATCCCATATAATTTTATATGAATATTTTTTATCCTTTTATTTTATTTGGATTTGGATTATATTTGTTCCATTTGCTTATGGATTAGGCCAAGTTTTAATTTGGATTTTAAATACTCCTTATTTATTTATTTCTTTCCTTTGTCTTATAAAATCCATATCTTTTTATTTAAAGATCCAAACTTGGTGATTCCAATTTGTAAAGTCTTATTTAATATTTGTTTATATTTTTAAATCCCTTTAGGATTAATTTGATCACAATTTGGTATGGGTTTTAGATAGGAACTTTATTAGCTTTGGAAATTATTTCCTTTCAACTTATTAAATTCATAAGTTTTTATCTATGGCTCCAAATTGAGTAGAATCACTTTCTATGGTCTTATAATATTTTTATTTGTCATTCTTGATCATTTAGAAATGTTTGTTGACCTATTTTTATATTGATCAAATCCATAGGCTTAGAGAAATCTTTGAAATGATTTTCTTCCTTTAGGGTTTTTAGAGTTTGGTTTATTTTCCAAGTGTTTAAATTTCAAGATGCATTTATGAAGAATACATTTCACTTGATTTGAATTTAGTTGGATTCCAATTTTATTCAAAGTTTGTTCAAGATGGGTTTTGATGTTTCCATTTGGAATCAAAAAGTTTCTTTTCACCCTAAATTTCTACAATTATTTATTTTGTTTATTTATTTTTCACATTTCAAAATTTGGAAAATTTTGGGATGTGACACAAATACTCGATCCGCCTCTTGGAAAGGATCAAAATATCTGATAGCTCCGGCGCCTCAGCGTCCTATGAATCTTGGTGGGGAGCGGCGCCGTTGATGAACTTCGGAAGACCTTCAGCCTTTCCTGGAGCCGGAATATCCTTGTGGTAGAAGAAAGTTCTGGCCCAGCGTTTGACGGACTCACTAGCATTAATCCAAGGATAGCTCTGATTTCTCCTAAGGACTAAGCTAAGAGTTCCAGTGACATAAGTCACGACGACACTGATGGAATTCTTCTGAGTACCATAATAGTACCGGAAAAAGGGTGAGAATTGTCCTAATGCCAAGAATCCCCTCGCACAGAGCTGCGTGAGCACTAAGCTCAAGCAGAGAGTTGGGAGGAATATTATGGAGTTGCACACCATAGTGATTGAGGACCTCGACGAAGAAGTCCGACGGTGGCAAGCTGAGGCCGCGGTCGATGTGACTGCCGAACAACACCTTCTCGCCGTCGAGCGGCGCGGGGATGGCATCTCCTGAGACGCTCCACCATGCACCTGCGACGATGATCCCCGCATCCTTCATTTATTGGAGCTCCGCGTTGTCCATGGCACTAGGGATCCAAAGACCCCGCATTTTATTCTCTTCCGCCGCCGATGAACCCGTCGCCGCCACTCCTAAGGATGAGGCAGAAGCCATAGATCTTGGAGGAAGATGGGATGGTAGGGGAAGGAGAGATTTTTTCTCAACGGTGCATAGATGGGAACTGGTGCGGAGAGCTCGAGGAGTACGAGGAAGCAATGAATGAATCTAAGGAGAGGTGAATCTGAGAAGAAGGGTTTTCTCTCCTCTTTATTTGTCTCTGCGTCAAGATTCGTGCGGTGAGACGCGTGATTATCGCCATGCGTATAGGAGAGGGGGAGTTAGCTTCCTCGCGACTCTTCCACCCCCTTGATTTTTGCGCAGGCATTGAAACGGCGTTCCGTTCTGTAAGGAACGGACCCACCAATAGTCGTGCTGATGGAAATCCTGTCAGTGACAGGACCTGACCTATAAAGTTGTCAGTCATCACACCACTGGAAAATCCGTCTTATGCTTCAAATCAAGCAGGGAAAAGACTAAGGTCAGAGCAAGATATATCCGACTCGATTGACTCGGAATCCTACATTAATGAAAGAAGTTTTCAGGAACCCTTCAAGATTCTCAAGACGAAGAAACCATCGAGCTAGATGATTTATCCGACTTCAGATCTTGGAGACTTCCGGGGGCTACTGTTGGGGATATGCTTTTCGGGTATACTCACAGGACTCGCTGACCAGGGTGGCCCACCAACGGGTTAGAGCTTTGCTTCACGGGCGACCCAGTCAGAGAAAGAGGAGGAGATAGTTCCGGCTATGACGAGGCCCAGAAGAGTTACCGACTTAGGCCTGTAGTATTACTTGTAGTCCAAGTTGTACATAGTTACCGACTCTATAACATAGTCAGATAGGTCTCTTCCTGTAACCCTAGGCCCCGGTGAATATATAAACCGGCCCTATATGGGAGCCTTTATGGCACCCAATCAATCGTACACCACAATCAACTCGCACAGGCGAACCTCTCTTATAATCCACTATAACATCCGGCTTACACCGATATATTATTGCGTTGCTAGCAGGAGTAGGATCCGATCACCGCAGTCGGATCTAAACCTGGGTAAACTTGTGTTCACCTCTCCTAGAAAATCCGACGTCTCACACCCCAT
This sequence comes from Avena atlantica, assembly GCA_910589765.1. Taxonomy (NCBI): domain Eukaryota; kingdom Viridiplantae; phylum Streptophyta; class Magnoliopsida; order Poales; family Poaceae; genus Avena; species Avena atlantica. The sequence goes on from OU342736.1 coordinate 308,516,209, forward strand.
CCTTCCAACACCACTAGGACTCCCTATGCGTACTTGTCGATAATCCAACGACATCAGGCGACTCAGGAACTAAGTTGTCTGCGACGAACTTTTTAAAATCAATAGCAGCATCATGTGCAACTGGAATTGATGTATTCCATCCTGCAGTCAAATCAGCTATCTGATTAGTGGATGCCGCCACTTCTTCTTTCAGGCGCCTAATTTGTTCCTCCTGGTGTCTCTTTCTCTTGAAGGCACAAAATCATGTGTCTATGGCTTTGTATTCTTATCTGAGATGGAACATTGTCCAATCCTTTTAGTGACCAGCACCATTACACCATGAGCGATATAAATAAGGTGGAAACTGCAGATAACAAATCGAAAATTAAACCAAATTTATGTTTAAAAATAATAATACAAATTCAGCTGCACACATCATGCAAGCTCCATAGTGGTGCAGCAAAATGGCAAAGAACCAATGCGGCATATTGCCTAGACATGGGAAACATAACAAACATGAGAAGAGTCGTACTTCAGGGTTTTCCTTCTTAGCTAGCACATCAGTAGTCCTGGCCTTAGAAAGTGGCAAGAGATTAGAATGACTTCGTTTTCGCAAATCATGATGCAACCAAAATGATTAATATATTTAGGGGACATTTGAAGGAATAAAGCGCCCTTTATCAAAAAAAATGTTTTCTTGGACAAAGCATAGGTTACTGAAATTATAGCAAAGCAAATGCATACATCAAAACACTTGTCACTCGATAAACACGATTAAGGCGTGTCTTCATGCAATGCCTCCTCCACGGGTGGGACATGAGCATGATGCTAAATGAAGTGCAGAAAAACGAATAAATTTTAGGAAAGAACACATCGACTTCACAATGCAAAGAAGGATATGTGCATTAATCTAATGCCGAGGATTTGGCATGTTCCCCTTAACCGAAAAATATAATTTAAAAACTCAGCAATGCAGGACACCAGCGAACAACAATCTGTTTATGAACGATATGCGGCAAATTACCTCTGCATTGTTCAGTGGAGGACCGCTTTATAAATAAAGCCAGGGGCCAAGCTCCCATCCTCATAAGACTCCTCTTGGCAGCATATACCTCCCTATTTCCATTGTACCTTATAACTAATTCCATGGCTAGATCCATGGTGATCCTAGATTCCTAATATGGCATATAGATCAACTATTTCAAATAGCAATCACCTAAACAACTATCCGAATGGTTGCGGACTCACCAAAGATTGCGCTAATGCGATGGAGAGGTGGGCGCTGCTTGGAAAAGAAGGTGTGTGATGGGGAGGTGCACAAATGTGCAAAAAATGTAGCGATATAAATATATAGATAGAGATAGTAGTAAACACAAACTCCAGAAAAGCTGTAAGCAGACTGTCAACTACTCCCATCTTAATTAACCTAGTGTAATTTAAAGTGGCAGTACTATGAGATGTTGAGTACTAGTAAACAAAAGGGGATTACTTGATTATTAGTGGAATCTATAGCCAACCACCAAAAGCATCATGAGCATGCTCAATATCTAGATTGCAGACCATGATTGGTGAAGAACCTAATGTCCAGCTCTGATTACCCAAATCTAAGAGCATCTATCGTATTCACAACCGAGCGCAGTGATTTGTAGATATCTGCTAACTCTGCAATCATATCCTCGGCATGCATCTGCTAGCGCGCCCGCTCCTCATCTTCGAGCTGATCCCGGATCTCAAGCTGTAACCACAACGCCATCATCACACGTTGTAGAAAAATTGAGTGTAGCGCTCGCATTCGTAGTTGCAACCCAAGAACCTGCGGCCAAAGTTTGTTCCCTCGTACGTCGTTAGGCGACTGGGCGCCAGGGAGCACGTCGCACCGGAGCGGGAGATCTGTATCGATAATGATTCCATACCACTCGGGATCTACCATCCATGCCAGCATCTGAACCCAGGAAACATCGTCGATCGAGACGGGTAGAATAGAGAAAAACCCCAAAAGCAGGATAGACCACATAAGCAAAATTTGAGAAAATAAATAGAGACTGTGAACTCTGGCGAACTTACCCTAACCCGGTCGCCTTGCCCATCAAGATCCCCCATTGTTCATCGGACCGACACGACTAGATCCGCCGACATTTCTCGGAAAATGCGTGTGCCTTCAAAGCCTAGCACAGAGGCTTCATGGAGAAGGAAGAGGTAGGGGAGCCGGTTCTCACATTCGCTCGCGATTAACTAGACCACTCACTAGGGCCCACGGTAGAGAGCCCGTGGGCCCCAAACATTAGTGACCTTGTTTGATTTGCATTATTTTTTAAAACAGAGTAAAACTCAATAAATCAACCAAAGGCCCCTATCTCTCTTTTAGTGAAACCCCGCTACAAAACGGAGATTCTCACAAATGCGTACACACACTCACCCCTATGAACAAAGGCACGCACACCCTATCCTATGAGCACCTCAGAAATGTTGTGTATTGAGACTGATCCAGAGGGGGCTTAAGCTTGACGACGTAACCATAGCCACCTCACTATATATATCGACGGGAATGTCGCCTCCCATAGCCATCATAACCATCCTTCAAAGGCAAGCATCGAGGATTCATGGAGAAGGAAGGGCTAGGGGAATCAAATATCACATTCGCTGGCAGGTATAGGATATAATTGGACCACTAAGGGCATCCAAAATGTGTTGTGGCCAAATCTATCACAGATCATATCGCTGCATGGCCAAATTGCTAATTTTTCTACAACATGCTTGCTTGCCAAATTCTAGGGATGGGACCCACTTCATGTAAGAAGTAAAATATCTCCATTCTCTCTCTTCTCTAGTGCCTTTCACCCTTCCACGACATGAAAATAACTACTTGTTTATTCATTTTTATCAATTTAGCATCAAAGAAAGTTCATGCCTTGTTGATTTGGAACTACCCTCACAATGGTAGGAACTAGTTCTGAAATCCAAAAGATAAATTTGGAACTAGATTTAGCTACACATTGTGGGTGCCCTCATAACATGGACCCATGGTAGTAAGCCGATAGGCCCTACACATCACTAACCAAGTTTGACTTGCATTATAGGTACTTTTGGAAAACCGAGCAAAACTTAATAGAAACCAAAGTCCCCTCTCTCTATCTCTCTTTGTGAAAACCCACTACAAAACACAGACGCTCACAAATGCATACACATAATCACCCCTATGAACACAAGAATGCACACCCTACCCTTATGAGCACCACCGAAAGATTATGTCTTGAGACTGATCTGCTGGGGCTTGAGCTTGACAAAGTCACCATATATAGGCACCTCGCTATCAACGAGAACATGACCTCCTACTACCCTTATAACCATCCTTCAAAGTTGAGCGTCGAGGCTTCGTGGATCAGGAAGAGTCAGGGGAGTCAGAGATCACATTCATTGGATGCTATAGGATATAACTAGACCACTAATAATTCCCCCCACGATAGTTAGCCCATAGGTCCGATACATTAGAGCAAGCACAACATGAGCCGTTACTAGACGTCACTACAAATTTACTATACTCGCTTCTAAGAGAATAAAATCACCTCCACCGTTTAGACCAGACAGGGGATCCACTCATCTCGATAGAAATGCCTAATAATGAAAACATGACATTTGATTCCCTTAGACATGGGTCTTGTACTAGACCCAGGGTTAAGAAAAACTTAGCTAGACTCACCCTCTCAAGGCATCCACTATGTTGTCCACAAGCTTGTCCATAAGGAAAAAAGTAGTGGCGGCTATCAACGAGCTAAATTCTTAAGGGTAACCACCCTTAGCTTATGGGTAGTCCATAAGCTTTAAAATATTGATATCTATTACACATTGCAATAGAAAAAATTATAATCACAAGACTATTAGAGGGTAGCTCTTACATGTTGGGTCCTATCTTATGGACATGTTTGACTATATACATTATGGTGCAATCAACAAGCTTATGGTATAGCAAGTGGGTCTCATCTTAAAGATAGGTTTGGCTATATACATAGGCGATGACATCAAGTTTTAGAACTAGGTCTCGAAAGAAAAATATTCTCTTCTAGACACCCCAAAATTCCAATTTTGCACGTACTCTTAGTCACATGGTTTGAATTCCATTCTATGTACTTCTGGATAACCGAGAAAAACTCAATATAAACTAAAGGACGAACGCACGCACGCATACCCTACAACCTCTATATATGACCGACTCTAAAATACTATGTCTTGAGACTGATCCGATGGGCTTGAGCTTGGCAAAGTCTACATACACGACTCGCTATTGTATCATCCCAAATTTCATCAAATCCAAAACATTATGATTGCATTCATATCATCATGGCATGTTTACTTTGAACAAAACTTTCAAATTCAAACCCTAGCTAAAACCATATTTTATACCCCTTTTAAATTATTTGTATGGGGCATGGTTTTATATTATTTTATTCGACCTCAAATTGTTTTGGAGTGATTTGTTGTGTTTGCAACACTTTTAAACAGTAGGATCACAACACAAATTTTTGGTGAAGGTTTGAATTGATTTGGATTTGAATTGCTCATTGAAATCTTAAATGGAAATTCAAAACAGAAAAGAAAAAGGCAAAGAAGGAAAAAATAGAAGCCAACAACTAATCTGGCCTAACACCACTAGCAGTCCACGAGCCCACCCGGTAACTTCCCCCTCTCCCTATGTTTTGCACCCCGCGCGCACCCACCCACTGACAGGTGGACACCACAGCCACGCCAGCTCGTCGTTGTCAACCCCACGCTAGACTCGTGCTCGCCTGCCTTTTCTTCCCCCATTCAAAGACGAAACAAATTTCTTTGATTGTTGTTGATGGCTTGCGTGATTCTCTACCTCGCTCTGGCTACTTAAACCCCTCCCCCTCCGCTCCATTTCCCCCCACCTAGCACCACCAGAGCATCACCAGGCTACCCATATTTCTTCTCACACCACCGCAGTACCGACAAACTCCGGTGATGCATTACGGTGAGTCCAGTGCTCCCCTTGGCCTCTGGTTCACGCGATTGTGTTCGCCATGCGCACCTGCTAATGCCTGCCGCTTGTTCCCTTGTGCCCCAGGTCATCACCTTCGTCTTCAACTGCGAGCACCCGATGGCAAGCCGAGCTCCGACAAGGAATAGTCGCCGCGTCCGTGCATCCCCGCCCCATCCACGACCACGTTGGGCATCGCCTCTTCCTTGCGACCTCGGTAAGCGCCAGCAACCCCTCTCCTACCCCCTAGTCTTGCCGGCGCATCTCCGTCATTGGCGTCACCGCCGCTGTAGCCAATGCCGCCGTAATGGGTCGAGTCCCGAAGCCGGTCCCTAATGATGTGCGCAGGGTTCAAGATTACGGATGCCGGGCATCTCTTGTTCCCGTCCACGCTTACCTACCTGTATGAATGCACCTCCTTAACCTCCATTCAAGAACATTAAAGATGCGTATGTCGAATGGAAAGCCCGAACTATGTGACTCATGGAATCTACTCGGCAATTTAGTTGGTCGATGGGGTTTCCAGGCCCCCGTGTGGCTGTACGCTCATCTTGGTCCATAGGCAAGAACTCAGGTCCTAGTAGTGGCAAGTATGGGACTACAAAACCCACAACCCACCGTGGCCTCCCATACAAGCCTTAGCATGTTTAACTTTCATCTCTGATCATACCACGTCATCCTATCATACTAGGTTCATTCGCAGCTCTGATTCATCAACCGGCTGGACCAGTGGTAACAGCTAGCCATGGCTAAGCACAACAGATGTAACAGCTCTAGCAACGCTTCACAAGACAAACCCTAGTTATGCTAGGAGCAGTGGATCAGGGAATATAGGCTATAAAGGAAACATGAATCTGATATGTTTACTCTGTCTATCGATAAAAGACATTGGAATCATATGCACATGGCAAGAATGAAATACTTTGAAAGCATAGGATTCATATGTATGTGCGGGGCTTCGCTTGCCTTTGCTAGTCGATATCCAGAAAGCAGAGCTTCAGATATCTGGTACTTGACTTGATTGCAGTTTCTTAAGTATTGATCTTTGAGACTCGACGATGTTGACCTCAGTCTCCGATCTCGATATCGTACTCTATCGGGGAGAACCAAACACCGGAAAGAAAGGGAAACAATCAACAAATGGCATCGATGCAATGCTCAAGCAAGGATGATGATATGACAAGTTAATTTGTATTGAAATAAACCCCTAAGGCATGCTTGACAAATTAATCGAGGTCCCTAGGGGTATAAACACTAATTCGGGAAAACCTCGGAGGCATATGAGAGGGGTTGTTTTGTTGCTCTAATTAATCTTTCAATTTAAGTTGCTTATCAATGCATCATTATAATTTAATTAGGTAGAATTCATTTTTCTAAACATTTTGATATATTATTTGTATTTTTCTGATTTAAAATGAATTAGTTATGAATTTCTCCATTTTTTAATTCATTTTAAATCATTTTTAGAATATTATAAAATAATTTACATTTTGGAATTACTTTAACAATTTTATTAAACAGAAAACATTTTTGATATTATTTATCTCACTTACAGGGTGGACCCACCTGTTAGGTATTTTCCTTTACTGAAATAATTACAGAAATGATTTACAGAAATTAATAAAGGAAAAGAAAAAGATTTATTGCATAGGCATGACACCATGATGACGTCAGCCAGAAGCAACCCTCGCAGATCATGATGGATTGATCGATCCAGAGCTCGCGGGGAGGTGTGGTTGGGGGCGTTGGGAAGAGGGCATCGAGGTGATTTGAATGGTGGTGGCGCCGCCCTCGAATGGTCGTCGGAGCTTGGCCCGCGACAACAAACGGCGGCGGTGCTCATAAATGCTCGTGGGGAAGAAGAACCAAACGGTGAGGGAGGAAGGGGAGAGCACTGGTGTGCTCATGAGCTCACCAACAACGCGACGGAGGGTTCGGCGAGGTGAGGCGTGCACGGAGGACGCCGGAATCGATGATGAACGCGGCGGCCGGAGTCGGGGAAGGCGCGGTCGATGGCGACATTTGGTAGCGCCCGCGGCCGATTCCTTCGGGGAGAAGAGTCAGAGCAACGAGGCGGAGCTTCCTGTACGCTCGGCTGACCTTGGGGCAGCCGGAGATGGCGGGGACGATGGCGAGTCCGCGGCTAGGGTTTCGGTCGAATTGGGGAAAACCTACAGAGGCCACGAGAGAGAGTGAGATAGGTATGGGGAGGGAGTGAGATAGGTAGGAAGATAGAAGGAACAAGGTTACACTAAACTTCGATTATATTCTTGAGGAGGTTGATTCATGTCACCATGACGAATGGACGAAGCGCTTCGTAATCTTCAAGGTGGCAGCTCACACTAAGGAAAAAAGGGAATGACACAGAACCACAAACTGAGTATCTCATGGTTAACTCATGGATAGATGTTTCACGAACATCTCTAAAGCCAACAAACATGAAAGGATTGAGACCATGGAGACCACGGAGGAAACATATGGAGAAGGTTTCAAGGTGACGGATAACTGGTCTTCATAAGGATTGAGACATGGAGCTTACAGAAGAGTTTTGACTTCAGAGGGAAGGAAAGCTTCCAACTGAAAGAACATGACCACAGACTTCGAGAGATAAACCTCTATTAAACAGCTTAATAGAGCTTTACAGGTGGAAGAGATAGATATCAACAAAACCAAGTTGTTGAACTACTTTTGACACAGAAAGGTCATTCTTTCGTTCAACATAAGGCCAAGACAGAAATGTGTTTTGGTGGAGAGGACTCATAAGAGTCACAAGGAACATGTAACAAGAGAAACTATTGATTACCGAAATCATGGTCGCTCTTCGAACATGTTTAAGAAAGTGGGAAGGAAACTATTTGATTCATCCAGGACTATCAAAATCCTGGCCAAAGATCATAATATCACTTTACACCACCAAGATGAATAGTTTAAAATATTCTTGATGACACGAGAAGAATGAAACTTCATTCTCAGACTCCAAGTACTTGGCATAACATGATGCTTACCAATGCAAAAGGGTCTACAGGATCGACCGAGACACATTTAGCAACACTACTTTAAATGTTCTCCTTAATGTTTGAAACACCAATATCAAACTTTAACAAGCCTTCAATCAGTCATCAAGTAGAGGTCGGACTTCGGATACAAAGGAAACCATAAGAGCAACTCCTATAATAAATCATAAAAAATGTCTCATGAAGAGTGGTTGTTATTGCTGAATCAAGATAATGTGGCAATAGGTCTTCCAGCTAATTGTGCCAACCATTACATCAATTTTGTCAGAGTTACAATAGACCTACGTCATAACCTTGAGGAACACAAACCATTATTGTTGCTTGAGATTCAGCTTTGGTTAGGTGGAGAGATACTTTAGACTCAGCATGTCCGAATAGAAAGGGTGCAACATCTATTATATATTAAAAGTATATTACGAGTTAACTAGAAAGAAGAAAATTTGTCTAGAAAATCCCACAAAAATTGGAAACATCTAGGCTTTTATTTTACCGCATCAGAAAATCACACCCGTTAGATCTAACTTCAGGTTAATTACCCACGAGTGCCAAAGACAAACAAAACGTATTTTCTCTCTAATCCCCAATTTTTTCCGTTCGCAAAAAAAAAGAGCTACTCCCTCGCCCTACCCTAATTTTCCTGTCCCTTCCATCCCTGCGGTCTCTGTTCGCCGCCATCATCCGTGCGGTCTCTGTTCTCTCGAATCTGAGATGAAAGTAGAAAAGGAGCCACAATCATAACCTTGGGACATGCATGATTGACGTCATGATGCTTTCTAGTTTGCCGTGGTTGACGATATAGCTTTGCGACGTCCCACGTTCCAAAATTGAAAATTCTTGATGATCTGATCTGAAGGCTACATATATCTGTGAGTTGCGGTAAGATTAACCTGATCCCAAGAAATCTCTACTAGGAGCTGACGTTCTTGGCGATCTGGCTTTCCGGCAAGAGAGATCTGCGAGGTGCCGCAATATCGGCTCCACCTACTCACTGAGACACTACCTGCTCGGGATCTGTAGCCAAGCTTCTTCGATTGAATTTGAATATAACAATCAATCCCGAAATAGTGTGGATCAAACGAATTTTCTGCAGGCAAGATTAATCTCTGTTGTGCCTTAATTTTGTGATTCCTCCTATCCTGTGTAGCTAGGAAGGCCACCACCATTTTCTCTGCAGTCTGAGGTTGATCGCCCATCTCAAGCTCCATTTGGATTCAGGTAATATTTCCCCTTAACTAAAATTAACGTGAAAGCCTAAGTTTATTTGGGAGTTTCTTGATTATTGCTTTTCCATCGTATAGCTTTCTCAGTGTTCACCTAGATGTGAACTGTAGTTTTGAAAGTGAGAATTGTCGATTTCCATATGGATCAAGCAAAGCACCACTATCACCAGCCTAGCTTATGTGTATACAGCTATGCCGGAACCTACAATTCGTAATTTCTAAATCCATCTATTAACTGCACCTCTCAATTCCGATTTGATTACAGCCGTATTGGCAGGTAGTCCTTTGTAAGACAGGTGGTTCATTACTTGAGATTATGTATTAATTCTCATATCCAATTTTACCTCAGTTATTTTGTTGTTAAAGTACTGTAGACAATTTATGCCCAAATCAAGTATAGATGGTCCCAAAAGCACTATTCACTTCTCATCGTTAATTATTTTGTTCTATATGAAATAAAAATAAAAATAAAAATGGTCACCTTCGAATGTTTCGACAATGAATATTACTCAGTATATAGACATATAAATATGTCATCCTAATAAAAATTGACACTCCGACTGAATTTGAATGCAACAATCAAACCCAGTACAATTTGGATCAAACGCTCAATTTATCAACAGCGGAGAAGCAACCATGGCCGACCATGGCACCCGAGGAGATGTATTCTGTGGCAAGGATGTAGGAAAATGTATATGGCTGAACCAAGATGTAAGTTCTCCTCCATATCACAATCATCTATTTATTTTTCAACCCACAATGGGTTTTCTTCCATTTTTTCAACACCATCAAAATTTTGTGGAACATGGAATGTCCAAACTTGGCATTTCCTTAGTCCAAGCTTCCCTTCTTTGCTTAAATTTTTTATGTGGGTCATGTCATCAACATTTTCATGACATGTTTTACACGATGTAGTACATCAGGAGTTGGACACATAAATTAGAATATAATATTTTGAGATGATGCAAGTGTCCAGGCTAGATAATAAGCTTGTGGCATGGGAGGGAATGATCTCTCTATATTTCAGATTTTGTCCCCTTTGTGAGAAGAGGGGTCTCCTCTATTTATACGGAAAATGGAGGGTTAGGTAAAGTTAAGATATAAAATCAAAATTCTTGAATCTGATACAAGAGAATTTCAAGCATAAAAATATCAAGGTTATTTACTTTTAGTTCGTACATAATTTATTAAAAATCCCTTCTTGAATTTTTTGTACAAACACTAGTGCAGAATGCCTCATTGGTCCCGGTTGGTAAGGGGCATTAGTCCCGGTTACCCAACCGGGACGGGGAAAATCGGGACTAAAGCCCCAACCTTTAGTCCCGGTTGCCCCACCAACCGGGACAAATGGGGGTACACGTGGCGGCGGCAGAGGACGAGGGGGGGGGGGGGGATGGAGCAACCGTCACGAACCAGGACAAATGGGGGTACACGTGGCGGCGGCAGAGGGCGAGGGGGGTGTGGAGCAACCGTCCCGGTTCGTAACACGAACCGGGACAAATAACCTTCTGCCGCGGCAGAGAATTCATTTTGGCAACTTTCGTTGCCGCGGCAGCATTTTCGCCACTTTTTGTGCCGCGGCAGAGAATTCGTTTAGGTTGTTTTATTGTTTATTTAGTGTTTTGCACTCATCAATGAAGGAACCATTATATTACACAAGATCATCACGACAATATTACATTCGATACACGGATCGAGTTCATGCACTACATACAAAAGTTGCTCTTTTTAAAATCCCTATTGTCTATACACAGCCGAATAGTATTCCCTTTTTGGGTTTAGGACTTCTGCATCCAAGAATCCCGCCAATTCCTCCTGAATTGCTCGTACGCGATCCTTTGGCAGAAGACCGTCCCGTAGAGGTTCGATCTGATTTTAAAAAGGAGTCAGTCTATATTAATGAAACTAAACACAATTTAATTGTAATTAAAAACTATAGAATATGTTTACGTACGTGGAGTTGCTCTAAATTTCTGCCCTTCTCATCGCATGTCTGCCGGATGAACTCGCAAACATAGTATCCACATAGATTGTTAACTGGTCCCTGTGTCAGGCACTTTACAAGAACATAGTTCAATCAAAATAATAATCAAGCATGATAATAACTGTATCAAAACTAGAATCAAAGAGATGTGCGGATATAGCTAGTGGTGCTTACACCTAGTGCTTGAAATGTAAGCTCCGCTTTCCAAACACACCTAGCCTTGTTGGTGAACCCTTTCCAAGCGCTGCCCGGCAAAGAAAACGAATAAAATAAGTTATTAATTATTTGATATAATAAAATTTACGAACGTTGCCGATATAGTGTCGTAATGATTAGAATTATCGCTGGAAAAGCATCTGCATGTCCTTCCACTGCTCAAGGGGTTATGTTTCGAGTCCATGACTAGTACACGCCCTTTGTCAAGTTGAATGATTAACAGAATATATAGTGGAAGCTGCGAATGCATAACTAATCAATTATATACTTAATATTGAGTAAGCGAAATAGAAAGTGTATACAAGACAATAACACTCACTCGAAGTTGTAAGGAAAAAGTATTTCCCTTCTGGTTTCTTGAAACCTTAACGCGTGTACTATATTATCCTCCGTATCCTGGGGGCTTGTTTTGAGATTAGCTTCATGAACCCAATATGGGTCAATGAAGCCAATGTCATAGATTTGTCCTCTGCTGCATTCGAGAATCTTCATTCTGCATATTACAGTATGATTATATATATGCAATAAACAAGGTGAGATAGCTGGAGACTAAATTAATTACAGAATTAGTACTTACAGACAATCGGCACTAATGATCGATTTGTCCAAGGCGTCTTGATTGAATAATTGAAATAGTTCATCAAATTCAATGGATATCATGTCATCCTTTTCTTTTCCATGATGCTTTTTTGTAATCCTCAGCACTATCCAGTTAGCCCCGGCCTTTGTGGCATGCATGTACCAGTTATGCAATCTTCGCATTTTTGTGGAAGATTATTTACCTCCTCAGGTTTGACGAGAGGTTTGCCGTACTGGTATTTGTATGCTACTTCACTCACGGGGAAGTACTCTAACTGGGATAAGTATTGGGCAATACTCATACCTTGAGTAGCGGCAGCTTCTCCGTATTGTGCAACTACCTCTGGATCATACTGCTCTTCGGCCCCATATTTGCTCGAGCCCACATTGGTTTGGGAAATCACCTTGAGAGGGGCGCAAGACTGTTTTTCTTGTTCTCCGAGCTGGGCAACAGATTTCTCGCTTGCATCAGTACTGCTCTTCGAGTCTTGTTTTGCCGCATGTGACTTGAGAATAGAACGCTCATAGTCTGATGACAGCTTTGGCTCGGGTTGATGAAGAGTTTTTAGCATTTTCAACACCCTGGCTTTTTCTTCTTTGGTGCTAGGGAACTCTGGCTCTTTCGGCCGCCTCAGCTTAGCGAAAAACGCTGTCGTTTCTACATCAACGATCGCCGCAGTCTCCTCTTCAGTACAGTCATAAGCTCTCTTAGGAGGAACCTTTGGTACTTTTGGAAGAGGCTCTTGTTTATGTTTCGGCGATCGCTTACCACGACGTAGAGTAGCGGTACGCTTACGCTTTTTATCCTGAGGCGCCGGCGATGGCTCCCGCGGCGATGGCTGCGCTGGAGATTGGTGAGGCGACGGAGCCGGGTGAGGCGACGAAGACGGCTGCCGCGGCGGCGACGACCTCGCTAGAGACGGGTGAGGCGGCGGGGAAGATGGCCTTGGCGTGTGATTTTGAAGCACGATACATTCCTTTGGCCATAGAATGGTGACGTTTATTGCGTCTCCCAGTACAGTCACATCCCCTTCACCTGCAGGGTAGTGAAGATCCAAAACTTCAAAGGTGGGCATGATTTCATCCACCCCGACAACAGCGTAGCCCTCTGGAACCGGACGATAGCGGTAAGTTGGTGTGGGTCCAATTGGTAAGGCATAGCCGACCGCCACCTTCATTGATATGTTCACAACTTTGACATGTAGCTCGCAGTGTGTCGTCTCTGTGATATCATCCACTGGGTAGCCAACAGGATCCATCATCAGTGCACCATCGTCATCGCCATTGTCATCACCCGGGACCTCGGTGGAAGCCACACTGCTTTTTTGATTATTCGATAGGCCGGTAGCATCGAATGCAGTGTGCTGCTGAGATGGGCCGATAGTACTTTGCTCTTTAAGTGCGTTAATTTCATCTTGTTGTTGCTTTATTCGTTCTTCAATTATACGCATTCGCTCTTTCTGAATATCTCCTTCAACTTCCGCCCTGTCCTTTCTCCTCTGACGGCTTGTATCATGATATTTCTTCCTCTCTTCGGGAAACCCAGTCCTCCATGGTTTGGAGCCGCTTGTGCCTCGTGTTCGTCCATCATGTTCCTTATTTCCAAGGGCGAGTGTGAGCTCATCATTCTTTCTAACGGAAATGAAGTCCCCATCTTTAACAGCCTTTACTGTTTTTCTCATCCTCTCGATTGGCAAGGGGTCTTCTTTATGTCGTATGTTATATATACACTTCCCTTCCGAGTCCAACGTGCCCCCATGCCCGTAAAACCAATTCATTGCACGTTCTACCCAATCGTCTGTCTTTGGGGTGATCTTTTTAGCACGTATTTCATTCTCAAGTTTCTCCCACTTAGGAATGCCAGCCCTGTAGCCACCTTGCCCCATAGTATGGTGATACTTCTTGTTAGCAGCATTCAGCTTATTCGTTGCAGACATTTTCTTAGCTTTTTCTGATGTCTTGTATTTTACAAACTTAGCCCAGAATGGTTTTATCTTCTCAAACTAAATATTCTTGAAATTGGGAGTCTTCTCTTTCTCGACATAGTCAAGGTTCAATCTTTTCTTCCAGTTGGTGAAACACTAGGCCATCTTCTTCAAAGCCCACTCCGTGACCTTAGCCTCCATGGCTCTTCCATGTTCTAAGGCGTCCTCAACTGGATCCTCCGCATTTGGATCCAGCTCTATCTTCGGTAGTTTGAAATTAACCATGAGCCTCTTCCACAGTAAATCTTTGGCGTGGTTAGGGACAAATAAACATGTTCCCTCTTCTTCCGCATCAGCAGGCCTATTCCAATTTGGAATGGTGATCGGGATTAAGTCCCTAACGATTACTCCGCATTGTGCCACAAATTTGTTTGCGACAACTTCGGGAGCCGTCGGTTTGCCGTCTTCAGCAACATCTTCGATCTTGAACCTCTCATGGTCTTCCAACTTTTTGGTTGGGCCTCGTCTGCTCTTTTCAGTAGATTTCTTCGATCCGGAGGGCTAAAAGAATAAAGATCGTCGTTACTATTTCTATATAGATAGCAGATTATTAATTAATGAATTAATTATATTACATGCACCTCGCCGGAGCGGTCGTCTTCTCGATCACACAAGGCATCGCCTTCTCCCTCGCGGAAGGCATCACCTTCAACCTCAAACAAGTCGTCTCTTCTGGCAAAAAGAGGATAACCTCTCACCGGAGTTGTTCAGAAACGTCGATACATCTAAATTTTCTTCCCCGCGGATCACACCTTGGATCAACTTTTCCTTTTATTCGTCTCTGTCGTATGGGTCCATATTTTCTGCATAGGTGGAAAAACGGATAAGTCAAAGCGGCTAAGGGAGAATGTTAGGTACGGTGTTGAGAGATATAAACCCTAATTCGGAGAAACCCTAATATATACATACACAATAATAAAAATGAATTTACAATATCAGAAACCCTAATTCGGAGAAACCATCGGGCTCGAATCCTATCACGAAGAACCAATACCAAAAGGAAAGGCGGCAATCAATCAACCCTCGGGTTCGGGATGCCCAGGCAAGGACACACCGGCTAACCCTAGGTGCAACATCGATTCAACTGGGTCTATCAACTAATATCATGGCTAAGCATCTACAATGCGATGGCTATCAAGAAATCTTTGATCTTCGATGGTGTTAACCTTGGTTTTTGATCTCGATCTCGTATTCTACCGCAAAGAACCGAACGCCTAGCTTTGATCGGTCTTTGATCTCGATCTCATTTTTCTGAACAATTTGATATATTATTTGTATTTTTTTGACTTATAAACAATAAGTTATTGATTTTATAATATTAAATCATTTTCTGGAATTAAAAACAAAAAGGCAAATAGTTTTTACACCTGGGCGAGCCCTAGCCAGTGAGACTGACAGAAGGGCCCTAGTGCCAACTCAGCCTCCACGCATGCTGATGTCAACACACGCATCAGATACTTTTTATACCACAGCGGAGCCTACCCACTCAGGCTGACTGATGGGCCCTAGGCCACATCAGCTGCCACGCGAGCAAGGTGACGCACGAGTGACGTCAGCACGACGTCACGCTGGCGGTGAGCTCCCAGGCAGCGGCAGCAACGGCGATAGCGGGCACGCCTGGACGCGCGGATGAGCGCGTTAGAGAGAGGGCGATGCAGGGAGCAAGAGAGTGGCGGCGCCGCTCCTTCTTGGTCACCGGAGCGTCGCTTCCGACGAGCTCGAGAAGCGGCGGCGTTAGGCACACGCGGGGAGAATAGTAAAGGAGGAGAGGGAGAGAAAGAAGAGCAATATGAGGATCAGCAGCTCACCAGGAACACGACAGAGGTGGTGGCGAGGCCGGGCGAGCTCGGGGTACGCCAGAATCTATAGAGACAGACGGCGGACGGAGCTTCCAATCCAGGCGATTGAGGTCACGCGCGAGGGGGAAAAGTAGTCGGGGCGCGCGCGGACGGAGGCAGCGGTGGTGGCGGACGAAACGCGCGTGTGGCGGCGAGCTCGGGCAGCCTGCCAGCGTCAGGGGCGGTTCCTGTGCGCCGGTCGGTGAGAAGCAGTGAAGTGAGACGGGGAAGAAGAAGAGGAGGCGCGTTAGTTATAACCAAAGGACCTTTTGTCCCGGTTGGTGGCTCCAACCGGGACCAAAGGGTCATACGTCCCGGTTGGAATACTCCACTATTTTCAGCAGACCAAGGGTTGGCGCGCGCAGGGGTCTTTAGTCCCGGTTGGTGGCTCCAACCGGGACATATGACCCTGTTTTCAAAAAAATTAAGCAATTTTCTCTCTGTTCCCGCCTTATTTTTTATTTTGGGGTTTATATTTGTAATTTTTTAAAATGATAATTACTTTGGAATTTAGAAAAACTTTAAACATAAAAAGTGTTTGAATTTGAATAACTAATTCAAAACCATTTTCTGTTTTAATTAATGTAACCATTTAAAATATGAACCATTTAAAACTAAAAATGAATTAACTTATATTTTTTGAATATTAATTTGGAATTTAGAAAAACTTTAAACATAAATAGTGTTTGAATTTGAATAACTAATTCGAAACCATTTTCTATTTTTAAAAAATAATTAATGTAACCATTTAAACTATGAACCATTTAAAATTAATAATGAATTAACTTATATTTTTTGAATACTAATTTGGAATTTAGAAAAACTTTAAACATAAAAAGTGTCTGCATTTGAATAGCTAATTCAAAACCATTTTCTGTTTTTAAAAAATAATTAATGTAACCATTTAAACTATGAACCATTTAAAATTAATAATGAATTAACTTATATTTTTTGAATATTAATTTGGAATTTAGAAAAACTTTAAACATAAAAAGTGTTTGGATTTGAATAAATAATACAAAACCATTTTCTATTTTTAAAAAATAATAAATGTAACCATTTAAACTATGAACCATTTAAAATTAAAAATGAATTAACTTATATTTTTTGAATATTAATTTGGAATTTAGAAAAACTTTAAACGTAAAAGGTGTCTCGATTTGAATAAATAATTCAAAACCATTTTCTATTTTTAAATTATTCAAAACCATTTTATGTGTTTTAATTTGGATTTGAATTAACTTATATTTTTTATATATTAATGGGCGGGAAAAAAAGGACGGGAAATAATGGTCGGAAAGAAAATTTTATTAGGATAGAACTGGAATTAAAGTACATAACGCAACTAACACAAAGTTACTTAGAAGAACTGAAAATTAAGATACATAGCCAGATTAAGCCACAATCGGCCGAACTTGTTTTGCAATGTTGGAGTGATTCAGTCATGCTCCTGCCTACACCTGTAATACTCGCCACTGTAGTCGTCGTACTCGCCGCGGCCGTCGTCGCTGTCGTCGTCGGGGTCACCGTAGTTGAACCTTGAAGGCTGAGTACGAGTGGGCTGGACTTGAGGGTAGCGCAGGCGGGGGCTAGAGTCGGCGGCCGTGTCGTAGGCCATGATGCTCTAGAGAGTCCGACCGCGCCACCACAACTGACGGCCGGCCTCGTTGAAGTTCGGAGGAGGTGGGCCATCCTCCTCGTGCCTGACGAGCGCCCTCTCACGCCGATCCACGAAGAAGGCTTCCCAAGTCGGGAAATAGTCGGTATGCCATCTGGGATTCCTCCGCTGCTCCGGCGTGAGCTCGAAGTAGTAGTGGTTCGTGATGGCCATCCGATGCGCCACACTTAGTGGGACAGGAGGAACCGGCACGCCTCCGGCGCTTAGTATCCAGCCGACGGGGACACAGTAGCCCGGCGGGCAGGGGTAGTTCGAGGCGCAAAGCGCCTCCACCTCCCTGGGAGTTAGTGCTATAGTGGAAGTCATGGGAAAGAGTCATGAGGTTGCAGATATGAGTCTAGAGATGTGCAATGACAATGGAGGACAACCCTACATTGATATATAGTGAGAAATGGCAGGAAGATAACTGCACGGAAGAACTGGCGGGAAAAACTGGCGGGAGAAATGCCGGGAAAAAATGGCGGGGAGAAATGAAGGAAAGAAAAATGGCTCATTTAGAACTTGCATTGGATCTCTGAAGAAACCACATATTGCGAGTCTACAATTGATTTTTTCAAAAAATCACGGGCGATAGATCATATACCTGTAGTACAAACCGGACCCACTTCCTACCGATTCGGCAGACATTTGTCCTTTTTACCCGGGATGGACGAAAAGGTTTGAGATGTCCCGATTGGGAGATATTCCATGTAAGGTGGTCTACTATTTTAGGAAAATGGGACGGTAGCATTCTGAAACGGCATTTTGGTGGTTACTTCACAAAACGACTGCGCTCGGAAAATGGAAAAGGGCTTTTCCGTGCGATAAAAAGGAAAACTTCCTCCTGCAACATTATTCTCCATACCAATGTGCACACGCATGCATAATATGGGCACAGCATCACAAACTATGCCTTGATTCAGCACATAACATCGGTCATTTGGACCGAAAGCCATGAAACCTCGATCATGATAGGTCATTTTGTGAAGGTTTTTTCGAGACATGATCAATATACCAAGTCTGATATTTTTCTATTCAACTATATCACATAATATGACACCACGCCAAGGACTTTCATTGTTCGGAATTTTTTTGAATTTATTATGCCCATTTTGAATTATCTGAATTTCTAACTATGGTCGAACCGGCGTGCATGAAGATAGGGGACGAGCATCGTTAGAACTTGCATTGGATCTCTGAATAAACCACATATTGCGAGTCTAAAAATGATTTTTTCAAAAAATCACGGACGATGGATCACGTACCTGTAGTACAAACCGGACCCACTACCTACCGATTCAGCAGAAATTTGTCCTTTTTACCCGGGATGGATGAAAAGGTTTGAGATGTCCCGGTTGGGAGATAGTCCATGCAAGGTGGTCTAGTATTTTAGGAAAATGGGACGGTAGCATTCTGAAACGACATTTTGGTGGTTACTTCACAAAACGAACCGTTTGTTGCGCTCGGAAAATGGAAAAGGGCTTTTCCGTGCGACAAAAAGGAAAACTTCTTCCTGCAACATTGTTCTCCATACCAATGTCCACACGCATGCATAATATGGGCACAACATCACAAACTATGCCATGATTCAGCACATAACATCGGTCATTTGGACCGAAAGCCATGAAACCTCGAACATGATAGGTCATTTTGTGAAGGTTTTTTCGAGACATGATCAATATACCAAGTCTGGTATTTTTCCTTTCAACTATGTCACATAATATGACACCACATGAAGGATTTTCATTGTTCGGATTTTTTTTTAAATTTATTATGCCCGTTTTGAATTATCTGAATTTCTAACTATGGTCGAACCGGCGTGCATAAAGATAGGGGACGAGCATCATTAGAACTTGCATTGGATCTCTGAAGAAACCACATATTGCGAGTCTAAAAATGATTTTTTCAAAAAATCACGGACGATAGATCATGTACCTGTAGAACAAACCGGACCCGCTTCCTGCCGATTCGGCATACATTTTTCCTTTTTAAATGGGATGGACGAAAAGGTTTGAGATGTCCCGGTTGGGAGATAGTCCATGTAAGGTGGTCTAGTATTCTAGGAAAATGGGACAGTAGCATTCTGAAACGGTATTTTGGTGGTTACTTCACAAAACGACCCGTTTTTGCGCTCGGAAAATGGAAAAGGGCTTTTCCGTGCGACAAAAAGGAAAACTTCCTCCTGCAACATTGTTCTCCATACCAATGTCCACACGCATGCATAATATGGGCACAACATCACAAACTATACCGTGATTCAGCACATAACATCGGTCAATTGGACCGAAAGCCATGAAACCTCGAACATGATAGGTCATTTTGTGAATGTTTTTTCGAGACATGATCAATATACCAAGTCTGGTATTTTTCCTTTCAACTATGTCACATAATATGACACCACCACGTGAAGGATTTTCATTGTTTGGATATTTTTTGAATTTATTATGCCCGTTTTGAATTATCTGAATTTCTGACTATGGTCGAATCGGCGTGCATGAAGATAGGGGAAGAGCATCGTTTGAACTTGCATTGGATCTCTGCAGAAACCACATATTGCGAGCCTAAAAATGATTTTTTCAAAAAATCACGGGCGATAGATCATGTACCTGTAGTACAAACCGGACCCACTTCCTACCGATTCGGCAGACATTTGTCCTTTTTACCCGGGATGGACGAAAAGGTTTGAGATGTCCCGGTTGGGAGATAGTCCATGTAAGGTCGTCTGGTATTTCAGGAAAATGGGACGGTAGCATTCTGAAACGGCATTTTGGTGGTTACTTCAAAAAACGACCCGTTTTTGTGCTCGGAAAATGGAAAAGGGTTTTTCCGTGCGACAAAAAGGAAAACTTCCTCCTGCAACATTGTTCTCCATACCAATGTTCATACGCATGAATAATATGGGCACAACATCACAAACTATGCCGTTATTCAGCACATAACATCGGTCATTTGAACCGAAAGCCATAAAACCTCGAACATGATACGTCCTTTTGTGAAGGTTTTTTCGAAACATGATCAATATACCAAGTATGGTATTTTTCCTTTCAACTATGTCACATAATATGACACCACACGAAGCATTTTCATTGTTCGGATTTTTTTTAAATTTATTATGCCCGTTTTGAATTATCTGAATTTCTAACTATGGTCGAACCGGCGTGCATGAAGATAGGGGACGAGCATCGTTAGAACTTGCATTGGATCTCTGAAGAAACCACATATTGCGAGTCTAAAAATGATTTTTTCAAAAAATCACGGGCGATAGATCATGTACCTGTAGTACAAACCGGACCCGCTTCCTGCCGATTCGGCAGACATTTGTCCTTTTTAAATGGGATGGACGAAAAGGTTTGAGATGTCCCGGTTGGGAGATAGTCCATGTAAGGTGGTCTAGTATTTTAGGAAAATGGGACAGTAGCATTCTGAAACGGCATTTTGGTGGTTACTTCACAAAACGACCCGTTTTTGCGCTCGGAAAATGGAAAAGGGCTTTTCCGTGCGACGAAAAGGAAAACTTCCTCCTGCAACATTGTTCTCCATACCAATGTCCACACTCATGCATAATATGGGCACAACATCACAAACTATGCCGTGATTCAGCACATAACATCGGTCAATTGGACCGAAAGCCATGAAACCTCGAACATGATAGGTCATTTTGTGAAGGTTTTTTCGAGACATGATCAATATACCAAGTCTGGTATTTTTCCTTTCAACTATGTCACATAATATGACACCACCACGTGAAGGATTTTCATTGTTCGGATATTTTTTGAATTTATTATGCCCGTTTTGAATTATCTGAATTTCTGACTATGGTCGAATCGGCGTGCATGAAGATAGGGGACGAGCATCGTTTGAACTTGCATTGGATCTCTGCAGAAATCACATATTGCGAGCCTAAAAATGATTTTTTCAAAAAATCACGGGCGATAGATCATGTACCTGTAGTACAAACCGAACCCACTTCCTACCGATTCGGCAGACATTTGTCCTTTTTACCCGGGATGGACGAAAAGGTTTGAGACGTCTCGGTTGGGAGATAGTCCATGTAAGGTGGTCTAGTATTTTAGGAAAATGGGACGGTAGCATTCTGAAACGGCATTTTGGTGGTTACTTCAAAAAATGACCCGTTTTTTGCGCTCGGAAAATGGAAAAGGGCTTTTCCGTGCGACAAAAAGGAAAACTTCCTCCTGCAACATTGTTCTCCATACCAATGTCCACACGCATGCATAATATGGGCACAACATCACAAACTATACCGTGATTCAGCACATAACATCGGTCAATTGGACCGAAAGCCATGAAACCTCGAACATGATAGGTCATTTGTGAATGTTTTTTTCGAGACATGATCAATATACCAAGTCTGGTATTTTTCCTTTCAACTATGTCACATAATATGACACCACGCGAAGGATTTTCATTGTTCGGATTTTCAATATACTAAAGGTTCATCTTTAGTCCCGGTTGGAGGGATTTCGGCAGGCTGGGCCAGGCAGCACTAATGATAGGGGTGAGTGTCGACATTATGTCGTGCGGCGTGTACCTTGTCCCGGATGGTGTCTCCAACCGGGACTAAAGATGAACCTTTAGTCCCGGTTGGAGACACCAACCGGGACACAACACGAGTCAGCACTAATAATAGGGGTGAGTGTCGACATTATTTCGTAAGTGTCGACACTATGCCGAGCTTCTTGTACTATAAATAGGCATCCTTGTGAGTCCAGTCCTCCAACCAGTTTGAGGCATCTCCAAGATGGTTTTTGAGAGCAGGGACACCACTACGGCCAGTTTCAGGGGGATGCCGACGGATCCCAGTCCTCCGGCATCTCCGAGAAACTGGTCATAGAGGCACTCCCTAATATGTGAAATTAGTTAGCTCCCAGGCGTATTGATCTAGTTAGAGAAGTTACAAGCTGCAAGATGGTTTTAGAGAGCAGGGACACCACTACGGCCAGTTTTAGGGAGATGCCGCCGGATCCCAGTCCTCCGGCATCTCCGAGAAACTGGTCATAGAGGCACTCCCTAATATGTGAAATTAGTTAGCTCCCAGGTGTATTGATCTAGTTAGAGAAGTTACAAGCTGCAAGATGGTTTTCGAGATCAGGGACACCACTACGACCAGTTTCCGGGAGATGCCGCCGGATCCCAGTTCTCTGGCATCTCCAAGAAACTGGTCATAGAGGCACTCCCTAATATGTGACCACGCGCGTTTGGAGATCAGATCTTAATGGTAAGTACGAATCGGGACAACTTCTTCATAGTCCCGGTCCAGCCACAAAACGGGACTAACACTCAAGACATTTATTAATATTAAAAACTGAGACTACAAAACTGGGACTAAAGGCCCGCCTATATATAGTCCCGGTCAAGCCACAAACCGCGAAAGATATCCTTCGGTGAAGCCACAAACCGCGAAAGACATGAACTAGAGTTACATAATATGAGCATGAACTTCTTGGCATATGTCCTTCCTTATGATCGCTTCAGACGTAACCATGGAGCATCTTCTTTACTTAACGGAATGCTTGGGTCAGTTTTCACTGTGAAGGGCGGAATTTCATCAAACTTATTATAATCTTCTGACATGTCTGTCTTGTCCTCAATTCCCACGATGTTTCTTTTCCCTGAAAGAACTATGTGATGCTTTGGATCATCATATGATGTATTCGTTTGCATATTTTTTCTTTTTTTGGTCTGGAGGACATGTCCTTCACATAGAAAACCTGAGACACATCATTGGCTAGGACGAATGGTTCATCTCTATAACCAAGATTGTTGAGATCCACTGTTGTCATTCCGTACAACTGGTCTATCTTTACCCCTTCCCCATTTAGGTTGACCCATTTGCAGCGAAACAAAGGGACCTTAAAATAGACTCCATAGTCTAGTTCCCATATCTCCTCTATGTAACCATAATATGTGTCCTTTTGTCCATTCTCGTCTATTGCATCAAAGCGGACACCACTATTTTGGTTGGTGCTCTTTTTATCTTGGGCGATCGTGTAGAATGTATTCCCATTTATTTCGTACCCTTGGAAATTCAATACAGTAGAAGATGGTGACGCGGCCAAAAATTATAGCTGATCTCCAACAGTGGTGTCATTCAAGAGATGTGTCCGCATCCAACCACTGAAAGACTTCATGTGTTCATCTGTAATCAATGATTCAGGCTTCCCCGGGTTTTTGGAGCGTACAATATTCTTGTGTTCCTCGATATACGGAGCTGCCAAGGTGGAATTATGTAGAACTGTGTAGTGTGCTTTAGTGAAAGAATCCCCGTCCCTACATATCATTGCTTTCTTTCCCAGCGTGCCTTTTCCTCTTAGTCTTCCCTCATACCGCGAGTCAGAAACAACAATCGGCTTAAGGTCAGGAATAAAGTCAACACAAAACTCAATGACCTCCTCTGTTCCATATCTCTTAGAGATGCTTCCTTCTGGTCTAGCACGGTTATGAACATATTTCTTTAAGACTCCCATGAACCTCTCAAAGGGGAACATATTGTGCAGAAATACCGGACCGAGAATGGCAATCTCTTCCACTAGGTGAACCAGGAGATGCGTCATAATATTGAAAAAGGATGGTGGGAACACCAATTCAAAACTAACAAGACATTGTACCACATCCTTCTGTAACCTTGGCAGAATATCTGGATTGATTACCTTCTGAGATATTGCATTGAGGAATGCACACAGCTTCACAATGGGTACTCGAACATTTTCCGGTAGAAGCCCCCTCAATGCAATCGGAAGCAACTGCGTCATAATCACGTGACAGTCATGAGACTTCAGGTTTTGGAACTTTTTCTCTGCCATATTTATTATACCCTTTATATTAGATGAGAAGCCTGACGGCACCTTGATACTGTAAAGGACTTCAAAAAAGATTTCCTTCTCTGCTTTGGTAAGAGCATAGCTGGCACGACTTAAGTGACGCCCTTTATCCGTCTTGTTCTGTGTATGCATGTTCTTTGAGTCTTTCATAATTTGTTGGTCCTCCCGTGCTTCTGGTGTATCTTTTGTCTTCCCATACACGCCTAGGAATCCTAGCAGGTTCACGCAAAGATTCTTCGTCACGTGCATCACGTCGATTGAAGAGCAGACATGCAGGACTTTCCAATATGGCAGCTCCCAAAATATAGATTTCTTCTTCCACATGGGTGCGTGTCATGTAGCGACGTCGTTCGGAACTGATTGACCGCCGGGACCCTTTCCAAAGATTACTTCTATGTCCTTGACCATACCAAATACATCATCACCAGCAGGGAGTTCAAGCTTCTTCCGGTGATCTGCCTCATCTTTGAAATGCTTGCCTTTCTTTCTTACGGGATGATTGGTCGAAAGAAATCGTCGATTCGCCAAGTACACAACCTTCTTGAATTTATGCAAATATGTACCTTCAGTCTTATCTAAACAGTGTGTGCATGCCTTATATCCCTTGTTTGTCTGTCCTGAAAGGTTACTAAGAGCAGGCCAATCATTGATGGTTACGAATAACAACCCTCGTAGATCAAATGGCTCCTGTTTGTTCTCATCCCACGCACGTACACCTGGTTTGCCCCACAACTGTAAGAGTTCTTCAACTAATGGCCTAAGGTGCACATCAATGCCGTTGCCCGGTTTCTTCGGGCCTTGGATGAGCACTGGCATCATAATGAACTTACGCTTCATGCACAACCAAGGAGGCAGGTTGTAGATACATAGAGTCCCGGGCCAGGTGCTGTGACTGCAGCTCTGCTCCCCAAAAGGATTCATGCCATCCGTACTTAGACCAAACCATAAGTTCCTTGCGTCACCTGCAAAGTCTGGGAAGTCTCTCTTGATTTTTCTCCACTATGACCCATCAGCAGGGTGTCTCAACTTCCCATCTTTCTTACGGTCTTCTTTGTGCCATCGCAACAACCTGGCATGCTCTTTGTTTCTGAACATGCGTTTCAACCTTGGTATTATAGGAGCATGCCACATAACCTTAGCAGGAACCCTCTTCTGGAGGGGCTCTCCCTCAACATCACCAGGGTCATCTCGTCTGATTTTATACCGCAATGCATTGCATACCGGGCATTTATCTAAATTCTCATACTCCTTACCACGGTAGAGGATGCAGTCATTAATGCATGCATGTATCTTTTGCACATCTAATCCTAGAGGACAAAGAGTCTTCTTTGCTTCGTAGGTACTCTCGGGAAGTTCGTTATGTTTTGGAAACTTCGGCTTCATTATTTTCAGCATCTTTTCAAATGAGGAGTCAGTTAGACCACACTCTGCCTTCCATCGCAACAATTCCAGTGTGGTACCGAGCTTTGTGCTGCCATCTTCACAATTTGGGTACAACAATTTCTTGTGATCTTCTAACATGCCCTCTAACTTCAACTTATCATTTTCTGTTCCACAGTCTTGCTTTGCATCAGAAATGACCCTACCAAGTTCATCAGCCGGCTCATCTGATGCCCGTTCTTCACCTCCTTCCTCTCCATCGTCTTCCATTGCATTATCACTGTATTCAGGAAACATATGATGGTAGTTGTTATCACCATCTTCTTCTTCACAATCTTCCATCATAACCCCTCTTTCCCCATGCTTGGTCCAGCAATTATAGTTGGGCATGAAACCTTTCATAATCAGGTGGCCGCGAATGATTTTCGAGGAAGAGTACTCCTGTTGTTCCGACATTGAACACATGGACAACGTATAAAACCATTCTCTTTGTTTGCCGTAGCCACATCGATAAATTTATCCACGCCTTTCATATACCCGGCTACGCGCCGGTCACCGTACATCCATTCCCGACCGTTCATCTGCATCATATAAGTAAGTTTATCAAAAAACAGGAAATCATAAATAGTGAAATGACCAATTCACATCGACACATGCATTGTATCAATGACAGAGAAAAGATAAGATTGCTAACCTCGATCGAGGAAAATAAAGAGGAGAAAGCTCAAGTGTGTCTCGGACACCTTCTATATTTTTGTTTTATGAGAAATTGAACGGGATCATTCACTCAAACATTTCATCAAACACCTTGAATGCATGCATAGGGGAAAAAAACTAGCACACCCCTCACACCTTCCACCAAGAAAAAACAGAGTGAAGGCAGAGGGCTGGGGCGTTGCATTTATAGAGGGCGAGAGCATACGTCCCGGTTTGTAACACAAATCGGGACTAAAGGTGTGTGTCACGTGGCTGACACCCAACCTTTAGTCCCGATTTATGTTACAAACTGGGACGTATGCCCCCTTACCAACCGGGATGCATGCCTCCGGGCCCTATTCCCGCTCGAACCGGGACGCGTGCCAGCATTAGTCCCGGTTCGTGGCACAACCGGGACTAATGCTTTGAGGGGGCGCGAACGGATGGCCTGTTTTCTACTAGTGAAAGCATAATCTAAAATTTATGTGTTTGACTGGTCATTGCATTATTTACATCATTCTAGCTATTTTTCTTATATTTATAATTATTATTATCCAAGAGTTAGCCCTAATCACTAAAGTCCATGATAGCCTTCAGTACCAAAGACCATGATCGACACTAGGTAGCTTCATATATATGTATTTAGCCACTAATTTCTCATGGGCTTCCAGATACCATGCAAGTACAGTATGTCTTAATCATGTGATGCTCTCACGTTGGGCCCATGATAGCTAATGATATTTCTTTAAAGCAGACGGTTTCTCTATTTGTCTCTCCACAATGCTAAGATATAATTCCTCTTTCATAAATATATGTCATACTAAAATGCATGCATTTTATCTATAAATAAATTTGATATTGTTAGAATGGTCATAAAAATGGATTCAATAGTATTGTAGTTTTATAAATATTGACCAACATATTTATCAATGGTAAAAGTTTCATATTGAAGGAAATGCATGTCGCTATATTTGTAAAATATGAAGGAATACACATATCCTTATGTGTGTTTTGAGATGAGATGAGTTCATGTGTTGTTCATATGGCTTTGGAATGACAAGTGAAGGCATATGGTGCAATCATGTTAGATATTGTGGCACATGACATATAGTGTGTTTGGCCATGGTGATTTGGTGGGATTTTCAAACAGAATACCAATTTGTGTGTGCAAACACATACTGGATTATTGACTCACACTTGAAGAGGTTCCCAGTCTCATGTTGTACGTAACATTATCATACCACACACTTGGATTTGACTTTCTATGTAGACATTTCATTTCATATATTAATAATGATGTGTAGCGGTGTATGCTTATTGATTGTAGGATCGAGTCATACGTGTATGTATATCGAAACTTTCCAAATTAAGAGTGCCTTACATGTATATCTATTATCAACAAAAATATATTTTATAATCTCATACTATACATATTTGTAATATCACTTTTTAGACACATTCAGATATTGCCCTCGCATTGCGAGGGCCACCGTGCTAGTTTACCACAAAGGTAAAGTCACTAGATTCTCAAGACATGGACTTCAATGTCAAACTCCAAAAGATGAGGTAGATTGCGGAACCCCATGTGATAGAAAATTATCAAAATATAATTGCATCTACATGAATTGTTTGCAACGAAACACAGCTGAATCCTCTTTAGGAAACATTTAGGAGGTTATCGAAGTTTTGTTGGACTTCTTATCTTCCATGAACAAATCAATCAGTGGCCTGGTGTGCTTGGAGGATCTTCTAGAGATATGGTGGTATCAACCTACCATATCAAGAATACCTCGCACGTGTTGGACTAACTTGGAATGATTCCCGAGGAAACAAAGATAACGCTACTCGAATAAATGACGACATCTTTCAACATTTGCACGTGAACCAGGGTAGGTTACTTCTAACATCTAGAATACATACTTCGAGATAACACGAAGATGGTTCTGAAAAGTTTCCAACATTAATTCCAATTGTTCCATACGAGTCTGGTATAACATGGAGAAGTTAAGAATGTCATCGATGGGCTTAATAACAAACTTATCTATCCACTCCAAAAAGATGGAATCATATGTTGTATGAACAAGGCAGAAATACTGGTCAAACCAAAGAACATGAAGATGTACCTAGGTGAAACATCATGTGGATACACCATCAGGATTGTCCTTGGAACTGAGTTTGATTTGACGATTGCCCAATTCAAACCAAAGGCATGGGAAGACAACATATCCACAAAGGACATACTATCTTACTTCAAAACGAACACAACTAGACACCCCTTTAAGAAGGAACTAAGTTGGATAGAACTTTTGTCTTACAACTCTCCAAGTTGTTGTTTAAGCTCAACCAACTAGTTCAGGTTATCCAGTACGGATCCTTGGGGAAAGAAGCAGTTCAGAGAACTTGCTTGCTCAAGAACTTTGATAACACGGTCATATGGTAACATGGCGATACTTCTAGAAGACATCCAGAATATCACGGACCACCGATATGTCACAAAGCTCAAGAGAGAAACTTGCTTTGTAAGGCAAGAAGACGTAGTCTCAAAGCTTCGGTATGAACCTAACTCTTTGACTGAGGAGAGTGCACCAAAATAGCGGACTTGGTAGCACAATCATCCTGGACTTATTGATAAGGTTAACCAATCACACTAAGAATTACATGAATGTCCTTGAAGTTCAAAGCAATAAAAATTGCTAAGAATCTTAGATGGCCACATTATTGCACACACGCATTACTCACAAAGCACGAAAGCTCAAGGAAGGGTGGTTAAAATGGGTAAGAGTATCACTTCATTCAGAGGATCATGAAACTCAGCACAACCTCTTAATATTGAAAGGATGTGATACTTTAAGGTAGAACAGATCAGAAGATAATCAACGCTTATTAATCTGCGGATTACAACACTTTCACCTGGTCTTAGAAATGACGAGGTGATGGAGTTTGTTTCTCCTGACATCCCGAACTGGTTTTTCATGACGGACCACAAGGGTATCTTACATAGGAAGACACCAATGCACATTACTACTTGGCTACCAACTTGTAGACAAAGGTCGGAAGACAACAAGGTTAAAGAACATGCTCAGGTTAGAGTCCCAAGATGTGGATGCATAAGTCAACAATCTTCCGAGGACCAATGCATAGAAAAGGACGGTGTGGCGGAGTCACGAATAACGATGCGAGACTCACGAGGAGCACTCTTTTCGTGATCTATTTAGTTCCATTAAAGAACATCTGCCATAGCATGTGGTAGGGAAAGTCCTTTATCATCACTGTTCAATAGCGACAATATCCACAAGCTTGAAGGCTATACTAGAAGGTACTAGCCATTCTGAGGTGATGTGTCAACATTAACCACAAGGGTCAACAAAATGGATCTTGGGTTTAAGGTCAGCTTCAAGTATAAGATTCACAACACCAAAATCCAGCACAATCGGGGATCTTAGGTTCAAGTCTGAGGGTTAAAACCCAAAGAAAGGAATAACTACTATTTGAGTGACAAGGCATACACTACAAGATAGTAATCGCGGGGTAGCTTCCAAGAGAATAAACGACTTCTGAAGTACCCAAGCAAATGAAAAGGAGGCACACGAGGCAAAAGGAAACTTTAAAGCCTAGAATAGAACATTATGGAACCATAAGCATGATATCGTGGACCCATAAAATAGGGAGATCATGATGGAAAGAAATCTCTCAAAGAAACAGAACAAAGGGAAACAAGGAACACACACTACTGACTCTAGAGAACTCAACACTAGGTCAAATGGTTGAGAACCTACATGCCTGATAAGGCACCTAAACTTCGAAGGAAGAGACGAGATAACAAAAACTTTTCCAAATCAACACAAGGTAAGGTAACCCAGAGTTAGAGCAAAACTGGATAAGGAGAAAAAGAAGCATACTAGAGTTTTCGCACATAATTTTCATCTTTGAAAATAGTTTTGACAAGCACTAGACTCAACATCGACCAATAGAAAGGTTTCCTACAGTCGGTACTGCTCTAATACCAAAATCTGTGACACGTCAAGGTAACGGAGGAAACATAAGGAGAAGGTTTCAAGGTGACGGATAACTGGTCTTCATAAGGATTGAGACCATGGAGCTTACATAAGAGTTTTGACTTCAGGGGGAAGGAAAGCTTACAACTGAAAGAACATGACCACACACTTCGAGAGATAAACCTCTATTAAATATCTTAATAGAGCTTTACAGGTGGAAGAGATAGATATCAACAAAACCAAGTTGTTGAACTACTTTTGACACAGAAAGGTCATTCTTTCATTCGGGCCAAGACAGAAAGGTGTTTTGGTGGAGAGGACTCATAAGAGTCACAAGGAACATGTAACAAGAGAAACTATTGATTACCGAAATCATTGTCGCTCTTCGAACATGTTTAATAAAGTGGGAAGGAAACTATTTAATTCATCCAGGACTATCAAAATCCTTGCCAAAGATCATGATATCACTTTACACCACCAATATGAATAGTTTAAAAGATTCTTGATGACACGAGAAGAAAGAAACTTCATTCTCAGACTCCAAGTACTTGGCATAACATGATGCTTGCCAATGTAAAAGGGTCTAGAGGATCGACCAAGAGACATTTAGCAACACTACTTTAAATGTTCTCCTTGATGTTTGAAACACCAATATCAAACTTTTAACAAGCCTTCAATCAGTCATCAAGTAAAGGTAGGACTTCAGATACAAAGGAAACCATAAGAGCAACTCCTATAATAAATCATAGAAAATGCCTCATGAAGAGTGGTTGTTATTGCTGAATCAAGATAATGTGTCAATAGGTCTTCCAGCTAATTGTGCCAACCATTACATCAATTTTGTCAGAGTTACAATAGACCTAAGTCATAACCTTGAGGAACACAAACCATCATTGCTCCTTGAGATTCAGCTTTGGTTAGGTGGAGAGATATTTCAGACTCAGCATGTCCGAATAGAAAGGGTGCAACATTTACCACAAAGGTAAAGTCACTAGATTCTCAAGACATGGACATCAATGTCCAGCTCCAAAAGATGAGCTAGATTGTGGACCCCTGTGATAGCAAATTACCAAAAGATAATTGCTTCTACATGAATTGTTTGCAACTAAACACAGCTGAATCCTGTTTAGGAAACATTTAGGAGGTTATCGAAGTTTCGTTGGACTTTCTATCTTCCGTGAACAAATCAATCAGTGGCTTGGTGTGCTTAGAGGATCTTCTAGAGATATGGAGGTATCAACCTACCATATCAAGAATACCTCGCACGTGCTTGACTAACTTGGAATGATTCCCGAGGAAACAAAGATAACGCTACTCGAATCCATGGCGATATCTTTCAACATTTGCACGTGAACCAGGTAGGTTAATTCTAACATCCAGAACACATACTTCGAGATAACACGAAGATGGTTCTCAAAAGTTTCCAACATTAATGTCAACTGTTCCATACGAGCCTAGTATAACATGGATAAGTTAAGAATGTCATCGATGGGCTCAATAACAAACCTATCTATACACTCCAAAAAGAAGGAATCATATGTTGTATGAACAAGGCATAAATACTAGTCAGACCAAAGAACATGAAGATGTACCTAGGTGAAACATCACATGTGGATACACCATCAGGATTGTCCTTGGAACTGAGTTTGATTTTACGATTTCCCAATTCAAACCAAAGGCGTGGGAAGACAACATATCCACAAAGGACATACTATCTTACTTCAACACGAACACAACTAGACATCCCTTTAAGAAGGAACTGAGTTGGATAGAACTTTTGTTTTACAACTCTCCAAGTTGTTGTTTAAGCTCAACCAACTAGTTCAGGGTATCCAGTACGGATCCTTGGGGAAATAAGCAGTTTAGAGAACTTGCTTGCTCAAGAAATTTGACAACACGTGAAGGGATACGGGTAGGCTACACTAGCGCAAATCAAAAAAATTCTACCGCGTAAACCAGGATTACTGTTGTCATAGATCATGGGATTACCACTAGATGCGCAGTTGCGGAATTGATGAAGCACGTCGAGGCAGTGCAGACGTTCCATGACTCCTCCTTGTCCTCGTCCCACGAGAATCTCCCCTTGCGCGGTTCGTCCAAGTGCCACAGATGCAGCACCTCCGTGGTATCCACACATGCGGGGTCGAAGCGTCAGACGCCGGACTGCTAGGTCCACGCGTGCAACACATGCGTGAGGTGTGGCGGCTGGATGGAATGGTCTAACCCTAGTCAACTCGCCCCACCCTCCCTTATATAGTCCTCCCTAATGGGATTCTACATTAGGAGCCCATTAGTAGCCTAAGCCTGGTCTAATTCGGATCCAATCCTCATTAGGCTTCTAGGTAGAGATCCCTGTGTTTACAATGCTAGTCCCTGGATCAATAGCTAGCATCCACAGTTTAAGATGTAATATCAATAAACAAAGGTCATAATACAACTTTATAACCAGGAATAAAATAATATATTACATCTTACATAGCTCATTTGGCTATCTCATTACAATGCAGCAGAAATAACTATATAGCATGGAGTCCTTCATCTTCAAAGTGCCACAGGCAGTCATGTTGGTTGTAGAGTTGTAATCCTATTTAACAACCTTCACTAACATCAAACAAACCTGCAACATAATAAGTTACAGCCACAAGGGTCAATACATTTGAATTGTATTGGCAAGTTTCACTACTATGTAGAAATAAGTGGATCCTATCATTACATGCATATTTGGCTAAGTAGGGTTTAGGCTCATTTGCAGAAAGCAATATAGTTTTGTCCTATCTTTTCAAAATAGTTTTGCTCTTTTGAAAATCTTCCTGAACTCCTTAGAAAACTCCAAGTGCTTCAAACCCCTTGTTGTCACCATCAAGTTTTACTTTGAGAAATTGGAATGTCGAGATCTTTATAGCTTCAGGCCTTCGTTGCTCAGTATTGTCCATAACCGGGGACACGGCTAAGTACTTAGATTTTTATCTTCTGCAGAAGTTGTACACTTTACCCACATGACACAATCTCATCTTGTTGCCACCAGTGGCCGCTAGATAAGTACTCACCAAGATGGAGTACTGGCAGATTGAGAATGTGACGAAGTCTTTCCATACGAGTCCTCCCAATACACAATGCTGGCTTGTCTACCAGGCACCAATGTAGGGTTTTAAGTTCCCTCATTCTAGTTAACCTGAAGAGGCCAATGCATGGGTCTTCCACTATGTAGTTGACTAAGCCAGTGCCCATTTAGCATGTGGCTGTACACGGAAGCCACGGTACAAGAAACATGTTAAATCTCTAAGTGCCTGGATGGTTTTCTTCTAGTGCACATACAAAAGAGATTGCCATATAAACATGATTCCTTTTGTTGCCACCTTGTCCAAAACTTGAGTATCCTTGTCCACCCAGGTGGTTCATTGAGTACTTGTTTTATTATATAAAACACAAGTCTTTTCAATACTTCATATAATCTCAACATGTATCCCTTCTCAATATATATAGCAGGGTTAAGCATATTACAACTACATTGTTTTCACTAAGGAATATATAAGGGTATCCTAATAGGATTTAGCATAGCAAAATATAGTAGTCCTTATCATGCATGTTTCAAAATCCACTAAGTGTAATGAAAATAGTAGGACTTGGATGATAGTGTCACTTGCCTTAGTAGTTGGTGGTGTTGGTACACTCTTCACAATAACACACTTGACAATCAACACAATCTATCAAGCAAAACAACCAAGACAAAACATACACAAGATCAACACTAATGGCAACACAAAAATCATGCAAAGTATGCAAACATGCAAGATGGAAATTTTCATTGTACAAATTTTTATAACAAGGTTCTGAATATTACTAAATGATTTCTGAACATTTTATATTTTCAAGATTACAAATGCAACCATTTGTCCAATTGTAGCAATTAGCAATATTTTCTAACACTTGGAAAGTACGTTCTCACTAAATAATTTCCATGGTATTATTATAATATAATAAAATTAAAATTTTCTCTTACTGTACAGAGGGTTCAATATACAACCATTTGCAAAAGGATTCACTTAAAAATAATTTACACAACAATTTTTATACTCAAAATAGTCCACAAATGGTTCTGTATAAAACATGATTTTAACAGACTCAAAAATACCGAATTATGGGTCCACTGTGTTCTACTCGTTTTTGTGAATCCATAGACATATTATTTGCTAAATTTGGATATACAGAACTAAAGATATGATTTTTGCAAGTTTGTGTGTTCTTATGTCTAAAAATCCGAAAATAGGAATATATATGACACTTGGCAGATTCTAATTGGAGGATACCCCTTTGTTCAAGTGACCTATAATGATCTTTAGATGAAGATCTAATGATCCAGAATGGCTCACCGGAAAATCTCGCCGGAGAAGTTCGCCGGATTTGCGGGCACGGACTTGGCATTGCCGTTTCCGTCGCTAGGAACGTACGCGAAGTAGAAGAAGATGCGGACGGCGTAGAGGACGTCGAGGCGGTGCTATGAGACGTGATTGAGAGGTTGTTCGTCCCAACGGTGTCGACAATCTACAGCTGGAGCAACGTGCGACGTCGACGGCACGGCGAACTGCAACAATATGATGAACAATCATGTCCTGGAGGTAGGCATATGTGTAGCTAGGATGTGGGTACAAGGATTTCTCACTGAGATTACCAAATGCGATGTAAACTCCTGATAAAGTTGATGAACCGAATTGATGGACTGACAAAGTACTTCCTAGATGATCAACGGCTGCAGCTCCTGACGCCTTGGATCATCTTCTCCTACTGGCGCTGCCTGGTGGCGCGACGCCCGTTCATCCCCTTGTGGCCGGAGCTACCATGATCACGGGTAGAGTCCAACGGTGGTCTAGCAGAGCTCTCCAAGATGAAATTGGGATATGAGCTTAAAGTCTGTGTGGCTACATAGAATGGCAAAAGTAGTCCACGGGCGTTGTATTGTTCTTAATAAGGGCGAGTGATGGCATCAGTTCATGTTGCGTTTATGGAATTGATGGTGATGTTACAAGTGCATAAGTGCATGCGTGCATGAAGAGACCAAGAAAAACAACGCTTCAGCTGGTTGTAATACTTGGTACGTACACTTCACCCAGTCTACTCGGTGTGGTTAAAGAAAAAAATAAGAAAAGAGAGAATAGAATATATACTTATATTAGTACACATGGTGTTTAGCTCGGTCAAGAAAACAAAAAGGACAAAGCAAGAAAGAATATAGGATTCGATGTATGCATCACCTTACACCAGAAATGAATAGAAAGAAAAAGAATAAGAAGAGATGGTACAATCGGGGGCAACGTATATATATACCGGAAGAGGACAGAGGCATACATGCACAGTGTGCATTGCTACAGGATCAAATCCTATGGGACTTTTGGAAAGAAGCAAAATAAAGAAAATAAAAAACCAAAAAAAATTTAAAGGAGCAAATTTTAATATGCTAAAGCCAACAAAATTTTAATTCAACTTGAGGAATAAATAAAACTAGAATTCATATTCATGTTAGTATTAATTCATGTTAAAGCCATTTTATATTTGAAAATTTCCGTTAATCTTTGACTAGTCGAGCGAAATTTTCCGGTCCTTACTTTTAGATAAAAATTTTTCTTTGAAAACTTGTTTGTCACTTTCTCATTTTAAAATTATTCTTTAAAATAGGGTTTTTGATGTTTTCATTTAGAAGCAAAAAGTTTCTTTTCTCCCTTAAATTTCAACAATTAATTTTTTTGTTTATTTATTTTTCACATTTCAAAATTTGGAAATTTTTTGGATGTGACAGGCTACCACCCTTAAAATAAATCTCGTCCCGAGATTTGGGAAGGCTAAAGGTTACAAGTTGGCTTCAAGGCAACTAGGGTACTACCACCCTTAAAAATAAAGTCTCATAGGGTTACATTGATGGTTCACTTGACTATGGGTTCAACACTTAACATCCAGACAAGGAATCCTTATTTGACTCAACTGAGTTAACTAGTTTCTGACATCCACTTCTTCTATCTCTTCAAAGTCTCCATTCATGTCATTGTGGTTCACATGTCCTTTCTGTGTAACCTTGGAGTCATTTCCATTGGCTCTTTTAGCATCCTTTTTTTTCTTCTCAGGACAGTCTGATGCATAGTGTCCAAGTTCCTTACAATTATAGCATTGTAACTGGATAATGTCTTTCTTCCTGAAAGTGTCATGTTGGTTCTGACCAAGGTCATCTCCATTGTCAGTATCATTTCCATTAATCTCACTTCCATTGTTGTTGTGGTGATACTGATGTGGTTCAGAATCTTCATTGCTCCTTTTGAATGAATGCTTCTTCTTTGATGATCCTGAATGATTCTTGAGTTTATGCTTCCTCTTTCTGTTCTCAACTTGATTCATCTTGTTCTCCAAAATGGTGGCTTTGTCACAGAGTGATTGATAAGTTGGGACATAGGCAACAGCTAGCTATAGGTTCAACTCATCATTAAGTCCTTCAAGAAATTTTTCTTTTCTCTTAGCATCTGTGCAACTTCATCCGGTGCATATCGTGCCAGATTGTTAAATTCTTCAATATACTCAGCCACACTGAGGTGACGTTGTTTCAGATTGTGAAACTCCTTTTTCTTCAAGTACATCACTCCAGGTGAGATGTGAGTTGTTCTGAATCCATCTTCAAAAATAGCCCAAGTTACATCTTTAAGGGGAGTGGTGATTTGAAAGTTGTCCCACCATGTTGCTGCTGGTCCTTCAAGTAGAAATGCTGCAAGCCTTACTTTTTCTTCATCGGTGCAGCCAACAGTCACTAAGTCTTTGTTCACTGAACGTAACCAATCATCAGCTTCCATTGGATCAGTTGTTTCAGAGAACCTTGCAGGCCTAAGTTTCAGAAACTTGGTGAGCATGTCAAGTGCTGGAGGATTATTCTGATTGTTGTTGTTGTTGTGTTGTTGTTGTGATTCTGTATGAGTGTGGTCATCTCATGCATCAACTGTGTCTGAACTGCCAACATCTGCTGTATCTCAGGGGGAATGTTGTTATTGTTGTTTTGGTTGGGGTTGGCACGACGGGGAGGCATCTGTTGGTTTTGATAGGGATGAGTAATGTTGGATAGGTTTTAAGAAGTCCTAACACACAACTCAAAACAACCAAGTACAATCAAACAATCAAACAATCAACAAGCAACTATTCACTTAACAACTTATGAGCTTAACTCATGAGTTGAAGGAAACAACAAGTTTTCTTGAAATAATATCTTAGTATAGTCATACCTCATAGGTCAATATGATCCATACTCTAACTTGGTATCAATGTCTTTGGTAGGCAATCTAATGTCTCTTGGTTTTTCACTTGTAGTCCTTAGTGATGTCTAAGTTGAAGTCCTTGGTGAAAATAAGGTTGAAATTTCTTGAAGATGTTGAAGTCATTAGAGTTGATGAAGTCATTGGTGAATCTAAAGTTAAAGTCATTGGTCATGGTGAAGGCTTTATCCATCAAGTTGAAATAGGAGAGATGTAGAGTCAAAACCAAAAAGGTTGAGGAAAGAGTTTACAAGATTGTTTGTAAATAAGTTTTTGGAACAAATTCAACTCCTATTTTTCTAAGGGTTTTGTCCAATCCTAGGGTTACAATCCTATAGGAAACACAGTGCTCTGATACCATCTGTAGAGGTTCCAACCTGATAAGGTAGAGATCCATGTGTTTACAATGCTAGTCCCTGGATCAATAGCTAGCATCCACAGTTTAAGATGTAATATCAAGAAACAAAGGTCATAATACAACTTTATAACCAGGAATAAAATAATATATTACATCTTACATAGCTCATTTGACTATCTCATTACAATGCAGCGGAAATAACTATATAGCATGGAGTCCTTCATCTTCAAAGTGCCACATGCAGTCATGTTGGTTGTAGAGTTGTAATCCTATTTAACACACTTCACTAACATCAAACAAACCTGGAACATAATAAGTTACAGACACAAGGGTCAATACATTTGAATTGTATTGGCAAGTTTCACTACTATGTAGAAATAAGTGGATCCTATCATTACATGCATATTTGGCTAAGTAGGGTTTAGGCTCATTTGCAGAAAGCAATATAGTTTTGTCCTATCTTTTCAAAATAGTTTTGCTCTTTTGAAAATCTTTCTGAACTCCTTGGAAAACTCTAAGTGCTTCAAACCCCTTGTTGTCACCATCAAGTTTTACTTTGAGAAATTGGAATGTCGAGATCTTCATAGCTTCAGGCCTTAGTTGCTCAGTATTGTCCATAACCGGGGACACGGCTAAGTACTTAGATTTTTATCTTCTGCAGAAGTTGTACACTTTACCCACATGACACAATCTCATCTTCTTGCCACCAGTGGCCGCTGGATAAGTACTCACCAAGATGGAGTACTGGCAGATTTAGAATGTGACGAAGTCTATCCATAGGAGTCCTCCCAATACACAATGCTGGCTTGTCTACCAGGCACCAATGTAGGGTTTCAAGTTCCTTCATCCTAGTTAACCTGAAGAGGCCAATGCATGGGTCTTCCACTATGTAGTTGACTAAGCCAGTGCCAATTTAGCATGTGGCTGTACACGGAAGCCACTGTACAAGAAACATGTTAAATCTCTAAGTCCCTGGGTGGTTTTCTTCTAGTGCACATACAAAAGAGATTGCCATATAAACATGGTTCCTTTTGTTGCTACCTTGTCCAAAACTTGAGTATCCTTGTACACCCAGGTGGTTCATTGAGTACTTGTTTTATTATATAAAACACAAGTCTTTTCAATACTTCATATAATCTCAACATGTATCCCTTCTCAATATATATAGCAGGGTTAAGCATATTACAACTACATTGTTTTCACTAAGGAATATATAAGGGTATCCTAATAGGATTTAGCATAGCAAAATATAGTAGTCCTTATCATGCATGTTTCAAAATCCACTAAGTGTAATGAAAATAGTAGGACTTGGATGATAGTGTCACTTGCCTTAGTAGTTGGTGGTGTTGGTAC
Source organism: Avena atlantica (assembly GCA_910589765.1). Lineage (NCBI taxonomy): Eukaryota > Viridiplantae > Streptophyta > Magnoliopsida > Poales > Poaceae > Avena > Avena atlantica. The sequence goes on from OU342736.1 coordinate 308,555,575, forward strand.
ACTCTTCGCAATAACACACTTGACAATCAACACAATCTATCAAGCAAAACAATCAAGACAAAACATACACAAGATCAACACTAATGGCAACACAAAAATCATGCAAAGTATGCAAACATGCAAGATGGAAATTTTTATTGTACAAATTTTAATAACAAGGTTCTGAACATTACTAAGTGATTTCTGAACATTTTATATTTTCAAGATTACAAATGCAACCATTTGTGCAATTGTAGAAATAGCAATATTTTCTAACACTTGGAAAGTACGTTCTCACTAAATAATTTCCATGGTATTATTATAATATAATAAAATTAAAATTTTCTCTTACTGTACAGAGGGTTCAATATACAACCATTTGCAAAAGGATTCACTTAAAAATAATTTACACAACAATTTTTATACTCAAAATAGTCCACAAATGGTTCTGTATAAAACGTGATTTTAACAGACTCAAAAATACCGTATTATGGGTCCACTGTGTTCTACTCGTTTTTGTGAATCCATAGACATATTATTTGCTAAATTTGGATATACAGAACTAAAGATATGATTTTTGCAAGTTTGTGTGTTCTTATGTCTAAAAATTCGAAAATAGGAATAGATATGACACTTGGCAGATTCTAATTGGAGGATACCCCTTTGTTCATGTGACCTATAACGACCTTTAGATGAAGATCTAATGATCCAGGATGGCTCACCGGAAAATCTCGCCGGAGAAGTTCGCCGAATTTGCGGGCACGGACTTGGCGTTGCCGTTTCCGTCGCTAGGAACGTACGCGAAGTAGAAGAAGATGCGGACGGCGTAGAGGACGTCGAGGCGGTGCTATGAGACGTGATTGAGAGGTTGTTCGTCTCCAACGGTGTCGACAATCTACGGCTGGAGCAACGCGGGACGTCGACGGCGCGGTGAACTGCAACAATATGATGAACAATCATGTCCTGGAGGTAGGCATATGTGTAGCTAGGATGTGGGTACAAGGATTTCTCACGGAGCTTACCAAATGCGATGTAAACTCCTGATAAAGTTGATGAACCGAATTGATGGACTGACAAAGTACTTTCTAGATAATCAACGGCTGCAGCTCCTGACGCCTTGGATCATCTTCTCCTACTTATGCTGCCTGGTGGCGCGGCGCCCGTTCATCCCCTTGTGGCCGGAGCTACCATGATCACGGGTAGAGTCCAACGGTGGTCTAGCAGAGCTCTCCAAGATGAAATTGGGATAGGAGCTTAAAGTCTGTGTGGCTACATAGAATGGCAAAAGTAGTCCACGGCCGTTGTATTGTTCTTACTAAGGGCGAGTGATGGCATCAGTTCATGTTGCGTTTATGGAATTGATGGTGACGTTACAAGTGCATAAGTGCATGCGTGCATGAAGAGACCAAGAAAAACAACGCTTTAGCTGGTTGTAATACTTGGTACGTACACTTCACCCAGTCTACTCGGTGTGGTTAAAGAAAAAAATAAGAAAAGAGAGAATAGAATATATACTTATATTAGTACACATGGTGTTTAGCTCGGTCAAGAAAACAAAAAGGACAAAGCAAGAAAGAATATAGGATTCGATGTATGCATCACCTTACACCAGAAATGAATAGAAAGAAAAAGAATAAGAAGAGATGGTACAATCGGGGGCAATGTATATATATACCGGAAGAGGACAGAGACATACATGCACAGTGTGCATTGCTACAGGATCAAATCCTATGGGACTTTTGGAAAGAAGCAAAATAAAGAAAATAAAAAATCAAAACAAATTTAAAGGAGCAAATTTTAATATGCTAAAGCCAACAAAATTTTAATTCAACTTGAGGAATAAATAAAACTAGAATTCATATTCATGTTAGTATTAATTCATGTTAAAGCCATTTTATATTTGAAAATTTCCGTTAAGCTTTGACTAGTCGAGCGAAATTTTCCGGTCCTTAATTTTAGATAAAAGTTTTTTTTTGATAACTTGTTTGTCACTTTCTCATTTTAAAATTATTCTTTAAAATAGGGTTTTTGATGTTTTCATTTGGAAGCAAAAAGTTTCTTTTCTCCCCTAAATTTCAACAATTAATTGTTTTGTTTATTTATTTTTCACATTTCAAAATTTGGAAAATTTTGGGATGTGACATTCATATACGTATAACATGACACGAATACACTTATTCTGCCAATAGTTGGTAGTGGCCTCTAGCAAGACGTGTCAACTCCTAAACGCATACAAACATCATATCGGACGAACCATCACAAGGTTTAGTACATGTCTTTCCCTTTTCCTCACGATATTTGGTCTAGCTCCAAGCTGACCTCTCTTTCTCGATACCGTAACTCGGAATCCCTTTACTAGGTTAACTCTTAACCTTATATAGCACGGCCATGCATTTCTGGGTCCGATCACTCGAGGGGCCCAGAGATATCTCTCTCAAGTAGAGAGGGGCAAATCCCATCTTAATTGACCATGCCTTGCAGCATGTTTCAGGACAAACCCGAAAGCCACCTTTATAACTACCCAGTTACGGAGTAGCGTCTGATAGCTCCAAAGTAAGTCGATCCACATCTCAAGTACACGCGACAATCTCAGGTCTAAGGACAAAACATACACGATGTGTAGAGAGAGCTGCAAGTCTAATTGCCAGTCTCATGTTGGGTCAGTCCAACCCCATGTTCATAACATGTGTCCACATCATTGGTTTGATATCTCCATGTCTATGACTTGCAAAACATAGTCATCAACCAATCGATGTGCTAGTCTAATATTCACGTGTGTCCTCACATGAACTCCGACTAGGGACAACTATTAAATAACCATACAAGTAAAGAGTTTCACAAACAATTCAAATAATTGCCAATCAATACAAGTTGCCTGATATGGATATTCAAGGAACATTTCAATAACTCATGGATACATATGAAATATAATCATCTCTATGATTCCCTCTAGGGCATATTTCCTTCAACACGGTCATGTGGCAACATGGTGATACTTCTAGAAGACATCCAGAATATCATAGACCACCGATATGTCACAAATCTCAAGAGAGAAACTTGCTTTGTACGGCAAGAAGACGTAGTCTCAAAGCTTCGGTATGAACCTAACTCTTTGACTGAGGAGAGTGTACCAAAATAGCGGACTTGGTAGCACAATCATCCTGGACTTAGTGATAAGGTTAACCAACCACACTAAGAATGACATGAATGTCCTTGAAGTTCAAAGCAATAAAAATTGCTAAGAATCTTAGATGGCCACATTATTACACACACGCATTACTCACAAGCGCGAAACCAATGCAAATTAAGAGGATCACTTCATTAAGAGGATCATGAAACTCAGCATAACCTCTAAGTATTGAAAGGATGTGATACTTTAAGGTATAACAGATCAGAAGCTAATCAACGCTTATTAATCTGCGGATTACAAAACTTTCACCTGGTCTTAGAAATGACGAGGTGTTGGAGTTTGTTTCTTCTGACATCCCGAACTGGTTTGTCATGACGGACCAGACAAAGGTCAGAAGACAACAAGGTTAAAGAACATGCTTAGGTTAGAGTCCCAAGATGTGGATGCATAAGTCAACAATCTTCCGAGGACCAATGAATAGAAAAGGACGGTGTGGCAGAGTCACGAATAACGATGCAAGACTCACGAGGAGCACTCTTTTCGTGATCTATTTAGTTCCATTAAAGAACATCTGCCATAGCATGTGGTAGGGAAAGTTCTTTATCGTCACTATTCAATAGCGACAATATCCACAAGCTTGAAGGATATACTAGAAGGTACTAGCCATTCCGAGGTGATGTGTCAACATTAACCACAGGGGTTAACAAAATGGATCTTGGGTTAAAGGTCAGCTTCATGTATGAGATTCACAACACTAGAATCCAGCACAATCAGGGATCTTAGGTTCAAGTCCGAGGGTTAAAACCCAAAGAAAGGAATAACTACTATTTGAGTGACAAGGCGTACACTACAAGATAGTAATCACGAGCTAGCTTCCAAGAGAATAAACGACTTCTGAAGTACCCAAGCAAATGAAAGGAGGCAGACGAGGCGAAAGGAAACTTCGAAGCCTAGAACAGAACAATATGGAACCATAAGCATGATATTGTGGACCCATAAAACAGGAAGATCATGATGGAAAGAAATCTCTCAAAAGAAACAGAACAAAGGAAAACAAGGAACACACACTACTGACTCTAGAGAACTCAACACTAGGTCAAATGATTGAGAACCAACATGCCTGAAGAGGCACCTAAACTTTGAAGGAAGAGACGAGATAACAAAAACTTTTCCAAATCAACACAAGGTAAGGTAACCCAGAGTTAGAGAGAAACTGGATAAGGAGAAAAAGAAGCATACTAGAGTTTTTGCACATAATTTTCATCTTTGAAAATAGTTTTCACAAGCACTAGACTCAACATCGACCAATAGAAAGGTTTCCTACAGTTGGTACTGCTCTGATACCAAAATCTATGACACCCCCAGGATTACGGCTAGACAAATTCCAGACCTCTGTCTGATATAAGCCTAACCTGAATCTCGAAAGCGTATAGAGAGAGAATTGATAACACAACAGTGACCCTACTACACATAAATTATTACAGCGAGCTCATAACTGAGCATAGAACCAAAATTTCACAAGCAGAGGTCACGGACCACAAAAATCAAACAACGGAAGGCAAATTATGCTATTAAGTATAGCAAACTTAACAAATGTCCTAAGAGGCCTGAAGCATAACGATGACGTCCAATCCACGGATCCTAGACTGCCATCTGGGAACTCCAAACTACTCGTCGATGTCGATGCCGTGAAGAACTCATCTTCTATGTAACACTTACTCTGCTGCAAAAGTATCAACGAAGCAACTATGAGTACAGGGTGTACTCCGCAAGACTTATGGCTGGTGGAGTTATTTTTCATAAAGCCATCTTTGTTTTGTAAAACAAGAGGGAGAAGAATCTCGACTAATCAGAATATTTTAAAAGGGGATAAGAGAGAGGTATCTCTAGCTTTGATCATCTCTTGATATCCACCGAATCATCATCAGCTGAACCTATCTAGGATCACCCCCTCGTACCCATGAGGAAGCATCCTTAAGCACACATTGATCTACCAAGTTTTATGATTAGGTTCAAGTTCTCTATGATCTTTGAATCTGGTTTCCAAGTCGTCCATAACCGTGGACATGGATTTTCGAAAAGATTTAACCCTGCAGGGGTGTACAACTTTACCCACACGTACCAACCGATTCTTAATGTCAAGCTATAAGCCCTCTTCCTTGGAAGGCCAACAGAGAATGGTTGACCACGACCTTTACCTTGCTTTCGCTGACACCATGAGTCACGCACTAGGGAGATGCCGCTGTAACAGGTCGAGTCCCGAAGCCGGTCCCTAATGATGTGCGCAGGGTTCAAGATTACGGATGTCGGGCATCTCTTGTTCCTGGCCACGCTTACCTACCTGTATGAATGCACCTCCTTCACCTCCATTCAAGAACATCCAAGATGCGTATGTCGAATGGAAAGCCCGAACTATGTGACTCATGGAATCTACCCGGCAAGTTAGTTGGTCGAGGGGGTTTCCAGGCCCCCGTGTGGCTGTACGCTCGTCTTGGTCCATAGGCAAGAACTCAGGTCCTAGTAGTGGCAAGTATGGGACTGCAAAAACCACAACCCACCGTGGCCTCCCATACTAGCCTTAACATGTTTAACTTTCATATCTGACCATACCACGTCATCCTGTCATACTAGGTTCATTCGCATCTCTGATTCATCAACCGGATGGACTAGTGGTAACGCTAGGCATGGCTAAGCACAACAGATGTAACAGCTCTAGCAACGCTTCACAAGCCAAACCCTAGTTATGCTAGGAGCAGTGGATCATGGAATATAGGCTATAAAGGAAAATTGCATCAGATAGGTTTACTCTATCTATCGATAAAAGACATTGGAATCGTATGCACATGGCAAGAATGAAATACTTTGAAAGCATAGGATTCATATGTATGTGTGGGGCTTCGCTTGCCTTTGCTAGTTGATATCCAGAAAGCAGAGCTTCAGACACCTGGTACTTGACTTGATTGCAGTTGCTCAAGTATTGGTCTTCAAGACTCGACGGTGTTGACCTCAGTCTCCGATCTCGATCTCAATATCATACTCTATCGGGAAGAACCAAACACCGGAAAGAAAGGGAAACAATCAACACATGGCATTGATGCAATGCTCAAGCAAGGATGATGATATGACAAGTTAATTTGTATTGAAATAAACCCCTAAGTCATGATTGACAAATTAATCGAGGTCCCGAGGGGTATAAACCCTAATTCGGGAAAACCTCGCAGGCATATGAGAGGGGTTGTTTTGTTGTTCTAATTAAACATGCAATTGAAGTTGCTTATCAATGCATGATTATAATTTAATTAGGTAGAATTCGTTTTTCTAAACATTTTGATATATTATTTGTATCTTTCTAAGTTTAAAATGAATTAGTTATGAATTTCTCTATTTTTATTTCATTTTAAATCATTTTTAGAATATTATAAAATAATTTACATTTTGGAATTACTTTAACAATTTTATTAAAACAGAAAACATTTCTGATATTATTTATCTCACTTACAGGGTGGACCCACCTGTCAGGTATTTTCCTTTACTGAAATAATTACAGAAATGATTTATAGAAATTAATAAAGGAAAAGAAAATATTTATTGCATAGGCATGACACCATGATGACGTCAGCCAGAAGCAACCCATGCAGATCATGGATGGATCGATCGATCCAGAGCTCGCGGGGAGGTGTGGTTAGGGGCGTTGGGAAGAGGGCATTGAGGTGAGTTGAATGGTGGTGGTGCCGCCCTCGAATGGTCGTCGGAGCTTGGCCGGAGACGACAAACGGCGGTGGTGCTCACAGATGCTCGTGGGGAAGAACCAGAGGGTGAGGGAGGAAGGGGAGAGCAATGGTGCTGGGGATATGCTATATGGGTATCCTCGTCGCATGTCTCTTATCCGGATATTGCTTGAAGATTTGCCGACACATATATAGACAGAGCATTCAACGTGAAGAGGCAAGATGGAGAAAGATGTCGGAGTTCTCCGGGGGCTACTGTTGGGGATATGCTACATGGGTATCCTCATAGCATGTCTCTTATCCGGATAACCCGGGTGACCCACAGTTGGTAGAATGGCCCATGGCCTGCTGGGCGGCCCAGTTAGATGGATCCAGAAGGGAGGCCCATGTCGGATAAAGGAAGGCTACGGTGGAGTCACTAGCGTACCCGGAGCCTTGGAGTGCAAGACAAGCTAGACTAGTTATAGTCAGTATAGGACTCTGTAACCTGTCCGGCTAGGACTTTGCCCTGTAACCCTAGGACCTGGCGACTATATAAGTCGGGCCTATGGGAGCCTTTAGGGCACAACCTAGTATCGATTAGCATACACCTCGCACAGCGAACCAATCCCTCTAACTCGGCGTATTGCCATTATAGTGATTTATAGCAGGAGTAGGATTCCACCACCGTCGTGGGTTCTGAACCTGGGTAAGCTGTGTTACCTCGTACCGGTCAACCATGCGCCTTCTCCCACGTCTGTAAACACGCACTGTGAGGACCCCTCCATGGCGTACTCGTCGGCAATACCACAACAGTTGGCGCCCACCATGGGGCAAGAGACGCTTTAGGCTCTTCAGCGGGCGAGGACCCAGATCTTCGCAGGAATCGGCGAAATTGTAGCCATCGGTCGCGTTCCCTTCTCCGGCAACGTTCTGATCGTCCCTCCTCACGAGTTCTGGATCCCGACGAAGACGAACCCTACGCAGTGTTTGATCGTTCCTATCGGAGACATCCACCTCTTCATTGGCGAAACCAACTTGGGCACTAGTTCCCTAGGAGTCGGAGGAGCATCAAGGCCCGCACGGACCGCCTACAGGCAGGATACGATCGCGGAAGGATCGATGTCGGATCTCTCTCGTAGTTTGCCGGCAAAGATCAGAAAAATTCAAGGCCCACCCAAACCGCCCATGTGCAGGATATAACGGTGGAAGATCACTGCAAGTCCGCCGAACTCGCCCACGCGTCTGGACAGCAGAGATCCAAGTTCGTCGGTGTGGTTACCATCTTCGATCTGGCGCGTTGCATTCAGAGAGAGGGCGAAAACCCCCGTGATTACCTTGCCAGGTGGCTCCGTATACAAGCCGATCTGGCCCATTACCCCAATGATGATGCTATGTATCACTTTGTGGAAGGACTGGACCAGGGAACGCTTCTTCGGCATTCTCTAAGACGACAACATGCTTCATGACGTCTCACCTTCAAAAGCATGGTGCACACCGTCAGCATCTACGCGGAGGCTGAAGGGGCAGCTCAGGCGGATCTCGTGCTCATTGGCGGAGCGCCACCGCCTCAGCAACCACCTCCACCACCTCCGGCCGCCATCGCCGCAGCAGCACCACCACCTCCAGTCATCATCGCCCCTGTTGCACCTCCACCCCCATCATCGAGGAAGTCCTGGCACCCTCCGACTCTGTGATTGACGCGCTCTACGCCGACTTCAGTGCAGACTCAGAGGAGATAGATTTCAGCCCGGAGGAACTAGACTCTGCCATGTAGGAGATGGAGGAGGAGTACACACGCGATGAGCAGGCCAACAACACCATCATGTCCCGAGAGGTGTTCATCACCATTGGGACGACGATGGATGAAGATCAACCCGACAGAGCTCCGCCTACATCCCTGGACAAGGGGAAGGGACCACCTGTTGCTGCCGATAATGATCGCACAAAGGCCATGCCCCCTTCACCTAACCCAGTGCAATAGCCGCAGGAACTCGGCACCGGACCGAGCAACAACAACACCGAAAACCCGCCGCCTCCGGCATCTATGTCTGTTGCTGCCCAAGTTACTCCAGCTGATAGAGTTATGCACGACAATCTCTTCGTCGAGCCACTAACCTTAGCTCATATCAGGAGTGTGACCCAGCTTGACGAGAAGCGCCAACAACTGTTGGAGGAAGCGCATGCCATCACGGAGCAAGGCGCAAAACTAGATCTAGATCTGGTTAACGCGCAGAAATCCATAGAGAAAGCCAGAGCAATGGAGACCGAGTACAAGACTCTGCTGCAGCAGCAGAAGGCCAAGAGAGCTCCGGCTCGCGTAATCAACGATCCTGGTGTATGGCGAAACCTAGGATGGGCTCCCTCAAAGCCGGCACAGGCCAAGCCATGCATTGACAGTGAAGGCAGGCAGGTGATGCCCACTCCTCTCCTCAACCTCGCTGTCGCCAAGACCCTTCTGGAGCAGGATAGATCGCCTGAGGCGGTGGATCAGGTCTATGACCTAGTGGCCAAGGCGGTGAAACAGCAGGAAAAGGCCACCTCCCAGAGGCTTGAGTCTGACCCAGCGATTTGCCAATCTAGCAAGCATAAACTGCCAAGGGACATATCTCCTCTTGATGTCGGGTCCCAGACGGGCTCGTCAGAACGAAGAAGGAGGGATGCACGCAACAGGAAGGATGCTATCCCCATATCCTCCGACAATGGAGGCAAAGCCCAACATCGTCGCCCATCGCCACCGCCCCGCTCCCCCCGACATCGCGAAGACCCCAAGGCTCACCGTCTTATGGATATTCCCACGCTAAGGCAGGGAGGCATCGTCATCCGCGATAACGCGGAGCAGACCCGTCATGACGGAGAGTGCAACCAAGGACACAAGACCAGGTCAAGCCATGACCCTCCGCGTCCGACAAATGTGAGGGGTCACAGGAGGGTAACAACAAGAAGGCTAACTCACCGACACCTCCGCCTCCGTCGCCACCTAGCAGTCACCATGGCGGAGGAGGCCCGCGTCGTTCACGCAGCCCCTCCACTATTGACAAGAAGAAAAGCAACCCGGAGCCATACGACGCACGTTCGCGGATAGATAAGATCCACAAGGCCCGGGAAGGACCATACCTGGGACCACGTTGCTTTGGACCTGTGATACGGTCCACAACTTACCCCAAAGGTTTCCGGATTGACAAGACCATCAAGCCCTATGACGGCACCGCCAAGCCAGCTACATGGTTGCAGGATTACGGCAACGCGGTGGAAATCGCCGGGGGTAACCCCAATGTCGCCGTCAAGTACCTCCCATTGATGTTGGTGGGCACAGCCCGTCAATGGATTGATGACTTGCCGGAGAAATCCATCTGCAATTGGTTGGACATGCAAGAAGCATTCACCAAGAACTTCGAGGGTACGTACAAACGTCCCTGCACTGTTGGCGATCTATAGCGGTGCGTGCAAGAGAAAGACGAGACATCTCGCGCATACCTCTCCTGCTGGCTGGATATGAAAAATTCATGCGCAGGAGTGCATGCTCAGACCGCCATGGCCGCCTTCATCGATGGGTTGGAAAGGGGCACGTTGCTCCGACATAATCTAAAGCGCTTGCAGGATAATCACCAGCTAGACTTGAACCAGATGATTCAGTTGGCCAATGAGTTTGCAGCTACCGACGATGATGCTAGCGGCTCTCTGCCGGCAACGGTGTTCCAACTCAAGCTCGGAGGAACAACATCACAAAGCGGAAGACCGCACCAGAAGAAAAGCAAACTCCCAACATGGTCGCTATGACCTTCGCTGGGCGAGGTGATGGCAGACAACATGGCCGAGGAAGGGGAGCTGGTCGTGGGCAGTAGCAAGGAAGTGAAACTACCTCGACAGCGCTCCGTGTTCCCCAAACCTACGAGGAATACCACGATATGTCATGCCTCGTACACCTAGATGCCAACGGCAAAGCCACCCACACCAACCATCACTGCAAATTCATCAACAACCTCAAGGACGACCCGGAGTCCGGCTACAAGCAAAGTCGAAAGAACAGGCCATGAGGCAAGGGCAAGGGGAAGAAGACGGAGGAGGAGTCCAAGGATTCAAGTGACATGGAAGAGGATGTTAACCCCAAGCACACCGCCAAGAGCGATGGCATGGGCAAGAACCCCTTCGAGAAGAAGGCGGCAGTTTTCCACACTTTCCTTGGCACCCCCACCGTCCGGCAACAGAAGACCTCCATGAGGATACTGATGGCCACTCTCCCCCAGTTCCCCAGTTCCTGCGCTGGTTGGAGATTCCAATTACTTGGGACAGGAAGGATCACCCAGACCTCATCCCTACGGAGAACCAATACGCCATGGTCATCAACCCCTTGATTGACGGCTACGAGTTCACCAAATGTATGGTGGATAGTGGAAGCAACATCAACATTATGTACTTGGATACAATATAGAAGATGAACTTGACGGAGGCAAACCTAAGATGGACCAACACCATCTTCCACGGCGTAGTTCCTGGTCGGGAGGCTTGGTCCCTTGGGTGCATCACACTCCAGGTCTCCTTTGGTGATGTTAATAATTACCGCCAAGAGCGCATGACCTTTGAGGTGGTCCCCTTCAAGAGCGTGTACCACGTCATATTCGGCCGCGACATATTCCACACATTCATGGCCAAGCCATGCTTCGTCTACAACAAACTCAAGATACCCGGACCAAACGGTGTCATCACCGTATCCGGAAGCTTTACCAAGGCCAGGGACTGCGAGATTGGAGAAGCAGCCTATGCGGAAGCTATCCTCTACAGCAAAGAATTCAAGGAGATCTAGAGCAAGGTCGATGCCTCAGAGATGCCCGCATCGAAGAAACAGATTTCTGACTCTGCCACAGCATTCAAAGCCGCCATCGAAACCAAGCCGGTGGAACTTGTGGTAGGCGATGCCTCCAAGACCACCGCCATTGGAATGAACCTGGATCCCAAATAGGAAAGCGCGCTCATCGAGTTCCTCCGTGAGAATAGGGACAACTTTGCCTGGCAACCTGCCGACATGAAAGGTGTACCTAGGGAACTTGCCGAGCACAGCTTAAACATTGATCCAAAATGTAAACAAGTGAAACAACCTCTACGACGCTTCGGAGACGAGAAGAGACGCGCCATTGGAAAAGAGATATGTAGGTTACTTAAGGCTAGATTTATCCGAGAAGTCCTTCACACCCGATGGCTGGCCAATCATGTACTTGTCCCCAAAAAGGGAACCATTGAATTAAGATTGTGCATTGATTACACTGGCTTGAACAAAGCATGTCCCAAAGATCCGTTTGCTTTGCCTCGCATTGACCAAGTCATTGAGTCAACGGCTGGCTTGGAGCTTTTGTGTTTTCTTGATGCATACTCAGGATACCACCAGATCAAGATGAGGAAGTCAGACCAATTGGCCACTTCATTCACTACACCTTACGACATGTTTTGATATGTCACGATGCCCTTTCGGCTGAAAAACGCAGGTGCTACGTACCAGCGGACAATGCAACATTGCCTACACGATCAAATTGGTCGAAACCTTCACGCCTATGTGGACGATATAGCGTGATGTCCAAAAAGTCAAATGACTTAATCTCCGACATAAAAGAAACCTTTGATAATCTCCAGAAATACAACATGATGCTTAACCCTAAGAAGTGCGTCTTCGGGGTTCCTGCCGGCATATTGTTGGGCTTCATCGTTTCCCAGCGTGGAATCGAGGTCAACCCGGAGAAAATAAAGGCCATCTTAAACATAAACCATCCGACATTCCTCAAGGACATTCAACGTCTAACAGGTTGTGTTGCAGCAGTTAGTCGGTTCATCAGCCGACTTGGAGAGAAGGCTCTGCCGCTATACAAGTTGTTGAAGAAGGCGGACAAATTCATGTGGACAGACAAAGTAGATGCAGCATTGAAGCATCTTAAGGAGATTCTTTCCTTAGCGCCTATCCTTGCAGCACCCGAGCCTGGAGAACCCATGTTAATTTACATGGCGGCCACCAACCGGGTAATCAACATCGTTGTCGTGGTAGAGCGGAAGGAGCCAGACTATGAGCACGAAGTTCAATGACCAGTTTACTATGTAAGCGAGGTCTTGACGGAGTCCAAGCAGCGTTACCCGCACTACCAGAAGATAGCTTATGGAGTATTCCTTGCTTCTCGGAAGATGAGGCACTATTTCCAGGAGCACCCCATAATAGTGGTGAGCAAGACTCCACTATCCAAAATCATCAATAATGCGACGCTATAGGAAGGGTCGCAAAGTGGGGCATTGAACTTTCCGCCTTCGATATCACCTACAAAAGACACGACGCTATCAAGTCACAAGCCTTGGCAGATTTTATTGCAGATTGGACGGAGATGCCAGATGCTACCCCATTGCTGGAACCATAATATTGGGTGATGCACTTTGATGGATCAAAGCTGCTCAACAGCTCGGGGGCTAGTGTATTGCTACAGTCACCAACTAGAGACAAGCTACACTACGTTCTACAGATCCACTTCGAGGCTATGAACAACATGGCGGAGTATGAAGCACTCATTCACGGATTACGCGAAGCCAAGGATATTGGCATCAAGCGCATAGTTTGCTATGGAGAATCTGACTTGGTTGCCCATCAAGTGGCTGGCACCTGGAACGCGCGGAACCCTATGATGGCGGCATATCGAGACGAAGTAGACGAGATAGCCAAGAGCTTCTTGGGCTACAAGGTCAAGTATGTACCTAGGGAGCGAAACGAAGCGGCCGATCTGCTATCTAAGCTTGGATCGGGGTGCAAGCAAATTCTGCAGGAGTTTTCTTAGAGCATCTACGGACACCATCCGTGAAGGGAGAAGACATCGACAACCCGGACAGAATAGACTCTTTCGTCCACATGGTGGCAAAGGTCCCTCTAGCTTGGACAAAACCGTTCATGGAATTTCTTGAACACGGAACTTTCCCCGACGACAAATTTGAAAGACGGCAAATAGTACGTCGAGCAAAAGGCTATACCATAATCAATGGGCAGCTCTATAAAATAAGCACTACTGGTGCATACCTTAAGTGTGTTTTTCCATCAAGAAGGTATTGAAATCCTACGCGAAATCCATCTCAGAGATTGCGGGCATCACGCCGCTCCCCGATCTTTGGTCGCGAAAGCCTTCCGGCAAGGATTCTACTGGATGACCGCGAAGGCGGACGCAGACAAGCTCGTAGAGACGTGCATGGGATGCCAGTGTTATGCCCGACAACCATATGTTCCTGCTGAAGAATTGCGAACAATACCAATAACTTGGCTGTTTGCAGTCTGGGGCTGGACATGGTGGGACCATTACAAACGACACCATGTGGATTTACGCATATGCTAGTAGTTGATAAATTCACTAAATGGATAGAAGCTAAACCCATTAGAAAGCTTGACGGGGCAACTGCCCTTAGGTTTGTCTGAGATCTAGTGGTGATATTTGGTCTCCCACATAGCATTATCACCGACAACGACAACAACTTGTCACTCGGAGAAGTGGAGGCTTATTGTTGGGAGAAGGGCATCCGACTTGATCTTGCATCTGTGGCACACCCACAGTCCAATGGTCAGGTTGAGCGAGCCACTGGATTAATTCTGCAGGGAATCAAGCCACGTCTTGAGGCACCGCTACATAGAGAAGCTGGAGCCTGGGCAGAAGAATTGCCATCTGTGTTGTGGAGCTTACGAACTACGCCTAACAGATCCATCGGATACACCCTTGCTTCATGGTATATGGAGCAAAAGCCATCCTACCTTTCGACATCCTTCACGATGAACCAAGAGTTGCTGCCTACGACGAAGATGACGCTGAAGAATCCAGACGCCTAGATGTGGACCTTCTCGAGGAGGAGCGTGTTTTGGCATGCCAACGATCCGCCATCTACCAGCAGAAGCTGCGCAACTACCATAGTCGCCGCGTTCGGCATCGCTTGTTTAAAGAGGGGGATCTGGTGCTCCGACTTAAGCAGAAGAAATCACACAAATTATCCCCGCCATGGGAAGGACTGTTCATCATAAGCAAGGCGCTGCTCAACGGGTCTAACTACCTCGTTGACAATCGTGAACTAGAGGATAGACCCAACGAAAATCATAAGCGTAAGCGACGTGACCCGGATGATGACTACCCGGAGCTTGATCGGCCATGGAACATAGCACATCTACGTCCTTTCTACACAACATTTTTTATCTATTGTGTATCTCTTATATATGATCAATGAAATAAAGCTCTCTGCTTCACTCATATTTCTAAGTCTTTTACCTCCTTTAGTGTTCATTTTTGGATCGTATAAAACCTCTATGCACAAGCTTTGTGTTTGCACTTGTGAAAATTCCGCCTACGGGCGTTAGCTTAAGTTTTCTGGTCTACACGTTCTTTGTAGTTTTTATGTGGATTCTGGAGTAGTGACTTTCGGCACTTATTGTCGGCAATTTTGTGCTTAGCTTATTGAAGGTGCCATTGGGTATCATCGCCTAAGCGCATGGTTCCGACAACGAGTCTTCTGACTCACGAAAAGTCAAGCATAAAAACAAAAGTAATAGGCAAGCCAGCACTTGCTTAAAAATATATACATGCTGTAACTAGTTATTAAGTAGCAGGACATACACTATTGTTTTCCGCCTTAAGTCAACACATAGTTTTTTCCGCATAACACATTATAGAGGAAACAAATATTACAAGTTGTTTTATTCCTCTGGCGCAGGCGACTTGGAGGCAACATCATCAGCAGAAGGAGAGTCACCCTCGAAGTCGGCAGTATTGAGGGACTCGGAGGAACCTCGACTTTTGTCCTCAATAGCTTTTGCAGGCACAAAGACGTTGACGTCGACAAACTCATCGGAAACTCTGGTGTCATAACCCGCGAGAGACGCCAAGATGGATTCATGATCTATCTTTTGTCCTTCGTCGTCCACGCCGGGGATACCGGAGGTTACCGTGTCAATGTCGGCATTCTCGTAGTGTGCCTTCACCATGGACAATGCCATCCTAGCACCGTCCCATGCACATGAAGCTTTCTAGCTTGAGATACGCTCGGGGGCTCGACGCAGGATCTCCGTGAACTTCGTCATAGAGTCCACTGCCTTAATATTAATCTAAAGGGGCTTGGCAATCTCCTTGGTCTACGCGATGGCGGTGTTGATAAAGTTGCCGGCAAGTATCATGCATTCCTTTGGCGGAGGAGGCGACCGGGTTAAACCCATAGGAGCTGCAGATTTCCGACAAAGGAGCACGTGAGTTCACAAATTTAGAGTATCTAGACTATATAAATCCAAGACGGAGAATCACATACTGAAGATGCTGGCCTCAGCCTGCCATAGAGTCTCCGCCATGGAGTCCCGTTCTTGTTGGAGGAGCTTTTATGCTTCATGATGGCATTGATTTTTCTCATGGGCAGCTTTCTTCTGATCTTTTAAGATCACGATTTCCTCCTTCAAGCGGTTCATCTCCTCGGTGGCGGAGTCTTGCAGGGCTTTCATTAATTTTTCATGCAACTTCAGCATGCCATTCCTCTCCTGCTTAAGGATCTTGTTTTTGCTATCCAGCTGCTGAATGTGCTTGGATTGCTCGACTATATCCTTGGCCTTGGAGATAGTTTCTGCAAGTCAGAGAAATAACAGCACACAGTGAGTACTCAGAGATTGTGGGTGCAAAACCAAGTCGGAATGCGAAAAAGAAACGAAAAACAGACGCCTGCTCTTGGTGATCTGTTCCTTCAAGAAGGCATTTTTACCCTTTTAAGCTTGCAAGTCCGCGCGCATCTTCTGGTACTTGTCGTTCGCCATGCCCCTCCGTGCATTCTCATTCTATGGAAAGGAAAAAGTTAAAGTTGTTTGGTCTACTTGGAGCATCTCCGGACAATTTCCTCCTAGATGCTCGGGGCTACAGCGAGAGTTTTTTAACTTAGCAATATGCTTAGTCTTTCTTTAAGCATCTAGTCGGAACTAATTCAGTTATTGATTAGAAGCTTGGGGGCTACGGTATAAAGTTTTTTAACTCAGATGTATGCTTGGCTTCTCTTTAAGCATCTAGTCGGAACTAATTCAGTTACAACTAGAAGCTTGGGGGCTACAGTATCGAAATTTATAAACACTGCGTATGCTAGTCTTAAAGCATCTAGTCGGAATAATTCATTCAAACTATATGCTTGCGGCTGCAGTGAGAAGTTTTCTAGCTTAGTCACTCTTAGAGCATTCAGGCGCAAAGACCTATGGTTTTTCGTATAAATCCTCGGGGACTACAGTGGGATACTCATATGAAATGAAAAAGGCAAATAAAATTTACAAGTGCAATGATCTTGAGGTTGGTAGCACTCTTAGCCAGCAACTTGCCGAAGGATACACTCTTTCCTTGCAATATCTCTGCTTGCCGGAGAAGCTCCTCGAGACCGCACGTTGGAGATGTTGGCGCCGCACCAGGAACCAGAGAAGTGCTACCCAGCATAAGTGTCGGAAGACTATCTTCAGCAAATCTATGGCTTTCTAGGGGGCCAGGATGCCGCCTTCGACAGAGGTACCACCTTCCACCACCGCCTTACCGCTACCAATGGCATCCTTAGCCGGAGCTTCAGTCATTTTATGTGCAGCACTTTCTTGCGTCGCCTATTCTCCGACAACAGCAAGCTCGGTGGAGGCACCTGAATCCACTTCCATGGCGGAAGGGCCAGCTGCTTCTTTGGCTTGGGACCTTGTTGGAGCGGACGAAGGCTTGACGATGGGAGTGACAGGGGCGATGGCAGGAGATGCGTCGTGATGCAGCATATCCTTTATGGTTCTAGAAGCCCCCAAAGTTTTGGAGGTCTTCTTCAAGTTGGTTGTGGCTTTCTTCCTGAAACGTGCAAAATGCATAAGTACGGGAATAAGATAGACAATGGAAAATGTCGGAGAGAAAGAAGCTTACACAAGAGGGGGTTCTTTGGCAAAAGGGATCCCTATAATCTTTCTTTTCTCTGCCTCCAGGGTGGAGGTAGTCTTCTTGGAGGCTCCACCCTCCGTCTTCTTCTTCTTCTTTCCTCCGTCGGTAGCGTCAGAGGTGGAGCTCTTCCGCTTTCGCGCCAACGGGGCATCGTCGTCGGACACGACGGTGACTTCCTTCATCTTTGGATCATAGATTTGAGGAGGCATGCTGTCCTCATCTATGTCGCTGAGTTGTTAAGTGAAGAACCACCGTGTTAGATGAGATGGTAATGGCTAGACGGAATAACTGGAGTATATGTCATACACGGAAAATAAATAGTTACCTTTGGGCACTTGCTCTCTACGAACATGTCGTAGGTGATGGTGAAGCCACGCTTCCTGTCCTTCACCTTGATGATGTCCTTGAGACGGAGCTTGATGGAGTCGCTCGAAAAGTTGTCCTCGGAGATGCGGAGACTATCCCTTCTATCGTTGGTATAGTCGTGTTGGGAATATGCCCTAGAGGCAATCATGTATGATGAGATTTCCCATTGTATTCATAAAGATATTAAGTAGTCCTTGTATAAACATCTGATGTGTATCATTGAATATGTGAGTCGGTTGTGGAACTATGCATTCATGTTGTTTGTACTAAATATCCTTGGTCATCGAAGTTGTGCTGGACACACAACTTAGACCAATGTGAAAGTTGGCTTGATGACTCGGTTTCACTTGTCATGAGCATGGAGATGTTATTCCAACTTACACAGATTCAGCTAAAGAGTTTAGCGAGTCGGATTGACCCATATTGAGGTACAACGAACAAGTTGTCATTTGTATATCTTAATCAATGTAATCCTTAGACCTGAGGTTATTGCATAGTCTGAGTTGAGGATCACCGACTTAGGTTCTGTCAAACGCTGATCCGTAACTGGGCAGTTATAAAGGCAGAGTTTGGGTCGACTGAGAATCAATCTGCATGATGTGAATAACCAAGATGGGATTTTGCCCCTCCACTCAGAGAGATATTCTCTGGGCCCTCTCCTGAGATATGATTCGGAAAGCATGGCCATGCAGTTAAGTGTTAACCGAGGCGATCGACTAAGAGTTAGTCGGGAGAATCACTTATCTCGGATAGAGAAGAGAGTCGGACTATTTAAGGGATGACAAATATTCGCCTATAGTCTGACAAGGTATATCGTGAGGCAAAAGGGACTCGGACGTAAGTCGCATTAGAAAGGCAAGTCGTCATGACTCTTTGGTACTTGGGAGTCGGCACGTTCTGCTAGGAGCCGCTACTGACTGATCGATTGAGAGTCGGACTCCAATCGTGTCCAAGTAGCCATGAGCCTGCGGGGTCACACACTTAAGAGAGGGAGCAAGTTCGGATTGGATCTGAACCTGTAATCTGGTTGGGTTGGACCTAAACCGGATTAGGACTGAGTTAGTGAGTTGCACTCACGGTGACTAGTGTTATATGGGCTTTAGTGAATGGGTCATGCGAGCAGAGCCCACGTTCACTCCCTATATATAGTGGAGCACCGTAACCCAGAAGGCTTAATCGTTGTTCGGTTAGGTCATTCCATGTGTTGGAAACCCTAGCTCCACAGCAGTCCAGCCGTCGTTTCGAACCTAGCAGCTCGCCGCCGGCGCTCCTCCTTATACGTGTGGATATCAGCAGAGGTGCTGTGCGATCAGCACCAGGACAATCGGATCGTGAGGACTGCACTGCATCAACTGACGCGCTTCATCAGTAATCCGCAACCGCACGTCTAGTGGTAAACCTCGTGGCCTTCTACCTCAGCTAGATCTTATGATCACCACGTTAGAGGAAAAAGTTTTGTTTTATCTCTGCGTGGCCCAACAGTGGTATTAGAGCGATAGCTTCTGGTTTTAGGCTCGAGATCTCGCATA
The DNA here is from genome assembly GCA_910589765.1 of Avena atlantica. NCBI lineage: Eukaryota > Viridiplantae > Streptophyta > Magnoliopsida > Poales > Poaceae > Avena > Avena atlantica. Next base: position 308,575,202 of record OU342736.1, read on the forward strand.
TGTGATATGCGGTTGGCTGTAGATGAGATCTATGTGCTATTTGGTGGTCGATCTATGAGATAGGTCGGTTTTGTACGAAGTTGATTGGATCAACTGTGCTCGGGGAATGGTAGATCTGATTTCCGTGATCATACAGCTAAGGTCGTGGAACAACATACCCCTACCGGTCGGCTTCCGCCATCGGGGTAGACTGTGACATGTAAATCCAGAAGCGGTGATCGAAGATCAAAGAGTTTGATCGAATCGGAACGATGGTCGGAATCCATGTTCGGATCGTAGATGAGATCTATGTTTTTGGAAAAATCGTCGGGCGCTTCCCGCACCCGCGAGGGGCGCTGCCCCTTTGATCCCCGCCCGCTATCCGGCTAGCGGGACCGCCGGCTTCGCCCTGTCGTAGCGCCTTAGATGTCGTTGCGAGTTTCACAACGCAGGTAGATATTGTATCTATGCATAACTTGTTTTTGCAGGAAGTTGCGAATGGTATGGTTCATGTGCATGTGATGTATGTGTGTAATCCATACGTGATTTGCGAGTCATGGTTTTTGTCAGCCGGCTGGAGCCTAGGTGCTGTCATTTTATTGTATAACGACCTGCGTGTCGGATTCTCTATGTAATTTACTTTACTTAGCTAGTGTAGCTGTTTGGAGAACCCGGAAGGCATGCAAGGCGTTGTACATGTCGGTGACATGGAGTAAGACGGCAAGTGACAAGAGTGTGCACGAGTCGGATTACAGGCTTTGTGGAGATGGAGATCGCCATGAAGAGAGCCATACCATTTCACATTATAATTGCTTTATTTTGTGTTATTGTTATGTCTCTGTTTTACCTCTATTAGATAGTTGGTAAAATTTAATCACTCAAAGAAGGTCTAGTAGGTTTTCCCGCCAGTGTTTGCACCATCACAAGTCGGACATTTTTGGTAGTGGTCTCATAAAATCGAGGTGCTGCCAATTCTTTCCGACTAGGTGGGTTCGAGTCGGACTCTTACTGCGGAAACACTCGGTAAGCTAGACGGGTCTAACACAATAGTTGTGGGGCTCGGGGAAAGGTCGGATGGGAGCCGGGGCATGTGATGCCACCCGTCCAACAGGAGTCGCATGAGATGCGATTGACAAGGAGTTGTCTACCTAGATCACTTGGCGGCTAGAGGTGATGCTAAATCTCACTAGCCGACTTGCTTATTTAGGATCCTGAATCACTAAGCAACCATCGGAGGGGTGTTGGTTCTAGTGGGAGCATAAAAATATTAAAATGTTTAATATGCTTGCTCTTTTATGAATACATGTCTTAAGTGTTTTGCATATTTTCTGTTGTAGATCATGGCACCAAGTAGCAGTCACTCTCAGATATGCGTTGAGAACCATTCTTGAGAAAGATAAACTGAACGACACTAATTTTACCAACTGGTATCGAAATATGAGAATTGTTCTCAAACAAGAAAAGAAGGACCATGTCCTAGACAACCCACTTCCAGATGAGCCGAATGAGAATGCGACTGTCGCTGCCACCAATGCCTACCGTCGGGCTAAGGATGAGTCCACGGATATTAGCTGTCTTATGCTTGCTCACATGGAACAGACTTGCAAAAGCAGTTCGAACATGTTGAGGCCTACGATATGATCAAAAGCCTCAAAAGTATGTTCCAGGCTTAGGCAAAGACTGAGAGGTATCAAGTCTCTCAGGCTTTGCTGAGTTGCAAGCTTAAGGATGGTGATCCACTGAGTCCGCATGTGATCAAAATGGTTGGTTATGTGCAGTCTCTGGAGAGGCTTGGCTACACCATAAGCGAAGAGTTCGCTACGGATATAATTCCGAACTCTCTTCCTAGTGCATATGGGCAGTTCATTTCGAACTACCACATGCATGGTATGGATAAGAAGCTCACTGAATTACATGGGATGCTCAAGCAGGAAGAGGCGGATCTCAAGAAGGGCACCAGTCAAGTGTTGATGGTGCAGAATAAGGCTAAGTTCAAGAAGAGTTCTTGGAGTAAGAAGAAGGCTAAGCCAGGAGGAAAGCAGGCTCAGGACCCGGCCCCAAGCGCTTCCTCAGGGACTAAGCCATCTCCTTCAGCCGGATTCACTTGCTTCTACTGCAAGGCGGATGGCCACTGGAAGAGGAACTATAGCAAGTACTTGGCCGACAAAGCCAAGAGTGCAGGTATGACTTCCGACTCAGGTACACTTGTTTGCAATGTTATAGACATATATCTTGCTGATGCACCTAATAGTTCTTGGGTATATGATACGGATCAGTTATTCACATCTGCAACTCATTGCAGGGACTGGTAAGAACTAGGAGCGTAGCAAGAGGCGAGGTTGATATTCAAGTCGGCAACAAAGCAAGAGTTGTTGTGTTGGAAGTCAGCACGATGCAAATTCATTTACCTTCCCATTCATTATGGAACTGGATAATTGTTATTATGTTCCGGTGCTCAGTCGAAACATTATTTCTGCTTCATGTTTGATGAGGCAAGGCTATGAGTTGAATATCAAGAATAATGGTTGTTCTTTGTATTTGAATGATATGTTTCACGGCTTTGCACCCATCCAGGACGGGTTATTTATTTTGAATCTTGATGGTGAGTCGGTTTATAACATAAATGTTAAAAGGTTGAAACCAAATGATCTGAATATGACTTACTTTTGGCACTGTCGGCTTGGTCATATAAGTTGGAAACGCATGAAGAAGCTCCCTGATGATGGACTCCTAACTTCGTTCGACTTGGAGTCGTTCGAGACATGCGAATCTTGCCTACTCGGCAAAATGACCAAGACACCTTTTGCAAAGAGTTGCGAAAGGGCGTTCGACTTGTTGGGACTAGTACATAGTGATGTATGTGGACCAATGAGCACGACAGCCCGGGGTGGTTATGAGTACTTCATTACCTTCACTGATGATTTGAGTAGGTATGGATATATCTACTTGATGAAACATAAGTCAGAAGCCTTTGAAAAGTTCAAAGAATTCCAGAATGAAGCACAGAATCAACTCGGCAAGAAAATAAAGTTTCTTCGGTCGGACCGAGGAGGCGAGTACATGAGCCATGAGTTTGATGACCATCTGAAAAATTGTGGAATAGTTCCTCAACTTACTCCGCCAGGAACGCCACAAAGGAATGGTGTTCCGGAAAGGCGGAATCGAACCTTGTTGGACATGGTACGATCAATAATAAGTCGGACAGATTTTCCTTTATCATTTTGGGGTTATTGTCTAGAAACAACGGTGTTCACACTAAACAGAGTACCATCAAAATCGGTAGAGAAGACACCGCATGAGATGTGGACAGGCAAAAAGCCGAGTTTGTCTTTTCTTAAGATTTGGGGTTGTGAAGCATTTGTCAAGCGACTTCAGTCGGACAAGCTTACGGCCAAGTCGGATAAATGTATTTTCATGGGGTATCCGAGGGAAACCTTGGGTTACTACTTCTACAACCGAGAAGAGGGCAAAGTGTTTGTCGCTCGGAACGGTGTCTTCCTTGAGAAAGAGTTTCTCACTCAGGGAGTAAGTGGGAGCACGGTGCAGCTCGAAGAAATTCGAGAGGAACCGGCTAGTAGAGAGTCGGCAAAAACCTTGGACGTTGAGCCGGTCGTGGCAGCTAAGCCAGCAGCAGCACCTGTACTACAAAGATCGGCAAGATTACGAAGTGTTCGTGATGTGTTACTGTTAGACAGTGATGAGCCGGCAAATTATTCGGAAGCGATGGTGGTATCTGATTCCGAGTCATGGCTTGGAGCCAGGAGATCCGAGTTAAAGTCCATGGATGAAAATCAAGTTTGGAACTTGGTTGATCTGCCAGACTGTGCAAGACCCGTCGAGTGCAAATGGGTCTTTAAGAAGAAAACTGATATGGATGGAAATGTTTCCGTCTATAAAGCACGCCTTGTCGCGAAGGGGTTCCGACAAGTTCAAGGAGTTGATTACGACGAGACTTTCTTGCCCGTAGCGATACTTAAATCATTTCGGATCATGTTAGCTATAGCGGCCTATTTCGACTACGAGATATGGCAGATGGATGTCAAAACGGCTTTCCTTAACGGAAATTTAACTGAGGTCGTGTATATGATACAGCCCGAGGGTTTTGTCGATCTGGCTAATGCTGACAAGGTATGCAAACTTCAGAAATCCATTTATGGGTTAAAGCAAGCATCTCGGAGTTGGAATATTCGATTTGATGAGGTAGTCAAATCGTTTGGCTTCATCAAGAGTGATCATGATTCTTGTTTATACAAGAAGTTTAGTGGGAACAAAGTAAATTTTCTAATCTTATATGTGGATGACATATTATTGATTGGAAATGATGTCCAGATGTTGCTAGAAACCAAGGAATCATTGGAAAGGAGTTTCTCAATGAAAGACTTAGGTGAGGCAACATACATCCTCGGAATCCGGATCTATAGAGATAGATCAAGGAGGCTCATTGGATTGAATCAGAGTACTTATTTGGACAAAGTGTTGAAGAAGTTCAACATGGAATCGTCTAAGAAGGGGTTCTTACCGATGTCCCATGGTGTAAAACTTAGCAAGACTCAGTGTCCTTCGACCACTGATGAGCGAAGTCGGATGAGTGCGATTCCGTATGCTTCTGCTGTCAGATCCATCATGTATGCCATGATTTGTACTAGGCCGGATGTTTCATATTCTCTAAGTGTTATGAGAAGATACCAGGCTGATCCTGGAGAAATCCACTATACAACGGCTAAAAATATCCTAAAGTACTTGAGAAGGACTAAGGATATGTTCTTGGTTTATGGTGGTGAAGATGAACTCAGTGTAAAGGGTTACACGGATGCGAGTTATCTTACCGACTCTGATGATTATCGTTCGCAATCTGGATACGTGTTTATTTTAAACAGAGGTGCTGTGAGCTGGAAGAGTTCCAAGCAAGAGACTGTGTCTGCGTCTACAACAGAGGCTGAGTATATTGCCGCCTCGGAGGCAGCAAAGGAAGCTGTTTGGATGAGGAATTTCCTCATGGATCTTGGTGTGGTTCAGGGCTCGTCCAATCCGTTGGACGTGTATTGTGACAACAATGGTGCTATTGCACAAGCCAAGGAACCTAGACAGCACCAGAAGAACAAGCACATACTCATGCGGTACCACCTGATTCACCAGTTCGTGGATCAGGGTGATATCAAGTTATGCAAGGTACACACAGATGCAAATATTGTGGATCCGTTGACAAAGACGTTACCCCAGCCAAAGCATGAGGCGCACCTAAGAGCCATGGGCATTAGATCCTTAGACATGTGATGTCGGAAGATTGACTCTAGTGCAAGTGGGAGACTGTTGGGAATATTCCCTAGAGGCAATCATGTATGATGAGATTTCCCATTGTATTCATAAAGATATTAAGTAGTCCTTGTATAAACATCTGATGTGTATCATTGAATATGTGAGTCGGTTGTGGAACTATGCATTCATGTTGTTTGTACTAAATATCCTTGGTCATCGAAGTTGTGCTGGACACACAACTTAGACCAATGTGAAAGTTGGCTTGATGACTCAGTTCCACTTGTCATGAGCATGGAGATGTTATTCCAACTTACACAGATTCGGCTAAAGAGTTTAGCTAGTCGGATTGACCCATATTGAGATACAACGAACAAGTTGTCATTTGTATATCTCAATCAATGTAATCCTTAGACCTGAGGTTATTGCATAGTCCGAGTTGAGGATCACCGACTTAGGTTCTGTCAAACGCTGATCCGTAACTGGGAAGTTATAAAGGCAGAGTTCGGGTCGACTGAGAATCAAGCTACGTGATGTGAATAACCAAGATGGGATTTTGCCCCTCCACTCGGAGAGATATTCTCTGGGCCCTCTTGTGAGATATGATTTGGAAAGCATGGCCATGCACGACTCGGTTAAGTGTTAACCGAGGAAATCGACTAAGAGTTAGTCGGGTGAATCACTTATCTTGGATTGAGAAGAGAGTCGGACTATTTAAGGGATGACAAATATTCGCCTATAGTTTGACAAGGTATATCGTGAGGCAAAAGGGACTCGGACGTAAGTCGCATTGGAAAGGCAAGTCTTCATGACTCTTTGGTACTTGGGAGTCGGCACGTTCTTCTAGGAGCCGCTACCGACTGATCGATTGAGAGTCAGACTCCAATCGTGTCCAAGTAGCCATGAGCCTGCGGGGTCACACACTTAAGAGCGGGAGCAAGTTCAGATTGGATCTGAACCTATAATCTGGTTGGATTGGACCTAAACCGGATTAGGACTGAGTTAGTGAGTTGGACTCATGGTGACTAGTGTTATATGGGCTTTAGTCAATGGGTCGCGCGAGCAGAGCCCACGTTCACTCCCTATATATAGTGGAGCACCGTAACCCAGAAGGGTTAATCGTTGTTCGGTTAGGTCATTCCATGTGTTGGAAACCCTAGCTCCACAGCAGTCTAGCCATCGTTTCGAACCTAGCAGTTCGCCGTTGGCGCTCCTCCTTGTACGTGTGGATATCAACAAAGGTGCTGTGAGATCAGCACCAGGACGATCGGATCGTGAGGACTGCACTGCATCAACTGACGCGCTTCATCAGTAATCCGCAACCGCGCGTCTAGTGGTAAACCTCGTGGCCTTCTACCTCAGCTAGATCTTGGGATCACCACGTTAGAGGAAAAAGTTTTGTTTTATCTCTGCGTGGCCCAACAACTCGTGCATCAACTTCAAGCGGAGCTAGCACATGGCTAGGTCTAGTCCGGTTAAACCCGTCTCTACGAACCACTCTATCCTCCTTATAGCACGGGAAGCGTTGATGTCGGAAGGAAGGGAGGCATGGGATCTCCATGTCAGGGCTTCGGTGGCTGCTCCATCGACAAAGTCCGGGTACATGACTTCTCGGCCAGCCAGAGGGATATCTGGGCCGTAGAAGTACGTCTGCTGCCAGTTCTTGCAGGACTCGTGGCCGACGAAGCCGGGAAGCGCCGGCCAGGCCGAATCTTAAAACTAATGGTGCCGCAATTTCTAAGTTCGTCCTTGCTGGCTCCGGCTTCGCGCTTGACGGTGAAGAAATAGATGAAGAGATCTAGCCTAGGCTTAATCCCTAAGTAACCCTCGCAAAGTGCCGCGTAATTGCTAAGCACTAGGATACTGTTGGGAGAGAGGTTTTGGGGCTGTACTCGGTAGTGATTCAGGACATCAAGGAAGAAGTTGGAGATGGGTAGGGAGATGCCGCGTACCATTTGTGCTTTGAGCCCCTCCGTCACGGGGAGGTAGCCCTGATTGATCATCTCTTTGATATCAGGATCGGTGATATCCGAGCCACGCCAATCGCCTTTGTGCGGGTCATATTCCTCCTCCAGCAGCTCTAGTGTCGCTGAAGTGTGGTCGCCGTCGGTGGTTTCAACCACCGCGGACTTGGGAATGACCAGGCCCTCTGGGGGCACGACGATGGAGCTCGCCGGCTTCGCCGTTGCTTCGCCCGATGCCGCCATGGAAGGGGAGGAGCTGCTACTGGCCATTGGGTGTGTTTAGAGGTGACTGGTGAGATTGGGAGTTAGGGTTTTTTTCGTGCAAGGCGCGGAAAGCTCGAGGAGACGCTTTCCTGAGGAAGAAGAAGATGTAGAGGAGAATGAGGTGAAAAAGTAAATTTTCCACCGCAGTTACTATTTATGGTCTCCGGCATCAAGATTCGTGCAGCTCGATCGAATGGTTGCCACGTAGATGACGTGTGTGGGGACGTGCGCGGAAATCTCTCCACGTACCAACCGTCGATGCCAATGGTTCGTATCGTTCGCGCGGGAAAAGTGGACATGATTGTGTTCTCTGCATGTGTGAGTTATAAGGCGTCGCTGACCTATGTCTACGTCGCCCTAGCTATCATAGGAAGATGAGCCATCACATCGGAAGATTCCGGCATAGAGGGATCCAATCCGGCTACGGAAGAGTATGATAGAAGATTCAGCAATTCTCTAACTTACAAATTGAAGACGGAGAAAACCTTGCAGGGTTCTTCGGGAGGACTACAAGATATTGCTTGACGATTTGCCGACATCCATATAGACGGGGCTTTCAACGTGAAGAGGCAAGACGACGCAAGATCTCGGAGTTCTCCAGGGGCTACTGTCGGGGATATGCTACATGGGCCGGGTATCCTCATAGCATGTCTCTTATCTGGATAACTCGGGTGGCCCACAGTTGGTAGCATGGCCCATGGCCTGCTGGGCGGCCTAGTTAGATGGATCCCGAACGGAGGCCCATGCCGGATAAAGGAAGGCTACGGTGGAGTCACTAGCGTACCCGGAGCCTTGGAGTGCAAGACAAGCTAGACTAGTTATTGTCAGTATAGGACTCTGTAACCTGTCCGGCTAGGACTTTTCCCTGTAACCCTAGGACCTGGCGACTACATAAGTAGGGCCGATGGGAGCCTTTACATCACAACCCAGTATCAATTAGCATACACCTCGCACAGTGAACCAATCCCTGTAACTCGGCGTATTGCCATTATAGTGATTTATAGCAGGAGTAGGATTCTGCCACCATTGTGGGATCTGAACCTTGGTAAGCTGTGTTACCTCGTACCCGTCAACCATTCGCCTTCCCCCACGTCTCTAAACACGCACTGTGAGGACCCCTCCATGGCATACTCGTTGGCAATACCACGACAACTGGCGTGCTCACGAGCTCACCAGCAACGCGACGGAGGGGTCAGCGAGGCGAGGCGTGCACGGAGGGCGCCAAAATCGATGATGAACACGGCGGCCGGTTTCAGGGAAGGCGTGGTCGATGGCGATGTTTGGTATCGCCCGAGGCTGATTCCTTCGGGGAGAAGTGTCAGAGCGACGAGGCAGAGCTTCCTGCACGCTCGACTGACCTTGGGGCGGCCGGAGATGGTGGGGACGACGGCGAGTCCACGGCTAGGGTTTCGGTCGAATTGGGGAAACCTACAGAGGCCACGAAAGAGAGTGAGATAGGTATGGAAAGGGAGAGCTCGATGCGGCGGTCCTTATCCTCATCCTCGCAGGCGGCGACACTCATCGCAGCGTCGGCGAGATCGACGGCAAGGGTGCTGCCAGGCAGCTACTTCACCGACAGCTCGGGGAAGAAGCAAAGAGGAGGACGGCGAAGGGGTATGGGCCATATGGGCTGAGGTGGGCCGGCTACTGGGCTGCGGATCATGCACTGGGCGGCGGGAAGGAGAAGAAGGAAAGATGGGCTCGACCCAGGGAGAGAGGAGACAGTTTTTTATTTTCAGATTGTTTTTCTATTTCTGTTTTCTGATTTCTTTTGCTTATTTCAATTGTAATCTGTTTTAAATATTTCCAAAATACAAGAGGATTTGTAAAATATCTGTAAACACTAAGGGACCCTTTATAATCATTTGGGTTCCAAATATTTTTGGGTTTCCAAAATATTTAAAACCATTTGAATTGATTTTTTAAAGAGGAAGGGAACTTGTGTTTAGGGTTTTATTTCCCCTACTTGTTTAACAATTGCACATTTTCTTTAGTTCAAAGGGATGCATGAAATGCTCATGATGCACAAATCAATTCCTAATTAACATTTAATGAAACTAGGGTTGTTACAAGAAAGGCAGAAAATCAATATTCTCGGAATTGGACGGGACAAAAGTCAAAGTCAATATTTTACCGTGGGGAACACGAAGACTGAATACGAGACGGGGGAGGGCCACCAGGGGACCACACCCCCTGGCCGCGTGGCCAAGGTGGGCCCGCGCCTAGGGGTGCATCCGCCCTGGCGACCCCCCTGCCTTGCCTCTACGCCTATAAAGACCCCCCGATGCCTAAACCCTAAGGACCCGATCAATATTCCATGAAACCATCTGTAGCTGCCGCCACCATCGTCCCTAGATCAGGGGGATCTGAAGCTCTTCCCGGCACCCTGTCGGAGGGGAGATCATCCTAGAGGCCTTCTTCTTCATCATGCCAGCCTCCGGTATGAAGTATGAGTAGTTCCACCTTGGACTACGGGTCCATGTAGTATCTAGATGGTTGTATCTCCTCCTTTGTGCTTTCATGTCTTGATCTTGTGAGCTCCGTTCATGATCAAGATCTCATCTATTTGTAATCATGCATGTTGTGTTTGTGGGGACCTGATGGATAATGAGATTATTATGTTAGATTGATTAATGGATTGTCTTATTGATTCGATCATGTCTGTGTTGTTTGTGATCTTCCATGCTCTCCGTTGTTAGTAGCTATCTTGGCCAAGTAGTTGCTAGTGACTCCAAGAGGGGGTATTTATGCTCGATAGTGGGTTCATGCCTCTATTTAATCTAAGGGAAGTGAAAAAAATATCTAAGGTTGTAGATGTGTTGTTGCCACTTGGGAGAAAACAATGGTCTCTTGTTCATGGAACAAGTGGATTGTTTACCTTACACACTTTGCTTAAAGCAGTTGTCTGTTGCTTGCAACTTAATACTGGAGGGGGTTCGGATCATAACCCAAAGGTGGACTTCTAGTCATAGATGTAGTTGGATGGCGGTCTATGTATCTTGTTGTATTGCCCAATCGAATCTCATAGGATCATGAATGTCTAGTATTGCATCGTTATGCCTTGCTCGGTCCTGTCAATTTCCCTGCTGTAATTTGTTTACCTAGCATGCCATGTTTGTTTATCTAAGGAGAACACCTCTAGTGAACTATGGACACCGGTACAATCTTTACCATTGATACATCTTTCACTGTTCCTATTTACTTGTTGCAAACCACTATTACCTTCCACACCATATAGTTAATCCTTTGTTACAGCAAACCGGTGAGATTGATAACCTCACTATTTGTTGGGGCAAAGTCTTGAGTTTGTGTTGTGCAGGTCTCCAAGTTGCTAGCAACACCTTTGAGTCGTTTCCTTCCTCCTACTAGTTCGATAACCTCGGTTTCTTACTAGGGGAAAACTTGCTGCTGTGCTCATCACACCTTGCTCTTGGGGTTTCCCAACAAGGCGCTGACAACACGCCCATCATCAAGATTTCATTCTTTCCCAAGCTTGAGCAAAATGTTCATTATCATATTGTTTAAATTTCATTATTTCACTCCTCATAGATATAATCTTAGCAGGAGGATAATATTTTCCAATGGAAGTATCTTTGAATTTAGTCCAAGGATCAATACTATTTCTAGGCAAAGATAGCAACCATTTCTTAGCTCTTCCTCTTAAACAGAAAGGAAACAATTTAAGCTTAAGAATATCTCCATATACATCCTTATATTTTTGCATCTCACAAAGTTCAACAAAATTATTAAGGTAAGCAGCAGCATCATCAGTACTAGCACCAAAAAATTGCTCTTTCATAACAAGATTAAGCAAAGAAGGTTTAATTTCAAAGAAAGTAGCTTCAGGAACAGGTGGAGCAATAGGTGTGCTCATGAAATCATTGTTGTTTGTGCTAGTGAAGTAATACAGCTTAGTGTTTTCAGGGGTATTCAGTTTTGCAAGAGTAAAGCAAGCCAACAGAAATAGTAACTAATTTTTTGTGTGTTTTTGATAAAATAAAGCGAACCAAACAAAACTAAAGAACAAAGCAAAACAAAAACAAAGTAAAGAGATTGGTTGTGAGAGACTCCCCTTGCAATAATCTTCTTTCTCCTAGAAAAGTTTTTGACAAGGAGGAAGAGATTGAGGATGTCCTTATCTCCCCGGCAACGGCGCAAAAAAATCTTAATGGTGGCTCGGTTGACGTAGATCCTGTTAGGAGACCCCAAGAGCAAGGTGAGATGAGCACGGCAGCAAGTTTTCCCTCAGTTATGAAACCAAGTTTATCGAACCAGTAGGAGAAAGGAAACAACTCCAAGGTGTTTCTAGCAACTTGGAATCTTCAAAACACAACCACAGAACTTTGCCCCAACTTATCGTGAGGTTGTTAAGCTCATTGGTTTGCTACAAACAAAGGATTAAATGTATAGTGTGGAAGATAGAAATTGTAGAAAGTAAACAGTAAAGGTAAATAGTAGATGGTATATCAATGGTAAGGAATGGGCCGGGGTCCATAGTTCACTAGAGGTGTTTCTCCATAAGATAAATAGCATGTTGGGTGAACAAATTACAGTTGGGAAATGATAGATTGAAAAATGCACAAATATGCATGTACAAGTCATGATGATTCCTATGAGATTCGTTTGGGCATTACAACACAATACATAGAACATAATCCACCTTCGGGTTATCATCCGAACCCCTTCCAGTATTAAGTTGCAAGCAACAGATAATTGCATTAAGAAAAGTGTGTAAAGTAAACAATACAATTGCCCTTAGACAAAGGATTGTTGTTTTCTCCCTAGTAAAAACAGCACATCTACAACCTTATAGATTTCTGTCACTTCCCAGATTACTAGAGGCATGAACCTACTGTCGAGCATAAATACTCCCTCTTGAAGTTGCAAGCATCTACTTGTCCAAAGCATCTATGAACAACGGAGAGCATGCAAGATCAAAAATAACACAAACATGATAGAATCAATAATCAATCTTGAACATAGTACTCAATATCCATTGGATCCCAAGAAACACAACATGTAGGATTATAAAATAGATGATCTTGATCATGAACGGAGCTCACAAGATCTAAACATGATAGCACAAAGCAGGATAACCAACCATCTAGCTACTGCTATGGACCCATAGTCCAAGGGTGAACTACTCATGCATCACTCCGGAGGCAGGCATGGCGATGAAGAAGGCCTCTGGGATGATCTCTCCCCTCCGGCAGGGTGCCAGGAAGAGCTTTAGATCCCCCGATCTAGGGATGGAGATGGCGGTGGCTATAGACTGTTTCGTGGATTTTTTATCGGGTTCTTAGGGTTTTTGCATCGGGTGCTTTTATAGGCGAAGGGGCAAGGTCGGTGGGCGCCCGAGAGGCCCACACATAGGGTTGTGCGCCCCCTGGCCGCGCCGCCACATGGTGTGGCTGCCTCGTGGCCTCACTTCATCTCCCCTCCGGACTCCATGTTCCTTCTGGTAAAATATTGACTTTGTATTTTGTCCCGTCCAATTCCGAGAATATTTCCTTACTAGCTTTTCAAAACCCAAAAACAGTAGAAAACAGGCAACTGGCACTCCGGCATCTTGTCAATAGGTTAGTTCCATAAAATGTATAAAAATACCTCAAAGTAAAACATAAGACAAATGATATAAAACAAGCATGGAGCAACAAAAATTATAGATACGTTTACAACGTATCATCGTTGCGGAAGGAAACATTTCTTGTAGTAACACATTATTATATTTCTTGTTTCACGGTAGACACACTTGTTTAATGCTTGCTTGTCCTGTTTGTTTGATGTGATGGTCAATATATTTGAACCATTGACCATTAGTAAAATCTAGTTCATAGCTCCTATCGTATCAGTGAAATGAGTAGTTTGTCATGTTTGATGTATTAACTTGTTATTACTTAGTTTCAGACTGCAATTATTGCTACCGCCACCAAAGAGAGAGCTGCAAGATCATGTCTCAAGGTTGTTTTCCGATGTAGATGTCACTCAAAGGGAGATGCAGGTGATAGATGGAAAAAAGCAAATTGAGAACTGTTATAAACCTGATTGTCAACTGAAATGCTGAATTTTCTTTCCTTGAGTTGATAATATGTAATAATTTTAAGTAGTTTGCATTTGATGTAAGATCTAGATAAATTGCATAGGCCATATAGGAATTTAGTTGACGTCGTCCACACATAGCGGTAGGCGGTTCCATACCTACGCTAGCCATGTCGATTAGGGTACAATATCGTGCTTTGTATTTGACCGTCTTCTATTAGGTCGACGATGAACAATAAAAAATGCTCACAAGTTGTACACCTTTTATGATATCGGAATGGGCTCCAGAAATGCAGAAACAGTAAAAGACCATAAAAGTAATGGGCCCGACCCACAAGCGTGTTAAGTAACAGTAAATGGTCAAAACATTAACAAGCCGAACATTTACCGAACAGAACAGTTACCGGCCAAAATAGTAAGCAACCAAAACAGTAACATGCCGGAACAGTAATAGCCCGAGAACAGTAATGGACCAAAACAGTAAAAAAGGGCTAGAAGTTTAAATGGCCAAAACAGTAACGGGCTAGGCCAGAAAAAGGCCAGGGTCGAAGCAGGCCAGAACAGTAACATGCCGAACTACACCAGGCCGGAACAGTAATAGCCCGAGAAACCTACCAGGCCAAAACTATAAGAGGCCAGAATATGCGCATGGCGTTTATGGGCCTGAACAGTAATGGGCCCAGAAGTTTATCGGCCACAGCGGATTACATAAATGGGTCTGTTACGAACAGTGCAGGATTGTACAGTAACGGGCTAGAATGGTTACGGGAATAAGCTGGATGGCCAAACAGGCCCAATTCAAACAGTACATGGTGCAACAGTAAAAGGCCCGACATTATGCCGCCCTTACAAATGGGCCCATTCCAAACAATGTATATCGAAACAGTAACGGGCCCGGAAGTTTATGGGCCACCATGGGCAGCACCAGTGGGCCCATTTGTAATAGTGCATGACGAAATAGTAACCGGCCATGATACTATTGGGCTCTCTTAATGGGCCGGACCACTTAATAATTATCAGACCTTGGCTAGATTTGTCTTCTACCACGGTTTCATTGACAGTTAACAGTGCTAACTGGCCGTTAATGGCATTCACCATGTGGCATTTGCATGATGTCAGTAGTCAACGGGGCTGGCAAACAGATCTACGACGGAACGACTTTTCATGGCTAACGGGTGCGATCTGCCACAGTCGAAAAAAACCCGTGGTAGATTCATTTGTGATGGGGCTTCTACCATGAAGGGCATCCATCGTAGAAGGCTTTTCAGCCATGAAAATCGCCCGTTGTAATAGGACATTTTTCTTGTAGTGATATATTTTCTTCGATGTATGAACCTCATTTGCTCTTAGGACTCTCGAAAGCATGTGTAAACACCTTCCTTTGCCTTTAAATTATGAATTATTCTCAAAATTTAAGATTAAAAAAATGCGGATTTTTGAATATATCCGGATGTCTGAATATTTCATAATTAAGTAACCAAACAGTCTTACTTCGTGATTAAACATTTGAATTAGTCAAATTCATAACACTTTCACCTTATTGCTCTACAACAAGTCGCATGAACACTAGTCGTCATGCCTTTCAGGGTAAAGATCCAAGGTTTCTACTACGCCAATTATTTTCTTCAATTTATGAAACTCGTTTAGTCTTAGGGGACTCAATTTCACTCTAGCAATCTTGTATACACACCTTTATTTGCCTTTAAATTATGAATAATTCCCAAATTTTAGGATAATCAAAAGCCTAAGTTCTGAATATATCTAGAGTTCCGAATATTAGCTCTTTTCAAATTTCTAGTTGTCTTAGCTAGGGAACTACTTGGTAGAAAAATATGAAATATTCGGAGAAAGGATTTTCTTAGAGATATTTTCCACTTGCAGTTGTCTAAGACTAGTACTTGGCGGCAAATATCTAAAAATATTTGGAAAACTATTTTAGATTTGTGCCACTTTTGTTCTTCCCCGCCCGCCAAGACCACTGCCCACCGTCGCCGCCCTCCACCATCGCCGCCTCCGGTACCCTACGATGCGTACGCTCTCTCCTCCGAGGACCCCTTCATCATTCACATATGTATGCGTGAAAACCAAACCCCAAAAACCCTAAATCAGCAGCTTCGATTTAGGAATTTTCCATTTTCTTCTCAAATTTAAGGTTTAGGGTTACCGAGCTGCAAAGACCTGAAGGCGCCGTCGGAAGAGCCTCCCCTAGCTGGCCTGCATCTGTCCCAACTCTTTTCCCCTTGTATAAACCTCAAAATCTGCAATTGTTAATTATAGCAATAGAGATTTAATTGTCACTTCATTGGTCTCTGTATCTATTTTAATTGCCACTTCATTAGTATGCTTCCATCATGAGTGTATTAAGATGTTCTCTGCCTATACCTATTTAACAGATGGTAACATGCAGTGACAATTAAAATAACACTCTCTAGCTAAGATAGTTTTCGCATTAACTTTGGTGGTTTTGAATTCGAGTCATCAGATGAAGATCCCAATGATAGGATTGACTTTAGAGGTATCAAAAGAACATCAAAATTGCAGTCATATATTTTATATGCATTTAGATGGTATACATTAATATTCCACCGCATTAAAATTTGTATGTATTGTTGCATCAGGGCCTCAACACAAGGGGGACACTGATTTTGATAGGTAGAGCCTTTTTTGGAAATGACATGTATCTGAAAGAAGTTTATGTAGACTTCCTCTTAGACCGGTGTGAACCAGAATTTCCACCAAATATCAAGTACTACATTTGCATGCTACCCTATTCATCTGTCATGAAAAAGAAGTGCAAGATGGTAAGATGATATATTCTTGATCATGCTATCAACAAGCTACCCTGTGATATTTAAATACTTCCAGTAATCACAAGCATGCTAATTCCTCAATTCTCTATACTTGTGTAGACGTTTAGAGCTGAGTTCACAAGAAAGTACCTAAAGAATTGCCTTGATGTACTGATACGTCGTAAACAAATATATAATTTTTGATATTCCATGCTTGTTTAGTATCCACTTTGCTATGCTTTTTCTACACTTTGAGGTATTTTTAAACATTTTCTAGGACTTACCTATTAACAAGATGCCGCAGTGCCAGTTGCCTATTTTCTGCTATTTTTGGTTTCAGAAAAGCTAGTAAGGAAATATTCTCGAAATTGGACGGTACAAAAGCCAAAGTCAATATTTCACCAAGACGAACACAGAGACCGAAGGGCGACCGAAGGGAAGCAATAGGGTGGCCATCCCCCCACTCACGCGGGCCCACCTTGGGACGCGCCTAGGCACGGTGTGGCCCCCTGGTTGCCCTCCTGCCTAGCCTCTTCGCCTATATAGACCCCCCGATGCCAAAACCCTAAGGACCCAATCAGATCTCCATCAAACATTCCGTAGCCGCTACCACCATCATCCCTAGATCGGGGGGACCTGAAGCTCTTCGCGGCACCCTGCCGGAGGGGAGAGATCATCTCGGAGGCCTCCAGTATGATGCGTAAGTAGTTCCACCTTGGACTATGGGTCCATACAGTAGCTATCTTGGCAAAGTAGATGCTAGTGACTCCAAGAGGGAGTATTTATGCTCGATAGTGGGTTCATGCCTCTATTGAATCTGGGGAAGTGACAGAAATCTCTAAGGTTTTAGATGTGTTGTTTCTACTAGGGAGAAAACAACAATCTCTTGTTCATGGAACAATTGTATTCTTTATTTTACACACATTGCTTAAAGCAGTTATCCGTTGCTTGCAACTTAATACTAGAGGGGGTTCGGATGATAACCTGAAGGTGGATTACTAGTCATAGATGCAGTTGGATGGCGGTCTATGTATATTGTTGTAATGCCCAATCAAATCTCATAGGATCATGAATGTCTAGTATTGCATTGTTATGCCTTTCTCAGTCCTGTCAATTGCCCCGCTCTAATTTGTTTAACCAACATGTTTTGTTATTTATCTTAAGGAGAACGCCTCTAGTGAACCGTAGACTCCGGTCCAATCTTTACCATTGATACATCATCCACTGTTATTGTTTACTTTATGCAAGCAATCATTACCTTCCACACCATATCTTTAATCCTTTGTTTTCAGTAAACCGGTGAGATTGACAACCTTACTGTTCGTTGGGGCAAAGTCTTGAGTTTGTGTTGTGTAGGTTCCAAGTTGTTAGCAACACCTTTGAGTCGTTTCCTTCCTCCTAATGGTTCGATACCTTGGTTTCATAACTGAGGGAAGACTTACTGCTATGGTCATCATACCTTCCTCTTGGGGTCTCCCAACGAAGCTCTATAGTGATCTGAGCCGCATCATGTACCTATTAATGTACATGTTTGGCAAATGAAGAACAAAAAGCCAAAGATGGTTAGGATGAAGATGGGATATGGGTCAAATGTAATCTTGACGACTGGGTGGGAGAAGGTTGTGAGAAGCTTCAACCTAAAGAAGGATATCATTGTCCTTTTTTTCTTTGATGAAAAAGATAATGGAGAGGTACATATTCTGGTTTAGCAACTTCCACCGAGCGGGACATTATAAATGCAATGTTGGTTGGTTAGAGAGTACTAATTATGATATAGCCGAATGATTTATGGAATGAACTTTGTATGTGATACCATAATGTGTAATGGCTAAATTTGTATGGATTTCCCCAACTATATATCTGGCTAATTTTTACCATGATCGAGCTGCTATATATAAGTTCTTGAGTTAATATGTCTATCTGGCTGCTGAATCATGATTTTGTGTCATGTCAGCTATGATCGAGTTCAAACTAGCATGCTACTATTTAAAATGGTCTACACACACTGGAGATGGTCACTTTAAAAATACACTTTGAGGCACACTAGTTCTAGAGACAGTCTTTGTTAGAATCCAACTCAGGTCGCTTCACTATTGGAGACGTCCCTATTATAGGCCGTCTGAGGTTGAGGAGTTCTTGCAAGCGGTCAGAAATATGGGCTATCTCTAGCTCGTACGTGTTAGAGGAATTTTTCTTTTTTGCACCGTCTGAGGTCATGTATCTTAGAGCTGCAAAAAAAACCCGGCTCAGGTGGTGTGCTCTTAGAAGCTATGCGCTTGAGTCGGAACGAGAAGCTGTCTGGGGCCTATGGGAAATTGACGCCTCTAAGTAACATGTTTGTACTATGTATGAGCCAGACTATGGGACTGGTGAGTGATGACCCACAAGTATAGGGGGTGTATCGTAGTACTTTCGATAAATAGGAGTGTCAATCCCAACGAGGAGCAGAAGGTGTTGACTAGTGGTATGTAGCAGGAAATCTCTGTAAATACTTAGCAAACGGATTTTTAGGGGTATTCTGATAAAGAAACAAAACAAAGTGCACGTAATAAAGACGACGAACAACTGCAGCAAGTGGCCCAATCCTTTATTAGCAAAGGACAAGCTGGTGGAAATACTTATCAGGACCAAACGTTCTCGACGACACATGGGAATTCTGTCAAGTGCTTTCGCTTCAAATAGCTGAGTACCTTTCTTTGGTGTTGTAAGTGTTGTGTGGGTGAACCTGTGCTAATGTACCGACCTTACTTGGACTAATACATACTTGTGATTAAACCCCCTGCAAGCATCCGCAACTACAGGAAAGAAATTAAGATATAAACCTAACCACAACCTTAAACTCTAATATCCTACACTCCCTTGTGCAAAGGTGTCCTAACGGGGGTTCAGGTTTCTGTCACTCCGGCAACCCCACAATTAGTAGCCAAATACACAATGCATTCCCCTAGGCCCATAAATGGTGAAGTATCATGTAGTCGACGTTCACATGACACCACTAGAAGAATAGCACCACAACTTAAATACTAAACCATTGAATAATATCTCAACACAAATCCACTACTAACAACATGACTTCTCCCATGTCCTCCAGAACTAAACGAACTACTCACAAGACATCATATGGATCAAGATCAAAGATGATATGGTGATGGATAACAATCTGAACATAAACAGTAATCCAATGGTTCCTCACAAGCATTAACTACAATAGTAATCAACACCAGGAAAGTTTCCCCTAAGAACTATGCAGGTATTCAACACGATTGTTACAACGGGATGGAGTGGTGATGATGGTGTTGGTGGAGATGATGGTGTGTATGATGATGATGATGATCCCGATGAAGTCTAGCTTGATTATGGTGTTGATGGCGACGATATCCCCTCTCCGGGAAGGAATTTCCTCGGCAGAAATCTATCTGCCGGAGAGCTCTTTCTCTCTCGGTGTTTTCCGCCCCGCAGAGGCGGCGGAATCTTTCTGTGGTTGCCCCCTATGTTTTAGGGTTCCGAGAGGAAGATATAGGCGAGAGGGCGGAGTTGGTGGCCGGCCAGGTGGGCCACACCCCTGTAGGAGCGGCCCAGGGGTGGCCCGTGCAAGGGGGGTGTGGGCCCCTGTGGCCCATCTCCGCCTCCCCTTCTGGCTTCCTTCGTCTTCTGGGAAAATATAATTTTCCATGATTTTTCTAGTATTTTTCTGATCTTCGCGAAATTGCATCAAAACACCTCTTTTCCATCAGAATGCTGACTCCGGCAGTTCATCCTCCAAGAATCATCCAACATGCAAAAACAGATGAAAAGACATAAGTAACACCTCATAATATGAAATATATCAATGAATAGAGGCAAATTATGATATAGAATGGTGATGCAAATTGGACGTATCAACTCCCCCCAAGCTTAGACCTTCGCTTGTCCCCAAGCGAAAACTAAGCTCAGTAAGCATGTCCACAGGTTTATAGAGTGAAGTGTCTATAAAAGAATACGGACAAGAATCATCACACTTACCATTACACAACTCATAGAAGAGAGCAACTCACCATTATATAACTTAGCTTACAACAAGTACAGGAGTCACAATAGAGATGCATAAATATTAATCATAATTGTAATTGGCAAACTTTGTTCTTGGTCAGAGAACAACTGGAAAACAGTTTCATAAAAAGCTTTTGTAGAAGTTTCCACAACAAGAGTACTCTTTGCTCAAACAAAAGGTTTTTCACAATGATGTCTTTCAAAGTAATACTCAATAGATAAGAGTCTTGTGCAAACTAGGAAGATAAAGAACATGATTGAATAAATTATAATATGAATGCTTGAAACACAATAACTCAAATGCTTGCTGGAGATAAAGAGGAAGTAGGTTTACTGACTCAACTTGGAAATAGGAGAAAGGTCCCTTCATAGAGGGAAGCAGGGATTTCAAGTTCATAAAGAGCTTCCAAAAGATTATGGTACTTACTATCTTTGAGCCCTCATTGCCCTATCATAGGCATCTTGAGATGATTAAGGTTAAAGTGAACAAAGATGGAGTATATTCTTGACGAAATATAAGTTGGCAATCTCATGTCCCTTAAGTACGAGGTCCACTCCTCATGCTACTCAACTTTAGTTACCAGTAAGTTCTTGTCATTGTAAGTATATGTGTATCATAAAGAACCGCCAACGGGGTACCCCTTGCACATGGTACAGGAGCTATACCATAACCAAAATGACAAGGCAAGCAGACAGTGAGCTTCTCAGCGATCTTTTTATTTACTATTTGCATAGATTTTTATTGAGGATGCTTCACAGATTGCTCACTATGGTGATGCTACAAGTTTCCACCATGATTAGGCATGGCTTAGGATAGCGGCCCAAGCGTTTCTCTAACACACATACATCACTGCATGGACTTACAAGCTCCTGTTTTATTTCACACCATCGACATCCACAAACAAAAGAGCATGATATCAACTGTGTACAATGTTGAAATCGTTCCCTGTGACAACATGGTTCTGCTAATTCCAACATATAGGTGAAAGCATATACAACTTCGATGACACAATGGTTCAAGGTTATTAGGGGCAAGAAAATAATATGTGCCATCAAGTTCGTGAGAGCTTTACTAACTAGTTTTCACATAACAAAATACTTTTTAATTCGAAATATAGATGAAGCTTGAGAATTTTCTTGGAATAGCAATAATGCTAATAGGTAGATATGGTGGACACAGATGGCACAAGTTTGGTTCAAAGGGATTGGATGCATGAGAAGTAAACCTTCTCAAAATAGGTTTTTGGCTAGCAGGGCTGGGTAGCAAGCAAAAGAGTTGATGGAAACAAGCAAACCTACAAGTGATAAAGCCAAACATGCAATCTTCCTTGAAGATACAAAAGATCTTAAATAAAGAATACTAAGCTTATGAGCCAATCAAGAAAGAAAATAAATGATACAAAATACCTGTAAGCTTTTTCTTTTTTCTTTCAAATCTCAAAAAGTGGTGCTACTGACCAGAGCTCGGTTTGCCAAAACCAATTTAGATTTACTTGATGCTCCCAAAGTGATGCCAATACTGATCAACAAGATCAATCATATAATAGAGATTGTAAACTAAAATACGAAGTGCAAAAAGTAGAAGATGAAACATCTCATTAATATTCCATAAAGGCACTCACAACAAGGGATACGTAGATAATCAACTAAAGGAGAGGTACTTCCACATGCAAACCAACATATAATATAATTCTCTACCAAAGATATGAATCCACTAAAAAGGTAAAAGATAAAAGATAATGATGTGATACCGTGGCACTCCCCCAAGCTTGGAACAAGCCAAGGGGATGCCAAACCTGCTGATGAATTACTCCTTCGGTGGTGGTGGTGTTCCCTTGCAATCATGAGACTTCCAAGGTAAAGGTTCCCCATCCAAAAACGATGTCTTGGTTTCCACAATCCTGAAACTAGCAAAAGATATTATGCGATCAAATCTCTCATACTCATAGTTTTGGTTTTCTATGTCGTAGATATGTTCTTGTAATTGGTTGGTGGCCTGATGTAGTGAGAGGGTTTCATCTCGGAGCTCAGCAACCTCCTCCTTGTGCTTGGTGATGAGTTCTGAACTTATATTATGGATGATATCCACTTTGCATTCCGCCATCTTCTTGTACCTAAAAACTTCCTGTTCTAATGCTTCCATCCTGTCTTCCAGACTGCCTTCACCTTTAGGGCCTTGAGTTTCTTTCATCTGCACCTTCCCATATTTGAGAATAAACTACTTGGGATGAATCTTCAACTCATACATGTACGGGTTGATGGCTCCAAGGAGAAATCCTCTATGGGTGATCTAGAGGAGGACATTGAAGATCCAAAACTGAGAATCTGCCTAAGAGAAACAGATTGAAACGAAAACACGACGAGAACATGATACACGAACCATCGGGGGATCCGGGGGGTTATATATTATGAACTTTCAACTCATAAGGAAGGTGCTGGTACGAAAACGAGGCGGAGACGGAGCTTGGGGGCCTCACACCCCCTCCAGGCGCGGCCAACTGGGCCCGCGTCTGGGGTGGGTGTGGCCACCCCAGACTCCGTTTCCTTCTCTGTTTCGTCTCGCAACCTTCCTTATGTAATAAAAACATCAAAAATATAAAAAGATAGGGTTTTCACCACTTTTACCTATTCAAAGACGGACTCTGCAGATTCTGGTGTTTGGTTTCTGATAAATTCTTCTGGAGTCACCATTTCAATAATATCAACATCTTCATTATAAGAATCTCTAGAAATATAATGTTTTAGTATTTGACCATTCACCACTTGTGTGGTGTCATCCTTCAAAGAATATATTTTGATGGCACTTGAACGATATACTTCCTTAATAACAAAACATCCTTCCCATTTTGAGAGTAGTTTCCCTGCAAAAAATCTGAGACGAGACCTATACAAAAGAACTTTCTCACCAACATGGAACTCCCTTTTGAGAATTCTCCTATCATGCCATCTTTTTACTTTTTCCTTAAAGAGTCTAGCATTTTCATAAGCTTCACTTCTCCACTCATCTAAGGTACTCAAGTCAAGCAGTCCTTTTTCACCGGCAAGTTTAAAATCTCTATTCAATTCTTTCACTGCCCAATAAGCTTTGTGTTCTAATTCTAAAGGAAAGTGACAAGCTTTCCCATAGACCATTTTTATAAGGAGACCTATACATTTAATTTCCCTATTGGAAAGTTCTACTTGCCCACTGGTTTGGGGGTGATAAGCTAAAGCAATTCTATGTTTAACATCATATTTAGCGAGACTTTTCCTAAAACCACCATGAATAAAATGAGAGCCTCCATCAGTCATGAGATATCTAGGCACACCCAACCTAGAAAAAATAAAATCTTTAAGCATTTTAAAGAGGTCTTACCATCAGCACTATTTGTAGGTATGGCTCCTACCCACTTTGTAACATAGTAAACAGCAACAAGAATATGAGTATACCCTTTTGAAGGAGGAAAAGGACCCATAAAGTCAAATCCCCAACAATCGAAAGGTTCAATAACAAGAGAATAATTCATAGGCATTTCGCGTCTAGAAATGTTACCAACTCTTTGACATTCATCACATGATAAGACAAACTTCCTTGCATCTTTGAAAATGGTAGGCCAATAAACTCCAGATTGTAAAACCTTTTGTGCAGTTCTATCACCAGCATGATGTCGTCCATAGGCATTGCCATAACATTTCCTCAATATCTCTTGTTGTTCAAATTCTGGAACACATCATAGTACCATATACTCCTTCCTTATATAAGTGTGGGTCATCCCAAAAGTAATGCCTTAGATCATAACAGAATTTTCTTCTTTGCTGGGTTGTAAAGGTTGGAGGAAAATACATGGAAACAATAAAGTTAGCATAATCAGCATACCAAGGACTCTCATGCGGACTTACCCTTATTGCATCCAACTGCCTCATTTGGGAAACTATCATTAACAGGTAAAGGGTCAAAAGAAATGTTTTCCAAACGAGATAAATTGTCAGCAACAGGATTTCCAGCACCTTTTCTATCTACAATATCCAGATCAAACTCTTGTAAAAGCAACACCCATCTAATAAGCCTAGGATTAGCATCCTTCTTTGTCATAAGGTACTTAATAGCAACATGATCAGTATGAATAGTGACCTTTGAATCAACAATATAGGGTCTAAACTTATCATAGGCAAAGATCACAGCTAAGAACTCTTTTTCAGTAGTAGCGTAATTCTTTTGAGAAGCATCTAGAGTCTTGATAGCATAATGAATAACATTCAACTTCTTATAAACACGTTTCCCAAGGATAGCACCCACAGCAAAATCACTAGCATCACACATAATTTCAAAAGGTAAACTCCAATCAGGTGGTTGAACAATAGGAGTAGTAGTCAAAGATTTCTTCAAAGTTTCAAAAGCTTCCTTACAATCATCATCAAAAACAAAATGTACATCTTTTTCAAGAAGATTGGTTAGGGGGTTTGAAATTTTGGAGAAATCTTTAATAAACCTCCTATAGAAAACAGCATGACCAAGGATAGTACGAATACCTTTTATATCCCTAAGGCAGGGCATCTTCTCAATTGCTTCGATTTTGGCTCTATCAACTTCAATGCCCCATTCAGAAATTTTGTGTCCAAGGACAATCCCTTCATTAACCATGAAATGTCATTTCTCCCAATTAAGAACAAGGCTGTTTTCTTCACATCTCTGCAAAACTTTATCAAGGTTTTGCAAACAATTATCAAAAGAAGTTCCATAGACAGAGAAATCGTCCATGAAAACCTCCACAATTTCTTCACAAAAACCATGAAAGATAGCAGACATACATCTCTGAAAGGTAGTAGGAGCATTACATAAACCAAAAGGCATACGCCTATAAGCATAAGTGCCATAAGGACATGTGAAAGCGGTTTTCTCTTGGTTCGTGCTTTCACAGCAATTTGAGAGAACCCAAAATAACCATCAAGAAAACAAAAGGGGGTATTTTTAGACAACCTCTCAATCATTTGATCAATAAAGGGCAAAGGATAATGATCTTTCTTAGTAACTTTATTAACCTTTCTAAAATCAATGCACATCCTATACCCAACTACTACTATTTGGGGTATAAGCTCATTATTTTCATTAGGCACAACAGTAATTCCTCCTTTCTTTGGAACACAATGAACGGGGCTAACCCATTGACTATCAACAATAGGGTAAATAATACCAACATCAAGGAGTTTTAGTGCCTCATTTCTTACCACATCCTTCATTTTAGGATTTAGACGGCGTTGGTGCTCAACAACTGGTTTTGCATCAGGTTCTATATTAATAGCATGCTGACATATAGTAGGAGAAATTCCTTTTAAATCATCAAGAGTATAGCCCGTAGCTCCTCGGTGTTTCTTCAGTATCTCCAAAAACCTCTCTTCTTCCTTTCCTGAAAGTTTAGAACTAATAATAACAGGATAAATTTTCTTATCATCAAGATAAGCATATTTAAGATCATCAGATAAATGTTTTAATTCGAAAACAGGGTCCCCTTTAGGTGGTAGTGTGGTACCCAAATATTCCACATGTAGATTATGCTTAAGTAACTCAGACTGACGAAGGAAAACCTCGTCAATCTCATTTCTTTCCTTCATGAAGACATCGCTTTCATGATCTTCCATAAACTACTGCAAGGCATTATTAGGAGCAAGAGAGATAACAGAAAGTTGTTCAACCCTGAAATCCTCATTAGGAAGTTCATTTTCATAAGGAGTTTTAGCAAATTTGGTAAAATCAAACTCATAGGACTCTCCATCAAACTTAGTGAAAACTTTTTCCTTCCTACAATCTATGATATCCCCACAAGTATTCAAGAAAGGTCTAACAAAGATAATAGGATAGGTTTTACTAGCTTATTTACCAAGTACTAGAAAATCAGTAGGATATTTAATCTTACCACAAAGAACCTCCACATATCTTACAATGCCAATGGGACAGATTGTCTCTCTATTAGCAAGGTGAATAACCACATCAATGTCCTCAATCTCACAAGGACCAATCTCATGCATAATTTCCCTGTAAAGCTCATAAGGAATAGCACTAGAACTAGAACCAATATCACATAAACCATAGTAGCAATGATCACCAGTTCTAACAGAAAGCACAGGGACACTAGCTTTTCTAGGATCAGAGACAATATTAGAAGCGTCTTCACAGAAGACAATGTGCTCATCCTCTATACTTATATTCCTTTACCTTAGCAGGAAAAGGGATTTTCTCAACATAAGGTTCAGGAAAAATAGGATCAACGGTACAAACTTCTATGCTAGTAGGAACATGGGTAACAATGTCTTTATAAGGAGCATGGTACTTGTCCCACTCTTTTTTGGGAATTTCAAAATAAGAGGCAAAGGCCTTAAAGCATTTTGCAAGAACTTGAGGATCAAGACCATACTCAGTACTAATATCACGGAAGTCATCAGTTCCCATAAAGGATTTAATGCATTCATAATCATAGTTTATACCTGACTTTCTTCCTTTGTCATTCTCCCAAGCTTCATTGTTCTCTTGAATACGGTCTAGGAGATCCCATTTAGCTTCTTCCTTCATACGTGTGAAAGATCCAGCACAAGAAGCATCTGGTAAATCTTTATCATGAAGAGAAAGCCTAGCGTAAAAGTTATTGATAATAATATTGTTAGGGAGTTCATGAATAGGACATTTAAGCATTAGCAACTTCAATCTCCCCCAAGCTTGACTGGTCCTCTCTCCATCACGAGGCCAAAAGTTATATATCAAATTCCTATCCTTATGAATTTCACTAGGAGGGTAGAATTTAGAATAAAAGAGAGTTACTATTTCCTCCCATTCCATGGATTGCCCATTCTTCAGCTCTCTGATGACCCACAAGTATAGGGGATCGCAACAATCTTCGTGGGTAGTATTACCCAATTTATTGATTCGACACAAGGGGAGCCAAAGAATACTTGCAAGCCTTAACAACTGAGTTGTCAGTTCAGTTGCACCTGGAAATATTTCTTGCTCACAGAAGTTTATCAGTAGTAAAGTTTGTAGTAGCAACAGCAACAAAAATAGCAAAAGCAACAGCAACAGGAGCAATAGTAATAGTAACGGTAACAGTAGGATTCGAGTGCGGTAGGCATAAGGATGGATGGAAGGGCGTTGCATGGACGAGTCTAAACATGTAACTTCATGATCTAGGGCATTGCAGATAAATAATAACAAGCATCCAAGTACTAAACAATCCTAGGCATGTGCTCCAAATATAGTCATACGTGCTCGCAATGAGAACTTGCACAACATCTTCTGTCCAGCCAGCCCGTGGTAGCGGGGCCTCTAGGGAACTACTGGCAATTAAGGTGCTCCTTTTAATAGAGCACCAGAGCAAAGCATTAAAACTCCATGAACACATGTGATCCTCACACCACAGCCATCCCCTCTGGTTGTCCCAATTATTGTCACTTTGGGGCCTTTGGATCTGGACAATGATATGTGTACGCAACTTGTAGATAAGATCACAAACAATACTATTATAATGATTAAATAATAATTTCAGATCTGAGATCATGGCACTCAGGCCCTAGTGACAAGCATTAAGCACAACAAGTTGCAACAAAGTCAAATAGCACTAATAGAGATACTAGGCACTAAGTCCTAACAGATCTTATTCGATTACATGATAGAACTCATCCAATCCCTACCATCCCCAAGCCTACATCGGGGGATTACTCACTCATGGATGTGGGAAACATCGGTGGTTGACGGAAATGCGTTGGTGGTGACAATGGCGATGATCATCTCCAAATTCCCCGTCCCGGCAGGGTGCCAGAACGGAGTTTCTGGATCCGAATCTTGGTTTCTGGTGGAGGCGGCAGAGCAGAACTCTTTCTGGAAAAACTATCGGACCCCCCTCGGTTTTTAGGTCGAATGGCAACTTATAGGCGCAGAGGGAGGCCGAGGAGGTGCCTGGGGAGGCTGCACCCCCTCCAGGCGAGACCAGTGGTGGGCCCGCGCCTGGGGTGGGTCTGGCCCCCAGGCATCCCCTCCATCTCTTCTTCTAGCTCTGTGGTTCTTTTGGTGAAATATAATTTTTGGCATATTTTCCGGGATTTTTCCTGATAGTTCATTTTCTGCACAAAAACAAGACACCAAGGTAATTCTGCTGAAAACAGCGTCAGTCCATGTTAGTTGTATCCAAATCACACAAGTTTAGAGAAGAAACAACAGCAAATTGTTCAAGAAAGTATATACGTTTGGCACGTATCAACTCCCCCCAAGCTTAGCTTATTGCTTGTCCTCAAGCAATTCAGTTGAAAACTAAGTGCGATAAAAGAACTTTAACGAACACTTTGCTTCATATGATGTAAATATTCTCAGCAAATGAGTAGATTCTTAGACAATTCATAATAAAGAGTATGCAACTAAGTCTACTCAATAGTCATTGCAAGCTATGAAGATAAACCAACTAAATAATAATAAGTAGCATGAAACATAAACATAAGCAACATTGCAATGCTCATAATAAGGTATGATAGAGTGGTATCTCGCTTGCCTTTGTTTGAAGAGCATAATATAAATGCCAAGGCACCTCTGAAATTCACATGAAGAATAGAGATAAAGATACAAGAATCAAAGTCATGACATAAATAACCAAGTTTTGGAACAAACACAATAATGACAACTATGCTCTCAAGAAGGTGCTCATAGAATAAGTGGTGACTCAACACTACTAGGAAAATGGCTATAGGTAATCAGCACATCCGTGGCTCACATGGTTGAAGTGCCCCACAGCTAAAACAGGCGTGCCTCACCTATGGGCAGTGCCCTACTAGTAACTAGAACAACCGTGGCGCACATGACCATAGTGCGCCACAGATATGTGTGGGCCAGGGCCCTGTTGGCCGCACGCCAAACATATGTAGCGCACATAGGGCAGGTGCGCTATGGTTGTTAGTGCCAACCGTGGCGCACATGGAGGGGGTGCGCTACGCCCCCCTCTGTTGTGAAACGGCCAGACACATCCGTGGCGCACTATGGCATGTGCGCCACGGATGTTACTCCTCCCTGTGGCGCACTAGGGCAGAGTGCGCCACGGATGTGTCGATTTTTTTGACAGCACTTTATGTGCACATGTGTGACCACATCCACCACCCCACACTTCACTTTCCCCTTCTTCTTCTTCCTTAGATCTAGTTGGGATCTTCTCCTTCCCACCTCAATTTCTCCACCCATTCACCATTTTTAGCATGTAGAACTTTCCTTGGATGTTACATAAGTAATAGAGGAAGGTCTCTGGTCTCTCATCTCCTTCTCCGGTCTCGCGCGCACCTCTTCTTTACATCTTTCTCGCGATTGGTCTCTCATCTCGGTAAGTTGTCCATGTAAGGATGTGTTCATGTGTATATGGTATGCTCATATGTATGTAGATGATCGATGCTCATGATGTGTGTATGGAGAGGATCGATGGTCATATGTGTGTGTATATGGAGAGT
Organism: Avena atlantica; assembly: GCA_910589765.1. Taxonomy (NCBI): domain Eukaryota; kingdom Viridiplantae; phylum Streptophyta; class Magnoliopsida; order Poales; family Poaceae; genus Avena; species Avena atlantica. The sequence continues at coordinate 308,604,966 of OU342736.1, forward strand.
ATCGATGATGCTCATGCATGTGTGTATGGAGAGGATAATGATATGTTCATGTGTGTATGGATCGGTCTCTCTCTCTCTTGTGTTTGTATGTGAACAAGTTGCCATTTGTTTTGCCAAAATGTTGATTCATTTCCATTTTGGCAAGACTTTGGCATTTCGCAAAGGTCCTAATTTTAGGATAGGTCATGCCGAAATTCTCTATCGACCATTGCATGCATGCATTCATTATGTGGTTCTAATAGACTTCTAATTGTACCGTGTAAACCGTGCAGGCAAAAATGGTCCGCATAATGAGCGAAGGCATTGTGGCCAGATTTTTGAAATGTGCGACGGCCGACATGATACGAAATAACAAGACGGATATAAGATGTCCGTGCAGAAGATGCAAACTCAACTGGGTGATCGACCCAGATTCCGGGAATCTGCAGGTGCACCTGCTCCGCCATGGTTTTATGGATGGATACACTCGTTGGATAAGCGATGAAGAAGACGATGGAGACGGTGAAGGTGGCCAACATGACGATGATCATCATCACGGCGAGAACGGGCGAGATGATGAAGAGTCTCCTGGAGATGGTGAAGGTGCGGAAGCAGACCGGGATGATGATGATCTAGATGTCGGAGGAGCAGACGAAGATGGAACAACGTCAGGCTAGGTGCGGCACCCTTATGTGCAAGAGCTGCTTCTCAAGCAGACGAGTAACGCCAGGGCTGCCGCTAGAGAGAAAGCCAAGCTTGCGCAACTTGAGAAAGACGCGGTTACTCCATTGTATGAAGGATGCAGGCCCGATGATACCCGGTTAAATGTAACGCTCAAGGCTATGGAGATGAAGGCAAAACACAAATTGAGCGATGCAAGCTTCGACGATATGATGGCATTCTGGCACGATCGTCTCCCGGAGGGGAACACATGTCCAACTAGTATCGAGGATGCCAAGAAAATCGTCTGTCCTCTCGATCTACCGCACGTTAGATACCATGTATGCATCAACGATTGCATCATTTATCGGGGAGAGGACGCGGGGAAAACCACATGTCCGGTGTGCGGCGTGAGTCGATACAAGAAAGGGAAGAAAGCACCTCGAAAAGTGGTATGGTACTTTCCTATCACTCCTCGTCTGCAGCGCTATTTCGCGGACCCTAAGGAAGCGAAGCTCATGCAATGGCATGCGGACAGGAAGAAGCCAGGAGATGATGATGATGACCCCGAAAAGGATGAGCTGTTGACGCACCCTTCAGGTGCTGATGTTCCGTGTCAGATGGGCAAAGAGCGTCGAAAGAGAAGACCGGTATTTCACAACCATGGTTATACCCGAAGCAGGCAAATCCAAGGCCGCTGGTGCAAACGTGGCCGCGAAAAATGAACCGGGGGTACTGGCAACCAAAGTGGACCAATGTTTTTTCATTACCGACCCGACAAAGCCTAGCCATGTTGTCGTGAGGAGAGGAAAAAGAAACATCATCGGAATGGATGGAGTCGCCAACGAGCAAGACTTCAACCAGTACGGCGATCCAAAGATTGAAGATGATGACGACTACGATGCAGCAACCTACATCACAAGAAGAAAAAGGACAACCCTACCCAAAAAAGGTAGCCCGTTCGAAAGAAGAAACATTAAAGTGCCAGGGCTAAATTATTCAACCGCGACAAAGAAGGGAAAAAAGATTGTAAAACGCTAGCTCAAAAAATATTGTAAAACGCGTGGTCGAAAAAGATTGTAATATTCATGGACAAATTATTATGAAATTTAGTTATACTTTGAATCATATTTGTACCACTTTTATGACATATATTATCACTTTTGGGCATTTTTGGAATATTTAAAAGTATTTTAAAAACAAAACAAAACTTCTTGGCATATATCACCACTTTTGGGCATTTTTTGGAACATTTAAAAGTATTTTTAAAATAAAAATAAAAAAGTGGGGCACCAGGATTCGAACCTGGGTGCTCATAGTTTAGAATAGAGTAGTGGGCAGAACCAGTGGGATAAGACAGTGCTAGTGTTAACTAGTGGGGTGGCCACCCTCTTATCTGATAGTCCAACCCACATAGGCGTAGCGCACCCTGGCCAAGTGCGCTACGGAACCGTAGCGCACTTGGCCAGGGTGCGCTACGCCTATGTGGGTTGGACTAGTCAACCGCACCACATCGCCTCTCTCATCCCCATCTCATACAGACACCACACATCGATCGAGCCCCGCCGTGCTGCGCAACCGTTGCTGCTTTCTCGATCCGCCACCGCCGCGCTGCGCTCTCGAGGAGGAGGAGGCCCGTGCCGCTGCCGATCCGTGGAGGAGGAGGAGGCCCGCGCCTCTTGTGGAGGAGGAGGATCGTGCCGCTCGAGGAGGAGGAGGCCCACGTCGCTGCCGATCCGTGGAGGAGAAGGTCGTCGCCGCTCGAGGAGGAGGAGGCCGCCGCCGCTTGAGGCTGAGGAGGAGGAGGCCGTCGCCTCTCCCACGCGCTCGTCGTCGTCCTCGTCTCAGAGGAGGTGAGCCTCCCCTCTCTCCCTGCCCACACGGTTCCTTCTCCATTGGGGCAGACCGAGCTCACGGCGCCTTCGCAGTGGCTTGCAGTGGCTTGAGCTTAGTTAGGGTTCCTAGTTCTGCAGTTGTAGCTTCAGAGATACAAGGCAGGGACAAATGGCAGGGACATATACAGTAGCTTTCACCACTCAAGTTCTGCAGTAGTAGTATCTTCAGACATACAAGAGAGGGACACATACAGTAGTATCTTTCGTTTCGAGGCCAACACTTAGAAATCTGGAGCTTTGGGTTCTACTTAGGGAAGGGGAATTGGGAAACAATGGCTCATCTGCTCATGTCGCTCTAGATTTTAATTGTTGGTGCTTAATCATCACTTGATGTTGCCATTGCCGTCGTGTTTGTATGAGGTCTCAGTCAGATGTAGTTAAGTCTGGATGCAGCAGTTTGCTCCTCTACTAGTTAAGCACATGCCAAACATTTTTCTAAAACTAGTACAGGGTTGCGCTCTATCTAAACTAAAGTAAGATGAGAGTTGCTAAACTTTGTATGTTGCCATTCTGGAAACCTGCAGTAGCCTTTACACGATTACTGATTCATTTCAGTCTAATAGTTCAGTCATCAGTTACAAAGATGTAAATAGGCATAAACATTCTACCCACAATACATATATATGACATCGACTATCAAGTTTGCATTATTGGTTGATAACATGGTATCACTAGCTTCATCTTTCCTCTACTGACTTTGATGCTTCTGGAATTGTTATATCTCTGCTAGATAGATTCATTCTAGGCTTGCATTCCTAATAAAAATTGTCCCATTGTTTTGTTAGGAATTCCTACCCCTAAAACTGAAAGAGAAGTTCTTTCATTCTATACATCTTCTCTGTATAAAGAAGTTTATCCATTGAAGATGATGGCCATTTTACTTATGCGAGCTCTAGATACGTCACTCTTCCGGCTCAATTTGCTTGCTGTCAAGTTTGTAGGCTTTGGGTTTTGTTTAGGCTAGAATAGGTTAGCTTGTAAATTTTATAGGTTTTATTTATTGAGGTAATTATTTGTTTGTTGCTGTCAATTGCTTGCTATCAGTTCCTTGCTGTTGTCAATTATTTATTTGCTGCTGGTAATTGCTTGGGTTTTATTTGCTGCTGTCAACTGCTTGGGTTTTATTTGCTGCTGTCAATTGCTTGGGATTTATCTACTGAGTCACTCAATTGTGGATTGAAGTATTTGTGCTTTAGGGTGCAAAATGAAATATTTAGGTGGATCTTCAGTTTTAAATTTGTGCTTGTGCTTGTGCTGGGAATCTTCAGTTTTAAATGTCATATGGCTATGCTTAAATTGATAACAAAAGTATATATGGTTGTGGCACTGTGCTGGGACTGGATGGATGTGGTTGTGAAATGGTTTGGAAGGAAAAATAGAGTAGTGTTGGTTTTGCTACTATCTGTGTTGGGACAACAGCACCTTGAAATTGTGCTTGTGCTTGTATATGAAGCACTTTATTATGTGTGTATGCAGGTTCTTATATGAAATGAGTCCCGATTTTTGCCGGAATGTTGATTAACTTCCGTTTTGGCAGAAATCGGGCACTCCTAGTTTAAGAAAATTAGCAAAGGTCATGCCGGATTTTTCCGTGCATTTAACCAATTATTTGTTTTTTATTAGTGCGAAGATGTGTGACAACGACGAGGCTGGATGTTCTAAGCGCATCAGCGCTGAAGGAGAACTCAGACCTCCGAATAAACAATTGACATTCTGGGAGGCGGCCCAGCGGCTAGAAGACGATGAAGAATACTATCCTTTGGAAAGCGAGGATGATGAGATGGAAGACGCGGAGGAAGAAGCCGAAGGAACAGCGGACGATGAAACCACCGATGGCTGCGAGGGCACCGGGAGTGGTAGCAATCCTCCTAAGAAGAAGAAGAAGAAGCCGAAGGACCGGCACCCGAACACGGTCGGCACGGTGAGGGAGGAAATTACCGAAGTGAGCCCATCAGGGGTTCCTTTGGAGCCCGCCCTTGTTGTCAAAGGGTACGGTGGGCAAGTGGCGGCGATCACCCGGATAACCATCTCGATCAACACCGAGAATCTCCGGCATAAAGATAATGTCCACTTGCGCACACTCCTCTTCGAGAAGCTGCACGCAAGATACAAGTTCCCTGCTAAGTATCAGAACACAAATTATCATGGGAACGAAGTAAACAAATCCGCCCTCACAAAGATGAGCATCGCCCTGGCTAGCTGGAGAACCCGGATAAAGAAGAAGATCTATAAAGAAGGCAAAAGTCTCGAGGAGATCCAGAAGATTGACCCGCAGATCACCGAAGATCAGTTGCGGGAGTTCAAGGAGAGGTGTGAATCCTAAAGAGCCCTAGCCAATAGTAATCGGGGAAAGGTGCTGCAGGCGATGAATATAGGTCATCACCATCTCGGATCTGGTGGATATAGAACCGCAGAGGCCAAATGGAATAAGGAGGACGAAGAGTATAGATCCAAGGGGATAGAAAATCCCTTTGCTAAATTCGAACCCGGGCAGGTTCGAAACATAATCAGGGCCCGTTACCATGTGGACCCAAAAACCAAACAACTCACCGCAGATCCTGCGGTGAAGGAATTCGAGGAAATTGTGGTAAGTATAATCTAATTACCGCGGATCAACTCGATTGAAATCTAATCGATGATCTAAATGATTCACTGTTACTTCTTCTGCAGGAGGAGGAAATTGTTGCTAGCCATGGATCCCAGGGTTCCTCATCCCAGGGGTCGACGGCGGCCACCCGGTGGGATAACCCTTTTAACAGGGCGATGAACCGGGCCAAGAAAATAGAACCGCTTACGAAGAAGCCGTCGTTGGCTGGCCGTCTGGCCGGCCTCGGGGGTAAGAATTGGGTGGATCATTTTGGTCCACTGCCGAGGACGCATGTGGCGCCGTCGGGAAGGAGCGAGGAGGAAAACCGCGAGGTTCAAGAACTTAAGGCACAAGTGGCACGGATCCCGCAGATCGTCCAAGACAACCTGGCAATCACCCTCACGTCCTTCCTGCCTACCTTGGTGGAGTCAATAGAGAACTGGAGTGCGGGTGGTCGAGTAGGGCCGTGCCCGATTCCAAGCATGGTCAGCAGCCACTCGAACAACGCGGGCCGACGAATCAGGCGAACTACGTGGTCGTGACTCCGCCCGCTAGCACCGCGGCACCGCAAGTGTTGGTGACTTCCCTTGCCATCAGCGCGGCGCCGGAGTACATGTTGGTGCCCCCTGCCATCGTCGCGGCAGCACCGGAGCTCCAAGCACCCGTCGGTAGGGAGAATACACCGGCGACCAGCACCGCACCATCAAGCAGCCCTTCCGTCTCTTGCACGCCCGTCACCGTATGCGGTGCGTCGACATTAGCCGATCTCGATGTCATCACGGTAAACAAATTACTTTAATTACCGCCTTTCATGCCATCTATTACTCTTATGGCATCTCTGACGACGCCGTACATGTTTTCTGCAGACGGATGTTCCTTGCACTCTCTTATGCTGCGTGAACAACGAGCTGAGGGATGTTGCCAAGGGTACCATCGTTCAACCCTTGCAGCGCACGTTCCACTCAAGGCCGATGTCAGATAACGTGCACAGGGTTAAAATTAGTTGGGTGCTTAGGGGCTGCGACGACCTGGAACCTCCCATTCAACCCCCAGGAGCGAATGAAGAAGAGCCGTCTGTCCTCAGAACTTGCTTCGGCTTATTCTTGCTATGGCCAAAGAGCATGATATGTTTGGGGACGACAGGGGCCATCACGCCACAGACAACATCACCGCCTGCCGTGCCAGCGACAAGCGATGGCAAGGCCCCCTTACCGCCCTCGTCGTCACCTCCACGCGTGGGTCGGATGATCATGTTGATGATATGCACATGGCGTAGGATCCGGCCGAGGATGACGAAGACTGGAATGATCACTTCTTCAGCACTCAATTTAGCAACGAAGACCTAGCTGGTGGCCCCACAGAGAAAGCCACTATCACCAAGCGTCTGTTTGGTTCTCAGGAGACGCCTCCAGCTTGCGCCTTTATAGAGCCAACTGATACAACCAACCGGCCCTTTATTCTAAGCCCTGACACACTACATGGGGTGGCCGGTGCTCAGATTGCGGTGCCTGCCCGCTCTCCAAAAGGAAAAAAGGGCAGGAAAAGAAAATCTAGCAGCTCGAGCGAGCCGGTGGAGTCAACAACTGTGAATCCGATCAGGTTTTGGGACGGGCCACCAAGACCCGAGGGTATTATGTGGAGGATTCATGTGGCGGGTGAGCCCATGCTACCTAAGAATTTGCGGAAGCTCGCCAGTTCGGAATTGCAGAGTGTGCATGACGACGTGCTGACGATAGAGAGACGCCTTCTATCGGAGAAAGATCCCTCGCACCCGGTATTCGTGGTTAAGGTGCCACCGGGCTTGGGCTTCGTCGACAATGCCCCTGCAGATCTGTTCTTCCTGCGGTTCGACGACATCTTAAATATGTTCCACCTATACCCGCTGCACTATACCATGGTCCGTCTGTTTTCTCTCAGTCTGGCCATGCAGATCATTAGAGAGAACACACCGGGCATAGCTATAGTGGACCCCTACTACATGCGTGACGGCCGCTTGGGTTCCCCCGCCGTATGACGTATCGTGGCCTCGTACCTAAAAAGAATCCTCGTGGTGAACAAGACAAAGGAATACATTATCGTGCCTTACTTTCCCGAGTAAGTCGTTACTCACTCGCCACCGTCGATTGGCTTTATTAGATCATCATCATTCTTTTTCCAACACATTCCATTTGAATTTTTTGCGCAGAGATTAACACTGCACGCTCATCTCCTTATCACCGAAGCATTCCCACGCCACGTATTTCGACTCGGGGAGTCTAGAAAAGAAGAAAAACTATGACAAGATCAAGGAAGTTCTAGATGATGCTCTCACTGGCTTTGCCTCGACGGAAGGCACCACCTTCATTCGTAAGAAGGTCAAGTTCGGCAGGCACGTCTTCAACCACGTAACGGAGTTCCCCTGCGTGAAGCAGCCGGAAAACAGTAAGAAGGAAGCCTAGTACGCACTCCATCACATGAGGGCGTTCCTACTTGACCAGCAGAATTCTACGCTGCCAGATCATCTCAAACAGTGGGCCAAAGCAAAGGCCAAGATCAATGATTCAGATATTAGACAAGAGATGTATCGCATCCAACATTATTTTGGGGCAATCATCTTTCGTGATGTCATGACTTCGGGGGGATCTTCTACGGAGGAAATATCCTGAATAACCGTGACATAGAAGATCGCCTAGAGATGCAGGGTGACTATAGAATGTTCATGACGAGACAAGGCGTCCTCCCGTTCCCCAAGCCGAGCCAGAAGGCTTGATGTTGGCCTAGTTGTAGTTACAAACTATAGATGACCTTTGTGTGTGTGTGGACAAGTGTACATGCTACTATACATATCTTATTAGGTTTATGAATCATTGCTTACTTATTTTGCTTATTATTATTATATATCAATCAATGCTTGGTTTTTTGCTTACTCTTTGGTCCTTTGCTCACTTTGGTCCTTCTGTTTTTCCTTACTCTTTTTTCGAGAATAATGCCGATGATTGAAATGTCGTGGCACACTATATATGTGAATGTGCTACGATGGGATTGTGAGCCTTGTGATATGCACAAGTCCAGGTCTTGTGCATCCTACTTGGCTCACCGTTCCATCGTAATATATTCCTGTGTCCAACGACCTATGTATATATACGAGACATTATTTTCGAGTTATTTTTGTCTTTTTCGAGAATAATGCCGATGATTCAAATGTCGTGGCACAATATATATGTGAATGTTCTACGACGGGATAGTTAGCCTTGTGATATCCACAAGTCCAGGAATTGTGCATCCTACTTGGCTGACTGTTCCGTCGTAGCATATTCCTTTGTCCAACGACCTATGTATATATATTAGGCATTCTTTTCGAGTTATTTTTGTCTTTTTCGAGAATAATGTCGATGATTGAAATGTCGTGGCACACTATATATGTGAATGTGCTATGATGGGATTGTGAGCCTTGTGATATGCACAAGTCCAGGTCTTATGCATCCTACTTGGCTCATGGTTCCATCATAGCATATTCCTATGTCCAACGACCTATGTATATATATGAGGCATTCTTTTCGAGTTATTTTTGTCTTTTTCGAGAAAATTCCGATGATTGAAATGTCGTGGCACAATATATATATGAATGTGCTATGACGGGATAGTTAGCCTTGTCATATGCACAAGTCCAGGAATTGTGCATCCTACTTGGCTAACCGTTCCGTCATAGCATATTCCTGTGTCCAACGACCTAGCTAGTTATATATGAGGCATTTTTTCGAGCTACTTTGGTCTTTTTCGAGAATAATGCCGATGATTGAAATGTCGTGGCACACTATATATGTGAATGTGCTACGATGGGATTGTTCGCCTTGTGCTATGCACAGGTCCAGGTGTTGTACATCCTACTTGGCGAACACTTCCATCGTAGCATATTCTTGTGTCCAACGACCTAGCTAGTTATATATGAGGCATTCTTTTTGAGTTACTTTGGTCTTTTTCGAGAATAATGTCGATGATTGAAATGTCGTAGCATAGTATATATGTGAATGTGCTGCGATGGGATTGTACGCCTTGTGCTATGCACAAGTCCATGTGTTGTGCATCCTACTTGGTGTACAGTTCCATCGTAGCATATTCCTGTGTCGAACAACCTAGTTATATATGAGGCATGCTTTTTGAGTTTGCTCTTTTTGATTTAGGAGTACTTTCTATAAGTGTATCTTCATATGCGACTTTAATTATACATGTTTTTTCAATCACCGGTTAATTATTATTGTCAACTTGTAGATGACGTGGTACGTCGTGTACAAGGGACGGGTTCCCGGAGTCTACGATGATTGGAAAGACTGCCGGAGACAGGTGCACCGTTTCAGCGGCAATAGCTACAAAGGGTACAACACTATGACAGAGGCGGAAGCTAGATACACGCGCTATCTAGCGGGAGTTAGGACAAGGAACCAGATGAAGACCTACACCTTCGTCGCGGCGGTGATCATGCTTATCTTCTTTGGTTGTTTATCCCGCATTTGTGTCTAGCTAGTTTAGATGTCTAGGCGAGCTTCTAAGCTCTAACTTGTTCGATCGACACATGTATTCGCATGTCACCAACTACTACTTTGTAACTTGATCGAAACAATGTAACTTATACTATGTATTCATGTATGAGACTTATCTATATGTATTTGTTTCAATCTTGTTTTTCATATTGTGTATTTATATATATAATTGTATATCTTGTATCTGTGTGTATATCTGCTGTAATATTGTATATAATCTGTATTGTGTATAATCTGGCTCGGAAATTAAGAAAAACACACCTGTGGCGCACATGATCTACCTTCTGTGGCGCACTACACCTAAAGCGCACTATAGAAGCTTAGTGGCGCACTGGGAAGTGCGCCACAGAAGATCCTACGCGCAGCGCACCTGCCCACATAGCCGTGGCGCACTAGCAGGTGCGCTACGCCTATCTTGACACAACCGTGGCGCACTAGGCAGTGCACCACGGCTGGGAGATAGCCATAGCGCAAGGCACGTGGCGCACTGCTAGTGCGCCACAGATGATCTTTTCAGGTGCGCCACTAACTGCTGTTTTCCTAGTTGTGCAACAAGGTTGTGAAAACGGTTCTGAAAGGTTTGAAAGGCTTCCCAATGCTGAAAGGAAGGTACTAATTAGCTTTGAGCTCTCATTGCCCCTATCATAGGCATCTTCATGTGGTTAAGGTGAAAGTGAGGTCCACTCTGAATCATATGCTTGACAGACCATAAACTGGAAATCGACAACCGCCAACGGGGTACCCCTTGCACATGGTACATGAGCTTTCTCATAACCAAAATGACAAGGCAAGCAGACAATGAGCATCTCAGCAAATTTTTTATTTACCATATGCATAGCTTTTTATTGAGGACGCTTCATAGATTCTCATTATGGTGATGTTGCAAGTTTCCACCATGATTAAGCATGGCTTAGGCTAGCGGCCCAGGTGTTACTCTAACACAATTTATAAACTCCATGAACTCACAACCTCTCCTTTTATTTCACATCGACGACATCCATAAACAAAAGAGCAAGGAATCAACTGGATGATTTATCCAAAAATATTTGAAAGCATTCCCCATGACAGCATGGTTCTGCTGACTCCCAGTATATAATTAGCAAGAATATAACTTTCATGGACTAGTCATAATGGTTCAGGATTATTAAGCACAAGGAATAAAGTGTGCCATCAAGTTCGTGAGAAATTTACTAACTAACTTTCTCAAAACAGACAAACATTTTTATTTTGAAAGAAAACACGACATATGGAATATGCACTGAAATAGCAAATGATGCTAATAGGTAGGTATGGTGGACACTGTTGGCAATATTGGTTTTGGGAGTTGGAAGCACAGGTAGAGCACGTACTCAGTGCAAGTGAAGGCTAGCAATAGAAAGGGAGCGACAAACGAGAGAGCAATAGCTGTCATAATCATGCTTGCAACAAAACAGGACTAACTATGGCATGAAAGTGATACAAGAACTCTGAGGCAAAATAAATCGTCGAGGCTTACTGACTATTGATTAGTCATATGCATGCGTGAGCATATGCCAAGTCGATTCACATGAACAGTCAGAGGAGTATACCACAATGTCATACCAAAGTATGAATAAAACAATGCAAGCAAACATTCATATGAGATGCTACAAACTATTAGCAAGCTGGAGCTAATCATATACAAGCAAGAACTACTAAGCATCCATAATGACATCAACCTTACACAAACAGGATAAACATGCTCACAATGATGATTATATGTACAAAAATGAAACAAAATAGAGTTAGTTACCATCCTCTTACCACACCTCGAGTTGTCTTAGTCTTCATTATTGCCCTTCACTTGTGTGACTTGAATAATTAACATGAAACCAAAATCCACTAAGGACGGCTGAACCCTGCAAAGAACTCACAAAACCAAAGAGGAACAACAAATATTTTTGGTGTTCTCGAATTTTTAGAAACAAGCAAACAAAGAAAAACCAAAATAAAAACAAACAAAACCAAACAAAGCAAAAGAAAACCAAAAACAAAAACTAAGACGCTCCAAGAACAACACAACTGTGCATGAAACAATAAAAACGAAGTGTCTAGAAAGACCTGGGGTTTTTATTGATGAAGAAGGGATACCTTGGGCACCTCCAAGCTTTGACGCTTGTACCTCTTGAATAATTCTTGGGGTGACACGGATTGGCTTCCCCCAAGATTGAGCTTTTCTCCATTCTTCATCTCATTACATCATCCTCTCTCTACACCTGAAATTTTTCCTTCATACAAAACTTCACACAATCTTCATTACCAACATTAGTGCATTCAAAAGATAATAGTCCTTTGGGGTTTAGTTTTAAAACAGAAGAACTTTCACTAAAGACACAAGATACTGTAGCAATTCCCTCAAAAATCTCAATTTTCCAAAAAGAACCCGAAAAGGAATCAATAAGAAGCAAATGCAAATAATGGCAGAAATCTGTCAAAACAGACTAGCAGGTAGAAACCGATTTTTTTTGAAGACCTTCTGTTATTCAAATCAAAAAGTGTTGAACTAACTTAAGTTAGCTAACATATTGTGGGATTTATTGGTAAATTTCTAGCTCAATTCAACTTACAGAGACACCTCACGAATTTTTATGGTGGAGGACAGAAATCTGTTTCGGGACAGCAACTCCCCAAATCTAACTTCCCTCTCATTAGAGGTCATTCTTGGCACAAAAAGCAAACAAAAAGGATAAGGAGAGGTCATTACTGAAGTAATTACTTCCAATACTCAAGGAAACTTTTGGGTTATCTCCCAACAAGTACTTTTCTTTAACGCCTTTAAGTTAGGCACGACGAAGAGAAAAGATTGGAAAGGACAAAAATAAAACTGATCAAGTATAACCACAGTGAAAGCATTATTTTGTTCATTAAAATCCTTTTGTTAAATTTTTTGATCAAGTCTTGTTACCAAAACAATCTTATATGAAACAAAACTTTGTATTCCACAAGGTGATTATGTGACCTCATACTTGATAGCAATGGTCCCAATCATAATAGTTTCAAAATTTTCTTGTGGAATGAGACAATATATTTCTCCAACCTTAATGCCCTCAATATTTTCAATGGAATTCAGGCAATAGCTCTTATCAACCTTCTTGGGGAAATAGACAGTTTGATATTTGTCATTAATATTAAATGTTACTTTTCCTTGATTGCAATTGATGATAGCACCTGCAGTATTAAGAAAAGGTATCCCAAGAATAATAGACATATTATCATCTTCAGGCATTTCAAGCACAACAAAATCAGTTAAGACCATGCAATTATGAGAAACTTGAACAGGAACATCCTCACATATACCAACAGGAATAGTAGTTGACTTATCAGCCATTTGCAAATATATATCAATTGGTACCAACTTTTCTAGCTGGAGTCTCTTATAGAGAGAAAAAGGCATAATACTAACACCAGCTCCCAAGTCACATAAAGCAGTTCTAACATAATTATTCTTAATAGAGCAAGGAATAGTTGCTATACCTGGATCACCAAGTTTCTTTGGAACCTTACCATTGAAGGAATAATTAGCAAGTAGAGTAGAAATCTCCTCATTAGGAATCTCCTTTTATTAGAGACAATATCCTTCATATACTTTGAATAAGGAGGCAACTTAATAGCATCAGTCAAAGGAATTTGCAAGAATAAAGGCTTCATCCACTCACAAAACTTGTTGCAATGTTCCTCCTCCTTTGACTTAGATCTGAGCAGATCTGAGCCGCTGGTTTTAAATTAGATCTGATGGTGCGTGAGCGTGATCCAGCATGAAACGGTACCGTCCAATCAGGAGCTGCCGCGTGGCCTGTGTTTTGTTTTAAAATCTGGAAATAGATCTATTAGTTATTCAAACTTGCAAAATTCATAACTTTTGATCCACACGTTCAAATTTTGCAAATTTTATATCATTGGAATCAGGAGAAAGAATTATATCCATTTATGCGCTTTGTTTAATAAATTGCATCTGTAAAATGTGTTGTTTTTGCAGAGATATTTATAAGCTTATTTTGTATATAAAAATTATATAGAAAATGTTTTAAGGGCCAAATTAATTTTATTTAGTGTATAATTGTTTTTTTTATGATTCATTACTGTTTCACTTGTCTTGTTTGATTTAGAAAATCATCACATGGAATTTGCATGCATTCATATATTTTTGCTTGTATATTTTGATATGTGAATTTGGTTCTATCATTTTATGTGTAGATTTTGGTGCTAGTGGTGATTGTGATTGTGAAGATTGTTGCTACTCCCCCAACTACCAAGGCAAGTGGTGCTTCATGTTTTATCACAATATTTTGACTATGCACTAGAAATATTTTGCATAGGGCTTGCATGAATAATTTTGCTAAGTATCTATATGCTATGCTTGGGAAATCCTAGTAGTGGTAGAATTGTTAGAATTTGCTCTAAGTTAAGATACTTGCTATTGCCATGCTTAGACTAGCTAGTAGCAACCAAGGGTGGGTTATATATTCATGCTATGAGAAATATTTCTAAGTCTTTTACTTATGTTTTGCTTAATAAAACAACTAAGTGAATGAAACACCTAGGTGGAATGGAAAGAATGGTTTGTGTTGAGTGGTTACACAAGGCCCATTTCTATGGGTTACCTTGTGTATCTCACTTGTGGATTGCCACCTAGGAACAAAGGGATTTGAGATGCCAAATGTTAAGAAGCTTCTAGTGCAGCCACATGGCATTATGGGCTCTACCTAGACCATATAGGTTGCAATAACTTAGCCAAATGGATAGTTGGTGGTAGGGGAATGATAGGTTTGGAGCGCGTCCATTTTGGTCTAAGGGAAGGCTTCTGAAAGGTCCTATCTTGGTGAAAATCAAGTCTTGTGGAGAAAGTGCACAACCTCTGCAGATGGAAGAACCTAAGTACTTAGCCATGTCCCTGGTATTGGACAACTTGAGCATCAAGACATGGAAGCTATCAAGAATCTCCTCATCCCAATTTTCTAAGTTAAAACTTATGGTTGAACGAGGGTGAAGGTTCACCAATTTCTATTGGTGGTTCCTTGGGAAAGTTTTTACCAAACAAAACTTAGTGTTTTCAACTGATAGGTAAAACCTATTTTGAGCAAAGCAAGCCTAAGCTACACTTAGCCAAATTCATGTAGTAACTAGATGCTAATACTCTACTAAGGTATCACTTGCCAATACTATTCTAATGTATTGACCCACTGTGGCTGTAACTTGTGATGTTGCAGGTTACTCTGATGATGATTAGGGGTTATGAGTCTACACTCAACATGCTTGCCTGTGGCACATGAAGATGAATACTTTTATTTATATCGTTAAGTTAAACTCTCGTACTAGCCTATGGCTATGTAGTTGTAAAAGACTATGTTATCTCTGGAATGACGATGTAATAATGACCTTTGTTTCTGTGTACGTCATCTTAAACTGTGGATGCTAGCAATTGATCTAGGGACACTACTAGGAAAATTGCTATAGGTAATCAGCACATCCGTGGCTCACATGGTTGAAGTGCCCCACGGCTAAAACAGGCGTGGCTCACCTATGGGCAGTGCCCTACTAGTAACTAGATCAACCATGGCGCACATGACCATAGTGCGCCACAGATATGTGTGGGCCAGGGCCCTGTTGGCCGCACGCCAAACATATGTAGCGCACATAGGGCAGGTGCGCTACGGTTGTTAGTGCCAACCGTGGCGCACATGGAGGGGGTGTGCTACGCCTAAGCGCATGCCCCTCTATGCTAAGAAACAGCCAGACACATCCGTGGCGCACTATGGCATGTGCGCCACGGATGTTACTACTCCCTGTGGCGCTCTAGGGAAGAGTGCGCCACGGATGTGGCGATTTTTTTGGCAGCTACACTTTATGTGCACATGTGTGACCATCCACCACCCCACACTTCACTTTCCCCTTCTACTTCCTCCTTAGATCTAGTCGGGATCTTCTCCTTCCCACCTCAATTTCTTCACCCATTCACCATTTTTAGCATGTAGAACTTGCCTTGGATGTTACATATGTAATAGAGGAAGGTCTCCGGTCTCTCATCTCCTTCTCCGGTCTCGCGCGCACCTCTCCTTTCCATCTATCTCGCGATTGGTCTCTCATCTCGGTAAGTTTCCCACGTAAGGATGTGTTCATGTTTATATGGATGATATGCTCATATGTATGTAGATGCTCATATGGAGAGTATCGATGATGCTCATGCATGTGTGTATGGAGAGGATAATGATATGTTCATGTGTGTATGGATCTGTCTCTCTCTTGTGTTTGTATGTGAACAAGTTGCCATTTGTTTTGCCAAAATGTTGATTCATTTCCATTTTGGGAAGACCTTGGCATTTCGCAAAGGTCCTAATTTTAGGATAGGTCATGCCGAAATTTTCTATCGACACCATTGCATGCATGCATTGATTATGTGGTTCTAATAGACTTCTAATTGTACCGTGTACACCGTGCAGGCAAAAATGGTGCTCATAATGAGCGAAGACATTGTGGATACATTTTTGAAATGTGCGACGGCCGACATGATACGAAATAACAAGACGGATATAAGATGTCCGTGCAGAAGATGCAAACTCAACTGGGTGATCGACCCAGATTTCGGGAATCTACAGACGCACCTGCTCCGCCATGGTTTCATGGATGGATACACTCATTGGATAAGCGATGACGAAGGCGATGGAGACGGTGAAGGTGGGCAACATGACGATGATCATCATCACGGCGAGAACAGGCGAGATGATGAAGAGTCTCCTGGATATGGTGAAGGTGCGGAAGCTGACCGGGATGATGATGATCTAGATGCCGGAGGAGCAGACGACAATGGAACAACGTCAGGGACCCTTATGTGCAAAAGCTGCTTCTCAAGCAGACGAGTAACGCCAGGGCTGTCGCTAGAGAGAAAGCCAAGCTTGCGCAACTTGAGAAAGACGCGGTTACTCCATTGTATGAAGGATGCAGGCCCGATGATACCCGGTTGAATGTAACACTCAAGGCTATGGAGATGAAGGCAAAACACAAATTGAGCGACGCAAGCTTCGACGATATGATGGCATTCTGGCACCATCGTCTCCCGGAGGGGAACACATGTCCAACTAGTATCGAGGATGCCAAGAAAATCGTCTGTCCTCTCGATCTACCGCACGTTAGATATCACGTATGCATCAACGATTGCATCATTTATCGGGGCGAGGACACAGATAAAACCACATGTCCGGTGTGCGGCGTGAGTCGATACAAGAAAGGGAAGAAAGCACCTCGAAAAGTGGTATGGTACTTTCCTATCACTCCTCGTCTACAACGCTATTTCCCGGACCCTAAGGAAGCGAAGATCATGCGATGGCATGCGGAAAGGAAGAAGCCAGGAGATGATGATGATGACCCCAAAAACGATGAGCTGTTGGCGCACCCTTCAGATGCTAGCCAGTGGAAAGCATTGGACCTCGAATTACCAGAATTAGGTGGAGATTCGAGGAACATCAGGCTTGGTGCGAGCACCGATGGACTCAATCCATTCGGTAGACAGAGCAGCACGCACAACACTTGGCCCGTGTTTGTATGGATGTACAACCTCCCTCCATGGTTGTGCATGAAGAAGAAGTACATACAAATGAGTATGCTAATTCAAGGGCCGAAACAACCTGGTACCGACATCAATCTGTATCTCGGGCTGTTGAAAGAGGAGCTAGCCACGTTATGCGAATCTGGAGCCAATACTTACGACGCCGTCGCACAAGATTATTTCACTATGAGAGCCGCCGTTGGTCACTACGGTGCAAGACTATCCAGGTTGCGGGTTTATCTCGGGGCAGGTTATCCAAGGATTCTGCGCATGCGTTAGGTGCATGGATAACACAAGCTATCTCCAACTAGAGAAAGATCCAGGGTCATCGAAAACCGTGTTCATGGCGCACCGGAGGTGGCTCGACAAGAATGATCCATGGAGAAAACGTGGAGACCTGTTCGATTGCAAATCCGAGACCCGAGGAATCCCAGAGCGTAGGAGCAGCGAAGAAGTGGAAGAGTTGCTGAAAAACTGGAAAGATTGTCCTAAGCCTGGAAAGAAGCGAAAGAGGCAGCAACAAGACAAGCTGCTGATGAAGGTATGGAAAACAAGGTCTGTTTTCTGGGAGTTGCCATACTGGAAGTTTCTCCGCACGCCTCATAGCCTCGACATCATGCATATCATGAAAAACGTGTGCGAGAGTCTGGTCACCACCATAATCAACATGCCAGATAGGACGAAAGATGGTCCCTAAGCAAGGCACGACCTGATATGCTTGGGTATCCCGAAGGAGCTTCACGGAGGACGCACTACTCCTGATGATCAGGAAGATGATGATGATCATGAGTCGGAGACGACACAAGGTCGTCGGAAGGGTAAAAAGTTCAAGAAGAACGAATATTACTGCCCTCCTTCTTACTTAACTCTAAGCCAGGATGAGATCAAATAGTTTTTCAAGTGCCTTCTAGGAGTCAAATTTCTTTACGGCTACGCGGGCAAGATAAGCAGATACCTAGACGAGGCGAAGCAGAGGTTCAGTGGCATGAAGTCTCACGACTGTGCCGTGCTAATGACGCAGGTACTTCCGGTCACACTAAGAGGGATAATGGACGAGCATGTCCGTGAAACGTTATTTGGCCTCTGCAAGTTTTTCGACGTCATCTCTAGGAAGTCGATTGGCATGAATCAGCTCGGGAGGCTAGAGGAGGAGATCGTGGTGATACTATGTGAGCTTGAGGTCTACTTCCCACCCGCATTCTTTGACATTATGGTGCATCTGCTGGTCCATGTCGTGGAGGACATCGTACAACTCGGGCCGATGTTCCTCCGCAGCATGATGGCGTTCGAAAGGATGAACGGACACATCAAAGGATACGTTCGCAACAGGTCCCGTCCAGATGGAAGCATAGCCATGGGCTTTCTGGACGAAGAGTGCATCTCTTTCTGCATGAATTATCTAGACATCAAGAACCCTGTCGGTCTTCCCATCAACAGGCACCTTGGCAAGCTCGACGGATCTGGTCACCGAGAGAGTCGTCGCATACTGCATGAAGACTTCGATTTTCGACGTGCAGACTTTGATCGAGCAAACCTCGTCGCGCTACAGCATTTAGAACTGGTCGATCCTTGGGTATAGAAGGACAAAAGGTTAATCGAGAAGAAGTATAGTGACCGGGGCATACAGAGGACGCAGGGAGAAATAATCAAAGAGCACAACTCAGATTTCACGCGTTGGTTTAGGCAGACACTCCTTGATAATCCCCCGCGATCGCATTCTTGTGACACGGAAAAGATCATATTCACTTTGTCGCAGGGACCGATGCAAAACCTGGTGACCTATCAGGCGTATGATATCAACGGCTACACATTCTACACGGAGGAAAAGTACAACAAGTGTGATTATCAGAACTCAGGTGTAACGTCGGAATTCTACACCGATGACAACGTGAAGGAAAGATTCTATGGAAGAATCGAGGAGATCTGGGAGCTCGACTACTATGGAGAAAAGGTGCCGATGTTCCGTGTCAGATGGGCAAAGAGCGTCGAAAGAGAAGACCGGTATTTCACAACCATGGTTATACCCGAAGTAGCCAAATCCAAGGCCGCTGGTGCAAACGTGGCCGCAAAAAATGAAACGTGGGTACTGGATACCAAAGTGGACCAATGTTTTTTCATTACCGACCCGACAAATCCTAGCCGTGTTGTCGTGAGGAGAGGAAAAAGAAACATCATCGGAATGGATGGAGTCACCAACGAGCAAGACTTCGACCAGTACGGCGATCCAAAGATTGAAGATGACGACGACTATGATGCAGCAACATACATCACAAGAAGAAAAAGGACAACCCTACCCAAAAAGGTAGCCCGTTCGAAAGAAGAAACATTAAAGTGCCGGGGCTAAATTATTCAACCGCGACAAAGAAGGGAAAAAAGATTGTAAAACGCTAGCTCAAAAAATATTGTAAAACGCGTGGTCGAAAAAGATTGTAATATTCATGGACAAATTATTATGAAATTTAGTTATACTTTGAATCATATTTGTACCACTTCTATGACATATATTATCACTTTTGGGCATTTTTGGAATATTTAAAATTATTTTAAAAACAAAACAAAACTTCTATGGCATATATGACCACTTTTGGGCATTTTTTGGAACATTTAAAAGTATTTTTAAAATAAAAATAAAAAAGTGGGGCACCAGGATTCGAACCTGGGTGCTCAAAAGTTTAGAATAGAGCAGTGGGTAGAACCAGTGTGATAAGACAGTGGTAGTGTTAACTAGTGGGGTGGCCGCCCTCTTATCTGATAGTCCAACCCACATAGGCGTAGCGCACCCTGGCCAAGTGCGCTATGGGTAACCGTAGAGCACTTGGCCAGGGTGCGCTACGCCTATGTGGGTTGGACTAGTCAACCGCGCCACGTCCGCCTCTCTCATCCCCATCTCACATACACCACACATCGATCGAGCCCCGCCGCGCTGCGCCACCGCCGCTGCTTTCTCGATCCGCCACCGCCGCGCTGCACTCTCGAGGAGGAGGAGGCCGCCGCCGATCCGTGGAGGAGGAGGAGGCCCGCGCCGCTTGTGGAGGAGGAGGATTGCGCCGCTCGAGGAGGAGGAGGCCCGCGTCGCTGTCGATCCATGGAGGAGAAGGTCGTCGCCGCTCGAGGAGGAGGAGGCCGCCGCCGCTCGAGGAGGAGGAGGACGCTGCCGCTCGAGGCTGAGGAGGAGGAGGACGCCGCCTCTCCCACGCGCTCGTCGTCGTCCTTGTCTCAGAGGAGGTGAGCCTCCCCTCTCTCCCTCTCTCCCTACCCACACGGTTCCTTCTCCATTGGGGCAGACCGAGCTCACGGCGCCTTCGCGCCCAGGCTCGTGTTCTAGTGTTTCGTCTTCTAGGGTTTCTGCCTGTAGACTTTTCGCTTAGCTCAAGTTCCAGCGGTGATTTGCAGGTTTGGCTTGCAGTGGCTTGAGCTTAGTTAGGGTTCCTAGTTCTGCAGTAGTACCTTCAGAGATACAAGGCACGGACAAATGACAGGGACACATACAGTAGTAGCTTTCGTTTCGAGGCCAACACTTAGAAATCTGGAGCTTTGGGTTCTACTTAGGGAAGGGGAATTGGGAAACAATGGCTCATCTGCTCATGTAGCTCTAGATTTTAATTGTTGGTGCTTAATCATCACTTGATGTTGCCATTGTCGTCGTGTTTGTATGAGATATCAGTCAGATGTAGTTAAGTCTGGATGCAGCAGTTTGCTCCTCTACTAGTCAAGCACATGCCAAGGTTAAGAGTAGCAAGCTTAAGGTTAGGGTCCTGAGTTTATTTTGTGTAGCAAGCTTCAGGTTAGGTTCAGGTTAGGTTCAGGTTAGGTTCAGAGTAGCAAGATTCAGGTTAGATTTAGGTTAGGTTTAGAGTAGATGAAAATGCAGTAGTAGAACAAAGATATGTGCAGTAGATTAATATAGCACTAGATGGTCATATATTCTTTAACCCAAGCATGAAATAAAACATCACTCATGCATAAAGTCTAGTAACTTCTTGCAAGTCCAGTAGATGAATATAGCAGTAGATGGTCATATTTTATCAAGTCTAGTAATAATAGACAGAGAGCCTGAGCCATTGGTTGATCAGATTAGGAAAAACCTGTGGACTGCGTAAGTGTTGAATTATTTTTTCTTTCATTACAGACTTGCCAACGGTATTTATGGAACATTGACGATTTAGTTTGATGGAGTTTCTAATTCTCTTCCCTCTTTATAAGTTTTGTACTTTGGTCAAAATGAAAAGTGCATCAATTAGTTTCTCTTCAGCTGTTGCCAATATGCAGTGCCCCTTTGCGCTATTCTTTTTTCACAATGACCTATCTGTAGTTCTTTGCAATGAAACATGGTATTAGTTTGAGTGCCCTGATTTCCCTGATTGGGGTGGTAGTGGCTGTGCTGCATGCATCTGCATGCGAGTAACTTCTATTCTAGTCCAATAACTTCTTGCATCAAAATTAAAACAAGTCTGCATTGCACCTGTAGTTGCTGTCAAGTCAGATGTCGAGCTTGTGCTTGCCAAGGTGAACTGAATTGAACTGTGTATACTTGTAATTTGCTGTCATTTGCTGTCATTTGTTCATAGAACTAAAAATTATGTTGCCGTCATTTGCTTGCTGAACTTGTGCTTGTTATGGTGTATGGTGTATTCTCATTTTCTTATTGCAAGCAAATGACAGCAAGGATTGTTGTTATTGTTGTAGCACTTGAAATTATTCTTGTGCTTGTATGAAGCACTTTATTATGTCCCGTATGCGGGTTCTTGTACGAAATGAGTCCTGATTTTTGCCGGAATGTTGATTAACTTCCGTTTCGGCAGAAATCGGGTACTCCTAGTTTAAGAAAATTAGCAAAGGTCATGCCAGATTTTTCCGTGCATTTAACCAATTATTTGTTTTTTATTAGTGCAAAGATGTGTGACAACGACGAGGCTGGATGTTCTAAGCGCATCAGCGCTGAAGGAGAACTCAGACCTCCGAATAAACAATTGACATTCTGGGAGGCGGCCCAACGGCTAGAAGACGATGAAGAATACCATCCTTCGGAGAGCGAGGATGATGAGATGGAAGACGCGGAGGAACAAGCCGAAGGAACGGCGGATGATAAAACCACTGATGGCGGCGAGGGCACAGGGAGTGGTAGCAATCCTCCTAACAAGAAGAAGAAGCCGAAGGACTGGCGCCCAAACACGGTCGACACCGTCAGGGAGGAAATTACCGAAGTGATCCCATTAGGGGTTCCATTGGAGCCCTCCCTTGTCGTCAAAGGGTACGGTGGGAAAGTGGCGGCAATCACCCGGACAACCATCTCGATCAACACCGAGAATCTCCAGCATAAAGATAATGGCCACTTGCGCACACTCCTCTTCGAGAAGCTGAACGCAAGATACAAGTTCCCCGCACAGTATCAGAACACAAATTATCATGGGAACGAAGTAAACAAATCCGCCCTCACAAAGATGAGCACTGCCCTGGCCAGCTGGAGAACCCGGATAAAGAAGAAGATCTATAAAGAAGGCAAAAGTCTCGAGGAGATCCAGAAGATTGACCCGCAGATCAGCGAAGATCAGTTGCGGGAGTTCAAGGAGAGGTGTGAATCTGAAAGAGCCCTGGCCAATAGTAATCGGGGAAAGGTGCTGCAGGCGATGAATATAGGTCATCACCATCTCGGATCTGGTGGATACAAAACCCCTTTGCTAAATTCGAACCCGGGCAGGTTCAAAACTTCATCAGGGCCCGTTACCATGTGGACCCAAAAACCAAACAACTCACCGCGGATCCTGTGGTGAAGGAATTCGAGGAAATTGTGGTAAGTATAATCTAATTACCGCGGAGCAACTCGATTGCAATCTAATCGATGATCTAAACGATTCACTGTTACTTCTTCTACAGGAGGAGGAAATTGTTGCTAGTCATGGATCCCAGGGTTCCTCATCCCAGGGGTCGACGGCGGCCACACGGTGGGATAACCCTTTTAACAGGGCGATGAACCGGGCCAAGAAAATAGAGCCGGTTACGAAGAAGTCGTCGTCGGCTGGCCGTCTGGCCGGCCTCGGGGGTAAGAATTGGGTGGATCATTTTGGTCCACCGCCGAGGACGCATGTGGCGCCATCGGGAAGGAGCGAGGAGGAAAACCGCGAGGTTCAAGAACTTAAGGCACAAGTGGTGCGGATCCCGCAGATCGTCCAAGACAACCTAGCAATCACCCTCACGTCCTTCCTGCCTACCTTGGTGGAGTCAATAGCTAATTGGAGTGCGGGTGGTCAAGTAGGGCCGTGCCCGATTCCAAGCATGGTCAGCACCCACTCGAACAACGTGGCGCCGACGAATCAGGCAAACTACATGTTCGTGACTCCGCCCGCTAGGACCGCGGAGCCGCAAGTGTTGGTGACTCCCCCTGCCATCACCGCGGCACCAGAGTACATGTTGGTGCCCCCCTGTCATCGTCGCGGCGGCACCGGAGCTCCAAGCACCCGTCGGTAGGGAGAATATACCGGCGGCCAGCACCGCGCCATCAAGCAGCCCTTCCGTCTCTTGCATGCCCGTCGCCGTATGCAGTGCGTCGACATTAGCCGATCTCGACGCCATCATGGTAAACAAATTGCTTTAATTACCGCCTTTCATGCCATCTATTACTCTTATGGCATCTCTGACGACGCCGTACATGTTTTCTGCAGACGTATGTTCCTTGCACTCTCTTATGCTACGTGAACAACGAGCTGAGGGATGTTGCCAAGGGTACCATCGTTCAACCCTTGCAGCACACGTTCCACTCAAGGCTGATGCCAGATAGCGTGCACAGGGTTAAAATTAGTCGGGTGCTAAGGGGCTATGATGACCTGGAACCTCCCATTCAACCCCCAGGAGCGGATGAAGTAGAGCTGTCTGTCCTCTGAACTTCCTTCGGCTTATTCTTGCTATGGCCAAAGAGCATGATCCATTTGGGGACGGCGGGGCCATCACGCCACACACAACAGCACCGTCTGTCGTGCCAGCGACAAGCGGTGGCAAGGCCCCCTTACCGCCCTCGCCGTCACCTCCACGCGGTGGGTCGGATGATCATGTTGATGATATGCACATGGCGCAGGATCCGGCCGAGGACGACGAAGACTAGAATGATCACTTCTTCAACACTCAGTTTAGCAACGAAGACCTAGCTGGTGGCCCCACAGAGAAAGCCACTATCACCAAGCGTCTGTTTGGTTCTTAGGAGACGGCTCCAGCTTGCGCCTTTACAGAGCTAGTTGATACAACCAACTGACCCTTTATTCTAAGCCCTGACACACTACATAGGGCGGCCGGTGCTCAGATTGTGGTGCCTGCCCGCACTCCAAAAGGAAAAAAAGGGCAGGAAAAGAAAATCTAGCAGCTCGAGCCAGCTGGTGGCGTCAACAGCTGCGAATCCGATCAGGTTTCGGGACGGGCCACCAAGACCCGAGGGTATTATGTGGAGGATTCATGT
This sequence comes from Avena atlantica, assembly GCA_910589765.1. Lineage (NCBI taxonomy): Eukaryota > Viridiplantae > Streptophyta > Magnoliopsida > Poales > Poaceae > Avena > Avena atlantica. The sequence continues at coordinate 308,629,606 of OU342736.1, forward strand.
GGCGGGTGAGCCCATGCTACCTAAGAATTTGCGGAAGCTTGCCAGTTCGGAACTGCAGAGTGTGCATGACGGCGTACTAACGATAGAGAGACGCCTTCTATCGGAGAAAGATCCCTCGCACCGGGTATTCGTGGTTAAGGTGCCACCAGGCTTGGGCTTCATCGACAATGCCCCTGCGGATCTGTTCTTCTTGCGGTTCAACGACATCTTCAATATGTTCCACCTATACCCGCTGCACTATACCATGGTCCGTCTGTTTTCTCTCAGCCTGGCCATGCAGATCATTAGAGAGAACACACCAGGCATCGCTATAGTGGACCCCTTCTACATGCGTGATGGCTGCCTGGGTTCCCCCGCTGAACGATGTATCGTGGCCTCGTACCTAAAAAGAGTCCTCGTGGTGAACAAGACAAAGGAATACATTCTCGTGCCTTACTTTCCCGAGTAAGTCGTTATTCACTCGCCACCGTCGATTGGCTTTATTAGATCATCATAATTCTTTTTCCAACACATTCCATTTGAATTTTTTGCGCAGAGATGAACACTGCACGCTCATCTCCTTATCGCCGAAGCATTCCCATGCCACGTATTTCGACTCGGGGAGTCTAGAAAAGAAGAAAAACTACGACAAGATCAAGGAAGTTCTGGATGATGCTCTCACTGGCTTTGCCTCGACGGAAGGCACCACCTTCATGCGTACGAAGGTCAAGTTCGGGAGGCACGTCTTCAACCACGTAACGGAGTTCCCCGCGTGAAGCAGCCGGAAAACATTAAGAAGGAAGCCTACTACACACATAATCACATGAGGGCGTTCCTACTTGACCAGCAGAATTCTACGTTGTCAGATCATCTCAAACAGTGGGCCGAAGCAAAGGCCAAGATCACTGACTCAGATATTAGACAAGAGATGTATCGCATCCATCAACAGTTTGGGGCAATCATCTTTCGTGATGTCATGACTTCGGGAGGGATCTTCTACAGAGGAAATATCCCGAATAACCGTGACATAGAAGATCGCCTAGAGATGCAGGGTGACTATAGGAAGTTCATGACGAGACAAGGCGTCCTCCCATTCCCTAAGCCGAGCTAGAAGGCTTGATGTTGTCCTAGTTGTAGTTACAAACTATAGATGACCTTTGTGTGTGTGGACAAGTGTATATGCTACTATACTTATCTTATTAGGTTTATGAATCATAACTTACTTCTTTTGCTTATTATTATTATATATCAATCAATGCTTGGTTTTTTTGCTTACTCTTTAGTCCTTTGCTCACTTTGGTCCTTTTTTCCTTACTCTTTTTTCGAGAATAATGTCGATGATTGAAATGTCGTGGCACACTATATATGTGAATGTGCTACGATGGGATTGTGAGCCTTGTGATATGCACAAGTCTAGGTCTTGTGCATCCTACTTGGCTCACTGTTCCATCGTAGCATATTCCTGTGTCCAACGACCTATGTATATATATGAGGCATTCTTTTCGAGTTATTTTTGTCTTTTTCGAGAATAATGCCGATGATTGAAATGTCGTGGCACACTATATATGTGAATGTGCTACGACGGGATAGTGAGCCTTGTGATATGCACAAGTCCAGGAATTGTGCATCCTACTTGGCTCACTGTTCCGTCGTAGCCTATTCCTGTGTCCAACGACCTAGCTAGTTATATATGAGGCATTCTTTTTGAGTTATTTTTGTATTTTTCGAGAATATGCCGATGATTGAAATGTCGTGGCACAATATATATGTGAATGTGCTACGACGGTATAGTTAGCCTTGAGATATGCACAAGTCCAGGAATTGTGCATCCTACTTGGCTAACCGTTTCGTCGTAGCATATTCCTATGTCCAACGACCTAACTAGCTATATATGAGGCATTCTTTTCGAGCTACTTTGGTCTTTTTAGAGAATAATGCCGATGATTGAAATGTCTTGGCACAATATATATGTGAATGTGCTACGACGGGACTGTAAGCCTTGTGTTATGCACAAGTCCATGTGTTGTGCATCCTACTTGGCGTACAGTTCCATCGTAGCATATTCCTGTGTCCAACAACCTATGTATATATATATGAGGCATTATTTTCGAGTTACTTTGGTCTTTTTCGAGAATAATGCCGATGATTGAAATGTTGTGGCACACTATATATGAATATGCTGCGATGGGATTGTTCGCCTTGTGCTATGCACAGGTCTAGGTGTTGTGCATCCTACTTAGCGAATAGTTCCATCGTAGCATATTCCTGTGTCAAACAACCTAGTTATATATGAGGCATGCTTTTTGAGTTTGGTCTTTTTGATTTAGGAGTACTTTCTATAAGTGTATCTTCATATGCGACTTTAATTATATATGTTTTTTTCAATCATCGGTTAATTATTATTGTCAACTTATAGATGACGTGGTACGTCGTGTACAAGGGACAGGTTCCCGGAGTCTACGATGATTGGGAAGACTGCCGGAGACAGGTGCACCGTTTCAGCGGCAATAGCTACAAAGGGTACAACACTATGGAGGAGGCGGAAGCTAGATACACGCGCTATCTAGCGGGAGTTAGGAGAAGGAACCGGAAGAAGACCTACACCTTCGTCGCGGCGGTGATCATGCTTATCTTCTTTGGTTGTTTATCCCGCATTTGTGTCTAGCTAGTTTAGATGTCTAGGCGAGCTTCCGAGCTCTAACTTGTTCGATCGACACATGTATTCGCTTGTCACCAACTACTTTGTAACTTGATCGAAACAATGTAACTTATACTATGTATTCATGTATGAGACTTATCTATATGTATTTGTTTCAATCTTGTTTTTCAAATTGTGTATTTATATATATAATTATATATCTTGTATATTTTTGTGTATATATGCCAGTAATATTGTATATAATCTGGCTCGGGAATTAAAAAAACAAAAAAAAACACATGTGGCGCACATGACCTACCTTTTGTGGCGCACTACACCTAAAGCGCACCTCAGAAGCTTAGTGGCGCACTGGGAAGTGCGCCACAGAAGATCCTACGCGTAGCGCACCTGCCCACATAGCCGTGGCGCACTAGCAGGTGCGCTACGCCTATCTCGACACAACCGTGGCGCACTAGGCAGTGCGCCACGGCTAGGAGATAGCCGTAGTGCAAGGCTAGTGGCGCATGGCTAGTGCGCCACGGATGGGCATTCCATGTGCGCCACAGACAACCATTTTCCTAGTAGTGGGACTAGCATTGCAATCATAGGGATCTTTACCTTTATAAAGGTGGGATCCTACATGTCGCAAGACAAATGATTGGAAGATCACTTATGAAGTGACATCGCCGTTTAAATTATATTAGAAAGAAAACATGAAAAAACTCCATTTTCATGGTTTTTTGGAGTCTTTGATTTGATCAAATGATGCTTGTGAGACTTTCCTCGGGATAATTAAAACTTTGTTCAAAGGCCAAAGAAGAACGATCGACTAAATTATTGGAATTTATACATATCGATGTATGTAGTCCATTATGTGTAGTCGTAAGCGATGGAATTCAACTTCATATGCTTTCTCCGGAAATTTGAGTGAATATTCACTTAATGAGAAAGAATTATGAAATATTTAAAAACATTTCAAAGACTTTCAAGATGAAGTGGAAAATCATTGTAACAATAAAATAAATGATTTATGATTATATCATAAAGGGATTTATTTGAGTTACAAGTGTAACAAGAAAATAAATGAATTATGATTTTAGCATAAAGGGATTTATTTGAGTTGCAAGTTTAGCAAAACACCTAGATTTACATCTTCCGAAAGACCATAGGAGTATGGAGTGTTTGAGATTTGTAATAAAACCTTGTTTGACATGGTTGGATCAAAGGTGTTATTTATAAAACTGCCATTATGTTTTAAAAGATTAAAAGCTTTAGAGACTACCTCTTTTACACTGAAAAGAGCTCCATCCTGATTCGTTGAAATGACACCATGGAAGTTATGGTTTGGGGTAAAACCCAAATTGTCATTTCTTAAATTTTGGTATGCTAAGCATAAGTAAGATGTTTACAACCAAAGTCGGATGACCATGTCTTTGTAGGATATTTCGAAAAACCATCGGATATTCCTCCATAACACCAAGGACAAAAGGGTTTATCGCTTGAAATGTGAAGTTTCTTGAAAAAGGAATTTTTCGCAAAAGTTAAGTGGGAGGACAATGGAACTTTGATAAGGTTAACGAACCTTAGATAAATGTGCTGAGTTGCGCAGCATCGGAAAATGTTCCGGAAGTAGCCAGAATTCTTATGGCTCACGTGCCTCAAAGGTTGTGGTCACGGAGATCTAAAGTTCTTATTGAATCTAGTAGGTCGGATAAACAATCAAAAGCTGAGATTTGAGTGTAAATCATTATTGTTTGACAATGATGAACCGACTACATGCAAAGAAGCAATGATGGGCCCTGACTCCGTCAAATGGCTTGAAGCCATAAAATCCGTGATAGTTCCATACACGAGAAATCAAGTTTTGAACTTGGAAGACCCTCCGGAAAGGTGTAAAAACCTATCGGTCATATTTGGATCTACAAAGAAACAGAGATGGATGTTTCACATCTATGAAATAGTCGACATGTCGTAAAGTATTTTACGACAATGTTCAAGGAGTTGACTCTGACAAGATTTGATCTTTCATAGAGATATTTAGTCTAGACGGATTAAACTAGCAACCACTACATATAATTTGGTATATGATAGATGAATAAACAAAACGAAATTATTCTAAAAGAATGGTTACCTAGGATGTGTGCATGACACGATCCAAAGGGTTATGTTAATACAAAGGATTCTAAAAGGGAATGCAAACTTCAATGGTTGAAGTAAGCATCACGGAGTTGGAATCTTTACCGTGATGAAAAAGGAGTTTTCTTCAGGAGATGATGAAGATGCTTGCATTTGCAAGAAATTAAGTGGGACCGCCGAGACACAATTCTAATACATTATGTGGATGACATCTTGTTGATTAGAAATGATGTATCTTTTATTAACAAAGGTTAAGAATTTCATTTTGATGAAAGACTTAGGCAAAACCCGAATATTTATCATGAATGTCTACATGGATAGATTGTGACCCTAATATGGTTATGCCAAACGTACATATATGAGATATTGAAGGAGTTCAATATAGAAACGACGAGAAAAGTTTCTTGTTGCATGGAAAAGAATTGAATCAAGATTCAAGTGTATCGACACTTGATAAGTGAAACAATATTCAAGTGCGTTGACACTTGATGAGTGAAATCACATGAATGATTTCATCAATCATACCATGATATGTACACATCCAGATATGTCCTATGCTCTAAGTGTTATGAGCATATAACAGAATGAATCATAAAATGATCATTGGACAATAGTAAGGAAATTCTTATGATCTTGTGGAAGAAATAAGAATATATTTGTGTAGAGGTGACAAACAATTACTAATAGTTCATTGTAAAGCATTACATTGATACTAGTTTTTTCACAAGATACACATTAAGTTTATCTCAATTTAAACTATGGGTGGCACAATGTAATGGAAAGAAAGTTTCCATGATGGATTTAGATGAACTCCAATGTTAAGACATTGTGACGAATATTACAACAAAAGGCTAAGTATATGACTGCTATAGTAGCATCAAAGGAGGGCATTTGTGTCAAGTAGTTTGTTATCAAACTAAGGTGTGGTTCGCAATAGGCTAACACTAAAGATATATTGTATGACAATAGTATCGACATGATTTAACCCCAAGGAACTAAAGGTCTCACCAAAAGACCAAATTTATACAATGCCATCTCATTGGAGAATGAGTGATGCGTGAAGACGCAAAGACATGCAAATACACACGGACCTGAAAGCGTCAGATCCGTAGATTATGTTAACCACTTGCAATTGTGTATATGGAACACCATAAAGCAATAGGTGTTCAATACGCAAAGTTTCTAAACTAGTTTATTGTCTCTAGTGCAAATGGGAGACTGAAGGGAATATGCCCGAGAGGCAATAATAAAGTGGTTATTATCGTATTCCTTGTTTATGATAAATGTTTACTTTACATGCTATAATTGTATTAATAAGGAAACGTTAATACATGTGTGTTTAATAGTTATGCCTCTCTTATAAACTAGATCGTTGATTAACAAGATGATCAAAGGTTTCCTGATCATGGACATTGGATGTTGTTAATAACGAGGTCACAACATTAGTGTAATTATGTGATGAACATTCATCCAAAGTATAGCATTACGATCATAGTAATTGAGTTTATATTGCTATAACAACTTACGAAGTGATCCTAATCCTTAGACCATGAGATTATGTCAATCACTAACACCGGAAGAGTTTCTTGATAACATCAAACGTCACACCATAACTGGGTTATTATAAAGATGGGTTCAGAACTACTAAAGTCTTATGTTGAGGCCCATGGATCGGGAGTGGAAATTTTTCTTCCCGATGACGGATAGATATGCTCTAGGTCCTCTCGGTGATATCACATTGATTAGCTTTCAAGCAAGTGATTTGATCACTAGAATGTTATATCACGGGAACAAGAAAAGAGTGCATGTCAGTAACAAGATCAAACTAGGTATGGAGATACCGATGATCGAATCTTGGACATGTAATATATAGCAAAACAAAAGGATTAAGATACTAGCGTAAAAGGTTCTGACGATCACAAGAAAGTCATCGTTGAATGTGTGGGAGTCAGTATAGGTCTCCAGATCCCACTTCTGATTATTGATCGAAGAAGGGTCTCGATCATGTCCGGATTATTCGCGAACCATAGGGTGGCAGACTTAAGAGACACCGACATCCAATTGGAGCAAAAGTTTCATGCCGGAAAGAATAACAAGCACAAGAATTTATTTCACTAGATACCGAAACGGGTTTTCGGGTGAAATTGCATAAAGTGTTTTTGCATGTGAAATAAAATACTAGAAAGGGGTTATATGAGAATGTTTGTCGTTAAAGTAATTGACAAAATTCTGAATAAATAAAAGGAGTTTTATTTAATGAGAGTTCGCATTAAATTTGGTGGAAATTTAATGGGAATTTGAGTGAGTTTTTTAGTGGAGGAAATTGAAATGCTATTGTGTGAGTGGAGTGTCCACCCACATGAATGAAAGGAGGGGAGGGGGCATCCCCATGGCTGGGCGCATGACCCCTTGGGTTCCCCCCTCTCCCTATAAAAGGAGCCTCCCTCCCTCTCTCTCACTCACACCTCCTCGTGAAGGATATCTCTCCCCCTCTAGTATTTATCCCCATGGTCTCGGACTAGCGAGATACATGTTCCTGGTGGATTTTGGCAAGAAAGAGTTGTGCTTCCGCTGCATCGCTGGAGCGAGGAGGCAGAGGTTGATCGATGTCTTGTACGTGTGTGCGAACACAGATGAGCTGCTGCTTTGCGGCGCTAGGACTTCCTCTCTATCTTGAGATCGGCAAGAGATCATCTACATCAACCACGAGTTTGGACTCGTTAAGCTTTGTCGTTCTTCAAGGGTATGTTCTCTATGGATAGTCATAGTTGTTCCCATCGTAGGAATTTTTTTTGTTTTCTATGCTGTGAACCCAACAATTTTTGGAATATTTTCCGGGATTTTTCCTAATAGTTCATTTTCTGCACAAAAACAAGACAACAGGGTAATTCTGCTAAAAACAACGTTAGTCCGTGTCAGTTGTATCCAAATCACACGAGTTTAGAGAAGAAACAATAGCAAAGTGTTCGAGAAAGTAGATACGTTTTGGACGTATCACTCTCCCTTTCAAGGATATAGAGAGTAACTTGTTCTTCACCTGTTCAGTTGTGATACCTGCACACTTAAATAACCCGCATAATTCATGGATAAAAATCTAGTTATCACCAGGGTGGACAGTTCCATCCCCTAAATAATAATTATCCATAACACGATCTACAATACTTGTAGGTGTCTTAAAAGGATCTATCTCAACAAGTGTTGGTTCATGTACTACCCTTACAGTGGTAATAGTTTTCCCAAACAGAAAACCAAGTGGGTTATCCATAATAGAAACAAAGTAACAAACAAAAATAAAAAGCAATACTCACAATAGAAGTTTCCTTAACCAGTTCCACTCTTCAATAGCGCTTCAGTCCCCGGCAACAGCTCCATAAAATAGTCTTGATGACCCACAAGTATAGGGGTGTATTGTAGTACTTTTGATAAATAGGAGTTGTGGATCCCAACGAGGAGCGGAAGGTGTTGACTGGTGGTATGGAGCAGGAAATCTCTGTAAATACTTAGCAAACGGATTTTTAGGGGTTTCTGATAAAGCAACAAAACAAAGTGCAAGTAATAAAGACATCGAACAACTCCAGCAAGTGGCCCAATCCTTTATTAGAAAAGGACAAGCCAGTGGAAATACTTATAAGGACCAAAAATTCTCGAGGACACATGGGAATTCTGTCAAGTGCTTTTGCTTCAAATAGCTGAGTACCTTTGTTTCGTGTTGTAAGTGTTGTGTGGGTGCACATGTGCTAATGTACCGACCTTACTTGGACTAATACATACTTTTGATTAAACCCCCTGCAAGCATCCGCAACTACAGGAAAGAAATTAAGATATAAACCTAACCACGGCCTTAAACTCTGAGATCCTACAATCCCTTGTGCAAAGGTGTCCTAACGGGGGATTCAGGTTTCTGTCACTCCGGCAACACCACAATTAGTAGACAAATACATAATGCATTCCCCTAGGCCCATAAATGGTGAAGTATCATGTAGTCGACGTTCACATGACACCACTAGAAGAATAGCACCACAACTTAAATACTAAACCATTGAATAATATCTCAACACAAATCCACTACTAACAACCTGACTTCTCCCATGTCCTCAAAAACTAAACGAACTACTCACAAGACATCATATGGATCAAGATCAAAGATGATATGGTGATGGATAAAAATATGAGCATAAACAATAATCCAATGGTTCCACTCACAAGCATTAACTACAATACTAATCAACACCGGGAAAGTTACCCTAAGAACTATGCAAGTATTCAACACAATTGTTACAACGGGATGGAGTGGTGATGATGGTGCTGGTGGATATGATGGTGTGGATGATGATGATGATCCCGATGAAGTCTTGCTTGATGATGGTGTTGATGGCGACGATCTCCCCTCTCCGGGAAGGAATTTCCCCTGCAGAAATCTGTCTGCTGGAGAGCTCTTTCTCTCTTGGTGTTTTCTGCCCGCAGAGGCGGTGAAATATTTCTGTGGTTGCCCCTGTGTTTTAGGGTTCCGAGAGGAAGATATAGGTGAGAGGGCGGAGTCGGAGGCCGGCCAGGTGGGCCACACCCCCTGTAGGTGTGACCCAGGGGTGGCTCGCGCCTAGGGGTGCGTGGGACCCTATGGCCCATCTCTGCATCCCCTTTTGGCTTCTTTCGTCTTCTAGGAAAATATAATTTTCCATGATTTTTCTGGTATTTTTCTGATCTTCGAGAAATTGCATCAAAACACCTCTTTTTCCATCAGAATCCTAACTCCAACAGTTCATCCTCCAAGAATTATCCAACATGCAAAAACAGATGAAAACACATGTAGAGATCCCAACCTGATAAGGTAGAGATCCCTGTGTTTACAATGCTAGTCCCTGGATCAATAGCTATCATCCATAGTTTAAGATGTAATATCAAGAAACAAAGGTCATATTACAACTTATAACCAGGAATAAAATAATTAATTACATCTTACATAGCTCATTTGGCTATCTCATTACAATGCAGCAGATATAACTATATAGCATGGAGTCCTTCATCTTCTTATGCCACAGGCAATCATGTTGGTTGTAGACTTGTAATCCTATTCAACACACTTCACTAGCATCAAACAAACCTGCAACATAATAAGTTACAGCCACAAGGGTCAATACATTTGAATTGTATTGGCAAGTGATACAAAAGTAGAGTAGTGGTATCTAACATCTATATGTATTTGGCTAAGTGGAGCTTAGGCTTGCTTTGCTCAAAATAAGTTTTCCTTATTAGTTGAAAACACTAAGTTTTGTTTATCAAAATCACCCAAGGAACAACCAATAGAATTGGTTAACCTTTAACCCTTGTTCAACAACAAGTTTTTAACTTAGAAATTGGGATGAGGAGATCCTTGATAGCTTCCATGTCTTGATGCTCAAATTGTTCGTTGCCGGGGACACTGCTAAGTACTTAGATTTTTTCTTCCCGAGAGGTGGTGCACTTTCCCAACAATACTCGACATGCATCGAGACGAGATCTTTCAGAAGCCTTCCCTTAGACCAAATGGACGCTTTCCATCCTATCACCCTACCACCATCTGTCCATTTGACTAAGTTATTGCAACCTATATGATCAAGGAAGAGCCCATATGCCATGTGGCTGCATTAGAAGCTTCTAAACACTAAGTATCTCAAATCCCTTTGTTCCTGGGTGGCTTTCCACATATGATATACACAAGGGAGGCCATAAAAATGGGCCCTGAGTAACCACTCAGCACAAACCTTTCTTTCCATTCCACCCAGGGGTTTCATTCATTTAGTTGTTTTATTAAGTAAAAACATAAGTCAAAGACTTAGTAAAATTTACATAGCATGTGTATATAATCCACCCTTGTTTACTACTAGCTAGGCTAAGCATGATATCAACAAGTATCTTAACTTGGAGAATAATTCTACCAAGACTACCACTACTTGGATTTCCCATCGCATAGCATATAGATACTTAGCAAAAATTTCATGCAAGCCCTATACAAAATATCACTAGTGCATAGTCAAAATAATGGGATAAATACATGAAGCACCATTTGCCTTTTTAGTAGAGAATCTAGGTTCACTCCTTGATCTTGCAAATGTCACACCCTTCAAGGTTCACTACAATTCAATCAAGGCACAAATTCAAACTAGATTCAACCAATTCACCACTTAAAATAATAAAAACAAGGAAATGCATGCAAGCATTCAAGGGTTGTTTTATCTGAAAAAGTGGTTTCTAATAAGGCTATAAACATTTTAAAACACCTACTGGTCATTTATAAATGTGGCAAAATCATTTAAAAACAAGTTAGTGAAAATAGGTCATTTAATCATTTTTGTTTTGCTAGAAATGCTTTTATTCAAAGTAATAAATTCTAGTGTTTTCCAAATATGTTTTTAAACACAAATGTTAGTGTTTAAGATCAAAGTGTTTAAAACAAATCCATTTGCAAAAGGTTTCACTCAAAAATCATTTTTAAATCATAGCAACATTTTTGTTTTACTAGAAATGCTTTTATTCAAGCATTAATTCCTTGTGTTAGTTAAATTTATTTTTAAATCCAAATATTAGTGTTTAGGGTCAAAGAGTTCAAAACAAACCATTTGCAAAAGGTTTTACTCAAAAATCATTTTTAGAATAATTTTTATAACCAAAATAGTCCTACAAATGTTTCTACAAAAACAACTATTTTTAGAACTATTTTTCCTGAATTCCAATGATCATTTAGGCATGGTTGCAAATTTCACATTTTCCTGATTCCACTGATATAAAATTTGTAATTTTTAGACGTGTAAAACAAAAGTTATAAATTTCATAAAATCAACCATCTAATAGATCAAAATCTATTTTTAAACAACAGGCAGGGAACGCGTCATAATCTTATTGGTCTATACCATTTCGCATGGATGAATCATCGTGGGCCGTCAGATCTTAATAACAACGCACAACACAGATCAGCTAAAAACGTTTCGCCTAAATGATCTAACTCATCCACTCGATTTGCATCCAACGGCTCAGAGTGCATCTACCATGGGCAGGCCGCGCTTGGCGATGGCGCGCGGTGGCGCTGCTCAGGCAATGACGTTTCGGTGAAAATAGGAAACGAGGGATAGGGGTAAGGGGCTCATAGGGTTCACCGTGGTGAGTATATGCTCGACATGATCTCTGTTAGCCAAGGGGAGCGCGAGGTTGCCGCAGATTTCTCGCCGGAAAAGTTCCTTGTGACGGGCACACACTGTCGTTGTCGGAGGCAACGCTACGGGGCATGCCAAGGCAAGGTGAAGGTTGCGTTAGACGCGCGAAGGAACGGTGAGTGCATGAGTTTCATCCAGAGAGGGAGGTGAGGACGGAACCTACCGGGAGGGTTCACTGGAGTGGAGGTAGACGACATTGACGCTCAGTCATTGACAGGGGCGAGGCTGTGGGGCGCGCGTGGGCAAACGGAGCACGGCAGTAGATGCGCCAGATGCTGGCGAGCAAGCTCGTGGAAGATAGGGGCAGTGGGGAGGTCGGGGCTGGCCGGAATTGGCACAGAGGCTCGCCGGAGACAGTGGTGGCGCGAGGAGCAATTCGCGCAGCCTATGGGCAAAAAGGAGTTGGCGAGTGAGGGGAAAGAGATAGGGGGAGGAGGCGCTTATTAGGGCAAGGTCGTGGGGAGAATTTACTAACGCATTGACACGGATTCAAGCGCTCAAGAAACGGACAGAACGACGAGGAGGAATGAGGGGGGCGGGTTTCACGCGGGGACGACGATGAGCTGGCGGTGGTGGGGTAATTTCGTCAGCGAGTTAAGGGGTAAGGGCCGCGGTGAGAAAATAACGAGGCAGAGAGGGATTTCCCGGGTGGGCGGCGAATTAGGTTAGATTGGGCTAGCTGGGCCTGGTAGTTGGGTCAGGTTAGTTGGGTTGCTTTCTTTCCTATTTTTTATTTTCTGTTTTCTGTTTTCTTTTTCTATTTTTATTTTCTGTTTTGATTTTAATCAAGTGATTTAAACATCTGTTGAAATTCAAATGTTTATCAAATATTTTTAGTAAGTTTGTACTGATTAATAATGTGTTTAAAATTCCATTTTAGATTATTTCAAATATTCCTTTATGGTTTAATAATTATTTAAATGAGGCTTGTGTCTTTATTCAAACCATTGATTCAAGCTTCTATTTGAATTCAAATTTCATCAAAACTTTTCAGTAGGTTTAAACTTATTTAATAATGTATTTAAATAATCCATTTTAGAATATATTTTTATATTCTCTTATGGTTTATTATTTATTTAAATTAGGCATTTTTTTCTTATTTCAATGAATTTGATTATGGTTCCAAACCATATTATTTTATTCAAATAATTCTTTTATTCTTTTTAAGTTAATTAGATAACTTTTTAATCCACTTTGGTAATTTCATTTATTTTTCTCGATTTAATTAATCATTTACTATTAGGGATTTTGTCTTTATTCATATCAAATATGGTTCAAGTCCATATAAGTTTTTATACAAATAATATTTATTCCTTTATTTTATTTGGATTATCTTTATTCCATTTGCTTATGGATTTAATTCAAGTTTTAAATTGTCTTCTAAATAAATTTCTTGGGATTTATTATTTATTTAGTTTAGGCAATTTGTCTTTATTTAAATAAAATTGAATATGGTTTAATTCATATAATTTTATTTAAATAACCTTTTATTCCTTTTTATTATTCAGTAAACTTTCTTTGTTTTTAGATTTGGCCAAGATTTAATTAGACCTTTAAATATTCCTTATTTATTTATTTCTTTCTTTGTCTTATAAAATCCATATCTTTTTATGACTTCTGATTCAATAGGCCCCTGAAGGAAATGAAAAAAAGTTCAGGCGCGATAGAGGGCTAGGATGGGCGGATACCCCTTCACGCCTAGGGGTAGGATTGGCATACAGAAAGGTTAGATCGCGCGCGTAGAGCCCGCCAAAGCCCGTACAGACCCGAAGAGTATCAGTACGCGCGTATTCTGCGACACGACGTGGATTCCCGTCGTCCAACTCAGCTGACGTGGGATCACGTCTACGCAAAAAAACACCTCTACGTGGTTTGCTGGGCCGTATTTCTGTTCCCGCCGGTGGGCCGTTTGTGTTGCACGCGCGGATAAGAGCGGGGGCTCGCGATACATCAGAAAGGCGCACCCCCGTCACCTCCGACACAGTGCACGTCTGACACCACCCGCAGGACTATGTCATCATGACGCGTGCACCGTTGTATCAGCGCCGAAGTGAATTTTCAATAGACTTAATGGAGCATCCAATCGGTCGCATCGTTGCAGTTATCTGCCTGCCACGTGTGCATAAAACTTCTTTGAGAAGGCAAATCGCACAGTAGGGGAGAGTACGGTGGGGTGCATAAGACTGGTCAGCCTAGCCTTTTTGACTATCTACCTCCACTAGTCACTAGCGCCCTCCTCCCTTTCTTCTTCCTCCTGCTCATCCCGCTCATGCTCCCTCCCTCTACACAGGCATGTCTCCCTCACGGAAGCGTGCCGCGGCGACAATGCGCGAGGAGACAAAAGAGAGAGCTCGTCGCGCCTCTTTACGCACTGAAGAGTCTCAACATATGCTCATGGCTATGCCCGCTGGCGAGGGATCCTCCGGGTAGGTCATGTACTTCTTCTCCTTAATAGTGTTATCCAACATTCTTCTTCTCCTTAATCATCACCTACTTCTCTTTCTTCAGACCCGTCGGTTCACCGACAGACATGTCCCCCCCCAGATCCCCTGTAACATCCCTAAAATCATGATTTCAAAAGTTAGCATATCATTCATGCATTCATAATCATTTTAGGAATCATTTGCAAAGTCATTACAAAAACAGGAGCATTTGAATGCCTATTATTTTATGTAAGCAAAGCATTGATCAAAATCTACTCTCTAGTGAGAGATTATTGTTTTAAACCAAAGATGTTTGATCCTAAGTTTGATTGATAAATTCCAAAGCTTGGACAAAGGTTTCAAAACAAATAAACAAATTTTTATGTCTTTTCTAATCAATTGGTAAAACATTATTTATTTTAAAATTCCAAAGTGCCAAATTATTTTTAAAGTGTACAACATTGTTATGCAACCAAATGTGTACAAATTTCACTTTATAAAAATCCATAAGTGGTTTGAATTCAAACTTATTTGAAACTCATTTGAAATTTTTTTCTGAAAATCAAAATAGAAATAGAAAAAGAATAAGGAAAGTAGAAAAGGCCGGCGCTGCCAATTTGGCCTAGCACAGAACCCAGCCCACTGAGCCTACCCGGGCCAGTTTCCCCTCTACCCTCTCTCACCCATGCGGAACCTACCCCACAGCCACTGAATGATGGGCCCTCTCCACGTCATCGTCGTCTTCCCAGATTCTCGTGCGCAGTCACCGCTCCGCCGTTACCTCGCCGCAGTGACGCGCAAATTAAACCTCGCTTAATTCCCATTGAATCAGCGCGTAATCCTCGCCCCGCTCCTGGCTACTTAAACACCTCACCACCGCGAACATTCCCCCCCCCCCACACAGCACCCTCTCCTCGCCACTAGGTTGCCCATATTTCATCAAACTCCGCCGCGATACCGACGAACTCCGGCAGTGAATTCCGGTGAGCTCTATGCGCCCCTTGACTTCTAACTTTGCCAGTACAGTCACTGCAACCTTGCGCGTCTCCTGAAGCCATTTGTTTGTCTTCTGGTGAACCAGGTCGCCATCCCCGTCCGCACCCTCAAGCGACAGAACCACCGCTCGACTCCAACGAGCAATCTAGGTATAGCCCGACCACCCCTTGCCTTCTCCTCGATGCTATCGTGTCCGCCATGACATTGCGCACCTCCTGACTCATCTGATTCGTGCTAGGGCAATCCATAGCCTCGGCAACTTCCTCGTTTGCAAGCACCCGATGCCGCCATCAACTCTGACGAGGTCCTACCGCTGTGTCTGTGCGCCCCTCGACAAGCTACTGCCACGTTGAGCTCCAGCATGTCTCTGCGAGCCTGGTGAGCCTCCCCATTCTCTCCCTCGCTTCCAGTAGCCGCCACAGCGCCGTAGACCGAGCGCGCCGCCGCTCACCGTTGCCGCGCGCTGCCAGTTGTTGGTCGCTTGATCAACGGCCATACGATTTTGATCGAGTGGCTATGATAGAACACAACCCGAAGGGGTATCCTTTGATCTAATCCGTGCGATCCACTTTAGATCCAACACACCGCATCGGCTGATCCGTGCGAAGCGGTGTGGACGAATCAGGACGTGATGCGTGGCCTGTTATTTGTTTTAAAAATCTGAATTAGATCTATTAGTGATTCAAACTTGCAAAATTCATAACTTTTGATCCACACGTACAAATTTTGCAAATTTTATATCATTGGAATCAGGAGAAAGAATTCTATCCACTTATGCAATGTGTTTAATGTTTTACTTCAGTAAAATTTACTATTTTTGCAGAGACATCTATAGGCTTATTTTGAGTATAGAAATTATTTGAAAAATGATTAAAGGACTAAATAAGGTTTATTTAGAGTGTTTTTGTCTTGTTTATGATTCTGTACTGTTTCACTTGTCATGTTTGGTGTAGAAAATCATCACATGGCATTTGCATGCATTCATATATTTTTGCTTGTAATTTTTGATATGTGAATTTGGTGCCATTATTTTATGTGTAGATTTTGGTGCTAATAGTGATTGTGGTTGTGAAGATTGTTGCTACTCACCAAACTACCAAGGCAAGTGGTGCTTCATATATTTTTTTACCAATATTTTTACCTATGCATTAGAATTATTTTGTATAGGGTTTGCATGAATATTTTGCTAAGTATCAATATGCTATGTTTGGGAAATCCTAGTAGTTGTAGAAATGTTAGAATTTCCTCTAAGTTAAGATACTTGTTATTGCCATGCTTAGCCTAGCTAGTAGAAACCAAGGGTGGATTATATATTCATGATATGAGAAATATTTCTAAGTCTTTGACTTATGTTTTACTTAATAAAACAACAAATTGAATGAAACACCTGGGTGGAATGGAAAGAATGGTTTGTGTTGAGTGGTTACACAAGGCCCATTTCTATGGTTTACCTTGTGTATCTCACTTGTGGAAAGCCACCCAGGAACAAAGGGATTCGAGATGCCATATGTTAAGAAGCTTCTAGTGCAGCCACATGGCATTATGGGCTCTGCCTGGATCATATAGGTTGCAATAACTTAGCCATTTGGACAGTTGGTGGTAGTGGGATGATAGGTTGGAACACGTCCATTTGTTCTAAGGGAAGGCTTCTGAAAGGTCCTATCTTGGTGAAAATCAAGTCTTGTGGGGAAAGTGCAAAACCTCTGCAGATGGAAGAATCTAAGTACTTAGCCATGTCCCTAGTATTGGACAATTTGAGCATCAAGACATGGAAGCTATCAAAAATATCCTCATCCCAATTTTCTAAGTTAAAACTTGTGGTTGAACAAGGGAGAAGGTTCACCAATTAATATTGGTGGTTCCTTGGGAAAGTTTTGTCAAAGAAAAACTTAGTGTTTCCAACTAATAGGTAAAACCTATTTTGATCAAAGCAAGCGTGAGCTACACTTAGGTAAATTCATGTAGTAACTAGATACTAATATTCTACTAAGGTATCACTTGCCAATACTATTCCAATGTATTGACCCACTGTGGCTGTAACTTGTGATGTTGCAGGTTACTCTGATGATGATTAGGGGTTATGAGTCTACACTCAGCATGCTTGCCTGTGGCACATGAATTTGAAGACTTTATTTATATTGTTATGATTAAACTCTTGTATTAGGCCAATGGCCATGGAGTTTTAAAAGACTATGTTATCTCTGGAATGATGATATAATAATGACCTTTGTTTCTGTGTACTTCATCTTAAACTGTGGATGCTAGCATTTGATGCAAGGACTAGCATTGCAATCACAGGGATCTTTACCTTTACAAAGGTGGGATATTACATCCCCGGAACAGCGAGGTAAACAATATACACTGGTGTTTTTGCGAGTAGGATTTGAGGCTTTTGCGACTAGGATTTGGGGTTTTTGCTCCTGGATCTTTTCCACACCACCCATTTCTGCATAAAGCTCGTGTGCTATAATGACACGTTACTGTTGTTCCCGTTCCGTGATAGGACTGAAACCACGTATTCTTTGTCCTAGGAAAAGAAGCCAAAACTCATCAATAAGTTGGATGCTTGGCTTAATGCACGAATAAGCAGCCATAGGGAGAAAACGCAAAGACAAGAACTAGAATTAGAACAGCTGAAAGTAGCTATGAATACCCTTACTAAGGAGCGCGACGAGCTGAAAAGGGACAACACTGCCAGGAAGAAACTGCATAAGAAGATCCAAGCCTCGAACCGACTGAATACATCCATCAATGAGGGGCTCTCGAAGGATAATGTGAGGCTAAATGATGATAATGTCAATCTCCATGTCGAGAACATGAACCTGCTTCGGAAGATCGAGGCTTCGCTCAGTGAGCAGGTCAAGATCAGACACGACATGCTGTCAACACCCGGATTTTTAATCGCAGATGCTTGTTATGCCATACATCGCAATCCCAGGATTACCATTTTTGCGAGACATAACAAAATTGGATACCACAGTACATCATCCATTACAAACCATACATAAGGCCTTACACAAATAAGGATCTCATGATCCAGTCTTAATACAAATCAAGCAGCGGAAATACGTAATAATAAAGGTAGCGTAGGCGAAGCTCCATCTTCGGGGTCACAGGCAATGCTGACGATGGGAGATGATCCTAGTTGTCGTAACCTTCCTGGGATCCATCATCCTGGTACTCCTCTTCATAGTCTGGCCACGGGAATAGCCAGGGAAAAAGCCATGAGTACTCTTTAAGTACTCGCAAACTAATACTAACAAGTTAAAGGGGTTTTTGTAGTAGGACACTAAGCTCTAGGGTTGTTTTGCAAAAAGCCAGATTTACCTCTACAAGTTCTGGAGCAAAGAATGCTAGTTGAAGATTTTATATCACCTAAGTGGGAACTTGTATTTCATATCACAACCCTGTTGTGGTCAAGTCAAAATCTCAATCCAATTCACAAGTCATTTTTAAAACATCTGACAGGGGAACAGTATGGCCACTGCAACTGACCATAACCGCGGACGTGACTATTCGAATAGTTTGACACTCTGCAGAGATTGTACACTTTCACCACAACATTCGATACATCCTTCAGGAACAAATCCCGAATTCACCATACCGAGGATGCGGATAATCAATTCTAACCTTTCAATTACACTCCCTAGTATAGGCACCTCTCCTGTGAGTTTGGCCTCCCAACCATGACCAACTGTCATCTTGGGTACTGCACAGGTGGACAATCTTCACAAGGTAGCCTCAGCTTAGACCTTGGCCGTGAGGGAACCCATACTAAGGTATATAGGTTTCCAGTCAAGCCCTACCGAAACTTCGGGTATTGTGGTTGTACGGTAAAATTGGAATGGTATCGCATCCACACGACCATCAGCTTTAAAAAGGGCTAAGGATCATGCCTTAACATTTTCATCACCAAAATCATCTGGTGTTCGGAAACACATGTCAAAACATCTCAGTAGAATGACTCCTTATTCTAAGATTTTCATAACCATTTTTCCACCAAATATTCCCATCTAAAGTTTATCAAGTTTTATGCTTAGCACTAGAATCTACAAGTGGGGGTGAGTACTAATGAGGGGTGGTAAACAAGTGGAGTTTCAACTAAGTACCATCTCATGCCTTAGGATGACATCAAGATTATCTAGCTTAGGCCAAATTTAATGCTCTTTATGCAACCTTCAATTATCTTCCTAGAATCTACAAGTCACTTGAATAAACTCTAAGGAATAGCTCTGATAAAGAAATAAAGTAGAAAGCTTGCAAGTAAAACTGGGATTGGGTATCATGTGGGTATGATCACATATGCTTAAGGCATATGGTTGGCATGGTAACAAGCAAGTATTAGCTTGCACAGGTCAACTTGATTAGTAAGGCTTGCCTTGTGCAGAGCAGTGGTTAAAGTTCTCCTCGGCTTCTTCTTCGTAGTATCCTCCTTCCTCCTCGTATCCTTGGTCGGTACTAGCGTCTATGAATAAATACGAGGTACACAATCACCAAACAATACTTAACTATTTTCAATCATCACTCAAAAGGTTACTATAGATGATCTAGCATCATCACTAACATTAAAGCATTTGTCTTATTCATTTTAGTTTAGAAAAGTAATTTCTACTCATTGAAAAACTACTTAAGATTTAATATCCTCCAAACCAAACATGGGATAATGTTGACACATGTTATCGCCACATATTTCAGTCCATGGTAATGTGATTTAAAGTGGTGTCACAATTTAATAAGGTTTAACCTTTTTATTTAAATAAAAATAGTGACTAGAAATGCCTATGTGGCATTCTTTTATTACTTGGACATTATTTCTTTAAGTAAACCCATATATTTTTATATATTCTGAAAGGTATGATCAAATGGGATTTTTGAGAGTTGGAATCAACTCAAAAGTTATTATGGTTTAAATTTGAAAAATGTTTGAATGCATAAAAGCTTCTGCCTTGTTATTTTTACCAAGGTTGATCTATAGATCCAAATGATTTGAATCCAACGGGCTTAGATTCATCATTTCAATACCTTTCTAACAAAATTGGTTTCATTCAATTTGGTTTATTGAATCGAGCTGGGTTGATTTTTGAAACTAGGTACAGAACTGGGTTTGGATATAAATAGAAAAAGCTAAATTCAAACGAGTGGACTGCGCGGGAAGGGTTATTGGGCCGGCCCAGTGTCACTCCGCGGCACAGGGCGCAACTGAAAGGGGGGTCTACTGGTTAGTGGCTCATAAAACGTGAAGCGGTATGAGGCGATGTGGTGCGTTGGATTAGGAGCGAGATCAACGGCTGAGGGTCATCGTCGACGATGAACAGGTCACCGGCGAGCTCGAACCCTAGCGGCTCGGTGGGGGTGCATAGGGGGCTTACCGGGGCTCTAGTGACGATGGCGAGGCAGGCAAACGACGAATTCGACGAAGGCGAACTCAGGGGTGGTCGCGGTAGCCCCGGGGGTGGACGAAATCAACGGCTCCTCTTCTCCTCTGCAGCGGCGAGCTCCGGCGCAATTCCGGCGATGCACTGCTCGCCTTGCTCCGGCTAAGGGGTGGAACGATCAGTGAGGTGAGGGGAGTGATATGGTGTTCTTCGAATGGCTTAGGGTGGCCTCCTTTTATAGGCCCGACGGCGAGACCGAACGGGATGGGCAGGCGACGGTGGCAACACGGCTACGGGAAGCTAGAGGCATGGCCGAGGTTGGCGTTCGACGGGTGGTCTCCTGGCGATGCTCTAGGGCTTTAATGCACGTGTAGGGGCGGTGGCAAACGGTCGGAAACGTGCGGTGCTCTGCGCGGCAGAGGCGGCATCTTCTACGGCGAGCGGTGGCTGTGAGGCATGGGGCGGCGAACGGGGATGTCTGCGGGGTTGCTAGGGAGGTGGTGATCACGCGTGCACACGGCGAGGGCGGCGCGCGGTCTGTGGGCGTGTGTCGAGGGTGGGGCTCTGGCGCGCTCTCGGCATGCGCTCAGAGAAGCTTGGCATGGCATGGGTGTGTGGTCCAGTGGCTGGCAGGGTTCGAGCACTGGACAGGGGTGGCGGTGGACGGTGGGCTGCCTCCTGGACATGGTGGCTAGGCGCGACGAACGCTCCTGCTAGCTTGCCATGGTCGGCTGGAAAGGGGGTGCTCGGGTTGGAATGGCATGGTGCAAAAGGGTAGGGGCTAGGGGTGGTCAAAGCACTGGTTGGCACTGGGGGAGACAAGGGTGATCAATGGTGAACATTTCTTAGCCAAATTACTGCTCAAAACAGTGAAGTTTGGCCAGATTGATTTGTTGTCTCCAAGTGTTTGATGAAATGGCCGCAAGAACTTAAGTTTTGAATTTTGAAAATATTTTTGGTGGGTGTGCTAGGCATGTGTTGAGAATTCTGTGGATGCTTGGGTTTTGAAAATTGAGCTTGTTTGAGTGGTTTTTGAAAAAGTGGGATCTTCCCATATGAACTAGATTCAATTTTCAACTATCATTTAAACTATGCATTCAAATGTTTCTGTATGATCACAAGGTGGTCCTTGGTACCTTGTTATGAGTACTATCAAGGGGTGCAAAGATCCAAACATGTTTCTGTTAAGTTCTGAAAGTTAGGGATAGCCAAAGTAGCCATGGGACTTAATTTGGCCAAAGTGACCATTCACTTAATTTGTTTGTTTTGATTTGTTTATCTTTCGGAAAAGTGTGGGGATTGTTTAGATGATGCTTATTTCACCTAAGAATCATTTTAGAAGCAAAGAAACATACAACCAAGGCAATTCAAAAGAATCCAAATTGTAATGCATACACCTATGCATGCTTTCATATTTTTAATTGGAAAAGTTTTTATTAACCCTAATTTTGATGATTTGAGTTTGATGATTCAAGTTTAATATTTTTGGGATGTTACACATGCTCGTATGTCGCCTACAACTTGAAGATATTGAGGATGAAAACCAACAGCTCCTCGCCAGGCTACGACTGTAATGTAGCAGACTTTCCTCGGTGCTTCTCTGCTGAATTGAACTATGTGTTTCTATTTTGCAACTGTAAACTGAACTATCCGAACAATGAGTTGAAACGGGAGATACCTTTTGTGCAGTCCGAAAACTATCTACTTTCCTGTTGTTTCTATCTACTAGTGGGACCATGTTGGACAAGTGTCAATTTTTTTGTAAGAAAAACTTAAACTTAGATATTACACACACTCAACCATGCATTAAAATTCAAATTAGGTATTCCAAACTCAACTTCAAATAGTTGCAAAAGGAGGTAGCCATAATCCGAAAAGAGTGGGTGGGCCACTAGCGGGTGTCCGCAGAGAGAGAGAGTGTTTCTTAAAAAAGAGAGATTTTTTTGACATAGAAAAGAGAGAGATTGTTGGCTAATGGGGCCACCGAGCGCGTGAGAACCGTGCATGTACCATAGGCATGTCCGAGGCGCACCGTGCGCGTGTGAACTGTGTAGTACCGTACTACCGCATGTCCGTGGTGCACTGTGCGAGCAGGTGCGCATGCGTATGCTGCTGAACCGTACACGTGTGAATTGCGGGAGCACGAAACGTCGGCGTCTCACCATATAGAGCCCATCCCTCTGTCTCTCTCCGCCTCCCCTCATTCACTCCATCACGCCACCTCTTCCCAACTTCCCCTAGGCCCCTACCCACTACCATTCCCCACTCCTCTCTCTCTCTCTCCGCCGACCAGGAAAAAACCCTCTCCCCTTCCGCTTCCGCTCCACTTCCCATTTCGGCGATGGAGCACCCATCCGACGCTGTCGCCACAGTGAAGGAGAAGGCCGCGACGCTGGCATTAGCCGCAGAGGAGGCAGCCAGATCCGCGGAGGAGGCGGCCAGAGCCACGACGGAGGCACAAAATGCCGCAAGGGCGGCAATCACAACCCTCATCCGAAAGATGAAGCGGAGGCCATTGCTGAAGGCCGGCCGATCGGTCCCTCATCCGCTCCCGCCGCTATCAGTACTTGTGCATACAATCTTGGGAAGTAGCCACAGGATGACGACGAGGAGGTCGAGCTCATCATCATGCCGCTGCCGTCCTTTGAAGAGAACATCGTTGACGACGAGGAGGACGTAAGTTCCAATTAATGGATTATCTGCTTGGGGCCTAGGGTTTTCGCTTAGCGTCAGATTCGTTTGTTATCTGTTAATATTGGGGCCTAGGGTTTTCACTTAGCGTCAGATTCATTTGTTATCTGTTAAGCTTGGGGCCTAGGGTTTTCACTTAGTGTCAGATTCGTTTCTTATCTGTTACGATTGATGTGTAATTAATAGATCTATGGATTATTGCTAACTGGGCTTCGATTATGGACATAATCGATTAATATTTGTGGATCTGTGGATTATTGCTAGCTAGTGTTCGATTATGGACATAATCGATTAGTATTTGTGGATCTGTGGATTGTTGTTTTCATTTCTATGGATTAATGCTAGCTTATTGACCGACGGAAGTGGTTTATCTGCTTGATCCCTTGATTACTTTCTGTTATTACTAGCTGGAGACTGTTATATGTTGCTTCCTTTGTTAAGCATTCAATTTTAGTTGTAGTTTCTAAATATTTGCTTCACATGTGTATTTTGTATATTTCAGCAGGCTACTGATGTTTTTGACAGCAATGTCGACTCGTGTCAAAGGAAGACCAGGGCCACTCTCAAAAAGTTTAAAGCGGGGAGGTTCGACCGGTTCTGGAGTGAACCCTGGACTGATGGCACGAACAGCTTCCCATTCTGCAAAAGGAGCATAAAGATGGACTTCCAAAGCATCCTGCAGCATGCTGAAGGCTGTGGATCTGGCCATGTCAAAGTTGGGGAAACTGTCAATGTCCACGGCTTCACGGCCAATCACATGGCCTATGGCATCTTCCTCAGGAACAAACTGAACCGGGCTATCGAGGCCGGTCGTGTGCCTGGTGAAGGGAATATGCCCTGAGAGGCAATAATAAAGTGTTTATTATGTGTATTCCAAGTTTATGATAGATGTTTATTTTGCATGCTATAATTGTATTAATACGGAAACGTTAATACATGTGTGTTTAATAAACAAACAGAAAGTTCCTAGTTATGCCTCTCTCATAAACTAGCTCGTTGATTAACAAGATGATCAAGGTTTCCTGATCATGGACATTGGATGTTGTTAATAACGGGATCACAACATTAGTGTAATGGTGTGATGAACATTCATCCAAAGTATAGCATTACGATCAAAGTCATTGAGTTTATATTGCTATAACAACTTACGAAGTGATCCTAATCCTTAGACCATGAGATCATGTCAATCACTAACACCGGAAGAGTTTCTTGATAACATCAAACGTCACACCGTAACAGGGTGATTATAAAGATGGATTCAGAACTAATAAAGTGTTATGTTGAGGCTCATGGATCGAGAGTGGAATTTCTTCATCCCGATGATGGATAGATATACTCTGGGCCATCTCGGTGATATCACATTGATTAGCTTGCAAGCAAGTGATTTGATCACTAGAATGTTATATCACGGGAACGAGAAAAGAGTGCATGTCAGTAACGAGATCAAACTAGGTATGGAGATACCGATGATCGAATCTCGGACATGTAATATATCGTGAAACAAAGGGATTAAGATACTAGCGTAAAAGGTTCCGACGATCACAAGAAAGTCATCGTTGAATGTGTGGGAGTCAGTATGGGTCTCCAGATTCCGCTTCTGATTATTGATCCGAGAAGGGTCTCGATCATGTCCGAATTATTCATGAACCGTAGGGTGACACACTTAAGAGACACCGACATCCAACTGGAGCAAAAGTTTCATGCCGAAAGAATAAACAAGCGCAGGAATTTATTTCACTAGATACCGAAACAGGTTTTCGGGTGAAATTGCATAAAGTGGTTATGCATGTGAAATGGAATTCTAGCAAGGGGTTATTTGTGAATGTTTGTCATTAAAATAATTGACAAAATTCTGAATAAAATAAAAGAGTTTTATTTAATGAGAGTTTGCATTAAATTTGGTGGAAATTTAATGGGAATTTGAGTGGACTTTTGAGTGGAGGGAATTTAAAGGAGATTTGTGAGTGGAGTGTCCACCCACATGAAGAGGGGAGGGCAAGGGGGCAGCCCCATGCGCCGGCCACCCCATTGGGGTTCCCCCCTCCTCCTATAAAAGGAGCCCCCCTCCTCACTTGTCTCTCACACCTCCTCGTGAAGGATCTCTCTCCCCCTCTAGAATTTATCCCCCATGGTCTCGGACTAGCGAGATACATGTTACCGGTGGCTATTCGGCAAGAAAGAGTTGTGCTTTCGCTGCATCGCTGGAGCGAGGAGGCGGAGGTTGCTCGATGCCTCGAACGTGTGTGCGAGCACGGATGCGCTGCTGATTTGCAGCGCTAGGACTTCCTCTCGATCTTGAGATCGGCAAGAGATCGTCTACATCAACAACGAGTTGAACTCGTTAAGCTTTGTCGGTCTTCAAGGGTATGTTCTCTACGGATATATATCCTCCCGTTGTTTGTATCTAGTAGATAGATCTTGGTACATAGTTCCCATCGTAGGAAAATTTTTGTTTTCTATGTTGCGAACCCTACAGTGGTATCAGAGTCGGATCTATGCGTAGATACTTTACACGGGTAGTACACATATGAGTATGTGGGCGATGATGATCATGTTGTTGCTCCTTTTTTGTAATTTTGGATATTGGTGGCATAGTGGGATGAAGCGGCCCGGACAAACTTTACATGTCCTCGCACATGAGACCTGTTCCACGCTTGACATGCAACTAGTTTGCATAAGTGGCTAGCGGGTGTCTGTCTCTCCTAGTATAGTCAATATCTATTTTGCAAGCAAGTTGTCAACAATTTGATTATCCTCGTTGTGGTTCATGTTCATAGGTAAGAACGGTTCTATCTCGAAAGCCCTAAGGCACGTAAAACTTGCAATGGATAAATTAGAGGCGTCTAGTTTAGATTGTTGCTGGGCTAGTGTTATGATATGGTAGTGTTGTAAGTAGAAGTATGAGATAATACTCTTACAACACACATAGCGTGTAAACTCCATAGACCTTGGATTTACACATATAGGTATGATAGTGATCATACCACGGTGCACATGATAGAGATCATATGCGGGAACCATATTATTTCACTAATAAACATGTGATGTTTGATAGCATCTTATATTGCTTGTTTAGCGCTTTGTTAGCATAATAAGATGATCCCTCATTTAAATATCAAGATAAGAATGTGTTCTTCCTTTAGTATGCACCGATTATGTTTTCGTCGTTCCAAGACATCACGTGATGATCGGGTGTTCTTGGATCCACGACCATATTTCGGGTGTAAAACAGTTACACACGCGAATACTAAGGTTCTAACTTGGCGAGCCTAGCATGTACAGACATGGCCTCTGAACACGGACCAAAAGGTTAAGCATGAGTCATATAGTTGATATGATGCCCATTTGATACTCGCCTTTGAAGCTATACCGACTCACGTGATGATCGGACTTGGTGTAGTGGATTTGGTTCATGTAATCACCAAAAAGGCACGAGGGATGTCGTTTTTGAGTGGGAGTTCATTCGTAATATGGATTAGTTGAACTCAATCTATCATACACTTAGTCTAAACTTTAGAAATTCTGTTGTAGATGGCACCACCTGCTTTTAATTTCAATGTGTTCATGGAGAAAGAGAAACTAGCAACGAACGGTAGCAACTTTACCGAATGGGCCATGAATTTGAGGATTCTCCTCTCTGCTCCACAAAAGCAATACGTGCTAGAAGCTCCATTAGGCCCCCCACCTTTTGATGATGCCCCTGACGAGGAGAAGAATGTCTATCAGACTCGTCAGGAGGACCACAACTTAGTTCATTGCGGCATATTGTATGGGCTAGAGCCGGAACTTAAAAAGCGTTTCGAAAATGGCAATGCTTTTGATACAATGGGTGAGTTGAAAATGATTTTCGACACACATGCTGCTGTAGAGAGCTACAACGCTTCTGAAAAGTTTTTTAGCTGCATGATGGAAGAGCACAGCTCCGTTAGTGAGCATGTACTCAAGATGTCGGGTTACGCCGATAAGCTTGTGTCCTTGGGAATAACGATTCCCATTGACTTAGGAATCCATCGTGTTCTGAAGTCTCTGCCACCTAGCTATAAGAGCTTAGTGATGAACTATAATATGCAAGGCATGAAGAAGTCTCTCCCCGAGCTTCTGTCAATGCTTAAAACTCCAGAAGTGGAGATCAAAAAGGAACATCAAGTGTTGATGATCAATAGGAACACTGGTTTCAAGAAAGACAAGAAGGGAAAACGGAAGGGAAGTAAGGGCGGCAAGCCTGTTGCCGTGCCTGAAAAGAAACCCCGAGTTGGACCTAAGTCTGATACCGAGTGCTACTATTGTAAGGGGACTGGCCACTGGAAGCGCAACTGCCCCAAGTATCTGGCAGACAAGAAGGCCGGCAAGGCAAACAAAGGTATATATGATATACATGTTATTGATGTGTACTTGAATAGTGCTCATAGTAGCACCTGGGTATTTGATACCGGTTCAGTTGCTAATATTTGTAACTCGAATCAGGGGCTGCGGAACAAGCTACCGCTAGCAAGGGGTGAGGTCAAGATGCGTGTCGGCAATGGATCAAGCGTTGATGTGATCGCCGTCGGAACGCTGCCTCTCCACTTGCCGTCGGGATTAGTTATAAACTTGAATAAATGTTATCTGGTGCCTGCACTAAGCATGAACATTGTATCTGGATCGTGTTTAATGCAAAGTGGTTATTCATTTAAATCCGAGAACAATGGTTGTTCCATTTATATGAATGAAGTCTTTTATGGTCATGCACCGATGATGAATGGTTTATTTCTATTAGATCTCGATGATAATGTTACACATATTCATAATGTTGATGCTAAAAGGATTAAACTAAATGATGATATATCCGCATATATGTGGCACTGCCATCTAGGTCATATTGGCGTTAAATGCATGAAGAAGCTCCATTCGGATGGACTTTTGGAATCACTTGATTATGAATCATTTGATACATGTGAGCCATGCCTTATGGGCAAGATGACTAGAACGCCCTTTTCCGGTTCAATGGAACGGGCGACAGATTTATTGGAAATCATACATTCTGATGTATGTGGTCCAATGAGTGTGTCGGCGCGAGGTGGATATCGTTATTTTGTTACTTCCACAGATGATTTGAGTAGATACGGTTATATCTACTTGATGAAACACAAGTCTGAAACCTTTGAAAGGTTCAAGGAATTTCAGAATGAAGTGGAAAATCATCGTAATAGAAAGATAAAATTTCTACGGTCCGACCGTGGAGGTGAGTATCTAAGTTACGAGTTTAGCACTCACATGAAAGAGTGTGGAATTGTTTCACAACTCACACCTGTCGGAACACCACAAAGAAATGGTGTGTCGGAACGTCGTAATCGTACTTTATTAGATATGGTTCGATCTATGATGTCTCTGACGGACTTGCCGTTGTCATTTTGGGGTTATGCACTAGAAACTGCTGCATTCACTTTAAATCGGGCACCATCTAAATCCGTTGAAAAGACACCATATGAATTGTCGTTTGGAAACAAACCTAAGCTGTCATTTCTTAAAGTTTGGGGATGCGATGTTTATGTGAAGAAACTTCAACCGGATAAACTCGAACCCAAAGTGGAAAAATGCGTCTTCATAGGATACCCTAAGGAAACTATTGGGTATTCCTTCTATCACAGATCCGAGGGCAAGGTTTTTGTTGCCAAGAATGGATCCTTTCTAGAGAAAGAGTTTCTCGCGAAAGGTGTGAGTAGTCGGAAGGTAGAACTCGAAGAGGTTATTGAACCTTCTCTTCAAAGTATGGCGAGTAGCGCAGCGCCGGAAGTTGTTCCGGAGTTGGCTCCACCTGTTGAAGAGGGAACTAGTGATAATGATCATGAAACTCCAAAAGAGAGTACTACCGAACCTCGCACGTCAAGCAGGACGCTTGCAGCTCCCGAGCTGTACGGAAATCCTATCATGAATTTCATGGTTGATGAAAATGATGACCCTACGACGTATGAAGAAGCGATGATGAGCCCGGATTCCAATAAATGGTTAGAAGCCATGAAATCCGAGATGGAATCCATGTATGAAAATCAAGTTTGGAACTTGGTGGAATTACCTCACGACCGAAAGGCCGTGGAGAACAAATGGATTTTCAAAAGAAAAATTGATGCTGATGGTAATGTGACCATCTATAAAGCTCGACTTGTCGCAAAGGGGTTTCGACAAATTCAAGGAGTTGACTACGATGAGTCATTCTCTCCCGTAGCGATGCTAAAGTCAGTTAGGATTATGTTAGCAATTGCTGCATATTTCGATTATGAGATATGGCAGATGGATGTAAAAACCGCGTTTCTCAATGGTAATATTGAGGAAGAGTTGTATATGATACAACCGAAGGGTTTTGTCGATCCTAAGGATGCTAACAAGGTGTGCAAGCTTCAGCGATCCATCTATGGATTGAAGCAAGCATCACGAAGTTGGAATCTCCGCTATGATGAGGTGATCAAAGAGTTTGGATTTGTCCAAACTTATGGAGAAGCTTGTATTTACAAGAAAGTGAGTGGGAGCAATGTGGCATTTCTGATATTATATGTGGATGACATATTATTGATCATAAATGATATAGATCTTTTAAACAGTGTTAAAAGTTATCTAAACAGCAAATTTTCAATGAAGGACCTAGGTGAAGCGTCTTACATATTAGGCATAAAGATCTATAGAGATAGATCTAGGCGCCTAATAGGGCTATCGCAAAGTACATACCTTGATAAGATTTTAAAGAAGTTTAAAATGGACGGAAGTAAGAAGGGGTTCTTACCTATGTTGCAAGGCAAGACATTGAGTAAGACTCAAAGTCCAGCTTCGGCGGAAGAAAGAGAGATAATGGACAAGGTCCCCTATGCTTCAGCCATAGGCTCTATAATGTACGCCATGCTATGTACAAGACCGGATGTGGCACATGCTATTAGTTTGACTAGTAGGTACCAATCGGATCCAGGTTCGGAACACTGGATAGCGGTCAAGAATATCCTTAAGTACTTACGAAGAACTAAGGATATGTTTCTTGTATACGGAGGTGAAGAAGAGCTCGTCGCTAAGTGTTATGTTGACGCTAGCTTTGACACCGATCCGGATGACTCTAAGTATCAATCCGGATACGTATTTCTCATGAATGGCGGAGCGGTTAGTTGGAGGAGCTCCAAACAACCTGTGGTAGCGGGATCAACAACGGAGGCCGAATATGTTGCTGCTTCAGAAGCGGCTCAGGAAGAAGTTTGGATGAAGGAGTTCATATCCAAACTAGGAGTGGTGGCAAACGCATTGGACCCAATGGTGATCTATTGTGACAACAATGGTGCCATTGCCAATGCCAAAGAGCCAAGGTCTCACAAGCATTCCAAGCATATTAAGCGCCGGTTTCACTCCATCCACGAGCATGTCAAGGATGGAGGTATAAAGATTTGTAAAGTACATACGGATCTCAATGTAGCAGATCCGTTGACTAAAACTCTCCCTAGAGAAAAACATGATCAACACCAGAACTCAATGGGTGTTAGATTTATCACTATGTAACTAGATTATTGTCTCTAGTGCAAGTGGGAGGCTGAAGGGAATATGCCCTGAGAGGCAATAATAAAGTGTTTATTATGTGTATTCCAAGTATATGATAGATGTTTATTTTGCATGCTATAATTGTATTAATACGGAAACGTTAATACATGTGTGTTTAATAAACAAACAGAAAGTTCCTAGTTATGCCTCTCTCATAAACTAGCTCGTTGATTAACAAGATGATCAAGGTTTCCTGATCATGGACATTGGATGTTGTTAATAACGGGATCACAACATTAGTGTAATGGTGTGTGATGAACATTCATCCGAAGTATAGCATTACGATCAAATTCATTGAGTTTATATTGCTATAACAACTTACGAAGTGATCCTAATCCTTAGACCATGAGATCATGTCAATCACTAACACTGGAAGAGTTTCTTGATAACATCAAACGTCACACCATAACAGGGTGATTATAAAGATGGATTCAGAACTAATAAAGTGTTATGTTGAGGCTCATGGATCGAGAGTGGAATTTGTTCATCCCGATGACGGATAGATATACTCTGGGCCCTCTCGGTGATATCACATTGATTAGCTTGCAAGCAAGTGATTTGATCACTAGAATGTTATATCACGGGAACGAGAAAAGAGTGCATGTCAGTAACGAGATCAAACTAGGTATGGAGATACCGATGATCGAATCTCGGACATGTAATATATCGTGAAACAAAGGGATTAAGATAGTAGCATAAAAGGTTCCGACGATCACAAGAAAGTCATCGTTGAATGTGTGGGAGTCAGTATGGGTCTCCAGATCCCGCTTCTGATTATTGATCCGAGAAGGGTCTCGATCATGTCCGCATTATTCATGAACCGTAGGGTGACACACTTAAGAGACACCGACATCCAACTGGAGAAAAAGTTTCATGCCAAAAGAATAAACAAGCGCAGGAATTTATTTCACTAGATACTGAAACAGGTTTTCGGGTGAAATTGCATAAAGTGGTTATGCATGTGAAATGGAATTCTAGCAAGGGGTTATTTGTGAATGTTTGTCATTAAAGTAATTGACAAAATTCTGAATAAAATAAAAGAGTTTTATTTAATGAGAGTTTGCATTAAATTTGGTGGAAATTTAATGGGAATTTGAGTGGACTTTTGAGTGGAGGGAATTTAAAGGAGATTTCTGAGTGGAGTGTCCACCCACATGAAGCGGGGAGGGCAAGGGGGCAGCCCCATGCGCCGGCCACCCCCTTGGGGTTCCCCCCTCCTCCTATAAAAGGAGCCTCCCTCCTCACTTGTCTCTCACACCTCCTCGTGAAGGATCTCTCCCCCCCTCTAGAATTTATCCTCCATGGTCTCGGACTAGCGAGATACATGTTCCCGGTGGCTATTCGTCAAGAAAGAGTTGTGCTTCCGCTACATCGCTGGAGCGAGGAGGCGGAGGTTGCTCGGTGCCTCGAACGTGTGTGCGAGCACGGATGCGCTGCTGATTTGCAGCGCTAGGACTTCCTCTCGATCTTGATATCGGCAAGAGATCGTCTACATCAACCGCGAGTTGAACTCATTAAGATTTGTCGGTCTTCAAGGGTATGTTCTCTATGGATATACATCCGCCCGTTGTTTGTATCTAGTAGATAGATCTTGGTACATAGTTCCCATCGTAGGAAATTTTTTGTTTTCTATGCTACGAACCCTACACCTGGCCCAAGCCCAAGCCACCGAAGGTTCCGGGTATGGGCAGCAGGAAGTAGAGGAAGCGGGAGAGGGAGGAGTGGGACCAGGAGGACGCAGCGAGGAGGCAGTGATGTAATGATGTGCCTGTTTGTGTGTGCTACTATTGCTGGTTTAAGCAGCATGCTTTTGTTTGAACTGTGTTTATGTTGGCTGCTTAGCAGCTTTTGTGTTCAACCTCTGCCTTATCAAGTTTGTGTTGAACCTTGCTTAATTAGTTGCTTGTTATGTTTCTACATTTTAGATGCTTAATTAGTTTGTGTTGAACCTTGCTTAATTAGTTCCTTGTTATGTTTCTACATTCTATATGCTTACTATCTACATTTGTTTTTGTACATGTTGGTGTGTGGTGGGATTTCCTATTTCGGAAGGTTCAAGGGAAATAGTGAAGGAATTGAGAAATATATGCTGGTATAGATTTCCTACCAAATTGGACAAAAAGGAATGAATGAGGTAAGCCTGGCACAGGTAGACAAAGGAAGAAAGGAGGGAGGGGGAGAGGGAGAGGGAGGGTTCTTTGATTTGTTGCCAAATTGGGTTGGCTGGTTGCGTTGCCCTATTGTAGCCTTATTTTGCTCTTCTTTCCTTTTTCATATAGTTTTTGATTTATAAACAAGCCTGTTTTGTCTCACCTAAACCTATTTTTCCAAAAAATGAAAAATCTACATAAAGCCTGTTTTGTCTCACCTGACCCTCTTTCCTTCACGAAATAACCTCAATATTTTTTACACATTCTAAAATACGCAGACTTAGCCCAGCCCAGCTCCTGTTCCTGTGCCAGTGTTATCGCTGCAACGGCTGGTTTCTTATTTGGGCCGGCCCAACCGCGCCCTGCAAACGCGCGTGGGTATGACGGCGTAGACGCGTTAGGTATTTACTATTTAGTCACTCCACGGTCGCCTCCATCCATGACTCGCCTCCTATCCCTCCTCACACGAGTGCCTCCACACGACAACAACCTCAAAAATTCCATCGAGGACCGCCTGCAGTTTTCAATGCCTGCGACGACACAGGTTCATGGATCAGAGATTCAAGGATTAGGTATGTTTTCGCCAACTCCTATATGAAAATCTAGAACGAGTGATGTACAGAATTTCCGTCAGATCTAGAGGAAATACGATCAAATTTTAAAAATGCATGACGATCATAATTGTGTAGATCAGATGTACATATGAACTAGTACAATAACACTCTATTATATGTTAGCACTGAAAGCATGTCGTGTCAGATCTATATGTACTATTAAGAAAATTGTACTTCCTCTGTTTCAAAATATAAGATGTTTTAGTTTTGTGAACAAAATGTATCTAGATTTAATTTAGTGTGTAGATACACTTCAAACTTGAGTGAACCTACATACTAAAAGAAGTCTACATACATTTGCTTTACAAAACTAAATCATCTTGTATTTTAAAACGGAGGGAGTATTATCTAATGGACACTACTCGGTGCTTTGGAATATCATGCGTGTTTACGAACATGCAAACCATGTTCAAGTATATAAAATAAGAGGTGGTAGAATATAGATTACTTTATTCTAAAAAGTTTGTGTACATGGCACTTTCTGGTTAGGTGGAGGAGTATGCTCGCAATCGTCATGTTCCTGCCGCTCTTAAGTTGCATAAACCGCTGCATATAAGAGGTATGTAATGTAAAATAAAAAATCATACAGTTATAATATTGCTTCTTATGTATGTATTTGTTACATGCAGGTCCTGGAATAAAGTTCGAGAAAGAATTTGAATGTTTCTGCCATTATGGCAACCGTGTAGCGATGGATGATGCCAAAATTAATGTACTAAAGTATGGAGTTGATAAGAACCTCCCAAAAAGACCATTTTATGTATACACCATAAATAAATCAAACACCTTAAAATGCAAAGAAAAAATGGTAAAACTTTTGAACTAGTAACAATTTTTCAAAATGTTACATTACTACTATTAGGTACTAACATTTGTATGTATATATTGGTGTAATCTATATGCAGTACTTTTCGAGGAGCATCACCATGGAGCATATTGTTCCATATATTGAACTACCAGCAAACATTCAAGTATTTTGGAACAATATGGAAGTTGCAAAAGTTAAAATGGTGATGACCAAGTCAAACACTAGAGGCAAACTGGAATGTGGAGGTGCCATGATAACATCAAAGTGGATGGAGGTTGTGAACAAGTTTGATATGAGAGTTGGTGACATCTTTGTGTTTTGGTTCCGTGGTAGCTCGGCTGGTCTCAAGCTCCTTATTAATCGTCTCTGAAATCAACATGCAGACCATGCAATGTTGGCATGTGTCCACAATTGCCACAAAGTGTTTCTAGCCAACTTAGTAATCACTAAGTTGATTAATTCAAAGTCCTTCAAAGGAGTTTCTAGCCAAGGCTATAGATCTCTATAGATTGGCTAGAAAGTACTTCATCAACTTTGTGCTTATGTGATGATAGAATAGTACTGTAATTTATAAGTTAGAATAGTACTAAATCAACCAACTAAAATAGCGAAGTGCTCAACTGACGAAACTGAAACTCTGTCAGACTAACACCTAAACTGAAGTCGAGATCGTCGAGTGTGGCGTCCAACTTCGTGTTCCAGGATCTAGCCTGTAGGTGCCTGACAGAGTCCGTAGAATGGCTTGTTGTAACATCCCAAAAATATTAAAACTTGGATCGTCAAACTCTAATCATCAAATTTGGGGTTAACAAAAACTTTTCAAATTAAAAATATGAAAGCATGCATATGTGTAAGCATTACAATTTGGATTCTTTTGAATTCCCATGCTTGTGTGTTTCTTTGCTTGTAAAATGATTCTTAGGTGAAATAAACATCATCTAAACAATCCCCACACTTTTCCCAAAGACAAACAAATCAAAACAAACAAAATAAGTGAATGGTCACTTTGGCCAAATTAACTCCTATGCCTACTTTGGCTATCTCTAACTTTCAAAACTTAATAGAAACTTGTTTGGATCTTTGCACCCCTTGATAGTACTCATAACCAGGTACCAAGGCCCACTTTGTGATCATCCAAAATCATTCAAATGCATAGTTTAAATGACAGTTTAAAATTGAATCTATATCATATGGGAAGATCCCACTTTTTCAAAAACCACTCAAACAAGCTCAACTTTCAAAACCCAAGCATCCACAGTATCACCAGTACATGCCTAGCACACCCACCAAAAATATTTTCAAAGTTCAAAACTTGAGTTCATGCGGCCATTTCATCAAACACCTTGCAGATGCTAATCAAACAAATCCTAAACACTATAGTGTGCAGTGATTCTGGCCTAACTTGTTCCCTCTCTGGACACCACTAGCCTTAGTAGATCATCTAACAACCCTAACTAATCACTAGCACCACTGTAAGCTGGCCATTGTCATCAATGGTGAACAGGCCGAGAGCACCATTGCCACCCCATAGTCGACAGCAAGCTACGAGCAACACTAGCCTCGCCAACCTTGTCTGGGAGCAAGCTAGCACTCCACCGCCACTCCCTGTCCCAGCCGCGAGCAATGCCAGCCACTAGACCACACTCCCGAGCCATGCGAAGCCGCTCTGCAAGCATGCCTAGAGCGCGCCCCATGCGCCACGCTCGACCAACACCCACAGACCGCACGTCGCCCTCGCCGCGTGCACACGTGATCACCACCGTCCCAGCAACCCCGCAGACACGCCCATTCGCTGCTGCGCGGACCACGCGCGTTGTGCGCCATTAAAACTTCCGTCGAGCACGCGTAGAGCACCGCAGCGTTCTGACCAATCAGCACCGCCTCACTCCTCGCCACCACGCTGTTGAGCTTCGCCAGGGAGCATAGCACCGCCCCCTACCATCACCCACACCGATAGCCCTCTGTACCGTCGACCACGACTAGCTCAGCTTGCGCTCGTCGGTCCACTCTCACCACTATAAATAGAGGCCTCCCCTGCTAGAATTCTTCACACCATTCCACTCCCCTCTCACCTAGAACCACCTCACCCCATTCCCGGAGCAAGGCGAGCAGCGCATCGCCGGAATTTGGCCGGAGCTCGCCGCTGCTGGAGAAGAAGGAAGCCATCGATTGGAGCCACCCCAGGAGGAGCTGCCGGTACCAGGAGGTTCGCCGTCGTCGACTTCGTCGTTCGCCCGCATCGCCGACCTTCGCCTGAGCCCTGGTGAGCCTCCCACGACCCCCACCTGCCACGTTAGGGTTCTGTCTCGCTGGCGCTGCTCGACGTGGACGATGAGCCGTAGCCATTCGATTAGACTTAGATCGTGTGGCCGATATCGCCCCGTACCGCTTCGCGTTTAAAGAGCCACTGACTAGTGGAACCCCCCTGTAAGTTGCGTCCCGCGCCGCGGAGTGACACTGGGCCGGCCCATTACCCCTTCCCGTGCAGCCCACTTGTTTGAATTTAGATTTTTCTATTTTCATTCAAACACAGTTTTGTACCTAGTTTCAAAAATCAACCCAGCTCGATTCAGTGAACCAAATTGAATGAAACCAATTTTGTTAGACCGCGCGCCGCCCTTGCCGCGTGCACGCGTGATCACCACCATCCCAGCAACGCCGCGGACACGCCCGCTCGCCGCCACGTGGACCACGCGCGTTGTGCCCATTAAAACTTCCGTCGGGCAGGCGCATCGGGCAGGCGCAGAGCACCGTAGCGTTCCTACCAATCAGCACCGCCCCACGCCTCGCCAGCATGCCCTTGAGCTTCGCCAGGGAGCACAACACCGCCCCCTACCGTCGCCCACACCGATAGCCCTCTGTACCATCGACCACGACGAGCTTAGCTTGCGCCCGTCGGTCCCCTCTCGCCACTATAAATAGAGGCCTCCCCCGCTCGAATTCTTCACAGCATTCCACTCCCCTCTCACCCAGAACCACCTCACCCCATTCCCGGAGCAAGGCGACCAGCACATCGTCGGAATTTGGCCGGAGCTCGCCGCTGCTAGAGAAGAAGGAAGCCATCGGTTGGAGCCGCCCTAGGAGGAGCTGCCGGTACCAGGAGGTTCGCCATCATCGACTTTGTCGTTCGCCCGCATCGCCGACCTTCGCCTGATCCCCGGTGAGCCTCCCACGACCCCCGCCTACCGCGTTAGGGTTCTGTCTTGCCGGCGCTGCCTGACGTGGACGATGAGCCGTAGCCGTTCGATTAGACTTAGATCACGCTGCCGATATCGCCCCGTACCGCTTCGTACTTAAAGAGCCACTGACTGGTGGAACCCCCCTGTCAGTTGTGTCCCGCACTGCGGAGTGACACTGGGCTGGCCCATTACCCCTTCCCGCGCAGCCCACTCGTTTGAATTTAGATTTTTCTATTTTCATTCAAACACAATTTTGTACCTAGTTTCAAAAATCAACCCAGCTCGATTCAGTGAACCAAATTGAATGAAACCAATTTTGTTAGAAAGGACTTGAAATGCTTAATCCAAGCCCATTGGATTCAAATCATTTGGATCTGCAGATCACCCTTGGTAAAAATAACAAGGCAGAAGCTTTTCTGATTTCAAACATTTTTCAAATTTAAACCATAATAGCTTTTGAGTTGATTTCAACTCTCAAAAATCAAATTTGACCATACCTTTCAGATATAAAAATATATGGGTTTACTTATAGAAATAATGTCCAAGTAATAAAAGAATACCACATAGGCATTTCTAGTCACTTTATTTATTTAAAATAAAAGGGTTAAACCTTATTAAATTGTGACACCACTTTAAATCACATTCCCATGTAATGAAATATGTGATGATGACATGTGTCAACATGATCCCATGTTTGGTTTGGAGAATATTAAATCTTAAGTAGTTTTTCAATGAGTAGAAATTACTTTTCTAAAGATAAAATCAATAAGACAAATTCTTTAGTCTTGTAATGTTAGTGATGATGCTAGATCATCTATAGAACCCATTTGTGTGATGATTGAAAGTAGTTAAGTATTGATTGGTGATTGTGTACCTCGTATTTACTTATAGACGCTAGTACCGACCAAGGATACGAGGAGGAAGGAGGATATTACGAAGAAGAAGCCGAGGAGAACTTCAACCACTGCTCTGCACAAGGCAAGCCTAATACTACTAGTGGAATGTGCAAACTAACACTTGCAATTATGAAAGTATATAACCTATGCAATGCACTAAGCATGCTTGGTTGGACACATTTTATGATATACAATCCTAATTTTACTTGCAAGCTTTCCACTTTATTTCTGTATCAAAGCTTTTACTTAGAGTTTACTTAATTAAATTGTAGATACTAGAAAGATAATTGAAGGTTGCATAAAGAGCATAAAATTTGGCCTAAGCTAGATAATCTTGATGTCATCCTAAGGCATCAGATTGAACTTAGTTAAAACTCCACTAGTTTATCACCCCTCCTTACTACTCACCCCCACTTGTAGATGCTAGTGCTAAGCATAAAACTTGATCAACTTTAGATGGGAATACTTGGTGGAAAGTGGTTATGAAAACCTTAGAATGATGAGTCATTCTACTGAGATGTTTTGACATGTATTTCCAAACACCAGATGATTTGGGAGATGAAAATGTTAAGGCATGAGCCTTAGCCCTTATAAAACTAATGGTTTTCTGGATGCGATACCATTCCAATTTTACCGTATAACCACAATACCAGAAGATTGGGTAGGGCTTGACTGGAAACTTATATACCTTAGTATTGGTTACCTCACGGCCAAGGTCTGACGTGAGGCTACCTTGTGAAGATTGTCCACCTGTGCAGTACCCAAGATGACAGTTGGTCATGGTTGGGAGGCCAAACTCACAGGAGAGGTGCCTATATTGGGGCGTGTAATTCAAAGGTTAGGATTGATTATCTGCATACTGAGAATGGTGAATTCAGGATTTGTTCCTGACAGATGTATCGAATGTTGTGGTGAAAGTGTACAATCTCCGCAGAGTGTCAAACTATTCGAATAGCCGCGTCCGCGGTTATGGACAGTTGGAGTGGCCATACTGTTCCCCCGTCAGATGTTTTCAAAATGACTTGTGAAATGAATTGAGATTTTGACTTGACCACAACAGAGTTGTGGCATGAAATACAAGTTCCCACTTAGGTGTTATAAAATTTGACTATCTTTCTCTTGCTTCTGAACTTAGTAGAGGTAAATCTGGCTATTTGCAAAACAACCCTAGAGCTTAGTGTCCTACTACCAAAAACCCCCCCTTCACTTGTTAGTATTAGTTTGCGAGTACTTAAAGAGTACTCATGGCTTTGTCCCTGGTTATTACCGTGGCCAGACTATGAAGAGGAGTACCAGGATGATGGACCCCAGGAAGGTTACGACAACTAGGATCATCTCCCATCATCAGCATTGCATGTGATCCCGAAGATGGAGCTTCGCCTACGCTACCTTTATTATTACGTATTTCCGCTACTTGAGTTGTATTAAGAACTGGATCATGAGATCCTTATTTGTGTAAGACCTTATGTATGGTTTGTAATGGATGATGTATTGTGGTATCCAATTCTATTATGTCTCGCAAAAATGGTAATCCTGGGATGGCGATGTATGGCATAACAGGCATCTGGGATTAAAAATCCGGGTGTTAACAAGTTGGTATCAGAGCCATCCTGACCATAGGAGACCCTAGTTAGACTGGACGTTTGAATCAAAAACTTGGTTTCAAAACCAAAGAAAACAAATATTTACAAAAACTTATTCTCATTCTTATCCCTTTGATTCTCAGTTGGACCACCTTAGCTTCATGATGTACGATCGTCAGCAGGAATTGAACAATTGTCGTGACTACTCCAACCACAAGTCCGCCATCATCAAGACGAAGGATCAGACCATCGCCATGCTAGCAAAGGATCGCAAGTCCCGCCGCCGTCAGCTCGACAAGAAGGAGCGCATCATTGCTCGTCTTTGCCACCGTATCTCGGATTTGGAGGAGACCATCCATGAGAGAGACATGCAGTTGGAGGAAAGGGGGAATGCCAGAGAGGATCTTCGTGGATACCCCTACTCCTATCTCAGCGATGATGATGATTTTCTGGAAGATCAGGCTATGGACTTCTTCACTGATGAGGATGATTTCGCCTTCATCGATGACGATGAGGATGATGAGGATGACGACTACACCGACTTCGAGGAGTAGTAGCACTTGAGCACTAGCGTAGTGAGTTGTATTCGGTCCCACTGTATCGTAGTTTCCAGAATGGTTCTTAAAACCATCTGTTTACCGTTGTTGTGGTGTGTGTTTGTATCGTGTGCTATGAATGAAAAGCAAGTGGCTAGAAAAAATCTAAGTCAAACTTTAAAAACTTTTCAAAATCCCTGAACCTTAGAAATTTCCCTCCTTTCTCATGATCTATCTCAATCTTCAGATGCCACGCGGAGGAAGTGGTTCATCCTCGGACCCGATGTTGCAGATCCTGCAAATGTTGGTTTCTAACCGTGAAGCTGAAAGAGCCGAACGTCAAGCCAACCTATCCACCCTTTAGCAGATAGCCCAGCTAGCCCACAACAACCAAGGCCAAGGAAATCAGGACAACCATGGATCTAAGCTCAAGAATTTCTAGAATACCAACCCACCTGTTTTCACTAAGTCGGAAGAGCCCCTAGATGCCGATGATTGGCTGCAAACCATGGAAAACAACCTGGAAGTAGCCGGAGTGGAAGCTAATGAGAAAGTTCTATTCGCCACCCACTATCTAGCCGGAGATGCAAGAGCGTGGTGGAACAGTGTTCGTGCAATGACCGGAGGACAGATGATGACCTGGGAGGAATTCAAGGTCAAGTTCAGCAGAACCCATGTGCCACCGGGTTTAATCAATAGAATGAGAGATGAGTTCAGAGAACTGAAGCAAGGAAGGATGACGTAGTGGAATACCGTGACAAATTCTTGTCATTAGCTAGGTATGCCCCGGATGAGATCGACACTGAAGCCAAGAAGAAAGAAAGATTCCTGAATGGTCTGCATGATGAGATGCAGACAGTGTTAGTCAATATCCCCTTTGCTGATATTGAAGCCCTTGTCGAATCTGCCATCCAGATGGAAGGAAAGATCAACCAAGCCAATGAGAACCGCAAGTGTCGCATGATGCATCAGCCAGGAACCCATCAGACCCCAAAGTATCGCCCTAACCCATCTCCAGGATTTGCCCCGAGAACCAACAGACCCCCGATGAACCGTCCGACATATCCCAATCGGGGAAACCCAAGGCCCAGAGGAAATCACAACAACCCTGGCAAATCTAACAATTTCAATCGTGCACCACCCAAGTTCAACAACAACAATGCTACCGCCAACACCAACACTGCCCCGAGGACTGGAAGCAACGCTGTGCCTGTTGTAGCAAAGGACAAGTTGCAAGTGACTTGTTATGACTGTGGAAATAAGGGTCACAACTTCAACGAGTGCCCCAACAAGAAGAATGCCGCAGCCCCCAATACCAATGCCCCAGCTCAGCAGCAACGTCGTGTTCAGCCCGGAAGAAGATTTGCCCCAAGTAATTTGCTCAACTGCAACAGCCGTCTTTTTCTCATGCATGCTGAAGAAGCCCAGGAAGCGCCAGACGTCGTGCTGGGTATGTTTTCTGTTAATTCAGTACTTGCTCGAGTGTTGTTTGATTCTGGTGCATCGCACTCATTTGTCACCGAAGAATTTGCATGCACTAGTAAAATTCAACCAACCAAACTGAAGTATGTTATGATCATTCAAATCCCCGAATTAACCACCAAGGCTAGGCAAATTTGCAAAGCCATCCCTATCCGA
Organism: Avena atlantica; assembly: GCA_910589765.1. Classification (NCBI taxonomy): domain Eukaryota; kingdom Viridiplantae; phylum Streptophyta; class Magnoliopsida; order Poales; family Poaceae; genus Avena; species Avena atlantica. The sequence continues at coordinate 308,671,983 of OU342736.1, forward strand.
ATCCATGGCATAGATTTCTATGCTAATCTGATAGTACTCGGAACTAAAGGTTTGTAAGTATTACTAGGAATGGATTTGATGTCCAAGCATAAAGGATTGATTGACTGTGCCAAGAAAGCCATAACCATGACCAGTACAGTCGGAATATCAGTCGAGCATATATCTAAAACCTTACCGTGTCAATTCAAGTGCAATAAGAGTATAGCACAACCTACCCTTGAACAAGTCCGGATAGTCTATGAATACCCCGATGTATTTCCAGATGTTTTGCCCGGCATGCCCCCAGATTGGGATATCGAGTTTATCATTGAACTAATACCCGGAACAGGACCCATAGCTCAGAGACCCTATAGTAAGAACACGTCTGAACTAGAAGAACTGAAGAAGCAACTGGATGCCATGTTGGAAATTGGATTAATTCAACCAAGTGCATCACCATGGAGATCACCTGTCTTGTTTGTGGATAGGAAGGATGGAGGTAACTGTTTGTGTACGGACTATCGGAAGTTGAATGATGTCACCATCAAGAACAAGTACCCATTGCCCAAGATAGAAGATTTGTTTGATCAGTTGACCGGTGCCAAAGTGTTTTCTAAGATTGATCTTAGAACTGGCTATCATCAACTCAATATTCGAACAGAGGATATTCCCAAGACTGCCTTTACCACCAGATATGGATTATACGAGTATACCGTCATGACTTTTGGATTAACCAATGCCCCCGTTTATTTCATGAATCTCATGAATAAGATTTTTATGGACTTCCTGGATAAGTTTGTCGTTGTTTTCATCGATGACATTCTGATTTATTCCAAATCGGAAGAAGAACATGAGCTACACCTAAGGACCATTCTTGGAACCCTTAGAGAGCATCAGTTGTATGCCAAGTTTAGCAAATGTGAATTCTGGTTACAGGAGGTAGGATTCCTCGGCCACATTGTATCAGCCGGAGGAATTGCCGTTAACCCTGCAAAAGTGAAGGATGTAGAAGATTGGCAAGCCCTAACCATTCAAACCCAAGTTCGTGCATTTCTCGGATTGGAGGGATATTACCGCAAGTTCGTAGAAGGATTCTCGAGTATAGCTAGACCCATGACCCAATTGCTGAAGAAGGAAAAGAAGTTTGAATGGACTGACAAATGTGAAGAGAGTTTTCAAGAACTCAAGAGGAGATTGATTTCAGCCCCAATCTTAATCATCCCGGATATCACGAAGCCCTTTGACGTGTATTGTGATGCATCCAAGATTGGTCTGGGATGTGTGCTAATGCAATAAGGCAAACTCATATCTTATCTATCTCGGCAACTGAAACAACATGAGCAAAATTACCCAACCCATGACCTTGAACTCGCAGCCGTAGTTCTAGCCCTGAAGACATGGAGGCATTACCTGATGGGAAACCGTTGTGAGATTTATTCAGATCACAAGATCCTGAAGTATATATTCACTCAGAAGGAGCTGAATATGAGGCAAAGAAGATGGATTGAGCTAATCAAGGATTACGACCTGGACATTCACTATCACCCCGGTAAAGCCAACGTGGTAGCAGATGCCCTTAGTAGATTGCCGTGCTGCTTGAACTCCATGATTTTGAAGGAGCAACCAAGCTTGCACAAATAGATGGAAGATTTTTGAATGGAATTAGTAAGTGAAGGATTTTTGGCTAGCATAGAACTTCAACCCACTTTGATCAGCCAGATCAAAGAGGCGGAAAAAGGAAATGCTAGTATCGACGGAATCAAACATTGTATCGGTACAGGCAAAGTACCCAGATTCACCGAAGACGAAGAAGGAGTTCTGTGGTACAAAGGAGGCCTTTGTGTACCAGCAGATTCTGAGTTGAAAGAAGTTATTCTGAAGGAAGCTCATGATACTATTTATTCTATCCACCCCGGAGGAACAAAGATGTATCAAGATTTGAAGGAGCAATTTTGGTGGCATAAGATGAAGAGAGAAATCGGAAGCTATATCGCCAAGTGTGATATATGTCAGCGAGTCAAGGTAGGACATCAAAGACCCGCTGGATTCTTGCAACCATTGTAGATTCCGGAATGGAAATGGGATTCTGTTGGAATGGACTTTATCACCGGATTGCCTACTTATAGTAGGGGAAATGACTCTATCTGGGTCATAGTGGACAGATTGTCCAAAGTTGCCCATTTCTTACCCATCAAGACCACATATGAGAGTTCGAAGCTAGTGGAGTTATACATCGCTAGAATCGTCAGTTTGCATTGAGTCCAAAAGAACATCGTATCGGATCGAGGAACTCAGTTTACCTCGAGAATCTGGAAGAAAGTCCAAGAAGGTTTAGGAACCTTCCTAGATTTCAGCACCGCGTATCACCCTCAGACCGATGGACAGACGGAGAGAGTAAATCAAATACTCGAAGATATGTCGAGAGCATGTGTATTAGAATATGGATCTAAGTGGGAAGACTGTATGCCTTTTGCAGAAATTTCATACAACAACAGTTATCAAGCTAGTTTGCAAATGGCCCCATTTGAATTCATGTATGGAAGGAAGTGTCGCACCCCTTTGAACTGGTCGGAAGTAGGAGAGAGTCAGATTTTCGTTCCGGACATCCTACGAGAAGCATAAGAGAAGGTTCACAAGATTCGTGAGCACCTCAAGATAGCCCAGTCCAGACAGAAGAGTTACGCCGACAAGAGACGTCGAGACCTCGCCTTCAACATAGGAGATTTTGTGTATCTGAAAGTGTTGCCATTGAAAGGAATGCAGCGTTTCCAACTCAAAGGAAAGTTAGCCCCTAGATATATCGGACCCTTTAAGATTTTGAACCATCGAGGAGAAGTGTCGTATCAATTGGAACTGCCCGAAGAGATGTCAGTCGTGCACATATGTGTTCCATATCTCATTACTTCGCAAGTGCCTCGAAGTTCCAGAGAAGGCTGAAGTGTTCAAGAATATTGATCATCGGACCATAGAAATCAACGATGAACTGACCTATCCCGAAGTACCCATCCGTATTTTGGAAGAAGCCTTCAGAACTACCAGAACCCGAAGCATCAAGTTTATCAAGATTCAATGGAGCAACCACACAGAAGAAGAAGCTACCTAGGAGCGGGAGGATCACATCAGGACGGAGTTTCCCGATCTCTTCAAATCCTAGGTAATCTTATTTTGTCCTTTTTCAAATCTCGGGACGAGATTTTTGTTTAAGGGGGGAAGGATTGTAACATCCCAAAAATATTAAACTTGGATCATCAAACTCTAATCATCAAATTTAGGGTTAACAAAAAAATTTCAAATTAAAAATATGAAAGCAAGCATATGTGTAAGCATTACAATTTGGATTCTTTTGAATTGCCATGCTTGTGTGTCTATTTGCTTGTAAAATGATTCTTAGGTGAAATAAACATCATCTAAACAATCCCCACACTTTTCCCAAAGACAAACAAATCAAAACAAACAAAATAAGTGAATGGTCACTTTGGCCAAATTAACTCCCATGCGTACTTTGGCTATCTCTAAATTTCAAAACTTAACAGAAACTTGTTTGGATCTTTGCACCCCTTGATAGTACTCATAACCAGGTACAAAGTCCCACTTTGTGATCATCCAAAATCATTCAAATGCATAGTTTAAATGACAGTTTAAAATTGAATCTATATCATATGGGAAGATCCCACTTTTTCAAAAACCAATCAAACAAGCTCAACTTTCAAAACCCAAGCATCCACAATATCACCAGTACATGCCTAGCACACCCACCAAAAATATTTTCAAAATTCAAAACTTGAGTTCATGCGGCCATTTCATCAAACACCTTGCAGATGCAAATCAAACAAATCCTAAAAACTATAGTGTGCAGTGATTTTGGCCTAACTTGTTCCCTCTCTGGACACCACTAGCCTTAGTAGATCATCTAACAACCCTAACTAATCACTAGCACCACTGTAAGCTGGCCATTGTAATCAATGGTGAATAGGCCGAGAGCACCATTGCCACCCCATAGTAGACAGCATACGAGCAACACTAGCCTCGCCAACCTTGTCTGGGAGAAAGCTAGCACTCCACTGCCACTCCCTGTCCTAGCCGCGAGCAATGCCAGCCACTGGACCACATGCCCGAGCCATGCCAAGCCGCTCTACGAGCATGCCGAGAGCGCGCCCCGTGCGCCACGCTCGACCAGCACCCACAGACCGCGCGCCGCCCTCGCCGCGTGCACGCGTGATCACCATCGTCCCAGCAACCCCGCGGACAGGCCCGTTCGCCGCCGCGCGGACCATGCGCGTTGTGCGCCATTAAAACTTCCGTCGGGCAGGCGCAGATCACCGTAGCGTTCCTACCAATAAGCACCGCCCCACGCCTCTCCACCACGCCGTTGAGCTTCGCCAGGGAGCACAGCACCGCCACCTACCGTCGCCCACGCCGATAGCCCTCTGTACCATCGACCACGACGAGCTTAGCTTGCGCCCATCGGTCCCCTCTCGCCACTATAAATAGAGGCCTCCCCCGCTCGAATTCTTCACACCATTCCACTCCCCTCTCACCCAGAACAACCTCACCCCATTCTCGGAGCAAGGCGACCAGCGCATCATCGGAATTTGGGTGGAGCTCGCCGCTGCTAGAGAAGAAGGAAGCCATCGGTTGGAGCCGCCCTAGGAGGAGTTGCCGGTACCAGGAGGTTCGCCATCGTCGACTTCATCGTTCGCCCGCATCGCCGACCTTCACCTGATCCCCGGTGAGCCTCCCACGACCCCCACCTGCCGCGTTAGGGTTCTGTCTCGCCGGCGCTGCCCGACGTGGACGATGAGTTGTAGCCGTTCGATTAGACTTAGATCACGCTGCCGATATCGCCCCGTACCGCTTCGCATTTAAAGAGCCACTGACTGGTGGAACCCCCCTGTCATTTGTGCCCCACGCCGCGGAGTGACACTGGGCCGGCCCATTACCCCTTCCCGCGCAGCCCACTCGTTTGAATATAGATTTTTCTATTTTCATTCAAACACAGTTTTGTACCTAGTTTCAAAAATCAACCCAGCTCGATTCAGTGAACAAAATTGAATGAAACCAATTTTGTTAGAAAGGCCTTGAAATGCTTAATCCAAGACCATTGGATTCAAATCATTTGGATCTGCAGATCACCCTTGGTAAAAATAACAAGGCAGAAGCTTTTTTGCATTCAAACATTTTTCAAATTTAAACCATAATAGCTTTTGAGTTGATTCCAACTCTCAAAAATCAAATTTGACCATACCTTTTATAATATATAAAAATATATGGGGTTACTTACAGAAATAATGTCCAAGTAATAAAAGAATACCACATAGGCATTTCTAGTCACTTTATTTATTTAAAATAAAAGGGTTAAAACTTATTAAATTGTGACACCACTTTAAATCACATTCCCATGTAATGAAATATGTGGTGATGACATGTGTCAACATGATCCCATGTTTGGTCTGGAGAATATTAAATCTTAAGTAGTTGTTCAATGAGTAGAAATTACTTTTCTAAAGATAAAATCAATAAGACAAATGCTTTAGTCTTGTAATGTTAGTGATGATGCTAGATCATCTATAGAACCCCTTTATGTGATGATTGAAAGTAGTTAAGTATTGTTTGGTGATTGTGTACCTCATATTTATTTATAGACGCTAGTACCGACCAAGGATACGAGGAGGAAGGAGGATACTACAAAGAAGAAGCCGAGGAGAACTTCAACCACTGCTCTGCAAAAGGCAAGCCTAATACTACTAGTGGAATGTGCAAACTAACACTTGCAATTATGAAAGTATATAACATATGCAATGCACTAAGCATGCTTGGTTATACACATTTTATGATACCCAATCCTAATTTTACTTGCAAGCTTTCCACTTTATTCTGTATCAAAGCTTTTACTTAGAGATTACTTAATTAAATTGTAGATACTAGAAAGATAATTGAAGGTTGCATAAAGAGCATAAAATTTGGCCTAAGCTAGATAATCTTGATGTCATCCTAAGGCATGAGATTGAACTTAGTTAAAACTCCACTAGTTTATCACCCCTCGTTACTACTCACCCCCACTTGTTGATGCTAGTGCTAAGCATAAAACTTGATCAACTTTAGATGGGAATACTTGGTGGAAAGTGGTTATGAAAACCTTAGAATGTTGAGTCATTCTACTGAGATTTTTTGACATGTATTTCCGAACACCATATGATTTGGGAGATGAAAATGTTAAGGCATGAGCCTTAGCCCTTATAAAACTGATGGTTTTCTGGATGCGATACCATTCCAATTTTACCGTACAACCACAATACCGGAAGATTGGGTAGGGCTTCACTGGAAACTTATATACCTTAGTATTGGTTCCCTCACGGCCAAGGTCTGACGTGAGGCTACCTTGTGAAGATTGTCCACCTGTGCAGTACCCAAGATGACAGTTGGTCATGGTTGGGAAGCCAAACTCACAGGAGAGGTGCCTATATTGGGGCGTGTAATTGAAAGGTTAGGATTGATTATCCGCATACTGAGTATGGTGAATTCAGGATTTGTTCCTGACGGATGTATCGAATGTTGTGGTGAAAGTGTACAATCTCCGCAGAGTGTCAAACTATTCGAATAGCCGCGTCCGCGGTTATGGACAGTTGGAGTGGCCATACTGTTCCCCCTGTCAGATGTTTTCAAAATGACTTGTGAAATGAATTGAGATTTTGACTTGACCACAACAGAGTTATGGCATGAAATACAAGTTCCCACTTAGGTGTTATAAAATTTGACTATCTTTCTCTTGCTTCTGAACTTAGTAGAGGTAAATCTAGCTGTTTGCAAAACAACACTAGATCTTAGTGTCCTACTACCAAACCCCCCCCCCTTCACTTGTTAGTATTAGTTTGTGAGTACTTAAAGAGTACTCATGGCTTTGTCCCTGGCTATTCCCGTGGCCAGACTATGAAGAGGAGTACCAGGATGATGGACCCCAAGAAGGTTACGACAACTAGGATCATCTCCCATCGTCAGCATTGCCTGTGACCCCGAAGATGGAGCTTCGCCTATGCTACCTTTATTATTACGTATTTCCGCTGCTTGAGTTGTATTAAGAACTGGATCATGAGATACTTATTTGTGTAAGATCTTATGTATGGTTTGTAATAGATGATGTACTGTGGTTTCCAATTCTGTTATGTCTCGCAAAAATGGTAATCCTGGGATTGCGATGTATGGCATAACAGGCATCTGGGATTAAAAATCCGGGTGTTGACACTTGTGCAGGCGCATCGCCTAGCGCCCTGGCTAGCAGACCCACCCGCGGTGCGCGGCGAGCGCCAGCAGGAGCCGCATGGACTCCAGCCGTGCAACAGGCCCAAAGGCGTCCGCGACGTCGATGCCCTGCTGCTTCACATATCCCTTTTGGCGACGAGGCGAGGTGGGTGTTCAGCTGCACGATGCCGTCCATGGTGCACGCTTTTGGTCATCGGGTGCGCCTCACGGCGAGGCAGATGTGATGGCGGTGCGGCTTCAGCTTTGGGTGTCGGAGAGGCTAGCTCGGTGCATAAGGATGACGCTGCCGACGACGTGTGCTCTGCGGGAGCTGGTGTCGATGGAGAGCTGATGCCGGCAAGTCCTAGCCTGCCACCTCAGGTGTAGCGGTACGCAGTGGAGTCGAGTCGATTGCATTTAGCAGTCCACCGTGAACACCGTGCTCACAGGGTTGTCCTCATGCGTGCTCCAGTCCAAGCTCGCGTCCTCGTCAAAGACTATGTTCCGTGTGCGTGCACACGCTTCACGACGGGATCGTAGACACGGTAGCCCTTGGTGACACTCTCGTAGCCGATGAAGACCATTGGCGTGCTCTGGTCGTCCAACTTCTTCAGGTGAGGACGCGCGCTCTTCACGTACGTGCGCAACGTAGCCGAAGCTCCCCAGATACCAAGGCTCATATGGCGTCATGCCGGTGACGCTGCGCCTGAATGACCGGTTCAGGTTTAGCACGAGTAGACCGCTGTCAGCACGGTCTCTCCCCAGAAGTAATTTGGTATGCCCTTTGCCTTCAGCATGCTTCTGGCCGCCGCTACGACTGTATGGTTGCGCCGCGCAATCACCCTGTTCTGCTAGTGTGTGTCATAGCTTGGCATAGAAAAGTTATAGGTAGATCTAGCAAGTAGGTAGGACCATGTTGGCCAGGTGTAGTGACTCACACAACCACTAAGTTGATGATGGTGTTTCTAGCCAACCCAAAGAGGTCTAGATACCATGCAATGTTCGAATGGACCCACATTTTCCACAAGCTAGTGTGTGTCATGGCCTGGCATAGCACTCTTATAGCTAGATCTATCAAGTGGGTGGGATCATGTTGGTCAGGTGTAGTGACTCACACAGCCACTAAGTTGATGATGGTGTTTCTATCCAACCCAGAGAGGTCTAGATCCCATGCAATGTTGGCATGGGCCCACATTTGCCACAAGCTAGTGTGTCTCATGGCTTGACAGACTCAAAATTATAGCTAAATCTAGGAAGTAGGTAGGATCATGTTGGCCAGGTGTGATGACATATACAACAACAAGTTGGTGAAGGTGTTTCTATCCAGCCAAGAGAGGTGTCCCATGCATGCAATGTTGGCATGGCCCCACATTTTCCCCAAGATAGTGTGTGTCATGCCTTGGCATAACACTCTTATAGCTAGATCTATCAAGTGGGTGGGATCATGTTGACAGGTGTAGTGACTCACACAACCACTAAGTTGATGATGGTGGTTCTAGCTAGCCTAGATAGGTCTAGACCCCATGCACTATTGGCATGGCCCCACATTTTCCACAAGCTAGTGTGTGTCATGGCTTGGCATAGAAAAATTATAGCTAGATCTAGCAAGTAGGTAGGATCATGTTGGCCAGGTGTAGTGACTCACACAGCCACTAACTTGATGATGGTGTTTCTAGCCAACCCAAAGAGGTCTAGATACCATGCAATGTTGGAATGGACCCACATCTTCCACAAGCTAGTGTGTGTCATGGCCTGCCATAACACTCTTAGGGTGTGTTCGGTTCTGGAATTCGGTGGAACGGAACCGGTCCGTTCCGCGTCTAGCGTCCGTTCGTGCGTTCGGTTGGAAGAAAGGAACGGAACCAGGTAGTTCCTCGGAATGGAATATTCCTCTAATATGCGGAACGAGGTCGTCCGACCGAATCGGCCGGACCGCGCGGAACGGCTCGCTAATTCGTGAACTAATCCAGCTAAGATGATTAGTTACTGAATCAACGGGGATTTTTGGCTGTGATGATGATCAGCTGAGATGATTAGCGACAAAATTTTGCAAAAACACGCTGTCTTCTAATTTGAGTATATTTTGCAAAGATTTTGAAAAAAAGATTTCTATGATTTGGTACTTTTAGCAAAGTTGTTTAAGACAAAAATAAATATTTGCTACCGTTAATTACAATTGTTAAATTTAAGCTTAAATTATTAGAATTTTAAGCATCATTATAGCTATTCCGTTCCGGTCCCAATTCTTCCAACCGAACACAATATGGGACCATTCCGTTCCTCGTTCTTTTCCGAAACGAACACAGGGTCGGAACCGTCCCATGCTCTCGGAACGGACTCACTCCGTTACGTTCCCTCTCGTTCTAGAACCGAACACACCCTTATAGCTAGATCTATCAAGTGGGTGGGACCATGTTGGTCAGTTGTAGTGACTCACACAGCCAGTAAGTTGATGATGGTGTTTCTAGCCAACCCAGAGAGGTCTAGATCCCATGCAATGTTGGCATGGGCCCACATTTGCCACAAGTTAGTGTGTGTCATGGCTTGGCAGACTCAAAATTATAGCTAGATCTAGCAAGTAGGTAGGATCATGTTGGCCAGGTGTGATGACATATACAACAACAAGTTAGTGAAGGTGTTTCTATCCAGCAAAGAGAGGTGTCCCATGCATGCAATGTTGGCATAGCCCCACATTTTCTACAAGCTAGTGTGTGTCATGCCTTGGCATAACACTCTTATAGCTAGATCTATGGGTGGGATCATGTTGCCAGGTGTAGTCACTCACACAACCACTAAGTTGATGATGGTGGTTCTAGCTAGCCCAGATAGGTCTATACCCCATGCACTGTTGGCATGGCCCCACATTTTCCACAAGCTAGTGTGTGTCATGGCTTGGCATAGAAAAATTATAGCTAGGTCTAGCAAGTAGGTAGGATCATGTTGGCCAGGTGTAGTGACTCACACAGCCACTAAGTTGATGATGGTGTTTCTAGCCAACCAAAAGTGGTCTAGATACCATGCAATGTTGGAATGGACCCACATCTTCCACAAGCTAGTGTGTGTCATGGCCTGGAATAGCACTCTTATAGCTAGATCTATCAAGTGGGTGGGATCATGTTGGTCAGGTGTAGTGACTCACACATCCACTAAGTTGATGATGGTGTTTCTAGCCAACCCAGAGAGGTCTAGATCCCATGCAATGTTGGCATGGGCCCACATTTGCCACAAGCTCATGGACCGTCCAGACACCTCAGAAAGTAACTCCTTTGACATTGCACAAGACACTAATTTAAAGAAGGATTCAAATAGTAAGGATAAAGAGGTTGAAGGTTACATATTCATGCTACCCATAGACAAGAAGGAAAGGAATGCTACTGATGCTTGCCACACCGCACCATCGAAACTCGGCAGTACCCAAGCGTCACCAATACTAATTGATGGTAGGGGTCCTTCAGCGACGCGATCGGACCCATAGCCGATTCCATTAGAAGCATTCACAGCTGCATTGAAAAAGGGGCGTGGAGGAAAAAAATGTGAGGTAGGAGACACTCTGTCGAATGGATCATTTGACTCGTTTAATAGCCTACATACCATTTGCCGGAAAGCTATTATTGGTGAGAAGACAGAAGTCGTTGGCGAGAAGCGCAAGCTCAGGTCGGCGAACAAAAAGGGTAAAAAACCAAAAAACGATGTTAGAAAAGGTAGTGCAACATCATTGAATTGCATGGTTGTGCATGTATTAAATTAAAACAGTTACATGCACGTATTAAATATTTGTTTCTGTGTATGCAGTTCTTTTCGAAGACATAAAAGTCCTGAACGGTTTGACACCGCAACAAATAGATGTTGCAGTGTTGTAAGTTGAAACACCAAAAAATAATAAATATTTTTGCAATGAAAGTGTCTATGATAACAAGAGCGACACTGAGGTCACTGCCAACCACATTAGTGTGATCCTTGATAAATTATGGTCGGGTAGCAATGTAAGTCCAAGTACCACGGTGTAACATCCCAAAAATACTAAGCTTAGATCATCAAACTTAGGGTTAACAAAAACTTTTCTAAATAAATTTATGAATGCATGCATATGTGTATGCATTGATTTTGAAATTCTTTTAAACCACCTTGTTTGTGTGATCCATTGCTTGTAAAATGTTTCTTAGGTGAAATAAACATCATCTAAAACATTTCCCAAACTTTTCCTAAAGACAAGTAAATCAAAACACATATATGAAATGAATGGTCATTTTGGCCAATTTAACTCCCATGCCTACTTTGGCTGTCTCAAACTTTTAGAACCTAACAGAAACTTTTCTGGATCTTTGCACCCCTTGAATGTACTCATAACAAGGTATCAAGGCCCACTTTGTGATCATCCAAAAACTTTCAAATGAATAGTTTAAATGACAATTCAAAATTGAATCTTTATCATATGGGAAGATCCCACTTTTTCAAAAACTACTCAAACAAGCTCAACTTTCAAAACCCAAGCATCTGCAGACTCACCAGCACCAATCTAGCAAACCCACCAAAAATCTTTTCAAAATTCAAAACTTGAGTTCATGCGGCCATTTCATCAAACAGGTTGTAGACACAAATCAAACAAACATCAAACACTATAGTGTGCAGTAAAATTGGCCTAACTTGTTCCCTACTTAGCTCACACACATCTCAGTAGATCATCTAGGAAGTTTAACTAAGGACTAGCACCCCTGTGAGCTTGCCATTGCCATCAATGGTGAACAGCCGAGCACCCCCTTGTCACCCCATTATGGACAGCAGGCTAGAGGAAGTACTAGCCGTGCCAACCTTGTCTGGGAGGCAACCCACCGTCCACCGTCACTACCTGTCCCAGCCGTGAGCGTTGCCAAGCCCTAGACCACGCGCACAAGCCGCGCCCAGACTGCCAGAGACCATGCCGAGCGTGCGCCAGAGCACCACCCTCGACCATCACCCACAGACCGCGCGCCGCCCTTGCCACGTGCATACACAATCCCCACCGACCCAGGAGACCGCCAGACATTCCCGTTTGCCGCCCCGTGCCGCACAGCCACCGCCCGCCGTCGAAGACGCCGCCTCTGCCGCGCAGAGCACCGCCCGTTCCAGACCAAACCACACCGCCCCATGCCTCGAGACCATGTCATTGAGCATCGCCAGGAGACACCACACCGTCCCCTACCCTTGCCCATGCCATTAGCTGCCTGTAACCTTGCCCCCGACAAGCTCACCGTGCGCCCCGACGGTCCCCTCGCTCGACTATAAATAGAGGCCACCCCCGCACAATTTCTTCACACCATCTAACTCCCCTCTCCTCACTGATCGTGCCACACCGTTCTCAGAGCAAGGCAAGCACCACCCCGCCGGAATTTCACCGAAGCCCGCCGCCTCTAGAGAAGAAGGGAGCCAGCGATTGGAGCCGCCCCAGGAGAAGCCACCGGTACCAGGAGATTCGCCGTCGTCAACTTTATCGTTCGCCCGCCTCGCCGACCCTCGCCAGTACCCCGGTGAGCCCCCAGCAACCCTCACTGGCCGCGCTAGGTTTCGTTCTCGCCGGAGTTGTCTCGCGTCGACGATGACTCCCAGCCGTTGGATTAGAACTAGATCGAACGATCCAGGTCGCCTCATACCGCTTCGCCCAACCCCGTGTCATTGACGAGTGGGGACACCCACTTAAGCAGCCCGCGGGAGCACTGCGCTTAGCAGGCCGGCCCAGTAACTTTTCCCGCGCAGCCCAGTTATTCAAATTAAACCCTTTTCTATTTCAATTCAAACACACTTCTGTACCCAACTTCAAAAATCAACCCAGATCGATTCAGTGCACCAAATTGAATGAAACCAATTTTCTTGGAAAGGACTGTGAATGCTGAATCCAAGCCCGTTGGATTCAAGTCATTTTGATCTATAGATCACCCACGGTAAAAATAACAAGGCAGAAGCTTTTCTGCATTCAAACATTTTTCAAATTTAAACCATAATTACTTTTGAGTTGATTCCAACTCTCAAAAATCACATTTAACCATACCTTTCAGAATATATAAAAATATATAGGTTTACTTACAGAAATAATGTTCAAGTATTAAAAGAATGCTACATAAGCATTTCTAGCCACTTTAATTAATTAAAATAAAAGGGTAAAACCTTATTAAATTGTGACACCACTTTAAATCATATTCCCATGGACTAAAATATGTGGTGATGACATGTGTCAACATGATCCCATGTTTGGTTTGGAGAATATTAAATCTTAAGTAGTTTTTCAATGAATAGAAATTACTTTTCTAAAAATAAAAGGAATTAAATCAAGCCTTAACCTTGTAATGTTAGAGATGATGCTAGATCATCTATAGGACCCTTGTGTGTGATGATTGCAAGTAGTTAAGTATTGTTTGGTGATTGTGTACCTCGTATTTATTCATAGACGCTAGTACCGACCAAGGATACGAGGAGGAAGGAGGATACTACGAAGAAGAAGCCGAGGAGAACTTCAACCACTACTCTGCACAAGGCAAGTTTATACTGATATTAATGCAAGCTGATACTATACCTATGCAAGCTAACCCTTGCAAGATACCCTACCGATGCAACAAACCCATACTTGTTCTATGACTACTATATGCCTTAAGCATATGTGATCATACCCACTTGATAAACCAATCCTAGTTTTACTTACAAGCTTCTTACTTTATTTCTTTATCAAAGCTTACTGAGAGTTTACTTAAGTGACTTTTAGATACTAGAAAGATATTTGAAGGTTGCATAAAGAGCATAAAATTTGGCCTAAGTTAGAAACCTGGATATCAGCCTGAGACATAAGGTTATACTTAGTTGAAACTCCACTAGTTACCACCCCTCATCAGTATTACCCCCACCTGTAGATGCTAGTGCTAAGCATAAAACTTGATCAACTCTTAGATGGGAATACTTGGTGGAAAAGTGGTTATGAAAACCTTGGAATGATGGATCATTCTATTGAAATGTTTTGGACATGTGTTTCCAAACACTTGATGATTTTGGTGATGAAATGTTGAGGCATGAGCCTTAGCCCTTTATAAAACTGATGGTTGTCTGGATGCGATACCATTCCAATTTTTATCGTACAACCACAATACCCGAATATTGGGTAGGGCTTGACTGGAAACTTATATTCCTTAGTATTAGTTCCCTCCCGGCCAAGGTCTGAGCTGAGGCTACCTTGTGAAGATTGTCCACCTGTGCAGTACCCAAGATGACAGTTGGTCATGGTTGGGAGGCCAAACTCACAGGAGAGGTGCTTATACTATGGTGTGTAATTGAAAGGTTAGGATTGATTATCCGCATACTGAGTATGGTGAATTCAGGATTTGTTCCTGACGGATGTATCGAATGTTGTGGTGAAAGTGTACAATCTCTGCAGAGTGTCAAACTATTCGAGTAGCCGCGTCCGTGGTTATGGACAGTTGGAGTGGCCATACTGTTCCCCCGTCAGACTTTTCAAAATGACCTGTGAAATAAATTAAGATTTTGACTTGACCACAACAAAGTTGTGATATGAAATACAAGCTCCCACTTAGGAATTATAAAATTGTGACAGCTTTGGAACCTTGTAGAGATAAATCTAGCTTTTGCAAAACACCCCTAGAGCCTAGTGTCCTATTATCCAAAAACCCCCCTTTTACCTGTTAGTATTAGTTTGCGAGTACTTAAAGAGTACTCATGGCTTTGTACCTGGCTATTCCCATGGCCAGACTATGAAGAGGAGTACCTGGAAGATGGACCCCAGGAAGGTTACGACAACTAGGATCATCTCCCATCGTCAGCATTGCCTGTGACCCCGAAGATGGAGCTTCGCCTACGCTACCGTTATTATTACGTATTCCGCTGCTTGATGTTGTATTAAGAACTGGATCATGAGATCCCTATTTGTGTAAGAACTTATGTATCGTTTGTAATGGATGATGTACTATGGTATCCAATTCTGTTATGTCTCGCAAAAATGGTAATCCTGGGATTGCGATGTATGGCATAACAGGCATCTAGGATTGAAAAATCTGGGTGTTGACAAGTTGGTATCAGAGCTATCCTGACCATAGGAGACCCTAGTTAGACTGGACGTTTGAACCGAAAACTTAGTTTCAAAACCAAAGAAAACAAATATTTACAAAAACTTATTCTCATCCTTATCTCTTTGATTATTTCATAAAAATTCATGTTCCTCAAAGACTCTTGCAAAATACATAAAATTGGACACATTTGATCACTCTGCTAATCTACTCATCCTCTATTTTTATAGATGGACGTGAAGTACAGCAAGTTTTACCAACTTGGGAATGGAGGAGACCTTATCTTTGAGAGGGACCTGGATCAGCTTTCGGAACTTCTGGAGCATCCGCACCCCGAGTTCTTCGGAGCTCAGCTGAATGATCAAGGAGGAGAAGATCTGCAGTGGCTAATTGTTGCAAGTCTTCGAGGAAAGATTGAACCTCCCACTGCGGAGGGAATTCAGTTTACCTTGAGGGAAAACAACTGGCTCGATGGACTTTCCAGAGCAATGCAGGGAGCTCTTTCCCGTCTATGTTGGCAGAGCATCAATCAGATCAAGGGTACTCGCTTTGAGTTTTGCCCAAGGCGTGATGCAAATGGACAACCACTAGAAGCCCCATACCACCCTGAGCTGAAGACTCAATTGGACCACCTTAGCTTCATGATGTATGATCGTCAGCAGGAGTTGGACAACTTCCGTGACTATTGCAACCACAAGTCGGACATCATCAAGACGAAGGATCAGACCATAGCCATGCTAGCAAAGGATCGCAAGTCTCGCCGCCATCAGCTCGACAAGAAGGAGCGCATTATTGTACGTCTTCGCCACCGCATCTCATCTCTAGAGGAGACCATCCACGAGAGAGACATGCAGTTGGAGGAAAGGGAGAATGCCGGAGAGGATCTTCGTGGAGACCCTTACTCCTATCTCAATGATGACGATGATTTTCTGGAGGATCAGGCCATGGACTTCTTCACCGATGAGGATGATTTCGCCTTCATCGATGATGATGAAGATGATGAAGCCACAGACTCCGAGGAGTAGTAGCACTGAGCACTAGCGTAGTGAGTAGTAGTCAGTCCCACTGTATCGTAGATTCCAGAATGGTTCTTAAAACCATTTGTTTTTCCTTGTTGTGGTGTGCGTTGTATCGAGTGAATGAATGAATGAAAAAGCAAGTTGCTAGAAAAATCTGAGTCAAACATTTAAAACTTTTCAAAGACCCAAAACCTTAGAAATTTCCCTCTTTTCTCATGATCTATATCAATCTTCAGATGCCACGTGGAGGAAGTGGTTCAGCCCCGGACCTGATGTTTCAGATCCTGCAAATGTTGACTTCTGACCCGAAGCTGAAAGAGCGGAACGTCAAGCCAACCTAGCCACTCTGCAACAGATAGCCCAGCTAGCCCACAACAACCAAGGCCACGAAAATCAGGACAACCATGGATCTAAGCTCAACAATTTCCAGAATACCAACCCACCCGTTTTCACCAAGTCAGAAGAACCCCTAGACGCCGATGATTGGCTGCAAACCATGGAAAACAACCTAGAAGTCACTGGAGTGGAAGCCAACGAGAAAGTCCTGTTCGCCACCCATTATCTAGCCAGAGATGCCAGGGCATGGTGGAACAGTGTTCGGGCAATGACCGGAGGCCAGATGATGACCTGGTAAGAATTCAAGGTCAAGTTTAGCAGAACCCATGTGCCACCAGGTTTGATCAAGAGAATGAGAGACGAGTTCAGAGAGCTGAAGCAAGGAAGGATGACTGTAGTGGAATACCGTGACAAATTTTTGTCATTAGCTAGGTATGCCCCGGACGAGATAGACACCGAAGCCAAGAAGAAAAAAAGATTCCTGAATGGTTTGCATGACGAGATGCAGACGGTATTAGTCAATATCCCCTTTGCTGATATTGAAGCCCTTGTCGACTCTGCTATCCAGATGGAAGGAAAGATCAACCAAGCCAATGAGAACCGCAAGCGTCGTATGATGCATCAACCAGGAACCCATCAGACCCCAAAGTATCGCCCCAACCCATCTCCAGGATTTGCCCCCAGAACCAACAGACCCCCTATGACCCGTCCGACCTACCCCAACCATGGAAACCCTAGACCCGGAGGAAATCACAACAACCCCGGCAACTCTAGCAATTTCACCCGTGTCCCACCCAAGTTCAACACCAACAATGCTACCGCCAACACCAACACTGCACCGACGACTAGAAGCAATGTTGTGCCTGTCGTAGCCAAGGACAAGTCGCAAGTGACCTGTTATGACTGTGGAAATAAAGGCCACTATTCCAACAAGTGCCCCAACAAGAAGAATGCTACAGCCGCCAATACCAATGTCCCAGCTCAGCAGCAGCGTCGTGTCCAGCCAGGGAGAAGATTTGCCCCAGGGAATTCACTCAACCGCAATGGCCGTCTTTTTCTCATGCATGCTGAAGAAGCTCAGGAAGCGCCAGATGTCGTGCTGGGTATGTTTTCTGTTAATTCAGTGCTTGCAAGAGTGTTGTTTGACTCTGGTGCCTCGCATACATTTGTCACCGAAGAATTTGCCTGCACTAGTAAAATTCAACCAACCAAACTGAAGCATGTTATGATTGTGCAAATTCCCGGATCAACCACCAAGGCTAGGCAAATTTGCAAAGCCGTCCCTATCCGAATCCATGGCATAGATTTTTATGCTATATCTAATAGTACTCGGAACTAATGGTTTGGAAGTAGTACTAGGAATGGATTGGATGTCCAAACATAAGGGATTGATTGACTGTGCTAAGAAAGCCATCACCATGACCAGTACCGCCGAAATATCAGTCGAGCATATATCAAAAACCTTACCTCGCCAATTCAAGTGTAACCAGAGTCTAGCCCAACCTACCATTGACCAAGTCTGGATAGTCTGTGAATACCCTGATGTATTTCCAGATGTTTTGCCTGGTATGCCCCCAGATCGGGATATCGAGTTTATCATCGAACTAATCCCCGGAACAGGACCCATAGCCCAGAGACCCTATAGTATGAACCCGTCAGAGCTAGAAGAACTGAAGAAGCAACTGGATTCCATGCTAGAAATTGGATTGATTCAACCAAGTGCGTCACCATGGAGATCACCTGTCTTATTTGTGGACAAGAAAGATGGAGGTAACCGTTTGCGTACGGATTATCGGAAGTTGAATGATGTCACCATCAAGAACAAGTACCCCTTGCCCAAGATAGAAGATTTGTTTGATCAGTTGACCGGTGCCCAGGTGTTTTCTAAGATTGATATTAGAACTGGATATCATCAACTCAAAATTCATGCAGAAGATATTCCAAAGACTGCCTTTACCACCAGATATGGATTGTATGAGTATACAGTCATGTCTTTTGGATTAACCAATGCCCCCGCTTATTTCATGAACCTCATGAATAAGATTTTTATGGACTTCCTAGATAAGTTTGTCATTGTTTTCATCGATGACATTCTGATTTATTCCAAATCAGAAGAAGAACATGAGCTACACCTAAGGACCATTCTTGGAACCCTTAGAGAGCATCAGATGTATGCAAAGTTTAGCAAATGTGAATTCTGGTTACAGGAGGTAGGATTCCTCGGTCACATTGTATCAGCCGGAGGAATTGCCGTTGACCCTGCCAAAGTGAAAGATGTAGAAGATTGGCAAGCCCCAACCACTCAAACCCAAGTTCGTGCTTTTCTCGGATTGGTGGGATATTACCGCAAATTCGTAGAAGGATTCTCGAGTATCGCCAGACCCATGACCCAATTGCTAAAGAAGGACAAGAAGTTTGAATGGACTGACAAATGTGAAGCGAGTTTTCAAGAACTCAAGAGGAGATTGATTTCAGCCCCAATCTTGATCATGCCGGATATCACGAAGCCCTTCGATGTGTATTGTGACGCATCCAAGAATTGTCTCGGATGTGTGCTAATGCAAGAAGGCAAAGTTATATCTTATCTATCTCGACAATTGAAGCAACATGAGCAAAACTACCCAACCCATGACCTTGAACTCGCAGCAGTAGTTCTAGCCCTGAATACATGGAGACATTACCTAATGGGAAACCGTTGTGAGATTTATTCGGATCACAAGAGCCTAAAGTATATATTCACTCAGAAGGAGTTGAATATGAGGCAGAGAAGATGGATTGAGCTAATCTAGGATTACGACCTGGACATTCACTATCACCCTGGTAAAGCCAACGTGGTAGCCGATGCCCTTAGCAGATTGCCGTGCCGCTTGAACTCCATGATTTTGAAGGAGCAACCAAGTTTGCACAATGAGATGGAAGATTTTCGAATGGAATTAGTAAGTGAAGAATTTTGGCTAGCATAGAACTTCAGCCCACTTTGATCAGTCAGATTAAAGAGGCGCAGAAGGGAAATGCCAGTATCGATAGAATCAAGCGTCGTATCAGTACAGGCAAAGTACCCGGATTCACCGAGGACGAAGAAGGAGTTCTGTGGTACAAAGGACGCCTTTGTGTACCAGCAGATTCGGAGTTGAAAGAAGTTATCTTGAAGGAGGCTCATGATACTCTTTATTCTATCCATCTCGGAGGAACTAAGATGTATCAAGATTTGAAAGAGCAATTTTGGTGGCATAAGATGAAGAGAGAAATCGGAAGCTATATTGCCAAGTGTGATATATGTCAGCGAGTCAAGGCAGGACATCAAAGACCCGCTGGATTGTTGCAACCTTTGCAGATTCCGGAATGGAAATGGGATTTTGTAGGAATTGACTTTATCACTGGACTACCTACCTCTAGTAGGGGAAATGACTCTATTTGGGTCATAGTGGACAGATTGTCCAAAGTTGCCCATTTCTTGCCCGTCAAAACCACATATCAGAGTTCGAAGCTAGCGGAGTTGTACATCGCTAGAATCGTCAGTTTGCACGGAGTCCCCAATAACATAGTATCGGATTGAGGAACTCAGTTTACCTCGAGATTCTGGAAGAAAGTCCAAGAAGGTTTAGGAACCCGTCTAGGTTTCAGCACCGCGTATCACCCTCAGACCGATGGACAAACGGAGCGAGTAAATCAAATACTCGAAGATATGCTTAGAGCATGTGTGCTAGAATATGGATCCAAGTGGGAAGACTGTCTGCCGTTTGCAGAATTTTCATACAACAACAGTTATCAAGCCAGTTTGCAAATGGCCCCATTTGAATTCATGTACGGAAGGAAGTGTCGCACCCCTTTGAACTGGTCGTAAGTAGGAGAGATTCAGATTTTCGGACCCGACATCCTCCGAGAAGCATAAGAGAAGGTTCACAAGATTCGTGAGCACCTCAAGACCGCCCAATCCCGACAGAAGAGTTACGCCGACAAGAGACGTAGAGACCTCGCCTTCAATATAGGAGATTTTGTTTATCTGAAAGTGTCGCCATTGAAGGGAATGCAGCGTTTCCAACTCACAGGAAAGTTAGCCCCCAAATATATCGGACCTTTCAAGATCCTAAACCGTCGAGGAGAAGTATCGTATCAATTGGAGCTACCTGAAGAGATGTCAGCCGTGCCCAATGTGTTCCATATCTCGTTACTTCGCAAGTGTCTCGAAGTCCCCGAGAAGACCGAAGTGTTCAAGAATATCGATCATCGGACCATAGAGATCAACGATGACCTGACCTATCCCGAAGTACCC
The DNA here is from genome assembly GCA_910589765.1 of Avena atlantica. Lineage (NCBI taxonomy): Eukaryota > Viridiplantae > Streptophyta > Magnoliopsida > Poales > Poaceae > Avena > Avena atlantica. The sequence continues at coordinate 308,692,865 of OU342736.1, forward strand.
ATCCGTATTTTGGAAGAAGCTTTTCGAACTACCCGAACCCGAAGCATCAAGTTTCTCAAGATTCAGTGGAGCAACCACACAGAAGAGGAAGCTACCTAGGAGCGCGAAGATCACATCAGGACGGAGTTTCCCGATCTCTTAAAATTCTAGGTAATCTTTTCGTCCTTTTTCAAATCTCGGGACGAGATTTTGTTTAAGGGGGGAAGGTTTGTAACATCCCAAAAATACTAAGCTTGGATCATCAAACTCTAATCATCAAACTTAGGGTTAACAAAAACTTTTCTAAATAAATTTATGAATGCATGCATATGTGTATGCATTGATTTTGAAATTCTTTTAAACCACCTTGTTTGTGTGATCCATTGACTGTAAAATGTTTCTTAGGTGAAATAAACATCATCTAAAACATTTCCCAAACTTTTCCTAAAGACAAGTAAATCAAAACACATATATGAAATGAATGGTCATTTTGGCCAATTTAACTCCCATGCCTACTTTGGCTGTCTCAAACTTTCAGAACCTAACAGAAACTTTTCTGGATCTTTTCACCCCTTGAATGTACTCATAACAAGGTATCAAGGCCCACTTTGTGATCATCCAGAAACTTTCAAATACATAATTTAAATGACAATTCAAAATTGAATCCTTATCATATGGGAAGATCCCACTTTTTCAAAAACTACTCAAACAAGCTCAACTTTCAAAACCCAAGCATCTGCAGACTCACCAGCACCAATCTAGCAAACCCACCAAAAAACTTTTCAAAATTCAAAACTTGAGTTCATGCGGCCATTTCATCAAACAGGTTGTAGACACAAATCAAACAAACATCAAACACTATAGTGTGCAGTAAAATTGGCCTAACTTGTTCCCTAGTTAGCTCACACACAGCTCAGTAGATCATCTAGGAAGTTTAACTAAGGACTAGCACCCCTGTGAGCTTGCCATTGCCATCAATGGTGAACAGCCGAGCACCCCCTTGTCACCCCATTGTGGACAGCAGGCTAGAGGAAGAACTAGCCGTGCCAACCTTGTCTGGGAGGCAGCCCACCATCCACCGTCACTACCTGTCCCAGCCGCGAGCGTTGCCAAGCCCTGGACCACGCGCACAAGCCGCGCCCAGACCGCCAGAGACCATGTCGAGCGTGCGCCAGAGCACCACCCTCGACCATCACCCACAGACCGCGCGCCGCCCTCGCCGCGTGCATACACAATCCCCACCGACCAAGGAGACCGCCAGACATCCCCGTTTGCCGCCACGTGCCGCACAGCCACCGCCCGCCGTCGAAGACGCCGCCTCTGCCGCGCAGAGCACCGCCCGTTCTAGACCAAACCACACCACCCCATGCCTCGAGACCATGTCGTTGAGAATCGCCAGGAGACACCACACCGTCCCCTACCCTTGACCATGCCATTATCTGCCTGTAACCTCGCCCCCAACGAGCTCACCGTGCGCCCCGACGGTCCCCTCGCTCGACTATAAAGAGAGGCCACCCCCGCACAATTTCTTCACACCATCTCACTCCCCTCTCCTCACTGATCGTGCCACACCGTTCTCAGAGCAAGGCAAGCACCACCCCACCGGAATTTCACTGGAGCCCGCCGCCTCTGGAGAAGAAGGGAGCCAGCGATTGGAGCCGCCCCTGGAGAAGCCATCGGTACCAGGAGATTCGCCGTCGTCGACTTCGTTGTTCGCCCGCCTCGCCGACCCTCGCCAGTACCCCTGTGAGCCCCCAGCAACCCTCACTGGTCGCGCTAGGTTTTGTTCTCGCCGGAGTTGTCTCGCGTCGATGATGACTCCCAGCCGTTGGATTAGAACTAGATCGAATGATCCACGTCGCCTCATACCGCTTCTCCCAGCCCCGTGTCACTGACGAGTGGGGACACCCACTTAGCAGCCCGCGGGAGCACTGCGCTTAGCAGGCTGGCCCAGTAACTTTTCCCGCGCAGCCCAGTTATTCAAATTAAACCCTTTTCTATTTCAATTCAAACACACTTCTGTACCCAACTTCTAAAATCAACCCAGATCGATTCAGTGCACCAAATTGAATGAAACCAATTTTGTTGGAAAGGTCTGTGAATGCTGAATCGAAGCCCGTTGGATTCAAGTCATTTGGATCTATAGATTACCCATGGTAAAAATAACAAGGCAGAAGCTTTTCTGCATTCAAACATTTTTCAAATTTAAACCATAATAGATTTGGAGTTGATTCCAACTCTCAAAAATCACATTTAACCATACCTTTCAGAATATATAAAAATATATAGGTTTACTTGCAGAAATAATGTTCAAGTAATAAAAGAATGCTACATAAGAATTTCTAGCCACTTTAATTAATTAAAACAAAAGGGTAAAACCTTATTAAATTGTGACACCACTTTAAATCATATTCCCATGGACTAAAATATGTGGTGATGACATGTGTCATCATGATCCCATGTTTGGTTTGGAGAATATTAAATCTTAAGTAGTTTTTCAACGAGTAGAAATTACTTTTCTAAAAATAAAAGGAATTAAATCAAGCCTTAACCTTGTAATGTTAGAGATGATGCTAGATCATCTATAGGACCCTTGTGTGTGATGATTGCAAGTAGTTAAGTATTGTTTGGTGATTGTGTACCTCGTATTTATTCATAGACGCTAGTACCGACCAAGGATACGAGGAGGAAGGAGGATACTACGAAGAAGAGGCCGAGGAGAACTTCAACCACTGCTCTGCACAAGGCAAGCTTATACTGATATTAATGCAAGCTGATACTATACCTATGCAAGCTAACCCTTGCAAGATACCCTACCGATGCAACAAACCCATACTTGTTCTATGACTACTATATGCCTTAAGCATATGTGATCATACCCACTTGATAAACCAATCCTAGTTTTACTTACAAGCTTCTTACTTTATTTCTTTATCAAAGCTTACTGAGAGTTTACTTAAGTGACTTTTAGATACTAGAAAGATATTTGAAGGTTGCATAAAGAGCATAAAATTTGGCCTAAGTTAGAAACCTGGATATCAGCCTGAGACATAAGGTTATACTTAGTTGAAACTCCACTAGTTACCACCCCTCATCAGTACTACCCCCACCTATAGATGCTAGTGCTAAGCATAAAACTTGATCAACTCTTAGATGGGAATACTTGGTGGAAAAATGGTTATGAAAACCTTGGAATGATGGATCATTCTATTGAAATGTTTTGGACATGTGTTTCCAAACACTTGATGATTTTTGTGATGAAATGTTGAGGCATGAGCCTTAGCCCTTTATAAAACTGATGGTTGTCTGGATGCGATACCATTCCAATTTTTATCGTACAACCACAATACCCGAATATTGGTTAGGGCTTGACTGGAAACTTATATTCCTTAGTATTAGTTCCCTCCCGGCAAGGGTCTGAGCTGAGGCTACCTTGTGAAGATTGTCCACCTGTGCAGTACCCAAGATGACAGTTGGTCATGGTTGGGAGGCCAAACTCACAGGAGAGGTGCTTATACTATGGTGTGTAATTGAAAGGTTAGGATTGATTATCCGCATACTGAGTATGGTGAATTCAGGATTTGTTCCTGACGGATGTATCGAATGTTGTGGTGAAAGTGTACAATCTCTGCAGAGTGTCAAACTATTCGAATAGCCGCGTCCGCGGTTATGGACAGTTGCAGTGGCCATACTGTTCTCCCATCAGACTTTTTAAAATGACTTGTGAAATAAATTAAGATTTTGACTTGACCACAATAGAGTTGTGATATGAAATACAAGCTCCCACTTAGGAATTATAAAATTGTGACTAGCTTTGGAACCTAGTAGAGATAAATCTGGCTTTTGCAAAACAACCCTAGAGCCTAGTGTCCTATTATCCAAAAACCCCCCTTTTACCTGTTAGTATTAGTTTGCGAGTACTTAAAGAGTACTCATGGCTTTGTCCCTGGCTATTCCCATGGCCAGACTATGAATAGGAGTACCTGAAAGATGGACCCCAGGAAGGTTACTATAACTAGGATCATCTCCCATCGTCAGCATTGCCTGTGACCCCAAAGATGGAGCTTCGCCTACGCTACCGTTATTATTACGTATTCCGCTGCTTGATGTTGTATTAAGAACTGGATCATGAGATCCCTATTTGTGTAAGAACTTATGTATCGTTTGTAATGGATGATGTACTATGGTATCCAATTCTATTATGTCTCGCAAAAATGGTAATCCTGGGATTGCGATGTATGGCATAACAGGCATCTAGGATTGAAAAATCCGGGTGTTGACACACGGTTTTGTTATTTTATGCAAACAAGAAGCATCGTTTGTCACACGTTATTAAATTTTTCTATAAGTTATAAGTGCTTACATGGCAGAATTGTCTCTTCGACTGGGGGATGACCGAAACTTTTGCCCTGCATGGAGGGCAAATAGTCTAATACGTACTCCACCAAGAAGAAAAACTGGATCCCTGCATAAGAAAGAAGCCTTGGACAAAAAATCAGAAAAGGTGTATGATATATCAGGATGCTCTGCAAGATGCATGGAAGAATACTTTCGTGCTGATAAAGTAAGTACTGTTTGTACAAGAAAATGCAGGGTATAAACCAGATTATGTAATGTGATAACACTTATCTCTTTTTGGTAGGCACATTTCGCGTTGAATATAAACGATTGCCATTGGTGCTGTGTCATCTTGAATAGTCCAAAGAAGAAATTTCAAGTGCTCGACTCGTTGTTTGAATTTAAAAGGGTCCAGAAAAATGTCGAAGCTCTGGTATGTTTTCTCTCTATACATTTAGCGACGATATGGTTACTCCAAGCATTATACTAAACCTCTATGTTTCATACAGAGAGCAAATTTTGAAAGACATACAAGTGGCTAACAAATATACAGATTATAAGTTTCATGATGTTTCCAATTGGGAGATCGTAAGCTGCGAAACACCATGGAAAAATGATGCGTGAGTTTCTGGTTGAACTAATGCCATTTCTTTTGATGTGTTAGTACTGTTATTCAAATTTAAATTCGTTGTGATCAGAAACTCGTGAGGAATGTTCGTGCTACGCTGTATGGAGCACTTTGACGGAGATAAATTCACAGATGTAGTCTTGCAGGTATTCAAAATTTCTATTTGGCATTTGCATATTTATATACACTAGCATGTAACCTTATTAACCCTACTAATATTTTGTTACAGGAAAGGATAAATGGTTCTAGGAGACGTACAGTTGCAGAAATTATTCTATCGAAGACAAACAAACTCTACAAGGTAAAAAGAAGAGTTCTTGAGATCACGGAGATGCTGGCAGATTCTTGAAAACTCAAGAAACAAAAATTCGTACTACCGATTCCCTGGCGAATGTTGGTATACCATTAAAAAAATTACGCAAAGCTGGGTTGTTTGATTGCTAAACAGTTTGCGCCGCGCTGTGTTTTTGTCAGAAGAATGTTTCATGACTGTGGTTTAATTTTGTCGTTTTTCTTAATTTATGATTGTAATGTAAAGTTTGGGTTGTTTATGTTCACCAATTTGTGGATTTGATGAGCAATGTTCATAGGCCTAGTTGTAGTGCGTATGCTTAAAATACAACACTCACCAAAATAGTAATGGACCAGACATATAAATGAATGGGAATTATATTATACAGTTTCAAAATATAAGAGTTTTTAGCTTTGTGATCTAGACCTCTTTAGGTTGGCTAGAATCTCCCTCATCAACTTGTGGTTGTGTGACTCATCACCTGGCCAAAATGATCAAACCCAGTTGATACATCTGAGTAAGCCATGACACACACTCGTGGCAGATGTGGGCTGATGCCAATATTGCATGGGATCTAGACCTCTCTACGCTGGCTAGAAACATCTTCACCAGCGTTTCTCCTCTCGCTCAAAATGGAGTGTATTTCTTTGGTATAGTCCTCGTCACAAAGGAGTAAAATGCCTTGATAGTACTTCTGGCCGTGTCTACGTGTCAAGGGATGTAGTTTTTGATGAAAATGTTTTTCCCTTTGCTACACTTCATCAAAATTGCGGGTCGTCGTCTCCATGATGAAATTCTTTTGCTTCCTTCAGACAATCCCTCCTCGGTAGAAACAACTAGGGGTGTGCATACTAATGACCAATATATATATGTGTTGATTGTTCCTATCGTTGATCCTATGCAGGCCACAGCTGACACCCTGCCCACAAGCTATACCGAACTAGTCACGCAAAATTCTGCCGAAAATACTGATGACAACACATCAGATAATGAGGCTGAAGGAAACACCGCTACAAGCCAAGAAAACACGTACTCTGAGCATGATACGGGGGCAAAATCTTCCTCGGATCCGCCCCCGAGACTCTGACGCGCCGTCACCTGGGCGTATCGATCCACGCCAGTCCCCTCACGCCACGTCCCCAAGGTATGGGCCCTCCCTTGCATCGCGTTTTGCGCGTAACTATGGCGGCCATGGGGAGCCCTACACGTCTTCCCCGTGGTCCCCACCAAGGCGTGTACGCGCGGAGCTCCCGCCCAGCTCTTCCCCGTGGTTCTTCTGACGGCTTCGGGAGTGACGCCTTGCCAGGAGATCCAATCGACACGTCGTTGAGCGCTGGTGCCCAGGAATATTCTGCACCTGTACAATCTTCAGCGCCAGGATCTTTGGCAGCACCTACTGCTGACGTATATACTGCTGCTGAACCCCGCACTCGACTACAAAAAAGGTACTACTACCTCCGTTCCAAAATCTAAGGCTTTTTAGCAAACTAAAATAGCTTGCTAAAAAGGTTTATATTGTGAAACGAAGGAAGTATAAAGGACCCAAAAATTCGTACTAAGGGCCCAATTTGGTTGGCACTGTTAACATCTACTCCCTCCGTTTCAAAATATAAGATGTTTTAGCTTTGTGAAGGAAATATATCTAGACTTATTTTAGTGTGTAGGTTCATTCAAGTTTGGAGTGAATCTACAAACTAAAACAAGTCTAGATACATTGGCTTCACAAATCTAAAACATCTTATATTTTGAAACAGAGGGAGTACAGGAGAACCATAAAACTTCCATGAGCTAACAAGGATACAAACTGAAGTGTGCTATGCAATATCCCACCAAGCTCTAACAAAATTGTTATTGATTGCATCTTGTCCCACCAAGCTCTAACATGATCCCACCCAGTTGATACATCTAAGCATAAGAGTGCTATGCCAAGCCATGACACACACTTGTGGCAGATGTGGACGCATGCCAACATTGCATGAGATATAGACCTCTCTTAGCTGGCTAGAAACACTTTAACCAACTTGTGGTTGTATGCCATGTTACAACATCGACCTAGTTTCACATCATAAAAATTCACCACATTAATTTGCCACAAGCTAGTGTGTGTCATGGCTTGGCAAACTCAAAATTATAGCTAGATCTAGCAAGTAGGTAGGATCACGTTGGCCAGGTGTGATGACACATACAACAAAAAGTTGGTGAAGGTGTTTCTATCCAGCCCAGAGAGGTGTCTAGACCCCATGCATGCATGCAATGTTGCCATGGCCCCACATTTTCCACAAGCTAGTGTGTGTCATGCCTTGGGATAGCACTCTTATAGCTAGATATATCAAGTGTGGGATCATGTTGGCCAGGTGTAGTGACTGACACAACCACTAAGTTGATGAAGGTGGTTCTAGCCAGCCAGAGAGGTCTAGACCCCATGCAATGTTGGCATGGCCCCACATTTGCCACAGGCTAGTGTGTGTCATGGCTTGGCAGACTCAAAATTATAGCTAGAGCTAGCAAGTAGGTAGGATCATGTTGGCCACCAAGAAGAAACTTGTGCCCTGCATGGAGGGAAAATACTCTAATACGTACTCCACCAAGAAACTTGTGCCCTGCAAATGTGGGCCGATGCCAACATTGCATGGGATCTAAACCTCTTTAGGTTGGCTAGAATCTCCCTCATCCACTTGTGGTTGTGTGACTCATCACCTAGCCAAAATGATCAAGTGGTTGGGATCATGTTGGCCAACTGCTGAGTCACACAACCACAAGATGGTGAAGGTGTTTCTAGCCACCCAGAGAGGTCTCAAGCCCATGCAAAAATTCAAAATTTGACCGGGCCACCTAAAATTCAAAAAAAAAATTGTGTGAAAGCTTGGACACATTTAAAATTGCTTCTAGGTAGAGGATGCCATGTTTCAGCATGGAGCATGTATCACATCACAAAGGCCTAACCCCTAGGCATCCTTACTAGACAACTTGATTTTTGGCCTAAATTTGACTGGGCCACCAAAAATTCAAAAACATTCAAATTTGTGTGAAACCTTGTACATGTGTCTTAGTTTGTGTATGTTAGCATGTGTAAAAAAATCCAGGTTGTTTCACGGAAGTCGAAAAAAACACATTGCTAGAAAAAGAGTCCTAGGTGAGACCAAAAGGGTTGTTCGTAAATTTCTCAACTTTTCGATGTTCATCAAATGATCCTAAAATTTTTGCACATGCTATACCAACGGTGCCTGTCAAGGATATGTAATTTATTTTATAAAATTCAAAATTGTAAAATTGCTATTTTGTTCAAATATTTAAATAGAAAATAAAAAGGAATATAGGATCGAAGAAAAAAGGAAGACTTGGAGTGCAGGCAACAAGCCAGCCCAACTCCTACTCCCGCGCCCGAGTCACGGCTGCGTCCAGGCGTGAAGTAGTTTGGGGCGGCCCATCTTAATCCCGGTCATCAAAAAGTAGTGGGCTCTTTTGGGCCCAACGGAAAACCGTAGCGGGAAGGACTGACGCAGGTTGGAGTTTAGTCCCACATCGCCGAGCGAGAAATGATTAGACCTGCTTATATACCCTGCATTCATAAGTGGCACGAGCTTGTCTTAACAAATCAACGATGACACTTACTACTTTCAGTTGTCTTCCTTTTGGACTACACATGAAAATTTTGAGCACGAAATGTGTATGTAGGCATATTGTTTTCATTCCCTTATGTACTACAATAATATTTGGCGTTTTGAATAAGTCTTCACGAATTTAATTACTTACCATCTCATATATACAAGCTTGTTTTTTGTTTTAGAATCAAAATTCAACTATTTTTTAGAAACAATTCAAAATTCATCATCTCTTGGCATAGTAGTGTTAATCTAACAAGTGGGTGGGATCATGTTATCCCAACATTGCAATAGGCTCTAGACCCATATGAGTTGACTAGAAACACCATCATCAAGTTTGTCGTGGCTTGACATAGCACTCTTATAGCTAGATCTATCAAGTGGGAGGGATCATGTTGGTCAAGTGTAGTGACTCAAACAACCACTAAGTTGATGATGGTGTTTCTAGCCAGCCCAGAGAGGTCTAGACCCCATGCAATGTTAGCATGGCCCCACATCTACCACAAGTGTGTCATGGCTTGGCATAACACTCTTATAGCTAGATCTATCAAGTGGGTGGGATCATGTTGGTCAGGTGTAGTGACTCACGCAGCTACTAAGTTTATGATGGTGTTTTTAGCCAACCCAGAGAGGTCTAGATCCCATGCAATGTTGGCATGGCCCAACATCTACCACAATTGGGTGTGTCATGGATTGGCATAACAAAAGTATAGTTAGATCTATCAAGAGCGTAGGATCATGTTGTCCAGATGATGACTCATACAACAACAAGTTGGTGAACGTGTTTCTATCCATCCCAGAGAGGTCTAGATCCCATGCAATGTTGGCATGGCCCCACATTTGCCACAAGTGTGTCTGTAACATCCCAAAAATACTAAACTTGGATCATCAAACTCTAATCATCAAATTTAGGGTTAACAAAAACTTTTCTAAATAAAATTATGAAAGCATGCATGGTGTATGCATTTCTTTTGGAATTCTTTTGAACCAACTTGTTTGTGTGTTCCTTTGCTTGTAAATGGATGCTTAGGTGAAATAAACATCATCTAAACAATTCCCAAACTTTTCTCAAAGACAAGTAAATCAAAACAAATAAAATAAGGGAATGGTCATTTTGACCAATTTAACTCCCATGCCTACTTTGGCTATCTCAAACTTTCAGAACTTAACAGAAACTTTTCTGGATCTTTGCACCCCTTGATTGTACTCATAACAAAATATCAAGGCCCACTTTGTGATCATCCAGAAACTTTCAAATGTATAGTTTAAATGACAATTCAAAATTGAACCTTTATCATATGGGAAGATCCCACTTTTTCAAAAACCACTCAAACAAGCTCAACTTTCAAAACCCAAGCATCTGCAGACTCACCAGCACCAACCTATCACACCCACCAAAAATCTTTTCAAAATTCAAAACTTGAATTCTTGCGGCCATTTCATCAAACACATTGTAGACACAAATCTAACAAAATCAAAACGCTATAGTGTGCAGTGTTTTGAGCCTAACTGGTTCCCTCTCTAGCTCACAACCATCTCAGTAGATCATATAGCAAGTTAAACCAAGAACTAGACTCACTGTAAGCTGGGAAATGACATCAATGGTGAACAGCCGAAGCTAGGAGAGAAACTAGCCGTTCAACCTTGTCTGGGAGATCACCCATGCCTCACCGCCCCCTGACCAGCCCTGCCTCGAAGACATCGACCAGAGCACCCACGAACGCCGCGCCCGTGCCTCTATCAAACATGTCGAGCATGCGCCATAGCGCCACCCTCGACCGAAGCCCATAGACCGCGCGCCACCCTCGCCGCGTGCATACATGATCGCCACCGACCCAGGAGACCGCCAGACACCCCCATTCGCCGCCCCATGCCTCACAGCCACCGCTCACTTTCAAAGACGTCGCCTCTGCCGCGCAGAGCATCGCGCGTTCCAGACCAAACCGCACTGCCCCTACCCGCGCATTAAAGCCGTAGAGCATCGCCAGGAGACCACCAAGCGATCGCCACCGCTGGCCATGCCTCTAGCCACCCGTAGCCATGTCGCCACCGCCTCCTGCCCATCCCGTTCGGTCTCGTCATCGCGACTATAAATAGAGGCCACCCCAGCCTAATTGAACACACCATCTCACTCCCCTCTCCTCACTGATCGTGCCACCCTATTCCCGGAGCAAGGCGAGCAGCACTTCTCCGGAATTTTGCCGAAGCCTGCCGCTGCTGGAGAAGAAGGGGACCAGCGATTGGAGCCGCCCCAGGAGAAGCTGCCGGTACCAGGAGGTTCGCCGTCATCGACTTCATCGTTCGCCTGCCTCGTCGACCCTCGCCTGAACCCCGGTGAGCCCCGAACGACCCCCACTGGCCGCACTAGGTTTCTGTCTCGCCGGCGTTGCCCAACTTCGACGATGACCCTCAGCCGTTGGATAAGAACTAGATCGAATGCACCACATCGCCCCATACCGCTTAGCACCCCCTATCTCACTAACGTGTGGGGATAGCAAGTTAACCAGCCCGCGTAAGCGCTGTGCTTAGCAGGCCGTCCCAATATCACTTCCCCCGGAGCCCAGTTATTTGAATTTAACCTTTTCCATTTTCTTTCAAACACACTTCTGTACCTAGTTTCAAAAATCAACCCAGGTCGATTCAGTGAACCAAATTGAATGAAACCAATTTTGTTAGAACGGTCTGGGAGTGCTGAATCCAAGACCATTGGATTCAAGTCATTTGGATCTATAGATCATCCTTGGTAAAAATAACAAGGCAGAAGCTTTTCTGCATTCAAACATTTTTCAAATTAAAACCATAATAGCTTTTGATTTGACCCCAACTCTCAAAAATCACATTCAACCATACCTTTCAGCATATATAAAAATATATAGGTTTACTTACAGAAATAATGTTCATGTAATAAAAGAATGCCACATAAGCATTTCTAGTCAATTTATTTAATTAAAAATAAAAGGTTAAACCTTATTAAATTGTGACACCACTTTAAATCACATTCCCATGGACTAAAATATGTGGTGATGACATGTGTCAACATGATCCCATGTTTGGTTTGGAGAATATTAAATCTTAAGTAGTTTTTTAATGACTAGAAATTACTTTTCTAAAAATAAAAGGAATTAAACCAAGCTTTAATCTTGTAATGTTAGTGATGATGCTAGATCATCCATAGGACCCTTGTGGGTGATTATTGCAAGTAGTTAAGTATTGTTTGGTGATTGTGTACATCATATTTATTTATAGACGCTAGTACCGACCAAGGATACGAGGAGGAAGGAGGATTCTACGAAGAAGAAGCCGAGGAGAACTTCAACCACTACTCTGCACAAGGCAAGCCTAATACTACTAGTTGAATGTGCAAGATAACACTTGCAAGATACTTTACCTATGCTAGCCTTACTAACCAAGTGGACCAATGCAAGCCAATACTTGCAAGCTAACACTTGCAATGTAGCAAGCTTATACTGATACTGTGCAAGCCAATACTTGCTTTTCACCATGCCAACTATATGCCCTAAGCATAGATGATGCTACCCACTTGATAAACCAATCCTAGTTTTTACTTACAAGCTTTATACTTTATTTCTTTATCAAAGCTATTACTTAGAGTTTACTTAAGTGAATTGTAGATACTAGAATGATATTTGAAGGTTGCATAAAGAGCATAAAATTTGGCCTAAGCTAGATAATCTTGATGTCCTCCTAAGGCATGAGATTGAACTTAGTTGAAACTCTACTAGTTTACCACCCCTCATTAGTGCTTACCCCAACTTGTAGATGCTACTGCTAAGCATAAAACTTGATCAACTTTAGACGGGAATACTTGTGGAAAAATGGTTATGAAAACCTTGGAATGATGGATCATTCTATTGAAATGTTTTGACATGTGTTTCCAAACACCAGATGATTTTGGTGATGAAAATGTTGAGGCATGAGCCTTATCCCTTTATAAAACTGATGAAAATGTTGAAAATGTTGAGGCATGAGCTTGACTGGAAACTTATATTCCTTAGTATTAGTTCCCTCCCGGCAAGGGTCTGAGCTGAGGCTACCTTCTGAAGATTGTCCACCTGTGCAGTACCCAAGATGACAGTTGGTCATGGTTGGGAGGCCAAACTCACGGGAGAGGTGCCTATACTAGGGCGTGTAATTGAAAGGTTAGGATTGATTATCCGCATACTGAGTATGGTGAATTCAGGATTTGTTCCTAACGGATGTATCGAATGTTGTGGTGAAAGTGTACAATCTCTATAGAGTGTCAAACTATTCGAATAGCCGCGTCCGCGGTTATGGATAGTTGGAGTGGCCATACTGTTCCCACGTCATATGTTTTCAAAAGACTTGTGAAATGAATTGAGACTTTGACTTGACCACAATAGGGTTGTGATATGAAATAGAAGTTCCTACTTAGGAGTTATAAAAGTGTGACTAGCTTCTCTTGCTTCTGAACTAGTAAGATAAATCTGGCTTCTTGCAAAACAACCCTAGGGCCTAGTGTCCTATTATCAAAACCCCTTTCACTTGTTAGTATTAGTTTGCGAGTACTTAAAGAGTACGCATGGCTTTGTCCCTGACTATTCCCATGGCTAGACTATGAAGAGGAGTACCTGGAGGATGGACCCCAGGAGGGTTACGACAACTAGGATCATCTCCCATCGTCAGCATTGCCTGTGACCCCAATGATGGAGCTTCGCCTATGCTACCGTTATTATTACGTATTCCGCTGCTTGAAGTTGTATTAAGAACTGGATCATGAGATCCTTATTTGTGTAAGACCTTATGTACGGTTTGTAATGGATGATGTACTATGGTATCCAATTCTGTTATGTCTCGCAAAAATGGTAATCCTGGGATTGCGATGTATGGCATAACAGGCATCTCGGATTAAAAATCTGGGTGTTAACAATGTCTCATGTCTTGGCATAGCACTCTTACGTCTAGATCTATCAAGTGGGTGGGATCATATTGGTCAGGTGTAGTTACTCACACAGCCACTAAGTTGATGATGGTGTTTCTAGCCAAATCGGACAGGTGTAGATCCCATGCAATGTTGGCATGGGCCACATCTACCACAATTGTGTGTGTCATGGCTTGGCATAGCAAAATTATAGTTAGATCTATCAAGTAGGTAGGATCATGTTGGCCAACTGCTGAGTTACGCAACCACAAGTTGGTTAAGGTGTTGCTAGCCACCCCGGAGAGGTCTGAAGCCCATGCAAAAATTCAAAATTTGACCGGCCACCTAAAATCCAAAAAAATATATCAAAATTGTGTGAAAGCTTGGACACATTTAAAATTACTTCTAGGTAGAGGATGTCATGTTTCAGCATGGAGCATGTATCACATCACAAAGGCCTAACCCCTAGGCATCCTTACTAGACACCTTGATTTTTGGCCTAAATTTGACCGGGCCACCAAAAATTCAGAAACATTCAAATTTGTGTGAAACCTTGTACATGTGTCTTAGTTTTTGTATGTTAGCATGTGTAAAAAAATCTAGGTTGTTTCAAGGAAGTCGAAAAAAACACATTGCTAGAAAAAGAGTCCTAGGTGAGACCAAAAGGGTTGTTCGTAAATATCTCAACTTTTCGATGTTCATCAAATGATCCAAAAAAAATTGCACATGCTATACCAACGGTGCCTGTCAAGAATATGTAATTTACTTTATAAAATTCAAAATTGTAAAATAGCTATTTTGTTCAAATATTTAAATAGAAAATAAAAAGGAATATAGGATCAAAGAAAAAAGTAAGACTTGGCGTGCATGCAACAAGCCAGCCCAACTCCTACTCCCGCGCCCGAGTCACAGCTGCGTCCGGGCGTGAAGTAGTTTGGGGCGGCCCATCTTAATCCTGGTCATCAAAAATTAATGGGCTCTTTCGGGCCCAACAGAAAACCGTAGCGGGAAGGACTGACGCGTGTTGGAGATTAGTCCCACATCGCCGAGCGAGAAACAATTAGACCTGCTTATATACCCTGCATTCGTAAGTGGCACGAGCTTCTCTTAACAAATCAACGATGACACTTACTGTTGTCAGTTGACTTGCTTTTGGACTACTCATGAAAATTTTGAGCACGAAATGTGTATGTAGGCATATTGTTTTCATGCCCTTCTGTACTACAATAATATTTGGCATTTTGAATAAGTCTGCACGAATTTAATTACTTACCATCTCATATATACAAGCTTGTTGTTTGTTTGCTGAACATCTTTTCCAATATGTATTACATGAAAAACATTGCTTGTATGTCATGGTTTGGCATAACAAAATTGTATTTAGATCTATCAAGATCATAGGATCATATATATAGCAACAAGATGATCAAGAATTTACTAGATAGCTAAGATAGTTCAAGATCGCACGCATTGTTATGGATTTTTACAAAGCGAGTACGTATCAGAATTACTACATGTACGTAGAAAACAGCGAAATTGAAATAGGTACAACACATGATCTTTTTGAAACATAGACCATCCGTTGTATTACAGGCACACCATACAACTTACACTTGCATATAATTCACAAACGACAGAGAATACAAGACCCGACCAACATGATCCATCAATCTAATCTGACGAGTAGCCATCGTAGTAATCGTAGTGGGTGGAACCATATTCGCCATAAGGCGGCACTATCTGCAGTTCAGAATGCTCGACGATTCTGCAATACTCCGCCAGCAATCGATCGAGTTCGAAAGGACGGTCATTGATCCATAATCCTCCTACTCCATACCCATGGTCAACCCTTGGCTCCTCTTCCCACGCAAGAGCCTCAAAGTTGTAAGATCCAATATGGGATAGGTCCGGATAGTAGATGATGCCGGCCTACACCATGGGTACCCTAGCGTTGTCGACGCAGATGCACCGATTGTCAGCAACGAACAGAGCATGGCTACCGATGCCTCTGACCGGCTGAAGGACACGGTTCTGTGTATCAACCCGGTAAACAACAGCCCTGCCTCCGTAGATAGGTCCACTCACAACGAAAAACAGCTCCCCGTCAGTATCGACGAGGTTAAAATGATTCTCTAGGGGCATCATCAACCATAGTCGAGAAGACAGACCCGTATCTGTCTGCGATGAAAACATCACCGGCGTAAGAAGTCATGCTTCGGAGTTCGGCGAAGTCATTCGGCGTGTACCACCATTCACCAAATACAGGGCGACTGCCTTCCTTCGTGCCCTCATCCGCCCACCGAATGACGTTGTTCCAAAGGTTTGATGTAAAGACCATCAACGACGGGAACATCGTCATAGTGACAAAAGCCACCTGCTCGGTCGGTATCTCCACCCTCAAGCGCTTGATAGCGCCCGAGAAGGGGTTGTACAACCGTGTCTTGTACGGCTGGACCCTTTGTCCAAGCACAAGGAGGCCGCCGGTTTTGCTACCGACGTAAAAGTACCTTCCAGAGACACAGAGAGGGAGAGAGAGATGAGAATCAGAGATTCAGTCAATGTAAATAGACAGAGATTCAATCAAGGTTAAAAAAGTAGATGGAGAAACAAAACTTGAAAAACATATCGTATAAGAGGTGAACGCAAAAAAAGGATCACACATATATAGATGAATATCAAGAAAGCACCTGCGAATAACCCGACTAATCTTCTTCTCAAGGAAGCGGCAGGTTCTCACATTCAGCAACGAGATGGCGGCATCGTATACCCCATACTCCGGCGACAACTGGTACTCTAGAACAATCTAGTTGGCTGGTATAAAGCGCTCCTCCGTGAAGCCGCGCCAGGAGCTGCAGACTGCCCGGAAGGCGGCGTAGTAGTCGAAGTCATCCGTCGATAGGAAGATGTCACCTATCTTCTGCACGGCTCCCTCAGGGAGATCAACCCACGGCAAATCCTGCATATTTTTGCCGGCCATGGATGATGGTGTTTGTGTGGGCTCGGTCCTGTCGAATGGAAGAGGTAGCGGTTCGAGAGACAGACCGCCGATTATTTATTGAAGAAGTCATAGGAATGCCAAGGGAAGCGTATGAAAACGAAACGACCGCGTGCAAAGAGCAACCGCCGATTTGGCGCGCGTGGGAGCCTGCGCGAACCTCCACATGATCCCACGCTTTTGCGCCATCTTGCGCGCCAAACTTGCCATGTCGACTGCCGCGTGTGCGCACCCAACTGTCTGAAAGTTTCGCTGCCCCCGCCTCGCTCCGCCTCACGATGAGATGCCTCCCCCACCTTGGTCCGCTTCCCACCTTGCTCCGCCTCCTGACGAGATGCCGCCCCGCCGCCGCTCGACCTCCGGCTACCGAGGCGTCCGCGCGCGCCCGAGCGGCACGTTCTACGCCAAGATCCACAGTGGCACCGAGCACATCGGGCTCGGCACGTTCGAGATAGCACACGAGGCGGCGCGCGCCTACGGCGTGGTCGCCTGGCGCCTCGGTCGCTCCCATCAGACGATGAACTTCCACGACGTGTGGATACGGGAACAGGCAGAATCGCTCGCACTGGTGCCTCCGGCCGTCAGACACGAGCAGCAATAGTGCCAGTGCGAGCTC
Organism: Avena atlantica; assembly: GCA_910589765.1. NCBI lineage: Eukaryota > Viridiplantae > Streptophyta > Magnoliopsida > Poales > Poaceae > Avena > Avena atlantica. Next base: position 308,710,215 of record OU342736.1, read on the forward strand.
GAGCAGTGGCTCGTCAAGGAGGAGCTCGACGAGCGTTTCTGCCTCGAGTGGGCGCGGAAGTTCCCGGAGGACGTCGCCGTGATGGAGGCATTCTACAAGAAGAAGGCGGCGGCGAAGGCGACGAAGAAGGCAGATCGCGAGGAGAGGAGGGTGAAGTCGGCGGCGAGGAAGAATGAGAGGGAGGAGAAGGCCGTGAGGAAGGAGAAGGAGAAGAAAACGGCACCGGCCCATCGACGATTGTCCTCTCCTCCTCCTCCTCCTTCGAGTGGACATCCACTCCGGTGTCGTCGACGACTCTGGGCTCGTCGGATTTCGACTGGCATTCCGAGTAGTTTAGGGTTGTTTCGAAGTTTGTAATATATTTCGTATTTTCAGTTAATTTTCCATGTTTTGTTTGATCTATTCCGTGTGCAAAGTATGATCTATCAACTCGGTAGGATCATGCTATCAAGTGATGACTCATGCAACCACATCTTGAACTATGTCATCAAGTTTCCTCTTCTTCTTCTGTGTTGTTGCTTGACTTCCTTCTATAACAGATTCCAGCATTTTTGAATATTCTAGTATACTTGTGAGTACATCACAGTAAGATGATCCAAGATGCAATACATTCAACATTCAAGATACACATATCCTAAACATACATGATGATCAACATGTTCGACTTATATTCAGTAACCCATTACAGTAGAAACAACATCCTAAACAAAGTTGAGACCAAGGTGCTCTTGCATATGCTCTACTTTCATCAGAAGTAGAGACGCCCATCTAACATCAGCAGCAAATGTGAAGTCATTCCACCTTGTGGTGAAGCTGACATGTCCAATGTCCCTCTGAGGAACTGCTCTCAATCGGAGGGTACGAACTGCTCTGAGGAACTGCTCTGCTCTGAGGAACTGTTCTCAGGAATTTCTCTGGATGTGCACAGTGGGAGAGGGGGGTTGGGGGGGTCGGTGGAAGAACTGAACCGAGGCCCTTCAGTTTCCCTCCATTTATAAAGTCCCACGATGGCAGAGCTTGCATGAGAATTTTTCTTCCTAACATCAAGCTAATGCTAAGTGCATGTAAGTATTATGGATGTGGATGCACTAAGTAAGTGTAGGACTGCTAAGTCACTAAATCAAACAACTAAAACGGCGAAGTGCTAACCTGGCGAAACTGAAACTCTGTCAGACTAACACTTAAACTGAAGCCGAGCGCGTCGAGCGTGGCGTCTAACTTCGCGTTCCAGGCTCTAGCCTGTAGGTGCCTAACGGAGTCCATAGAGTGGCTTGTGCAGGCGCATCGCCTAGCGCCCCTGGCCAGCAGACCCACTCGCGGTGCGCGGCGAGTGCCAGTAGGAGCCGCACGGACTCCAGCCGTGCAACATGCCCAAAGGCGTCCGCGACGTCGATGCCCTGCTGCTTCACATATCCCTTTTGGCGACAAGGCGAGGCGGGTGTTCGGCTGCACGATGTCGTCCATGGTGCACGCTTTTGGTCATCGGGTGCGCCTCGCGGCGAGGCAGATGTGATGGCGGCGCGGCTTCAACTTCGGGTGTCGGAGAGGCTAGCTCGGTGCGCGAGGATGACATTGCCGGCGACGTGTGCTCAACGGGAGATAGTGTCAATGGAGAGCTGATGCCGGCGAGTCCTGGCCTGCCACCTCAGGTGTAGCGGTACGTAGTGGAGTCGAGTCGAGTGCATGTAGCAGTCCACCATGAACGCCGTGCTCATAGGGTTGTCCTCGTGCGTGCTCCAGTACAAGCTCTCTTCCTCGTCAAAGACTACGTTCCGTGTGCGTGCACACGCTTGGCGATGGGATCGTAGACACGGTAGCCCTTGGTCCCGCTCTCGTAGCCGATGAAGACCATTGGCATGCTCCGGTCGTCAAGCTTCTTTAGGTGAGGACGCATGCTCTTCACCTACGTGCGCGACGTAGCCGAAGCTCCGTAGATACCAAGTGAAAGGGCATGTATGTCCCCATGTGTGGTTTTGGTAATTAATGACAATCTCTATGGACTAATGTGTAAATTGAGTTTCACTTGTAGGTTTGTCCATTGGCATCGCTTGGGCCATGTGTTGGTCTCAAGGTTGGAAGATGAAGAAATGTCCAAGGGCTTTGTGCCCATTGGAATCATGAAGAAAGAAGGAGCTTGAAGGTCGATCAAGGCATGTGCAAAGAGTTGCATCAAGATGGATCAACCTCAAGTAAGGATGAAGAAGGGCGAGCTCAAGATGCGCCATCTCTAGAAGATCTCATGCTTGAAGCTTGCCATCCTCGTGCTCATGGAATGATGAAGACAAGTTCAAAGAAGAGGTTTCCCCATGGAGTATGGGGGAGCAATTTGCAAGTCTTCATCTTCATCAAGCAAGAGCATCCAAGAAAGGTGTTCCCACTATAGAAGAACAAGACGGTATACACCAAGTTCAAGTCGGATGCTCAAGCTAAAGGTATGTTCTTGATAGGGCTTTTCTTTTGCCAGTCTCGTATTGTTAGTTGGGAGACCGGGTTTAGGATAGATAGTCGTGCTATCGAGAGGGGCTCTCAAGCGGGTGTCTCGTCTGCATCGTTCGGAGAGAGCTCAAACCTTTGCATTCATAGCATCATCTTTCTTGGTTGTTATTTGGTTCTTGTCCATGAGAGGATCTAGAGCTTGTGGTCACCATCATAACAAGCTCTAGCTCATCATCTAAGGATTTCACTTGAATATCTTATTACGGTTTTTGATCTTGCGAGTTTTCCGGCTCCACACCTTGGGGGATAGTTCACATATATATTCATGATATTTTCTCCCAAGGTGATACCCAATATTTCGTTGGATTCTATTCGTCGTTATCTTTCCAACAAAATTGTTGGATTCTATTCGTCGTTATCTTTCCAACAAAATTGATTTCATCCCGTTTGGAGTTCGGATGCAAAAGTTATTGCGTTTCTGGTTTTCTGGTTTCTGGAATTTCCCTGACCGGAAGTTCCGGCTTCCCACCGGAAGTTCCGCTAGGGCATCTTTGCCACCGAAAGTTCCGGTGGAAGTTTCGGGTCTTCTTCCACTCACGTTCAGTAACCTTCTGTTTTGGATGTGCTATTTGACGGAACTTCAGTCGGAATTTCAACCGGAAGTTTCGCTCCCACCGGAAGTTCCGGCCAGGGACCGGAAGTTCTGCTCAGGCCTAGTTGCCGCCAAAAGTTCCGGTTGAACTTCCGGCTCTTGTTCCGCTCACGTTCAGTAACCTTCTGTTTTGAATATGTCTATTTGACGGAACTTCTGTCGGAACTTCCACCGGAAGTTTCGCTCCCACCGGAAGTTCCGGTGAACCGGCGGAAGTTCCGACCAGGATTCGCTTTTTCAGTTTCTCGCTCTGCAATTTTTGACCGTTGGTTGTGTGCCACCGGAACTTCCGGCCTCCCACCGGAAGTTCCGGCCAGGAGTCGTGAATGCCCATAACGGGCAGATCTGGGAGCCCTTTAAAAGGGGCTCCTCTTCCCCTTCGTGGGCACTAGCTTTTCTTCTTGGTTCTTGGCTTTCTCTTTCTCTCCTCCATTGTCAACCTTGAAGAAGCTTTCCCTCTCCCTTTCCCCTCCTATGATTCTTGCATCTTTTTGAGGGATTTGAGAGAGGAGATCTAGATCTACAATCCCCCCAAGTCAAATCCCTTAGGAATCATGGGGATCTAGATCTTGGAGAGTTTTGTGTTGTCCTCTTGTGTTCTTCCTCCCTTATTCCCCCAATAGCTTTTGTATCTTTGTTGGAATTTGGGAGAGAAGGACTTGCCCTTCCATTTGGTGCATAGGTTTGAGTTCTACTCTTGTGATCGTCCTCCCTTATTCCCCCAATAGCTTTTGTAGCTTTGTTGGAATTTGGGGGAGAAGGACTTGCCCTTGCATTTGGTGCATAGGTTTGAGTTCTCCTTGGAGATTCGGCGAGTTCAAGCATGTGAGCTTGTTTCTCTTGGGTTCCTTGGAACCCTAGACGGTTGTGTGGTTGGATTGTTGACCTTTTGTGGTCTTGTTGACCTTTTGTGGTCTTGTAGCCTTTTGTGGCGTTGTTGGCCTTTTGTGGCATTGTTGGCCTTTTGTGGCTTTGTTGTTGGGAGCCTCCAATTGAGTTGTGGATTTAGCCCCAATCTTGTACGGGTTCGGTGACCGCCCTCAAGCGTCCCATAGTGGAGCAAGTGCCCGCCTTTTGTGGTGCGCACTTGGGAGAATAGGGTGAGCCTTTTGTGGCGTCGGTGAGTTGCGTGCTTCCGCATCCGGGGTGAGTCCTTGTGTGTCGTTGGGTGAGCATCGAGCCACCACACCTCGAGGTGAGCCATTTGTGGCGTTTGGAGATCATTGCGCCATCGCACCTCTCCAACGGAGACGTAGCTTCTTTGGAAGTGAACTTCAGGAAACAAATCTTCGTCTCCGCATCCATCGGTTATCTCTCAACTGAACCCTTTACTTATGCACTTTACATTGTGATAGCCATCGTGCTTGAAGTATTTATACCTTGCTATCACCTTGTTGCTTGTATTTCTTAACATAGGTTGTTGGTGCACCTAGGTGAACTTAGTGGCTAGGTTTTGTGCTCAATAAATTAAACGTTAGTTTTATTTCGCATTTACTTGAGCCTAAACCGTAATAATTTTAAAAGCCTATTCACCCTCCCCCCTCTAGGCGACTTACTTTTTACTTTCACCAAGCCTCATATGGCGTCATGCCGGTGACGCTGCGCCTGAACGCCCGGTTCAGGTTCAGCACATAGACCGCTGTCAGCACGGTCTCGCCACAGATGTAATTTGGCATGCCCTTCTCCTTCAGCATGCTTCTGGCCGCCGCTACGACCGTCTGGTTGCATCACGTGATCACCCCGTTCTGCTGGGGTGATTACGGCGCCGTGAGGTGGCGCATGACGCCGGTGTCGGTGCACTATGCACGGCGAACGTGGCCGACACGTGAACTTGCCGACGCGGTCCATGCGCAGTACTCGTAGATTGTGTCCGCTCTTTGCTCGCCGACGCTGGTGTCGATGCACTTTGCACAACTACTATGCCAAATCATGACATTGATTCTAAGTATAAAAGTGGTATGCCCATGGCATGATGCAGACTTGTGCCTCATATATCCAAACATTGCATTGGGCTCTAGAACATTGGCATGATGCATATTCCATATTTCTGGCTAACTTTCTCTCCTTTTATTCTTTTTTACAGTGGGAAAACATGGCTAAATAAACCAACTAAAACGGCTAAGTGCTAACCTGACGAAACTGAAACTCTGACAGACTAACACCTAAACTAAAGCCGAGCACGTCGAGCGTGGCGTCCAACTTCGCGTTCCAGGCTCTAGTCTCTAGGTGCCTGACGGAGTCCGTAGAGGGGCTAGTAAATTCTCAAGGTACACTTTTATTAATCACTGATCTTACTTTTCTTTTCACAGCCTCTAGCTTGTTTCTTCTAGACATAAGAATCGTTGCAATGGTAGGTCCTCTTGATTCTTCAATTGTTGTCTATGGTACCATATAGAAGAGTTTATAAATTGAATTATAATCATATTGATTTTTGCGACTATATAAAAGAATAGTGTACAGACCTGATCAATGTTCTTAGTCATACGATCTCCGTCCCAGTGCTCTAGACATTGCAATACCCATAATCCGCATGAGTTGCTGCCGTAAGATGAAAAAAATTCATTTACGACATCAGTACTGAGAAAGTGATATGATTCACAAGTACTTACCCATCATCTTGCTTTCCAATTTTATATTTTTTAATAGGCCAAGTCTCGACGTCAGGAAATTGTTTGTGTGTAGTTTTGTTTGTCCAATATATATCTAGTGCAATTTGTCCTTTCTGCAAAAGATTTAGAATTACTGAAACGCCAAAAGATAACAAGGTTTTGATAAAAAAAGTAGATAATACCAAGTCATCCACAACTGCATGCGAATAGGTTAAATTGTACTTAGGATCAAGGACTTGGAACTCCTGCTTGACGTTATGCATTACAACTGTCATATAATGTTCTCCGCGTATATTCACAGGGAAATATGCCTACAAAATAAGATCACTAGCATGTACTATGTAGGATTGCAAATAGTTAACAACAACATCAAATTTATAAAAAAACACTCTTTACCTTGTCATGCGCAAAATATTCATCCAAAACCCTTCCTACATCTCCTGGTCTTGGCACTTCTTCTACGTCAAAAGTTTTCAAGTTTTTTTTTGTTTTGTACAATTTAATGGCTTCTTTGATAAGATAGCTTGACCTCAATGGTCCAGATATGTGCCGATCATAGTAAAGACGGGGAGTCAGCTCTAGAATGTAGGCATCAAGGATCTGAAAATAATAATCGTACAATGATTGCATGTTCATACTTCTTTATTGTAAAATAACAATAATAGGTTAGCGAATTACTTACAGCAGTACTAAGCCATTCTATTATAAGACCATCGTTAAGATCTTTCGAAGACAAGATGGCCTCATCTGAGTTTTTGTACGCCCTTTTTACAGCTTCTTTGGGGATCTTCGCCAAAGTTGAAACATGTTTGACAACAGCTTCTATTTCATCTGGTGTTAACATAGTGTAACATTCCCCAATATCATAATGTTCAAATAATATCATTGCATAACATTTATGAAAACAAACAAGTTACGACACTGAACCATTTTGTTTGCTCAATAAAAATAAGTACTCCCTCCTGCCCATATTAATTGACTCAATTTTTTCTAAATTTGAATGAATCTAGACACTATTTAGTATATAGGTTCATCCAAATTTTGACAAATCAATGTCAATTAATATGGATCGGAGGGAGTAATGAAATCTATAAAATATTATAACTTTCGTATTTTTTTGATTTATCTTTCGGTTGTTTCTGTCGCTCAAATAATGGGGAACCATACTTACTATTACCCGCGGTAGAAGTCATATCATTGCATGCATCGTTCTCCACGGCACCACAAAATATCTCCCCATATAAATCGTCCATGCTGCACGAATCATTTAGAGAATGTGTTAATGTTTTGCCATCTAAATCTACACGAGTTCCCCAAAAACCTATGTGAGCATCTTGTATGCACGACAAACAATCGATGAGACATGGAATCAGTACCTGGACGATAGATGAGAAGAGTCGGCGAAGGGTGGCACCAATGAGAGACGGCGAAAGGGAGTCCTGCGAGGATGAAGTGGTGAGAGGCGGCGTCGATCCCTGGAGGACACACGAGAGGGGGTGGAGAAGGGAGTCAGCAATGTGGGACGGTGAGGGCGGCTCTTAATGGAGGCAGCGGTGATTGGCGGCCTACCTAGGTTGAGTCGTGGGTTGTGGGACGATCGACGTGCCGATATGCCCTCCGTGATTAACTGCTAGCATTGGCGTCGTTGTGGGTAGTTAATTGGGCCTATAGGGTTATTACTTTTTAATGTCTTATTTTTCCTATTTTTTATGCTCTTTACGTATTTTTAAATGTTTTATTGTACTGTTTAATGTCTTATCATATTTATGGTTTTTCCAAATTTGATATGCACAACACGATGTTTAATTAAATTTACACAGTATCAACTTCATACGATGGGAGTGTTGCCCCTGTATTTGGAGAACTTTTAGTACGTACAACGCAAAGGATGTGTATGGCGCACACGAATCCACCGAAGGATCACCAATATAAAGAAAGTTTTTGGATAAACCTAGATGCAAAACCAAAACATGTGTTCACGGCAAGAAACACAAATTTCGGATACGCACCCACTTGACCTATGGGAGTTGTCTATGAACACCTTCATCATCTTTGTGGTTGTATGAGTTAACACTTGGTCAACGTGATCTCACCTAGTTGTTACATCAAACTATACAACTACTATGCCAAATCATGACATTGATTCTAAGTATAAAAGTGGTATGACCATGGCATGATGCACACTTGTGCCTCATATATCCAAACATGGCATTTGGCTCTAGACCCATGGCATGATGCATATTTCATATTTCTGGCTAAGTTTCTCTCCTTTTATTATTTCTTACAGTGGAAAAACATGGCCATGATCCTTATGTTCGTGCCATCCCACGAATGGATCGTCATCCGCCCGACTCGCTCCAGTTTGTAACAACAGAACCGGAGCTAGAACTGTGACTAAATCAACCAACTAAAACGGCGAAGTGCTAACCTGACGAAACTGAAACTCTGTCAGACTAACACCTAAACTGAAGCCGAGCGTGGCGTCCAACTTCGTGTTCCAGGCTCTAGCCTGTAGGTGCCTGACGGAGTCCGTAGAGTGGCTTGTGTAGGCGCACCGCCTAGCGCCCCTGGCCAGCAGACCCACCCGCGGTGCGCGGCGAGCGCCAGCAGGAGCCGCACAGACTCTAGCCATGCAACAGGCCCAAAGGCGTCCGCGACGTCGATGCCCTGTTGCTTCACATATCCCTTTTGGCGACGAGGCGAGGCGGGTGTTCGGCTGCACGATACCGTCCATGGTGCGTGCTTTTGGTCATCGGGTGCGCCTCGCGGCGAGGCAGATGTGATGGCGGCGCGGCTTCAGCTTCAACTTCGGGTGTCGGAGAGGCTAGCTCGGTGCGCGAGGATGACGCTGTCGGCGACGTGTGCTCTGCGGAGGCTGCTGTCGATGGAGAGATGATGCCGGCGAGTCCTGGCCTGCTACCTCAGGTGTAGCGGTACGCAGTGGAGTCGAGTCGAGTGCACGTAGCAGTCCACCGTGAACGCCGTGCTCACAGGGTTGTCCTGGCCTGCACAAAGTTCTCTATGTTGTGTGTGTGGTGCACTCTGTCTTTGGTATGAGCAAATTTTATGAATTAAGGGCAACGTCTAGTTTTCTGCTACCTCCACATACCTGCATGCATAACAGTAAGGCGCAGTTAGCTATTGACAATTTCAAAGAAAGTTTTGATAATGCTTTTTAGTTGTACTCAAGGAATGACTTACTGCGGATGTAGTTTGCATAATTTAGCGTTTCGTCTGTTATGACCAGCATTATTGCATGCGCTGCACAGGTGGTTCCCCTTCTTCTTCTTCTTCTTCTTTTGTTCATCGTGTGATAGTGGTCTGCCATTTTTACTCATGGGTGGATTAGCACCATCAGCTCCAACTCGTTTTTTAGGCTCGCCTTTGGATTTAACTTTTAGTGGATCGCCAACTTGAGGTGCTTTTACCTTGCTGCTCTGTGCATCTGCATCGAAGTAGCTTGTTTGAATATTGCTGAGCCCCTTTGTCCTTTGCATTAGTCGATCGATGAATTCCTCGTATTCATGACGAGACTGTTCATCATGGCATAACACTGCGAGAACTTCTTGAGATTGTACATTCAAGTTAGAAAAAATTGTCCTCTCGGTTGCACTTGACCATTCGTATCCGAACATATCTCTCTCGCGCTTCGCAGACAATCCAAATCCTGCGTTCTTTGAGAAGCACCGAAAGACACAAAAAGTTGGTATTTTTTCTACTCACAGGTAATCCAACATGTAGAGGATGTGCTTGCAAGGTAGCCCCTTCCTAGCCATTCTTCTCCAGGAGCACTTTATAGTTTCCTCACTGCCAGGCGTGTAGATCACGTCAAACTGCCTAGTAGGTTTATCTGCCCATATCAGAGAGTACTTATTATTACTGGAATCTCCTTGCGCACATTCAACAATATTGAGTCCATCAACTCTTTTCAGCTCCGATTGCAAGATATAGAAGTTTGCTGCAGTGAATACTTTCGCAGCAGCAGACTCAATATCTTTGTATTTAGTAACCGGAAAAGGTAATGTCTATGAGTCCTCGCAGTCCTATCGCGCATCTTCCTAAAGGATACGATTAATGGCGTTCTCGTAGTGCACGATTAAATCCACCAGTGTCATTTTAGAGTCAAGATGAAGGTGTAGGCACGAGTTCAAACTCTCGCTCCTCTGATTGCTTTTCATTCCGATAAAAAAGCCATTGGCTAGATACGCGGCGGCCCACCATCTCTTCTTCTTGTACATTCTACTCAGCCACTCTTTGGTTCCCTTCGTCTGCCATTTCTTAATGTAGGCGCTCCATCTCTGCTCAAAGACCTCTTATGGGGTGTTGTAGTATATCAATGACCTGAATTAATTCAGAGAATCATGATTGAGGTGTTTTTTCATATTCTTTTCAACGTGCCACGTACATACACGTTGCCACACATCCTTGAAGACAATGCCAATGGCTTTCATCATTGAACTGTCTACATCAGTGATAACCCCTTTTGGCATCTTTTGACACATAGCTTTCAAAAATGTTTGAAGCAGCCATACATATGTTTATATTTTCTCGTCGGAGACGATTGCGCGTGCGAAAACAGTAGTTATGCGGTGATGGTTCAAACCCACAAAAGGAATGAACGGCATTCCATACCGATTGATTTTGTACGTACTGTCGAACACCAGCACATCACCGAAATCCTCATAGTCCTGACATGACTGGGAGTCACACCAAAACATGCTTTTCAAATTTCCTCCATCATCTAGCTGGTAATCGAAAAAGAATTCAAGATCACGGGCTTGCCTGTTATGCATAATTCGGATGGCTGTGTTAGCGTCACCTGATGCAATGAGCTTCCTCTTCTCCCGGGAATACATGTTGTAAAGATCCTTCGATACGAACCCAACCTTGCTCCACCTTCCACTTTTGCTGATGAAGGTTTTCATAATCTCGAACTTGCGCATCCCAGTTGCTGCTAGTGACATGATTTCAGATTTCTGGTAAGACTTGATCTTCCGATGGGACCGAAGAAACGGGACTTCATCGGGTCTAGCTAGCACATGGTTGTGCTCGTCCTTAAATTGCGGAACTTTCCAATTCCCCTTGGATTTGTTATACGTCACGTTGAGATAGGCTCGACAGTGGCATCGAGACAGAGCTCATGGCCTCTTCTTGCGGTTCTCTATGTGCACATACCTTTCCTCGCGTTCCCCTGCCCTAGAACAGAGAAAGCGCCTGTAATTAATAACTCCTTACGAATTTTGCTTCACCCTCTGTTTCCTTATGCTGAAACCACGTTCTCTGGCATATGAGTTGTAGTAAGCGAATGCTGCCACTTCGTTAGTGAAGGTCATCTCCTTTACAATCCGATGCCTATCACGCTCATCCTGAGCATGCTAAAAATCCTTCTTTGGCATCACTGGATGACGTTTGTGCTCATGCTGTGAACTGTCTGTAACCTACACAATTAGAAGCAAAAAGAAATGTAAGTGGTGGTCATATGGTTGATCCTATATATGCCTTGTCATACAACAATAAGAAACTTACATCACTCTTGAATTCAGATTTTGAACTGTCTGTAACCTACACAATTAGAAGCAAAAAGAAATGTAAGTGGTGGTCATATGGTTGATCCCATATATGCCTTGTCATACAACAATATGCAACTTACATCACTCTTGAATTCAGATTTTGATCCTTCAGGTTCTTGTGATTCTTCCACCGTCTCTTCATCCCAGTTTTCTAAGTCCGAATCCCCAAAATAATCATGGCCACTATGAGAGAATAGTACAACCTGCAGCATTGTAGCACGAAGTCATATAACGTGTCTATTTAATTCTTATAAAAATAATGTAGCACTAGACATACATCACTAATGCTTTTCGAGATAGATTCTTTCCGATGGCGATCCTTGTTTCCACAATCGATGTCCATCTGCACAATTTAAAAAGTATGTGTATAAATTTGCATGCTCTAGGTGTGCAAATTAAAAAATAAAAAATAAACTTCACTTGACCATATCATCCTCGGATTCGTTTTCTTCAAAGAGGTCGTTCTCAGTATGCTCGTCATCAAAGAAAAACATATCTCCATCATCCGAACTTGAATCACCGTTGTGCGTAGGGATGATCTCATTGTCACTCCCAGTTGGCATAGAGTCCTCCATCTATTCAAGCAAAGAAAACCAGAAACGCTAATCTAATTAGTGATGTATATGTGGAGGACTCGTAGATGCAAATATGAACCCTAAGACGCTATGCTAAAGGTGATGGAAAGAGTGTGGGTTAGAGAGGCAGCTACTCACATCTTCCGGGCGCCGGTGGCGAGATGGAACACAGGACTGGTTGATGCGTCCTGAGGATGAGAAGATCTGGCTGGCCTTTGATCTAGAGATGTAGGATTGGAACGGTTATCGTCGGCGTGGACGGACACGTCGCCACCGGAGCCGAGCAGATTCGCAGGTCGAGGATTAGATCTCGGTAGACGACCGGAGCCGGGAAGGCTCGTGTGGTTGGAGGATTAGAAGGATGGCCGCCGGATTCACGTCGCCAATCCGGATCCTTCGCCGGCGCACGTCACCGCCGGAGCTAGGAAGGATGATCAAAAATTTAGGGTTAGAGCGGTGTCTGGGGAAATGGCGGTCGCGATAGTTTTTGTAATCATACCTAGAGACATAATAATGCCGTGGTGATGTGGCAAGGGTTGACAACGTGGCAATGAATGGTCAAATCTAATGGCATGGCGACGTGGCAATGGTTGACATCGTGGCAGGCAATAGTACGTGTGTGAATACGGGCCTGGACTTGGGCTTCGGGGGCTACCCTTGCGCGCCCTCCTCTGAAAACGCACGGGGACAATTCTACCCTTACAAACTTTGCAACTTTCGAGAGCCAGGGGGCCTATGGGATCAAGCCTCTCTTTTTATTTATTTCTCCAAAATTAGTGATTCCACTTTGTATAATCTTATTTAATATTTGTTTATATTTTTTTAAATCCTTTTAGGATTATTTTCTCATAATTTGGAATGGTTTTTAGCTAGGAGATTTATTAGCCTTGGAAATTAATTCCTTTTATCTTATTAAATTCATAAGTTTTTATCCATGGCTCCAAATTGAGTCAAACCAATTTCTATGGTTTTATAATATTTTTGTTTATCACTTTTGATCATTTATAAAAGTTTGTTGCTAAATTTTTATATGGAACAAATCCATAGTCAGAACCTTGGAAATGATTTCTTTCTTTAAGATTTAGGATTTTGGTTTGACTTTTTCAAGTGTTTAAATTTCAAGATACATTCATTGATGAATGCATTTCACTTGGTTGAAATTTTGTTGGATGCCCTTTTCATTCAAATTTGTTCAGGAAGGGTTTTGATGTTTCCATTTAGAAGCAAAAAGTTTCTTTTCACCCTAAATTTCAACAATTAATTCTTTTGTTTATTTATTTTTCACATTTCAAAATTTGGAAAATTTTGGGATGTGACAGACTACCATCCTTAAAAGGAATCTAGTCCCAAGATTCGGGAAGGCTAGAGGTTACAAGTTGGCGTCAAGATAACTAGAGTGCTACCACCCTTAAAAGATTTTCAAGTAGATTACATCTTGGCTTTCCTGGGATCTTTATGTATCTTCTCTGGATAGTTGTTGGCATAGTGTCCGTTGTCACCACACTTGAAACATGTGACAAGGCTGAGATCCTTCACAGGCTTGCTTGTCTTGTACTTCCTCTTTTCTGGACAATGTGATGCATAATGGACTGGCTTTTTGCATTTGTTGCACATCACTTGGCTAATGTCCTTCTTCTTGTTCGGTATCACTATCTCTTATTTGTTTTCTTGGCTCTTGTTCTTCTTCTTCTTCTTGGGTTTCTCCAAAGATAGGAGTTCTCTTAGTTCATGTTCTTCATATTTCACCACAAATGTGGGAAACCTTTCTCGCTTCTTGGGGAAGTCACTAGAGATGTGACCTTCTTCTCCACATGAGTAGCAACACTTTGTGGTCACATTGGGTGTGGCCTTATGAGGCATGGCTCTGACTTTGGCCTCTGCCATGGGGTTTGATTCTGTGTGGGTCTTCTTGAGATCTTGATACACTCCATCCTTGACTCCTTTATTCACTTGTTGTACCATGGGGTAAAGGTGACAATGAACAGGGACATGATCATTTCCTTCACATAGGAAACAAGTAACTTGAGATGTGGGGCATTGTTTAGTTGGATGTTTCTCTTCACAATTAGGGCATTGGTCCACATGCTCCTTATAAGTGTGTCCTATGTCTCCACAAATTTTGCAAGCTTGTGTTCCTTCTATAATATCTTCCTTGATAGCATTGTTGTCACAATCTCCTTGGGAAAGGTTGTTTCTCATGTTGATCATTTGATTGGTCATCCTTTGCAACAATTGAGATTGGGTTTCCAAGAACTTTAGCATCGCTGGGTCTAACTTAATGTTATTGGCTAAAAACTGAGTTGTCACTTGATTCAAATGGGCTTGGGTTGCTAATAGTTGTTCTCTCATGTGCATCTCTTGGTTGTTGTTGTCGTCCTTGATGTTGGAGTCTCTTGGAGAAGTCATCTATTTTTGGGTTGGATTGAGATTAGACAAAGGATTTTTAGAGGAAAGGTTCTACTCACACACAACCAATTTACACAAAGCAATTCACAAGAAATCACAAAGATGCATTCCAATCAAAAAACAAGGTTCATGTTGGAGATATGCCCTAGAGGCAATAATAAATATAGTTATTATTATATCTTTGTGTTTATGATAAATGTTTACATTCATGCTATAATAGTATTAACAAGGAAACATTAATACTTGTGTGATTTGTAAACTAAATAAGAGTCCCTGGTAAAGCCTCTTTATAATACTAGCTTGTTGGTTAATAAATGATTGTGGTTTCCCTATCATGAACATTGAGATGTTATTAACAACAAGATCATATCGTTAGGAGAATGATATGGTGGACATACTCCTATAGATAAGCGTAGCATAAAGATCAAGTCATTTTAATAGTTCAATTGCTATATGCTTTCTGATACATAGTAACCTAATTCCTTCGACCATGAGATCATGCATATCACCTTCACCGGAAGGATGCTTTGATGACATCAAACACCACACCGTAGCTGGGTGGCTATAAAGGTGGCATTGAGTGTTCGGAAAGTATTGGTTGAGACACATGGATCAAGAGTGGGATTTGTCCATCCATATGACGGATAGATATACTCTAGGCCCTCTCGGTGGAATGTCATTCAATTAGCTTGCAAGCATGTGACTGGCTCACAAGGGATCACATATCACGGGAACGAGAAAAGAGTACTTATCAGTAACGAGGTTGAACTAGGTATGTAGAGATAACGACGATCATAACCTCGGATAAGTAAACTATCGTAAGACAAAGGGAAATTGGTATCGTATGTAAGAGGTTCATTCGATCGCAAATTAATCATAGAAATATGTGGGAGCCATATGAATTTCCAGATTCACGAACCGTAGGGAGACACACTTAAGGATTCGACGTTGTTTGAGTAGTTATGGAATGATGAGTAAGAGAATGAATGTTGTTCGGAGTCTCGGATGGGATCCGGGATATCACGAGGATATCCGGAATGGTCCGGAGAATAAGATTCATATAAGGAAAGTCCTGTTTCGGGGTTGGAGAATGGTTCCGGTGTTTTCATCGGGAATGTTCTAGAAGGTTCCGAAATGTCCGGCACTCCGAAGGGGAAGGGTACATGAATGTGTCATAACAAGTTGGAATGATTGCATCATGTACTAGGTGTCATCGCTGAACAAAATAAAGGGTTAAATCAAATCCTAGTTTGAAAAGTCAAACGCCAATTTGAAAAAGTCAAACGGCTATTTTGTGAGGTGGAGGGAGAGTAGGAAACCTACTTGGGGAGGTGTTCCCTCCCTCCACCGCCGGCCCACTTGGAGATCGAGTTGGGGAGGGACTCCCCTCCCCTTGGCGCGCCCCCTCCACCTATATAAGGAGGGGCAGGGCTGCCCCTCCAAGCACACAACACCACGCCCCGCAAACCCTAATCCTAGCCGTCGGCGCCACCACCTCCTGCTGCCGCCACCACCTAGGGAAAGCCGCCGCCTAGGCAAACCCTAGCCGCCGGCCTTGCTCCTCCTTGGTGCGTCTAAACCCTAGATCGCCAAGGCTCTCTCTCATAGTCCACCATACTCGCTCCGGCTTAAGGCGAAGCCCTGCGAGATCTCCCCTCTACTTCCGGTACCACGCCGTTGTGCTGCCAGAATAGCGAGGAGAGTTCTACAACCTCCGCTGCCTGCTGGAACAAGGGAGAGGAAGGTCTTCGTCGAGTACCGAACGTGTGACCGACTGCGGAAGCGCTGCCGGAACGCAGCGCCGGAAGGACCATCTACGCGATCTTGAGATCGGCAAGAGTACGACTACATCACCCACGAGAATCCGCTCTTGTTAAACACTTTGGAATCTTCGAGGGTGAGTTATTCCATCGACTCGTTGCTACAATCTAGTAGATAGATCTTGGCTTGTTTGTTTGTATGCGGTAGAAAATTTTTGTTTTCCATGCTACGAACCCCTACAGTTCAATCATGTTTTTAGGCAACAAAATATTTTTTGCTTCACCACATAAGTTGGTGTGATTGATCTAAACTAAACACTAGTATGGTGGTCCAACTATAGGTTTCACTTGAGATCATCCCATTCTTCTTGGCTGTTTCTTCATGAACAAGATCATGTTATCCTTGGAATTTTTTTTCATCTTGGTCACAAAGTTCAAAAGTGAATATTGTTACTCTATGTTGTGTTTCCTTAATCTCCAAGTCTTGAGTAATATTTCTTGTCTCACTTGAAGTCCTTAGTGATGTCCAAGTTGAAGTCCTTGGTGATACTGTAGTTGAAGTTATTGGTGATGTTGAAGTCCTTTGCTCATGTTGAAGTCTTTGTCCAACAAGTTGATAAGAAGAGATGTAGAATTTAAAACAAAAAGGTTGAGGAAAGAGTTTACAAGATTGTTTGTAAATAAGTTTGAACAAATGCAAATCCTATTTTTCTAAGGGGTTTTGTCCAATCCTAGGGTTACAATCCTACAGGCAGCACAGTGCTCTGATACCATCTGTAGAGATCCCAACCTGATAAGGTAGAGATCCCTGTGTTTACAATGCTAGTCCCTAGATCAATAGCTAGCATCCATAGTTTAAGATGTAATATCAAGAAACAAAGGTCATATTACAACTTATAACCAGGAATAAAATAATTCTTACATCTTACATAGCTCATTTGGCTATCTCATTACAATGCAGCAGATATAACTATATAGCGTGGAGTCCTTCATCTTCTTATGCCACAGGAAATCATGTTGGTTGTAGACTTGTAATCCTATTCAACACACTTCACTAACATCAAACAAACCTGCAACATAATAAGTTACAGCCATAAGGGTAAATACATTTGAATTGTATTGGCAAGTGATACTAAGGTAGAGTAGTGGTATCTAACATCTATATGCATTTGGCTAAGTGGAGCTTAGGCTTGCTTTGCTCAAAATAAGTTTTCCTTATTAGTTGAAAACACTAAGTTTTGATTATCAAAATCACCTAAGGAACAACCAATAGAATTGGTTAACCTTTAACCCTTGTTCAACCACAACTGTTTAACTTAGAAATTGGGATGAGGAGATCCTTCATAGCTTCCATGTCTTGATGCTCAAATTTTCCATTGCCGGGGACACGGCTAAGTACTTAGATTTTTCCTTCTCGAGAGGTGGTGCACTTTCCCCACAAGACTCGACATGCATTGAGACGAGATATTTCAAAGTCTTTCCCTTAGACCAAATGGACACGTTCCATCCTATCACCCTACCACCATCTGTCCATTTGACTAATTTATTGCAACCTATATCATCAAGGCAGAGCCCATATGCCATGTGGCTGCACTAGGAGCTTATAAACACTAAGTATCTCAAATCCCTTTGTTCCTGGTGGCTTTCCACAAGTGAGATACACTAGGGAGGCCATAAAAATGGGCCCTGAGTAACCACTCAACGCAAACCATTCTTTCCATTCCACCCAGGGGTTTCATTCATTTAGTTGTTTTATTAAGTAAAACATAAGTCAAAGACTTAGTAAAATTTACATAGCATGTGTATATAATCCACCCTTGTTTACTACTAGCTAGGCTAAGCATGATATCAACAAGTATCTTAACTTAGAGAATAATTCTACCAAGACTACCACTACTAGGATTTCCCATAGCATAACACATAGATACTTAGCAAAAATTTCATGCAAGCCCTATATAAAATATCACTAGTGCATAGTCAAAATAATGGGACAAATAAATGAAGCACCACTTTCCTTGTTAGTAGAGAATCTAGGTTCACTCCTTGATCTTGCAAATGTCACACCCTTCAAGGTTCACTACAATTCAATAAAGGCACAAATTCAAACTAGCATTCAAACAATTCACCACATAAAATAATAAAAACAAGGAAATGCATGCAAGCATGCAAGGGTTGTTTTATTTGAAAAAGTGGTTTCTAATAAGGGTATAAACATTTTAAAACACCTACTGGTCATTTATAAATGTGGCAAAATCATTTCAAAACAAGTTAGTGAAGATAGGTCATTTAATCATTTTTGTTTTGCTTGAAATGATTTTATTCAAAGTAATAAATTCTAGAGTTTTCCAAATATGTTTTTAAACACAAATATTAGTGTTTAAGGTCAAAGTTTTTAAAACAAATCTATTTGCAAAAGGTTTCACTCAAAAATCATTTTTAAATCATAGCAACATTTTTGTTTTACTAGAAATGCTTTTATTCAAGGATTAATTCCTTGTGTTAGTTAAATTTATTTTTAAATGAAAATATTAGTTTTTATGGTCAGAGAGTTCAAAACAAACCATTTGCAAAAGGTTTTACTCAAAAAGCATTTTTATAATAATTTTTATAAGCGAAATAGTCCTACAAATATTTCTGCAAAAACAACTAATTCTCTAGAAGCAAAATACTAAACTAAGGGCATGGTTGCAATTTTCACATTTTCCTGATTCCAATGATATAAAATTTGTAATTTTTGGACGTGTAAAACAAAAGTTATGAATTTTACAAAATCAACCATCTAATAGATCAAAATCTATTTTTAAAACAACACGTAGGCCACGCGTCATAATATTATTGGTCTATACCGTTTCACATGGATCGATCATCATGGGTCGTCAGATCTAAACAACAATATACAGCACAGATCAGCTAAAAACGTTTCGCCTAAATGATCTAACTCATCCACTCGATTTGCATCCAACGACTGAGATTGCATCGACCATGGACTGGCGACGCTTGGCAATGGCACGCGGCGACAACGCTCAGGTGATGACGTTCCAGCGAAAATAGGAAATGAGGGAGAGGGGGAAGGGGCTCACAGGGTTCGCTGTGGCGAGTAGATGCTCAACGTGGTCTCTGTTGGCCAAGGGGCGCGCGAGGTTGCCGTCGATTGCTCGGCGGAGAATTTCTTGGTGACGGGCACGCACTATCGTTGTTGGAGGCGACTCTATGGGGCATGCCAAGGCAAGGTGAAGGTTGTGTTGGATGCACGGAGGAACGGTGAGTGCAGGAGTTTCATCCAGAGAGGGAGTGGAGGACGGAACCTACCGGGAGGGTTCGTAGGAGTGGAGGCAGACGATGTTGATGCTCAGTCGTTGACGGGGTAAGGCTGTGGGGTGTGCGCGGGCAAACGGAGCAGGGCAGTAGATGCGCCAGATGCTGGCGAGCAAGCTCGTGGAAGCTAGGTGCAGTGGGGAGGTTGGGCTGGCCGGAATTGGCACGGAGGCTCGCCGGAGACAGTGCTGGCGCAAGGAGAAATTCGCGCAGCTTAGGGGTGGAGAGGGGCTGGCGAGTAAGGAGAAAGAGAGAGGGGGAGGAGGCGCTTATGAGGGCGAGATCACGGGGCGAATTTACTGACGCATTGATGCGAATTCAAGAGCTCAAGAAACGGCCAGAACAGCGAGGAGGAATGAGGGGGGCGGGTTTCACACGGGGACGACGATGAGCTGGCAGTGGTGGGGTCATTTCGTCAGCGAGTTGATAGGTAAGGGCCGCGGTGAGAAAAGAACGAGGCAGAGAGGGATTTCCCAGGTGGGCTATGAATTGGGATAGATTGCGCTATCTAGGCCTGGTAGTTGGGTCAGGTTAGTTGAGTTGCTTTCTTTTCTATTTTTTTCTTCTCTGTTTTCTTTTCCTTTTTCAGTTTTTATTTTCTGTTTTGATTTTAATCAAGTGATTTAAACATTTGTTTAAATTCAAATGTTTATAAAATCTTTTTACCAAGTTTGTACTGATTAATAATGTGTTTAAAATTCCATTTTAGATTATTTCAAATATTTCTTTATGGTTTAATAATTATTTAAATGAGGCTTGTGTCTTTATTCAGACCATTGATTCAAATTTCACCAAAAAAAATTAGTAGGTTTAAACTTATTTAATAATGTATTTAAGTAATCCATTTTAGAATATTTTTTTATATTTTCTTATGGTTTATTATTTATTTAAATTAGGCATTTTGTCTTATTTCAATGAATTTGATTATGGTTCCGAACCATACTATTTTATTCAAATAATTCTTTTATTCTTTTTAAGTTAATTAGATAACTTTTTAATCCACTTTGGTAATTTCATTTATTTTTCTCATGATTTAATTAATCATTTACTATTAGGGATTTTTTCTTTATTCACATCAAATATGTTTCAAGTTCATATAAGTTTTTATTCAAATAATCTTTATTCCTTTATTTTATTTGGATTATCTTATTCCATTTGCTTATGGATTTAATTCAAGTTTGAAATTGTCTTCTAAATAATTTTCTTGGGATTTATTATTTATTTAGTTTAGGCAATTTGTCTTTATTTAAATAAAATTGAATATGGTTTAATTCATAATATTTTATTTAAATAACCTTTTATTCCTTTTTATTATTCAGTAAACTTTCATTTGTTTATGGATTTGGACAAGATTTAATTTGACCTTTAAATATTCCTTATTTATTTATTTATTTATTTGTCTTATAAAATCCATATCTTTTTATTTATTGCTCCAAAATTAGTGATTGCAATTTGTATAATCTTATTTAATACTCGTTTATCTTTTTAAAATCCTTTTAGGATTATTTCCTCATAAGTTGGTATGGTTTTTAGCTAGGAGCTTTATTAGCCTTGGAAATTAATTCCTTTTATCTTATTAAATTCATAAGTTTTTATCCATGGCTCTAAATTGAGTGAAACCAATTTCTATGGTTTTATAATATTTTTGTTTATCATTTATAAATGTTTGTTTCTAAATTTTTATATGGAACAAATCCATAGTCTTAGAGAGATCTTGGAAATGATTTCTTTCTTTAAGATTTAGGATTTTGGTTTAACTTTTCCAAGTGTTTAAATTTCAAGATACATTCATTGATGAATGCATTTCACTTGATTGAAATTTTTTTGGATGCCCTTTTCATTCAAATTTGTTCAGGAAGGGTTTTGATGTTTCCATTTAGAAGCAAAAAGTTTCTTTTCACCCTAAATTTCAACAATTAATTCTTTTGTTTATTTATTTTTCACATTTCAAAATTTGGAAAAATTTGGGATGTCACAAGACATAAGTAACACCTCATAATATGAAATATATCAATGAATATAGGCAAATTATGATATAGAATGGTGATGCAAATTGGACGTATCAGTGAGCAATAGGAATGTTAGGATGCGGAAATGGGATGTAGATACGATGACGAAGATGAGGACATGGTAGTGATACACTTTCATAGGGACAACCCTACAATTGATGAGGGGACTGTCTTTGAGACTATGGAGGAATGTAGATATGTCGTTGCTACCTATGAAATAAAAGTTGTGGTCGGATTTATCGTTGAAAAGAGTGACCAAAAGAGGTTTAGGGTGCATTGTAGGGAAAGTAAGGTGTGTAAATGGAGATTGCATGCATGTCCAATGCGGGGTGGACACTGGACACCCATTTCAGGTTGAAATGGCTACATTTATTTTCGGTCTTTCTCATATTTGATCTGCTGATAAGTCTTCTGATTCATTTTTATTCCTATCGAATGCAGATCAAGGTAAACACGAAGAAACACAACTTCCCTAATACTTTTTAAGTCATAAAATGAGACCGTCAACAACCAAGTGGATTGCCGCGATAGTACTTGACTAGGTGAGGCAGGATCGTAACATTGGACATGCTGAACTCAGAACTAAACTTAGCAAAAAGTTTAACATTTTTATTCCTTGACACAGAATCTTTGATGGGAAGGAGATGGCTCTAGAATTCATTCAGGGCAAGTGGACTGACATTTTTCACATGTTGTATAGTTTCAAAGCCGAGGTAGAGAAGACATCACCTGGTAGTGTTGTTGACATTGATTACGAGGCTGTGAAAGGAAGAGAAAAGGTCACAAGGAAGTTCAAGTATAAGCAGTGACATGGGTATGCTAAATAGGCACCCAACTACAGGCTACCTGGTGCGGCTCAATGGAAGAACCATGATGTCTACGCACTTCTATTCTTGTAGACAGTTGTTGGGCCTCCAAGTGCAGAGGTTTGTAGAACAGCAGAAAGTTTCCCTTAAGTGGATCACCCAAGGTTTATCGATCTCAGGGAGGAAGTGGTCAAAGGAATCCCTCTCAAGCAACCCTGCAATCAAGATACAAGAAGTCTCTTGTGTCCCCAACACAACCAATACACTTGTTAGGTGTATAGGTGCACTAGTTCGGCGAAGAGACAATGAAATACAAGTGGTATGGATGATTATAAGGCCACGGTGCTAGAAAAGATCTTGACGGGGTGGAAGACACTGGAAGCAAGGAAACATGTAATTGATCTAGTTGTGAATGGTGTTTCAATGTTTAGAAACAAGGCCTAGGGATCACTACTCTGAACTACTCTCCGGTTGAACACTCTAATCCATGGTAGGGCTATAACAACACTCCTCAAAGTTTGTAATCCCCAATCTAGATAACCCCACACTATCACCTTGAGCGCTAGATGGTTCCAACAAACACCACAATTTCAAAAAGACATCCAACTCCAAATATACTCATGATAAGTATTTGTAAACTCTAGCCTAAGTGCCACCACGGAGTGCACGCTGTCACTTTCACACACATGGGGAGAGCATAGATCTATTAAATCACTTGAGTGTTTATTTAGACTCTAGCCTAAGTTCCACCACGGTATGCATGCTGTCACTTTCACACGCGTGGGGAGAGACGGCGATCTATTGAAGCACTTGAGTAGTAGAGCAGATATACTTGATTACAAAGATCATGATCACAATAAGATCACGCATAGAGAGAGAGAGATCAACACATAGCTACCGGCAGAGCCCTTAGCCTCGAGGAAGAAGTACTCCCTCCTCATCATGGGAATCAGCAACGGGGATGGATATGGTGGTGGAGATCGATGGATATGGTGATGGAGATCGAAGGAGATGGCTCCGGGGGCACTTCCCTGTCCCGGCAGGGTGCCGGAACAGAGACTTATGTCCCCCGAATCTCCCCTTCGGTGGCAACAGCGCAGCGGAACTTTTGTGGATTACCGCCAGATCTTTTAGGGTTTTCTTATCAGGGGCTTCTTATAGGCGAAGAGTTCAAGGTCGGCGGAGGGCCAGGGGGGCCCACACCCTGTGGCCGCATGGCCAGGGTGGACCCGCGCCACCACCAGGTGTGGCCGCCCTGGTGCCCTACTCCGTCTCAGCTTCATGTTTCTGTGTTGCTACGGGTAGTAACTTTGGCTTTTGTCCCGTCCAATTCCGAGAATTTCATTTTTTTAGATTTTCTAAAACCAAAAACAGCAGAAAATAGGCAACTGGCACTGTGGCATCTTGTCAATAGGTTAGTTCCAAAAAGTGTATAAAAATACCTCAAAGTGTAGACAAAACATAGCAAAGTTGATACTAAACAAGCATGGAGCATCAAAAATTATACATACTTTTGCAACATATCAAGCATCCCTAAGCTTAACTCATGCTCGTCCTCGAGTAGGTAAATGATAAATAGAATAATTTTTGAGGTGACATGCACCATCACAATCATGACCAAACCATTTGCAAGCATTGATAGCTGGGATCAAAGACTATAAACATGATCATGAAAGATGAAGTTATAATAGTAAGACATAGCAACTATATTACAACATGAAATGGTACAACCAAAGATCATGAATATCAATGCATTGAAAGACGTTTATTTGTTTCACATATAGAAAACATAGCATAGTGGCATTCAGCTTGTCCCTCATGGAGTAGCAAAAAAGAATACATAGGACACCTTCAAAGTTCATAAGAGTGACTAGATACAAATAGTTCAAGAACAAGCAATATCAACAATATGAATCAATCAATAAGTTTTGGGACAATGCACATAAAACTAAGAATGACAACTACACTCTCTTAATTGGTGCCTAAGGATAGAAGGTGGAGACTCAATATAAAAGTGGAAGAAAGGCCCTTCAAAGAGAAGCAGGGATTTCATGTTTCATAAAGAGCTTCCAAAAATTATGGTACTTGTTAGCTTTCAGCTCTCATTGCCCCTATCATAAGCATCTTGAAGTAATTAAGGTTAAAGTTAACAAAATATGGAGTATATGCTTGACAAAGGATAAGTTGGAAATCTCATGTCCCTTGAGTACGAGGGCCACTCCTCATGCTACTCAACTTTTGTCACCGGTAAGTTCTTGTCATAGTAAGTACATGTGTATCATAGAGAACCGCCAACGGGGTACCCCTTGCACATGATAAAGGAGTTATCCCATAATCAAAATGACAAGGCAAGAAGACAATGAGCATATCAGCAATATTCTTATTTACCATGGGAAAATGGTTCTTTTTTCTCTCTTTCCTCATCTCTTTTTTCTTTTTCTATCTCTCTTTTTTATAAGAAGAATGCTTCATAGATTGCTCACTATGGTGATGCTGCAAGTTTCCACCATGATTAGGTATGGATTAGGCTAGCGGCCGAGGCGTTTCTCTAACACACATACATAACTCCATGGACTTACTAGCTCCCCTTTTATTTCACATCGATGACATCCATAAACAAAAGAGCATGATATCAACTGGGTACAATGTACAAGTGCAATGTTGAAAGCGTTTCCCGTGACAGCACAGTTCTGCTAATTCCAACGTATAAGTGCAAGCATATACAATATAGATGACACAATGGTTCAAGTTTATTAGGGGTAAGAAAAATAAAGTGTGCCATCAAGTTTGTGAGAGCTTTAATCACTAATTTTCACATAACAAGTTTAATTTGGAAGATAGATAAAACAAGAATATACTTGGAATGGTGCAACACACCATGCATAGAAATTTATAGTGGACACTTTGGAATAACTTGGTTTCTTTGGAGTTGGATGCATGAGTAGAGCTTACTCATACAAGTGGAGGCTAGCAAAAGACCAGGAACGACCAACTAAGAGAGCAATAATGGCCATAATATTGCAGAGCGACAAAACATTACTAATCAAAGCATAAAGTGGTACTACAAGACAAAAATTAAATGATCATAGAGGCTAAGGTGACTGGTTCGTAGTCATAAAATGGTGTGAGCATATGCCAAGTCAACCCAAACAAAGCACCAAAGGAGAATACCACAATACTATGCTTTTGTATGCTAAAACAACGCATGATTCTTTCAAGGCACATTAAGAAATCTTAATTGTTTGGAACAAGTCATGCTACAGCAATAATCACTAAGCATAATGTCAAAACAACATCTAGCATGACATGATAAAGTCTAAGTCATAGTCAAAGCAAGCACCTTCTTGTACTGTTAAAGCAAGAACTTCCTACTCATTTCCAACACCAATCAACTTATTTGAAACAACTCACAAAGATAATAATCAATAAAGTTCAGTGAGCAAGTCTCACAAATACACAAAGAAGAACTAAAAATTTCTAAGCAAAAAGCATAAGAAAAGTAAGGCTAAACACAGTGCTAGCAAAAGGGAACACTCATAGAACAACAAGAATGAAAACTAGAGTGTTCTAGGCAATGAAAACAGAGCGAGTCTCTCTCCAAAAGAAGTGTTATGTGATACAACTAACTTACTCAATCAAACTAAGCAAACAAAAACTAAGACCCTCCAAGAACAACACACCAGTGCATGAAACAATAAAAACAAAGTGTCTAGAAAGACCTGAGATTTTTATTGATGAAGAAGGGGATGCCTTGATGCTTGTACCTCTTGAATATTTCTTGGGGTCACACGGGGTGGAATCCCCAAGATTGAGCTTTTGTCCATTGTTCATCTCATTACATCATTCTTCCCTTACACCTAAATTTTTTCCTTCATACAAAACTTCACACAATCTTCATTAGCAACATTAGTGTATTCAAGATAATAAGTCTTTGGGCTTAGTTTCAAAATAGCAAAACTTTATTAAAAACACAAGCTACTATAGAATTCCTTTTAAAAATCTCAATTTCCCAAAGAGAACTCAAAAATAAATCGATAAGAGGCAAATGCAAATAATGGCAGAAATCTGTTAAACAGACCAGCAGGTAAAAACAGATTTTTTTCGCAGACATTCTGTTGCTCAAATCAAAACGTGTGGAACTAAGGAAAGTTAGCTAACAACCTGGAGGATTTATTCAGAAAATTACAGCTCAATCCGACATACAGAGATTTTTCAAGAATTTTTCCAGTGAAGCACAAAAATCTATTTCAGGACAGCAACTTCCCAAATCTTACTTCCCTCTCAAGAGGTTATTCTTGGCACAAACATCAAATAAAAATGATAAGGAGAGGTTATTACAGAAGTAATAACTTTCAAGAATCAATAAAACTATTGGGTTATCTACCAAGAAGTACTTTTCTTTAACGCCTTTAAGTTAGGCTTGATAGTTTGAGAAGATGCTCACATAAGAAATATGAATTGAAGTAAAAGGGAGCATCAAGAAGAAAATTCAAAACACATTTAAGTCTAACCCACTTCCTATGCATAGGAATCTCGTAAAGAAACAAGTCATGAAAGCACAAAGCAACAAGCATAGGAAAGCAAAACAAGTGCAGCTTCAAAACTTTCAACATAAAGAGGGGAAACTTAATATTGTTGAGATACATAAGACCATGTTTCCCTCTCTCATAATAACTTTCAGTAGAAACATGAATAAAATTAAAAATATAGCTATCACATAAAATATTCTTATCATGAGCCACATGCATAAAATAAATATTACTCTCCACATAAGCATAGTCATTCTTATTAATTGTAGTGGGAGCAAATTCAACAAAATAGCTATCAGTACTATTCTCATCACCATAATCATCAAATATAGGAGGAAAATTGTAATCACAATTAATTTTCTCCTTAATAGTAGGTGGACTGAAAATATCATAGTCATCATTGTAATCATCATATATTGGAGGTTTGGTATCATCATAAACAATAGAATAGCTATCTTCTAAACCTGGGGAACTAAAAAGATCATTTTCATCAAAACTAGCTTTCCCAAGCTTAGACGTTTCCATAGAATTAGTAATAATGGTGTCTAAAGAATTCATACTAATAACATTGATATTAGCATGCAAATAAATCTCCATAGGTTTTTTTTAATTTTCTCTTGAAACACTTCATGTCCTAGCTCAAGATAAACACTATAAAGCTCTCTAATTTTGTTTTTGTTTTCCATTAAGCCTAACTAGTGAAAATAAGAAACAGAAAAGACAAAATTGCACAATCTAAAGGAAATAACTTCGAGCACTCACACCGGAGGATGTGAGTACCTTTTACCTTACCTCCCCGGCAACGACGCCAGAAAAGAGCTTGATGTCTACGCACTTCTATTCTTATAGACAGTTGTTGGGCCTCCAAGTGTAGAGGTTTGTAGAATAGCAGCAAGTTTCCCTTAAGTGGATCACCCAAGGTTTATCGATCTTAGGGAGGAAGTGTTCAAAGGTATCCCTCTCAAGCAACCCTACAATCAAGATACAATAAGTCTCTTGTTTCCCTAACACACCCAATACACGTGTTAGGTGTATAGGTTCACTAGTTCGGTGAAGAGATAGTGAAATATAAGTGGTATGGATGATTATAAGGAAACAGTGCCAGAAAAGAGCTTGACGGCGTGGAAGAGACTGGAAGAAAGCAAACATGTAACAGAACTAGTTGTGAACGGTGTTTCAATGTTTAGAAACAAGGCCTAGGGATCATACTTTCACTAGTGAACACTCTCTCATATAAATATCTTCTCTTCATGATACTACTCTGAACTACTCTCTGGTTGAACACTCTAATCCATGGTAGGGCTATAACAGCACTCAAAGTTTGCAATCCCCAATCTAGATAACCCCACACTGTCACCTTGAGCGCTAGATGGTTCCAACAAACACCACAATTTCATAGAGACATCCAACTCCAAATATAATCATGATAAGTATTTGTAAACTCTAGCCTAAGTGCCATCACGGCGTGCACGCTGTCACTTTCACACACGTGGGGAGAGCAGAGATGTATTAAAGCACTTGAGTATTTATGTAGACTCTAGCCTTAGTGCCACCACGGTATACATGCTGTCACTTTCACACACGTGGGAAGAGACGGAGATCTATTGAAGCACTTGAGTAGCAGAGAAGATATACTTGATTACAAAGCTCATCATCACAATAAGATCATGCATAGAGAGAGACATGAACACATAGCTACCAGTAGAGCCCTTAGCCTCGAGGAAGAACTACTCCCTCATCATCATGGGAATCAGCAACGGCGATGGAGATGGTGGTGGAGATCGATGAAGATGGTGATGGAGATCAAAGGAGATGGCTCCGGGGGCAATTCCCCGTCCCAGCAGGGTGCCAAAACAGAGACTTCTGTCCCTAGAATCTCCCCTTCGATGGCGGCGGCGCAGCGGAACTTTTTGTGGATTTCTGCCAGATCTTTTAGGGTTTTCTCATCGGGGGCTTCTTATAGGCAAAGAGGTCAAGTTCGGTGGAGGGCCAGGGGGCCCACACCCTGTGGCCACATGGCCAGGGTGGACCCGCGCCACCACCAGGTGTGGCCTCCCTGGTGCCCTACTCAGCCTCTGCTTCGCGTTTCCGTGTTGCTTCGGGAAAATAGTAACTTTGGCTTTTGACCTGTCCAATTTCGAGAATATTCATTTTTTAGCTTTTCTGAAACCAAAAACAGCAGAAAACAGGCAATTGACACTATGGCATCTTGTGAATAGGTTATTTCTAGAAAGTGTATAAAAATACCTCCAAAGTGTAAACAAAACATAGCAAAGTTGATACTAAATAAGCATGGAGCATAAAAAATGATAGATACGTTTGCAACATATCAACCCACTCGATGACCTGTCAAGGTTCATGACGCCTATGACGGTTCGGCTGGTACGAAACACATATGGACACGGAGTCTCAAGCGCACAAGACAAAGAAACCTCAAGACTATAATTTGAATACAACTTGTAACCAACTCGTATCGGTACCTGACACCTAGCCTCCCCATATATAAAGGCTAGGAGGGTCCAACGAGGAGGGCACGCCATAAACCCGCCAATTGACATATCTACAATCTCCACTTCCACAATAGATCTACAGATCTCTTTATCTTATACACAGACCTCACGTCATATTGCATCTGCGCATCCCCTGTAACCTTCAGTTTCGCCATAATCAAGAACAGACAAACAGGAGTAGGGTTTTCTCTCCGGGGACCTGAACCTGGGTAAACCTCATGTCCCCTTGTTGCGTGTCTGTTAACCGTCTCGCGATGTCGAGCATCCCCATCTTCTTCATAACCCAAGTTCATAACAAGGGGCATTGACGAGTCGAACCCTCGTCAATTGGCATCGTCGGTGGGAACAGGGATGTTGATGTTGCAGTCGTGACGGCTCCATCACCAGCGATCTACGATTCGCCGGTTCCAGAGGAACAAATCTGCTTCGGCGTGGCCAAGATTCATCATCAACACATCTGATACGGCGCATCTCGTCTTCGCTGCCGGCGAGTGGCCGACCCGTTGTCAGGTGCATTCTAAAGTCAGTAAGCAGTCAATAAACGGCGGCATGTTCCTGAACCACCAAGGACATCGAGTGCTTCTCAATATAAAGAAGGCCAGATCGAAACATGACAGATTCCTGATTCAAGGCTTCCAACAAATATCGGGTCGCGTACGTACGACAAGAGACCAATCTATCACAATAAAGCGGCCGAGTTCCTATACTAGAGTATTTAATCCAAGGTCATATCTCAATGGAGGGAAAAAATGATTCTCCACCACGTGAGTTTGTCCCTATTCAATCTATTTTTCTCAAGCATCAATATCTATGCAAATCATTTATTTTTTACCGATTTAATTCTTGCATGCTCGTTTGGAATTCATGCACCACACAACACGATGTGAGCCGGGTCACGACGACAAGATGAAGGCATTGACAAGATGAAAGCATCAACGTCTCGTGGATCAGCGAATCTATATATATGTATTAGAGGCTGTCTTTTTCTGGCTAGAATTTATCAGTCTAACATAGGGCTGCAATTATGTCCTCACACGACCCCATCCACCTGGACTACATGTCTGTTACGACAACTAATTCTGATCGCGTTTAATCTACACCCGGGGACTATGCCGACTCCGGCGCGCGACACGCTGCGATCTTCAGCTGCGATCTTCACCGATACGGTTTTTGACTCCGACGATCCGCTACAATCTTCGGATGCGGCCACCTGATGCGGTTTTCGACTGCTATGGCCCGTTATAGTCTCCGGATGCGGCAACTCTTCTTCACCACGCGACTCCGATCCGCTGCGTCGATTACGTCCGCTGCGTGACCTGTTGCCATGCCAACTACATGTCCGCTGCATAACTCTCGACTGTCACGTTGACTACTTGTTTGGCATCAAACTTGCGACCTGCTGCAGTTTTCGACTTCGGCGATCATCTATGATCTTCGGCTCCAACGACACGGTGGCTCGGACGCTTCCTACGCTTCGGCGACCAGCCGCGGCCTTCGGCTCCAGCAGCCCGCTGCGGTCTTTGGCTCCGGCGAATTGTGTGGCCTCCGGCTATGGTGAGCCGCTGCATTCTTCGAATGAGATGACTCAGTGTGGTCTTCGATTGCGACAATCTGCCCGCTATCGACCCTAGGAACCCGTCGCTGCTATGAACTGCGGTCTGCCATGTCGACTACGTCGCCGCGTAACCCGCTACCGCATCAACTTTGACACGACAACCAACAAAGCTAAGTTCTCTACTCAGAGTTGATTTTCTTTCCTACTTTGATAGCTGTAGTGACCTTGGATCGATAAGGATCCTAAGTCCCTGTGATTAGCATGCTAGTCCCTGGATCAATAGCTAGCACTCACAGTCGATGAAATATCATGTAAAACACAAAGTCTTTATTACACGGAGAATCCAGAGTACGAATTTATTACAAAATTGCTTAGCATTAAGCTAGCTCAAATAACAGCGGAAACATAAAAGCAGCATGAGTCCATCAACGCCCCAGGCTTGTCGAGTGTAGACTCGTGATCCGTACGCACCTTTCAATCTTCGGATTCTGCACATAAAACGTGCAGCCAACAAGTTGGGTCAATACTTTGAACGTATTGGCAAATTACACCAAGGAGAGAAAAGACTATCTCTACATGCAAGGCTGGTATAGGCTGTAGAGTTCATTTGCTCAAAGCTGGTTTTCTTAAGTAGAGAGAAGAAGAGAGGATTGACCTACTTTGTAAATATTTGCTTAGATAAAATAAGGCCGAGTGGCACACGAGGATATTACGCACCAAGTGTCCAAACAACCAAACACTTGGATATTACGCACCAAGTCCCCAAATTCCCACCCATTAGCGATATTACACACGCCATGGGGTTTCAAAACTTTGTTTTTAGAAAAGAGAGAGGAAGATCCTTCAGAGGCTCCATCCTTCAGATGCTCATTGTTGTTCTGTTATCGTGAACACAGCTGATCGATCAGATTGCAATACTCTCGAGAGTTTGTGCACTTTACCCACAATCCACGATCAAGTCCTTTTACAGACAGGACCATGGCGAGGCTTTCCCTTAGTAGCCCCTCTACCTTCCGGATCCAACCGTGCCAAGAACCTCCAAATGTTGGTACCCAGGTGAGGTTTCCCACTAAGTACTAGGCCAAGACAGAGCCCATAATGTATTGTGGTTGCACTGGAAGCTTCTGAATTCTGAAACATGGCAGACTTCTTTGATTCCTGGGCGGCCGTCCTCCACCAAAATTCCACTCGCTGACCCGACAATCATTCCACCCAGAAGAAAACTTAGTTTTATTTTGAAGTGGATTTTGAGAAGAAAAGTTTGCTCTAGAGAGCCTTTATACTTAGAAAAAAAATTCTTTGTCTTTCGAACCCCCCCAACGGTACTTTGTATATATAGCATAGCAAGCAATACTTAGCAAAAACAGGGGTAACCTATTAGGAGGGAAAATCCTAAGTATAGAGATACTCATGGCATACTACAAAATCATCGCACTTGCAAAATAATACTAAGGAAAAACTCTACTGGAATATCCTACACATGCATACTACAGAATTTTGAAGATCACATGCATAGAATCAAAACTGGGACAAAAGTTATGAACAAGTGGTGTAACTTGCCTTGATCCGAGCAGCACTCTATACAATAGCACTCCTTAGCGAACTCCGAACAATCTAACGAATCACAAACATAGGTCTGATCAGAACTCGTTCAAAACATATCACAGAGGTAATCATGCATGCATGCACATGGTAATTTATGCAAGGTTGGTTCTTCTAAATTGACCAAGGTAGCAAGATTGAGTTGCAATGGTGTGAGGGTGTCACTAGGATTGATTTCCCAAAGGTTTAGATCTAATTGAGCCATTAAAACAATTCCTAGGATTAAAGGAGATTGAACCATCTAATTAGCCCCAAGCTAGATCTAATGATCTTAAGCAAAGTTTAATAATTTTGTTCAGTAGGTATTGTGGAAACAAGGTTATTGCAACAAGAATCAACTAGAAGAGAATTTCAATTATTTTTCTATAGAATAAACACTCTAATCTAATGATTAAAATCTACACCTAAAACATTACTGTAAACTTGGAATATTATTGCAAATCTGGATTCTACATAAAATTAGGAATCCAACGGTATATTATAAGCTAAATTTGGCCAAATATTCAATTTTATATGATTTTCGCAATATTTAGATCAAATCTGCAAAACTTAATCTAACCCTAATTCTAAACACGCCAGGTGGCGGCTCCCGATTGGCCCAGCTGGCGCAGTGGGGAGGGTGACGCGGCGCGGGCGCTGGCGCCGACGCGCTTTGCCACGCGGTGCAGCGTGATTCGCGTGTACCGCTTTGCGCGCCTTCTAATCTAAGCCACTGGTGGCAGATCTAACGGCGGGAGGAGGCAGTGGCTTACCGCGGCGGTGCTGACGGCGAGGTGGCGGCGGCGCTGTCGGGTGGTGAAGCTCGGTGATGATCTGGTGGTTTCCCGAGGCAGCGGGGCAGACGACGACGTGCGGCTCCTCCTCGCGGTCTCGATCGTGAGACTGGCGTCCCCGTTCGTTTCCTCGTCCAGCCGTGGTGCTTCGCCGATCTCCGCGAACTCCAGCGAGGCGTCGACGAGGAATCGAGCACGATTTAGTGCTCTGTAGAAGGGGAAAAAGCGGTCAGGGGAGACGGTGAAGCATGGGGAGTACAACCAACAGCGAGGGAGGGTTCGGGGTGGCGCAAATCGCCGGATTGTCAACCTTCCCGAGCGCGACGCCGGCGAGGAAGAGCGGCAGCGATTCGGCGAAGCTTGAGCTAGGGTTTTTTTTTGAGGGGAAAGCAACGGGAGGGGTCGGCTTATAAGGGGCCAGAGACTTGGGGAAGGGGCGGCCGAGTCCGTTGCGATTTGGGGTCCGACGCGGTGGGGGGAAAACGTGCTCGCCGCGGTCTCTAGGGCGACGACGGGGTGGGACCCTCGCGTCAGCGGCTGCGGCCTACGGCCTGCGCTCTGCTGGGCTGCGCTGGGCTGCGCTGGCAGCTAGGTGGCGCGCGCGCGTTAGCGGCTGGCACAGCCGGCCCAGTTAGGTTAGGTTTCCTATTTTTTTCCTTTTATCATTTATCAATTTCTGTTTTAGTCAAACCCAAATAACTTTTGCATACTAAGTCCAAATTTGATGAAACTTGTTTCTAAATTTTTATAAAATTAAGGTGGTCAACATAGGACCATGGTTTGATGTTTCTCAAGGTTTTTAGTAGGGTCAAGCTTGTGTACAACAATAATGCCTACATAAAGAAATCTTTATTAGGGTTTTGGTTGGTTTAGGCGTTAGGATTTTGTTGCAAATTATTATTTGTAGGGTGCAATGATGCAAGGATGATGCATGCCACTAATAACATCCTAATATAAAATCTGGGATGTTACAAACCTACCCCCCTTAAGAAGAATCTCGTCCTCGAGATTCGGGTTGGCTAGCAAATAGGTGTGGGTGCTCTTCCCTCACGTCTTCTTCACGCTCCCACGTAGCTTCTTCCTCGGAGTGGTGGTTCCATTGTACTTTGCAGAATCTTATAGTCTTGGTGCGGGTAATCCTTTCGGCTGTTTCCAGTATCTTGATGGGTTTTTCCTCATAGGTAAGGTCATTCTCCAATTGAACCTCATCTAGGGGAACGGTGTCGCTTAGCGGTGTTTCAGCCATCTCCGGGTGACACTTCTTTAGTTGCGACACATGAAACACATCATGAACAGTCAGTCCTTCCGGTAACTCCAACTGATAAGCAACTTCTCCTCTACGGGCCAGAACCTTATATGGTCCTATGAATCGTGGGGCTAACTTTCCCTTGATTCCGAACCTCTTAACTCCTCGTAGGGGTGAAACTCAGAGATACGCACGGTCCCCTATTTCATAGGCCACATCTCTGCGCTTGGAATCAGCGTAACTCTTCTGTCGGGATTGGGCTACCTTTAGCCTATCCTGAATCTGCCGTACCTTTTCTTCGGCATCCTTTATCAATTCAAGTCCAAAAAGACTACGTTCACCAACTCCATTCCATAGAAGCGGAGTCCTACACTTCCTGCCATATAGAACTTCAAACGGAGCCATCTTTATACTTGTCTGGTAGCTGTTGTTGTATGAGAACTCGGCATACGGCAGGTTATCGTCCCAACTAGACCCATAGTCCAGTGCGCAAGCTCTCAACATATCTTCCAAATTTTGATTCACCCTTTCTGTTTGGCCATCTGTCTGAGGGTGGAAGGCAGTACTGAATTCTAGTCGGGTTCCAAGAGACTCATGTAGTTGTCGCCAAAACTTTGAAGTAAACTGGGTGCCTCTGTCTGACACAATTCCCTTGGGAACACCATGCAGACTTACAATTCTTGACATGTATATCCTAGCAAGCTTAGCACTTGTATATGTGGTCTTTACGGGGATAAAGTGAGCCACCTTGGTGAAGTGGTCCACCACTACCCAGATAGAATCAAATCCAGAACGAGTCTGGGGCAATCCTGTGATGAAATCCATGCCTACCTTGTCCCATTTCCAGTCGGGTATAGGTAGTGGTTGGAGTAGTCCTTCCGGTTTCTGATGTTCGGCTTTAACTCTATTGCATACATCACACATAGAAATATACTCTGCAATGTCTCTCTTTAGGTTATTCCACCAGAATCTATCCTTCACATCCATGTACATCTTCGTGTTACCTGGATGAATTGAGTATGGCGAATCATGAGCTTCTTGTAAAAGCATCTTCCTGATTTCAGGGTCATTGGGAACGCACAAACGCTTCCCATACTAGAGGGTTCCTTGTTCATCCAAACGAAATTCTTTAGTCTTCCCTTCACTTATCCTGATTCTTATTTCCTCTAACTCTTTATCTCCCTTCTGTGCTTCCTTGATTCTATCTTGGAAGGTGGACACTATTTCCATAGTTGCTACGTGTCCTTTCGGAACTATTTCTAGCCTGAGATCCCTGAATTGCTTGCATAAATCCTCTGGAAGTTCCCTTGCGGTAAGTCCATTCACATACACCTTACGACTTAAGGCATCAGCCACTACATTTGCCTTTCCGGGATGGTACTATAAATCCAAGTCATAATCCTTAATTAGCTCAAGCCATCTCCGTTGTCTCATATTCAACTCCTTTTGGGTGAAGATGTACTTCAAACTCTTGTGATCTGTGAACACATCACAATGTTTGCCCATGAGGTAGTGCCTCCATACCTTGAGTGCATGAACCACAGACGCAAGTTCCAAATCATGGGTGGGGTAGTTGTGTTCGTGGTTCTTAAGTTGTCGGGAGGCATAGGATACCACTTTCCCATCCTGCATCAATACACTTCCAAGTCCTTGTCGAGAAGCGTCACAATAGACTTGAAAATCCTTCTGGATATCAGGCAGACACAGCACTGGCGCCGTTACAAGGCGTTTCTTTAACTCTTGAAAACTTGCTTCACATGCCTCGGTCCATAGGAATTTCTTTTCCTTCTTCAATAGTTCCGTCATGGGTTTTGCTATTTTGGAAAAGTTTTCAATGAACCTCCGGTAATATCCTGCGAGGCCCAAGAAACTCCTAATATCTCCCACATTCTTGGGTGACTCCCATTCTGTCACGGAAGCTACCTTACTAGGATCTACGGCAACTCCTTTTGCTGACACAACATGACCAAGGAATCCCACTTCCTTTAACCAGAACTCGCATTTGCTGAATTTGGCATACAAATTGTGTTCTCTTAGCTTCTCCATGATAAGGCGCAGATGTTTCTCATGTTCCTTCTCATCCTTAGAATATATGAGTATATCATCTATGAATACCACGATAAACTTGTCCAAATATTCCATGAACACTTTGTTCATCATGGTCATGAAGTACGTTGGGGCATTGGTCAGACCAAACGACATTACGGTGTACTCATACAATCCGTATCTTGTGGTGAATGCTGTTTTGGTCACATCCTGTTCTCGAATCTTTAGTTGAAAGTAGCCTGATCGCAGATCGATCTTTGAGAACACACTTGCTCCCTTTAACTGGTCAAACAAGTCATTGATGTTGGGCAGAGGATACTTATTCTTAATCGTCACTTCGTTCAACGAGCGGTAGTCCAAAACCAGCCTCTTGGTCTTATCCTTCTTTTCCACAAATAGGACGGGTGCTCCCCAAGATGACGCGCTGGGTTGGATGAACCCCTTGTCCAATTGTTCCCTAAGCTGTTTCTTGAGTTCCTTTAACTCGTCCACATCCATCTTGTATGGTCTCTTAGCTATCGGCCCCGTGCCTGGCATTAAGTCAATGAGGAACTCGATATCACGGTCGGGTGGCATTCCGGGTAGCTCTTCTGGGAAAACATCCGGGTATTCTTTTACAATAGGTACCTCCTCCAAGCTAACCCCCTTAAGAGAGTTCACCATGACCTCTTTAAGTGCGAAATTCGACTTGATACGAATTCTCTTCCCTTCCAGTGTTGTGAGCATGACAGTCCTTTTGGCACAATCTATGACTCCTTCATATTCGGTCATCCAATTCATGCCCAAGATTATGTCTAATCCTTGTGATTCTAGAACTACTAGACTTGTGGGAAAGATGTGTGTCCCAATCCTTAGTTCTAATTCCCGGCAACCGGAGTTTGCCACTATTTCTCCCCCAGGAGAACTTACCCTTAGAGGAAAGTTTATAGTCTCCGTTGGTATCTTGCCTCTATCCACAAATACCCTTGATATGAATGAATGCGATGCACCAGTATCAAAAAGAACAATCGCGGGAATAGAATTGAGTTTGAACTTACCAATCACAGAGTCTGGCGCATCACAAGCATCCTCCATAGAAACATGATTCACCGTGGCTTTGACAAACGGATGTGGCTTCTTCCCGTTTCCATTGCCATGGTTGTGTCCATTTCCATTCCCATTACCATTGCCATTCTTCTTCTCGGGGCAAGAGGTTGCATAGTGTCCTGTCCTGTTGCACTTAAAACATGTCACCTCACTGAGATCCTTCCCATTGTTGCCATTCCCATTGCGGTTTTTATGCCCATTGTGTTTGTGGCCACCATGGTTATGACCGTTATGGTTGTGGCCATTATTGTTATAAGGTGGAGGCGAAGAGTTGCGCTGCTTCTGATACGGAACAGAGTGCTTGTGAGGGTTAGATTTCCTCTTGCGGTTTTCTATGCTCTTCCTCTTTGACTCAACCACAATGGCTCTATCTAGGAGTTCCTGAAAGTTGTCAAATTTTTGAGCCACAAGCTGAATGGATATCTCATCATTGAGACCTCTTAAGAACTCCTCCTGTCTCTTGGCATCAGTAGAAATATCATCGGGTGCATAACGGGCTAGCTTATTGAAAAGCTCACCATACTCGGTGACAGAACGGTGCAGCTGGTGTAGGTCGCGAAACTCGCGCCTCTTTAGGGTCATGACACCAGCAGCCACATGATGAGTGCGAAAAGCTAACTCAAACTGATCCCAAGTGATAGCATCAATATCCGGGTGGGTGACTTGGTAGTTATCCCACCATTCTGCAGCAGGCCCTTCAAGCTGGTGTGCGGCATAACGCACCCTGTCGGCTCCGACAGCTTGCACGGTGTCTAGCTTCTTGTTGATCGTACGCAGCCAGTCATCAGTGATGATTGGTTCAGTGCTGCTAGTGAAGGTAGGTGGGTTCAGCCTCAAAAACCGAGTCAAGCGATCCTGTTGAGGAGGTGGCGGAGGTGGTGGTGGCGGTGGGTTGTTGTTGTTGTTTTGCATGTTCTGGATGAGCAGTTGGATCAGCTGGTTCTGAGTGGCCAAAAGTTGTGCTATTTCTGGCGGGATTTCGGAGTTCGCACGTCTTGGCCGCATCTGTGGGGTTTAAGAGAATAGTTAAGAAGTAGACAGAAAGACTAAGTAGTAAACTCCTACCCTTATGAAAACACACCAAGCACACAAGGCACACAAGACATAATAACACAGCTTAACACAGAAAACAATCAAGTTTAACTAAACGAGACTTGTCTTGGTATTTATTACAATTACGAATAACGTTCTACTATAGAATTTAAAGGTGGTCCAACTATTACACATCTTCCACACCATCCTCTTCCTCGTCCTCGAACGAGTAGCCTTCCTGCTCTAGAGTTGTCTTCTACAACTCCATCTCCTTTGTGGTGGCTTCAAGCTTCTCTTGGAGGTTCTTTATCTCATCCTGCAGCTTCTTGGTAGTGGCTTCCAGCTGCTTCCGAAGTCCCTCCTTCTCGCTTTGTAGCTCCTCCACTAAACTTGACTTCTTTGCGGCTTCGAGTTGCTTTGCCAAGTCCCTCTTGGAAGCACGCACATCATTGATTATCTTGCAAAGGCCTTCAGTTTGCACTTCATCTCCATCGATCTGCTGTTTGGGTTCCCTAATTCTCTTGTTTTTACTTATCACCCTCTTCTCTTCAGTGTTCTTCGGCGCTTGGTAGAAGTTCTTTCCTCAAAGGTTAACTCCATGGGAATTCCTTCCTCATCTCGTCTCCCAAAGAGGCCGTCGCAGTGTCCTTGAAGAGCTTCATGATGACGTCCACATAGGCGACCAATGAGTTACTGCAAGCTGATGCTAAGGGCCTTCTCCTTGAAATCGCTAACAATGTGGATTTCTATGTCTTCCTCCGGGTTCTTGCCTCGCTCCTTTCCTGGCTAGATGACCTTGACTCCCCAACAGCCGTCCTTGTGGAGTTTCTTCATTGTGCTCCCCTGGATTGTTGGGAGAGGAAGGTCCAAACGTGTGAGTAGATCCATGAGGCATCCACCAAAGCGAAGGGGCTCGATGTCCGCGACGGTGTCGTAGAGGAAGCTTGTCATCTTTGAGTTAGAAGAATGAAGGTTAGATACTTAAACAAGTAGAGGAAGGCAGATACTAGAAGTGCGAAAAATATCTTAGTAGGAAAACAAGTAAGGCACTAAAGTTAGAGGTGGTTCCAATCCTAGGGCCACGTCCTACAGGCAACGATGTGCTCTGATACCATCTGTAGTGACCTTGGATCGATAAGGATCCTAAGTCCCTGTGATTAGCATGCTAGTCCCTGGATCAATAGCTAGCACTCACAGTCGATGAAATATCATGTAAAACACAAAGTCTTTATTACACGGAGAATCCAGAGTACGAATTTATTACAAAATTGCTTAGCATTAAGCTAGCTCAAATAACAGCGGAAACATAAAAGCAGCATGAGTCCATCAACGCCCCAGGCTTGTCGAGTGTAGACTCGCGATCCCTACGCACATTTCAATCTTCGGATTCTGCACATAAAACGTGCAGCCAACAAGTTGGGTCAATACTTTGAATGTATTGGCAAATTACACCAAGGAGAGAAAAGACTATCTCTACATGCAAGGCTGGTATAGGCTGTAGAGTTCATTTGCTCAAAGCTGGTTTTCTTAAGTAGATAGAAGAAGAGAGGATTGACCTACTTTGTAAACATTTGCTTAGATAAAATAAGGCCGAGTGGCACACGAGGATATTACGCACCAAGTGTCCAAACAACCAAACACTTGGATATTACGCACCAAGTCCCCAAATTCCCACCCATTAGCGATATTACACACGCCATGGGGTTTCAAAACTTTGTTTTTAGAAAAGAGAGAGGAAGATCCTTCAGAGGCTCCATCCTTCAGATGCTCATTGTTGTTCTGTTACCGTGAACACGGCTGATCGATCAGATTGCAATACTCTCGAGAGTTTGTGCACTTTACTCACAATCCACGATCAAGTCCTTTTACAGAAAGGACCATGGCGAGGCTTTCCCTTAGTAGCCCCTCTACCTTCCGGATCCAACCGTGCCAAGAACCTCCAAATGTTGGTACCCAGGTGAGGTTTCCCACTAAGTACTAGGACAAGACAGAGCCCATAATGTATTGTGGTTGCACTGGAAGCTTCTGAATTCTGAAACATGGCAGACTTCTTTGATTCCTGGGCGGCCGTCCTCCACCAAAATTCCACTCGCTGACCCGACAACCATTCCACCCAGAAGAAAACTTAGTTTTATTTTTAAGTGGATTTTGAGAAGAAAAGTTTGCTCTAGAGAGCCTTTATACTTAGAAAAAAAATTCTTTGTCTTTCGAACCCCCCAACGGTACTTTGTATATATAGCATAGCAAGCAATACTTAGCAAAAACAGGGGTAACCTATTAGGAGGGAAAATCCTAAGTATAGAGCTACTCATGGCATACTACAAAATCATCGCACTTGCAAAATAATACTAAGGAAAAACTCTACTGGAATATCCTACACATGCATACTACAGAATTTTGAAGATCACATGCATAGAATCAAAACTGGGACAAAAGTTATGAACAAGTGGTGTAACTTGCCTTGATCCGAGAAGCACTCTACACAATAGCACTCCTTAGCACACTCCGAACAATCTAACGAATCACAAACATAGGTCTGATCACAACTCATTCAAAACATATCACAGAGGTAATCATGCATGCATGCACATGGTCATTTATGCAAGGTTGGTTCTTCTAAATTGACCAAGGTAGCAAGATTGAGTTGCAATGGTGTGAGGGTGTCACTAGGATTGATTTCCCAAA
This sequence comes from Avena atlantica, assembly GCA_910589765.1. NCBI lineage: Eukaryota > Viridiplantae > Streptophyta > Magnoliopsida > Poales > Poaceae > Avena > Avena atlantica. The sequence continues at coordinate 308,751,417 of OU342736.1, forward strand.
GGTTTAGATCTAATTGAGCCACTAAAACAATTCCTAGGATTAAAGGAGATTGAACCATCTAATTAGCCCCAAGCTAGATCTAATGATCTTAAGCAAAGTTTAATAATTTTGTTCAGTAGGTATTGTGGAAACAAGGTTATTGCAACAAGAATCAACTAGAACAGAATTTCAATTATTTTTCTATAGAATAAACACTCTAATCTAGTGATTAAAATCTACACCTAAAACATTACTGTAAACTTGGAATATTATTGCAGATCTGGATTCAACATAAAATTAGGAATCCAACGGTATATTATAAGCTAAATTTGGCCAAATATTCAATTTTATATGATTTTCGCAATGTTTAGATCAAATCTGCAAAACTTAATCTAACCCTAATTCTAAACACGCCAGGTGGCGGCTCCCGATTGGCCCAGCTGGTGCGGTGGGGAGGGTGACGCGGCGCGGGCGCTGGCGCCGACGCGCTTTGCCACGCGGTGCAGCGCGATTCGCGCGTACCGCTTTGCGTGCCTTCTAATCTGAGCCACTGGTGGCAGATCTAACGTCGGGAGGGGGCAGTGGCTTACCGCGGCGGTGCTGACGGCGAGGTGGCGGCGGCGCTGTCGGGTGGTGAAGCTCGGCGACGATCCGGTGGTTTCCCAAGGCAGCGGGGCAGACGACGACGTGCGGCTCCTCCTCGCGGTCTCGATCGTGAGACTGGCGTCCCCGTTCGTTTCCTCGTCCAGCCGTGGTGCTCCGCCGATCTCCGCGAACTCCGGCGAGGCGTCGGCGAGGAATCGAGCGCGATTTAGTGCTCTGTAGAAGGGGAAAAAGCGGTCAGGGGAGACGGTGAAGCATGGGGAGTACAACCAACAGCGAGGGAGGGTTCGGGGTGGTGCAAATCGCCGGATTGTCAACCTTCCCGAGCGCGACGCCGGCGAGGAAGAGCGGTAGCAATTCGGCGAAGCTTGAGCTAGGGTTTTTTTTGGAGGGGAAAGCAACGGGAGGGGTCGGCTTATAAGGGGCCAGAGACTTGGGGAAGGGGCGGCCGAGTCCGTTGCGATTTGGGGTCCGACGCGGTGGGGGAAAAACGTGCTCGCCGCGGTCTCTAGGATGATGACGGGGTGGGACCCCCGCGTCAGCGGCTGCGGCCTGCGGCCTGCGCTCTGCTGGGCTGTGCTGGGCTGCGCTGGCAGCTAGGTGGCGCGCGCGCGTTAGCGGTCGGCACAGCCGGCCCAGTTAGGTTAGGTTTCCTCTTTTTTTCCTTTGATCATTTATCAATTTCTGTTTTAGTCAAACCCAAATAACTTTTGCATACTAAGTCCAAATTTGACGAAACTTGTTTCTAAATTTTTATAAAATTAAGGTGGTCAACATAGGACCATGGTTTGATGTTTCTCAAAGTTTTTAGTAGGGTCAAGCTTGTGTACAACAATAATGCCTACATAAAGAAATCTTTATTAGGGTTTTGGTTGGTTTAGGCGTTAGGATTTTGTTGCAAATTATTATTTGTAGGGTGCAATGATGCAAGGATGATGCATGCCACTAATAACATCCTAATATAAAATCTGGGATGTTATAATAGCACTTGAAATACTTGGGGGTTGCGCCCTCTTCGAGTAACCTAATATGCCATCGGCTCCACGCACTCGAGCACCCTCATACGCGACAGCCCGAGTAGTTGATTCTGCCTGACCGTCAAATCCTTGAACTCCGAGTGCCTCGGCAACGTACTGAGGCTAAGGGTAATCAAGCTAACGAAAAGTCCTAGAAAATAGTGCAAAAGTGTCGACTCGATTGGCACCATAATTTTATTTTAGAAGCCGATAGACAACTATTCTTTACAAGATACAAGTCCTTCACAATTATTTGCATTTTGTGCAGCTTACAAGGATGTCGAGTGCATCGAGCTATTCTATCGGGTCCTCCAATGGAGTCGACCAACGTCAGTCGCGTCAATTGATGCCAAGACCCGAGTCGACACTCTCCTCGGATGACCATGTGAGTCGTCGACACACACGACGTTGGTCGTGCACCCGATAGAAGCAACAACATCGATTCCATCTGGAACTTTGAGTCCTTCCGTCTAAACATCGCGCGACTCCGCTACGTTGACTCTTGGCTCCTTATGCATGAGACGCTGAGTCGATGCACTTCCGGGTCAGTGGTCTCTCCTCGCATGAGTCTCCACTCGAGTCTGCGACTCGACTAGACACTCGGGGGCTACTCCTATCAGGAGCGCTGGTCGCGCACCCGATGTACTTCCGGGTCAGTGGTACGCCCACGAGATTGTCGACTACAATTGTATGATACAAGACTCTTTGCCCGATTCTACGACTCGTCAGACACTCGGGGGCTTGTCAACACCCGGATTTTTAATCCCAGATGCTTGTTATGCCATACCTTACAATCCCAGGATTATCATTTTTGTGAGACATAACAGAAATGGTACCACAGTACATCATCCATTACAAACCATAATAAAGGTCTTACAAATAAAGGATCTTATGATCCAGTCTTAATATAATTAATGCAGCAGAAATTAAACATAGTCGGGCTTCATCTTTAGGGTCACAGACAATACTGACGATGGGAGATGATCCTAGTTGTCATAGACTTCCTGTTGTCCATCATCCTGGTAGTCCTCCTCATAGTCTGGCCATAGGAATATCCAGGGACAAAGCCATGAGTACTCTTTAAGTACTCGCAAACTATCACTAACAAGGAAAGTAGTTCGAGTAGGAATCCTAAGCTCTAGGTTTATTTGCAAAAAGGTAGGTTTATTTCAAACTGAGTTCAGAAGTAAAGAAAACTAGTTTAATGTTCTACAACACCTAAGTGGGAACTTAGTTTTCATGTTCACAACCCTGTTGTGGTCAAGTCAAAGTCATAGTTCATTTCACAAGTCATTTTGAAAACATAGACGACGAAACAGTATGGCCACTTCAACTGTCCATGACCGCGGACGCAGCTATTCGAATAGTTTGACACTCTGCAGAGGTGGTACACTTTCACCACAACATTCGATACATCCGTCAGGGATAACCCTGAATCATCATACTTATTATGCGGATAATCAATCCTAACCTTTCAATTACTCACACTAGTATAGGAACCTCCCCTATGAGTTTGGCCTCCCAACCATGATCATTTGTCATCTTGGGTACTGCATAGGTGGATATTCACATTCACGAGGTAGCCTCAGCTCAACCTCTTTCCGCAAGGGAACCCAAACTAAGACATATAAACTTCCAGTCAAGCCCTACCCAATTCAGGTATTGTGGTTGCACGGAAAAATTGGAATGGTGTCGCATCCGAACCCAACCATTAGTTTTTATAAAGGACTAAGGCTCATGCCTCAACATTTTCATCATCAAATCATCTTGTGTTCATAACACATGTCAAAACATTTCAATAGAATGAATCTTCATTCCAAGGTTTTCATAGTCATTTTCAACAAGTATTCCCATCTAATTTGATCAACTTTTATGCTTAGCACTAGCCACTAAAATTGAGTGTATTCACTAAGGAAGGGTGCTAATCAAGTGTGACTATCCAAATCTAGTCATATGCCTTTTGATGACATCTAGTTCTAACTACTTAGGCCTAGTTTTATGCTCTTTATGCTATCTATAGTATTTTTCCAAAACTCACAAGTCACTAAGTAACGGTAAAGAACTTTGGTAAAGAAAAAAATAATAAAGCTTGCAAGTAAAATTGGAAATTGGTATAATCAAGGTTGCATAATTGTAACGCCCCCGAATCGGATCTATGCAGATCTTAGCTTTTCCCGCCAACATCCGCATAGAAGCGATTCAAAGACGCCCACCAGACACTTTCGTGTGGGTGGGATTTGAATACAAGTAGTTACATCACAGTAGTTAACAACAGAGTCCACAAGAACTTGTATATACAACAACGACTCAACGAGTCAAGGATACAAAAGGTACAACACAAAGATACAACTCAGGAAGAAAGCAAAATAGTATCCGAGTACGGACAATATCCAAATGGGACTAAGAGTCCTGAAGAATAACCAAGCGGTTTCCAACCCTGCCTAGGCCATGCCGGAAGGGTAACCTTGCTAACTTCGTCAATCACATAACTGTCAAAGCCAAAAGGGTGCCGGCAAAGGGCAAAGGAAAACAGAAAGAGAGCGGTCAGTACGGAGGCCAGTACACGGCGAGACTAGAATTCAGCGGTCCTCGCCTACATAGGTATGGTGGGCTCATCGGCAACAAATCTTGCACTATCTAACTTATAGAGACACGCTACAACTTCAACTATTAGAGCGATATAAGAGCACTATACGATAACTATAATAGAACACCAAACATAATCCATCCAAAGATTTCCCCCTCGAAGACCAGTCGAGGAAGTCCCCTTGCGGAACACACACGGTGGCAATTTTAGTTAAGCAGGTGTTTAGTTGATCAGGCTAATTACTAATCATATTATTAAAGAGGTGAAACATTAGTGGTGTTGTCTATGATCATGACACTATACTCCTGAGGCGTCCATAACCGTGGACACATGGCTTCTCAAAAAGATTTACCCTGCAGGGGTGCACTACTGTACCCAAACGCATGCTCAACCCTTCAGGCAACATATCACGCGTGCCATCCGAATCTCACAACAAGAACTATCCTATAACTACGCGCATATCCAGAGGCATCACCTACTGTGTTTTACCCACATAAGAGATACAGCTGATCCTCTAGGTGGCACAATGTTTGAGTCTACGGCCGGGCGATGATCGGAATATAACTTGTAGAGCTTCATCCCACCTCTGACACGATATCCCGATTTTATGCAATGCAAGTCATGGCAGTCCACCAAAATCATATCACAACTCAACCCATGTCCGAGGACATATTATGCGTATGCACCAAATGGAAAACCAATTTTGTAACCCTCTAGATATACGAATAGCGCCGGTAGTTGCGGGGGGGGGGGGGGATCCCGGAGGCCCTCACGTTTGGTTAGCGCGGTCAACTCAGAACTGGTATCGTAGAACGAACGGGTCCTAGGGCCTTATCATTAGGTGAAACCATAACCAACAACATCAGATTAATTATCTTATCACCAACCATATCCATGTATCATGTTTCACCTGTATGACAGCGATACTAAGCATGCCTACGAATCGCAAGGACAAAGCTAGCTAATCAAACAAGGCAATAGGATGACCAAGGCAATATAGTGGAGCAGGTAATTAATGGAACGGTACTATAGCATCGACAATAAGGATAGCAATAGATCAATTGGAAGAAGTAAAGACTAGAAATGCAAAATAGGTAGAAGGGGAAGAATGCTCGCCTGTGAGACAAAGTTGGGTAGCCAGAGGCTTGTCATATCTCACATCAACTCATCGTCCTACCCGGTGAAGAAGCAAACACTAGAAAGAGCAACCGGTGAAATATTTAATAATACGGCGGAAGATCCGGCATGTTTATGATATGATGCATGGCATCGTAATATGCAGTACCACTTAGCAATATTAAACGGAATCGGGGTCCCGGCTTTTAATTAGGTGGTTTATGTTGTCTAGATACCCCGCAATTTAATGTTGTATTAACAAGACAAAATTATATCATCGGTTCTCTACAAAAATTTAGATGGAGCCAATATTAAACTAGATTCGCCCGCATATGGGCTCCATAATCAATTTAGGAGAATCGACAAAATACCCCCAAAAAAATAAACATGTATATAAGTATGAATGGATTAATATGAAACAAGTTATTATATATACACTAGCTAAATGCCCGTGCGGTTGCTACGGAACAATAAACTTTTTTATGCTATGTAGGACTTCACTACTGAAAAATCAATATTTTCTTGATGGGACTAAGTGTTCTTGATGGATGTATCTACTGTAAACAATTATGGTCGCTGCCTTTTCAGATCGCGCTATCATCAATAATGGAAGGACATTTTTTACAGTTCTTGTCCCACTCTTAAGATCCAAACACTGGGGGTCCGTCATTGCTTTAAGACTAGATGATACCCCGCGCGTTGCTGCGGCATCTCTTAAAACTGTTGTTTTACTCTATGACTCTCCTAGAAATGATTGGTTACATTAACAAATGCCAATTTGGTTGCTAATAGGAAAATTTAATAGTGGAAAACTATAAATTTTCTACAAACCATAAACATATAATTATTCTTTTGCTATTCCTTACACATGGCGTGCACACATATTTTGACGATATTCCAAAATAAGTAAATATGAATGTTTTATAACCATTGGAATGAAACTGAAATTTCATTTCAACTCGTCATGCTACTTGAAGCCTAAAATATAAAGCATTACGAATAACATGGTTTGTAGAACTTGAGAAAAAAAACATAAATATGTCTGATCATGTGAAGTGAAGCCGACAACCGATCTCTGTAATTTTGTTCAGGCCTTCATTAATTACACATCATCAAAGTCATTAAAAAATAAGATGATGATAAATAATGATCAATCGATTTAAATAAGACAGCTAACAACGACGATATGCAGTCTTCTAATGCATACGGAAAATCATTTTTAGGTACCTAAAGCAGCACATAAATTACAAAACATGCACATGCTTGAAAATTTTAAGAACAATTGAAAGGGGTTAGACGAACGTGAAGTATAATGAATAGTTCTGAGGCCAAATTATCATCCTGCAATATCATGATGTTGGGAACATAAACGTACAGATACAGCTAGTGCCCTATTAGTCTGTAGATAATTATTGAAATAATTTCTTCATACATGAGCGGGAGGCAACATGAAGTAATAGTTGGCATGACAATGTACAGCATTAGAAAATAACAAACCAAGAGAAAAACAGAGGATTTAATAGGGCCTTACATTCCCTTTTAAAATAGGGCTTTCCATAAGCATATCATCTTGTCATTATATATTTGCTGCTGTTAAAAAGTAAATAATTAATAAATGAGAGGTAGCAAAGATAGATAAATCTATATGAACAGGAAATATTACCTTCTGAAAATAAAATTTCAAGAACAGAAGCGGATGTACTTCAACCAGAGGTGGACGACCTGAGGCGATTATGCAAGTCGAAGGGTAATGACGTGTTTGCTTGCATCGGAATTTGGATATCACGGGAAAGTCTAAAATGAATGCCATACGTGGTGACCAGTTAAAAAATGCATGCCATTATCTTGCAAAAAAATGCATGTCATTGAAGATTTTTCGAAGAGATTTGGGAGCACATAATATGTTTGTGGCTGTACTATAAAATCAAACCATTGCTAGGAGATTGAAGTCAAAGAAGAGAAAACTTACATCTGGTGCTGGAAATAGCTTGAAAGTCTAATACCCATTCTTCCTGACCAATCACCGATGTCGTACACACTGCAAATCTGAGCCCTTCAAAATATTAAGTCTGCTTTGAGTTGAGGAAAGGTTAGGTCATGGTGCAGAGCTCGCGGCAAGCATCGATTTTTCTGTCATCAAGTTCGGAGTGAAGCTTGGAGAGGTGCTTGCACCACTTATGGGAGAGACCCCGCGGAGCTGATGGGATCGGGTGAAAACTGAAAAGGAGGTGAGGCAGATGAACAAAAAAATAGAAATGGAAGGAGGAGAGGAGCTGGAGCGGCGTAACCATTTATGCGTAGATAATTCTTGTGGAGATCATGGGGGGGAGAGCAAGAGCATATGCCAGTCCTTTGGTTTCTTGGACGTTTTATGGAGAGACATCAGTTTCATTGACTGTAGAGTAAATAGCAGAGAAAAAAAATATGGACAGGTTGTGGCCCTGTCGTAGCATCTATTGCCTCGTGTAAAATGCTGAACGAACAAAAAATCTAGACCGAACAGTGAACCCAACAACAGTTTCCCTCATCTCAAAAAAAAAAAAAACAGTTTCCCTCAAGTCAAAAAAAAAAAAAACAGTTTCCTTGTCGTAGCATAATGGTGAAGGGCAAGACAAAAGAGGGCGCACTTGGTCTGCATGTAAGCGCATGTTTAGATAATATAGTGGGACCGCTGAGGTGGCATAGTTGCATGTTTAGAAAAATAGGATAGTGGGGGTGATCTTCTTAGTTATATAGGATTAGTCCAGCCACCATACAATATTGAAAAGACGTCTTCGCATATTTATAATGAGCCGACCCTGCTATTTTTTTCTGTTGAACCATACAAATATGCCATTTATGATCATTCTCCAATAGTGTCCACCGAACACTTATTTTTTATTTTTTGTTCATAGCAAAAATATACACTATGTTTTGCCACTGTCAATTACATAGCACATTCTGTATAATATAACAATATAATGATCTTTTTGGGTACAATCTAGCTTTGCCTCCGTGAACAACATCAAACTGTACATCAAATTTTGAGCATCATTTGAGCGGCACTTATTTTGAAAGCTCACATCTAATTACTGAAATTAAGGAAACAAACTTACAATGTAGACTTAAGCATGTCTATAGACCAACAATTAAAGCCATCTACTGCCCTATACGCAAAGAACTCCAGTGCACACAACTCGCTGACAGAGACCGTGTGCTTACATCGTTGGCTCGCTGCCCATCTTAGTTCAAGTTGATGCAATAGTGAGAACTGTTGTTGCCATTGTCATACTAACTGGCACTCCGACCTGCCCAGATCCTATCATTCGTGCACACCAAGGATGGGAACTCGGTGCCACGCACAAACTGCAAGGCAAAAAGAATTCACCATCTCTGAAAATATATGTAAGCAAGTTAGAAGGTCAAGCAGTCATAGGATTGTAAATTTAACTCTTCTCTCCACCATCGAGAAACATGCACTATTTGAAGAGAGAGCAAATTAGAGCTATCTCTCCTATTTAAAAAAGCAGTTTGTTAATATGTTAAGCTACCAATCTGATGAAAAATTTGTTTGCTAATCTGAAGAAACAAATATCTGACATGCAATATATATTTTCTAGGTACAAAGCAGGTCATAAGAGACACCATATATCATTGAATATCTAGACAGTACCCTACCCGTCTCTCTGATCGTGCGAAGATCAGCTCTCTCACCTTGACCATTGTATGCTATATTTGACCAACAAAATTGAGAACCGGAAGAGAGGGCGGCTGTAGTTCACCTAGAGGAACAAAGCATCCAGGTTCGGCTAAACAACTGCTCAATCTATGAATCAAAACCAACGAAGAACATGGACTTAAAATGTTGAACCGATCTGGCCAGCAACCTTGGCCGATTGACCAAACATAATTGATGGATTCTAGCTAGAATTTTGCAGAAGCTGACCGACAGTTTTCCCTAAATTTGCAGCAGCACATCCACATATGGCGACCATCGGGGAGGAGCTGACGCTAGAGGCCATGCCCACATCTGGCGACCACTTGGGACATGTTTGGGTACGAGCTGATGCTAGAGTCCGGCGGATGAGATGGGGGATGGATGGGGACGGTGTCATGTCCCAGATGGAATCACGACAACGATCCACAAATCCATCACAAACTGAACACGAATACACGATGAATTTATCAGATCGAAGAGGGAATCGCATCTTTCAGATAGGGGAGGAGAGAAGAGCGGAAGGGGGGAAAAGAGGGGCGATCGGAAGAGTAATCAATCAGACTCCAATGAACACCAATTTCTGTATAAAATCAGATAAAACGGCCATTCGGAAGCCCACATCTACCGCGCATCATATTCCCTGAGTTGGATTTTGAACACGAGCACAGCATGTCCATGCTTGACCAGCGTTGTGGCCACACGCGGGCTGAACAATCGCCCTTGCCCTCCCCTTGCTCTACCGCGGCTAGAGCTGAGGCTATTGTGTTTGTGTGCTGCTCCTTCTAATCCGTTGATGAGTCGGGGGAGGGGAGGAGCACCGGGGGCGCCGGCCGGGCGGAGAGAGCTGGGTCGCGTGGATTGGGGGAATCGAGCAAGGGGAGTTCGGGACCGACCGTGACTTCGTAGAACGTTGTCGAGCTCTTTTTTTTTCTCGCGGGGATTTCAATGTATTGACTCACCTACCTCAAGGAAAATTAGTAGATAGATAGATAGATAGATAGATAAATAGATTATAACAAAATAAGGATCTCGGATAGGGGTCGCACATTGGTTCGGATATCTTGGTCCAGAGGGTTTTGGGTGGTCTTCGGAATTCAGAAAGAAGATCTTGGCGTTCCCTGATGGAGACCTTGTAGAACCGTCCTCGTCGCCTCCAGGTTCCATGTAGATGGCCTTCCGACTTGTTGGTATCAGTGCAGAGGTAGATGATGTGGTAGCACTTGCCCCCATGTGCCAAAGACGGGAATTCTCAACATACTACAACAGAAGGTTCCATGACAAAAATTAGCCATCGATATGCATAGTGTGCTCCTAAACAAACAAGATCCTCTTCGCTTCACCAGCAAATACCACACCACCATACCAGGAAGAGCAACGCAGATGAACTGCTTCAGAGACGTGACACGGGACAGGGGAGCAACCTGTGGTCGGTATCTGACGGAGATGGGGAAAACAATGGAAGACAGCCGTGTGGCGGCGGCCATGGCTTCAGCAGACGGCCACGTGATCGAGGCGGGGCGGCCAGAGGAGGGGCGAGGGAGGCGACAGGGGCTGCGAGGCGAGTTTCGCGGCGGCTTGTCGCAGCGAGGAGGACGGAGCCGCGTGGGGAGGCGGCAGAGACGAGGCCGGCCGGCGAGGGGCACGCTCGTGAAGGTGCTGGCGACGATGACCTACAGGAGGCGCCCGAGGGGAGGACGCAGGGAGGTTAGAGGGGGGCCACCGGCGCCGAGCGAGGAGGAGGAGCGGTGGCTGGAGGTGTCGGAGAGGCGAGGCGCGCGCTGCGGCTCGCGCTGGCGGCAACTGTGGCCAGGGACCGATGGCGGCGATGCCATGCGGGGAAGGCCGATGCCGCGGGAGGGCGCGACAGGGTGGGACAGGGGAGCGGGCAAGGAGGCGTGGAAATCGGTGCGAGGAACGCTGACGCGGGGTAGTGGCGGCAGCAGCACACTCGAAGAGGAGGCGCACGGGCCTGGGAGGACGCGGTAGGCGAGGGGTTGATGGCGACGGGATTGGGGATTGGTTCCCCGCGTGTGTCCTGTGCATGCGTGGTGTGTGTCCAGCGTTGGGATTGGGTGTGTCGTGTGTTGTGTGTTGTGTGTGCTGGTGTGGTTCAAAAGCGTGAGCGCAGGTGTGTGTGTGTGTGTTCGGTGTCCGGCGGCGGACGGGTGAGTGCGTGTGTAGCTAGGTTTAGGCTAGGGTTTGGTTACGGGTCATAGGTGGCGAGCTGGGCCGTTTGGCCCGGCCGGCCGCCTCCCCCTAAAATACTTTAAGTTTTATTTGTTTTGTTTTTAAAAGATTTTTGTAAATAGTTTTCTAGACAAATAAAAGATCTGGAAAAGACCAGGGTTTTGATTTGAAATTAAAGGAGGGACTAGTTAGAAAACAAAATAGGATTTTGGTTAAAATATTTTAGATCAAAAATATGCATTATGATGTCATGATGATGCGAACTAGAAAATAACACGTAATTTTATTTCGGAATATTTTCCGGGGCATTACAACTCGACACCACTAACAAGGATCGCGTCCCGAGATCCAAGCAAGGACACCGGGGGGAAGGGGGTTGATGATTGGATCTTCTTGCTAGGGTTGATGGTCACGACACCACTAACAACTTACTCTGTCTTGAAATCGTCGACACCACCAACAAGGGTTGGTTGCTCACGTTCTTCGGAAGAACACCCCGAAGAGGAAAAGGCAGAAGTAGAGGTATCAAACATAAGGCCACCTTTAACTTCCGTGAAAGGATTAAAATTGCATGGTTCCACCAATCAATAGCGAATGATAAGGGTAGTGGTATGGTAGCTACTCCATCCCGCACTCAAACGATTACTCTATACATGGATATGAGGATCGTCCAACTAAACTCTCAGAATCCAGATTGAAGATCTTGGCAAGTGGTGTTGGGAAAGCTTCGGAAAAAGAATTCAGAGATAAAGAGGTCGTCGTCTTAGAGGTCACCACACCGGAAACATATGAAGGGAGATCAGATGGAAATAAAAACCATATGTAGCTCCATCGTTGCAAAAGGAAGGAAGAGAAACCCTAAAGGTACGACGGAAACCCAACCATGAAAAATCCTAGACTTGAAGAAGGGTAAGAGATAAAAGTAAAACACGCAAAGATAAGAGGTGAAAGAATAGAGATAAGAATTAAAATCAGAGCTAATCAGATCTATCCAACACATTTGTATCAAAATAGTTTTGACACTAGACATCGTCCGTTGGCAAGGTTAACCTATAGGCTGGACCAGTGGGGTATCCTAAACCTTTGCTCTTATACCACTTGTAACGCCCCCGAATCGGGTCTATGCAGATCTTAGCTTTTCCCGCCAACATCCGCATAGAAGAGATTCAAAGACGCCCACCAGACACTTTCGTGTGGGTGGGATTTGAATACAAGTAGTTACATCACATTAGTTTACAACAGAGTCCACAAGAACTTGTATATACAACAACGACTCAACGAGTCAAGGATACAAAAGGTACAACACGAAGATATAAATCATGAAGAAAGCAAACTAGTATCCGAGTACGGACAATATCCAAATAGGACTAAGATTCCTGAAGAATAACCAAGCGGTGTCCAACCCTTCCCAGGCCAAGCCGGAAGGGTAACCTTGCTAACGTCCTCAATCACATACCTGTCAAAGCCAAAAGGGTGCCAGCAAAGGGCAAAGGAAAATAGAAAGAGAGCGGTCAGTACTGAGGCCAGTACATGGCGAGACTAGAATTCAGAGGTCCTCGCCTACATAGGTATGGTGGGCTCAGCGGAAACAAATCTTGCACTATCTAACTTATAGAGACACGCTACAACTTCGGCTATTAGAGCGAGATAAGAGAACAATACGATAACTATAATAGAACACCAAACATAACCCATCCAAAGATTTCCCCCTCGAAGACCAGCCGAGGAAGTCCCCTTGCGGAACACACACGGTGGCAATTTTAGTTAAGCAGGTGTTTAGTTGATAAGGCTAATTACTAATCATATTATTAAAGAGGTGAAACATTAGTGGCATTGTCTATGATCATGACATTGTACTCCTGAGGCGTCCATAACCATGGACACACGGCTTCTCGAAAAGATTTACCCTGCAGGGGTGCACTACTGTATCCAAATGCATGCTCAACCCTTCAGGCAACATATCACGCGTGTCATCCGAATCTCACAACAAGAACTGTCCCATAACTACGCGCATATCCAGAGGCATCACCTACTGTGTTTTACCCACATAAGAGATACAGCTGATCCTCTAGGTGGCACAACGTTTGAGTCTACGTCTGGGCGATGATCGGAAGATAACTTGTAGAGCTCCATCCCACCTCCGACATGATATCCCGATTTTATGCAATGCAAGCTATGGCAGTCCACCAAAATCATATCACAACTCAACCCATGTCCGAGGACATATTATGCGTATGCACCAAATGGAAAACCAATTTTGTAACCCTCTGGATATACGAATAGCGCCGGTAGTTGAGGGGTGGATCCCAGAGGCCCTCACGTTTGGTTAACGCGATCAACTCAGAACTGGTATCGTAGAACGAATGGGTCCTAGGGTGGCTCAAGCAGTTCCCAAAGGTGGTCCCTGCCGGGGCCTTATCATTAGGTGAAACCATAACCAACAATATCATATTAATTATCTTATCACCAACCATATCCAAGTATCATGTTTCACCTGTATGATAGCGATACTAAGTATGCTTACGACTCTCAAGGACAAAGCTAGTAATCAAACAAGGCAATAGGATGACCAAGGCAATATGGTGGAGCAGGTAATTAAAGGAACGGTACTATAGCATCGACAATAAGGATAGAAATAGATCAATTGTAAGAAATAAAGACTAGAAATGCAAAATAGGTAGAAGGGGAAGAATGCTCGCCTGTGAGACAAAGTCGGGTAGCCAGAGGCTTGTCATATGTCACATCAACTCATCGTCCTAGCCGGTGAAGAAGCAAACACTACAAATAGCAACCGGTGCAATATTTAATAATACGGCGGAAGATCCGACATGTTTATGATATGATGCATGGCATCGCAATATGCAGTCTCACTTAGCAATATTAAACGGAATCGGGGTCCTGACTTTTAATTAGGTGGTTTATGTTCTCTAGATACCCCGCAATTTAATGTTGTATTAACAAGGCAAAATTATATCATCGATTCTCTACACAAATTTAGATGGAGCCAATATTAGACTAGATTCGCCCGCATATGGGCTCCATATTTAATTTAGGAGAATCGACAAAATACCCCCAAACAAATAAACATGTATACAATAATGAATGGATTAATACACAACAAGTTATTTTATATATATTATAACAAAATAGGGATCTCGGATAGGGTGTCGCACATTGGTTCGGATATCTTGGTCTGGAGGGTTTCGGGTGGTCTTCGGAATTCAGGAAGAAGATCTTGGCGTTCCCTGATGGAGACCTTGTCGAACCGTCCTCGTCGCCTCCGGGTTCCATGTAGATGGCCCTCCGACTTATTGCTATCAGTGCGGAGGTAGATGATGTGGTAGCACTTTCCCACATGTGCCAAAGACGGGGATTCTCAACATACTACAACAGAAGGTTCCATGACAAAAATTAGCCATCGATCTGCATAGTGTGCTCCTAAACAAACAAGATCCTCTTTGCTTCACCAGCAAATACCACACCACCATACCAGGAAGAGCAACGCAGACGAACTGCTTTAGAGATGTGACACGGGACAACGGAGCAACCTGTGGGCGGTATCTGACAGAGATGGGGAAAACAATGGAAGACATTCGTGTGGCGGCAGCCATGGCTTCAGCAGACGACCGCGGGATCGAGGCGGGGCGGCCGGAGGAGGAGGGAGGGAGGCGACATGGCCTGCGAGGCGAGTTCCGTGGCGGCTTGTAGTAGCGAGGAGGACGGAGGCGCGCAGGGAGGCGGCAGAGATGAGGCCGGCCGGCGAGGGGCACGCTCGGGAAGGTGCTGGGGACGACGACCTACAGGAGGCGCCCGAGGGGAGGATGCAGGGAGGTTAGAGGGGGCCACCGGCGCCGAGCGAGGAGGAGTGGTGGTCGGAGGTGTCGGAGAGGCGAGGCGCACGCTGCGGCTCGCGCTGGCGGCAACTGTGGCCAGGGACTGATGGCGGCGATGCCATGCGGGGCAGGTTGATGCCGCGGGAGGGCGCGACAGGGTGGGACAGGGGAGCGGGCAAGGAGGCGCGGAAGTCGGTGCGGGGAAGGCCGGCGCGGGGTAGTGGCGGCAGCGGCACACTCGAAGAGGAGGCGCACGGGCCTGGGAGGACACGGTGGGCGAGGGATTGGTGGCGACGGGATTGGGGATTGGTTCCCCGCATGTGTCCTGTGCGTGCGTGGTGTGTGTCCAGCGTGGGGATTGGGTGCGTCGTGTGTTGTGTGTTGTGTGTGCTGGTGTGGTTCAAAAGCGTGAGCGTAGGTGTGTGTGTGTTCGGTGTTCGGCGACAGACGGGTGGGTGCGTGTGTAGCTAGGTTTAGGCTAGGGTTTGGTTACGGGTCGTAGGTGGCTAGCTGGGCCATTTGGCCCAGCCGGCTGCCTCCCCCTAAAATACTTTAAGTTTTTTTTTGTTTTGTTTTTAAAAGATTTTTGTAAATAGTTCTTTAGATAAATAAAAGATCTGGAAAAGACCAGGGTTTTGATTTGAAATTAAAGGAGGGACTAGTTAGAAAACAAAATAAGCTTTTGGTTGAAATAGTTTAGAGCTAAAATATGCATGATGATGTCATGATGATGCGAACTAGAAAATAACATGCAATTTTATTTCGGAATATTTTCTGGGGCATTACAATAATCAAAGCATGCCTAATGCCTCTTGCATAGGTTAACTTGTAGTGTTAGGATTGCATAGGTAGTATGCAAAGTTCTAGCTTACAAAGTTAAGAAACTTGCAAGTGTTAGCTTGCCTTGATTGGTGGAGTGGTTGAAGTGTTCTTCTTCTTCGTAGTACTCTTCCTCCTCGTAGCCTTGGTTGGTACTAGCGTATATAAATGAATATGTGGTACACAATCACCAAACAATACTTAAATACCTCTATTTGGCAAATAAAGGTTCACACTAGATGATCTAGCATCATCACAATCATCACATGAAATAAAGATGTAGTCCTTTTTATTTTATTTTTGGAAAGTAATTTCTACTCATTGAAAATACTTAAGATTTAATATTCTCCAATTAAAATATGGGATCATGTTGACACATGCCATCACCACATATTCTAATACATGGGAATGTGATTTAAGTGGTGGTCATATTTTATTAAGTTTAAAATTACTATTTTATATAATTAAAGTGACTAGAAATGCCCATAGATCATTTTTTAGTACTAGTCCGAGATCACTGCATGTAAATCTAAATATTTTTATATATTCAGATAGATCTTGTCAAATGTGATTTTTGAGAGTTGGAATCAACTCAAAAGCATTTATGGTTGATTTTTGAAAAATGTTTGAATGTGGAAAAGTCTCTGTCTTGTTATTTTTACTATAGGTGATCTATAATTTCAAATGCTTTGAATCCAACGGGGGTGGATTGACATTTTGAATACCTTTCTAGCAAAATTGGAATCATGCCATTTGGTTTAGTAAATCTCCTTGAATTGAATTTTGAATCTATTGATAAAACTAGGTTTAAATAAAATGGAAAAAGATTATTTGAATCACTGGGCTACGCGCGGGAAAGGAAATGGGCCGGCCCAACTGCACTGCGTGCGCGTAGCTAGTCAGCGGCTCTATCTCACCGAAGCGGTACATTTCAATCTAAGCCCTACGATTAGACTAAGATCTACGGGTGACGTTCGTCGTCTCCGTCGGATAGCTCCGGCTATACTGAACCCTAACAGCGATAGTGGGGTACGCGGTGGCTAACCTGGGCTCTAGCTAGGGTTGGTGATGGGGGCGAACAACGTTGTCAACGACGACAGTTCGAACGTTGATCGCGGCGGCTCCTGGGTGGCTCCAATCGACGGCTCCTCTACAACGGAGGACTCCGGCCAAATTCCGGCTGGATGGTGCTCTCCTTGCTCCGGGAAAGGGTCAGGGGTGGTTCTGTGAGAGAGGGGAGTGAGATGGTGTGAATAATGAGGGATGGGTGGCCTCTATTTATACACTGGCGATGGGTACCGAGCGGCATGGGCTGGCTCCTCCGGCGACGTCGTTGCAGTGAGCTACGGCATGGCTGAGGGCGTAGGATGGTGCAGTGTTTCCTGCCGGTCGTTGCACGCTTAATGGACCAGCATGGGGCGGTCGAGGATGGTTGGGAGTGGTCCGAGCTCTTCGCGAAAACGCCGGTGTTCGAGACGGCGTACAAGGGCTACTGGTCGCACGGCGGCGAACGGTCGTGTATGGGAGGTAGCTAGGGTCGTGACGAGTGTAGGTACGCGCGGTGAGAGCGAGGCGCGGCGTGTGTGCGCGTGTCGGCTGCAGCACTCTGGCGTGCTCTCGGCATAGTGCAGAGAAATGGGCGCGATGTTTCTCGGGTGGTCCACGGCTTGCCTGCGGTTGAGGGGTGGACAGGGAGTGGCGATGGACGGTGGCCTGTCTCCTAGACATCATGGACGAGCGCGGGGCTGGCTCCTGCGAGCTGTCCATGCTCGACCGACAAGGATGATTCGGGTGGCGCGACACTGGTGCAAACGACAGAGGGGGTGCTAGTTAAATGTAGTATTGGGCACTGGGGGAGACCAGGGGAGTGAAATGGGGACAAAGTTTGATCAATTACTGCTCACCACAGTAGAATTTAGGCAAGGTTTATCTGTGTCTGCCAGGTGTTTGATGAAATGGCCGCATGAATTCAACATTTGAATTTTTGGATGAATTTTGGTGAGTGATCTTGTCATATGCTTGGTAGTCTATGGTTGCTAGGGTTTGCCAAGGGGAATTGGTTTGGTTGGTTTCTGAGAAATGGCTGTCTTAGTACCTATTAAGGATTCAATTTGAATTATCCTTTAAATAAATTTGGAATTTGTTTTTGTTGGTTTGTAAAGGGGGCATGGGTTCACTGTTACTTGGCCTAGCAAGTGGTGAAAATAATTGTATTTGTTTTTTTAGAAATCTTTGACTAGGAACACCCAAAGTGGTCTAGTGAACAAGTTTGGCCAAAATGACCATTTGCTCATATTTCTTATATTTGATTTTCTCTTCATTTGATTCTGCTTCGAAATGATCTAGATGATATTATTTTCATCTTTAAACCAATCCTTATCATTCATAGAAATCAAACATGGCAAATGCAATCATTCATGCATTAATCACACACACATGCTATCATATTAATTTTAATAATAAAAGTTTTTGTTAACCCTAAACTTGGGTGATTAGAACTTGATAATCGTGTTTAATATTTTTGGGATGTTACAAACCTTCCCTCCTTAAAAAAATCTCGCCCGAGATTTAAGAAAAAGAAAACTAGGAACTAAAGATATCTGGAAACTCAGTACTGATGTAATCTTCTTGCTCCCAAGTAGCTTCTTCTTCAATATGGTTACTCCAATGGATCTTGAGAAACTTGATACTCCGGGTTCTGGTGGTTCTAAAGGCTTCTTCCAAAATACGAATGGGTACTTCATGATATGTTAGGTCCCTGTTGATCTCTATGGTTCTGTGATCAATATTCTTGAAAACTTTGGTCTTCTCCGGAACATCTAGGCATTTGCGAAGTAAATAGATATGGAACACAACATGCACGGCTGCCATCTCCTCCGGTAATTCTAGTTGATATGTTACTTCTCCTCGGCGATTAAAAATCTTGAAGGGTCCAATATATCTGGGGGCTAACTTCCCTTTCAGTTGGAAACATTGCATTCCTTTCAAGGGTGATACTTTCAGATACACAAAATCTTCGATAGTGAAGGCTAGATCTCGACGTCTCTTGTCGTCATAACTCTTCTATCTGGATTGGGCGGTCTTAAGGTGCTCATGGATCTTGTGAACTTTCTCTTCGGCTTCTCTTAGGATGTCGGGTCCGAAAATCTGACGCTCTCCTACTTCCGACCAATTCAGTGGGGTACAACACTTCCTTTCGTACATAAACTCAAATGGGGCCATTTGCAAACTGGCTTGATAACTATTGTTGTATGAGAATTCTGCGGAAGGCAGACAGTCCTCCCATTTAGATCCATATTCCAACACACAAGCTCTCAACATATCTTCGAGTATCTGGTTTACTCGCTTCGTTTGTCCATCAGTCTGTGGGTGATGAGCTATGCTGAAATCCAGTCTGATTCCTAATCCTTCTTGGACTTTCTTCCAAAATCTCGAGGTAAACTGGGTTCCTCGATCTGACACAATGTTCTTGTGGATTCCATGCAAACTGACTATCCTAGCAATGTACAACTCTGCTAGCTTCCGGTTCTAATAAGTGGTCTTGATCAGTAAGAAATGGGCTACTTTGGACAGTCTATCCACTATGACCCAAATAGAATCATTCCCCCTACTAGATGTAGGAAAACTGGTGATAAAATCCATTCCGACTGAATCCCATTTCCATTCTAGGATCTGCAAAGGTTGGAAAAGTCCTGCGGGTCTCTGATGTCCAGCTTTGACTCTTTGACATATATCACATTTGGCTATGTAGCTTACGATTTCTCTCTTCATCTTGTGCCACCAAAATTGCTCCTTCAAATCCTGATACATCTTAGTTCCCCCAGGGTGGATAGAATAAAGAGTATCATGGTATTATTGCAAAATATCTTGTTTCAACTCGGAATCTACGGGCACACAGATTCTTCCTTTATACAACAAAACTCCTTCTTCATCTTCGGTAAATATGGGTACCTTCCCTGTACTAATATGATGTTTGATTCCGTCGATACTAGCATTTTATTTCTGCGCCTTTTGATCTGACTGACCAAAGTGGGTTGAAGTTCTATGCTAGCCAAAAATCCATCACTAACTGTTGGAATTATGCCCTAGAGGCAATAATAAAGATGTTATTATTATAATTCTTATTCATGATAAGGTTTATATTCCATGCTAGAATTGTATTAAGCGGAAACTTTAATACTTGTGTGGTTTGTGAACAACACCGTGTCCCTAGTACGCCTCTATGGACTAGCTCATTGATCAACGATGGTTAAGGTTTCCTAACCATAGACATGAGTTGTCAATTGATAATGAGATCATATCATTGGGAGAATGATATGGTGGACAGACCCAAACTAAGCGAAGCAATTAGATCGTGTCATCGTGTTCGTCTTTGCGAAGCTTTTCTTATGTCAAATATTGTATTCCTTAGACCATGAGATAATGCAACTCCCTGGTATCGGAAGAAAGCTTTGAGGTCATCAAACGTCATCCTATGAGAGGGTGATCATAAAGGTGTCTCTCAGGTGATCGGAAAGTATCTGTTGGGTTGTATGTATCGAGATGGGATTTGTCCCTCCCAAGTCGGAGAGGTATACTTCGGGCCCACTCGGTAATCGATATCAACACCGCTTGCAAGCATGTGGTTAAGGAGTTGATCACAAAGTGATATTGGATTACGGAACGAGTAAAGTACTTGCTGTGAACGAGATTGCACTAGGTATGACGATACCGACGATCGAATCTCGGGCAAGTAAAATATCGCGAGACGAAGGGAACATATATATGGGATTGATTGAATCCTGGCATCGTGGTTCATCCGATATGATCATCGATGAATGTGTGGGAGTCAATATGGGTGCCCAGACCCCGCTGTTGATTATTGATAGAAGATCATGTCTGCATATTCTCGAACCCGCAGGGTCACACACTTAACGTGTCTCGACGCTAGGATAGATTGGATATTGGTTTATGAGTTTTTGTTCGGAGTCTCGGATGGGATCCGGGACATCACGAGAGGTTCCGGAGTGGTCCGGAGAATAAGATTCATATAAGGCAGTGCAGTTTTTGGAGTTCGGAATTGTTCCGTTTTAATCGGTATTGTACCGGAAGCTTCTAGAACCTTCCGGAAGGGGGCCAACGTGGTCCCACCTTCCGGGAGGGGGCATGGGCCTATGAGGGAGTGTCCTGGCCGCATTGGGCCAGGGGCACAAGGCCCCATATGGCCCAGCCGATTCTAGATAGATTTAACTCGTTTAAATCTAGGGATAGAATTTCTAGATAAGGGGATAAGTTTAAATCGTTTAAACTAGAGATAGGCTTGGAGGAGGGGCTAGGGCTGGCCGCCGCCACCCCCTCTATATATAGAGGGCTGGTGCGCCCCCTCCCCCCTACATACACCTCCCTCCAAGCCCTAGTAGCCCTGCTTCCTTCCTCTCTCCCTCCCGACTGTTTGTAGGCGAAGCCCTGCGGCAGAAATTCTCCACCATATACACCACGCCGTCGTGTTGTAGATCCAATCCATCTCTCCACCCTACTTGCTGGTCCGAGGAAGGATGAGACGTCGAGGTGCTGCACGTGTGCATCTCACGGAGGCACCGCCACTTGTGGTGCTAGATCGGATCAGATCGCGAGGAGGAGAAGCGAGTACGACTACATCACCCACGTTCCGACGAACGTTCCGCTGTGCGAATCTTCAAGGGTATGAAGATCTAATCCAATCTCTCTCGTTGTTTGCATCTCCTAGATTAGATCTTGGCTTTCCCTCTGTTCGCTTCCATAGAAAATTTTGATTTACTATGCTGCGAAACCCTTCAGTGGTATCAGAGCTAGATCTATGCGTAGATGTGTTTCATGAGTAGAACGCAACATGGTTGTTGCGGGCGTTGATGTTTTCTGTTTCAAGCCTCTTGTTTGTGTTCTTCTTATGACGCGGGATAGTGAGATTGAAGCGGTCCAGGCCAACCTTACGCGATGTCGTTCGCGAGACCGGCTCCGCACTTGACGTGTGGCTTGTACCACACATGCGGCTGGTGGATATCAGTTTCTCTCACTATAGTTGTCATGGGATTAACACCGGAGTTTGGCAACCATAATATCACCGTTGTGGCTTTCCGTAGGTAAGAATCGTTCTTAGCATCTACTCCCATAATCCACGTAAAACATGCAACAACAAAGTAGAGGCGTCTAACTTGTTTTTGCAGGGAGTGTTTTCTGTGATATGGTATGGCCCAAGATGTGATGTGTATAATGTATGCGATGATCATGTTTTGTAATGTTTCACGACTTGCATGTCGATGAGTACACAACCGGCAGGAGCCATATGGTTGTCTTTATAATTGTGTATGACCTGCGAGTCAACTTCTTATACGCCATGTAATAGCTTTACTTTATCGCTAAGTAGTTAGCAATAGTTGTAGTTGCTATTCGTGGTGGAGGCAATCATGGTGGAGTGATGGAGATCATGCCGGAACGCACAAGATGGAGATCATTGCGCGAAGATTGGCTATACCATGTCACATAAAGTTATATGCATGTGATGTTTATCCTTTTATGTATCTTATTATGCTTAGATCGCGACAGTAGCATTATAAGATGATTCCTCACTTAAAGATCAAGATAAAAACTGTGTTCTCCCCAAGTATGCACCGTTGCGAAAGTTCGTCGTGTCCAAGCATCACGTGATGATCGGGTGCTATAGACTCTACGCTCACATACAACGGGTGCAAGCCAGTTTTGCACACGCGGAAATACTTGGGTCTAGCTTGACGAGCCTAGCATGTACAGACATGGCCTCGGAACACAAGAACCGAAAGGTTAAGCATGAGTCATATGAATGATATGATCGACACTTCGTTGTCCACCATTGAAACCACATCTCTTCTCGTGAAGATCGGATTAGGTGTGGTGAATTTGGATCGTGTTCACTAAACAACTTGAGGGATGTTGAATTTAGTGGGAGTTCATCTAGTAATTTGATTAAGTTGAACTATTTATCATGAACATAGTCTAAATTGTACTTGCAAATACTGTAGATCACATGGCCAAGTCCAACTTCAACTTCAACATTTTTGCTGAGAAAGAAAAGCTTAGAAACAATGGGTCTAACTTCACCAACTGGTTCCGCAATCTAAGAATCATTCTGTCTGGCGGACAAAAGGACTATGTCCTTGAGAAAGCGTTAGGTAACCCCCCTGCTGCAACTGCGCCGGCTGATGAGAAAGCTGTCTATCAGTCGCGCAAAGATGATTACGGTGTGATTAAGAGCACCATGTTGTTTGCTATGGAACCGGAACTTCAAAATCATTTTGAAAACTATCCCGGGCCCTTTGAGATTCTCGAAGAGTTGAAAACCATGTTTCAGACTCAGGCCCGTTCTGAGAGATATGAGATCTCTGAGAAGTTCTTTAACTGCAAGATGGAGGAAGGGAGTTCCGTTAGTGAGCACGCCATTAAGATGTCGGGCTACACTCAACGCCTTGAGCAACTGGACTGCAAGATTCCAGAGGAGCTCAAGATTGACAGGGTTCTTCAATCACTCCCTCCCAGCTACAAAAGTTTTGTAGTGACTCATAATCAGATTGGTTCCACTGATATGATCACCGAGCTCTTCGCAAAGCTGAAGGCTGCGGAGGTGGACATCTAGAAGGATAATCATGTGTTGATGGTCAACAAGCCCTCCTTTAAGAAAGGTAAAGGTGCAAAGAAGCCCTTCAAGAAAGGCGGCGGCAAGCGCGTTGCCCCTGCTGAGAAGAAGCTCAAGTTTGGTCCTAAGCCGGACACTGAGTGCTTCTATTGCAAGGACAAGGGTCACTGGAAGCACAACTGTCCGAAGTACTTAGCGGACAAGAAGGCTGGCACCATCAAAGGTATATTTGATATACATGTTATTGATGTTTTCCTTACTAGCCCTCGTTGTAGTGCCTGGGTATTTGATACCGGTTCAGTTGCTAACATTTGTAACTCGAAACAGGAGCTACGGAATAGACGGCGGCTTGCGAGGGATGAGGTGACGATGCGCGTTGGCAACGGATCAAGAGTTGATGTGATGGCCGTCGGCACGCTCTCCTTAGTTTTACCTTCGGGATTAGTTTTAAACCTTAATAAATGTTATTATGTGCCTGCTTTGAGCATGAACATTATTTCTAGATCGTGTTTATTGCAAGACGGTTATTCATTTAAATCGGAGAATAATGGTTGTTCTATTTATATGAGTAACATTTTTTATGGTCATGCACCTCTTGTGAATGGTTTATTTCTTCTAAATCTCGAAAGGCATGAAACACACATCCATAACATTGAGGCTAAGAGATGCAAAGTAGATAGTGATAATACTACTTATTTGTGGCACTGTCGTCTAGGTCATATTGGTGTAAAGCGCATGAAGAAACTCCATTCTGATGGACTTTTGGAGTCTCTTGATTTTGAATCATTTGACACATGCGACCCATGCCTCATGGTCAAGATGATCAAAACCCCGTTCTCCGGTATGATGGAGCGAGCAACGGACTTGTTGGACATCATACATACCGATGTATGCGGACCGATGAGTGTTTCGACGCGCGGTGGATATCGCTATTTTCTCACTTTTACCGATGACTTAAGTAGATATGGGTATATCTATTTAATGAAACATAAATCTGAAACGTTTGAAAAGTTCAAAGAATTTCAGAATGAAGTGGAGAACCATCGTAACAGAAAGATTAAGTTTCTACGATCCGATCGTGGGGGCGAATATTTGAGTTATGATTTTCTCACGCATCTCAAAGCAAGTGGAATCTTTTCACAACTCACGCCACCCGGAACACCACAGCGCAATGGTGTGTCTGAACGCCGGAATCAAACCCTATTAGATATGGTCCGATCGATGATGTCTCTTACTGATTTGCCGTTGTCATTTTGGGGTTTTGCATTAGAAACCGCTGCATTCACTTTAAATAGGGATCCATCTAAATTCGTTGAGACGACACCGTATGAACTGTGGTTTGGTGCTAAACCTAAGTTGTCGTTTCTTAAAGTTTGGGGATGCGAAGCTTACGTCAAGAAGTTGATGCCGGACAAGCTCGAACCCAAAGCGGAGAAATGCGTCTTCATAGGATACCCTGAGGAAACTATTGGGTATACCTTCTATCACAGAACCGAAGGCAAAGTGTTTGTCGCAAAGAACGGTTCCTTTCTTGAGAAGGAGTTTCTCTCAAAAGAAGTGAGTGGGAGGAAAGTAGAGCTAGACGAGGTTATTGAACCTTCTCTTGAATTGGAGAGTAGCGCAGCACCTGAAATTGTTCCAGTGCCGCCTGCACCAACAATAGAGGAAGCTAATGACAAGGATCATGAAGCTTCGGACGATGCTGCTACTGAACGTCGCAGGTCGACAAGGTCGCGTGCCCCTCCTGAGTGGTACGGCAACCCTGTCTTGACTGTCTTGTTAGTAGAAGACAGTGAACCTACGAACTATGAGGAAGCGATGATGAGCCCAGACTCTGAGAAATGGCTAGAAGCCATGAAATCCGAATAGGGATCCATGAGCGAAAACCAAGTATGGACTTTGGTGGACCCTCCTAGCGACCGAAAGGCCGTTGAGTGCAAATGGATCTTCAAGAAGAAAACAGGCGCGGATGGTAATGTTACCGTCTATAAAGCACGACTTGTTGCGAAAGGTTTTCGACAAGTTCAAGGTGTTGACTACGATGAGACTTTCTCTCCCGTAGCGATGTTTAAGTCCATTCAGATTTTATTAGCAATTGCTGCATTTCATGATTATGAAATATGGCAAATGGATGTCAAGACTGCTTTCCTCAATGGCAACATTGATGAAGAGTTGTATATGATGCAACCCGAAGGTTTTGTCGATCCTAAGGATGCTGATAAAGTATGCAAACTTCAGCGTTCCATTTATGGACTGAAGCAAGCATCTCGGAGTTGGAACCTTCGTTTTGATCAAGTGATCAAGAGCTTTGGATTTGTTCCAAATTGCTACGAAGCTTGCATCTACAAGAAAGTGAGTGGGAGCTCGGTGACGTTTCTGGTACTATATGTGGATGACATATTGATTATTGGAAATGACGTCAACATGCTTAACGATGTGAAGAGTTATTTGAACAAGTGTTTTTCAATGAAAGACCTAGGTGAAGCTGCTTATATATTGGGCATCAAAATCTATAGAGATAGACAAAGACGCCTGATAGCTTTAAGCCAGAGTACATACCTAGACAAAGTTCTAAAAAGGTTCAGAATGGATAAGGCATTGAAAGGTTCAGTGCCTATGTTGTCAGGTAAAATATTGAGCAAGGCTCAGTGTCCAGCTACGGTAAATGATAGGGAAGCTATGAGCAATGTGCCTTATGCCTCGGCCATAGGTTCCATCATGTATGCCATGCTGTGTACTAGACCGGATGTGTCCAATGCTCTTAGTTTGACGAGCAGATATCAAAGTGATCCAGGAGTGGAACACTGGACAACCGTGAAGAACATCCTAAGGTACCTAAATAGAACTAAAGAAATGTTCTTAGTCTATGGGGGTGATGAACAGCTCGTCGTAAAAGGTTACGTCGACGCTAGTTTCGACACCGACAAGGATGATTCTAAATCTCAGACAGGATACGTGTACATTTTGAATGGAGGAGCTGTGAGCTGGAGAAGCTGCAAGCAAAGCGTGATCGCGGGATCTACAGTAGAAGCGGAATACATGGCTGTTGCAGAAGCGTCAAGTGAAGGAGTTTGGATCAGAAACTTCATCACTGAGCTTGGCGTGGTTCCAAGTGCATTGGACCCACTAGAGATATTGTGTGACAACACTGGCGCCATAGCACTCGCTAAGGAACCAAGATATCATCCAAATACCAAGCATATCAACCGCAAGTTTCATATAATCCGAGATTATATAGCAGATGGAGATCTGAAGGTTAGCAAAGTACATACAGATCTGAATGTCTCAGATCCATTGACTAAACCTCTTCCACGTGTAAAACATGATCAGCACCTCAGTGCCATGGGTGTGAGATTGTTGCCAAATGTAAACTAGATTATTGACTCTAGTGCAAGTGGGAGACTGTTGGAATTATGCCCTAGAGGCAATAATAAAGATGTTATTATTATAATTCTTGTTCATGATAAAGTTTATATTCCATGCTAGAATTGTATTAAGCGGAAACTTTAATACTTGTGTGGTTTGTGAACAACACCGTGTCCCTAGTACGCCTCTATGGACTAGCTCATTGATCAATGATGGTTAAGGTTTCCGAACCATAGACATGAGTTGTCAATTGATAATGAGATCATATCATTGGGAGAATGATATGGTGGACATACCCAAACTAAGCGAAGCAATTAGATCGTGTCATCGTGTTCGTCTTTGCGAAGATTTTCTTATGTCAAATATTGTATTCCTTAGACCATGAGATAATGCAACTCCCTGGTATCGGAAGAAAGCTTTGAGGTCATCAAACGTCATCCTATGAGAGGGTGATCATAAAGGTGTCTCTCAGGTGATCGGAAAGTATCTGTTGGGTTGTATGTATCGAGATGGGATTTGTCCCTCCCAAGTCGGAGAGGTATACTTCGGGCCCACTCGGTAATCGATATCAACACCGCTTGCAAGCATGTGGTTAAGGAGTTGATCACAAAGTGATATTGGATTACAGAACGAGTAAAGTACTTGCTGTGAACGAGATTGAACTAGGTATGACGATACCGACGATCGAATCTCGGGCAAGTAAAATATCGCGAGACGAAGGGAATATATATATGGGATTGATTGAATCCTGGCATCGTGGTTCATCCGATATGATCATCGATGAATGTGTGGGAGTATATATGGGTGCCCATACCCCGCTGTTGATTATTGATAGAAGATCAAGTCTGCATATTCTCGAACCCGCAGGGTCACACACTTAACGTGTCTCGACGCTAGGATAGGTTGGATAATTGGTTTATGAGTTTTTGTTCGGAGTCTCGGATGGGATCCGGGACATCACGAGAGGTTCCGGAGTGATCCGGAGAATAAGATTCATATAAGGCAGTGCGGTTTTTGGAGTTCGGAATTGTTCCGGGTTAATCGGTATTGTACCAGAAGCTTCTAGAACCTTCCGGAAGGGGGCCAAAGTGGTCCCACCTTCCGGGAGGGGGCATGGGCCTATGAGGGAGTGTCCTGGCCGCATTGGGCCAGGGGCACAAGGCCCCATAGGACCCAGCCGATTCTAGATAGATTTAACTCGTTTAAATCTAGGGATAGAATTTCTAGAT
Organism: Avena atlantica; assembly: GCA_910589765.1. Classification (NCBI taxonomy): domain Eukaryota; kingdom Viridiplantae; phylum Streptophyta; class Magnoliopsida; order Poales; family Poaceae; genus Avena; species Avena atlantica. Next base: position 308,779,473 of record OU342736.1, read on the forward strand.
AAGGGGATAAGTTTAAATCGTTTAAACTAGAGATAGGCTTGGAGGAGGGGCTAGGGCTGGCCGCCGCCACCCCCTCTATATATAGAGGGCTGGTGCGCCCCCTCCCCCCTACATATACCTCCCTCCAAGCCCTAGTAGCCCTGCTGCCTTCCTCTCTCCCTCCCGACTGTTTGTAGGCGAAGCCCTGCGGCAGAAATTCTCCACCATATACACCAGGCCGTCGTGTTGTAGATTCAATCCATCTCTCCACCCTACTTGCTGGTCCGAGGAAGGAGGAGACGTCGAGGTGCTGCACGTGTGCATCTCACGGAGGCACCGCCACTTGTGGTGCTAGATCGGATCGGATCGCGAGGAGGAGAAGCGAGTACGACTACATCACCCACGTTCCGACGAACGTTCCGCTGTGCGAATCTTCAAGGGTATGAAGATCTAATCCAATCTCTCTCGTTGTTTGCATCTCCTAGATTAGATCTTGGCTTTCCCTCTGTTCGCTTCCGTAGAAATTTTTGATTTACTATGCTGCGAAACCCTTCACTAACTAGCTCCATTCTGAAATTTTCCATCTCCTCATGCAAACTTGGCTGGTCTTCTTTTATCATGGTGTTCAGTCGACACGGCAATCTTCTAAGAGCATCTACTACCACATTGGCTTTGTCGGGGTGATAGTGAATGTCAAGATCATAGTCCTTGATTAACTCTATACATCTCATTTGCCTCATATTTAGCTTCTTCTGGGTGAAAATATACTTTAGACTCTTGTGATCCGAATAAATCTCACAGCGGTTACCCACGAGGTAATGCCGCCATGTCTTCAAGGCTAAAACTACGACTTCTAGTTCGAGGTCATGGGTAGGGTAATTCTGCTCATGTTGCTTCAGTTGTCGGGACATATAGTATATGACTTTTCCTTCTTGCATCAACACACATCCAAGACCAATCTTGGATGCGTCATAATACACATCAAAAGGCTTCCTGATATTCGGCATAATCAAGATTGGGGCTGAAATCAATCTCTTCTTGAGCTCTTGAAAACTTGCTTCACATTTGTCCGTCCATTCAAACTTCTTATCTTTCTTCAACAACTGGGTCATGGGTCTTGCGATGCTCGAGAATCCTTCTACGAACTTGCGGTAACCCGCTAATCTGAGAAATGCGCGAACTTGGTTTTGAGTGGTTGGGGCTTTCCATTCTTCAACATCCTTAATCTTGGAGGGATCGACAGCAATTCCTCCTGCCGACACGATATGTCCTAGGAATCCTACTTCCTTTAACCAGAACTCACATGTAAAATCCCAAAAATATTGAACTTGGATCATCAAACTCTAATCATCAAAATTAGGGTTAACAAAAACACTTACAATTAAAAATATGAAAGCATTCATATGTGTATGCATTACAATTTGGATTCTTTTGAATTGCCATGGTTTTGTGTTTCTTTGCTTGTAAAATGATTCTTAGGTCAAATAAACATCATCTAAACAATCCCCACACTTTTCCCAAAGACAAACAAATCAAAACAAACAAATTAAGTGAATGGTCACTTTGGCCAAATTAACTCCCATGCCTACTTTGGCTATCTCTAACTTTCGGAACTTAACAGAAACATGTATGGATCTTTGCACCCCTTGAAAGTACTCATAACAAGGTACCAAGGCCCACCTTGTGATCATCCAAAAACATTTGAATGCATAGATTAAATGATAGTTTAAAATTGAATCTATTTCATATGGGAAGATCCCACTATTTCAAAAACCACACAAACAAGCTCAATTTTCAAAACCCAAGCATCCAAAGAATCCTCAACACATGCCTAGCACACCCACCAAAAATCTTTTCAAAATTCAAAACTCAAGTTCTTGCGGCCATTTCATCAAACACTTGGAGGCAACAAATCAAACTGGCCAAACTTCACTGTTTTGAGCAGTAATTTGGCTAAGCCTTGTTCACCATTGATCACCCTTGTCTCCCCCAGTGCCAACCAGTGCCTTGACCACCCCTAGCCCCTACCCTTTGCACCATGCCATGCGAACCCGAAGGAACCCTTGCCAGCCGACCATGGCTAGCTAGCCAGAGCAAGCACCAAGCCTAAACACCATGTCTAGGACACATGCCACCGTCCACCACCACCCCCTGTCCAGCACTTGAACCCTGCCAGCCACTGGACCACACGCCCAAGCCATGCCAAGCCTCTCTGCAAGCATGTCGAGAGCGTGCCAGAGCGCCACCCTCGACACAAGCCCACAAACCACACGCCGCCCTCGCCGCGTGCACGCGTGATCACCACCACCCCAGCAACCCCGCAGACACTCCCGTTCGCCGCCCCATGCCGCATAGCCACTGCTCGCCGTCGAAGTTGCCGTCTCTGCCGTGTAGAGAACCACACGTTCCCGACTGTTTGCCACCGCCCCTACAGGCGCATTAAAGCTCTAGAGCATCGCGAGGAGACCACCCGTCGAATGCCAACCTCGGCCATGCCTCTAGCTGCCCGTAGCCGTGTCGCCACCTTTGCCTGCCCATCCCTCTCGATCTCGCCGTCGGGCCTATAAAAGGAGACGATCCCCGCTCGATTTCTTCACACCATCTCACTCCCCTCTCCTCACTGATCGTTCCACCCCTTAAGCGGAGCAAGGCGAGCAGCGCATCGCCGGAATTGCGCTGGAGCAGGCCGCCTCTAGAGAAGAAGGGAGCCGTTGATTTCATCCACCCCCGGAGCTGCCGCGACCACCCTGAGTTCGTCGTCCTCGACTTTGTCGTTTGCCTGCCTCGCCGTCGTCAGTGGAGCCCCGGTATGCCCTCTATGCACCCCCACTGAGCCGCTAGGGTTCGAGCTCGCCGGTGACCTGTTCATCGTCGACGACGACCCTCAGCCGTCGATCTTCATTCTAATCCAACGCACCACATTGCCCGTACCACTTCGCGTTTAAAGAGCCATTGACCAGTAGACCACCCCCTGTCAGTTGCGCCCCGCGCTGCGGAGTGACACTGGGCCGGCCCATTAAACCTTCCGCGCAGCCCACTCGTTTGAATTTAGCTTTTTCTATTTTTATTCAAACTCAGTTCTGAACCTAGTTTCAAAAATGAACCCAGCTCGATTTAGTGAACCAAATTGAATAAAACCAATTTTGTTAGAAATATATTGAAATGCTTAATCCAAGCCCGTTGGATTCAAATCATTTGGATCTATAGATCAACCTTGGTAAAAATAACAAGGCAGAAGCTTTTATGCATTCAAACATTTTTCAAATTTAAACCATAATAGCTTTTGAGTTGATTCCAACTCTCACAAATCACATTTGATCATACCTTTCAGAATATATAAAAATATATGGGTTTACTTACAAAAATAATGTCCAAGTAATAAAAGGATGCCACATAGGCATTTCTAGTCACTTATTTTATTTGAAATAAAAAGGTTAAACCTTATTAAATTGTGACACAACTTTAAATCACATTCTCATGTACTGAAAAATGTGGTGATGGCATGTGTCAACATGATCCCATGTTTGAGTTGGAGAATATTAAATCTTAAGTAGTTTTTCAATGAGTAGAAATTACTTTTCTAAAAATAAAATAAATAAGACAAATGCTTTAATCTTGTAATGTTAGTGATGATGCTAGATCATATATAGAACCCTTTTGTGTGATGATTGAAAGTAGTTAAGTATTGTTTGGTGATTGTGTACCTCGTATTTATTTATAGACGCTAGTACCGACCAAGGATACGAGGAGGAAGGAGGATACTACGAAGAAGAAGCCGAGGAGAACTTCAACCACTGCTCTGCACAAGGCAAGCTAACACTTGCAATTATGAAAGTAGATAACCTATGAAATGCACTAAGCATGCTTGGTTGGACACATTTGATGATACCCAATCCTAGTTTTACTTGCAAGCTTTATACTTTATTTCTTTATCAAAGTTTTTTCTTAGAGTTTATTTAAGTAACTTGTAGATACTAGAAACATAATGGAAGGTTGCATAAAGAGCATTAAATTTAGCCTAATTAGATAATCTTGATGTCATCCGAAGGCATGAGATTAAGCTTAATAAATCCCCACTTGTTTACCACCCCTCATTAGTACTCACCCCCACCTGTAGATGCTAGTGCTAAGCATAAAACTTGTTCAACTTTAGATGGGAATACTTGGTGGAAAATGGTTATGAAAACCTTAGAATGATGAGTCATTCTACTAAGATGTTTTGACATGTGTTTCCGAACACCAGATGATTTTGGATGGTGAAAACGTTAAGGCATGAGCCTTAGCCCTTTATAAAACCGATGGTTGTCTGGATGTGATACCATTCCAAATTTACCGTACAACCACAATACCCGAAAATTGGGTAGGGCTTGACTGGAAACTTATATACCTTAGTATGGGTTCCCTCACGGCCAAGGTCTGAGCTACGGCTACTTTGTGAAGATTGTCCACCTGTGCAGTACCCAAGATGACAGTTGGTCATGGTTGGGAGGCCAAACTCATAGGAGAGGTGCCTATACTAGGGCGTGTAATTGAAAGGTTAGGATTGATTATCCGCATACTGATTATGGTGAATTCATGATTTGTTCCTGACGGATGTATCGAATGTTGTGGTGAAAGTGTACAATCTCTGCAGAGTGTCAAACTATTCGAATAGCCGTGTCCGCGTTTATGGACAGTTGGAGTGGCCATACTGTTCCCCCGTCAGATGTTTTCAAAATGACTTGTGAAATGAATTGAGATTTTGACTTGACCACAACAGGGTTGTGATATGAAATGCAAGTTCCCACTTAGGTGTTATAAAATTTGACTAGCTTTCTCTTTCTTCTGAACTTAGTAGAGGTAAATCTGGCTTTTTGAAAAACAACCATAGAGCTTAGTGTCCTACTACAAAAACCCCTTCACTTGTTAGTATTAGTTTGCGAGTACTTAAAGAGTACTCATGGCTTTGTCCCTGGCTATTACCGTGGCCAGACTATGAAGATGAGTACAAGGATGATGGACCCCAGGAAGGTTACGACAAATAGGATCATCTCCCATCGTCAGCATTGCCTATGACCCCGAAGATGGAGCTTCGCCTACGCTACCTTTATTATTATTACGTATTTCCGCTGCCTGAGTTGTATTAAGAACTGGATCATGAGATCCTTATTTTTGTAAGACCTTATGTATGGTTTGTAATGGTTGATGTACTGTGGTATCCAATTCTGTTATGTCTCGCAAAAATGGTAATCCTGGGATTGCGATGTATGGCATAACAGGCATCTCGGATTCAAAATCCGGGTGTTGACATCACATTAGCTAAACTTGGCATAAAACTGATGCTCTCTATAGGTTTCAAGGATGGTCCTCAGGTGTAGCTCATGGTCTTCTTCTGATTTCAAATAGATCATAATATCATTGATAAAAACAAAGACAAACTTATCTAGGAAGTTCATAAAAATCTTATTCATGAGATTCATGAAATAAGCAGGGGCATTGGTTAATCCAAAAGACATGACAGTGTACTCATACAATCCATATCTGGTGGTGAAGGCAGTCTTTGGAATATTAGTTGCATGAATCTTGAGTTGATGATAACCAGTTCTAAGATCAATCTTAGAAAACACTTTGGCACTGGGCAACTGGTCAAAAAGATCTTCTATCTCCGGCAGTGGGTACTTATTATTAATGGTGACATCATTCAGCATCCAATAATCCGTGCACAAATGGTTACCTCCATCTTTATTATCCACAAACAAAACAGGTGATCTCCATGGCGACGCACTTGGTTGAATCAAACCTGTCTCCAGCATAGCATCCAGTTGCTTATTTAGCTCCGCTAACTCAGACGGGTTCATACTATAAGGTCACTGAGCTATGGGTCCAGTTCCTAGGATTAGTTCAATGATAAACTCGATATCCCGATATGGGGGCATACCGGGTAATTTATCTGGGAATACGTCGGGGTATTCACAGACTACTCTGACTTGGTGAATGGTTGGTTGGTCTAGACTCATGTTGCACTTGAATTGACAGGGAAAAATCTCAGATACATGATCTACTGATACTCCAGTGGTACTAGTCATGGTTATGGCTTTCTTGGCACAGTCGATTAATACTTTATGTTTCGACATCCAATCCATTCCTAGTACTACTTCCAAACCTTGTGTTCCAAGTACTATTAAATTAGCATAAAAATCTATTCCAAGGATTCTGATAGGTACGGCATTGCAAATTTGTCTATCTTTGGTGGTTGAACCAGGTATTTGAACTATCATAACATGCTTCAATTTTGTTGGTTGAATGTTACTAGTGCATGCAAATTCTTCTGTAACAAATGAGTGCGATGCTCCAGAATCAAACAACACTCTTGCAAGTACTGATTTAATAGAAAACATACCCAGCACGACATCTGGCACTTCCTGAGCTTCTTCAGTATTCATGTGAAAGAGATGGTCATTGCAGTTGAGTGAGTTCCCTGGTGCAAATCTCCTTCTAGGCTGAACACGGCGTTGCTGCTGAGCTGGTGCATTCACATTGGCTACTGCAAGCTTCTTGGGGCACTCGTAGGAGTAGTGACCCTTCACTCCACATTCAAAACAAGTAATCAGAGACTTGTCTTTTCCTGCAATAGGCACGACATTGCTTCCAGTCCTTGGGGCAGTATTGTTGTTGTTGTTGGTGTTGTTGTTGTTGGACTTGGGAGGTGCACGGTTGAAATTGTTGGAGTTGCCGGGGTTTTTGTTGTTTCCTCCGGGCCTTGGGTATCCTCCTCCACGATTGGGATAGTTCGGACGGAACATAGGGGGTCTATTGTTTCTCGGGGCATATCCCGCAGACGGGTTGGGGCGATACTTCGGTGTATGGTGGGATCCTGGTTGATGCATCATTCGACGCTTGCGATTCTCGTTGTCTTGGTTGATCTTGCCTTCCATCTGGATTGCAGAATCCACTAAGGCTTCAAGGTCAGCGAAGGGAATGTTGGCCAGCACTGTCTACATCTCATCATGCAGACCATTCATGAATCTCTCCTTCTTCTTGGCTTCATGCAGACCATCAGGGGCATACCTAGACAGAGACAAAAATATGTCACTGTACTCTACCATAGTCATCCTTCCCTACTTCAACTCCTTGAATTCATTCCTCATCCGCAGAATCAAACCTAGTGGCACATGGGTTCTGCTGAACTTGAGTTTGAATCCATCCCAAGCCATCATCTGTCCTCCATTCATGGTACGTATGCTATTCCACCAAGCTCTTGCATCACCTGCCAGATAATGGGTGGAAAACAGTACTTTCTCATTGGCCTCCACTCCTGCGACCTCTAAGTTGTTCTCCATGGTCTACAGCCAGTCATCAACATCTAATGTCTCTTCAGACTTACTAAATATTGGGGGATTGGTGTTTTGAAAGTTCTTGATCTTAGATCCATGGTTATCCTGGTTTCCATGGCCTTGATTATTATGGGCCATCTGATATATCTGTTGAAGGGTGGCTAAATTAGCTTGAAATTCGGATCTTCCAGCTTCACGGTCAGCAACCAACATTTGCAAGATTTGGACCATCGGGTCTTGAGATGAGATCCTCCCTCCGCGAGGCATCTGAAGATTGAGATAGATCATGAGACAAGAGGGAAATTTATAAGGTTCATGGATTTGTTTTTGAAAATCTTTTAAACTTTGAGTTTGACTCTGGTTTTGCCAACTAGCAACTTTCTTTTCATTCATTCATAGCACCCAATACAAACACACACCACACTCGGGTAATAGATGGTTTTAGGAACCATTCTATGAAGCTACAATACAGTGGGACCAGATACAACTCACACCTATGATAGTGCTCAAGTGCTACTCCTCATCAGAACCGGTGGCTTCTTCATCATCAATGAAGGCGGAATCATCATCATCATCAGTGTGGAAGTCGATGTCGAGGTCCTCCAGGTAGTCATCATCATCACTGAGGTAGGAGTAGGTGTGGCACCCCAGATTTACGGTCCGAGAATACCAGTTATGCATACAATTCACGTTCCCATGATCAGTGAGCCGTGACAATAACCGACTAGTATCATTATATCATCCTTACATTAACAAGTACAAAACTTACAAAGGGGCTATTATGGCAATTACAACACAAGTAGCGAAAGTCTTCAGCGCAGAGCCCGTGCCTTAACCTACATGCAACTGACTAGGAAGACGGTCTAGCTCGCATAGACGTCATCATCTTTGTTCCTTCTTAACATCTGTAATCTGGCCAAGTAAATATCCAGGGTCAATGCCGGTGAGTACTTTGTATGTACTCGCAAACCACCAAGACAATGGTAAGAAGAATCATGCATAATTGGGATATGGAGAAATAGCTCTTGACTATATCTGTTTTGAAAAAAAAACCTAACGTTGGCATATCTATATCTTTGTTGAAAAAGAGTTTTTTTGGAAAGTATGCCTCCTTTTGAAAATCCGGACGTCTCCACATCCTTGTTAAAAATATTTAGAAAACATTTTGTTGTAAAACCATTTTTAAAACCTTAACGACCATCTCTAGTTAAAACCCATATTATTCTTATCTTTCTTCGTGACCAAGTCACATCCTTTATTTCATCACAACTTAACCGAAGGTTCCTGCTAGCTCTTGCCATTCCAATCGTCCTTGTTCGTGACACGGCTATTCGAATAGATTAGACTCTGCAGAGGTTATACACTTTACCCACAAGAATCAATACATCTGCCGGGATAAAACCACGGCCTGCTACACACGGTAAAAAGGGGTTCAGATAATCAAACTTAGACTTTTCATTTATCCATCCCTAGAAACGGCGGCTTTTCCTTTTGGGTTTTTCTCTCCGGTAAGAGTATGGGGTATGACGACCCTGGTCCTTCCTCCTGTACTGACCCCTACCTCCAGACCGAAGTCTGACCGGTAGCAATAGTGACAAATATTCCATCCGTACTACCTAATTAAAAGCATACCGTCCGCGAGAGACCCAATTGTTGCACCGGTACCTTACCCTACAGGTAGCACGGATTTTAGGGGATTTCTCCCCTTTAGCGAGTAAGAGCAGCCCCGGCTAAAGACCACAAACTATGATCTAAGCCCCAGGGACTGGGGTAATGTGGTTGCACGGATAAAATTGTTCCGGACATTGGCTTAGAACACCCCTTATCTTTCTCTTGCTTGACTTTCTCTTGATCCTCCTCATATCTTCCTTTAGTAATACTTCCACTCGGAAACGATGCCTCTTTCCAAGGGTTTTGTTTTGAAAACTCTGTAGTAGGGTATAACCCAAAATAGTTTTATGATTGAAAAATTCCGTGGGTTCCAAGAGGGAAGATGCTAAGCATTTTAACCTCGATCTAAGGGGTAAATATAGGTGTAAATAGTGTATGTGTCCTAAGGTACACTCATCCATAACTTGGAGGAGCCAAGTTACACACGTCTTTTATTTGAAATAAAACATGTCTGTGATCATGCAATCTATAAACGAGATATAAAACAGTTGATAAACAGAAGTAGGGCAATATAGGAGTTCAGGAATGGTGGCTTGACTGTGACCAGCGAGAAGTCCCTTGACGGCGTTAGATAACCAGAATACCAAGTACAATAATAATAAGAGAAACCCGATCCTTCATTCTTCTCGGCGTCACACGATCGCAACTATCGCCATTATCGAGCATACATGCAAACAAACAATACACCAATCAATACAAGCATATAAAAATTAAACCATACATCAAGCTAAAGGTAACTACAAGATAAACATCAGTAGGGTGTGGGAGGATTGGTTGGTAAGATTAGCAAAAGGTTTGGAGGCATTAGGGAAGAGGATCCCTTTGGATTTCTAGTCTTAGAATTACCTAAGAGAGGGGTTTTTGGACCAAGGTTTTAATATGTATGATACCATTGTATAAAACTAATACCATCAGAGAGGTATTGATAAAATTAAGCCAATAAAAGTGGTTTCACTATTTTATCAATTTCCTAGAATTTATAATGGATTTTATAGTGGTTGAACTCTAGTTTTAAGAAATAATTCACCAGAACTTCTCTGGAGTTCCAAAAATTATTTCCTTGGGTGAAAAGGTAGTATTTCATTGACTGATTCATGAGGAGTTGGAATCTACTCAAAATAATTACTAGAATGTCCTTGAGAAATTCCCGAAGGCAGTATTTTACAAGATTTGTCTTTTTCATCAGATTTATTATACAAAATCTTTACAGTTGATTCCAAGGAAACATATTAGGTGATTAAAACACCTTTTTGTAGAAATTGGAATCAACCTTTTTGGAGTTTCATATCTACTGTAGTGCTTTTATTAGTGAATAAACCATGCACAGAAAATTTTAATTCACTAATATTCAAAAGAGACACATAAAAATATGAGCTGCTGGATTTTGAAGGGTATGGGTAGGTGTGTCAACTAGGAGTTGGAATTAGGTCCAACCTCACTTGGTTTGAACTAGGGAAATTGCTAAAGGTAGAAAGAGCCTGTTTTGTTATTTTTGCCAGGGGCAAACTAGGAAGCAACTAAGGTGGGGCCAGTGGGACATGAAAGGTATTGTCAGTACCTTTCATCTCCATTTGGAATTACTCCATTTGGAGATGCCAAACTCTCTGGAGGGTTTATTTAGTGTTCTGGACAGATCTGGGGAGATTATTTATCATAGTTATATTATATACTATTTTGGTGTAAGACTTGATCTGCATGCTGGGGAAAACATCCATGCACTTGAGGAATTTTATATCTGGAGGTTTTGAGGGCTTTTACTTATTTATTTTGATTTAAAGTGACTGCGGATTTTCCTGGATCGGTTTAAACAGAAAAAGAAAAGAGGGACGGGAGTTCATGGGCCAGATCAGGGGCGGTACTGGGCCGAGGCGCTAGATCTGGCCCAGCCGGGCCTGCCCTGAGGTGAAGGGGTATGAGGGGAGGGTGGCCGTTCAATCTTAAGGAGATCGACGGCGCACCGCCTTCTTCCCTACGGGTTGGGCTCCACCGGGTGGAAACCCTAGCAGGGAGCAGGAGGGTCGGGGAGAGGCTCACCGGGCGACAGCGGGCGTCGGCGAGGTGCGGGGATGACGCGGCTGATGGTGGTGGTCCCGAGGACATGCTGAAAGGTCGGGGTAGACACCGGGGTGGTTGCGCGAGGGGGAGCCCAACGGCGTTGACCCTAGGGCTCGTCGGCGCTGCTCCAGATGTCTCTGCATGGAGAAAAGAAAACACCATTAGCACCAGAAGGGCGAGGGGAAGGCGGGTGCGTGACATGCAGGGAGATATTGAGCAAGGGGTAGAAGCTATGCTTGACTTTTGGCCCTAGGCTGAAGCTTGCTAGTCTTCCCTCTATCGAGCAGAGCAGAGCGAGGGAGGGGGGTGGAGCTCTGGAGGGGTAGGTGGGATGGTGAGGGAGCAAATGGGGGCAGAGAGGTGGGACGGGGTGGCCTCTGGCTATATAGACCGAAATGGGAAGGTATTTAATGGACTAGGTCCATATTGAGCAGGGAGGAGGGGTGATGCTCGGGGGTTGGGCCCCAGGGGCGATGGAGAGGGGTAGTGGGGTAGCCTTTGGTCGGGCTAAGTGACAGGTTGAGAGGATAGCTGTTGTTATAGTTTTAATATGATGGGACAAGACAAGGATGCCTTGTCTCCCTCCTAAGAAGAGGAAAAGGACAAGAACTAGGGCTTGGTTACTGTAGATCTTTAGTGCTGCGACCAAGAAGAGGGAGGGGTGCTGGGGTGGTGTATGTGACAAGTTTTGATGGGTTTGGTTGAATGGTTTTGATTTGTTTGCCATATTTGACCAAAGCTTGGGTCATGAATGAAGTCCAAAATTTTACATTGGCCAAGATGGGAAAAGGTTACTTCTACAATGATATGGTCCTTGTACACCTCTAAGATTTAGTTAGGATTTTTCTGATGATTAAAAATGCACTTAAACTCCAATATTCAAAAAGATCAGAAATTGTTTCTAGATGATTATTTGATAAAACTACATGGGACAAGCTTGGTTTTTGATGTGATATGGTCCTAAATACCATAAAACATATTGGATAATTTTATTGGGATGTATTGAGGTGTAAAAGTATTTTCAGAGAATTATTTCTTTTTTCTGCCATTTAAGAGAAAGGGAAAAAAGAAATAATAAAGGATCTCAAAAATAATTATTTTTGAGTTTGAAAGATGGGTTAGGAAATATAGGCATCAAATGTGCCTTGGGTTGTCAAGGTGATTTGGAGAAAAACAAACTTGCCTTTATAGACAAGGATTTTGAGAAATTTGCAAGATAAGGAAATAAAATAGTTTAATAATCCAAATAATTGTGGGAATTATTTGGGGATGCTTATATCCAAGTTAGATGGTGTACACTTGATTTAGGCATCAAGTTCAACCTTGGTTTTGAAGAAAAGTGGTGAAAAGGGTGGAAACTAGATTCTTGGAGGATCTAGGGTTTGATTATTCTGATGCCATCTAAACAAGGTTGGATTAGGGAGCTCAGAGCTCACCTTGGTTCAAGGGGATATGTATGGATATACCATGTCATATAGATGATCATGGAAGAAATAGTTGAGCTTGGTTGCATTGGAGGTGATCTAGATGAGATGGAAAACTTTGTTAAAAATAAGGCTGCCATAGCGGATACATCAGGTAGCCTCCTAAACCATGTGGGTTTAGGAAGCACAAGGCTCCAATGGAAACAAGTGAAGTGGTGGATGATAGGCCATGGTTAGTAGGTTACAACCATGCAAAGATTTGGTCAAGGGGAGGTGGCATATAGAAGTGAGCTTCTGCCAAAGTAGGCAAGATGATAAGATTTGCAGTGAGTGAGAATTTAATTGGCTTAGCCAGGGGAAAGAGCGGGATTTGGTAGTAATAAACATGTACTACAAGATGGTTCAAGTACATTCTCAATAATAAACCTAGGTTTAAGAAGGTAGAGCTCCAAAGATGGTATCCAGATAAGAAATCCAGACTTAGTCATTTTGGCAGATTTAGGGTTTTAGACTAGAGTGCAAGTGTAGAATCTTTTGAGAGGATGTTAGGTTCCAAACTCATGATCAAGGAGATGTTGTTTAGGTAAGGATTGCAAAGAGGGGACTCATGCTTGGATTGGGTCTCCACTAAGTTGGGAACCATCCAGAGGGATTATCCTTGGATTGAGATAAGAATGAAAAGAGATGATCACTTGAGTGACTTAGGATAGATCCGGACTTGGAGGCTTGCTTTGAGATTGATGATCACAAGCAATGATTGGGTCCTAAGGGATGAGCTACTAGATTATCTCACTCTAGTTCCTAAGCAAACAAGGCAATCAGCAAATCAAGGTAATTCATCAGACAACACATCAAGGCAATTCATCAACCAGCAGATCAAGGCAATTCCTCTTATTACTTATCCAACTAGTACTAGGGTTACCATCAAGACTAGCTTGAGGTAAGGATGGGTATGTTGGAAAGGTGTTTTTCTTTGAAGTGAGATAAGTAACATCTTGGTATCTCTACCAAGATTGAGATGGAAAGATTTTAATAAAGGTTTTTGGAAAACCTAGAGATAAGGGTAGTTGAAGGTTATGTCTTGAAAACATAAGGAGGTAATATATAGGTATCCATAGTTTTATTAATAGAGGCTAGTAAAGTATTTGGTTGTATCAAAATTCATATTGGCTCAGGTTTTGAAATGCCAGAACATTTGAGAATATGAAAGAAGAGCCAAGACATCTATTTTGTAGAATAGTTTTTGTAAACTAGTGTTGAGATGAGAAGTACACAGCTAGTACACAAGCAGTTGCTTGGGCACAAGCAAACAATTAAGCACACAATGAAAGAAAAAGTTTTTGTTCCACCTGATTTTTTCCTTTTGGACATTTAATCAGGGTTGCTGAAATTGGGATGTTACAGTAGGGATCTCCACGGATATCTTCCCCTTCATTCTCCCTCTCTTCAAGCTGCATGTCCCGCTCATGGATGGTCTCCTCCAAAGATCACACCTTGTGACGAAGGCGGGCAATGATGCGATCCTTCTTGTCACGCGAACGGTGAAGTGACTTGCACTCCTTCACAAGGATGGCGAGGGTCTGGTCCTTCCTGACTGCAATGGCATGGTTGTGGTTGGCGTAGGCGCGGGCATTGTCCAACTTCTTCTACCTATCATACAACATGAAGTCGAGATGATCCACGTGATGCTTCAGCTCCGGATGGCCTGGAACCTCCAATGGTTGTCCCATAGAATCACGCCTTGCGTAGTAAGCAAAGCGAGAACCATTGATTTGGTTGATGCTTTGTCCACACAGACGGGCAAGAGCCTTCTGCATAGCCCTGGCGACTCCGTCTAGCCAGTTGTTCTCACTCAAGCTGATTTGGATCCCCTCTGAGGTGGGTGCCTCCATCTTGCCTCTGAGATTTGCATCTATCAGCCACTGTAGTTATCCTCCTTGCTGATCATTGAGTTGTGCCCCAAAGAAGTCGGGGTGCGGGTGTTCAAGAAGTTCTGAGAGTTGGCTTAAATCTCGCTCGAAGATGATCTCTCCTCTGTTGCCCAACTGGTAGAACTTGATATACTTAACTTCCATCTATAAGAATGTAGGATGAGTAGATTAGTCGAGTGATCAAGTGTGTCAAATTTTATGTAGGATTGCAAGAATTTTTGAGGAACATGAATTTTCTTGAAAGAATCTCAGTGATAAGAATGAGAATAGGTTTTCATAAATACTCACTTCTTTTGTTTTGAAACTAAGTTTTTGATTCAAGCTTCCATTATAACTAGGGTCTCCTATGGTCAGGATGGCTCTGATACCAACTTGTCAACACCCGGATTTTTAATCCCGGATGCGTGTTATGCCATACCTCACAATCCCAGGATTATCATTTTTGCGAGACATAAAAGAATTGGTACCACAGTACATTATCCACTACAAACCATAATAAAGGTCTTACAAATAAAGGATCTCATGATACAGTCTTAATACAATTAATGCAGCAGAAATTAAACATAGCGGGGCTCCTCTTCAGGGTCACATGCAATGCTGGCGATGGAAAATGATCCTAGTTGTCATAGACTTCTTGCTGTCCATCATCCTGGTAGTCCTCCTCATAGTATGGCCATAGGAATATCCAGGGACAAAGCCATGAGTACTCTTTAAGTACTCGCAAACTATCACTAACAAGGAAAGTAGTTCGAGTAGGAATTCTAAGCTCTAGGTTTATTTGAAAAAATCTAGGTTTATTTCAAACTGAGTTCAGAAATAAATAAAACTAGTTTAATGTTCTACAACACCTAAGTGGTAACTTAGTTTTCATGTTCACAACCCTGTTGTGGTCAAGTCAAAGTCATAGTTCATTTCAAACGTCGTTTTGAAAACATCTGACGATGGAAAAGTATGGCCACTCCAACTGTCCATGACCGCGGACACGGCTATTCGAATAGTTTAACACTCTGCAGAGGTGGTACACTTTCACCACAGCATTCGATACATCCATCAGGGATAACCCTGAATCATCATACTTAGTATGCGGATAATCAATCCTAACCTTTCAATTACGCACCCTAGTATAGGAACCTCCCCTATGAGTTTGGCCTCCCAACCATGACCATCTGTCATCTTGGATACTGCATAGGTGGGCATTCACATTCACGAGGTAGTCTTAGCTCAACCTCTTTCTACAAGGGAACCCATACTAAGACATATAAACTTCTAGTCAAGCCCTACCCAATTCAGGTATTGTGATTATATAGAAAAATTGGAATGGTATCGCATTCTTGGTAATATTCTACCATAGTTCTATAGAAAATAACTTATGCATATCTCTGCCACTTCCAAACATCTAAATCATATGTGCTTATAAACCATAATTATTAAATATTTCTCATAAGTCACTTCAGAAAACAATCCTACCATCCTACTATAGATTGTGATATCATTCATGATCACTAACATGAAGGTAATATATCTTTACCCATAATTTTTATTCATAACTATAAAAGAATATAAGTATATTAATTCCCCTAAAACTTAGGGTAAATAATTACAATTCAAAACCCTAACTTATACTTCAATCAATTATCAATGTATGTATAATGTCATAACCAAAATTATTTACACATTATTCACCACCATATTAAGACATTAACTATATGTAATAATTATTATATGAGGCCTTTCTAATGATTTTATAGATATCTTAAAACCACATTTATCCATAAAAAAGAAAATAATAGCTTAGAGAAAGTTTCTAAATGAGAAATAAAATCTAAAACCCTAAAGTTAATAATGATCTTTCTTATATACATCTGACATATAAATAGGATGAGTACAAATATATAAAAATAATTCAAAAACAAATAGTTATATTGAACCCTGAGGTATTTGGGGTGTTCTACAACATTTTTGAATATGGAAAACCTTATAGAGATCAAACATAAATAGCGAATATAGAAAATATAAAAGAATAAGAAAAGGTAAAAGAAATATAAACCAGCTGTACCAACCCACGACTCAGTGCATTCTCGCGCTATCTGCCGCTCGCGAGCGGCAGAGAAAACAACCCGCTCTCTTCACCACGGCCCAATACTGACCCAGGCCGAGGTACCGCTTCGTCCTCTTCTTCGACGTCACAAGAAACTCTCTAGAGCGAGCGCCGTCGCCCGATAATGATCATCGTAGTCAGCAAAATTGGACCGCCGCGATGCTCGCCGATGACCTGGACCTCGTTGATAAGATCGAGCGTGATCTCCTCTATCTATCCATGCCAGTCTTATCCTCTATCTCGCTCTTTCACCAAAACCCCTCTTCCTCACCAAAACCCTAACCTCTGGCCACCTTAAATCACCATCGTCTCCAACCTCCCCGAGCTCCATCATGGTGCCTGGGAGCTTCCTCTCGTCATCCTGGATCGTCTGGCAGAAGGAATAGACCCCTCTCGCTCACTATTGACGCCACTGACCTCATCTGTCCGGCGCTCGTCGTCGACCATGGCGACGCTGTCCGAGCTCGCCTCTCCTCCTCGTCGCCTCTACAAGCTTCCTGGTGAGCTTCTGCTTACGATGGCTCTCTTCGATTTTCCCCTAGCCATCTGTAGCGTCCAATACACGTGAACCCAAGCTTGTCGCCGCTGTAGCTCACCGCTAGTCATCCTCCGGTGACCAATAGCAGGCGGCGCTGCTACCATTGAACTCGCCTCATCCCTTACTATCCAACGCACCTAACCGTGCTAGCTAAAACATCGTAGATCGCCGCCGGCGACCAGGATCTGGTGGAGGAGGCCGTGCTGATGTTATCATGATAGCATGCTGGTATCACCCTGCCACCTCAGCGTCGTTTGACCGAGTCTTCGTTCCGCGTGGCTGCCGACGTGGCCCTGAGCCCACTGGTCAGTGTCTGTGTCTAGGTGGATGCTCGGTATAAAAATGTATTGTCTGTTTAATAAATATGTAAAACATTATAAATTCAAATAGAAATATTTTCCAGAAGTTTAATAAAATAATTAAATTTTGTTAATCAATATCTTTTGTTTTATAATTCATGAAAATATATATTATACATCAAAATGTTCAGCAAAATAAATTCTATATTCTAAACCTATTATAATAATTTATTTTCCAACTTAAATAAGATAATTATTATTATTAGCAAATAGCCTATTAGGGATAAATCTTAAATAAATATATTTTATTATTTAAAATTCAGAAAAATAAGTATAATATACCAAAATTCTTAGGAAAACAAAATCTATATTTACAAACTTGACTCAAATATTTTTGTGTCACTTAACTAAATTTTATTATTTATTAAGTCTTTATAAAATGATAAAACTTATAAAAATCACATATTATTATTTAAACATCACAAAAATACATATAGTGTACCAAAATGATCACAAAAATAATATGTACTTATTAAAATTATAATATTTCATTTGTTAGGTAAATAAAAGTTTAATATTCTAAGAACTTGAATTTAAACATATTCCTTTAACTATTAATTCATAAAAGAGTAACTAAAATTTGTTAATATTTCTAAAATTATCCAATCGAGGTCTAATGATAGTATTTTCCTTAAGTATTGATAATATGAAATCAAAATAATTCAACACATTTTAACTAAAAGTTTATTGAAATATCATACACATATAAGTGTATATTATTTTCTAAAAAGATTCTTATAAAATTATAAAATCTTCAAGAATGATATTTTAACCAAATAAAAACTTTAACCATTACTTCAAATACAATTTTATACACATACTATAAATCCAAAGATACTTCATAAGTAGTTAATTAATGTGGTTTCTGTGTTATGAATTATAACCACCAATTTACAAGAAGATAAATAATTCTATTCAATTACAATGTTAAGAAAACAAGACTAAAAGAGAAATGTTACCAATCTTAATTAACCTTTAGGAAACATTATAAAGTTAACAAATAATAATACCATCTAATGACCAAGATAGATAAGTCTCAACTACTAATGATGTCAATATTCAAATGAAGTAAATAGTTCTTCCTTGACTATTATAGTTAGATAAAACCCCTAAGAATATTTAATGAAGGTTTAAGTACTTTTGTTTAGTTAAGTAAACTTTTATTCAAAATTTATTCTTTTAAGATACATTAAAAGTAATTCTTAAGCATTCCAAAGTAAATCTACTTAAGTAACAACCTTCATATAAGGAGTCTTTAGATACCATTCCACACATGTGTGCTTTATTATTGTATGCTACTTATTATGTTTACATGTTGTTTCACACACACTCACAAGCTATAATAAGAAGCACAAGTGTGAAACTTATCTAAAAAGACAACACATTCTAAAGAAACCATTTACAGTTTCCAAACCCTAGATCAACACTTATTCCGGGGATTCAAGTTTACAAAGTTGCATTACATTACTTATACATAATAGCATCTTGCTTCTTTAAACATTAGTCCTTACCGGATCAATGATGATGTTTTCAGATATTGGATATTTTATTTTCTTGAAGACCGTGAGTGCATAATCTTGCAATTATAAAAGGCAAGTTCATACTTTCTCATGTCCTTTGATTATTTTCTGTAAAGTATTTTGAAAATCTAGCGTTTTCATCACCTCCATTTAAAAAAGGTCAGAAAACACTGTTTTTTAATAATATGATTATAGGTTATTTACTAAGAGGTAATAACCTACTATGAGGACTTAACAACCAATATCGCCGGTGATTCTTGCGTCGTATATCACGCGTTAACCATGATATTTGGAATGGGACGGAGAAGTCAGTTGTATTCTTTCCCTTTCATATGTATGGAAAGGCGACCTTAACGTGACACTGTGTTTCCTTGCGAGGATCCAGCATATGCACTAGTATAAAAAGGGTCTTCGGTTCGATCTAGAGTCTAACACTACTCCCGACTTTTTCTGGGCCGGGACTAGTATGAGCACTAGTCCCGGTTCATACCGTTTTCGGTGGCTAGGAGCCCGAGGAAACTCTAGTTCCGGGTCATTTCGGACCTTTAGTCCCGGATCGTGATACGGTCCGGGACTAAAGGGGTTTGCGAACGGGCAACACCCTTTAGTCCCGGGTCGTGGGTGCGGGCCCCGGCAGGAAAACTTAAATTGGCTATAACTTTTGCGTACGGTATAAAAAAAATGTACAACCTATCAAAATGTGTGGAAAAAATTGTGAATTCGATTTCAACCGCCTTAGGCCGTTTTATATTATTTTAGATTTTTAAAATTCGAAAAAAAAAGTTATTAAAAAAATTAATTTTTTTTGCAATTTTATTTATTCCATATTTAGATTCCTCACATTTTTATGATAATTATGGATATATTAATTGTCAAATTTCGATTTACAGATTTAAATATATTATTTATGCCATATTAAATGAATAAATGGCAAAAAAAGAATAAAATATTAGTTTATTTTGTTTTTTACTTTCATTGGATTAAAATATTATTATTACTTATTTATTGTTATTTACTAAAATAGTTGTTTGTAATTTCAAAAAATAAAGATGTATGGAATATTGATATAGGCTAATAGGATAGATATTGTAGTGTTGATAACAAGGTATAAATGGGCTTCGCGCAGGGACATCCTGATGGAACAGAGAAGTTAAGCGTGCTGAGGGTGGAGTAGTGTTAAGATGGGTGACCGACTGGGAAGTTTACCGCAAGTGTAATTTGACCTAATATTAGATATAGTTAGTACTAAAAATGTTCCAAATGAGAGGATTACGAGCCAAACAATTCAAAAGTTCAAGAAAAAATTTGAAAAAATAAATAAATAATAATTTTTTTTTTGAAAAAAGATCTTTAGTCCAGGGCCGTATTACGACCCGGGACTAAAGGTCCTTCGTCCCCCTGCTATAAAAATGGCCATGCGCTGGCCCATGGGTGACCTCTAGTCCCGGGTTATAACAAACTGGGCCTAGAGATAGGGGCCTTTAATCCCGATTTCGCAGTCCCGGGTGCAAAATCGGGACTAAAGGCCCTTACAAACCGGGACTATAGGCCCTTTTTCTACTAGTGATGGGTGGGCACCCTTAGCCCCCATGATTTTGGTGTCTACATTAGGGTTGTATCTTGCCCGAAAGGGGGCTTAACGGAGATGTAGTCAGCCCCGAAGGATCGTGCAGACATATGGGGGTCATAGAGAGGGCAGTGATTGGCTTGGATCATCTACTAGCCCCACATCACGGAATTGTGGACGGGAAAGATCGCCCGGTTGTGCAACAAGGATTTTTGATCTCTCATGGGAAAAGTAACGCACCTCTGCAGAGTGTAAGAACTATAACTTGTTACTCCATGTTTTGGGAAGGAGCTACGAACACGGCAAGAAAGGAACTCCATAAAAGTTCTGGTAAACCTATGAAGGCCGACGGACATAGCTTTTTAGAATTGTCGTTGGTATGGAAACGGCATTGCCTAAGAAGGCTAGATAGAGGTGTGGGAGCGAGCAGGGCGACCGTGACGGCTCCGCGGGCGGGATTAGGTACAAGCAAGTGCAGTAAGACACAGGAAGTACCCAGGTTCGGATCCCTCGTGGTGATACTCCTACATGTCTGACAGTATATGCGAGTATATCGAAGGTACAAAGTTGCTTCTGGGGCTATATCTGAGAATGTACGTGTGCCCGTATGAAAGCAAGCTAGCTAGCAGGTGGAGGTGGAGTGATCGATGTATGCATGTGCGTACGTGTGCTAGCTGCCTCCAAGTCCAAGTGAGAATGAGCCTCGTGTGTGTGGTGAGTGAGCCTCTGAGAATGAGAGCCCTTCCTGGTGCATTATAAATGGCTGCCCAGGAACACAACGGGCCCGCATGGCCTAATTCTACTATGCGTTGTAGTGTCTGACATAGTAAACACTATTCGATATACAGTGTATAGTGTCTTATATAGTGTCTACTATTTGCTATACTGTTTGCTACATATGGCATCATGTTCGCAGCGTCTTGGGTCTTGTCGTTGTCTTCCTTGCCTTACTCCCTGTATGGTCCTTGTCTAGCAAATATCTTGAGCAGGTATGTATGGAGAGAGAGGTGCACATGGAGCAGATGGCCATGCAAAAGCATGCATGCACACGACCATGTATACAAAAGGCCAATCGGCCATGCATGCGACCAACCATTCGGCCATGCGCACAAGTAGCTTGTTTGCTTTGGTTTTGTTGATGATGCCAGTCCGTTTCTGGTACTCTTCGGGTGCTTCTTTGGGGCGTCTTTGGGATACCCGGGTACTATTTCTCCGACACTAGCCTCCGAGTCCGCGCTGATTTTACCCGGAGGGGAAAATTAGCACGAGCTTAATAAAACTTGACGTTGTCGTTGTAGATGAAGTTTTTGAATGGCGTCCGGCTGGACACCTCTGGCCCGGGAAGCAACACAATTCCAACGGGAGCGCGCGAGCGCACCCGTGGAGTATAGCCCCCGAGATTCGAAGTAGCTGAACGAGACAAGTGCTTCAAATCTTTATCTTCCT
This sequence comes from Avena atlantica, assembly GCA_910589765.1. Classification (NCBI taxonomy): domain Eukaryota; kingdom Viridiplantae; phylum Streptophyta; class Magnoliopsida; order Poales; family Poaceae; genus Avena; species Avena atlantica. The sequence goes on from OU342736.1 coordinate 308,801,374, forward strand.
TCCCTTTTCAACATCTTGAACTTTCTATCCGGCTGAACGCCCTCAGCCGGACGGGGGCACTTGGTTACACCGGGAGCGCTCTCCCGGTGGGTGTAGCCCTTGACATTCGAAGTAGCTGACGAAGTCAGGTGCTTCGAATCTTCATCTGTACTTGAGATCCGACTCGGTGCAGTCGTGCAAAACAAACACAAACAGATAAACTTGTTTTCAGTATATTAACATATAGTACACATGCTTTCGACCGAACGATCGTCTTTCTTTTCAAAAACTAGCTCGTGCTTTTCTGGACACTTAGTCACTTTCTCGTGCGCTCTACTATTTACGCGGCACCTTGCCAGGCAGTCGGGTTGCGGTCTAGAGCCAGAACCGAAGGGAGCTGACAATATAACGCGCACGGTACTAGAGGCTTAGCAGCCACAAAATACGAACTAGGCACGTGGCCGGAATGTCCAATATGTCGCATCTTTCGCAAGGGAACCAACAGGCCGAATAGACACAGCTGGATCCGGATTTTTCTTTTTCGATCTTACTCGGCCCGATTCGGATGAAATAGGGCCGAGCTAGAAAATTCTAGCTGGATTTCTTTTAACCGGCGCTTCTTTCTTTCGGGCTATCTTTCAACACACTCTTTTTTTATCGAGCTAGCTTAAGGCGGATTCCATCTTACTTTCTTTTTTCTCTCTATTTTCTCTCCAACCGACTGCAACCACCACTACAGAAAACGGTAAATAGGCCGACGGCTGGGGCCCGTCAGCGTAAGACCTGATCCCCGTCGGCGTATGCTGGCCCGACGGGGGCCATCGGTGTATGCCCGTCGGTGTAGTACCCCGTAGGCATATGGCAATAAACCGTCGGCGTATACATTCCCGTCGGCCTAGGCCCACCTGGGGCCACCTGGAGCAGCTAACGGCCGTTAGCGGGGATTTATACGCCGACGGCTGTGTTGTCTACGCGTTCGGATACGCCAACGGCTATGCCGTCGGCCTAAGAGACCACGTGCCACTTTGTGGTTGTCTACAGGATTGGATACGCCGACGGCGTTGCCGTCAGCCCTCTCTGCCAGCTGGGTTTCTCGCGTACTGACGCCGACGGTGCTGCCGTCGGGAAAACTCTGTCTGTTCCATATGGTACTGTCTACGACGGCATTGCCGTCGGCTTAGGCCCTGGTATTTTGTTTTTTTTTTGCATTTTGTTTTACTTATTCCCTGCAAATTATATATTCCCGCATTCCCAGATTCCAGACAGCACATGCACAAACATAAGATCATCATCGTCAAAAGAACATAACTAGATCATTCATATATAGGTACATCCTCATCCAAACAACATAGCTAGTACATCCACACATAGGTACATCTCTAACTGCATCCTAACACATGCACATCCCTAAACCTCCGGAGAGCTGCTCGAGAGACCCATGTCTCCCCACGTGAAGAAAGGTGAAGCTTGACGTCGAGTAGCCGCCGTCGAACCAGCACCGGAAGAAGGAGAAGTACTGCCATGACCGCCACCACCGGTAGAAGGAGAAGCACTGCCACCCTCAACACGATGGAAAGAAGGAGAATCACCGCCACCACCACCATCACCACCAGCGGAAGCACCAGGAGAAGCACGGGCGGTATGAACCGGTGTCATCATGTGCGAGATAGTCGGTGAGGCATCAGGACGACCAAAGTGTGGATTGCCGGAGCATCCCGGTCCCTACATGTTTGAGGCAGAGTTAGCAACCACCAAGGCACAGGTTTGTTGTAACAACCGATTTGGCAAATAAATTACCGGGGTCCTGAGTAGAAGGTCAAAGCATATTCGTCCTTTGATGGGAAGATTGGCTGCGGCCCTGGCCTAGGTGGCCGTGGCGGTAGAGTGGCTCGCTCTCCAGTGCCATAAAACCTCTCCAAAAGCTGCAAGATAGTTTAGATGTGAGGCGTTGCAGAAATAAAGATTCAAACTAGGGAATGCGAGACTTGTCATATTTTGCAAAAATAAAGGTGGAAACTTACATCATCGCGTAACTCTGCCCACTCCTCGTAGGCCGCTCGGGTCTGGGACCATGTCTCGAGCGTCACCAAGTGTTCCGCAAAAGCAGCCTTGTAGGCCGCGTCCAAAGCATGCTACAATTTCAGAAACAATGAATCTCGTCAACTTAGCAACTCATGAACGATTTTCGAAAAGATGATGGAAATAAGAAAAACTTACATCGTCGGTCACTCGGGAAGGCCGTCGAGGCAGGATAGTGGGGTCATCGGCGGTGAGGGTAGCCTTGATCCGCGTGAGGCTCAAAGCAGGAGTTCGCGAGATCACCCTATCGAGAATCTTGAAACGGCCGTGCTCCTGGCTGCGCCCCGCCACGACCACCGCTCTCTCATCGGTCTCCTCTGCTCTAGGATCTTCCACCTCCGGATGAAAACCAGTGAACGCCTCGAGGTAGTTAGCACCATCCTCCTTGGCGGTGCCATAGAACTCTGGAAGCGAGGGCTGAGGTAGGGACAGATCAGGCCTCTTCTGCTTCATCCTCTCCCATACTTTATTGTTAGAACAAGGCCTCTCTAGATGTGTCTCCTACATGGACAAAAAAATGTTATGCGTATCAAGTAGGATCACGAAGGGAAATAAATACAGATTGTTCCATGTATACATGTATACCATATGGGCTTTGAAGCGACCATGGTTGCGGTTTCCTGCACAGTGTGTCCCCCCGGAGCCACGGTTTGCCTTGTTCCGCTCGCTCAAGGCGTTGAAATCGGCGTCTTCCCCGTGCCACCTCGCCGACAATGCCAGCCATGCGTCCTCCTTACCATCGGCCCACATGGGCATAACCTGAAAAACAATACTCATTTGAAAAATGGATAATGCAATTAGCAACAACATAGAATCTGATTGACAATTTACTTACCCTGGCATAATCTTCCTCGGTCAATTTTGGTTGGTCCTTCACATTCAAATGCTTCGGCGCCCTCTTGCCCAACTTCTTGGAGCTGTATAGACTGGTGGTGGTATGCTTCTGATTGTAAAACTGCTGTCGTGCCAACCTCTGACAAGCCCCCCATAAAGTCTTGTCCGCCTTCTCCTGGTCCTCCGGAAGCACCTATAGAATCTCTGTAATCACACATAAAAAATATTGTGAGGATCATAAATTAGCACGGTGGGGTCATCAACTATGAACGAAACTCGAAACCTTTGCCTTACCCAAAACTTGGTGATCACGGCATCAGAAGCTTTCCCAGCATAGCCCGAGTTTTCGGCGGCCTCATAGGGCGCCCAACTGGTGGCTAGCTTCCTCTCGCCGTTGGGGACGGGAGTGTAAAAGCCTGGCCAAAATTTCCTAATCAGAGCTCCAACCAAGGTGTTAGGCGCACGGGTACCTGGAGGAAATGTCCAATTGCTGCACAATAGTAAAACATTAGTACATGCCAAATTGTTATGACCAAAATGAAATTACATGTTCAAAATTAGTATAGCCACTTACTCAATGTCGTTAGGCGTAATGATGGGTTTCTCCTCCTCAGAAGCAGGTTCGTCCACTGGGACACCCGATTCCCCACGAATCTTTGGCTTCTTTGGCCGTGTCGACGGCCCTGACTCCTGGTCTCGGGGATCCCCTCCTGGTCTTGAGACTCCCCCTCCTGTTCTCGTGACTCCTCCTCCAAGTCTCGAGACTCCTCCTCCTCGTCAGGAGACTCCGAGTAAGCAGACTCGAAAGCCACGTCGCCAGAAGCTGAGGGTAGGTCACTCAGAAGGCATAAACCTCGTACTCCACCTCGTCCTCATCATCCACCTCGTCCTTCTCCTCGTCCTCCACCTCGTCCTGCGCCTCGTCCTGCCCTCGGGGGAAGTCCGCCTCCTCCCTCACCTCGTCCTGCACCTTGTTCTGTCCTTGGAGGAAGTCCACCTCCTCCTCCCTCACCTCGTCCTCCTCCACCCGCATTGTCGTCATTGTAATGCGAGTTGGGAATGGGTGCTCTTCCACTTTTGGTAACCATCTTCTGCTTCAAACACTTAAGGATAGAGGACGTTGATTCCTTGTGTTGGCTCATATTGGTCAATCACCTGCATTGAGAAGAGGTAAACAATTTAGTATGAATACATGATCCAATTAAGCATAATAAAGATATTAAGCATAATAAAGATACTAAGCATAAATACTACGCATAATAAAGATACTAAGCATAATAAAAATACTAAGCATAGTAAAGGCATAAAAGACATAAAAGACCCTCACCACTCATCATCATCACTCTCATTTGTATGTCTTGGGTTCTCATCAGCACTATCAACATCACTATCACGTGAGAAGTAAGTTGGAGGTTCATCGTAGGGTGGAGGCTCATCGTTGCCATTGTCCGAATATAACTTGGTGAGCATATCAATGTCCTTTATATTCGTGACTACCTCACCACGAGTCTGTGCATTGTTCTCGAGGTTCTCAAGACCTTGTAAGTCAAAGTCCCCAAAGTCCTCTTGTTCTTGATAGAAAACTCCCTTGTATGTTTTAGGGTCAATGTTGTTGTAATCATCGTTGGAGGGCATGGGTAGCTTACCACGTGGCGGTACCTGGAACACGACTTCCCAGCCCTTGAGTTCCTCTTTCTGACATGGGTAGGGTAAATAATAAACTTGTTTGGCTTGGTGGGCCACAATAAAGACATCGGATCCATAATAGGTGGTTGATGGCCTAACTTCAACTAACCCAATGGAAGGGGTACTTCTATATCCACCGCGTGGGTCGAACTAGTGGCATTTGAACACAACAAGCTTGAGTTCTAGGGGCGTATTATTGAACGTCAGCTCGTATACATTTTGTAACCTTCTGTAGTAATCAAAGTCATCGGCTCCTCTGGTGAAGACCCTGGTATTACAGTTTTTGCATTTGGCCGACGGTTCTGGTAAAACTCTGTATGAAATCGATAACCATTCACATCATACTTCTCATACATCTTGATTTTACAGTTACAACCCTGGGAGACACATCTCAACTCATCCTACATCTCAACGTTGGGATCGGCTCCCTACAAGTTTCATACAAATTATGCATTAGTTACGTGTAATAAGAGGGACAAGTCACGGATTGCCAGGTAAGAGGGACATGTTATAAATTACCTTTTCATAGAACCAAGACGTGAAATTTTTCTTTCTGGGGGCACCCACTTTTAGAAGGGTTTCCAACTCCGCATCATAGGGATCCGTCGTTCCCGACCACATTTCATCCGTGAATTGGCTAAAAGGAGAAAATACGTATTAGATCGAAACCGAGTTACTAGTTGCAAATGAATTTGTTCACCATTTTACCTAAGGAAACTGGGCACTTGATTTTCTTCCTCCTCTTCATTCTCACAGCGGACCACTTCCTTCATGTTCATAAGCACATAGAGCATTATGCAATCCTTCTCTTCCTTTTTCAAGGTATAACTTGTTGCGCCACTGGCCTTGCCACCGGGACACTGGAAGAGGAGGAGCTTGGGGTCATGCTTCGGCTCGTCGACATTGTACCGATAGACCTGGTTATGCATAGTGGGAACATCATCGCCATAGTATGTTGTCGTGGCGTCTGTTATCTCCTGGAGGAGAGTTGCCTCAGCTATGCATGCTTCAATCTTATTTTTGTTTCCACATTTGGTTCGAATATACTTAAACTCTCTCTCAATACAAACCTGCCAACGAAACTGCACCGGTCCACCCAAGAGTGCCTCGTTCGAGAGATGCACAATGAGATGTAACATCGTAGTAAAGAAGCCTGTCGGAAAGATCGTTTCTAACTTGCATAGCAACTCCGGCACTAGATCATGTAGCTTCTCAATCATCAAGGGATATATCTGCTTGGCATAGAGCGTGCGGAAGAAATGGCTCAACTCCGCAAGCACTCTCCAGATATGCTCAGGGAGATACCCTCGAACCATCACCGGCATCAGCCGCTCAATCCATATATGATAGTCGTGACTCTTGAGCCCAGTGACTTTTCCAGTTGCTAGATTGGCTCCCTTGCTCATATTCGAACAATAACCATCTGGGAACATCATGAAGAATTTGAGCCACCCCAATGACTGCTTCTTTTGGAGGCTATCAAGGCAGTAGTAGGCATGTGGCTTGACCCAATTTTTTCGATTGCGTTCAGGAGGTTGCATGCATAGTATCTTCCTATCACATAGCTCCTCAACATCGACTCTAGCCTTGACATTATCCTTTGAATTTTCAGGAATGTTCAGAATTGTGTAAAAGAGAGACTCCGCGACATTCTTTTCAGTGTGCATCACATCAATGTTATGGGGAAGTTCGCAGTCCTTGTAATACTCGAGCTTCGTTATGCCTGCCTCGTGTGTCTAGTTGTGCGTTTTTTATATCCCTCAAACTGTGGGAAACCGGACTTGGTACGCACGAGAGCACGTAACTCGGCATCAATAGTAGCACCATCGAACGTTGGTATCTCTTTTTCTTGAAGCACAACTTTGCCCTTGATGAAGTTCTTTTTGTCTTGTCTTAACGGATGGTCTCCTTTGAGGTATGGTCGATGCGTGTCAAATGTGGAATACTTTTTACCCGCCTTTAGCCAAAGGAACTCAAGTAGATGCCTGCACACTGGGCATGGCCACTTACCAGCTGTACACCATCCGCAGAATAGAGCGTACCCAGGCATGTCGTGCATGGAATAGTGGAACCCAACTTTCATGTAGAAGTTTGTCTTTGATGCACGGTCGTATGTCAACGTCCCGTGGTGCCAAGAGTGGTTCAGATCTTCCACAAGCGGTTGCATGTACACACTCAAATTCTTCCTCGGGTATTCAGGCCCTGCAATGATTAGCGACATGAATATGGTCTTCCTTTGCATTAGGGCTCCGGGAGGGAGATTGAGCAGAATAACAAACATGGGCTAGCAGCTATACGAGGCGATCAACATACCATATGGATTGAATCCATATGTTTCTATAGCAATTCTGACATTCCCAGCCTCTCCTACCTCATCAGGGTGGTCTCTATCAAAGTTCTTCCATGCCTTACCATCAGATGGATGTCCCATCTTTACCCGTCCTTGCTCATCCTCGTATATCTTCCCCGTCTTGTGCCACGTCATCTGTGTGGCAGACTCCTTGGTCATGTAAAGCCGCTGGATTCTTTTTATGAATGGGAGATAACGAAGAATCTTCATGGCGACTTTTGTCTGCGTCTTTCGACCATCGTCTCCCTGTACCTCATCATACCTAGAGGCCCCACACTTGCTACAGTAATTGTCTTCCGCAAACTGTTTCCAAAACAAGAGGCAACCTTTTGGACAACAATCTATTTTTTGGTATTCCATGTTGAGCGCTCGCATGATTTTCTTCGCTTCATACATCGTTTTAGGCAGACAATGCCCTTCGGGCAACATGTTACCATACGTTTGTAGATGGTCTTCAAAGCATGAATGGGTGTTGTCGTACTGGAGCTTTTTGATTAGTGCTTGCAAGATGGCATCGAGCTAAGAAATATTTGAACCCTCATACAGAGGCCTCTTATCCGAGGCCATCAAATCATAGAAGGCCTTTGCGCTTGGCTCCGGATCCTCTAGTTCACCAGGTGTGGCATCCCGCAAAACCACTACTAGAAAATCGCGTTGAATTTGTGCATTGCATCGTCATCATCATGCATTGTTTGCTTAAAACTATTTTTGCGAAGCCCGATTTGTTTTCCAAACGCCTCGTCTATATTCAAACGCCAAAATCCGGGTCGCCGGAATATTTTGTTTTGCCCGGTATCGGTTTGCAAAAGTCTTGTTTGAAATAAATAAAATATCAAATTAATTTTTAGCGGGACAGTCGAACGGGCCGATTCGACCCGAACGACTGCCCCAGGTTTTAAAACGGTCCACCTCCTAATTTCCTAAAGCTACCCACACACCCAACCACATCACCCCACCCAATCCCGAGATGCCACTTCACCCCTCTCTCTTCACCCACCCACCCAGACCCCGCCACATCAGCCCCCAACCCTCCACCTATGCTAAAACCACCCCAACACTCACACCTGTCCCACCCCAGCAGCTAACACCCACGTACACAACGCACGCACTCACACGCACACAGTTCCACCCCCGGATCCCACGCACACCCCTGGACCCGCCCCGGTCCCACCACCAACCTCCCTCACGCGCTCTGCCCGCCTCTCTCCCTTTCTCCCTCCTCTCCGGCGCCCGCCGTCGCCGGCGAGCCCTCCCCACCCTCGCGCGCGCCGCCCGCAGCTCTCCCCTCCGTCGCCGCGCTCGGCAACCCCGGCCGCGAGCACGCCGCCCCGCGAGCCCCTCCTTCCCTCCTCCCGCGTCGAAGCCCGCCGGACCGTCCGCCTCGTGCGCCTCCGCTCGCGCGCCGGCCTCCCTGTCCGCTAGCAGCCGCGCTCAACGGCGCCTCCGGCCGCGCCGCCTGCTCTTCGCCCTTCGCCGGCTCCGCTTCCCTCCGCCGCCCTCCGTGCGGGCCCCGCGCGCCGCCGACGAACCTCGCCGCCCCGAGCCAGCCCGCCTCCCCGCGAGTCCCTCTCCCCTCGCTCTCTCCGGCGGGCCCGAGCCGCTCGCCCCTCTCCTCCGCGGCCGGCCGCCAGCGGGCCGACGCCGCGCTCGGTCCTCCGCCTCGCGAGCCGCCTCCGTGCGCCCTCCGCCGACCTCGCCGCCGACCTCGCCGCCCAGCGCCCCTCCGCGCGCTGCTGCGCCGGCGCGCCCCGGCCTCCGACCCGAGCACCCCCGCGACCCGACCATCCCCGCCTCCTCCGGCTCTGCCCCGAGCCCGCGCCGCCAACCTCTTTCCCTCGCCGTCGCCCGCGCCCCCGAGACCGCGTCAAGCCCGCGCCGGCTGCGCCCCCGCACCGCGGCTCCTCGACCTCGTCCCGAGACGCCGCCCTCGCCGGCCTCTCCTCCCCGCGGGCCTGCCCCCTGGACCATCGGTCTGCGCTTCGCGTGCGTCCTCGAGCACCTGGCGTTCCTACTGTATGCATGTCAGCTGCTTGTTTTGTTGTGTACAAGTTCTCGGAGGAACACGAAGAAAATCCCCGATGTGGCTGTCTGGATGACAAGATCTTCATCATGGGACATCAAGCACTACCTCATGGATACGATGGCGCGAAGCTCTCCTCCTAGACTCGGAAGCCCGAACCCCCGATGTTCTGAAGCCCGATCCGATGCCACAACCCCAATGTTCATGCCAAGACCCCACCGACCGAAGAACCCGGGACATCAAGATCTTCCTCATGGAAGGCAAAGACCGTACCGAACCGGTGAACCTCGGCGAGCCTCCGACAAGTACTTCGACATGGACCCCAACGAGACACCGCCAAAACCCAAGTCCTCCACCCCGGACCCGGAGGATCCCTGGACGCCGAGACCCCCAAACCCGAAGACCGATCCCGAACCCGCATGCCAAGATCTACTTCACGGATACGAAGACCACATGTGCGACAAGTACTCCCTCGAGAACGTCAAGTACTTCACCCCGGACACCGAGACCCCGACGCGACAAGTGCTTCGTCCCGAACGCCATGACCGACAACATGCCCCGAGAACCCGGAGGCGACAAGATCTACTCCGCTAACCGAGCACGTTCCGTCGAACCCTGGACCCTGGACCCTGTCGAACCCCGAACCCCGGATCCCCAAGATCGTCGAGACCCCTAATGTGTGAACCCCTTCCCGCAAACCCTATTTTATAACATAATACAACTTGTCGCATAATAATTGTCTTGCATGTATACATTCATGTGGTTTGGGGGCCTTATGCCGATTCACCTAATAACTAAATATGGGGCCCATATGCGGGCAAATATAGCCTTATATCGGCCTCATTTAAATTTGTGTAGCGAACCCGGTGCTATCTCCTACCATGTAAAACAACATTTAAATTGCGGGGGTTCTAAATAACTTGAACCATTTAATTAATCGTCGGGACCCCGGTTCCACTTAATATGACCTAATCGCATCACATCTTTGCCATGCCATACATCATACATGCATCATGCCGATCTTCTGCCGTGTATTAAATAGTGCATCCGGTGTTTCTTCTAGTGTTTTGGTTCTTCGCGGATAAGGCCGTTGAGTTGATGTGAGCTTCGCCCCGATCTTCGGATGAACCTTCGGCAATGTTTTCAGGCGAGCATCTCCCCCTTTCTACCTATCTTACTTTTCTAGTATTTTATTCCCTCCTGTTGATCTTTGCTATCTGTGTTGCGATGCTCTAGTTTCGTACCCGTGATATCCCTTGCGGCCATATATAGCCTTGGACACATCCTATTACCTGTGTTTGGTAGATAGTTGGACCCGCGTGTCGTAGTCGCTTGCTCAAGTGTTTAGCTTGTCGCCAAGTACCACAATTGTTGGAGAATTGCCGCATGTTGACGTTGGAAATGATCATGGCTTTAATTATTATTTCACTTTAATTCCTGTTTAACAACTAAAATTGAATTAAGCAGAGGCATCGGTGGGTGATAGGTAATATTTGGTTTCCGACCGCCCACTTGTGTCCCGTAGGACCCGAGTTCTTGACACCTGTTCCGAGATCGAGCGCGCTAACCACAGGTGGGGAGATATGGGCCCCCCATTGATTATTACCTGATTTCAAAGTATTGTACTGGGGGCCACAACTAGTTTGAGGAGTTTTTACTATCCTGTACTTATGCCATGCTACTTATGTATTTACGATTGTGTGAGGAGCATGCTGTACCGTTTAGGGAGCGGAATGTTTTCGCGGTATCGACAGTCCCCGATTGGGGATCTGCTGTCGTTTACAGCCATTGTCGCAAACCCTAAGTCCGTCTCGGAGACCGGCCGACTTCGATGCGGGTAGACTTAGTGGGGTGGCCCCCCCGTGCTTGCTTTGGGTCTGGGAACGTCATGACTTAGGCCCCGCCGACATACCGATGGGTGTATGTTAACTGATCTGGAAAAAAGGGTCGAAGTGCCTGTGGATACTTTGGTGCACCCCTGCAGGGTTAAATATTTTCGAGAAGCCGTGTCCGCGGTTATGGACGACTTGGAGCACAGTGCTGGATCATAGACAACTATAACTAAAGTTTACTGTTTTAAATTGACTTGTATCCGATATGATTAGTAATCAGCTCCACTACAACGGAATGGCTAAGTAGAAGTACCAACAATTGCTGGGTTTTGGGTTCATCTCATGCTAAATGTATCTGACTAGTAAGTGCTGCAACTGTCACGGAATGGTCAACTAAAAGTGCCCACTGCTTATTTTATCGGGATGATTATCTAAACCTGACTAGTAAAGTGCCGCAACTATAACCGAATAAGTAAAACTGCCAACCGTGTGAGTTCCTCGGCTGACTTCCTCGTTTGGTCTCGAGGGGGAAATACCAGGATGGGTTTGTTTGGTGATAGCTTCAGGTTGGGTCCGGTTAGGTCATTCTTATCCCTCTCTGATATCCGCCAGTTGTACCGAGTCTCTATAGGTTGTTTAGTGCATGCTGCCGCTTCAGTCCACCATACCTATGTAGGCGAGAACCGCCGAATTCTAGCCTCGCCGTGTACTGGCCTCAGTACTGACGCTCCTTCTTTTTCCTTTGCCCTCTGTCGGCACCCCTTTTGTTTAAGCAGGTTTGAGATCGACGCCGTTAGCAGGGTTACCCTTCCGGCTTGGCCTGGGCAGGGTTATGGACGCCATTGGTTATTCTTCAGGGCTCTTAGCCCCATTTGCATCTTGTCCGTAGTCGGACGCTCTATCATTTTCAAGGTGATTTGGATCTTTGTATAATATATCTGTATTCTTGACTCTTTGAGTCGCTGTTATATATATCTGTTCTGTGGGTCCCATCGAGGACTGTTGTGTAATGTTATTACTTTGTTCTCCACCCGCACGAAAGTGCCTGGTGGGCACCTTCGAATCGTTTCTATGCGGGTTTGGCGGGTTTTGCTAAAACTTGCATAGGACCGATTCTGAGGGTGTTACAGAGTGGTATCAGAGCCCAGCAGTTGCGATACCCCACAAGTCCAGCCTGTAGGATAACCTAGCTAACGGCCGAAGTAGAGTGTCAAAACTATTTTCGAAAAATCGGTTGGATAGTTCTGATTAGGTCTGATTTTACTCCTTACCCTCTGCTATTCTCCTCTCATCTCGACGTGTTTTGAATCTGCTCTCTTATCTTTTCTTCGAGTCCAGGAATTTCTCGCGGTTGGGTTCCGTCGTACCTTCAGGGTTTCGCTTCCTCCTTTGGTAACGGTGTTGCTACATCTGGTCGTCATGCTATCCGAGGAACCCTTCATCCGGTGGTACCATACTTTGTTCTTTGTTTGTGCCTTCCGGTGTCTTCCGACGCGACGACATCATCCACGCCAGATCCGATGCAGAGTCTGCATCACTCCTTTGTTCCGAACCTCGCTTGTCGAGATCTTCAGTCTGATTCCGAGAATGGTTGCACTCTTTTCCACTGATTGTGCTGAGTAATAGTTTGGGTGCGTGATGGATTGGCCCCCATGCCGACTACCCTTTCTATTCGCTTTTGTACATTGAAGTTGATGAGAATGCATCGGTTCCCTCTTTTCATCGAAGTTAGAGGTGGCTTTATTTGTTGATACCTCTACCTTCGACCTTTTGTTCCGGAGTGTTCCCTCGACGATCACGGACAACAACCTCTTGTTAGTGGTGTCGCGAGGAAATACACGAAGCGAGAAGACGCAGATCGCCGACCTTTCCTTCCGGTACCATGAGGCGGATCTCGAGGGCGAGATCCATTGTTAGTGGTGTCGAATTGTGGCATCCCGCAAAACCACTACTAGAAAATCGCGTTGAATTTGTGCATTGCATCGTCATCATCATGCATTGTTTGCTTAAAACTATTTTTGCGAAGCCCGATTTGTTTTCCAAACGCCTCGTCTTTATTCAAACGCCAAAATCCGGGTCGCCAGAATATTTTGTTTTGCCCGGTATCGGTTTGCAAAAGTCTTGTTTGAAATAAATAAAATATCAAATTAATTTTTAGCGGGACAGTCGAACGGGCCGATTCGACCCGAACGACTGCCCCAGGTTTTAAAACGGTCCACCTCCTAATTTCCTAAAGCTACCCACTAACCTACCCACACACCCAACCACATCACCCCACCCAATCCCGAGATGCCACTTCACCCCTCTCTCTTCACCCACCCACCCAGACCACGCCACATCAGCCCCCAACCCTCCACCTATGCTAAAACCACCCCAACACTCACACCTGTCCCACCCCAGCAGCTAACACCCACGTACACAACGCATGCACTCACACGCACACAGTTCCACCCCCGGATCCCACGCACACCCCTGGACCCGCCCCGGTCCCACCACCAACCTCCCTCACGCGCTCTGCCCCGCCTCTCTCCCTTTCTCCCTCCTCTCCGGCGCCCGCCGTCGCCGGCGAGCCCTCCCCACCCTCGCGCGCGCCGCCCGCAGCTCTCCCCTCCGTCGCCGCGCTCGGCAACCCCGGCCGCGAGCACGCCGCCCCGCGAGCCCCTCCTTCCCTCCTCCCGCGTCGAAGCCCGCCGGACCGTCCGCCTCGTGCGCCTCCGCTCGCGCGCCGGCCTCCCCGTCCGCCAGCAGCCGCGCTCAACGGCGCCTCCGGCCGCGCCGCCTGCTCTTCGCCCTTCGCCGGCTCCGCTTCCCTCCGCCGCCCTCCGTGCGGGCCCCGCGCGCCGCCGACGAACCTCGCCGCCCCGAGCCAGCCCGCCTCCCCGCGAGTCCCTCTCTCCTCGCTCTCTCCGGCGGGCCCGAGCCGCTCGCCCCTCTCCTCCGCGGCCGGCCGCCAGCGGGCCGACGCCGCGCTCGGTCCTCCGCCTCGCGAGCCGCCTCCGTGCGCCCTCCGCCGACCTCGCCGCCCAGCGCCCCTCCGCGCGGTGCTGCGCCGGCGCGCCCCGGCCTCCGACCCGAGCACCCCCGCGACCCGACCATCCCCGCCTCCTCCGGCTCTGCCCCGAGCCCGCGCCGCCAACCTCTTTCCCTCGCCGTCGCCCGTGCCCCCGAGACCGTGTCAAGCCCGCGCCGGCTGCGCCCCCGCACCGCGGCTCCTCGACCTCGTCCCGAGACGCCGCCCTCGCCGGCCTCTCCTCCCTGCGGGCCTGCCCCCTGGACCATCGGTCGGCGCTTCGCGTGCGTCCTCGAGCACCTGGCGTTCCTACTGTATGCATGTCAGCTGCTTGTTTTGTTGTGTACAAGTTCTCGGAGGAACACGAAGAAAATCCCCGATGTGGCTGTCTGGATGACAAGATCTTCATCATGGGACATCAAGCACTACCTCATGGATACGATGGCGCGAAGCTCTCCTCCTAGACTCGGAAGCCCGAACCCCCGATGTTCTGAAGCCCGATCCGATGCCACAACCCCAATGTTCATGCCAAGACCCCACCGACCGAAGAACCCGGGACATCAAGATCTTCCTCATGGAAGGCAAAGACCGTACCGAACCGGTGAAACTCGGCGAGCCTCCGACAAGTACTTCGACATGGACCCCAACGAGACACCGCCAAAACCCAAGTCCTCCACCCCGGACCCGGAGGATCCCTGGACGCCGAGACCCCCGAACCCGAAGACCGATCCCGAACCCGCATGCCAAGATCTACTTCACGGATACGAAGACCACATGTGCGACAAGTACTCCCTCGAGAACGTCAAGTACTTCACCCCGGACACCGAGACCCCGACGCGACAAGTGCTTCGTCCCGAACGCCATGACGGACAACATGCCCCGAGAACCCGGAGGCGACAAGATCTACTCCGCTAACCGAGCATGTTCCGTCGAACCCTGGACCCTGGACCCTGTCGAACCCCGAACCCCGGATCCCCAAGATCGTCGAGACCCCTAATGTGTGAACCCCTTCCCGCAAACCCTATTTTATAACATAATACAACTTGTCGCATAATAATTGTCTTGCATGTATACATTCATGTGGTTTGGGGGCCCTATGCCGATTCACCTAATAACTAAATATGGGGCCCATATGCGGGCAAATCTAGCCTTATATCGGCCTCATTTAAATTTGTGTAGCGAACCCGGTGCTATCTCCTACCATGTAAAACAACATTTAAATTGCGGGGGTTCTAAATAACTTGAACCATTTAATTAATCGTCGGGACCCCGGTTCCACTTAATATGACCTAATCGCATCACATCTTTGCCATGCCATACATCATACATGCATCATGTCGATCTTCTGCCGTGTATTAAATAGTGCATCCGGTGTTTCTTCTAGTGTTTTGGTTCTTCGCGGATAAGGCCGTTGAGTTGATGTGAGCTTCGCCCCGATCTTCGGATGAACCTTCGGCAATGTTTTCAGGCGAGCATCTCCCCCTTTCTACCTATCTTACTTTTCTAGTATTTTATTCCCTCCTGTTGATCTTTGCTATCTGTGTTGCGATGCTCTAGTTTCGTACCCGTGATATCCCTTGCAGCCATATATAGCCTTGGACACATCCTATTACCTGTGTTTGGTAGATAGTTGGACCCGCGTGTCGTAGTCGCTTGCTCAAGTGTTTAGCTTGTCGCCAAGTACCACAATTGTTGGAGAATTGCCGCATGTTGACGTTGGAAATGATCATGGCTTTAATTATTATTTCACTTTAATTCCTGTTTAACAACTAAAATTGAATTAAGCAGAGGCATCGGTGGGTGATAGGTAATATTTGGTTTCCGACCGCCCACTTGTGTCCCGTAGGACCCGAGTTCTTGACACCTGTTCCGAGATCGAGCGCGCTAACCACAGGTGGGGAGATATGGGCCCCCCATTGATTATTACCTGATTTCAAAGTATTGTACTGGGGGCCACAACTAGTTTGAGGAGTTTTTACTATCCTGTACTTATGCCATGCTACTTATGTATTTATGATTGTGTGAGGAGCACGCTGTACTGTTTAGGGAGCGGAATGTTTTCGCGGTATCGACAGTCCCCGATTGGGGATCTGCTGTCGTTTACAGCCATTGTCGCAAACCCTAAGTCCGTCTCGGAGACCGGCCGACTTCGATGCGGGTAGACTTAGTGGGGTGGCCCCCCGTGCTTGCTTTGGGTCTGGGAACGTCATGACTTAGGCCCCGCCGACATACCGATGGGTGTATGTTAACTGATCTGGCAAAAAGGGTCGAAGTGCCTGTGGATACTTTGGTGCACCCCTGCAGGGTTAAATATTTTCGAGAAGCCGTGTCCGCGGTTATGGACGACTTGGAGCACAATGCTGGATCATAGACAACTATAACTAAAGTTTACTGTTTTAAATTGACTTGTATCCGATATGATTAGTAATCAGCTCCACTACAACGAAATGGCTAAGTAGAAGTACCAACAATTGCTGGGTTTTGGGTTCATCTCATGCTAAATGTATCTGACTAGTAAGTGCTGCAACTGTCACGGAATGGTCAACTAAAAGTGCCCACTGCTTATTTTATCGGGATGATTATCTAAACCTGACTAGTAAAGTGCCGCAACTATAACCGAATAAGTAAAACTGCCAACCGTGTGAGTTCCTCGGTTGACTTCCTCGTTTGGTCTCGAGGGGGAAATACCAGGATGGGTTTGTTTGGTGATAGCTTCAGGTTGGGTCCGGTTAGGTCATTCTTATCCCTCTCTGATATCCGCCAGTTGTACCGAGTCTCTATAGGTTGTTTAGTGCATGCTGCCGCTGCCGCTTCAGTCCACCATACCTATGTAGGCGAGAACCGCCGAATTCTAGCCTCGCCGTGTACTGGCCTCAGTACTGACGCTCCTTCTTTTTCCTTTGCCCTCTGTCGGCACCCCTTTTGTTTAAGCAGGTTTTGAGATCGACGCCGTTAGCAGGGTTACCCTTCCGGCTTGGCCTGGGCAGGGTTATGGACGCCATTGGTTATTCTTCAGGGCTCTTAGCCCCATTTGCATCTTGTCCGTAGTCGGACGCTCTATCATTTTCAAGGTGATTTGGATCTTTGTATAATATATCTGTATTCTTGACTCTTTGAGTCGCTGTTATATATATCTGTTCTGTGGGTCCCATCGAGGACTGTTGTGTAATGTTATTACTTTGTTCTCCACCCGCACGAAAGTGCCTGGTGGGCACCTTCGAATCGTTTCTATGCGGGTTTGGCGGGTTTTGCTAAAACTTGCATAGGACCGATTCTGAGGGTGTTACACCAGGTTCATCCGGTTCTGGCGGTTCATGTGGTTCATGTGAAGGTGGCGAATCGGGCATGTCAGCATCATGGAAATCATCTAGCAAAGTTCCAATCCCATCGCCCTCATTGCCATTGATCCATTGTCGCATCACCTCACCTCTATCACGTTCGTACTGAGTACAATCAACCGTCATGATGAAGTCCCGCATATAACCATATCTCCAAATGTGTTTTTTCATTTCCTCCTTTGACTGACGATGACGCTTATTGCAATGAGCGCAAGGGCAAGTTAGACGAATGCCTGCCTTTGAACCAAGCGCTAACTCCTTCACTAACAGATCAGTCTTCCATGCCCACTCATCTGTTCTATCAACAACACTAGTACGACCACTGTACATCCACCCATTATCAGCCATCCTCTATTTTATTGGGAGCCAAACAATAAACATAGAATTTCATATCAAATAATAGCATGAAACTAAATGCATCATATTTTATATTTATCTACCGAGAAAAACGCATGACCTACATCTCTAATAGGTATAGAGGGTCCTAGCAGCCGCCAGATTCGTAGATTGAGTACGTTCTCCATGCTCTACCCCGTTTCGAGCCAGAATTTCGGCAGCACCTCCCCACTGCTCTCCCGATACACGTCTCGGCAAAAAGCCAAGAGGATGTGCATCCGGAGAACAACGGGGAGGCGCTACCGAAATCCTGACTCGGACCAGGACAGAGCATGGAGAACGAACGCAACTACGCATCCGCCAACTGTCCCATAAATGCCGCAAGCGTTACACTTCATAATATGCGACCTCTAATGCATATTTATCTGCGTAACGCTCCTAGACGGGATATGACACCTAGGTGATGCGACTTGATGTGGAAATGGAATCTACTGACATAAAAAATGCGAGGGAGGAGACGGAGTTCTAGCTCACCCTTGGCGGTAGAGGAAGTAGGCGACCTCCGGGATGATGACCTCCGGGACGGCGACCTCTGGGACAGTGACAGGAGCCTATTGTAAAAAAGAATAAATATTAGCAAACTCAATTCTTATTGTCAATTTCTTCATATTCATCTACCATGCACCATATCAAGATTATACCCAACAATTACATCTATGACTATACTCTAAACTACAACTAAAACTAACCCTAGACTACAACTAACACTGGTTAACTAACCCTAGACTACAACTAACAAATAATGCACAATAAAAACAACAAACAAATAATCTACATACCTTCGGGGAGGAGGGGCACCGGGGAGGAGGTGTTGCAGGGAGGAGGGGTGCCGGGGAGGAGGTGCTGCAGGGAGGAGGAGGGGCGCCAAGGAGGAGGTGCTGCAGGGAGGAGGAGAGGAGGAGGGGCAGGGGTGCAGGGGAGGAGGAGGGGCAGGGAAGGAGGAGAGGCTAGCTGGGGAGGAGGGGGCGTGGCAGAGGAGGAGTGGCGAGGCGCGGTAGGGAAGGAGGGGTAGGGGAGGAGGGGGGATGCATGGGAGGAGGGCCGGCGGGGAGGAGGGGTGCAGGGGGGAGAGGGGTTGCGGGGGAGGAGGAGGAGGAGGGGCCGGCGGTGGTGCTCGAGGGGAAGGAGGGCACGGGAGGGGGAGGGTGGCCCCGGCGCGAGGTACAGAGGAGGCAGGGCGACGAGGCGGCGTTCTAATGGAGCCCGCGGGCGGCGACGCGGGGCTCCGAGCTCAGGCGGAAGTAGGAGTTCGAGGAGGAGGGCAGCCGGTCGCGGTTCAGAGGTCGGCTCGGGTGCTGCAGGGCTGTGGGAGCTCGCTGAGGCGCAGGCGGCGGCGCGGTCTCTGGGAGGAAGATGGGTAGGGGGCGAGGATTGGGGACCAGGTCCCGTGCGTGGAGTTCGCGTGCGGGCCTGGGTCGCGGGCAGCGTGCGTGCGTGTGGTGTGCATCGTGTTGTGTTCCTGTGTGGTGTCGTGTTGGGTTGGCGTTGGTGTGTGCGTGCGCTGGTGCAAGAGTGCGGTGTGTGTGTGTTAGGGTTAGATGAGATCAGGGTTTGACCAGCAAGAATTTTATATAAAAACATTCAGAGAAGACAGGTAGACAATAGAGTAGAATTAGATCTTAGATTTGGGGGTTTGGGGATAGGGTTTGAGGAAAGAAGGGGAATATATAATAGTCTATACACATCCATGAATAATGTGTACAATGGCCAGAGGAATAGAGAACCCAGGTAAACCAGAAATATAGAGCATTCTTTTCAATACATTTTGTATAGACTGCTACTAATATGCTCCACGAAAAAAAATGCTTTGGTACTTTTTTTTCATAATGTGTTCTCTCCATTGTCGTTATGGCACTCAACGCTCTCTTATCTTAATAAGTTGGTTACAAGTTGTATTCTAATTTTCTGCACCTATGGGAATTGAATGAATAAAACCACACATTTACTATTCTCACGAATAGTTAGAGAAGTTACTAATTGAATAAAACTAGAATGGAACATTTCATGTATTTGTTGTCGAAATATATGGAAGAGGTGTGAATGGAACATACATTTCAAGGTTACATTCATGGTTAGAAAGGCATTAAGGCGTCTCAGAGAGGTTTGGGGGTGCTCTGACGCCTAGGATGGCGCTTTAGATGCCTAGGCACCTGAGGCGGTTTTACAAGGCAGAGGATGGGGCGCCTTGACGCCTAGACGATGACTTTAAAACCATGGTTACATTATTTCCTTTGGCAGCGCCTATTTTGTTCTTAATTCAGCTCATGAAATAAAGCAGGTTATTGTCCCTTTGTGTCTCAGTCCTTATTTATGATAGTTCTAAAGAACCTATTGTGACGGTGTCTAGATTTAAGGTTGATATTGATGAGTGCTACTGCAAACACAGAATCGATCTCAAGCTATTATGGAGAGAACCAAGCCACCAACTATCCACATTCCACTGAGTTGATATTTTCTTAAATCTGTACCTTTTTCTTTGGCAAAAAATCATATGATTAGTCTATACAAATAAATTTATTATATCATGCCTATCTTTTGTTGAACATCTTATTATGACATGAGAAACTTTGGTGCGACACACACTACTGTTATCATGCCTATCTTTGTTGAACATCTTATTATGACATGAGAACATCTTATTATGACATGAGAACATCTTATTATGACTAAAAAGCATATGATTACTCTGTACAAGTAACTTTATTATATCATGCATATCTTTATTGAACATCTTATTAACATGGCTGTTTTCAGACCTTCAGAGATTGATGTTGGTGCTCAACTTGCTTTATTTAGGAAGCATGGTAGATTAGTAATGGAAAGGGATATAATTAGGCAAAGCCAACAACCATATAAAGGAGGTATTTCATTACTTAATGTATGATCTATGGCCAATTATATTTCCGGAATGCAAAATTATGGTTAATTTTTTCCCAAAGTGGCTTAATACCATTTGTGTGTTCTAGGAGATTGGTAACATGTTGTTATTACATTAAAATTATACATGAGGGAAATAAGGTTGTCACCGCCCTTAATTAGACATTGATCATCTTTCTTTTCATTATCACCTTGAGGCAATGAAAATGACTAAATGATTGTTAGACATTTACGTGTTTTTACTCTCTGCTTTCAGTTATGGGATGTCGTCGATGGCAAGTCATGTGATTTGTAACCAAACATGGAAGGCACTATGGAAGATAAAGGTGTTGCCTAAAATCCGTGTGTTCTGGTGGCATGTGTTAAAAATTTACTGCCAAACTTTGGTGAATTGAAAGGACGACATATCATGCAGGTAGCAAACTATTTATCCAAACATTAGTTTAGTCTTAAGTGTGGTGATTGCCGCGACTGCTGAGGCTATCCCCGCGCGTGATTTATGTCAGTAGGATCTTGAGTAGAAGTCATCAAGGCCGTCAATTACTCTCATTGGACTCGCTTTTGCATCTGAGATTCCTTTTAAGATAGAGTTGTAACTGGAACTGGCCCGCTGCTGGCCCCTCCGGTGTCACCCATTCTCGACTGCTTCCTAAGAAAGTTTCACCGCTCCTTGTGCTTCCTCTTTCTCCTCCACCACTTTCCCCACCTCCAAACCCTAGGTCGTGGCGGCCGCCTTCGACGGCTACTTTGTATCTCCTTTTCCTTGCAAGAGCATCTCTTATTCTTTGGCAGCCATCATCAATATCTCCCCCCTCAGGTCACCGTCCACCCCTCCTCATCCATCTGGTCTGCCTCGCTGGTGCGGTACAGAAGAAACTACACCAATGACCATGGAGGACGGCGTGCTGCGAGCCTTGACACATGCCATGTCGGCTCTCTTGCTGGAGAGGATCAATCCATGTCGGCACTGATTCTAGGCAGCTCCTCACCTCCTCAATGAGCCGAGCTCGGTGGGCTTAATTTCGTATGTTGGTCGTCCTACATCGGCCGCGCTCGCCGGATGTCTTACTACGCCTTCACAGGCTTCGTGCCCATCTCATTTCCCTCATGGGGTCTATGCCATAGCCATCGAGTTGGGTATGCTTCTCCTACCATCACCTCTATACTCTGATCTTGTTCCAAGGTGAGATTAGGTGAGTTTTTATCAGTTTTATTGAGCCTACAAAAATTATGGATGCAAGTACGGGTGGTGTAAGAGGTAAAATTAATTCTAGAGACGGTGGCACCTTTTGTTTAAGATGAATTGAAGGAAAGTATTTCTATATACAAACATTATTAGTAGCAATTTTCTCTTCTTATTTTGTCTTCAAGCAACAAAGAGTTTCATATGTTCCTTAGGGATATAAATACAGAATAATGAATAATCAGTAATGATGTGTGAAGTTATACCGGCATGTAGCCAAACCTGTAAGAACTGCAACTGACATTATGATTTGGCTTAGTTCCGTCTCGCTTCATTTTTAGAAAGCTCGATTTGTGACAGAATTCATGAAATAACTTAGAATATGTACTCAAGCTTTAAGCAATTCCTGAATTTAAGGGGTAAAATCTCTTGCTGTCAGAGGCTCATAAATAGTGCAGTTACAATAGCATCCATTGTTTCTATAACTTAATTCACATGGAATATGATTAGTTTTTCTTGGGATATCTTGTGACAATTTGTTGTCATTTGCATATAGGTCAAGCATGAATAGCAAAAACGTTAATTGGAAGGTAATTATATTATATCTCTCCTTTGCTGATTCAACTTATCTTAGTTTTCGTGCCATGGAGCCAGGATTGACAGTTTCACATTGTAGTGGGATGCAGCGAAATCAGTTGACGGTGAGTTTCCAAACGAGGTGCCACCATTTTCTCTAAGAAGTTATGTCGAAACAGTGGCATGCATTCTCCTTTGCTGGATTAGCTTATGCTCATCTGAACTTTGTGTTAGCGACTGATTAGAGTGTCTTTCTTTCGGTCGAATAATACTTTCAAGTATCTAATATATATCTTCCTGACTAAAATAATGGTGGCCAACAAATATGCCCTTTTATCCTCAAATGAGAATATAAAAATATTATAGCTATATTTAAAACCGATTGCATGAATCTCCTGCTGCACAAAAGAGGATCCTAATGTCTTGAGGATTAGTGTACCAATGATTCTTCTCTTAGCTATGCATATGTGAATCTGAGCATTTGCATATCGACAATTCAGAGATGATGGCGCAAGGGAGGCGTGTAGAGAACAAAGGTGGATTGCCCTCAGTCCGGTGGTGGTTTTGAATATGTCTCTTCCGCAGCCACAATGTTGCGAGTAGAAGAGCGGGGACAGCAATCGAGCAGAGGAGGGCCAGCTCCCCATAATCATGATGAGTAGCAGCGGGAACATGAACAGCTCTTGCGCCGATTTCGCAAGAACCATCAAATGTTTATTATGTGCATGTGCGTGCTATACAGATCTTTCCCATATATACCATCTGTGCAGCTTCTAACAGGTTGTGTTTTCTATTCAGTGTGCTCAACTAATTCATCTCAGTTCTGTATAAATACTAATTCTTATCACTTTATTTTAGGAAACCCTCTTGAGTATCGATTTGGTCATACCAACACAAGGAATCCTCTTAAGAATAAGAGGATATATCAGCTGTGCATGAGGCTGATGTTGGTTTTATCACCTCAAAATTGAGTGATGTTAGTGGATGAAGCATCACAATTGATATCAATATTTTTTCTAGATGAAATCAACTTATGTTTTGTGCCGAAGGGTTTGGCTTACAAAGCAAGAGAGCTGCAGAAAACATTGCTCAGGAAGTGGGAGAGCTTAACGTAGAAGAAAGAAAGGGAAATAGAAAAATTGTATCGAAGTTCGAAGAATCTATGGTTGAGAATAAGCACGCAGAACTTCAGCTAAGACACAAGGAGCTGGAGCTAGATTTCCTCTGGAGCTAAAGGACAATGCTAATCATACATGATCTACGTTTGATTGAAGCTTCACTTTGCAATATGGTAAGCAAATAAACGAGTTTCTCTTACTATTTTTGCTAGAAATGTTGGGCCACGTAGAGATAAAAAAAACTTTTCCCTCTAACGTGGTGATCCCAAGATCTAGCTGAGGTAGAAGGCCACGAGGTTTACCACTAGACACGCATATGCGGATTACTGATGAAGCACGTATGTTCAATGCAGTGCAGTCCTTACGATCCGATCGTCCTGGTGCTGATCGTACAACACCTCTACCGGTATCCACACGTATAAGGAGGAGCAGCGGCGACGAACTTCTAGGTTCGTAATGACGACAGGACTGTTGTGGAGATAGGTTTTCCAACACATGGAACGACCTAACCCACCAACGATTAACCCTTCTGGGTTACTGTGCTCCACTATATATAGGGAGTGAACGTGGGCTCCACTTACGTGGCCCATTCACTAAAGCCCATATAATACTAGTCACCATGAGTCTGACTCACTGACTCAGTCCAAATCCGGCTCGGGTCCAACCCAACCTAATTTCCGGTTCAGATCCAATCCGAACTTGCTCCCGCTCTTAAGTGTGTGACCCCGCGGGCTCGTGGCTACTCACGATTGGAGTCTGACTCTCAAGCAATCAGTCGGTAGTGGCTCCTAGCAGAACGTGTCGACTCCCAAGTACCAAAGAGTCATGACGACTTGCCTTTCCAATGCGACTTACGTCCAAGTCCCTTTTGCCTCACGATATACCTTGTCAGACTATAGGCGAATATTTTTCATCCCTTAAATAATACAAATATCTTCTCGATCCGAGATAAGTGATTCACCTGACTAACTTTTAGTCGATCGCCTCGTTTAACACTTAACCGAGTCGTGCATGGCCATGTTTTCTAAATCATATCATCTGAGAAGGCCTAGAGAATATCTCTCCAAGTGGAGGGGCAAAATCCCATCTTGGTTATTCACATCACGCAGGTTGATTCTCAGTCGACCCGAACTCTGCCTTTATAACAATCCAGTTACGAATCAGCGTTTGACAGAACCTAAGTCGGTGATCCTCAACTCGAACTGTGCAACAACCTCAGGTCCAAGGATTACATTGATTGAGATATACAAATGACAACTTGTTCGTTGTACCTCAATATGAGTCAATCTAACTCGCTAAACTCTTTAGCCAAATCTGTGTAAGTCGGAATGGCATCTCCATGCCCATGACAAGTGGAACCAAATCATCAAGCCGACCTTCACATTGGTCTAAGTTGTGTGTCCAGCACAACCTCGATGACCAAGGACATTTAGTACAAACAACATGAATGTATAGTTCCACAGTCGAATCACATATTCAATGATATACATTAGATGCTTATACAAGGACAACTTAATATCTTTATGAATACAATGGGAAATATCATCATACATGATTGCCTCTAGGGGATATTCCCAACAGTCTCCCACTTGCACTAGAGACAATCTTCTGACATCACATGTCTAGGCATCTAATGCCCATAGCCCTTAGGTGCGCCTCATGCTTCGGCTGTGGTAACGGCTTTGTCAACGGATCTGCAATATTTGCATCCGTGTGTACCTTGCATAACTTGATATCACCCTGATCCACAAACTGGCGAATCAGGGGGTACCGCATGAGTATGTTCTTGTTCTTCTGGTGTTGTCTAGGTTCCTTGGCTTGTGCAATAGCATCATTGTTGTCACAATAACGTCTAATGGATTGGACGAGCCCTGAACCACAGCAAGATCCATGAGGAAATTCCTCATCCAAACAACTTCCTTTGCTGCCTCCGAGGCAGCAATATACTCAGCCTTTGTTGTAGATGCAGACACAGTCTCTTGCTTGGAACTCTTCCAGCTCATAGCACCTCCGTTTATAATTAACACGTATCCGGATTGAGAACGAGAATCATCAGAGTCGGTAAGATAACTTGCATCCGTGTAACCCTTTACATTGAGTTCATCTTCACCACCATAAACCAAAAACGTATCCTTAGTGCTTCTCAAGTACTTTAGGATATTTTTAGCTGTTGTCTAGTGGATTTCTCCAGGATCAGTCTGGTATCTGCTCACAACAATTAGAGCATATGAAACATCTAGCCTAGTACAAATCATGGTATACATGATGGATCCGACTATAGAAGCATACGGAATCGCACTCATCCGACTTCACTCATCAGTTGTCGAAGGACACTGAGTCTTGCTAAGTTTTACACCATGGGACATCGGTAAGAACCCCTTCTTAGACGATTCCATGTTGAATTTCTTCAACACTTTGTCCAAATAAGTACTCTTACTCAATCCAATGAGCCATCTTGATCTATCTCTATAGATCCGGATTCCGAGAATATATGTTGCCTCACCCAAGTCTTTCATTGAGAAACTCCTTTCCAATGATTCCTTGGATTCTCGCAACATCTGGACATCATACCCAATGAGTAATATGCCATCCACATATAATATTAGAAAGTTTACTTTGTTTCCCACTAAACTTCTTGTATAAACAATAATCATGATCACTCTTGATGAAGCCAAACAATTTGACTATCTCATCAAAGCGAATATTCCAACTCCGAGATGCTTGCTTTAACCCATAAATGGATTTCTGAAGTTTGCACACTTTGTCAACATTAGCCGGATTGACAAAACCCTCGGGCTGTATCATATACAAGTCCTCGGTCAAATTTCTGTAAGGAAAGCCGTTTTGACATCCATCTGCCATATCTCATAGTCGAAATAGGTTGCTATAGCTAACATGATCTGAACTGATTTAAGCATCACTATTGGCGAGAAAGTCTCATCGTAATCAACTCCTTGAACTTGTCAGAACCCCTTCGCGACAAGGCGTGCTTTATAGACGGAAACATTTCCATCCATATCAGTTTTCTTCTTAAAGACACATTTGCACTCGACGAGTCTTGCATCGTCTGGCAGATCAACCAAGTTCCGAACTTGATTTTCATCCATCGACTTTAACTCGGATTTCATGGCTCCAAGCCATGACTCGGAATCAGATCCCACCGTCGCTTCTGGATAATTTGCCGGCTCATCACTTTCTAACAGTAACACATCACGAACACTTCGTAATCTTGCCGATCTTCGTAGTACAGGTGCTACTGCCGGCTCAGCTACCACGACCGGCTCAACCTCTAAGATTTTTGCTGACTCGCTACTAGCCGGTTCCTCTCGAATTTCTTCAAGCTGCACTGTGCTCCCACTGACTCCCCGACTGAGAAACTCTTTCTCAAGGAAGACACCGTTCTGAGCGACAAACACTTTGCCCTCTTCTCGGTTGTAGAAGTAGTAACCCAAGGTTTCCCTCGGATACCCCATGAAAATACACTTAAACGACTTGGCCGTAAGCTTCTCCAACTGAAGTCGCTTGACAAATGCTTCACAACCCCAAATCTTAAGAAAAGACAAACTCGGCTTTTTGCCTGTCCACATCTCATGTGGTGTCTTAAGTGTGTGACCCCGCAGGCTCATGGCTACTTGGACATGATTGGAGTCTGACTCTCAATCGATTAGTTGGTAGTGGTTCCTAGCAGAACGTGCCGACTCCCAAGTACCAAAGAGTCATGACAACTTGTCTTTCCAATGCGACTTACGTCCGAGTCCCTTTTGCCTCACGATATACCTTGTCAGACTATAGGCGAATATTTGGCATCCCTTAAATAGTCCGACTCTCTTCTCAATTCGAGATAAGTGATTCACTCGACTAACTTTTAGTCGATCACCTCGGTTAACACTTAACCGAGTCGTGCATGGACATGCTTTCCGAATCATATCATCCGAGAGGGCCTAGAGAATATTTCTCCAAGTGGAGGGGTGATACTTCCAAAACGTATCTACTTTCTCGAACACTTTGCTATTGTTTTTTTAAACTTGTGTGATTTGGATACAACTAACACAGACTGACGCTGTTTTTATCAGAATTACCTTGGTGTCTTGTTTTTGTGCAGAAAATGAACTATCAGGAAAAATCCTGGAAAATCTGCCGAAAAGTATATTTCACCAGAAGATCCACGGAGCCAGAAGATGGGACGGAGACGAGGCCTGGGGGACCACACCCACCCGAGGCACGGGCCCACCACTGGCGGTGCCTGGAGGGGTGCAGCCACCCTAGGCACCCCCTCGGCCTCCCTCTGTGCCTATAAGTTGCCTTTCGACCTAAAACCCGGGGGGGTGATAGTTTTCCAGAAAGAGTTCCGCTCCGCCACCGGCACCAGAAACCAAGATTCGGATCCAGAAACTCTATTTTGGCACCCTGCTAGGACGGAGAATTTGGAGAGGATCATCGCCATCGTCATCACCAACGCATCTCCATCAACCACCGATGTTTCCCTCATCCATGAGTGAGTAATCCCGCGCTGTAGGCTTGGGGGTGGTAGGGATTGGATGGGTTCTATCATGTAATCGAATAAGATCTGTTAGGGCATAGTGACTAGTATATCTATTAGTGCTATTTGACTTTGTTGCAACTTGTTATGCTTAATGCTTGTCACTAGGGCCCGAGTGCCATGATCTCAGATCTGAACTTATTATTGAATCATTATGATAGTATTGTTTGTGATCTTATCTGTAAGTTGTGTACACATATCATTGTCCGGATCTAAAGGCCCCAAAGTGACAATAATTGGGACAACCGGAGGGGATGGCTGTGGTGTGAGGATCACATGTGTTCATGGAGTGTTAATGCTTTGCTCCGGTGCTCTATTAAAAGTAACACCTTAATTGCTAGTAGTTCCCTAGAGGCTCCGCTGCCACAGGCTGCCTGACAGAAGATGTTGTGGAAGTTCTCATTGCGAGCACGTATGATTATATTTGGAGCACATGCCTAGGATATTTTAGTACTGGAATGCTTGTTATTATTTATCTGCAATGCCCTAGATCTTGAAGTTACATGTTTAGACTCGCCCATGCAACGCCCGTCCATCCATCCCTATGTCTACCGCACTCGAATCCTACTATTACCGTTACTGTTACTATTGCTCCTGTTCCACCGCTGCTGTTGTTGTTGCTTTACTGTTGCTACTGATAAACTTCTGTGAGGAAGAACTATTTCTAGGTGCAGCTGAACTGACAACTTAGTTGTTAAGGCTTTCAAGTATTCTTTGGCCCTTGTGTCGAATCAATAAATTGGGTAATACCACCCGCAAAGACTGTTGCGATGCCCTATACTTGTGGGTCATCAAGACTATTTTTCTAGCGCCGTTGTCGGGGAGCATAGCTTTATTTGTAAGTTCACTTGGATCTATTATTGTTCACTTATACTCCTTTCATCATGGGGAAGTATCGTGATGGAAAGTTCCCTATTTTACCATCCACTACAAGAAGAGGTATAGTCCTAAACACCTCTTCTGCTCTTGATTCACCGTCTGTTATAAGTAATCTTGTCACACCACCACCACATAACACAGTGCTACTACTGGTGATTCTGAAACTGATTTTGATACTCATGATGTTACTTTTATTGTGCTTGATGCGAGTGGTTCATTAGGTCCTTTTCTAGATGATACTATGGCTAGTCTAGGAAATACCGAAACTCCTAGTGAAGACACTGTTACACCTGTTAGATCACCTGAGGCTAGTGATAGTTATGATATTAATGATGGTTACATTGAGTTCACTGATGATTTTGTTGAAGAGTGCCGAAACACACATGGTACTAGTGCTATTAAGAGTCTCCTTGCTAGACGTACTATCATCCTAAGTTGTCCTCTGATCCTAAGTTTGCCACTTCTCCCATAGATATTAAAGATGAAGATTATGATTTCTCTCTTAATTTATCTTATTTCCATATTGTTGAGAAAGAACCTTTTTGTGGGACTAAAAATGAGAGTGTTGTGGCTCATATGAATGAGCTTTTTACTATGAGTTCTTTGTTCTCTAATGATTTTAATATGCGCAAGTACTTTATTACTAATATCTTCCCTTTTTCACTAAAAGGAGAAGCTATGGCTTGGTTTAATAGATTACCTCCTCGTTCCATTGATAGCCTTGATTGCTTGATTGCTTCTTTCATCCAGAAATATTTTCCTCTTAGTGCTAGACATGCTGCTTTGCAGAGACTTTTTGATTTTAAACAGGGAGAAGAAGAGAAATTGTGTGAGTCATGGACAAGGTTCTGTGCCTTGATTCATGCGCATCCTGGATGTCCATTACCTAAGAATGAACTTCTTGATATTTATTATAATGGACTAACTGATGATTCTAGGACCTACCTAGATAGCTTTGCTGATTTTGTTTTCAGGAAAAGGAATCCTACAGATGCTGAAGAATTAATGACTAAAATAAGCAAGAATTATGATGATTGGAATTCAACTGAGCTAAATACACCTGAGCCTATTACTCCTGGACCAGTTGTTCCTGAACCAATTCCAGAACAAACCACAAATAAGAGGGGAGTTATTGCATTAAATGATGAAATGATGAAGGAAGCTAAGAAGTGTCTAAAGGAGAAAGGTATTAGAGCTGAAGATGTGAAGAATCTACCTCCTATAGAAGAATTATGTAAGACAAATCCCCACTCATCTACTATTAAGGTACACTCTCTCCAACACTTTAATAAAGGTGATATTCCATATGGTAAGCCTCCTGATCAATGTTTAGATGAACTTGACACATTTATTGTTAAACAAGGGTATTTTAATAAACAAGTTCAGAATCATTTATTGGAAAACTCTAGAGCTATCCATGAGTTGAAAGATATTGTGGAAAGAACTTCAAATGATATTAAAATGCTTTGTAAACACTTTCAAATGGTTCAAACTCAACTTGATCAACTTGCTAAGGTATAAAAGGATATACTAGTTAATGCTTCAGGAGATAAACATGCTTGTGGAATTAGAACTAGGAGTGGTATAGCTACTCAAGATCCTTTATATCCTGAAGGATATCCTAAAATAATAGAGCAGGACTCCTAACAAGGTGAAGATAGTGATAGTCCTCATAAGAGGAAGAAAAAGAAACATAAGATAGTTGAGGAACCACTTGAACCTACTGTAGATCCTAATAGTATATCTGTCTCTTATGCTGAAACTGAGAGTGGTGATACACCCAATTTGCATCACCATTCTATATCATAATTTATCTCTATTCACTGATATTTGTCTTATTATGAGGTATTACTTATGACTTTTCATCTATTTATGCATGTTGGATGATTCTTGGAGGATGGACTGCCAGAGTCTGGATTCTGATGGAAAAGAAGGCGTTTTGGTGCAATTTCGCAGAGATCAGAAAAACATAGAAACATATTTTTTACCAGAGGACAAAGGTAGCCAGAAGGAGGGACAAAGAAGGGCCTCAAGGGGCCCACACCCACTAGGCGTGGGCCCACCTGACCCCGCGCCTAGGGCAGGTGTGGCCCACCTGCCCGGCCTCCAACTCCGCCCCTTCGCCTATATCTTCCCTTCGAAACCCTAAGGCTTGGGAGCAACCACAAATAGATTCCCACCGCCTCTGGGGGGCGAAAAACACCGAGAGAGAAAGATCTCTCCGACAGACAGATTTCTACCGGGGGAATTCCTTTCGGGAGAGGGGAGACCGTCGCCATTAACACCGTCATCAAGCTAGGCTTCATCGGGATCATCATCATCATCATCCACACCATCATCTCCACCAGCACCATCACCACCACTCTGTCCCGCTGTAACAATTGTGTTGGATATTTCTTTAGTTCTTAGGGGAAACTTTTCCGGTGTTAATTACTATTGTAGTTGATGCTTGTGAGTGCAACCATTGGATTATTGTTTATGTTCAGATTGTTATCCATTATCATATCATCTTTGATCTTGATCCATATGATGTCTTGTGAGTAGTCTATTTAGTTCCTGAGGACGTGGGAGAAGTCATGTTGTTAGTAGTGAATCTGTGATAAGTTATTTATTCAATGGTTAAGTTGTGGTTCTATTCTTCTAGTGGTGTCATGTGAACATCGACTACATGATACTTCACCATTTATGGGCCTAGGGGAATGCATTGTGTATTTGTCTACTAATGGTAGGGTTTCCGGAGTGACAGAAACCTGAACCCCTGTTAGGACACCTTTGCACAAGGGAGTGTAGGATCTCAGAGTTTAAGGCTATGGTTAGATTTATATCTTAATTACTTTCATGTAGTTACGGATGTTTGCAGGGGGTTAAGCACAAGTATGTATTAGTCCTAGGAAGGGCGGTATGTTAGCACAGGTTCACCCACACAACACTTACAACACCAGAGAAGAGCACTCGGCTATTTGAAGCGAAAGCGCTTGACAGAATTCCCATGTGTCCTCGAGAACGTTTGGTCCTTATAAGTATTTCCACCGGCTTGTCCTTTGCTAAGAAAGGATTGGGCCACTTGCTCCGTTTGTTCGTTACTTTTGTTACTTGCTCTTTGTTTTGTTGCCTTGTTAGAAAACCACTAAAAATCCGTTTTCTAAGTATTCACAGGGATTTCCTTCTCCATACCACTATTCAGCACCTTCTGCTCCTTGTTGGGATCGACACTCCCTAAACTTGTGGGTCATCAAGTGGTAATGATAAAAATGAGTCTCTTGATAAGGAGGAAGGTCAGGAAGAACCTGAGAAGCACACTAAGAACACTAGGTACACTAAGGAAGATTTT
Source organism: Avena atlantica (assembly GCA_910589765.1). Classification (NCBI taxonomy): domain Eukaryota; kingdom Viridiplantae; phylum Streptophyta; class Magnoliopsida; order Poales; family Poaceae; genus Avena; species Avena atlantica. The sequence continues at coordinate 308,833,402 of OU342736.1, forward strand.
ATTGCTAAAAACATGGTAAAGAGAGAGAACCTTGGGTGCAGAAACCTATGCCTTTTCCAGGGAAGACACACAAGTCAAAGGAGGAAGAACACTACAACAAGTTTTGTGAGTGGATGAAACCTTTATTTTTGCAAATTCCTTTGACTGATGACATGGTTATACCCTACGGGTACATGGTCTCAGCATACCTGGTCCAGCCCAAGGAAGGCCCACGGCAGAAGTACGCCGGCCCATGAAGATTTTCGGGTGGCCAAGGCCCATGACGCCTTCGGATCCTTGGAGAGCAAGACTATAGTAGATAGGAAATTCAAAGGGGTAAAACCCTAGAACTTGTAACCGACTAGGTCTATGCCCGGGACCTTCCTGAGTCTATATAAAGGCTAGGAGGGCATGACCTAGATCTCTCTCTCATACTTTCGCATACACACCTCCACGCCAGATTGCATCTACGCACCCCTGTAACCTTCGGTTCCGCCGTAATCAAGAGCAGACAAGCAGGAGTAGGGTTTTCCCTGGGGGGGGGGGGGGGGCTGAACCTAGGTAAACCTTGTGTCCCCGTGTTGCTTGTTTGCTAACCGTTCCACGATCTCCAGCATCCCCATCTTCTCCAAAACCCAAGTCCATAACAATGGGCATTGATGAGATCAAACCTCGTCAACTGATGCTATTAAATTGCCTCCTTATTCAAAGTATATGAAGGATATTGTCTCTAATAAAAGGAACATTCCTAATGAGGAGATTTCTACTTTGCTTGCTAATTACTCTTTCAATGGTAAGGTTCCAAAGAAACTTGGTGATCCAGATATACCAACTATTCCTTGCTCTATTAAGAATAATTATGTTAGAACTGCTTTATGTGATTTGGGAGCTGGAGTTAGTGTTATGCCTTTTTCTCTCTACAAGAGACTCGAACTAGAAAAGTTGATACCAACTGATATATCTTTACAAATGGCTGATAAGTCAAATACTATTCCTGTTGGTATATGTGAGGATGTTCATGTTCAAGTTGCTCATGATTGCATGGTTCTAACTGATTTTGTTGTGCTTGAAATGCCTGAAGATGATAATATGTCTATTATTCTTGGGAGAACCTTTCTTAATACTGTAGGTGTTGTCATCAATTGCAATCAAGGAAAGGTAACATTCAATATTAATTACAAAGAGCACATTGTCTATTTCCCCAAGAAGGTTATTAAGAGCTATTGCCTGAATTCAGGTTGGAGAAATATATTGTCCCATTCAACAAGAAAATTTTGAAACTATTATGATTGGGACCATTGCTATCAAGTATGATGTAACATAATCACCTTGTGGAATGCAAAGTTTTGTTTCATATAAGATTGTTTTGGTAACAAGACTTCATCAACCTTGTTAACAAAAGGATTTTTATGAACAAAATAATGTTTTCACTTTGGTTATTCTTGCTTTCTTTTACTTCTTTTCTCCTTCGTAGTCTTTGCTTTAGCTTTGGTTTTGTTAGTTGTTTGCTTGTTTGAGTTTCTTAGAGCTCCTATAGTTTGGCTTTTGGTTTGCTTTTGCTTCTTATGAAAAAACTGTTTCTGTGAGAAAATCAATTTTCATACCCTGAAAATTGGCCAAAAATAAAGTTTCCCGAAAAATCACAGAAAACTCAAAATAAATTTTTCCTCGAAAAAGGGGCAAAGACTATCAGGAAAGGCCCCAAAGTGACAATAATTGGATACACTTTGCTATTGTTTATTCTCTAAACTTGTGTGATTTGGATACAGCTAACATGGACTGACGCTGTTTTCAGCAGAATTACCTTGGTGTCTTGTTTTTGTGCAGAAAATCAACTATCAGGAAAAATCCCGGAAAATATGCCAAAAAATATATTTCACCAGAAGATCCACTGAGCCATAATACGGGACAGAGAGGAGGCCTGGAGGGCCCACACCCACCCCAGGCGCAGGCCCACCACTGGCCGCGCCTGGAGGGGGCGCAGCCACCCCAGGCACCCCCTCGGCCTCCCTCTGCGCCTATAAGTTGCCTTTCGACCTAAAAACCAGGGGGTGATAGTTTTTCAGAAAGAGTTCCACTCCGCCACCGCCACCGCCACCAGAAACCAAGATTCGGATCCAGAAACTCCGTTCTGGCACCCTGCCGGGACGGGGAATTTGGAGAGGATCATCGCCATCGTCATCACCAACGCATCTCCATCAACCACCGATGTTTCCCTCATCCATGAGTGAGTAATCCCCCGCTGTAGGCTTGTGGATGGTAGGGATTGGATGAGTTCTATCATGTAATCGAATATGATCTGTTAGGGCATAGTGCCTAGTATCTCTATTAGTGTTATTTGACTTTGTTGCAACTTGTTGTGCTGAATGCTTGTCACTAGGGACCGAGTTCCATGATCTCAGATTTGAACTTATTATTGAATCATTATGATAGTATTGTTTGTGATCTTATCTGTAAGTTGTGTACACATATCATTGTACGGATCCAAAGGCCCCAAAGTGACAATAATTGGGACAACTGGAGGGGATGGCTGTGGTGTGAGGATCACATATGTTCATAGAGTGTTAATGCTTTGCTTCGGTGCTCTATTAAAAGGAGCACCTTAATTGCCAGTAGTTCCCTAGAGGCCCCACTGCCACTAGCTGGCTGGACAGAAGATGTTGTGCAAGTTCTCATTGCGAGCACGTATGACTATATTTAGAGCACATGCCTAGGATTGTTTAGTACTTGGATACTTGTTATTATTTATCTGCAATGCCCTAGATCTTGAAGTTACATGTTTAGACTCGCCCATGCAACACCCGTCCATCCATCCCTATGCCTACCGCACTCGAATCCTACTGTTACCGTTACTGTTACTATTGCTCTTGTTCCACCATTGTTGTTGTTGCTGTTGCTTTAATGTTTCTACTGATAAACTTCTGTGAGCAAGAACTATTTCCAGGTGCAGCTGAACTGACAACTCAGTTGTTAAGGCTTGCAAGTATTCTCTAGCTCCCCTTGTGTCGAATCAATAAATTGGGTAATACTATCCGCGAAGACTGTTGCGATCCCCTATACTTGTGGGTCATCAAGGGGAAAAATCCCATCTTAGTTATTCACATCACATAGCTTGATTCTCAGTCAACCCAAACTCTGCCTTTATAACTGCCTAGTTATGAATCAGCATTTGACAGAACCTAAGTCAGTAATCCTCAACTCGGACTGTGCAACAACCTCAAGTCTAAGGATTACATTGATTGAGATATACAAATGACAACTTGTTCGTTGTACCTCAATATAGGTCAATCCGACTCGCTAAACTCTTTAGCCGAATCTGTGTAAGTCGGAATGACATCTCCATGCCCATGACAAGTGGAACCAAGTCATCAAGCCAACTTTCACATTGGTCTAAGTTGTGTGTCCAGCACAACCTTGATGACCAAGGACATTTAGTATAAACAACATGAATTTATAGTTCCACAACCGAATCACATATTCAATGATATACATCAGATGCTCATACAAGGACAACTTAATATCTTTATGAATGCAATGGGAAATATCATCATACATGATTGCCTCTAGGGCATATTCCCAACAAGAAAAATCTCCATATCATTTTGAATAACTTTCCTCTGTGTTTTTTTATTGGCGCTGTACTCATTAATTTACATGATACATGATCAACATGATCTATTTGGGCTACTTATGGATGTAAGCGCTACTTCACCATTTTTTCAAACCTATGTAAATGTTTGACATTTCTATAGAGAACAATCAAGCCCCCTACTGCCCTGATGTAAAAATATTATGGTTCAGCTTGTGTTTTAATGGATGACTTTGGTTGATTTTTGTCTATGGTAGTTACACATATATCCTATAAGATGTTTGTTAGCTTCAAATAAATTCAATGGATCAACTTTGTTAGTTGTGTTTTTTCTGCTAGGGACCTCCACAATCACTATCAATAAGAGTTAAGGTCATACCTCATTACTAGAGAAAAGGCTATAGGAGACATGCTTATGCGAGGCACATTTAGACCATATGCGCCTCCTATAAAATAGGCGAGGCGCACTCCTTCTCCATGCGCCTCTAGTATTAAAATAGGCGAGGCGCATATGATAAGAATGCGCCTCGCATATGTGAAGTATAGGAGGCGCATATCATATGCGCCTCGCATAAAAAATAGCCGAGGCTTGAAGCTAGAGGCGCATATGATATGCGCCTCGCATAAGCTTTTAGGTGCGCCTCGCATAGGCTTTTCTCTAGTAGTGCCTTGTGAACTATTTTTCATGTACCCCCTCCGTTCCGTAGTATAAGACGTTTTTGCAAGATGTTTGAGCTTGCCGAAACATTTTATATTATGTATGGGATGAAAGAAGTTTTTGAGAAGCCCAGTTTCTGCTCATGGCCACTATGGTGTAGTTGTTTCATGTGTGGAGGCTTCATGCGTCGCAACACCCAACCGTTTAAAAGTGTCAATGAAAATGACGGTAGATCATGTGGCTGAATGACTAAAATATTGTCTGCCGCACAAGTGCCTGATGCACTTAATTTTGTATTTGGTTATGTATAGTGGCTCTATAGTTCTGTTTGTGCCTATAGTCTCAATGTTTTCCTACCCCTTGTTTTGGCTTTTGCATCTACATACATATTTGTTCCAGATTATCATTTTTTGCTTTATGATATGTAGTTTCTTCCTTTACCCCTGACCAGAATATTCATTGTACTTCAGTTTCCAGGTTTCACTCTTTTGTGTGTGTGTGTGTGTCAGATGACAAACAGATTATATTCTTTCTTGGAGGATGTCAATGCTAATGAACATACCAATGTGAATATCCTGTGTTTAGTAGCATTAAGACTTGAATAAGGGTGATATTAACCACCGGATTGTACTGGTGGGTGAGATGTTGGTTTTTTAATGATCCTCTTGAGAAGTGATACGAAGAAGAGTTAGGTTACTCCTTCCAAAAAAAGAGTTACTTTACTGTGTTCTAGATGTTACTGTAATCACCTGGACAAGAAACTCTGAAGTGTATTTTTCTAGAAATTGAAGCATTCATTTGACTGCCATTTTGGAGTGGAATCCTTGTCTGATATACTCATGTACTCTTATAGAGGTTGTTTAAGAAAGATTATGTTCTCACCAACCTTTAGGCGATGACTTCAAGGATTCAAGGGAGGTGAGCATTATTCTATTTATTTGTCTTGATCTCACTTTTATTGCTCTAAACGGTACGATTAATCTTTTTGTAGTTTCGTGTTCACAACATTATTCATATAGCCAGTCCATATTAACATAAATACTATAGTTGACATATCGTTTAGTAATATTTGTTTATTGTGTAGTCCTCGATAATTTTTTATGTTCTTCTCTTTGTCCCTGACCTACAGTTTGTGTGGTTAGGCCATAACACTAGTGTATAACGGCCCATTGGTCCCGGTTGGTAAGGGGCTTTAGTCCCGTTTACCCAACCGGGATGGGGCAATCAGGACTAAAGCCCGAAACTTTAGTCCCGGTTGCCCCACCAACCGGGACAAAAGATCATACACGTGGCCGCTGCTCCGTGCAAGGGGGGAGGAGCAACCGTCCCGGTTCGTAATACGAACCGGGACAAATAAGCTTCTGCCATGGCAGAGATTTGACACATTTCTCTGCTGCGGCAGAGAATTCATTTTGGCAACTTTTGTTGCCGCGGCAGCATTTTGGCCACTTTTTGTGCCGCGACAGAGAATTCATTTATGTTGTTTTATTATTTATTTAGTGTTTTGCACTCATCAATGAAGGAACCATTATATTACACAAGATCATCATGACAATATTATATTCGATACACTGATCGAGTTCATGCACTACATACAAAAGTTGCTCTTTTTTACAATCCCTATTGTCTATACACAGCGGAATAGTATTCCCCTTTTGGGTTTAGGACTTCTGCATCCAAGACTCCCGCTAATTCCTCCTGAATTACTTGTACGCGATCCTTTGGCAGAAGACCGTCCCGTAGACGTTCGATCTGATTTAAAAAAGGAGTCAGCCTATATGAATGTAACTAAACACAATTTGATTGTAATTAAAAACTATAGAAATTGTTTACGTACGTGGAGTTGCTCTAAATTTCTACCCTTCTCATCGCACGTCTGCCGGATGAACTCGCAAACATAGTATCCACATAGATTGTTATCTAGTCCCTGCGTCAGGCACTTTATGAGAACATAGTTCAATCAAAATAATAATCAAGCATGATAATAACTGTATCAAAACTAGAATCAAAGAAATGCGCGGATATAGCTAGTGGTGCTTACATCTAGTGCTTGAAATATAAGATCCGCTTTCCAAACATCCCTAGCCTTGTTGGTGAACCGTTTCCAAGCGCTGCCCGGTGAAGAAAACGAATAAAATAAGTTATTAATTACTTGATATCATAAAATTCACGAATGTTGCCGATATAGTGTCGTAATGATTAGAATTACCGCTGGAGAAGCATCTGCATGTCCTTCCACTACTCAAGGGGTTTATGTTTCGAGTCCATGACTAGTACACGCCCTTTGTCAAGTTGAATGATTAACAAAATATAGTGGAAGCTGCGAATGCATAACTAATCAATTATATACTTAACATCGAGTAAGCGAAATAGAAAGTGTATACAAGACAATAACACTCACTCGAAGTTGTAAGGAAAAAGTATTTCCCTTTTGGTTTCTTGAAACCTTAACGCGTGTACTATATTATCCTCCGTATCCTGGGGGCTTGTTTTGAGATTAGCTTCATGAACCCAATATGGGTCAATGAAGCCAATGTCATAGATTTGTCCTCTGCTGCATTCGAGAATCTTCATTCTGCATATTACAGTATAATTATATACATGCAATAAACAAGGTGAGATAGCTGGAGACTAAATTAATTACAGAATTAGTACTTACAGACAATAGGCACTGATGATCGATTTGTCCAAGGCGTCTTGATTGAATAATTGAAATAGTTCATCAAATTCAATGGATATCATGTCATCCTTTTCTTTCCCATGATGCTTTTGTGTAACCCTCAGCACTATCCAGTTAGCCCCGACCTTTGTGGCATGCATGTACCAGTTATGCAATCTTCGCATTTTTGTTGGAAGATTATTTACCTCCTCAGGTTTGACGAGAGGTTTGCCGTACTGGTATTTGTATGCTACTTCACTCACAGGGAAGTACTCTAACTGGGATAAGTACTGGGCAATACTCATACCTTGAGGAGCGGCAGCTTCTCCGTATTGTGCAACTACCTCTGGATCATACTGCTCTTCGGCCCCATATTTGCTCTACCCCACATTGGTATGGGAAATCACCTTGAGAGGGGCGCAAGACTGTTTTGCTTGTTCTCCGAGCTGGGCAACAGATTTCTCGCTTGCATCAGTACTGCTCTTCGATGCTTGTTGTGCCGCATGTGACTTGAGAATAGAACGCTCATAGTCTGATGACAGCTTTGGCTCGGGTTGATGAAGAGTCTTTAGCATTTTCAACACTTTGGATTTTTCTTCTTTGGTGCTGGGGAACTCTGGCTCTTTCAGCCACCTCAGCTTAGCGAAAAACAATGTCGTTTCCGCATCAACGATCACCGCAGTCTCCTCTTCAGTACAGTCATAAGCTCTCTTGGGAGGAACCTTTGGTATTTTTGGAAGAGGCTCTTGTTTACGTTTCTGCGATCGCTTACCACGACGCAGAGTAGAGGTACGCTTACGCTTTTTATCCCGAGGCTCCGGAGATGGCTCCCGTGGTGATGGCTGCGCCGGAGATTGGTGAGGCGACAGAGCCGGGTGAGGCGACGAAGACGGCTGCCGAGGCGGCGACGACCTCGCTAGAGACGGGTGAGGCGGCGGCGAAGATGGCATTGGCGTGTGATTTCGAAGCACGATACATTCCTTTGGCCATAGAATGGTGACGTTTGTTGCGTCTCCCAGTAAAGTCACATCCCCTTCACCTGCAGGGTAGTGAAGATCCAAAACTTCAAAGGTGGGCATGATTTCATCCACCCCGACAACAGCATAGCCCTCTGGAACCGGACGACAGTGGTAAGTTGGTGTGGTCCAATTGGTAAGGCATAGCCGACCGCCACCTTCACTGATATGTTCACAACTTTGACATGTAGCTCGCAGTGTGTCATCTCTGTGATATCATCCAATGGGTAGCCAACAGGAGCCATCGTCGGTGCACCATCGTCATCGCCATTGTCATCACCCGGGACTGTAACTACCTCGGTGAATTACGCTCCTGGTTACAAGCCTGGATGAGCGGAAATGGTTAAAATAGTACGGTGGGGACCAAATGCCACTCACAGGTAGACCTTTCGGCCGTCCTAACCATTTCCAAACATCGGGACAAGAACGGGCGGCATAATCGGCAGGCGAAGGGATCAACTACATACACAAATGAGTATGTATGCAAGCCACCATACAACAGTCCTTAGAGCCATTCCATCTAAAAGAAATAGAAATATTGCAACGCCATACGGCAAGATCCAAATATCCTAGATAGATATAATAGTTTAGGATATCTCTTCATACATCAAACATCAGAGTATCAGGCAGAAGCGGAAGACAAGATCCGAGTACGGATAAGAAGCAAATCGGCATAAGATGCCCCATAAATAAACACATCCCGCCCACAGATCTCACGGATCCCCGCTCTCGGAATCTCTACACCGAATGATCGTTGCCCACGTCGTCCGTCTCCTCCACCCAGTATCCATCTTGCGAGTTTACCTGTTCATCTGAATCAAACAATTTATCGTGTGAGACCCTAGGGGTACTCAGCAAGTCTTTATGCCTCTAAAGGGAACACAACCTGGGGTGACGCAATTGCAGCAAAAGATAATACCTAACAATTCTATAGATACTCGCTAACCATCCGCCTAACCAAAGATAGACGGATGTCCGTGAATTAATGACAACAGTTGTAACAGTAATATCAATAGATCCATCCTCCTCCTCGCTTACCAACGAGGAAGCGGACGAACAACCCCCATCCGTTGGCAGTTTTATTATCCATTCCATGAGTGTTGCACTATTTACTAGTCAGGTACTTAGTCAAGTTAAAAGCGGTACTTTAGTTATACTTGTCTATGATCGAGAAACTGTGCTCCAAGTCGTCCATAACCGCGGACACGGCTTTCAGAAAGTTTTACCCTGCAGGGGTGCACAAATAGCAACACACACTCGATCAACCTCGGAAAAACCAAATCAAAACCAACGAGGCAGTCACGACAAAGCGATCATAGGATTCAGAAATATTTCAGGGGGCCACCCCATTAAGCTACCCGCAACGAAGCTGGCCGGCTCCGAGACGGACTCAAGGTTTGTGTGGACGGCTGTAAACGACTGGGAACCCGAAAGTGTGACTGGGCTTGTCGATACAGCGAAAACGTGTCACGGACCTAAACAGTACAGGTGCTCCACGCACAATCTTAAATAAAGCAGTAAAGCATGGCATAAGTACAGGATAGTAATAAAACCTCAAACTAGTTTGTGGCCCCAAGAAATAAGAATGAATCAAGCTCTGGCTCAGGGGGTTCATAAGCTTCCCGGATGTGGATAGCGCGAATATTCAAGGAACAGGAATCAAGTACTCGGGATCCTACGGGACACAAGTGAGCATGAAAAACCAAATAGCAGATATTGCTCACCGATGCCACTTTCATTAGTTATCCCATTACTACTCAGGTTAAGTTATTTAGGTACCTCGTTATCCATCAGACACTCACATACCCTACACATGCTGTTTTACGACTCGCATGGCTCAAACAACTCCTGTAGTAATGGCTCATGGGATGGAGGAACAAGCTTCGGTGGGGTTTAAAAGTAAAGGCTATGCAATACTTGGGATTCAGTTTAATGCAATCGCGACTCAATGATGCATGAATAAGATAGAGGAAATAGGTACTATATGTATGCAAGCATGTGGTAGTGCTTGCCTGGCTGCTCAGTTGAAGCGAGAGAAGGATCTGGGTAGTGCTCCTGGGTTTCTTGATATATTCCCTGCTCAGCGTCTATTCGAAGAAGAACCAAACAAACAAGGGCCAACATAAATAAAGTGCACAAGCATATGAAGTAAAATGCGACAAGCAAACAATCATGCCATGATGAATGATGCACAATTTGCATGGCAATAAAGTAGCATGGCATGGGTGAGGTGTGGAATACAAGAATAAAGCCTTTTATTGAGTTTTAGTCACATTTTAACCTCATATAAGTTGCTGTAAACTTTATATTTATATGATGCATGCTGCAATTCAGAATATGGAATGCATAAACAGAAAGGTCTCGTCGAGCTGATCATTTTGGACATATTATTTGTCAAATTTGGAGTTATAAAACAAAAGTTATTAATTAATTAAGAAAAGGGCATTTTATTGTAATTTTAATCTACTCGAAATTTAAAGTGTTCAAAATATATTTTGGAGGGCATATTTGAATTCCTCACATTTTTTTGATTCAAAAACATATATCATTTGTATTATTTGGATTTGAAAATTAAAAGTTATTAGTTTGAATATGAATTTAAAACAAATTGAAAAAGATTTAAATTAAACAGCCAAGTAGAAAACGTTTGGTACTCAGGCAGATCCAGCCACAGACACAGACGGGTGGGCCCGTTGCTGACTGGGCGAAACGGCGCGCATTGGACTTTCCTCACCGCGAGTTGTGCTAGCCCATGCGGCGGACAGGTGGGACCAATGGTTACGGGTCCACGTGCCAGCGGCCGAACGCGCGGAGGCTGACAGATGGGGTCGTGCTGGAGCGCGGGTTAAGGTTTGTAAAAACCAGGTCTCTTTCTGTAAAACTTCACAGGCACAGACAGGTGGGGTCTCGAGGGGGCGTGGGATTAGAAAACAAAAAGGCTGGGGGTTTTTGGCAAAGTGCGCGGCGGCACTGTGCTTCGTTCTCCTCGATCTGACGGAAAACCAGCACGCCGCGCCGAGCGGCGAGACAGGGACTCGATCCCGCGACGCGGAGCGCGCGCGCGGCGGCTACTACCGCTGGGACGGCTCGGATGGTTGATGGGTTTCGACGGTGCGACCAGATGTGGTATCTGCGGTGCAACGACGAGATGGCAAACGCGAGCGTGGCGCGCCGAGGGTGCTCGACAAAACGGGCGGCGCGTAGAGGGAGCAACGATTAGCGTGCGGATGTCTGGGGATCTCAGGAGCTCACCGGGAGTGTTTTGGCAGGGTCGGATCGTGCGGGAGCGCAGGGGGTCGTCGGGGTAGCTGGGGTCTCGGGGCTAGGGTTTGCTCGCTGGAACGCGTTGGGGTGCAGCGGATCCGGCCGTCTTCTCCTCGACTCCGTGTACAGGGGCGTCGCTGGTGCTCGGCTCGGTCTTCCCCAATGCCCAGACACCTCGCCCTCCTTCTGCTATGGTGGTGGTGGTGTGATGCCGACGGTGGGGTAGATGGAGGTGGAAGAGAGGGTAGCAGGGGTAGGTGGGGAGGGAGGAGTAGAAGGGCACGGCCCTGGGGAGTTCTGTGGTTGCTAGGCAGAGGAGGGTAGATAAGAACGAGGCAGAGGGAGGCACATGGGATGGATCGGTGTCTAGGGTGGAAAAAGTGGAGGTGGCCACCTTTCTCCCTCCTCTCTCTCACGTGGTAGACTGGCTCAGGAGGGGCTGGGTGCCTGTAGCTGGGACCAGACAGGAGCAGGGCAAGGTGGCTCAGGTGGGGCTCTGCTAGATGGCGAGAGAGAAAGCAGAGAGGGAAGGTGAGGCTCGGCTAGGGTTTGATTTCTCTTCTCTCTCCTTGTTCTTTAGCTAGAGATGGAAAGAGAGGGGTGGGCATGTGCTGGTCGTGGGGTGTAGGTGTGGTGGGGATTGGCTGTGGCATGCAACTCTACACTAGAGCATTCATGTGTAGCTAGGTTTCTTTTGGTTGGTTTTATTTTAACAAAAGAAGAATTGCAAAGTTTGATTCCTACCAAACCACAATTTGTGTTACAAATTTTGGAAAGAAACAAACAAAAGAATGAGAGGGAGGAAATAATCCACTTGTTAGCATGAAGATGCCCATGTGATTTAAATCCACACCGAATGAAATATCCTCAAACAAGCTCACCTGAATGGGTAAGGGAGAAGGGAGGGTGATGTTGCATGGGGCATGCATGAATGTGAATAGCCACTTCTATTAGTTGTAAAAACAACTATAGTACATATGGGAACTTACTACATGCATGCACATCACTATTTGAATAGATTCCAACCCACTAGATGCAAGCTTGATGAATATAAGGGAATGGTAGCATCAAGCATAATTGAATATAATAGACCATGCTAGTGTGTATATCCCACTAAAAGATCATTTGGCCACAATTATATTTAAACAAGCTCAATTAGCCAAAATAACCATATGGAAGGTAAAAGGAAGATTCTACTCACATGACCTTCAAAAGTGGCCATGAGGCTCCACATAATTAATATTGTGAAAACAACATACATCATGTATGGAACAAGTAGACATAGAATGGATCCACACCAACACATATGAGCTAGAGGTAATACCAAATAAGTTGCAATGCTCATATATGGTGGAATGGTGGAATGATGGGGTGATGACAAGAAAGGTGGTGGAGTTAATAAAGATATGCCCCCAACTCAACTTGGGCATTTAAACAATATATCAATAACCAAATACAATATCAAGAGGCAAATACAATTACTAATGCATATGAGAAAAGAACCAAATGAAAAGGGGTTTTATATGATGCTCAAATGCAAGGTGGCATGATGACATGAGCATGATATAATTATGATGCAACAATTATATATAGGAAGTAGCATTATATAGACTAGGCTAGTAGCATTGCAATTGTTAGACAATTGGGATGCTACAACTCTCCCCCACTAAACAAGAATCTCGCCCCGAGATTCCTAGGAAAAAGAAAACAACACAAGGAGAGGCGGGTGTTCGAATGAAGGTGACCCTCACGTTCCCAAGTTGATGAACAACGGAATGGTGCGACCACTACACCTTGCAAACACTTGCTAGACTTGTTGCGAGTCCGCGTTTGCTTCAAGAAACAAATGGTTAGAAGAATTGAAGGATTGTCGTGAGACAGGAAGGATAGGATGAACATAGCTCCGGTTTTCCCGAGAAACTTGATAAAAGAATATAACCACTTGTGAAAGAAAAAGACAAGAGGATGTATCATGAATAAGGAATACACACCGTTAAGATTAAAGATTTACCGATACTAGAGAGGATGAATCTTTGTCTCGCCGGAAGAAAAGAGCTAGGTTGGATAGGTTTGAACCACTATGACAATAGCATCGTATCTTCCCTCGGATTTGAGAAAAGAAGTACGGAAACAATATTGCCTTCAAACAATAGAGTCACTTGATATCAATAGAAAGATTTAGTTAGATATCGTCGGATTAGATTCTTCTTGCGCCGGTAAGAACCAAAGGATCACGCAATTGAGGTGCGCGGATATAACTTCCAGAGACGGATGTGAAGCCAGATCATGGTGGAATCCCGAGAAGCAAAGAATGTGGAGGATATGGAGTTTATTGTAGATATACTTACTGCTTTCTTTAGCCTTGAGGCTAACGCAATAGATTTACGGCTGATGGCCTCAACCATAATTGGCTTTACCACAGAGAAAGAATCGATGAAACAAAGAGAGATAGTTTCCTTTCATCTTGTTTGGGGATGTCGATCATCGGTAGAATGACGAGGAACGAAAGGAGTTTGCGTTTGTTTCCACCAGATAATTGTAGATTTTGCTCCATCTAGAATAGACAAACCACCAACAAGAGATTATTGATTACTTTCTTTGAGAGAGCACTCCGGAAAAACAAAGACGGAAGTAAAAGTATCGAGGGATAAAGGCCACTTCTAACTTCCGTGGAATGAGTGAAATTGCATTAATTCACCAATTCAATGTACAAGAGCGAATGATAATAGTAGTGGTATGGTAGCTACTCCATCCCGCACTCAAAGCATTACTCCGCACATGAATAAGAAAACCATGCAACCCAACTACCGAAACAAACTGAAGGTATTGACAAGAAGAGCTCATGGAACTCCGTAAGAAAACAAAGATTGATGCAAACGATTCACCAGATCCAAGATAGATAAGGGTGATGATGTTGTCGTCATATCTGAAGTACCAAGCCATCGGAAAGATATGAAGGAAGATCACGGAGACAACTGCAAGATTCCTCAGATAAAGAAAAAGATAGCACCACTTGCACATAAAGATTACAAAAGATCTGAAAAATCTTCATGGCCTCCGGTAGATTGAGCATAGACGATAGAGCGAGAGGGTTTCAAGAGATTACTTAACGAGATAGAGGTGAAAAGAACTCCATGTTGTTCTTGAAAAGATTGAGAGAGGTTTAGCGGTCTTGAGGAAAATCTTTAGCGGAACGATGATGATAACTTGCCAACAAGGAAACAACTCCGGATTGGTTGAAGATGGAGGATGGAATTAACAATGGACTTGCTAATTCCAGAATTGAAGCAATGTATTTAGCAGAAGGACGTGGTCGAGATAGGTGACTTCAAGAAGCCAGAATTCATGCTTTGAGACTTTGCACACAGGCAGTGCTCACGAAGCTTGAGAGAAAGAGACACAGATGATCTTCCATGTCCTTCCATTGATATCGAATAGTCAAGCATATTAACAACATATACCACCATGGATTAACAGGATATTCCCAGAATATCAAGTTCAAGAGGCGGGAGAAACGAACAAATGCTCGAAACACTTTCTGAGCTCAACGCCCTTTGAAAGATCGACGTTACGAGTAAGGATTCCTGTTGAAGAAGATGCGCTGGCAGAATAGATTATCTGGTCCTTCGGAAGAAAAAGAGATGCCGCCTGGTTCACATTGTCGATTGGATCACCGGTTACAAAGATAAAGAGATCTTGGACAAGAACCGATGATAGCTCATACCTTAAGCAAAGCTATCAGAGACGAAAAGATGCAATTCCCTCGTATCAAAGAGAATTTTGCAGATATGGAGTTCAAAAAGATGTGCAGCATGATGGACAGATGATGGACCGCCGTAGTGCTTTGAGAAACTCCGGATTGGCAAAGATACTTGAATATGCATAGAGATGATCACGGTGTACTCAAAATCACAGGAGGTAACCGTCACCATTTGGAGGATAGAGTTGATAGCATTTTCCATATTCCACTCATGATAAGTGTCATATAGCCATGTCGAGAACCAAATTACAATCACAAGCATCGGATCGACACATGTTATGTAATTAGCCCAAGAGAAATGGAGATGAAATGAAACTGCAGGATTAAGCGTCGGTGACAAAAGAATGAGTTAGCATGGACATGCTGATAAAAGGGAGATAGATAATGTTTCACACACGACTGAAAAGGAGTGTGGAAGCACAGATGTATCAAAGAAAAAATTTCCGCATTTTTCAGCATTAAAATACCAATAGATGCGCAAAATCACTTATCAGGTAGAGATTAGCAACAGATGCTTTCACCGAATGTGGAGTTGCTAGAAGGAAGGACACCCTTAAGAAGATGGCACCGGTTAACAAGGAGTCGGATAGATTGCGCCGGTTTTCAAAAGCCTGTCAGTATGGAATGTACCAACAGTTGATAACCAAAGGCAGATTGTGATAACAAATTGGATGCAACAGATAGACAAGGAATTACACACACACACACACAATTTCTATGGTACTACGGAAACCCAGAACACGTGAATCCTAGTTTGAATTTTAAGAAGAGGATTGTAAACGTTACACTTCCTTACCAGAAAAGGGTGGGTGGTGGGTAAGAAGAAAAGTGGAAGCGGTCCTACTCTCGCGTTTTGTTTTTCCTTAGTATACATAGCTACCAAAATATTTGCTAGACTGACAACGACCATTTGGCTGAGACCCTGAAGGGCGGGATGGCTCTGATACCAATTGTAACTACCTCGATGAATTACGCTCCTGGTTACAAGCCTGGATGAGCGGAAATGGTTAAAATAGTACGGTGGGGCCCAAATGCCACTCACAGGTAGACCTTTCGGCCGTCCTAACCATTTCCAAACATCGGGACAAGAACGGGCGGCGTAATCGGCAGGTGAAGGGATCAACTACATACACAAATGAGTATGTATGCAAGCCACCATACAACAGTCCTCAGAGCCATTCCATCTAAAAGAAATAGAAATATTGCAACGCCATACGGCAAGATCCAAATATCCTAGATAGATATAATAGTTTAGGATATCTCCTCATACATCAAACATCAGAGTATCAGGCGGAAGCGGAAGACAAGATCCGAGTACGGATAAGAAGCAAATCGGCATAAGATGCCCCATAAATAAACACATCCCGCCCACAGATCTCACGGATCCCCGTTCCCGGAATCTCTACACCGAATGATCGTTGCCCACGTCGTCCGTATCCTCCACCCAGTATCCATCTTGCGAGTTTACCTGTTCATCTGAATCAAACAATTTATCGTGTGAGACCCTAGGGGTACTCAGCAAGTCTTTATGCCTCTAAAGGGGACACAACCTGGGGTGACGCAATTGCAGCAAAAGATAATACCTAACAATTCTATAGATACTCGCTAACCATCCGCCTAACCAAAGATAGACGGATGTCCGTGAATTAATGACAACAGTTGTAACAGTAATATCAACAGATCCATCCTCCTCCTCGCTTACCAACGAGGAAGCGGACGAACAACCCCCATCCGTTGGCAGTTTTATTATCCATTCCATGAGTGTTGCACTATTTACTAGTCAGGTACTTATTCAAGTTAAAAGCGGTACTTTAGTTATACTTGTCTATGATCGAGAAACTGTGCTCCAAGTCGTCCATAACCGCGGACACGGCTTTCAGAAAGTTTTACCCTGCAGGGGTGCACAAATAGCAACACACACTCGATCAACCTCAGAAAAACCAAATCAAAACCAACGAGGCAGTCACGACAAAGCGATCACAGGATTCAGAAATATTTCAGGGGGCCACCCCATTAAGCTACCCGCAACGAAGCTGGCCGGCTCCGAGACGGACTCAAGGTTTGTGTGGACGGCTGTAAACGACTGGGAACCCGAAAGTGTGACTGGGCTTGTCGATACATCGAAAACGTGTCACGGACCTAAACAGTACAGGTGCTCCACGCACAATCTTAAATAAAGCAGTAAAGCATGGCATAAGTACATGATAGTAATAAAACCTCAAACTAGTTTGTGGCCCCAAGAAATAAGAATGAATCAAGCTCTGGCTCAGGGGGGTTCATAAGCCTCCCGGATGTGGATAGCGCGAATATTCAAGGAACAGGAATCAAGTACTCGGGGTCCTACGGGACACAAGTGAGCATGAAAAACCAAATAGCAGATATTGGTCACCGATGCCACTTTCATTAGTTATCCCATTACTACTCAGGTTAAGTTGTTTAGGTACCTCGTTATCCATCAGACACTCACATACCCTACACATGCTGTTTTACGACTCGCATGGCTCAAACAACTCCTGTAGTAATGGCTCATGGGATGGAGGAACAAGCTTCGGTGGGGTTTAAAAGTAAAGGCTATGCAATACTTGGGATTCAGTTTAATGCAATCGCGACTCAATGATGCAGGAATAAGATATAGGCAATAGGTACTATATGTATGCAAGCATGTGGTAGTGCTTGCCTGGCTGCTCAGTTGAAGCGAGAGAAGGATCTGGGTAGTGCTCCTGGGTTTCTTGATATATTCCCTGCTCAGCGTCTATTCGAAGAAGAACCAAACAAACAAGGGCCAACATAAATAAAGTGCACAAGCATATGAAGTAAAATGCGACAAGCAAACAATCATGCCATGATGAATGATGCACAATTTGCATGGCAATAAAGTAGCATGGCATGGGTGAGGTGTGGAATACAAGAATAAAGCCTTTTATTGAGTTTTAGTCACATTTTAACCTCATATAAGTTGTTGTAAACTTTATATTTATATGATGCATGCTGCAATTCAGAATATGGAATGCATAAACAGAAAGGTCTCGTCGAGCTGATCATTTTGGACATATTATTTGTCAAATTTGGAGTTATAAAACAAAAGTTATTAATTAATTAAGAAAAGGGCATTTTATTGTAATTTTAATCAACTCGAAATTTAAAGTGTTCAAAATATATTTTGGAGGGCATATTTGAATTCGTCACATTTTTCTGATTCAAAAACATATATCATTTGTATTATTTGGATTTGAAAATTAAAAGTTATTTTAAAACAGATTTGAATTTGAATTTAAAACAAATTGAAAAAGATTTAAATTAAACAGCCAAGTAGAAAACGTTTGGTACTCAGGCAAATCCAGCCACAGACACAGACGGGTGGGCCCGTTGCTGACTGGGCGAAACGGCGCGCATTGGACTTTCCACACCGCGAGCTGTGCTAGCCCATGCGGCGGACAGGTGGGACCAGTGGTTACGGGTCCACGTGCCAGCGGCCGAACGCGCGGAGGCTGACAGATGGGGTCGTGCTGGAGCGCGGGTTAAGGTTTGTAAAAACCAGGTCTCTTTCTGTAAAACTTCACAGGCACCGACAGGTGGGGTCTCGAGGGGGCGTGGGATTAGAAAACAAAAAGGCTGGGGTTTTTTGGCAAAGTGCGCGGCGGCACTGTGCTTCGTTCTCCTCGATCTGACGGAAAACCAGCACGCCGCGCCGAGCGGCGAGACAGGGACTCGATCCCACGACGCGGAGCGTGCGCGCGGCGGGTACTACCACTGGGACAGCTCGGATGGTTGATGGGTTTCGACGGTGCGACCAGATGGTAGGTGGGGAGGGAGGAGTAGAAGGGCACGGCCCTAGGGAGTTCTGTGGTTGCTAGGCAGAGGAGGGTAGATAAGAACGAGGCAGAGGGAGGCACATGGGATGGATCGGTGGCTAGGGTGGAAAAAGTGGAGGTGGCCACCTTTCTCCCTCCTCTCTCTCACGTGGTAGACTGGCTCAGGAGGGGCTGGGTGCCTGTAGCTGGGACCAGACAGGAGCAGGGCAAGGTGGCTCAGGTGGGGCTCTGCTAGATGGCGAGAGAGAAAGCAGAGAGGGAAGGTGAGGCTCGGCTAGGGTTTGGTTTCTCTTCTCTCTCCTTGTTCTTTAGCTAGAGATGGAAAGAGAGGGGTGGGCATGTGCTGGTCGTGGGGTGTAGGTGTGGTGGGGATTGGCTATGGCATGTAACTCTACACTAGAGCATTCATGTGTAGCTAGGTTTCTTTTGGTTGGTTTTATTTTAACAAAAGAAGAATTGCAAAGTTTGATTCCTACCAAACCACAATTTGTGTTACAAATTTTGGAAAGAAACAAACAAAATAATGAGAGGGAGGAAATAATCCACTTGTTAGCATGAAGATGCCCATGTGATTTAAATCCACACCGAATGAAATATCCTCAAACAAGCTCACCTGAATGGGTAAGGGAGAAGGGAGGGTGATGTTGCATGGGGCATGCATGAATGTGAATAGCCACTTCTATTAGTTGTAAAAACAACTATAGTACATATGGGAACTTACTACATGCATGCACATCACTATTTGAATAGATTCCAACCCACTAGATGCAAGCTTGATGAATATAAGGGAATGGTAGCATCAAGCATAATTGAATATAATAGACCATGCTAGTGTGTATATCCCACTAAAAGATCATTTGGCCACAATTATATTTAAACAAGCTCAATTAGCCAAAACAACCATATGGAAGGTAAAAGGAAGATTCTACTCACATGACCTTCAAAAGTGGCCATGAGGCTCCACATAATTAATATTATGAAAACAACATACATCATGTATGGAACATGTAGACATAGAATGGATCCACACCAACACATATGAGCTAGAGGTAATACCAAATAAGTTGCAATGCTCATATATGGTGGAATGGTGGAATGATGGGGTGATGACAAGAAAGGTGGTGGAGTTAATAAAGATATGCCCCCAACTCAACTTGGGCATTTAAACAATATATCAATAACCAAATACAATATCAAGAGGCAAATACAATTACTAATGCATATGAGAAAAGAACCAAATGAAAAGGGGTTTTATATGATGCTCAAATGCAAGGTGGCATGATGACATGAGCATGATATAATTATGATGCAACAATTATATATAGGAAGTAGCATTATATAGACTAGGCTAGTAGCATTGCAATTGTTAGATAATTGGGATGCTACAGGGACCTTGGTGGAAGCCACACTTCTTTTTTGATTATTCGATAGGCCGGTAGCATCGAATGCAGTGTGCTGCTGAGATGGGCCGGTAGTACTTTGCTCTTTAAGTGCGTTAATTTCATCTTGTTGTTGCTTTAATCATTCTTAAATTATATGCATTCGCTCTTTCTGAATATCTTCTTCAACTTCCGCCCTGTCCTTTCTCCTCTGGCGGCTTCTATCAGGATATTTCTTCCTCTCTTCGGGAAACCCAGTCCTCCATGGTTTGGAGCCGCTTGTGCCTCGTGTTCGTCCATCATGTTCCTTATTTCCAGGGGCCAGCGTGAGCTCATCATTCTATCTATCGGGAATGAAGTCCCCATCTTTAACAGCCTTTACTGCTTTTCTCATCTTCTCGATTGGCAAGGGGTCTTCTTTATGTCATATGTTATATATACACTTCCCTTCCGAGTCCAACGTGCCCCCATGCCCGTAAAACCAATTCCTTGCACGTTCTACCCAATCGTCTGTCTCTGGGATGATATTTTTAGCACGCAGTTCATTCTCAAGTTTCTCCCACTTAGGAATGCCAGCCCTGTAGCCACCTTGCCCCATAGTATGGTGATACTTCTTGTTAGCGGCATTCAGCTTATTCGTTGCAGACATTTTCTTAGCTTTTTCTGATGTCTTGTATTTCATAAAACCAGCCCAGAATGGTTTTATCTTCTCAAACTGAATATTCTTGAAATCCAGAGTCTTCTCTTTCACGACATAGTCAAGGTGCAATCTTTTCTTCCAGTTGGTGAAACACTGGGCCATCTTCTTCAAAGCCCACTCCCTAACTTAGCCTCCATGGCTCTCCCATGTTCTAAGGCGTCCTCAACTAGATCCTCCACATTTGGATCTAGCTCTATCTTCGGTAGTTTGAAATTAACCATGAGCCTCTTCCACAGTAAATCTTTGTCCTTGTTAGGGACAAACAAACATGTTCCCTCTTCTTCCGCACCAGCAGGCCTATTCACATTTCGAATCGTGATCGGTATTAAGTCCCTAACGATTACTCCGCATTGTGCCACAAATTTGATTGCGACAACTTCGGGAGCCGTCGGTTTGCCGTCTTTAGCGATATCTTCGATCCTGAACCTCTCATGGTCTTCCAACTTTTTGGTTGGGCCTCGTCCGCTCTTTTCAGTAGATTTGTTCGATCCGGAGGGCTAAAACAAGAAAGATCATCGTTACTATTTCTATATAGAAAGCAGATGATTAATTTATGAATTAATTATATTACATGCACCTCGCCAGAGCGGTCGTCTTCTCGATTACACAAGGCATCACCTTCAACCTCAAACAAGTCGTCTCTTCCGGCAAAAAGAGGATCACCCTCACCGAAGTTGTTCAGAAACGTCGATACATCTAAATTTTCTTCACCGTGGATCACACCTTGGATCAACTCTTCCTTTTCTTCGTCTCTGTCGTGTGGGTCCATATTTTCTGCATAGATGGAAAAACGGATAAGTCAAAGCGGATAAGGGAGAATGTTAGGTACGGTGTTGAGATATATAAACCCTAATTCGGAGAAACCCTAATATATACATACACAATAATAAAAATGAATTTACAATATCAGAAACCCTAATTCAGAGAAACCATCGGTCTCGGATCCTATCGCGAAGAACCAATACCAGAAATAAAGGAGGCAATCAATCAACCCTCGGGTTCGGGATGCCCTGGCGAGGACACACCGTCTAACCCTAGGTGCAACATTGATTCAACTGGGGTCTATGAAAACTAATATCATGGCTAAGCATCTACAATACGATGGCTATCAAGAAATCTTCGATCTTCGATGGTGTTGACCTTGGTCTTTGATCTCGATCTCGTATTCTACCGCGAAGAACCGAACGCCAGAAAGTGAGGGGAACAATCAACACATGGCATCAATGCAATGATCAAGCAAGTTTGATGATATGACAAGTTAAATTGTATTGAAAATTAACCCTAAAGCATGCTCGACAAATTAAACGGGGTTCCGAGGGGCACAAACCCTAACTCGAGGAAACTCCGGAATCACCTATGAGGGGTTACTATGTTCTTCTAATCAAACTTGTCATTTAAGTTTCTTAACAATGCATGATTATAGCTTAAAGAGGTAGGTTTCATTTTTCTGAACATTTTGGTATATTATACATATTTTTCTGACTTATAAATAATAAGTTATTGATTTTACAATATTAAATCATTTTATGAAATTTATTTAATCAATTTTAAAACATTTATGACCTCAGGCTGACGTCACCATACGCTGGGAAACATTCTCACTCGATCTGGGGCTATCACAGTCACTGATGTCTGGGCCCCATGGGTTATTATAATTATTTCCAAAAAAGAATTACAGGAATGATTTTAATAAAAAGAAAAGAGGATATATTGCCTCATGCTGATGTCAGCATGACATCAGCAATGGGCATCCTCGGGTTGGGCTCGAATCCGTCGATTCGCTGCACGCGCGGGCTAGTGGGTAGGCTAGTTGGAAAGAGGAGATCGAGGCGGACCCAGTTGTGGCAGCGCCGCCCGCTTCTGGTCATCGGAACAGTGGTCACGATGGCGGGGAGCGGCGGAGCTTGCTCGGACACGACGCGCGGCGGCTACAGCAAGCAAGCAGGCAAACGGAGCCTGCCTTGAGCTTCATAAACTCACCAGGAGCTCGAAAAACTTGACGGAGGGGTTCGGGGTGGCCGGAATCAGCGGTGGAGGCGGTGGCCGGAGTCGGCGAGGCTTGGACCGCCAGCGAGGAGCACGTGGAGGCGCGACAGCGGGGCAGCGCGTGGAGTCCGACAGCGGGGCAGCGCGTGGAGGCCGACAGGGGGGCGTTTGATGAGGAACGGGGAAGAAGGAGAAGGAGAAGGGGTGTCGTGTATAAAGGGGAGGGCGAATACATCCCGGTTGATGCCAACAACCGGGACTAAAGGGTCATACATCCCGGTTGGAGCCACTAACCGGGACGTATAGTCCATTTTTTTTCATCAGCCCAAGGGGCGCGCACAGGGCTCTTTAGTCCCGGTTGGTGGCTCCAACCGGGACGTTTGACCCTGTTTTCAAATTTTTTAGGAAATTTCTCTGTGTTCCCGCCTTATTTTTTATTTTGGGGTTTAAATTTGTAATGTTTTTAAATGATAATAACTTTGGAATTTAGAAAAACTTTAAACATAAAAAGTGTTTGGATTTGAATAACTAATTCAAAATCATTTTTTGTTTTTAAAAAATAATTAATGTAACCATTTAAACTATGAACCATTTAAAATAAAAAAAGAATTAACTTATATTTTTGGAATATTAATTTGGAATTTAGAAAACTTTAAACATAAAAAGTGTTTGAATTTGAATAACTAATTCAAAACCATTTTCTATTTTTAAAAAATAATTAATGCAACCATTTAAACTATGAACCATTTAAAATAAAAAATGAATTAACTTATATTTTTTGAATATTAATTTGGAATTTAGAAAAACTTTAAACATAAAAAGGGTTTGGATTTGAATAACTAATTCAAAACCATTTTCTATTTTTAAAAAATAATTAATGTAACCATTTAAACTATGAACCATTTTAAAATTAAAAATGAATTAACTTATATTTTTTGAATATTAATTTGGAATTTAGAAAAACTTTAAACATAAAAAGTGTTTGAATTTGAATAACTAATTAAAAACCATTTTCTATTTTTAAAAAATAATTAATGTAACCAATTAAACTATGAACCATTTAAAATGAAAAATGAATTAACTTATATTTTTTGAATATTAATTTGGAATTTAGAAAAACTTTAAACATAAAAAGTGTTTGGATTTGAATAACTAATTCAAAACCATTTGAATAACTTATATTTTTTATATATTAATGGGCAGGAAAAAACGGACGGGAAATATTGGGCGGAAAGAAAATTTTATTAGGATAGAACTGGAATTAAAGTACATAACGCAACTAACACAAAGTTACATAGAAGAATTGAAAATTAAGATACATGGCCAGATTAAGCCACAATCAGCCAAACTTGTTTTGCAATGTTGGAGTGATTCAGTCATGCTCCTGCCTACACCTGTAATACTCACCACTGTAGTCGTCGTACTCGCCGCGGCCGTCGTCGCTGTCATCGTCGGGGTCGCCGTAGTTGAACCTTGAAGGCTGAGTACGAGTGGGCTAGACTTGAGGGTAGCGCAGGCGGGGGCTAGAGTCGGCGGCCGTGTCATAGGCCATGACGCTCTAGAGAGTCCGACCGCGCCACCACAACCGATGGTCGGCCTCATTGAAGTTCGGAGGAGGTGGGTCGTCCTCCTCGTGCCTGGCGAGCGCCCTCTCACGCCGATCCACGAAGAAGGCTTCCCAAGTCGGGAAATAGTCGGGATGCCATTTGGGATTCCTCCGCTGCTCCGGCGTGAGCTCGAAGTAGTAGTGGTTCGTGATGGCCATCCGACGCGCCACACCTAGAGGGACAGGAGGAATCGGCACGCCACCGGCGCTCAGCATCCAGCCGACGAGGACACAGTAGCCCGGCAGGCAGGGGTAGTTCGAGGCACAAAGCGCCTCCGCCTCCCTGGGAGTTAGTGCTACGGTGGAAGTCATGTGAAAGAGTGATGAGGTTGCAGATATGAGTCTAGAGATGTGCAATAGCAATGGAGGCCAACCCTACATATATATAGTGAGAAATGGCAGGAATATAACTGGAGGGAAGAACTGGCGGGAAGAAATGGCGGGAGAAATAACGGGAAAAAATGGAGGGAAGAAATGGCGGGAAGAAAAATGGCTCATTTAGAATTTGCATTGGATCTCTGAAGAAACCACATATTGTGAGTCTAAAAATGATTTTTTACAAAAAAATCACGGGCGATAAATCATGTGCCTGTAGTACAAACCGGACCCACTTCCTGCCGATTCGGCAGACATTTGTCCTTTTTACCCGGGATGGACGAAAAGGTTTGAGATGTCCCGGTTGGGAGATAGTCCATGTAAGGTGGTCTAGTGTTTTAGGAAAATGGGACGGTAGCGTTCTGAAACAGCATTTTGGTGGTTACTTCACAAAACGACCCGTTTTTTGCGCTCGGAAAATGGAAAAAGGCTTTTCCGTGCGACAAAAAGGAAAACTTCTCCTGCAACATTGTTCTCCATACCAATGTCCACATGCATGCATAATATGGGCACAACATCACAAACTATGCCATGATTCAGCACATAACATCGGTCATTTGGACCGAAAGCCATGAAACCTCGAACATGATAGGTCATTTTGGGAAGGTTTTTTTTGAGACATGATCAATTTACCATCTCTGGTATTTTTTCCTTTCAACTATGTCACATAATATGACACCACGCGAAGTATTTTCATTGTTCGGATTTTTTTGAATTTATTATGCTCGTTTTGAATTTTTAGAATTTCTAACTATGGTCGAACCGGCGTGCATGAAGATATGGGACGAGCATCGTCAGAACTTGCATTGGATCTCTGAAAAAACCACATATTGCGAGTCTAAAAATGATTTTTTTCAAAAAATCACGGGCGATAGATCATGTACCTGTAGTACAAACCGGACTCACTTCCTACCAATTTGGCAGACATTTGTCCTTTTTACCCGGGATGGACGAAAAGGTTTGATATATCCCGGTTGGGAGATAGTCCATGTAGGTGGTCTAGTATTTTAGGAAAATGGGACGGTAGCATTCTGAAACAGCATTTTGGTGGTTACTTCACAAAACGACCCGTTTTTTGCGCTCGGAAAATGGAAAATGGCTTTTCCGTGCGACAAAAAGGAAAACTTCGTCCTGCAACATTGTTCTCCATACCAATGTCCACATGCATGCATAATATGGGCACAACATCACAAACTATGCCGTGATTTAGCACATAACATCGGTCATTTGGACCGAAAGCCATGAAACCTCGAACATGATAGGTCATTTTGTGAAGGTTTTTTGAGACATGATCAATATAGCAAGTCTGGTATTGTTCCTTTCAAATATGTCACATAATATGACACCACGCGAAGGATTTTCATTGTTCGGATTTTTTTGAATTTATTATGCCCGTTTTGAATTTTCTGAATTTCTAACTATGGTCGAACCGGCGTGCATGAAGATAGGGGACGATCATCGTTAGAATTTGCATTGGATCTCTGAAGAAACCACATATTGTGAGTCTAAAAATGATTTTTCAAAAAATCACGGGCGATAGATCATGTACCTGTAGTACAAACCGGACCCACTTCCTGTCGATTCGGCAGACATTTGTCCTTTTTACCCGGGATGGACGAAAAGGTTTGAGATGTCCCGGTTGGGAGATAGTCCATGTAAGGTGGTCTAGTATTTTAGGAAAGTGGGATGCTAGCATTCTGAAACAGCATTTTGGTGGTTACTTCACAAAACGTCCTGTTTTTTGCGCTCGGAAAATGGAAAAGGGCTTTTCCGTGCCACAAAAAGGAAAACTTCCTCCTGCAACATTGTTCTCCATACCAATGTCCACATGCATGCATAATATGGGCAAAGCATCACAAAATATGCTGTGATTTAGCACATAACATCGGTCATTTGGACCGAAAGCCATGAAACCTCGAACATGATAGGTCATTTTGGGAAGGTTTTTTCGAGACATGATCAATATACCATCTCTGGTATTTTTTTCCTTTCAACTATGCCACATAATATGACACCACGCGAAGTATTTTCATTGTTTGGATTTTTTTGAATTTATTATGCTCGTTTTGAATTTTTAGAATTTCTAACTATGGTTAAACCGGCGTGCATGAAGATATGGGACGAGCATCGTTAGAACTTGCATTGGATCTCTGAAGAAACCACATATTGCGAGTCTAAAAATGATTTTTTCAAAAAATCACGGGCGATAGATCATGTACCTGTAGTACAAACCGGACCCACTTCCTACCGATTTGGCACACATTTGTCCTTTTTACCCGGGATGGACGAAAAGGTTTGAGATATTCCGGTTGGGAGATAATCCATGTAAGGTGGTCTAGTATTTTAGGAAAATGGGACGGTAGCATTCTGAAACAACATTTTGGTGGTTACTTCACAAAACGACCCGTTTTTTGCGCTCGGAAAATGAAAAATGGCTTTTCCGTGCGACAAAAAGGAAAACTTCCTCCTGCAACATTGTTCTCCATACCAATGTCCACATGCATGCATAATATGGGCACAACATCACAAACTATGCCGTGATTCAGCACATAACATCGGTCATTTGGACCGAAAGCCATGAAACCTCGAACATGATATGTCATTTTGTGAAGGTTTTTTCGAGACATGATCAATATACCAAGTCTGGTATTGTTCCTTTCCACAATGTCACATAATATGACACCACGCGAAGGATTTTCATTGTTCGGATTTTTTTTGAATTTATTATGCCCGTTTTGAATTTTCTAAATTTCTAACTATGGTCGAACCGGCGTGCATGAAGATATGGGACGATCATCGTTAGAACTTGCATTGGATCTCTAAAGAAACCACATATTGCGAGTCTAAAAATGATTTTTTTTAAAATCACGGGCGATAGATCATGTACCTATAGTACAAACCGGACCCACTTCCTACCGATCGGCAGACATTTGTCCTTTTTACCCGGGATGGACGAAAAGGTTTGAGATGTCCCGGTTGGGAGATAGTCCATGTAAGGTGGTCTAGTGTTTTAGGAAAATGGGACGGTAGCATTCTGAAGCAGCATTTTGGTGGTTACTTCACAAAGCGACCCGTTTTTTGCGCTCGGAAAATGGAAAAGGGCTTTTCCGTGCGACAAAAAGGAAAACTTCATCCTGCAACATTGTTCTCCATACCAATGTCCACATGCATTCATAATATGGGCACAGCATCACAAACTATGTCATAATTCAGCACATAACATCGGTGATTTGGACCGAAAGCCATGAAACCTCGAACATGATAGGTCATTTTGTGAAGGTTTTTTTGAGACATGATCAATATACCAAGTATGGTATTGTTCCTTTCAACTATGTCACATAATATGACACCACGCGAAGGATTTTCATTGTTCGGATTTATTTTAATTTATTATGCCCGTTTTGAATTTTCTAAATTTCTAACTATGGTCGAACCGGCGTGCATGAAGACAGGGGACGAGCATCGTTAGAACTTGCATTGGATCGCTGAAGAAACCACATATTGCGAGTCTAAAAATGATTTTTTCAAAAAATCACGGGCGATAGATCATGTACCTTTAGTACAAACCGGACCCACTTCCTACCGATTCGGCAGACATTTGTCCTTTTTACCCGGGATGGATGAAAAGGTTTGAGATGTCCCGGTTGGGAGATAGTCCATGTAAGGTGGTCTAGTATTTTCGGAAAATGGGATGGTAGCATTCTGAAACAGCATTTTGGTAGTTACTTCACAAAACGACCCGTTTTTTGCGCTCGGAAAATGGAAAAGGGCTTTTCCGTGCGACAAAAAGGAAAACTTCCTCCTGCAACATTGTTCTCCATACCAATGTCCATATCTATGAATAAATGGGCTCAACATCACAAACTATGCCATGATTCAGCATATAACATCGGTCATTTGGACCGAAAGCCATGAAACCTCGAAGATGATAGGTCATTTTGTGAAGGTTTTTCGAGACATGATCAATATACCAAGTCTGGTATTTTTCCTTTCAACTATGTCACATAATATGACACCACGCGAAGGATTTTCATTGTTCGGATTTTTTTGAATTTATTATGCTCGTTTTGAATTTTCTGAATTTCTAACTATTGTCGAACCGGCGTGCATGAAGATAGGGGACGAGCAACGTTAGAACTTGCATTGGATCTCTAAAGAAACCACATATTGCGAGTCTAAAAATGATTTTTTCAAAAAATCACGGGCGATAGATCATGTACCTGTATTACAAACCGGACCCACTTCCTACCGATTCGGCAGACATTTGTCCTTTTTACCCGGGATGGACAAAAAGGATTGAGATATTTCGGTTGGGAGATAGTCCATATAAGGTGGTCTAGTATTTTAGGAAAATGGGACGGTAGCATTCTGAAACAGCATTTTGGTGGTTACTTCACAAAACGACCCGTTTTTTGCGCTCGAAAAATGGAAAATGGCTTTTCCGTGCGACAAAAAGAAAACTTCCTCCTGCAACATTGTTCTCCATACCAATGTCCACATGCATGCATAATATGGGCACAGCATCACAAACTATGCCGTGATTCAGCACATAACATCGGTCATTTGGAACGAAAGCCATGAAACCTCGAACATGATAGGGCATTTTGTGAATGTTTTTTCGAGATTTCATTGTTCGGATTTTTTTGAATTTATTATGCCCGTTTTGAATTTTCTGAATTTCTAACTATGGTCGAACCGGCGTGCATGAAGATAGGGGACGAGCATCGTTAGAATTTGCATTGGATCTCTGAAGAAACCACACATTGCGAGTCAAAAAATGATTTTTTCAAAAAATCACGGGCGATAGATCATGTACCTATAGAACAAACCGGACCCACTTCCTGCCGATTCGGCAGACATTTTTCCTTTTTACCCAGGATGGACGAAAAGGTTTGAGATGTCCCGGTTGGGAGATAGTCCATGTAAGGTGGTCTAGTGTTTTAGGAAAATGGGACGGTAGCAATCTGAAACAGCATTTTGGTGGTTACTTCAAAAAAACGACCTGTTTTTTGCGCTCGGAAAATGGAAAAGGGCTTTTCCGTGTGACAAAAAGGAAAACTTCCTCCTGCAACATTGTTCTCCATACCAATATCGACATGCATGCATAATATGGGTATAGCATCACAAACTATGTCATGATTCAACACATAACATCGGTCATTTGGACCGAAAGCCATGAAACCTCGAACATGATAGGTCATTTTTGTGAAGGTTTTTTCGAGACATGATCAATATACTAAGTCTGGTATTTTTCCTTTCAACTATGTCACATAATATGACACCACGCGAAGGATTTTCTTTTTTCGAATTTTTTTGAATTTATTATACTTGTTTTGAATTTTCTAAATTTCTAACTATGGTCGAACCGGCGTGCATGAAGATAGGGGACGGGCATCGTTAGAACTTGCATTGGATCTCTGAAGAAACCACATATTGCGAGTCTAAAAATGATTTTTTCAAAAAATCACGGGTGATAGATCATGTACCTGTAGTACAAACCGGACGCACTTCCTACCGATTCGGCAGACATTTGTCCTTTTTACCCGGGATGGACGAAAAGATTTGAGATATCCCGGTTGGGAGATAGTCCATGTAAGGTGGTCTAGTATTTTAGGAAAATGGGACGGTAGCATTCTGAAACAGCATTGTGGTGGTTACTTCACAAAACGACCCTTTTTTGCGCTCAGAAAATGGAAAATGGCTTTTCCGTGCGACAAAAAGGAAAATTTCCTCCTGCAACATTGTTCTCCATACCAATGTCCATATTCATGCATAATATGGGCACAGCATCACAAACTATGCCGTGATTCAGCACATAACATCGGTCATTTGGACCGAAAGCCATGAAATCTCGAACATGATAGGTCATTTTGTGAAGGTTTTTTCGAGGCATGATCAATATACCAAGTCTGGTATTTTTACTTTCAACTATGTCACATAATATGACACCACGTGAAGGATTTTCATTGTTCGGATTTTATTTGAATTTATTATGCCCATTTTGAATTTTCTGAATTTCTAACTATGGTCGAACCGGTGTGCATGAAGATAGGGGACGAGCATCGTTAGAATTTGCATTGGATCTCTGAAGAAACCACATATTGTGAGTCTAAAAATGATTTTTTCAAAAAATCATGGGCGGTAGATCATGTACCTGTAGTACAAACTGGACCCACTTCCTGCCGATTCGGCAGACATTTGTCCTTTTTACCCGGGATGGACGAAAAGGTTTGAGATATCCCGGTTGGGAGATAGTCCATGTAAGGTGGTCTAGTGTTTTAGGAAAATGGGATGGTAGCATTCTGAAACAACATTTTGGTGGTTACTTCACAAAATGACCCGTTTTTTGCGCTCAGAAAATGGAAAAGGGCTTTTCCGTGCGACAAAAAGGAAAACTTCCTCCTGCAACATTGTTCTCCATACCAATGTCCACATGTATGCATAATATGGGCACAGCATCACAAACTATGTCATGATTCAGCATATTATATCGGTCATTTGGACCGAAAGCCATGAAACCTCGAACATGATAGGTCATTTTGTGAAGGTGTTTTTGAGCCATGATCAATATACCAAGTCTGGTTTTTTTCCTTTCAACTATGTCACATAATATGACACCACGCGAAATATTTTCTTTGTTCGGATTTTTTTTGAATTTATTATCCTTGTTTTGAGTTTTCTGAATTTGTAACTATGGTCAAACCCGCGTGCATGAAGATAGGGGACAGGCATCGTTAGAACTTGCATTGGATCTCTGAAGAAACCACATATTGCAAGTCTAAAAATGATTTTTTCAAAAAATCACGGGTGATAGATCATGTACCTGTAGTACAAACCGGACGCACTTCCTACCGATTCGGCAGACATTTCTCCTTTTTACCCAGGATGGACGAAAAGATTTGAGATATCCCGGTTGGGAGATAGTCCATGTAAGGTGGTCTAGTATTTTAGGAAAATGGGACGGTAGCATTCTGAAACAGCATTTTGGTGGTTACTTCACAAAACGACCCGTTTTTTGCGCTCAGAAAATGGAAAATGGCTTTTCCGTGCGACAAAAAGAAAACTTCCTCCTGCAACATTGTTCTCCATACCAATGTCCATATTCATGCATAATATGGGCACAGCATCACAAACTATGTCGTGATTCAGCACATAACATCGGTCATTTGGACCGAAAGCCATGAAATCTCGAACATGATAGGTCATTTTGTGAAGGTTTTTTCGGGGCATGATCAATATACCAAGTCTGGTATTTTACTTTCAACTATGTCACATAATATGACACCACGCGAAGGATTTTCATTGTTCAGATTTTTTTTGATTTATTATGCCCGTTTTGAATTTTCTGAATTTCTAACTATGGTCGAACCGGCGTGCATGAAGATAGGGGACGAGCATCGTTAGAATTTGCATTGGATCTCTGAATAAACCACATATTGTGAGTCTAAAAATGATTTTTTCAAAAAATCATGGGCGATAGATCATGAACCTGTAGTACAAACTGGACCCACTTCCTACCGATTCGGCAGACATTTGTCCTTTTTACCCAGGATGGACGAAAAGGTTTGAGATATCCCGGTTGGGAGATAGTCCATGTAAGGTGGTCTAGTGTTTTAGGAAAATGGGACGGTAGCATTCTGAAACAGCATTTTGGTGGTTACTTCACAAAACGACCCGTTTTTTGCGCTCAGAAAATGGAAAAGGGCTTTTCCGTGCGACAAAAAGGAAAACTTCCTCCTGCAACATTGTTCTCCATACCAATGTCCACGCGTGTGCATAATATGGGAACAGTATCACAAACTATGTCATGATTCAGCACATTATATCGGTCGTTTGGACCGAAAGCCATGAAACCTCGAACATGATAGGTCATTTTGTGAAGGTGTTTTTGAGCCATGATCAATATACCAAGTCTGGTTTTTTTCCTTTCAACTATGTCACATAATATGACACCACGCGAAATATTTTCTTTGTTCGGATTTTTTTTTGAATTTATTATCCTTGTTTTGAGTTTTCTGAATTTCTAACTATGGTCAAACCGGCGTGCATGAAGATAGGGGACAGGCATCGTTAGAACTTGCATTGGATCTCTGAAGAAACCACATATTGCGAGTCTAAAAATAATTTATTTCAAAAAATCACGGGTGATAGATCATGTACCTGTAGTACAAACCGGACGCACTTCCTACCGATTCGGCCGACATTTCTCCTTTTTACCCAGGATGGACGAAAAGATTTGAGATATCCCGGTTAGGAGATAGTCCATGTAAGGTGGTCTAGTATTTTAGGAAAATGGGATGGTAGCATTCTGAAACAGCATTTTGGTGGTTACTTCACAAAACGACCCGTTTTTTGCGCTCGGAAAATGGAAAATGGCTTTTTCGTGCGACAAAAAGGAAAACTTCCTCCTGCAACATTGTTCTCCATACCAATGTCCACATGCATGCATAATGTGGGCACAGCATCACAAACTATACCGTGATTCAGCACATAACATCGGTCATTTGGACCGAAAGCCATGAAACTCGAACATGAGGTCATTTTGTGAAGGTTTTTTTGAGGACATGATCAATATACCAAGTCTGGAATTTTTACTTTCAACTATGTCACATCAAATATGACACCACGCGAAGATTTTCATTGTTCAGTTTTTTGAATTTATTATCCACGTTTTGAATTTTCTGAATTTCTAACTATGGTCGAACCGACGTGCATGAAGATAGGGGACGAGCATCATTAGAACTTGCATTGGATCTCTGAAGAAACCACATATTGCGAGTCTAAAAATGATTTTTTCAAAAAATCACGGGCGATAGATCATGTACATGTAGTACAAACCGGACGCACTTCCTTCCGATTTGGCAGACATTTGTCCTTTTTACCCGGGATGGACGGAAAGGTTTGAGATGTCCCGGTTGGGAGATAGTCCATGTAAGGTGGTCTAGTATTTTAGGAAAATGGGACGGTAGCATTCTAAAACAGCATTTTAGTGGTTACTTCACAAAACGACCCGTGTTTTGCGCTCGGAAATGGAAAATGGCTTTTCCGTGCGACAAAAAGGAAAACTTCCTCCTGCAACATTGTTCTCCATACCAATGTCCACATGCATCCATAATATGGGCACAGCATCACAAACTATGCCGTGATTCAGCACATAACATCGGTCATTTGGACCGAAAGCCATGAAACCTCGAACATGATAGGTCATTTTGTGAATGTTTTTTTGAGACATGATAAATATACTAAGTCTGGTATTGTTCCTTTCAAATATGTCACATAATATGACACCACACGAAGGATTTTCATTGTTCGGATTTTTTTGAATTTATTATGCCCGTTTTGAATTTTCTGAATTTCTAACTATGCTCGAACCGGCGTGCATGAAGATAGGGGACGAGCATCGTTAGAACTTGCATTGGATCTCTGAAGAAACCACATATTGCGAGTCTAAAAATGATTTTTTCAAAAAATCACGGGCGATAGATCATGTACCTGTAGTACAAACCGGACCCACTTCCTACCAATTCGGCAGATATTTGTCCTTTTTATCCGGGATGGACGAAAAGGTTTGAGATGTTCTGGTTGGGAGATAGTCCATGTAAGGTGGTCTAGTATTTTATCAAAATGGGACGTTAGCATTCTGAAACAGCATTTTGGTGGTTACTTTACAAAACGACCGGTTTTTTCGCTCGGAAAATGGAAAATGGCTTTTCTGTGCGCAAAAAGGAAAACATCCTCCTTCAACATTGTTCTCCATACCAATGTCCACATGCATGCACAATATAGGCACACCACATCACAAAACTACGCCGTGATTTACCACATAACATCGGTCATTTGGACCGAAATCCATGAAACCTCGAACATGATAGGTCATTTTGTGAAGGTTTTTTCGAGACATGATCAATATACCAAGTCTGGTATTTGTCCTTTCAACTATGTCATATATATGACACCACGCGAAGGATTTTCGTTGTTCGGATTTTTTTTGAATTATAATTCCGTTTTGAATTTTCTGAATTTCTAACTATGGTCCACCCGGCGTGATGAGATAGGGGACGAGAATCGTTAGAACTTGCATTGGATCTCTGAAGAAACCACATATTGTGAGTCAAAAATGATTTTTTCTAAAAATCACGGGCGATAGATCATGTTACATGTAGTACAAACCGGACGCACTTCCCTACCGATTCGGAAGATATTTTTCCTTTTACCCGGGATGGATGAAAAGGGTCTGAGATATCCCAGTTAAGAGATAGTCCATGTAAGGTGGTCTAGTACTTTAGGAAAATGGGACAGTAGCATTCTGAAACAGCATTTTGGTGGTTACTTCACAAAACGACCCGTTTTTTGCGCTCGGAAAATGGAAAATGGCTTTTCCGTGCGACAAAAGAAAAACTTCCTCCTGCAACATTGTTCTCCATACCAATGTCCACATGCATGCATAATATGGGCATAGCATCACAAACTATGCCGTGATTCAGCACATAACATCGGTCATTTGGACCGAAATCCATGAAACCTCGAACATGATAGGTCATTTTGTGAATGTTTTTTCGAGACATGATCAATATACTAAGTCTGATATTGTTCCTTTCAACTATGTCACATAATATGACACCACGCGAAGGATTTTCATTGTTCGGATTTTTGAATTATTATGCCCGTTTTGAATTTCTGAATTTCTAACTATGGTCGAACCAGCGTGCATGAAGATAGGGACCGATCATCGTTAGAACTTGCATTGGATCTCTGAAGAAACCACATATTGCGAGTCTAAAAATGATTTTTTCAAAAAATCACGGACGATAGATCAGGTACCTGTAGTACAAACCGGACCCACTTCCTACAGATTCAGCAGACATTTGTCCTTTTTACCTGGGATGGACGAAAAGGTTTGAGATGTCCCGGTTGGGAGATAGTCCATGTAAGGTAGTCTAGTATTTTAGCAAAATGGGACGGTAGCATTCTGAAACAACATTTGGTGGTTTACTTCACAAAACGACCCGTTTTTTGCGCTCGGAAAATGGAAAAGGGCTTTTCCGTGCGACAAAAAGGAAAACTTCCTCCTGCAACATTGTTCTCCATACCAATGTCCACATGCATGCACAATATGGGCACAGCATCACAAACTATGTCGTGATTCACCACATAACATCGGTCATTTGGACCGAAAGCCATGAAACCTCGAACATGATAGGTCATTTTGTGATGGTTTTTTCGAGACATGATCAATATACCAAGTCTGGTATTTTTCCTTTCAACTATGTCACATAATATGACCACCACGCGAAGGATTTTCGTTCATCGGATTTTTTTGAATTTATTATGCGTGCATGAAGATAGGGGACGAGCATCGTTAGAACTTGCATTGGATCCCTGAAGAAACCACTTATTGTGAATCTAAAAATGATTTTTTCAAAAAATCACGGGCGATAGATCATGTACCTGTAGTACAAACCGGACCCACTTCCTACCGATTCGGCAGACATTTGTCCTCTTTACCCGGGATGGACAAAAAGGTTTGAGATGTCCCGGTTTGGAGATAGTCCATGTAAGGTGGTCTAGTATTTTAGGAAATGGGACAGTAGCATTCCGA